>CM046309.1:14873005-17440505 GCA_025267735.1 Mactra quadrangularis
CACTATTGCCTTCATGGCGCTCTGACCCCCTTAAAACAGGTTTTTAGGGCTAAGGTCCACCTTAAACGCTGAGGAAACTTACATTCGGACCCGCTGGGACCTTTTTAGGCCAAAACTGGAAAAAAAAAATTTTCGTGAAATTTTGAACTTTGCGACAGGTCCGCGTATGCAGAAAATTCAAGAAATTGCAAATTTTGGTGCGGAGGATTCAGATTCGCCAAACGGGCCGGTTGGTGGGTGGGGTTGGTCGGTGATGTCAAATCCGTCAAGGAAATGCGCATAACCAGGGTTCGCAAGTCAAACAGGAAAGCGTGAGGCCAGGTAATGTTTCTCAATGGTTTCCTACTGTAATTAACAGGGATACTCAGTTCTATTCATCTCAGAGGTGTGAAAGCTTAGCCACACACGTGTTTGCGGGCTATATACGTTGGAGATGGATTGGAACCGCCTATGAAATCCCCACTTTTGGCCTGGAAATGCCCCGGGATGACAATGTCATTGTCTCCCGGGGCATTTCCAGGCCAAAAGTGGGGATTTCATAGGCTTTATATTTAAGACTAGCCTAAACTGTACTTGTTGGACAGGTGCGCGTATGCAGTCAATGTCAGTTTTTGAGCGAAAAAACTTAGAGTCACGAAACCGCCCCAGGGATGATGGGGTCTGTGCGGGGGGTCAAGTAGGTCAAGGTAAAGCGCGTAACCGGGGTCCTAAAGCCGTGCGGATAGCGGGGGCCTCGATTTTGCCTTTCAGGGGTCCCAAATATGAAAATTCTGCACTATTGCATTCATGGCGGTCTGACCCCCTTAAAACAGGTTTTTAGGGCTAACGTCCACCTAGGACGCTGTAGAAACTTATATTTGGACCCGCTGGGACCTTTTTAGGCCAAAACTGGAGAAAAATTTTTTTCGTGAAATATTGAACTTTGCGACAGGTCCGCGTATGCAGAAAATGTCAGTTTTTGAGCGAAAAAAATTAGCGTCAGGAAACTGCCCCAAATATGATGGGGACTGTTCGGGGGGTCAAGTAGGTCAAGGTAAAGCGCGTAACCGGGGTCCTAAAGCCGTGCGGGTAGCGGGGGCCTCGATTTTGCGTTTCAGGGGTCCCAAATATGAAAATTCTGCACTATTGCCTTCATGGCGCTCTGACCCCCTTAAAACAGGTTTTTAGGGCTAAGGTCCACCTTAAACGCTGAGGAAACTTAAATTCGGACCCGCTGGGACCATTTAAGGCCAAAACTGGAGAAAAAAAATTTTCGTGAAATTCTGAACTTTGCGACAGGTCCGCGTATGCAGAAAATGTCAGTTTTTGAGCGAAAAAATTTAGCGTCACGAAACTGTCCCAAATATGATGGGGACTGTTCGGGGGGTCAAGTAGGTCAAGGTAAAGCGCGTAACCGGGGTCCTAAAGCCGTGCGGATAGCGGGGGCCTCGATTTTGCCTTTCAGGGGTCCCAAATATGAAAATTCTGCACTATTGCCTTCATGGCGCTCTGACCCCCTTAAAACAGGTTTTTAGGGCTAAGGTCCACCTTAAACGCTGAGGAAACTTACATTCGGACCCGCTGGGACCTTTTTAGGCCAAAACTGGAAAAAAAAAATTTTCGTGAAATTTTGAACTTTGCGACAGGTCCGCGTATGCAGAAAATTCAAGAAATTGCAAATTTTGGTGCGGAGGATTCAGATTCGCCAAACGGGCCGGTTGGTGGGTGGGGTTGGTCGGTGATGTCAAATCCGTCAAGGAAATGCGCATAACCAGGGTTCGCAAGTCAAACAGGAAAGCGTGAGGCCAGGTAATGTTTCTCAATGGTTTCCTACTGTAATTAACAGGGATACTCAGTTCTATTCATCTCAGAGGTGTGAAAGCTTAGCCACACACGTGTTTGCGGGCTATATACGTTGGAGATGGATTGGAACCGCCTATGAAATCCCCACTTTTGGCCTGGAAATGCCCCGGGATGACAATGTCATTGTCTCCCGGGGCATTTCCAGGCCAAAAGTGGGGATTTCATAGGCTTTATATTTAAGACTAGCCTAAACTGTACTTGTTGGACAGGTGCGCGTATGCAGTCAATGTCAGTTTTTGAGCGAAAAAACTTAGAGTCACGAAACCGCCCCAGGGATGATGGGGTCTGTGCGGGGGGGTCAAGTAGGTCAAGGTAAAGCGCGTAACCGGGGTCCTAAAGCCGTGCGGATAGCGGGGGCCTCGATTTTGCCTTTCAGGGGTCCCAAATATGAAAATTCTGCACTATTGCATTCATGGCGGTCTGACCCCCTTAAAACAGGTTTTTAGGGCTAACGTCCACCTAGGACGCTGTAGAAACTTATATTTGGACCCGCTGGGACCTTTTTAGGCCAAAACTGGAGAAAAATTTTTTTCGTGAAATATTGAACTTTGCGACAGGTCCGCGTATGCAGAAAATGTCAGTTTTTGAGCGAAAAAAATTAGCGTCAGGAAACTGCCCCAAATATGATGGGGACTGTTCGGGGGGTCAAGTAGGTCAAGGTAAAGCGCGTAACCGGGGTCCTAAAGCCGTGCGGGTAGCGGGGGCCTCGATTTTGCGTTTCAGGGGTCCCAAATATGAAAATTCTGCACTATTGCCTTCATGGCGCTCTGACCCCCTTAAAACAGGTTTTTAGGGCTAAGGTCCACCTTAAACGCTGAGGAAACTTAAATTCGGACCCGCTGGGACCATTTAAGGCCAAAACTGGAGAAAAAAAATTTTCGTGAAATTCTGAACTTTGCGACAGGTCCGCGTATGCAGAAAATGTCAGTTTTTGAGCGAAAAAATTTAGCGTCACGAAACTGTCCCAAATATGATGGGGACTGTTCGGGGGGTCAAGTAGGTCAAGGTAAAGCGCGTAACCGGGGTCCTAAAGCCGTGCGGATAGCGGGGGCCTCGATTTTGCCTTTCAGGGGTCCCAAATATGAAAATTCTGCACTATTGCCTTCATGGCGCTCTGACCCCCTTAAAACAGGTTTTTAGGGCTAAGGTCCACCTTAAACGCTGAGGAAACTTACATTCGGACCCGCTGGGACCTTTTTAGGCCAAAACTGGAAAAAAAAAAATTTTCGTGAAATTTTGAACTTTGCGACAGGTCCGCGTATGCAGAAAATTCAAGAAATTGCAAATTTTGGTGCGGAGGATTCAGATTCGCCAAACGGGCCGGTTGGTGGGTGGGGTTGGTCGGTGATGTCAAATCCGTCAAGGAAATGCGCATAACCAGGGTTCGCAAGTCAAACAGGAAAGCGTGAGGCCAGGTAATGTTTCTCAATGGTTTCCTACTGTAATTAACAGGGATACTCAGTTCTATTCATCTCAGAGGTGTGAAAGCTTAGCCACACACGTGTTTGCGGGCTATATACGTTGGAGATGGATTGGAACCGCCTATGAAATCCCCACTTTTGGCCTGGAAATGCCCCGGGATGACAATGTCATTGTCTCCCGGGGCATTTCCAGGCCAAAAGTGGGGATTTCATAGGCTTTATATTTAAGACTAGCCTAAACTGTACTTGTTGGACAGGTGCGCGTATGCAGTCAATGTCAGTTTTTGAGCGAAAAAACTTAGAGTCACGAAACCGCCCCAGGGATGATGGGGTCTGTGCGGGGGGGTCAAGTAGGTCAAGGTAAAGCGCGTAACCGGGGTCCTAAAGCCGTGCGGATAGCGGGGGCCTCGATTTTGCCTTTCAGGGGTCCCAAATATGAAAATTCTGCACTATTGCATTCATGGCGGTCTGACCCCCTTAAAACAGGTTTTTAGGGCTAACGTCCACCTAGGACGCTGTAGAAACTTATATTTGGACCCGCTGGGACCTTTTTAGGCCAAAACTGGAGAAAAATTTTTTTCGTGAAATATTGAACTTTGCGACAGGTCCGCGTATGCAGAAAATGTCAGTTTTTGAGCGAAAAAAATTAGCGTCAGGAAACTGCCCCAAATATGATGGGGACTGTTCGGGGGGTCAAGTAGGTCAAGGTAAAGCGCGTAACCGGGGTCCTAAAGCCGTGCGGGTAGCGGGGGCCTCGATTTTGCGTTTCAGGGGTCCCAAATATGAAAATTCTGCACTATTGCCTTCATGGCGCTCTGACCCCCTTAAAACAGGTTTTTAGGGCTAAGGTCCACCTTAAACGCTGAGGAAACTTAAATTCGGACCCGCTGGGACCATTTAAGGCCAAAACTGGAGAAAAAAAATTTTCGTGAAATTCTGAACTTTGCGACAGGTCCGCGTATGCAGAAAATGTCAGTTTTGAGCGAAAAAATTTAGCGTCACGAAACTGTCCCAAATATGATGGGGACTGTTCGGGGGGTCAAGTAGGTCAAGGTAAAGCGCGTAACCGGGGTCCTAAAGCCGTGCGGATAGCGGGGGCCTCGATTTTGCCTTTCAGGGGTCCCAAATATGAAAATTCTGCACTATTGCCTTCATGGCGCTCTGACCCCCTTAAAACAGGTTTTTAGGGCTAAGGTCCACCTTAAACGCTGAGGAAACTTACATTCGGACCCGCTGGGACCTTTTTAGGCCAAAACTGGAAAAAAAAAATTTTCGTGAAATTTTGAACTTTGCGACAGGTCCGCGTATGCAGAAAATTCAAGAAATTGCAAATTTTGGTGCGGAGGATTCAGATTCGCCAAACGGGCCGGTTGGTGGGTGGGGTTGGTCGGTGATGTCAAATCCGTCAAGGAAATGCGCATAACCAGGGTTCGCAAGTCAAACAGGAAAGCGTGAGGCCAGGTAATGTTTCTCAATGGTTTCCTACTGTAATTAACAGGGATACTCAGTTCTATTCATCTCAGAGGTGTGAAAGCTTAGCCACACACGTGTTTGCGGGCTATATACGTTGGAGATGGATTGGAACCGCCTATGAAATCCCCACTTTTGGCCTGGAAATGCCCCGGGATGACAATGTCATTGTCTCCCGGGGCATTTCCAGGCCAAAAGTGGGGATTTCATAGGCTTTATATTTAAGACTAGCCTAAACTGTACTTGTTGGACAGGTGCGCGTATGCAGTCAATGTCAGTTTTTGAGCGAAAAAACTTAGAGTCACGAAACCGCCCCAGGGATGATGGGGTCTGTGCGGGGGGGTCAAGTAGGTCAAGGTAAAGCGCGTAACCGGGGTCCTAAAGCCGTGCGGATAGCGGGGGCCTCGATTTTGCCTTTCAGGGGTCCCAAATATGAAAATTCTGCACTATTGCATTCATGGCGGTCTGACCCCCTTAAAACAGGTTTTTAGGGCTAACGTCCACCTAGGACGCTGTAGAAACTTATATTTGGACCCGCTGGGACCTTTTTAGGCCAAAACTGGAGAAAAATTTTTTTCGTGAAATATTGAACTTTGCGACAGGTCCGCGTATGCAGAAAATGTCAGTTTTTGAGCGAAAAAAATTAGCGTCAGGAAACTGCCCCAAATATGATGGGGACTGTTCGGGGGGTCAAGTAGGTCAAGGTAAAGCGCGTAACCGGGGTCCTAAAGCCGTGCGGGTAGCGGGGGCCTCGATTTTGCGTTTCAGGGGTCCCAAATATGAAAATTCTGCACTATTGCCTTCATGGCGCTCTGACCCCCTTAAAACAGGTTTTTAGGGCTAAGGTCCACCTTAAACGCTGAGGAAACTTAAATTCGGACCCGCTGGGACCATTTAAGGCCAAAACTGGAGAAAAAAAATTTTCGTGAAATTCTGAACTTTGCGACAGGTCCGCGTATGCAGAAAATGTCAGTTTTTGAGCGAAAAAATTTAGCGTCACGAAACTGTCCCAAATATGATGGGGACTGTTCGGGGGGTCAAGTAGGTCAAGGTAAAGCGCGTAACCGGGGTCCTAAAGCCGTGCGGATAGCGGGGGCCTCGATTTTGCCTTTCAGGGGTCCCAAATATGAAAATTCTGCACTATTGCCTTCATGGCGCTCTGACCCCCTTAAAACAGGTTTTTAGGGCTAAGGTCCACCTTAAACGCTGAGGAAACTTACATTCGGACCCGCTGGGACCTTTTTAGGCCAAAACTGGAAAAAAAAAATTTTCGTGAAATTTTGAACTTTGCGACAGGTCCGCGTATGCAGAAAATTCAAGAAATTGCAAATTTTGGTGCGGAGGATTCAGATTCGCCAAACGGGCCGGTTGGTGGGTGGGGTTGGTCGGTGATGTCAAATCCGTCAAGGAAATGCGCATAACCAGGGTTCGCAAGTCAAACAGGAAAGCGTGAGGCCAGGTAATGTTTCTCAATGGTTTCCTACTGTAATTAACAGGGATACTCAGTTCTATTCATCTCAGAGGTGTGAAAGCTTAGCCACACACGTGTTTGCGGGCTATATACGTTGGAGATGGATTGGAACCGCCTATGAAATCCCCACTTTTGGCCTGGAAATGCCCCGGGATGACAATGTCATTGTCTCCCGGGGCATTTCCAGGCCAAAAGTGGGGATTTCATAGGCTTTATATTTAAGACTAGCCTAAACTGTACTTGTTGGACAGGTGCGCGTATGCAGTCAATGTCAGTTTTTGAGCGAAAAAACTTAGAGTCACGAAACCGCCCCAGGGATGATGGGGTCTGTGCGGGGGGGTCAAGTAGGTCAAGGTAAAGCGCGTAACCGGGGTCCTAAAGCCGTGCGGATAGCGGGGGCCTCGATTTTGCCTTTCAGGGGTCCCAAATATGAAAATTCTGCACTATTGCATTCATGGCGGTCTGACCCCCTTAAAACAGGTTTTTAGGGCTAACGTCCACCTAGGACGCTGTAGAAACTTATATTTGGACCCGCTGGGACCTTTTTAGGCCAAAACTGGAGAAAAATTTTTTTCGTGAAATATTGAACTTTGCGACAGGTCCGCGTATGCAGAAAATGTCAGTTTTTGAGCGAAAAAAATTAGCGTCAGGAAACTGCCCCAAATATGATGGGGACTGTTCGGGGGGTCAAGTAGGTCAAGGTAAAGCGCGTAACCGGGGTCCTAAAGCCGTGCGGGTAGCGGGGGCCTCGATTTTGCGTTTCAGGGGTCCCAAATATGAAAATTCTGCACTATTGCCTTCATGGCGCTCTGACCCCCTTAAAACAGGTTTTTAGGGCTAAGGTCCACCTTAAACGCTGAGGAAACTTAAATTCGGACCCGCTGGGACCATTTAAGGCCAAAACTGGAGAAAAAAAATTTTCGTGAAATTCTGAACTTTGCGACAGGTCCGCGTATGCAGAAAATGTCAGTTTTTGAGCGAAAAAATTTAGCGTCACGAAACTGTCCCAAATATGATGGGGACTGTTCGGGGGGTCAAGTAGGTCAAGGTAAAGCGCGTAACCGGGGTCCTAAAGCCGTGCGGATAGCGGGGGCCTCGATTTTGCCTTTCAGGGGTCCCAAATATGAAAATTCTGCACTATTGCCTTCATGGCGCTCTGACCCCCTTAAAACAGGTTTTTAGGGCTAAGGTCCACCTTAAACGCTGAGGAAACTTACATTCGGACCCGCTGGGACCTTTTTAGGCCAAAACTGGAAAAAAAAAATTTTCGTGAAATTTTGAACTTTGCGACAGGTCCGCGTATGCAGAAAATTCAAGAAATTGCAAATTTTGGTGCGGAGGATTCAGATTCGCCAAACGGGCCGGTTGGTGGGTGGGGTTGGTCGGTGATGTCAAATCCGTCAAGGAAATGCGCATAACCAGGGTTCGCAAGTCAAACAGGAAAGCGTGAGGCCAGGTAATGTTTCTCAATGGTTTCCTACTGTAATTAACAGGGATACTCAGTTCTATTCATCTCAGAGGTGTGAAAGCTTAGCCACACACGTGTTTGCGGGCTATATACGTTGGAGATGGATTGGAACCGCCTATGAAATCCCCACTTTTGGCCTGGAAATGCCCCGGGATGACAATGTCATTGTCTCCCGGGGCATTTCCAGGCCAAAAGTGGGGATTTCATAGGCTTTATATTTAAGACTAGCCTAAACTGTACTTGTTGGACAGGTGCGCGTATGCAGTCAATGTCAGTTTTTGAGCGAAAAAACTTAGAGTCACGAAACCGCCCCAGGGATGATGGGGTCTGTGCGGGGGGGTCAAGTAGGTCAAGGTAAAGCGCGTAACCGGGGTCCTAAAGCCGTGCGGATAGCGGGGGCCTCGATTTTGCCTTTCAGGGGTCCCAAATATGAAAATTCTGCACTATTGCATTCATGGCGGTCTGACCCCCTTAAAACAGGTTTTTAGGGCTAACGTCCACCTAGGACGCTGTAGAAACTTATATTTGGACCCGCTGGGACCTTTTTAGGCCAAAACTGGAGAAAAATTTTTTTCGTGAAATATTGAACTTTGCGACAGGTCCGCGTATGCAGAAAATGTCAGTTTTTGAGCGAAAAAAATTAGCGTCAGGAAACTGCCCCAAATATGATGGGGACTGTTCGGGGGGTCAAGTAGGTCAAGGTAAAGCGCGTAACCGGGGTCCTAAAGCCGTGCGGGTAGCGGGGGCCTCGATTTTGCGTTTCAGGGGTCCCAAATATGAAAATTCTGCACTATTGCCTTCATGGCGCTCTGACCCCCTTAAAACAGGTTTTTAGGGCTAAGGTCCACCTTAAACGCTGAGGAAACTTAAATTCGGACCCGCTGGGACCATTTAAGGCCAAAACTGGAGAAAAAAAATTTTCGTGAAATTCTGAACTTTGCGACAGGTCCGCGTATGCAGAAAATGTCAGTTTTTGAGCGAAAAAATTTAGCGTCACGAAACTGTCCCAAATATGATGGGGACTGTTCGGGGGGTCAAGTAGGTCAAGGTAAAGCGCGTAACCGGGGTCCTAAAGCCGTGCGGATAGCGGGGGCCTCGATTTTGCCTTTCAGGGGTCCCAAATATGAAAATTCTGCACTATTGCCTTCATGGCGCTCTGACCCCCTTAAAACAGGTTTTTAGGGCTAAGGTCCACCTTAAACGCTGAGGAAACTTACATTCGGACCCGCTGGGACCTTTTTAGGCCAAAACTGGAAAAAAAAAATTTTCGTGAAATTTTGAACTTTGCGACAGGTCCGCGTATGCAGAAAATTCAAGAAATTGCAAATTTTGGTGCGGAGGATTCAGATTCGCCAAACGGGCCGGTTGGTGGGTGGGGTTGGTCGGTGATGTCAAATCCGTCAAGGAAATGCGCATAACCAGGGTTCGCAAGTCAAACAGGAAAGCGTGAGGCCAGGTAATGTTTCTCAATGGTTTCCTACTGTAATTAACAGGGATACTCAGTTCTATTCATCTCAGAGGTGTGAAAGCTTAGCCACACACGTGTTTGCGGGCTATATACGTTGGAGATGGATTGGAACCGCCTATGAAATCCCCACTTTTGGCCTGGAAATGCCCCGGGATGACAATGTCATTGTCTCCCGGGGGCATTTCCAGGCCAAAAGTGGGGATTTCATAGGCTTTATATTTAAGACTAGCCTAAACTGTACTTGTTGGACAGGTGCGCGTATGCAGTCAATGTCAGTTTTTGAGCGAAAAAACTTAGAGTCACGAAACCGCCCCAGGGATGATGGGGTCTGTGCGGGGGGGTCAAGTAGGTCAAGGTAAAGCGCGTAACCGGGGTCCTAAAGCCGTGCGGATAGCGGGGGCCTCGATTTTGCCTTTCAGGGGTCCCAAATATGAAAATTCTGCACTATTGCATTCATGGCGGTCTGACCCCCTTAAAACAGGTTTTTAGGGCTAACGTCCACCTAGGACGCTGTAGAAACTTATATTTGGACCCGCTGGGACCTTTTTAGGCCAAAACTGGAGAAAATTTTTTTTCGTGAAATATTGAACTTTGCGACAGGTCCGCGTATGCAGAAAATGTCAGTTTTTGAGCGAAAAAAATTAGCGTCAGGAAACTGCCCCAAATATGATGGGGACTGTTCGGGGGGTCAAGTAGGTCAAGGTAAAGCGCGTAACCGGGGTCCTAAAGCCGTGCGGGTAGCGGGGGCCTCGATTTTGCGTTTCAGGGGTCCCAAATATGAAAATTCTGCACTATTGCCTTCATGGCGCTCTGACCCCCTTAAAACAGGTTTTTAGGGCTAAGGTCCACCTTAAACGCTGAGGAAACTTAAATTCGGACCCGCTGGGACCATTTAAGGCCAAAACTGGAGAAAAAAATTTTTCGTGAAATTCTGAACTTTGCGACAGGTCCGCGTATGCAGAAAATGTCAGTTTTTGAGCGAAAAAATTTAGCGTCACGAAACTGTCCCAAATATGATGGGGACTGTTCGGGGGGTCAAGTAGGTCAAGGTAAAGCGCGTAACCGGGGTCCTAAAGCCGTGCGGATAGCGGGGGCCTCGATTTTGCCTTTCAGGGGTCCCAAATATGAAAATTCTGCACTATTGCCTTCATGGCGCTCTGACCCCCTTAAAACAGGTTTTTAGGGCTAAGGTCCACCTTAAACGCTGAGGAAACTTACATTCGGACCCGCTGGGACCTTTTTAGGCCAAAACTGGAAAAAAAAAATTTTCGTGAAATTTTGAACTTTGCGACAGGTCCGCGTATGCAGAAAATTCAAGAAATTGCAAATTTTGGTGCGGAGGATTCAGATTCGCCAAACGGGCCGGTTGGTGGGTGGGGTTGGTCGGTGATGTCAAATCCGTCAAGGAAATGCGCATAACCAGGGTTCGCAAGTCAAACAGGAAAGCGTGAGGCCAGGTAATGTTTCTCAATGGTTTCCTACTGTAATTAACAGGGATACTCAGTTCTATTCATCTCAGAGGTGTGAAAGCTTAGCCACACACGTGTTTGCGGGCTATATACGTTGGAGATGGATTGGAACCGCCTATGAAATCCCCACTTTTGGCCTGGAAATGCCCCGGGATGACAATGTCATTGTCTCCCGGGGCATTTCCAGGCCAAAAGTGGGGATTTCATAGGCTTTATATTTAAGACTAGCCTAAACTGTACTTGTTGGACAGGTGCGCGTATGCAGTCAATGTCAGTTTTTGAGCGAAAAAACTTAGAGTCACGAAACCGCCCCAGGGATGATGGGGTCTGTGCGGGGGGTCAAGTAGGTCAAGGTAAAGCGCGTAACCGGGGTCCTAAAGCCGTGCGGATAGCGGGGGCCTCGATTTTGCCTTTCAGGGGTCCCAAATATGAAAATTCTGCACTATTGCATTCATGGCGGTCTGACCCCCTTAAAACAGGTTTTTAGGGCTAACGTCCACCTAGGACGCTGTAGAAACTTATATTTGGACCCGCTGGGACCTTTTTAGGCCAAAACTGGAGAAAAATTTTTTTCGTGAAATATTGAACTTTGCGACAGGTCCGCGTATGCAGAAAATGTCAGTTTTTGAGCGAAAAAAATTAGCGTCAGGAAACTGCCCCAAATATGATGGGGACTGTTCGGGGGGTCAAGTAGGTCAAGGTAAAGCGCGTAACCGGGGTCCTAAAGCCGTGCGGGTAGCGGGGGCCTCGATTTTGCGTTTCAGGGGTCCCAAATATGAAAATTCTGCACTATTGCCTTCATGGCGCTCTGACCCCCTTAAAACAGGTTTTTAGGGCTAAGGTCCACCTTAAACGCTGAGGAAACTTAAATTCGGACCCGCTGGGACCATTTAAGGCCAAAACTGGAGAAAAAAAATTTTCGTGAAATTCTGAACTTTGCGACAGGTCCGCGTATGCAGAAAATGTCAGTTTTTGAGCGAAAAAATTTAGCGTCACGAAACTGTCCCAAATATGATGGGGACTGTTCGGGGGGTCAAGTAGGTCAAGGTAAAGCGCGTAACCGGGGTCCTAAAGCCGTGCGGATAGCGGGGGCCTCGATTTTGCCTTTCAGGGGTCCCAAATATGAAAATTCTGCACTATTGCCTTCATGGCGCTCTGACCCCCTTAAAACAGGTTTTTAGGGCTAAGGTCCACCTTAAACGCTGAGGAAACTTACATTCGGACCCGCTGGGACCTTTTTAGGCCAAAACTGGAAAAAAAAAATTTTCGTGAAATTTTGAACTTTGCGACAGGTCCGCGTATGCAGAAAATTCAAGAAATTGCAAATTTTGGTGCGGAGGATTCAGATTCGCCAAACGGGCCGGTTGGTGGGTGGGGTTGGTCGGTGATGTCAAATCCGTCAAGGAAATGCGCATAACCAGGGTTCGCAAGTCAAACAGGAAAGCGTGAGGCCAGGTAATGTTTCTCAATGGTTTCCTACTGTAATTAACAGGGATACTCAGTTCTATTCATCTCAGAGGTGTGAAAGCTTAGCCACACACGTGTTTGCGGGCTATATACGTTGGAGATGGATTGGAACCGCCTATGAAATCCCCACTTTTGGCCTGGAAATGCCCCGGGATGACAATGTCATTGTCTCCCGGGGCATTTCCAGGCCAAAAGTGGGGATTTCATAGGCTTTATATTTAAGACTAGCCTAAACTGTACTTGTTGGACAGGTGCGCGTATGCAGTCAATGTCAGTTTTTGAGCGAAAAAACTTAGAGTCACGAAACCGCCCCAGGGATGATGGGGTCTGTGCGGGGGGGTCAAGTAGGTCAAGGTAAAGCGCGTAACCGGGGTCCTAAAGCCGTGCGGATAGCGGGGGCCTCGATTTTGCCTTTCAGGGGTCCCAAATATGAAAATTCTGCACTATTGCATTCATGGCGGTCTGACCCCCTTAAAACAGGTTTTTAGGGCTAACGTCCACCTAGGACGCTGTAGAAACTTATATTTGGACCCGCTGGGACCTTTTTAGGCCAAAACTGGAGAAAAATTTTTTTCGTGAAATATTGAACTTTGCGACAGGTCCGCGTATGCAGAAAATGTCAGTTTTTGAGCGAAAAAAATTAGCGTCAGGAAACTGCCCCAAATATGATGGGGACTGTTCGGGGGGTCAAGTAGGTCAAGGTAAAGCGCGTAACCGGGGTCCTAAAGCCGTGCGGGTAGCGGGGGCCTCGATTTTGCGTTTCAGGGGTCCCAAATATGAAAATTCTGCACTATTGCCTTCATGGCGCTCTGACCCCCTTAAAACAGGTTTTTAGGGCTAAGGTCCACCTTAAACGCTGAGGAAACTTAAATTCGGACCCGCTGGGACCATTTAAGGCCAAAACTGGAGAAAAAAAATTTTCGTGAAATTCTGAACTTTGCGACAGGTCCGCGTATGCAGAAAATGTCAGTTTTTGAGCGAAAAAATTTAGCGTCACGAAACTGTCCCAAATATGATGGGGACTGTTCGGGGGGTCAAGTAGGTCAAGGTAAAGCGCGTAACCGGGGTCCTAAAGCCGTGCGGATAGCGGGGGCCTCGATTTTGCCTTTCAGGGGTCCCAAATATGAAAATTCTGCACTATTGCCTTCATGGCGCTCTGACCCCCTTAAAACAGGTTTTTAGGGCTAAGGTCCACCTTAAACGCTGAGGAAACTTACATTCGGACCCGCTGGGACCTTTTTAGGCCAAAACTGGAAAAAAAAAATTTTCGTGAAATTTTGAACTTTGCGACAGGTCCGCGTATGCAGAAAATTCAAGAAATTGCAAATTTTGGTGCGGAGGATTCAGATTCGCCAAACGGGCCGGTTGGTGGGTGGGGTTGGTCGGTGATGTCAAATCCGTCAAGGAAATGCGCATAACCAGGGTTCGCAAGTCAAACAGGAAAGCGTGAGGCCAGGTAATGTTTCTCAATGGTTTCCTACTGTAATTAACAGGGATACTCAGTTCTATTCATCTCAGAGGTGTGAAAGCTTAGCCACACACGTGTTTGCGGGCTATATACGTTGGAGATGGATTGGAACCGCCTATGAAATCCCCACTTTTGGCCTGGAAATGCCCCGGGATGACAATGTCATTGTCTCCCGGGGCATTTCCAGGCCAAAAGTGGGGATTTCATAGGCTTTATATTTAAGACTAGCCTAAACTGTACTTGTTGGACAGGTGCGCGTATGCAGTCAATGTCAGTTTTTGAGCGAAAAAACTTAGAGTCACGAAACCGCCCCAGGGATGATGGGGTCTGTGCGGGGGGGTCAAGTAGGTCAAGGTAAAGCGCGTAACCGGGGTCCTAAAGCCGTGCGGATAGCGGGGGCCTCGATTTTGCCTTTCAGGGGTCCCAAATATGAAAATTCTGCACTATTGCATTCATGGCGGTCTGACCCCCTTAAAACAGGTTTTTAGGGCTAACGTCCACCTAGGACGCTGTAGAAACTTATATTTGGACCCGCTGGGACCTTTTTAGGCCAAAACTGGAGAAAAATTTTTTTCGTGAAATATTGAACTTTGCGACAGGTCCGCGTATGCAGAAAATGTCAGTTTTTGAGCGAAAAAAATTAGCGTCAGGAAACTGCCCCAAATATGATGGGGACTGTTCGGGGGGTCAAGTAGGTCAAGGTAAAGCGCGTAACCGGGGTCCTAAAGCCGTGCGGGTAGCGGGGGCCTCGATTTTGCGTTTCAGGGGTCCCAAATATGAAAATTCTGCACTATTGCCTTCATGGCGCTCTGACCCCCTTAAAACAGGTTTTTAGGGCTAAGGTCCACCTTAAACGCTGAGGAAACTTAAATTCGGACCCGCTGGGACCATTTAAGGCCAAAACTGGAGAAAAAAAATTTTCGTGAAATTCTGAACTTTGCGACAGGTCCGCGTATGCAGAAAATGTCAGTTTTTGAGCGAAAAAATTTAGCGTCACGAAACTGTCCCAAATATGATGGGGACTGTTCGGGGGGTCAAGTAGGTCAAGGTAAAGCGCGTAACCGGGGTCCTAAAGCCGTGCGGATAGCGGGGGCCTCGATTTTGCCTTTCAGGGGTCCCAAATATGAAAATTCTGCACTATTGCCTTCATGGCGCTCTGACCCCCTTAAAACAGGTTTTTAGGGCTAAGGTCCACCTTAAACGCTGAGGAAACTTACATTCGGACCCGCTGGGACCTTTTTAGGCCAAAACTGGAAAAAAAAAATTTTCGTGAAATTTTGAACTTTGCGACAGGTCCGCGTATGCAGAAAATTCAAGAAATTGCAAATTTTGGTGCGGAGGATTCAGATTCGCCAAACGGGCCGGTTGGTGGGTGGGGTTGGTCGGTGATGTCAAATCCGTCAAGGAAATGCGCATAACCAGGGTTCGCAAGTCAAACAGGAAAGCGTGAGGCCAGGTAATGTTTCTCAATGGTTTCCTACTGTAATTAACAGGGATACTCAGTTCTATTCATCTCAGAGGTGTGAAAGCTTAGCCACACACGTGTTTGCGGGCTATATACGTTGGAGATGGATTGGAACCGCCTATGAAATCCCCACTTTTGGCCTGGAAATGCCCCGGGATGACAATGTCATTGTCTCCCGGGGCATTTCCAGGCCAAAAGTGGGGATTTCATAGGCTTTATATTTAAGACTAGCCTAAACTGTACTTGTTGGACAGGTGCGCGTATGCAGTCAATGTCAGTTTTTGAGCGAAAAAACTTAGAGTCACGAAACCGCCCCAGGGATGATGGGGTCTGTGCGGGGGGGTCAAGTAGGTCAAGGTAAAGCGCGTAACCGGGGTCCTAAAGCCGTGCGGATAGCGGGGGCCTCGATTTTGCCTTTCAGGGGTCCCAAATATGAAAATTCTGCACTATTGCATTCATGGCGGTCTGACCCCCTTAAATGAAGTGTGTTATCACGAGCTACATGCTCATTTTCAATAATTTTCGTAATTTTGATATTTTATGTAAAAAAAATCACAAACATAAAATTGAAAAAGAATGGTATCTTGTAAAAAGGTAGTATGTGAAAGTTTGTGGTGGTACGTGCAGTGTGTGCAAACTCTTGAAATCTGGCCTAGCTCCTAAGAATTTACATTCACTATACCTCGGGCAATACGCTTGGAATCAGTTTAACGTAATAATTTAAACGCAACATTAGAAGTTGAGACTTCAAATAAAGCGACTTTAAATATTCTAAGCCTCAAATATGCAATTGATTTTTCACAATTTAAATTATAACGAAATTTGACCCCGGCCAGTTCGGCACTACGCCTCGAAAACTACAATACGCAATCAAAGCACTGTAACCTCCCACTATTGTAGCCAGCAAGCAGATAGTGTGCAGATAGGTTACATACTACGAAAAATTGTGTTTAAACACCTAGCTAACACAATACATTCAGTCACAGCCACTCAAATGCAGTCAAACAAAATTTTAAGAATTATGTTCGTGGGTATAAGGACAATGTCGCTGACGAAACGGATATTTTTCAGAAAATTAATAAAATGCAATAAAGTTTAAATATACCAATCATTTACCTACATAATAGAATAATTTTTAACACATGACATAATTTCAATATAAAAATACGATGTACATACCTCCCGGTACTAAAGCATAGCTAGCCATTCTGTACACAAACGGTCTGACTGACCTTTGTACGGAGACACCGCGCATCACGGGTAAACTGTTTATTTACCTGAAAGCACGTGACAATGCTTACATTCTAACAATTTCCCCCCTTCAAGTAATCTGAACAAATAGAGTATGAATTTTGTGTCTACTCAATAAAATTTGACTATCCAACCAACTATCCTCATCAAATTAAACTTTTTAACTGGAAATCAACGACACAACTTATCGTAAAATTTGACACATCTTTTGCATGCTTTTTCGTGGCTATGTACAACGGTAGAATTTTAGTGTGTCACGTAGTATTGATATAATAAATGAGGCCCTGCAATGAGTGCATAAACTTAGTTCAAATGCAGCGTTAACATAATTTGATCTTTGCATCGAACAGCAAAAAAACTCACAAGTCCCTAATAAACTACATTTTATGCTGCTTGGGTTTAAGATAAAATCTTGATACAACTGAAATAAACAAAGTCTGCCGACACAAACTTGACACATCGGATACCGACACCCGAGTGACGGTAATAAGCTCTCATTCTCTTTGAATGGCCATATGTGACCCATACATGGACGATAAGAGGGTTTGGTACCCTAAGGCTCTTGGTGACAATACTTCTGTGAATGTTTTGTTAAAATCCATCCATTGACAACTCTAGATAGAATTGTGAATAGAAAATATTTCCCTATTTATTACACATGTCTTATCGTTGACCAGCTACGAAGAGAATTGTCGTCTGCTCAATTAAATGTAGTCTGCTAAATTAATCTTTTAATCTTTAACCCGTTGTTCAAAATAAATGTGGAAATATTGTCTGAACGACTAACAATTTGGAACTAGGCGCCGCAAAAACAATTTACTAACTCAATTTTGTCAGAGATATTCATAAGTACAGTACTAGTAACTTTATCAATAATTATGCATTGGCCTCAATTTATTTCACTTGCTAGCAAACACGAGAAAGTCATGAAACATGATATACTTGAAATTTTCACCTCTATCATGATGTAACAACTATACTACAATTTTCTTTTGATGTCCAAAATTTATAAGCTGTGTCTTTAAACCTTCATCATAACGTGTTTACATCTGTCATTCTTTACACAATAATTTGAAATCGGAAGTAGAGTACACGGTTAAATGTACATATACCTACAGAGGTTTAAAAGTACTAAGTATATATAGATTAATATTTCTGTAGCTATAAGCGGTTATTATTTCACTTAGAATGCCAACAAAGTCATTCACAACAACGATTTTCTTTAATATTTGTTTTCATACGCGGAACTACTTGACGCGGAAGAAAATAACGGATGACTGGAGATCGTTATGCGTCTTAGTGTAGAAGTGATATCTTCACCGTCTATTTATAGAATGCATAGCTAGCATTTTTCTACGAGTATTTTCGTGGGTCACATTGTGTTACTGATTAAACAGTTTTTAAAGAATAAAATCCATAATTTTTAACATTAAATCCATTTTCAAACAATTATCCATGTTTTGAAAATGGATTTAGAATGTCAGTAAACTTGAACCAAAAACGGTAACGCAATTTTTGCACTGGGAACTAATCAACCCTCGGCGAGCCTCATATTTTTTCCACTAAATTCGTCAGCGTTTAGTCCCGCCCACATACGTCACTCATTGACTGCAGCCATTTTTATTGGGATGCGTTTTTTCGTAAACAGTTTACACAAGTTGACTGGTAAAGAGTTTTCGAAATGAAAGGAGTCCGGCATTAAGCTCCGCCTACAATCTGTCTACTTTTTTCAAACATGCATGAACTCTACATGATATAGACAGATATAGCAAAATGATAAAACGTGTATTCGGGTGGTCATTCAGTTAAAGCCACGGCGGGCCCCTATTTATGTGGTCTTCTAATATCAAGGGACTCAGAGGACCCAACAACTAAATCAAAATCTGTTTTGTTTCGTGAGCAAAGTTGAAACGCATGCCAAAGCTCGATACAAAATCGTACAGACATTGTGTTTGAAAGGACTGCTTGAAAATTAATATCTAACAAAATATTTTCAATAGTTGGAGTTTTAAGTCTTTCTGGGTCGAAAAACATTGATATGAATGGTACACAGGTATCGAATAAAGTTTTAAGTATAAAAATCAGAATAAAGACCCCGAATGCATTGTATACAGAATCTCTTTACGAACTTGAACGGAAAATTGCAAATCAGCAATATTTTAGTAAAATTGGAAAAGAGTTTTCGTTTGGCAAAAAATATATAATTATTGGACTCAGGTTGTAAAATAACGATAAATATTAGAATAATGAGCTTGAATTAAGTGTATACAAAAACTCTTTACAAACTTGAACGGAAAATTGCAAAACTGCAATATTTCTAGTAAAATCGGTAAAGAGTTTTCGAATGGCATAAAATAAAATAATCATGGAACCCAAGTACTAAAAGAAAAACTTTCTAGATGAATATCTATACAAAATAAGAAACCAAATTAATGTAGATGTGTGCATAAATCAAATTCAAAATTCAACAAAAAATGCAACCTCTTTCAAGTTTAAATCTTTATGAGTTCTTGTTTGTGTATAAAGATTTTAGTGGACATTTTTTTAGTAAAATGTATGGAACACGGGCACTAAAAATGGTTTGTTCATAAAAATCTGAACTTTGAAACCTTATGAAGATGTATAAAAAACTCTTTACCAATTTCAACTGAAATTGCAAAAAACCGACCGCTTTAAGTTAAATCTACAAAGAGATTTTGTTCATGTCTATATAGTTATTTCAGTGGACAAAAACTTCGTCCTTGCGGGCCTTAAATAATATGTTTAAGACATGGGCACTCAAGAAAGAGGTTTTTACATAAAAATCAGAACAAAAGAGGATGTATAAAAATGTCTTTACAAATTTCAACGGAAATTTCAAAAAACGACCGCTTTAAAGTAAAATCTACAAAGAGTTTTTATTAATGTATTTTATTTAAAAGTGTTTTTCAGTGGGCAAAAAAACTATTAATCTTTTGACTTTAATGTCTTTCATGACCTAAAATGATGTGTTTGGGACACGACTACTTAAAAAATTGTACTTAGGAACATCATGAAGATGTTTAAAAAAACTCTTGTAAATTTACACTGGAATGGTAAAAAAGTACCGATTTAAGGTTAGAAATGTAAAAAAGTTTTTGTTCATGTCTTTTCAGTCGACAAAACTTTAGATCCTTGAGATTAGCCTTTCAGTGCATTGAATTATGTGTTTGGGACACGGGTACTAACAAATTGTGCTTAGAAACCTAATGCAAATGTATAAAAAAAAACTATTTACGAATTTCAACTGAATTTGCAAAGAACGAGTGCTTAAAGTTAAAATTTACAAAGAGTTTGTGTTCATGTTTAAAGTGTTCACTGGTCTTCACGGGTACCTTAAGAACTTTACTTAAAAACCTCATAAAGATTTTTTTTAAAAACTCTTTATAAATTTCAACTGAAATTGCAAAAAAACGAACACTCTCAGGTTAAAACTGTAAAGAGTTTGTGTTCATGTCTTTTCAGTGGACAAAAAAACTTCAGATCCTTGAGTTTAATGTCTTTCTGGGCCTTAAATTATGTGTTTGGGACATGGGTTCTAAAACAATGTGCTTAGAAACCTTATGAATATGTATAAAAACTCTTTATAAATTCCAACTGAAATTGCAAAAAACGTACACTCTAAGGTTAAATCTGCAAAGAGTTTGTGTTCATGCATTAAGTGTTTCCAGTTGACAAAAAACTGTAGGTCTTTTGAGTTTAATGACTTTATTGACCTTAAATGATTTGTATGGAAGACAGGTACCAAAAAAAGAAGCCTTTTGATGTGGCGTATTGTTTTCTTGAGGGTGTTCACTAAGCCAAAGGACATTAAATAGTTCTATTTTTGAGGATAAAATTTTTTTTGACAATAAACATTCCCGGGTTTAAACCCTTCACTTTATAATTTAAGTTATATACAACCTCTCATGCTGTTATACACCAACTCTTTACCAGTCAACTTGGGTAAACTGTTAACGAAAAAACGCATCCCCATTTTATTCATAAAAATAATGCAGCAGATAACTTTTTGCGAAATTCAGAGTGCTGGACTCGGTTTCTCTAAATAAGAGCAGTTTTCGGCGACATGGTGGTACGGAACATTTACGGGATTTCAATTATATGGATGGTTGAAGAGGAAGTAAGTTTATTCCCCATTTAGACCGGCATATATAAATTTTTTTATTGTTAACGTCACTGATGACGTGTGACCTACAAAATGGCGTCACTGCAATTATCGCTAGGTGGCGCATCGGGAAAAGCAACGACAAAGGGACAATACCGCGATATTACCGACCCGCTATATTAGCGAACACGACTATATACATTCAAGTTTTATTCTACTTACCTTTCTAACTTCCATTTTGGAAAAAAAATGCCCGTATTTACAGTATGATGCGAACATAAAAAATCACGTGACCGAAACCACGCATGCGCAAAAAACTTATTTATAACGGAAAACGGTGAAACCACGAAAATACCCCACCCACGAAAATACACCGCGGTTAGTCGACGGACCCACGACACCGTTTTTACTAAGTCAATTGATTGAGGGGTCGTTGGTTTAATTCCTTGGCGGGGCATTCTTTAGTGGAGCGTGGTCGTGAAATAATTTCTACGACCATTCTCCCTCCTACCAATGATTTTTAATTATGGAGGGCAGTTGTCAGTCTCTGACAGGAGTATGCGCTTAGTAGTTTGTTAAAAGCTAAATCTAGATATTTTGCCTTTCCCGGAGGAGTGAGTAAATTGACTGACTGCCGTTATATGACTTATACAATGTGTTGCTACAGCAATAAACTTAACAAAGAAACAAACATGTAACTATAGGCAGTTATGCTTAAGTAAAGATTGTTTTTAGGTGTCTGTTAGAAACCTGTCTTTACAAAGACTGACAAATTAGCAATAGACAAGAACTATCGGTTTTTAAGTTTTGATACCAAGTAAATAAAGTTGCCTAAGCATAACCCTACCTATTGCTTTCTGTCCTGGTACTCTTCTTACAACAAAAGGAATAAGTGTGTGATATCAAATTTAGGGTATCAAGACACAAAGCGCTATGCTTAGGCGACCCGCCCTATATTTACTTTAAGAAGATCTTCATATTGGAGGTCTGTTAGTCTATGCAACAATGTATACATCAGCTAAGAGATGAATTTTCATGAAAATAATTGATTGTTGTTGGGACTATTGCATTTGTTATCAATAAATCAATTTGCTTTCAATATATCACAACTGGAGCTACTGCTCTGATTGTTGTTATATATAAGATATATGTAATCATCGGTAAAATCTAGAGTTGAAGTACATTTTCAAGTGAGTGACCAATTTGATTGCATGTTACGTAGGTGTTAGACAAGGGGACTGCATTTCGCCTATCTTATTTGCACTTTATAACTGAAATCGAGGATATGCTTATCAGTAATGGTCTTGCTGGCATTAAAGTTGATATGTTTAACATGTTTTCATTTTATATGCTGACGACACAGTTATTTTCGCTAGTAGAAGAGACGAGTTACAACTAAGTATAAACGTTTTTGAAGATAATGGTAAGTTATGGAAATCAGTGGTAGACACTAGTATTACTAAGATTATGATTTTCAAAAAAAGGCAGGATTTCAGAGAATACTAAATTCTATTAAACTGATATGAACTAGATATTGTTTAACAATTAACATACATTAGTGTAGTTTTCTCATCAAGGAGGTGTCATTCTCTAATGCTAAAAGTCGTTGGCCAAGCTTTAATAGGTATTCTAAAATTGACAAATATTATTGTATAAATTTACAGGTATTCCAAAAACATGAGTTAGATCTGTTGTATAAATTGATATCACTCATTCTGTACTATGCAATCCAAGTTTGGAGATACGTTCTGGGAAATTTTCTTGAACGAGTTCATTTACAATTTTGTGAAAGGTTACTAAGGATAAAGATAATACTCCAGATGATTATAATCACAGTGAGTTGGGAGGTTTAATTTTCAAACAATTCGCTATTTAAACATTATAGTAAACTATTTAATAAAATTATTCCAAACTGATATAAATTAAAATAACAGAAAAGTACATAAAATGTAAAATTGAATAGAGATTTGTACCCTAATAAACCCAACTGGTGTTCTTTGTTGAATTCATATGTGTCCTACCTTGGTTCTTATGATGCGTTACTTTTCAAGATATTGGTAATGTTGATATATTTTAAGCAATGTTTAACAAAGACTAAATGATAATTTAATGCAAAGTTTGAACATAGGTTAGCTAATTCACGTATAATATTATTTTACAAGAATATATCAAATTTTAGGTTCAGACATATTCAAAAACATTTAAACATGTTTTAAACATTTTAGGATTTTGATATTTTATGGCTAGAGACTAAAACTGTGTTCTCATAGATTACATATTGAAACCGGTAGATGGAACAAACCAAGATCCACACCTAAATGTCTGTATAAATTGTCATATATTAGGAGACGAGCGTCATGTCATTATAGAATGAAAATTATATGCAGCATTATGATATATACATATTTTCGTTATTGATCCTAGCGTGTTTAAATTGATTGAACTTATTTTTACAGAAATTAAAGCTTTAACAATTCAGCCTTGTACTTATTGTTACCAATTTTCCCTAATCATGGTGAAATTATTAAGAAATTCCACCCCTGTGTTACCAATTTTCTACAATTATACTTGAGGTTTTTATTTTTCCGATGCCACCATTATATATATTAATTGATGTTCATTTTTCTACTACAAATTTAATTCACTCACATACATCCAGTTAAAATGATAAACTACAAGAATAAAAGTCATAACTAAAGACAAGAAAAATAACAACCAGAGCTAGAGAGAACCCAGATAATAAGTATCCTTTTGCATATATATGTGTATACCCTATTGACCGTAACAATTTAGGTATAATGACCGTAAAATACTCGGTATGAAGCTTAACTTTTGAGGTTCATATCCAATGTCTAACTGTAAAAATAAGACATGTGAGTCATATATAGGTACTTACAACTTCCTTAGCTAAAATATAAATTTGTAACATTATATACAAAAAGCTTTTGAATTGGAAAATATAAGCTTAAGATGCTTTAAAATTATCCTTATGCTTTACAGCTAACAGATGTCTTGAGTATCATATGAATGTGTGATACTACATGTCTATAAATTAACTCACTATTATAATTAGTTTGATATACTGCAATACTATTTTATGGTCTTTTTATATTGAACTGACATGTCAATGTACAAGTATATTTCGCTTTGGTCGAAGACTTGGCTGTGTTTATATGTACGCACTTGTAAGTTAGGATAAATTTATAGAAATTAAACCGATTAACATGCCCAGGAAAATTTGTATAATTAGTCATTCATACCATAAAATATCATATTCTTTATTTGGCATCAAATATACTATTTATAGCCAACGGAGAAATAATATTACAAATGCATAGCACCCGAACATAACCTATCAAAAAAGTAATGATATACAGCGTAAACTCTAAATTACAAAATCATATTCCTGCATAACTAATAATACTAATAATAATTAGTCTTATAATATCTTATAATATTATTTCTTTATCCAACAGACCACTACTGCACAATAACCATCGTCATCAAACGTTCTAATACGTAAACACTTTAATACTGTCGAACCGAAAAAAAGCAATGCTTTCAGCGCTTGATTAGGAGTTCTTAACAATTTTTGTGAAGGTATTGATACTGAATTTAATGATAACAGCAATAATTTTAAAGACATGAGTCTCAGATATCATTTAATATCAATATTGCAATCATACCGTTAGAATTGAGCAAAAAATCAAGTTAAATCACCAAAACGTAGTTCTTACTTGGAAATAGCGGTTGCTATGGAAACGGTTTTTAAACACATAAATAGTACCTCGTTCATAAAAATAATTTTAAATATGATAGAGTAGACCTTCCTGAAATATTTTGTAAAAAATAAATGTACTATTTCTCCAAAATAGGGTTTAGAAATTAAAAGATATGCATGTTATAAAAATAATCGATATTTTTCTGCATTTTTTTGTGTTTTTCGTTTAATTTCATGAATTTATCTGTATTTTAGTGGATAGTTTACACATATTTCTAAAGGTCAGCGCCTCAGCTTTGATTTGACACTAATTATATTATTCTAGCTTAATGCTTGTTCAAGTTATTAATGTTTTTACAAACGCGGACAATTTTACAAAAAGGGATTGCCATGGAAACTGTGACATTTCAGGTAATGCGCAAGAGTTTGTTTTTGAGAACAACGCAGATTCTGATTCAGTGGACCCTAAGGAACAATTTAGCATAGGTGGCAAAAAGTCTAGAGGGGGGGGGTGCATGGTGGACCTCTCTGGACCCCGTACTATTAGGTCCAATTCTACATCGCGTAGTCTTGGCTTGAACACCATATAATGACTACATAGTACTTTAAAAAACTGTTTACAACGAAGTTTTATTTCTAAGCAGACAGCAAAACATTAAACAGTCTTTGATATATAAAAATTCAATATAACACAGTCCCAAAATATAAAAAACATGGGTTTAGAGTTATGAGAATGAATGTATGCAAATATGATAACTTTTAAGATACTCTCTGACATTGAACACAAAAGTAAACAGTTACATTGACCCTTGACCAATCCCACGGTAACTTTGACCCTCTATCAGTCCCCATATCTAACCGGAAGTTGACCTTTAATCAGTTCCTTAGTAATATTGACTCTCAACCGATCCCACAGTAAATCTGACCCTCAGCCAGTCCCCATATCCACCTGACGTCGACCTTCAATCAATCCAACAATAATATTGACCCTCAATTTTAACCAGTCCCCATTCCCAACTTGACGTTGACCCTCTATCTGATCCACAGTTACCATGACCTTCAATCAGTCCCGATATCCAACCAGAATAATATTCTGTGATTTTACACTTTTCTACTACACAATGTTTGAATTAAACATGTCCAGCTCAGACTGACCGACTGATAATAACAGTCCTATAATCATGTATTAAATGTACAACATGTCAATAAATCTACTTTGCATTAAATTGCATATATGTATAGAAATAAAAATAATAGTGAACAAATACATTGTATACTAAAATGTAAAACATTCAAAGTCTATGTTCAAAAATACAAATACATGTATACAAAATGCATTTACAAAAACATGTACATGTACAAAAACAAGAAATGTATTTATACTTTGCGGCTCTGTTGCCATGGCGCAACACGGTGTGCGAATGTGATTTTTTGCAGTTAGGTTGCTAACCATCTAGGGCACCTGAAAAACGTGTTTAAACACCAAACCCACCACGTTCAGGTACCGAGAAACCCCGTGCAAATCTTGCGACACCAGGTAGAGGGGCGACTTTGGGGCACTGTAGCCACTGCGCATCTTACTGCGCAGGTATGATTTTTTTGCAAATAGGTTGCTTACTATAGTGCGTACAAAAAAACAAAACGTGTTTTGGTAAACATTAGAAATGAGACAATCCATTTCTGGGGTAGGCAGTAATGAAAATAAAATGTGTGTAATTCATTGTAACAAAATTAGCATGATAGATACCACCATTTATTGGTAAATCATGCTTGTGTTGGTAAAAATCTTTTCCATTACACTAACAACTAAGACAATCGTAAAACATATCACATGTTTATGTTATTGTCATCCCGAGCGTCCCTCGTAGTGGATTAGTTCATTCTATTGTTATTATAAACAGTGTTTTGTTTTTTTGTACGCACTATACGTGGGGCATCGAGAAAATGTGTTTAAACAAGTAACTAATTACATTAAGGTACCAAAGAACGCGTGCAAACCTTGCGACACCAGGATGAGGCGGCCATTTGTGCTGTTCTAAAGCCCTATATAGCCATATTGCACGGTATACTTTGCGGCGCTGTTGCCATGGCGCACCTCGGTGTGCGAATGTGATTTTTTGCAGTTAGGTTGCTAACCATCTAGGGCACCTGAAAAACGTGTTTAAACACCAAACCCACCACGTTCAGGTACCGAGAAACCCCGTGCAAATCTTGCGACACCAGGTAGAGGGGCGACTTTGGGGCACTGTAGCCACTGCGCATCTCACTGCGCAGGTATGATTTTTTTGCAAATAGGTTGCTTACTACGTGGGGCATCGAGAAAATGTGTTTAAACAAGTAACTAATTACATTAAGGTACCAAAAAACGCGTGCAAACCTTGCGACACCAGGATGAGGCGGCCATTTTTGCTGTTCTAAAGCCCTATATAGCCATATTGCACGGTATACTTTGCGGCGCTGTTGCCATAGCGCACCTAGGTGTGCGAATGTGATTTTTTGCAGTTAGGTTGCTTACCATCTAGGGCACCTGAAAAACGTGTTTAAACACCAAACCCACCACGTTCAGGTACAGAACAGAACTAATACAATAGTCTCACATTTGTACCCATTCAACTTATCTAAATAATCAACCTTTTGTTATGATTTCAAGTATGTGCACTCTTTTGGCAAACCCATTAAGACTGTTAAGTGAATATCCGGGCTCTAGTTTGACCAAAATTTAAAAGAGAAGTCAAATCTTTTAGAGCTTATACTAGAGCTAAGTCTGAAGAAGTGTAGACAAGTGAAATTACTATTTCTAAGTAATAGAATAAAAGATGGGTCCATTTACTCCAACAAAAAATAGACCAGTTCATTGTTATTGTTATGATGTCTATAAATAGTAACAAGGAGATGATAAAAACTACAGGTAACCGTTTGCTGGTTGGCAAGAAATGATAGCGAGTAAATACAATGAAAACACAGTAATTTTAAAATTGCAATTACTAAGTCATTTTTCATCAAACAATTTAGTATCTTATATCACTAGAAAGGTCTTGAAATTCATATTTTGAATATTTAAAAATTATTTGTCAAAAAAGAATTGTTTTTTATAAGCGAGTGTTTAAACCTAATGCTTCAAACCGGCAAGAAGATAGTTCAAAAGACAGGTTTAAATCACCTCATATATTTTTTTAAATCAAAATTTTGGCAATTTTCTTATATTTTAAAATATGAATTTCAAAAGCTTTCTATCAATATAAATATCAAAAAAAACGGCCGACAAATAAAAAAGTTATTTTGATTTAAAAATTCTGTTGCTATCAAATGTATGTAAACATTGGTTTCTTTCTGCCAACCAGTAAATCAGCCAAAATATAGGTAGCAGGTGCTTGTGACGTCATCCGTAAACTGGTCTATATGCGCGAAAAAATAGGAATTATACAAATTATATTTAGAACTTTAAACAAGCCTAGTTTTTGTTTTAATTATCTGATTTTAAAATTTAAAACATATGGGAAAACCACATTATCTAAGCTTTGAAATGTTAATAAGTCTTAAGAAATAAATTGAGTAACAAAAAAGTTACGGGGTGGGTCCATGGAATCGTTACGATTTGGGTTAAATATCTGTGTATGGGAATATATAACGACCAATACACTTACATTGGACGTAGCCGTGTTCAAATGCATGCGTATCAGTAATCTACCGTCCGAATTTGTCCAACTTACCTTTTCTGAAAATGGCATGTTCATAGCTTTCAAATGATATATTAATTATGAATATCCATTCAAAAATGAAATTTTTAAAGGTGGGTCCATTTGCTCCAACATCAAAACTATACGCGCCAAAATTAACAAAGATAACACCAAACTTTGAATGCTCGTAGAATTCGTTTTAATAATCAGATTTTAAAAAGTATAACATATTTGAAAACTACATTACCTTAGCATTCAAATGATGTAAAAATTTAAAAATATGTTGAGAAATAAAAAAGTTAAGGCGTGGGTCCATGGAATCATTGCGATATTTTTGGGGTAAAATATCGCTGAAAAATGAATCATATTCAACTTAAATAAATATATCTTTATCACCGTCAGATTTTTATTTTGTTTACATTTTCGGAAAGCATATTGTCTCATCTTTCAAATGGTACCTTCATCTTAGAAATATATTCATTATTAATAAAGTTAAGGGGTGGGTCCATGTAATCGTTCCCAAATTCGTTAAATGTATAGGTGGGTCCATGGAATACACCTGTTTACTGACAACTGCTCTACATAATGAAGAATCATCCCCAATTTCATGATCAAGCTCCTATAAGTATGACCCACCCGGGAATCGAACCCACGACCCCTCTGATCTAGACTTGCGTGCTACATTGTACTTACTGAGCTAGCCGGGCAGCTAAATGCACATATCACATTACATTTTTGAGTGTAAAGTTAAGTTCTTTAAAACTTCCTAATCAAACTCTATATTTAAACACACAAGCCATGGGACCATTTGGTCCCATTTGGCACGATTCTAACAATCAAGGAAAATGAACAGCTCGGCAGTGATACTTCCAAGATGGAAAAAAATTTTTAAGGAAAATGGGTATTTTTTATTTGTACCCAATTAAGTGACTAAATGAATTGGCTTCATTTCCGTTCAACCATACAAATTTCGTACCCACTAAGTTGCGTTTAGTACACCTTCACCTTCTACTGTTTATATAGAATGACTAAATTGAGGGTTGAATGGAAATATTTTCATTCGTCCACAGAAAAATCTTACCCAATGAAATGGTCCATAAATGCCTTTTTCCGGACCTTTAATCTGATGTAGGCGAATATTACTTAATACCTAAAAAAGTTTCGCACCCGAATTAAGTGGGTACGAATTTTTCATGGATGTACGGAAATTCGCCACTCATCCTCACAAATATCGAACACAATTAACTTGGCGTTAGAGCATGAATTCTGTCAAGATTTCTCTAATCGTATCCGTTTGAATAAAGAAAAACCAACAATCTTAAAAACATGTAATTGGCCAACAAACATCAAGGACAAAATGTCCGAGATGACTTGTTAAATAGGAGCAGGCCTGAATTATATGATGTACAAAGAATTGACTATCTGTTGAATTTTTCTCGTCTTCTGTAAATACCATAATGTTCATCGACCAGCCTGATACGTATGATGAATCTGTAAGTTGAAAAAAATTGTTAAACATACGTTGAAAGTCTAAAATAAATAAAATTAAAAATATTAAAACTGGGATCACTCAATCTGAAGACAACTCTAACTGTAGATAATGCTAGCATTACATCTGGCCACGATCTCCCCGATTAGCCAGAGGCTAAAATATCGGGGAGCTCTACGATTAAATGGTCTACTCCACGTTCTGTTACGCTTCCTTACGAAATCAGCCATTTTGTTGCGCTCTACTGCGCTTTGCTACGATCGAGCCCCGATTTGCATCACGTTCTGTTACGCTTTGTTGCGATCAACACGATTGGCTTCCACGCTCCACCACGTTCCGTTAAGTCCTGTTAAGATCTCCCACGACAAAGCCGCTTTGTTGCGATCTCCTGCGATTTGACCTACGATTTGAGACAAATGACCACGTCACAATTTGATATTTAAACAAGAAATAATTCTTTCCCAGCGACGTGGGATGAAAAAATGTTTCCACGCTGGTCCCGATCTGTTGCGATTGTACTCACGTTCTGTTAAGTTACGTTCTGTTACGCTTCGGTACGTTCCGTTACGTTTTGTTACGAAGGCCACGCACTGTCACGACTAGAAAATGAATCGGGGCAATCCTGGTGAAATTTAAGTTTGATTTAAAATCTGTCCCGATGCCCACGATGTCCCCGATTCAACCACGTTCCGTTACGCTCCCCCACGATCACCCTGATTCAACTCTGCGCTCTGTTACGTTCGCCACGATTCTCTGGAATCGGGGACATCGTGGTAATCGTGGCCAGATGTAAACCTAGCATAAGGACATTCAACCAGAGGACAATTGAACCAGTACTCATCTACCCTTTCACAATGACAGAAACTTCTCCATATATCTTTTTTAATGGAGGAAAATTATCGTAGCATTATCGTCAAATTTTCATGGAATAGTATCATCCTGTACATGAACGGTCTGCCTGACCTTTGTACGGAGACGCCGAGCATCATGGGTCAAACTGTGTATTTACCTGAAAACACGTGGCAATGTTTACATTCAAATAATTTCCCCCTTCAAGTATACTGAACTAATAGAGTATGTTTTTTGTGTCTACTCAATGAAATTTAATTATCCAAGCAATTATCCTCATTAAATTAAACTTTTTAACCGGTAGTTAAACCTCCATCATAACGTGTTTACATCGGTCATTCTTTACACAGACATGTATTTGAAATCGAAAGTAGAATACACGGTTTAACTTTGCATCTATACATTTAGAGGTTTAAACGTACTTAGTATCTATGGATTCATATTCCTGTAGCTACAAGTGATCATTTATTTTACATTTTAACAATGATTTTGTCAAAAAACGAAATAATCCAACGATTTTGTCTTCATGCGCCGCACTATATTCTGTTGCGGACCAAATCGCCGAATTCAGGGAAGCGTTGTGCGTCTTAGTATAGAGGTGATATCTTCACCTTCTATTATAGAATGGGAATATTATAACTTTCCCGGATGGGGTTCGAACCCATTCCCCCCTTGGGACACAAGATTCCAAATCCCGACGCACTACCAACACGGATTATACTGTAACTATTAAAGTACATAATGATATCAATTCACAGGTGGCCGACACGGTCCCCAATCAAAAGCACTTAATATACATGTAAGGTATAAAAATGGTAGTTTTTCAACAAAGTTCAATCAGAGGCTAGTTTCTCCATCATTAATAATTTTATTTCACAGATTTATACATGCGCACCTGAACAGCTAATGAATATTTTCATGGAGATTTCACCACTTCACATAGTACATTATGCAAATCAGTAGAACATAACCTTTCTATTACAACCAAACATACTACACAAGGCAGGAACAGTATGTCATTATGAAATCTGCTAATTAGACTGCTTAGACTGGTGAGCCTGAAATACAAAAAAATAACATGAGAACACAGAAAATAATATTATTAGAAAATAAAAACTCGTGATCCAAAAACAAACCATTTCTCTATTTTCTGAAGTGGGAGCCCAAGCAGACTGGTTCAGTAATTTGCAGTCTTCAAATTTAGCAAGCGAAATTGTTGCTGGTCCACTGCCTTTTAGAATGCGAGTGGTTCGATAGTCAAAACTTATTACAGCCAAAATTTTCCATATTCAATAAATAGAGGTTATTTGTTGTTAATGTATATTATTTACTAAATTTTATTATGTACAATTGTAATATGCTATATCATCAAAATGGAATGCAAATTTTCACATATCGGTATGAATCATTATCTTCCAGTAAACTTTCATTCGGTCCCATAAATTCATTTTGTTGGACTAAATGTCCACTGCTGATAAAAGTTTGTCTGAAAACTAAACTTGTACTAAAACTACAGGCATGAACAAATCTAAGAAAAGCTGAAATCTGAGTTTAGCAAACAGGCATCAATAATTGAAATCTACTTAATGTATTTCCAATTTAATTCAGTTGCTTCCCTTTTATTCAAGATTCCAACCTAATTCAGTTGCTTCCCTTTTATTCAAGACTTAGCAAATCTGACAGTCCCAGGTTTGATTTAAGGACCTAAAGATTTACTTTCCATAAATTACAATATTAACATCGATCTATCCTCCATAAAATGATAAAGGGACTCTGGTTGTTAACTTCTGGTGAAAGTGTAAGCAAGTACTGGTAAAGAAATGCATGTCCACATTGTATGTGGGGTGTGGACCTTAGGTGCTGGGGCTTAACAAATTTTAAGGCAATGTCATTAGTATTCATGTATTACCAATCAACATCATTGTATATGTCATATAACGGCGGTCAGTGAACCTACTCAATGTTCCTGGAAAGGCTAAATCTCTGGATTTAGCTGTTAACCAACTACTAAGCACATACTTTCGTCAGTGACTGACATCTGCCCTACATAATAAAGAATCATTGGAAGGAGGGAGAATGGCCGTAGAAATAATTTCATGACCACATTCCACTAAAGTATGACCCGTCTGGAAATCGAACCCACGACCACTCGGTCAGTAGACTTGCATGCTACCAACTGAGCTAGCCGGGCGGCTCGTATTATGTCATCCACACTGTATGAAGCGAGGTAACTATCCTATTTTATACAGAAATAGAAGATGGCTGCACTTCAGGCCATATACCTTCCTCAATCAGACCAACCAGTGCGTAAACTTGCATATTGCCAGCACATTTTATTTGTTAAATAATATACTTACCACAGGAAATTTTTATGTTTCCATTTATTAACTGTAATAGAAATGTTTTCTCAATTTTAGATCCATAGGCACCAGTCCCAGCCTAAAATATAAAACGTACTGGACAGCAAACCAGACTATGCTTTCTATAAAAAAAAAATATATATAAACAAGAGCACCGCTGGGCGGAGCATTATATGCCCGAAAGTGTTGTTTTTTTAGTTAAGATGAAGCATTTGTAAGACATGAGAATACTTCATATGAATATCATGTTATGAATAATTGTGGAAAACAAAGTAGAGAAAAAAGTTTTAAGGTAATAGTGACCTTGACCTTTGACCTTGTGACCCCAAAATCAATAGGGGTCTTTTACCCGATATGGACAATCATTGTATGAAGTTTGAATATTGTTGATCAAATGGAACTTAAGTTATGCTCCAGAAACTGTTTTCAGTTTAAAGAAAATAGTGACCTTGACCTTTGACCCCAAAGTCAATAGGGGTCTACTACCTGATATGGACAATCATTGTATGAAGTTTGAATATTGTGGACCAAATGGAACATAAGTTATGCTCCGGAAACTGTTTTCAGTTTTAAGGTAATAGTGACCTTGACCTTTGACCCCAAAGTCAATAGGGGTCTTCTACCCTATACGGACAATCCTCGTATGAAGTTTGAATATTGTTGACCAAATGGAACTTAAGTTATGCTCCGGAAACTGTTTTCAGTTTAAAGGAAAAAGTGACCTTGACCTTAGACCTTGTGACCCCAAAATCAATAGGGGTCTTCTACCCGATATGGACAATCATCGTATGAAGTTTGAATAATGTGGACCAAATGGAACTTAAGTTATGCTCCGGAAACTGTTTTCAGTTTTAAGGTAATAGTGACCTTGACCTCTGACCTTGTGACCCCAAAATCAATAGGGGTCTTATACCCGATATGGACAATCATCCTATGAAGTTTGAATATTGTAGGCCAAATGGAACGGAAGTTATGCTCCGGAAACTGTTTTCAGTTTTAAGGTAATAGTGACCTTGACCTTTGACCGTGTGACCCCAAAATCAATAGGGGTCTTATACCCGATATGGACAATCATCCTATGAAGTTTGAATAATGCGGGCCAAATGGAACTTCAGTTATGCTCCAGAAACTGTTTTCAGTTTTGTGGTTATAGTGACCTTGACCTTTGACCTTGTGACCCCAAAAACAATAGGGGTCTTCTATCCGATATGGGCAATCATCATATGAAGTTTGAATATTGTGGGCCAAATGGAACTTAAGTTATGCTCCGGAAACCAAATTGCTAACGGACGGACAGACGGACGCCAGGGGGTATAACATAATGTCCGAAATTTTTTCGGGCATATAAAAAGGGTCAGTTATAAAATAAGGGCGTCAAATTTTACATTGAAACAAAGAAACTCCTGGTAAGAGTCATATTCTACAGAAGACATATTTGATCCATAGTTGAGATCAAATGGTTAAGTCATATTTTGGGGACTCAGTTCTTATCCACAAAAGGCAGGAGTCATAATGCCAAACATCTTTCAACAAATATCATCCTAAGTTAATTCTATGAGTTTGTCCCAAATGGTCTAACAATTTAATTTCAGTTTTCATCAATGCTATATTCATAAGGTATACAAAATTCTTACATTAATCATGCTTTTTTATAATTAATATAAATAAACATTTAACATTTTATGAATGTTTTTGTAATTGCTTTTTCAGTGATTTTTGCTGAAGGATTTTTGTCATACGACCCTAGTTGTCAAATGTTTGTCTTGGAGGAAGTTGTCCGGTTTTCACTAAGAAAAATCATGTAGAATTTTTCAGTCTTGTCTACTTTTTCTTGATCCTTTAACATCAGTTACAACCTGAAATAAACAAAAATACGACAAGAGAAACCTGACTGAAATATTTTGTAAAATGACATTATAACTAAGTTACTATAACAAAAATTATAAAAAAATGCTGTAAAGGAAAGAAATTAGAATAGACATGGAGCATGCATAAGGGACAGGGGAGGGGCACGGGCAGGGATTTTTTCACCATGGGGGTTTTGTGGTCTGTTTAGGGCGGCCATTTCCGCTACCATTCCCACCTATACATCAAGGCTATAGAAAGTCTCTGATCACCATTATTCCAAGATGGCTGACTTGCATCAAAATTTGTTTTACCTAGTAAAGACATTTTTATCAAAATGCTAGTCAGGTTTGTCGGAAGTTGCTTTTCAGTCACAACTGACAATTTTGTCCTAATATATTGCCACTTCACTAATTTTGTCAAATTAGAAAATCTGACCGATTCTAAAATCAAAAACATCTTTAATCAATTTAATGACGTGTGTTTTAGACTAATAGTTACTCCGTTTCAGAATGGTCAATTGATAGAAATGTTTAATGGCGGACCCCAATGGCCATTGGCAAAAGAAAACCTACTCCGAGCATGAGTCATATTTGTTGTTTAGTTGTACCACCAGTCTGGTACCATGACGAATGTATAATAAATTAGCTTTGTGAGTCACCCATAACACATTGAGTAAATATATTCAGCTACGCACTTGTTTATCACTAGTAACCAATGGTAGCATATCTTGTATCCATTTCTCTATACATGAAGAGAATTTCATTGGACAAACAGAAACGGTAGAGCAAATTGTATTGGTGAAGATATAGGCCAAAAGCTGGCTTAGACAGCTGTGCCGAAACTCAGAGTGAGGGTTTGAGACAAAACAGAAGTTAAAATACATACGAACTACTCAACATAAGATGTACTTAAGATCAGTGGAAACAAAGCAGGTTTCAGTATTGACTAATATTCACAGTGTCAGTATTGAACAAATTTATGAACACTAGAAGGAACCAGATATGCTCATAGGCAAAGAAAAGAGAGGGAAAAGCACTAAATAAACAGCTGTGTATTCTTGAATATATTTGCCAATGAAAAGGTTTTAAGTTTGTTTGTTTGTTTGGGTTTTATGGCGCACCAACACAAAAGGTTTTAAGGCTAACTTTATGAAACTAATTCATGTAAGAAAACTAAGATCAAGTTAAATATGAGAAGAATCAGCTAAGACGACCAGTAATATGAAGAAGCCAGATCCAAAATAAGCGAGAGCAAGAGCAAATAATTTTATATAGGGTTTCGATCAGATTGAGGTCATTCTTGGGAAATAAAGCATTTGTTATGAAAAAATTATTCTTATAACCAGTACTTGAGTTCGGTAAACCTGAACTGCTAGTGAACATTTGGTTGGGACATGTGTAGGAATGTATACTGGTACCGGTATCGTTTCAAAAAGTGCCAGTAAATACCGTTTCGTTTTGGTACTGGTACTTGAATAGAGCAGATTAAGAATAAAATTTACAAAAGTTTACCATGTTTAATCTCAAAGCTTCTGCATTTTTTTTGGAATTGTATAGGAATTAAACTCAATTTAAACTGTGTAAATACCATTTATTACCGTCCAGTATGCCCCGTGTATATCTATATTGATAATTGATACGAATGACATTTAAAGCAATGTTGCAGGAAATTAGCATGCTAGTTATACTAGTTGCTGATGGTTTCAGTGTGTAAAAGGTCTTTCTGTAATATTGTCTTTCTATTGTTAATTCTACATGTATAGGCTATATTGTTATTTTGTCGTAGCATTAGTGCACTGTCACATTTACATTGCGTTTTGATTTGTAGACTCACTTGATTATTTACAACAATTATAATATATAAATTAAACGTTCTTCCCACCAATGTCAATATAATTTTTATTTGTTTAAAGATGCATTATAGAATTGCACTCTGGCATTTGGTTTGTTAATGAACAAAAGACTCACTACTGGGCTACTAAAATACTTATTTAATTACGACAAAAAAATATTTCATTGAAAACTGACCAGTATTTTTTACTAAACATTTAGCTATCAGAATAGCACGATAGCAATATAGTACAAATTACAATGTTTACTATAGTTGCATATTGGTATCGGTACCGGTATCGTTTAAAATACCGTATTGTTTAATTGGTACTGGTATCATTTCGTTCCTTAACAGTATCCATCTCTAGACATGTGGTTGTCCAAATGGGCAACCTAATTGAAAAATTCATGTTGAACCCTGATATCTGTACTATTGGTAATTTAAGGCAGGCTGAGAAGAATTCACAAATCTTTCAATAAAATCTGTAACGGCAAAGCAAAGAGATATAAAAAGTGTTTACATACTGATGTTGGCTTGCAATCATAATTCTACTTGCAGTCTACGAAAATTGGAATATGAAAGAGGTTGGCCAAAGAGGTCTCTAAGCTAGCACTATATTTTATTTGTAGAAATTAAGTTGTCCCAAAAGAAATGTTTGGTTGCCCAAACTAGAGATAGTTTGTTCAGGCAACTGGACACCCACTAAATTTGTAGACTGTTCTTTTATATTGGTTTTGTAAATTCTCGGGTGGGCAGTAATTGAATGGTGAATATAAGAGCATACAATTACAATTGATAATACATGAACTTAAACCTGTTCAATGTATTAAAAGGGAAGGGGCAATTATATCAGGAATTTGTATAGGGCTGTCATTGATAGAAAATTGTGTACCGATAAATTGAAAGGCAAGTCTCAGTCAATATATCAAGTCAGACAAAGATGGTAATAGAAGCCACTAAAACTCAAGTACCTATACTATATCATGCCCTCATGATTTTCTTATCAGTCCTATAGTTTAAGCTAAGAAGTCAATAGTTTCTCAACTAGTTGAGGTTTTGTCGCATTTTCAAGAAAGGATATAACCTTTTTTAACCAAGATTTGAACTCAGATCATCAATAGTCCTTCAGTCCTAATCAACCAAAATGATACTAAAGTGAGCTTTTTTTGTTTAATATCTAGAAATCAAGCTATCAGAATTTAACACTGAAAGCCAAATCATTTAATGTAGTTATATAATAACTATAAATATACTTGTATACTTCAGCTGATCAAATATAAGTCAGAAAACATTGGAATATACTGAAAACTTAATTGCTTCCATTAACTGAACAGAAACAAGAGCTCCGCTGGGCGGGGCATTATACGCCCGTGTGCAGTCCATGCTGTGTTCTATCTCATATAAAGTCCCTGTGACCTTGACCAATGACCCCAGGATCTCAGAATAGGTCCCATTCTTAACAGGAGGGCTATCCAAAGCAAAGATTTTGAGAACCTAGGTACAGCCATGGTTGATTTATCACCGACACAAAGTTTTCCCATACAAACTTCCAGTGACTTTGACCCTGGGGCCTCAGAACCAAACGTTCTCGCCCTTGACCCAAAGAGTATTGATACATAAAATTTGGTGATCTTAGGTAAAGTTGGTTGTTGGACAAGGTTTTTCCTCATGATTTTTCTTTTGACTTTAACCTTTAACACAGGGACCTAAAACCAAAGGGGCATATGCTAGACATTAAGGCTACCCTTAAATAAGATTTGGAAAACCTACAATGTAGGTACAATTATTATTGAGTTACTGTCCGGAAAATGTTTCAATATGAATTAAGTCCCTGTGACCTTGACTTTTGTCCCTGGGGTTTCCAAATCAAAAGAGAACATCAAATACCAAAGAGCTATCAACACATTACATCTTGACAAATGGGCTGATCCACATAAAATTTGGTTAACCTAGGTACAATCATTGTTTAGTTATTGTCCGAACTAGGATTGTCCATATGATGCCCCTGTGACCTAGATCTTTGACCCAGTTTTGACCCAAAACCAATTGGGAACATCCTTAACACATGGGCTACCCTCACATAAAATTTGGTGAACTAAATTCATTTTACTTATTAAATATAGCATTATTTCCATGGTCTGCCATTTTGACTTTGTTAACATATTGATTGAACATTTGAAGTCTCTGCTTGGTAATTTGATATCTTCTGGATGATGGTTTAAACTTGACCCAGGGGCCCCAAAATCAATAGGGAACATCCTTGACACATGGGCTACTCTCACATGAAATTTGGTGAACTTAAGTGCAGTCACTGTTGATTTACTACACATACAACGTTTTTCAATATGATGCCCCTGTAACCTTGACCTTTGACCCAGGGGCCCTAAAACCAATAGGACATAACCATGACACATGGGCTACTCTCCTAAAAAAATTAGTGAACCTAGGTACATTGGTTGTTCAGTTATTGTCTGGACAAGGTTTTTCCATATGATGCCTCTGTGACCTTGACCTTTGGGTCTGGGGCCCCAAAACCTATTGGGAACATCCTTAACACAAGGGCTACATTCACATAAAATTTTATGAACCTAGGTACAGTCCTTGTTGAGTTATTGTCCAAACAAGATTTTTCAATATGATGCCTCTGTGACCTTGACCTTTGACCCAGGAGCCCCAAAACCAAAAGGGCATATCCTTGACACAAGGGCTACCCTCACATAGACTTTAATGAACCTAGGTAAATTGGTGGTTCAGTTATTGCCTGGACAAAAGTTTCATTGTTTGCCATTTTGACTTTATAAACATATTGATAGAACATATGAAGTCACTGCTTGGTAATTTGATATCTTCTGGTTGAAGGTTTATACTTGACCCTGTTTCCCCAAAACTGATAAGGCACATCCTTGACACATGGTCTACTGTCACATGAAATTAGGTGAACTTAGGTACAGTCATTGTTGAGTAATTACCCAGACAATGTTTTTCAATGTGATGCCCCTGTGACCTTGACCTTTGACAAAGGCGCCCCAAAACCCATAGGGCATAACCTTGACACATGGGCTACTTTCATATAAAATTTAGTGAACCTAGGTACATTGGTTGTTCAGTTATTGTCTGGACAAGGTTTTTCCATATGATGCCTCCGTGACCTTGACCTTTGGGTCTGGGGCCCAAAAACCTATTGGGAACATCCTTGACAAAAGGGCTACCTTCACATAAAATTTTGTGAATCTAGGTACAGTAGTTGATGAGTTATTGCCCAAACAAGGATTTTCAATATGATGCCCCTGTGACCTTGACCTTTGACCCAGGAGCCCCAAAACCAATAGGGCATAACCTTTACCCAAGGGCTACCCTCACATAAAATTTGGAGAACCAAGGTACATTGGTGGTTCAGTTATTGTCTCGACAAGGGTTTCATTGTTTGCCGTTTTGACTTTATAAACATATTGATAGAACATTTGAAGTCACAGCTTGGTAATTTGATATCTTCTGGTTTAAGATTTAAACTTAACCCTGTTTTCCCAAAACTGATAAGGTACATCCTTGACACATGGGCTACTCTCACATGAAATTTGGTGAACTTTGGTACAATCATTGTTGAGTAATTATCCAGACAATGTTTTTCAATATGATGCCCCTGTGACCTTGACCTTTGACCAAGGTGCCCCAAAACCAATAGGGCATAACCTTGACACATGGGCTACTTTTACATAAAATTTAGTGAACCTAGGTACATTGGTTGTTCAGTTGTTGTCTGGACAAGGTTTTTCCATATGATCCCTCTGTGACCTTGACCTTTGGGTCTGGGGCCCAAAAACCTATTGGGAACATCCTTGACACAAGGGCTACCTTCACATAAAATTTTGTGAACCTAGGTACAGTAGTTGATGAGTTATTGCCCAAACAAGGATTTTCAATATGATGCCTCTGTGACCTTGACCTTTGACCCAGGAACCCCAAAACCAATAGGGCATAACCTTTACCCAAGGGCTACCCTCACATAAAATTTGGAGAACCTAGGTACATTGGTGGTTCAGTTATTGTCTGGACAAGTGTTTCATTGTTTGCCGTTTTGACTTTATAAACATATTGATAGAACATTTGAAGTCACAGCTTGGTAATTTGATATCTTCTGGTTTAAGATTTAAACTTAACCCTGTTTTCCCAAAACTGATAAGGTACATCCTTGACACATGGGCTACTCTCACATGAAATTTGGTGAACCTAGGTACAGTCATTAGTGAGTTATTACCCGGACAATGTTTTTCAATTTGATGCCACTGTGACCTTGACCTTTGACCCAGGGGCCCCAAAATCAATAGTGCATATCCTTGACACATGGGCTACTCTCACATGAAATTTGGTGAACCTAGGTACATTGGTGTTTCATTTATTGTCCGGACAAAGTTTTTCCATATAATGCCCCTGTGACCTTGACCTTTGAACCTGGGGCCCCATAAACCTATAGGGCGCATCTTTGACACATGGGCTACTCTTACATAAAATTTGGTGAACCTAGGTACAGGCGTTGTTGAGTTATGGTCCGGACGAGGTTTTTCAATTTGATGTCCCTGTGACCTTGACCTTTGACCCAGGGGCCCCAAAACCGATTGGGAACATCCTTGACACATGGGCTTCTCTCACATAAAATTTGGTGATCCTAGGTAGATTGGTTGTTAAGTTATTGTCAGGACAAGTTTTTTTCCCATATGATGCCACTGTGACCTTGACCTTTGACGCAGGGGCCCCAAAACCGATAGGGAACATCTTTGACACATGGGCTACTCTTACATTAAATTTGGTGAACTTAGGTACATTGGTGGTTCAGATATTGTCCGGACAAGTTTTACCTATTTTAAGTCCCAGTGACCTTGACCTTTAACCCTGGGGTCTCAAAATCAATAGGGAACCTCCTCCACCCAAGGGCTATCAACACATAAAATTTGAGGAACCTAGGTTCATCCTTTCTTGAGTTATCATCCGGACAAGCAATTGTCCACGGACGGACAGACGGACAGACGGACAGACGGACAGACAGACAGACGGACAGACGGACAGACGGACAGACGGACAGACGGACAGACGGACAACAGCATAACATAATACGACCGTTTTTTCAAAACGGGCGTATAAAAATCAACTGGAAAAGTAAAACTACATTGTATAACATTAACTATTTAAAGTATAAATGTGGTATAAATTACATTAATATATAAAATTACATTATAAAATACACTGTATTTACACAACTCAGTTGAAAAAAATGTTTATTGCAAAAAAAGGAAATAACTACGCAAATGTAATCATTTACATTGACTGTAGTGCAATTTTGAAATCCAGACAGGGCAACCGACCTGGGTTGCATGATACAATAATAACATCATACGAATAAACATAGGTCATGTTGAATCATCAGTCATAAAACATGTTACTTTATATCAAAATGACAACATCTATATACAGTAGAAATTATAACAAAATGCTGGCTTTTATAAACAAATCTGAAAGTACAATTTCAGTAATTCATAATAATGTAAAAAAATGTTATATTAATCAATGATCTACATCAAAAACCTTCACTATCCATGTAAACACCAACATAAGTCATAATACATATATCATTAATATACTTATTACACAAAGCAAACAAATGTTTTCAATATTCAATGAATTCAAATTTATACATGTAATTACACCCTAGCCTGACTTAGTACAATCATTTCAATGTCCATATATTTGTGCATTGTAAATAGCACATTAGTATGTATGGTACTTAATAGTTTTTGTTTGTAATATTTGAATTCTGATCTAGCTTTCCTCCAATAAAAATGCCCCCCCCCCCTTATCAATATTGCTCAAAACTAAGTGTTTAACTCTAATCCTGATCTAGCTATCCCCCCCATAAACATGGGTCCTTCACTAGATTGCTCAGAATTGTGTTTAACTCAAAGTATAATTCCGATCTAGCTATCCCCCCATAAACATGGGTCCTTCACTAGATTGCTCAGAATTATATGTTAAACTTCAACTATAATTCCGATCTAGCTATCCCCCCATAAACATGGGTCCTTCACTAGATTGCTCAGAATTATGTGTTTAACTCAAAGTATAATTCAGATCTAGCTATCCCCCCATAAACATGGGTCCTTCACTAGATTGCTCAGAATTATATGTTAAACTTCAACTATAATTCCAATCTAGCTATCCCCCCATAAACATGGGTCCTTCACTAGATTGCTCAGAATTATGTTTTCAACTCTAAGTATAATAAGGATCAAGCTATCCTCCCATAAACATGGCTTCACCAGAATACTCAGAATCCACATTTACTAACAAATACAACTATATACATAGTACATCATTATCAAGCATCATTAGTACTAATTACATGTATTTAAAAAATATGATCAGAGTAAGAAGTCTTTTTTTAAAACCCAAAATTCAAAAACATTACAAAATACTGAGTACGTATGATGGCTATGTTGAAGTTCGAACTATAGTAGTGTAGGTATGAGTATAAATCAATTATGTGTGTTCAAAAACTATTGTACCGTTTAGTCATTTTACACAGCAGTTCATAATTTGCAACGTTAAATAAAATAAAACAAATGATGCAAAGACAGCTTTAATGACTACATGATTTTCAACTCGACTAATTCAAAACAGTGTAAAAATAAATCATTTGGGTGATCTTAGTGTATGGTTTCCATTGAATTTAAACAATGTCACATAAATCAACATATGCGGTTGTTACATAATCAACGAATTTCTAAAAAATAAATCTCAACAATATAACAACATTACTTATCTATTGACCTGCTTTGACAATAGACTTAACTCAGAGCTCAAATTTATTGGAAATTCTGTCCACGTCTAAGTGGTACAAACAATATTGCTGAAAAGCATGAAATACGGATTAAATTCTATCGCTCTTTATCCATTTTTCATTGTCTATATAAGTATTTAATTTCACAGGAACATTTACTTCAGATTAATCATTCTCGCTAAAATATTCCAATGTTTTCATGATATATTGACCAATATAAAGAATTACTTCAAGAATAAATTTCCACCTTAATTTCTTTTTGTGTCATGAACATTTTTGTGATAAAATTCCGAAATGGCCACCTCAAAATAGCAGGCAACAGTGGACAGCAGCCATTCTGATTCCCCCCAAAAAAACGCTCTAAAAATACTGCGAATAACATGTCAACCGCAGTGTTTATTAGCTTAATTCTAAATAGCATCCATTTAAGTCATACACACAAAATCATTCACTTATGAAAAATGTCAGAATGTAAATTTCGTTACGCTTGAGGATCGGGTAAATGTGATAAAGCTTAATGACAGCGGAAAAAGTGGTAGGGCAATAGCTGAACACTTAAGTGTTGGAAAGACTCAAATTCATGGAATACTTAAGAGGAAACATGATTAATGCAGGAGTATGAGAATAATTGCAGTATGGATTTTAAGAGACCTCGTCGTGCAATAACTTATGAGGATATAAATGAACTGTGTTTGCAGTGGTTCAATGATGCCACAGGACGTAGAATTAATATGTCAGGTCCATTAATAAGAGAACGTACATTAAAGTATGCAGACTGCAGATGACTTAGGTGTCAGTGATTTTAAAGCATCCAATGGTTGGCTAGACAGTTTGCTTAAACCTAACAATATTGTATTCAGGACTATGTCAGGAAAATGCGGGGATGTTGACAAAAAAGTTGTAGAGGAGTGGAAAATCAAACTTCCAACAATGTGTGAAGGTTATGACCCAACCAACATCTTCAATATGGACAAGACCAGACTGTTCTATAGAGATTCTACTACATCTATGTCTACAAAAAGGGTGAAGATTGCGCTGGTAGTTAACAATAGAAAGAACGCCCGACTATAGCTTAATGTGCCAGTATGACTGGCAATATTTTTTTCCTCTATTCCAATCGACTAATCAAATTCTGTTTTTAATAATAAAAATGAATCAAGCAGATCATAAGAGTATCTTTGTTAAAATATCACCATTCGGAACTTCCTCCAATATTACTGTGTAACATACTCTCGGATAGGCCGCCATTGAAGAAATGGCACTACTTTCAGCATCACATGATCGACAAAATGGCAGCGGATGGGGAAACTCCGATAAATGTTGTGAGAAAATAATGTATTGTATGCAATTCTTCCACTAAAAGGCTGTTTAATGTAAATAACAACAAATGCCGTTCTTTAAATATTAAATCCCACATTCTTGAGTTTGTCCTACAGCGCGAGGCTGACATAAATAGCCTGTCTTCAAGTTCAAGCATTGCATTATGTGAGATCTGCATGAATTTTTATATTGAACAAAAGAAAAAAGTTTCCAACATTATTGTAAACATTGACGCGTTGCTGGATTGCTTTTTTTTCACGAAACGTGGACCAAAAACACCAAGAAATAAAGTGTGTGAGGCACTCATGCTGTCAGTGGAAAAACTAAAGAAAGTGAAGATTACACCCAGTGAAGGTACATGATCAGCATGTACTAGACAGGTTTGAAATGTAGATGGAGAGGAACAAAAAAGACCAACACCAAACCAATGTGCTAAGGCTATTCGAATAAGCAAAAAGAAAGGGGTGTCATACATCTACATAAAAAGATGTTTTAAAAAAAGTCCATAGGATAATAGACAACTTGGGAAAGAAAGAAACATTTGATTAATAAGATCCCTGAAAGATATTGTTGTCATTGACCCCCCCCCCTCTCCACAATTTAACATTTTTTATGCGTAAATATTCTTTTGTATTTTATTGTATGTGTTTTTTGGACTGCTGTTACAGCATAAACAATAATATCCCAAGTTTGTAAATTTGGTAATTTAATGTGTTTTGTTTCATTTGCAGAAGGGCTTAAGGCAAGACTACTGCTTAACTTATCATGAGTAATTTTATTTCAGTGAATGGCATAAGTTTGTTTTGCTTGTAATTTGGTAACTTTTTGAGTAATATGAATTTCTATTCTTTCAATATTAGGACAATTTCAGTGAATATTGTGTCAAATGAGGAAATCTTTGAATTCCTTCAGACTGAGCCTTGTTTATGATTTTATTTGTATGCAAAATAATCTCATTTTTAATGGCTCACTGTGTTATTGTTTTTAGCTCATCTGAGCACAAAGTGCCGAGTTATTTTTATATTTTTGTTAGAATATTTGTATGATAATTAACATGTGTTATTTTTGTGATGAAAAATTGAGAGATGAATATATATGTAATATAAGTCTCACTATACTCACACTTCGGCGCGCAGACCTGCCTAGAATACTCACGAGAGATGTTGGCAGTATCAATAGATAGATAGATATGTTGCTTGTGCAATTTCACTTGAGACAGTACACACTTCAGTACTTATTCTGTGGCTAGCTGATATTTTTAAGGTATACAATCAACAAAACTATATTTTATGGCTGCTAAAACTTTCTAGAAATTATTATATTTGTTTGTACATTGTATTTCTAAGATTTACACCGAGTCATTTTTAACTACGTTGACCCCGACATTTTACAGACATATTAAAAAATTGCTCAATTTTTATATGAAAGAAAGGTTTTTACTTACACCAGATGACAGTTATTATTAAATAATTTTACACTGCTTTGTATTGAATCTAATCCATATCGTTTTGTTTCACTTTAGTCTTTGCTTTGAGGTTAGTTCTCGGCAGTCTCCCAGCAGTGCAAAGTAAAATACTAGGAAAAAAAATTAGGAATGCCAACTCAAAAAACTAGGAGAAAACTAGGAAGATAATGCAAAAAAACTAGGACTTCTTTTTTTAGGAAAGTGTTTACCTTTTCAACCTGGAACTATACATAATTGCCATAGAAAACAGGCACAGAAGCTGCGAAGTTGACATTTTCCTTGCTCAGGCATAGACGTCATGGTGTCATCGAGCCTTAGTTTCCTCAGGTGGTAACACTTGCAGCTTGGTAAGGCAACACTGACACTAGACACCATACCAGCATTGGAGTGAGGAAGATGTCAATTCAACAACTTTTGGTCATTATATGCAAATATATCTTACAGAAAAACAAATGAGGTATCAGTATTTTGCAAAAAAGGGACTTTATAATATAAAAACTAGGAATACTAGGAGCCTTTTGGCAAATACTAGGAAAAAGTAGGAACCCACAATAAAAACTAGGAAAAAGTAGGAAAACTAGGAACAAGAGCTGTCAGAGGAGACAGCATGCTCGACTTAGTAAGTGTTTGTCACAGGAGATGTGGTTGATGATAAGGAACATACATATTTTAAAATTTGAAAATATAACCTTAACAAATTCAAAGAAAAAAAAAGAAATAAATAGAAAACTATAAGTTCAAGGGGGATAACTCTGAAAAAATGTATAAGGATGTATGAATCTTGTCACATGAGATGTGGTTGATAATAAGGAACATATATCTAAAGTTTGAAGTCAATACCTGAAGAAATAAAACAGTTGCAGTAAAAACAAACATTTTTTAAAGAAAACTCTAATTTCAAGGGGAGATAATTCTGAAAAAAAATATATTTGGAGTTATGAACCTTGTCACATGAGATGTGGTTGATAATAAGGAACATATATTTAAAGTCAATACCTAAAGAAATAAAACAGTTGCAGTAAAAACAAATATTTATTAAAGAAAACTATAAGTTCAAGGGGGATAACTTTGAAAATAATGTATACGGAGTTATGAACCTTGTCACATGAGATGTGGTTGATAATAAGGAACATATATTTAAAGTTTGAAATCAATACCTAAAGAAATAAAACAGTTGCAGTAAAAACAAACATTTTTTAAAGAAAACTCTAAGTTCAAGGGGAGATAATTCTGAAAAAAATGCATTCGGAGTTATGGACCATGTCACATGAGATGTGGTTGATAGAAAGGAACATATATTTAAAGTTTGAAGTTAATATCTTAAGAAATAACAAAGATACAGAAGAAAGTATTTTACTGCACAAAAACTTTAATCTGTGCACAAAAACTTCAATCAGTTCAAGGGGAGATAATTCTTGAAAAAATGTGTTTGGAGTTATGGACCTTGTCACATGAGATGTGGTTGATAGTAAGGAACATATATTTAAAGTTTGAAGTTAATATCTTAAGAAATAACAAAGATATAGAAGAAAGTATTTTACTGCACAAAAACTTTAATCAGAAGTGTGGACGCGGACGCGGACGCGGACGCCGACGCTGGGGCGAGTAGGAGAGCTCTACATTACTTCGTAAAGTTGAGCTAAAAACTAGGAACGCTGGGAAGCCTGCGGCATTATAACAATGTCATTCTCTAGATGGTTATCTCCCGAAGGTGTTATATCTGTCTCAGGAGTGTAAGATTGTTCATGTGGCAACTGAGCTTCTGTATTATTTACCCTTGGTATATCATTTGACTTTAGTTTCTTTTTTGGTGAACCATCAGCTGTGTGTTCTATAAAATGGATTAAATAACTTTAAAATATAATTTCAGAAAACTGTAATTCCTCAACCTGTTTCCTGCATGTTAGCAAGCTTGATATATCATAGATAATCTATAGTTTTTCATGTGATGTTTGTGTTATATAGCCCTTTACTGGTCAGACGAGGCAGTAGAATTTGATGAGGGGTTAGTATACATGTATTGTGTTTAGCTATTACAAGTTATGACATAAACATTACCTTGCTTGAAACATTTCATTATGTGAATGAAAAACTAGAAATTTTAATTTATACCCCTGTATACTTTAAAAGACTTTCACTGAATTACTAGTGTTGCATGTTATCTTGGTTTGTTAAAATTAATATGTTTTGCATTAAGATTCATTTGTTGACCATTTGCAGTGAACTAGAAGAGAAAAGAAACTTCAGCACTCCTTCATCTGATGAGGAAAAAGATAAAATTTCAGAAAAGAAGAAAAGAAAAACAATGACAAATAGACAGAGATGGACTGACACTGAAGTTACAAAGTTAAGAAAATATTTCAAGTTACTTTGACAGTGGAACAACTCCTTGTGCACCAGCATGTGAAAATGCTTAAATAATCAGTCAGAAAAACAATGGAGAAATTTGGAAGAGAGCAAACCACCTTATTATAAAAAAATAGTAATATGAACCATCAGTAATACTATATGAACCAGGTATGCTTATCCATTTACCTAACATAAAATTTTCATTTGTTATGTCAGGGCAGTTTTCAAAAAATGGAGACATTTTCTTTTTTTTTCAAGATAAAATGAAAATTCTTTGGCATCTATATCTTTTTTAATGTTCCTGGTGTGTTTTTATGGTTGCTTAAGGGTTTTAAAATTTCAGCTTGATAACATTTTTGTAAAAAATTTACGCTTAAATGACAGTTCAAAACTGTCCCAAGTGTAACACTTTGCATGACATTTTTTCCGTTACCAAAAAACCTTTATCTGATAAATAAACTAACAAAAAAACGTATCCATATTTTGAATTATTAGAATTAATTTAAATTATGGCATAAAACAAAACAAAAATTCATACACAACAGCATACAATGACATTACTCCTAATCTTAAATGTTTAGCATGTTTTATGTCATTTATAAATTTCTAAATATCTGATGGCAAATATTTTATTATTTTGGCACTATCAAAATTCAGATTTCTAAGTTTATGAAACAATACATTTGTATGCCCGAGTGCAACTTTTTGTATGTTTTAACAATATAATATCCCTTATGTTAGGCAAGAAATTCTTAAACTTGTCTGAAATGACTAAAGAATACTTTAAAAAATCAACTTAACTTAAAAAAGTGCTTTTCAATTGATATCTAGTGGTTAATGGGACAGTATTAATTTTTAGAAGTATACCAACAAAACATGCACCATAAATATGTATTTTTTGAAAAACTTTGGTACTCATTTCATTATTTTTCTGTTAAAATTTTGTTTTCATATGTATATAATGATATGGGTTAATGAAAAAAATGATATATTTAACAGTAAAATATGTTTTTCTGATAAGTTTGAGGATGGATTTTGAAAAATATGTCTTTAAATCAAATTTTAAGAAGAAAAATAATCTTGGCTTTCAAGGACTTCAACCTGTTTTATTTTTCAAAATTCAATATAATATAAAACTTTTGAGCAAGGAATTTTGTGCACTTCTTAATTCGACCCCCTATGTCACAATTAGTCTTCATTATTTTGAAAACTGCACTACAACATAGTATTTTTTTACACGCACATCATTCATCCATTCCGATTCATTATTAAAGGGATAAACAGGCTAATGACTGTGCCAATATTAACCCAGCAGGCACCCGACGTCGTTTCAACGTTGAAACAACGTTGAATTTTGGTCGCGACGTCGGCGACCAAAATACAACGTTGTTTCAACGTTAAAAACACGACGTCTAGACAACGTCGAGAACCAACGTTGTAACGACGTTGAAAGTTGGTCGGGAAAGTTTTTTTTATGTGAATAGAAAATATACTAATGAGTTCGTTAAAACTTTGTTTTATTGATATTTAAATCTATCTTTAAAACAAACAAATTCAATTAATTTTCCGGAAAATCTGAAGAAGAAAGACAACTCCGTCAGAAAAACAATTTGGTATACAAGGATTGCGTCCCTTGTAGTGTTTGTTGGCGCCATTTTGATAGAAGCCGAAGTTGCGCCAATTATAGATTGAACCTTGCAAACGTTTCCCAAATTTATTTTCATAAAGTAATATACTGATACAATTTTATTTGTACCGTAGTACCAATCTAATAGTTTAAATATCCCTGAATTGTGTATTATGAGAAAATTATAAATGCGAAACTCGCGCTAGTACAAGATCGAGTAGCTCTGCAAATTTGAAAAACCGCCAAGAAAACCTACAAGAATTCAGTCTAGGAAGTAAATATTATTTATCATTTTACCAGTCGGATATATATATATATATATATAATTCAGCTACCACAAAGAGGTAAAGTTTGTTCATTTTTTTGCACGACACTTTTAATTTATTTAAAACAACTTGCATGAAAGCTTGCTTAGTTAAACGATCATCGTACCCCACCCACATAGTTAGATCTTTAAAAGCCTTCCAGGTTTATCAAACTTTATGGCCTACCAGTCAAATTGCCCAAAAGCCATCAAGTGTTCTGCATTATTTTCAATAAATTGATACACTTATATTATAAAGAGCATTCCTACTTATCAAATAATTGTATACATTGTATTGCGTCTAAAGCATGGGCGGGTCCAGCACGGGGGGGGGGGGGGGGGGGGGGTTCAGGGGTGTCCGGACCCCCCTAGAATTTGGTAAATGTACATGCCCATTAGTGTTTTCTTGCTTTTAAGTCATTTTTGTTGGGTTAGAGGTTCGGACCCCTGTGGTTCGAGGTTCGGACCCCCCCCCCACCTAGAAAAAATCCTGGATCCGCCCCTGTATTGCATGACTCGATGTTATTTGTTGAAGTTTACATTATTCCATTTTTTTGTATGTCAGGTAATCAGAATTGACATAACATTGACAAAAGAATAAATGTCAACAATATGATTGCCAATATTGTAAAGTGTAGCATGACAACAATGAATTAAGTTATTGCATGCTTTTCGTAATTTTCAGTGACAGAATGGCATACTTAAAACATTGGCGCCAACATACTGCGGCTGCAAATGCATTAGCTGAAAGCAGTGATGAAGACAATGACCAGCCACATGGAAACTTCGAACATATAGATCAAAGTAGTCTCACCCCCAGTCCTTTGTCAGATGACACTACTAATTCTGCACCTGGCGATGATTTTGGAGAGGATAATGATTTATCTGATTTTGGGTTCTCTGAAACTGTGCTGACTTCTTCCAGCTCAGAAGAAATCTCAGATCAAAGTGATATGGATGAACAAAACTCAATAAAAGACCAACTGGCTACTTGGGCCACTAGTAACAACTTGAGCAGGAAGTGCGTGGATGAACTTCTTAGTATTATTAAATCAAATTGTGATGTTGACCTTCCTAAAGATTGTAGAACTCTTTTGCAAACCCCTAAGTCTATTCCTATAGTTGAAAAGTGTGGGGGAAAGTACATTTATTTTGGAATAAGGAATGGTTTAACAAAAGTTTTGCCCCTATATTCTGTAAGCAATCATGACGGAATTTTGAGACTAAATTTCAATATTGATGGCATGCCATTGTTTAAATCAGTGGGGACTCAATTTTGGCCTATACTTTGTTCTGTAGAAAATATCACGCCTTTCATTGTTGCTCTATTTTACGGATCAAGTAAGCCTACATCCCTTGAAGACTATTTGTTGGATTTTCTTGTTGAGTTAAATGAATTGACTGAAACTGGTTTTCAAGTAAACAATGAACATTTTCAAGTTCAAGTAAATGCTTTTATATGTGATGCCCCAGCTCGAACCTATCTGAAGTGTGTAAAAGGTCATACAGGTTACAATTCTTGTGAAAGATGTGTGGTAAAGGGTTATTATAAAGACAACAGGGTCATTTTTCATTCAGAAGTACCATGTGCAAAAAGAACTGATAGTGATTTTCAAGAAGGCAGATACACTGAACATCAAACTGGGTTAACTCCTCTTTTGACTGCTGGTATACGATGTGTTACAGGCTTCTGTCTTGATTATATGCATTTAGTCTGCCTAGGTGTTGTTAAGCGGATTTTGTGGTTTTTAAGGCAAGGCCCACCAGAATGCAAACTATCAGCATTACAGATAAATCAACTTTCCAACAACTTGATTTCACTCACTGGAATGTTACCGTCAGAATTTGCTCGACAACCTAGAACGCTATTGGATATAGAACGATGGAAGGCAACTGAATTTAGGCAGTTCCTTCTTTACACAGGACCTGTTGTATTAAAGAAAATTTTGCCAAAGGAACATTTTGAACACTTTTTGACCTTGACCATTGGCATTTCTATTTTGCTTGAGATGGATAATGAAATAAGGGCCTCCTATCTACATTATGCTAAAGAGCTACTGGTATATTTTGTAAAAAAGAGTAAGGTTCTCTACAGTGAAAAGTTTATAGTGTATAATGTTCATTCTTTGGAGCATATAGCAGATGATGCAAAAAATTTCAACTGTTCTCTAAATGACATATCTGGATTTCCCTTTGAAAACCATCTGCAGTCTATAAAAAAGTTAGTCAAAAATGCAAAAAATCCCATAGTCCAGGTTGCAAAACGTTTAGAAGAAAGAAACTGTGCACAAAATCTACACATTAGAAAGAAACATACATTTAGTGTCATTTCAACAAAGGAAAGAAACAATGCTTTTTTATTGAAAGACGGTTCATATGCCTTTGTGAAGGAGAAAAACAAAAATCAATTGATATGTCAAGTACTCAAGCCAGCACAGACAGAAAACTATTTTACAAGACCCTGTGAATCAAAATTGTTAAACATTGTTTTCGCTGGAATTCGGCAGCGTATGAAGAGAAAGGCTGTTGCTGTCAGTGACATCAAGAAGAAGCTAGTGCGTTTGCCTGTCGAGGGTGGACATGTACTTATACCAATGCTCCATTCAATGGAATTGTGGTAGGACATAGTTTCTGTAATTTTGAATTTTGAAGCATGCTTGAATGATTACTTATTCATAATTTTGATTAACCTGTTGATAACTTGGTACTTATACCAATGCTCCATTCAATAGCATTGTGGTAGCACATAGTTTCTGAAATTTTGAATTTTGATGCATGCTTGAATGATTACTTATTCATAATTTTGATTAACCTGTTGATAACTTTGTTGGTTAAAAATGTATAGAACAAAAATGCAAATTAGTTTCCTGTTATCTTCTAATATTGCTCTTTTCAGTTATGGTTAGATCCCTAATTGCAATTAATGATATTTATGAATAATAATTATATTGTTTACATTTTAGCAGCTGCACTGGGTACGAACAAAGCGTCACAGGCTCTGGTTCTCAACAAAACCTTATAGTTGTTTCTCTACGAAAAACTTATGTAAACCGTTTGACCTTCTAGTGAAATTTGATTTGACTTCGGTGAGAAACAATAACATTAAATAGTTTTCGTTAAGCAACATATACACCTTTTATGTATATGTTTCTTACCATAGTCTATTCAATTTGAAGAAAAAGATGAGGCTTTAAATTTTAGTTTTCGAATAGAACCATCTACTGGTTTTCTTTGAGAACCAGAGCCTGTGATGCTTTGTTCGTACCTAGTGAGCTGTATACCAAGTTTCATATTGTTATAAATTATACACAACTGAACTACTGTATTATTAATTAAAAGAAATTACTTATCAATGAAGTCAACAAATGATCAATTTCAGAATGTGGGTAAGAGCTGTCTGGAAGGAAGGAGACCGAGAGGAAGAGGGTGTTGTGCCAGAAGCCTGGGTAAAAGATGGGATGGTGCACTGGCCCCCTGGTGTTGATGCCTCCAGGGCAATGAAATCTAATGTCAAACCAGCATCAACATGGAGGAAATTCAAGCTCCAAAAACTCAAGTACAAGTCCAGTATGTATACAATATCATGTGTTTTAAATAAATATCTCTTATATGAATGTATTTCTTTCAGAAATGCCTGACCTTCAGCCAAAAGAAACTATATGTACATCAAATTAAGGGTCGCTTAAAATTTAAGTCCGTTGAATTGATTTCTTAGTAAGAAAATTAATTTTGAGTCATTGTTGGTAAATAAAACGTTTGGAATTCCTTAATTGTAACATGTTTTAATGTTCATTGTAATTTCCTTTTCATTGATGTTCCCAACTATAAATATGCTTGTCAAGTTGCCTTGAATGAATATTTTCCTTTACACTTTTAGGGCTAGTATTTTTTTTCTTTACCTCTTTTGCAGGGCAAGAGCATTGTTCCTTTTGTTAAATGTCATAATTAAATATTGTCAGATGTATAAAAAATGTAACTATATTCTTAACAGGCAGCTTGTCTGAATGTGAGGCTTATGATGTCACAACAGCCACTGACAGAGACTCCACTGATGATGAGGGGGTTATCAGGAAAAGGAAACGGAAACAAAAAGACTTCCCAGATTACTTGACAGGTTAATTTTTTATTTGTTTAAACTTAAAATTATTTGTGAACTGAACTATGTAAAAGAAGTACTAAGTAATGCAGTCTTTGCCTTAATGTTTTCAACTTTTCAGACTACTTGTCCGAGCTCTCATGTTTATTATAATGTCCTAGATATTACACTAGCCCACCAATAGAAATTACAGAATTCCTACTGTTTCCTATTGGGTAAGCATGGAGACTGCAATGATGTTCCTTTATCATTAAAAATGTATTGTATTTTATAAGCGTTGTTTAATGTTTATCTCTGTTGGCCTTACAATATGAACATGTATTTTTGTAGCACTCGAAGAGATTGAACCAGAACAGTCAAAAGGACATCAAAAAGGTCAACAGTCAAACCGTTCGAAAAATGGTATTAGTGGTATGTTCTCTTTTTTTAACATCAGTTTTGCTTGCATGTGTGAAAGTTATCAATCAATCCAAATTTTTGAACTTTGGGCACAGAAAAGTACGATTTTCCATGTTAGTTTGTCTAAATCCTATTTTCAGGATTTTCAAAATTGTCAACTTTCACACATGTAATACATGAATGTTATCCATTATTGGAAACTACATTTAATTCTGGGCACTCTGTCCGATGAGTGTTCCAACAAATCAGTGTTCCAATACAATAATCTTCATTCACATTATGCAGGGTGTTCCTTAATTTTGATTAGAGATCAAAACATGAAAACAAAAGTAAGGCAATGGGCTGCTACAAAGACTAAAACAATCTATTCAATTGGGATTATAATCAATGCCATTTATTGGTTATGTTTAAACAATGAACACCCTGACTGTGATGTTTATATGTACTTGTTTTGGTAAGTATATTCCTTTTGCATTTATTATGTTTGACATTGAAAATTATTTGTTTGTCTTTAATTTGAAGTATAAGTATTCTAAGTTGAATTTTATGTATAATTCAGACAAGAAAAGTCATAACGTTTTATTATAATATTGGTATTGCAATTAAATCAGAATTTGAATTTTTCCTTGTTGCAGAAGTATCACTTCCCACACCACCAAAGAAGGCTAAACAGTCAGCGTCTTCTCATGAACAATCACCAACACCTAAGCTGCATGTAGCTCACCACCTTTCACGATCACCCTCACTCTTAAGTAATCACCCACAATCACCCTCGCCAACACATAACCAACAAAGGTCACCCTCTAGACACAGGTCATTCTCCAGACACAGTTCACCTATATCCCCACAACGGCAGTCACCCTCACAACAAATATCAGCCCTACTGTACAAGTCAACATCACCGGGGAGACCATTTCACCACTCCACACCACGCAAATCCCCATCACCTCACTCTACATCACGTAGATCATCATCATCACAACACTTGACACCACGTAGATCATCATCATCACGACATTTGACACCACGTAGATCATCATCACAACACTTGTCACCACATAAATCATCATCATCACAACACTTGACATCACGTAGATCATCATCACAACACTTGACACCACGTCGATCATCATCATCACAACATTTGACACCACGTAGATCATCATCATCGCAACACTTGACACCACATAGATCATCATCATCACGACATTGTACACCACATAGATCATTATCACCACAACATTTGACACCACGTAGATCATCATCATCATCACAACACTTGACACCACGTAGATCATCATCATCACAACACTTGGCACCACGTAGATCATCATCACAACACTTGGCACCACGTAGATCATCATCACAACACTTGGCACCACGTAGATCATCATCACAACATACATCAGTAACATCACCATATAGATCATCAGCACAACACCGAAGGTCACCCTCACCACCAATACACAGGTCAACGCAACACAGAAGGTCACCCTCACCACCAATACACAGGTCAACGCAACACAGAAGGTCACCCACACCAACTCACCACCAATTGTCCCAACAACAATGGTCGTGGACAAGTCAGGATAGGTCCCCATCCAGATCTTCAAGATCTCAGTCAAGACCAAGGACAGCTCAAGAGTCACAAGCCTCTGTTGAAAAATTCCCAATGCCAGAAGGCAGTAAGTACTCAAAATAATAAAGCATGTAAATAAACCTTTTCCTTTAATATTAATTAACTGTAGACATCAACAAATAATACTTTTTTGAATTATAAAGCTTTACTTTTAGGATTGTACAAAGGTATTGTAATATAAACACTTCATTTATGGCTACGTCATGTCACCAATAATGATATGCTTCGCAGTCAGTTTGTACAGCATCTGTAGGACTTTGGTACCTAGTATATATTTATGTTTTCTTATTAAAGGTAACTGACACAGCTTTTTTGGTGTTCTTTGCTTTTTAATTACATATTTCATTCAATTCAGGATTCCAGAAAAGAGTTTTGTATCTTTTGTCGGAGCTTAAAGCTGAGGTAAACCAGCTCAAAAGGTATCCGGAGCCTGTGCATGTGTCTACACCCCAGACAGTCAGCCTTGAAGCAGCTGGGACTCTGGATGATTTCAGAACCATTGAAGATTTGGTTAAAGTTCCAGAGGAACGACAAAAACTGGTGCGTTGCTTTCCATTTACTTTAATGTGCATATGTATGTGACTTTGGATTGGTACATTTTACATTAAATTTTAGATTTGTAATTAAATTATTAATGCTGCAATGCTTATTTGATGTGACATGATAATTATAATAGTTAAAATAATTAATGCTTTCCAACTGGACATCACTTTATGCCTTTAAATTGGATTTTAACTGCAGTAACACTGGTGTTCCAGTTGCTATAAATTGAACAAAATCTTGCAGATAATTTTCAATTCCAATTTTTTATTTATTCAACATAAATAATTAAAGCACTAGACAAAAATAGAGGAAATTTATTTTGTTCACTTACAGATACAGACACTGTCCAAAATAGGTGGCTCTTCAGTTGGCGAGAATGTCAGGAGTGTTATGGGAAGGTAAATATGTAATTTTAATTCTTTTGGAAGTAAATATTTTTTGACATTATTCATTTAACAGTTTATTTAAAATAAAAAAGTTACTTTGAATTGCAAAAAACAAGGATTTTAGTCATATTTATTATCAATCATTTGTCCTATTCCGGGCAAGTTCTTTTATGTTTATGTTTGGTATATATCCCGTTTTTGCATGAATTACTTTCTGAAAAAAGTGTTTCTCTATTTGACAGACTGATGACAAATGAGTTAATGTCCAAGTTCAACTTAAAAGGGGGAAAACAAAAGCTGTCTTTCCGTGGATCACCTGTATGCATGACTGTAATTGGTAAGTACTACCGTTTGTTATATTGGTAAGAGATTTGGACTCCTCATACGCCAAGAAATTGCAGTTGATTGAAAAAGGTCTCGTCATTTAAAACAAGTCTACTTTCATATTTTTTGATGATTGACTTTTCATGATGCAAAACTTGGCACCGTGCTGCCCTCTGATTGGTAAAGATATTGCACCGTCTCTTTCAAAATAAAAATGAAAAATGTTTATCCCATGCTACAAAACACTGATGTTATCCAATAGGATGATAATTTGTCCTACTGAAAACAACTATTCCTTAAAGGTTGGTAGAAATAAGATTAGTTAACACCAAATGAACCTTAATTCCTTTAGGTTCCTGGAATGAAGTATATATACTGTATATATATTATTCTTGCATTTTACTTTTATGTGAATGAATTAGTTAGTAATTAAAAAAAAAGATGCAAGAAAAAATCCTGAATTAACACAATGTTGTTCTTACATTACAGCCAGTGTCATGAAGACCAAAGGTAGAGATGGGGTCCATGAGCATGAAATCATGACGGCAATCCAAAACTGCCTGAAATATGCCCCAGACCGGAGAGGTGGTGGTGGACGGAAAAAGGGAATGGCACAGGCCGAATAAATTGATGTGTATAAAAATTTAAGGACAGAGTGTAGTGTATATATAGAGAGATGATCCCAGATAAAATAGACTTTGTTAAAGCCAAAAATCTAGATGCCATTGACCACTGAGCTTGTTAACCCTTATCCCTGCCATATTTACATGTTTTCATCAATACTTGTAAATTTGTATTGTTAGTTCTTTTCTCAACTGTCAAAGCTTGAATAGTTTCACGGTGACTGAATGCATTGCTTTTGTACTGGCGGCCTAATTGTTATTAAAAATATGTTGACTAAAACATATCATACTGCATAAGCAGCGTTTCTTGATCATAATAGACATGGGTGTATTATCACTTAAATTTTAACATGTATGCATTTACCGAGTAATTATTCTTGCTTTGATAGTTGAGAAAAAACGAACATGCATGCTCTAAGGCCATGCCAAATCAGAATTCTGTTAAGCGTCAACTCTAATTTGATAAACCTAGGTACCTATTCACAAAAACACGCAAACCGAAAACTAAAACACAAAATTTTTTACGACAAAAGACATTGCATTATATATTTATTTTTTTTCAATAGAACGACATCCTCTTAATATGAAACAATGGTCTGAATTTAATATAAAAAATTTACATAAAATATATATTGTAATGATGAGGCAGTTATGAAAAATTGCTTATGATGAATAACGTCCTTGCCAAACACAATTTTCCCTGTATTAAATTGTCGTATTGAATTCCGGAACATCAGAATTATTTAAGAAAATTTAACCAACAATTTTGTTTTTTATTGAGGACTCTAAAACTGACGCGCACGCTGACGCTTAACAAAATACCGATATGGCATGGCCTAATGCAGTGTCACTGCTTGTCAAAGTCTTTAAACTTGTATCAGAAATTCATTTCTTGTATATGTAAACATATTTTGTGCATTTTTGCCATTTTCATTTCAATCTCAATGCTCTTTAACATAAATTTAAATCCAATAATTTTCACAGATCTCTTTAAAATAAAGAATATTTTTTTATTATTTCCTATACAGACCATCTGCAATTTAAACCACTACTATGTACTTGAATTGTGATTCACAGAGAATGTAGTGTTAGATCACAAATGTCCATGAATGACATTGTTTAAAGGACTATTTTTTGAATCTTGGATTTTGTTCTTGGGAAACCTTTGTAGATTTATGTATTAAGTAATCTGAGCTAGAGCGAAGAAATTTAAGGTTAAATTAGATTAGAAAACCATTGTTTTGGATTTTGTAAATACGTTAATAATTATGTGTTACTGTTATTGTATTAAGCAGTGACCGTTGAGATCAAAAATTATTTTATGATTTTATTAATGCTGATGATGCATTACCACTTCTGAGTAGTAATAAAGGATTCTTAAATAACTAAATGGTGAAAGGTGTTCAAATTTTGGAAACTATATATTGTGTTTATATGAGTCTACCGACTTGTAAAATTGTATTTAATTCTGAGCAAAAAAAACATACTCTCATTTGTTCTGCTTATGTTAGCATATTTCGGAATGTCGCATCAGCCAGTTTAGGGATGTTCCACCTTGTTGTTGAGTATATTCCATTGTGTCTGCCGTGTTACGGAGTTTGTATAAAAAAATGACAGTAATATTGTCCTATACTTCCTTAAAATGTAAAATGCTACTTTGTCCTATACTACCTTAAAATGTAGAATGCTACTTTGTATCTGAACCTGTTTAAATTGACAGAATTCTAAAGTTTAAAATAAAGATTTTAATATACATGTATAATCTATCTTGTGTATTTTTTATATGCTAGGTAATGGTTGAAAAAATATGGATTTGCGTTGAAAAATGGTTGCATGTGCGTTGAAAAATGGTTGCATGTGCGTTGAAAAAAGGTTGCATTTGCGTTGAAAAAAGGTTGCATTTGTGTTGAAAAATGGTTGTATTTTGGTCAGACTCTGACGTTGTATAGACGTCAGATTCTGACGTCTAAAAAACTTTCATTTTCAACCATTTTTCAACGTCTTTTCAACGTCGGGGTACAACGTTGTGACAACGTCGTGACAACGTCTAGTGCCAGCTGGGAAACTTTAACCAATGAAAGTACCTATTTTAATATCCACTTGACACAATGGGGCTGCATAGCAGTGATTGATTTAGTTTACACAAGCACCCTGAATAGTTGAGCCTGCTGCCTGTGGACTGCTGTTGTTGTATATTGTTTTTTCATTCCAACAATCTTTTGATATAAGTCATTTTAGTCTCATGAATTTCCTTTTTTGCACTGGCACCTATTAGGTGTACGTTTTTTGTAAGTAAAGCAGGTAATGGTGTTCAGTTTTTTGTCTCCTTTTTCAGATTAAAAATCTCAGGTATGTCTGCACAGTTAAGTTCCTCAAAAGTTAAGGTTGTTCGAAGTTGGTATGAGAAACAGCCTCTTCCTAAAGTTGATTATGAAAATATTGCTGATGATAAGGATTGTGATTTATGTATTTAAAATGAAATTATAAGAGACAAAACAAACCAAAATTGTTTGTCAGAAAAGTTTTAACTTCAACTCAATGAAACTTTGTAAGAAGAAAAAGACACCACGTGAATAACAGTTACCATAATTGCACATATTGTGATAGGTTATTTTCAAATTTTGCTCAACACTTGAAAAGGCATCATATCAAATTATCAAATGTAGAAAAAGTGCACATGTTCACCATCATCAATGAAAAAGACAGAAAAAGACAACTTGCTTTGATCAGTGCAGAAATGGATCATGCCCATAACATGAAAGTTAAAAGGAATGGAAAAGGAGAAACCATTCTTTACAGAAGACTAGCTAATGAGTTTGAGCTGAACTTATATGGTCCTTGCCCTTCATGCTTCCTATGGATCTCTAAAAGAACGCTGCCCAGACACCAAAATAAAATGTATTAGGAAGGAAAATAAGTTGAGCTGCTCTGGGCTAATGACGAGATCAGACACATTGTCAGATCAAATTCAAGATATCGCATCTTCTGCATTAGTCCAAGAAGTGTTCACCAAAATGACAAATGACACTATTGGAATATTTGCTAGAGAATATAATCTCATTGTTAGATTAGAAAATATGTGGATGGAAAAGAACATAGGTAATAAATTGAAAAGAGGAAAATACACATCACAAATAATGAGATTGATTGCTAGATAACTAATTAACATTCAACACATTACAAATACCGAACTAACTTTATCAGACTACCAGCAACCAGTTTTTTTTTATAATATTGCTCAAGCAACATTGTTTATGGGTCAAAGGTCAAATGGACATCATATGGAAAAACCTTGTCCAGACGATAACTCAACAACCACTGTACCTAGGTTCACTAAATTTAATGTTAAGAGTAGCCCATGTGTCAAGGATGTGCCCAATTGGTTTTGGGGCCCCAGGGTCAAAGGTCAAGGTCACAGAGACATCATATGGAAAAACCTTGTCTGGAGAATAACTTGACAACCACTGTACTATTCATTGGATTTTTATTCATTGGATTTTTACGCCGTATTAACACATTTTAGGTCATTTCACGGCGTCCAGCGCACCTAACCTAGCTTTCCTGGACCTTTGCCTATAACCAGTACTCACCTACCCTTCCACAAGGCCGGAAACTTCTCCATATTATCTAATCAATGGAGGAAAATAGACATTATTGTCTAATTTTCATGGAAGGGTATAACCTCCCCGGGTGGGATTCGAACCCGTACCCCCCTCGGGACACGAGATTCCGAATCCCGGTGGGCTACAACCACTGTAGGTATGTTCACCAAAGTTTTAAATAAGTGTTACTAATTACACCTAATGAGTACAAGTTTAGTAAAAATATTATTCTCAGATTGCATTATTATTCAATTAAAACAGTTCAAAAATTCAGTATTGTGAAGCTCAACAAAAAGAGTTTTAAAGTTTTAGAACTTCCTAAGGTTCATAATATAAATTTTGTGGTACAATTAATAAAACATGACCATACCAAATACATTATGAATTTGCCTCCTAATAAACCATTATTCCCATTCTTAAGAATTAACGTTTACCATTACCTAAAAGTGAGCCTAATACAACATCTTGAAATCACTTTTACAGTATGCTTTAATCTACCTCCAGATTTCCAAAGCTAGCTTTGATATCCTTCCACATTTTGTAAGCAGAACCAGAGCAAACTCTCATATTTACAAAGTAAGTGATATCCTTTGTCAATTTTCTTATATCAAAACCACAGCTCAACTACTTCAATTCATATTTTAAATGCCAACATTCCTACCTTTATCCAATACTAAATCCCAATGCCCCTCCCATTTACCCAACCCTCCCCCGCAGAAAATCCCTTAATTTCCCCCCAAAACATTTATGTCTTTACTAGATAAAATAAAAATCTACAAGCCAGCAGGAATACAAATAATAGTGATCAAAGTGTTTCGAACCTTAATGCAGGGGGTAATGAAGCCAATGGCTCTTAAAACCCCAACAAACCAAACCCTCTACATGGCGGGGATGGGACAACTGGGATGGGATATGCATGCAGGGACCAGAGATATAGGTGCAAATCTCTGGTCAGACACGGGACAACTGAAGCAAACATGAAAACAAATATTGCATACAATAAATAAACAACAAAAAATGCAAGAATTAAATGAACTAGAAATGTCATTAGTCAATAAACAAAGTATGTACAAGCCCTACAAGTACATCCATTAGAAAATGAATAAGTCATTCATTGATTTATTTATTAATACCAGGTTTAATGTCAGGTCAATGCAATTTTTAGGTTATTTTACGGCATCAAGCACACTTAACCTAACTTTCCTGGACCCTTGTATATAACCAGTACTCATCTATCCTTCCATACGGCCAGAAACTTCTCCATATACCTTATTAATGGAGGAAAATTGACATAATTGTCAAATTTTCATGGAAGGATATAATATCCCTAGGCGGGATTCGACCCATACCCCTTAAGAGACACTGGAAGGTAATTTATATATCCTGCAGACCAGCACACTCTCACAAATCTCCATTCCACAAACACAACACAATAAAATGACTTGTTCAATAACCAAATGAATGTGCTATGTACGGTTGACAAATATCTTAAGTTTATGAACAAATGACATGTCTAGAAAATAAAATAAATCTAAACTTACCAAATCATACCGTCAAAATGTCTTCATGAGTGTTGAATCGTAACCATGGGATTTATTCACTTTTCAAATCTTAAAGAAGTCGTAACATAACAGGGTTTAAATATAACAGCTTAAATAAATACTTAACTTTAAACATCATGCATCAACATCCATGAGCTGAAAAGATAAAGAAATGTTAAATTATATCACAGAAGTATCTCCAAAACATTGATCCACTTCCAACAATCTGAAAAAACATAGTCAATACATATACATGTACACAGGGGTAGTAGTACTATCATTAAACACATGCTAAGGAATAGAGAGGTCCCTGGTTTGAACTCCCACCAGGATCATAGGATCACTACTTATTTTCTATCTCATAATTTGCCTGTAAACCATTTGTTTAACCTTATATGGTGAAAAGGTACATGTAGTAAGAGTATAAAGTTAATGAGCTGCCCAGCTAGCTCAGTTGGTAGCAGAGGCATGTCTACTGATCCAGGGGTCATGAGTTCAATATCTGGGTGGGGCATGCTTAAGTGTGGTCATGAAGCATATTCTGCCAACATTTTTCTTCCTACAACTGATAATAAACCATGTAGTGCAGTGGCCAGTCACTGACGGAAGTATGTGTAACTGTTTAACAAATTCAGATATTTAGCCTTTCCAGGAATGGCGAGCAGGTTGACTGACCACCTTGATATGATCTATACAATGTGTTTGAACATCACACAAATTTTCCTTTCCCTCTGAAAAGTGTGTAATTGTAATAGTAAGCCATCAGTGATGCATACATTTAACACTAATGATTTTATACGATTATGAATAATGAGTACAGAAATAATGTAGTAAATATCTGAATGCGCCACTGACAACTGAATAATTTTCTGTACAACCTGTAATACCAAAATCAAAAGTTCTCCTCGCTCACAGGTAACTCCCTAATTGCCTATTAGTACACAGTACAGTAAGCTGAAGACCTAAAGCTTACATTATAAGTCTTTGTTTGTTTTTGTTGGGTTTAACCCTATAGCAACACATTGTATAGGTCATATGATGGCCATCAGTCAACATACTCACTGTTCCTGGAAAGGCTAAATCTCTGGATTTAGCTGTTAACCAACTACAAAGCGCATACTTTCATAGATCTGTGACTGACAACTGCCTTACATAATTAAGAATCATTGGTAGGAAGAATGGCTGTAGTAAAATTCCATGAACAAGCTCCACGAAAGTATGCCCTGCCCAGGAATCAAACCCACAACCCCTCGATCAGAAGACTAGTGTGATACCAACTGAGTTAGCCAGGCTGCTTACACGTTGTATGATTGTAAGTCTTAGTATTCGCCTGGTCACATTATGGGGAGAAGGATATGTAAGCAGCTGAATAGCTCAGTCAAGAGAGCACTTTGCCTTGAAAGTGAGGGGTCCTGGGTAGGGTTCAGGTCAGGCTGCTTATTTTTCTTACCCTGTGAAATAATTCATTATAATTATGTAACAATCAAGTATCAAATTATATGATAATACAAGAAATATAAAGTGGAAACCACATTAAAGCCCAATTTTTCCAGACGGGGAAAATATAGATCAAGTTGATGATTGACACAATGTAACAAAAGGAGGTCATATTTAATGAATTTCTTATGGAAAGGTATACCAAGGGCAATAATTCATCATGAAGAAAAAAAGAGTTGTTTTTATCCACAAAATATTTGACTTAAAGGCACAAGACAGAAAAAACACTAATGAAAAAAAACAAAAGGAAATAATCAATAATGTAGCAAGAAAGAGTTGTGGTTATTTTCTATTCCTGTTCATCACATGGGATGTAATCATTGTATGAAGTTTCATCAAGATCTAACCCTAAACTGCAGAGATAACTAACAAATCAAAAACTTTAACACAAAAATTACAAAGGGAAATAATCCAAAATTTAGGCCAGATTGTTTGCAGTTTCTTCTAATTCTGTTCATCACATCGAATGTAATCATTGTGTGAAATTTCAAAGAGATCTAACCCTAAATAGCAGAGGTATCCAACATATTGACAACTAAGGCAAAAATTACAAAGGGAAATAATCCATAGTTAAGCAAGGTAAATTTGTGGTTACTTTCTAATTCTGTTCATCGCATGGAATGTTATCAGTGTATAAGATTTCATTATGATCTGACCATATATGGCAGAGATTTGCAACGAATTTAAAACTTTTAACACAAAAATTACTAAGGGAAATAATCCATAATAAAGCCAGGTTGAGTTACAGGTGGACTTTCTTAATCTGTTCATCACATGGTATGTTATCATTGTATGAAGTTGTGTAATGATCTGACAATAAATGGCAGAAATATATGGTAAATTGAAAAAAATAACACAATTATTACAACCCTTAACGCCTGCCTGGATTTTTCTCCAAACAATTAGCCAAATTTTTTCGTTGAAAAATCCGGCATGATTCATTGTCAGTATAACTGGATTGTTATAAGAATAGATAACAATTGAACTCACCACTACCAATGAATAATGTTCTAGTCTCTAAGCATTCCAGTGTTTGTGTTATGCTGTGATGTGCAGTTTCAATTTTTACAAATATTCAATGACTAAAATCTCATCTACCAATTCCTGCAAAAATATCATGAAAAATTAACACAGTGCAGACCTAAAAATGTAAACAATCAATCAATGTAGTTCACAAAGAAACAACTAAGTACTTTAACCTTCAATTCAGCTATATTCAATTTGTACACAGCCCTCTAAGCTTTAGGTCTTAAATGTATCCACATCTATAATGAATGTCTACTGTTGCATCAAATGAAAAACAAAATGTTAAAAAGCAGCTTATTAAGTTTTGAAAGCTTCCACGAAGTAACTTGAATCAGTTGCAACTGAAAACTTTAAAATGAAACATTTTTGATCTCACAATTTCAGTTTTACACAAATGAAAACCAGTCGAGTGGTAACAATGCTGGACAACTTATCATTGGATAGCCAGCTTTACCTTTGTCTGAATCCCATCCAAACCATGGGCGGATCTAGTCCTATATATAAAACCCTCCGTAACTTATTTTTCATTTGGGCATTGCTTCTGTTACGTAGGGTCTTATCGGCTTCCATACAGGTTGATGTAGCAAATCCGCAAGGATTCCCTCGCGCGACAAAAGCGAGCATAATTCAATAATTTCCGAAAATATTATTTATTTACTTATTCCTAACACTAAAAGAGACATTTATCTAACATATTATAACATAAGATATAAAATAACCAACCTTATTTTGTAGAATTAATCCATTGTTTCCGTAACTCAAAAATCCAGACTTTCGTTTTTATACTTCTAACACTAAAATCCGGTCATGCCGTAACCGGAAACTGGATTGGTCATGATAAACGCCACACAACCCGTTTCGAATCCGGATTACAAATTCAAAATATTTATGCTAAACAATTTTTCCCGTCGTCGTCGAAACAAAATTACTTTCTAACAATTCAATTAACACAATAGTTACATTTAGCTATATTTTTTGTCTCCCAAAAATTAAAAAAATAATCAAATTTGTAATCCGGATTTGGTACGTCTAATTTGGCGTTTATCAGTAACAATTCCGGAAATGGTACCGTGTGACTGGAATTTAGCGTTGTTATCAAACGAAGGACAGGATTTTTTGGACTTGACGGAAACTATGGAAAATTACTACTTGCTGAGGTGACTTATTGAAATTATCATATTATAATGTGGTTAATTATTGTATATACTAGCGTTCTAATATAGTTTGTTAAGAAAATTGCGTAATTATAACGAATTACGCTCGTTTAAAGTGGCACTAAAATCTGTGCTCGTTTTGCTACATCAAACTATATGGAAGCCGATAAGACCCTGCCGTAACAGAATAATGTCCCAATGTGAAATGAGTTACGGAGGGTCTTATATATAGGACTAGGGCGGATCCAGCAGGGGGTCAGGAGGGTCCCCTGATATTTCCAAAATGTACTTGTCTTAGAGTGGATTTTTTAAATATAAGCCATTTATAAGCAGCAAGAGGCAATTTTCTCATGCTCACCTTAGTGGTAAACATAGATCTAATGATTTCGTAGTTTTACTAATATGTTGCGTTATTCTGCAAACAGTGTAGTGGTTCGAAAGTTTGAACACCTCTAGAAAAAATCCTGGATCCACCCTTGCAAACTAAACAATCCTAATGGCTCAGTACTGGAACAGTCTGGAAGAGGCACAGAAAGTAGAATCCTAAGTGATTAATGTAAGTTTTAGGAACTTTTATAATCGAGCATAAATTAGTATAAAAAATTAAAACAAAACCACCTGTACATAGCAGCATTTCGCGCAATTTCGCTATCGGGTTTCCCGCATTTGTACAATCCGATTGGCTGATACAGCTACCCTAGTGACGTCATAACAAGATAAAAACATACAAACCGGTTCCGTTCCGTATCATGGATAACTAGCACGTTGACGGCCAAATAAGGCTTAAATTTTACCTCTTACTCTGCAGTGAGTTGGGATGTAATCTGCAAATATAGACGGAAGACGCTGACATGTAATAGAATGTGAGAGAAGAAAAATGTAAACGTTTACAATTACACGTGTACCGACTGTGGGCATTGCGAATTTGCGGCAATGATGGCAATGTCACGTGCTCCAACGTTTAATGAAAAATGCATAAAAAATAACGAATGGCATCAATGATGAAGCAATGCAAAATGAAAAATAGACATATATGAATAACTACAAAACATAAGTACCTGCAAATATGAGCAAAATATGCAACAATTTAGGAAAATGTAAGACACTCGAATTCAACTTTCACGTGCACCGTTTTAGGCTATATGCGCATGCGTGATGGTAGGGTAAAAAACGACTCAATGAAGCATCGTTGTCGTCACATACGAGGGTGAAATGAAAATGAGATTAAAACTAAATAGGAATAACGATAAAAGATAAATGATTATAACCAAAAACCTAGATGCCCTTTATAAACAGATATATTTTGCACATTCTTACAGAAGAGACACACATCTCAATCATACCAGGGATTTTATATAACAGGGATTTGCAACGATAAGTAAATGTAATAGATTTTCATCAAATTTCACTGTCGTCGCTATTATTTCGACCAATACGGATAACAAGTGCAACAAGTTTAAATAGATATGTTAGACTAAATGACTAAATATAAACTCAGGTTTTGTCTAAACTGCTATTATGCAAATCAACCAGTTATTTGCTTATTCTGTGACTAATTAAATTTTATTTCATCGTCGGCAACCACAGTTAAAAGAGGAAATTGTCAGAATACACTGTAAGCTAAGAAACGGTTTGTTAACATGTGAAATCTGCAATATAGTTGTAGGGGTAAATTATTACTATATTTCTATATACAAGAACAGTAAAATTCCTCTATTAAGACCATTAAAACCAATGTCGGTAGCGAAGTTGGTAGCTCGCCTGGATTTCGAATCAAGTACGGGTTCAACTCCCACCCGGGGAGGTTATACCCTTCCATGAAAATTTGACAATAACGGTGATTTTCCTCCATTAATAATGTATATACATGTAGAGAAGATTCTGGCCTTTAGGAAGGGTATGTGAGTACATGTACTGGTAATATAGGGGGCCCAGGAAAGCTATGTTAGATGCGCTGGACGCCGTAAAATAACCTAAAAAATTGTGTTGACACGGCCAGTGAAACCCCAGTGTATGTGTAAAACCATCTTAAATCGATGGTCGTAATATCGAAAAATGCCTTAATATAGGAACATTGTTTATTGAGACTTACAAATCGTCAAAACTGCATGATTTTGCAATAACCAAGTTGATCTTTATAGCGAAACCTGACTTTACAAAGTCTTGCTTAAGTCATAAGCGGATCTAGCGGGGGGGGGTCAGGGGGTCCGGACCCCCCTCCCCTAGAATTTTCAGAATGTACCCGTCCATTAGTGTATTTCTTGACTGTAAGTCATTTTTAAGTAGCATAAAGCAACTTTTCTCGGTGCTTAACATAGATTTAATAGTTATGTAGTTTTTATTATTATACATGTATGTTGCATTATTCTGCAAACAGTGTACACTGAATTCTAACCGATCACTTTTCAAATTTTGACTATTTCATAACGGGACAATGGATCTTTATAAAATTTTGCTGAGGTGATTTTTGTGTCAATTTCTACCGATTTGTGGGAAAAAAATAATTTGATACGGTCCGATGCACTCAATCGGCACACAGGGTGTGGTTTACATATTTTGGCACGAAATGTTCGTGTAGAGAGTTGTGATTATTAATTTTCACTTTGCATGAATCCTTGTTAACTTTATAAATGAAAAAACATAAAAGATTGCACGAATGTCGATCCTGTCGGCGAGTTGTAACCTTTGTTCTTGGTCTTTGGCGTCAGTTTGGAACGATTTCGGTCCCTTGCTACATCGTCCAAAGTCACGATCGTCGAAAAGACCCGATTAAAGTGTCATGCAGCTTGAAATAGGGATGAACATTGAAAATGATAAAATTATAGCATTTTTCTATTTAAACAATACTTTTTCGATATTTTTTTAAGATATTTCCATAAACAGCCACTCACCGGTCTGATAGAGGCTCCAGCATTCAACATTCCATTGGCTACGCCACGAACCTGCATCGACATTCGTGCAATGTTTTATGTTTTTTCACTTATAAAGTTAACAAGGATTCATGCAAAGTGAAATTTAATACTCACCACTCTCTGCACGAACATTTCGTGTCAAAAAGTGTAAACCACACCCTGTGTGCCGATCGAGTGCATCGGACCGTATCAAATTATTTTTCTCCCCCAAATCGGTAGAAAATAACACAAAAATCACTTCTGCAAAATTTAATAAGAATCCATTGGCCTGTTATAAAATAATCAAAATTCGAAAAGTGATCGGTTAGAACTTTTGTTGAGTGTATAATGTGGTTGTAGTTCGAAAGTTTGGACCCCCCCCCCCCCCCCTAGAAAAAGTTCGGACCCCTCCCCTTGAAAAAATTCTGGATCCGCCCCTGTAACTTGTTTTTTTTTTCGTATCAATAATGGTCCTGATGTATAATATTGGGCGATGTGATATGTTGAAATCCAATCAAACCGATACAAGCACCATTGTTACAGCCCATTTGTAAATAATAACCCGAAATGTTAAACTTTTTCGAAAAATATTTTATCGACTATAATTTATGAATGTTGAAACATATTGTTAATGTTTTAATCGTACTAAGAGATAGTATTTGACCTCAATTTGACTTTCTTAGTGTAGAATTAACCTACATAAATATACAGATACAAGTTTTCAATGAGAACCCAAATGGATTCATCTCATACAATATAATAGCTAATTGAAATAGTTCAAACATTTGCAAGCAAACATTGCGTTGGATTTATGTTTTGCAGAGCATTATTCACTCAACCATGGATTATCTTAAAATATTTCTTTGCATGCTGTTTGTATCCTCAATACGTGCGAGTGTATCTTCTAGTTCTACAGTTGTTGTACACACAAAATTAGGCGACATAGCTGGAACTACGGAGACGATCATGGCTGACGGATCACCTAAACCTGTCACACAGTTTACAAATGTACCGTATGCTGAATCAACTGCTGGCCAAAACAGATTTTTGAAACCAATAGCAAAGGCACCTTTTAAGGATACATTCAATGCCGTTGGAAATCCAGTTGGATGTATACAAAGTTCTCAAGAAGCTACTCATCGATTGTCACCATTTGCTAATTTTACTGAAGATTGTCTGATTTTAAATATTTTTGTTCCACATGACTTCACTAAAAATGTGACTTTACCTGTTATGATATGGATTTACGGAGGTGGGTTTGCAGAGGGAGCATCAAGTTTGTATCCACCAGTTGTTCTTGTTGCTTTGACCGATGTCATTGTTGTAACAATAAACTATAGACTAGGAATGTTCGGTTTTCTACAAAGTAGTGATGGTAAAGTGCCAGGAAATCAAGGACTATGGGATCAACATTTAGCTATCAAATGGATCCATGAGAACATTGCCCCATTTACTGGTGATCCAAACCAAGTTACTATTTTTGGTGAATCTGCCGGAAGTGCTTCCGTATTGTATCAAGCTATGTATCCTGGAAATCATGGTTATTTCCATAGAGTTATTGCTGAAAGCGGGTCTCCGCTAGCTGATTGGGCACATATGGTGCAACCTAATTATGAAATGTTTTTCAAGAGAAAAGGATGTAATACGAGCGATCCAATAGCTTGTCTTCGCGCAAAAACTCCAGACGATCTTCAGTTACCTCGGGATGTGAGTGACCCCTTACAATTTCTACCATCTGTGGATGGGGACTTCGTACCTGAGTCTGTTGACAAAATATTGCTTTATAAATCAAGCAATCCAAAGTCTGTTGCTGCAAGGGACTTTTTCGAATCACTTGATTTATTAACAGGAGTGAACAATTTTGACGGTGTCTTGTATGTGATAGGTGTATGGCCATCTCTCGTTGGATACAAAGATATAAATAAACCAAGGATTACAAGAGATCAACTTGAGAACATAGTGTTTGAAGATATCGTTGAATTCACTCTGAAACCTCCAAACGATCAAACTAGGGACATCATGAAACATCTTCTTATTAATGAGTATACAAACTGGAATGATCCAGAATCGTTTACGTCAACACGTATGAGCTTAGCTAATATTTCCAATGATGCAGAATTCTTCTTTCCCGCCACATGTATAACAGAAGCACATGCTACCAGTAATAGAAGTAGAACTTACTTTTATGAGTTTGTACATACCCCATCACAACATACATTGCCGACACCTACTTGGATCCATGGTAAGTGATGCAATCTTTACAACTTACACCAATATTTATACTTTATTTTGACTTAAACTATGTTTTTCTCATTAGTTCCTTCAATACTTCATCATTTGTTTGTGGATTTTTTTACAAGCTGAATTCACTAATACCACGAAATATCTATTTCATTTCAAATCTTATTCATAAGATCAGAGTCGGGTTCAAAATGACTTTCCGAGCAGTATCTATCGACTGCTTTCCTTTGGCAGAACACTTTTAATGTCAGATAGAATCAAGAACATGGACAAACGTACATGTTAACAGTTATTAGTATTTTAAATCTTCAGTAATGTCTTACCTACAAACCTCTCATATGTCTATATTTGTGCGACAATAATGAATGTATGTATATTTTATAAAGGTGCTAATCATGGAGATGAAGTGCCAATGGTATTAGGAAAACCTCTTAGTAATGTAACAGTTAGTACTGAAGATGATAAGTATGTATCTAGGGCAATGACTACAATGTGGACTAACTTTGCTAAGTCAGGGTAAATACCAACTATATTTTGATTCTTTAATACGAATAACTCAGATGGTAAAGTGCATGTATTGTGAGTTAATTTTAGAATTAGAACTTCCGTTACATTCATGGAGTTTGATTATAAAATATTGTCTGATTACTTCCGCCTAGATAGGTATCATAATATGGCAGTTAGCATATGGTAAATGCTTAATACTGGTTAAAGCCTTACAGCCAGAATAAACCAGTGTGCAAATTTATAAACTTTATACGCCACCATCTCCTTATATATCAGAGGTTGCTATGAAATTATAATAGATGATGAAATTGTTGCATCACAAAAATCAAAACAACACAGACAGTGATGATTCATGTTACAATCACTTGACCTTGCCTGGCGACTTACATTCTGACTACATGCAGTTACATTTATTTAAATTCAAATAAAATTGTTCTAACTGGACAATAGATATACAAGTTGCCACCATATTATATGGAGCACACTTGACCAATTACCATGGGTTATCATACAAAATATATTTATTTTTATGAATTTCATAGGCATTTGTTTTATTCCGTTTATTTTTCAGAAATGTCAACACTCCACAAGATGTTACAAGATACATACATACAACGTGGCCAGAATATAATCTAATAACAAGACAATACTTTGAGATATCAAAGTCAATGACAGTAACATCTATTAAACAATACTTTCAGCAACAACGTATGACGTTCTGGTCAGAAATATCAAATTGAAGACACCATTTGTTAGTTTGTTTGAGTTTTATGCCCCATTTTGGACAGTTTCCTCAGTGGTATTTGTTCCTTAACAAATCCATACTATTCAATCATCTATTTTCTGCAGAGTCAATCTCACATTAAAAGCCATGGTGAATGACTGGCTCTTACCCATGACTCTCCTATCAGTTAGAGATTTGAGGCAAGTTCTTTTTTTGGGGAGGTTAAAGCCGTGTCATCATAATTAAGGTCATTTTACGGCATGCAGCGCACCTAACCTAGCTTTCCTGGACCCTTGTTTATAACCATTACTCACCTACCCTTCCACAAGACCAGAAACTTCTCCATATATCATATTAATGTAGTAAAATTGATATTATTGTCACATTTTCATGGAAGGGTGTAACGTCCCTGGGTGGGATTCGAACCTGTACCTCCTTCGGGACACTAGATTCCAAATTCTGACGCGCTACCAACTGCGCCACCAACTCGGGTTTTGAGGTAAGTTTATTAAACCACCTAAAAAAAATTCTGGTTCCAACAAACACAATTTAACACAAATACATCAAGACACTATTTCTTCTCTGATCATTTTATTCAATTAAGAAAAATTAAAATAAACTAATAATTTCTTCACACGTTTATTGATAAAACTTAAATTTTCAATAATAATTTTCCATTCAGTTAAATCATAATGTCCATACAATCCAAACACAACTTTATATTATGTTCAAGCACAACTTTCCATTTACTTTAATTTAAATATTCAATTTACTTTAATCAAAATATTCCATTTACTTAAACCACAACTTTCCATTAAGTTTAATCACAATTTTCCATCACAATTTTCCATTAAGTTTAAAAACAATTTCCATTGAGTCTAATCACAATTTTCCATTAAGTTTAATAAAAAATGTTCATTCAGTTAAATAACAACTTTCCATTTACTTTAATTAAAATTTCCATTTACTTTAATTAAAATTTCCATTCAGTTAAATAACAACTTTCCATTAGTTTAATCACAATTTTCCATTAATCTTCTATCTATTATATCTTCTTTAGGAACAAATTGTTTCCTTACTGATTCTGTCTCACTGACTGAGGGAGTATTGAACTGTTCTCCTGTAATATTAGGATAGTTTAACTCCTCCTTACATTGACTACTTATAGTAGGTGGAGCATTATAGTCAGGAGGTGGGACATTTATATTTGGGGGAGGGACATTATAAGAAAGGGGAGGTGCTATATTTTGAGGAGGCGGGATATTATAATTAAAGGGAAATGTTGCATGGACTGGGGGTGGTATTGGAGGAGGTGCTTGGAAATTAGAATTAATATTCAAAGGAGGTGGGGGAACACTTATATCTGGTGGTGTAAAATTCATGTTTGAAGAATAATCACAAATAGGTGTGTCAGTTACATTATGAGACAAGCTCTGAGAGCAAGGTGGAAGTATTTTTAAATTTACAGCTAGAGTGTTAAAGAATGAGGCACTTGTCACATCTCCTGTAAAAGAAGGGCTTTCTTCTAGTTTTATCTTTTTGTGAGATGAAACTTTTTCATCATGAATATCATCAGTGACACTAGTATCACTATGTCTTATATCATTTAATTGTTTTTCAATTATTGACTCAACATCTTTAGATTTTTCTCCTTTGTTTGAAATGTTCCTTTGTTTAGCTCTTTCATCAGAAGTAGATGCCTTTGGCACATTATCATAGTAGAAAGAAGGAGGAGCAAACTCTGTATCTCTCTCTGCCCTCTGTTTTTCAAGCCACACCTTCTCAGAATGTTCCATAGAATCTGAAAAGTATTGAAGAGCAACTGTCTTTAGTAAAAATATTTTTCACTCATTATTATTTCAGCACTTGGATAGGGTAGATTCAAAACAAACCTACTCATCACCTCACTTTCAGTTTTTAAGACAGAATTACGCATATTAAAAGAGTTATGAATACACATACAAATTCTTTCACTATTTGAGAATTGATGAAAAAATGAAACCAAAAACTAAGCTACTCTGAAGCTATTAATTAATGCATACATGTATATTAAATATTTAATTTATTCTCAGGTTCTAAGATATTGTTTTTTTATTGCAATTAATGCTGTTAATCAACACTTAAGTTATGTATGGTGGCCAACTCCCAGAACTTGCTTTAGTGGAAAATGTTTCTTTACCAGTGCTAGCTACCCTTCCACATGGCACTGACAACAATTTCTTGTATAGAGAAAAATCATTATTAAACAACAAATTTTCATGGAAGAGTATAACTTGCAATGACTGTGATTCAAACCTAAAACCTTCAGAATGGAAATTCTGCAGTCTACCACTGCTACATGACTGTGGTTTGGTCAATATGTAAAACCCTGACTAATAAAGACTGATCCGGGTCTTTGGTGCAGTTGATAGCATGCCGGGATTTTGAATCTAGCTTCTCAAAGAAACTACATAATAATGTCAATTTTCTTCCATTTATAAGGTTTACGGAGAAGTTACCTGCCCCTTGTGGAAGGGTAGCTGAGTATTGGTTAAAAACCAGGGTCTAGAAAAGCTAATTATGTGCACTGGTCACCATAAGATAATCTAAACTGTGTTGACAAGGTGCCAAACCCAGTATATGATAAAGACTGATATACATATACTGATGTAAAACTTCGACTTATAACGACTGGTACACATACATTGTTTTCCTCTATCCCAATCTCTTGTAGATTTAGTCTCTGATCTCCAACTGTCATCTCTTATTAAAGGTTCAGGTTTTATATCCACCACTGTATCATTTGACTTAGGTACAACTTCTTCATCCTCATCTGAAAGTTATATACCAATATGTTTAGGTTAGTCTTCCTAGTCATAAAAATTCTGAATAAACTCTTGAGCAAGTCGAGCTAGTAATAAAGGAATTTTGACTAGCCTGAAAATATTTTACTAGCCCAAACTAAACAATGCAGTAAAGAAAATTGATTGACCGAAAAAAGACAGTAATATTAATGTTTCTTGCTTTTGACTTACGATGATTTTTATCGCAAGATTTATACTGAAAAGCACCACTGATGATTATAAGTCAATTAAAAGAGATCATACCAGTGAAATATCTAATAGAAATGAACAAATAGTAATAAACTAATAAGTGACCAGATGATTATAGGACAATTAAAAGTGAAGTAATACATACCCTCCTCTGGTTCAGGAAGACCAAGTTTCTCTCTCTTTCTTTGTTTAACCTTGGCAAGTCTCGCTGCTAGAGCTGCTTTCCTTTTCTCCTTGATTTTCTCAACTTTGCTTCTTTCATCTTTTGTCTAACAAAAAACACAAAATAATTATCATAAATATTATAACTTTTTTTATACAAACCACAGGCTGTTGGCATGAAAGAGTCCCCTACCTCATACAAAAGTCCCACTTTAAGCATATTTTATTACATACACATATATTTATAGAACCAGCAGTCTGTGATGCAAGCTAATAGCAATTAAACTTTTTCATCTAAATCAATCTACAGTTGTACTTATTAAAAGTGTATAAAATAAGAAGGACATGCAGCAAGTAATCTTAGATACATTGACAGTTTGGTATAATATTTATACCGAATGAATACATGAATTTATACATGCATAAAAAGCAAGACAATAGATTGCACATACCCCAAATTGTTTTATTAGCCAGATCAACCTGATTTTTATTCTATAGTCTTTTATTCTAGCAACTGGATTAACTTGTGGAATATTTATGTTTGGTAAATTTTTTTTAAGTAAATAAAATTGAATTTTGCAGTTTAAATTTAATGCTAACATTTTCAAAGACCTTACAGCTATTTCCCAATGTCATCATGCTACTGGTATTCTTCTATCCCTGGTAAGTCTTTTACTCTGTTTATGTGCAACCAGCAAATAGGCACAACAAAATAATACTGTCCTCACAATACTTTACACCAGGTTCACAAGGATGAACTGAACCAATAGCAAGTTCATTTGTTGCTTAATGAATTAGGAAGGTCCCTGATAGGTTTCCAACCAGTACCTCAGGATAATAAAGGGCACATCCTAAGATTGAGATTGGACTACTTCTCCTACACATAGTTTAAGGTTTAAGTCATAATATACAAAATATACCTGTTGTCTCAATGTATTTAATTGTTCCATTTGTTCTTGTCTTGTACTTTCTTCTTTATCAAATTTATAATAACCAACACCATGTGAACGTATTTCTGAAATAAAATGGAACATTATGTATGGTGCTTAACACCGTTTTTCAAAAAATTTTCAGACAGAATACCACAGTCAGTTGTCTACTCAATATCCCTGGACATGCCTGGATCTCGGAATTCAAACTTTTAATCTACCTAGTACTGAACACATACTCTTGCCATAGTCTGACAACTGCTTTCCTTGATACAGAAGTAGGTGGAGTAGTATTTATTTGATGACTTAACTTAATGCATGTATTATAGGTCACGCCTGAGACTCCAACCAACAACCCCCAGACAACCTACTATCAACATAGCTAGCTAGGGGCACATTTCTCTGAATTAAAATACATATTCACTCCAGACGAGACAGACAGGCCTCACCCTTGCCAAAGAAATAATCAAGGGCCTGTTTAAACTAAACTTGATGATGATGATGTTGCTGGGGTCAGTACAAAAGACATGTTTCTCAAGATTTGGATAAGAAAGATTACAGATTAGTATCACTATAGTACACATATATACCATTATGTTGTACATCAGTATAATGTATAGGTCCTAACTTTTCTTCTTCTAATTTTTCTGTTTCTTCTTTCTCCCAGTGTTGTCTCTCTAACTCTCGTCTCATATCATTAGATAACAAACTTGGGGTTTCAGTTGATGTCTTGTCTCTGTACAAGAAAGTAATAACAAAAATCATAACCTAGTCACAGCTTTAACCCACTAGCATTAAACCTGGGATAAGTGAAAATAGCATATTTCATATAGAGGAGTAATTTGATAATATGTCAATCTACTATATAACATTATAAATTTTGCTAGCAGTTGAGTTACATTAAGGCAATGACTGAAACCCATATATGTGGTTAAATAGTTACAATTAGTTTAGTATCACTGTAATACTCTCTCACAGATAGAAGTTATTGGTTGGAACCTAACTACCAACAATCGCTCTATAGATATAGACAGAAGATACATGTACACTGGAAAGCCAAGTACATTTGTACTCTTAATATATTTATCAAATATTATCACTATTATTATTATTTATTTATTTTTCATCATCAGCAGCAGCAGCACCACCACCACCAACACCACTATTATTATTATCATTATTATAATTATTATTATCATTATTATTAAGAGCAGCCTTCTACAGAACAAATCCACCACACAAAAACAGCTTTTGATATTTTCCTTAGGTGTAATTTTAATTTAATTTAAACTCTGTAGAGGAACAACTCTTAACAGCAACACACAAAAGTCCTGCCCAATGGATGTTGCTCAAGTGAGGTTGTACTGTATTATATTTGTAAAGCCTTCTATTCATATAGAAAATATGTTCAAAAGCGCTTCACAATCATATATGCATTATTTTCTTGAATACAGGTAAATATTGAATAAAAATTTGTCATACATATAAAATATATACATTCTGTCATACCTTAACTGTAAGAAGTCTTTATAGCCTTTCTGTGACTTTTCATCCATTTTTCTGTAATGACAATACAACAAACATGTGATATTTTATCTAAAAGTTTGTCTTCTTATGAAAAATATTGTATATCAATTTAAAAAATCAGCACTTGAAAGTCCAAAAAATGTTTAATGTTGATAAAAATAATTATGTTTATAATGCTCATGAGTCATGAAGAATTGGTATACGTTAATCTAAATAATTCATGCATATTTTAGAATTGATAGGACAAAGAATGGTTTATCCAGAGATTTAGCCTTTCAATGAGCAGTGAGAAGGTTTACTGACCGCCTATACAATGTGTTGCTCGTTCAAACAACCAAAAAAAATAATTCAGATGTATAATGAGCAAACCATTTAAGTCCACAGAATTTTTGATAACATTACTTCACATCTGATATCCTAACAGTGATTTATTCACTGGTAAAACAAGGTAAGTTGAATTATGTCCTAATTACATCTATCAATAGGTATTCTTAGATATTGGATAATTTATTTAACTGTCTGTGGCATGTACATTAACCTTGCTAATTTGAATATTCACATCAGTACTTCTGTATTCATCATTGATATTTAAAATTAGATTTAAATCAGCAGAGTTAATGCAGTCTTCAAAATTAGTGGGTGTTCGGTTGTCCGGGACAACTACATTTTCGTTCGGGCATCCAATAATTTCTTTTGAGCAACCAAAATTCTACAAACTAGATATGGTGCTTGCTACTAAAATGACATGTTCGGACAACCACTTTCATATCCTAATTTCGTAGACTGTTAATGTTTGTGCCAATAACAGGTGAATAAAGTTAAACAATACCAAGATAAAGTTGGGTACCTTTTCTTTTCTTGTAAAGTTTTATCTTGTTTCTGTAGATCTGGTAAATCTTTTCTTAAACAACTTCTTGTTCTACCAAATGCATCAACATAATCAACCCTAAACAAATAAAACATATACATGTTTACAAACACAGTAATATATAGATCTTCACACCACTTTTTTATTTTACACAATTATTTTAACAGTTTGCAGTTTATTCAAATAGCATATCAGTACCTAGTACTTATGGCTATAAGCATAAGTATAACATACATATTTAAACATAATATAAATAGAATTATTCTAACACTATAGGTTATGTATCGTGGCATGGCCATGTGGTTTTTACATGGGATTGGTAATCATTAGATAGTCAGCTCCACATTGGTTTGCATCCCATCTAAAACATATCACTTTGCTTCTTTGAGCAAGAAACATTATCGAACTAACTCAGTACTGTTGGGCCAGGAAGCAGACTTGAGGGTGATTTATCTAAGTAGTAAGAACTTTTTTCACAATCAAGCTAAAATACTTAGTATTAACTAAACTAAATTGTGTGGTGTTTTGATATATATAAAAGAATCAAGTCACAGACCTTTCTCCCATTTTCTTTTTACATAGAATAAAAATCTTATTTAGTTTTAGGATGCATCTTATTTTCAAACAAAAGCAGGCCTCAAAAATAAAGGTATTTTGATTGCCCCTGACTGCCTATATTTGGGTTAGGGCAACCTGTTACTGCAAGTAGTAAACATTTCGTTTGGGCAAGTAAAACATTTAGCTGGTTGTCAAACTGGGCATAATAGTTTATGAAATAATGTCAAGCCCTGCACAATATTGTACATGTACAAGAAATTACATGTATATCATTCCAAGCCTAGTACTGACTATGGCTTGAAATCCCTCAATTTAATAGATTCATAGTAAATACTAAAGTTTAAAAGATTATAAACATAAAACTCCTACCATTCCTCATCAACATTATCAGGAGGTGGTACAGGTTCTAATAACTGTTTACATTCCTCTTCAATCTCCAGTCTTTCCTTTTCTTGCTTTTCTAATTCAAGCTTTTCTAATTCTCTTCTTTCTGCATTATCATCTAAAACCTTCTTCTGAAAGTCAACTAGATATAGACCACTACCATCTTCATCTGGAATATCAAACCATTTGATTTCAATATCCAGGGCTCAACATTAAAGGTTGTCCTATTGCCCCTGATGACTTAAATTTGGGTTTTAGCAACTTGTTACTTTTAGTTAACATTTGATTCAGGCAAGTAAGACTTTGTGTCCAGTAAAATTAGATATTTCACTGAACTGACAATATGATATTGAAATAAAGTAATGCTAATGAAAACTGATTATAGTATAAACAATTCCTAATCTAAACTGTTATCTGTTACTGAGATAAGCCACAGTATGAACATGAAGAACACACAGGGCTATTCAAAAAATTTTTGTCAACACAGTTTAGGTAATTTTAAGGCGTCCAGCACACCTAACCTAGCTTTCCTGGACCCTTGTCTATTACCAGTACTCACCTACACTTCCACAAGACCGGAAACTTCTCCATATTGTCTAATAAATGGAGGAAAACTGACATTATTGTCAAATTTTCATGGAAGGATATAACCTCCCCGGGTAGGATTCGAACCCATACCCCCTTCGGGACACCAGATTTCAAAAATACCGGCGCACTACCAACTGCACTATCGACCTGGGTTGGTTTATTTAATGATTAATCATATTTAACTATCTAGTTGAAAGTTAGAATGCAGAAGGAGCCATGGTTCAGTGGAAATGTGGAATAAAAAGAATCATAAGTTCTTATCTTCAACATACAATTACAGTAGGCGTAAGTTTTTGATAAGAGTAGCTGGCTATCAAGAGTTCACTTATAACATTTACCTGGTATACTTGACCCTGATGATATTTTATCATAAAGTTTTGCTTTGTTTTCAAGGGCTTTCCTGAAATTATAATAACACAAAAGATGCAATAATTATAGGTTATAATACATTTTACTGTACAATACAGAAATATATTTGAGTGAGTACACAGCTTGAAAAGACATACTGGATGAGCGGATAGGTGAGTCAACTACATGTACATGATTATAGAAACTAAAGCTCAGTTTATATTTGTAGAAATTTAAACTTCTTGAAATCATTTTAAAGTTGTTGAAAAAAATCAAGGGCTTGAAATTCAATTATATATGACAAAAATATGCCATTAGAGTCAAAAACAGAAATTCATATAAAACCAACTAATAAAGTGTTTTTGATATTAGAAGGTGAACTAGGGATAAACTTGAAATTTACCATGCTTATTCTAGATTGGCACAGACTAGTATGTGAGCATTATATCAATAGTACTTAATCAGAACTCGAATTCATGGGTTTTCCAGGTGAATAAGGTTTGTTTGTACAAGATGCAGAATAAAGTTACTTTATACATTATTGCTGACAAGTATGCCACACAGATTAAACCCTATTGTTCTGTGTACACAGATTTTCATTTCATTTTTGTTCCACATGGGTACATGCAGTACAAAGTTTTGTTTCAGCTTGAATAAACTATCAACTTGAGTTTCAAATCAAATCTATTCATGGACATTTTTACCTAGATCTTTCAAATACATTTTCCTCTTCCGCCTTCTCAACATAATCTTTCTCTGCTCTAACAGACACACCAGCATTCTTCTTGTTGAATATTGATGGCTTCTGAAACAAATATCTTTAACATGAAACATATTGGACCAACAAAGGTCATGACATTCTATTTTGCACCTTGTTATTCTTGAGATTGAACAACAATCATTAGAGATTGCATATAACACTGGTTTTAGTAACCTGCTTGTTGATTTGGTTGTTAAACTAGCAGTCCAGAGCAACAGAACAAGAAAACAATTTGCAGACAAAATTTCTGTTTTGCAGATTTCCAGAAAATTCTGTTTTTCACTGGTGGTTTTATGAAACAGTAAAAGTTTAATTGTTGGGAATTTAAAGTCTAACAAATTTTTCTGGTTGATTAACAGCCAACATTCCAACCATTCAAATTCTGTGATTTTCTATAAGAAAATACATTTGACAATTCTTTTAATATGTACTAACATAAAAAACCATATAAAACTTATAATACATTGGTCCATTTGTACAAATGCATACTCTTTATTGCAATGATTCATACCTTATTGCTAACAGAAGCTTTCCCTTTAACAAAACCAGAACTTTGATTATGTAACTTCTGTGCTTTAAACTCTTCTTGTTTTCTGAATAATTCTGCTTTTAAATCTATCAACTGAAAAAATAACACTTTTCAAAATATATTATCGCATTTTTTCAATAATATTGCAAACTAAAATTAATGATTAATGGAAAATTTGTAACAACTACATTTGTTGAAAACAAATGTAGTTGTTACATTTTTCCATCAAGAAATAAAATTTGTTTTGTATTGTATTGTATTGTAATGACTTCCTAGCAAGCAGATAAACATTTATGCAATGCAGATTCAATAAACCCAAAGGTATTTAACATTTATAAAATCAAGATATATGGTAAACAGGAGGAGGAAATGCTGACTTATATAAGTACCCAATATGGAGTGCAAAGCCATAGATACATGTTTGCAATTCATGTGGATTGCCAACCGAGCTAAGTCCTAAATATAAGACCCTACATAACTTTTCTATCATTTAAACATTTTTCTGTTATGTAAAAAAATGTCTAAATGATAGGACTAAGAGAATATTATTATCTAATATACCTAAGAAAGAGAATAAATCCTATCTACATCACACATCAGCTACAGATAAAAACAACATTAGCCATTAAGATAATTTTAAGGTGAGAAGAAAATCTAATAGCCTTCTGTTTCATACATCATAATAATGGTTTGCTCAAATACAGTGAAAACCATTAAATGAAAATTTTAGCAATAGGCATGTTCCACAAGGCGATCACTAGCAAGCACTTTTGAAAGCGATTTTTTGTAGCATTAGGTCTACAGAAAGGTTTGCTTCAAGCTAGCAAATCAACGATGGCAACTTTCTCAAACAAAAAGTTCAGAATTGTAACAAATGAAAAATATTCAAAATGATTATCACCATGATTATTCTATTTAACCACTTTGGAGAAATATACACATTACATGTAAATAAAATATATATCAGTATTCTGGAAAAAGCAACACGTTCCTACAGGGGGCAGCTACTTTGAAATAAGCAGAAGTGTTCCAATTGATATGGCTAGCAAGAATAAATCTTGCTACGTTTCGCTAGCTAGTGATTCAATTTGCTCGGCCGTAGCAGACCGTTCCTAAGGAAGTCACTATGTAGCCATACAAAGCTCTCGCCTTAAGGAACGTCAGTATGAATAATTTTAAATTGTATTTGTTAAAAATTGTCCCACAATAAATAAAGTTTGCACTGTACTGTACTGTACTGCACTGCACTGCACTGTACTGGTCAGCGTCCTACAACCGGACGTTTTTATAACTTTTTTTACAATAACTTTAAAACTGTTTATACTACACGCTAGATTTTTTACCTGGAAGAAGTTAGGTTCAAGGTTTCTCTAACGTCATCGGTTTTTCTACTTTTTAAATATAGAACACATGTTTTGAGGCCCTGGCATAGGGTCATTAAATTGTGTTTATTTTGCTTCAAACTGTACCATGTTTACGGACGGTCCGTCAACATTCATTAAAGTTAAAATTTATAAGATAATTGACATTTTATTGTCAAACATCAATTGATTAAACATTTTACTTAAATACTTGCACTTGACCCCTTTTTAATAGCCCGGGCCTCTGTAAAATAATTGCGCATGCGCAATGCATTACATGTAACTTCCCGCGAGCAGGAAACAGGTCAAATGACATGCAAATGTAAATATTGTATTTTCAACAATCATACTTACAAAGTGGTGACTTTGTTGGTACAGGCTATTACAAAATCCAGCGCTTGAGTTTTCAACAACAAATGATCAAAGTAAACAACATAATAAAGCGTCTACGCTGGTGTCCGGATTTGTAGGACGTCCGAGTTTGTAGGTTGCCAACCAGTACTGAGCCAAATATCTTTTGATTAAGGGTGTTTCCTTTGTTAAATAAAATCCTTAACTATTCTCTTCCTATCAAAAACTTAATATAATTTTGAAATATTTTTCAATAAACATTCAATCAACAAAATAAAATACTTTTAAAAAAATCCTTGCAATTTAATCATACAGAATCTTCAATGATTTTAGAACACTATCCGAATAACAGCTCATCCGATTTACCGTGCAAACTTTTCATTATGTACGTGCAAAAATACAAAAAAAGACAACATACCGAAGCTGATTGGACAAAAAAGACAACATACCGAAGCTGATTGGACAAAAAAGACAACATACCGAAGCTGATTGGACAAAAAAGACAACATACCGAAGCTGACTGGACAAAAAAGACAACATACCGAAGCTGACTGGACAAAAAAGACAACATACCGAAGCTGACTGGACAAAAAAGACAACATACCGAAGCTGACTGGACAAAAAAGACAACATACCGAAGCTGACTGGACAAAAAAGACAACATACCGAAGCTGACTGGACAAAAAAGACAACATACCGAAGCTGACTGGACAAAAAAGACAACATACCGAAGCTGACTGGACATTTACGTTGTCCTTCTCTGACTTCTGCATACTGAAAATTTGATGACTTTAACTAAAACATCGGATACAAACAGTAAATTGTTGTTGAAACGATATTCGGTCGAATTTTGTGAAAAGGGGAGTTAACTTTTGTGAATGCAAAGTTTACACTAAAACCCGAAAATACGGATTCAACTCCCGGGTGGTACAACTCTCAGTGGTTGAGATTTAACAGTTCGATCAAAGGCCAAGGTTTTTTGTACCGGAAATGTCGATGTCGAAAAAAACTATTTTTGTTCATAAAAAGATTATGGTAAGAGGAAAATTTAGCTGTGATTTCTATTTTTTGTGACGTCTTAACAAATAAAAACTTAATCAAGTTTCCAGGACAAAGCGACATTCGCCTAATTCGTCTTTAATGAATCGGGCTAAATTGTTTACAAAATGTCTAAATAAGATTCGCGAATTCATGTGATTTTTATTTCTGTAACTGTAAGAGAACTTTCGTTTTGATGAATATTGATTTTTCAATTGTTTATGAAATATTAGCGATTATTAACTGATGTGTTTATTTATTATAATGTATGTCACTGACATTAAAATGTACTTATAGAGTATGATGAACATTTTAAATCCATCAATTAAAAATCAATTAAATTTGATCCCCTGGTATTGTTAATTTATTCAACTGATTTATTCAATTTAAAATATTGCATTTAAAATGACTTCTCTGTCATTGTAAAAAGAAATAACAAGTACTTATCCAATTTATTGTTTATTTAACATGTATGCAAAATTGTATGCACCAATTCGATACATTGAAAATCTATTCTAATGGCGCCATTCCGATTTGGAACCTGCGAATTTCGATTCAATATAGGCTTTTAAACTTGTCTTTTAAAGTTATAAGGGTTTTAGACTTTTTGTTACAATGATAAACTAGTGATAAATAAATCACTATGAAAATTAATTTGTTTTTGTGATCTTGTTCTGAAGTACATGTTACGAGTAAGTAACAATTTTATTTTATCAATTACTGAACATTTGGAATAAACTACATGTATACTACTAAATGAATTGAATGGAAAAATTTCGAATGAAAGGAAAAATCAAAGTGCATTTAATTGACTTTCCAGTGAATCGTTCCAGCCTTAACTGCTGCAATCCATACCTGTTATTCAAGAATTGTTGCATTTTAAGATTTTATTATCATTTGCTTGTAACACTCTTTTTCAGGGTTAAGTGCGAACAAATTTAGTCAGCTGATAGTGATATTGGAAACTTCAAGTGAATGTACAGGTATTTAATTAAGTACTTTTATATCATATGTTAATTGCATAGAGTCAATTGAATAAAGTGGATTTTCTAAAACATGCTCTGTCTATGTTAATCTCCGAGTTTTTTCCCCTTTTTTTTTAGTATATGTCTGTTGAAAACTTGTAGAATGATGTTAGCACCAATGAGTCAATGACAGACTGCTAAGACAGCTGCTCTCAAAGTTTTCGTTCAATATGCACCAAAATGGTCTGAATATTTGTCAACCAGGTTGCTTGGATAAATTTGACAACGTAATATGAAATCCTCAGTAAATACTATGGTATTGGTCATTGAATTACATGATGGGCAGGTTTTGTAAAATTTTAATTCTTAGGCCACAACAAATTGATCATATGTTCTATGGATTCGCTCGCACCTTAATTTTGACAGTTTTTTACAAAAAAAGTATTTTTATTTCCTCGCTCGCTCATAAAAATTTGGTCAAACCGCTATATAAAGCAACTGAATTAAGATTCTTTTTTTTCTTCGCTCGCTCGCCCCATTTTTTTCTAGAAAAATCCATAGAACATATCATCAACTTGTTGTGGCCTTAGGCTTAACTTCTTCATTTAAACTGGCATTTCTTATCATTTCAGGTTCAACAATAATGGGTTGTTATCTGTCTAAAAATGTTCCTAATGGACCCAACAGTAGAATATTTAGGGTTCACAATGTGGACGATTTAGGGGCTAAAATTAGTCCTGGAAAAATTGAAGTCACAGACAATGATTTGATATTTTATCAAAAAGGGAAAGAACCTATCAGATGGCCATTAAGATGTTTACGGAGGTATGGTTTTGATGAAGAATTGTTTTCATTTGAAAGTGGTCGAAGATGTCAAACTGGCTCTGGGATTTATGCTTTTAATGGCCGACGTGCTGAAGAACTGTTTAATCTAGTGCAAGAAGCCATTCAAAATGTGGGTCAACATGCTCATTTACGAGCTAGTCAGACTATTGTGAATGGATCGTCAAATATGGTAACACATGGTGCCAGCCGTCCGGCATCTTTTGTTGATCTAGAACCAAGTGGTATCAGATTGTCTGGAACAGGACGAGTGAATGTAGTACCGTATGATCAACATCTATACATGAATGGTTCTGTAGTACCGTCTCAAGACTCGACACCAAATTACATGAATACTGGTGCTGGTCAACCTGCAAGTCGAGACAACACAATGGATGATGCTACAGCTCTTATTGATCTTCTACACAATCCTCCCATGTCACAGGCACCACCCAAGCCTGAAACTGTTAATTACGCTGACCTTGACCTTCCAAGGTCCACTGAAAATTTATTTGAGGCTTGTGAAGGGGCTGTTGCCATGGAGACGGCTGCTAATGGTAAACAAGAAAATAGAGCGAGCGTCACTGAGTCAGAGAATCAGAATGGGTTAGAAGTGGATGATGTTCAGTTGAATTACGCTGATTTAGATGTGTTTGCAGAACCTACCGATGACAATGGACAACCTAATTATATTAACCTGGACGCTGAGGGCAAACTTAAAGAACAACCAAAAATAAATGGAAAAGTTGAGAATGTTTCTGTAAATGGTGCTACTAGTATGCAAACTGAAACTGTAAAGAAAAATTTGTTAGTTAGAAAGTCGAGCATTGAACAGAATTATGAGAACGTGGGTGCAGCCAGTTTCAGAAACAACATTAGTTACGATGTGAACCCAGTGTGTATGAACCCCTGTGGGACATTTAATAGTGTAAATGGTGGCAATAACTCATCCTCTAATAGACTCTCTAATCCAGGAGAGCTTAACTATATTGAAATAGATGTTAATAAAACAGATGGTGACAGTACACAGGGTGCTACTGGGTCATCTGTGTCGGTGTCATTTGCTGTGCCAGACTCGCCCAGCAAGCGTACTGAAAGTTACGCTATGATAGACTTTGATCGTACTGTGGCATTGTCTAATTCAGCTAAAGTTACGGACAATGAGGAAGGATTGAGGAAGACAAGACATAACAGTACAATTAATTAAATAAAACACTTGTTTGTTTTGTATGTTTATTGACTGTGTTAATTTAAACTGTTAGTTTATTGTTACAGAGTTAAGACTAAGAAATGGTCTTAGTAATATACTGGTTACATAAGTAGCTTTTTTCTGTACTTCCAATAGCAATATGCTCTATAAATATTATACATGGAAAGTTAATCTATGTTTTTATTGTAAAAGAAGGCAAAAAGTGTTTAAATTAAGACTTGATATCACCTATGAGCTCTTATTAGGCAAATGAATTTCATAAACAAATTTTCTACCTGATAAATTCAGTCTTGTTACAATTTGGACAAATCTATTCTTATTTTTAAAGGACAGTCAAAGCTCATTAGAGTTAGGATTATTGATACTTCTTTTAGAATCAGACTCATTAATTGAAATTGTTTACTATCCCTTATCTCAGTATTGATTTTAATATTTCATTTCTCAATATTTTACCTACATCTTGATTATAAATGATACCTTCAGACCAGGGCTTGAATTTAAGCTCCCATACTCGCAAAATGCTGGTGGATTTGGAAAATTGCGAGTAACTTTTATTTTAACTCACAAATTTTTCGCGAGTTGAAATCTACACAAAAATATTACTGTCAAAATTAATGATGCTCAAGTCAGAATTCAAACGGCCAGATCAATTCAAGATTCACCGTTAAAAAAATGTTCGATATTCTTTGCCTATTACACAATAATGCCCTTGTTCTATCCAAAGTTAGATATAGTGCTTTTTTGTTTTTATATTGCATACATGAATAATAACTTTGTATGCTATTAAAATTTTGAGAAAATAATGTCAGTATTTTTTTCATTTTGCGAGTTGAAATAAAATCAATTTGCAAAAATTTGCAAGTATAATTTTTTGTTAAATTCGACCCCTGCTTCAGACCTAGTGATAACATTCACTGTTAGGTGATCACAGTCAGATTGTACTTTAGTCTTAGTCACTTACCAGTAATGGCAGTATTGTTCTTTTCATTAAAAAACTCATAATGTATTTTATATACAGGTTTCATCATATTTTGCCCAGTCATAAATAATCAAATTATTGAGTACATTTCTTAGTCATTTGTTAATTTATCAAGTCATACATCTATCATCACCCATGTAATACTCCTATGTAATGCATTTTCATTATTGATTTTTTCACTACATCCTCGATAAAATTGAATTTTCAAAAGCTAGTTGAAGATGGTGTGTATATTTTTTTCATAATGGGAAATATATTTTGAAACTTAAACATTTATATCGTAATCAGACTGTTATGAAACTGTTATATCAGATTCAATTAACTAATTACTTCTCATATACTCAATCACATGGACCTTTATAACTTATTATAGTATGACCAGATTTTCACTTTTAGTCTATCAAGTATAGATATTCATAAACATGTACTAGCTTTGAAAATCTGCAGTTGGCCATTGATAACATGGGACACCATAGTTCAATTTAAAACTTACACTCTAAATTATAGATATAGTAAGATGACTTTAATAGCAAGTTAACCAATGATTTTTTAGCAGATTTATTGTAATTAAATATGTTTAGATTGATAAAACATTTGATTATTATGCATATGAGGAAATAACTTTTAATTTATAGATAATGCTCTATCTAGGAATTTTAAGTTTGTTGAGACCTTTTAATAGTTAACATTATGCACCATAAATTTTATCAGTATTATTTCATTAATCCTATGATTATAAAATGTTTTAATTATGTTTTGATTTCTAACTTTCAAGACAATACCATTTACTGTATTTGTGTTCAATATCACAAGCAATAGCCTAATTTAATATCTACTTAATAGTAATGAGCCTAATAGTCAACTAGCTCAATTAAGGTGTTTAGTATTTCAAATAGCCGCGGCCGTGGTGTAGTGGTTAGCATGTCTGACTTCGAATCTGGAGATCGCGGGTTCAAGCCTGGTTGCGGTAGGTCATACCCTATACATGAGTTGTCAGCCTCGTGATAGGTAAGTTAGTACTGGTGATAGAAAAGTGTCCAGGAAACCTATAGTAGGAAGAGCTGGTCATCGTATAAATGACCTAAATATGTGTTGAATATGACGTAAAAAAAGAAAAAAAAGTATTTCAAACAAAGTCAAAAGTGTAAATTGCATCTTTATGTTCAAATCTCAATATATATTATATAAAATCAATTTACATAATTATCTGATTAGTTGGTTTGCAAGGACTGCATTTACTCCAAAGTCTTCTTGGTTGCATTTTATTAATTTATTAATAATTAATAGTTTTGCCCTGTCTTGATCTTGTATTTAATGTGCATCATGGATACCAGTCTTTGAAAATGAGTAATTATAATGTCTATTTTTATAGATTTTTAGATGATGTATGTAGGAAGACTATGTATTGTTGTTGAAAATTTTTAAAAACATTTTATTCTGCAGTAATTTCAGTCTGTTTTATTTCTGTTTAAATGTATTTCTTAAGATGAATTAGCAAAAGGGCTTGTCACAAATGTGAGACATGAAGTCTTAGTAGTTTGATCTAGCTTTTTAATATATCTAAGTGATCTCAAACATGGGAAAAAATCATTTGTAAATTATCTTATACTGTATATTGTTTTGTGAATGTTTGTAAAAGGGTAAAACATGATACTCTAACTAATGGCAATATTATTTTGTATCATACCTTTGTATGAAGTATTGTGACTAGAATATTTGTTAGTGAATCATTGAATAATATTTTGTCTGATTAAACGTCTTCAGATATACCAGTTTGTGTTGTCGATATAATTTTCATTTGTTACCATGTGATTGTGAACAAAGTACAGTCCAACTTGTGCTAACGGCCACCTCCGAATAGCGGGCACCTGCCGACAGCGGCCATTTCGATTTCCCCCCGACCGAAAACGCTCTTAAAAAGGCCGTGAATAACGGCCACCTGTCGTCTGCGACCAGCGGCCAGTCAAAACCATCCCCGCGGCCAGTTTATAACTGTGAACAACGGCCAGACGATTGTTTGAAGACAGTATTTCGTATCAAGGCGATTTCGAAAGCAGGCCGCCATTTTTGTTAAAGTTAAGCTAAAAACCCGTAATCCGATTTTTTCCGGATTTTCGTAAACAGACCATCTCGAGTACGATTTTATTAGTTATTATCAAGCTGTAGACAATTTTCTCGTCACCTTATTATAAAAATATGTTAATGTATCCTTTTATTGTTAAATTTATTAGTAAATCGGGAGTAAATTACGTCATGTGATGACACTTTGTTAATTAGTTTTGAATGTTTGGAGACTCCACTAGATTTGTTTTTCACACGTCCGGCAGTTAGATAAATGTTTGTGGCACGCTGTTTATTCCTAAATTCGTTCAACTGTGACCGCTGTATACAGGTAATTTGACAACTGGGAAAAGATAGAAATACTATACAAAAGGTCAGAGTAGTGAGAATTTGTTGAGTGCATTTGTTAATGTTGAGGGCATAGCATGAAATGTAGCTGCAAACAAAAAATCACTGATTTCTTTGTTTTAGTCATTCTTTGTTCAAAGTTTTGTTTTATTCATTTATAGTCACAACTTCAATATGATATTGTGAATAATGAATTAAGGTTGAAAATAAAAACAATTTTAATTATCAATTCATGCTAAATTCGTTCAACTGTGACCGCTGTATACAGGTAATTTGGCAACTTGGATAAGAAAGAAATACTATACAAAAGGTCAGAGTAGTGAGACTTTGTAGAGTGCAATTGTTAATGTTGAGGGCATAGCATGAAATGTAGCTGCAAACAAAAAATCACTGATTTCTTTGTTTTAGTCATTCTTTGTTCAAAAATTATTTTTTTTTTCATTTATTGTCACAAATTCAATAATGATAATGAGAATAATGAATTAAGGTTGAAAATAAAAACAATTTTAATGATTAATTCATGTTAATTATGAACTCTGTCTCTCAAGTCTAACGAAACATGACCCGTTTGTTCCTCCCTCCGAACAAAGGCCACCTGTGAACAAAGGCCACTTTTCTCTTTTCCCTTGGCCGGCCGTTGTTCACAGGTTGGACTGTATTTTGTAAAGTTAATTAGTTTTTCTATGTTGTGTTCTCACCTCATGTTGGTATTTCTCATTTCATATTCACACCATGTATAGACTTGTGCTGCATATTTTGTTCAGGTATTTTGATCTTCCAGTCTTATATTTATATATCAGGACCGGATCCAGAGGTGTTGTAAGTGGGGGGGAGGGGTTAAGGAGATAAAAGTGGGAACAGTTTGACCTCTGATGATTCCAGGCCAGCTCTATAGTATTCTTTATGTCAGACTGTGCTATTATATATATTGTAATGAAGAAAGAAGATTTTATCTTAGAATGGGTCCTAGGGGTCGTTATGCTACTGTTAATTATTAATATTGATAATAAATAACTGAGATTTACAAGTGCTAGATATGTTTGTGTTGTCTGCCTAGGGGACATAAAGGTGGTGTTACTGCAGATATTGTGTATTGTTTTGTCTGGGTAATATCATTAGATTGTCTGAGAAATTATTTAACTTTAAATGACTTAAGAGTTTATGTTTCTTGCTATGACTCAAAGTGCACTGTTCAAGAACCTTAACTCCATTTTGTGCACTTATGGAATTAATTCCCTTTAATTGATTTAATTAGTCTCTGCATGTATGGACGTAACAACAAACAATTACATTGAAGTCAGGTGATCCTTACTACTGGCAGAGTTCTAGTACTGGAATTAGTTGTGTTGTATACTGCCTGCTTCAATTTAGGCATTACTATCAAGTCATGTGATCACTTTAAATAAACATGGTCTGTCAAGTCACTAACATGTATAAGTTCATTTTTTCATCTTATCACTTAATACAGTAACTTGCAATGAAATCAGATCAAATCACCAGCTGACACAATATTTGTAAATTTCAATTGTTGATAAGTATATACAATGGCTACATCTTTAATATGAATGTGTTTATAAGGTTGTTTATTTTCCTCATAGAAATATGTAAATATTAAGTATAGTCAAACAATATTAACCTGAGCTTGACCTTTATGCAGAATATATTAAACTCAGTATTTACAGTCTATTTTTGTCTTCGTTTGTAAATAGCGCTTTATCGAAGGCTTTTGGCAAAATACTCATACTGAACAATTAATATTGTTTTCATAAGAATAAATACTTTGAAACTGTGCAACAATATTGCGGACTTACGTGTTTCCCTAAAAAATGAATGGGTCCAAAATTAATAGTACATGCCATCTTTACACAATTGTTTTTAGTCATATAGGTTGTTATAAACACGTGTATACACACATACGGAAAATCATGATTTAATGTAAGTGACGTGTGTAATTATTATAATTAGGTAGTTCAAGCTCAGGTTAATATTGTCACACTATACAGAGTAATGAAAATTATATATATATATATATATATTTGTTATTGTGAATACTATTTGTAATGTAAAGGTAATATTGTATTTTAATGATGTCAAAGTAATGTTATATTTTGTATTATTCTTGTGCAATAAAAGTCTATGTATTTGTAACAGTACTGTTGTAACAGTGATTATAGTTAACAATGTACTCAATTGTGTTCATAATTTATATATTTTCATCAGGCTTTGTTGTATGGTATTTTTATGGCTTGTTCAAATTAATCTGTGAATAATTAAATTTATCATGCTTAGCTTGAACAAATCGAGGGTTGCCAGCACGACTGTAGTAAGTGCATTGCATTAAAGTGTGAGTTACTACAGTCTTGCAGACAACCCTTGAAATTGATTTATGAAATGTTAATTTATAACTTGTTTGTATAGCTTGATCCAACTCTCTTGTGAAATATATTTTATAACATTAGTAGCTTCATCCAATTGACCTAAGAATGATTATTTTCTAGCATGCATAGCTTGTCCAAATTTATCTATGAAAAATTAAATTATTACTTGTTTGTATACTATAGCTTGATTGAATTAACCTGTGAAATATAATTTATTACATGAATAACTTGATCCAATTGATCCGAGAATGATTAAATTATAGCATGCACAGCTTGATAAACGGACGTGTGAGAGATTTATTTTATTACTTGTATAGCTTGATCTAATCAACCTGTGAAGGATAATTTATAATATGCATAGCTTGAACAAATTGACTAGAGACTGTTTATGCCTCAGTTAGTGTACTGTTGTTATACCATAAAATGACTACATGTATAGGTTAGATCCAAAATGTATTCCTTGTTTCAGACAAATGTGAGCAAGCTATATCACAGTGTATTCAAATGATGTATGATAAGCCTACTTTTTTAAAAAGTTGATACAAATAACACTGTATGTTTTCATTGTCTTACTATGATTGCCCTAATTAATTACAGTATTACATGTATGTTGTATATAATATTTTAAATTTTGCATGTACTTGACATATTGTAATACTTTTTAAATGTTGATTTAAAATATCAACTAAAATATGTGCTTTTTCAGCATTTTAGCATAGTGTTTTGTTTTGTAAATATGATTCATTCATAAATATTGACATGAAAAAAGAGACTTTAGTCAGTTACTTCTCTTCACATACTCTTCAAATAGCTAGGTCCAATCAGTTAGATTACTCAGATTTTACCCTTATTTTTCAATGTCAATTTGACACAATCAATCGTAAATACCTTTTTTGTAAATCATTTGATTTGTTTGAAAATCAAGCCAAGTATTGTTTTGTTGAAGAACTATCTAAATTTCTTCTCTTTTGTTAATATCTCAATTAACAAGAAAGATATTTGATGAAATATTTTATTATCCTTACATAGGATTTCAATGATAAAGTCCGAGGATTCCAACTGATAGAACCTACTAGCCAATTGGATTGCTTCAGACTTTATCAAGTACGGATAACTGACTAATATACCTCATTGATCATGTTTATGAAATAGAGCTTTATGATTTACCAGTATGATGTATAATGTTATAATTTATGATTGATATGTCACCATGACTTATCTTGTTTCTTTAAATGAAGATATGTGTGTATAATGTAGCATAAATTTTAATTTAAAACTATTGTGGTCTGACTAGATCAGCAATAATAAGTTGTTGCAGTTTATGTATGACAAGTTCATGTATAGTATGTATTTTTTTGCTTTGTTTATTTTATTTCTTGAATAAATTTGTTAGCTCAATGCCTACACTATTACAAATTGCAATATTATGATTAATTATTTATTTTTAATACGACACAATTTTCATTTCCATTATTTTACATTGACAAACATTTACCTATGGTGAAATTACTGATTAGTTGTACGAGTCACCTTCACCAAAGATGGCCAGCACTTTACTGTTAAATGATTTTCAATTTTGTATTTTGAGATTAGTACATTTTTCTTTAAGATGTGAAATTTAAAAAATCTCAAACTTGATTCTGGTTCATTGAGATACTTTGACCATAGTTTTGACGGCTTATAAATAAATTTTGCTGCAACTCAAAAATGAAATGTACCAATTGAAAGTTAGTTTTCATGCTTGAGTTTTCATGCTTGAATAATGAATAAAATAAACAATGATTGAATAATTCTTCGAACTTGAACTTGGAATTTGTAGCAATTCAATAAGTTGTACTGTGAATGAGTTTTTCGGGGGCAGTGTATTGTGTAATTTTATTTTTCTTTATACAAAGGTTGTGTTAAGATAGATTACTATATGTTTCTTATGTTTATGTTTTATATTCTAATTTCTATCCATCTCTTTAAGTATTATACAAGTATTAACATTTTGTTGTTTTACATTTCTACACAATATTTTGATACTCACTGCTAGTTTTATGTAATATCAGCTTTACTACTCTTACATTATTTTCATTTTATTTCACTTTTTGTGTGTTTCTACTCTCTAAGTTCTACTCTCTAAGCTCTCTTGATTTGAAATACTCTTTTTTACTATACAGTGCACTTTGACTACTCAGAAGAGTGATTGCTAAGATTTTAAAGTTTAAATTAAAACGCGGTTTAAAGTCTGCTTCCATAAAGATGTTCAGTCGAATTTACAATCTTGTATGATAACCCCTGATCATTGAAATCACTCTCGGGCAGGTGATCCCTCACAGTACCCATTTACACCTGGGTGGAGTGAAACAATTGTAGGTAAAGGTCTTGCTCAAGGAAATTAGTGTTGCCCTTAGCGGGGATCGAACCTGGGACCTCTCGATCCCTAAGCGTGCGTCTTACTACTGGTCCTCTGCTTCTACCAAGATTAAATAATAAATAAGCAGATAAATATGTGTTCTCTGCTATATTGATAAAATAGGGGATGTATCGAACAGTTTCTTGTTTAAATAAAGATTTTTGTCAAAATTGATATCTCGGTGTGAAGAGTTACTTCCCATATTTAAGCCTTATCTTTTCTATACTTATAAAATTTGTTTCCAGAATAGCTGCCCTTTTATTCATGAGTACTGTTGTTTACTTTAACCCCTAAAGTTTACTGCCCCTGTTTTCTTCTTTATTATTTTTATTTAAAGTTACTGCCCTTTTTTTGTCTCTTAAGTTTCTGTGCTTTTTTATTCTCTAAAGTTTAACCTACAAGATGCATAGGTAATTTTTGTATCTTTAGAGTGTTCATTTTTGGTGCAATATACATTTATATTTTAGAACTACTCAATGGTCTGTTGTTTATTTAAATCTTAAAAGGCATTTAATAAATAAACAATTATTTTGATCTGTTGTTTATTTAAATCTTAAATGGCATTTAATAAATAAACAATTATTTTGATGTAAGGCTCATTTATGTTTGTCAATTTTGTAATTATAAAATTGTTTCAAAAAGGCTTTGCACAAACTTACAAGTACCAGTACATTATACAATTATACATGCAAATATGTATAGCATTGCTCTTTATTTTTAAGTTCTTTCTTATGTTATTGATTGTTTTATATTCATATTTGTTATAACTTTGAAGTATAGACTTTTTATTCAATCAACAATTAGGTTGTGTCACCTTTGTCATTGTGTTATAAGCTCACCTGAGCATAGCTTTTATTACATTTTTGTGATTTTCTTTTGTCTATGGTTGTGTATTTTGGTCCTAGCTCATAGAGGTTTAAATTGTGCTTCTGGGTTCAAAATTAACCAAGCCCTCGCCCATCTTCAGTTAAGTGTCTCAAATGGCTGTTAAAGGTCAATATGGTCATCCTGTTTCTTTTTTTTTTGTTGTAACATTAAAGATTTATTATACATGTATATTTATGTTGTGAGATCAATAATGAAATGATAACTGGTTGTTATATTTTGATTTTTTATTTATTTTGGTTTTATTTTATGAATTCTGATTATAATAATTAATGGTTAAAGTTAATTATTTAAATGAACTAATGTAATACTTTAATATGTAGTAAATTTTGTTAAAAATGTTAATAATTTAAGTTTATGATTGTTTTCACTTGTATATTTAATAGTGTAAATTGATATGTGATTGACATTCTAATATTATCAATAATTGCTCTACCAGTGTTTATTAGTCCACCAAAGAATGTACTAATAAAAAGTCTTTTATGGACCTCAACTTGCATATGCCAGTAGTTTTAACTTTGAAACTTGAGTTTGTCTCATTTTTATGTAAACAGTATAATATATATATATATATATATCATGGACTTAGAGCAAAATGGTCTTAACTCAATTTAAAAAAGGGTGAGTTATGACTGTTTTACGCTAACCCTGCAATATGTGCTTCTGCTTAAAGTTGGCCTATATTTTACTGATATCATTTTACAACTGTTGAATACATTTACATTTATAAGTATTGTTTTATTTTAAAAATTATTTTTTTACCAAAATTTAATGATAGAAATTCCTAATTTCTTAAATAAATGATAGATATCGCTACATTTATAAAATCAAATGTGTTCAAAGTTCTTAGACAAACTTCCTTGTGAATTAATTTATAGCAAGTACAATATGGATAGGTTATCATATTTTTGCTATTTAAAGACATGTGTATGACACTGTGTGTGTTTGATATTATATACTGTTATTTAATGTTTTTTCCACAGAAGTTTGGCTTTAATGGTGCTTCAAACCACTAAAAATTGTTCAGTCTTATTGTTGCAATGAGGTAACCTATTCATTGTTGCTTGAGAAGTTTAGATCTCTAGATATTACAAGTTTGAACCATTACCTAGTTGATATCTTTAGAAGTGACTGGCAACTGTCCTAATTGATACAGTCATAGGACTGCTGTGACAAATGGCTGTAAAAATTATTTTAATTACTTTATTGTACAGAACATAGGTTTGAAGGTTTTGTCCTCAAGTTGAACCTTGATTGCACGTGAGCATTGATTTGTACCAATAAAACAGGAAGTGGACTCAAAATTGATTATTCTTAGTTGACTTGTAAGACTTTGTATTATTGTTAAGTTAAAATTAATTAGTATTAATTAGACTTTGATTGCTACACAATAAACTTACCAGGTGAGCAATTAGTAAGTGTGCCACTTATAATGCAATAAATAAATTGTTTACTATATGTTCTTCCAAAATTATTTTTGTCACATGGCATTTTAAAATGGTGCTTTCCTTGACACATAATGTGACATAAAGTTAAAGATTTCATGTTAGTTATATAAACAATGTAATATTGAAGTGAGCCTCAGAACAAAATTAATATAAGTAAATTTATCTATTTACAACTGTATTATACATTGAATAAAGACTGAGCTACAATTTTTTTAAAGCCATACCTCTAAATGCCCCTTATGAGACTTTTTATCAATGTCACATTATAATACTGTAGAAGTAATTATAGTTGTTGATAATTGTAATAATGAAATATTGTATAACTAACTCTTATTGTCAAATTTTTTTGCAACTGTCTGTTGCGCATACATTAACCTTGCTGATATAAATTGATTGTGAGTACAGAAGTACTGTAGTGAGGATTTAAATCAAAAGGGTTAATGTGTGCATCTCGGACAGTTGAATAAAAGTTGACTATACAAAACACTGATAAAGGTACCGTAATGAGTATAATGGTCAACCTTTTTTCCGACGCAGTTTTTTCCCTTGTATCTGTGAAATTTTTCTCTGGAGGTAACTGACTTGTCTGGAAAAGACTGACTTTTAGCACAGACTTGTATTGTATGATGTTTCTCACATAAAACATTGATCAAATTAAAACTTTAAATTTTGTATTTGTTGAAGATACATCCTATCCATAATTATGTAGACATATATAATAAATGTTAAATATGTTTAACTGGTCTTGTTGTTTCTCTCTTGCTGTTGTTTTTACACTGATTTATATACCTCCTTGTCCATGGGTGATGAACTTACCATAGCTTGTTTATGATTACTTGAGACAACACTCAACAACATCATTTCATTTTCACACATGGGTAAACCCGGGTGTAATAGTCAGTTCCCCCCCACCCCGCCCATTTTTTCTTCGAGGAAGAAACTGACTAGTTAGTTTTTTCCCCCGGGGAAGAAGTGATCTGCAGCCCAGATCATAATTCTTGTCTATGACGTCATCCAATCCATGAATCTGACTAGGGTTTGAGATATTTTGCACAATGAACAAATAAAATTATTTTTTGAAAGCAAATTCTAGTAAAAATGACAGAAACAAAAGGGATGAAAGGATTTAGATTCAGCAGAGACATAGATATCTATCTCCATGTCCCTGGATTCTGTATAATATAACAAATAAAAAAACTTGGCTTTGATGGCAATATGCAAGTTTATGGTTGGTTAAATAGTTAGAGCTGGACTATTTGTAGAATGTCGAGGCTTCCTTATTTAGTTGAGTGTCAGCATTGGGGTTATACTTTTTAGTTGAGGTTTTCGATGCAATTTAATATTCTTATATCTTTGAATCTTATGAAGGGACTCCCTTGTAACTCCCCACTCATGTAGAGGGATATCATTTGAGGTTATGTACACTCTTGAAACTATTCAGGTTTAGTTCCAAGTTGCATAACTCTAGCATGCAGATTGACTGAATTATGGTCCTTTTTCAATATATTTTTTTTAGTTTTGTGGACTTTTGCCTGCATATTCTGGCATTTCAACAAATGAAAGTATCTGCTGAAGTTTCAATCAATAGTTGCACATATCAACATTGACGGTGTTTACAGAAACACCCCAACTAGTCAAGCATGTTGTCCATGGACTGCTCTAACCATTTTCACTTTACGTATACAGGTTACAGAAGTGTCCGATAACAATTAAAATGTTTGTTAACAAGCATTTTAAAATATTCAGACATTAAATCATGTTAAGTAGTCTGTATTTACAGCTATGGATATGAACGGTCTTTTGTCTTACAATTATCAGATATACTTAAGTGGTCTCTCTCTTGCAGTTGTTACCCGATACCGTTTTTTATATTCCGGAAATTCCGGGTTTTAAACATCACTTTACCGTGCAAGGGAGTTAACTCTTATTACAAAATGGAGTTTTTACAAAGAGTCTGGTTTGGAAGATGATATTATTTCAAATTCATTGATACTAATAGAGAGTTTGCTTTATCAAAAATCAATTTATCATTTAAGACAGCTTTGTTTCATTGTAAAATATCATAATGGACTACGAATACAAACAGAAAACTGCACAAGAAAGGAAAAAAGTTGAAGATTTATTTGACTATGAGGGTTGTAAAGTAGGAAGAGGGACATACGGCAGTGTTTATAAAGCTAAAAGTAAAGACAGGTTAGTTTACAGAGTTTGAGACTTTTATTACTTATCTTGTTTTCCTTTTATCGTACACTCTTGCATTGAGCTATGGGTGTGAGTCACAATCTAGGACAAAATAATTAGCTTGTTTGCTTTGTCTATCATCTCTTTACAATATTCTGAAGTCAGGGCTCAGCATTAATTTTAAAGTAGGTTGCAAGGCAAAACAACCAGCTATATATTTTACTTGCCTGAATCAGTTGTTTACTAGCAGTAAGATGTTGCCCGAACCCAAATGTAGGTTGTCATGGACAATGAGATGACCTTTAATGACAAGCTCTGGAATAGCCATAGTAATACAGGGCTTGACATTAAGGCGCAGCCGACAGACATTCACTGGTTCAAGTTAGGTCCGGTCTGGTGGAGTAATCTCGTAGGTTGCCCGACCGGGTTGGTAATTTTTGATAAAAACTTTAATTGCTACAAAAAATCAAGCCGATTTCAGCTAACCAAACTCAAATTTTACGCTACAAAAGCTTGTTTATGCTTTATTTACAAGCATCTTAACACATATGAAAGTAACATGTGTGTGTTTAATCAAGCCGTCTTGAGGTGTACTAGTCCGGGATTTCCTTACACACACCGATAAAATACGTAAATTCGGTGAAAATAGTTTTTTTTCTTCAGAAAAATATGAACAGCAAGATTATTGTTTAAACTTTCTAGAAATAAAATGATAAAATAGCGGGCGTCATAATACTTGAAGTCCTTAGAGAAGTGGGAAGATCAGTGGAAAATGAAATTTCATCCTGAGAAATGCCAGGTCATCAACATCTGCACTAACTCAGCAAAACGCAAACAACACACCTACTCACTCCATGGCCATATCCTTGAATCTGTTGATCATGCCACATACCTTGGAGTTGACCTCAGCGAAGATATGACTTGGAAAACGGATGCTAAGAGAACCGCAGCCAAGGCAAGCAGTACACTTGGATTTTTCCGACGCAATCTTCGCAGCTGCACCAAAGAAGTTAGAGAGCGTGCATATCACACTTTGTTGCCCCGCTCCTCAACTACGCCACAGCAGCATGGGACACATACATGGCATGCGATATAAATGAACTTGACAAGGTGCAAAGACGAGGTGCTAGGTTTGTGACCAACAACTATAGAGACAAGACACCAGGATGCGTCACAAACCCATGGTCAACAATCTCAGCTGGTTGCCCCTACAAGACCAACGACGAATTCATCGTTTGACCTACCTGCATAAGATCAAACATCAAAAGGTAGACATCAATCCAGGAGAACTAATTCAAGCTAGTGATTCTCGAACACGAGGACATGGGCGCATCAAACAACTCAGCCTCAAAGCAACAGTCAACCACCAGTCCTTCTATCCAAGAACAATACAAGAATGGAACCAACTCCCTACCAGCATCACTGATATCGATGCAGACAAAGGTTTCTCAGCTGCCCTGGATGACTTGATCAGGGGTGGTTCCTTTCCATGCTTAATTAAACTGACCAATGTACATAGTTTTAAAATCTGTAAATATTGATGTTTTAATCTGGATGATGGTTGTCTCCTCTCTTGTTCCATTGGTCAAATGTACAGTCGGCTACGACTCCTGACCTTACAAAGGAAGAAGATAATAATTTTTGACAAAGAAAATTTGATTTCCCGCTATCGCTGATATTTTTCTTACCTTTTGAGATTATCGATCAGCAGTAAATGACGTTCGGAGCTACCTCGGCGATCTTCAATGCAGATAAACATTTTAAGCCAATGAAAAGACGCCACTTACTTCACTGCGTTGACTCTCTTACTATAACTTTCGGATGCGCAGAACGGTTCAAAAATCAACTTCTGCTTAATTGTCAAAATACCATACTGTACAGAAACATATTCGCATTACCATAAAGCTTGCTTTTCATCCTTTGGGCACGCTCTTCAAGCTCCCTATCAGTAAAATAAATTGAAGCACAGTCTATGAAGTTAGTGGGTGCCCGGGACAAACAATTTCTAGTTTGGGCAACCAAAAATATTTTTGCACAACCAAATTTCTATATACAAAATGAAGAAGTGCTAGCCTCTAAAATGACATGTCTGGGCAACCACTTTCATATCCTAATTTTGTAGACTGGAAGCACTTATCAATGACTTGCAGACGCACCTGATACCAAAGATAAAATAAGATTTATTTTGAGTCAGCAAGACACATTACCATATAACGTAAGTTCTAATGAACTTTTGTAACTGATAAAAGCACCTACTACAGTGTTTTCTCCAGAGTTCGTTTTTGCGTTTTTGGCGCACTTTTCGTCAGCTTTGACGTGCCGAAAGACAACCAGCGGGTCATCCGTGACGCACTCGAAAAATCGTCTTCAGTGGAAGTAGCAATTGTTCGACCCACATTTTTGTCAGCGGATTATACTAGCCTTTTTCATCCGCGTCAAGCCGGTGCTTGTCAGAGCTAATGTCATTACCTTATAAAGCGCCTAAACAATGCTGATTGTATGTTTTCATATTTCACAATGTCTGCTGTGAAACTGCGTCATTTAATGACGCTTTTTACGCAAATGTCTAAGGAAGCATTCTCAATCTGGATCGCAAAATCATATAGAATCCCTGGCGTAATCAAGCCTAAGTAGAAAATTTGTTTAAAGACACATGCCGTGAGACTGTTTTGCCGTTAAACTGGAACTTATGAACATTGAAACCTAATTCATAATTTTTATTTCCTAGTTCGATCCTCTCAAACGGAAATAAATCATTTATCCCCTAATCAACAAACCATATAAATGAAAAACAACAACAAAACATATATAGTTAGGAACAGCCCTGCATTGTGTATTTATTATAATATATTTGAGCACATGTACATTAGTTCTATGGTTATACATATCAAAAAAGAATAATGTTTATAACTGTATCATTGAGCAAATCTCAAAAAGTATGCAGCGTGATTCATTATATTTATACATGTAAGATGTTAGTAATTGTATTTTAAACTTTGATCATGGATGACATAATAATAAGTTTACAGAACTTAAGTTTACATGTTATGACAAATGATATGCAGATATAAGCTAATAATAATAAGAATAAATAATCAGAAAGCTTTCAGTAACGTTGACTTACAATTGTAGTGTAATACGCATTGTTTTACGCGATAATGAAGTAAATGTCAATATTCAATTATATTGTTTAGTTGTTACATATAGATTAAATCTATTCTTCTTTCATTTCTTTTAGCCAAACATATATTATCATAATTTAAATATAATATCATAGTCATGATAGACATGGTAGTATATAAACTATGTGAAATTCACAATATGTGCATACATTAACAAATACGGTATATAATTTTACATGCCCCTTTAGTTGTCATAGGTAGTGGCATAATCTAATGATCATATTAATATCCTGTGAATAAGTATACAGACACACTTTCAATATCATTCTGCAGATGTGGTGGACTCGCTCAGGTAAAACCAGACACTTTGTGTCGGGAACCCTGTGCCCATTTGTCTGCTTCTAGGCATTCTTCACACCACTAAATGTTGGGCCTCATTTCGCAGAGTGATAAAAAAGTGATTACAATTATAAGCTCGAACTTATTGGTTAATATTACTATTGGAAAACTAATTTACAATACTAAGATAGAAGATTATAATGTATAGCAGCAGTATGTTTAACAAATATACTTCAAATTGTTAACATGATAAGAATATTTAGTTTGGTCCTACTGATATTTTCAAGACATTAAATTTTGATTTGATATCTGACAAATACTTAATTGTATACATAATGTGTATATTCAATACAACTTGTAACACATGATATGATAATAATAGAGTCTTATTATGAATAAACGTGATTGATATCTAGAGTCCATCGATTAATTTAAACACATAAAGTTCATGTAAACACAAAAAAGGGAATAGCTGGTTTCACAAATTTATATCCACGAAATGATATTGATGTGTCCATCTCTTGACGGAAAGAATAACAATCTTGAGAATAATAATAAACTCTCCTCTCTTATGTTGATGACATACATATACAACACACTTTCTAAAACTACAAGCAAAGAACATCACTTCAATAAATTGCTTCTGAAAATATATTGATAATATAATAATACATGTTTTAAGTCTAGACAAAAGGGTGAGAAGGTTGTAGTAATCAGCAAGTTAAATTACTTATACTAAACCTTCGAATGACAAATTACTCAGTTCATGCGGTTTATATATGAACCGCCAAACATGTCTATTACAATATATATTTGGTACAATCGTGCAAACCATAGATTACTATATAATTCTATATTAACTCATTTGATATAAAATACCAATTTCAAACATATGGAGGGATGGGATAGGGTGGGTAATTCTCTAACAAACTTCTAACACAATGCAAAGACTTCGAATGACTAAAACACACTAAGTAAGCTATTTATATGGTGTGTAATCACACAAACTTCGTGCTAAAACTACACATAACTCACTACTGATATGGTTTACTGAACCCTGGATAAATTCATTTATTTCCTAGTTCGATCCTCTCAAACGGAAATAAATCATTTATCCCCTAATCAACAAACCATATAAATGAAAAACAACAACAAAACATATATAGTTAGGAACAGCCCTGCATTGTGTATTATCGACATACAAAGAACGGGCATTGAAATGAATTATGATAAACAAAATAGGAATAAAATATTTATGTTTAAATTTACATCATTCTCATAACATAAAGGAACATAATATACATAAAAATAGACTTAAATTATCACGCCTCCAAAAAGTCAAAAAATCACAGTTTGATTTGATAATATATTACACATTAACCTATTTATTTTCAAAGTATTTTGAAATAAGCACTTTCAGTCAATGTCATCTTAAACATAGTCTAGCCATATTACATTACCTTACACTTTGTAACCATTATCATATTTATAGTAAGACAATGAACGGAAAGAAAATTTAATCAGAATCGTAAGATATCCAACATATAAAACTGGACAAATTATATATAAACACGCCATTGGGCTATAAACACACTAATTGGCTATAACAGACATTTTGGCTTTAAATGTAGCATTTGGGTAAAACGAGCAATTGAGTTATAAATTCACATTTGAACCATAAACAAACATATTTTAACAGGCATTTTGGATAAAAACACACTTTGGATATAAAACTAAACTCTAAACACAGCATTGGGCTTAATTTGGCAATTTTGCTATAATTAAATCATTGAGCTTAAACAGGTAATTTTGCTATTAACATGCAATAAAACATGCCATTCGGCCGAAGAACATGTCATTCTACTATAAAGCATGCTTTCGGTCGAAGAACATGCCATTAGACTATAAAACATGTCATTCGGCTTTAACATGTAATTCGGCTATTAAACATGTCATTTGGCTTAGAAACATGCCATTCGGCTATCACATATGTCATTTGGCTTTAAAACACCCCATTCGGCTTAAAAACAAGCCATTCGGCTTTAAAACATGCCATTCGGCTATAAAACATGCCATTCGGCTTTAAAACATGCCATTCGGCTATAAAACATGCCATTCGGCTATCAAACATGCCATTTGGCAAAATATAAACAATTATATTTCACAAGCCACAAACACTACAATTAGCTGTGAATATGTCATATGTTTTAATAGGTGTCATTCGACTTTTCTGTATATAATGTAAGACCCACAAAAAATAAATGTATAAATTTATTTTAAGGCATATACTTATATGTATAATGTTCAACGACAACTTTGTTAAAAAACAATGTCATCTGACTGTTATTACCTTACCAACAACTTACGTCCAGAAATTTACGTTTTATAATGATGTTTTCAAAATATACTTTAAGACTTAGAAAACTAAAGAATATTTGATATGTTTGCATTATTTTATTTAGTTTTCCAGAATGTACCTGCTTGGCTTTTTATGTGCAAACAGCTATGCATTTTATTGAATGATTTTTAACATAAGGGGCAAGATTTACGGACGGTTTAGCCAATTATCTCTCTCCTATCAACAAGAAACTTATCCTCAACTTTAAATTCTCAGATCCTGGCGGTAAATCGTTTCAGTTGTTATTATAAATAATATTAATAGTATTAAATAACTATTAATAATCCATGAATTAAAGAATTCGTTCAAGGCACCCCGATCAACTACGCCTATGAATTTATTGATATAATCTGTAAACTCGTAATTTTTATTTTTCTAATATTTCATTCAAGATCTACGAAAAAAATTCCTTAAATGGATGTGCAGTCACATGACTATGTCAAAAGTATAGAACCAAGTATAGTGATTTAAAAACAGTATTGAGAACATAAGAAATCACTTACTAATGACATTTAACCCTTATAATATTCAACTGAACGAATTAAACATGTAGCGTACACATTGTGGAAAAACAAAAGTAAGATACTGAGGGAATCACCAAGTTATTTACAGATTTGTTATATGTCGTATTTGTTGAAAATTAAACATTTTCATTGGTTGTTTCTTGTCTTTTCAACACTCTTAGGCGGTAAGGATATCTATTTAATCAAATTATGCTAATGTAGTACAATAACAAGCTTTAGTATCGTCCAATCATTAAATGCATATTTTAACACTAATCTCTTTTGCTAACCTGACCCACGTGGATTTAGATAGGGAACAACCCCGAATATTAAGAGAAATTATAGAAATATTATGCCAAGTAACATAACAGCTTGTCTGTATCAATCACAATTATAAAAATATGACACAGAACCATGAAATTTTTTAACTGAAAATTTTGCCTTCTAATACCTTTAATATATAAATTAAATTTTGTATAACTGTTTAATGTGAATTAGTCATAGAACTCCCCTTACCACTATACGCATGTAGTTTTGATTTTACTTTCTTATTTTATTCGAAGACTTCAGCTCAAATAGTACTTTTTGTCATGGATCATTATCATTTAATTGTACAAATTAACATGTAATAAATTACTAGTCGTCCACGTAAACATTGCGTATATAAACACAGCTAGTTTCATAACACACCAATATCTAGGGGTGTATTATTTTAACATTTTTATATTTTAATACGTTTACACTTAATTCATGAACATGTAATTATATGAAATTTACAATGTGTTTACTCACTATTCAAAAAAGATCTTACATATAATTTTTTCTGTTTAAATCAGTAAAATGTTATTCACGTATGAGCTTATTCATCTGTTTATAGGGCAAGATTATTGTACAAAAAGACGCATGACCTAGAATACAGCATGTAGCCTACATAATAAAACAAATGAATAAACAAGAATTATATGTCAAATGAAAAAATAAGTAAATATGAATGTCATCTCATTATCAGTACACCAGTGCTATCTTTCGTTTCCTATCAAAAGAAAAAAGTCTGTAATGTATAAAATAAATATGACAAATTTTTTCATGTTAAACGTCTGATATTTTTATGACGAGGGCATCTTTTATGAATTTGGTCACAACAATTTTCGGTGACAGCACTATAGATTGCACAAGAAATGTCTGAATAATAATTGACCGCTTCTGGAACGGGACTAGAATGAACATAGTTTTTGTTAAGATTTGATTTCTAAAATGACAAGTTTGTCAAACAGCCTGACAATGTGATATATCAAACACTGTATCCCTATTAGACCTAGACTTAATGACTCTATACGAATTGTATGGACATTTATAAACAAAATATTCGAAAACCAGGAATCATATAAATACTTTTACGTGCAAATCTACTAAATTCTCTTCCTGTTAAAATGTACACTTCACTATAACACAGACAGACTGACACTCTATTTTAAGTCACTATACAAATGTATGAAGATATTTTCATCAACAATAGACTTGAAAACCGTTTTACAACCATGAAATTACCCAACCATAACATGCATTAAAGGCACAATTAACCGTTCAAACCGTTCTGCTTTCTAAATCTGAGTTAGACAAAATGTTAAATTCTTAAAAAAGTGGGATACTTTCATAAGAGCACACTATATTCACACTATATCCTGATCCAAAATAGTTTAAAAACTTAATTATGTAATTCGGAGTAAGTTTTCTCTCTAATAAGACTTCATCTTAAAAAAATATTGATCAAAACTAATGTTTCAAGTATTGACAACCAAATTCCACTTTCGGTTTCGATCTACTTTCAGTTTGAAATAAACAATTGACATGAACATATCTAGGTAATATTTGCATATATTTAAAAAATCTTGTTCATAAGAGGTGATTGAAATAGATAAATGTCTTTTCTTTGCCTTCAAAAAACAGAGTTACTTTTGATATAGGGGCTTTAAACGTCGCACTAAGGCACTAAAATATTAAAGGCCAAATCAATCTGAGCCGTTCAATAATCTTAATTGGAATAAAAATTGATTTCCTTTAAACTTATCAAAAAACCGCATTGATTTGAACAACTATCTCTGAAAGTAACCATGATCTTGAAAAATTCTATATCTAACAATATTTCTGTAATAAAAAATCCACAATAAAAACTTAAACATTTGTAAAAATAATCATATGGTTAATATACAAATGTTCTAAAAAGTTAAAACAATACGCCTATTGAATTTCTGTATACCATCTTTTCAAATATAAATCTTAAAATAGTATGCAAGAACTGAGAAAAATGTATGTGATGATAAGCCGAAGAAATGTCACAAAATAAACTTATTGGCTAAGACACAATTTTCAAATTGAAAAAGCTATTTTCTGTTAAATTTTGTACAATTAAGTCTATAATGAGTCTGTTTTCTCGACATTGTTTACTGACAACTGTAACAAATTACAAATCTGAAGAATGAATGATAATATCAGAATGTTCCGTACGTATTATTTTCCAAAAATAAACTATTTTGAATTTTAAAATATAGTCTAGAACAACTTGAGTGAACATTGCTAAAGAGATATGTAATTGCAAAAACGTACTTTCATTATGAAAAAGTAAACGGTCTAAATTATAATCATTGTTACGACAAATTTATTTTAAGAATACTTATCTATTTCAAATTGTCACTGTGTAAAAGACTTATTCTTACACCCCATGGTTTTGGTAGTTGTTTGTTGCTAGAACCACTGAGAGCTTGATATTCCATGAACTAAAAATCTGACGACAATAATTTCTATTCTCCATGTAGCATAGTTCTGCAGCAGACGAAAAGTCCTTGAAATGTTCAAAGTCGGCATTGAAGTAGATTTCTTCACATAAATTTCGTCGTAATAACTTCTCATATATTGGAACTTCTAAAAATGGTGTACTTCTCTTGAGCCATTAGTAAAAGTCGCATTTAAACCCAACTGGTTGACCATGTGCTCCAAAAATGTATAATTTTGCCAATTTTTAATTCTCTAACAAACTTCTAACACAATGCAAAGACTTCGAATGACTAAAACACACTAAGTAAGCTATTTATATGGTGTGTAATCACACAAACTTCGTGCTAAAACTACACATAACTCACTACTGATATGGTTTACTGAACCCTGGATAAATTCATTTACTATTCTGCAGTCTTAAATATGAAAACATCACAAAGAGGTGCATCCCTTCTAAAGATCCCTATATTATTAGAGGTTTTTAAAATTTGATTGTATTTTAGGGGGACCCATTAATATTGTCATGAACCCCATTGTTTTAAAGCATGTGCTTTATTGCTAGGCTCTTTGAATTATTAATTAAAATATTACACAAGTTACTATTCCTAAGTCCAATCTTCAATAAGCATCAGCCTACTTTCTTACACTAAATGACATGTTCCTTAGCTTGGCTCTTAACAAAAACTAAAAACCTTGAATGCAGTGGATTCGTCAATTACAGTAATTTCAAATAATCAAAGAACAGATAAGTGCTGACCCCCTAATATTTCCATTTGACCCCCAATTTTTGAACATGGGGGTCATGTGTGACCCCCAAAATTTTGACCCTGGAGAATACACTGCTACTTACCAGTAGTGGTCAGTGACTCACATAGAACCCTTATTTAGTATCCTTCAAACTAGGGATGCCAACTCTCTTCTAATGTCTTGTCTTTCTTAGCTATAAGCAATAATTAATTATACATATATGCCTTACCTGGCTTAATGACAGCTTGAATTGTTCTTTGCTTTAGTAAAAATCCAGGCTATGGATTTTTTGGCATTACATTACCATGTTTGTCTTTTCTATTATAGTTCTGATGGCAAGGAGTATGCTTTAAAGCAGATTGAAGGAACTGGTATTTCTATGTCTGCATGCAGAGAAATTGCTGTAAGTAATAGTTTAAAAGTTTGGGATTTAAACTCCCTGAAAAGTGGTTAAACATTTCAATTGCTGGAATTATTTGCTATCACATTGTGATAACCCATTGCATGGAGACTGACTGTTCTTTCTATAATTGATGAATTAATTTATTCTTTACTTTTGAAATTAACCTGAGAACCCCATCTCTAATTTATTAGCCTTTTTGCACTTTTTATTAATTGCTAATAAAATTGAGTTGTTTCTATAAGAATTTGCTCACATTTATTTTTCAGTTACTACGAGAACTTAAACATCCTAATGTTATTAGCTTACAAAAAGTATTTTTGTCACACACTGATAGGAAAGTATGGTTGCTGTTTGATTATGCTGAACATGATTTATGGGTAAGTTGATATAACTTATTTATTTCCCTAAGCCGCCCGGCTAGCTCAGTTGGTAGTACGCAAGTCTACTGATCGAGGGGTCATGGGTTCCATTCCCAGGCGGGGCACACTTTCATGGAGCTTGGTCATGAAAATATTTCTACGGCCTTCCAATGATTTTTAATTATGTAGGGCAGTTGTCAGTCACTGACGAAAGTATGTGTTTAGTAGTTGATTAACAGCTAAATCCAGAGATTTATCCTTTCAAGGAGGAGTGAGTAGGTTGACTGACTGCTGTTATATGACCTATAAAATGTGTTGCTACGGTGTTAAACCCAACAAAAAAACAACAACAAAAATATTTATTTCCTAGAGATATTCTGCTATAAGCTGACATATCATGTGGTTGAACAAAAATTGAAGTTGAATTATTGATAACAACATGGTAAGTGTAATATAAAAGTGCTTCTAAGTATTTTACTATCAAATTGATAATGCCCAAAGATAAGAAAAAACCTTTCCAGCTGTATGGGTAGTGTGTTTCATCGTATAGTTACACTTATATACAATGCTCCAGTTGTCTGTCTAGAACCCTTTAATATCAGAGACCAGTGATTTTTTCTGTCATTTTTCATTATTGCAGTCTACAAAATTAGGGGGTGTCCGGTTGCCCTGGACAACTACTTTTTAGTTCAGGCAACCAATAATTTTTTTTGGTTAACCAAAGATCTACAAACTAGATATAGCACTTGCTACTAAAATGATCTGTTTCTGTTATGAACAACAGCACAGATACCAGGGTTTAAACTGTACTGTGAGATGGTTGAACAGCGGCAACCTCATCATTAATATAAATAATATATATTTCTACATATATTTTCAGCATATTATCAAGTTTCATAGATCTGCTAAAGCTACTAAGAAACCTATAAATGTACCAAAGAATATGGTAAAATCCTTATTATATCAGATACTTGATGGTATACATTATTTACATGCAAATTGGGTGCTACATAGAGATCTGGTAAGTGATTGTTGTTAGGTTTCATGCTTGTATGATCTGTAGTCTAGTGGTAGAACTCATGATTAGGGATCTAAAAGTCCCAGGTTAGAATTCCAAGAGGGACTCATAATGAATGCAGGTTTTAGCTTTAAAGTAGGTAAAAGTGCATCAGCATGAATTTTGGGCTATATAATGTATTGTTTTTATTTCGGTGATTAAATGGTAATGGTCACTTAATTTAAATCACTGTGAACTCTTACTGGTATAGGGTTGTGGGTGTGATCCAAGCAACTAACCATGCCTTATTACATTTGAAAGCATACACTTAATAACCGAAAGTATGGGTTCATTGCTAGTGCATCTCTGACATGAAGATAACTTTCTGTGTCATAATACCTTAAATGAATTATAAGAATGGAGAAAAAAAATCTTAATTTTGTGTAACCTTGGTGAAATTTTTGGTCTTCGTTGGTGGTAAATCCTAGACCTTTAAACATTAATTTTTTATATAAGATATATTCCATTTAAAATTAACATAGTTCAGCAACACCCCAGAAATATGTTATTTTTTAATTTCAAGTGTAAGTTGCCAATTGCAATGTATTTTCATATTTGTATTGCCATTACATGTTTTGCTAGATATGTGTTTTGTAATAAAGTTATTTTTTACAATTTTTAGAAACCTGCCAACATCTTAGTAATGGGAGAGGGACCAGAAAGAGGTAGAGTTAAAATTGGTATGTATTTTATACTTGAAACAATTTGACTTGACAATTATTACCAGTCCTCTGTTGTGACAGTTAGGTAGTCTTCATTGTGTGACTACACATAAAGTGATGACATCACTTCTTGCTCTCCATTTTGAACACTGGACATTATTTGTTGACAGAGTTTCTTGTCTTAACAGTTTAAATTCAAGTTCAATATTTTATTAACCTCACATATTACAATTTATTGCCAAGTTGGTTTCAGATATTAAACATGTTGTGATCATTGGATCATTTTTTAATTAATTGGAACCATACAAACAGGATGCAATAGTCACCATAACTAAAATATTTTAGTTAATTAAACATTTAAGTTATCGAAACTTTTTTAATTCAAATTGCTCCATATTAGTTAGTTGTTGTTTTTAGTGTTTTGGGTCACTCAAACTGTCTCGGAATGACCAAACTGAAGAAAGATTACCATTGTGTGACCATGCAAGAAAAGTTAGCCTTGAGCTCTGACTGTTATTTTCTTATTATTAACTAGCTTGTCTGACTTGCAAACATCAACCAAATTTCCTAAAGACAGTGTTCATTTTTAGGTATGTACATAATTATTTATAATTCATTTCAGCTGATATGGGTTTTGCAAGATTATTTAATTCACCATTAAAGCCATTGGCTGATTTAGATCCAGTTGTTGTTACATTTTGGTACAGAGCTCCAGAGTTATTATTAGGGGCTAGACATTATACTAAAGCTATAGGTAGGTATATTTAAAATACACCTAATTCAGAACTCTAATTTATAGGATTTCCGTCCGTTCATAGGAGATACAAACGTTTTCTAATCATTATTGGTGAAAACCATGAAGCACTGATTAAATCCTACTGTTCTTTGCTCACGTATTTTCATTGTACAGATGAAAGTTTGTTTGTACAGTACCTCTGGAAAAAACAAATATTTGAAATTCAGATATAATATATTGTATATACTCAGTGTATATAGTCATGTGATCTCCAGAATGTGAACAAAAAAGGTTTTCATCTAATTCTTACGGCAATCAAAAAATAAAAATTTATAAAATTCTGTTCTGTTCTAAAAATAAGAAGTAAATAGCACATAAAATAATTGATACAATTTTCATCTGAAAATGTCCACATTAGCCTGTGAGTCATTATTGGTTACTCTTAATCTTCTGCACATATTATTTTTTTATCATGACCTAGTTTACTGCTGGACTTATTTTCTTCTATGGAGGATTTAGAGCTAGTGATAAAAACTTGCACAGTCACTTGAATGTTTTTGGGGGAAAAATGAAATTGAACAGTAACTTTTTAAAAGTAGATTTAATTATTCAATCTTTATATGTTAAATGTCGCTTTATTCTTGTGAAATAGACATCTGTTCACCCACATATGACTGTCATTACATAAGTGTTTTTTCTTAACAATGTAAAACTTGTATACCTCTGATCTGCCCCTAAAAAATCAGACACAATTTGATGTAAATTTTTTTTCTTCATGTCTTACCATTTTTTTCTTTTACTTTTGAATCTTAGCTGCATCTTTCAGATTAATGTATATATCAAAACATGACAATTTCAGATATCTGGGCTATAGGTTGTATATTTGCTGAACTATTAACATCAGAACCCATATTTCATTGTCGACAAGAAGATATTAAAACAAGTAATCCATATCATCATGATCAACTCGATAGAATATTTAATGTAATGGGATTTCCACAAGGTATGAGTGTTAGTGTTTTGTTTGTTAAAAATATAAACCCATCCAGTTAACTCTGTCAGTAGCTCCTATAGTGACTTGTGTATCAAGTTGTTGTTGGTTTGATTTCATGGGCAGAATTTACAAATCTTTATAATAATTATAATAAACAATTTATTTTATGAGGCTACACATTTGGATAAATCCAATCTTCCATGTGGACCTCTGAATTTACATCTTGGTCATGAAATATTTTCTGTGGCTATTCTACCTACTTCCTTTGTATGAAATAGGGCAGTCATCAGCCATTTGCTGTGCTTTTTACTGTATATAAGTAAATTCTTTCTTGGCAATTGTCAACTATTTGTTTATATAATTGTTTTTGGTAATTGTATACAGCAACATCATTGCAGTGATTTATTTTGTTTTTATATTTGTACCTGCTGGATTAGCTCTGTTTGTAAGTTGAATCTTGGAGCTGTGGGTTTATTTTCCTGGCAAACCATTCATGTCTTTTTCAATACCTGTGTAGGAAGTGAGGAAGTCATCAACCTTTTGTAAGGGTATGTGGTTAATTATAGCTAAAAAGCTTAGCTCTAGAGATACAGGCCTGTCCATAGACAATGATAAGATTGAAACATTATTGAAATGTGGAATTGAAAAGGTGCTGATATGTAGAATTGAAAGTGTTGAAATGTTTGAGTTGAAAAAAGTGTTGAAATGTTTGAGTTAAAAAAGTGTTGAAATGTTGGAGTTGAAAAGTGTTGAAATGTAAAGTATCACTATCATTCATAACATAAGTGGAAAATTGTTGAAAAATTGTTGAAATGTAGTGCTGAAAGTGTTGAATTGTAGAGTAAAGTATCACAACATACATAACATTATGTTTTTTTTGTTTTATAGAAAAAGATTGGGAAGACATTAGAAAGATGCCTGAACATGGAACATTAATGAAAGATTTTAAAAGATCTAAGTAAATAATTTTAACTTATCACATTTTGATCCAATGTTTATTATTACAAACAAATTATTTTGTTTTTGGTACAGTTTGATTCAAAATCACAAAAATTGATCCGCTTTGAATGACACAAATATTTGACTTGACTAATAATTTTATGGTATTGAAAAAAATCATCATTTGAGATGTAAATTTTCTTTTTTATTTGAAAATTAGTTAAATTTGTATTTAACCATGTGAATTATATTAATGATATGTACTTTTATTGTTGATGAATGTATAATGTTGTTTGATCTGCTAGCATGTGCTACTGTGTTACAATGTTTTCTATCTGTTTCAGTTATGGCAGTTGTAATTTAACAAAATATATGGAGAAACATAAAATAAAGCCTGATAGTAAAGCTTTTCATTTGGTAACTTTTGATTTAATTTTATATTTTATTGTTCAAAATATTTTGGGGTAAGCCAGTAATGGTCAACTAATGTGTCCAGTAAATTTGACCTTATCGTGTATGCCAGTTATTGTTTATTCTGGACTCAGGTCGGTAGCACAGTTGGTGGCACCCCTGGATTTCGAATCTAGTGTCCCAAAGGGGGTACAGGTTCAAATCCCACCTGGGGAGGTTATACCCTTTCATGAAAATTGGACAATAATGTCAATTTTCCTCCATTAATAAGGTATATGGAGGAGTTTCTGGCCTTGTGGAAGGGTAGGTGAGTACTGTTTATAGACAAGGGTCCAGGAAAGCTAGGTTAGGTGCATATGACACTGTAAAATAACCTAAAAAATTGTGTAGACACAGCTTTAAACCCAGTATAAATAAATTGTTTATTTTCCCTTGGCGTATAGAAAATTTGTGAAAATTATTTACTAGGGTTCACAGACTTTGTGGTAAGATAGCTACACATCTTAAATGCAGTCTGTGATCTTAGATTAGAATAGCTCGAAATTCTCCTCTAAGATTAACAAAATTCAGGGTATTTGGGGAAGGGGTAATGTGTTTTGCTTTATATTTAACATTTTCAGATATTTTATTGCAATTTCATTGATTGTGGAAAGAAAAATGCAAGATAAACTCTTAAGTATATGCAAAAACTGCATGATGTCAAAGAAATTAAGGAATTGGAAAGAGCCTGTAAATGTGTTTGATAACAAAGTTATAATACATTGTATATTGTTTATTAACTCATTAATTACTTCTGTATTTCAGTTACAAAAACTTCTAACAATGGATCCTACTAAAAGAATCACATCAGAACAAGCTATGATGGATCCATACTTCTTAGAAGAACCAAAACCTTCTAATGAGTGAGTTAACTTATATAGATAGTTTGTTAGATGATAAACCCTAAGATAATAATTTGACACTAATGCAATCACAAAACCTTAGAAAAGGGCTTTCTGGTGGTGGCAGTCAGTCCTCAGGTGCCTGGTGGCATGATATAAACCCAAATAAAACTGTATAAGACATATTAATTAAAAAAATCAAATATGAAAAATAAACTGTAAACATTATTAAAGCCACTAAACGAAGCCAAAATCTTTATCATCTATTTAAAAACAAGTAAAACCATCAAATAGACAATAGAATATGACTGCCTTTGGATTATAATAACTCTCTCTAGCGGGTTCCCTTTTAGGGGTCAAGTTATTCAAAATATCAATTTCTTATAAAAATAGGGTACTTTTATAACATGCAAATTAGATTACGGAGATATCCTCTCACCCAATCAAGTTGCTTAAAAGGTGTTTGACAAAATTTACACAAAATTGTAAAGTGTTGGATAGGTCATATCGTTTTTCCAGTGATTTACTCGAGAAATCAGTGCATGCATATTTTGAGTACGCAAACGTCTAAACTGATGCTAAAAAGAAACGCCTCATTTCTACTAGGTACATAATTTTCGTGATTAAGAATAAATAAGAAAACATTAATGTTGTCACCCAGGAAGAAGTCCTTGGTGACATGCGCACCGTGAGGTATGTCGTTACTATGCTGATAGACACTGTCATAACGTTGCCCGAATATAGAGACACTCACAGAGCATAAAAGCTAGTATATGTGATGTGTCCACAAGATTACCTTAGCCAACAACAAGTTGTGGCTTAAACTCGTTTTGAAACATTGATAAATCTGAGGACGTTACATAAGCCAAAACGCGAATCCTCACTGAGCTCTTCATTATTTCAACACCACGGCCGCGATGATACGAGCAGAGAGATAAACGTTGATGACGGTGGCATATCTTAAGAACTCTTTACGCCAAACAAGAAGATTTCCGTTGTTTGTCGACTTATTTGACATACTCGGTTATCTTTCACCACACATGACGTAGATACTGCCATGAAAATCTGTCACGCGAATGTTGTTGGCGTAAATATAAATTATCTAGTTGTCTTACCGACATTACACTCATTCTACCTGAATGTGGCCTATCAGCAAACGTTTTTGCATAACGTAAGACTTAATGGGTTCTTTTCTTTTTCCCGTCAGTATATGTTCATGTATAAAACTATTTACATGATTTCGTGAGTTTTAATTGGCTTTAGCACGAAATTCACTATACAAAACGCGTATTTATCAAAGCAGAAAATTTGTTGACTTAAGATTTGAAGTTGTAGTTATTTTTAGCCACGACGGGATGTTCCGATCTAGTTCGTTGAGTTCCGTGATTTTCCGTACAGTCATTACGTTGGGTTTTATCGCTAATTTCAAAATAATATTAGTACAAATTCTGGAGCAAATACTTGTGTTTTTTGTATCTTATATGCGTTTTATATATTCATTGAATGTTTGCATGAGTTTTAAGCAAAAGCATGATACTTGACAATTATAAGCGTTCTATTTAGTAAAGGGGCTTTAACTTAATGTCAAAGAATATTTTGTTTTCAGTGTATTTGAAGGTTTACCTATACCATATCCTAAAAGAGAATTTCTAACTGATGATGAAGAAGATAAAGGTGCTTCTGGGGCTGCTAGTAAAGTTAGTATTTATCAATATTATACCTATGCTGTTCTATATTATACCTCATTTGCATACGCTCTTCTATATTTAATATGACATAATCCAGTCCATAAATCACATATTGACTGGCTACCAAGTCAATAATTCTTATATTGACTGTTTATGACGTCATACAGTACATAAATTGCATCCAGACTGGCTACTAAGCAATTTGGCTCTTTAAATATTATTTATAGTTTGTGAAATTCTTAAAGTTCGAGGTTTTTAGCCTAGTAACATTAAATATATAATTTGATTAACAAAAATGGAATATGAAAAGAATAGCATTTTGTTTGCTGCATTGCTTGTCACAGAACAAATAAAAATATTATTTGAAAGCACATTATAGTAAAAATGATAGCACCAAAAAAGGATGAAAGGATTTAGATTCGGTATAATATAACAAATAAAACATGTCCTTAATGGGCAATATACAAATATTACTTCACAGATGTCCATGGCTCTATAGTCTACATCCTTCTTTATTTACATGTAGTAAGACTATGGGTAATTTTTTTAACTTGGCGTGTCAACCTAACAAAAGATTAATCTTATTGTCAATAACAGGGATGGTTGAATTTATGAGAAAATGTTTTATTTCTTATCTATTTTAAAACAATGTTTCGTAAAAACGAATGTATAGCATAACAAATCAATAAATCATTTCTCAATGAATGGCTCAGTGGACAAGAGTTGGAAACTTATGATTAGAAGATCACAATATCTTGGACTTATATTTTCCCCACAAGGATGAGTTAAAATTAAAAAACAAAACATGCCATGTATACAAAATTGATCTATAGTTATGAACTCCTATGTGTCCTAATTTATGTGCAGTTTAACACCACTGTATGATGGCTATTCAACTGGCTAGGGGTAGGAGCTTTAGTGATGATAGATTTCATAGTCTGTTTTCTTTTTATCTTAACCAAACTTGGTTAGAATGTTATTCATTAGAACAATGATCAACAACTAGGATGAGACTTGTCTATGGTAGGACAGAATTATTACATTTTTATGGGCACAAATTCTAATGTTATATCAGTTATTCAATAAGTGACGTGACCATCACTGATCTAAGTATGGTATTCTTATAACATTAGACAAATATTTGTTTTAAAGTTTATCATTTTAGTCAATGTCTGCTTTATTTTGTTTATTTCATTGATTAGCAAATGAGTGTAGGTCATTTATGTTTAAATCATATTACATGTATTATTATGTTTCCATAGCAACAAACAGGAAATGACGCATCATCAACACATGGACAACAACCACCAGCTAAACGTGTGAGAGTTCTCCCCCCTACTTCATCTACCTCGTCATCAATGGTAACTACTGAATATCAGGTACAGTGTCAACCCAGTGTAAAAATCAGACCACTTGTTCTTTAGTTTTTATTCTTTTTGTTGTCATGGTAACTTGTTTGTTGTTGTTTTTAGAGTCAGAATGGTTAATTTACTGAATGAAATTATTTGTTATAAGACATTTTATTAGCATGTAATGGATAGCTTGACAGATAAGCTTTCCCATCATTTTTCATTGTCAACACTCCTCTTGTTTTGTTTTTGTTGGTTTTTAACTCCGTAGCAACACATAGTGTAGGTTATATCACCGTGGTCAGTTCACCTACTCACTGTTCCTGGAAAGTTAAATCTCTGGATTTAGCTGTTAACCAACTACTAGACACATACTTCCGTCAGTGACTGATACTGCCCTACTGGATTTAGAAGCAGTAGTAGGAGGGAGAGTGGCCATAAGAAATAATTTCATGACCAAACTCCACGAAAGTATGCCCTGCCCTGGAATCGAACCTACGACCCCTTTTGTAATCACTGACCAAGCTTTCATACAGTGATGCCACACTGTGGTTTAATGTTTTATCACCATTTTATTATTTAACGACTTTAAATACCAACTAGGACCCCAAATTAATGCTTGCTGAATTGCCAGTTGCTATTATTGCTTTTAAGTGACCAAATTTTTGCAGTCTCAGCTGGCAATCTTAGAAAAACTACATGTACTTTACATCATTGCTTGTTTATTTGTTTCAGTCTCCAATACTTTAATCACATAATCTTTATTTGATATTATGTAATCTATTTTTGAATAAATTATCTATAAATCAATTTTAAACACCATCAAGAAATTATACAAGGAGCTGTTTTCAATTAATATAAATGATTAAATGCATTTCTAAAGTTGTTAAAGGCTTGGGTCACTAGCATTTTTCAAACAAGTTTAATTTGTTAAATACTCTTAATAATCATAAAGATTTTATATACATGTATTAAAGCAATACAGTTGAACAAAGTCCCTCTCTACTTCTGTTATTTATTGGACTTACAAAAGGCATCTCTTCATTTTTGGTCAGTAGTATACATTGTTGCTGATGTATTGCTAAATATTACATGTACTTGTTAAGATATTTTTTTAATTTTTAACTATTTTTCATATGCTTTATTAAAGGTTAGGTGATAAAAACTTGAGATTTGTTCAAGTGAGTTGATATTACAAATATTATTACTGGTCTATTAACCCTTTACTGGGGTTTATCCCCCCCCCCCCCCAAAAAAAAGAATTACTTTTTCAAGTGCTTTTCCATTAAAAAACCACTAGGATAAAGACAGAAGTAATTAAGTGCAGAAAAATGGTGACCGGAGAGTATAATTTCAGCTTATGAAAAGTAATAGCGCTTAAGACCTCATTTTAGGAAAATATAACTGAATGAAAAGCAAATTTAGGGTTGAAAAAGAATAAAAAATGTATTTTTTGCTCTGCCTAAGCTTTGCCTATGTAGCTGGGATCAGGATTCAAATGACATTTTCTGAAAGACAATCACCTAGGAAATATATGGCAATGTTGTATTGTTCTGTGCCATTTCGAGGGCATTCCCTACTATGTAAAGGAGGAAAAAAATACAATTTAGGCCCATGTCTCAATCAGTAAAGGGTTAATTGTCTATGTGTATGTGTAATTGATCTTGAATGATATTTACATCTAAATAGATTCCTCATCTCCCATTCATTACCTGGTAATGTTTTCATTATTTATATAATTTCTGAACACTGCACAATTTGTAGAATGATTACTTTTACTATTACTGTGAGAATGACTACATGATGTTATAAGTAACTATAGAAATGGCATGCTGTATTGTTTCTACCCCTTTTCTGGATATGTTTCACCTTTTGTTAGAATTGCTTTTTAATACTTTATTCCTAAAATTCTTATATTTACCCTAAGTGCTAAGAGGCCTTTCCTAGAAAAAGTTTCCATGATGCTATTTTTTATTATGACAATAAACACAATTGAAGTTTTAAATCTTCTTTGATTCCTTGTTTTCAATGTTTGTTAAAATTCAACTGGAGGGATATGGACCCATGAACCTTCACTTCTGGTTTATTCCTAATTTTAGAAAATTCTGAGTATGTTTTGATACATTTCAATTATCCTTACATAAGGGTAAAACCCAAACTATAGAAAATAGGGGGTTATAAATATTTTACTATTGTACATTCAATAACCTGGGACATACCAACTATGATTTTACACCCTAATCATTTACCTACCATATGGTCACTACTGGCTACTTCCATCATAAAGTACCCTTCATTTGCAATGAAATACATCTTTGTGTGTGGAAGTAAAAAAAAACCGAGTGCATCTAATATTAGCATTAATTGATAAAATTTTGAATGCTTATGAAAGCATGTAAGTGGACTGTCTCAATTTAGGGATGTTCCAATTTTATGTTCTTAAACTGGTTTATATTCTCTTAGTTATAAAGAATACTTGTATCATTTTGACTTTATAAATCTTATAAAACAATTCTGGATGTTCTGTATGCATCTATTGTATGGTAAGTTGTGTTATATATTGTGGTTAAATGATGTTGTAATTTATTTTTTAGTACATTAAATAGTATACTATGAGCATGATGTATATTGTATGTTCATTCTGTGGTCTTATTTTTCTCTGGTTGCATTGTGCTTGCATGTCTTTTATTTATATTATGTATCTGATATGTTTCATAAAGTGCTTTTCTAAAACTGTCTGAATAGCAGGGTGCTTAATGCTGTACTTTTCTCTTCTGTCCTTTTTCCCTTCTTTTGGCCTTTTTGCACTCCTCACTATGCAGAATTAATGATTTTGAATCATAAACCCTCTGATGGGACCTGCCCCTTTTTTCTGCCTCCCTGCACATTTTTCAGTTCTAGAATAATCACTTTTATGAATTTATATGAGAAATCTGAACATCTTCAGGACTAAACAAAATCTTCAAATTTTACAGTTTTGCAGAATTCTCTTAGGTCAAATTTTGCATTTGTATGTCTAAAATTGGACTCTGAAAGTTGGTCTGAATTATGACAACTTTGAACTTCTGAAGAGTTGAGATTTCTCTAGTTATTCTGTACACATTATTGTTATAGCATGAATGTTTCTGTGTAAATGAAATTGTCATTTAGTTATCTATTTAGAAATAGAGAACAACACAATTATTTTAATTTAACAATATAATTATGTATTACTTAGAATTGTTTTCATGTGTCATAATTCAATTTTTTGAAGATGTGAGCAAGAAAAGTTGTTTAAATTTATCTAGTTAAGTCTCACCTTACGACTGGTTTGCTTAAACTTCAAAATACAGGCAGTTTTTGAAAGAACAGAAATATTTTCTATATTGTATATTTTAATGGTTGTAGGATCAGATTATAAGACTGTCCTGCTACTTTGAATTAATGCACAAAAATAATCTAGCAGGATAGTTTGGTTTTGTTGGGTTTAGTGCCGTAGGCATACATTGAATAGATTATATCACGGCGATCAGTCAACCTACTCACTGTTCCTGGAAAGACTAAATCTCTGGAGTTAGCTCTTAACAACTTTGTGCATACTTTCATCAGTGACTGACAACTGCCCTACACAATTAAGAATCATTGGTAGGAGAGAGAATGGCTGTAGAAATAGTTTCATGAGCTAGCTTACCGAAAGTATGCCCCGCCCAGGAATTGAACCTACGACTTTTGTTCAGTAGACTTGCATCCTACCAACTGGCTTCTAGCAGGATAGTAAAATAAGTTTTTACATTTTAATAAATCACCATTGTGTCTGCTTCTTGATACCTAATTACCAGCTATTAAGATAAATTTTCTTGCTCAAGGAAACAACACAGTGGGTTGTGAATATATTTTGAACCTATACAGAGTTGGCTATCCAATTATAATCAGCTTAACTTCACAACCGGTTGGCCACTCTAACTTCACAAAAATAGTCATACATGATAATATACCAGTACATGTGCTGCAAATAGTATGAGCCCAAATTTATACTATATGTAATATAGGTCAACTGTGTTAGGTAAATTTGTCAAGATTTTACATTGTAAAGCTGGTGGTTGTTGTAAACTAAAACAGAATAGTGTATCCCTTTTTCTTCTTTTTTGAATCCCAAATTCTGTAACTAAAATCAGTCATAAACTAAATCTACATTTAAGCTGATGCACCCTGCATTTTAGCTTGACTATATAAAGAATGAGGTTGCATACCAATGATAGATTTTGTTAACACAAGCGCCCTGAAAAGTGGAGCGCCTTGTCCATGCTCTTGTTTCAGACTTCCTGCCACTTTATGAGATTAGTACACTTATAAAATATGTAATTTCATTCAATGTTTAACTTATTTAAACTTGTTTTGTTTCAGCATCTACATAATGTTCAAGGTCAAGGTAGCCAACAAATGTCTTTCAATTCTAATAATCTTACACAAACATCATCATCTTCTTCAACTTTCCAGAGATTTTAAGTATTATACTATTAGGAAGAATTGTGGGATAGCTTCAGATTTAGTGAATACAGATTGTGGCATTCTGGGATAGCTTCCGATTTTAGTTGATTCAGAATGTGGCATTCTGGGATAGCTTCCGATTTTAGTGAATACAGAATGTGGCATTCTGGGATAGCTTCCGATTTTAGTTGATTCAGAATGTGGCATTTTGGATAGCTTCCGATTTAAGTGAATACAGAATGTGGCATTCTGGGATAGCTTCCGATTTTAGTGAATACAGAATGTGGCATTCTGGGATAGCTTCCGATTTTAGTTGATTCAGAATGTGGCATTTTGGATAGCTTCCGATTTAAGTGAATACAGAATGTGGCATTCTGGGATAGCTTCAGTTTTAGTGAATACAGAATATGGCATTCTGGGATAGCTTGAGATTTTAGTTGATTCAGAATGTGGCATTTTTTGATAATTTGAGATTTCAGTGAATACAGATCGTGGCATTCTTTGATATTTTGAGATTTTTGTGAATACAGATTGTGGCATTCTAGGATAGTTTGAGAATTTAGTTATAACAGAATGTGGTGTTGTAGGAGAAAATGAATTTGGTAATTCAAATGTTTGAATGATGTGACTTATTTGAATTACTTGAAGTTATAGTTAATGCAGAATGTTGCATTTTGGGACATATGAAGATTTTACATGAGATTGGTTTTTCTGTGGAGAAGAAGAACTTATTGATTTGGATTATGGACCATTGATTCAACTTCGTCAACAATTAAATGCTTGCTAGTGACAATACAAGGACCTTGTTTATTTTGTACCAACATGTTCATGGACTAAGGCATCCTTAATGTAGGCTTACGTGTACTTTTAATAAAATTTTGTAACAAGTATATGTATTGTAATCAACCTTGTGGTAAACAAAATGTATAATATGATGTAATAATTAATAAATCTAAAAGTGCTAACTTAATTGATAAGCAATTAATGTTAGAGCTGTCATTGATTAGGCTCGAAGCGTATTGATGATATTTATATTGAGAGAAAAATATTGGCATTGATTCATCGATATATATCGATACATTCACTGCAGTACTATACTGACCATTCTTGTTGTCATAAAATTATTATAGGTGTGTATTTGTTATGAATGTTATTCCTTGGTATCCTGCATTAAATTGGTAAGTAGTTGGAAAAAAAAGATCTATCACAAATTTCAGCTAATGAGAGGTTTGTCTCTCAAATTTTGACACTTTTTTTACAGTATTTACCTATATATAGGCTTTATTATCAATATTTCAAAATGCATATTGATTATTGATCAGAAAAAATTCTCGACAATACATCAATTAGTTTACTTATTTTATAGCCGTCAATACATATTTACAATTACAGAAATACAACAAATATAATAATAACAAATAACTATATGTATATACGGCAATCGGGTTGAGCCACAAGTTTAGTAACTTTGACGATACATCAATATCGTTGGAATCAATGACAGCTCGAATTTATATTCTCTTAATTTACTAAGGTTGTGATCTGATGATTTTTAAATATTTGAGGGAGTCTGATGAAAGTTGTTAATTTATTACTACTTTTACTAGGCCTTCCTTCTACAGAACAGCTGGTTTTAAAAGTCGCCTTAGTTGAATAGCTAGTGTATATAAATTACGGTACATGATAATTGCATGGAATCCTGGAAGTCATAGTGTTGTTGTAATATGCTTTCATTACTAAAAGTGTTCATTGTCAATTATAAAGTCTTTCAGAAGTATGTGCTAGCAAATGATTTATTTACATGTATGTGTAATTGTTTATGTATGCTGTATTAAGTTCTATCTTATGATGTATTAATTGAATTGATTCTAAGGAAAGACTTAGGTTTATATGCAATGTACATAACATTCAGTACAGTGAAGTTCCACTAGTAGAACCATCAAAATTGGTCGTCTTAATTTAGGGACCTTTTTATGATCAAATTTAGCATTTTGGACTTAAAAATTGTCAAAAATGGCATGATTTGGCAAAAAACGTCATTTATTTTAAAGTTAACTGTTACAATTCACAAGCTTACAGGGACATTTTGAGGTCCACATGGAAGATTGGATTTATCCAAATATGTAGCCTCGTTAAATAAAGTCTTTATTATTATTGTTATTATTTTGGACATAAAAATGGAATATTTATTTTATGCACTATTCGAATTGTCTTTATTTTTTGACTGCTGCAAGAATTTGATGAAATACAAGAGTTAGTTTACTTTCTTAAGATCATGTGACTATATACTTTGCATTGGGTGGATAAAAAACATAATCTTGAGTTCCAGACTTCATTTTTAGCTCACCTGAGATTGTTCAAATTACGCCCCTCCCCTTGGGTCAAAATTGGCCCTGCCCCAGGGGTCACAAGATTTACATAGAATTATATATGGAAAATTATTGTTAAAAGAATCTCCTCAAAAACTACAACCAAGGACCCTATATTAGGGTCCTTGCTACAACTTAGTCAAGTCATAGAGATTTCATATTTGATAATGTAGTATTATCTTGAGGTCTTCTACAAAGGTTGTTCAAATTATGCCCCTGGTTTGAAAATTGGCTCTGTCCCTGGGATCACTGTTTTCAACAGCTGAAACTGTTTAACAATCTTTTGTCAGATGCCCCAAGCATCTAGTTCTCGGGTGAGCGGTCCAGGGTTCTCAGGACCCTCTTGTTTTGTTAGTCAAAGTCTTACTTAGTGCAAATACATCTTCAAATTTTATTGCTTAAACTGTGAAAGGGACTACATGTACTTGTTTATAATAGATTTTTTATCATTAGAATATGTGAAATGTCTAGGAACAAAAAGTTGCAATTTTAATTATATGCATTATACATGTTATAAGAATCATGTTAACTTACTATATTGTATAAATATTATTGTAAATCATTTGTGTCATATTAAATAAAAGATTATTCTTGATCTAATTTATTTTGTTGTTTCTTTATTAACCATTATAATGAGGTTAATGAAAAGCTAGCTAATTTGCATATAGAACGTTTGAAGTATGGCAGAAAAAAACATGTTAAAACTACTTTCTGAACATTTTTAGGAGTTAAAAGTTTATTTGCACATGAACATTTAAAAACACCGAAAATCATAGTTTAGAATCAGTGACTACTTCTTCAAGGAAAGTTGTCTACAAGTTGACCTATCTGTCTTTGTTTTGATCATTTGACTACATTTTGTCTAATCATTCTACATTATGACAAAATTTATTTGTCTATATTTTGATGTGTAATCTGTAAGAATCCCTAAATTGAATAGTGGAATTTTCTAGAGCTCTGCCCCAATCCATTGTACAAGATAATCAGATGGTTTAATTCTTGTAAAAATATGAAAAGGTGATTTCAGAGATCTAATTCCCTGGTAAGTTTAAATGGTGCATAATTAAAAAGTTTTCCAACACTTGACTTCTCGCTCTTATTTTGAGCTTAATTCATAGCCTCAGCAGAATTTGTTTTATTCAAGGGAGATAATTGTTCCATGCTTGTATTTGTCACCATTTTGTCCGAAAGAGTTATCGTTCCTATTCAAATAAAATCTAACTCTAACCGATACTTGATTTCGGGAACTAAATAGCATCATTTGCGCAGTCGTAAATGCATGTAGATTAACTCAAAATTTGTTCAGACAGCAGAACTGCAAATGGTTTCGCTTAAAGCTAACATCTGTTACAACTAATTGTCTTGGCACCTCACCTCCAGCTTAGACCGAGGATTTACATTAATCACAAATAAAATCAGTCACAATAAATATCATGGCAGGGATTAGTGGTTCGGATTCACCTGGATTTTCCGGTCCTAAAACACAGTGCTTGGAAATCGCTGATATTTCGTTCTTTATTTCCTCCAAACTGGAGATTCGTGAGTAAACATAGAATACAAAGTACATGTAATATAAATGCCAAAATAAATACAATGAATATAAGGGATAATAGAACATAGAAAATAAGAAATAATTGACAATTTCACGGTCATGCACGTACATTAGGGTATACATGTACTATAATTCATACCCAGGATACATGTTCACGATGTACATTCAATATTACCTTGTCGCTGCGTTCACTATCCTGTCATGTTTCACTCCCAGAAAAATATTCTAGATTAACACCTGAGTAGCCTAAATGTGATGGTTTTCCTGGATGAGAAAAATATATCTTAGTAAAATATTATCATTTAAAATCATGCTTGCTTGATTATTTTTATTTTCGCGTATTTTCTGCGTACGCAGATGATACTAACAAACTTTAAAAGAGGAACTTAATTATCTTTTGCAAATATATCGATATTGGAACTAGCTAGCTTTCTACATTGATATCAATCAAGATCTACCACAATTAAACATTATCTGTGGAAACGTGGTTAGCGTAATGCCAGCATATTACGTAGATGTTTATCAGCCATCCTTAGGTTTACTTAACATTCAGCGCGTGAAAAAATAACGATCTATGCATAACTAAGATTAATTTACTCATGAAATAGGTGCCAAAAAATCACGGATAAGCTTAATAAAATGACGTAATCTCTCGCCTGACCGCTTATCTACAATGAAGTAAATATCTGTTAATGTTAATATATATCTACACACCATTCAGCGTATTCAATATAGGAAATGCCTTGCATTCACTAATAGCTAATCAGTTTCCTCGGCGTTCGTGAGAAAGGTAGACTAGTGCAGGTAGATCTAGCGTTTCTTTTTACTTTCAAGAACAAAAAAACATCATTTTCAGTTATTGACTGTACATAGGTACTTCACTAAACTCTTTACTCATACACATAGGTAAAAATACATAAAAATATTGAGAAAGACGCATTACTGGTTTTCAATTCAAAATTAATTGACCACGTGTTCCCAATACACTATTGTTTATCACGTGACCACTGTGGAATGTCAACAATGTAGCCGATGGGCGTAAACATCTGTCAATCACAGGGATAACCTGGCATCTAAGGACGAAACCATTCAACACAGGGGTGTTCTGTATTAATTTACCGTAATAATTCTACTTTTAGACAAATCTGTAAAAATTTTACTCTTAAATTAATCCGTTAATTGAATTTAAATAAAAAACACTAAAATTAAAGTTAAAAAATGTATCATTTTCCCAAAATCGGCCACATTCCATTCTCTCATTACACAATGACAACCTGACCTCCCCGTGGTTTTAAATCGTAATGTAAAGTACCCGGTTGTATGTTGTGTACGTTTTTGCTTATGTGAAACAGAGGAGGTTTAAATCATATTTTCGGTATGTTTGTGTGGATTTTTAATTATTTATTTGGAAATATAAAGTTAAATGGATTTATATGAGTGAATGAAATCGTCTAACACGTTATATCGAATCAACTGGTGGTGTTACATTGCGTATAATAACGCATGAAAGTAGATCAGAGCGAAACAACATGGCGGATTACACCGCTGAAATCATCTTTCGAGGACAATTACTAGCGTTCTGTTATGAGTTTCTTTCAAATCATGGTCCTAAATTAAACTATTAAATCATAACTAATGATTCTTATATGTTTTTTAACTCGCCGTAGTGTTTTCGTCGTCAATTTTAGCCGAATTATCTCGGCTTTGGGTCACGGAATTTTGCACTTAAGCCAGGTGCCCGTATTATGTTATACCTGTGTATTCGTTAATTGGAATGCATTATGTGACACGTTCATGAATTGCGTACCTAAATGTAACGATTGTATAAATTTACGAATTCCTGGCCGTGGTCTGATATTTTTTAGAGGTTATTCATATTTTCCCAACTATTTTAATAACGGTAACAGGAGTCTTTGTTACCTTAATTGATGTTATAAATAAAGCTATCCTGAGTATTTGACAATCATTGATTCTGAATGAAAGGTTGGATAATGACTGAACTGAGATTTCTAATAAAATTTTATTGTATCATTTAGCTATTCATGTCAATGTGATGATTGCGCATCTCGCAACTAATGTAGGATCATTTTATTTACATGTTCCAGGAATCCTAGACCTCATATCAAATTCATTGAGAGTAATTATTTTTCCCTGTTGAATGACATAATATAACTGGAATCCTCACATTATAACCAGAATTTGATCTTTACTGTCTTAAAATCCAAGTTTTTAGTCATCAGTGTAGACAATTAGACCCTGTTTTTTTGGAACATAGGCTAGTTGACATACATATGTATGTGGGTCACAAACTGATAAATTGTTTATTTATTTATTGGTTTTATGTCGTTTATCAACACTGTATTTGGAAAAAATAGCAGCAGACTCACAAAACCATCTTTCTTATACACATATTTTACACATAATACCTACTCAGTACTGATGCTGGAATCAATCCAAGGGCATTTCGGTTTGAAATCCTGTGTTCTACAGTAGAACTTCAGGCTGGACTACTGTCAGATATTGTAAATAATGTATAATTTCATTCCATGTATTGGAAATCAGATGGTATTGACATTCAACTTTTTGTTATTGATACCACCTCAGTCGTCTGTTTTTAATAAAAATGATAAAAAAATATTGGCCTGAATTAATACTTAAGTAGATGCTTTTACTTTTTTCCTCTGAATCAATTTATCAAGTTGTAAATGTTTTCAAAATAAGTGTACCTATAAGGTCCATATTTTAGCAGCATGTTCAATTATGACAAGCATTATTATTCCTTCTCCATTGAAAGGCATTAACTAAACTCATGTTTCCAGTGACTGCCGGAGAGGGCATGGCCGAGCGGTTACGATGTTGGACTGGTAATCATTGGATAGTCAGCTCCGCGTTGGTTTCGATTCCCATCCAAAACCTACCCCGCTGTTTCCTTTAGCAAGAAACTAGCTCAGCTCAGTACTGGAGGACCAGAAAGCGGATTCGATACTTTCAATGCTAGTACTCATCTATTAAATAGGTTGTAAAACAATACATTTTTTTATTGCTGACTAAATTTGATTATACTACTTATTGCATCACATTTGTTGAAAAGTGTCTTTAAATACTCTATCTTACCATTTTCATAAAAATGTGCAATAATTATTGCATGAAAATCCTGTTCCCTTGTCCTGACAAATTAGCAGATGCTTTTATTGTATTATACTATATTTCATTTAGAATAATGTTTTTCAACAAGCAATTTGATTTTAATTGAAAGATGAAATAAGCACAGTTATAGTGACTGTGGTTGCCTTAAAACCTGTGAGCAGTAAAAATTGAATTTGGGTCAGTGAAACTTGCTAATTTTATTTAACAAAGCTAGTTGATAATTTAGAAATGTAGAATGTAACATATTTGTCTTCTGCTTATTTATATCATACTTGAAGATTGGCATGATCAAGCTAATTAAATTTTAGGTTAGTTTAAAATATTTTATGTCTATTTTTTATTTATTTTCATTTCAGAGTTTGGTATTTGCCAGATCTATACAGTTTGAACTTGGACTTAATTCTTCAAGAATGTTTCACGATCTAGTGGATCCTACATAAAGCTTGCTAACATCTTACAAGATGGCATTTTTAAACAAAATCTATGGATTTTATCTGAAAAACTATTTTATATTATTTTAAAATGTTATAGACTAAGTAAGAATGTAGGATCACCTTTATGGTGTCATATTGAAGTGTATTATATTACCTTAATTGATATTTTATTGGATTAACAAGGATTTCTATGAGTGTACTCGTTAGCAAAACGACCTATACACATGATAAACGGACGCAAAAGGCAAGAGCCACGTCGGCCTCTTGTCTTACAAGACGAAAAACGGGAAATATTAAAATCAATTCGTGATAACTTATCAAAGACAACCGGCCAAAATAACAATGTAACATCAAGGACTAGGGAATCTCCCGATAGTTTTGGTCTACAAAATCGTCATGATAGTATATCATCTGGCAGTACCACTAAAGTTACCACTACACAAATTAAGAAACAAAAAAATTATAAGACAAAAGTCTTAAATGAAATTAGAGAGACTTTGAAACCCTACAAGACTGATTCTGGTAATTCAAGTTTAGAATCGTCTCAGGATGGGTCATCTTCGATGGATAGAACAATGCTGCAACAGATAGCTGATATTGGACATAATGAGGTGAGACCATAGTTTCTGGTATATGATTTGTAACACTGATATAATGGAGTTGGGTCAAGTATTATAAATATATGATTATGTTTCAATGTTTTACCATCTTTGAAATGAGAATTTGTCTGAGGACAATCAATTCTAAAACTGATGGTCTTCTTGATGGACAAGAAAATTTTCTGCAAATATCTTTGTGCAAGTAGTTTCAATGGTAGTCTTGGGCACAGGTGACAGACTCAATTTTTCGTTATCATAGTATATATACTATAATAACTAAAAATTGAGTCTGTCACCTGTGGTCTAGGGCAACCAACTTTCATGTCTTAAATTCACACTACATATAATCATGCTGTTCACAATAATACTCAGAGTCTACTTATAATGATCTAGGGGCTTATTTTTGGGAAGGGAAGGGACCAGGGGCCTAACTCTTTATAGAACATTTTGGCAAATTTTATTGTAATTTCATTGATAGTCTGATAGGGGAAGAAATGTTCAAGGTAAACTAATTATAGAAAAACTGCATGATTTCAAAATAAATAAAAATCTTGGAGCCTACCCTTCGTAATCTTTTTCAGGCCATTGCCCTTAACACTGGATTTTTTGCCTAGTCTTATTATCAGGACCTAATCTAGTGCAAGAATTTAATTCACAAACATCTCCTGACATTTCAGGCAGTACAGTTAAGTCTACTGATAAATGTCAGGTTACTGCAGACTTCCTGTTCTCAATTCTTTAATTGTTACATAATGTCAGATTTATTCATTGATTGCGCAGGAATAAAAACTTAATTCAGAAACTGATTATGCTAGAGGCTTCAGAATGCAGCTTTTAATTAATTAATAATACTTTGAGTTATGTTGGCAAGGGTTTTCAATCGCTTGATTTTCTTATTTGATAATTTCTGCTAAGAAATTGTTTAGCTGCACTGTGCAGCAACTTTTAATTTTGATTTTGATTTTTTTTTTCAAAGTAAAAAATCACAAAATTCTCATTCATTGACTGGATGTTTTGAGTGGTACTTAGTAAACCCTTACTCATCCCCAAATTAATTTGGAATTCTTTTTCATGTACCATACATTCTTCACACAATCCTTTTTATTATGATCCTTATTCTTTATGATAAAAATGTTGTAATGAAATGCACTCAAAATTATGAACTTGTACATGTTTTGAGAAATAATTTAGAAACAGGAAGATCAAAGAAACTGATTGTACACGATTGGTGCTTTGAATTTCTTACATGTTTTCATGTCCTAGAACGTTACCCTCTGTACTGTTGCTGTGTATAGCTGGTAGGGTGTCTTGTAGTATACCTCTGTCTGTGAAAACACTCTCTAAGTCTTCCACTTGAATGATTTGTTTTACTGATCAAAGGAATAATTATAAGAAAGTGTTCTTTATTGATAACAATTTACACCTAGTAGTGTCAGGCTCACCTTGAATATTAGAATCTTATTTCTCCTTTGTAGTCTACAACCTTCCATGGTTTATATTGGTGTAAGATTTGCTTATGATGAATTCGTGATACCCGTAAAACTTTATTTTTGATGTATTTTCTTAATTTGCACGTCAGTTCAGATGTAAGTAGACAGGTCATTTAGGCTACCCATTCTAATTGAAGTTGATTGTTAAGTTTCTTCCATGTTCCCCATTTTTACTTTAAACTAGTCTTTGCATTCAGTTTTATTCTAGTAGCACTAGCCTGATTCAATACATCTTACAGTAATGTGTTAAGTAAACTAGCCCATTGTGATGAGTTTAGTAATCTCACTTGCCTGAATCAATTTTCACTAGCTCAAAAATTTTGGGCTTGTGAGTTGAGGCATGAACTGATCTTGGACAATGAGTGTTGCAGTTAAACTGTTGTTATCATGAACTTTCTCTGGGAAAGGATTTTTAGAAGTTTTTTCTCTCTGTGTTAAAGGTCCTCATAATGAAATTGATGATTTGGGAAATGTCAAACTTTAAATATTGGATATAAGCTACCTGTCTATTAGTTAATACGTTACATTTTATAATCTTAGTTCATGAATTCATGTTTTAGAGCTAATTGAGAGATTATAAAGTAAACATGTTATCTTGCAAGGTGTGGTTGCTTGTATATATTGCAAACTTCTACATAAAAACACCATTATTATGTACAAATTACTATACATGTATTTCTAAGGTTGCCAGCAAAACTGTAGTAAGTGCATTGTGTTAAAGGGTGAGTTAATACAGTCTTGCAGGCAATCCTCAATTTATAAGTTTCATAAGTTAAGTGAGCTGAAAATATTTTCTTACTTTCATATAATTATATGTAAATACAGTGCAACCTGTAATACAGGTCCTGTATTTTATTTTAGTAGTCAAACATGGTTAGCACTAAATTTGTAACCTAATTTTCTGTTTAAAACAGGTGGTTGCTTATTACAGGAGAAAATCCTATGATAAATAAATACTTTAAGTTTGGTGGAATTTTTACATGACTAACTTAGTCAGAGTGTTGTTTGGTAAAGGTGCCCACGACCTCAAGTTGGAGTGTACTTGCAATTCAATTTTATTTATTAATAGATTGATTCAATACTAGTTTTTATCTTTCTTTATTTACATGTAGTTAGACTAGTTTTGCGATGATCCTTCAACATAATGATACCAATAGCTGTTAAAATATTCTATAATAACTAGTGGTTTTGTCTAAAATATTTCAAATATGTTTAGTACCAATAATTTACTTTTCTTGGTTTCATATTTTTTTGTAAAAGTAATTATATAAAATTATTCAGAGTTGTTTCTATAAAAGAGTAAATAATGGAATATTACTGTAAATGGGTTTTTCTTGTATTGTGATTTAATACACTATTGGTCTGACTCTAACAAATTTTGTATGATTAGTAAATCTGTCATAATTTGATAATGTCTATTGTCAGTGACTTATTAAGTAATTATATGACACTTTATAATTTTTGATTATTGTACAATTTGTGGATTTCTTACAATAGTTTATGTCTTCTGCCTTTCACCACAAACATTTATAATGTGGGGTTTTAAGCCTTGCAATCATACATGTATAGCTGTGGCTTATAAACTGGTTTTTCATATGTCTGTTGGCATGTGAATCAATTAAACTAGTTAACCAGGTATGTCCTCAAGCTAGTACAATTTGAGATCATCAAAATTGGACTGGTAATCACAAGATAGCCAGCTCCATGTTGATAAGAGTCCTATAACTTTATCTCAGTAGCTCAGTACTGGAGGACCAGAAAGCAGACTCAAAAATGAATTATATAAGTTGCAAGAACTTGTTTTACAATCAAGCTAAACAAAATTAGTAAACACTTTTCAGAACTTCTTCAAGTGGTTTGAGTATTTCAGTTTGCTGACTAAATTTACTGTAACCTCTATCTGATAGAGGGTCTTTGGTTTGAAACCAGATACAAACCATTTGTTCATTACTATTGAAAATAGGGAGCTGACATAGAAATTTAGGTTTGTTAAATCTAGTACTGGTATATTCCAGGAATGATGATCAGGTGAATTGTCTGTCTCATATCTATAGACTTTACACAATCTCCTAATTAATTTCCGATATTTTCTCCGTTGATTCATAAGAGTCACTAGGTTATAGGTCAATGTCAGAGGTCAAAGTGTTACATGCTTATATGTCCTTATTATGATATAAATTAAATAATAATCAGCTTTTAAATTAGTGAAAATGGAACCATAGGACCTGGGTGACCGGTATGAACTATGATAGTGTGTAAATATTGTGCCAAGTCTGGACTAATGAAAATTTATTTGGGCTAGTGTGCATTACTCATTTCATATAGCTGGGCTAATTAATAACTTTGCCATTCTCTGTAAAAACAGGGCTTAAGATAAGTTAAGAGAATGACTGATGCCTACCATTGATGAGGAACAATAGATATCAAGTCTGTGTTCAGTTATAGCATTTTAGCTTAGGTAGAGCACTCTCTCTAGCCTGCATATCCTTATAAGAATATTTGGAAATTAGAACTTAGAAAAATATTTGGAAATATGTAATTACAAACTGATTATGTGATTATTTTAAGCATTTTTACAGTGGATGATATATTAACAACTGTTAATGTCTTTGTTCTTATAATGTTTTGTTAAAAATAATTGGAATTGAATATTTCAGCATGATTAGATAGGAGATACGCTGGTTTGCACAAAATAATAGAAATTGTTCAGAGATGATCACGTGGTTCAATTCGCTCACTCCATGAGTCAATACGAAAAATTATGTTATTGAGAATTTGTAAATGGCCGACATGGTGATAAGTATTTGACCACAATTGATAATGAAAATTGATATTTTAATGGATTGCAGATATCAGATAAAACGTTTCTACATTAATATTTTCATTTCATTGTTATCAAGATTATCTTATTTTTACATTCTTTAAAAACATTATTTCCCCCCAATCCCTGTCTGAATGAACTTTGATAATTTTAGTAATTACATGTTGGTTTCCATGGTAAAAGGGATTGGCCCTTTTCATTTCTTATTTCCATTATTTTTGTTTAGTAAATCAGATATCCTTTTTTGTATATTGTTTGTTTATAATTAATACAAAATATTTTTGGTTGAACATTTTAAATGTCTTATTGCTACAAGTCTGTAACTAAGGCTACTCTGTATTGTTTTTTAGACTGGACTGTTTATACTTTTATTAAAGTTCCGAATTATTTTTTTTATAAAATTGGGTAATATCCAATAAAGCAAACATGTATACTTTTATTCTCAATCCTAAAAGGTTTCATAAGGAATCATTATTTGAATCATTATTTTTTTTAATTGAGTTACAACCGTTTTGTGCCAAGCCCATGTAAAGGTGATCAGTATTTTTGTCAAAGAAGGGTAGATTGTTTCACTTGGAAATCTTTCTTACAGATTTTTTTCTTGGGAGTTGAGGTAGATGTGTTACAAAACAAATAATTTTGAAGTTTTTTTTTCAAATAAAGTATTTAGGTAATAGACTATATCCGGAATTCAAATATTTGGGTTTTTCCATGTAGGTACAAACAAACTTTTACTGTTACAATGAAAACACGAGTACAAAGAACAATAGGATTTAATCCATATTTCGTGATTTTTATCAATAATGTGTAACAAACTTTGTTTGTACCTACATCACACGGACGGAAAAACCCACAAATTTGAGTTCCGAATTAGGTCTATTCCTGAGGGTTTTATGTGGTCAGAGATTTGAAATGTTATCAATACTTTAACCAGGGTAAAATTTTCTTTACTTTATTATTGGTGCTACAATACAGTAGGGCTCTACACTGGTATACGATTTATATCTAATACTGGTATTGTAGGTATGATAAATATATTGGATCGAGCGTTTCCGTATCGAACAAAATATCGATCAATGACCGCCATGCAAATATGATCCATGGCCTGCAAATCAGTTGATATTTCAGGGCTTTTTCAGCCTATCTCACGGGGCCGATATTCGGCCCCGTTCCCAATGCCAAATAACGACCATTTTTCCCAATTTCAAGAAAAAAATTCCCAATCTCGTTGAATAATTCCCCTTTGAATAAGATGCCTTTGGACTTAACAAAAGAAATCACGAAACTTCAACTTTCGCGGATCGTTTGTTTACTTTTGATCGGTGACCCGTGAAATCCGCTGTCCGTGAAAATCATAAGTAAAATTTATCAAACTCCCCGCTGCGGTTATCTCCCTTTATCAAATCAATAACAGTTAAAACTAACAATTTTGTCATCAATTTACCTTTTAATAGCCTTTATTAAGTTTATTACGCACAAACTTATGTTCTATTGTTTGAAACGAAATCACACAAACCATTACAATGTATTGTCATATATTTTCGCGACCACCGCAAGATCGCAAATTCGTTTGAAACATTTTTGATCCGCGTTTGTTATAAAATAAATATTTGTTTATATTTTTCATCTTGATTAAACAATAGTTGCCTCAGGGAGCGACACAAACAAAAAATTGATTCTGTTTTCGTACGTGTGCTCTCAAAATAAACCCTAAATAACAGTGATTTTCTTCTTTGTCAACAATATCTTAACTGGTTTAGTTTTAAGAATTTTCGTCTGACATATCTGCTTGTGTTTTAAAACAAACAGTTACAAAATTATTTGATTTAACACCTAAACACCTTGGCAGAACCCATTGTGAAGTGTAGTTCAATACTGTAACTTTCATAGGTTACCAACTAGGGATGCACAAAAATGTTTTTGATAATTCAAGGTCTCAGACATATTTCATTATGTTTGAAAATAAAAATAACTTATCATTTTTTTCATATTATTTTACTTGTAAAGAGAGCATGGAATTTAAGAAATAAGGAAGTAATCAAGTACAATCAAAATAAGAATCATAAAAATTATGGATACATGAGAATTTGCAATGAGTACTTTACTGAATTGTCAGAACAAACTCTTGAATGGCACTGCAACACCTTCAGAGACACCAAAGCAATTGTTTATGCATACTGTATAAAGATTTATTGCAGAAAAATTAAATTATGAAATATCCAAATTGGTTTGATTTGTCAATATTTTTTCCCAAATCTGACTATTTACCGCGTTAAAAATTCCCAATTTGGGCAGGGGCCTTTTTCCCAAAACCCCCTGAAAAAGCCCTGTATTTTGTGTCGCTAAATCATCATTTTACTGCTTCTGGTTCAGTATGGAAAAATCTATGGACGAACAATCTTATAATATGACATTCCTTGATGCAAATGCCGATTAAGTCATGTTTTGTTTTCTTCAATCAAAGAGAAGTAACTGTTGAGGTTAGAATGCCCTTAATATTTAATTGGGTTTTCAATTAGTCCAGGAAGCAACAATCAGTATTTAGAATTCAGATCAATTTAGAAATCGTTAGTCACTTGAATTTTTGCGGGCAGATCTGCAATGTAAAGAGAACTTGATTATACAGAAGCAATAATTATGTCATGTCAGCTTATTGCCTTAAGTTATGAAAGAGCATATTTTTTCTTGCAAATATGAATAACTGAAAGTTAATCTAACTAAAACCAAGATAATGCATCTAGTAGTATGGTTCTACCCCAATAAATGAATAAAACAGCACTGTTTGCTGTTTAATATTTAAAATTTTATAGTCAAAATATCATGATTTATCGAATATCGTTCATTTTGTATCGATACAAATATCGTATTGATATTCTGACCAATATAATTAGAGCTCTATAGTACAGTAACTGTATAATGATGAAGCTATTTATCCTTATTACAACCAGATAAGTGTAGAAAAAAATAATCATAAGTAAAATATGTTACTTAGATCCAGCGTTGAGATAAAATAGTCCAAAAATAACTAAATATTTATCATTCCATTCTATTGTAATATTTCTATAGACTACTTACTATGTCTTCTTTTACTTTGATAATAAATATTTATGATGTTCATTTTTTGCTCATTATGTAAGACTAAGCTGCATTGGCTTGTAGCAAAAATCATTTGATTCTGCCATATTTACATCATGTGGTATAAATTTTGTTAGCAGACGGAATATTTTCTCATACTTGAAGGCACAAGATGCATGCCAAACTGCTGCTTATTTCTGCATTGTTTTGAATGCGTTTTTATGCTGATGAAAATTCCAAGACAAGGGCGTGTTATGAGAATTCCAAGGGTTTTGTAGCAATTTTGGCAAGATGTGAAATTCTCTGATGCATTCATAATTTACAAAGAATGCATTTTATAAGTATTCTGCATGATCATACATCATATTTGATGATTTATATATAAGTTTAGTATTTATATTTGCTTACACATGTTGGTATCTATGGTAATATCACATGCCTTACTGAAATGTTGTAAACTTAATTTGTCGAGAGTGCATGACATGAAAGTAAATAAAAATTAATAATGACTGCTATATAGTGATACTGACTCAGTCTATTAAAATAATGGGTGTTGGGTTGCCTGGGACAACTACTTTTTAGTTCGGGCAACCAAAATTGTTTAAACAAGAAACAGTGCTAGCTGCTAAAACGACCTGTTCGGACAACCACTTTCATATCCTAATTTCGTAAACTGCTGGCTGGAATTCTTTTTAACCTCACAGACATGATTTGACTTTGGTTTCATTTTACAGGTCTGTAAAACATGTATAGACCTGGGGTCTTACTACTGATTTTAGTCGTAAATCTTTCTATATTATATTGTTAAGTTATCATAAGATTTTTGATAACATGCTACCCAGACCTCTACAGAATGGCAATAACTGTATAATTACATCAGGTTCACTGAAGTCCTCTTTGTATCAACTATTATGTCCAACTTGTTTTAAGTATGGCTAATCTAATTTTTTTATTTGTCAAGGTAGTGTGTGTGACTGGAGTCATGGGTTCAGTCCTAGGGTGGGACATTCATATCCTAATTGAATCAGGTTATAAAATATTTGTTTACTATGATCGATGCCATCTACCACGTCTCATCTACACATCGAGGGTTTAGTGCTTAATGGTCGTGACTCGGTCTTTTCTTATATTAAGTTACGACTGTTTTGCGCTAAACCAGCCACAATGTACTCTTTAAGGCTGGCAACTTATTTCCTTGATGCAGAACTAGATTAGAGGATGGTCGTAGAAAATCTTGTATGACCAAACACCCCCTGGAATTGAACCAATAACCTCTGGATTTGAGCTCATATGAGCTACAACCTGAGCTAACAAATTGTAGTAACAGTAACTAATTTCTCTGTTAAATGATTAAAGATTAGAGAATGGTGAAGATAAATTTTTGTAGTTGTAGTTTTTTGTGAGTCTGTAAAGCTGAAGGTTACTGTAACACCCTACAAAAACTCTTCTAGCAACATGTATGGGTTTTTATGTTGACTAGTCATCAGAAGTATGATATTTAATTATAGTCAATCAAGCGTTCATCATGATGGCAAATTTTTTATACTCATTTTTCATGTTTGATGGTTTGTGCATTAAGGTTGTTTTAATTATTCCGAGATGTTATTGTTGGTGTTTTTTGCTCATGCATTAAATTTTATGGGTTTTTAAAAGCTGGTGAACATTTTTGTAGTAAAAATAAAACTTTTTGTTATATTTTTCTATAAATGTCTGTAATATTAATGATAGTGTCCAATTGTAGAATTTTTAGTTTTCAACCAAAATCTTTTCTTAGGCAACCAAAATCCTATTATTAAGATATATTGCATTATCTTGTTATAGTTCAAAATTTGATCAACCATTTTCCAAAGCCTTATTTTCTCTATGTTTTTCAACATCCTCTTTTTTACAGTTCTTTTAAATCCACTTTTTCAGAGTACTTGAACGTCCAGTTTTGGTGTTTTCAAAGTCTTCATTTCCAATGTTTTACAAAACTTAAATATATCTAAACTTGAAATTAAATGTCATGCCAGTTTAAGCCTTCTGCTTTTTAAGTAAAAAAAATATCCTTCAAAATTTTCTAATTGAATTAAAAAAGCACAAGTTTTACTCTACATTTACTTTGAGGTATTTTAAGTCAATGAAATGAGTAAATAAAGCTTGAAGTTCGTATTATTTATGTTTAAAGACTGTACATTTTATTCATGCTAGACATCATGCTGGTATTCCTTCTTTTTTCTTTTATTATCTATGGGGATATGACACAATACAATAAACATTTACATTCCTTCAATATAAGGCTTTACATTACTGATTACAGTCATATCAGACTTAGTGGTCACTTTTATTAAAATATCCAGCTTCAATTAAGCTGCCGAAAAACAATCAACTCCAATACTGAAGTATTTAATTGTTCCAACTCACATCTGTATTAAAACTGTGAGGCCAATCCGCCTTAGTTTAGCAGCCATATTTTATGCTTTAATTGTGCAACTTTTGAACCCAAGTTAGACTGTACCCCCCCCCTCCCGTACTTTTTTATCGCTTTAAGTAATGTTAAAGAGAAGTAGATTGGAGTTTAGATTGATATCTAGTCTTTTATAAAGGGTGTAATACCAAAATAGGCCGTGTACAATTAATCTTAAACATTGTTTATATTGACGCTTAAATGTGCCAAGGTTCATACAAACAAGTTTGGAATGTTTGCATCTAATTGCTTCAAATTCTTTTTAACGATCAAAATTCTTTATGACAAACGATAATTCATATCTCTTTGACGTTGAGGTCAGGAAATGATTATCGGGGCATCTGAGAACAGTCATACACTATGTCTATCTCTATTTTAAGCTTGAAATGAGAAAAAATTTGACTGAAGACGCTAAAAGCTAAAACTGTAATTGCTTCAGTTATAGTCTGTATTCAGATACCCATAATCACAAAAAGATCTCTATCTACTCTATGGTTCAATGAACAACAATGGTTGACATTTTTTATGTGTCCTTAATACATATAAAATATGTATGAACATTTTGCTATGGTGTAGAAACTGTACTGATTGTGTAATTTTAAATATGTAAATCTCTGTTGAGTTTATTTTATATAAATATATCATTAAAGTACACTTTTCATGAAAAAAATGGAGGTTTATAACTTGCCCAACATAAAAATGTTTCATAACAAAGATTTGACTTGAGTTTCATATTGCATTTAATTACATTGCTTGTATTAAGTCATGGCTGAGAGTATGAGCTTGGATCACAATTATGTATTTGAAACCATAGTTACGTATAATAAGCTTTACTTGTTGCTTATACAGAAAAGTTCCTCAATTAGGACCATCAAATAGTCTAGATTCCAGTAAAAATCCATGGCTTCAACTGGGATAGATCCCTGGACCTCTTGACCACTTTGCTCTGTCACTCCAACTTTTTACCATGATTAGCCAATTATCATGTATTGATTACAAGTGCTGTATTCTTGGTTTTACCTCTGCAACATATACCCTCCTAGTTGTGGAAAAAATATTGAATATTTTATTATCAGTTTTCAACTGTGGAGGGAGAAGTTGATAGTTCCTTGTGGAAGGATATGTGACTGCTGGAAACAAAAATTGTCCTGGTAACTAGTTCGGTTAGTAGGAGCAGTAGTCCAGTGGTGAGAAGCACGCTTAGGGATAGAGAGGTGCAGGGTTTGAACCCCAGGGGCACTGCTAATTTCCTTGAGCAAGAAATTTACCTACGATTGCTTCACTCCACCCAGGCGTAAATGGGTACCTGCGAGGGTGGTTTTATTCCGTTGCGCCAAAGTGTCGGCTGTACTAAGCGGAGTTAAAAGACTCCCGTTCATAGTCATACCATTAACCTACTAGCCCAAAGCCTGTTACTTGTGTTAATTGATTTGGGCTAGTGAAAATTATTTGTTTCATACAACAGGCTAGTTGATAATATTGCCCTTAACCATATAACATGATAAATCAGGCTTCATTGCTGGAGAAAAGTTTAAGCAATGAATGAAATTCAAATTAATCAATATCTTTTATGAGATATTTTATTTCAAAATCGAACATAATTTTGTGATGTGAAATATTTCAACAAAAAAATAATACTCATGATTATGTTAATGATTGTGTGTGAAATTTTCTCATGTGAGAGTCAAATGTTGTAAACATAAAGTTGTGATGTCATAAATACATAATGATTGGTGGTTTTTTATACGCCCGTTTTGAAAAAACGGTCGTATTATGTTATGCTGTTGTCCGTCTGTCCGTCTGTCCGTCTGTCCGTCTGTCCGTCTGTCCGTCTGTCCGTCTGTCCGTCTGTCCGTCCGTGGACAATTGCTTGTCCGGATGATAACTCAAGAAAGGATGAACCTAGGTTCCTCAAATTTTATGTGTTGATAGCCCTTGGGTGGAGGAGGTTCCCTATTGATTTTGAGACCCCAGGGTTAAAGGTCAAGGTCACTGGGACTTAAAATAGGTAAAACTTGTCCGGACAATATCTGAACCACCAATGTACCTAAGTTCACCAAATTTAATGTAAGAGTAGCCCATGTGTCAAAGATGTTCCCTATCGGTTTTGGGGCCCCTGCGTTAAAGGTCAAGGTCACAGTGGCATCATATGGGAAAAAAACTTGTCCTGACAATAACTTAACAACCAATCTACCTAGGATCACCAAATTTTATGTGAGAGAAGCCCATGTGTCAAGGATGTTCCCAATCAGTTTTGGGGCCCCTGGGTCAAAGGTCAAGGTCACAGGGACATCAAATTGAAAAACCTTGTCCGGATCATAACTCAACAACGCCTGTACCTAGGTTCACCAAATTTTATGTAAGAGTAGCCCATGTGTCAAAGATGCGCCCTATAGGTTTATGGGGCCCCAGGTTCAAAGGTCAAGGTCACAGGGGCATTATATGGAAAAACTTTGTCCGGACAATAAATGAAACACCAATGTACCTAGGTTCACCAAATTTCATGTGAGAGTAGCCCATGTGTCAAGGATATGCACTATTGATTTTGGGGCCCCTGGGTCAAAGGTCAAGGTCACAGTGGCATCAAATTGAAAAACATTGTCCAGGTAATAACTCACTAATGACTGTACCTAGGTTCACCAAATTTCATGTGAGAGTAGCCCATGTGTCAAGGATGTACCTTATCAGTTTTGGGAAAACAGGGTTAAGTTTAAATCTTAAACCAGAAGATATCAAATTACCAAGCTGTGACTTCAAATGTTCTATCAATATGTTTATAAAGTCAAAACGGCAAACAATGAAACACTTGTCCAGACAATAACTGAACCACCAATGTACCTTGGTTCTCCAAATTTTATGTGAGGGTAGCCCTTGGGTAAAGGTTATGCCCTATTGGTTTTGGGGCTCCTGGGTCAAAGGTCAAGGTCACAGGGGCATCATATTGAAAATCCTTGTTTGGGCAATAACTCATCAACTACTGTACCTAGATTCACAAAATTTTATGTGAAGGTAGCCCTTGTGTCAAGGATGTTCCCACTAGGTTTTTTGGCCCCAGACCCAAAGGTCAAGGTCACAGAGGGATCATATGGAAAAACCTTGTCCAGACAATAACTGAACAACCAATGTACCTAGGTTCACTAAATTTGGCGTGAAAGTAGCCCATGTGTCAAGGTTATGCCCTATTGGTTTTGGGGCACCTTGGTCAAAGGTCAAGGTCACAGGGGCATCATATTGAAAAACATTGTCTGGATAATTACTCAACAATGATTGTACCAAAGTTCACCAAATTTCATGTGAGAGTAGCCCATGTGTCAAGGATGTACCTTATCAGTTTTGGGAAAACAGGGTTAAGTTTAAATCTTAAACCAGAAGATATCAAATTACGAAGCTGTGACTTCAAATGTTCTATCAATATGTTAATAAAGTCAAAACGGCAAACAATGAAACACTTGTCCAGACAATAACTGAACCACCAATGTACCTTAGTTCTCCAAATTTTATGTGAGGGTAGCCCTTGGGTAAAGGTTATGCCCTATTGGTTTTGGGGCTCCTGGGTCAAAGGTCAAGGTCACGGGGGCATCATATTGAAAATCCTTGTTTGGGCAATAACTCATCAACTACTGTACCTAGATTCACAAAATTTTATGTGAAGGTAGCCCTTTTGTCAAGGATGTTCCCAATAGGTTTTTGGGCCCCAGACCCAAAGGTCAAGGTCACGGAGGCATCATATGGAAAAACCTTGTCCAGACAATAACTGAACAACCAATGTACCTAGGTTCACTAAATTTTATATGAAAGTAGCCCATGTGTCAAGGTTATGCCCTATTGGTTTTGGGGCGCCTTTGTCAAAGGTCAAGGTCACAGGGGCATCACATTGAAAAACATTGTCTGGGTAATTACTCAACAATGACTGTACCTAAGTTCACCTAATTTCATGTGACAGTAGACCATGTGTCAAGGATGTGCCTTATCAGTTTTGGGGAAACAGGGTCAAGTATAAACCTTCAACCAGAAGATATCAAATTACCAAGCAGTGACTTCATTTGTTCTATCAATATGTTTATAAAGTCAAAATGGCAAACAATGAAACTTTTGTCCAGGCAATAACTGAACCACCAATTTACCTAGGTTCATTAAAGTCTATGTGAGGGTAGCCCTTGTGTCAAGGATATGCCCTTTAGGTTTTGCGGCTACTGGGTCAAAGGTCAAGGTCACAGAGGCATCATATTGAAAAACCTTGTTTGGACAATAACTCAACAAGGACTGTACCTAGGTTCATAAAATTCTATGTGAATGTAGCCCTTGTGTCAAGGATGTTCCCAATAGGTTTTGGGGCCCCAGACCCAAAGGTCAAGGTCACAGAGGCATCATATGGAAAAACCTTGTCCAGACAATAACTGAACAACCAATGTACCTAGGTTCACTAAATTTTTTTAGGAGAGTAGCCCATGTGTCATGGTTATGTCCTATTGGTTTTAGGGCCCCTGGGTCAAAGGTCAAGGTCACAGGGGCATCATATTGAAAAACATTGTATGTGTAGTAAATCAACAATGACTGCACTTAAGTTCACCAAATTTCATGTGAGAGTAGCCCATGTGTCAAGGATGTTCCCTATTGATTTTGCTTATATAAGGGTAGCCTTAATGTCTAGCATATGCCCCTTTGGTTTTAGGTCCCTGTGTTAAAGGTTAAAGTCAAAAGAAAAATCATGAGGAAAAAGCTTGTCCAACAACCAACTTTACCTAAGATCACCAAATTTTATGTACCAATACTCTTTGGGTCAAGGGCGAGAACTTTTGGTTCTGAGGCCCCAGGGTCAAAGTCACTGGAAGTTTGTATGGGAAAACTTTGTGTCGGTGATAAATCAACCATGGCTGTACCTAGGTTCTCAAAATCTTTGCTTTGGATAGCCCTCCTGTTAAGAATGGGACCTATTCTGAGATCCTGGGGTCATTGGTCAAGGTCACTTTATATGAGATAGAACACAGCATGGACTGCACACGGGCGTATAATGCCCCGCCCAGCGGAGCTCTTGTTATACATTTTTCTCTTATTTTCAAAACATTATTTCACTATAGAAATAGTTGGCTAAGCTAATTTGAATTGCAAATAAAATTTGTTGGTTTTTTTTGCATAACATGCTTCAAAGTTGTTCAAGTTTTAATAAGCTTCTGTAGTACTCGGATGATTCACACAAAGTTACGCGTACACCTGCCTCATTATCACTTAAATGCTTGTTGCTTCTTCATTATATTTTTGTTATTCTCGCTTCGTTGAGTTTGTATTGTATTTTGCATGTCATATTCTCACATCAATTTGTCTTTACGTCAAAATTTTTTCACTCGGTTTTTAAGGGTTTACTTATTTTGTATTATGTACGGGAACATGAACAGTTGATAATCTAAGCCAAATTTGGACTGGTAGATTAATGTCCTGTCTTTGGATGGTTGTAGGGTATTAAATAATTTCACTTTAGTTATCAGTGAATGTATAATACACCAGATTTTTACCAAACAGTTTCACTGTTTGTTTTTTACTAGACTATGTTTGCTTAATGGACGCCATCTTGGGTCATAAGTGACATTCTTTACTTACTGGCTGTTAACGATATGCAAAATTTGTTAAAGTTTTAATGTATATTGTAAGTGAATTTTTTGTCTATATTTGATGGGTTTTGGGTTAATTTTTTCTTTAAATTATTAAATATTCTGCATGTCTTGATATGAATGTGAGAGACTGTGGATATATTTAAAACTAGGTGTGTTCTAGCCGTGAAGGTTTTGTAGTGATTACAACATGTATTAACATTGTTTTGTGGTGAGTGAAAATTTTTCTGTCTGTTTGTGGTTACTTGTAATGGTTTTCATTTTTTCTATGGCAAAAAATAGTTGCAAATGAAAAGTTAGAAAAAACTATTTAAAAAAATGCTGCAAATTGATTTTTTTCATGTTAAAATATTTGAAATAATGATCAAAGGACAGCTAAAGGAGACATTCACCTTATTAGGTCATTGCTATTGTTAAAATATTGTATAGGTAATAATATATTATGGGAACTCCCCTATTTCTGAAATATTAGCGTTGTTTATTTGTAATAAAGATTTGAAAGTAAAATATGTAAAATTCTTTATTTCTAAGCTCGATGGTGAACAAAATTAATGTTTATGCTGTAAACATGTTTAAGAGATGTGCTCTAAAATAGAAAATGACATTAATTATATTTCACGGGTTTAGTGCAAAACGGTCGTAACTCAATATAAGAAACGAGTGAGTTACGACCATTTTGCGCTGAAACCTGCGAATTATTCTCATAATAACAAGTGCATTACTGCAATTACCATAATGTTAATACGAGATATAATTCTTACACCATTTCTTAGACCATTTCATTATGGTTAGCATTAAACATAGAGGGTTAGTGTGTTACATTTGTAGGGTTTGCAATATGTAAGGAGAACACAACTGATGGTGTCATGCAAAATACAGCAACTTTGAGACACCGAGTTTTGTCTACTTCATTTACAGATTTTCTCATCTGTATTTTACACCAATTTTTGTCTCTCCAAGTTTTGTACCTTGTGAAAGAAGTCAGAAGTTGGATGGGATATCAGGACATATGTAAGATTAACATATAGCAGGTCAAACTTGTTAGACTACAAAACTAATTGTTCCAAAAGTATACCATTATTCAACACTATCACCCACTTCATTCTTATTGGTTAATGGTTTAACGCTTTAGCAGCACATTGTATTGATCATAAAACAGTGGTCAGGCTAGTAAACCTACTTGCCCGCATTCCTGGAAAGGTTATATCTCTGGGTTTAGCTGTTAACCTGTTACTAGGTGCATTGTCCTTTCAGTGAGACTTATTTGAACCTGGTGTGAGCCTAGTGGTTGTCCGAACATATCATTTTAAGAGCAAGTACTGTATCTCATTTGCAGAAATTGTTGGTTGCCCGAACTAAAAGGTGGTTGTCCTGGGCATTCGGACACCCACTAATTTTGTAAATTTTTATTTGCTTCTATTTATTAATGCTTTAATGGAATCTTTGTCTCTTTTCAGGATAAAGGTTGTCAAGCAATATCAGTTTCTGGCAGCAAAGATATTGATACTGCAATTGAGAATATTGATCGATTGCAACTAGATGGTAAAAATGGCATTACAAAGTCAGGTCAGTATAGTCTTATAATGAGTCATTGACACACAGTATTGTAGAGAAAGATGATATATTGTGTGTTATATTTTTATGAATCTATGAGCTCTGTTGTTACAAGACTTGGTTGTGGTACCTATAATTGTTTGACGTCATATACCACCATCTTGGTTTGATTCATTGTTGGGACAGGTTATACTATTCTATAACACCCCAGTTACACATATGGTTGGACTTTAATCGGTCCTCAATCAGTTAATTATTTCTCTCGTCTGATCGGTAGTCATCGGTAACAAAACTTCAGACTATGTGTAACTGGGTATCGGCGATTGGGATTGGTGATAGATTGGTAGTTTTTTTTTCCAGTTATGAACGGATCCCACAACAACAATTTAGCACCGAGGTCTCCAATTTGCTGCTGATATATATCACAAGCTATTGGAAAAAGATGAGTTTCATCAGTGAAAACTAACCAATTTTCCCATCAGAGATTCATATTTGTACATCGATGGATTATCGGAGGCATATTGGTGAAATCGGTCATAGACAGCTTGTCAATCAATTTGTTTGAAATTTTTACCGATTGAGAATATTAAACATCCCGATGGGTTAGTTTTTACGGATGAAATTCATCTTTCCCCAATAGCTTGTGATAAGTGATAAATCTGATTTATCGGAGACCTTGGTGCTAAATCGGTGTTCGGCGGTTCCGTTCTTAACTGAACAAAACAAACTACCGATCTATCACCGATTGCCATGTGGGCCAAATTCAGCAATAAAATATATTTTTCTTTATATGGGGAGAAATTGTTGTGGAAGGTTTAGTGAGTACAGTCAATTCGCATTATCTCGACTACTCTTGTGTCGACATTTCGTTGTCTCGATTGAAAATCAAAAGTCCCGATTTTTTTCCTTCTTTATCTATATGAAAAAATCATGTTTGACTCGATCTTTTTGTCTCGACATTTTCGCTCTCTCGACTATAAATTTGAGTCCCAAAGTGTTTTTTTACTATAAAAATATAATGTTTAAGTCGACTAGACAAAGAAATTATCGGCGATCCGTTGAGGTGCGAATAATAACACACGCCCATTGTTTATGGATTAGCGACTGTATAGATAATCTGTTTAAAAGAACGTGTCAAGATTGAATTAACATGTCATTGTAATATACAAACTAATTGACATGACTAAATGAAACCATTGTTAAATAAGTCGAGTGTTAATTGACAGATGTCAAAAAATTACAAAAAACACTATTTGTAAAACTCGTTACTTTTTTGTGTACATTAATGCTCATCACTCATTATATTTTGTTTAATGAATATTTTGTCCAATAATAATAAAAAACAAATATTTATTGTTATTTCTATTATTTTATATCGTCATTTAAGTTGGTATAAATGTACGGCATCTTTTTTGCATGATAAATTAATCACTCTACAGACCTGTTTGAAAAACGATGTTTACAACTGTTATGGATCGATAATAGAAAGACACACATTTAAAAGATATGCTGACATTCTTGTAGTTCAAGTCTATATTTTTTCGTGACGTAATAGTCAACTACTCTTCACACACACAACTGGATAATATCAGCAACTACTCAAAACTATCAAAGAGAGGCCGACATACACGATGACGGTGCTGGGGTTGTACGAAATAGTATATGACGTCAAACACATACACACACAATTTATCTGAGTGGCTTCAAATATTCAGAAGAATATACGTTTGGTTAGTCATTACATCTAGATACAGTCTGTGAAATAGTAGAAACGGAAGGTAGATTTTCGGAAAATACGCGATTTTGTTCAATAACTTGTCGAGAGAGAACTGTGCCAGCGGGAAAAGTGTCACAAAACCTTTAGAGTACAAGTTCATGGTAAATTCCTATTCACAGGTGCAGAAAGGCGATTATGCCAAACTACACTCTCTGAAGACATCGGAATTACCTCCCTTAGAATATTTTGTTTATTATGTTTGTCTCGACTTTTCGTTATCTCGACTATTTTTCGACGGTCCCAACTAAGTCGAGATAACGAGAATTGACTGTACTTGTAAATGCAGTGTTTAAGAAAACAGGTTAGGTGAGCTGACCACTATATGCAGTAATGCATGTTGGTTGACTACATTAAAAATGAAAGAGTATAGTTTTACTATAGTCAGTCCTTTTATGATTCATTTAATGCATTAGAGAATTACGCAGCACTCATAATGGTTTTGAGAAATTAGCTTTTAAAAGAACAATATCATTATGATTAAGAATTACTATATGCGTAGATTTTAGTGTATTTTGAAATGCAATGCCCTGTAATATTTGTAAGCTCCTAAAAGTGTGCCTTTTCAAATGTATCATATTTCACAATCATGCATTACTTGTCAATGATTAGTCAATTATTAGATTTACAACTCAACTGGTTGTAATTTTGTACTAATTGGTGAATCATTGCAACAAAATACTTAGTGCCAAGAAAATCGTTACAATTTTGATGGTATCAGAAATTGTTTTAAAGAAAATACAGTCACCCTTGAGTTTAAGTGGTAACCTTTGATTAGCAATACACTGCATTAAGCAGCCAATATGAATATCTCCAAACTTTAAATTCAGTTCAATTATACACCCAATTTCAAGCAGCCATCTGTGCTAGCAGTCTTTTGGTTATTTCTTTATCTGGCTATTAAACACAGGTGTGACTATATCTTATAACTGATTTGGCCCATCTAGTCCTACATGAGTCATAACTTACGTTTTATATCAGTTGTATTATGCTGAATTTATAACACTTCTTTTTTTAAAGATTTTGTGATGAATTATATCATATAAAGCAACCTTATACTCCATGTATTTTGTAAATAGAGAGAAACTTGTTTGGTTGAGGCTAAAAACCTACGCCATACTGTGACTCTTTATAATATAACTATTCACTGGAACATTGCAAATTTCAACTTGCGTCACTTAATGGTATGATATACATAAAAACATTCCAATGTAGAAAGTAGAAGGTGTTTATATCTCTTAATTGTCTAGTTTAAGTTTGGTGGTTTAAAAGCACTATACGCAGATTTATATAAGTTTGAAAATTTTAGTCAAAAAATAGTTATTTTAGTAAAATAAAATTTTAAAAAATATGGGACGTGTTACTTAAATTCTCAAATATGGTGAACCAAAGTGGGACTAATATTGTTGGATTTGGTGTAAGAAAGAAAGGAATAAGGTTAGCTAAAGGTAAAACTTTGAACGACAACAATAGTAGGCTTTAGTTCATGTATATGATATATAATATTTGATATCTTTACTGTGGATAAATGAGAATAAACTCTGGCTATATAATAGATATATATATATATGTACATGATAAATTTTTGGTTTAAATTGTAAATTTTAAATCTCACTCTTTTTAAGGGCACTCCTTAGATAGATAGATAGATTTATTTGAGCATAGTATACATACAATCCTTAGCTTGATGGGTTGATGTAGACTTCAGACATTCTTTATTTTCTATCTACATTGTATATATGTGCCTGCTTATAGACTGTACTTATTTTTTTCACATCTTTTATGAAAAAGAAGTACTATCCTTTAAATAATGTTGATTATGAAAGACTACACTCCCTTTACAATTCTCTATAATGTAAGTTGTACAATTTTGAATTGAAATTTGTCAACCTGTATAAATAGTGTTAAGAGGATTTGGTATATTTTCATCTTTTTGTACAATAATAAAAAGGAGCTCATCGACTCATGTTGCATCTTTTTTTAGAATCAATTTGCATCTGACTTAAGACTTAATATGAGTCTGATTTACTACTCAATTTTTGGCTGCTTTTAAACTCATTTTACGTCTGATTTTCAACTCAATGTGAGTCTGCTTTATGGCTAAATTTGCATCTGCTTTAAGGCTCAAATTGTGTCTGCTTTTAGTACCAATTAGTTTGTGTCTGCATTTAAATGTTCAGAACACATTATAATTTTGTCTTGTTACTTTATAATGATAATAATAATAATAATGATAATAACCTGTGATATAAAGTTTTTGCTCATACATTATTATTTACCTTTATAAAAAGAAGAACTTTAAGGCATAAAATGTATAACATTCTGTACTTCATCACAAATCCTCCCTCCCCCACTGCTGTAAATGGTCTCATTATAGCATGTGTGCAGCTTATTATAAATAAAATATCTTAGTAGTATAAATCATTTATCAAATAACTGGACATATCAGGGCTTAGTGCGAAACGGTTGTAACTCACTCTCTTTATAACTTGAGATATGACCGTTTGGCGCTAAGCCCGTGATATGTAGCTTTTCAGAGTTGAGGAAGTGTTTCGTTGTCTATTTTCATAGAAGTTTCTTGTAAATATATCATCACTTGCTCTATGTCTTATAAACTATATGAAATTCATATTTTACTATTTAAATACACAACAACTTAAACAAGTATGTGAGATAAAAATGATTAACTGTCACATAGACCGGGAAGCTATTGAGCTGTATAATATGCATAATTATAAAATATATTATTTCCTATTGTAACTCCACTCAGATAGTCAGTAGAGTATCCTGACTACAGACTACACTCCAGGGTCTGTTGGTTCAATCCTGGATAGGTCATTCTAACATAAGTTGAGTTTGGTCCCGAAGTATTTTTTACCAACATAAATCACCCTCCTACCTCTATATTTTGTTGGTCAATTATCAGCCTCAGATGAAAGTATGTGCTTTTATTCGGACTAGTTAAAGCTTGGGTCAAAAGTTCTACACCCTGTCCAAGGATAGTAAGTAGGTCTATTCGTTATTGCGATAGGACTGAAGAATGATCAAAAATGTAGTAAAGCACAATAAACATATTTTTTTTATTATAGACTCTTTCCCTACCTCCAAAAACCATATTATGCAGAATTTGCAAAGGTTTTTAGATTGAAATTTGTTACAAAAATTTAAAAATAGCTCTACCTTTCATTTTTAAATGCTTCATAACATGTGTTCTATATTTATTATGGTATTTAAATGTAGCTTGAATAAAGATTTAGTAAAAACAGGTAGATCTTCAAAAAGAAGACTCATTTAGTATGAATGTCACATGATAGCTATAGACATAGTGACTGTGGTATACAAGTATATGTACTAAATGGTCAGTAAAAACTATTTAGGATTGTCTTTTTAAATTCTATTTGTTGATATTTCTCATCAAAATAACTTACCCAAGCTTAAAGGTATTCTATAATTATTTTTGTCATTGTGACCTGGAGGTATTTACTGTGTTTTATAATTTAAAAAACTTGATGAATCATTCTAAATTGTATAATTTCTCTTGCTTGCCTTTACCTCCAGGGCAGATCCAGGATTTTTTTCAGGGGAGGGGGGGGGGTCAGAACCTCGAACCACAACCACATTATACACATTTTGCAGAAAAAATGCAACATTTTAATAATAAAAACTACATAACCATTAAATCTATGTTAAGCACCGAGAAAATTGGTTCATGCTACTAAAAAATGACTTGCAGGCACAAAATACACTAATGGACAGGTACATTTTCCAAATTCTTGCGGGGGGGGTGTGTCCAGACTCCCCTGACCCCCCCCCCCAGCTGGATCCGCCTATGACCTCAACTGTGTAATAGGGTGAACAATATGACTAGTTTCTCTAAGTTTCTCAATCAAGAATGATAAATTTTAAAAGAACAGAACTGTGAAAGTCTTTAGTTATTTAGAAATATTTGTTATGAATATGATGTATTTATGAGGCTTGTTCTAAAATTATCTCTGATCACTATTATAGTTATGTAAGGTTTGTAATCTTCATGCAAGACTGAACTAACACTTAACTATTAACCATTGGTATCAACTTCGCAAGTGACCTCAGCTTCATTTGAAGAGAGTTTATATTGGTATTGTTCATGGGGAAAATAAGTAGAAGAGTAGAATAGAATATTTTAGTATCCGAATGAATGATAAGTTGTTGATCCAAGGGCTATTACTCATATTTCTTAAGCATTCAGCCAATAACCTTCTTCAGTTGTTTTAACATTCCAATTATCTTACTATCAAATATTTAAAAGGCAAATGATTTATTTTAATGGTCTTAACATATAACAATACTGTACAAAATGAATCAAACTTATTGCTTTATGACTGAGGTATATTTTATTCAATTTTACTTACATATTATAATATTGTCACTAAAAATGTAATACTGTGTTTTTATTTATTTTCAGGTTTGAACCTTCGACCTGTTCGGAAGCATAGTGTAGACACAGCCAGTCCTGGTTCTGATAGTGCCAGCACACGTTCTGAAAGTCCTATAGTTTCATCAATGCCTGGATTTTCTAGAGCTATACCTGGACCACAGGCTCCTAGTAGCCAACAAATGGCCAGTAATTCACAATCGTCACAAGTACTCAGTTCATCTAACCTACCTATAATGATGAACGGTACTCAGACACCTCCGCCAGTGCCACCAAGGTTACCTATGGGACTGTCAGGTAGTAACCTTCAAGGTCAGTCTCCGATCAGTTCAGATCTTAGCTTCTTACAAACTCAGACAATATTTTCAAATTCTCAGCATTCCCAATCTACTCCTCAGTATCAACATGGGAGTCAAACCAAGAAGAAACCAGTGATGTCATCGCCTGGTATGTCACCATTTACAATGGAACCTAGTATAGCCAATGTGTCAAGTTCTTTAATACAAACATCTACACCAAATATTCAACGTGTTGTCAGTTCACCTGTGGCTCATAATCAGCAACCTGTTCAACAGATATCTAAAAACGTGGTTCAAGTTAAAGGACATCAAAATGTGACTATTAAGCTTCAAAATCACCCACGGCAACCGCCACCGCCTTATATTCAGGGTCCTGTGAGCCAAGGTAAATCTCCAGTGGTTATGATAAGACCAAATGATCAATCACAATTAGCTTACCAAAGTTCACCATCATATAAAATACAAGTAAGCTCACAATCTTTAGAGCAGCATACAATGGAGAGCTTACAAATACAACAAGGTCAAGGACATCCTGTGTCAGCTTGGGGTGCCAGTCAAGCTCCTATAATAATGCAGCAAGTTAACAGTAGAGAGGTGAAGAAACCAGTCTTACAGACAGCAACAATGCCAGTGTCACCTCTAGCGCATCAAGGTAATCAGAAATATGTTTCTTCTGTTGAAAAGCATATAAATGGTTCGCCAGGGCAACATCACCATCAACAGATGAACAAAGGTGAAAAATTGCGTATACACATAACAGATGGAAATAACGGTCATCTAATATATCCAAATGGAAGTGATAGACTGCAAGAGCAATATCATCATCAAATTCGTGGACATGTTGGTCATAAAAAACCTGTGATACAGATTCAATTTGGACAACATCAGCCTGGCACATACCCTATCAATGCTATGGACCATGGTGTTATAATGCATACAAATGATACTCCTATATCTACTCCTCGCTCAGGCTCTCCTATGTCCATTTCTAGAAACACCAATCAGTCACCAATGTCCATATCATCCAATCCTTCAACTAGCTCAGACATTCCTGATCGCCCACCTCCTCCATACCCAGGTCCAGGAAGACCTATAAATCTAACAAATAACCTAGTGTCAGGTAATCCTGTACCCATAGTTCAACCAATTCCACAGAATCCGGTTACCATGGGATTTCAACCTCAGATAGTACGTTCACAACCTGCTGCCATTAGGCAAGGTGTAGCCATTCCTCTATCTGTAACAGACCAGCCACCTTTACCTCCACGCATTCCGTTAAATCAGTCAAAAGCCCCACCTCCTCCACCCCCGGGTGATAACGTTGATGAATCTCAGCCTCCACTTCCCCCCAAACCTCGTAAAACAAATAACAATGCTGATTATGAAGGAGCCTCTAGTGAGCAAAATGACAATGATACTGACATTGAATCAACGACTTCAGACATGAGTGCTAAAGAAAATAAAAGGACTTGTACGTCCCCTATCCCAGAACGTAAACCAGAGTCTGAGGAAAAAGAGATTTTACGTAGAGACTCGTCTGTACGCAATTATTCTCCGCAGGCTTACAAATTCTATATGGAGCAACACGTTGAAAATTTAATAAAAAATTATACTCAGAGACAAACGCGGAAACTGCAATTAGAAAAGGAACTGGCGAAAACGAGTCTTTCGGCTGATGCACAATTACAGATGCGTCGTATGCTGCAACAAAAAGAGTCGAACTATATTCGAATGAAACGTTCAAAAATGAACAAAGATATGTTCGAGAGGATTACGGTACTCGGTGTGGGTGCTTTCGGTGAAGTACATCTTGTTCAAAAGAAAGGTACCAATCAGTTATATGCAATGAAAACTCTCCGTAAAATGGATGTATATAAACGAAACCAAGTTGCCCATGTGAAGGCTGAACGTGATATTTTAGCCGAAGCTGACAATGAATGGGTGGTTAAGTTATATTACTCGTTCCAAGATAGGGACAACTTATATTTTGTTATGGATTACATTCCTGGTGGAGATTTAATGGGATTATTAATCAAATTAGGAATTTTTAGTGAAAGTTTATCTAGATTTTATATAGCTGAACTAGTGTTAGCCATTGAAAGTGTACATAAAATGGGATTTATCCATAGAGATATTAAACCAGACAATATTCTTATTGATAAAAGTGGACATATCAAGCTTACAGATTTTGGTCTTTGTACTGGTTTTAGATGGACACACAACTCAAAGTATTATCAAAAAGGTAGGTGTGATCTTTAATTTTTCTGGTAAAACTGGATTACCGAGACATCACAACTTTTAACGTCTTGTCAGGTTGGCGTATTGAATTTTCAGTTCCATATAGCAGTTGAAGATGCCCTAGTTAACATATTTGACTTGTTGTAATCTTGGATTGCAGAAATCTGTAATAAGTTGAAACTTTGGTAATTTTCACCAATGTCTAACTTTTGTAGATATAGTAATACAATTTATATTGAATAATTGGGTTTGTTTCTTATGGAATTTGGTTAGTGTTGGTGGAGGATTTGATAAGTATGTATTATTTTAAGGAACATAATATGTATAATATTTTGGAAGTATGTATAATTCAAGCAGGAAATGATGCAGGAATTAATTTTGGGTTTCTTGGAATTTTGATGTTTAATTACTTGTTCCTGTTTGCTATTTTTGCTGGGTTAAGGAAATAGTTTTTATGTATGTGTGTATTTTTCATATGAAGATTGATTTTCAAACCTTGTGATCAATAGGTTTGAGAAATCATTAAATCTGCAAGTATTTGAGTATGTTCCTTTTAAATGAATCTATAATTTTGTTCCTGGATAGGATTACACGGAAAATATAGTGCCGATTTTGATAAATTCTGAACTTATCATGGGAACATGGATCTTGCACCCCTGACTCCCTCTCCCCCTAACTCCCCCCTCCCCAATTTATGTCCGCCTTTTAATTTTTTAATGTACATACCTACATTATTATACAGGCGTGTTTAATGTATAAATACATTATTCAGTGTCAGTTGTTGAATTAATGTTCCGGAAATTCATTAATGATAAATTAACATAATAAAAATACCACTTATTATTTAACGCTTTAATTTATACTCTTAACTTTAAAACATACTACATTATTTTTCTGACAGCTTCTGTTAGTTAGTGCTTCAGGTCACTGACTTAAATTTACAGTTACCTCACACCGACAGAGTGGTATTGGGTTCAAGCCAAGCTGTTTACCATAGCTCTTAATCGTAAGAAGTAAAGGCATTTGTTTATGTAGGATAAAACATGTAAACAATGCCTCATGTTATCCTCAACCAGCTATATGATGGTTACATAAAGGATCTGCCCTTAGTGACTTGAAAAAATTGCTTAAAGCAACTATCAAGTCCAAAAAGATATGATGTGCTACTCATACATGTATAATTGATTAAAGAACCTTAACTGGGCATATTTTAACTATTTTCATTGTTTCTTCTGTCTTACTCTAGGATTAACATGACTTTAACAGTGACTGCCTAAATCTGCCTGTAAATCTACCTGCTCTAGGATATTGTGTAATAGTATGATTACCATAGCAACAAAATTTCATTTGTCTAATCTAATGAAACTGATTCTAAGCATATTATACAAAATACACTAGATTGGGCAATAGAAAACATTTCTGAAGGAAAGAAATTTACCAGTTTGGGCTCAACTCTGAAATACATGTCTTTTTATATACCGGTAATTATATAGATACTGTCAGAACATGAATGTAGTGGGAACTGTTCTACATCTCGAAAAATAGCTGTCACATGTTTGACTGACAGTGTATGTAAAAAGTTTCTAAATGGAATTTATATAAAATATGTTCATAGAATCATGAATGGTGGGTTTGTTTCTATAAATTTAAATATGAAGTTAAATTAACCCATTTTTTAATGGTTATAAATAACTTTTTATGTTTGATGGTTCATTCATATAAATTATAATATATACAAAAAGATGATGGATAGAGCTAGGGATGATGAAATAGGCTCTTGGCAGTAATTGTTACTTAATAGTCTAGAGTTTTTGGTATATAAGCTCTCTCACTGATTTTACAGTTATGGCAATCTCCATAAACAGATATCCTATAGACTACTGTCATATCGGATCTCTTAGGGTCCCTTGGAGGGTCATATCAAGATGACCTTTGTGTTGTTGACCAATCATTGCATAGCTTTCGTCTAGATGAAACACTATTTGTAGCATCTTGATTTCATAATTTCTATTTTTAGACCTAGTTTTGCTAGCTAATTGACGATGATGTTATTCACAGGCTGTGATTGGACGGCTCTTTTCTAAATGTTGTGACATAGACAATGTAAACAAGTTACTAAGCATAATGATTGCATTATGAATATTATAATGAGAAAATGTTACCTAAATGTGACCCTCATAACGAAACTGCCAGATCTAAATTTGCCTGTTAGGCCAGCGGAGAATTTTAGATTGGGTTTTAAAGTTTAATCAGATTGCAGTTGCTAGCTCCTTCGGCTTGTGATCCTTTAGTTTATGATTTTTGGTCATACTACGTAGCGAGTTTTTTCTTTAAGCATTTTTCGAAGACAATGGCACCAGACTCCATATGGATGCATCATGCCCAGACCAATGGCACCAGCTCTGCATGTTCCCTTTTAGATTACAAGGTTTTTGGTTTTTTTTTTATTGGAAAAAGCCTACAGGTTGTTGATTTTAGGAAGAGTATTAAAATCTTATCATCTCTGAAAATCTTCTTCTTAAAAGTAAACACTTGCTTATAAGTTTAGACTTGGAGAAAAATCTTTGATTTAAAAGAAATTTTCAATTGGTTAGAAGTATTAAATATTTTCAATAACATTCTTTTAAATAACTTTTAAAAAACACCTGATTTACACCTGAGTGAGGTAAAGCAATTATAATAAGTAAATTTCTAGCTCAAGGAAATTAGGATGATAATAAATTAGTCTAATGTTGAGGCCATTTAGCTTATATTTCTCTATATGGCATACCATGAGAAAGATGTTTTGATGTATGACATAATATAACTGGACTAAACTGTTGCATGTACAAATTGTACTTATATATTGTTCAGTAAATGCTGTGGTATGAATAATGAGGTTATATAGAGATCAACTGCCTTGGGCAACCTTGGCTGTAAACTGTTGTATTAATTTTTATTGTACCATATATATGTTATTAAGTGGAAATTTTCTGTATGGTCCAAATTTCACATTTTCAGTTGCGAGTAAATCCAACTTTCCATTAAATTTTGTCCATGAACTCCGTAAATCTAAAAATCAACTTGTTCAATTTGCCTAGAAGTTGAAATTTCAGAACAGAATTGTTGACTGATATGAAATAAACAAAATAGTTATTTCACATACATAATTATTTAATAATCTAATAGTTTTTTGTTGAAAATAATTTTAAAACACTGTAATGATAGACATCTAAATCATGTACATTGTTGTTGAAGTTGTAAATTTACAGCTGAAAAACAGTCATCTACTTAAATGTTTTATTAGCACTTGCCAGATTAGTTACGTTTATAGTAAAAGACTAACTTACCTACTGGCCTAGCTATATAAAATAAATGATTTGAATTTTCACTTGTTGAATCAATTTTTATTTGTCCCAAGCTCTGTTCATAGACATGTTGATCGGGTGTATATTAACTTGTATGCACTTAAATGTAGGAGTCATACAAGTTGGATGAGTAACTTCACACATCTGCATTACCTTGCACACCTGCATTTTAGAACAAAAAATATAATTATAATAATGGGTGTTTTTATTACCTTATTTTTTTTCCAGTCAACACAAAACTCTTGAGTGCAAATATGATTTATTCCTACAATCTAGCATTGTAAATTGTTCATTTATTTAAAACTGTTATATTGAAGTCATTTATAATTATAATAGAATTACACAATATTCAGTTTGTTTAAAACAAAACATGGTTTAATTCAAAATTAACATTACAGTGTTATGTTTTACATACTTAGTAATTTTCATTCAGTTTTTGCTTTTATACATTTGATAAGATAGTTGTATTGTTAAATTTTATTCATTTGTCAGCGGGGTAAGCATTAAGTCTGCTGATTTAAATACTCACTGCAGTAATTCTGTATTTACTGTGAATCAATAAAAATTTACTTAAATCAGTGGAGTTAATGTATGAGCCACAGTGATAGACTGAATAGAATTTAACAATATGCATTACACAGTATTTAAAAGAAGACAAGAAACTTTACCCGAGTTTTCTAAGTTCTAAGTGGTTTTCCTTCGATTGCTGTTTGTCTGCTTCGTATCATTGTAAAGGTGACTCAGTCAGATATTTCCTCTCTTCTGAAATCTGCTAGGTTGTTGTAACGTGCTCTCAGTGTACTTAGTGTATTAGAGAAGTATAAAAAATATGGTAAGATTTAAGTTAGAAGATTACCATGTTCATATCTCAGCTTGCCTGTTGTTTTTTGTGTTATAGAATGTAACATTCCTAGATAGTGACACAAGTTTATTCTACTGGTTGCTACGACTACCTCACTACTTCATCTCATGAAATCTCTCATCAATCTTGTACCAGGTAGCCATCTAGCTCTCCTAGGGAGGTATATCATGTCTAGACATTAGAATATGCTTTTATTCTTCCAGGAATGTGGAATAAATCATTACTTGCCATGGGTGGATTGGCTCATTTTTTTCTCGTAGGGGGTGGGACGGGAGAATCAGGGATTGGTGGGTTTGGGAATTTTTCGAAGATATTTTGACTATGTGATTTTGATCAGAAAAATTTAGTTTTGTCTCCCATTTAAACCATTGTGCAAAATATATATTTTTAAAATTCCATGATGGATCCTTAACATTTGAACACTACTTGTTCACTCTATGTATTACTTTGATTAAAATTCAATGTTCAATGTTCAATGTTCTATTCATTCTTATGGATGTATTATTTGCTTGTTTTAGACTGTTCATGTATATATGCAACAAATTATTACTTTGTTGAACAGTCCGAGAACTAAAGAGCTTGAGTCTAGGGTTATATAGAATATAGGATGACTGGCCGTCGTGATGGAAAATAGTTGAAAATGCAGTGTGAAGCACAATACATTACTAAGGTCATGGACTTATTTAAACTGCTAAAGGCCTTGTTTCTATGAGAAAATTTATCATTACAAAACATCATTACTTCCAGGATTGCCTGCAAGACTGTCATAAGTGCTTTGCATAAAGAGCGAGTTACAACAGTCTTGCAGGCAACCCTCGGCTTGTTATAGAAATTGCCACTTAATACTTTTTGTAAAGCTCTGTGGGAATGGCTGAATTTCTTTTAAACATAATGTAAAAGTAAAAAAATGCCTTAAATTGCAATGTTCATTAATTTATGACACATTGATGTTTATATGAAATACAAAATGATTTATTATTATGCCTATTTTGACATTTGAATGATGCAGTGACTGCTTTGTCAGAAATTTTCAACTTTTTTGTCTATTTTTATAGATTTTTAAGTTTTCTTTAGTTTTTTGAAAATTTAACTCATGACTGTAGTTAATTAGCTCTAATGACTTTCATGTATCAAAAAACACAATATTACATGAATGTTAAATAATTTTAATTTTGTTTTTCTTCATTTATTTGTAATGTATTAAGTATAACATTAGATCTTAAGGCAGAATTCCCATAATAGCTGCTGTCAAACTTCGGGCGATGTCGGGTCATGTCGACAAATTACGTAAGCGGTTTTCGTCGGTGTCGTTATCAATCGATAAAGATCGGATGAACTTTTTTATTGTGTAAATGCCTCATTTTTCAAATATTATTATTATTTTTATTGTATTACCTCACAAGAATATTAATTCCCTCAATTATTTGAGAAAATAGGTAGAATTCGTGTAAAAAGTTTAAACCGGAAGTTTAAAAATCCAATTCAAATAATGGACGAAAAGATTCGTCCCCTAACAGATTCGTCCCCGAACAAATTCGTAATCAATAAGTTGTTGATGATTAATGCAATTAGACCGTAAAATACCATTATTTTATCTTTAAATTGTCAATAATGGCGTTTAAAAGTAAAATATATACTGTAAAGATGTGTTTACTTCATATTATGATGGACACTAGAGTTTTGACATTTTTTCAAAAAGGGGGTTGATGTATTAAAACGGCATTTTGTTTAGTTATCTGTGGTAAAAGTTTTTGTTCTTTGTTTTATTCATTGCCATATGGTTTAAGGTAAATTATTAAATGTGTAACTAGGAGTGCAGAAACTGTTTTCATAGTCAAAAATAAGGATACGGACTTGTAGTTTTTATAGCTGGTGAAAATCGTCACATTTTCTGTTGGGTCTCCCTATTATTAACTTGGTATGTGTGTAAAAATACCAAGGTAAAGTTATTAAAGTTGATGTATTTGCATTCATTAAAGTATTGTGAATTTTATCAAACAAAATTTATGAAAATAATTTGATTATTTAATTCAATTTTACATTTTAAAGACATATACCCCTTCAAATTTATAGTGTGATTCTTACTTATAACTCAATTTAAAAAAAATGTTATAAAAAATTTATTTGACGGTAAAAATTTAAAATATTTTGCCAGTGAATCTAGGTTGTGATCCTGATTATAAAGAAAGTAGCAAAAGTCTTATTCCTTGATATGTGTATTATGGGTATTCTACCTTAACAGTACATTAGTTAAGTACCTTGGACAAAGAATACTGTTGCCAGGTTCAATTCCTAACTTTGACTTATCATACCTTTTCATGAAAATTTGACATTAATGTTGATTATTCTCATGTTGTCAAATTTGACCTTATAGGGTAGTTCTGTACTGTAGCACGTCTGAGTATGAATTCAAAGGTTATAGGTTCAATTCCTGGGCCACTTGCTAGCTTTATTGGAGTTTGGTCATGAAAATTTCTATAGCTTTCCTCTACCCTATCTCTGTATTGAGTTGGGCAGTTGTCTCTGGCAAGTGTATCATGGGTTAAACACATAATGGTCGTAACTCAATATAAGAAAAGAGTGAGTTACGACCCTTTTGCTCTAAACTCGCGGTATGTGCTTTATAAGTACTAGATATAAAGAAGCTCTGTAGAGATCTAAGCTTATATATAAAGGGACAGTGAGTAGGATATCTGGCTAATTTGTCTAAAAATTGTTGAAATGAAGCATTACAATCATACATTAATGTGTTGCTACTGTGCTGAACTCAACAAAAAAAGAAATAAAAAGATACGTATGAAGTGTGAATGTATGATATGTAGAACAAGTAAACTAGGACAAGCTATCTCTTACAGGAATTTATATTTATCAATATTATCACATAGTATCACCTCATTTATCTTCAACATATCAGTCCTTTAGAAAACTACCGCTGATAACACTCCATGATTTGTCTTATTAGGATCCCGTTTTTTGTTGTTGAAAAAACAAATTTCTTCCTTGATCAATTTTAACCAATAATATTGAAATTTGGCATATAATGACTTTTGTCTTTTACTGATAATGTTCTAGATTGTTCTTAAGTAGGGCCTGCCCTCTTTTCTGACCTAACTGACCCCTTTCTATCTTCCCTTTCCACAGATCTGCCATAAATAACAACCTATGTGTAGAAATTGCAACATTAGAGACAGGTATCCCACTGATCCCTCTATTAGCAGGATGACTTCCCTTTTCTGAGCTATAAAACAATTACTTTAAACCATTGTAAGTTACCAGGTATTGCTTCATTGTATTCCATATTGGTTAACCTAATACTTGCTTTCACTGTCATCTTCATTTGTGTGATAAACCTCCTATCCCCAACTTTGATAACTACTCTGATAACTACTGAAGACATTACATAAATATTTTTTTTTTGGTAACCCGGGTTGATAGCGCAGTTGGTAGCTTTCGGGGATATGGAATCTTGTGTTCCGAAGGGGGTACAGGTTCGAATCCCATCCGGGGAGGTTATACCCTTTCATGAAAATTTGACAATAATGTTGATTTTCCTCCATTGCTAATAGATAATATGGAGAAGTTTCCAGCCTTGTGGAAGGGTAGGTGAGTACTGGCTATTGACAAGGGTTCAGGAAAGCTTAGTTAGGTACACTGGGGCTGCAAAATGACCTAAATTGTGTTGACACAGCATTAAACCATTAAAAAAAAACATTTTTGAGAACAAAGATGTTGGATGCAAACTCTTGGTTGGATTGAATCCCAATACTTTCCCTGCCTTGTTTTCCTGAAGATGAAGCTCTATCCTGTTTGTTTAGTACTTATGTACCAAGAAGCTAATTTGAGACTGATTTTATGTACCTTGTAATTTTTTGTTTAACAACTAAGCTTTAATAAATTTGTATACCTTTATTCAAACATTTGTAACTCAATTTCAAGATGAGAACTTAATTCACATGGTATGTCCATGGAGATACTTGTATTTTTTACCTTCTTTAAGCTTTAAGTAATGGCCTGTTTACAGCAGTGAGCTTTATAAAATGAATTAATTGTACTTTCATGTTTACAAATGAGTATGTGCATTGTTTTGACAGGATTTAATTTGTCACACTTGTTGAGTAATTAGGATATCTCCAAAGTTCTCTTTTAACAGTAAAGTAACACTTTATAAAGCCAAGTTTATATTATAATTATTATTCTATGATCTTGAGTCTGTATTTTCAAAAGTTGCTTAACCACTGATTTTAAGTCGTAGATTTTTTTTATCTTGCATTGTTATATTATCGTATGATTTTTACATGGGGTTTCCCCATGTTTAGTAGCAGATTGTTGCAAATCCTTATTATAATGCTTTGTGCACAATTAGCCCCCCCCCCCCAGTTTCGAAATTAAAGGGATAATTACAACTGCAATCAAAATAGTCTGCTTTACAGGTTAACAAGCAGCTTCCGTTAGTTAAATGATTCTGTGTTATTACACTCCAGCATAACTGCATGTCGGACATTGCTGTTAGCCCTTTGATTAAATATGTAGAGTTACAGTCCTTGAATTGCATAATCAGTGTTAGCATTTACAGTTTAACACATTTGCCAAAACCTGGCTAGCAAAAATTACTTATTTCATATCAGTCTTTAGTAAACTTACAGAATGATGTTTTTTTTTTCTATTATCCCTTTACCATCAATAAATAAATTCCTCAAACTTTCCAATCACCCCTCGTATAGTCAGGCTAGTTGATAATTCAATTTTGCCCTTTACTATATAACATAAAAACCGTGGTAATACTTGAGAAAACATAAGGGGATTATTCTGACTACAGGAATTTTTTGTGATATCATATTTCCTGTTTCTATTATTGTGATCTCTTCAATGCTTTACATAATAATGAAGTCTTGTTTGTGGACACTCCATAAATATTCAGCTTACTGACTGTTAATTCAACTATATGTCAACCAATGCAAGTTTCTTCTCAAATTGCTTTGTAATTATCACACTTGTTTTGGAAATACCCGAGACTTGATAGACATTTTTATAAGAAGTTTGGCACATTTCCTACAGTATGGCTTTGATGTTTGACAAAATTTGAAGAAATTGACACTATAAGCTGTAGTTAGTATGATAATTGTATTGACTGTTTGTTGTTGAGTTCGTAATTATTGAATGAATATTTTTTTTGAATTTATTGAAAAGTATTCCTTTCATTGACCTAATTTTCATATGAAAATGGTGAACTTCATGTAATTTTGTGTCAACAAGAAATTATGTGTTAATTTTAGCAGTTAAGTTCCTGTTATAGAAAAGATATCAAATTTGTCACAAATAATGGTTTCTAAAATGATATAATTGGAATATATTATTATACAGTTTTTTGAATGACTAACTAATTAGTTAAGAGTTAATCTTGGCAGACTGTCAGAATAATAAAATAAGGCATATACTGTAAAACCTTGCCTGACATCTCTTATGTTACTGACAATTCTATATAAAACACATATATCAAAACATTGCGATCCAGACCAGAAAATCAAGTATGAATATTCGTCACGTCCGAAATCAGCGAATTGCGATTTATTTTGTTTTGAAAAAATGAAAGAACATTTTCAGCTTAACTACAATTGAAAACGAGTCACTCTTCTTACGTAAACTTAAATTTATGTAGGTACCGAAAAATCTTGTGTCAAAATTCGATTGTTACACATTTAAACAAAAATGTTATCACTGAAAATGCCCATAAAACGTCTGGTAATAGACGTGTTTGGAATACATTGTTTTCCATATAGTAAATACCCTTTTAATTCTTCACTAACTCTTTTTATTACATGAATTCTGTATACTTCTGGAATAACAAGTGATTAGTGGTTCGATTCGTGAATTGCTACACGTGAATCGTGGTTCGGATCAGATCGCCACTTGCTCAACGATCCACAGCCCTACAATTACTAGTGTCAGCAGGTGGTTGATGTAGAGAGGATTTACTGTATATTTATTTAATGATTTATATAATATTTAAGATATGCTATTTTAAATGATGAGAAATGGTAAACATATTTAATATGATAATATATATAAATGATATCAAGTGATTTTTGTATGATTTTATAAATAGAAATATTTTATTTGATAATCTTTGTGTATGAAAACGGTTTAACATTCCTGAGTATGTTGATGTATTGCTATGTCATTTATATACATTTTATAGCTATCATTTTTACTGTAAATATTGATTTTGTAGAAGAAACCAGCCCAGTGGGTTGAGTGTTTGCTCACCGATATAGGGTGTTGGGTTCAATTCCAGGATAAAGAACCTACATATAATGGAGTTTTTTTAATGAAATATTTCCTATTGTCTCTCTCCCACATTGCTACCTTTTTATCAGGTAGGGCTGAGAGAATATGTGCCTGGTACTGGTTAAAAGTTCTTGAGATGAAAACCTCTCTAATTGAATTTAGTAGGTTATTATCTTATTATATCTAAACATGCTAGACAAAAGTTTTTGTCTTTTCAAGGTTCTTAGATATTTCAAGGCTTCTTTTACTTGTTCATGATCACATGACTTAGTACTAATGTGTGTACTGGTGAAAAAAATGTGAAAACACCCTTTTTCTTGTAAATACAAATTGTCCATCTTCAAATAAGTTGAAGTTCTTTTTTTTATTGTTCTCTAATTTCAAGTACTGTCAGTACTTTGATTTTGAAATGGAAACATCTTTTACATCCATGTTTAAGGGTTCTAGTAGAAGTTGATTATAATAATGATTTTAGTAGGCCTATGTATTCTGTGTAGTATATTAGTCTACAGGTTGATTTTTGATATGCAAATAAAATAACCGAAGCTTTGAGTAAATACTTGTATATAATTTACTTGTATAAATAAATAATGGTTATTAATTGGCTTGTATTTTAAATTTAATAAAAAAAGTGATCTTGGCATTTTTTCAGGTTTTTTTTCATTGCTGTATACGGGTACTCTTATTTTTGGACTAATGAATGTATAAAACTTGGATATTATGAATCTTTTTAGCAATATATTGCCAAAATTTTATGTTTTATGAATGGATTGTATGTACTTTGGCCTGATAAAGAAACTTTTATTATAATACCCATGTTTGTATTATATATTGGTATTTTTTGCTTCATGGAACTTGAAAAGAGTGGAATGCAAATATTACATAACTGGAACAGTTCAGATCCTCTATGGTTGGGTTGTTGATAAAAAATGAAATATTTTATATTCAGTAGACAAGTGTCTCTCTGTCAACTTATGTTGAATTATTGAGGCATAGTTTTTTGCTATACATGAAGTAACAAACATAATATTTGTTGGTTTATGAATATTTTTTGTGTTAATTTATTTATTCAGTACAATTGTGTTGTTTGGAAATTAATATTTTGTTCTGGTCAATAAACTGAATTGTTTGCTAAAGACTAGACTGAGCAATTTCAACTATTTTCGCCATTACAAACATTTACTTGACCGTAATGTAGGACATTTTATGACAAAAAGTAGTCATTTTATTAAGTCCAGAAAATGCAATGCCCTCAAAAATTTCCTGTGCAAGCATACAGACTGTTGTACTGTAAGTTTGCTGGTAGCTTCAGATCTAAAATGTTCACTGACCACTTGGATACGACCATTTCAGTGTGTTGCTACTGTGTAAAACCCAACAAAAAACTATTAAGGCTGAATTTCTTTAATAAACTAGTTGTGACAATATCAGTAACATTGAAAGACTATGTGCTTGTAATCTTTACTTGAGCCTAGAAAGTCCAGTTTTTCTGAAACCCACAGGGCTAAGTGACATCAGTTTTAAAGTATGTTGCCCAGTTGGACAACCAGCTATATACTTTACTACTAATGCCTGAAACAAATGTTTAGTAGCAGTTACAAGTTGTTAGAACTCAAATATAATATAAGTTGTCAGGGGCAATAGGACAACCCTTATTGTTAAGCCCTGAACAATAGGTATATTTTATATCATATTGTGACAAATTCACTCTACAATACAGGATGTTTAATTAAATAAAATGGTTTCCGAGAATTTCTAAATGTAGACATGAATGAAGTGTCAAAGTTATTTTTTGTATACAATTTTGTTATATAATGATGTTGACGCTTGTATACCTCATTAAAACTGGTCTATCACCTGACTTTTATAGTTTTCTTTGATTCATTGCTTTAATTAAAGACGCCACTGATAATTATGCTCCCAAAATATATATAATTATGTTAAATAGAGCTGCTGTATGGATCAAAGTTTTTTTTAAATAAGCCAATAAAAAAGTAGATAAGATTTGATTGTATGACTTATAATGACAGGTATAATACTCTAGTTGTTCATTGGTTTGAAATATTTGTGTAGGTGTTTGTTATTGTGGTTTGTACGGTGTAAAACTTGTAGGTTCATTATTGTCACTCTCTGTGTCACAAGAGTTGTTGCCCTCTTTTTTGTTGTTTTTTGTTGTTTTATATGGCAAATGTCGCGACCCATTTATTTATATTGGTTATATTGGTTGATTGCCTGTTACTTGATAAAATGTAGTGAAGTTACTGGTACTTCCTTGGTGATATCATATTTTCCCCTGGTTTTGATGGCTATTTGATTGAATATAGCAAGTCTTGTAGCAATCTGAATAAACAGATATCCTATAGATTGCTGTTATATAAGCTGCAAGTTAGCTAGAAGAGAATTTTAGACCGGGTTTTGTAATCAGATTTGCGTTGTAGCTATTTATACAATAATATTCTGGAAATATCTTGTAAATTGATAATTTGTATGATTTTATAACTTCCTTGTTGAGTCTAGAATCATTAACAAATGTCATCATGGCCATTTATGATTTATTAGTTGTCTACTTTTCATGATATTTCTCCCTCAATCTCTTTTAACATGCTGCTATTCACTGTTAAGGTAGAACTTCTCTAAAGCTTATAAAGACAAGAAAGTGTTTAATGTGATACTTTGTAGAAAGACTGGATCATGTAAATTTCAGAAAATCAAACTGATCAAAAGCTTGCCAAATTTCAATGCTGATTGTGACTAAGTCTGGAAACATGATAAAAGTATTGGTAATCAAAATGCATTTTGGGAATTCAACCTTAACAAATTGATTCTTATTCTCTTAGCTGGAAACATCTTAATGCCTTTGTCGTGGAAACTTTTGATTGCAATTTTTCATCCTTACCTTTTCAATGTAATATCTTGATTAAAAGTATCTCAAGAATCTTGTGGAATGGCAGCCGAGAATGATCCTTGCTTCTAAGCCATATATCATGATATAGTGTGCTTCAGTAAGACAGCAATGAGAAGTCTAATTATTATGAAGTACTTTACCTGTAATTAGTTAGGTATCTGCCACACCTGTATTTTTATAGATAGAAATATTAAAGTGAATATTAAAACATGATATAGTAAACATTAGAAGCACTTGAAGTACTTGAGAAATTTATCAACTTTTAACTTATAGAATGTGAACATATAACATATAAAATGTGAAAGTGATTTTATAAATTTTGATGCTTTCATGATTTCCTGAAAATCATTCTGAGTAATCAAGTATTTTATTCAAATTATTATCCTCGGATCATTTTGCTCTTATTATATTGTTCCTCTGTATTGATAATTTTGTTTATTTCAAGTCTTTATTTTTTTATAGCCTTAATGTGGCGCTCCTAAAATTCTGGATAAAGTGGACTTTGAAGAAGATATCTTTTCCATTGTAAAAGCTGCTGAAATCATGAACTTAGGGATTTTTAGGATTTTTGACAAATTTGAACTTACCTGTTTTCTTTTGTCCTCATGTTATGAGGAGATATGTGTATATATTTGTGGTCAGACTATTGTAACAAGCGGTCAGGTAATACAAGGTTACATGTAATATGTGTGTGGTTTATAGACCAATAGTCATGTTTGGTGTGAATATAATGTATAGACTGTAACATGACAAAATTACCTCCCTTTGTTGTAATACATTGATGGTTAAATATGGTAAAACATTGAAGGTTAAATGTGGTGAAAATATTGGTGGTTAAATATGGTGGTTAGTGGCTATTTCAAAGTATGTTCAGTCATTTTAATGGTGGTGGCTTTGTTCTGTGGATCTAAGCTTTTAGGTAACTAGGCACTACAGCTGATTCTAGTTGAGCTGTTATTTCAGTCTCAGGTAAACTCAGAGCTCTTAAAACTCTTCAAGGATCTTGTCATGTTCAGAAGCAGTTAGTATATGAACTGACTGTCTTGATTTGGCTGAAAAAGATGTTGATAAAGCTGTGTAAATTACCATGGTATTAAAGACAATAAGACAGAAATGCTCTTTTTGCATCCTCTAGAATGAACCCATAGCAAAAAGCAACTTTGACATTCCCATTGTTCCCATTGAATTGCTATAAGTGAACTCATTAATTTAAAAATTCTCAGCCTGTACTAATGATCTATTTGTAACTGACCTTATATTGAACTGCTACTAAAATGTATTACTTTCATATTTGAAGTCACACATAGTTTAAATTAGCACACTATAAATATTTCTAGAGAAAATCCTTTGTTAAATATTTTAGTCTTCAATTATCGAAATTACTAATCAACATTTTTCAAATTCCTTTAAAAAATTTAATGTTTATACACTCAGTTTATTTTCTAGGTACATTGCTTTCTAGATCCTTAAGGGTTTCAGGTATTGCAATTGCTGTACTTATTCATACATGAATCTTGATTGTGTAGAATTGTTGATGAATACATTATAAAAGCCAACATTCCTTTGCAGTCCCAAAGCTAAAGCCTGGACCTAGGGAAAGTTTATTAAAGGAATATGCAGGCAAATGACTGTGCCAAAAGTATAGAACCAAGTTTAGTCTTTAAAACAGTATTAAGAACGTAAAAATCACTTACTTTGTCACATATAACATTCAACTGAACGATTTAAAACATGTGGCATACACATTGTTGAAAATGAAAGTCAGATACTGAGGGAATCACCAAGCTATTTATAGATTTGTTATGTTGTACTTGCTGAAATAATACATTTTCATTGGTCACATCTTGTCTTTTCAACATTCTTAGACGGTTAGGATATTTTTTTAATAGAATTATACTAATGTTGCATAATAATAAGCTCTAAGTATCTTCTCATCAGTAAATGCATATTTTAACACTAATCTATTTTTAGCTAACCTGACCCATGTGGGTCTAGTTAGGAAACACCCCAAATATTACGAGAAAATAAAGAAATATTTTGCCAAGTAAAATAACAGTGTGTCTGTGGCATTCACAGTTATAAAAAATATAAAGGAAATATGATGTTGAGCTTTTGCCTTGCAATTCCTTTAAAGATTGTATAAATTACTTGTCAGACTAGTTAATGATTTTGCCGGCATTAAGCACCATTGAAAGTTTATTGTAGCGAAATAAAATATATTTGATTACTTGTTATAAAAATGTGAAGGATGGCTTGTGGAAGCCATAAAAAATGAAATGTTTATGAAAACAAATTCTGTTAGTCACTATTGTTTTCAATGGCAGTAATTTTCAAGCCTGAGAATAGTTGACTATTTCATGAAAATTGTTTCTGCCTGGGTATATGGAACATGGACGTCCTATTGGGACAATGAAGCCTTGCTAAAGATATAATTGTGTCAGGCAAGGTAATAGTATCAGATTTAAGTCTAGCTGAGTAACATAAGTAAAACAGTATGACATATGACACAAATATGTCCCTGTATTATAGGCAGGCGGCATTGTGAAATTCAAACTCTTTCTATTTTTAAAAAAATGCCAATCATGGTCTGCCTGACCAACAGAAATATTTCATATTTTTAATTAATTTAAATATATTTTGATTTCAAAGGGGAGAAATTTTTGTGTACAATTCTTCAAACATGCCTATAGAAAGAAAATAATACAAGCTATGTATAGAAGTCAACAGCTTATGTTTGACCAGTGAAGTATTTATTCATGTTTGTAGTTTGTTATTTACCTGTATATAAATGTATATTATAAAGAGTTGAATGGGTAAATTCCTCACATATTTTTATAAGATGAACTGTTTAAACACTAAATAGATTGGTAAATAGGGCTTCATACAAAATGTACGAGAAAATCGGTCAGCCATTTAGAAAATCTATTCATCTTGTATGAAATGAAGGAGAAAAAATGTTTGTGATATATTAAACGTACTGTAAATGTTGTGCATTATATATTAAATTTGAGCTGCAGTAGACTGTAAATTCATTATATTTATGCATAGTCCTTTTATTCCCCTCACCCCCCCTCTCTCCCTCTCCAAAAGAAATGCCGGCTTTTCATTCAGTATATTATAATCCAGATGTGATGTTGAAAATATTTTTTTCTTTTAAAATTAAAATGCATTTTGCATTTCATATTTGACATTAGGGTTTCTCTATAGACACTGAATCCATGGTTAATATTTGAATAACTTTGAAACCACAAATGGTTAAAAAAACAACCTGAAATACATTAAGTTTATGTTGAATTAGATGTAAGATCTTGATGTACAATGTACAGTGTTTAATTGAACATTAGAAATACAAGTGAAGTTCTATAGTTGTTAAATACATGCCAAGAGTCATATTTCATTCTTTTTTTGTATTGGCATACAGTTAAATCTCTGAAAACCAGACTTTGTCCAGACCGACCAAAAGGTCTATAATTAACAAACTGAACAAAAAGTCTAGTATAAACGGACCGACCAAAAAGTCTAGTATTAACAGACCGACCAAAAGGTCTAGTATTAACAAACTGAACAAAAAGTCTAGTATAAACGGACCGACCAAAAAGTCTAGTATTAACAGACCGACCAAAAGGTCTAGTATTAACAAACTGAACAAAAAGTCTAGTATAAACGGACCGACCAAAAAGTCTAGTATTAAAGGACCAACCAAAAAGTAAAGTATTATCAAACCAACCAAAAAGTCTCGTATTAAAGGACCGACCAAAAGTCTAGTATTATCGAACCGACCAAAAAGTCTAGTATAAATGGGCCGACCAAAAGTCTAGTATTAAAGGACCGACCAAAAAGTCTCGTATTAAAGGACCGACCAAAAAGTCTAGTATTAAAGGACCGACCAAAAAGTCTAGTATTAAAGGACCGACCAAAAAGTCTCGTATTAAAGGACTGACCAAAAAGTCTAGTATTAAAATGAACCAACCAAAAAGTCTAGTATTAAAATGGACTGACCAAAAAGTCTAGTATTAATGGACCAACCAAAAAGTCTAGTATTATTGGACTGACCAAAAAGTCTAGTATTAATGGACAAGTCCAGTATTAATGGACCAACCAAAAAGTCTAGTTTTAATGGACTGACCAAAAGGTCTAGTATTAATGGACCAACCAAAAAGTCTTGTATTAACAGTATACAGTTTTCTGAGTTTCTACTGTACTATAAAATGACCTATAGTCTAATATGGATATTGATGAATACATAAATTTGCAGGAAACTTTGATTTCTACAATATAACAAATATTTGACACCATCTTTTCAATAGAAAATGTTGAGTTATTTTACTTTTAGAGCAATGCTTATGAGAACGTGTATGAGGCTAGTGCTGGTTGTTGCTTGAACTTAGTTCATTAAGCTGTATAATTATTACAAAATTCTCAACAATGAATTTAGCGGCCAGTTTCTGAAGGAATAGCTCTAGCTGGGGGGTCTGTCCCCTGGTACCCTTCTTACACCAAAGGTAATAAGTATATGCTATGAAAGTGAGGGTACCAGAGGGTATAGTGCTAGCAATCAATATCTGTAGGAAACTGGCTCTAGTATTCATACATTTCTGCATCAACTTGTGATTGATAGACTTACCTCTGTGTACAGCCAACAGTAACACATTTTACTATATTTCATGATTTTGAAGTACTTTATTCTTTAACAAAAAAAAATTAGAAAATTTAGGGTAAATGTCGATATGTAAATATTTTTTTGGTTAAAAATGTAATATTGTAATAAATATGTCTACTTATTTGACTCATAGCACATTACTTTTGATATATTTATCAAAATTTGGTTGATTTATTGCACAATTACTGCTTTAAAATATCTCAATCATTTTTATGAGTAATAAACTAGTGAAATAGTTTATAACAATACGTTGATACGTTGGGTCATCATGGCCTTAAAGTTGTGGAAAAAATGTTTGTCTGATTTACTGCTGAATTTATTGGCTTTAATAAATATAAATTATAGATTTTAAGTAGTTAATAGATTTGCATTTATATTTTATACTGAACTGGGATAGCAATACTGATAATCACCTAGGGAATGTTTTTAAAACCTTTTCAACTGTATCAATCATCGCTTTAAGCCACTAGCTAATTGAAGCTAGGGACTACAATTTTTAGTTTAAAATTGATTTAGGCTAATGAAAATTTAATACTTATTTCATAGTAGTCATGCTGGTTGAAAATTTGGCCATAGCATATAAAACAATAAATCTAGCTTATTTTCAAGAAATTTTTAGGCCATTACTGCTTCATGTTTTAACATTATCTGCATAATTATTCACTTCAATCCATGACTGGATTTTTTTTTCTACCCCAGTTTTTGAATTGTAGATTTTAAACATTGGTTGACCTGAATTTGTGTAATTTAAGTTGATAGGTGTACACAGAACAGTGGTATATATTTGTTCATGATAAAATTCAAATAGTTTTGAAATATTTTGGTATGTAAATTGTAGTTTGAAATACAGAAGAAGTCACTAAAACGTCTCTCTACTTGAAAAACCAGGTCAAAAATTTAAACATTTGGAGTGATAATACTTTAAGTCTCTGTTTTATCAAATATCTTGGGTTACAGTATAACAGTTTGAAGTTATATTTATATTCAATGTTATATTTATAGCATTGAATGTTCAAACTGTCGGCAATTGATGTTGACTGTTGATTTTTAAGGAATTTTTTTTTCTGGAAAATGGGTTCATTATTTTTGGCTCAAAGAATTAATTTATGGCTTTAATCTTGTTGTGTTTTCCTAAACCCAGTGTCTGTAATGTCCTTGCAGTTAGTGTTAAAATTTGATAAGTTTCAGTTTAAACTAAATTTCATATAATGACTAAAGGTTCATAAAACCTTGCTGATTTAAATACTCACTACAGTACTTTAATACTCATGATCAATATTATTTGATCCCTCTATTTATGTTTAGCAGTAGGTAGGAGTAATGTATGCACCACTGACAGTTCAATGAAATTTTGCAATACTGGCATAAAAAACTGTCCAGCAAAACTGGTTACATACTTCCCTCAGTATGAGTTCTATAGTTGTTGTTGATTATACACCACCTTGTTGTTTGATGAGGAGAGAAAAACTATCTGTACATTTTAGTAAGATGAATCATAGTTAGGTAGCTTAGATAGATTACCATTATACTGATGTAATACATTTGGTTTCTATAAGAGTTTTATATTGTTTTCTTGTCTATTGGTATTACAATGAAACATTTCTTAGCAGTCTTAGATCACCTTGACTCACTAGCCTGATGTTCAGGTAAAGTGAAAATTAATTTGGGCTTATAAAAATTACTTTTTTATGTAATTTGTGCTAGTGCTTGTGAAAATTGAAGGCAATTTCTGACAAACAAGGAATTTTGCTTTGTTGAAAAATGGGTTCTTTGACAGTGACAGGCTGAATAGTTAAGGTACAAAAACCACCAAATTATTAAAGGAAATATTAAATGAGTTCCTAAGACATGTGAATGTCCATACAAGTACAAAACTTTAGATGAGAAATGTCTTTTCACTGAGTAAGCCCCGATATTGGTTAATACAGAATTAAAATTTTGTTGACCATTGACTCATGTTTTATTGTAGTATTTAACTCACAGATTTGTCTGGTTTTTGTATTCATTGTTTTTAACAATGAATACTCTGTTACCAATAGATTAATAGCGGTATTCCGATCGGAGTCCTATACTGACCTATTGACCTATATATCTAATCAACAAAACCGAACAGCATCCGGATAATTCCGCTACAATAAAATAGTTCGCAAATAGTTCTTTTGTTTCATCGATCATCTGTGTATTCCTACGCGTCAATTTAATTACGCATTTAACTCGATCTACATCAAACCTTTCTTCGAAGTGACACCGAGTATTGACAAATTTGTGAACAATTGAACAATGGTAGACAAATTATTACGTAACTGATAATCGCGGATGTATACATCGATTTCATTCATGAAAAATTATGAATGAAAACACGTTTCCGTATCAAGCGCTATAGTCACGTGACTACAAATATGCATTTGCTGACAGACATCGGAAGACAAAGGAATTGAAGGAAAGTACTCGAAACTAAATCAGTTTCTCTTAATGCAGTTTACAGTCATTCACATTATTGGAAGGAATTGTTTGCAAACAATTCCTTTCTATGTCAGCGCTCCCAGAAATGAGAAAAAGAACGAACAACACATAATTGAACTCTGTTGCGACCCAGAAAATAATATAGCAACAGAAAAATGTGTATACTCGAGTACTATCAATTGCAGACGAGTTGAAAAAAATACAAATTTAAACAAATAGTACTTAAAATTATGATATTCAATGTTTTCACATTAATAAAACTTTATTCTATCTGTGTACGGAGAAAAGTTATTTTGTGCATTGCGCATTTTTATATGTCATGCATTTGTATATGTATATAAATTTAGCACAATTATTAGCGTCGTGTCTGTGGCCTAGTGGTTAGCATGTCAGACTACCAATCATGAGGTCGTGAGTTCGAAGCCTAGGCGCGTAACATTAATTTTTATTATTTTTTTTTTTTGGTTTAGGCTACAAAAAATTGATCATGTTCGTCAGATTTACGCACTTAAAATTTAGAAAATGGAAAAATTTTTTTGCTCTAGTTACTTTTCACTTATAAAATGAAAACATCAATTATAAATGCAACCATGTTTGATCATCAGTTGAACACTGACGTAAACTTGATGTTTTCATCAACTCTACACTGCTCTAGTTATGTGACGTCATGTCCCCCTGCTGTGTTATTTACGACAAGCAGGTAAGACGGGGTAGAATATTTAACATTATAATTGTTAATGCCCCAAAATACTCGACTGACTTATTTTGAAATAAATTTTGCATAACTTACCCCAAGACTATATTTATATACATAAACAGTGTTTCTGCAATCTTCAAAAATCTGAGAGTCATTTTTGACCCCCTCTTTTATTTTTTGAGGGTCATTTGAAGTTTAAAAGGGTCAGTGTTATAATTTGACTATTTACCCCAATTTTTATTAAAAAATGAGCTGCATAATAAAAATGAAGGGTTGTTTTGCTCCTCTAAAGATATATGGAGATGTTGACGACCTTGTTGAAGGATGTGTACTGTTTATGAAAAAGGGGTTCAGCAAAACCTGGTTAGGTGAGCTTGCAACCATGAAATGACATTTTTTTTGTCAACACAGTGTTAAACTGAACAAAAATCAAGTATTAAATAGTTACCAGGGTTTTATCCTTCACATGATCACATAAAACATAAAATATTGTCTTACGTAAAATTGCAATTAAAAAAAAAAAATCCACGGAAAATATGTAAAATCGTCGATTTTCGAATTGTAAATTTTCCAAATCTTTTACATTTACAAATATTTTTAATGTTAAATGTCTCAGTTTAATGGTTTGAAATAATCCACAAAAATCGCCGACATTTCACAAGAAATCGCTGAGCTTTTTTGGAAAAAAATAAAATCATCAGTTTATACCGTCTAAAAGTAATTATTTAAAAGTAACAATTTAAAGACGGTGCTATTTTAAAAATAGGTGAATGTATTATTGTAAACAAGGGAACAAGCTTATCTGCATTTGCCAATATTTTTTTAATCGGCAATTTTCTTTTGATCATAATTATTAAGCAGACAAATAAAGAACTAGGTCATTCTTGTTTCAAGCATAATAATTATATTAACATTTAAATCAAACTTAACGCTATGATAACACACTGAGACATTGCAACTAAGACATTGCTGTGTAATAAAACATCAAAGAGTGTGAAAAGATGCCGATACGACACACATCTTAACAATGTCTAACATGTGTAAATTTGTAACCAAACAAAGGATTGAAATGAATTAAATCGCTGGTAAATGATCAAATATATACAATTTACAGACCTTTGTGACACATGTTAATTTAATAAGACAAGATCACTATGATTTTAAATTGATACCTCGTAACCAAATGCTCGCGTCATATACAATGATTAGTGATCTACTTATCACCGAAAAAAGGACTGTTGTAAAGCCGTCAAAGTTATTTTTGGCAGCATATATTTGTGTACTGTCGTTAAATTTAATTGACAAAGTTATGATAGAATAATCAAAATTTGAAGTTATCTGTTGCTTTCACTGTGTATCGGTATGAAAAAATATACCGATGTTTGGGACGCTATAATTTACCTTGTTATCTTTGTCTCGGAATGAACATAAAAGAAAAAGATAATAATTTACTGTAATATATTGGTTGCGTCACAAATGACGCACTTAACACATTTTTACGGGTCATCACTGAAAAAAATGCGTCAAAGACGCAAAAAACGCACAGTTGCGGAAACACTGGCCTAAAGGTTTAGTCAATTTTTATTTTAGAAGGGTTCTGATGTAATTGTTTTCTTTCACATAATTTATGACAAGCCTCTATTTATTCACTTTAAAGTTTTCCAGTTTGGTCCATTTTCATTTTATAGGGATGCTGACTCTAAAATCCTCATACATGATGGCTTAAATAATCTTAGTAGTTGTTTGTTGTTTAGTTGTTCCCATATCATCCAAATAATATAACTTTATTTATACTCAAAAAGTCAACAAGACTCGTCCATTTATATTTACGGGGGTGCTCAACTGGTACTCATTCTGGATTACTAAATTATATTGAGCAGTTGTATGTCGTTGAGTCATTCTCTTATTTACCCAATAACATTAAGACTTTACTAAAACACCAACATCAACAGGTTTGATCTATCATGATGTTAGCGGAGCTTATTCTAAATTGTACAGAAATATTGGAAGTATTTAATTAAAGGTTAATATTGAATGAATTCACTTAGTGTATTAGCTATGCAGTATAGTAAATGCAAATGGAACAAAATACAGTTAATTATGACGTATGTACCTTATGAAAAGCATTTATGTATGTTAACAGCAAATAATCTTTCTTACAACAACCTGCAAAATAATCAAAACTATATACCCTGTACCCCAATATCAAAATAATATGGTTCAAGTTAGAAAGATTTTGACATATTTCATCTTTGAATGTACATGATTGTATCATATCAATATGCTGAATAAATGACCAACTGGTATAAACACTAAAAAGTTACTTATTATGCTTTTTCTGAACTACATGCTGTAATGTGATTTTCTGTATAATGTTCATATTTAACATGTATTTTTCCATTTGTATAAAAATTCTCATGAAAATATCACACATTTATTCCTCGCTTTTCGATCGCTTCTCAAAATGTTTTTTTTTCGCTGGCCAGCTCTATTTTTTTAGACAAAATTCATAGAACATATGATCAATTCATTGAGGCCTTAACGCCATAGCAACACATATTGTATATGTTATATCACGGAGATCAGTCCATCCACTCACTGTTCCTGAAAAGGCAAAATCTCTGGATCTAGCTGTTAACCAAAAAGAAATCACATCGATGACTGAGTGGTAGGAGGGAGAATTACCGTAAAAATTATTTCATAACTAAGCTCAACGAAAGTATGCCCCGCCCATGAATAAAACCTACGACCCCTCGATCAGTAGAATAATGGGCCTGTAAAATGAAATATGAAACACAGTTGACTATGAATGATAAGAAGGTAATGAGTGATATCGAAATAGTATCTTTGAACTTGTTGAAGTCATCAACATAATTAATGTTTGGAACATATATCACCTTTTCTAGTTTGTGTGTACTAATGAACTCGGGTATTAAATCTTAGCATAACACTTTGAATCTTAACATTTGTTTATTTTCTTACATAATATAGATAATTTGTGCATATAAAACACTTTCAACTATTTTGCAAAAAATAACCCCATTCACTTGACGACATTAACCTCTTTGTTAAATCAGTTCATCGAATGAAAAAAAGAAATTTATCATACAATTAATTCTTAATAATATTTGTAAATCTTAACCTTCATCATTAAACACCATCAGTGCAGGTAAAATTAATTTCTAAGACCTTTATGATAAGCAGAAATGGGGGTTAAATACATTACTTTCTATTCAGTTACTATATAAATCATAGAATAGCAGCAGGGTGTTAGTCCAACTTTACTAAAAAATGTGCACTACGTAGCACACATAACAGATAACAATTACATAGTTTTAAATCTCTCCTATATTAGATTTTTTGACACACAGACTAATTAAATAATGTGATAGTCATATTGTAACAGTTAATAGCATTGACTAATTACAACAGTAGTCATAGTAATACGTAAATTCAATCGTTCAATATTGTAAATGACTCAAGCAGATTTTTATTGTGAAGAGAGTTTGATAAAAAATGTAATCACCAGCATTAATAATATCTACGGTCATTCTGTCCCCTTCCCCTGATTCTAAGTCATGTAGGACAGTCGTCAGTCACTGACAAAGTATGCACCCAGTAGTTTGTTAACAGCAAAATCCTGAGATAAAGCTTCTTCAGGAACAGTGAGTAGGTGGACTGACCGCTGTGATATAATCTATATAAGGTGTTGCCACAGCATAAAACCCAACAAAAATTGAATAAATCTAAACACAATGAATACCCCAGTACTTTCAGTGCTTTGATTATATAGGTAAACCACTAAAGAGATTCATAATTTATAAAAATTTCACTTAAAAAAGTTTTTCTTTCTACTCTTTTGCCAATGAATTTTGCATTGTTACGCTGCAATGAATTCCTCAATTATATTTTACAATATTGATTTGGCAATTTTGGCATTTTAAAGCATGTTCATGCCAAGTGTGGATTTTTTCGCATTGAAGAAATATATTTTCTGTCAAAGTTAAATAATTTTTGAACATTTGGAAATTTTCAAGAAATAAAAAATCACTCTACCACAGGAATGTTTCTCAGGAATGATTGTCTTACCACCCAGGTATAAAACTTAAGGGATGGTAAATGGAGTATTAAATAACACAACATTTTGATAATTGGCTTTTACTGTTAAGATTTTTGTACTTCATAAAATTCATCTTACTGTAAATTTAAGATTTTTGTACTTCATAAAATTCATCTTACTGTAAATTTCTTTGAATTATTTTATCTTTCTTGGATTTTTTTTCTCAGCATTTATTTTAGATAATAGTTATCTTTGTACTTTAGCTGCTAATGTTCTTACATGTTTATGATGTCTACCAAATGATAAAATCATGCACTTTCTTTCTATAAGAGATTGTTCTATAGCCAATTGAACAAGAGGGCTCACCTTGTTGTTACAATACAAATCCATCATGTTTTTAGCTCACCAGAGCACAAAATGTTCAGGGTGAGCTATTGTGTGTGTGGGGGGGGGGTCTAGTGCGATTTGCTTCAGTGCATGTGTTTGTAGTCAACAATTTGTTAAAAAGTTTCTTGTCAAAACCATGAAACCCACAGTTTCCTCTTGTTTCAAGCCTAATTAGGATAGTACTTCATGATATTGTTGTAAACAGAATCAGGGTATTGCTCCTTGCACCTCTTTTTTCTCTATTTCCCTAATTTCTGCCCAAAAACACCCTTTGAGCAGGAAAAAAGCTAGATTTCCCTTGAATTGACAGTGGACTGCTCCCTGATTTTAAGGCAAGGTGGTTCCATAATGGAATAAGGTGGGTTAAGAAACTTGATAAAAACAGAAATTTAAACATTAGACCAAAAATAATACAAAAGTAGTCAATTAAAAACACAGATTTGAAAATGCAGATGACATAGTGAAATGTTTTTTCTACAAGATGTGAATTAAGATAATGATAAATGTTTTATTGACATAATTGTGTAGTCATGTATTTGATATAACCAGTATTAACTATAGTGTTAAGTATGAATAGTTCTAATGTTTTGTTTATTTACTGATCTAGAGAGTGAGAGAGATTAATGAGTCACGGCTGCTGGATGCCAAACTCACCTAGAAATTAATGGAGAATGGGGGGAGGTGACAATTACATTTACTCTATGAATGCTGTTTGGTGCCGAGTTTGGCATTGATTTTTTTGTATTTTTGTAAAAATTAATTTTCTGGAAATAAATGAATGGGAGGGTGCCGAGTCTTCTCTGACTTATTTCTGAATGCGTTTATCAAGTTGGCATTGATTTTTGCGCTGCTTTTTCAGAATTCTTGAGTGATTTTGCATTCAAAGATTTTTCTATAGTATTTGTTCTATGTGAATGTACTGCATCATTCACAATGATTTTCCCAGATGTTGTACAGTGTATTGATCTCTTCTATTGATTGGTTTCTAATGATTACTGTGAGCTTCATTCAGTGTTTGTATGCACATGAAAAGGTACAAGAGTGCATGTCAAGGCGGTCATAATTAATTTCTTGGTTTTCATGAGTTTTGATATTGTAAGGTGTTCTATATTATCTCTCAGGTAATGTTTAGATACATCTATCAACAGTTATCTTGATTAATTCTTGTAATGTGTTCATTGCCATAAGGCTCGACTTAATCTTGATTTTAATTTTAAAACTGCTGAAATTGTCCTTGACTTGTGTGTGCTGAGGTGGAAAAAATGTGTATTTAGAGTATTATTTTATGCTTACATGAAAGTTTTTGGAACATGTCTTGAGGGTCTGGATTTTTGGTACCTTTCAAGGGTTAAGCTTGTCTCCCCCTGATATCTAAGCCTGTCCTGGGACAGGGAGTAGAATGACTAACAGTCTCAATATGACTGAAAAATGTTAAAAAGAAGTTTGAAAATGTATTATGAACAGAAACTGGCAAAAACACAGACCTTTCCACACAGCCAAAAAGCAAAGAGGGAGATGTTTTTAGTTATAAAAAGCAAACCAAGAACAAATGTTATGTAAATTACCATACATTAAAATACTATATGTAACCTTATTGATATATTTTCTATTTGTAGATGGCCATCATAACAGACAAGATTCCATGGATGTAAATTGTTCTGAATCTCCAATGTCTGTCAACTGTAGATGTAATAAGATTAAAACATTAGAAAGAAGAAAACAGCACATGAAATGTCTAGCACATTCCTTAGTGGGTACGCCAAATTATATAGCACCGGAAGTTCTTCTTAGAGAAGGTAAGAAATCTTTTGAATCTGTTATGGTTGTTATGTCCGTGTGCAACATTTTAGAAGGAGCAGTGTAGCATTTGTAATTCAAATTTAATCATTGCATATTTTAGTAGCTGTGTGGTCTAGTGGGTTGCAATGTAGGATTTGAAATCTTGGGATAGCTAGAGCTCAGCCTTGGTTCAAATTACATCCAAAACCCCAGCACCACATTCACTTTCACAAGTTACCATACTAGCTGAAAGACAGAAACCTGACTTGAGGGGGTGATTACTTTAAGTTATAAGCATTTGTTTCACAATAAAAGAAATTTGTATAATAAAAATTATAATGTGTGAAGCATTTTTAACAGTTTACCACTAGTTACAGCGTTTAATAATGCTTTCACAAAACTAGGATCCATGATATTTTAGAAGACTTCTATGTTCCTGTGCTCTGCAACCTTTTGATATGGAGAGAACATCAGCTGTATATTTGTCTTTTGTATATCAAATATGAAATACAATATTGTTGTTTGTTGAATATTTCAGGATATACCTCTTGTTGTGATTGGTGGAGTGTTGGTGTGATCTTATATGAAATGTTGGTAGGTCAACCTCCATTCTATGCAACAACACCCCAAGAAACTCAGTATAAGGTAAGATATATATGAGCTTTTATAATTATACTCTTCTTTAATAGTCAATGTCATGTTTATCTGTATTAGGCATTTTACATCCTTCCTTATAAAGAACAAATCTGTATCCACAAATGTGTATCCACACTTCAGTTACCAGCTAACTTTAGACAATAGTATATTTCAACAACATGTAACTCTGTCCCTTCCAACTTGCAATAATTTCAAGCAAGGCTTTTTTCAGTATTTGGGGAAGGGGCCTGGGCCTTTCTTTAAGTAGTACTTTTGGGAAATTTTATTGCAATGTCATAGATAGGGAAACAAAAAATCCAATGTAAACTCCACATTTTGGAAAACTCCATACAGGTGCCTGTTAATGGCCCCTGTCGTATAAGGAAAAAAAGATTTGTCAAGCCAACACCTCTCACATCATGCTACAACCATCTCTCTTTAACATCTTATTTAGTATTAAAAGGACACCATTTGCTGATGGGTTATAGGTTTGAATTCACTTGAACTTCTTATGATAAAATTCCCATAACAACATACCAGTATTTATATTATTGATAAACACATTGGTCTGCACTATTGGAAGCAATCTGTTTTCTTAGAATGTAAAGTACACTAAACCACAATGTTAGGAGTTTGTTTTCCTAAATGTACCCAGTACACTGTTATGTACTTGTGAGAAGTCTGGATAAAAGACATGTAAATAACAGTAAAAAATTTATCATGTTTTAATTGGATTATTTGTACATTCTACCGTTGGCATTTCTCAGAGCAGTCTGGTTTTAAGACAAGTAAATAAAGTACTGAAGTACTAAACAAGTCATGTTCTGATCTGGATTATCTATTGAACACACTGCCATAGCAATTTCTTTGTATGATATAACTTATTTTCTGACTTTATTTGAAGTAATTGAAGTGTGATTTAAGAATTTTTTTCTGGGGGTGAGGGTCTGACCTATAGCTTTAATCTGAGAGGTTGGTAAGAATACTAGAAATATTACTTTAAAAGCAGTTTTCTGTGGTTTTTTTTTTTGCTTGTGTTTTGAAAATACTTAGCACCTATTTTCTTATTCATTTATTCATTATTTGTAATACCTATGTATGTAAATATTCTGTGACTTCTAAATATTCAACCATATACATGTATATAAATCACCGTAAGGTGGAATTAAAGAGTATAAATAAATAAATTATATTAACATGAGCCACACATATTACCTGGCTCTCTAAGTTCAACATTGAAGACAAACAGATATCAAGATCTATACCTAAAATAGTAACAAATAGTAAAACAAAAACATTTGTTTCTATCATTAGACTCCTTAAGATTATTTGAACTTATCTGGTTTGCTTAGTGGGTCAACTCTGACTTCAAATTCAAAGGTTATATGTTCTATTCCCCATGATACTTACAAACCTTTGTGAATTTTTCTGCCAACATCTGTATTTTGGTTAAGGGTATGTGCCGAGTTCTTGGTTAAAATTTTGGGTTCAGAATTCTGAGTTTTTGCTGGGATGGGATGGTGAATCAGGGGCCTGTATTATCAAGCATCTTACGACTGATTTTAGTTGTAAATCCTTCTATATTGTTTTGTTAAATTATCCTAAGATTTTTGATAATATGCTGTCCTGACCACTTGCCATTGAATAACTGAAAATTTGTTGAAATGTGGTGTCAAGCAAAATACACTACAATACTTTTTCTCCTTTAAAAATTACCGTATCAGTGATGTTAAGATGGAGTTCTTACCGTATTAATGTTAAAAACTTAACATGGTTGTAGCACATGGTCTATGAACTTTGCTACATTAATATATTGTAAATCAAATTTTATATGCTTCGTGATCACATAAAAATTATCCCCAGGCATTTATTGACATAGTTTACTGACATAAAAGGTGTGATTGATAAATGATAATTAGGTTTTCTCACCTTATGTATTCTACTCAGGTAGTTTTTTTACATACTTTACACTGTACATTATTATATAGGCATTCTCATGTTACATTTTCTCTCCATGCTGTGACTGCACATAATGCATTTAATGTACTTTTAATGTAATTTTACTTTTAAGCTTGAAATTCTGTATTTTTGATTTTATATGTAAAGCTATGCGTTATAAATATGCAATATCTGGAATAAAAGATAATCACCAGCGACTGGGATCTAACCTGAGACCACATACATGTATATACAAAATAGATACTCTACCAGCTTAGCTAATCATGCTGTTGAATATCACAAACAAGCTGTTTACACATATTTTCTATTAACAGTCCTTTTTATATTACTATATTCTCACTAAAAAATTGAACTTCATGGTTTTTGTACCAAATGTGTGATGTCATTTATGGTTATATTCATCATCTTTAATAATAAGCATGAAATATTTAATATTTAGAAATTATGATCATAAATCACTTCATGTATATAATTCACATTGTTTTACATTTGACAGACTTGGCAATTATCAATTCTGTGTATTCTAATTAGAGTTCTTCCATTTAAATTCACAAGCGAGCATTTCTAATTCTTCAACAGTGTCAAGATGAGACAATCAATCTATATAATTGATTTGAAATATTGATATCTTTATAAACTTTTGTTTAACCAACCTACAATGTAGCCATGCTAAACCCTGAAAATGAATGTCAATATTTTACATTCTGAATGCAAAAATAATGTTGAGACTGTTGAGACCTTGCCATAGTAGGTAAAAAATTTTCATGAATATTCTAGGTAGAAGTTTTCAGCTCTTCGTTGAAAGATTAGCAAGTCTTGTAAAGAAATGAGTCCAAGAAGGCTTGTTGGGTCAATAGGACTCGATAGATGATTGAAATATATGCATTTTGATAAAATCCCAAATAAACATTTCATAATTTTGCAAACAGGTATTAAATTTTTATAAGTTTTATGTTAATTAAAATAAAATTGAAGTATAATTGTATACTTTCAGGTGATACATTGGGAGCAGACGTTAAATATTCCTCCAGAACCTCGTTTAACAACTCCTGCCAAGGACCTTATTCTTAGACTTTGTTGTGGTACTGATAAAAGACTGGGTAAAAACGGAGCCAGTGAAATTAAGACTCATAAATTCTTTTCAAATATTCAATTTGAAGGACTTCGGAAACAGACTGCTTTATATAAGCCAAAAATTCGACACGCAATGGACACGTCAAATTTCGATCCTGTTGAAGAAAGGGAACAGGACAGTGATTCTGAAAACGAGATTTTAAACTTAGACAATCCTCAAAATGGGAAATTCCCAGAACATGCCTTCTTCGAATTCACATTTAAGAGATTTTTTGACGATGCTGGTCATCCGTACCCAACAGCAAAGTTTGTTACAGAGCAGCCTGACACTGAATCAAATGGAGACACAAATTCTCCTGTGTATGTATAGTGCAGGCTTCCTAGTGAAAGGTCATTTTTCAGCTTGCTGGATTATTAATTTTCGATATTTGCTCAAACAATGTTGTAGTGATTTTGGAGTGAACCTTTATACAGTCTTGGGTTGTGCAATCAAATGTATTGAACTGTAACAGTTCTCTATGAAGCACAGAGTGAAATTATAAAGCTCATCTATTTTTTGTTTGGTTTGTTTTTTAGCTATAAGTTTTTTTCTGTCATGTATGTGTTATACACATTTTTGTGTGATTTACTACAGTTTTTATAAGGGGCTGTTCAGATATTGAAATTCAGAAATTTTAATACATGTAGAACTGATGAACATGTTTATGTTAATGCTTGTGGCAGCTTCAAAGTGTTACATTTGTATCTTACTAATTAATATTTAATTGATTTATCTAGTATTTCTAATAATCTCTTAATTCTTGAAACAAACTTTTCTTTGAGAAATGTATTTTTACCATCTAGAGTCTTCGGCATTCTGCTTTAACCATTCTTTATTTCTGACAGACATGTTCTTAAAATAAAGATTTCATTTTGTGTTCATTGAATAAATGTGTTTGCAAAATAATTGAGTTTCCCAAATATTTGTGAATTGAATTTGTAGCCTTGCTAAAATTTCAATGAAATGATTTAGAAGTATTTTTAATGTGTTTGTATGAATTGAAGAAATTGTTCTGAGAGCCGGGAGAAATGTTTAGCCTCTTAAGATTCAGAAATTATATTGCTAAGGGTTTAAAAACTGCAAGACATTGAAGTTGTTATTGAAATAGTTTGGCCGTGAAGAAAATGTGATCTGTTCTAATTTATAATGAATACCTGTGATTTTTAGATCTTATTCATAATATAATTACAGTTGTGATGTAAGCCTACTGTGTATTTAGTGTCAGTTTAATAGTCGAGTCATTGGATCAATAAAATAATACTATATATAGTAATAAAATAATCTATGAAATTTGATAGTCTAGATCCTTGATGATTTCTACCAGATAGTATGAGTATTTGTTTTACTTGATCAATTTTGTTAGAATTAACACTCTTCTATGGGTATACAACAGATGTGAACATTTTTTGACGTGAAATTTAGATCAGCTGGTAAAAAAAACATGAATATGGTGCAAATATTTGTTATTTAAAAATTGATTTAAAGTTTTGAACAATTTTTTAATTGACAACTATTCTCTTCTGTATGTTTAAACAGGTGCTTTGAATTTGTTGATAGGTGAGATTATATTATACTTTTATAATGTATTTAACATGATATTGATATCTTGAAGTACCGATAGGGTCTCAGGCTTATAAATTTATCTGATAGGTCACAGGCATATAAATGTTTTTTACTGACACACAAACTGCATGGTACATTGCCTATGAGATAAAAATTTAAAAATATTTTTGTTGAAATTTCTATGCTGGTGAAGATACAATTTAGTTGAGATGGTTGCTATTCCCTAGGGCTGAAATTAGGGGCTGAAAGCTAAGAAAAGAGGGTTTTAATGTATGCTTTTACTTTGGTTTAGATGCGTTAATACTAGCTAGAAGTGACCTTTTACTACTATATTAAGGTGTATAAGTTATGGAGTTATACATTAGCAAGCTATTGTGGTGCCTTATACATGTGTAACCATGGCAACCAGGAATTGAAATTTTCAATATTTATTAGGGAAAACAATTAGATAGTTAATGCATTATCTGATTGATCGAGGAGTGAAGATCTGATTGATTGAGGGGTTACTAAGCTACTTTTTTATTCTTTTCTCTGACATATTTTGGTAAATCATTGGATTATTATTCAATATTGATACAAATTGTGAACTCATTTTAAAAAGTTACTTTAACAAATACTTGGTTGCTATGGTTACTGTTTTTGCAATATCTGTGATAATTTACAATGTTACTGTACAGTGTTATAGGAAATAATTTATAATACTGTAAAATATGTTAACCTTTATGTTGATCTTATTGTATTCTAGCATTGACCTATATTTTATCAATTTCTGAATTGTGATGCAATAGATAAATTATCTGCTGATCTGTCTTACCCTTAACCATATTTCTTGTTGAGTTTTTAGGTTAAAAACACTGTTTATTAATTACACTATCCTATTTCTTTGTAAAGTTTTGTTAAACTAGTTAAAGGTGACATTTTTTTACAAGATTTATGTATACCTTACAAAGCCATGTAACACTCAGGAGGTTAAACATCACATGTGGCCTTTAAACATTAAATGAAATGTGCTCACTGATTAATATAGAGCATTGCCTTTTTTGCACTTCAAAGTTTTGTTTTTTTTGTTAGATTTTAACTAATTGTTACTTTTTGATAAGTTTTAATCACTTTTATAAAAGAATGTTGGAAGTCTCATTTTGTGTTACCAGTTTAACATAAAAAACAGGTTAATTGTTCACTAACAGTATTGATGGAATCCTTTGATTTTTGGTTTGATCTACATCAATAATGGATTGTACTACTCTTCTTTGTAAGGAGATTTTACTTTTAAGTTTTTTAATGAGTTTTTGATTGATGATGACCTGTCTTGACTTAGATTGTCTCTGAGATTTGACTTTCTACATTAGTTGATATTTTTGGTATAAACTGGTTTGACCATGGTCAGTGAAAATATTTTTTTCATGTTTTTTAAGAGCATATTTCTTCAATTGGTCAGTGGTTGAATTAATGTATAAGATTTTTCTTCTATCAAATTAAACAAGATTAATTGCTATTGAATTTTTAGTGGTCAATAGTATAATTAATGTATAAGATTTGATTCTTTTCTTTTTAACTAGAAATTTAAAAATAGCACAATACTGTAATTATTGAAGTGATATAGTTTTTGGTAAAAAAGACAATGTTTTCTTACATAAAATGTTTGCCTTGTGAACAATTTTTGGATTTGTTTTTTACAAAAATATTCTGCTTTATTATGGAAAGCATGAACTTGGTTAAATTTGTAAGACATACATGTATTAAATTATTGTTATGTGTTTTTTATTACCAGTATGAGCATTTTAATTGTATGTTTTGTTTTTTACCTACTGAACAAAATATATTGTCTAGAAATATTTCATTTTGTGCTATCATTTTCTTTCAGACATATTGGTTTGATTAAACTCTTAATTTTTTATTATTATTTTTTTTGTAAATATTATGTACATTGAAACGACATGTGCATAGCTTTATTATATACAATGCTTATGTACGGTAACTACCAGCTTTGTCCTATTTGTGTATTATATCCCCCCCACCCACCCAATTCATTCCATGGTGCAAATGCTATGTCATTGTTATTGGTATTCCTGATGCATTTTGGGTAAAATGTAATTTAGATTTCTGTATTTATGGTGATAGCTAATGATGTACATATCTGACGTATATATATTTTGTATGTATAACTGTATGATATTTTTTTGTTGATAAGTGTACAAAGGCATTGTCTGTTATGTGTCAAATAGTGCATTCTTATTATATGTACATGGACTAAACAAATATGATACTATTAAAATAAAAATGAATTAATAATAAAAATACTAAAATAAGTTTTTTGTTTGTTTTTATTTTATATATTTGTTATGTTTTACATAGGTATCAATGGTTTTCCATAAGACTTTGAGCAAACTTCATTCAACATACTTATCTGAGAATCTTCAATTGGATGAAATCTGAAAACTGTAAGTTTATATGGAGAAAACTCAATAGTTTAACTAACCAGCATTTGTTGTCTCTTCTTTACCAGAACTTACTTATCATTGTACACAGGAGCCAACAACCTCTCCATAAATAGAAGATCAACATTTTTATTTTTTATGAAACATATGACCTACCTTGACCAGGATTCAAACCAAGACAGCAAGATTCAAAGCATACTTTAGTGAGTGTACTGACCAGTTGTAAGATCTCAACTCATGTATAATTTAAGCTACAGCATGAAATCAAAATATTTTGTACCTCAAAAAATGCCTGGAAAAAAGTATCCAAGACTTGACAGGGTGTATGTTCCAATATCTACAAAATGACAATTGCCTTCAATTAAACACTAGAAATGCAAGTTGTCACAGAACTGTTTTTCAATAGTTTAAATGCCATGGTTCAAAGGTTTCCATGTATAGAATTACAGAGATAATTTATGTTCTATCAGATCTTGGTATCTGGATTAGAAGAGAAGACCAATGAATACCTAATTATGCTGAGCAGCAGTAACAGAGACATCTGTCATTGGGTGCTGAGAGGGATGTAGCATCCACCTAAGATTTCTAATATAGCTGCAAACTATCAAAATATAGAATTTATAATATCAGCACAGTGTCTGAACCCCGCAATCATCAATGCAGACTTTTCAATAACTTTGCCTATTAACATATTAAACAATGGCTGATAAACAATTTGTCCTACAAACAAGGTGTTATATATATATTTGTTACAAAATGAATGGTTTACAAAAAAAGTGGTCACTCATGGAATTGTCAATCGTATCAGCCTCTTTTATGAATGACTTATTTAAAAATGATAACCCATTGCTCTCATAAAACATCACATACTTAACAAACACAGTACATATAATTTGACATATTTTGAAACATTGTTTTATATTTTGTAAATGACGTATAACAGAAAACAAATATTAGAAGATCTCTAGTACTATAGTCAAAGCAAGTCAGCTATGATTTAGTCAACAGTGAACGTTTTCTAATTGGTAAGTTATGTAATGTCATTGCGATATTAAAATGTAAAAAAATCATAATGTCGTTACCACTTGGTTGTAATTTTCATGAAGTTTTAATATAAGGGAAATAACTCGTACAATTTTGAACATATGTTCAACAGATTATTCTCCCTTTTTATATGATCTTATAAAAACGGGTCTGTTGCGCAGTTTGTAGCGCGCCGAAAATTCGAATCTTGTTTACCAAAGGGGGTACAGATTCGAAACCAATCGGGGCCGTCAATGAAAATCTAACTACTATGTGATTTTACACCCATTAATAACTCAACTCATGGATTTTATATAACAGGGATTTGTAACGATAAGTAAATGTAACAGATTTTCATCAAATTTCACTGTCGTCGCTATTATTTCGGCCAATACGGAAAACAAGTAGAACAAGTTTAAATAAAGATATTCACATGAAATTTTGTACCAGTTCCATTCAAATTGACATAAATGTTAGAAAAATGTGTTTCTAGATGATTTTGAGGTAAATAACGCTTACAGACTGTTTCACAAATTAATGCATTTTCCCTTCCGATCTGCCATTTTTAGCCCGATTTTACATACTTAGGTCATATTTTCGGTCATAATTGCAACATTTTTTTGTCAAGCTTTTAAACTCTGGAATAGTTTGTACAGCCTGCTTCAGCCAGTTATTGACAGTGACGACAAAAAAGCACTACGTTACAAAGCCCTGTTATAGAAAATCCCTGCTCAATTTTGTACTTGATATACTTGGCATCATGTAGATCTAGACATAGATCTTTCATAAAGAATGAACATAATAGATAGATCTATAGAATCCATGATCTATGTTAAACATGTGAGCGAAGCGAGCCCGAGAAAAATTGCTTCATGCTACTTTAAATGGCTTACAGTTAAAAAATACACTCATGGACAGGTATATTTTGGAAATTTCAGGGGGGTCCGGACCCCTCTGACCCCCGCTAGATCCCCACCTTAGTCCTATGTTAACTTAAGTGTGATGACAAGGCGTAAAACCCAGTAATAAATATAACTTTGAATCAATTCATTGATGCCAATATTAGAGAAGTTTGGTATTAGATAGTTTTAAAGGAATGATCTAGCTTTTTATACGTTTATTTTTGAAGCTGACAGAGTTTACACGAAGTTCGTGAAATGTTGACATCCTCTCGCGGGAAATTCGCACGTGCGCTCGCCCAAAGTACACACTTGGATGATGTCCGAAGTTGTCCGTTTCATAAAATTGCAGCAGAAACAGTTTGTCGGTGTAAACACCACGATTTTCTTCAAAAAGAATTGTGTTGTGACAAAAAGGTAAATATATTTCGCATGTTTACTTATTTATGGGTTTAAAATACTCGATGTAGATGACACCATTATGCGAACATCTTCGTATTTCAATTTCTGCAAATGTCATGGTTTCCGGATAATAACATATTCGGATGAGCACATATTAATGCATTTGAGTAAGAAAGTAGCATTGGCATTCATTGATGGCGAGGAATGTTTTTTTATTTAGAATTTGTTAGGATGTTCCTGGTTGATATTTGCCACCAGTGTTTATTCTAAGCCTATGCCTATGGAAGCTGATTCCAGAACTTCGAATCCAAATTTAGTGTTGCAAAAATTATGAGAGTCTATTTTATTGATATTTTATACTTTATATGTGCATTAATATGTGTTTGCAAAATTGTTATCAGCCCACTTGGCATCACCTATCGGCCCGCTTAAAGCAGCTATCGGATAAAGCCTTGGTTAACATTACTTCCTTGGGTGAACATTCTGTATATCGCCCTCTGTAGGAATTGATATTTATATAATATTAACTTAAGTTGGTACATTGATACATACTTTTAATTATTTTATTTTATTTTGTTTTAGATGAAAACTGTCATGGACTTATCCTGTTGATTGTATTGAAGCAATTGCATTGCATAATCACTTTATTGATTGAGTGGATAACATTTCATAAGTATGATTTATATTTCTTTTTATAAATAGATACAAGTAGAGAGATTGATACCATGTTCTCTTTACATGTATATTCTATAAACACATGCCATTTTAATTGCTCTGATTTTGTTATACATAGGACAAAGTGTAATATAAGTTATTAGCTTATGCTAAATGTCAACCACAATGTACACTAAGTTGGAATAATTCATGGTTTCATTTAATTAAATATTGATCCTTGGCATATTGTGACAAGGTTTCAGGAGAAAACTACTTATAAAAAATAATTGTCACATTTTCATGCATGTTGACTTTGACATATTGTCAGTTAGATTACTAACAGTTGGTGTTACTTGGTGTCCTGTTTCATGGTAGAAACTACAGATTAGTTTGATTTAGTTTTCAAAATACAGTTGTCTAAATGTCTGGGGCAAACTTTTATTAGTTCAAACTCCTGAAGTTTTTCTTTGGCAACCTAAATACATCAAAGGAAGTATAGTCAAATTGTCTATAAGATTTTTTGGACAGCAATTTTTAGATAGCCTAAATCCACAGGACTAGTTACCATTCTTTGATTGGTTTATGGGACAAAAATGAAATATACTGATACATTGCAAGATTAAATCTTGTCTTGTCTAAAATAGAGAAATGCTTATAAATTTATAACTTGTTTTATGTTCTATTTACTATTGATTCAGCATTATTAGAACTGCAGTATCTGCATGCATGCTTGCATTATTTTATAATATGTCATGAGACATTTATGATAATCAATGATTCTGATTTATTTCATTATATATCTTACAGCATGACAATTGTGATTAACAAAAATAGCCATGATGCACTACAAGTAATATCATTGATTTGTTTTCTTTTTGTGATGAGAGAATCAAATTCTCAATTTATGGTAATGGAATATTGTATGTACAATGTATGTTTAATGTAAATGTTTTAATATTAAATGATCTCTTATCTATTTTAAGTCTGATGTACTGAGTGTATGTGATCAGTATGGATGGTTTAGTTGACATGGCTAACCCAGATTCTGGTGAAGAAGAAATGATTAATAGTTTGTTTTATAAATGTGATATATACAATGAAGGACAGGTTTTTGTTTCTGCTATCATACAATATTTGAAGAGATGCCTTACTAATGAAAATGTAAGTTAATTCTATAATATAATATTTTGTTCATATAATAGTGACATTTAGATGGTGCCCTATCAGAGTACTGGAAAAAGTTACCTAACAGTAGTTTCAGCAATTTGCAATGGGTCTTATAAAAATTCTATTAAAGTCCTATTAAAAATACTTCAAAATATGTGGTTTTGTTGTTGTGCCTTGTAAGTAAGAGGCAAGGCTACTCATTGTGTTAATTTGTAGCAGACAATTCTTTGTTAATTAAAGATTTGCTCTTACATAGTTACTTAGGTGCTGACTAAGAGGTCCATGCAGTTCTTCCCTACTGATGTATCTAAGTAAATGTTTTATCAAATGATTGATGCAATATTATAGAAAAAATAACTCCCTAATGTTGTATGGTAATTTTCGGGTGTTAAGAAAAGTGACTGACTATATTTAATTCAAATTGACGAAGTTTGTGATTGATAGTCTCAGAGGCCAATCCAGATTTTAAAAGTGGTCAAACCCTTAATTGTCTGATAGAATAATTAATGTACACTATATTTCAGAATGAATCAAATTTAATAGAACTGGAAGTGATTTTAGACATTGAAAGTATTGATGGTAAAGTGACATTTGAAGGATATAGATCATCTGTGAAAAAATGGATATCTGACATCAGAAATAGAAGGTATATACACATATATCTCTAGCTTGTAGGGCTGTTATGATATACCGGTATATTGCAATACACAGCTGGAGCAATAGATACTGCAGTACGAATTTAACATACCTGTATTTAGCTATATATTTTATTTCATTGGAAAACTCTTCCCTTCGCAAAATGATAGAAGCAAACGTAAGTTTTTCCATCGTTCATTGGATTATAACTTAAGTTCCAAGACTTCAACCGACCTTGGCATGGTCGTACAGAACTTGTGCAGGAAATGTACTTGAATTGAATACTTCTGGTCAGGTAGTTGTGAAACAAGCATGGGGTCCTGGAGCTTGAATGCTGTTATGTTCTGCAGCTAAGAGGGTGATTGTTTATGGATACGGTGCTAGCTTATCATGACAGCCCTACTAGCTTGGGTGTGGAATTCACATTGATTCAAACATTGTAACATCTTTCTCATAAACAGTTGCTAGTGCTTTGAGGGTTAAGCCCAGCTCTGACCACATCTTATTATGAAAGAATGTAAACAGTAGCTGTTGCTTGCAGAGAATGGGTGTCTAGTACTTTTGAACATTGATTAGTCAAACTTATGTAACTCTGGTTAGATAAACTGGCAAACTTATGTGACTGGTTAGATGAACTGTCCAACTTATGTGACTCTGGTTAGATGGACTGTCCAACTTATATGACTGTGAATTTTATATTGAGGTGTTAAACAAAGCAAAACAAACTCATCTACACAATTGTTAGATCTTGTCTGCTTTCTAGTCTCTAAATATTCAAACAGGTTTAAATTTTTTGTTTTAAATAATTTCTAATTAACTTGCCAAGATTTAAGTAATGTATGGCTTGCCCCCACCCCCAAAAAATTGATCCTATTTATTCAATGTACATATATTGCTTTGTTTGTATATTTTAATTTTAAATTATTCATTTACTGAGTGCACATAAACAAAGCATTTCTGTCAGGTCTATTATCTAAGTGTATGAAAGTTTATAAACAGTAACTATTTAACTTAATGTGTTTCATTGTTTTTGAACCAATGTGTTTTATTGTATTTTTAAACCAGGTAGTTTTACTTTTAATAGATTACCAGTTTTGTTGGACTTAAAAGAAGGTTCTTACTGTAAAATTTAACTTGGATTTGACTTTAATTTGCTTTGTCTTTCTTTAGAATTACTGGTAAATGATAATAAATTGTTATCTATGATTTGTATGGTAAGATTATTTTTACAAACATTAATGAACTATTTCTGATTAACATTACATCTTTTCTCTTGGATGTTTGCATGGATTATCTTACAAATTATTGCAACCAAAAAGCTAATTGAAGTATTGAACACTAGTTATAAGTATGGAAACAAAATATGAAAGAAGCCCTTAAATTTCTTTAATTTTGTTAATTTAACATTTTAGTGAGAGTCCAACCCTTCTTGAACCAGTTGAAACAATTCATCAACTTCAAGATAATAATGTCTCAAACAATGCTACAGGTAAACAATTTGTGAAACTTATACATTAATAATAGTATTGATAAATTTATAATTTTTAATGAAATTGGTTGCTTGTATGAAAAACTGGTCATTTGCAGATTGAGTGAATATAGGACAATGCAGTGTGAAGAATGCACTTATTTCATAACGTAATTATGTTAAGTGCTTGAAATTGCAATATTCAGCTTAAAAGTAGCAATGCTGTTTTATAAATTATGTTGAAAGACTTTTGAAAGACAAAATTACAAGAATATACATTATGATTTTTCTTAATAAAAGCTTTATAGAATGAATTTAGCTTCAAATGATAAATGAAAGTATTGAACAGTTGGACATTTTATTAAATAATTATAATATGATGATAATAAATTTGATTGATAATACACCAAATAGTAAAAATAGTAAAAAAAGTAATAATTAGAGCCACTTGTACCGTAACGTGTCAAGTTTATGATTTGTCTTTCAGATTTTTCATCAATTGTGGACATTTCTCATGATTGCTCTCATAACAGAATAGACAAGTAAGTTAAAGTTTTATCCTTTTATGTTGTTATTCATTTATTATTTGAAGACTCTGATATGTTTAAGTTCAAGCCATTCATATTGCAGGAATATTCAGGGCACAGTTTTCCTTTCATGGTTTCCTTTTGTTTAAGAAAGGTCCAAACTCTATTAAACTATGTTCTGACATTGTGGTTCTTGGATTTTATTCATTTATTAAGTCAGATGTGTGGTCTTATTTGAATATCTGAGCTTATTGGTGTGTTAACACATCAAGTTTTTAATGGAAACATATGTTTTTTTTCAATCAAGAACCGAACATTCATTATCTATTACTATTATTACTGTCCCATGATTATGTACTGTTTGTTGTTGTTTTCAGTGATATCGGTGAACTTATGAACCAAGTTGAAGACTTGAAATTCTTAAATCATAAACTTACTGAAGATAACTTACAATTGACTTGTCAGTTAGATACACAAGATGAACAAATCAACCAACTCACAACTGAACTACAGAATAAGAATAAAGAGGAGGAACAACTCAAGAAAAAGTTGAAGAGGTTTAGTGTTTGCCTTTAGTATGAAATAATAAATTGGTGTTTGTCTTTGTATTAAGTTTCGTAAGCTATGGTTATGGCATTGTGGTAGAGTGCAGGATTTGTAATCCTGAGGTTCTGGGTTAAATTCCTGACAATTATACCCTTCAATACACATTCACTATTTAAATATCTAATATAGTTTCTCTTCTATAGAGAGAGAAGTTGTCCTTATGGAAAGGTAAGTAAGTACTTGTAAAAAGAAGTGTCCAGGAAAGCTGGTTAGGTGAGTGGGCTGCCATATGCAACCTAATAAAAAGTGTCAATAAGTGGCATACCATATAAATAGAACAATAATGACATAGCTTTTGTATATTTTGATTAAATTGATCTAAGATAAGTTTATACACTCTGCCTGAAGAATTTAGATTTGAAAGTAGTTGTCCAAAAGGGCTGTTTTAATTTTTTCTATACGATGTTTTTTTGTATTTTTGTTGCTGAAGAAAAATATTGTTATCTGATTAACAGTTTACAAGATCTTGTCAATCTAACTGAGAGTGTAATGGAAGAAAATGAAGTATTAAAGAAGAAATTAGTCACTTCTGAAGATTTGAATAAAGATTTAGAAGGAAAGATTGTGAACCTTGAACGTGAAAGAATTGATACTGAAAAACAACTTGAAGATATTGAAAATAAGGTACTCTGGTGCTTTTCACAAAATTATAATTACATACTTGATAATATTTCTTGCTCAATGAAACATATGGGATGTGTTTGAAGCTGGATTTGAACCAGTACAGAGCTAGTATTAGATTTGATTCAGTGCATACTGCAGAGACAGGTTTTTGGAATTAAAATAATTGCACATGTATATTGTATGTATGTTGTGGACCTCACAAGTTGATACTTTGTGTTTATGTTCTATTTAAATTGTAATTCAATAAATTATAGGTCGTTTGCGTTAATGCTGGACCCCTATTTGCTGTAAATATCTTTTAAACTATAACAGCGATATTGCTAAAAAAATTAATACAATCTTATTTCAATTTTTCCTTCTAGGATTTAAATTTTCAGAATTTTTAATTGATAAATAAAAAAGTTTTCCATAAGGTATAATGCAAAATATTTGGAATTTTTTATCAAAAATCCGGCGGGAGGTAAAGTAAGCTGTTCTGATTATAACATTGTCATACTTCCAGTGTATTTATACAAAGTCCCGTGCGTTTACTGTAAATTTGTCGCTTAAATAAACACTCGACGGTCTACTGAATTGTAAAGCAGAGGCCCGTCTTTAAAATCGTACGTGTAGAATATGTATAGATTTTGACGATACAGACGACAGTAATGATGATATTTGAGTTTGTATGTACTGTTATACTTTGTTATCAAATAAAATTTCTAACCGGGCCTCATATTTAGCTATTATTTTGTATCTACTGTTATGTGGCTGTTCTGATTATGGAACATACCCATTTAACAAAAGTCTCTTTTTGGCTTCAAAATTTGCATTGCATGTCTATGGGAAGTATGTTATGTAATTAAAGAAAAATTCTGAATTTTTGGATTTGAGAAGGAAAATGCTAGTTATGATCACATACAAAATTTGAGTTAATTCCATCCGATAGTTATTGAGATATTTCATGATTTTAGGGGTCCAGCTTTAACGCAAACGACCTATAATAGATTTCATAGTTCAATTGATATGTCACAATAAATTTTCTAACATACAACTTGCAAATTCATGCATTTAGAATGTTATGGTTGAATGAAAGCTTAAGTTATTTTTGTTATATTAAAGTTCAATATTGACACAATGTAATGATTGACCTCTTCAAGTTGTTATAAACTAGGATTATTATGATATACTTCTATACTGATCATTTTATTATTTTGATTATTTATTTAAGTTGGGATAAGTAATGTATTTCAAAAGGAATATAATTTCTTTATTTCATGACTTATAATTTTTTGGAACCGTTTTTGGATAAGAGGTACTTTTTATTTTAAAGTTCCATTATATCTTCTAAATTGTGAATTTTTATTCAGTGTGTAGCTGCGCTTTCAAAACTTGTAAATTTATGTGTTTTGTTATTCTGGTTCTTCCTATTTAAGTTATTAATGAATATAGTAACGTTAGAGAAGTGGAAAACATAGAATGACATTTTCAAATTATCAATTTATGTTAGATATACTTTAACATGGATGTTTTTACTCAGTGGAAGTTTTAAACTTATGACTAATAATGTGTTTACTGTATTTTCTTTTATTTTAGTGGCTTGCAACTTGTAATGACTTGGAACTTGGTTTAAATGAAACACAAACTCTAAAAACACTGTGTAATGAGCAGAAGGTAACCCTTGACAATATTTTGATATAATTTCTCTAAGAAGTATACAATATTACCAAAATTAATAGGCCTAGGCTGCTTCTTAATAGGGAGTGAAAAGATGTTTTTCTCTTTTGACTAAATGTACATAACATGAACTCAGATTTGGTTTTGATGTAATACTGTTTTTATCAGTTTTTGTAGTTACTGAAATGGTTTTGTTTGTGTATTAAGTAATTCTGGAACTTGGGAATGAAGCTGACAACTACAAGTCAGTTACTGCACTGTTACATGTACAGTATTTTGGTGCTACTGGAATTAGATATTAATAATGAGGGTTCATTTAAATATAATGTTTTCAATTTTGAGTGATAGTTACATAATGAGAAACATCCCATGTTTTCATTTTTTTTGCCATGTTTATAGAATATCAACACCGATTGCTGCTGATTTTATGAGATGAATGACTCATAAAGCTATAGTTAAAAGAAAAACTTATATTAACTACAACTGTGTATGGATTAGAATCATTGTAAAATCGACCAGTTTAAGAAATTATTTTTGTGTGTTTTAGGAACAACTACTTAGAGCTCATGAAACAAAGTCAGCAACTGATGGTGTACTTACTCAGGTTACATTTTATTTTACTTTCTACATTTTACTGATATCCTTTTATTTATCTTTTAGCTTTGTTTTAATATAGTATCCAATTATTTATTAATCTGGCATCATGTTGGTTCTGAGTTTATACTATATTCATGAAGTGTTGGTCTGCTTACATAGTCTGCCCAAATGGCTCAGATGGTAAGTTGATCCAGGGGTTGTAGGTTCATTTCCATGGCTGGTCTTACTTACCATTGAGAAATTTGGCCATTTGCTATTGCTATTCTCCCTTCTATGGCTTAATCAAAGAGGGCATTAGTCAGCCACTGGTGATTTATTATGTATAAGCTTAGCACTGGTTGAAAGCTTATAATGTTAAAAGTTTTAAGCCTCGTCAGGGAAAGCCAGTAAGTCAACTGACAACCACATTGCATGTTTGCCTTAAGTTTCTTGCTCAAGGAAACTTCAAGGTGGGTATTGGGTGTGATTCAAACCAAATGAAAACTAGCTATCCAATGATTAACATTTCAATGCCTTAACCTCTCAGCCAACCTGCTCCCATAAAAACAAGTAAAGAATATTTGTGGAAACATTTCCACAGATACTCTTAATTTGAAATTGATACTATAGTTGATATTTATATATATAATCTATTATCACTGAAATATGTATTATGCCTAAAGGTTGAAGGGTACTTTTCTAATATAAGCATAAATTTAGATTTATTACAAATATTGTTTGTTTAGATTTTCTTTTATGGCCTGTACAGTCACTTGAGATTTTGTTATTCTTTCTTTATATTAACCTATGTCTAGTCACTTATCATATCAGATTAAAACCTTTGCCTTAAGTTAGTTATGTCTTTATAGAAAGTTATTCTTATATTGATTGAAATTTTAATTAAGGTTGTGACCTTATATCAGATTGTGTCCTTAACTTTGTAATAAACACTATACTTGTTATAAACAATCAGGTTGTTTTGAATTTTAGGATGCTTTATTTTAATATTAATTGACACATAACCTTAAGTTCTTTTTGAAAAATTAAATGCTTTAAGATGATGATTTGATTTTCTACTTTGTTGATTGTTTTGCTATCTCTTGGATGTATATACATGTAAGTGAATGATTTATTATTTTATAGAAAGCTGAGGAAATTGAATCTTTGAATGAGAAGTTAAATGCATTGATGTCACAAAATGAGGTTTGTGGTTTCATTCAATTTAGATATTTAATTAATTTATATGTTCAATTTAGAAATTGATACATGGTATTATAGATCTAATAAGCTGGCTCCCAAAACTACATGCTATATTAAGTTTATTAATTCAATGTTTAAGTTAGTCTTGTCAGTCTGTGATTGTTATAGTTGTTAGTCTAGGATAAGTGTTACTGTTGAAGTATGGAAATAACGAAAATTTACAACTTTAACCAGAAACCTGTTACCTCAGAAAGCTTATTTTGAGCTGATTTGAAAGATGTATTCGTTTCTAACATACATTAACTTCTAGCCCATATGTTCTGAGGTCAACCAACTGGTTAAAACTTAATTTTAGATTGTTGATTTTATTTCTGGTAAGACTGTAGTTCAGGAAAGCAAGTTAGTTGAGCCACTTTTCATGATGGAATATTAGTAAAACAGTTTAATTGAAGATTGGTCTACGAAATTAATTGAAACCTAATTAATATTCATAGTGTGATTATAACTCTAATAATGTATTTATAGATCATATTTAATGTATGGCTTATATACTTGTTTAGATATAAATTCTGCATTTTTGTTAAGAATTCACTATTTAAGTATTGATTCACTGATGATGTGAGCTTCATAATTACAAAGTTCCCATTCATACATTTAGTAAGAAAACTGGTTTATTAAGTTATCTCCCTTTGATTAGTGATTTATGTTTATGTTTTATTTATTTGTAGAAGTTACAAGAAGAGAAAGAAGATGCCCATGTACAGTTAGCACAGATAAATGGAAAATTACTAAGGTATAAGTAGTTATTTGTAATAAGATTTGTAAATTTAAGTTAAATTAAGGTTAATATTTAGCCCAAGGTCCTAGGGGGTCCTTAGTGTCAAAGTGGAAGAACTCTTACCCACAGGGCACTCACATAGTTTGTAATAGATTTGACAATCTAAGAAAATAAAGGTTAATGTTTTGCTAGAGGCCTTAGGTGGCTCTTGATCTCTTTAGTTGAAGAACTCTTACCTACAATGTTACCTGAAAGGCATTCACAAGGGGTTTCTTAGATTTGGCTCTAGCATCTCTAAATATAGCATTGCATGACTTATTATGTTGAACTTGTCTTAGATTTTGTCATAATAAAGGAAAAACATATCAGAGAGTAGAACCCAAGAAATTGTATTCTCTAGAATTAAAAATGAGACAAAAGCCAACATGTGATTACCAGCTTGTTGTAAATGGATTGCTGGTGTCTGTTTGACCTTTAAACCTACCCTAAAGAAGTGTGTAGGTGAACTAAAGTACAAAAGAATATCAGATTTATGAGGATGCTTATTATTTTCCAAATCTTAGTGTTGATTTTGTTAAAATTATGAGCTATTTAAGAAAATGAAACTTCTTTACATTGACATGTCTTGATGATTTGTGAGATCAGTTTTCATGTCATTGTTAATCAGTATTATTATCATAAATTTTTGAAGAATGTATCTTACACAGTTATTCTGTATAATTTTATCTTTATTCAGCTATCAAAGTAAAGTTGAAAATACTGATGTAAATGACTGTTCCTTCGATGGAGTAAAAACTCCTGCAATCAAGAAATCACCAAAACTTTGGTTTAGTACTCCACTAGAAAGACATTCTATCTGTATGGAACTTAAAGACAGGGTAAGATATATTTTTTTGTGAATTCTGTGTTATAACTGCCAGAAAAAAAGACTGATATATGCTCTGCTGTTACCATTAATGTTAATTTTATAAAGGAGGGTCATTTTCATTGATGAACATGTAGCAATGGTGACATTATAAATGCTTGTTGTTGAAAGGGAATATAAGCATAAGGAAGATTCCACTGTATATATTTTTAGTTAATTGGTATTAATTCTGGAAGGAGTATCTTTCTAGTTAGAAGATGTAAGCTTTGACAATAGTCTGTTTTTATCCTTATACCAATTATCCATAATTACTTTACTACTGACGCCATAACTTGTGAGATGATGATTCCATCTAGGTATTGGAAGTAGGTATGAATTTAATGGTACTCTTAAAAGTATAGGTGTTCCATTTCTTACAATTGAAAGTTGTACTGCATAATGTATATTATGCTGTTTCAAGTACACTATTGTTTAATTTTATACCTCCTGGCTTGTGTGGTTCAACTCCAAGGTAGGGCCCTCATTATAACAATGTGTTTGGAGTGTCAGTCTTCATATTTAACCTAACAAAAAGTGTTGATAAGTCCCATAAATACCAATTAAAAATGATTTATAGCCTCATAATAGTTACATAAATATTATATTTTGTATATATTGTAGTTAAATGAAGACAAAAGTTTACCATCACCATTTTGTGAAAAGTTTGAACTTTCCCGTGATGTTAGAGATCACAAACAATCTGTGTTACTTCCACCTTATATGTCTGCATGGGATCTTGAATTTACAGATAACTCTCAGCTTGATGTTTCTATGGAAATGGTTGGTATTTTTAGCTTGACTTTTCGAAGAAAATGAGAGCTATTGCTATCACTTGGGCGTCGGCATCAGCGTCGGCGTTGGCGTTGGTGTTTGCGTTGGCGTTGGTTTTCAGGTTAAAGTTTTTTTATACTCTTATATCTTTAACACTATCCAAGTTATTTTATTGAAAGTTGGTATACTTATTTAGTGGGACTATATTAACCATACTGTGAAAGGGGATAACTCTGGATTAATTATTTTTTGAGTTATTGCCCTTTTATACTTATAAAATTGCAAAATATGAGGTTAAAGTTTTTCCTATGTAGAATATCTTCAATACTGATCAAGATATTTGACTTAAAGTTTGTATACTTACTTGTTGGTACAATATCTACACAATTATGAAGGGACGTAACTCAGTGTGGGGAATCACGTGACCTAAAATGGTTCTTTACACGGAAAAAATGGCGGCCATATCGTAAAATTTGGGCTAAAAGACAAGATAAATGACATTTATACGTAACCAATTTTTATCAAACCTAGCGCAGTCTAAGCAACACAAAATTCTCTTTCTAAAGGTAGTTCTGCCAAACCCACAACGGTTCTAGTTTTCTAGATTACCTCGAGGTTTTGAACGAGTTGAGAGTTTCCTGTAGGAAAAATGCCGTGGTGCCTAACACGTTGTTGCTAAGAATTATTGAAAATTAACAAATTTAAACTGAAATTGACCGAGCTTTTGCGAATGTATGTTAACCTTATGCAGAAATACACATAACCTGTCGATAATTTTCTGGTACGTCTTTAAATAAGAACGATATTCATGCTAAGTGACTATTGGTGCTTCACACGTACAATTTTTCTGTCATAAAATGATGGTGCTTTACACGTTCGATAAAGAACTCATTGTATATTACATATCTCTAACGGAATTTTTACATCCATTATAGCACCCACACGTCCGTTTCGACGTGATATTCATATATCTGTACATTGTCACCAATTGATAACAAAGTCGCCTTTACGTTTTACGAAATAATTGCGTAATAAAAATAGAAATTCAAATGTAACTTTAAAGGCTCCGTACAATTTTATCAAGTATGTATTGAAACAAAAACACAAAGGACTTTTTTATATGATTGCTCAGGGGTGATATTGGTTGAAAAAACCTGAAAATTAAGGCCGGGGATCAATGGGGTCGCGCTGTGTCCTATTTTGGGTCCAGGGCAACGCAATGGTGGGGTCACTGGAGGCGAAGCCCTCTGAAGCTCCAGTGATTTAAGCATTTCAATTACTTGAAATACTTTTAAATTTAGCCTTTGCTAGGACTATTCGTCTACCACTGTAATAACTGCTTGTCTGCCTTTTGTATGAACTGTTTGTTAGAGTACCAGTATGTTGAATATACATACAAATCTACCGGTCATGTGATAAAAAATCAGTCAGCTGAAGAAGGTGATGTGATGTCACCGAAAATTTCAAGGTAAATAAATATTCGCTCTGAGTTGAAGAAAATTAACTCCATGAACGATCCAGAACAGAGAAACCTCTTTGAAGTAAGTGTAGTAGATTCACTGGAAAGGTAAAATATAATTTCTTATAATTACTGAGTCTGAGTTTTAATCTGTTATGGAGAAGTTTTTATCAATTTTAGCATATTGCTTTTCATTTAATGACTAGAATTTTCATTTCTGTATACATTATCCAACTTGGCTTGATTTAGATTGGCTTCATATACACCTACACAAAATGTGCCGATATCCCCTGGATACGAAATTAATGAGACAAATGTTTCACGATCCCATTTACTCTTTAGCCTGAAATAAATGGTTTAAATTAACAAACTCTGAAAAGTCTGCCGATTTTTTACGGCGAAATCCAGAGATTGGGCCGAGTTTTCGGCGAAAACACAAAAAAATCGGCCGATTTCCTCGGCAAAATCGAAAAAGAAAAATCTTAAAGCCGATTTTTGGCGATATCGAACGTTGACAGGATCGCATATTTTCACTCTGTCGTGTAAGAAGCTAAAACGTTACGATGCAACTCCCGTTATCATTCGATCAGTTATTTATTGAGAGTTAATTTACTTATAGCAACCACTGAACTCTCAAATTAATAACGAAGTCATCGTCTGCCATTATAAAAACTGATCGGCGGTAATCATCAAAAAAGTTGATATACCTTGATTATCAGTGAAAGGGACTCGGTGCCGACTCACATAAATCAATTTTTATTGACGTAATTGTTCATACTTAGATAAAAATAAAATCATACGCCCGTAAATAGTACGATATTTTTGGATATTTATAAATATATACGATGCCAAAATCACAACAAGGTTTACTCAAACCGACAGTGCAGGGTGCTAATTAAATGTAATAACCTGACCTCATATATGAATTAACTTCAAACACGTTATCGTTTTCAAAGAATATAACAATTGTCACTTGTCAAATTTGTATAATAAAATTTTTAATTCTTTTGTTCGCCGATTGTTTTTTCACAGTCACATAAAATAACGTGCCGCATGGCAAATGAAATTGAGTAATTAGTCAACTCAAATTCGGTATTTTTATAGGCCGATGTTTGATGAAAAAGATTTATTTAATAATGGCATAGTGTTTTCATTCTGAAACAGAAAATAGGGCATTCGTCATTAGAAATGACGTATATATGTATTTATCTAATTCGGGGTACCTTCCCTTACCGGACTGCCCGTCAGTCCGATAATTTACTGGACTATACCGGACTGGCCTAAATATTTCATTGTTTTGATAAAGATTAACAATAAAATTACATGTTTTGACTTTTTTATTATTTTAAAAGGCCATATCTTGATAATCGATTGATTTCAAACAGTGAAAATAGCGTTTTAAACCGACTTAGAGCCAAAGAAATGAATATGTAAGATTATTCTCACTTTTTACAAACGGACTAGCCTTAATTTATACTTATAAAATTGTAAACCTACCGGACTGGCGATATTTTCATGATGGAATACCTACATAAATAGTTAAGAATAAATAAATGTTTTAAAAACATTCTATGCAATATAAGAAGAAAAAAATGTTATTTGCTACCGGACTGGCATTTCTAAATTGTGTAAGATTACTCTCCCTTTTCACTGCCGGACTGGCCTTAATATCTACTTATAAAATCTAAATACTACCGGACTGGCGATATTTGTATGATGGAATACCAACACAAATAGTTAAGAATTAATAGATAAATGCCAGTTCGGTGGCATTTAATTCTTCTTATATTGCATAAAATGTTTTTAAACGATTTAAGTATCTATTCTTAGCTATTTGTGAAGCTATTCAATTATGAAAATATCGCCAGTCCGGTAGTTGTAAGATTTTATATGTATATTTCAAGGCCAGTCCGGTAGAGAAAAGGGAGAGTAATCTTTCCATCGCTGAAAATGCCAGTCCGGTATAGATAGTTGATGAATCTGTTATCAGAACTAAGTATTTATTACCAAATTCTATCCTTAGATGAGTGATATAGTATATATAGCATAAATAAATGTATCCCACGCACTTTCCATGGCCATAAAGGTATTGATCATTGTCAATCCAGACGATCACTGTGAATAAGCCATGTGAGCTCAGTCAGCGGTGATATATACTTTATTATTATATGGGTATATACACAATAAAATGCTAAAAATGATTTAAAACTTTATTTATTGAGTTGTATAACAATACTACATGCAAAAAGTACCATTTTAATATGTATCTTTATCAAAACAATGAAATATTTAGGTCTGTCCGGTATAGTCCGGTAAATTACCGGACTGACGGGCAGTCCGGTAAGGGAAGGTACCGATCTAATTCGTATATATCTACACTCTAAAAACAATAAAACATCAATAAATCTATTATGCAAATAATAAATTAAGATAATAATGACCCAGTTCCATCATCACTATCAATAATAACGGCTAGATGTATTTTGCCCTTTTAAGAGATGAAGAATTTAAATATTTGGAATAAATAGGACGTAGAAATGTATAGTTGATTGTTGGAACTTTTGAGAAAATTTGTTAGACCCAATGCTACGAAATGTGTTTAAAACTATTCAAGCTATATACTCAACTGCTTGTACATCTACCCGCAACCCTCTAACGCAAGAATGTGTGAGGGATTTGAAATAACTAGTTAAAAAGGTCTAGAACATAGTTAAACTTTTATCATAAATATCAACCTGATAATACTTATAACCTTTTGTAAATCACTATCAGTTCTTCATCGAACGTGTAAAGCACCGTCATTTCATGACAGAAAAATTGTACGTGTGAAGCACCATTATTACTTTTTCAGTAATATCTTTTTCAAATGGAAACGTAACAATGAGTAATTGACAGGTGATTTGCATTTCTGCATAAGATAAACATACATTACCAAAATTTTGGTGTATTTTTGCTAAAAGAAGTTATTTTTCAAAAAATCATAGCATGTACGTGTTAGGCACCACGGCATTTTTCCTCCAAGAAACTCTCAACTCGTTCAAAACCTCGAGGTAATCTAGAAAACTAGAACCGTTGTGGGTTTGGCAGAACTACCGTTAGAAAGAGAATTTTGTGCTGCTTAGACTGCGCTAGGTTTGATAAAAATTGGTGAAGTATAAATGTCATTTATCTTGTCTTTTAGCCCAAATTTTACGATATGGCCGCCATTTTTTCCGTGTAAAGAACCATTTTAGGTCACGTGATTCCCCACACTGTAACTGTGGCTGAATTATTTTTGGAGTAATTGCCCTTTTATACTTCAGAAATTGCAAAATATGAGGTTAAAGTTTTTCCTATGTAGAATAACTTCAATTCTGATCAAGATATTTGACGTAAAGTTTGTATACTTATTTGTTGGTACGATATCTACATGACTATGAAGGGACGTAACTGTGGATGAATTATTTTTGGAGTAATTGCCCTTTTATACTTAAAAATGGCAAATTAAAAGGTTAAAATTGTTCCTATATGGAATATCTTTAAAACAAATCAAGATATTTGACTTTAAGTTTGTATAATTAATTATCGTTACTATATCAACACAACTTTAAAGGGATGTAACTGTGGATGAATTATTTTTGGAGTTATGCCCCTTTATACTTAAACATTTAAGATTAAAATTTGTTCTAATGGGATATTTAGTACTTTCAAATGCATTTGAATAAAAGTTGGAATGCTTTTTCATAAGTTCTTCATCTATCCCACTATAAAGGGACATAACTCTGGATGAATTACTTTCAGAGTTATTTCCCTTTATACTTTAATATTTAAAATTAAAGTGCACTCAAACTGAATATATTTTGTTTGATAGAGAGTGAGTATGCTTTTTCATCAGTACTACATCTACTTGACTACAAAGAGATGTAACTCTTTATGAATTATTTTTGGAGTTGTGCCCCTTTTCAACTTTTAAATTAGGGTTAAAGTACTTTAAACTGAAATATTTTCAATACTAACCAAGATATTTAAATGACAGTTGGTATGCTTATTCATCAGTATTAAATCTGCACAGGGACATAAATTTTGATTATTTTTTGGAGTTATTTCCCTTTACTTAAATGATGAAACATGTTTAAATTGGAATATTAATAGTTCCTTATAAAGAATTTTAAATGCATGTAGGTATGCTTATTCTTTGATACTATGTCTACTTAACTTTGAAGGGACGTTACTATGGATGAATGTTTTAGCAGTTATGCCCTTTTTATATTTTAAAAATATGAATTGGTAATCATTGTTTGACTGATTTATTTCCTTTAAAAAACTAAGTCCTGTCTTGAAATCATTTTTGTTTAAAGATATGCCTTGCCATGAATAAAACACTCGAAAAGTCGAGCGCGCTGTCCTTGGACTGCTCTTGTTACAATATAGTTTGAGGTTAGGCACAGGATTTAAGACTATGGAGTATGACATCAGTCTGATATGTTCTAAATGTTCTAATTTTGGTCACCAGAAAAAATACAATTCTAGTAACCTTACTAGAATAATAGTTCCTTTTGACTGTAGAAAAGATATATGTACCTTATGAAGTATTGAGATAACACTTTTTTGCTTATGGACTTGAATGCTTTTTTGAATGATTAAATATAGTTCATACAAATATTAAAAGAAGGAGCTGGCAATGTGATAAACATTACAATCATATGTTGTGAGCAGTTTTCATTGGCCAATTTTGATATCTTCTATTAATGCTTTTATTCATAGTTTAAATGAAACTTAAGAATATTTTTTGCTTTTGTTTTTACACATTATAATTGCTGTAAACTATTCATTATAAAAAACTTAGAAAATTCAATAAATTATTATTGTTTTATTCTTGTGATTTTCCAGTTAAGTAAGAATACAGAGTTATCTCCCATGATGACTAATTGGTTAGATTCATTGAAGGATATTTCATGTTCAGAAAAAAATGCAGTATTACCAGCATATATGTCTAACTGGGATATGTCTAGTTATATTGGTGCTGATCAATCTAATAATATGGTAGGTTATGTTAGATTTACTGAGTTTTTTTTCTGGGTTAAAGTATGTCTCACATGAAATTGAACCCATGACCCCTGAATCAGTAGACTTTCATGCTACCAACTGGTGAGCCTACTGAGTTCTGGAACACATTTTGTCTTTATTTTTGTCTGTGTTATATTTAATTTGTACTTGTACTATTGACAGGCCTGACTGAGTATCATAAGCAAACAATTTTGAAATTTTTATACCCCCGCAAACGAAGTTTTCGGGGGTATTCTGGAATCACTCTGGTGGTTGGTTGGTTGGTTGGTTGGTTGGATGTGTGGTCTGTCCCAAAAAATTATTAATTTGTAGTATGTTTATTTCTTAATGTATTTGAAAAGAAGCTGTTATATACCATGATTTAATGGTGTGTACAAAACTCATGTAACTATGGAAACATATCTCACTTGTTTAAAATATTTAATTGTGTTATATATTTTAAATCTAATTTGATAACTGTATAGTATGATTTTTTCTCAATAGATTTTTTCCTTATCTTATTTTATAGAATTTGCACAGGCGTTTACAGTTGATGTTTATATGCATGTTATGTCAATTCCAATTCAAAATGGCCGACTTGCGGCCATCTTGATTTTTTAAATTTAATTTAATAACTGCATGCTTATTTCTCAACAGATTTTTTATTTTTTTATTTTATAGAATTTTGCACAGGCGTTTACAGTTGATGTGTACATACACTTTATATCAATTCCAAATTCAAAATGGCCGACTTGCGGCCATCTTGAATTCTTTTTAATTTAGTTTAATTACTGTATGCTTTTTTCTCAACAGATTTTTTTCTTAACTAATTTATATAGAATTTTGCACAGGCGTTCACAGTTGATGTGTACATACACTTTAACTCAATTCCAATTCAAAATGGCGGACTGGCTGTCATCCTTTTTTCAAAATTAATACAGTCATATATTGACTTATTACCGTACATATTTTGAAAAGAAATTGCATACAAGGTCTCACTAATACAGTTGATTCGAATGACTATTCTTCATCAATTTATATTCAATATGGCTGACTGGCAGGCATTTTGAATTTTTATTTAAATTACTGTATAGTACATGTATGTGTTTTTTTTTACTCAATTTTAGCCAAATTTCGCTCCAAAGTCTTTATTGATGTAGTTGACTTGTACATGGATTTACTCTGGATACAATTCATTATGGCAGCCATTTTGACTTTGTTTAAATAACTGTATAGTAAGCTTATTTCATTACCAATTTCTTCTTGCTGAAGTCTGATTGATTTATTGATTGATTAATTGGATTTTACGGCTTATTAATGCAAAAAAGTCATATTACGCCGAAAACAATTGATGATACTATTACTTTAATAGATAATGAAGATTTTAGGTCCTATATTTTATGATAAACATTTATTTCCTTCAAGTATGGTTTTGTTTTGTTTTGGTTTTACGGCGCACCAACACAAAAAGGTCATATCGCGCCGAAAGCAATCAATGATACTATTTATTAAAACGATATTAATAATGTAAAGCTCTATATCTTATTATAAACATTTATTTCCTTCAAAAAGTTAAGTATCGCATATGATGGTACAGACTCAAAAAGTTCTTTAGGTGAGTTAACTTTAAAATGTTTGTCACGGATGTCTTTAAGATACTGACAGTCAAGGAGAACGTGTTTGACATAGAAATGCTCGTCACAGGGTATACATTTAGGTGCTTCCTCTCTTTTGAGAAGGTATAAATGTGTTAATCTGGTATGACCAATTCTACATCACGAAATCACTATTTGATCTCAGCGATTAGAATATATGATGGTACAGACTCAAAAAGTTCTTTAAGTGAGTTAACTTTAAAATGTTTGTCACGGATGTATTTAAAATCCTGGCAGTCAAGGAGAACGTATTTGACATTGAAATGCTCGTCACATGGTATACATTTAGGTGCTTTCTTTCTTTTGAGAAGGTATGAATGTGTTAATATAGTATGACCAATTCTACATCTTGTAGTAACTATTTATCTCATTGATTAGCAAATATTATTGACGAAGATGAATCAAGGGTTTATGGCTTTATGTCATGTAACTTATTAAATATAGCATTATTCCACATTGTTTGCCATTTTGACTTGCTGAAGTCTATTATGTACTGCTATTGTTATCAAATTCTTATTGTTGAACTTTTTTTTGATGTATTGAAATTTTATCAAATTCATAATGGCTGATTGGCAGCCATTCTGAGTTTTTCTTTTTTAAAAGCAAATGATTTGATAATTTTTGTACAGACTTTGAGAAAGTTAGCAATTGTTTAAGTTAATGTGCTTGGCATTTTCTTAAGTGGAATTCAAAATGGCTGATTGACAGCCATGTTGAATTTTCTAATATCTTGTACAGCTAACATCTTTTTTTTCTCACCTCATTTTGATAAAATTGTGCTGACAAATAAATAGTCTGTTGTTCCACTTTACATTCATAATGACCAAATGGTGTTCATTTTCATGTAAAAAATCATTTGAAATATGACAACTCTGTTCTTTTTGCTTTTTCATAAATCTATAGTGAATTACACTGTAATTTGCTGTTTATTACCAATTTGATATTTGCATCCTATTCTTTTTATGGTTTTTATGCTTCTTACAACATTTACCCTTTTGGACTTCCACAATGTTGACTTGCTTTTATCTTGAAATGTTGCTGTTGCGGGGATATTTTCGCCACTGGTGGCAGTTCTAGTTTATATCGGGCCTACTGCTTTAACTACTAAAATGTTGATTTCATGGCTACTCAATAGTTTGAGTTTTGAATATTGTCTATTCAGGATTTTCAGTGTCCAAAACTGCTTTAATTGGTTGTACTTTTAATATATTATATAAATTCAATAAATATATAGGGCTTTTATCAGGATCTTTCAACATTTAACATTACACTTTGGATTTTGAACATATATTCAATATGAAAAGAGGGCTATACAAATGCGGTATATAATAATTACACACATGGATAAGTACTTGTTAGAATTACTTATAAATTGTCATTATTTTGATACAGATAAAAAGTAGAAGAAGTATTAGTCCTGATCTTGTGAAATCTGAAGCATCAAGAAAACTGAAACAATTTGTTGACCAAGGAGATAATGCCTTACAGAAAGAATATCTCAGACTTTATAGGTATTTGTTGTTTTAAATATATACTTCTTTGTTGATTAGGATTTTTATAATTATTGTTATGGACAGTACTTGATGCAGGGCCTGAACTTGGAACCTTTAACTTGCAAGTCAGGTGCTCTACTAATTGAGCTAATCACACTGTGATGAATTTCGCAGCCATATTACTTAAACATACATGTATACTATGTACAATAATCATGCAAATACTATGCTGCACTTCGGCAGTTTAATTTGTGCTGAATCTTGGGCTGTCATTGATAGAAAATTTTGTATCGATATAACAAAAGGCAAGTTTTAGTGATATATCAAGTGAGACAAGGAGTGTAATAGAAGCCACTAGAACTCCAGTATATAATGCCTTTATGATGTTATGCATGATGTTAAAAGTTGTTCCACACATAAAACAAAATGTATTTTCTTGTTATAATATGTAACACTAACCATGAAAACATAATAACTCAGAAATATAAAAAAGATAAATACATGCAGGGATGTTGAATTAAACTTCATCTTCATTTAGTATATAGCTTTATAAAATGCTTGATTGTATTGATATTCTAAATTGCGAATTGATATCAAATCGTCTGTCAAGAATCGGTGATACATCGATATGGCGATTTCCGATGAAGGCTCTAGCTGAATCTACTTTTCAGTTGCTAACTGAATCTATATAGGCAAAAGCTCTGATGAGTTCACAATTGCTGAACAAACCCCTTCAGGGAAGTCAACAACAGTACTGAAACTTCCTGGCTCACACCCAGTCCCTTAATTGGTCCTAGATATACTATTTAAACCCTGTAATATAATTATTGTCACTACAGGCTACTCTAAACAGTTTTTTCAGTTTCTTGTCTTCATCTGTATATGCTTATCCTTCCAAAAGCATCTGTTTTCTAATCTGATCACTTTTTGACAAAGAAATCCATGAAAAACAAAACTGAGCATTTATGGTTGAGGTTAATAACCTGAAGTTGTATCAGGGGCGGATCCAGGATTTTTTTCAATGGGGGTTCCGAGCTTTTTCTAGGGGGGGTCCAAACTTTTGAACCACAACCACAATATACACATTTTGCAGAATAATGCAACATATTAATAATAAAAACTAGAAAAGAAAACCATTAAATCTGTGTTAATCACCCAGAAAAATTGCTTCATGCTACTTAAAAATGACTTACTGTCTATAAATACACTAATGGAAAGGTAAATTTTGGAAATTCTAGGGGGGGGGGGGTCCTGACCCCATGCTAGATCTGCCTATGTGTATAACCTAAGGCAGTATTTGCTCTCTCAAAAATTGTCCAGTAAGCAATGGTCTTAAAAGTTCTGTAAGATTGACCAGTAGAAAAATGTACAATATTAATTCATCTTGGGTCACATAACAACACATTATCAGATTCAATATTGTAAATGGTTAATACATTAAACAAATAGTTTAGTGTGAACTCATCAAGATAGATTGAATTCTATTTGGTTGTTGATTGAACTATCTTATGATTGACATTATAGTCATTGTTGTCTAGTTGCATGATAGATTAAATTGGATTATTTTCATTATTTTTGTTAGTAAAGTTTCCTGTAAATCTCTACCATTGTTTTGAATTTCAAGACTTAAGATTAATCCTGCCTGCAAAATGATGTATATAATTCTTGCCAACTCACCCTTGTCTATTGTGCTGAATCAGGGCTTGACATTTATGTTTGAAGTAAGTTGCTTAGTGGGACGATAAACTATAAAATGTACATGTGTTTACTTGCCCAAACAAATAAAGGGTTGTCCGCAAGACTGTAGTAACTCGCTCTTTAATGCAATGCACTTACTATAGTGTTGCAGGTAACATTTGAAATGGTTCTTGTATGAATCTTGTCATGAAAACTTAACTAAGTTTTATTAATCTGTTTTATTTGCACTAAAACAAAGTTTAGTACAGTTAAAAATAGTTTACAAAATAATGTTATGAAAGTGGTCATTCAAACAGGTTATTTAGCTGCTTGCACTTAACTCTTTGCATTAAACTTTTTGTTTTCCCAAACAAAAACTTTTTTATAACTTTATCCATTGATATGTACATTTTATATCAAACAATTCACGATATTATATATATTTTCTAATGTTTGACCAAATAAAAGCCTTTGTAGCTTGAACTAAATGTGGTTTTCTCAGATAACTGTATGCCTGATAATTCCTTTGTGTTTAATCATGTGTTCGACAGATTTTTCTGGAAAAAAATAGGGCGAGCGAAGAAAAAAAATAATATTAATTCCGTTGCTTTATATAGCGATCTGACCAAATTTTTATGAGCGAGCGAGGAATAAAAATATTTTTTTTGTAAAAACTCAAAATTTAGATCCGAGCGAATCCATAGAACATATGATCAACTTGTTGTGGCCTTAGACCATAGAAATACTATAATCTTACTCTATGTTTATGTGAAATATTCTCTAAAAGTGGTAATTTACTGAACTTACTTGTTAATTTGTATATCTTACTGTTGCTGGAGACTTACATCTTGTTTAGAATTGGTTATTTGCATGGTCTATTTATTTGATGAGTATTTGGCTTGTAAGAAATGACCAGATATAGCTTGAAATATTGGAAATAGAATAGTCTGATGTCTGATAGGGTGTCTATACCTCCCTGGAAACACTTACCATATTTATTATGCTACTAATTTTGTGCAGAATGTGTGAATTCTATGAATTCGTTTTGGATGCTATGTAAACACTATTTATTTGGCTATGTACACAGACTTTCTCAGACATTTGTTGTCTCTGAAATAATTCACCTGACATTTTTAACATTTGTGTCAGCCTATAGAAGCAGTTATCTTCCAGCCAGCCCTGATATCTGCCGTCTCATTGATTGGCTTTAAGGTCCAAGTTTTCACAGTAAAACATTCTCTAGTATTTGTTTATATCTCTGGTTGAATGAAAATGTCACTCAGCATGGTCTAGTCATCCATCTATTTGTCTACAAGTAAAGTATTATTACTTTTCTTGCTGGACAGACCAGTAAATTGATATGCCACTCAGAGTGAAATCTAACTTGTTCCTGCTTGGACCTTTTGTTTCTTGTCTATATACTGTGAGTTTTGTTTGACTTTTGTAAAAACTGTTTTTTAGCTGCCAGCTTTTCTATGGAAAGCATGAAATTGGCTGTTAAATCAAAACCAATCCAAGTTTGGATTTATGATTTTAATGGATGAAAAGTTTTTCGGAACTGGTACAGAAGTTCATGAACTTCAAGACTTAAAATATCGGTAGAATTCATTTTCCAATGTAAATTAAAATATTGCAGGAAAAGAGAAATATTCATGATTTGGTAAAATTTGTAACTTTTAATGTGTTTTCATAGTTGCAAAAGTCAGTATATTGTTATCTGGAGGTGACCACTAACTAAGGATTGATTGTAGTTTTGTATATACTGTCAGCTATTGTAAGTTTCTGTAATCTGTTATCTGGTAAAACAATAGTTCTGGATATTGAAGATAGTGAATACACATCTCTATTCTTATTGCTTGGTATTTATTTATTTCCATGTAAGGTGTTCAGATGGATTAAAATTCAGATTACTTTAAAGTTATTTTTTGAACTGAGGAGTTTCAGTCATAACTCAAATTCTGGTGACTTGGAAATAATATTACATAAATTGAGGTGTTGAGATTCCTGAATTCTGAACTTGGAAATAATTATTTTTACTTAGGAGCTTTATATCATCAATTTATGGCATTTATGGTTGTTTTTTTTCAATACGAGTGTTTTATGTTAATTTTTACTGTATTCACATTACGATTGAGTGACTTAAAACTTTAACTGATCAATGGAGAGGTTATTTGTTGGTAAAAAAAGTTCATTAATTTTTCTTGTTATAAAATTGGCATTCTGTATGTTAAATGAATGTTGGATATTTGAACATTTTGTAAAGGTAGAGCAAATTTAGTTGTTTGAATCTTTTATTATCGGTATGATATTAAATGCTATATTTGTGTTGTGAGATCTTTGATCAAGACCATTTTAGTTGTTTGTAAAACAATAAGGAATCATTACTTAGTCTCTCCATTAATATTGTGAAGACCTGTATACTTTTATTAGATTTTGTGGTGAAATACTTTAGGCCCCATTCTTTCTTCTAACTCTGTATCAAGTGGGGCAGCAGTTGTCTACTGGTGAATGTATGTTACCTTGATAAGAGTTTAAGGGTTAGGCAGTCACCACTAAACATGGCTGACCGTCGGACATATCCTTTAATAAATTAGTTGGTTCGTCTAGATCTGCAGGCTTACAGGATCGACTGTCTGGCAAAATGCTTCATCTCATCTATACAGGTTTTAATTTATCAAAATATGTTAAATATCTTGGGTCCTGTAAGACTTGGTTAGGTCCTGTAAAATTTTGATCTTTACTGGACCTACTGTCCAGTAATAAACTACTGAGTTTTGTGATGACTGGGGTTAGATCAAGAGATCTATTCTTATTAAAGGACGTTGAGAATGTTGACTAATTTGACTATGATATGACTGACAAATTGTTGATGAATTGGAGTAAAGCAACATAAAACTATACAATATTTGGTAGCTTAATTCCTATATTGTTGGTTGGGAATACATCCTATTCGGGAACTTGGGTGCTTCCATTTATCTTGCAGTAAGTCAAATAAGGTCAAAATCTTCCTGATTCCCATAGAAGAACTTAAACATTTGCTGTTTGATCAGGAAGCACTAAAGGGGATTCCTTTTGCTTCCCAAATAGGAAGTATTCTCTACTGACAGTGTGTATGTATGATGTTTACATATAGTCTACAATACAGAATATAACACTTGTCATGTAACTGACTGTCTGAAACATAGATGTTATTGTATTTTATGACTTTGGTCAAATACTCTCCAGTGCTAAGTGAATGTAATTTAGTATTAAACTATTTGTTGTTTATTTTCACAGGTCTAATTTAGAATTATCAGAAAAATGTCACAGATCTGAATGTAAGTAAATAAATATTTATCAAGTTTTAATCATTGTAAAAAATTGTCTCAATTTTCAAATTGAAAAATCTTCTCTTAAACTGTCATGATAACTGTGAGTGCGAATTTGTATTTGTTGGGGTGGATTGTCTGAAATCTCAAGTGAGTGAAAATGAGATATTTTTTTCAAATTTATGATGTTAAATTTTCGTTGTTACAGACCACAGAAATAAAATGAATTTAAATTGCTAATAACTCAGTCTCAATGTTGTATAGTTTTGTATTAGAAGATTGGATAGTCTGAAAAGCTCATTGTCTTAAGATTTCTCCAGTAAAACAGACAATGCATTAATAGATTACCTACTATTTTAGGCTTCTTACTTCTCATCATATAATTGGACTTGAGTAAAGACTGTGAGAGAGGGAGAAAATAGCTTATTATTTTTCTCTCTGTGGAATCCTACACTTAGTTCAAAATTGGCTACGATTGACATTCACAAATATTGTATTTTATAAAGTAAATTGTTAAGACGTCACTTTGTGTCTCTGTAGGTATACAATTTGTGTGACATACCAAAATGTCATTTCAGTTTTTTATCAATATGTTTTTGCAGTAAAAGAAGCAGAACTTCAGGAAGCATTGAATGAAGCAAATCAGAGATCTTATCATGACAAACAGAAAGTTATTGATTTAGAGGTAAATTTTATTTCATTCTTTGATTTTGTCTCTTACTGGGCATCTATGTTCTTAGACCATGCCTGATTTTAGGCTTCTTGAGTCAACTTTTATTGTTCTTTACATGATGGATACATTTTACTACTACTTAAAATTATTGTAAATAATTGAGAACAGTGTTGATATTCATCGTTTAATCCCTATGTATACTTATAAGTTTTAGTAAGTGTACCTGTAATAGTTTTATACAACACTATAATTTGGTCTTTAAACATTGATGTATATTGAGAGAAAAATCAAAATCATGTTTGAATGTAGATCTAACTTTAGATATTTTCCATTGTTTTATTACTGACACCGAATGTCCAAGTGGCTTATAATATAGTCATTCACTTCTACTTTGTGAATGTATTTATCTTCTGTAAACAGAATATATATAAAACATGAAAGTTATCTTGTTGTTAACAATTCATGGTTTTCAAATATGAAAATAAAATTTGTGAAACAATTTATGGTTTTCAAATATGAAAATAAGATTTGTGAATAATACTCTGTTTACAAGTAATGTTTCTCAGGTCATATCATATAGTATCAATATATCTGTTATATATTTATTTGTATGTTTGCTAGGTTGTGACCCAATGGTTGATTCATTTGATTTTGAATTTGGTAATCTTGATTGTATTCTTGGTATAGTTGGTCATTCCCTTCCTAGTTTTGATGTTTAAAGATGGTAAAATTACTTGTGTTTTCATTTGTTTGGAGCTATCAGCTGAATGAAATATATCTACCATAATTCCAGCCTCTATCAATCTTTAGGTATAGAATCTGCAAATAGTTCTGGCAGTATATGTATACAAATAGCAATATTAACTTTGTAACTTAAACAAATTTGGTACTTTAGTGCTTTGATGAGAAGTTACATTTTATTACTGACTATAACTGAGAAAAATGGAGATTAAAAATACCGTTTCTAAAAAACTTGGATTATTATGATGTTGATCATCACTTTTTATTAGGTCATGTATTGAATCAACTTGTCAGCTCTCAGCTTGTCTGCTATCCTGGACAATATTGTTTTATCATTACTTCATTATTGAATAATGTTAATGAAACATGACTTTCTATATCCAGGAATTGAACCTAGATTACCCATTTCAAGTAGAACTTGCTATGTCTGCATTAAGAACAAGATTAAATCTTTAAATCTGCTCGTATGCACCATCCCCCCAACAACACACTAAAATATTTGTCTGATCAACCTCTGTACTGTATTTATTTTCAAAGTTTTCAAAGTTTAAATAGTATATAATTAACTAAGTATTGTAATAGTATAACCCCCAACCAGTTTATTGGTTAAGTTTAATTGTTGATTGAGATCTGATTGATAATGTAAAACCAGGAAATTACTGTATTATATACTTACTTTGTTTAGTTTTATGTCTCTTAAATATCAGTTATTTTGTGTACTTGTGCATGGTGTATTACATGTACTAGTTTATCGATTCGTGCATAATGAGTATTTACTATTAATTACTTGATCAAAGTTTAAATTGTTTTTGTACTTTTGTACAGTTTACATAAAATCATGATTAAAATGTCAAAAGTTTAAAGTTGACTTTCATAATGTATATGTATTTTGGTGAATAGTGGCTATTTAATTGCTCATTTGGAGTCTTCTTTGTTTTTGTGTGGTTTATGTAAAATCAACATTTAAATGTATGTTAAAAGTTAAGGAAAATAGTTTGTGACACAGTGAACAAATGACATGTATTTTACAAGGATAATTTAATTTGATATCTATTTTGGATAAAAATGTGAAGAGAGACTATTGTATAAAAGGTATTCAATTTCTAATGAAAAATAAATTTATGTACCTGGTTTGAGGATTAATACAAGATTAATTTAGATTGATTAATGTATAAAAACCAATTATAAAGGTAAGTTGTTCTATTTTACATAAAATGTGCTTTGTTGGAGTTATTTCTTTAGTGTGTCATTGTGGTTGTTTTAGGGTTTTAAAATTAATGTTAGTGATTTTAGGTATGTTGCTTTTTTGTTCTTGAAATTTGGACTTTTTATGTTCAAGGTTTGTCAGACTTGGAGTAAATAAAATGATTCTGAGTTTGAGCCATGGACAATCTGGTTGTTTTACTCTTATTTTATTGTAAATGATTATTTTCAGTGATAGAGTATAATAATTGAGTGGTTTTCTTGAGTCCTGAAAGGGTTGCTGGTTTGAGTCTCAACTGGGCATATTTTATCTTTCCATGAAAATTTGGAAAAAATGTTGATTTTCCTCCATTTATAAAGTATATGAAGAAGTTTTTGGCCTTGTGGAAGGAAGGTAGGTACATTGTAGGTACTTGATTGTAGATAAAGGTCCAAGAAAGAAAAGCTAGGCGAGCTGGCCACTGTGGATTGACGATACCTGGTAGATAATGTTGACATGGCTTTAAAACCAATAAAAAAGAAAACAAACACTAGTAATACATAAGTGGAGATGAGAGGATGATCTGTCCCTAATTGTCTTTGTATTGATTCCACCTAATATAGCGGAATGCTTCAATAAAATGTTGTAATTGCTGGAAGGAAGTTTTATAATTGTTTACTTATTACAAAGATATTGATATAGTAGAGAGAGTCATGGTAATATCAAAGACAAATAGTTCATTGGCATGGTATTGTTGAGAATGTATGGTGAGAAAAAGTTTTTTTGTCTACAGTTATGTTCATTTTCTTCTTAGTGGGAAGGAAATAAAATGTCCAGTGCCTACCTATTTTTTTGCTGGATTTCATGGTTGCCATGTCAAAGCCAATCCCTAATATAACCTAGCTTTCCTGGACCACCGTCTATAACCAGTACTGTCCCCCCTTCCACAAGGCTAGCAACTTCTCCATGTACTTGATTGCAGGAGAAAATTGATTTTATTGTCAAAGTTTTATGGAAGGACAGTACCTACATGTACCTCTATGGTGATGTGATTACAATTGCTGAATTAATATTACTTTAATCTGTTGCTAAATTTATTTTAACTTAAGACAAGCTCTGATCACATTTTTTATGTAATCAAAGTACATCGGTAGTTTTAGTATGAGAATCAAAGTACTGGTGATTCAATTTAAGATACATATTAGACTGTTGCATCATGATTATTACTCTGATTGTTGAAAATAGAATGTAGATCCAAAACACAGAACCAAAACCTATGAACAAACAAGTTAAAGTTCTAATTCCCCCCCCAAAATAAAGTTATTCGATTGATATTCATTTGTACATATCTGCATCATTCACATAACGGAATACAATGTTATAGGACAAAATGCAATAGTATTCATATTATGTGTTAATGTTTTTCCCTCAAGGACAATGATAAAAAAACAATTTCATGTTTTATCTTATTTTCTCTCTACTTGATTAACAATTCATTCTGGATCATTGGTTTTAAATAAAACATGAGACAATTTATTGTTTTACAAACAAATTGTTTCATTTTGTATTAATGTTTAATTTCTCCCTGATAAGATTCTTCTTTAAAACCTCCTCTTCAATCAATGTTGATTAATTGTTTTATATTGTTTATTGCATTGGGTAAATAAAACTGTATAAAAAAGGAATACTGTGAGAGTCATCAATACTTGAAATATCTGTTAACTAAAATTGAATGGATGCAAAAAATATATTACAAAAATGTAGAACATTTAGTTCCTTGGTTTATTTTTATTCAAGATGAAATTTACTGTTGTGTCAGTAGAATACCAGATAGAAACTCTGATTATGTGTTTTACTGATTTTTGTGGTTGAAGAAAAAAATTGATGATTTTCATTTGACTATGAATCCTAGGAGGCCTGACTGGTCCCAATCCACGAAAGACTATTTATTATTAAACATATAAAGTAATTTTATTACAGCTGCATCATGGGCAATAAAGTTGACTAACTGGTTAGATTCCAGTAGTTGTGGATATAAAGTAATTTTATTATGCTAAATGAAGTAGTTTTTTATCCAATGATTACTTGTCCCATGTGAGTTATTGGCCATGTCTACTATGTATGGTTAACATTCAGAATTTTTTGCTAGAATCAGTTTATGTAGAGTTTATGATTTCTTGAAACTGCATAAAAAATTAGGCTAGACATAGTTATACAAACATATGATGAGTCCCATCATATGACTAAATTCTATTGTTATTAAAACTGTGAAAAAACTTCAAAATGTAATATTTCATGACAAGCTGCATAGCTCAGCTGGAGTGAAAATTGTTTAGCTTGTTTAAATTGACCTGAGACCAGGAATTCAACATTAATATAATTTAGAAAATTAAATCAGTTAGCTGTAGAGTAATTGGTGAAACCTAATAAATTTTATTTAGAACTCAAGTTGATAGGGTTTTCAATAAAAAAAACCTTTGCATTTGCACCAGTTGTACCTCTGCAGAGCTTTTATTAACATTCACAAGTTATGTAAATAACAATATGTGAGAAGTAAAAGTAAATACAGATGCAGAAAAGAAGGTAAAACGAAAGTCAATGTCGATAAAGTGTTACGTTATTTTCCATTTAAGAGAGAGGGAAATGGTTTAGCTTTTTTATTGAAGAATGATAAGAAAAAGAAAATGCAGATCAAAGTTGATGAAATTAAATTAAAATGTTTAAACCTTATTTGGCTGAATAAAACTAAAAACAAATTTGAGTTCTGAGTATGAACTATTCTGTCTCTGGTTGGATACCCAAGTTAAAATATTTATTTGATTTTGTAACCTAGGTGATATATGTTCAAGGACATTAAATCAAGTAGCAAATTTTATTAAATATAAAGATGTAGTGTATGAGCTAGTATGTAATATATATACATAAACATCCTGTTGACTTTATTGAATATAAATATTATATACATCTATGTTGTGGATAAGTTGAAGTTTTTGATTGAATTTTGTAAAGTTCTGAGTCTTGGTAACTTGATATATATTTGAGATACGGTGACAGTGAACTGTATATTGTGTGGGTGTATTTTGTTTCTGTTGGGATATAGATGTGATGTGTATGATCCATTTTCATTTATTTAGAAACCTATAATAGTTTTTGGACTGAGATTCACATGGAAGTTTGGATTTATCCAAATATGTAGCATTGTTGAGTAAAGTCTTTATTATTGTTATTATATAAATTGATTATTAGTTTATATGTTTTCTTGTGCAAGGAGAAGAGTTTGTGTGTGATATTTAAATTTGATTTAACTCTTCATAATGGATGTTTAACTTTAACTGTTGACACACTTGATAGAGCCAGGTATTTTACTGCAATTTAAATAATGTACCTTTATGCAATTTGTTTTAATGAGGACAAGTCATGGCTAAGAGTGAAAATATTTATGATTCAAGAATGAAGGATTGTTGGTGTTAAATCCATTATATACCAGCTTGTTTAATTGATACATTTCACAATTTCCTGTTACAAACTGTGCTGATCTTTTTTCCTGACCAGTACTGGCTTGCCCTTCCACATTGAGCTGACAACTTTTCATTGTTATTAAATAACAATTGTGATGGAGTATAACCTACAATGACTTGGAACCATACTGGGGACCTCTGGTTTCAAGATTCAGGCTTTTATCATACAGCCATGGCTGTTATTTGGAAAAAAATATCACAATAAATGAGATACAGGTTCAGTCATTGTTCTTAGTTAGAGATTGATATTTGTAATCAAGGTACTGGTTGTAAAATTTGTTTGTTTCTTTAATCAAGTTGATTATTATGAACAAGAAAGAAACTTAATGAGTTGTCATGAAGTACCTTCTAAATTGTAATTATTTCTCATTTACTTAGGTGATTTTAGTTTTAATTTAAATCTGAAACTTAAATGTAGTTTTATTTAGAAAGTAGATTATTCAGTACTGGTCATGTGTTTCCAATTAATTGTACATGAAATTTTATTGTTTTTGCATTATTGCAGTTTTGCATATTTTCATCAAATAATACAGTACTTGATGGTAATGCATGAAATTTGTGAAAAAATAGGTTTCACTGAATATGGTAATAAAACATATTTTAATTTTAAATTTGGTATGACCAAAGCTGAATATGACAGTGTTAGTGCTCTCCAGTTGATATAAAAAACAAGTTTATTTCAAGAATATTTTGCTTCTTTTTTTCTGTATTATATAAATATAACATGATATCATTTTGAGGTTAAGATGTTATATTTTCAGAGAATAATTTCATGGACTAGTAACCTCACATTTTGTAGTAAAGCATGATAGGAAAATCATTTGTTCCAAAAGGCAAGAGAAAGAGGGATGGAGTGTTCTAGAATGAATAGCAAGTGAGGGAGGAACGATGGGAGGGAGGTATGTTCTGGAAAGCAAATGAGGGAGGGAGGAAAGGAGTAGAGATCAGAGGGAGGGAGAGAAGAAGGTTGGATATGAGGGGAGAGAAAGAGGGAGGGAGTGAGGGAGACAGACAGACGACAGACAGATGGACAGACAGGGTGGAAGAGAAAGATGGAAAGGGCAGGGGGGGCCAGACCTCAGACCATACTGTATCTGTATCATTATGATACAGTAATGTATGATGTTCAACTGTTCATTATTCTATGATGATAGAATGATAATCTAATGAGACATTACTCTCTATATCTGCTAGTATTGAACTATTTAGTTGATGTAGAAAAATAATGAAGGCTTACTGTCTTCTTGTCTTACTTAGCTTCTATGTTAAAAGTTCAGTTTCCTCTCCTGCTAATTGTTAAACCCAATATTTAGTCTCACAATCTTTTTCAACCTTATAAGTCAGTTGTGATACAAGTTCTTATAAGTTAGATATCACTCTTGGGTAAGCTGTTTGCTCTGCTATTTCTTAATAATAAAATTAGTTTCTTGCTCAAGAAAACAACCAGTTGGGTTTTTGGGATGGTTGATCGGCTAACCATAGATTACAAATCTTAGGATTTAGGTACTTGGCCATGCCTACTCTTTTTAGATCCCTTGTATTTAGTCAATAGCTGACTTAAGAAAATTTTCAAATGATAATTTTTGAAACCTTACTATTCAGACAAGTTCATGGCTATATTTTGACTGATTTTAGGGTACAGTCACACCTGCAAACTATTGGACTGGTCTGATTCTCAATGGTTGGTCTTTTATTGTGGAGATATAATATTGACCAGGCTCATACTTCTGATAGTTATTTATTGAAGTAAATAATGTTTAAAGTCTATGAATGGTGTTTAGATGTGTTGAGTATCTTTAATATACAGTATATGGGTCAATGTTAGTACGCTTATTCCTGTGTTAAGTAAATTTGAACTATGGTGAAAGTTTTTTATATAGTTGAGGCAAAGTATGAAATTTCATTAAATTGACTGTATTCAGTATTCCAGTATCTAGGCATTCCCTATTCAGACAAAATTTCACCATTACTATGAAAATAAATGTGTGACAAATTATGATATGATCTGTGTTTTGTGCTTTTCAGCATTAATGTAAAAAATGTGGTTAGAATTACCCATGCATGGATGGAAAAAACCCCATAAATTGGAGTTCCAAATCAGGTCTATTGGTGAATATTTCAAACTTGAGCACAGTAAATTAGAGATTGGTATTCAATTGGTTATACATGCACATATATTTGTAATGATAAAATCATGACCATTTGTTGAGTCATTAGTCATTGGTTAAAGTAACACCTACACATTTCACCACAAAAGTTTCAACCTTGAGATATTTGTAATTACTCAACATTGTATATTGATTTAAGGACATATTTTCATGCATAATTATTATGAGCTACATTGATGGTATTGCAGATGTTTGAAGCTTGATTCTGAATCCAGCATTCAGGGTTTGATTGCTGACCAAGGCATGCCATAATCTTCTTTGAAATTCTGCTAATGTTAATTTTGCTCTGTTTAAGGAGAAGTTGTCAGCTCTTTCATTGTAGAAGGTTTTATGAGTATTCTATAATGAAAAAAGTCCAGGATAGCTGGTAAAATAAGTTGGGTGTCATACATAACCTCAAAAATGTGTTTCGACAAAAGACATAAAATTAAAGAATCATATACAATGTATATGATAGCCTTCAGTTGTATGATTTGTATCTGTCTACTAAATTAGCCGTATGGTTGTTCAGTTCCTCTGGTCTGCTGAGATTTTATTTGAAAATTAATAAAAACAGCTGAAGGTTCATGTAAAGTAAAAATTGATTACCAACATCTATAGTTTGTTTCTTAAGGAATGTTTTTATGTATAAAACAGTGATTTTGAGAGAAATTTGACTGAATTCAAATATTTTTTATTTTACTACTGTTTTTTCAAACCATGATTTTACATTAACCTTTTAAGAAATAAAACTTGCTGATAAAACCTTGCTGCTAGAAGATCAAAAGACAGTTTCGGGTTACTACTAGTTTTCAAGTTAAATTCACTGTCTATGATATTCAATAAGGAAGTAAATAAAACTACAAATTTACAAGGATGTCAATGATATTAAATCATTTTTTGCTACAAATGCATCTTCTTGTGTGACTTAGATAGTTTTAATTTTGAATACAGTATAATACTAATGTGTTTTTGATTTCTTTTTAATGATAGTTATGAGAAATGTACTTACATTACTAATATTTTACTAGGAAATGATGTTTGGGATTTCTAAAAAATAATATTGAGAATACATGTTTTGTATTTTCATTACATGCAAAAGAAGAATTACTTTAATTTAATTTTAAGCTGTTAACCTACTCTTACTTTTGGTTATTTACAGAATCTGATTCACTCAACTTTCTCAGACATTTTTCTATCACCAGTATTTGCTTACCTTTCCAATAGTCTTACTTCTTGTCATCATTGTAGAATTTAATGGACAGGATTGACTTGCTGTGGCCAGGAATAGAACCAGGTTGTAGTGACTTTTCTTGAGAAAAGGACAGGGAGGCAGAAAAAGGGGCAGGGGACATCACATGGCTGATGTTTCATTGTAACTTAGTCTGCATAGGGAGGGTAAAAAATGTTGGGGAGGAGAGAAAAAGGGCCAGGGTTTAGCTCCCTGTTATTCTGCTTTAGGTTTACTGAATTTGAATCTAAACAGGCTACCTCTACACCACAGTCTATTAAACTTAGTGAAACAAATAAGAATATCCTAGGTTTATGTCTTTATGTTTATAGAGTACACATATATAATTGGATGATATGATTATACCAGAGAGAACCTAATTAAGGCACAATATACCCAAATTATAATTAAATTATCTGTATATATAAGGTTTTATGGTGATCTTAAAGGTTTCTCTATGTCTCACTATATTTAGTGCAATCCCTGAACAGCCATCTTTATACAACTATTACCTCACAACTATGCCTTTCTCCTATTTTTTCACAAAAAATAATTCCCCTTACGTCAGCTTCCCTTAAATTGTCTGTAAAAAAATAAATATTTATCACAAAATCTAATCTTAATAACTATGTAATTGGCTTTTAATAATTGTCATCTTTAATTAAATTGCATGTTATAACCTTTTTGTCCTGATGTGTTGTTAAACCCAACAAAACAAACAAACAATTATCTGCTGCCTTTTGTATTTCAATCTTTTACAGAAAACTCCCTTGTTGGTTATAACTAGAACTTTCTCTAGTGAAATAAGTGTAGACAAAATATATAATAGTTTTCTATATTTATTCATGAATTGTAAAGAAATACTTATATGTGTGCAGTATCTAGACTTTTGGGATTTGGCATTTGGGACTTAAAAATCAGAAAAGATCACATAATTTTGTAATAACCACTAGGTGGTCTTTATGGCGGAACTTTACTGTACTTTCAATAATTTGAAAGTTCTGAACATAAGCTGTGATATTATAATATATCCTAACTATGAAAATGAGCATGGTTAACTTACGTCTGTACAGAACTTGAGAAGCAATAAATATAGTTAAAAATGTTTTATAATTTCAGGAAAGTTTTGAGAGTAGTCTGGTAGCTAGAAACCTTGATTTAAAAGATTTATGGAGATTGGTACATAATACTGATGAAGAAGAATTGTCTGAGGTTTGTTACCATTTTATATTTTGTATTGTGAAAAATACATTGCTCTGGATTGAAGTCAGGACATTTTTCATGAGTTCTAGAACAAGCCTTTATATACTTCTCAAAGAGTTGGGAATATTTTTGGATCAACCATGGTGATCAGACGATGTCAAGTATTTTGTTTTAACTTATCGTCTTTTTTGTTTATCCTTCACCCATAATTAAAATAACACAAATGAAATGCCCTATCCTCCACGGTTCCTCAAAATTTTGGTATAGTTTATGGTCAGTGGAGTTGTCTTTGGTCATGCTTCTTTTCTTGTCCATTTTAAGAGTGGACTTCCTTACAGAATGTGTTATGATTAGTGATGTTCCGATTATCGCCGACGTCGCCGAAATCGGTTAGAAAAATTTCAGCGACGATTAATCGATTACGATTTCTGTGGACGGCGACGTCGCGGAAAACTAGCCCGTACCCAAGGGAGATAATTCACTATCGTGTGCGCGCTATAATGGCGGATTCGGCAGAAAATGTGTTCAAGAATAACATTTCTTCGACGTAACTCACGTGCCCGACGCCCGAGACGAGTGATTTCGCCGACGAGCGAGCTAAAATCTTAGTCAGTGGCCCGATCGGGCGAGTCCTCTTTACGTATCCGAATTATGTTTGTATCCGAAAAAGGTGTACCCGAACGCACTTTTACGTTAACTTTTATCTGAGACTTTTGCGTAATTACTCTTTACACATTCATAGTTCCGTTTTGTAATCAAATTAAAGATGAAAAATTTAATGTTGACCAGCAAACTCTTTTGTTTCACCGCTTCTAAATGTTAAAGCTAAACTTTTGGTCAAGGTTATTTGTCATAAACGAATTTTTCACGGAGCGAGATTTTAGGCTATCATTTAAATAAAACTAGCTGCCAAAAAGCATAGAGATTGAAAGCTGTTTTTTTCACGATGATTTCTCAATAATGATGTTATGGTTGAAATCATACAACAGTAATCTGAAGTATTTAAAACGTCAGAGTAAATGTAAAACATTCGTCCCCAATAATTTTCGTACTCGGCACGTTATGGATTTTTTTCAAATATTTTTTTCAATGTTGGAAAATGAGCCTATTTAAACGAATTTACAATAACGGTTTAGTTCAAAATTGAAAATATGTTATTTGATTTAATTGATCAGAACGGATCTTTGGTGGCTCAGACCCTTAAATTCTGGTAGCCTCCTCATTTGTGAATTATGTAATGCCCTATCATTTGATTTCATTATATCATAAATTGCTGGTTACTTTGAACACAATTGCATAAAGCTAGAGTAGATAATGTGACTTAAATTATTTTGAATGACATTTCCTAGAAATATAAAAAAAAACAGATTAGTTATTTCGTTTGATGCCTTAGATGTACAAAAATAAGATATACATTGTAAAGGACATTTCTATGTAAAATGCCTTAGGCTAGTGAATTTCGATTCGAGCTAGTGAAAATTGCTACCCGGAAGCCCAACTAACCATTGACACAAATAAACTTAAAGACATGTAAAATACAGTTTATTTTGTTTGTTTTTTTCACTCAGATGAGTGAACTGGTGCCATATTGTTCATATTAAGCTAAAAAGCAAGATAAGAAAATAATAAATAATGTATACAACATTTAAATCATTGAAATAGATGTATATTTTGCATGTTTACGAAAGACAATGACCAGAATTTAGCTATATAAATTTTGGCCTCCAACCGATTATAATCGGAAAGTCAGTCGGTTGAGCCCAACCGATTCCTCCGATTAATCGATTGTGGATTTTCCAACCGATTGCCATCACTAGTTATGATGTCTATGCCTCAGGAGTATTGGGACTGTTTCATTTTGTAATGCATTTGTGCATTAAGCATAAATTGTAAAAATAAGTACTGAATTCAAACTTTATATGTAGCTTGATAGCTTTAATGTTTAAACTTAATAATTATATGCCCTGCCAAATGAAATAATTTCCATTGGTTGGGTATACATGAACTTATATTTGTTGTGACTAGGTAATATGAAATAAAAAGGTCAAATATTTTATATCACTTATCTGAAAGATATTTATTTACTCATCCTTGAATTTTATTTTTATTACCAAGTTTTATCTTTACTCTGTATCTAAAAGTCTGAATGTCAATGTTTTATGAGATTTAATTGGATATCCATGAAATATGCTGAAATCTGATTGGTTAATGCATCATTTATAATCATCCAATCAAAATGAAATGTTTCCATTGAGTCATTATTAGAATTCAAATTATATAGCATGGATTTATATCATTGAGTATGTAAATTAACATTACTGATTATTTGACTGTTAAATGGAGTAATTTACCCTAGGTCTAGCATGAATCAAGTTTTTACATCTAGTACTAATTTCTAATAAGTCTGTCACCAGGTTTATTGCTTGTATGAGATTTGAACTACATATACCTAGTTGACAATTTATTACTTGTTCAATGTAATGACAACTTAGCTAATCTCTTTGCAACTTATTGCGATTGACACATCATAAAACAGTTGTTATTCTCTATGTTTGAAAATTATATTCTAATACACAGTAATATATGTATTTACTATATTTAAAGCTTTAAAGTAATGAAATCTGATGGTGTCACTTAGAGTTACAGATTTACACCATTTTATACTTAAAAAAATTGCTGTAGAGTTTAAGGAGTGGAGTCATTGGTCCTTGGGCTGCTCTTGTTTATGTTGTAAAACTTTCACTATAATGCTCGAGTCTAAGCATAGTATCATAGAATTCTACATATTTTGACTGGTTTTTTTTTTGTCTTCTAATTTCAGACTGAAGATTCAATCTCACTGTCAACTGAATTATTGAAGAGACAAATCCAAACAGAAATTAAAGTTCTAAGACAAAAATTAAACAAGAAAGACAAGACCTCTGTAAGGAACTCATTTGTTATTTATTAACTTCGTAAAAAATTAAATGTATGTACGCACGATAAAAACCACAGCTTTAAAGTCTTTGACTTAAGTTTTTTTACAAGGTCTAGCCTAGTTTATTATGTTTTAGTGTAATGAGCCAAATTATCTAGTAGCCGGAATATACAAAATAAATAATTTTCAATTGCCCTTATTAATTTCATTAGTCTGAAGTTAAGGGCCAATTGGTTAAGGGCAAAGGCTGCTTTGATTTTATTACTTTTGGAAACAAAGAAATTATAAACTCTTGAGCAACAAGGGAATTAGATTTTACAATGTGCGTAAAAGGTTTAATCTAAGCTTAGTTGGGCATTATGTCTGCTTTGACAGGCTATGTTTGATTTGCTGTTGGGCCAATCAACCCTGAGGAAAAATTACATCAACTGGCTAGTAGTGATGCCACACCCTCTAAAGTGATTAATAATTCTTTATACATTTTAGTAGAAAATTTGTTATTTATTATCATATGTACTTATTTTTATCATTTTAGAAACTTGAACATTCCAGACTACCACAATATTCCAGTAAGAAAAGACAACCCTTATCACCTTTAGTTGGTAAGAAAATTTCTGTAGTTGTCTCCCATGTAATGTCTCGGCACTGTTAATTATAGAATGTGAAATCTTAGAAAAATGTAAAATGTTGAACTTCAACTTATTGTATATTATTTTACATTTGTTTAAGCCACCAGACAAGGGAAGCACAAGAATAGCTGGTTAACCCTTTACTGGTTGCGACATGTGTGAAAAGTAGCCATTTTTTCACCATTACGCGCAAGGGCTATTTCAAGATGCTCTAATTTCATTACTAATTATCATACAGATATGCAACTTGGCCAAGTTATTACCTGGGTGAATGTCTTTCAGAAAAACCAAGTTAGGCCCCGATCCCCGTTACCATGGCAACGCTGGGGCGGAGCAAAAACGGCAAAAAATGCAATTTTCGCTCTTTTTCAACCCCACATTTGCGTTTCAAACGGTAATATTTTCCAAAATTGAGGTTTAAAGTGCCAGGTCTTTTCAGATACTGAAAACGTGTTTACTTATCAGCATTTGGCGCCATTTTTCTGCACTCAATGACCCCGATTTTTTTTCTGGCGATGAGGGGCGCTGCGCCCCCTTCAAACCCCAGCGACAAAGGGGGGCACATCCCCCCTTAGAAACCCCCCTGAGACATCTTTTTGGGAGGGAGGCGCGCGAAAAAGAGCTCATTTTTCGGGGACAACTATCCTTAAGTGAAATTCACTTATTCCAGTTTAAAAACACCATTTTCAAGGTTGTGGCAGCCATTTTGGAGGGGGGGGGGGTCTAGACACGTAAAAATGCGGGATTGAGCGGTTAAGGGTTAAGATGGGTGGCTTCTAATTAGATAATAATTCAAGTTTGGAGATTTTATGGCTGCATAAATCACGATACTGGTGATAGCTCAGACAGTCTTCTTTTATATAAATTGTTTTAATGGGTTTTATTTAAGATTCAGATCTGACTGAAACTGTTAAAATCAATATGTCTGTTTTAAGACTCATTAGATTAAGATTCAAAAATAAAATAAATACTTCTAATAACAGATTGAAAATGTTCAAACAATGACCATGGAATTTGAACAGTATCTCACATATTGTAACATAATGATAGTTTTCTTGCTAATCAAGCTATTTGATTCTAAATCTGTACAACTTTATGGTTAGTTACAATTTTCAAACCTTGTCTAATTACAAAAAAAACCCTTTTATGTTATATTTTATGAGGAAATAGGTTATTCCATGAGAATTCTAACCTTAAATTTTCTTCATTAATAACAAAATGATGTCATACTATGGTAAAATTGATGTAGTATTGTATTTGTATTTAATACATCTTAGGTAACTCACATTAAGGCAGCTAAGGTTCACCCACCCCATGGCTAGTTTCTAACAGGAGTATAAATGCTACGGGTTCGGTTCGATTAGTATCATAGTTTACTGATGCGGACTAATTTATCTGTCTTTCACCAAATTGCCTTGAGCCATGTGACATATTTACAGTCTGTTGAAATGGATTAGGCATGAATACTTTCTAATTTTGATGTTGGCCATGGTTCAAACTGACATTGCAAAAATGTATGTACCCTGAATTGAACCATAAATTCTGAACAGCAGTATACCATCATACAGTATACCGTTGCAGTCCTGACACTCATAGATATCTTAATTTACTCAAATATTGTCATGGAAGCATTTGTAAGATTATGTGTATTAAAGATTCAATGTACTGTTTTCTATGAGCCTTTTAAATTTGTCAACCCACCTAGATCACAAACCTGAAAACAGTCATGGGGTTTTCTGATTATCATAGTTATTGTCATATATAAGTTTTCTCTATTTCCTGATCACTCATTTATCACAAGGAAATACCATATAACAGTTAATAAGGGATTTCTATGACATTTGTACCTTGCACTCACTAAAAACATTTTACATCAATATATTCAACTTAAAAGGGGTTTATTACTTGCTTAGCAGATTTTTATCTCTTCTTAAAATAGTTACCTTTAATATAGCATCCAATCTTCTATTTTATACCTCATTTATTACTTTTAATTAACAAAATGACGTCTTTATCTGATATTTGAACCATAAACACAAAAAATATATTCTCTAGCTCTAGAAATAGCTTTGTAGCTTAAATGTGGAAATGATATCAAGTATTAAATTGAATTATGTCAGTATCATTAGACGTCATATGTATATATTGCTCTGTATAGGCATGTGTTTTATATTCTTGTCATTAGAGCAGTTGTATTATGTTATGACACTGTCCATCAGACTGTCATTTGTCTGTGTGTCAGTATTGCTGAGAATATACAAATATTTTAGGAAAACTAGATTAACCAGCAAAAAATTGTTGTGTACTCTATAATTATTTGGTTCTTTATAGTATCGATTTTCTAATTTTAGTTGCATTTTTTAATGCCAAAATCTGATAGCATAATAAATTTTCCAGTCTATTAGTTTAGATTTTCAAATGGCCATCTTTACGGTTATTTGGTTTATTTATTGCACTTACACAAAAACATAAACAAGTAATTGTGTTTGTTTAATTTACTTTAGAGTAATATTAATGGAATTTACATTAAAGTTTCACATGCATTTTTTTCAGAGGCTTTAGATATTGTAGTCAACAATGATGCTGTAGATAAAAAGTGTTTAAATAGACTAGATGTTGATCATTCTCATTCCATTGATATAAAATACAATTACCCTAAGTCTTGTAAGAAGAGATTTCAAACATGTAATAGATCTGTTCCCATTCTTCATGAAATTGATAGAGATAAAGTTTACACTGCTGTTGATGATAATGATGATGGTGTGAATGAAATAGAACCTGTTGAAGAACAATTGGATGACAATATCTCTGAACATTCTAACTCTGTTTTCGACACCACATCAGAAATGAATAGGATGCATGGAAGAAGAGACATTCCAGCTAGATTTCAATCTGAAAGCTCCATGGACTCGGGTCTTGTTACTATAGGTCGATTAAAAAGTGGTGATTTTAATTCAGTTGGTGATACCATTATAATAGCTGAAAATTCTTATAAATCTGAAAGTGATAGTAAAAGAGTGATAATTGATGATATTGAATCTAATGATGGCATGATTTTAACAGGAAATAATTCAGAAGGTGTAGAAACTTCTCATGAAACAGTTGATAGAGAAGATGGCTCTACTAGTGAAAGAGTTTCACATTTATTCAAAAAGGCATCAGATAATGCTGGATTTAGAAGAAGAAGTTATAAAAAAGCAATTAACAATACCAATACTACCACAAATGATGTAAACACTCCTACAAATGACACACATCTTGTGAGATCTAGGAGTGATAGTTTCCAAAAAGCAATAGAACTAGGACAAGTGAGTCTGATTGAACCATGTGATTCAATTACCACTAGTAGCTCAGTTATTAACACAACTGCTGCTGAGTATGGTGTTGTTTCTTCTATGTCATTGACTTCTGGTCCAAGATATTCAAGTACACCATTTATTTCTTCTAGTAGTAAGTCTGTACAGTTTGAATTTGATACTCAACCAATTGATATTGGTAAGGATTTTACTGAAGATGGGAATACTTCATTGGATAATGATACTGATGATGTGAATGGCTGTAAAGACAATTCTAATATTGATGATGATGATGTTTCAGCGAGTGGTTCTTCATGTTCTGAATTTAATAGTCAAGAAAGTCAACATTTGTTTGGGTAATTGTACTTTTTATTTCTGAATTACTATGAAATCTCACTATTTGTTAATTTTCTCAATGACAAAAACATTACCGTTGATATTACCTTGTTGTTTTATATGAGTTGAATTCATCAAATTGATTTGATATGGATGTGATAGAAACCTTTTATTCAGAAAGTAAAAAGTAAGTTAGTTAGTAAATTTTATTAACATTTGGCATGATGAAATACATGTAACAAATTAACATCAGCTCTAATGATATCTCCATTTTTTGCTTTTTGGCTGTTTGGGAGGCCTGTCAATTTTTTATGCTGTTCCTGATATGTTTTTACAATCTTTTGTTTCTAAAAAGCCGACTATAAAAGTAGAGAGAAATTATTTTTTCACCACAAAGAAAATCTTTATCAGTACAAATATGTGAATGATTTCCATGTTATATCAGTTACAGCAATATACATGTATATCTGTCATCAAATGATTCTATTCTATATTACAGGGCAAGCCAGTGTAATGGAAACATAGCATCAACTGACACTAATGTCTCTATAGATAATGCTGATAAACCTAACTTGACATTGTCATCTACGTCACTAACAACTTCAACCAGAACATCTGAAAGTAATGTAACAGATGTGACATCAAGTTCTACAAGTAATGTAACAGATGTGACATCAAGTTCTACAAGTAATGTAACAGATGTGACATCAAGTTCTATAAGTAATGTAACAGATGTGACATCAAGTTCTACAAGTAATGTTGCAGATGTGACATCAAGTTCTATAAGTAAAGTAACAGATGTGACATCTAGTTCTATAAGTAATGTAACAGATGTGACATCAAGTTCTACAAGTAATGTAACAGATGTGACATCAAGTTCTACAAGTAATGTAACAGATGTGACATCAAGTTCTACAAGTAATGTAACAGATGTAACTTGGAGTTCTATCCCTGGTTCGGATCAACACTCTGGTTATAGTTGTTCTGCTGAGTTCTGGTCACTAAGTCCAAGTAGTGATAGTCTAGGAGATGAAGAAGTCTCAAGAGATTCTGGTCATTCTAGTTCTATAGCAAGTTTAGAGAAGACTGGATGTAATGTAAATTCTGATACAGATCAATCTTTAAGTCCTGACTTTTGTGATGAGTAAGTTATTCTTATCATAATGAATTTTGTTTTTGATAAAAATTTTGTTTATACCCCCATTTGAAGCAGTTCCAAGTGTTTTATGACTAGCTGTTGCTTTTTGAAATGCACCAGTACTTGCTTTTTGAAATGCACCAGTACTAGACTTCAACCCTTCATAATTTTTCATGTACCATATATGTTTGTACTTGACCATGACTCTCGGCCATTGTGAGGTGACAGTGTTTTGAAGTCAGATAATAACCATCCTTATCTAATTGGTATGTATTAATAAAGTGAAGGATGTTCAAACTAGTGCAGCATAGACCACTCAAACATCAGCTTATTTCTTGCTTATGCAGTTGAATCTTGGTTTTTGTTTAAAGAAGCAAAATCTCAAACATGTACTTTATTTTCTTGGATATTTTAAGAAATATTTACTGTACATATATGTAACATCAGGGTTTTGACTAAGGCTTTAATAAAGATCAAGTATTCATGGGCAATTTCAACCCTTGTCACCTGACCTTCAGAAATGAACTTACTGTCCTACTGTCATTTACTGAATTTTCAAATCTTCATTTGACTAAATCTCTATCACTGCTGATTTTACTTTTTTTACTTAAGTTTACTTTCAACTGTAACTTAATTTTCAAATTTAAAGCTGACATTCAAATCTCTTTGTTTGGAATAAGCTTTATTTTTTGTTTTACCAACTTTCCAAAGTAAACTTAAGTTCACTAAAGATTTACTGTAGCAGACCTAGAACTAGAATATCAGTACAACATGCTGTGATAGAAGCTACTGCCTCCATTCCCTTCTTTGCCTTAAATATTGTTGCTATCGTTTATCATCTTGCTTAGTTTATAGATTTCTTGCATAATATTCTAACTATTAAGTATCTTACATTAGGGTCTGCTAAAGTAAATTCTTACTTAAACTTTTGTCTATCATTTTCTGCTATGTTTTTATCTATTTCAGTTTTAAGTTATCATCATCACTTACCAGGTTGTCAGATCTCAGTCTTGTTATCTCATCAACTTCTACATCTTGTCTTCTCAGTGCTTCTCTACCTGTTTACTCATTTTGTCCTCTGGTTTCTTCAACTAGTCATTATAGTTCATCAAATACATTGTCCCGCTCATCTTTGATTCCTCATACTTGTTCTAGTAATTATCGAACTTCTTCATGTTTAAGTGTTTTAAGTGCTGATCATGGAGAAAATAGTTTTAAAGGGTCCAGAAAATCTAGATGTCCACTCCGTAATGGTTTAATTCAGAAGCCCAAATGTTCTGGATTTTCTAAATCTTACCAAGAGGAAAGAAGTTTGTCTCCTAGTGAAAGAATTTTACAAAGATCAGCTAAGCGAATGAATGGTAAAAGTGAAAAGTCCGTAGATAAACCTTGTAAAATGATTGGTACAAAAAATGGTCTTGAAAAGTCTGTAAATAAATTGAGTAAAACTACTGATACAGAAGTTGATCTTAGAGTTGATAAGAGTGGTAAAACTATAACTGGTGATAATATTGATGTTGTAAATAATAATGATACTAATACCAGTGATAAAAATGTAGACAAACTTGTGCATTTACATAATAGGAAGGCTGCTGGTGATTGTATTGTTAGAAAGACTGAGACTGAATGCATTGGTAGGAAAACTGAGGCTGATAATGTTGATAAGAAGACAGATGGTGGTTATGTAGATAGGAAGGAGACAGACGATGAACCTACTGACAGACCTGTTGTGTGTACCAATACCTCTGATCCAGTATCACCTGGAAGAAAGAAACTGACTCTTGTGATGCCTGATACTAGCAGAGATAGTGATGGTACAAAGCCAGATGTTGTGGATCCTCTTTCTCCAGCCATCAGTTTTCATCAGGTATGTCTTGTTTCGATTCTTGATTTTATTTTTTTGATACATTTTGTATTAGGCCACAACAAATTGATCATATGTTCTATGGATTCGCTCGCACCTTAATTTTGACCATTTTTACAAAAAAATATTTTTATTTCCTCGCTCGCTCATAAAAATTTGGTCAAATCGCTATATAAAGCAACTGAATTAAGATTTTATATTTTTTTCTTCGCTCGCTCGCCCCATTTTTTTCTAGAAAATCCGTAGAACATATCATCAACTTGTTGTGGCCTTATATACTGTATATGTACAGCTTTGTTTCTGTTTTTATCAGCTCTGCTGAAGTATTGGTTGGAACTTGTTTGAAATTCTTTATTGTTGTATGATGATTTGAGTCTCTTTTAGTATTTACTCAATGACAGTACTGGTACTTCTTCACTACTACAAGACAAGCATTTTAATGTAAAGCCTTTTCTTCTTGACTGCCAGGATCTTAAATATAAACATGCCAAACATTTTAAGTTTAATACACTTATAGAACAATCAGTACCATCATGAATTATGCAATACTTAACAATCTGAAAGAAATATTTATCACAAAATCTAAGACTTAATAACTTGATATAAGGCTTTCATTAATTGTCATTATTAATTATTTTTGGTCAGATATAACCTATTCATGTTAATATGCCATTAAACCTAACAAAACAAACAATCACATCTGCAATATGTACTTGTCCATTGTTCAAAAATTGTTTGTATAAAGGCTATGACTACTCAGACTGGCGTCTGTCACTGTTCAGATTGTTTGTCAGAGACAATGCCAGTTGATAAAATGTTTCTATCAAAAAAGTACTTATTGTCATTGTCTGTCTGTTATAATATCTTTGTTATTGATCATCAGCTCTCACTTCAATAAATGTCTCTAATACCAACATAGATGACAATAATAGATGGAGATTATTGACAATTTGTTTTCTTATTGGTTATTTGGATATTTTTGCTCTCTTTGGCAAGGTGTTTTGCACTAAGCACATATGTTCACGCAATTGTCGAATTTAGCATTTAGCTTATTTGAAGATGAATTTAACAGTTAATAATATAATTTGATGACACACTTAACCCATTTGATGTATAATGTACCTTTTCATTGATGCTTACAATGATTTATGTATATTCAGCCAAGGTGGTTACGTAGTTAGTACAGAAATGAGATTTTTGTTATTTATTCACCTGCTAATTAATGAAATGATGTACCTATATCCATAGTCCTGTGTATTTTACTTAATGATTCCAATTATAAGCTTCACCTTTTTATAAGATTGATTTATATGATTTCAAGGAGGCTTTTAATGCCAGATGCATCTAACACAAATATATCACAGAGAAGTAAACACTTCAATATATATTTTAACTATGAAATTGGGAGAAATGTTTATATATTTCTACAGGCAGGATGTTCATATACATTGTGTTGTTATTCTTGTATCTCAGATTGTTTCTCTTGTTATGAATATTTGTAGGCTGATATTAATTTTGACATTTGTTTATATTGGTTTTTAAACTTAATAATAACATTCTCATTGATCATTTTATTCCTGGTGCCTCATTCCTCTCCCTTAGGTTTTAGTTTAACACCTTTCTTTTTTTTCGTTGGGTTTAATGCGGTAGTAAAACATTGTAAAGACCATATCACAACACTGGAAAGGCTAAATAAAGGCTCTGATATTAATCTTCAGATATAGCTTGACCAGATTGACCAAAGATTGCTTTGTACATACTCATTACAGAAACTACATTGTCAAACTGAACAAGTGAATGGTGTAATTCAATTTGTATTTCTTTAGATTTGAGCAAGTTATGAACATTGTTTAAGTAGTGTTTTCTTTGTCTGTAAAAAAGCTATAAATGATGTTTAATTTTATATTCCTTGTGTTTGGTGAATGTGAACAAGCTACAAGTGATACTTAACTTGTATTTCTGTTCTCAGAGCAATTTGAACATACTGTAAATGATAATAAACTTGTATTCCTGCCTTGATGTAGACAAGCTTTAATGATATCTAAATTGTAATATCTTTGTCTTTATGTTTGGCCAATGATATTATTATAAAACTTGTATGCTATTTCTCTGGTCAGTATGAACAAGCTATATTTATTATTGACAATTATGACCTGTAGTAAGGGTGGCAAGTTGCCATGAAGTAGTGGATAATGTTAGTGAATGACCAGTTATTAACTTTGACAGCTACATATAGTTTTATGGTCAGGTAGTCTGGTGGTATTTTTTGATATTCATCTTTTACAGATTCTGTCTACATGTATAGCTGTTGTAATGATGACTTTTTCTACAACATAGTTGTGGACTGGAGATAATTAGATGGCTACACAATGTTGCCAATGATTTAGATATAAGTCAAAATAACACTGACTGTTACAATAATACCTCTATTCTTTAGTCTGGCATTGATGGAACATAGTCTTAGATTTTTTCCTTGATCATATTGCATGGTACTAAATGTACATTGTCTTAGAACTTACTTCAGTGTTTCTACTTCCATACCACTATTGACTGTTTTACTATTGACTGTTTAGTATTGACTGTTTCACAATTAACTGCTGTATTAAACATCTTTTTTTCATCAAATTGTTGGATTAACTTTTTTGTATGATATTGTGTGCAATGACTTGATGTATTGGATTTACGCAATAACTGGCAATTAATATGAAATTTGGACTTGTATAACAGTGTTTACATCTACTCTACTGTTAGATATGAATATTTGATTTGTATTTGTAGGCTTGTTAATTAATTAATATGATGTACTATGTTTTGGTTATGATACTATTATATTTTGGTTAGTACCTATTAATCTAGTATTTGGTAGTTACTGCCAGTCGTATTTTAAAGGAAGTAAAATAACTGTTGCAACAAGATCAATGTGACAAGTGGAATAAGTTTTCTGGTTAATCAGTTAAATTGTTGATGGTAGAAAGTTGTTATATCAAGTAAGTTTTAATAGTTACAAATATATTTTTACCAGTCTTTATATATATCTTCAAATTTTACAAACATTGGTCTCAAAACTAAATCCATGATGTCAATGAGCAACTTTTTACTTGCCCTAATCAACTTACACTAGTCTGGGCTAGTTAGTGGAGCCAAAGACTGTTTTACTACTACTGTGGCTAAAACTAATGTACTTTTATAAAACTGTTGCATCTATTCAGCGTTGGTGTTGATAAACATTAAACATTCTATACTCTGGAACAACCATAACAACCATAAATATATAGATGTTATATAATTATTATATCATTTTTCATATTTATTTAGAAGAACAGATGGTGTAGTTAGTAATTTGTGGAAAGTTCATTCACTTGTACACATGTGTTTTTGACATTTATTGGACTAGATCTGTATTTGAATACACTGTCATCTCTCTATGGAAGTATCCATAATTGTTTGACAGGATGATACTATGGTATGCAACTGTTACGAACTTTCTGTGATGCCTTACTTTCTTTTTTATTTATTATGATCTTGATAAGTCTTGGAAGTTATTAGTGATTGAAATTCTAATTGTGGAAAGTAACTAGGTTGAATTTTTTGCATGTTTGAAGTATTTGCTTTAATTCTTTATAAAGTGTTTTGTTGATTATTGGTAAGCTGACTTTTATTCTATTTTTATCATTTGTTTAATTATGATTCTTACAAGCTCATAAATTAAGATAAAGTGTATTTTGTACAAAAAAATCTTAAGTGTGAAAATGAGTTTTTCTAATTTGGATGAAGAAGCTTTTCTTAGAAAACAAAAGATTTTTGAGTGGGATTTAAATCAATGCAGAGCATTGTTATAACTGCTTGGTAATTCCCTCTTTCTACTGTCAAAATTTAGCATAGTTATGAATTATTTTCATCAAGTGTTTCAAGAGCTCTTAAAATTGTTCAAAAATTCCTTCCAACAGAACTTTCAGTACTTTGATTTTATTGACTGTCAGCAGAAACTACTATCAGATCCATGGTAACTTTACCTCCTGTTATATGATATTGGCGTCGCCTTTTAATCATGCATTCTAATAAGGCCATTGATGATTTATTGTTTGCTTCTCACCTTTTTGAAAATAAAGATTGGGTGGGTTCTCACTTGTTATTTTTGTACACAATGAAGACTTGTATTAAACCATGCCGGAGAGAAAAATACACTTACAAAACTTATAAGTATACATATTTCAATTGCATTTTACTTTTTTATTTAATAATATTTTTCAAAGAAATTTGACTGTTTATCGATTATTACTGAGTAATAATCTTTTACAAAATAATCTAATCGGCGTGTTGAATCGTAAATTGATAAAATCAGTCAAATGCGCGAGGATATTGTGACTGACGCGAATCAAAATTGCACATGGTCGCTGTGGACAGTATTAAAACTCACACAAAAAAAATCAAAATTTGGCTGGCTTATGATAGAACAGCGAGGAAAAGCTATGGGTTGTTAAATGGATGGTGCTCCAGCCCACACAGCAAGAGCGACAACATAATTGCTACATGTTAACAACATCACACTGATGTGCATACTGCTGAAATCTCAAGCCTAAACATAATTGAGGACACAAATGGGGTGAATTGAACCGCCATGTACCCTGTAGTGTAGCACCCTAAACCCTAGCTGAGCTACATGAAAGGATTGACTTTTTGTGTGCAAGCTGGCAGGTATACCTCAGAATCACTTCTATCAGTATGTAAAATCCATGAGAACACGATGACAAGCTGTTCTAAATAGCCATTTTGTTACTGTGACTTTTTCAAACACTGTGATTATTTTGTTATTGGTTAAATATTTTGTTTCATTTTATTAAATCAACAGCCGCGGCTGTGGTGTAGTGGTTAGCATGTTTGACTTGGAATCCGGAGATCGCGGGTTCGAACCCGGTTGCTGTAGATTATACCTTATACATGAGTTGTCAGCCTTGTGGTAGGGTAAGTTAGTACTGGTGATAGAAAAGTGTGCAGGAAACCTATAGTAGGAAGAGCTGGCCGTCTTATATATGACCAAAATATGTGTTGAATATGATGTTAAAAAAAATAATTAAATTAACATACTAATTTGTTCCGTCTTTCAACTATATTTGTTGAAAAATTTCAATAAAATCAGACCAACATTGGCTTAGATATGAGCCCAAATAATACATCTATACTTATAAGTTTTGTTAAGTGTATATAGGTGGATACTTTTTACACTGTTGGGTTTCAATAGTCTATCAATGATGTATAATTTTTTGTATAAAAAACTTATTTGAATGTCTTTTAACTATTTTTCTTGGTATCAAAAAATGAATTAAATGGGTTTAGACTGTAAGGAAGAGGATATAGGGGATGAGAACCTACCAATTAACTTTTTGTGCTCCATGCAATACTGGTGTATAATATATTACAAAATAAAATTATAATTTATGTTTTCTTAGATAAGTTTACCGTTTCTATAGAATAGTTTTTGTTGCTATACCAACCCAGCCTTTTGATATAAATGAGGTGTACTATTACTTTCCATTGTAATGTTTCAATATAAACACATTAAATATTGTGCATATTTCAGATATGATGTAAAAAGTCATAAATTTTGTATAATAATTTAACAACACCTTGATATTGTTGCAGTAGTTTTTGTTGTAGGTGAAATAAAAACTATTTCCATTTCTTAGATTTTAATTGGGAGTAACCTTTCCGTGAAATTTTATCAATTATCGAGAAAATTTACCTCCTCTCGGTGGTTGGAATTTAGCATTAACTTCACAGTGGGTAGGAAATGTTGTCTAGTGAGGAAACAATTATCTTCCTCATTCTGTACAATTTGCAGTTTTAATGAACTTAGTAAAACATAATGAATGGTATAGTGTATAGCATAGACAAAAGTATGCATCGTTTTTTCTACAGAGTCTGAAGAACATAAGTATGCATCAAACACTTGGTGCCTGCAATGTTGTTTTAAAAGCTAAGGTGCAACTATGATATCTTCATGATACCTACATAGTTTTATGGATTCAAAGGATTGTTTCTAATCCTGGTATGTCACAAGTGGCCGCTATACTTTTGATCACACTGAGACACTCTCTCTCAGTATCTCTTTATATTGTCTTCTTATCATAGTGAAACATTTTGGTGTCATCTATCGAGGATAACTGTATTGGTTTTGTTCTATCAAAGTGACAGTTTCTAAGTGATGGTGGGAGAAAGATATTTTTTTCATAATGATGTGAATGGATAACATTTTTTGCTGATATTAACTTTGAACTTTTGAAGGTAAGATGATTATTTATGATAACTTTGGCGAGGAGATCTAGAATCTAAGTATTATTTGATGTAAAATTAATATTTTTTTAATGAAACTGATGTATATATCCTACAGCTTGATGTGTTTGTATTTTATTTTAGCTAACTGTTGGAGAAATCTACTTTATTTTTATCTTTTGCCCCAATTATTTGTCTTTGTAAAATAAATGTTGATATAATTTAATATAAAACATTCATTTTGTGTTGTTATTGTTATCTAGATGTACTGGATATTTTAATGTTGATGAGCCTCAGATTCTTAAAAATGAATTCTTGATATTCATATTTTATGCCAGGCTCTTGTTAGTGAACCAATTCTTTTCTTGTTTGTAAAATACCAGTAGATAAAGATGTTGCAGTATAAGATATGTGGGTGTACAGATGTTTGATAAGTGAAGTCAATGGTTGGTTTAAAATTTGTTGGAATTTGATGATAGATAATAATGTTCCTGTATGAGATAAGACTTGTTTTTACTGTATTTATCTTAATATTTCTGTACCATGTTGATACAGTGATGATGGCTGCACATTGCATCTGTATGAACTCATACTGTCAGAAATGGGTTCGTATTTTTGTAGAAAAGGAGTCAACACACATGAAAAATATGAATTCGCCTTCTAAGAAAAACATCATTAATTATTATGTCTTCTTCTAAGAAGTTTCTTTTTGAAATTGAACTTTTCAGAGTGTAAACATGCAGTTTAATGATTGATGTTTTGATCATTTATAATTCTCAAGTGATGCAGTACTACGTTGGAAGTACTTTTCTTCTTGCAGACTTTCAGGTTACTATCTAATAAGATTATTACAAAGAATACCTAGCTGTATGAAATTAGTATGTGTATGTTAATTAAGAATATGTTTTTTTCAGTTCTCAGGCCTACTAGTTTCATGTTTTTTTTTTACATTGTATTCAGTATTAGAGTTGAACTTTCTCCAAAGGTTTTTATTACCTGGCTGTCTTACTTATATGCCTGTTCTTTCTACTGTAATGTTCTGTAACCAATTTTTTTCTTTCTATTTTGTTCTGTGTTACCTGAGAGTGTTCATAATATTATGAAACTACTATAACATAACATAAGTCAGCAAACTTCATGGAAAGTTCATTACTTGGCATGTAAGTTTGCCCTTTGAAATATTTAGTTTAGTATTAAAGTGTTCGCTTAGATAATAATGCATTGTAAGATAATCTTTAAGCAATAATTATGTCAGATGATTCTCTTAATTCTTAAAGTTGTGCTTAACATAGAGTTAAACCTCTGATAATGGCCACTTCCTAATAACATAATAACAGCTAGTTGCCCCCCTATGACAGACTTCTCCTTTTGATTAATACTAGAAGTGTAATACAACAAAACATGTAATTTGTAATATATTGCATATTGTTTTCTAATCGTGAGTCAAGCTGGAATTAATGCACATGCATTGTCTTAAATGCATAATATTACCATATTTAGGGTTTCCCGCAGGACTGTAGTAACTCGCTCTTTAATGTAATGCACTTACTTACTACAGTCTTGCAGGCAACCCTTAATATAATAATGTGTGTGTGGTTTTTCATATGATCCCTTTGATAATACACATATTTGAATGATTTGTGCAAATTGGACTAAATGTCAGAAAAATGCTTATTGTATTTTGAAGTAGTATTTGGACAAAAAGTATTCTCTCATTTGATAAAATATTTAACTTTTTAAAGTACAATAAAATCATTTCAACAGATTTTTTAACAATTATTTTCATGTAGCAGCCACCTCCATTAAACATCCACATTGAAAGCAATTATCTCCCTTTTACAGGCACCTCTAAATAATAGCTTCCTTTATTTAACAACCACCTCACCTAAACAGACACTCTGTACCAATTCATTTGTACCATGTTTTCCCTCAAAATTTTCATCTACCCCAGTGATTTATATTACAGCTATTTAACAGCCTGAAGGCCGGAGAAATTCTGACTATTGGGAGGGATGACCAAGGCAGTTGCAGTTATTAATTAATTCTACTTATTTTTACTTGTGTGCCTTGATTTAGTCCTTCTGTTATTGTCTATTGTAAAGAGGTATCACTGTATATACTAAGTAGCTGTATAGGTTATACTCTTTGTATCTTCAATAAGGGTGAGAATTAGTATAAGAACATGTTCCTGTCTACTTTGATTGATTTCTCACAGACAATACAACTATTAGTGTGCTTACTGTTTTATTCAAGGGAATGAAAGTATATCTTGGAATTTTTGGATAATTATTCTAGATAAAAGATAATACATCTTGGAATTATTGTATCATTTTATAACTGTGGGAGCATGAACTTTTAGTATTAAGGTATAATTTGTCATTGTTTTTATTAGAGTTTTTACATGGAGTTTCCCCATGTATAGAAGTGGACTGTAGCAGATCCTCATTTCAGTCTGCTGGGAATGATTACATTAGGCCACACATGCACAATTTAAGGGATAATTAAGGGAATAGCATTGATGTATTTTCTTCACAGGGTAGCATACTAAGCTGGTTATACAGCTACCTGAGTGTAACAACTAGTCTGTGATGACCTATTTCTAAGTAATAAAGCCTTCATCTGACTTACACCTTACCAGGTCATAGTGTTTGTAGCAAGGTTATTTCTTGTGTGAGTTTGAAATATAGATTTTAAATCAAATAGTCATTTACAGTATTTAAGGTTACTTTTAAATTAATAATTTGGTTTTAGCCTGTACAGTACAACCTATCCTGAGCAACACCCACTGGGAGGGACTAAAAAGTGTTGCTCTTTAGAGGTTGTTGCTCTGCAGAGGTTAAATTCCATTTAAATCCCACTTAAGGGAAATATCAATAGCTGGTGTTGTGCAGAGGATTTGTTCTGTAGAGGGCCGCTCTGTAGAGGTTATACTGTACTCATATTTTTTTTAGGTTGGGGTTTACAAATTACACTTTAGCAACTGTTCCCCTGTGTTCTTTAATAGTCCTGTAACAATGAGGAAAATTTGATTAAGTTTAAAATTTTGCCTGACACTTTATACCAAAGTTTTGCTTAAATTTATCAAATAATGCATGACAGTGAAAATGATTAAAATTGCTTACAGGGAAGTTAATTCTATTTCAAATTTAATTATGCTTGAGAATAGATTGTTATATGATATCCTTTGCATAATTATTTGTAATAGCAATGTGCCTCACTGTAATCTTAGTGCATAACCTGCTTTACTTGTATACAGTATTGTCAAAGCTTTTTTTTAATTTAGAGTTGTCAAGCCATTCTTCATCTTAAAAGGGAAGCCTTATGTGTTGATAGACAGTGTTTTTATATTCAACTTGTATGTAATTCTATAATTGTAGCCAATTTGAGATTTTCCAGGGTTGGACATAAATTTTTAAACTAGCTAGGTTGCCCAGTTGGACAACCAGCTACATAGTTTACTTGCCTGGAATTAATATTTACTAGCAGTAACAAGTTGCCGGAAACCAAACATAGATCAGCAGAGGTGATCGGGTAACCTTTAATGCGGAGCCCATTTCCTGTTCTTCATCATTTTTTTTAAATTTAAGTGTAAGCACTTACTGTTACATTTCTAGCAATGAACAATAAAATGGAATCATTGAAGTGAAGGAAATATATTTTAATGGATAAGTTACCAAACAAGGACTGACAGATTTGATAATTCTGTAGGTAAGCTATCTCTACATTAAATTCAGGTTTAATTTACAGACAATACCATGTAGGTATATTATTATCGACAACATGTGTGTTACAGTCTGGATATATTTGAAACAATAGAATTGATTGGTAGAGAAAACAATTAAATTAGAAAAGTTAGTAGCTGAGAAAGATGAGTAAATAGTTTTGTGCATTGTATAATATGGATTTAGAGGATGTTAGAAAACTGAAGAAAATGAAGTATAGAGTCTGAAAACATAAGGGTGGTAAAGGAACTGTCTTCGTGAAGGATTATGAAAATTGAGAGCAAACATCTTCTAAAGTGATCATTCATTGATATATATTTTTCATTTGATTAACATAATAATATTAATGTTAATCTGAATGGATACTTAGATTTTGAGGTTTGTATGCTAAGATAATTATTGTACTAAATCAGACTTGACAATTAGGATGCAAAGATGGTAAATTTTAGAGTTGTTTCAACATAAAATTTATAGATTTCTTGAGCAAAAGCATGACATCGTGCAAAGTTGTTGTTGTTTGAAAGTGCCTTTTTTAAGGAATTGTTATAAGGATTCTAAGCATACATTTAAGCTGTGCTAATTAAATAGTGCTTGACTTAGGGAATAGAACAGTTGCTAATTTCCCTTAATGCAGAGGGCAGTTGGAGAGCTGCTAATTTGCCAAGAATTCAGCAACAACTAAGACTGCAGCATTGAATTTGAGATAATTTGCTACATGATGAATAACAATTATTTCCTTTAATCTGTCTGTTAACAATGGCTTGTATAATTATGTAGTTTTATTCCATTGATATCTTGCATATCATGATTGAAATCTTGTTAGTTACTGAATATTAAACAAGTTTACAACACTTGTTGGAATGATTAGATCTAGCCAGGGAAATATCAATGCCAATGATACTTAATTATTCAATGGAAAGATTTTATTTTCACTAATTAGTACCTTACTTGTTGGCAAATCAATGTTCCTTTTGGCATTTATTTTATGTGATAATTGGTCTGACTGTCTGTTTGTCTCTGCACATTTAAGCTGAAATTGCTATATTTTAGCTGGACTATACAAAGTACAAGTAGAGCTATCCTACTCCCCCCAGCATCCATGTCCAAAACTTGGATTAAAGTTTTTGTGCAGTAAAATATTTTTTACTATATAATAAGTTTTTAAGGTATCCACTCTAAACTTTAAATATATGTTTCTTATTTTCAACCACATCTTATATGACAAGTTTCATAACTCTAAACACAACATTTTAATTATCTCCCCTTGAACTTAGAATTTAAAAAAAAATACTGTAACATCTATATTTCTTAAAACTTTATATAAACAGTTTTTACCATCTTCCACATGATGTGTGATAAGGTTTTTATACATTTGTTACAAATTACTCCCCCTTGAACACATGCTTAATAGTGTTTAAAAGTGTTATGTTTTACTATAACTTCTTTATTTTTACAGTTTCTACTTCAAACTTTAAATGTTTGTTACTTTAAAATGTTTGTTACTTATTATATTTTGGTTTACACAAGCACCCCAAATAGTCGAGCGCCTTCCATGGATGGCTTTTGTTGTTTTGGCTGATGGGTTTTACTATCAAGGCATATTCAGGCCAGTAGGGCTCTATATCGGTTAGAATGATCGATACGATATTCGTATCGATACAAAATGATTGATATTCGATATACAGTGTAACCTCTGCAGAGCGACTTTCGGCGGAGTTTGAAAAAACTGCCGCTCTGCAGAGGTGTCGCTCTGCAGAGGTAGACTTTTTCTACCGATCACGAAAACGGGCGTTTTCGGTCCGGAAAACTGGCCTTTATCCGTTCCGAAATGTAAATACAGCGCTTATCGACAAAAGTAAAAAAAGTTTTAATAAGATTACAAAGTTTTTTAAATAAATAATTACAACGGTTGACAATTCCTAGCATGAAGGTTAGTTTTATGATAAAGAAAGCAATACACTAGAGAAATCGATTCTGTTACTGTCAAATGTTTTTATACTTGTTTTATGGCGAATACTATTTAGCATGAATTATCGTCGTCTTTTCGGGAGTAAATATCTGATATTGTCTTATACATCAAAAAATCTTAAAACAGAATTCATTTCATCGAAGCTTTTAATAAAAAGAACAATAACAAATCAGTTACATTTATTATCGTCAACTAGCTAGACGTATGTGCATCTGATACTTGATGACGTCAGACTACCAAACAAAGCATTCCTCATCTAAGGTCCGTTCGTTGGTGTCATGGAAACCATATGTCACTTGTTTATTAACCCCTGTTATTCAAATGATTTAGCAACATGACACTTGAGGGTAGTGTTAAACGATTAGGGGTTTCGCTTATTGTTTAAATCATCCGGTTATAGATAATTATCGATTTTTGATGTAAACCTTGCTAGACTTAGTGTCGCTGTATAGAGGTAAAGATTAACTTTGGGAATTTATTTGAACGGCCGTTTACCGCTCTGCAGAGGTGTCGTTCATTAGAGGTAAATTATAGAGTAAAATCGACGGGGGGAATTCTAATTACCGCTCGTCGGAGGTTGCCGCTCGTCGGAGGTGCCGTTAGCAGAGGTTATACTGTATCATATGATATTTTAATAATGAATAGAATTTTATAAATCAGCAAAGCAGTGTTGTTTTATCATTTATTTAGAGTGTTGTAACACCATACCACTAAATGCACTGTCTTATTGGTATTTTAAATGTTGAAGTCTTTGACGTTTGCATTAAAAATGTCATTGTAGCTAGTGAGTCTCATTGTCGTACCCATAGATTATCTTCTCGATCTAACTCGAGAATCTTTATAGCCTCTGGGTATGAGAATGAGTGAGTCTGTGTCTAGACATAATCTGTCTGCTGACAGAGGGACATGCACTGCCAAGTTTATTGTATTGCCTCCTTTGCTTACAACAATTTTGCAGCATTTTGTAAATTCTGATCTGTCCATTGTTTTTAAAATTTAATAACCCCAAGCTTTATTTTTCGGAGGTGGATTATTCTTGAACAAGTAAAATGTTAAAGAAGAGTTTTTTTGTGACATGATTAGTCGTTGCATTAACATCAACATTGATTGAGTGCGTTCGATTATCGATGGTTTTGACTTGTGTGCAGGATTTACATAAATGAAATCATTTTGTTGATGTTTGGTTTTAGTCAGATTTATTTCCAGTAATTCATATTTACCTGACACTAAACAAAGATCGGCAATAGGAAAAGCATCCTCTTTCAGAACTTTAACAGTTTACATGACATATCGCTTCTGTACAATCAAGTTCTCTTCACATTTCTGGATCTACCCCAACAAATCCAAGAGACTTCTGGCTCCAAAAATTGATCTGTATTTTAAATACTGATCGTTGGTTCCCGGACTAATTGAATACGAAAGTACATATAATTGATATTCTAACCACAACAGTTACTTCCCGTTGATTGAAAATTGACGTATCTGGTGTAAGACGTTTGCTTATAGGAATGTCATATCATGAGATTGTTTGTCCACATAGTATAACAAACCGAATTGGAAGCAGTAGAAAGTTGATATTGGGATACAAAATATCCGCTGTTTTTCAGGCCATGGATTTTATTTTTATGACCCCCATTGATCGATTTTTTTTTTCGATACGGAAACGTTCGATCAGATATATCTATCGAACCTACAATACCGGTATTCGATATATATCGTATACCGGTGTAGAGCCCTACAGGCCAGGAGTTTAAATCCCACAATTTATCATAGGATGAGTAATCTGACAGCTTCATTGCTTAGTTTTTGTGATGAGTTAAACTCAAGTCCTGAAATTAACTGTTCTGTTCTGTGACCTCTTTATTTTCTTGTCATTAATCAACTCTTAATTTTACCTAAAATTGCCTATTACTGTTGATTCACATGACCAGCTTTTACTGGATACTTTTCTCTAAACAGTACTGGATAACACAGTTCCACATAAAACAACAACTTAAGTATGTCTAGTGGAAATTGACACTGCTGAATTTTCATAGAAAGTTATGACCTGCTATGGCCTGGGATAGAACCCAGAGCTGTATATGAAGTCAAGTATGCTACTACTAGTCAGCTTGTGCCTGTTGTCAACGTTGACATCATTTTACAGTTCATTACAAAAAAAAAGTCAATAGAAGCAGGTTATAAAGTTTAAAGAATCATATAAAGTGTCAGTTGTTAGTTTCACATCTGGGAACCATTTCACTGTTTTTATAATTAAAAAACAGTATGTTTGGATTTCTACTAGTACAATTGGGAACCAGGAAGTGGCATTTAAAGTGATTAATACAAGGTGTGCATGTTATTATTTACTTGAGAGGTTTCCTGAGCTGTGGAACTTAACATACAACAAAATTAGTCTTATTGATTGTTTATTCTAGTTTTGTTCATGTATGTTAAAGGAGTAACAGTATCTATAGATTCTGAAATGTCCCTTGTTTATTTTATCCTTTGCAGAAGTTAGTTAATTACACTTAAGTATTTGATATTGTTGTAGAATGATACCTTACTGGACAAATATTCATGCTTTTGCCCCCAACTGCATTGTATTAGCATTGAACCTTCAGTACTGGTCACCGCCAAAGTTCTTTTCCAAAGTTCAAAACGCATTTGCAATTAATTATGGGTTCGCTCGAATTCATATCATGGTCCCGATCTAATTTACCCTATAGTTCATATAAAAAAGATGGTATTACTAAAATGGGATGATTTGTATTTTTCGTTAACTTAATGTAGATTTCGAGTCTTGCCAATTATAAAATCTCTTGAAAATTACATGATTTGATTTTTGAATATTTTTGCATCTTTCTCAGTCAGCTATCGTTATCCAATAAATGTTTTTAAATAAATTGTTTTGGCAGGTTCCGCCTGATTTTGAGTGAATGCAAATGAACTTGGTCCATTGATTTTTTTCATATTGAGTAAGAAACACCAGATGTTATATGTTGTACTTTCAACAAAAAAGCTAACCTGAACTTTTTATACTAGCAATCTTTGGTTCTCTATACAGATTTACAAACTGGCAGTTACAATAACAATTCATTATTTTAATGGTTTACTTTCATAATTTGTTTATTTTTATTATAGAAAAATAATTATAGTGTTTAGCTCCAGTGATAGGAGGTTAGTAAAGCTGTTATACTCAACTGTGCTTTGATGGCAAACTTCTTGGCTAAGGCTTTGTATACATCATTTTTGTTACCTTGGCAACCAATAAAGCAGTCTATAAAATAAGTGGGTGTCTGGTTGCCCATTACATCCACTTTTTAGTTCACGCAACCAACAATGTCTTTTGGGCAACCAAAATTCTGCATATATGAGATATCTTGCTTGCATTTAACATGATCTTCTCTGAGAACCACTTTCATATCTTAATTTCGTAGATTGTAAAGTGTTCCTCACATGAAACTAAAGATTTGTCTACAAGTTATAATTGAATTCTGAATACCAAGTGCCCTAACTGTAGCATAAATATTGACTGAATTGTGCCCACTTTTCCACTTGGTTAAGATGTTGCTGCAATTTCTAGCACTTCAGCTATGATGAAAGCATTTAAAGCCAACAGACTGGCAAATTAGTTGCATAAAGTCAAGCATGTCATCTGTTGACTGCTTTTGTTGGATATCTGTTGAGATTATTGTTAAATTTTATTCAACCATTAGTGGCTCATACATTACCTCTGCTGATTTTAATATATTTCTATAAATTGTGAGGACAGAACTACTACAGTAAGTGAATAATTAAAATCAGCAGAGTTATTATTTGCACCATACATAACAAAACTTTGTTGTGTTGCAAATGTAAAAACGCATTAAAATGATTTCTCAAATGATTTCTCAAATTATTTCTACAGTTGGTGTCTACTATATTTATTTCAATTCCTGGAAAGTTTACATTAAGAAAAACACTAAAATATTCTTATCATTGAATTGCAAAGCATAATGAGTTTATTCTGTTTTCTATAGATATCTGTATAATTTAATGGACTTTAACCTATTACATTTCTCATAAATTTCTAATCGTAAAACAGTAATAAAAAGTATTTCAGATATAAATTTCAAATTTGATAATAATTATTATTGTTTTGATTCACAATATCATTATTTTCTTTGTACTATTAAATCACCAATTTAGAAATGTTGTTTATTTAATGGAACCAATTATAAACTAAAAGCACACTACCTTGCATACAGACTGGTAGATGGGTCAGTCTACATATTTCTTAAATTACTTGTAGTTAAGACAAAGTCATACAGGAATTTAGTCTACACAATATTGAAGAGGCCACCTATTCTGAGAGTCCAATTCTTCAACCCACTTAGCTCAGTTGGTTGAAGTACAACTTCAAATGCAGGGTCGTGTCTAGTGCATGAAATGCTTTCAATTGCCATTTTCCTTTCGGGCTCAGTATTATGTACAGCAGTTGCCAGTAAGTGGCTATGGTCCAGAGATTTATGGCTTTCCAGGAACAGTGAGGAAGACCATTTGCCATCCTGATATGACTTAAATAAAATATTGAAAAGTTGCGCCATAATTAACAACTTACCTGATATTGAGACAGGTGGTTATACATCGTTATTAATCTGCTGTCTAATTATACAGGTCACCGATAACAATATAACTGTTAGTAAAATAGTAAGGTGTTTTCTCCATTATATCATTATGGTACAATTATTGAAAATTCCTCTAGTTTTTGGAAATCCTCACCTTTACATGACCTCAATTTGTCAAATCCAATTCACATTGGTTATTTAAAACGTTTATTCTCTGGTAAAGTGATTTGATCACTTATAATGTACTGATGTAATGCTTTTCTCAGCAATTAAGTTGCAAAACAAACTGTGTAGGTAAATACTTAATAAAATAATTATAACAGCAGTTTGTTGACTCATTCAACTGCTGTTTCATTAGTTATGTTGGTCTTTTTCATTTAATTGTTTTCTACCAAATAATGTTCTTGTCTGGTTAGCTCAGAATGTAGCACATCTGTTTATGAATCCATTGAGTCTTGGGTTTGATTATTGGTTGGAACCTACATACCTTCATGAAATATTTTCTTAGTCCATTCCCCAGCCTACCCTGCATCAAGTTATGCTGTTATCGAACACCAATGAGAGTATGTTCTGTATACTAAGTTAAGTGTTTTGGTTTAGAGATCTTGGCCTGTCCAAGTAATGTATGTGGGATGACTGACTGTCAGGACATGACTGAAACAATTGTTAAAATGTTAAGTAATTAAAGCACTATAATAAACTACATTATTTTTTTCTTGTAAATGAATATTTTTGTACTTAAATGATACCAGAGATACAAATGATACCAGAGATACAATAGTTATGTTATTATATTTGTTTACATTGGTTGTTTACAAGTCTTGTGTTCTGCTTCATATTCCTAGCTATAATGATGATATGAGTATTCAAACTGTTGAAAAAAGTTTTTTCTTGGCTAGAATATTGGCGGTTTTTTGTTGTTGTATAAAAATTGTTTATCTTACCTACATCTGGTATTTTTTACTTGGAGAAGTTCTCTGCTATTAGCAAGGTAATCAACTGTGCATTCACTGAACATATGATAAATGCTTAGCTAGCACACTCAGCATTCTTTTAAAGATTAATTCTTTGAATACTTGTTTGTAATAGTCAATTCTGATGAAGATATTATAGCATTTTAAATATATATAAATACAAAATGTTCTGATCTGAAGTATAATTAGCTATATTCTGTTTTTATATTCTTTTGTTATGATTATTGTTTTTATATCCTGAAATTCTCTAAGAAATGTTTTATTTTATTGCTGTATAAGTAGATTGAAGTATTTCCTTTTAACAAGTTTGTATCCTTGCTTCCTTGTGATTTTTTTTAAAGCATAATGGTATTCAAGCTAACATTTTTCCAAACTATTATATTTGGAGTTATGCCCTTTTTACCATGTCCCTTTAACCGATTTTGAGGTTCATTCTTCAAGTATGTTTTGCAGTTGAGATACATAATGTATCAGATTGGAATTACAGATAATAGTTCTCCAACTGTTAAATTAGCTCAAGTGTTTAGCTCATATTAGAGTGGTGATGGACATAGGGCACCACCTTCCACAGTTCCTATACCGCCTTCCTCAGTTCCGGTACTGCCTTTCTTAGTTCCGGTACCACCTTCCTTAGTTCTGGTACCGCCTTCCTTAGTTTTGAGGAGATTTTAACTCTCACCTGAAGGACTCTGATGTTAATGAGTATTGTATTCTAGCAATAACAACCAAGACTTAGGTATAATTTAAAATGGTCTCTGAGATTTTTGACACTTAGGCTGACTTAAATGACTATTTAATGGTAATGGAAGCTTCCAATGAATATGGTAAGAACTATCAAGATGATGATAAAGGAAGTCGAAATGACAATATAATATTATTGGAAAATGTTAGCAGCTCACAGACCATTAAATTTTATTAAGAGTATTCTTTTACATGGTTGATGTCGGCTATCATTATCTTCTGTAAATTTTAATGAAATATAATCTTGGTATAGTTAGGTAAGGTTAAACTGACAGTTTACATCTTTAATTATCACGAACATTAGACCAAATCATTAGGTTTGTTACTGTAAGCTAAATCACTTTATCATTAACTTGCTGCTTTAAAATTTTATTGAAGTAAGTAATTTTCACTTGCCCAAAGCAATTTCTCAATAATCCCATTACAAGCTTTGTGCTTAGAAATGTGATATGTTTAGGGCACCAGTATTTAAAGTAGCTTAATTTTATACACTTTACGAAACTTCTAAGTACCCCAATTTCAATGTTGTTGGAAATTTTTATTTTCCAACATTTTTGTCCGATCATTAATGGAAATGTGTATAGAAATGTGTACTGTCGTCTGCTTGCATGGTTTTCATGTTTCTTAATTGATGCAAAATTAGTTTTGTGGTGCATGTACTGAAAAGCTGAAATGGACACGTGCTTCTCTCGCAAAAATCCCACATGATCAGTTTTGGTGAAAATAGTTAGTGTGTTGATATGCACAACGAAAAATCAAGAAATGGCTTGAATGTTGCTTCAAGAATGAAAAATTGCCTTAGGTCTTTAGTAAAGCGGTGCGTCACCTGCAGGATAAGATTTCTAATAGCTAATTTTCTGTTAAATCAAAGCAGTTAGAAATCTTCCCATATCAATGCATGCACAAAAAACTGGTTTCAAATTGATAAAGTAGCATAAAACCATGCAAGCAGACTACAGAATGATCCTATACACATTTCTGCTACAGATCGGACTTAAATGTTGAAAAAAACAAACATTTATTACAATATTGAAATCAGGGTACTTAGAAGTTTTTGTTAAGTATAGTTTATTACTGTTGATAATGTTTCCTAGAATTATTATAGTGTAAACATTAATTATACTTTCTCTAATTCATGACACCTAAACATTAAAATTTGATATTTATGTTTATTATAGTGATATAATTATATATGATTCATAAAAAAACACATTGGATGACTTTGGGTTGAGTTGTATTAAATATTTTGCTTGTATAATTTCATATTTCCCACGAATTTTATACTGTACATTTAAAGTTTTTTATTAGAACAATACATTCATTCATTGATGCTTAAATAATGTTTTGAATAGCTGAGTACAATTAATTTTTTAGCCAGATTTTTCAAAAAAAAAATTCGGTGTACAGTAAAACTCGGATATAACATACTCGCTGGGCCATAGAAAAAAGGTATGTTATAACCGAAGTATTTTATATCCATATAGCATACTAAGTATATTATATATCAGGATGAAAAACGGGCCAGAAAAAATGGTATGTTGTAACCGAGTATATGTTATAACCGAGTATTTTATATCCGAGTTTTACTGTATAGTTTGGCAAAACGCGGGTGGGCGGGCTGTCGAGTGGGCATCCGGTGTCTTTAACGGTGTCTTTAGCGTTAAAGTTTTCAATATAGCATATATCTCTGCCATTTATTGTTAGATCTTTATGAAACTTTATACAATGATAACATACCATGTGATGAACAGAATAAGACAGTAACCACAACTCTACCTGGCCTTATTATGGATTATTTCCCTTTGTAATTTTTTGTGTTAAAGATTTTAAATCCGGCTTTAATGTGGTTTCCACATTACATTTCTTGTTTGGAATTTCTGTCAATGAAAACATATTCTGGTATTAGTTTGTGTCTTTTATTTTATTGCTCATTGTTACATTATAAAATTGTTACCCTCATTTTACTACCTCCCACTCGGTAAAAATCTCACCCAATACTTAAATTATTGAAATAAAGTTTGCATGGATTGTAAAACAGTAAATGGTCAGCCTGCTAAAAGTTTGTATACACATTAAAATCTATGTATGCAGGAAATGAAAGACCATGAAAACCGATATTGAAACTTTCTCTTAGATTATATAAATTTTGTAGTTGTTATGAAATAAAAAGCTACGAATATGGACAATTTTATTGTTTTTTGGCAAGTTTGGCCTGGAAGGGGATGGGGTGACTAAAAGTTCTGATATAAAGCAAAATGTGTACTTAAATGTCTGAATGTAAAATCTCATTCTGTAGAAATTTATTGTCATATTTTCCTATGTATATATCATATTCCCCCTTTAATATAGTGTGTACTTACTTTGTTTAGTGGTTTTATAAAGTCATATTAAATACTCATATAGATAAAATATGGTGAGTTTGGTAATAAATTGTATATATTTAATAACTCTATTCAATGAATGAAGGACCCTACATCAACAAACCTGAATGGTAAATGATGCTTATTCTTGGTACATTAAATATACAGTACATTCTCCCTTAACAGCCACCTCTCAATAGTAGCAATTTGTCAATAATAACCACCACTCAATAAGTGCAATGTCTCAATAATATCCACCACTCAATAAGTGCAATGTCTCAATAATATCCACCACTCAATAAGTGCAATGTCTCAACAATATCCACCACTCAATAAGTGCAATGTCTCAACAATATCCACCACTCAATAAGTGCAATGTCTCAACAATATCCACCACTCAATAAGTGCAATGTCTCAACAATATCCACCACTCAATAAGTGCAATGTCTCAACAATAACCACCACTCAATAAGTGCAATGTCTCAATAATAACCACCACTCAATAAGTGCAATGTCTCAATAATAACCACCACTCAATAAGTGCAATGTCTCAATAATAACCACCACTCAATAAGTGCAATGTCTCAATAATATCCACCACTCAATAAGTGCAATGTCTCAACAATATCCACCACTCAATAAGTGCAATGTCTCAATTATAATCACCACTCAATGAGTTAAATGTCTCAATAATTACCACCACTCAATAAGTGCAATGTCTCAATAATATCCACCACTCAATAAGTGCAATGTCTCAATAATATCCACCACTCAATAAGTGCAATGTCTCAATAATATCCACCACTCAATAAGTGCAATGTCTCAATAATATCCACCACTCAATAAGTGCAATGTCTCAATAATATCCACCACTCAATAAGTACCATGTCTCAAAGAGGGTAGGGGTTTGAATCCCACCCGGGGAGGTTATACTCTTCCATGAGAATTTGGCAATGATGTCAATTTTTACTCTATTGATATGATAAATGGAGAAGTTACTGGCCTTGTGGAAGGGTTGGACTGATGAGTACTGGTTATAGACAAGGGTCCAGGAAAGCTAGGTTAGTGCGCTAGATATTGTAAAATGACCTAAATTGTGTTGACACAGCATTAAAAACCCAGTAAAAAAATAAATAACTAAATAAATAAGAGGTTTTACTGTACTTCAGTGTTTATGATATATACTGTATATAGTTTTACATTCTTCAAATGGATTTCTACTTTCAACATGGTCATGAGGTATTACTTATTTGTTTGTTTTCCTTGTTTATTTCAGAGGTAAAACAAATTGCAAATCGACTGAACTTAATTAAATTTTTGATTGCAATAGTTTTGTATACTGTGTATGCTATTTGATGCAATTAAGGTATTTTTGTGAACTATGTTCAACATCATTTAGTTACATTTATTGTACAACTTTAATGAAAAAAAATGGTTACAAACAATTTATATTAGAAATATTTGACAATTTGGACATTATTTTGTAGCTTTTGTGTCACAATATTAAGATGTTCTGATTTATTGTCACATGGTGTTCATTTTTACTTATCTATGGATAGCTTTTAGCTTTGCTTCAAATTACTCAAACTTGGTGTGATTGTTCTTTGCAATAATAAGTGTAGGTAATATTGTGCATAAAGTTTGACCCCGACCTGACCTTTATGCAAGAATATTTATTACATTGAATACAAATGTAGTTTTAATGCTCAATTACTCCGTTGCTGTGAGGATTATGTGTTGAAATTTAACACAAAAACATACTTCTATAATTTTACAATCGCTGCCGAAGTGTAGAATGTGTGTGGTACTAATTTTCGTCAGGATATGTGTAGATAATTATTAGATGCAAATGTGAAAGGACAGGCCAGGGTCAAACTTTACGCACTATACATTAGAACTGTATTGTTGGGTTTTTTTTGCAGTTCCAGAACTATTCCCCTTTTGGTTATCTGGTGACACATATAAGTCTAATTCTTGTTTGTTTTCTGTATGATATAATTACTTAGCCTAATATAATTGGACATATTGTGGCATCAACATGAATGATAATAATCTGTTCATTGTCTGCCATACCACAGAGTGCAAAATAGTCAATATATCAAACTCTATAGATGGGCCTTAGTCTACCTTTCCCTATGTGATTGATATAATAATGAATTATTTGTGATAAATGTATAGAAAACAAGCAAGCATTTCAATGTCTATCAATGTCTTGATAGCCTTCAGATACCTGGTAAGCTCAGTCAGTATCATGTCTGAGTACTAGACCAGGGTTATGGGTTCAATTTTTGAGGCAAGAGGACCTGCATACTGTCGAGGAGATTGATAGAAATGGTTTCAATTGTCATTCTTCTATGGTCAAAGATCTGTACCAAGAACTACAGTGGTCAGCCACTGGTGAGGATAGATGCTTAGTATTAGGTTAAATACTTCCAGATCTATCTATCTAAGTCTGCTAAACAGTAATGAAATGTTGCCTGGTTCATTGAATCCATCAGTCATTTAGTCTCACTGTTCAGTTCATTGGTTCCATCAGTCAACAAGATTGATTGGTAGCTTGTACATCAGTATATTGTATATGAACCATAACTCTATCTTGTAACAGCTGTCCTTTGATGAAAACTGTTGTTTGTCAGTAGAGGTGTTTCAGGCTAGTTGATGAGAAACAAATGTACAATAAATATTCTTTTCCTTCAGGCAGTTTTCAGCCACTGGCAAGGATAAGTGCATAATTTTGGTTTAACACTTAGCTCTGGTGGTCTTAGCCTCACCAGGGATATATTATTGAGTACGTTGACTGAGCAATAGGGTATGATAAGAAAATTACCCTAGAGCAGATTAAAGTATCATTATAAACAAAAAAACCGAATTTTGTTTTATGTGTTAAGCATTTTTTTAAGAATGTTTCTATGTCCATTGGCTGCCTATGAGAAGTACTACCAGTATACCCGATGGTGTCTGCAGCGGTACCAACTTAACATATACATACTGATCAAGGGGTCATATGTTCAATTCATTGGCAGGGCATACATGTACTTTTTGTGCAGCTTGGTTATGAAATAATTTTTAAGGCCATTTTGCCTACAACCACTGGTTCTAAATCATGTAGGGTTGTTGTCAGTCACTAAAGGATGTATGTCCCAAGTAAATGGTTAACAGCTAAATACAGAGATTTAGCCTCTCAAGAAAAAGTGGGTAGGTCGATTTTGAGCCTTTGTATGACTTATACAATGTGTTGCTTAGGAATAAGGGGTTTAAAAAAAAAAAAAAAAAAAAACCATATATATGTCATGGTATTTTGAAGGTGTTGGCAATAAAGCCATGAGTTATCATTGTTGTTGAGTCAAAACTTAATCACTTCAATTCCAAAAAGTGAAGTTGCGAGGTTTTGACTCGACAGAGACGTTATGTTTATCTAGATCTGAAGTTATCACTTACTGTTGTCACTGATATTGTCAGATATCTTGATGTATGTTTAAGTTCCTAGTTTTATATACCTACTGATATATTAACTGTTGTCTGATCAAATCTATTATTGTAGATATCCAATGAATAATTTATTATTTCTTGCATTTAAATGTCTCCTTTTTCCCTCTTATGTGAGCAATCACACACTAACAATTAAAGTCTGATAAAAACTGTTCTTTATTGTTCACAATATTATTATTAAGGAATGGAATACTGCCAATCATTGTGTTCAATGCTGGATATTAATTCCTACCTAATTGGTATAGGTACCATTCAGAGTTATCTATACCAATTTTTTTATTTGTTTATTAAAATTCATGTACTGTTTTGATGCACTGTTTAAGAAAATTTGATCTGACTATAATACTGGTAATTGCTTAATTTTGATGTTGAACTTGGATCTCCCATAAAATGATTGTGGACTTCTCAAATCTAAATAAAACAAGTCATTGTTCAAGTCATTCTAATGGTTAACTGAGGTATAAATTATTGATTACATCAAGTATACAAAATCTACATTTCACATAGTTTTTTCGTGCGTTTTCCCCGTGTTTAGTAGTGGACTGTGGCAAATCCTCTTTAAAATTTGTTGTGAACAATTACACTCGGCCGAGTTTGGCAATTAAAGGGATAATTACCACTGCAATTAATGTAGTCTGCATTACGCCTTAACAAGCAGAGGATAAGAAGTACAGTCATGTATATCTAAACTGGCTTATATAAGGTAAAAGTCCCTTGTATCGCTTCTGTTTGTCGTATACAGCCATATATTCCATGAAAACCCCATGTCTAACAGCACTATTAGCGCTTTAAGGTATATTGTTGTCAAGAGTTGTGTGGTAACTGTGAAAATAAATCTCTCTATTTTATGTTGCTTCTGATCACCTTGTGCAATTTCTGATAAATGTTGATATCTAGTCATGAATTTCAGTGTGCTACATGTACACTGAATAATAATTAATGACAAGTTCACAAAATTGATGATAAGTGTCATTGGCCTTGTCAGGTTTTTTTTGTTCAATAAGTCGAATGGTGACTCAATATGATCGATAATAACAATATCATCTAGGAATCTGACAAATACACAAAAGGTATCCCACTGTTTTTTGTTATGACCTCAAAAGTAAGTAACATGCTAGTGTTGCATTCCATTGTTATGTGTATACATGATATTTTTTTCTCTTCCATGTTTGAATGAAACAATTGGAAGAATGAGAATAAAATGTATACTGTAATGTAACATAATTTAATTATTGTGCATCATAGTATTATCATCTGATTGCTTTTTCACATGATGGAATTATTCGTTCAGGATTTAATGGCGTTTTGTGTCATTTAATGCATTTAATGATAACTGGCTTGACTAGCTAGCTTTCATAGAAGTTTTCTATTGCCAGTATTCACTTTGTCCTCCATAAGGAATTAATAATTTTCACTTTATGGAGGAAAATAAAAACAGTTGTTGAAGGAATTTTCATGGATGGATTTATTGATGGATTTGACTTCCAGGAAAATAGAATAAAAGTAGGATCGATGGATTTTCAGCTAATGACTAACACTACTTAATGATTGTTTATTATGGTATAATTATCTAATACCTCTTAAGAAGTGATAATTGTATTTCCTATGTGTATTTCCTTGATTATACACATGTGTGACATTGTTGAATGTAGTATCGACTTTTTGCAATGACAGTAATAATCTTCTTTGTGGTTATTTATACATGTATTTAAAATTGATTTTGTGAAATTGATATCATTTTAATCTGTGCTTTGAAATTTGCTGTGACATTTCCGTCAGTATTGAGTTTTCGAAATAAGTCATAAATCTTAAAACTCCCTGTGTGTTTGGAATTGTCATTTTGTTGAGCTCATAGTTGCCTGCTTATTAGATTACTGCCTTACAATACCTGGAATTTTACCGTCTGGAAACTGATTTGGATAATGTGAAAATCTGCTTTTAACTTTTAAATGTGTTTTGATTGAGTTAAAGTGATGAGGAATAAAAAATTGTCAGTGCATGGTGCTTTTGTGTATGTTTGAATTGAATTAAAGTTTGGAGAACTAAAGAATTGTCAGTTCTATGTTTAACTGAACTAAAAATCTAATGTGACATTGTCTGACATTTTGTCTTGTAGATATTTGGTTGGGAGTATCATAATTCATTGTTTGAACCTACTAGCCTGAAGTACTGGACATGTGAACATTGGTTTGGATGATTGAAAAAATCTTACTTCATTGATTCTATTGTTATAGCCATTAATGGACATACTGGTATTACACTAAGGGCTAGAGCTTGAAAACTGACTTTGACCTCTGAAAAAAAAACCAGCATTATTTTATTTGATTGTGATTGATGATATTAAAGTGCTATAGTGCTTAAAAAAATGAAGTCTTTCTTTAGTTTCAGTGTAGCTTTTTTAAGTTAAGTTGTATAAATTTAAAAAAAGTGCTTGAACAAACAAGAAATAGACTTTCTTATGTTTAACCTACAGTTTATTTCAAGATAAGTTAGATTGTATTTATTTAAAATGTTTGATACAAAACAAGATTTCACAAGTCTATCTAGAAAGGATAGAAGATTGTGTTGGTTATATAGACATAGATCTCGTGTTCCTTATAGGACAGATCATGAACAATATAAAACATCTGATTATCCTTCCTCTTACAAGTCACGAATGGTAGGTTCAATATTGTAGAAGTTTACACTTTAAAAATTTGTTGTGATTGAATTCATGTTCAAATAGATCTATATCCAGCTTGCCCATTTGGGCAATTTTAGATGATTTCAAATAGCACAAGTGAATGGTCAATTTTTTAAAACTTGATCACAGACATGCATCCATTTGATTAAGATCTGTTTATTATATAATATCTAAAATAAACTATTTTCTAAATTTTTTCTACTAAATTCTTCAAATTTTGTCAAAATGGCAATTGTTTTGTAATTTGAAATAAAGAAATATTCCATTTCACCCAATTGCATTCAAAATCAACTTATAGAACAGAAATTGTTGAATCTTTACAGAGATTGACAAAAAAAGTTGAGTACAAGTAAAAATGCCATTTGTTTCAGCATCTGCAAAATGTCATGGAATTTTATTGTGAAAATCGGATTAATTTTCAGTTTGCCAAAGGTTAATATGAATATAATGATCAAGTATTTGTCTTAATCCATAAACATTCATTTTATACAAAGTTTCTTCGTGCTGTTGTCATTTGTCTGCCTGACTAATGCTATTTTCACTTTTTGAAATTATGTGACTTAATCTGTGAGTTTACAGACATATACATAAACTATGGAGGTGGTTGTAATGGTTGTTGGACATTTAAATAATGGTGAGGACATTTATTTAAGGATGAGAGTCAGACATTTCCTGGTGAATGAGTTGGGGGGGGGGGTGTTATAGACTTTTGTAATGTCATGTGTGTGATTCATTCTAGACATGGTGTTGATATATCAGACTGATATCCTGTCATCATACAGTCAACTCTGTCTAATTGATTTCTTCTTTGACAATTTTTGTATGAGATTAGTATTATGTCTACTGACTGAATGAACTTTCGTTATCCTAGCACAGTAGATTGTATATTGACATTATCCAGAAATGTGTTTGTAACCCCTTGTCAGTTATTACCACTTCATTTAATTTATGTGATTGACACCATTCTAAAAAGGGACTTCTAATTTTGCTACTTCATCATTTAATAGTGTTTATTTGGAAACATTACTTCAAGACTCACATTATTTTGTAAAAATCAGAACAAAAATGTGCTAAATACTTTGCCCAAGTCACCAAAAAAACCCAACAAAACAAGTACAAAAGAACTCAATAACTAACTCAAGGTTACATTATTTAGTAGTATTGCCATCTACTTCTTTCTATGAGTTTTTGATGGTATTGTTAAATTTGTATCAACTTTGGGCGGCACATACATTAACCTTGCTGGTTTAAATCAATTGTGAATACTTAAGTATGGTTGTATTTAAATCAGAGAGGTTAATGTATGTGTCACTGACAGTTAAAAATATAACCATAGAGACTAACAAAACATACAATAAACTCCTGGTACAGTACATTACTAACTGGTACATAATGTATCATATTATCAGCCATTGTTCAACTCTTGTTCACTACAAGCTTCTAGTTGGAATATTTTACATTATTTGTCCACTTCTTTGATACAAAGTTATGTCTACTGTATGTAATGATATTATTGTATATCTCCAGGCTGTTGTTAGAACTATGAAGAAATCAGATGACAGTTCCAGTGAAGATCATAATCAAATGGCAAAGAGCAGTAATGGAATGCCTGTAAGGAAACATTTACTTAATCATATTTTCTATTAACTTGATGACATTCTGGTGTAATGAAGCTTTTTTCTTAAAGCATGAGATATAGTCTATTTTTGTCTGTTTCATGTTGTATCATCTATTGTGTGTGTTCATTTCTGACTTCAAATGAATTTCTGTATCATTATTGGTTGCTGAATAGTTATGAATATTTGCTGATTTGCAGATGGAAATTTCTTTTTAGTTTATTTAAATTGTTTTGTAAAAACTGAGAAGTGCTGCAATTTTCTGTTTCCTTATTTTATACTTATTTTATATTATGAATTATTTGTAAATTCAAGTTATGTTGCTTTGTATTTTCAACATCTGTCAGAGCAATACTTGTATGAATGCAATGGCCGGAATATTTTGTCTCTCATAGGCACCCATTTACTCATGATTGAAGGAAGCAATTGCAAATTTTAAACATCTTCTTGACCAATGCTCAATGCATGGGTAAAAGTTTTCATGACTAGCTTCAGAATTTAAAACTTGGGAAAGGATTCTTCTCCTAAAACATATGATTGAATTCATGTAATTTTAAAGTTAGATTTTGAAAATTTTGGACTTTCATCCATGATAATGTAATGTTTGTTTTCAATTACTGTATGACAAATACCTTATTGCAATCTTTTGTTTAATTCAGATTCTCATCCAAGGAGAGAAGAAACATAGTCCAACTGAACCTGTCAAAAATGCATCAAATCTTTCCAAGATAAGGGAGGTAAGCATGTATAATTTGATATACACATGTTCTGGTTACACTTGTCTCCCTTATATTGATTGATCTCTTACATGAAGGCTGAAAGTTATATTTTCTGAGGCAGACAATTAAATACTTGGGATCATCATTGTAGTCTAAACTTGTCTGAAACGGATGCTTCAAGCTAAACATTAAATCACTCATGTGCTTAAGGTTTCAACTTTGTCTGCAAAGTTTCCAAAAATATTTCAGAATAGATTGAGGGTTTGAATTAGCTGATCTGATTCACCCTAGGCATACACTGTATTATATGTTGTCTAAGTAACACTTACAGTGTTTAAGTAAGCAAGTTTTAAGTATTACAATCTTTTCAACTGTCAGAGCCTCTGGAGATCGGCAGTTTTCTTAACCATTGTTCCTGTGACTCAGAAGGATCCTAACTTTTATCTTTATTTATCAACTGCATATCACCTAGCATGATGAGCCATGGTTGTTGGCTTGGCTCAAAATTATGGCTGTCTTATAGTGAGATGTTATAATGGCAAGCATCCTCAATCCCTGAAGTACAGTGGGAAAGATGCCTTGTAAAATTCTATTCTTGCCAAGGGAGGTAATCATTGAAAAATCTGCAATTATTTGAAATATGGATTATCTTTCTTTAATTTTGACTAAAATGGATAACTGAAGCATGTTAAATAATTTGATATATTCTATTATGATATGAACTTGATGGCTTTTAGTTTAATGGTGCTGAAATGTTGATGTAACCTGTAGATGTATAGATATATACTTGGATTGTGATTAGTGTCAGATCCATCAGATTGATATGAAGTTGGGTACATTGATTGATATAAGGTAGATGAGTTGGGTACATTAGGCCATTAAAAAAAATTTTGATATATTTTCATCCAATTATTGTCCAAAATGGGAAGAATGGACTGTTTTGTCTTTTTATTGAAAATAATAAAGTGTTGTAATTAACCATGCATAATAAAAAGATATTGTTGCAGATTTATATTTACACTATTACGCTTCTGTAATATTTTGGTTTGATGTTTTTGAAAGTCATGTAAATGCCTATTTTTCTTTCTATCCTTTTATATATACTATTTAGATTAGGAATAAAAAGTAACCTGGTTGGAGTTTTTGAAAGGGAACTGGAATCTTAACAATTAACTTTTCTGGCCTTACCTTGTATTTTATCAGGTAGTTACATTGTATGGATGCGAAAAAATGTCAAGGTTTTTTGAACTCTGAAAAAACTGTTTGTTGTAGGAGTTTGTGCTGTAATTTTTTCTCTAGATGTTTTTCTGTTGAAGTTTTAGATTGATTGATGTATATCATCAGCTCAGTGTGTAGGAGGACATCCTTCTTGTTATCCTGTTAACTTCCTTTTATAGTTGTAAACAAATCTATGTACACTAAAACTTCCTTTTTCATCTAAGAATGTTATGTTTCACTGCAAAAATTTATGTAAGTCTCTAATTTTCAAATTTAAACTTTTTACTGTCTCACTTGCAAGCATGATGCAACACCCTTAACACTTATGTAAATGCTTCATTCTGACTTGCCCATTTTCAGGGATTCTTTTATTTTAGCAGGTTTTTGCCTAATACTATGGTTAAATTTTACTTAACTGTCAGTACATACATTAACCCCACTGATTTATATACTCAATATTTTTTTCAATAACACTCATAACTATGTGTCCTCTGGCTTAATTATTTCATAAACATTTTTAACAGATTACATATCTTATGCTAATAAACAAAATACAATGTTCAAGGGAACAGAGACAAAACTTCAAGAAATTTAATTAAATTATTAGAATGTAAGACCAACCAATAAATAGATGGATAATTTTATTAGCGTATACAAATGTGTACATAGCCATTTACAACATGAAACATATATAATATATGAAAATACATTGACATGAACAAATAACTAAATTTATACATGTAACATAATGAAAAAAAACAACAACAAATTAACAAACAAAAAATGTTGGAAAAATCAGAATAGTAAATTAAAGTGGTATACATTTGTCAGATATAGCTCTATACATGAAAACCACCCCATGTATTTGATATCAATAAATACAGCCCCAGATGGTACCCTTCTTTCTACAAGCTAGATTTAACAATAACTGTTATAAGTTGTGTACTTTGTCAATACTTACAGTCAGTATTTTAAACATAATAATGATGTAGATAGATTTTGTAGATTTCAATCTTCTTCTACATTCTACATGTCTTTACATCTATTGTGTGGTCTAATTTTGAAACCTACTGCAAATCCTATAAGCTTGAAATGTATATGTCTTAGATAAAATCTAAAAATTCTTTCAAATTTATTTCTTGATTTAGAGATAAGATGTATCTAATTAATGTATTCTCATTAAATACTAATTAGTCTACATGTACAGTTGTATTTGTATTTTGTAAGACATTTAATCTTGGTGCATTGTGTTGGCTAACAGAATATTTTACAATGATTTAGGAAGTTAGATGTTCTAGTTTTCATTATTTGACAATTTTTTGTTCATTATTTTATACTTCTGTGTGTGTTTTTTTGCTTAATATTTTGTGTTTTTCATTACTGTTACTAATATATCAATGATAATGTGTGATTTAGAAATTAAGGTAAGAGAAAGTTTTTCTCCTTATAGCTGAAAAAAACCATAACTCTATTCAGTACCTTAGTTTGAAAAAATTCTATTTAGTATCTCAGAGTAAAAAAAGATTATATATTAATTTTATGTTCATGAAGTTAAAGTAGAATTTCCCTGATATTTCATGGGATGTCATCTGACCACATCATCAGTGTAATTTGCTAGGTTTTGGATCCTCTGTTTTTACTAAAATAAACTTAAGAGATAGCAATTACTGAGTCTTGCTCAACTTTACTTGAAATGTGACATTCACATGTAGTGAAACACTGAGTCTTCAATTTTTGCTCGAAGTTGAAGTGAACTATCAGTTTTCTACCTTTAGTTCTCTGCAATTCATAATCATCACCATCAGCATCAACACTGGTGTTAAGATTCTCATGCAGAGATGCAAAGTATTGGCAGCAATATCTGTATCACTCTTTCAGGACGTTGATTGGCGGCACACTTAGCAAGATCTCACACTTGCTGCTTGACTTTGTTTTAAATAGTTTTTTTTTTTAATATTTCTGCCAAGTTTTTGTATTTTCATTATATTAAACAATAATAGATATCTAGTAAACTCTTCTATTGTAATACTCACAATTATAAAAATAAAGTTTTGTTATGTTACAATCATTATCATAAACCACTAGCCCAAAGTCTGGATTTAGTGAAATTTGATTCAGGCTAGTTAAGAGTACATATTTCATATAATGGGGCTAGTTGATTGTTTGTCTTTTACTATATAACTTAATAAATCAGGCTTGTGCTCCAGAACAGTTAAGACAATGTCTGACGTTATGTACATGTCTATATACAATTGTGTACATTGTATTTAGATATTATAGAATACACTGGGGTCCAAAAGTTTCTTTACACATGTTGAATTTTGATGTTTTAGAATATACATAGACATACTTCACTTGTTGTTGGTTTCACTACTAACATACAATTTTTATCATTAACCATCATTCATTTTTTATATGGTGTCTCCTTTTAGTCAGAATGTGGGTTTTAATGAAAAATGAATTTTATTGAATACTCATTGAATTCTCCACAAGAGTTCAAGTTTTCAGAGAAAATATGAAAAAAGACTGTGTAAAAGAAACTTTTGGACCACAATGTATGTTCTATCCTATGGTTCAAATTGTAATTCTGATGTTAATGTTCTGATCAGTGTAAGTAAAAGACAGCATGAAGTCTCCATTTATTTCACCATCTGTTATACATGTATATTGTATACTATACTACCAGGTAGTTCTATTCTGTTCTAAGGCTTTGGTTAATTATTTGTGAGGTTCTTCTTGCCTCTTGTAAAAGTTAAATTTGTTACTATTTTGCTATCATATACAGTAAAAGTTCTCTGGCTCGAACTCGAGGGGACATGAAAAATGATTTGAGAGAGCCAAGTGTTCGACCCGGCCGACTTTCGTCCAAGTACGACGTTATTAATATAGATCAATGATTTTTAAATTTGTTATCTCCCTTGGTTTAGTATATACCCGGAACACACGGTTCATTCATGTGTCATGTATACGTAGTTAGTAATTACTGCAAAAAAAATTGCCAACTTCATATTTGTTGTGCATTATTTTTACATTTAAGAACATGATTACGTTATAGGTTAGTAGTAGTAGATGAATTGATAATTTCTTTAATGTGGTTACGTGTAAGTGAGAAAGGTTCGATGTGACGGGTCCTCCAGTAAGTTTTTTTCCACCGCTGTATGTGTGTGTATATTCTGTTCTAACATTTCGATCCTTAATTTGGACTTATTTTTTAACGAAATTGCACGAACTTTTTATCAGTTTTTATTAATTAAAACTAACATACACGCTGTATATGCGCTAATTAATTTTTTAGCGAGACCTTATTTACTTGTTTTGTCATTTTTTTTAATCATACCATGGCATTTTATAATATGTGCCTGTCTACAAGTTGCAGTCAACAAACAATTCTATTGTTAAGCAATTTTTATGCAATATTATAAACAATATATTTACTAATCACAATGTGCTTGTGTTGGGCAAATTAACATCAATTAACAAATCTATTGTTAAGCGATTTTCACGCCCTGTTATTATTACGCGTCACAAACAATGACTGCGGTCAAGATTTTACGGCCGATGTGTGAAAATCTATTGTTCGAGAGAGACAATTGTATTTAAGTGTATTTGTAAATCACAGGGCCAAGATATTGGTTCGAGACTCAGTCCTGTTCGACACAAGAGAGGTTGACTAATATAGATATAGAAGGGAAATTGATCGGTGCCAGACAATGTGTTCGACTCGGCCAATTTATTCGACCCGGTGGTGTTCGAGTGAATGAACTTATACTGTATTCAACTTGATGTCTTGGAGAATCCAGCACTAGTAGTATTAACATGCTCTACCTGACCTGGGTTGAATTAAGTGTCTGTTCTGTTCTGTTCTGCTCTGTTCTGTTCTGTTCTGTTCTGTTCTGTTTTGTAATGACAAATCACATACTCAAAGTCTTCCAGAGAATTCTTTTAATTAAATTAACAAATTTATTTCACATTGGTTCAGTGACTTGGTGAAACAATTCTGGTGGACTTTAAATTCAAGACTATTACTATGTATGTAATATGTTGAAAGCTTCCATACCATTCAGTGAGCAAAGTTTACTTGGCTTTCAATGTTGGCTGTAATAACTTAGCTTGAAGTATTTTAACCCAACCAGAATCAACCCATGATTCTACTCTAAAGTTCAAGCATACTATTTGCTGAACCATGCAGATCAAAGATTAGTAAGTGCATTGGGTAAAAGAGGGAGTTACTTCAGTCTTGCTGGCAACCCTCTTAGTATTTACACTTAAAACTAACAATAAAGATTATCTTGGCCTTATGTTGTTTTTCAAGTTGTTATATTTTCTAAGGTAGTGTTGTTTCTCTAAGGTAGAATTGTTTTAACTTGTTGTTACATTGTTGTATGTTGTCATTGAGTGTCTTTTCGGATGTTAATATAGATGTAGGAAATGTAATGTTAACTATCAGAGGTAAGAATATCACGGTTTCAATGTGTTAGTAAATTAAGTTCAAATAATAAGCATTACTTCTAAGAGATTTTTTGACTTGACATAAGTAATTGAGAAATATCAGAATGGAAGAAAATCATTTCATCATTTTTGTTCGTAGGACTAATATGTTAACTGTTTGAGGTAATTAGGTCATGTTTTATACTTACATCTTATTTTGTGAATTACTGGAGTAACATTTCAAATCCCTACTGAAACATTTTTATTCTCAGTGAAACAAAGAAGAAAGTAGGGTATTAATAAAATAATGATTAATTATCAAGACTATATGAATTGTGATAATTATCATGCTTTTTGTATTCTGGTATATATATACACTATGTTGCCTTATAATGGCTGCCAGTCTTGAAGTTTTGTGGAACTGTATTTGACAATTTTTAGTAGAACTGTTATCTTTAAGTTGGGTTTAGTACCGTAGCAACACATTGTGTAGTTAATGTCACCACGGTTTGTCAACCTACTCAATCTTCTTATTAAGGCTAAATCTCTGGATTTAGCTGTTAACCAGTTACTAGACACATACTTCTGCCCTACATAACTTAAATTCTGTGGTAGGAGAAAGATTGGATGTAGAAACTATTTTATGACCATACTCCATGAAAGTATGTCCCACCTAGAATCAATCCTACAACCCTTTGATCAGTAGACTTGTATGCTACTGACTAAGCTCGCTGGACTGGCTTAAGTAGAAATGTATTCACAATATGTAACTCTACTGAATGGTATTTAATGTCCCTGATATTAGTAAACAATCACTTGGCTGCTTACTGTTTGATGACATTATAATAGCTTATATTATATGTTAACATCACATTACAATATATTACAATATATCATATCATGGTCCTGTTGCTAAAATAATGGAACTATATTTACATTTAGTTAGTCAGATACAGCAGTTATGCTCTTATTTTTAAAAAGGCTCCAATGAGTCAGAGCAAAACTAAGCTGCATTGTTCTTTTTTAAACATAGTTAGACTGGTATCGCACTAACCCATTAATAGTGTAAGTGTTCATAATACCCATTGGTGAATCCAGTAGGGGTTGGATCTATGACATTAGCCTTGATCTTTTTTAAATGAATGAAATAAACTATGAAAATCTTACCCCTCCCCTCTCCTGTTAAATACATGTATGGACTCCGCATGGATGGGTGTCTTGCTTGAAGTTCACTTTGAAAATTGGATTGTGAAATTGTCTTAAACAACCTCTCTTTTGAAACTAACCATGTAATGACTTCATACCATGAGACATTGAATGAAATACTGAAAAAAATGCTCAAATTATAATTCTAAGTGTCCAACCCCTTCCCTCTTTTTGAATCTGCCCTTGTAATCTATTATAAATGACATTACTGTAGCCAACATCACATTCCATGGATACTGTGTAGAGTAGATAATTTGTTTATAAATTAGATTTTAATTGTCTTATAATTTACTATAGGCTTCAGAAACATAGTTGATATTACATTGAGCCTTCAATCCACTAATTACTGTTGATTTACCTACATTTTACACCATCTAACTAGCTTTAACACATCTGTTGAATTCTAGGATTATTGGATACTGTATTGACAAAATTTGTTGCTACTGTTTTGTAGGTAAAGAGTTTTATTTTTTATATACTTTCATATTTTTATCACTTGTTATCATACTAGCGAGACATTTTTGTTTCTATTTTTATTGATACATTATTGTGAGTATGAATGCATGAAAAAATCTCAGTTTTTGAAGTCTCATTTTTCATCTATTTTTCTTTGCATGAATTGACACTTTGTCATACTCTACTTATAAGTTAAAGAGCGGTTTAAAGTCTACTTCCATATACATGTTCAGCCGAGGTTACAATATTGTGTGATAACTCCTGATCATTGAAATCATCCTCAGGCAGACGATTCCTCTCAGTACCCATTTACACCTGGGTGGAGTGAAACAATTGTAGGTTAATTTCTTGCTCAAGGAAATTATCAGTGCCCCTAGTGGGGATCAAACCTTGGACCTCTCGATCCCTAAGATCCCGCCCCACCACTTAACCACAGCTCCTTTTTACTTGTTGCTTCTGTCTGAAGCATAAGTTGCACTAGACATTTTGAACTTTGATGCTGTTACATTGGACACATTGTGTGGTAAAATCTCATAATAATCATGATACTTTGCTTGTCACTTTGTCATACAATTATGCAGGTACGATCTACTAGTTGGCTCATGTTGAGCATAAGATAATATTTTGACTGAAAAATACATATGTTATATTAAAGGAATTCAGCTTTTATTATTATAGTGACGAAAAAATTCAGCTAATAGTTTGGCGAAAACATGGGCTCCAGGCGGGCGGTTGGGCATGCTTCCAGTGTTTTTAATAATTGCATTTAAGTTTTCAATTTGGCATATATTTCTGCCATTTATTGTCAGATCTTTATGAAACGTCATACAATGATAACATACCATGTGATGAACAGAATTAGAGAGTAACCACAACTCTACCTGCCTATATTATGGATTATTTCCCTTTGTAATTTTTGCATTAAAGTTTTATATCCGGCTTTAATGTGGTTTCCACCTTACATTTCTTGTTATATTTGATATAAGATAAGTTGTCTTGAACATGCAGAAATTTATAGTATATAAAAAAATGATACCTAACAGTATAATTATCAAGCATTGCATATTTTGCTTAGTATTGTTACAAATTGTACAGCCATTAAAAATAAGGTCATATTTGTCAGGTCCCTTATAATTATCTGTAAGGATGTTATAAAACATATATTATCTTCAAACTGTACTGTGTTCAAACATATCAGAATGTCTTTGTATCCTAGCAACTTATATATTGACACTGGGTCCAGTAAGTTTTATTTATGTTTTATTTTGAACAGAACAGAACATATCTTTTATTTTGTCACAGTTTACAAAGTAAATACATGTGAGCAAATTGTAACATAAATAAATAATTACTACATGACAGTACAATTTCAAAAATTAAGAACTAGTTGTAAATTTGCAATAAGATGGCATCACTGTCATAAATTTATGAAATAATTAGAAAAGTTATCAAGGGTATTTGTATATTTAAACATATATGTGCCTTACAGCGGTGCCGTTGCAAGTTTGACAGTATGTTATAATTATAAATGTTACCAAAAAACATTGCAAATTTGATGACTTTTATGAATATTAACAAAAAACATTGCAAGTTGCAGGATTGTGAAGTGTGGGGATGGTAGTGTAAAAATTATTTATGTTAGAATAATTGAATAGACTAAATGCAGATTGGTATATATTCTGGTTGTAAAACACATGAATATGTATGGAATTCCATAGATGAACCATTGACAACTTAGTGCATGGACTATTGGATTATGGAACTCATAGTATCCATGGAAACCATCCTTTGATTTCATTGACTACCCATCATAGATGATTTTTCTCGAAAGCCATTGCATGATTATGATTATTGTCCTTTGTGACTGACAACTGTTCTATATGATTAAGAATCTGTGGTAGAATGGAGAATGGCCCTAGGAGTTATTTTATGACCTAACTTCTTAAAAGTATGCCTTGCCTGGGAATTGAACCCACAACTCTGATCAGTAGACTTGTCTTTTACCAACTAAGTTAGCTTGGTGGGCAAATTATGAATTAATAGTCGGTTATTAAATACATCAAAGTAATTGTCAGTTAACACTAATTACAATGTTTTGCAGCATCTACATGATTATAGAGTAACACTTTACTTGTGTGTACATGTAAGTGTTACCTATATGTTTGTTAATGTAAAACATGTGCTTATACTTAACTCTTAATATACATCATAATTAAAAAGACAAAATTCTCCAGGAAAATTAGATTTATCATAAGTTCTTAGTTCTTTCCTATTATTTAATAATATAATAATAAATGACTTGGAACTTTTTGGCCTCTAGGCTGATTATTGGCAAGACATCTACATTCATTTAATTCTTCATTCTTACAGATTAATTGCATTACTGTCTTTCACAATGATTATGACTAGTTGGGGTATAGACTGACTTTATACCCCCCCCCCCAAAAAAAAAGTGGGGGTCGGATGGTCTATCAATCGGTCTGTAGCTTTTTCATGTCTGCTCAATTTCTCAGCACCTATTTTATGGATTTGATTCAAAATTCACACACATACCAAATATCAGACAGACATGTGCTTATCCCATTTTGGTTACAGTCCATTTTGTCCCTTTGAAGAAAAATCTTATTTGTTCATTTTCTCAGCACTCAATTTCTTGACAAACATCAGTTGGGAGATATTTTATCACATTCAGTGATAGGACTGGTGTAGTTGACTAAGGAATGTCTGTTCTTTGATTCAGCCATTGATCTAACCTCAGACATCGGAGTTAAGGTAGTGTTCTGGTGAATTGTCTTAAGTGAAATAGGCAGTAATGTAAGAAGTGAGAACAACCAAAGATTTCTCTTTAGCAATCATTATATTTTACAATTAAAATATAAAAAAATTAGGCAGCTGTCAGTGGTTTTTCAGGCCACTACTTTACAAACCCTGAATTCCCATAACTGCAATGTTATTTAATACTAATTCTTGTAATATCATGTTGCTGTTAGAAATCTAAAACATAGCCATCAAATTTCCTAAATTTGATTATGTTACATGACATTCTAAGAGTGTGAAGTCCAATACATAAAGAAGTTCTACCTTAAGATTAAATCTATATCAAATATCATAAAAGTAACATAAAATATAAAAGTATTAGAAGAATCTTTTTTATTTATGTTGCTAGGAGCACTATAACACTTGTAGACAAATGTCTCCAATGGAATCAGATGACATGTGATACTACAGACGTGTAATCTGGTTTGTTATGTGACCATATATATACTAATACAAAAAAGAAACTAGACATGTATATTTTGGTTAAATCTATGATTGTCAATTAGTTAAACTTATTCATATGTGGTACCATTATATTTAGCTAATGAATTTTGCTTTTTATTGTTATGATTGTTTTGTGAATTCAGCTATGTTGTTAAATGTTTACGTCACCAAAATGCAAAATTGCGAAAACTAAAAAGTAACATTGGTCAAATATCCATTACTGAACGAAAGGTTTATCGCTGCTTTTTTTCAGCGTAATCTTTTCAATATGGCATATGATCACCTCTACTGCATCTGAGGGTAACCAAACAACTGTGCATTGATCGAACGTAACTGAAGACGATGTCATTGCGCAACGCATTCAATTCTTGTACAAATGTTGCTTATGGTACCACATATGAATTATTCGCAATGATAAATTCAACCAAACTAAACATGTCCAGTTTCTTTTTTGTAATAGTATACTTGTTAACAATGTTGGAATTATCATGAACTTCAATATGAAAGGATTTTTGTGCCATTTAGACATGAATTTGGTCACTAAGCAACCTATTTCTATTGGATGTTATGAATGGTTAGAAAAAAATGGTTTATGTAAAAAATTCCCTTATTTAAATAACATTAATATGATACTTCAGTCATGATCTACAACAACTTATGTTATCATTTGATCATACAGTCATGTTTGATAGATATTTAGAGGCTGATGCTGCAGGTATGAATTTTCAAAGTATTTAGTAATATTATTTAAGAAATATTTTGATTAATTTTAACATGTTGCTTGCTATTATAAATGATTATAGAATAAGTCATGGAATGACATCATTTGTTCTTGTATGTTGTAAACTCTCATATAATTATTGTAGAAATATTCAATATTGAAAAATGTTAAATTGTTTAATAAAAATAACTGGAATGCCAGAACCTGGGCTGGTCTAGTGCTACAACCATCAATTGTCTCATACTGTTATTTTAAGGTAGGGCTATACTTGTTATAGTCTCTTTTGACTATATAACACTTTCTAAAGTTCATAATTCACTTAGAAAGTTGTAATATTGAGAACTTAGAAAGACAGTACAATGTCATGTGTATATCATAAAATTCTAGGTGGTCTAAATCTAGAATGTCGTCCTTTTGAAGTTATACTGATGTGTTTTATCATGATTTAAAGAAAAATGTATAAATACACTTTATTCATTTATTGTACGCAAGTAAGATCAATTAAATTTATAAATAATTCAGTATATTTTCATTACATTGATGAATGAGTTTTATTAAACCTCAGAAGTAAGGGACATCTGACAAAAATTAAAATATTGTCACTTTGCTTAGATGTTGCCTTGATGAATCCAAAGGTTCAAAATGTAGTTCACTGTGTTTAGGTGGGGTGCCAACATTAGTTTGTCTACACCTATTCAAAATTGTTCAACAAGTTAAAAAAGTTTCCTTATCCCTTGAACATGGTAATACATGTAAGTTATTTGATTATGAAGTCACACATCACTTATTTGAATGTAAATTAGTTGTAAAATTATTGTTTTAAATATACCAATAAACATTAAATTTCATGCAATGATTTTGCGGAGATCTGAATAATGGACGTACATCATGAATGTATGTCATTTCAACTTTTTGTACTGATCCTAAGTCAAACCTTTGTTCAACAGCCTGCCACGAGATGGTAACCAATAAGTTTTCAAGATAGATAATTGAATAGTATATATGCATCTGAACAAATTTAAGTATTGCTGTTTAGATTGGGTTACTACTTATTACATTTGACTTCTATCAATGCTGAAGATAAAATGGTACTGCTTTTGCCAATCATACTTAGCCCAGTCTTTACCAGCCTTCTTATTTGTGCAGTCTGGCAGTCTATACTGTAGTGACAATTTCATTGTGAACTTGGATTAGTACTGAGATGACTTTGTAAGGCTCATACAAGAGAAGTCCATTATTATAATTTGGCTGGTTATAAGTCTTCCATGCTTAAACCAACAGAGTAATTTACTTAGTTTTAACATGTATACTATGGTATTTGAATCTGCGTGAAAGGGTTGTCTCCCGCCTATTCCTACTGGTCAAAATTACAGTTGGAGGGTTGACCACAAGACTGTAGTAACAGAAAGCTCTTACTACAGTCTTGCGGGCAACCCTCAAGTTGGAAATGACGCCTGACCATATCTTGGAAGACAAACAGTTAATACAGGTGACCAATGATTCAGGTTTGACTGTGTATTAATTTCATCTTTTAAATTGTGTGAATTATAACAAACTATTTATCATGCTTGAAGCTTCTAATAGTTTCAGTAATTAATGTAATTAAATTTACATAATTTGTAAATTAAGATGTATATAAAGCTAATTATGTTGTCTAATTTATCACTATTTATCATTTAACACATTTTACTGTTTGAATATAAACTATAATTTTATCAACTAAAAATAATTTGTCTACAAATTCTGAGAACTACATTACATAGAATAATAAAAGTGCATTTTTTTGTGAAGTGAAATTTTGTATTATGTATCCCTTGTGTTGGAATATGATTGTTTTACTGTGAATATATTGTAATCATGGACATAGTGACTTAATCTAATTAAGTATTTATTCTACCACTTGGGTGTTCAAATCCTCTTTCTCAGGGACTGGCTACTGCTTAGTATTTTATACTCTCAACTTAGTCTTAGTGTTTTATATTGAAGTAAATGAAATTTTATGTGTCACTTTAACAAATAATAAACAATGTTAAGCATCACCTTACCAGATAAACTAGTTCAATCAGGGGCAGATCCAGGATTTTTTTCTAGGGGGGGGGGTCCAAACTTTCGAACCACAACCACATTTTACACATTTTGCAGAATAATGCAACATATTAATAATAAAAACTTCATAACCATTAAATCTATGTTAAGCACGGAGAAAAAATTGCTTCATGCTACTTAAAAATGACTAACAGTCAAGAAAAACACTAATGGACAGATACATTTTTGAAATTCTAAGGGGTGGGGTCCAGACTCCCCTGCCCCCCCCCCTTATCGGCCTATGTCAATACTGTCTGACTCACAGGTAACCACTCTGATTGCCCAACTGTTTTCTCATTGGTTTAGTTAATATTACTTACATAGTATTTGTTGAAGCAGAGTTCAAGTGCTAGGAAGCATGCTTGAGAATAGAGAAGTACCAATTTGAAATTCCATCAGTAGTGCAAACTATTTTCTTAAGAAATTTATTTCCACTTGCTTTACTCCAGCCAGGAACTGTGAGAATCACTTTCTTGAAGGTGACTTCAATGATCAGATTTTATCATACAAAATGGTAAAGTTTGCAGAACATGTATATGAAGTCAACCCTACTTTAAATTTGATCTCTATATTTTCAGAGTCATTTAGCAAAGAGTCGTGTACCGGTATATGAAGTCAACCCAACTTTAAATTTGTTCTCTATATTTTCAGAGTCATTTAGCAAAGAGTCGTGTACCGGTATATGAAGTCAACCCAACTTTAAATTTGTTCTCTATATTTTCAGAGTCATTTAGCAAAGAGACATGTATATGAAGTCAACTCAACTATAAATTTGATCTCTATATTTTCAGAGTCATTTAGCAAAGAGACATGTATATGGAGTCAACCCAACTTTAAATTTGTTCTCTATATTTTCAGAGTCATTTAGCAAAGAGACGTGATCATCTACGTCCAAATACTATGCCACAATTATCAGAACTTGCAGAGAAAGAGTCTGCTGACAATAATAATGAAGTAAAAGAACCTACTAAAGATAATACAGTAAAGGATTCAACAAAGGTAAGTAAAAACAGGTAAACAGCAAGAATAAATTGAAGTGACAATTCAGGATTGCAAGGTTGCTTGGTTTGACAACCAGCTTTATATTTTACTTGCCAGAACAAAAATTCATGTTTACTTGCTGTAACAAGTTCTTTAACCAAAATGTAGGATTTCAGGGGTAATTGGGCAACCTTTAATGTGGAGCCCTGAAGCAGTTAACCATTCATATTATTGAATATTTTATTGATGCTGATAGTATATTTGACAATGTTATGTGTAAAGGACCTCAACAATTGGAGTCTTTAAAGGCTAGCAATAGCATTGTATCTGAGGAGCACGGCACTTGCATTCAAACATTTTAGCTATGTTATATAATGTTACATTTCATGAACTTGTTGTGCCATCAGTCACAACATATTAATTACAGTAATTTATTTTGCTAACATACATTAAAATTATAAGAAATAAGTCTGCCAATCTCTGTAAACAGATATACTATAATATTCCTGCCCAATAGAGAGTCAACCAGCAGAGAATTTTAGATAGGGTTTTAATCAGATTGTTCAGCCGTGGCTATGGCATAGTGGTTAGCATGTCTGACTTCGAATCTAAAGATCGCAAGTTCGACCCCGGTCGCAGTAGGTCATAAACTATTCATGAGTTGTCGGCCTCATGGTAGGGTAAGTTAGTACTGAGGATAGAAAAGTGTCCAGGAAACCTAAAGTAGGAAGAGCTGGCCGTCGTATATATAACCTAAATATGTGTTGAATACGACGTTAAAACCCAATTTAAAAAATAATAATAATCAGATTGTAAGTTTGCTTTAACAAAACTTAAGATTTGAGAAGTCTCGATTTATGTTTAAAATGCTTGCACAGTGCACAGTTAATTCACCTTGTTTTTATGACCAATATGAAAGTAAAGCTATAGGCATGTAAAGAAATATTCATGTCTGTTATACTTTCATTTATATTGTTTTCAGGAGAATAGAATACCTGTGTTAGAAACTAACGGTGATGCCATAATGCCAAGCATTCCAGATGAATTCTTACAAAAACTTGGTCTGACATCTGCTGGAAAAACGTAGGTTTTTTATGAATGTTTAAATGAACACATTGTTGATACCAATTTATTATGACATGCTTTGACTCATTTTTTTCAGTTTAATTTCTTTGGCTTTTATTCAACTTCATAGTAGAGCTGCAACGATTCACCGGAAAGTCGATTCGATGCGATTCGATATTTTTTCTTTCGATTCGATTTTTTTCGATTCGATTCATCTATTAGAATAATTTACTCCAAATATGCATTTATACATTTATTTGAGATTAAAACTATTTATTATTGATAAAATAAAAGTGTTACTCAAATTAAATTCAGATGAAACCCGAAAATCTGCTAAATTAAGATTGCTTCTTTAAGTACGAAATGGACTGGGTACGAATATAAAGGTCGCGAAAATGTATCATTTATGTAATATCAACTAAAACGTATCTATACATACAACATGAAACATAAATTGTATCAGAATACATGTATGCAGCTCTTAATATACTGCAGATAACGCCTTGCTACTTGATTTAATAAAGGGAAATAACCGTTGCGGGGAGTTAGTGTCTTTTAGGTGCCCTTTTGCTTTTATGCTTATAACTTATGTAGATACGTTTAAAGGTCAGTATCGAATCGAAATTCGTAGGTCCCGAATCGAAATCGAATCGCCGCCCTCGCAGTCGAGTTCCGATGTATCGAATCGAATCGTTGCAGCCCTACTTCATAGTGAATTGTTGATAAATCTTGAAGCAAGATGTGGATGTCTGTGCATAGTATGGTGTCATTTTGATGGTGAATGGCCAATTTTGTTGATGTTTCGTTGTTTTGTCTGCAAATGTATTGTTATTCAAATACAAAGGTACAGGTCGTCCACATAAACATTGCATATGTAAACTCAGCCAGTTTCATTACACACCAATATTTAGGGGTGAACTATTTTTACAATTTTATAGTAACTTAGTTTTCTCTTATTTTATGAACATATTATAATATAAAATTTATAATATGCATATACACTATTTAAAATAAATGTTAACTATCAAATGGTATGTTTAAATCAGTAAAATGCTGTTCATGCATCAGCATATTCACCTATTCAGTGGGCAAGTCTATTGTTTAAAGTACAAAAACAAGCATGACCTAGAATACGAGCTGTAACTCAAGGATGGGCAATTTGTTGCCTTGTTTTAGTCACTTGTTGGAGTTCAGTTTTTGTTCTTTTATGTGCTGATTTATTGAAAAATTTCTTGGTACATGTAAGCTTTCATGTAAGTATTTTGTAGAGAAACATTGGTTCAGCTGTTGTTGATGTTTTTATAATGTCATTTAAGACAGGGCATACTTGGCATAACACTTTGTATGACTATTGACAGGTAGGTGCCAAGAGCATAACTTTGTCTCCTATAGAGAGAATTACTCGAAACTTTGTATACAATACTATACATGTGCATTGGTACTAGTTGATGTTTAGTGCACGAAAAAGATGTTCAGTGCACAAAAATATAACTTGCCTAATTTTAGAATTTTTCTCCTTTATTGATTTTGCAAGATGCAAATTTACTCAACATTCAAAGGATTTACATACGGTCCAGTGGACTTTAGTTGGAATTATGCTCGAATTATCACACATTTGTGTATGTTTTGATATAAATTGACTCATTTTGATGGTTTGGCTTCATTTATATTCGATATTGACTCAGTTGAGCTCACTGGCATAGTGGACTTCATGTTGTGTTGTACATAAGTTCTCATCATACACAGACATGACACCTGTACCAGTTTTTTTAAAGTTTTAAAAATCATTCACAGCTTTCATGGATACACTTGAATGGCCTGAATGTGACTCGGAACAGAACACAGTGGCTTGGTTGTATGTACGGTTTACACTGATGGCCAACTGTATAAGCTGTGTGTTCTGTGTGAGACAGGCTTAAAGCTCATGTAACATATCATGGTGGGCTGAACATTATACAATTGAAAGGTTGGTTGAAGTATATACAATAGATAGGTCAGCTGAACTATATACAATAGATAGGTCAACTGAACTATATACAATTGATAGGTCGACTGAACTATGTACAATTATTTATGTTATGTTGACATTTTTTTAAGGTTTTACTTGGAAACTATTTCAAACATTATAATCAAAACTAAAAGTCACATTCACTTTGTCCTTCAACTATATAACACTCATAGATATAAGTGAACATGTTGTGTCCCCATGTGATCACTATATATGATTATGAACATTTCACAAATGCAGTGTTATATGCTGATATACTAAAACCTGTGGCAGTGGTCACCTGTATTTAGAAATTCCTTGACTTACGCAATCTTTAAAAATATATTTCTTATCTTGAATTCTTGTTTTGACTCACTCTTGTATTAAGCAGCTTTAAGGTCACCTGTCTCAAGTTGTAATTTATTGTGTTGTCTGTGTTTCAGCTCTCTAACTGCCTATAACCGTTTAACTGTAGCTGTATTATCTTATCTTTGAATGAATGTTTTAGTTTATTTTTTTACAAAACCTTTTAACTTATGATTATCAGTCTCAATCTATGACTTAAAAATTTTGTCTCAATATATTTGCTATAGTTTTAAAGTGCAGTACTTGTGTCTAGTCACAAATACGAAACAGTTGTTATAATTTCTGCACTATCCCATTGTTTACTTTAAATGTATTCTAGTTGCAAATCATTGTCTTTTTTATGTCTGCTGATAACACTACAGCCAAACCTTGTGTTTAGTAGCGCTAGACAAGAGTGACTCTGAAACAACTGTATTAGATTGGTGAAAGATTTAAAAGAGAGCTTGAAATCTGAAGATACCTTAACATGGTTGTTTCAGTCAAGATGTTGCTTGATGTATATGAATGCCAAAGGGCTTGCATTATCAAATGTTTTATAATAGACTTTTGTTGCAAGTTTTTCTATTAATAAATTACTATATTATTATACCCCCGCTTCGAAGAAGAGGAGGGATACTGTTTTACCCTTGTCCGTGCGTCCGTCCGTTACAAAATTTCCGTCGCAGTTTTCTCAGCAACTATAACATGCAGCAGCCTAATACTTTGCATATTGCTTCATCCCATAGTCCCATGTGGTGTAAAGCGATTTCATGCTCCTTGCTCATCTACTTCCTGTTTGTCGCATATTTTTAGATTTTTGCGGGGGTATCACTAGTGAGCATTAGCTCACAGATTTACTTGTTGTAAGAGTTTTGATGATGTTGCCATGGTGATCACAAGTCTAGTCATAAATCTCAAAGACTGTTTCACAAAATTAATCTTAATAGTTTTAAACCCTGTTGATTTAACCACCAAAAGTCAAATACTAGCATTTCAGTCTAAACTGTGGCAAATTTGTGTCAGTAACATCAGAAAGCATTATAATTTTATGGGTCAAGCAAAATTCTAATTCTAGTTGCGTTGGTTAAGTCCCTAGTTTTTTTCTTGGCAATCTAAGTTTGAAATGTTAGGTTTAGGCTTAGGTAGTCACTATGCATAAATACTTTGTCTTTGACCATAGTTGCCACCCCCAGATATATAAAAATCTCTGCTCAGGTTTTACTGTATATCTCTTAGATAAGACAAAAAAAGTGAGAATCACTTGTACAATGTTCATATGTGGAGTATATCAGGAAGATTTGTTATTTGACACATTCTAATATTGATAGGTTTTTTATATAAATGATATCTGTTGTCACATTCTACCTGGTTACATACTGGAGGACATTACTGTAGTTGTTGTCTTTGATATATTTATACTGGAATACTGTTTTATCATTGAGCTTTTTATTTTTGAACGTATATTTTCATAGGGTTCATATTTTAAAGTAACTTTTATAACATAGGAAGAATTTCTTTTTCATTTTGTGGAATATTCCTCATTATTAGAGTTGAATCATTTTGGCACCCTCATTGAATTTTCCCAATTTTTGGATAAGCTTCAATTCTATATATCTTTTAGAATAACCTGTCATAAACTCATCATTGAGTGGGCATGACAAGCACATTTTGGGGAAATTCCACCTTAATTGGAATTTAATTGGTTCATGTGGCTTAGTGGGTTACTAAACTCTAGTAAATTATTTATCAATGCACTGGGTTAGGGTAAGTTGATTTTGAAGAAGTTTTTATCATATTATCTCAATTTTTCAGATACCAATGTATTAGATTAATTTCTAGCTAATCAGTGACATGTGATTAATGCCCTGCATTTGATTATTGATCCACAAAGGAAAAAAAAAGGTTATCTTGCACGTATATAGGCAACAGTTTATTATAAAATAAGTTAATATTAATATACCACTACAGCTAAGAGGAGGGTTTATATAGCTGGGAGTTTTATCATGGAGGAATTTAGACAAATTTGTGATGAAATAGACTTTAAGAGACAAAGGTAAATAGTTTTTTCTGTACTTTTGTGTCCAAATTTGTAATCAGAAGGCCCCCCCCTTATGGTTAATTTTGTTGTTTTTTTGTTCTGAATATTTATCTTTTTTAAGTTAACTGTATGTATTGTTTATCATTGTGTTATATATAAGCATAAGGTGAAATAAATCATTAATTCATAAGTCCAATTGATTTTTCCTCTTTATGATCAAAATTGAAGTCTTTGTACATAGAACTAGTGCTGCAACGATTCACCGGAAAGTCGATTCGATGCGATTCGATTATTTTTTTTTCGATTCGATTCTTTTATTAATACAATTTACTAGAAATATGCATTTATACATATATTTGAGCTTAAAACTAAATAATATTAATTAAATAAAATTGTTACTAAAATTGGATAACACGAAACTCGAAAATCTGATAACTAATATTTGCTTTATTCAAGTACGAAATGGGTTTGGTAAGAATGTAAAGGTCGCGAAAATGTATTATTAATGTAATATCGAATTAAGACGTAAAGACAGCATGGATCATAAATTGTAGAAAGATGCAATTCTTGGTATACTATTGTACATATTAGTTAAACATACACTGTACATGCAAAACTATTTAAATTTGAATGAACTATCAACAAAACTTGGCTTGCTTATGCGGAGCCTAAAATCTTCTAGTTTGTCAGAACAGGTAAAATTCAATCACACCGACCCTATTGGCAGAGGATCGGGGCATATACTATAGAATGTATATTTGGAACAGAGTTTCCAATCATGCTACATAAAATCGTAATGGAAATTTGACAGAAATGTAACAAAGTGAAACCCAGTTTCACTGTCAACGTATACTTTGACTTTTAGGCGCGCCTTTGCTTTTAACTTATGTAGACACTTTTAAAAGTCAGTATCGAATCGAAACTTGCGGGTCCCGAATCGAAATCGAATCGGCACCCTTGCAATCGAGTTTCGATGTATCTAATCGAATCGTTGCAGCCCTACATAGAACCTGGTCAGTGTCACAGTAGGCTACAGTGCAGGATTTCAAATCTAGTATCCTAGAGGGTTTGAGGATAATGGTAATTCACTCAGTACTTATATGGGCAGAATTTTGTATGTTAATTTTCTCCATGTACATGTATTTATATGGGCTGAATTTTGATCTCCTACTTCAATGGTGAGAGAGAGAGAGAGCAGGATAAATTTCCTAGTAGAGTTTTGTCATAACATACTTTCTACTCTCATTTGTTTTGCCTTTGATTAAGTAGGGCAGTTCATACCAGATATCACTTATCATACAGCAGCCTAATTCACCATATCTTACTGTTTTCTTCTCTCAAATATTGAAACTCATAACTTGAAATTTGTAGACAAACTTAATAATAATAACCAATCTTATCTTCTACCACCTGTGTGTGTGCTTCAAAATATGAAGTGTTATTATTTGCCTATTATGATTGTGTCATTTACATAAAAACTCATAGTGCTCATATTTTTATCAAGTTATTAAAGATCTGTGGTGCTTTTCTAAAAAATTCTTACGAAACAAATCTTTGTAAGTCAAAAGCAAGAAACATTAATAATATGCTCTTTTTTGGCTTATCAATCCTAAATATTAAACAAATTGTGTAAAATTGTGTATACCTTTTAAATATCATATCATAGTTATGCTTATTATCAGTCTGACTTTGAAGTGCTAATTATATGAAACTGACTTAGGAAGATTTTTTCACAAGAATTTTTGTGAAAAGCACCACTGGTTATCTTAATGGAAAATTTCACACTTAAAAATCACTATCAATTTGATGTTTTAAATGTATAAGTAGGAATTTTGTTTAAGGTTTGTTTAATGTTGGTGATGTCATCACTATCTGTGCTGTAACAGACTTCTGATGAGCAAGATAGTCTCAAATCTGCATAACCTTTCAAATTCACTGTCTTCCAATGTTGCTACAAATTGCATGGTGCATCCTCATAGGCGCTTGGTCATGAAATTATTCTACAGACTTTCTCCCTTCTACCAATGATACTTAATTATGTAGGGCAGTTGTCAGTCACTGATGAAAGTATCAACTTAGTTGTTGGTTAACAGCTAAATCCAGAGATTTCGCCTTTCCAGGAGCAGTGAGTAGGTTGACTGACCCCTGTTATATGACCTATACAGTGTGTTGCTACGGCGTAAAACCCAACAAAAACAAACAAACACATCAGTCTATGACTGGATTTATGCTAGTCTGAAGCTAGGGACTAGTGGTAATTGATTCAGGCTAGTGAAAATTACTTATTTCATATAATTGGACTTGTGAAAATTACTTATTTCATATAACTGGACTTGTGAAAATTACTTATTTCATATAATTGGACTTGTGAAAATAACTTATTTCATTTAACTGGACTTGTGAAAATTACTTATTTCATATAATTGGACTTGTGAAAATTACTTATTTCATATAATTGGACTTGTGAAAATAACTTATTTCATTTAACTGGACTTGTGAAAATTACTTATTTCCTATAATTGGACTTTTGAAAATAACTTATTTCATTTAACTGGACTTGTGAAAATTACTTATTTCCTATAATTGGACTTTTGAAAATAACTTATTTCATTTAACTGGACTTGTGAAAATTACTTATTTCCTATAATTGGACTTTTGAAAATAACTTATTTCATTTAACTGGACTTGTGAAAATTACTTATTTCATATAATTGGACTTGTGAAAATAACTTATTTCATATATTGGGCTAGTTGATAATTTGATCTAAAACTATAAAAGATTAATAATTCAGATAAGTACTTATAAAAAATCAAAGCAAAGATTGTAATACTAAGGAAATTCTACCTTAAAATGGAAAGTTCCTATTATGCAACATCTACACAAGAATACTTTCAGTTATCTATTACTTCCCTTACCTAACAAGATCTGATTGGTTTGGTTACATAGAATCACTTCCTGATAAGGTCATCAATGATAGGATTCACTGATATCTGAATGGAATACAATGTATGTGAGGTACACATGATTGATTAGATAGTATGAAGATTTATGATAGCAATTTTAAAGTCTAATCTTTCACTTAGTTTTTGTCCTTGGTGCATATATGTGTGCATTTACATCTTGCAAAGTCATCATAAGTTAGATCAAATAAATTTTATCTTCATTTTCCTTTGAAATTTGTTTTCCCACAGACAGTTTTATATATATGGCTATTGACTTTTGACTTTACTATCTAATCTGACAGATAGGAAGCATTTTTTGTGAGTATTTCCAAGTTTGCTTTTAGTAAAAAGCAATGAAATCTGGGTTAAGATAGCTCAGTCACAATTTTGTCCTCAAAGTAACACTGAATATTATCTTAAATAAAAAGACAGTTGTACTAACTTGAAATTCCATCAGTTTTACCATTAAAATCTCACCATGAAAAGTCAGTTAGTTTGCCTTGAAAAAGTCAGTTGGTTTACGTGACAATCAGTCATGAGACTTATGATACTATAGACCCCAGCTACCTAGAAATTATCAGTGACTTATACCTGGTAATCACTTAAATATTTATCTCTTGTCAAGTATGTGTTGATAACCAAGTTTAAATGGAATGAAGATTTTAAATTTGTAATGTAGATAATAAAATTATGAGTTAATGCAATAAGCAATGAGTAAACATGCATTCCTATCACTATTATATTACCATGTATTTATGTAATTGTTTATTACAGAGACATTTATTCGATATTACATTATAACTTTTGACATCCCGTCTGGTTAATTTCATTCAATAGTGTGACTTAGTACAAAACCTAAGAGTCAATGGTTTGATTCCAAGACATGACCTACAATATGTATGTAACCTACATATAGTTAGTCCATGAAATAATTTCTGTTTTTTTTATGTTAATGTATTGTGATATATATACGTTATCTTGACTCTTAAATGAAAAAACACTGGGTTAGCCAAACTGTACAGAATGTGTTTAAAATCTATCATATCTGTGACTCAAGATTGTGGGAATACAACATATTGTTTCCTACTTGTAACATGTATGCTATAAAATGTCCAAATAAAGAATGAAAATATAGTGAAACCTCTCTCACAAGTCACCTCCCAATAACAATAACCTTTCTACTAAAGCCATTGCAAAGTCATCCTGTTACATCATGATTTTTTTCAAATTTAAATGGCCTTGGCTCTACTGTTGTGGTATTGGTCAATTAAGCATAGTCCATGTGCTTGTTGTTGAAGTCAGGTTGTTTAATTCTAAGTAAGAGTAAATAGGTTGTCTTTTAAAGAGTTAATGATTGGGTTGTTTGTACTATACTACTAGAAGGTGACTGGTTGCTCTGTAAATTTGCTGACCTTGCAGAAATTCCTTTTACAGATTATTATAGTCCATTTTTTTATCAACTGTCAAAGTTCAAATAAATTCACAGTGACCGAATATACACTATTGCAATATCACAAAGAACAATTTTCAACCTGAAGTTACTGTGAAATTTCTCTAGTTTTGACTATCATCATCGGACTTTTGATTATCGTGCTGGTGTGGGGACATTATCCTCGTTAGTGGGCTGCCTTCCAGGTAGCTGGCTTGCTGCACACCTGGCATTTCTCACACCTGATCTTTAGGTGTCTCTCTCTTTAGGGTTGATCACAGAGAGGTTCCATTCTCTGCGATCCCTCTCTGTCAACTGCTTCCAAGTCAACTTGGGCCCCTCAGGTCTGCATGTTCCTGTAACCTGTAAGGTACTGGCTGCCTTGATTGCACCACTAGATCTTTCTATGTGGCCATACCATCGAAGTCTCCTTTCCCTCAAGATGAGGTCCAGGTCTTCCAGGCCAAGCTGCTTGAGGAGGTTGTGGGTTCTGATGGTGGCAATGTCCTGTTGCTTTATGTTTCAAATCTGTCTGACCATCTGTTGAAAAAAAAACTACATGTGTGAGGTAGACCTTGACATACATACGAGTAGTTGCAGTATTTACATACATCCATGTGCCAGTTGTATTAGGTTGTAAGTCTTTTTTTCGGCGTAGCTGTCTAAGCTGGATTTTGATCTACATTTCTGTATAATGACGTCTCTGGGATTTCGGAAATCCGCCGTTCTATTGGATGATTTTATAAGCACTGAGAATGACGTACGGGGGAAACAGAGAAAACCCCCTCTTCGATTGGATGGCCCTGACACGCGCGAAAAAATAAAGGCCACACTATTGTAATGCAGTGTTTTACGAAATTTTGCTTCGTTCGTAGATTATTTTTTTGGGGTAGACTTCTATTGCTTTCCAAAGTGTTTTTTTATTTTGTAACAATAAAAAGTTACGTGTCAAACACAATATTTTATGGATAAAATGAATTACGTCTCCAGATGTGAACCGGTTTCTAGTAAAAAGTCTGACATATTACCCAATAATTATTAAATTAGCCTCACTACGTCCAGTTTCCGGGGTTTACACTTTGAAAGTCACAGCTCCACATATAGACCAGTTCATTGCTATTGTTATGATGTCTATAAATAGTAACAAGGAGCTGATAAAGACTACAAGTAACCGTTCGCTGGTTGGCAAGAAATGATAGCGAGTAAATACAATGAAAACACAGTAATTTTAAAATTGCAATTACTAAGTCATTTTTCATCAAACAATTTTGCATTTTATATCACTAGAAAGGTCTTGAAATTCATATTTTGAATATCTAAAAATTATTTGTCAAAAAGAATTGTTTTTTGTTGGCGAGTGTTTTAATGATCTGCCCTATGAAACATTTAATATTCATAGCTCGAAGAGTTATGTTTAATCAATTTAATCATGCGGTTAAAGTGCTACTAGGGTATCAGTATTTTTTGTGAGCCACAAAATAAGAAATCTAGATGAATCGGTCTAGTAAACGCAGTTGTACCCCTTGTATATAAGTATATTAAAGGTATGTTGGAAAAATCAAAGGGAGGTAACTTGACAATTCCCTGTGGTTATCAGTGTATGGCAATTGCATTGGCTGTCATATTTTTTACGGAAGGCAATCATGTGCCAAGTCTGCGAAACTGGTCTGCAAATGTTGTTGATGAAGTGATGATGCGTGGTCACAACTTGTATGAGCAAATACTAACGGAATATGGCAATCCATCACCACGTCAAAAAATAGGTTTTAACATTAGTGGTCCTATGTAAATGGCTCTTCTGTGACCTTTGACCTTTTCCTCAGGTGAGCACCCAGGGCCCTTTGGGCCCTCTTGTTTTTAAATCGACGCCGTTTGTCTTTTTTAAAGACATTTCTTGTTTGCTTTAAAATAGTGTAAAAATTTTGAGCAGTATGTTAAGTTTAACCCTCAGTGTGACACATAACATAGATAGTTCATTCTATTCCATAATATGTATAAATAAGCAATTAGAATCCTTTAAAGCATGCAAGTTACCCATAAAAATCATCACATTTAAGTACATAAGTTAGTTGTGTGTATGTAATTGTTCCTATTGAACCATGTAAACAGTTAGTGACATAAACTCTTATTATCAAAGTATTTTTTTTGTATGAATATTGATCTTCATAGTAATTTTGATGTAAAGAATGTAAACGTTTTTTTTTTCAAGGCTTGTGAATTGTCTGAAAACTTTGTAAATTGTTAAAACTTGGTGAATTTGATTAACAAATCTATGGGATTATGAAAACTAGTGCATGTAATGTAACATTTTACGGATAATTTATTTCTTGGAAGACTTTATGAATAGATTGTAACAGGATCCTCAGTGTGATGATTTAAGCATATATTTAACACATGAAAATGCAGATCGTTTATGTCATTTTAGATGGGTTGTATTCTATATAATATGAGTGTATGAAAGACATACTGTTGAAAAGTCCTTATTAAAAAATATGATATATTTTATATTATAAATATTTTACTTATAACTGTGTGGTATATAGGTTGTTACTTGATATCATATAATGTTGTTTTGTATTAAATGGGTGGATGTACGCAAGTTTTCATGATGGCTTCTAAGTTTAACATTCATGATCTTTACCTTAAACTGAAAGATGCTGACAAAAGGTAAGAGTTAATTTGTACTCGTTATATCTTGTACTGGGTTTAACTCCATGGCAACACATTTTTTAGGTTATTTTAGTGTCCAGCGCATCTTACCTAGCTAACCTGGACCCTTGTCTATAACAAGTACTCACCTACCCTTACACAAGCAGGCCTGACGCTTCTTCATATTCCTTATTAATTGAGGAAAACTGACATTATTGTCAAATTTTCATGTAAGGGTATAACCTCCCTGGTTGGGATTCAAACCTGTACCCCCTTTGGGACAATAGATTCGAAATCCAGACAGGCTACCAACTGCACTGCTTACCTGGGTCATTATATCTTAAGAGAGGACATACTAATAATGAATTTGATAGAAAAAAGGATGCATTGGGCAACATTATGGTACATTAAAACAGATGAAAATGTTTTGTAAATCCATATTTTCATGCTCACATTTTTAGTTTGTGGAATGGAAATGTACATAAATTTCAATTTTATTTACAACAAAGTATATCATACACAAGTGGTAGCATTTCACTATAAATGCAGTTTCTGTAATCCTTGATTGTCAACGGTCTAGACTTGTGGACCTTTTTGAGTAGCTAAAAGGGTAAAGTTTTAAAATCAGGCTAATCAACCCAAGACTTGAATGTTTTGGATCTTGAATAATTCAACAGAAATATTTTGTACATTTGGTTATAGTGCGTCTTTCAACTTAGCAAAAATGCTTTAAATTTTACTCAATCAATAGACTACATTTTCATTTTCGTTTTCATTTAAACTTGTTTTTCCTAAATTTGCATATGATTGTGAAGCGCTTTTGGACATTTATTCAATATGAAAAGAGTGCTATATAAATGCTGTATATAATAATAAAAATAATAATAAAAGAGGTTGTGAATTTGGCTCCTTGGTGGGCCCAACAAATGTTAACCTTCTTGTATTTTGGTCATGATATACTTAAATTATACTCACATAGGAGCAGTGGTTCAGTGGTAGGATGTGCACTTAGGGATTGAGAGGTCCTGTGTTCGAACCCCACAAGGAGCACTACTAATTTCCCTGAGTTAGAAATTTACCTATAATTGTTCCACTCTACCCAAGTGTAAATGGGTACTGTGAGGAATCACCTGCCTGAAGGAGATTTCAATGATCAGGAGTTATTGAACAAAATTGTCAAGTTGGCTGAATATGTCTATAGAAGCAAATTTTAACTTTAAAATTCTTTAACATTCTCCCTTTTACACTTGTATCAAGTAAGGTTGTTGCATGTAGGCCAATAGAGAAGGTTTATATATTGCACTATATTACAGCTTGGATCTAGGGATCTAAGATTTATCACAAACAGTAGTTCTAGGATCACTGACACATCCATTCAATATGAATCAAGTACTATCAAAAATGGTTGTTTTTAAGCACATTATTTATTTTGTTTAAAAAAAGCTGTTTACACAGCTTGATGATGAATTGACTAGCTAGAACTATTTGTATCTGGTAATTTATTACCATCTAAAAATATTAAACACTTGTAATTTGAACTTGTAAATAACACTTATTAATTTTTTTTGTCATCTTTTTTGAACCACCTCAATGTATAAAATATATCATTCTATTATACACTATGTGTGTATTACTTATCAATGTAAGTTAACAAATATATATTCTGTATGGTTATTTATCAGTACCGTATTAGATTGCTGATAAAGGTTTTTAATTAAACACCCGAAATTCCAAAAAGCATTATATTTATGTGGTTTGATTTATCAACATTTTTACTTCCTTATTTGTCATTTATTAACTATTTTAGGCTCCACTTCTTTCTGCTGTAGTTGAAGTTAATATTTTCATGGAAGTGCGGCATACTTTGCCATGACAAGAAATCAAAAATGGATATTGTTAATTTTAATTGTTGCATACAGTAATCCCATTGATTTAGATACTTACTACAGTACTTCTATTCTCCTGATGAATATAAATCAGGGGAGTTAATGTATGCACCACTGACAGAATAAGAGTTAAAAAATGTATAGATGCAAAGTTTGGCATGCTTAAAGCATTGGTCTGAAGTTGGGGACAATCTCAGCTAGTATTGAATATAAAAAAATAAATGCCAACCTATTTAGACATTAATAGAAATGCAAGATTTCTTTAAAAAAAGATTAAATTTTTTATAGTTTACTTTATTTTCTATCTACAGTCTATCAAATGTATTGGTTTAATATTTGTACCACTGTAACATTTATGATATTGAAATTTAAAATCTTTGGTGTCATTATACATGTAACTTGAATATTTATTTTTAATATTATACAAAAAGCTTATACAGTATTTGTTGGGTAAGCAGTTTTAATGCATGAGATATGAATAGACCACAAGATGCATGCATGATCAAACATTTATATACCACCCCCATATTGAATCTAGAGTAGTTGATATTTGATATTCAATAACTTCCTCATTCAATGTCTTTTTAAATTTTTTAATTGAAAATGCGGGAACAGCTTTTGAATAAAAAAGAAGAGACATTTGTATTAAGTCCTACTGTCCAGGAAGAAAACTCATTCTGAGTAGAATTTGATATGAAATAGTCTTAGTTTTATTGAAACAGCTTTTAATGAAATGACAGGGAATTTTGTTTTTATCAACAAGGGAGATAACTCAAAAGTAGATAATAAAATTTTAGTGTTGTTTGAGTTAGCTCCCTTTCATCTGATAGCAAGAATTTTTTTTTTAAATTTAAGAATAATATTGAGTTCAGATTTGTTAAAAGTATTATGTGTCTTAGGTCATTTTACCAACTGTCATTTGAGAGAATTAAATATCTGTTCCCATGACTTTAGCCAGTACTCTGCTCATAATTCCTTCAGCTGTGATCAAATACATGATTGTATGGATGTTTATAAATAATGATATATTTATTATATACATATATAAAGTAATGTGTTTTATATTAATGTCATATATTTTCTTGTTAAAGATAATTTAATTACTTAAACAATATTATGATGTAATTGATTGCTAATATTGAACACAATTGGCATTACTACTGATTCAGCCATTTAGTAATATAAAGCAGGACTTGACGTTTTCTTTAGAAGATTTTTAATAAATTTGAATTCGGAGCTCCTTGTTTTAGATTTATAAAAATTATGGTGTGCAATACTACTTAGTTTGTTAAATATTATATCCAGCTACATAGAAATCAAGTTAAAAGACAGATTTAAAATCCCATACCCCTTGATAAGTGATCCATGAGACTATAACATAAATTTAAGTCTTCTCTTTATGATGAGGTAGTCATAAATTTAAAAATTATTGTAACCAATTTAAACATAATTTTTCATTTTGATGATATTAGCTCACAAGTATGGGGGGAGTCAAGAACTACTAAGTTGCTCATTCTAGTGGAATAATGAGAACTCTTCTATTCCATATTTGGTATTGTCTTTATTCTATGGAGAAGTTGCAGGCTCCTTTTGAAAGGGTAAGCAAGTACTGGTAAAATAAAGTTTCAGGGAAAGCTGGTTAGATGAGTTGGCAGCCATACATAACCCAATAGGAATTGTTCATAAATGATGTATAATCACAAGACATAACAAACTGTTAGACTTGTGGGCTGCTTGCCCACAGGTTGAGGATAAATGTGTCAATGTCATTCTGTTAAAAACAATTTAATAATGGTCTAAATTTTGTCCTAGAACTCATACACTGTAAGTAATTGAATCACTCACCCACTCTCTCCACCCACTTGTCTTAATTGATTTGTTAATGAACTAGAAATTTTTATGCAGGAATGAATTTAATATGATAGATTAGACTTAGATTAGTTTTAAATTAACTGTAACAGATAAGTGTTGATAAAATTGTAATTGATACAATGTACTTATAACGTATTGATTGTTCAGCACAAAACTAGTCTTCATATAAAAAAGAAGGATGTACTTTGTTTTATTCTTACTATCAAAGACATGAAGAGGTTATTTTTATAGTTTAATTAATCAATTTTCTTGTACATGTCGTTCTATTTTCAAGCAGAGAAGTTATTTACATCTTAGGAATAATGTTTAAATGGATTATGAAAGTAGATTGGTTATGCTGGACTTACTGAAAATTTTGATGCAATATCTTAACGCTTGTGTGAAAGAAAATCATTTTGTCATATTCTTATCTTAAGGCAAAATTTAAGATTGTTTCTAGTGTAACTTTCTTAAACAGGTGATTCAAGTCTTTCAAAATTTCACTCACAGTCGAATTACTGGCTTCAGAATTGTCTTGATGTTAGAACTTGCATTTAGGGACAATTCTATCAGAAAAACATATTTTTAGGCATTATAGCAAATTATTTGATTGTCTATGACTTTAAATTTACTCATTTTGTTAAGTTATATTTGAATATCAAATGTTGACAAGTAAGTTAATGTATTTATTTTACAAGTTACAATAGGTTTGAACAAGCAATATATACTATGATATACAAATAACATTGACTCATAAACATGTACTTGAAACTATGGTCTACTAGGGTAATATATTATACAGTGAATCAATCCTTACTGGCCATCTCTTTACAATGGCCCTTTTTTAAAACATCCATCTCTCAACATCAGCCAATCCTACACTATAGTTATTTATCAACAAAACACATGGCTTTGCAACAATTATTTCAATAACAGCCACCTCACTGTAACAACCTCCTTCCAACAAAAGCCCCCTAACAAGCACCTACACAACTACCTTGCAACAAAAGTCATTTGTTTACAACTGCCTATTCTACATATCTGTCAGCATTCAACAGCAACCACCTTATGCTTATTCTTCTCTTTATATTTTACAGATTCTGTGCACCATTTAGTACTTAATTAATTATTGTCCTTATTCAGGTTGTTATGGATACAATATTCATCTTATTTGTTCTTACCTTACTTATTAGTCACAGTGGTAGTGAGCTTGACTTCTCTAATCTGATGATTTAGGTTGGAGTGTTCACTGCGGCTAGTCACTCTGTTATAAAATTCAGTAATTTTATCAATATTTCCATTGAAGGGAAAAGTTGTAAGCTGCTTGGGGAAGGGGTAAGCTAGTACTGGTTAAGTAGTTTATTTGAGGGAAGTTGGTTTGGTGAGTTAGCCATTATACAGAACTTAATAAAACTGTTTAAAATCCGAACAAATATTCATGTGTAAAATTTGAACAGAAAATCAGGCTTGTTTTTGAACTGTGAAGTATCCTCATGTAGTTGTATTATGTAAATATAAGATTTATTATCACCGGTATTTATTGTATGTACACAAAATAATTTTGTCAAAGATCATTGATTTACAGAGTAGTTTTCTCTTTCAATGAAAGGATATTGATTTTATAAACCTTTTGTTTGGAAAGAAGGAAGTTTAAAAGTTAAGTTCTTAAGTTTCAAATTAATGTAAAAAATAAGGATTTTTTTGGATTATTTTCTATGGTGGTGGGTTTAATGTTGGTTCCTGTTTGCATGGTGTTAGTAAGGATGTATTCTGCTGTTATTTCTGTTGAATGTGTGATTTGATTGTTGCTAGTTACACGGTGTATAAACGAAAACGAAACTGTACGATCGCTGTTGATCGGTATTTTATGATTTTCCTCTATACCCAACCTAAACACTGAAAATTGAAGTAAAATAAGATTAAATTCTGTACGATGTCTGTTGATGTGATGTAAAATGATGTGTACGACGTCTGTTGATGTGCTTGTCCGACTACTGTTGATGCAAATTTTTGATTTGTTACATTCTGTACGATGTCTATTGATATTAATTTATGATAATATACTTGTTTTTTTATCATTTCCGCCACCGAAGTAAACAAGTAGACCATGTTGTGAAGATGTGCATAAAGAATATAAATTCTGGTAGAATTTTAGATAAGGGAGATATTTCACTTTAATTTTGTACAATAACAATTGTAAGCTTGAGAGCAATAGATACACAAAAATTTTCATACACTGACCACAAAAAAAGTATAAAGTCCATTAAATTTTATTTTTTCTGCATTATATAGTATTTTATTATCTTCACTTTTGCAATTTTATTTTACATAGTGGAAAAAACAAGCTTAACATTTATTTATATTTAAATACAATAACAACAAAATCAATATAATTTAATTATCAAATTTCAATCAAAATTACAGGAGAGGTCCACGACGGCAATACAAATAACACTTAAACACAGTTAGTATTTGGTGTAACCCCCTACAACAATCCTGCGTGGCATACCTCTAACCAGCTTCTGGTACTTCTCCACAGTGGTTCTGGACTAGTCCGATTAAAAATTAGCTTCCAGCTCTGTAAGGTTACGTGAGCGATACTGTCGCACAGCTTTTTTTCAACTTAAACCACAAGTGTTCAATAGGGTTTTTAAAGTCTGGGCTCTTCGGGGCCAACATATCAGTTCCATGATGTCATTATTCTTTTTCTGTTTATGTGTTCATTCATTCTCCTGCGAACGTAAAACCCACCATCATTCTGGAAGAGAGTGAATCTTGACTCATCTGTACACAGAACATCACTTCAGTCTACCCTGGTCCAGTCTGCATGATTGTTGGCAAATTCCCTCCGTTTTGCACGATGAACAGCTGTCAGGAGTGGTTTCTTCACTGCTCATTCTGCAATAGAAAAAATGTTTAACTTGGGTCAAATAGGCAAAAGTGTAATGCACTTGGTTTCAGGTTCAATCTGATAATAACCCAAATCAAATTTCCGCTTGCATACTCGCTTATCCTGGACAACAACGCCCTACTGGATATCTGTTTACGAAGATTTTTTAAGGTCAAAACAACAATGAAAGTGAAAGAAGAAAGAAAATACTACGCAAAACCTCACCTTGTTACTCCCTTTCTTCGGCAAACTTAACAACAAGCTCCCTTTGCTGGAACTTGGCCGCACACTCAACCCTCTGTTCAATTGTTAGTCACATTGTCACTTTTCTTCTTGAAAATAAGTGTCAGGAAAAGTTAATAACTACCAATACCATTATCTTAAGGCATTTCATTCATTTGATGTGAACCAAAGTAAACAAAATTTTAATTCCCCCTCATAGCAGAATACTGAAACAAAATTCCTTCCAACCTTTGAAATTGTGTACCGTAAGGAAATTACCCCTTATTTTTTTTAATTTAATATACTCCTTTAATGGACAGTTATCTCCCTTCTTAAAATGTAATGTTTCGGCCTTCCCATGCACAAAAACTGATGGTTGGTCATATTTTGTCTGTAAAATTAGTTTTAGACACTGTATTTACTTTAATTAGGTGGGAACAAACAAAGGGTACGAAAGTACAATTAAGTTAAATATAACCTGTTTTATGAATTATGCATTGCTTAAGATAGTGGTACATGACTAAACTCTTAAAACGCAATAATATCATATTAAATCACACAATTAAATCAAACGAAGTCGTACAATACTTCAAAGCCCGTGTCACATATTCGCCAGTTGGTACTGCGAGTTTCCGCGACGATGGGCGAGTTTAATCTCGTGGCCAAAATGAAAGAGTTGTCACGACATTTGGTTATAAAGAGTCGACATCTGCTCGAGTGTCGTACGACACTCACACGAGACGTCCACGATCATCGACGGTCAGCGACGATTTATAGCGATCGACATACGAGCGACATGTACATGATGTTCTCTCGACATCTCACGACATTCATACGAGCTACTACGAGTTTCGACGATTTATCCTGATTTAAACACGACATATTAACGAGTTCATTACGATCTGTGGAGAGAGTGGTGCGACACACATTTTTGATGACACGACATCTTGCGTAGGCTGTATAAATAGCAAACAAAGCGCATGAGCACCAAAAGGTGAAAGACATGCAGGATGATCAGACTGGTGGCATTGATGGCGCATGTTGATAAAGAAGATGCCGATGATGAACTTGAAATATCAAGATTGATTTCAATTCGTTTAACAAGAGATAGTATTGGCAGAGCGCGCCGACAGTGTTGGGTTAGACCATGGATTACGAGAAGGGTTGACTTTGGACATTATGACTGTCTTATGCGTGAACTTGAAATGGAAGACAAAAAATCGTTTACCAACTTTCTGCGTTTACATCCAGAGATGTTCATCGAAATAAATGTTGACAGATTTCTTCCGAAGTATATTTAACTCGCGATAACGTCGTGTGATTGTCGCAAGGAGGTCGCGCAAACTCGTGAAGATGTTGCAAAAACTCGCAAAGACTCGCTCACATCTCGCGGTGGTAGATTTCACGGCGACATGTGACGACTTTACTACGACACGAGTACGAAATTTCACGACATGCATACGACATCCTCTCGACATCTACAGGAGATAAAAAGTTCGGCGATCCACCGAGAGAATTTTAAACGGTTTAAAATTGTCGCCGCGACAAGCCAAGACACTGCGACATGTGGAGAGATGCATCGACATCAGTACGAGATCTACACGATACCAGTCGAGTTGCTGCGAGTTGCAACTCGCCGCAACTCGCGGTCAAATTTTTTGCCTGTGTGACACGGGCTTTACATAAAATCGTTAGTAGTCGTACACAATCATTTGTCGAAGTCGTACAGTATGTCGGCGAATGCACACGACATAAACTTCAAGTTTACACATAGTAGCATTCAACATTCTGATAAATTATTGATATAATACAATAAATGATTTTTTTTATACCAAAAAGTCTTCATACAATAACATGAATGTGATTTGTTTTCTCGAAATCGAGTTTAGCTATGGATGTCAACAAAGCAAAATAGTTCGTGATTTGGAAGTGATTGTTAACGTTTTTACTATAAAAGAACGATATGGAATCAGCAAAACTGGTGCAAATAGTTTATCGCGAGCTAAGGTTTATTTTGAAAATCTGTCTATGTACCAGAAGATGTGTTGTTCCATAAAAACTTATAAATTGTACCATTGTATAAATTCACTACCAATCGCAATCACTGATGTCGTACAGTCGTTTATACACTGTGAGTTATATTGGGAGTATTTTGACATTTCAATTGTATTGGAGTATTTTGACATTTCCATTGTATTGGAGTATTTTGACATTTCCATTGTATTGGAGTATTTTGACATTTCCATTGTATTGGAGTATTTTGACATTTTCATCATATTGGAGTATTTTGACATTTCCATTGTATTGGAGTATTTTGACATTTTCACAGTATTGGAGTATTTTGACATTTCCATTGTGTTGGAGTATTTTGACATTTCCATTGTGTTGGAGTATTTTGACATTTCCAACATATTGGAGTATTTTGCAGTTCACGCTACATGTATTTTTAATTGCTAGTGTAAGCTTCTGCTAATAATGTCTCAGTTGTGTTTTTGTGCCTCAGTTGTAAATTTACAGCTTGTTAAAATATTAATATATAACTGATCAGTGAATAGTAGAATATGTAATTTTGTCTTCAGATGTCACATGTTTAGGGTAAAAATATATATATCTGGTTTTTTTTATCATTAGGAAGAGGCCTTTGAACTAAAAAGCAGTCATCTCCTTTAATTTTTGAGTACTTGACTGATTTATTATGTTATGTTGTAAAAAGCAAAACTATCAGCTAGCCCAACCATATGAAATAGGTATTATTTACTGACCTGAACAATTTTTACTTGTCCTAGTCCGTTGGCTGAAAAGGGCTTCTGTTTAGCCTAACTTTAATCATATATATCTTTTGGCCCACCCATGCTTGGATTAAAACAATTTTTGGTTTGCACAAACCAAAGCATTGAACTGGGAGACTTAAAGAGCAAATACGGTAGGCTCAATTTTGATTTATTTAATCTCAGTTTAGTTTTTATCTGATCACATTGTTTCCATGACAAAGACAGAGAAAAACCAGTCTTCACCCTTCTTTATTTACATTTAAGCTAGACTAGTTTTACCCTGGACCATCAATTTCTAATCATTATTTTCTATTCTAACAAACTTAATATCTCTCCTCTCCTTGTTTGTATGATGAGACAATGAAATCAGTAAACCCTTCCATTAAAGGTTAAATCTGTTAAATGTTTTGTAACAAATAATTCCTGACGTAAATGTCACTTTTCAAAGATGTTGAATTGATCTACATTGACATATTCCTAGACGACAGCTGAATGCTTCCTAATTACATTTAATCCTTTTTCATTTAAGACTGGAAAACTTATTATAAGATTAATGGAGAAACATTTTCTTCCTTTGTCTGTCTTATTATGTCTAAATTTTAAGATGTTTTTCCACTGTAATTTGATGTTTAAATGGGATTGTTAGATTTTGGAGTCATTTACTGACATGTTATTTCTAGAACAAATATTTAAGTCTTTTTTCCCAAGTCATTATTTGATAAAGCTGAGTTGCTTTTTATGATAAGATGTGATGGTCTTGAATAGCAAATGATATCCTTTGCTCTGAAGTAATGTCAAGGTCACACTATAAATTATAATGGAACATGCAACATATGTTCAATCTAGCAGCTTTCATAGCAATCCATATAAACCCATGGCCTGCAATTTGTGATCATCTATGATTGCTGTTTGACATATTTAAATGATAGGTAAGGGTTTATCCTCTTGCATCTGTTTTGTTTGTTTGTTTAGTTTTTGTTGGGTTTAATGCTGTTGCAACACAATGTACATAGGTCACATAACGGCGGTCACCTACTCACTCCTTCTGGAAAGGCTAAATCTCTGGATTTAGCTGTTAACCAACTACTAAGTGCATACTTTTGTCAGTGACTGACAACTGCCCTACATAATTAAAAATCATTGGTAGGAGGGAGAATGGCTGTAGAAATAATTTCATGACCAATCTCCACGAAAGTATGCCCCGCCTTGGAATCAAACCCATGACCACTCGATCAGTAGACTTGCGTGCTACCAACTGAGCTAGCCGGGCCGCTACTTGTGTCTGTCCCTATCCGTTAGCATCATCCATGTCATAATTGTTGCAAATATACACTCTATATTCTTCAAAAATAGGCTTTGTAATTGTGTTTCACTTTGTAAGTAGATACAAATACCAGTATACATATGTCTACAAATGGCCAGGTTTACTGTTCTTATTTATAATAGTCATTTTTAATAACTTATAAATTTTTCATTTTCTACTAATTGAGAAATATAATCTAAAAATGTCTACACTACAGCTTGTTACATATGATTTAATACTATCTTCATGTCCAAAAGGATTTGTTAAGTCTTAAATATAGATATATCATTGGCTTAATTAGATATTAATTGATGGTAGCATCTATATGTATACCCAACTTTGTACCGAACATGGTGAACTTTATCTACCTCATTATTTTTATATTAATTTGTAATATTAAAATAGTTTATAATGTAAGATATTGTTGGCTTAATTTATCTGGGGGTGTAGTCATGAATGTATTATAAATAATGAGGATTTGATAAACATTAGATTTAGTTGAATGTTTTGGATGTACAGTGTTGCCTAGTCTGTTGTTGTTTGCTGAAAATGTTTAAATTTAAAAACTTAGATTATCTAGCTTGCATGTAAGATTTTATCTTTTAAATTTTTACATTTTTTATTGAGTAATATTTTTGTTGTTGAGACAATTGACTTTCTTTATGGTTTTAATTTAGGACCTTCTAAATTAGTCTCTGGCCACCTGGCTAGCTCAGTTGGTAGCACGCAAGTCTACTGATCAAAGGGTTGTTGGTTCGATTCCTGGGCGGGGCATACTTTTGTGGAGCTTGGTCATGAAATTAATTGTATGGCCATTCTTCCTCCTACCAATGATTTTTAATCGTGTAGGGCAGTTGTCAGTCACTGCCCTACATAATTAAAAATCATTGGTAGGAAGGTGCTATGTACAAATCATAAATAAACTCTTGTTCTGTTCTAAACTCTGTTCGGTTCTGTTCTATTTTATTGTTTCAGTAATGTTACTCTGTTTGGTTTCTATTATTTATTCATCAAGGCAACAAGCCAGGGAAATGGCATTTTCTTATGTAATGATTAATATATTCTGTCTAAGAACAACACCCTTCTTTGCTGTTGGAACATTATCAGTATATTCTTCATGAGAAAAATTTCATACAAATTGAAGATATGATCGAGTTCATACCAGTTTTGATTAAAATTGTATGATAGAAGTAATTTAGTCTAAACTCTGTAAAATTTGATGTATTTGTATTAGTGTAATGTAAGACTTACTTCTCTAGATATTACCTTTGAAATGTTAAACATGTATGAAATGTTCTTCTTTAACTTAAGAAAATTAATACATTTCTTTTAAGTACATTTGGATGGCTGCTTCAAAAATCTATATTTTAGCTATTAGTAAATATTATGGCAACAGCTGCCATTTAAAATGTTCTCTAAATAAAGACTCTAAATCAAATATCCATATACATCAAAATAGTTTATCCTTTTCCAATTTATGACTTCCATTAATTTATTACTACTTTCATTACTTTTATCAGTGTATATTCTGAATTGATAGTTTCATTACATTTCTAGTTGTTTTTTTCTCAATCTCAGGGATTTTGAACGTTTCATTTTCCTACTTGTATTAGTATGATTCAGGTATTAAATACAGAAACATTATTGTGGAGCTTTTTACAGTTGCTGTTCCTGATATGTTTAGGCTCTTTTTTTACCAATTGCACAGCTTAGGTTTATACTCTGGAATTTCTCTGTTGAACAAAATGTATTGACTGTTCACCATATGAGTGGCATATGCCTGCTGGCTAGCTCAGTCGGTAGCGCATAAGTCTACTGATCAAGGGGTCGTAGGTTTGATTCCCAGTTGGGGCATACTTTCGTGGAGCTTGGTCATGAAATAATTTTCTACAGCTATTCTCCCTACCACTGATTCTAAATCATGTAGGGCAGTAATTAGTCACTGACAGAAGTAGTAGTTGGTTCACAGATAAATCCAGAGATTTAGCCTTTCCAGGAACAGTGAGTATTTGGACTGACCACCATGATATGGTCTACACAATGTGGTGCTACAATGTTAAACCCACCGAATATAAAAAAAAACATTAAAAAAAAAAATAAAAAAATAAGTAGCATATCTTCATTGATAGAGAGATTTTCAGATATAGATGAGATATTCCCTGAATCTCACATAGCCTTTCACCGGATCAGCTGACCATCAGTTGATCAGTTGACGTCCAGTTCATTCATGTGTAGATCTTGGAGTATTTTCTACAGTTTCTTTTGCTGTGAGTAGTCAGTTGTTAGATTGTTGATTGAAGGCTGTGATAGTGTTTATGTATCCTGTATCTAGTATTGAGAATTTATCTGACAGCTACATGTATAGTGCAGCTTGAACAGAAATTTAATGTTATTTGAGGAGTGTAAGATATTCTATAGTGTTGAATTTTATTTTAGTTTTAAAATTTTGAAAAATAGACAATAAGAACTCTTTAGATTTATATTTAATGTCCTTGATTTCTGGATTTTATGTGTATTGATTCATACAGTTTTTGATTATTGCTGTTGACAGAAGGAGATGCAAATACCTCTGCATTTATTGTAATAGTTTTTATCTATTAAATATTGGTGGTAACTTTCTAAAAATTGTGATATTTAATGTGTGGTGATTTTGTGAGGAAATTCTACAACCTGTAGACTTACTAGAATTACTTTGTTTTGATATTTCAACATAAATCATGACCAAGAATACTTTTGCAAAAGTTGTAATGCAAGCAGTGAGAGCCAAAAAGGGGTAAGAATTGTTTTGATTAAAACCCTATTTCATTTTATAATTTTTTAAGACATTTTGTCAATTCATTTGTTTAAAGCAAACAGAATGATTCTGTGGGTGTTATTTTATATATTAGAACAAAGACACACTGATTTATTATTATTCCACTGACTGTTACCATTTGTAATTATTAGAGATTACATCATTATAATACCTGTAGAAGTGTTCTATCACATTGTAAACTTTTTTATTTGCATGTTTGACCTTCACACTGAGTCTGCAAATTAAATAGTTAAAATGTGGCTGTCAGAAAGTTTTTTATCTGCATTTAATATGTTTTCTTGGTATTGTTTTTTCTAGAATAACCCGACAATTCACAGTCTATGTACATAATTTTGATATTTAATGAGGAATTTTTCTCACAGGAAAGATCTCTAGTTTATTCTACGGTAATTAATGTATTTTATCCTATTTACTCTGAAGCAGATATTTTTATTTTTACTGATGATGATAATGATGATGATGATAATCTTGTTGTTTGAACCTAAGAGTTAATGTCATGTCCATTATATTGTTATTTTACCATGGTAGTATGATTGTTTACACCACATGGCTTATAAAAATAATCACTAAAAATGTTCAATGAGATTACTAGACATTTAGTTTATTATTTTGGCCAATCACTGAAACCATTTGGAAAACTTACCCATGTAGCAGTCTATTTCCCCAAGGCCAAACTTTCCCCAAGGAAAGATTTGCTCAAGTCTTTTTTCTCCACTTTTCAAAATCCCCTATATATATATTTGTTAATATGTATGATAAATTACATTAGTTTTGTCAGAGAAAAAAATTGGTACAAGGGGGGTGGGATTGAAATTGAGAAATTTCTTTGAATGCTCTAGAAACAAATCAATGCATACAACATAATATATGCGCACAATATCATTTGTCTATCTTTTGATTTTACCATTGATGTTTTATTTCTCTTATACACTAAATAACAATGGCTGTCTAACATGCCATAAAAAACCTATCCTTAAAATTTTGCAAACAAAGCATGAAGTTTTCCTTGAGTCTGGAGTTAACCTTGAATATTTTCCTCTTTCAGTGAAATAGAGATAAAAAAAATCCCTAAATGTACTTTTATAAAGGTGCTTGTGTTTGTAGCCATTGGTGGCCTCACCTCCAATTACAAAAGAAGCCTAAATATTTGCCATTTGTTTAGGGACTATTGTATTATGGTTTTAATGCTTTTTGTATAAATGAGAGACCATTAAACAAACATTGTTTATAGCTATTTCAGATGGTAAGTTCTCCTTAAGTAACCCATAAACAATGTCTAAAATTGTTTACAAATAGTTTTCAAGTACATTTTATGTGTTGGTTGTGGTTCATTGTATTTGACTGACTGGGCATTCATTCCAATAGATATCTGTTTATTGTCAGTATTTTTTTCTAGTTTAATACAGTAAAACATCAATATTATGAACACCCTTTGATTCATTTGTACTGGTCCTATTTTAATTAGAGTTGCCAAAGTTTTATTAAGTAAAGTACTAAGCACCATTCTAAAAGGCATGACTTGAAACACTGGTTGTCAGGGTATATAGTAAAACGCTTAAACTGCACAAAAAGTCTCCTTACAATGTAATCTAAATAAACAATATCTGGAACTCAACAGATTGGTGTGTTTCACCTGCATTGATGGGGTATATACAACATATTTTGCACATTATTGCTGAAAAACACAAAAATCGAATTTAAACCTGTTGTTCTTTGTAGTCATACATTTCATTTTCTTGGTACCAGATTTGAATAGGCTTGATTTGGAACTGAAGCTGGTGTTTTTTTCCAGCTTTGTACCAGATGTTTCCATGTTGAACTAAGATATTAAACATTACTGTGTGTACACAAAACATTAGCATTTAATCTGTGTTGCATACTTTTCAGCAATAATATGTAAAATGACTTCTATTTGCTTGGATGCATCCAGTACAAATTAACCTTATTCAGCCGGAAAACACCATAAATTTATATTCTTAGTATGAACTATACCAGAAGAAATTTATTTCAGTGTAACAATGGCTATGTTACACAGGTAGTCATGGTAATTAGGGTTTCCTGTAATTGCATCATCATCAGCATCAGATTATCTGATAAAATTAACATCTATTTAACCTGTTTTCATCTTATCTCAGAATTCTAATGAATTAGTTGAGATAGATTGTCTGCATCATTTTAATTTATTTGATACCACCAGTTATCTTTGGATGAGATCATTTACATACCATCAATTTTTCCTGTATGGGAGTTCCATTAATGTAAGCCGGTAACTTAAATACAAAATGAGTTGTGACGGAGCTGTTAATTTTGCTGGTCATCTTGTGCAGTAAAGTTATGCTAAAAACAACCTTGGTTATTGCAAAACCATGTGATTGTTGATGATTTTTAAGTTTCAAATGCTTAATTTGAGAAGAAAAAGGCCCCTATATTTAGACCACCCTGCTATTATGACCATGAATTTTGATGGTCTTAAATCATGGAACTTAACTGTAGTAAGCATAAGATAAATGTTTTGTAAACAGTTGGGCTATCTGAGAGCCTTGTATTAGGATATTGTACTACTTGTATAGTGCAGCAAATGTTTGATTACTGGTCTTTGATATTTGGGCAGGAATGGTAGTGCACGTGCTTTGAAATCAAGAGATACCAGAAGTTTAAATCTTACCAGAGCTCTGTTTTGAAAATTCCCAGAGAAGGATAAACCCACTATTGGCTTTACATGTATATGGTTACTTGCAGCTTAGGAGCTATATCAATCCTTATGTACAATTTTTGGTTGCTTAATAGGCAGAAGTAGTTCATTGCAAACAGGTTGATAGACTGGTATCCTGTTGACCTTAAATTCTACAAAATTATTTATTGCAGTAAAAGCCAAGTGCTATTACTTTAAATATTCTCTGTCAAAAACTGAGAAAAATAGTTTGTATATTACAAATGAGCATGGAGTCTGATGCAGTTATATTTGTTCTTCAGTTTGATTGGGAATTTTTGTTTGTCTTAAGAGCCTGACTCCTCAGGTTCTGAAACAAGAATGCCATCATATCTCTTTAAGTGCTGACAAAAAAACTTTGTTTGTTGTTCAAGTATTCTGTACTTGTCATTCTTCTAGAAGGTGTTGGAACAAATAATTTGATTGCACTGAAATAATCCTGTTTGTTTCTTTCATTCTGTTCCTTAAAAGGAAATTTATGTTTATGCCAGGTTTTCTCTTGAAGAGGAACATTGAGGGGAAACATATAAATTGTTATTTCATGTTCACATTTTCTTTGACTGTCTGAAGAATAAGAAATTGTCAAATAGCCCCAAGTGTCAACCATGCAGTTTTCACATTTTTAACTTCTTAGATTTCTATTTTTCAAAGAATCATAGCACTGGTAACCTGGTATCTTTAAAGGTACTAGTTCACAGATTTGGTTAAGATTTTTCAAAATTTTCATTAAACCATTAAAATTTTTTAGTGTCTGTAATTGTGTCAAAAAATTAAGTCTAATATTTTAGGACAAAATGACCTATATATTGCAAGAAATATACAATAAAAGTCACAAAAATGCACCAAAAATTGTCTATACTATGACATATGGGGTAGATTTTTACTACTTGAAACACCATCATTAAATTTTGTACTTGTATGTCATATTTGCACTAAAACTGTCTTTATCAAATCACTGATTTTCTGCTTAAAAATGTTTCCAAACAATTTAGATAGCTTAAGAAAAAGTGGATGTTTAAGTTGAAATCTGTGAATGAGTACCTTTAAGTCAGTTTTTGAAAATCATTCTTTTTGCCTTAAATTCATCAAGTGTATTGATTATATAGAACCTTCAAGTAATGGTTTCTCAACAAGACTATAGGAGATATTTCATGCTATGATGGTTATTATTTTTGTGTTAATTCATCATTATGATGAATAGGTTGTTTAACTTCTCCTAGAAATGTATTGCATGCAAGGATGGTAGTCTTCTTGTTTTGTCATAGAAAAAGATTTTTTTGTGTTGATGTAATATCACATTATTGAATGAGAGAAGAATACTTTCCTGAAGATGTGTACTACAGTGAATCTTGCACAAGCGACCACGTCTCCTAAACGACCGTTTGCACTAAGCGGCCACTCTGAGTTCCCACCAACTAGTTTTACTACTTAAATCTTTGTCTTAAGCGACTTTTGTCTAACGCGACCAGCGACCGCTCATTTTGGTCGAAACTGACTGACTTATTTGTGTTAAACGACCGGGTCAAATAAATCTAATTTGGCAAAAATCGTTAAAAATCGGTAATCAAAAATATACGTCGCCTCAATGTCTATCACCTAAACTCGTATGTCAGGCTCTAAAAATCAATAATTAACAGTCATAAATACTGTAAGATAAGGGGGTAGTGGGAACAATCAACAAAGTGACACTAATACTATCCAATTATAATGTAATTACATAATACACACCGAACAATTAGTCCCGTATCGGGGTCAATTAAAACATCCGTTCTGACCGTTCTATCACCGTAGAGAGTAATCATTTCCCAAAACATTTCTAGAGACTGCTAATTTGACTTTTTATACGTGCATAGAACGTGTAAAATAATATTTATTTAAAAATACGAACACAGAAACAATTTGTTCATTTAAACAAAGAAAGGTCAATATTGAGGACATTATAAACACGTTTTCCGAAAATAGCGTCACGTTCTACTTTCAATTTTAAAAAGGCCAACATTTTTACGCATGAATATTGCAGCGCTTGTTAGAACAAAGAAGTAGCTTATGTGTTGACGATTATCACTACTAATTATCATTAATTGTTTAAATTTCACTGTTTCAAATTTAACAGCCTTTACTCTGATGACCTAAATATATTGATTGTTATAATGGCGAAAATTCCGGAAAATGCCCGGATTTTAACATGTACGTAAACAAAAACAACTGTTTCGCAGTTTTACTTAATTAAATATATAATTGCAATTTGAACCTGAATTTAGGATGTAAAGAAGAAAGAAAATCTATATTCCCATCATTTGTATGTATTTGACGACATTTGAATGAAAATCTATCAGTCAAAATCGTCCCGTTGACAGATTAATGTTCTACGAAAATGACGAATTTTAGAATGTCAGGACGGTTTCAACGTCGTAATCAACATTTGTCTTAAGAGACCATTGTCTTAAACGACCACTTTTTGTCTCTCCCTTGGATGGTCGCTTAACACAAGATCCACTGTATTTGTGTCATATCGGAACACATCTTTCATGAATGAATAATCTCGAGTTGAGTTTGAAAAAAAAGGATTTGTGGGGGGTCTACCCTGACAGCTTGGGTTTTTACTACCTACACGAGATGAAGCACAGGCAAAGCATGTAACTGTTATGCAAAAAAGTTTTTGTATTATTTGCACAGATCTTTGTCAATATAGCTGGCAGAAAGCATGCAATATTGTTTGAAAATTGGAGACTTTTCCTAAGATGATTGTCCTGTTGACTTTAGTTAATTGTTTTTTTTTTTCAACTGTCAGCGGTGCATACATTAACCCTTGCAGATTTAACTCGATATTTGCTTGATAAACCCTGTACATAAATATGTTTATATATTTTTTTTAGTGTGATTACATAGAATTTGTAGTGAGTATTTAAATCAGCAGGGTTAATGTATGTGCCTATTACACTTGAATACAATTTAGCAAATACCATGTTGTTACTTTTTTCTTTATAGACATTATATTTTCAATGTTCTAACTTGATAATCATAGAGATTTTAATTTTCTATTTCCAGTTCTGAAGAGCTTACAGATCAAGAAATTGAGGTAAACTAATTTAATATTACAGATTATAGCTTGTTGTTTTCTATTCTTGGTATTCAATTCTCGTAGATTTCTCAAACGCTATTATTAAATTTTCAACAACTAGTTTGTGATTATCTCTTCTATTCTCCTGATTTTCTGTTTACCATGCTGATTACATTTTTTATGCATTATTTCCTTTCTCACTGCAGTATTTTGCTTAATTTGTGGAAAAAAGCATTGATCAGATCACTGTATTTGATAAGACTTAAAACTCTGTATGGAACCAGTCAGATTTCATTAAATTCTGACAACTTAATGTTCAACTGCATTTCTGCTGTGAAAAAATAGCAACCTCTTGATGAATTCAGAAAGTATAATACAAAATCTACTGAATTTCAACTTCAATGCAGCTTCAGTGACCGTGACATTATGTTATGTAACTAAAACCACATTAGGGATAGTTCTGTTATAATTGATTTTAATTTGTCTCAAAACAACACCACACCAGCTATCAATTATGAATGCCAGACTTATTACCAACATAAACACCCAAGTCTTGAAGTCTCTTTTTATATCCAATAAACTGTCTGCATTCCTTTGGGAATTTCATTATGACAGAGAAAATTGAATTCAAAGAATTAATGTCTGTCCTTTTCATCCATAAATGGTATATTATTCTTTACAATCTTGGAGGCAATGCTATTGTCCAAATAGATATTTTGGTGACAGACAATTGCGTGCTGCTTTCTCTAAATGAACAGTCTTCACTTTTAATGAGTGTCCATTCCTTCCAGAAAGATGCATTATGTGCTCACGACAACCAGACTTGTCCAATATATTGGTGTATAATTCTTGTCTCTTTCAATACATTATGGCATGATACAGTAAAATCCTTCTAAACTGGAATTGCTCCAGACCGAGAAAATCTGGGTTGGAGATGTTTCCAGTAAAGAGAGGTTTAACAATCTGACTCTTAAGATTTAACATTTGTGCTTGATGGTACACCTACATTAATCATCTTACATAATCTATACAAAATATCTTTCAAGTCATTATCAGCAATGCATATTTGCTGCAGATTAAACCAATTCAAACCAAAATGCAATTCATGAATGGATTAATTCCATAACATAAATAAATAACAGTGTCATCTTTTAATGTTTACATGGATAGCAATTATCATGTTAAGTTAATGTCATGCTGCTCCTGTAAAACAAAGTGAAATATCACCACCTTGAGAGACATGTCTCAACCTCCCCGAAACCTGGGTCTATAGTGCAGTTGGTAGCAGGCCGGGATTTGAAATCATGTGTCCCAAAGGGGGTATGGGTTCGAAATCCCACCTGGGGAGGATAAACCCTTCCATGAAAATTTGACAATAATGTCAATTTTCCTCCATTTATAAGATATATGGAGAAATTTCTGGCCTTGTGGAAGGGTAGGTGAGTATTGATTATAGACAAGGATCTAGGAAAGCTTGGTTAGGTGCACTGGATGCCGTAAAACAACCTAAATTGTGTTGACTCAGCATTAAACCCAGTAAAATAAACAACCTCCCCAAAATCAGTTCTCACTTTCTGACTTCCAATTTACAGGGGTCATTTTGTGAGAAACAATTATGTTTGGGCTAAAACTTGTCTGGTTCTTAGGAACGCAGGTGTTTCCGAATACAGGGTGTTTTTGCTGTAAAAATAAAGAGCAAAATATTCAGGACCTGAGAAAATTTCGGGATTGCAAAGAATTCTGGTTAGAGGGGTTCCACTATAATATTAGTGTCTTTCATGTAAGATTTGTGGTACTATAGCTTTTTTGTACTGAGTACTAGCTGAGATGTTGTGTTATGGTTATAGCTTGTTTAGGAAAGTTAACATAAAATAGTGTTTATATTTGTCTCAAATTATCCTAAATAACAATTATAGCATGCTAAATTTGAAATTTGATGATACTATATAGGTTCAAATGTTTTTATTTTTGTTGTTTTTATGAAGTTACTTTATCATTGAGCCTTCAGTCACTAATTTAATGATTGCCTGGCAGAATGTGTAGAATGCATTGATAATCTAGATGATAGCTTATTTTTCTGACTTAAGCTTTTATCAGCCATTCTTGGAAATATTGTTCATTATCTTGTTTTAGTACTTGGTTGATGTACATTGTGTTAATTACACTATTACCATGGATAATATTGATGTAATATTGATGTAGCATACACTAACAGGAAATAAGGATCCGTTACATCAAAGATTTATATATTCCTGACATGATATTTCATGTCTCTTATAGTTTATGAGATCAATCTTTTATCTATTTGGTATTGTCAAACAATCAATAGCATTTTTTTTTCCAGCAAGTCTGAGCACATACTACCACATGGGAAGCTTTTCTGATCTTAGCTTGTATATGTCTCTGGGTTTCAACAATTTCTTTAAAAAATCTTCTATTGAAAAAGGTAGACTTTTAGACTAGGGCTTCCATATGTTTGATAGCAGTACCCAGTGGTTAGGTGGTGATTGCTTTCTTAACTGACATTGTTCTATTTATTAAAGTGTATTTCTCCTCAGGGATCAGCATTTTTCTATAGAACTTGAAAAAAATGAACACTTCTGAAACCATAAGATCTAGGAGTTTTACATTATTTGGCAAGTCTCAAGCACCATTTCAATGTCCTCTTCTGTGATTGATAAAATTATGCCAAATGGGAACAAATGGACAGAATCCCAAGGCTTGTGTGGGTTAATATAGAGTTTTAGGAAATTTGAGAAAACTGAACTAACAGGGTTCGCACTGGTCCTTGAAAGTCCTTGAAAACGATTTTTTCCTTGAAAAGTCCTTAAATTTGATATTTCCTTAAAAAACACCCAAAAACGTCCTTGAATTTGGCACAGTGTCCTGGAATTTTTAAAATCTATCCTTGAAAATACAAAATGCTTAGAAATATATAATATAATAAAAAAAATCCCCGAAAATGTAAAGATCTTGTTTTTATTCGTAAAATTGCGATTGTCGTCGAGTCAATACATTCCGAGATGTATACGCGGTCTTGGATAACGGGTTCCGGACGTTAAACTTTCGTGACGTCACTAGTAATGGCTGCACCCACACTGACTGAATGTTTTTGAGTTACGCTTAAATATGGGTAAAGCGTGAGGAAATGTTCTTTCCAGCAGTGTTGGTTAGTTAAATTCAAATGGATTAAACAAATTTCCCGCACTAAAACGGCAAAAATCGCATTAAAAGTTCTTAAATGCGAGAAAATATCGCACCACTTTTCTAGACGCTTTTGGACGTCTAAAATCATCAATAAAATCGTGAAACTGTTTGACAAAAAAGTTTGAAATCGGCGAAAAAGAGTTAAACAAATTTTTATAGTATACTAAAAATTAAATTCCCTAATTGATCGTCGATTGTTAATCCAGATATGAGTTGTGAAAAATAAGACCGCCCACGGCGATTTTATGCTAATTACATTTCAATTAAACTTAATTGTCAGTCACATGCTGGGAGATTAACTCGCCAACAAAAGTATGTAGTCGTACATGTATTGACAAATAACGCCAATTTACGTAATCCTATGTTAAATATTTGACCAATAATTATCAATGTTTTAATAGATATGATTTTTATTGCAGTTCAGAGTCATTCAACTTTGCTTATCAATTTCATATCTTACTTTCATCGTGATTGAAAGGCTTATTGTTATTTATGCTTTCATCTTAATTTAACAAACGATGCTACATGATACGACATTAAGTGTAATTTGAACTTGTTTATGCGGACGCGCTGTTGAAATAAATCCACCAACATCGCCGAGCGTCTTAAAATAAAACGACTTGCTCGTGGCGCTAATAACGTAATTCTCTCAGACGAATAAGGTAACTTAGGCATATGCGAACGATGTCACGCGTGTAAACATATCTTGGCGACTCCTTTATCGATTTTATGACACCCTTGTGCATACTTTTGTCGGCGAGTTAATCTCCCAGCGTGTGACCGACAATTAAGTTTTATCAACATGTAATTAGCATGTAATCGCCGTGGGCGGTCTTATTTTTCACAACCCATATCTGGATTAACAATCGACGACCAATTAAGGAATTTAATTTTAGTACACTATGAAAATTTGTTTAACTCTTTTTCGCCGATTTCAAACTTTTTTGTCCAACAGTGTCACGATTTTATTGATAATTTTAGACGTCCAAAAGCGTCTAGAAAAGTGGTGCGATATTTTCTCGCATTTAAGAACTTTTAATGCGATTTTGCCGTTTTTATGCAGGAAATCGCGTCCTAGGAATATTCCTGGTTCACACTGATTCGGCCTGTATGATTTTCGAACCAAAGTATGGAACGAATTATCGGCGAAAAATGTAAAAATGTCGTGAGAAAAAACGCCGGTCGGCCGGACCGACGGCTCGATCAAACTGCCGGACCGAAACGAATTTGGCGTTTTCGCAACCCCTGATCAACCACATCTCATGTGACAAGGTTCATAACTCCTTATACATTTTTACTCCTGTGAAAATACTTACTAAGTTGAGCACGCTGTCTCCTGTGACAGCTCTTGTTACCTTTAAAATGGGTTTTATAGCTCATATTTTGTACCAAACGTGTCCTTGAAAAACAATAATGTGTCCTTGAATGTCCTGGAAAAGTCCTTGAATTTGAAGATGAAATTTCTATATGAACCATGACTAATTAGCACCTTAGAATCTGAGATGTTGATCCACTGAGTTCTAGGCTCTCTTGTTCTATGATTATATCCCATTATTTAGACCTAAGTTATCTATATCATTACTAAACAAAAGTCATTTAGTATCACCACAGTCATTTATTTGAATTTACGGTTTCCATTTAAACTTTCACTCCCAGTGTTAAGTCAATAGTTTTAGAAACTGTCTTTGTTTTAAATTTTCCCCTTGTTTAGAAAATGTCTTGATTTTAAATTTGATTTATTAAAGATGCCAAACAAAAATATTGTTGTGCAAAGATTTGATTTCTGGATGCATTGTTTTATTTAATGAAATCAAAATCATGAGGCATTGATTCTTGAGAACTTTAAAACAGCATTTACTATCATCTGTCTCTCAGAAACTTTTATTTGATTATTTCACAAAATTTAATATTCTTGTATGCCTCAATCCATCTTTCAGAATTTCATGGTTCAGGTTGTGTATTATAAAGTCTGTGCCACACTGTTTGGGGATTGAAGCATAAGTTGTGGATCTGTATGACATAGGCTTTAGCTTTATCTTAGAAGTTTCAACTTTAACATTTTATGTCTACATTAAAAATGAAATAATCAGTTAAAGTGATTGCATAACTTGTCATTAAGAATTGTATAATTGAAGAATGTGAAATTATGTTAAATACTGCAATAATTTAGGTTTGATTCTCAAACTTGGCAGAAAATTTTACAAAACTTCTTAGATTCCTCAATAGGTAAAATTATTTAGAGTGCCTCAGGTTTATCAAGAAAAGCATCTAATCATGTAACAATGAAATGCATTGCATTCCATAAGGTTAAAAATTATTGTTTCCTACAGTGTTTAAACAACTGGGTTATATCGAGTGAATGATGTTTTCTTTACATTGGGTTTTATATTCAATGATTTGTGTTACATTTCAGAGCAAGTTTACAAGTTTGTCTCTGGCATTCAAGACAGATATACAAACATTAGAAAAACGTCTTGAAATACAAGAAAGATCTCGTGATATAGCTGAAGACAATGTGGATAAAGAATTACAAGGATTACGATCTGGGCTTGAGGTAATATATAGACCTTATTTGGAACCCCAATTTATGTTTTTTCTATCCACGCACGGGGTACAAAGTTTGTTTCATATTATTGCTGGAAAGCATGAAACATGAATCAGATCCTATTTCTTTGTACACATATTTTCATTGTAACGATGAAAGTTTGTTTGTACCCTAGAAAAAAACCACAAATATTCCAAAAATTTCAGATATATTCTATTTACATTCAAGAATTAAAGGTTTGAAAAATGGTTGTCTAAAAAGCCATGAATGTAGTTTGTAGTCATTGTAGTATTTTGGTAGTCCAAGTTAAATTTTTGGTTATTCATAATTAAAAAGTAGTTGTCCTCAACAATCGGAAAATTTCTCAGTGTTTTGGGAACTTGTTAGACTTGCTTACTTATACTGTAAAAAGGTTATTGAAGGAAGTAGTTTATCAAATCATTTCAGATTATTAGACAATCTGCTTACTGGTGATTGCTGTCTACAAATTTTGTTAAATACAATGCTGGAGCCAAAAATCAAAGCGCAAAATTTTGGGTCCACCTCATCATCTAAAAAAGACTGCCTTATTTTATACAAAGTTAATTTGATTCATTTATTTCTTCAATTCTATGGTTATAATATTTGTTACAATTTCACTAAAATAGATTGAAACTTGTGTAATAAATAGTGAGGGTGAATAAAAGTATGTCAACTGATTTTATCATGTTTCAGTTTTTATGTAACAATAAAGTTAACTATGTTTGTATTTCAGACCCTTAATCAAATATGTACAGATCCTCAAGTTCGGGAAGTTTTATCTAAGATACAAAAACATATTGATATATTAGAGAAATCAACAGCTAGGGTGTCTAGTAGAGCTGAAGTATTTGGTGCCATTCAGCAGGTTTGTCTTTGTTAATCTCTGAGAATTTACAACAATAATAATAACAATAATATTAAAGACTTCATTTAACAAGGCTTCAGCGGCGGCCATGGCGTAGTGATTAGCATGTCTGACTTCGAATCCGAAGATTGCCGGATTTTTTAATTAAAAAATTTTGGCTAGTAGTTTAGCGAAACACAGGCAGGTGGTCAGGCGGATGGGTGTCCGGTGTCGTTATCAATAGTTTTCAATCTAGTATAATTCTCTACCATTAAAGGACAGATCTTTATGATAACATACCATGTGATGAACAGAATGAGAAAGTAACCACAACTCTACCTGGCTTTATCATGGACTATTTCCCTTTGTAATTTTTCCGTTTAAGTTTTTAAATCTGGCTTTAATGTGGTTTCCACATTACATTTCTTTTTATATTTATTTGTTTGGGGCTATTAGCCCCTATGATATATATCCACTTGGCCACATCAACTTTTGATCATGTTTAATGTATTATATAAACTATAGGAGAAAAGAATGAGTAAAGCTGTTGATATAATGGTACATCATGTAGAAAATATTAGAAGAGTACATGAAAGAGAACATGCTGAACTAGAGGAAGCTAGGTAATATGTTCTACATTATTATAATAACCTGAACTCTGGTAGAATTAATTGATAACCGCTTCTACCATGGTAGAGGGCATTAGGAATTTTCAAAATTGCAATTTTCTATGTCAATTTTAGGGCTGTGGATCCTTGAGCAAGTGGCTATCTGATCCGAACCACGATTCATGTGTAGCTATTAACGAATCGAACCACGAATCACCAGTAAATGGAGAAGCATACAGAATTAATGTAATAACAAAAATAAGTGAAGAATTACAGAAACTTTTACTAAATGGAAAACCATGTACACGAAACATTTCTATAACCAGGCGTTTTATGGGCATTTTCAGTGATAACATTTTTGTTTAAATGTGTATCAAATGAAATTTTGAATTAAATTAATTTTTTTATTAGTAGTGAGGCTCGTTTTCAGTGGTAATTAATAGATTGTGATCTGACGATTTCAGACGTGACAAATATTCTTACTCGATTTTCTGGTCTGGATCACGAATATCCAAGTACTCTGATACTTGCAGCAGCCTTTGTAAATACACCTTTGTAGATGATTGCAAGTGTTTTCCCAATAGCCCATGGTCATCAAACTCATAACATGTCAATATACCTTCCTCTGCCTTCACGCTGGCAGTATATGATATTTCTATCTTATAGCAGTTTTTGCCTATCAACATGGTTTTGTTTTAGCTGTTTGGTTAATACATACCTCACTGTAACTTGGTTAAAGTGTTTAGAAATAAATATTCAGCAAGTTTTTATTGAATTTCATATTTCCCCATAGAACAATGTTGAATTTCAATGGCTTTTCAATTTGATTGTTTGTACTGAATTTCACAGTAGTTTGAATTCTGTCCCATGTGAAATTGTCTTAAGATATTGTCTTGGGGAAATGCTGGAAGAATTGTGGTCTCTATTACATGTACACTGTATGACTGCAAAATTCAAGCTATAGTGCCATAGGCTTTAAGTTCTAGATTTCTGTTTATATTGTAACCACAACTTGTCTGTATTAATTAAAGCATATGAGTTCTTCTCTATAAAAGATGCCAACATGTTGGAGAAAACTGTAAACTATGCTTGTTTTTACACTTGACAGTTTAACCAAAATTAACAGTACTCCCTCATGATCACAATTTGTCCTATTTTAAGAAAGTTTATTATTAGATTTTTATCCCCAGCATTTCTCTACCAAGCGCCAACTCCCATTCATTTTTTTATTTCATTCTGGAGAAAAAATGTTTGACGAACATTTTATGGCATTCAGTTTTTTTTATTACTTTTTGTAAAACATTGAACTGGCAGATAACTAGAATATGAAAAATATATAATATTGTTTAATACAACAAGTGAATGCACTTTTGACTGTATGTAAACACTTCTTTGTTCTTGGTTCTACTGTCTTGTTCAGTGTTGTTATACTACAATTTTACAGGATGTCATTTTGTGATATATATCTTGTGGTAATTTAATCAAATATCTCATATATTCAGATAGTGGTGTGGAACACTGACATCTCATCTAGGTTTTATGTCTTAGGAAAATTACTTTGTCCTCATAGTTTAATCTAATATTATGAAAGCTTGTCCTAGGAATGTCTAGTCTTGTTTATCAATGATGTAATACATGTATGTTTCATTTTGACAACATTAATGACTGGTCCAGTTAGCTCAGTTGGTTTTGTTTCTGTGTACACATCTTAGGGTTTTTGGTTCAATTTGAGGGTTTTTGGTTCAATTTGAGGGTTGCTGGTTCAATTCCAAGGTGGGAATTACATATCCTAACAGAGTTAGGTCATGATGTATTGTGTACAGTCATACTCCATCCATCATTGTATTAAGTAGGGCAGTTGTCACTCACCAATGCTAAGATAATGTACTTAGTGCTAAGTGAAAATGGAAGCTTGGGTTCTAAGATCTAGGTCAGTTCTTGGTCAGTGAGTTGAACTACCTGCAACCCAGATATGACTAAAATACTGTTGAACATTCATTGAATACAAGTTACTGATTGAAGGTGCTACATTGTACAGGATTGTACATTTTCTTGTTGTACAGTTAAACAAAACCAGCAGATATATTTGATTATGAAGGACAATGCTTTTTGATTCACTTAGACAAATATATTGAGAGTTGCCCACAAGACTGTAGTAACTCGCTCTTTAACACAATGCTATTGCTACAGTCTGTTGGCAACCCTTGATATATACAAAAAGTACTCACAAGCAATGCTGTCTATTTTCAAACCTTTTATTTACTTACAGATTTTATCTAAAACTGTATGATATTGGCGTAAGTCCTTACATTTACAATCTATTTATGTTGATTGACATCTATAATGTAATGTTTTCATTCTTACAGACAGTATAATGATACAATTTACATAGATAATTGGTGGTCTTAGAACTATCATTGACAACACAACAATTTGATTTGTGAAAGATAAGCTATTTTGACATTATTGTCTGTGAGACTGTTCTATGTCCCTGATCACAGAGAAGGGAATGTTGTGTTTAAGTCTTGGTTTGCATTTATGGTGCTTGTTGCAGTTGTATGATAATTTTCAGTCATATTGCACTGACCTACCAGTCAACCCCCTCTTCGTAGTTCTTGAAGAAAAGGCTTGGATCTTTAGATTCAAATTTCAATCAGCTTTATGAGTATACTTTTGTCATTGGCTGATATCTGCCCTTCTTGAATTAACAACAAGTGCAGGGAAAATGTTTCTTGACCAAATTCATTGAGATATATGTAGGCCTTCCTTTGAATTGAACCAAAAACCCATTGATGTACAGTAATATGAATTACTGATTGAGCTATCAGTGTTGAATATAAAGCCTTTGTAAACAAAGGTTTGTCATCATTATTATTTGATTTATTCTTATTTAATATTCCTGTATATATTTATATTTTCCAGGAAGTTATTACAAGACAGTAGAACATTGACACCTTCTATAGATCAATCTGGTAGTATGTATTTATATCTTGTATATTATCAGTATAGTACATACATGTATATATTAACCTGCTTCTATGGGCTGTCTCTGGCTTCTTGTGCTTGAGTCATGTTTTCCATAGTATTTGATGGTTTTTTTCAGTGACAGCAATAAAATTACATCTTCAAATGTCAAAAAGAACCTGCATCGATAGCACAGTTGGTAGCACGCCGGGATTTGGAATCTTGTGTCTTGAAGGGGGTACGGGTTCGAATCCAACCTGGGGAGCTTATACTCTCCCAATAAGGTTGAAGAGAACTCAGAATTACTCCAGCTCAATTTAATTATTTTTGGCAGTTTTCTTACCAATAATAGTGATTGGATACTTGTTGTAGCAGTTTATTAATGTTAATGGCTGCAAGATGAAATTTCCCTTGGGATTGTTAAGTGTCACAATCTTAATATTGTAGCTATTTTGATGAGTTAGACATATTGATTATATTGGATGTATTGTCACTTGATCTGAAACAACAACTGGTTAGGTAAACAAGAACTTGTTCTTCACTGATTTTTCTTGCTTGACACATATTAATAATTGAATGCCATCAAAAGCCCTGTACATTTCTCTCTCCCTGAAATTTCCCAATTGATCCTATGAATTAGGTCATTGGATAAAAAATACCATGATTTTAAAGCTTCCCCGCTAGCTCAGTTGGTAGCACACAAGTCTACTGATCGAGGGGTTGTGGATTCAATGCCCAGACTGTGCATACTTTCGTGGAGCTTGGTCATGAAATTATTCCTAGAGCCATTCTCCCTCCTACCAATGATGCTTAATTATGTAGGACAGTTGTTAGTCACTGACGAAAGAATGCGCTTAGTTGGTTAACAGCTAAATCCAGAGATTTAGCCTTTCCAGGAACAGTGAGTAGGTTGACTGACCGCTGTTATATGACCTATATAATGTGTTGCTACGGCGGCGTTAAAACCAACAAAAAACAATACAATGTTTTTATCTGTATTTTAGGTGGTGAACTGTTGTCTAGGAGATCAGCATCTGTGTGTCAGAATAATATGTTCAATACTAAGGTATGTATATTGGTTCTAAATTATGGAGATTTCATGCTTTTTTTTTGTGGGGAGAGGTCTTTGGTAAAGATCTATTGCCAAAGGGATGTCAGATTACTTAATAACAATTTTTTAATATATTGTCATTTATCATGAAGTAAATTATAGGCCAAGTACATATTGATTTTCTTCGTGAAGCCTAGGCAAATAGTTTTTTTATTCTCTAAAATATCATTTTTTTAATCATTTGTTTCCTTTTTCCTTCTTATATATTCTATAACCCTAGACTGGTTGGACTTCACACTGATTAGAATCCCATCCTAAACTTACTTGTTGTTTCCTTAAGCAAGAAACTTTATCCAACTAGCTCAGTACAGGGGGAAGGGGGGGGGGGGCGGAAGCGGACTTGAAAGTGATTAAGTTGTGAGAAATTGTTTCACATTCAAGCTAAAATATATTACTTTAAATCCTGACAGGTATTTTCTATCTGCTAAATATGAAATAATTATATGAATAACAATAAACTGTGTAGTATACATATATGTACAGTTTGTACTGCTTACTGTGGCATTGAATGATGCATCATTAATTCATTATATTATAATATTTCCCCCCATGCTTTTATCACTGTTTGCCAATTAAATTTGTGATTGTCTATTAATATTTCTGTACTGGTTCCTAATATGTTAATTGAATAATAAAACATGCAATTTATCACAATGTTTTCCTTCCATTATTATGTACACTGTAGTTGATTTGTAAATTTTCTTGTTTAATTAGTTCTGACTATGATAGATATATAAATATATTCTGCACATTGTTTACTTGCTAGATATTAAACTAGCTGTGTTATCATGATTGCCAAAAACATCACTTGTAGTTTTCATCATAAAATATTTTAATCAGTAAATGTCTAGTTATATTTGTATTTAGATTTTATCCTTAACTTAGTAATGTATCATTTCTATTGTATAACTACAATTGCAGCCTCTAATGTCTGGCTATTGGAACCTGTCTGATCTGTTTATTTTCTTCCCACAGTTACTTGTATATGGATTTTAAGCTGTTAATCAAGATTTTATTATATCATGTGTCTTGGCTAACTAACCCAAACAGCTTTCCTGGACATGCTTCTTTATCAGAATGCATTTGCCCCTTCCACTAGTAGCCAACAACTTCTTCCTTGAAGGAGGAAAATGATCAGGATATTAAATACAAATGTATTCAATTTGTTTGGAAAAGTATCTAACCTACTGTGGCTGGAAATCAAACTTAAGTCCTAAACCATGTGCACTGCATCAAGGCTGAGGATTTCATGTAATACAAACAAATTGGGACATCTACTCTCCTGTCTGCAGATGATAAATGATTTTGATTTTTCAGATCTATCAACTTGCGTTGAATTTCATAGTCATCATGCTTCATTGTATGCTTATCATTTCATATTTCCTAAATGACAGTTTTGTTTTTACCAAAATTTGTTAAATGTTTTAGTTTTTCATTGTCAATATTCGAATGGGTTTAATAAGAAGAATACCTTAACCCTGTACCCACTTCTTCCCACTGTGTATATTTTACTGGTAATGTTCTATTTATAATTTATAATGACAGTTGGTCCAAGGACCACAAAGTTCACAATTGACACCAACAGCAGTGAAGGCTATAAAACTATTAAAGGTACCATTGTAATTATGTAGTATAATATTTTCATTTTATTGTAGATTCTTTATATCTCATACATCTTTATTCATATATACAAACTTATGATTATTTCACTTTTTTCCTCTCTTTTTTACTAGTGTTTTGTTTACTGTAATTATTCTTATTTTATGTCTATGAGTATGTGTTAGTGTATAGTGAAGTTTCAATCTAGAGATAATTTCATTCCAACCAATTGTTTTATAATAGCTTCTGGTATCACCTTATAACACTTCATAAAATGATACTGAATTTTTTCTCTAATCTGCACTGTCTGTGTTTCTTACCGAGAACATTCCCTGGGGATAAATGTTTTTCAACAAATTTATTAAGTGTTTTGAATGTGGGGTTCATATGTAAAAAGGCTTATATTGGTTTTTGTATGATCAAATGATGCGTTTTAAATATATGTATTTAAATACCTTACACTGGTAATAATGTTGGTTACTCAATTGTTATGACTGATTATGTATACAAGTAACGGAACCCCTTGCCTCGAGTTGACCGACTTGCCTATACTTTAAATTTCTTACCACATTTAGAACCGTACATCAAAACTTAAGTCCTGTCAATTACTGAACAAGACATAAAATCGAATTCATATCAAAATTGGTGTCAATGTTGTGACTGCAGCCTCCTTACCTTAATAGACCCCACATAAGACTGCAGATCGTCAGTTATCTCATTATACTTGCATTTGTCATTGAAACTTCACTGCATATTGAATGTATATTCCATGTACTTGTACTCATATTTGCTGTTTTGTTAACATTCCTGCATTTATCCATAATATACCTGCATTATTTTTGAATTTTATTCAACTGCCAGTGGTGCATACATTAACCCTGCTGATTTATATTCTAGACATTTGTTTGACGACCACAGTTCATAGATACTAGTAAATATTTAGTATATAGAATATTTAGATCAGTAAATACAGATGTATTGTTGTGAGTATTCAAATCAGTGGGCTTAATGTATGCCCCACTGACAGTTGATTAAATTTCAACAATATGATTGATCTAGATTACTGGATTAGACATTCTATTGGCTTATCCGAATGATTTTGAAAATTTTCAGTGATATCAAATAGAACAGAAAATAAGCTTGTACAGGATGATGTATAAAAGAGGTTCAAGAATTCTGCATACTACAGCATAGATTACTTCCTCAAATTGTCATCATTTTAATTCATGTATAAAAACTGTTATGACAAAAACTGTGTCACTCCCTTACAAACAATTTACAACTATCTCACAATATCCAAGTTTGGGCACTGCCTTTGTGAACAATATGAGTTTTAATAGAGCTTTAGGGTTGCCTGCAAGACTTTAGTAAGTGCATTGCGTAAAAGAGCAAGTTATTTCAGTCTTGCGGGCAACCCTCGAGCTTGTCTCTTTATAAAATGGTAGCCCTTATATCTAATTGGCAATCACATGATGTCTCCTACAGTAATAAAGATCATTGTGTATACTCCATTCATTTCCACTATAAACCTTACCAAGCTAAAGACAAAAGCCTTTAAGATTTTGCAAACAGTAAAAACCCAGGCAGACTTGCTGATGATGTTTAGTCTGAACTGGCTGTATACTGGTAGCTACTCCCATTGCGCTTGAACTAGATCTTCAATGGATAAACTTATATCTGGAATTCAAATATTTGGGTTTTTCCTGCTGTGCATACAAACTTTTACCATTACAATAAAATATGTGTACATTTTAAGAAAAATAAGATGTAATCTGTGTTTTGGGCTTTTCAGCAATAATGTTAAAAAACCAACTTTGTACCGCCTGTGCACTGATGGAAAAACCCATAAGTAAGAGTTTCTAGTTAGTTCTATTGACTATGGACTGTTCCAACTACCCAGTATAAGACAAGCCCATTATTTACATTCAGCAAGTTAAGGGTTAAATAGAATGTTGTATATTTTACAGACTTACATATTTAACTATAAGTTAGAAGATGTCATGTCAGCATGTAGATGGTTTATCTTCACATTCTACCTTCCTATTGTAAAATATATTTTGTACATTTATTATGTTTGTTTATGTTTTAGTTTCATTTCTGTTCATTTATTTTACTAGAATAGTTGATATATTGTATTGAAACTCTAGTTCTCTACTTGTATTATAAAGTTTTAAGTTTAACTATATTTGAATAAAAAAGGTTGTATTATAGTTTTGCACTGATCCATTGGTCAGCTAGTTTAGAAGTCTTTGTAAAAATATGGGATTGATCAGTAAAAGGTTAAACCATTTCTGTTATAAATTTACAGAGTTTGAGCATTGTTATATTATTGCACAAGAGTGGTATCTCCAGCTTGTGCTGTTGTTCAGTTATTTTTCCTTTCTTAGTACGTTAAAATATGTATACTTGACAGGCGTATTTTGCTTTGCCTGGCGGTGTACTTGTTTAATACATATAGGATATTTGTTTATTTCGTTGTAAGATCGATTTTTATTTCATGAGTGAGCTAAGGATGCAATATTTTTATGAGTGGCATAGCCACCAGTGAAAATATAATATCATTAGCTCACAAGTGAAATAAATAGATCTTAAACTGAAATAAACAAATTTTCTGTTTATTATATGCTTCAAACTGGCTTTTGTTAAGTTTAAGTTTGATAATAGTCATCAGAACGGCACAACCAAACAGTGAAAAATAACAAATTTATTTTTATTGTTTCAAAACAGTGGAATATCGAATTTTATTTCACCAATAAATCTTGGTATTGGATTGGGAAGCATATAATAAATATTTATCTTTTATTACATATATAAACTTCATTGTATGCAAATATTATCAAATGTAGCTTGTAAGCAATCATATATTAGACACATTATACCCTTGTATTATAATCAACTAACCTGACTTATAAAATACTATTTCAGCATGGAGCCTTATAGAATTAGTCCAAGGCCTTATTTGATTGTTTGTGATGTTCCTATGTCATGACCATTTTTTAAAATTATTGAGTTATTTTATAGCTTGACTTTGATATGAGAACCCAATATAATAATGACTCCTCATATTTTTTTAAAGGTCAGTTATTCTGTTTTGTAAATAATAAAATGCATAGAATATAATACACATGTATTTAAAGTTACATTACTAAGTTGTACACCCTTATACCAGCGCATGTTTTCCCATGCTTTATTAAATTACTTTACCTGGCTGTCACCCATTGCTTTATTAAATTACTTTGCCTGGCTGTCACCCATTATTCCCTATTGCTTCATTTCCTTATTGAAAGGTTATTCAATTGCTTGTCTATATTTCTATTCAATTCTTTATAACTTTCAGGCTAGAAGACGTGTCAGTGAAATTGCTCTACCTAAAGTACTTGGTGGTTCAGGGGCGGCAAGTCTTCACCCATCAGCTTCTATGGTAACTATCTTTCTGTCATATTTCAATCTGCGTTATGAGTTGTAAATATACACAGGCTTTTATTTTTTCTGTCTAAGGTTCCTTTTTTCTTGTTTCTATCATTTTGTAGCATTTTGGTTTCTACTCTTAAAATGTACTTTTCATTGAATCTCTTTCTTACCGAATGTAGATTTATCTTATTTGGTACTATGCTGTTTTTATTTTGCTATAATATTTATTACAAATATCAAATTTGGCTGATAGCTGATTGTTTTCTGTACTGATACACATTGTATAAAATGTGGCTGTTTGCTGATATAATGTCTTCTGTTCAATGTACTATTTCTGTAAGTTCTATCTATCCATATTGCTATATCAATATTCTCAAGTTTGGGTTTCTATCCATACTGTATTTTAAGTGTTGCATTAACATTACTGGTACTGGTTGACCTATCTCGGGACTGGGGATAACTGTAATACCTCTTGTGCAGACCAAATTCTTTTATGTCTTCTATGCAGCTTTTGTCTTGTTTAATTGTTTTGACTTTATTTTATTATATTATGTCCACTATGAGATAAGCTGTTTATTTAATCCTGTAAAGTTTGCTCCATGTACATTATAATGTCCCCCTTTGGTACCCTTGTACCTAAAATTACACAACGTTCCCTACAAAGATGTTTCCAGTTCAATGTAGTGTCAAAATTGGCTTCATCCCAGCAAGCAACACTTTCATTTTATTTAAAAAATCCATTAATCAAATTATTTGTCTGCAAACATTTAATCTTGAGCTTCTATATTTTAAATATTGCATCCCCCATATACAAAGTTACTCTCCTGGGGTCATATTAGGTCCTATCCTTGACCCTCACTCTAGGGACCAGCCCTGTGAGAAAAAGTAGATTTAAGACTTAGCAGTTAGGATCAAGTGTCTATATATGGTAGACTTAAAAAAAGTTGTGTATTCATGTTTTATTATTTGAACTTTAGTGAATGACTTTCATGAGTCTAACACCCAATCCCTGGGTGGGAATTTTTTAGAGAGGTATTCTGCTTTAATTGGCCAATCTTTCTTACTGTATACTATTTCAAAGTCACATAAGATTTCTTTTGAATTTTTTTTTTACAAATTGACATAACATACATGTAATGAATGCATTATAAATTTTCATTATTAAATCTATCAGCTGTCAAAATTGGTAAGTAATTGACACTGTTGTTGCATTTAGATGATGATGATGATGATGAATGTTATATGTATTTATGGATTAATTCTGATTGTTTCATTTTTTCAACCATTAAGTATCTGTATGTAATTTGATAAGCTTTATTGTAAAAATATGTACAAGTTTTGAAATGATAATTTTTTCTCAGTATTTTTTGGTTGCCTTTTTTTGTCTATATTTACATTAATATGAATTTTTTTTTCACATCCTTATGAAATTCTGAAGTTGCATTTTTTGTCTGTGTTTTTATGAAATAATTACCCTTTAGTTTTTCCTATTTTTTATAAGTAAAACATTTTTAGACTGTTCAGCTAATTTTGACATGGTGTCATGCAATCTCATATAAGAGCCTTGGTAATATGACAAAAAATGTAGGAAATATTTTTTTCTTATAATACTTCTTTAAAATTGACTTATTGCTTTTAATGGGCTTGTTCTATTCTATTATTGTTTATCGTATATATTATCATTTAACAACATTTCATTAAATCTATAAGCATTGATTGATTGATTAATGGCCGCATGTGTTTTTTTATTAGTATTTGGATTATAGACCTTACTTTTATCATGAAATTGACCTGTGGGGACAATATGAATACTAACTACATTATTTGGGGGGGGGGGGTTTGTCTCAAAGAGTGATTTAGAGATCACTAAATGTTGGCTTCTCTCTGACAGTGAAATGTGTCTATAAATGTTCAGTGTTATGATGACTGTCGCAGTTATTCAGGGCTATCCACGTTAACACATAAATGTTAGGTTTTAGGCATTACATTTATAACCAAAGCCTGAAAATGTAAAATAGATGGAGCAAAACTTACAAGGTTTTATGAAGTTGTTAACTACTTTAAGCTGATTGTCATCTTGGCAGCTCTGGACATTGTAGCATTCATTATTAGCTCTTAAGTTTGATCCCATAAATCTGACTGGTAACTGATAGATTTTAAATGTTAAAAAACTGGTAGATTCTTCCATGGGTCAAAGTTTCATGATATAAGTTAGTCAAAATATTTGTGTAGAAAATAGTTAGTGCATGCATTTGTGTGCATTATTTTTTTCTTTTTTTGTTTTGATTGATAATAATTTAGTGCTGCATGTTTATACTAGGATTCATTTTACGTTACACCCCGTACCCATAGAAACAGTGTTCCTAGTCAAACATACCATGCTGAGACTAGTCCAATATTCCGACTTGGAGATGATGATGAGGTAAAGTATTACCCCACCCACCTTGCATTATAATAGTAGATGTGATATAATATGTATTGGTAATACAGGGTGAACTTACCATGTGCCTAAATGTTAGAAATCAAAGCAAGTATTTGTACCGGTAGTTATTGTCATCAGTAAAAAAGTTGTAAGTTAAAGCACCGTTTAATGTCTGTTTCCATGAACATGTTTAGAAGACTTGTGATCATTGAAATCACCTTTTGACAGAAGATCCCTTAAAGTACCTAACAACACCTGTGTGGAGTGAAACATTTTTACTGCGTTGACTGAATGATCCATTGATATAATTATACATGCAGGATAATGGATTTAAATGACAAAGATTGGCTAAGACTGCAGCATGCTGAAAATCAAGTTTTTTAAATGTTAGAAAAAATGTGCAACTTGTAGATAATTTGAAACTTCATGTAGGAATGCATACATACATGTACAAATTTCCCACAGACTGTATTATTAGTGTGCAATAGAAATATAAAAAAGAATTTTAATACATGTTTCCATTGTAATCAAGGTCATACAGTAAAACCTCCCCAAACTAGTTCTTCTTGAAACTTGAAAACTAGAAAACTTTTCAAACAGAACAAATAGTCTACTCCCAAACTCATGGGATTTTGGGAGGTTCTGCTGAATACAGGTGCTTAATATAGTCAAAGTGGTATATTTTGCTTTGATTTGTAGCATTAGTTCATGTGGCATGTTCATCCTGTATAAAGTATTGTATTATTTATCATGCTGTAGATCTATAGATGAGCTTATCTTAGCTTCTTTGTTTGTTTGTGATGTTGTATCTGTTGCTTTCTTTAGCTTTCTCTCTGGTATTCCTGTTGTGAGTTTCAATCTTTCAAGCTTTATACATTGTGTCTTCTCACTGATATATTGTTGTGGCTTAGTTTTTCTTTTCTGCTGGTGATTTTTCTGTTTTATTATTTAAGTCTACACTTGATATATTGTTCACACATGTACAAAATATACCATCACGCATAGTTTACACATACAGCTTCATTATGCTAATTTAAAACTGGAGTGGCTAATTTTCTTGTTGTTTGTCTGGTGATTTTGTTCTCCATATGAAACTTTTCTTCGAGGTATTTGCTGTGGTAACATAACTTTGATTACCTACAAATTCAGAAATCTAGATTCCTTTTATGGCCATGGCTAAACATGTCCTTTCATAAAGAAATTGCTATAACTTTTCTTCCATTTAGGGAAAAATATTGACTCTGTGATATAGGCAAAAGTCTTAGCAAGTACTGGTAAAAGAAAAGCGTGCAGGAAAGCTAGTTAGGTGAATAGGCCTTTGCATATACAGTACAACCTCTCTTGAGCAACACTCACTGGGAGGGGCTAAAAAGTGTTGCTGTTCAGAGGTTGTTGCACTGCAGAGGCTAAATTCAATTAAAATTGTACCTGAGGGAAATATCAAAAGCTGTTGTTGTGCAGAGTATTTGTCCTGTAGAAGGCCGCTCTGCAGAGGGTGTACTGTATACGTCTTATATTGTATAAGTATATATTGTATAAGTCTTATAATCTTATAAGTATTGATGTATGGCATAAAATACAAACTTAAAATAATAACTATATCATGTTGATGTGTACTATGTGAAGTAAAATAAAGACTTTATTTATTGAGGAAACATTGATATAAGCACTTTAAATAATTGATTGGATCATTTATACAGCTGATATTTATCAATACTTGTGTACTTCTGGTTGTTTCTTAATATAAACCTTCCATTAGATAATTTCAAACATAGTTCAGATTGGTATTAACATGTTCAACCATATGTGGGTGGGGTAATATTAAATATAAAAATGATTTACTCTACATGTACTGTCATGTAATACATCATATTGTCCTCATTAAGAATCATGTTTGTTTTATCAGAATTTCTAGATTTTTGATGTTCATAATTATTTAATATCATATATTGTCCAGTAGTTCACTCAGCCTCTGATTACTACCCCCTGTTTTACATGATAATTAATGCAAAGTGAGTTTTTTTTCTCAAACTTATTGTTAAAGATAATGATCTTTATGATGATGTTTCATTTGAAATGAATATTACACTTAATTGAAGCAATATTTTTTTCTGTTCCTAATTTTATAGTATTGTTCAGCTATCTTATCACTTTCTACACCCTACAAGTTAGTTCAGTTAGCATCTCTAACTATAAATCCAGAAATTGTGGGTTAGATTCATTGGACTTCACCCTGATAGAGTTTGGTAATGAAATATTTTCTGCAGCCATTTTTCTGCCTACCTCTGTATAAAGAGAAACAGTTGTTTGACACTAGCAAGGGTTTGGGCTTAGCCCTAGGATAAAAGCTTTGGTCTAGAGATATATGCCTGTGCAGGGAACCTGAGTTACCTAGGTACCACCATATGACTTTAAATTCTTGAGATGTAGTTTAAAGTTACATATATTACTTTTAAGTTTCTATTTATGCTATTTTCAATTTTTGTATCTTTGTAGAATTATTATCCCGATGTTCTAGTCTGTATTAAGAAGTTATATTATTTATGTTTTGAGGTATTATCATGTTTGTTTCAAGTTTTTAGTTTTGAAAATGTTTAGTTAAATAAAGTTTTTGTAGGATTATTTTCATTGTCATGTCAAGACATTTTGATGATCATCTGATGTTTCATATGATTTTCTGATGTTATGTATGACTCTTGAATACTTTATGTTCTGTTTTGTCTGTTTAATATTCTTGTTATTTTATTGTTGGTTAAAACTTTGATCCAACTATCTCAAACTCTTCAGGGACTGTAAGTTGGTCAACTGACCACCGCAGTAATATGACTGAAAACATTGTCAAATAGCCATGGATGTAAAGCCCCAAAGAATTATCATTTCATTTTTACACATATCCATCGTTAAAAATACAGCCTGTTGTTGGATATGAGAGTTATACTCAGAAAAGCACTGTTTTCAATGGTCTATGGTTTACTTCCAAGCATTTGGTGTTTAGGTTTTCATGTTAAGGCCATTCCATCACAAAGATATTCATATCATAATCACTGGTTGCCAGAGTGTTATCTGTTTATGACATATTGCAACCATTAACAATGCATCTTTTTTTGATGAGCATGAGTTTTCCCGTTATATGAACTGTTATTGTGTGATTGTCTTGTTTTTAAGCATCATTCTTTAATCTATTTTGTTTCTTTTCTTGGATTTTACTGTGTGATCTGCCACATGTCATACAAGTGCCAGTCATTCAAAGATCTAAGATTTAATTTATTTTTTGTTCAATTTTTCCTTCAAGCATTTTCTTATTTTTTTGATGATACATTGTATTGCAATGCCAGCTCCAGAAATTCCATTTTTAGTTAACCATTTTATTTTAGCTAGCTTATTTTTACACACACACATAGTCAATTGTATTATAAAAGTTATTCTTATGCCAGTTGCTTTTCACCATTTTTCCTTTGCTTTTTATAATCTTTTTTATATATTTATATACTTGTATATTGCACATATTTATTGTAAAATAATTCACATTATATTATAAAAGAATATTTACTGGGGCACACGATATTATCAGCTGAGATTATGTGTTTGCTATACAAAAAGTCATTTACTTACTATTTTGGTATAAACTTTTTTGTGACAAGCTATATATTTGCAATTTGTTTGATCAGGAAAATATTCTCTCAAATATCCAGTAATCTTTTACTTTAACAAATGCATTTTGTTTTGATATGTGCTATTCAAGATGATTTTGATCTTTTTAGTGGTGCTAACTATTACAATTTCTTTGTTGGTTGTATCTAGATACATCTTAATCTTAATATTATAAAAAGCTGTTCTTACACATGATAGCCTCTTGGGTAGACTTCAGTTTCAATAGAAAATTAAAGACATATCAAGAAATAACATTAGATATTTTGAAGCAAAATTTTAGTCAATAAATCAATTATTTTTATTTGGCAAAAATGATGCTACAATTTTTTTAGTGATGAGTTATGATGTCTGATTTTAATGAAAATCCATAAAAGTGAAAGAGTAAGTATAATTTGTGAAGCATAATCTTGGCTGAATTAATGTGTCTTACCAGTATATTATACAATGAAGGTACTTTTTTGTACAATTATATTTTTATTGTTGTATTCTCTCTATTTCTGTACAGGGTAGTAACTTAAATACAGCTCATCTTGATTCTTCTACAAACACTCTTCATTCAAACTTAGATCCAGTAAGATTGTTTCTGATTGGCTGTTTATGTCATGTGACTTCCTAATCAACCAATCACAAAGCATGTTTTCAAATGATAATAATTTATTAATCATAATGTTTAGATGATTATTTAATTACTAACATGAGTATTGAGAATACTAGTTGTGTTAAGTCTATAACAGAGCTTAGTCATGAAGTAATTTCTGTAATAAAATTGTGAAGTGAGATTAAAAAGTTTGGATTTATAATCAACATGCATGTGTTTGTTATTGCCAAAATGTCTGGTCACTATCAGGGTCTAAGACTTTCTATTTACTCATAGTCCCTGCCTCTAACATTCATATTTGGTCACTCAGTTTATTAAATTACAATTTGTCCGGTTTGGAGAGTGATCCTGTTTAGAGAGGGACCTGTTTGGGGAGGTTCTACTGTATATAGTGACCACAACACCTAATGTGTTCAACTGATGTGTTCCACTACAATTTTGTTCGAATCTTTTAAATGATAGCAGTACCTTAAAATTCTAATCTTTTGAAAAATTTATATAAAGACATTTCATTCCGATGGTTAATAATTATATTACTGTTCACAAAACATGATAAATGTGTCTGAAACCAATTACCAATTATTTAGAAATAGTTCATACAGTCCAATTTTCCATTTTTATCTATACCAACATTTCAATGTCAGTCTTGGCTATGACATAGTGGAAGAGCTTTACCCTTCTATGAACATTTGACAATTCTGTCAATTTTCCTCCCCTAATGAGGTATATGGAGAAGTTTCCAGCCTTGTGGAAAGGTAGATGAGTACTGGTTATTGACAAGGATCCACGAAAGCTAGATTAGGTGCGCTGGACGCTGTTATATGACCTATACAATGTGTTGCTACGGCGTTAAACCCATTAAAACAAACAAGGTTTGGGAATATTTATTTTCCTCCATAGAGGAAGATGTTGTTGACTTCTTGTGAATGGATAAGCAAGCTCTGGTTGCAAAGTGTTTCCAGGGTGACTGGTTAGTTGAGTTTGTTGTTGTTCATATATATACATGCATAGAAGTCCCTGTCAGCTGTGAAGACTGTTAAAAACATTGTTGAATATTTCCCTAGATGCATGAGTCCTTGTATGTCACAATACAGTTTCTTTACCCTTGGCAACCTAGCTTCAATGAAAGTCCTGCAAACCATTGTTTTCATTATATTCTCCAATGTTTCATTATATATACCCAATGTGAGCTATATTTTGTCAATAAAGCTTTTAATTAGATTATTATAGGTTTGTTTACCTAATTTGGCTGCAAAATTGTGCTTTATATTAGGATTTAGTTTTTGTGATTTTGTTTGTTCCAGTAACATTGAAATTCTTTGCTGTAATGAATTAAATGCTGTTACAATTTCTAATTGAGATTTTTCAGTGTATTAGTAATAATTTTATGTCAAATTTTGATTTTGACTTTATAAATGGTATCCTCAACAATATTTTACACAATTATACGTATGACTTATAGTTAAAACTTAAACTAACAACAAATTTAGTTTGGTTGTAATTTTGTTTAATAAAACGTTAGGGCAAAATATATGTATATTATTGTATTTGGTAGTTGGTGTAAAATAATGTTTCAATATGTTCTATATGTTTGTGTATCAAACATTCGTGTGGATTATAATATCAAGTTTACTTAGTTCTGATGATAAGAATTCCTTCTTCATAATGGGTCTGAGCTAATAGAATTTGTGAATGGAATCCATGCTCAAAACTCTGGCTTTTTAAGCTGTTTTGTCAACAAATTGAAGTTATACCTTTTAACTCTCACAGAATAGAAGTATTATTGAAAATTGTGTTTAAATATAATGGTGTAAGGGTTTTCATTATTTGTGTCACATCTTTATAAAGTAGCCATTTAGAGATGAATGGGTTTTATGTAAGGATTCCTTTCTCCAGTTTTAAAGTTTTATATATTATCATGTTTATCCTAACTACATGTTTCTATTATACTATATTACTATAGGATGCACGTAGTAGATTACAGGCAGTTATAGCTTCTACAGCGATGAAATCAGCTGTAGCTAATACATTAAGACGTGCATCATTAGAGAAACAAAACAATGTACAGTCAGTATCACCTTCAGCTACTCCACCACAAGTATCTAGAGATAACTCTACTGATAGGTAACATATTACATATTTCTATTGACCTTTTTCCCTGATGTATAGTAGTCAGGTGTTCTTGACTATTTTCTCTTGGAACAGGATCAAATGGGACCTCATCCCCTGAGCTAGTTGGTCCACTCAAAAGCGGGGCAACTTCCAAATACTTGATATCTGGATTTCATATATCTTGATTTTTTACCTGTGCTGATATGGTATGGACAATGATTTGTACACAGTATTGCTGAAAATTATGTATTATGTAAATTATGTACACTAACTTTTCATTGAAACTGTGCATGTTTGTACTGCGAGTAAAAACCCAAAAGTTCGAATTCTAGTTGATTCTGCTATAGCCATTTTTTCCTAGTTCTGATTTCTGTGTACTGTAATTCATTGGTTACATGATAGGATATTATGCCAATCAACTATTATGTAACATGTCATTCTTAACAGTCCTGAATTAAAAGTTGAGCAATTTTGCTTTGCCTACTATGAATAAAACATCTTACATTTGTAGTACCATTTAACTGGTATTAGAAAAGTTGTGCTGCCATAGTGCCCTCTCAGTTATATGGAGTAAGCTAAATTACTTGGGTACTTTGGGTAATCTTTAACTAATCTGGGTTAGCTAAAGCTAAAAAAACAAATATTACTTTACCAAAGTTATAAATAAAAGTTTTTGTAATGATATGTTTTCTATGTCTTTCAGTGGTAACAAGCAAAGTAATGATACACAAGAGAATTCTAAAGAGAGACAGAAAAATATGGAAGAAGAAGCGTTCAAAAAAGGGTATGATTATATTTTTATTCTGTACTGGATCACATACTTGTAACTGTATCATTTCATGGATCCCATGTCTAGTATTCTGCTGATTTGCTGCAGTATTTATCCAATTTTATTACATGTAACATAGCTAAAACAATTTCTATCACTTACATGTTTTCTCCCATCTCATTACAAAGCTATGACTGTAGACTGTAGTAAATTTAGAATTTATAGATATGGTGCAGCTTGTATCAGTGTTCTACAGTGAAGATAAGTTAGAACTGAGAAATCTATGTACCATGTATCTTGATGTGAGCTCATAAAGTAGATGTTCTGTTCTGTTCTAGAAATCCCTACTAAAAATGGCAGAATTATACATAACATGCATGCAATCAAGTCTTTGAAATTTTTTTTTCAATGAAAACTTGAGAATGCTGAACATCTTATTGAACAGAACAAAAGGTTTTTAGTTTTCTAGGATTTAAATGTTCAAAATGAGACTATAAATGAGAAACTATCAGAATTTAAACAATCTCAGGTTCTAAGGGTTTGAATTTCTCATGTTTTAGGTGGCATTTTCTTGCTTTGAATGTCATTATATACATTTGGTTTTCAAATAGGGTGTACATTATTATATACTATACAATACTATGAAAGAAATTAAGTTGAATTTTGAATGTCCCAAACTCCCAAGTAATGCATAAGTAATGTTTTTTACCATTTTTTTACAGATATGAGCAAGGATTACGTGCTAGCCTTGGTCAAGATTTATCAAGTCTAAGAGAACAACAGAATCATATCAATGAAAGTCTTGGTGATATCATGGATTCTATAGACAATCAAACTGAAGAACCAAAGTAAGATTTTTGTTAATTATTTAATTGAAGTTTGAATAAGTTTACTAGTTTATCAACACTCTTAATTTGTTATGTATGCCAGATGACTCAAACTTTTCTTTACTAGTACTTACTAAACCATTCAGCAAGAAGCCTACAACTTCTTTTAAGTAAAATTTTATGGAACATAAAATTCTGCTGCAGTCTGGAATCAAAACTTTTACTTCTGGATTCAATCTTGTGACAGGCTATGGCTCTATCTGTTGTAAGAGAATGTGATGAGGTTTTCCTGGTTGTGGCCTTAGGGAATAAGCTATCAATATTTTGAGACTGGTGCTGATGGTAAATTGAAAATGAAGAATTTTGATTATATCTAAACAACTTGGTTCCATATTAAACCCTTATTACAAACACAACTGTGTGTAGATATATGATCATATGAAAACAAATTCAGCTTAGGTCTACCATTTTTGTACCCCGTGCTTGTCAAGATTCTCGATCTAAGCTAGTATTGAGAATCTTGATAGCCTCTGGGAACGAGAATTAGGTCTACTGATTCTCCCAATTATAAGGACATATTAATAGTTTGACTGACCACTTAATATATACATTAAATTTATTCAAAAGCAGCATAAGTACCATGACAACAAAGCCATCGAATAACTAGCTAGTTTAGAACTTTATATTTATACCCCCGCAAACGAAGTTTTCGGGGGTATGCTGGAATCACCCTGGTGGTTGGTTGGTTGGTTGGTTGGTTGGTTGGTTGGTTTGTTGGTTGGTTGGTTGGTTGGTTGGTTGGTTGGTTGGTTGGTTGGTTGGATATGTGGTCTGTCCCAAAAAATTAATACATTTGTAGTATGTTTATTTCTTAATGTATTTATATAGAAGCTGTTATATACCATGATTTAATGGTGTATACAAAACTCATGTAACTATGGAAACATATCTCACTTGTTTAAAATATTTAATTGCGTTATATATTTTAAATCTAATTAGATAACTGTATAGTTTGCTTTTTTTCTCAATAGATTTTTTTCTTATCTTATTTTATAGAATTTGCACAGGCGTTTACAGTTGATGTTTATATGCATGTTATATCAATTCCAATTCAAAATGGCCGACTTGCGGCCATCTTGAATTCTTTTTAATTTAGTTTAATTACTGTATGCTTATTTCTCAATAGATTTTTTCTTAACTAATTTAGATAGAATTTTGCACAGGCGTTCACAGTTGATGTGTACATACACTTTAACTCAATTCCAATTCAAAATGGCGGACTGGCTGTAAATACAGTCAATACAGTCTTATTTTGACTTATTACCATACATATTTTGAAAAGAAATTGCATACAAGGTCTCAACTAATACAGTTGATCAGTATGACTATTCTTCATCAATTTATATTCAATATGACTGACTGGCAGCCATCTTGAATTTTTATTTAAATTACTGTATAGTACATGTATGTGTTTTTTTTTTACTCAATTTTAGCCAAATTTCGCTCCAAAGTCTTTATTGATGTAGTTGACTCGTACATGGATTTACTCTGGATACAAATTCATTATCGCAGACTGGCAGCCATTTTGACTTTGTTTAAATATTTGTATAGTAAGCTTATTTCATTACCAATTTCTTCTTGCTGAAGTCTGATTGATTTATTGATTGATTAATTGGGTTTTACGGCTTATTAATGCAAAAAGGTCATATTACACCGAAAACAATTGATGATACTATTACTTCAATAGAGGTATGAATGTGTTAAATTGGTATGACCAATTCTACATCGCAAAATCACTATTTTATCTCGGCGATTAGAAAATATGATGGTACAGACTCAATAAGTTCTTTAAGTGAGTTAACTTTAAAATGTTTGTCACGGATGTATTTAAGATCCTGGCAGTCAAGGAGAACGTATTTGACATTGAAATGCTCGTCACATGGTATACATTTGGTGCTCTCTTTTGAGAAAGTATGAATGTGTTAATATAGTATGACCAATTCTACATCTCGTAGTAACTATTTATCTCATTGATTAGCAAATATTATTGACGAAGATGAATCAAGGGTTTATGGCTTTATGTCATGTAACTTATTAAATATAGCATTAGTCCACATTGTTTGCCATTTTGAGTTGCTGAAGTCTATTATGTACTGCTACTTTTATCAAATTCTTATTTTTGAACTTTTTTTTGATGTATTGATATTTTATCAAATTCATAATGGCTGATTGGCAGCCATTCTGAGTTTTTCTTTAAAAAGCAAATGATTTGATGATTTTTGTACAGACTTTGAGAAAGTAAGCAATTGTTTAAGTTGATGTGCTTGGCATTTTCTTAAGTGGAATTCAAAATGGCTGACTGGCAGCCATGTTGGATTTTCTAATATCTTGTATAGCAAACTTCTTTTTTTTCTCACCTTATTTTGATAAAATTGTGCTGACAAATTCTTGTTGATGAAATTTTTATAGACCAATTAGTAGCCATCTTGATTTTTTCTGTAATGTTGAGAAGAAAACATCTTATTTCGTTATAGCTACATGAGATTTTAGATATTATTTTAACTTTACTACTGTGAAAATAATTATCGGTAATTTAAGCTTTCTTATGGGGTTTTTGTGAAATTCTTGATACAATATATTGTAAATACTAATTGTTTGATTTATATTGTGTACATTGCTGACTACCATTTTTACAATTGCCTTATTTTTTACTTATTTATAAAAACATTACAAACACATTCTACATTTTGCTCATCTGGTTACAACATACTCCTGATGAGTTTAAATATGATCACTCTTTGTCTGTTGTTCCACTTTACATTCATAATGACCAAATGGTGTTCATTTTCATGTAAAAAATCATTTGAAATATGACAACTCTGTTCATTTTGCTTTTTCATAAATCTATAGTGAATTACACTGTAATTTGCTGTTTATTTCCAATTTGATATTTGCATCCTATTCTTTTTATGGTTTTTATGTTTCTTACAACATTTAACCTTTTGGACTTCCACAATGTTGACTTGCTTTTATCTTGAAATGTTGCTGTTGCGGGGGTATTTTCGCCACTGGTGGCAGTTCTAGTTAATTATATTTCCAGCATGTTTTTGGTCTCAAACTTGTTAATAGCTTTTGTATCTTATTTATAAATCGATTGTTAAAGTTAAACATTTTATGTCATTGATGAAAATTTTCAAGGTAGGTCCAAAGTGTAGGATTTTTTGGTCTTGAGAAGGGTTCTATTTTTGTGTAAAAGCTGTGTAAATTCAGGATTTAGAGAATTTTCAACTTTTACTTGTGGTATTGTTCAATTTGTTCAACTTTCAGTGGTGCATACCAAGGACTAAACGAAAAACTATCGTAACTCCCTTTATTTTCAAATGGAGTTACAATAGTGTTTTATTTAGCCCTGGATACATTAAGTGGACTGATTTAAATTTAATTTCTTCAATCATGAGTACAGAAATCCTGAAGTAAATATTCAAATCGGCAAAGAAAATGTATGCCCCACTGACAGTTGAATGGAACTTAACAATACATTTGCATTATATTACAAAATTATAATTCATTATCTATTCTTGTATATTTTCAGGAGTTTAAAAGAGATTTTAACAGAACGGTTGCAGGAGAAGATTCCAAAGTTTACTATATCAAGTTGGAGAATTAGAATGACTTTTAGTTGTTTCTTTATTGTAATGGCTATTATATCAATTATCATGGCTTTATCACCAGTCAGTATGGGTTCTACTGTATGGTTACATAACCATGGTAAACCTCCTGTATAAAACATGACCACTAGTATACCTTAGTCTGAGTCTGGGTCACACTATATGCTTGACTCATGGATGAGAAGTTTTCTTGGCAGGGACCCATGTAATCAAGCATCTTGTGACCAATTTTAGTCTTAAATCCTTAAATATTGTATTGTTAGATTATTGTAAGAATTTTGATGATATGCTAACCTGGTTCTGAAGTTAGAGGGGTGGGGCATTGAATAATGGTCATTTTCTTGTGTGAAAGCTGATGATATCATAGGTTTCTAAAATTTGAAAATTATTATATTTCATTCTTTTGTTTTAGTATGTCAGGCAAACTTCTCAATTGGTGGTGTTCATTTTAATCTGTAATCTTTTAGCGCTAATCAGGTTGTCTAATTCCTAAAAAACTAAGATTATTTTCATTGATGTTTTGTTTTTTAATCATATACTAGGATGGGAGTAATAATATGATAAGATCATTTGATTTGAAATTGCCTTTACAAAAATAACTTAAATTGGATACTGCCATTGACAAGTTGTGTGTATATTGAAAGGTGATAGACTCTTGACTATGACTTTACTTTTGGTTAGTTTCAAATGTCTCTTTTATAAATTGTCTTTCCATACTAGAATATCTTTAAGTATTGTGGTTAGCTTTCGTTTTTATATGCAAATTGAGAGTACCATATCCAAAGACATTTTATTTTCGAAATACTTTTTATTTCGCTTTGTGGTTATTTATTTCATTCATACACTCAAGGACCCTATATAACAATTATATAGTCCTTGATACACTTTTATGTTAAAAGTGTTATTTTATTATTTTAGAGTTAGAAAAATTGTGTTATATCATTAATCAGACTTTTTACCTGCCATAATTTTTGTATTCAAATAAATGTATGTATTTTTTAAAATATTAAACCCAACACTATTGAACTTGCCATAAATGGTCGATAGATTTTTATACCCCCGCTTCGAAGAAGAGGGGGGTATACTGTTTTACCCTTGTCCGTGCGTCCGTCCATCCGTCCGTCCGTCCATTACAAAATTTCCGTCACAGTTTTCTCAGCAACTATATCATGTAGCAGCCTAATACTTTGCATATTGCTTCATCCTATAGTCCCATATGGTGTAAAGCGATTTCATGCTCCTTGCTCATCTACTTCCTGTTTGTCGCATATTTTTAGATTTTGGCGGGGGTATCACTAGTGAGCATTAGCTCACAGATTAACTTGTTCTTCTTGTCCCTTTATTTGTATCACCATCGTCATAGATATTAAGTGAAGTATAATATAAAGAAGAATCATATTAATATGCTAACATGTTGAAATGTTTTTTATTGTACTCATCTTTTAATCTGTAAACAGACAGCAGACATTGAGTACTAGGCTTATAATTATTCTTGACATAATAGTCTTGTATTATTTTATCAAATTTTATAAAGTGATCTTTGTTTTTATTTTTTACCATTATTATCTTGCATAAACATGTACATTCATGAGTGAAAGTTTTCAGTATGGATCCTAGTGTTCAGGACTAGGGACTAAAAGGAGTTTTTTCTGTGTAAAGTTTTTGAAATTCAGGATTTTGAAAATTTTAAACTTTCACTCATGCATATACATGTAGTTTAATGCAATTGTGTTCAAATGACTTTTATTTTTTGTTCGTAAAAAATTGTCAATTTTGGAGGCTTTATTAAAAATTTGTGTTTAACTACATTCAATAAAGTTTATTGTACTTTTTATTTAGTTCTGAAGATTGTATATTAACAGCAAATAGCTACCTGCACAAAAATGAGTGCACAGCTTATGTTATACATGACTGTATTGTCTGTGTGCAAGAATGGGGTCGAGTGTGAAGTTACCTCTGAAATATCTAGTTCTGTATTTGTCATGTTAAAATTTAGGGTAGCTCCCATTCTCAGACCCAAGGGGTATCAAGATACTCAGCTTATTGATAGAGTAAGAATCTTGGTATCCTCTGGATGCAATCCATTCTTGCACCAAAACCCTAGCTATTGTAATCACTTGTAACCAGTTTGCTTATGTAAAAGTTTACTTGTTTCATTATAGAAATCCAAAGACAATGTGATATGTAAATAGATAATGTTTATTATACTCCTGTTACCCTTTATTATTATACTTGTATATAAAACCCTTGTTTTTTGTGTGTACATATGTTAATAAAGTCTTATGTAAAATGTTCTTTTACTTTGTTTTTTATTTTTAGACCTATATTTTTGGTTGGGTTTAACGCTGTAGCAGTGCAGTGTATAGGTCATATAATATGGTGGTCAGTCAACCTACTCACGAATCCTTGAAAGGGTTAATCTCTAGCTGTTAACAGTTACTAGGCTCATACTTCCTTCAGTGACTGACAACTGCCTATCTTGATCGGTGGTAGGGGGAAAATGGACGTAGAAATTATTTCATGGCCAAGCTTCATGAAAGTATCTTTGTTATATTAATGGATTTTAGACAGAATATCAATCTCTGGGTCCTCAGGGACCTTGGTGATAAGTTATCAAAGTGAAAGACTTATGGTCCTCACTGGTATTGGTGTAGTATTGTTAAATTTATTTAACTTTCAGGGTTGCATACATTATTCTTGCTGATATAAAATCTCACTATAGTACTCTGTACTTATGATCAGTAAAAATAGTAACCCATAATACACTGAACAAAAGTTCTAACCGATCACTTTTCAAATTTTGACTATTTCATAACGGGCAAATGGATCCTTATTAAATTTTGCAGAGCCGATTTTTGTGTCGTTTTCTACCGATTTGTAGGAAAAAATAATTTGATATGTTTTATGTTTTTTCACTCATAAAGTTAACAAAGATTTATGCAAAGTGAAATTTAATACTCACCACTCTCTGCACGATTTTTTCGTGTCAAAATGTGTAAACCACACCCTGTGTGCAGATTGAGTGCATTGGACCGTATCAAATTATTTTTTCTTACAAATCGGTAGAAAATGACAAAAATTAGCTCTGCAAAATTTAATAAGAATCCATTGGCCCATTATAAAATAATCAAAATTTGAAAAGTGATCCGTTAGAACTTTTGTTAAGTGTAAAGTTAATATAATAATTAATATTGAGTATTTAAATCAGTGGGGTTAATGCATTGTATATGTACCATTGACAGCTGATTGAAATTTAACAATATATGATATCTAATGCAAGTGGTCCTTTTCCTAATTAGATAATGGTCATGGTTAGTGCAATTCTCACATTTGAATTGATCATCTAGAAATATTGTGCTTCTCAGAAGTTGCACATTGATTATGAAATTATTGAGCAGAAATTTTGGCTGCAGACAAGCGAAATTTATATTCAATTTGAACATGGAATGGTTGATTAAATTGGAATGGCTAACAAGAACTGCATGGAAGCAATATAACAGATAATGCATGATTGATTGGATAAAACTGGTGTGTTGTAGAATGAAAAAAATATCTAATCTCTGTTAAACCTTCTTTGTAAGTATTGTCAGTAAAGTTGCCAGTGGGTTAGACTGTGACTTATGTTATTGCATTAATTATGTAAGAACACCATAATGTTATTTGCTTGATCAAACCATGTGTAATGTCCTTCCAGAAAAAATGTAAATAATTAGAATGTAGTAAATCATAAAATTTTGTTTTTATGTTCCTCATTTATTCCATATAAATCTTAAAGCAGAACCTTTTAAAGATTTAATGTATTCTAAGTATTAGCCATAATTTCTTATTACATTAAACGATTTTAATCTAGTTACCATGAGTATTTATTTATAAAATTCTTGGCATTTTATGTGCCTGGGTGGAGTAGAACATTGTTTCTTGCTGAGATAATGAGGTTAAAACCTGAGACATTTTGATCCCTACGGTGACACCATCCTGCATCCTATCACAGGTGCACTATCCATACATGGTATAGGTCTACTTGTAGATTACAAACCGTTATCTCTGTGACAAGACATAGTATCAGGATTGAAAACTTACAGCATGATTGAATGATTACTACAATAGTCATCTTACTGAATATGTCTATATCTATGGGTGCAAATATTGACATTTATATTGGTGGGTTATTGGCACTCAATCAAAAATGCAAATATTAGATAATCAGAAAATATGTTTTCCATCACTGTTTTTATACCATCATGCTGAAGCTTTTTAACATAGTTGCATAAAACTGTTTTGGTCAATAATCCAACCATTCAATTAGCAAGATTTATACAGTTTATCAAACAACATTTAAAAAAACACCAATATTAATCATCCACCAATAATAAGACATCTATACAGTATTGGTGTACATTAAAGATTATCATCAATCAATCTAATCTGGGTTTTATTTTACAACTGCTTTGGGAATCCCACAAACTGAGTAAGCAGCAAGTAGCTAGATAATCTGACATCTGATTGCCATGTGACCATGTTTAGAGGATCAGTGTCTATGAGGTTATAACTGTCACGATATACCGGTATATTGCAATATGCAGCTGCAGCAATATGTACCGTAGTACGAATTTAACATACTGGTATTAAGTGAATTTTTTATTTTCATTGAAAATTCTTCCTTTTGCCAAATGAAAGTAGCGAAATGTCAGTTTTCCATGGTTCATTTGATTAAAACTTAAGTTAAAAGAATTTACACAATCTTGGAATGTTCCAATGCCCAGTTTTTTTCCAGGCACTTTTCCTACAAAATGCTATAACATACTTATTTTAATACTGAACAGTTCTTTAAGACTGAAGTACATTTGTATTACGCAACCTGTCTTTTGATTGCAATGCAATATATATCGTGGTACGTATAGCGATACGATTCTAGTGCATCGCAATATACAGTAATATGCTTCTGGTGTATCGTGACAGCCCTAGTGGGCTTTACATAATTTGACCAAGTCTTCCTTCAGCACCAACTATTTCTGGGGCATGATATCCTCATCATTATAAATATAAGAAATAACAAAGACTGAAGTAAGATTTCTAATTTGTAATGTTATTTAATGTTTTGAAGCATAACATACAATGTATCACAGGTGATAAAAATAAAGAAATAATACAAACATTATGTTCAGCAGATATTTATATAATACATAACTGGCATTTATATAACATACATCTTATATACATGCATATAAATCTTTGATATCTTTATACAGATCTATAAATAATAAATCTATGTAGTACATGTAAAATCTACATGTTAACTTGTATTACTTTATAACACTGATCATTATGTGGCAAGTCCGTCTTTGGGACTCCATGTACCTTACAGATATGTACATAGTATTTTTAAGTTGAATATATAGAGAACATTTGTCAATTTTGGTGTAAGATCAATTTTTATTTCATAAAGTGAGCTAAAAAAACAACATTTATATGAATGGTGTAGCCAAGAGTAAAAATATGGTTTTTCTCAGCTCACTAGTTCAAACAAAAAGATCAAGTGGACCATGGACGGAGTCCACTAAAATCACCTTCCGTCCAGTAACTTTTAAAATGTAAGTGGTCCCATGGTCCAACAAGTTTTTACAGCCACCCATATTATTAATTCAATAAAAATCATATATTTAGTAAAATATTTCAGGTACAAAAAACAGTAATACATGTAATTCTGTTCACTTCAAATATTTTTCCACATGTCTATTCACTATATCGTTTATTCAATTTTACATTAAATTTTGCAAAATTATAAAAATGGACAGCATATTTTAACAAATAACTAAGAATTTTTTTTCCAGTAAACTTTCTTTCAGTCCAGTAAAAAACACCATTTTGCTGAACAAGTGCTAATGAAAGTTAGTCGTAAAGACAGGACAATAGAAAATGTCATGAACACAGAATAACACAATTAATAGTCCGGCCAACACCAAGGATGACCTTGCACGAAATGATGTAGAAAATTTTATTCAATTTATTGGTAGACATGGTCTTACTAGTTCCAAATCCGATTGATGCCACTTTGTCATCCTTGGGCAACTCCCAGAATCCAAGATGGCGACCAAGATGGCGGTTAGAGGCTAAATTATACATGCAAAATGTATTTTTACACGTTATGGTCTAAAATGAAGGACAAAAGTGATTACAACATTTGTAAATCCAGTTTGTTAAATTTTGTTAATTATAAATAATTTTTAAAAATTCAAAATGGCGGTCAAAATGGCGTCAAAATGGCGGACAAAGGCTTTTAGCCCAGTATATAAAGAACAAACTTGCAGAAAGAGACTGAGTGGTGTAGAATTTTATTTACTTATAGAATAGTTCATGTCATTAAAGAAACCAATTAATTTCACTAAGTTAAAAGTTATTATAAACTATTATAAATCCAAAATGGCGGCTAAAATGGTGGACATGATCTAATACTTTAGTGTATACTAAACATATATGGACGGTAACAAACACGTGTGGGTTTAAGTTTCAATGTTTTTTTGTTTTTTGTTTGTTTTTATTATTAATCTTAAACTCTCCAGTTTGTAAAACTACCCACCTGATCATCTATTAACAACTCAAGATTCAAGGTGGAGACCAAGATTACGGTTACGAAGCAAACTTAACCAATTCAATTTTTTAGCAATAATGTATTGTAAATAATGAAGTGTTTTCATAATGATATAGTTATTTGATTGAAGACAGTAATATAAGCCTTCGGCCTGCGGCCTCAGGCTATAATAACTGTCTTCAGCCAAATAACAGGCCAATATGAAAGCACTTAATTCACTGTCATCGCAGATAGGGTCCCTCAACCAACATTCAAAATGGCAGCATTTTTTTGTTGAAGAAAAACACTGCCTTCATGAGAAAACTCGGCCATTATGAAATTCGGATCCAATCAAAATGCATGTATCTCATATTAGCCGAGGTATTTATGAAAGGGCGTGTTTTTCATGATGGCCGAGTATTTGGTTATAATGCCGTTGTGAACGCCTTAGTATCAGCCCTGAATTTGAAGTCCAATATCATACAATTAATTAATAATGTTACTTATTTACTGGATTTAATGAAATGAAAATTTGATAAATAATTGGAATGGACAAACTTATTTAATTTCCAAAATGTATGCCATTTAAATTAAGAAAAACGGGAAAATAAAATGGGGTTGATATACAGTTTACGAGACAATTTATTATAGAACCTTTATGAAGGGCTATCATTTTGTTTAAGATTGTAATATGTGTGGATATTTGAAAAGCTTATAACCCTGTTAGTTGAAAATCTTTGATGCAGTAGAAAATAAACTGAAGCATATAAATTGCAAAACAAGCATGTGCTATTAAAAAAGAGGAAGAAACTAATTGATTTAGCTCTATTATTATCATTTTACAAACAATAATACAGTCTGACTTGACTAAACTAGGCTAAATTAGAATAAAAATTATGCTTAAATGTTTAAGTTTGCTTTAGTCTAATATTACATAACGAAAGCACAATTTCTCTGGTCGTTTTTGTATGTTGATAACAATTAACATGTTCAAGTGACAACACAAATAACTATTTACAGAGTATTTTCACTCAACACCCTAAGCACATCACATGCAATGGTAAACTTACCATATTAATGATTATTATCTTTAGAAAGTATCCAAGTGGGTTATTACTTATGGCCAAAAGATAGCATAACTTTATTCACTTTTGATGTAGGATAGGTGAACCAGCTTTAAAAGCATATTTTACATCCATGCTAGCAATGTACTCTCTTTACATTGTCAATAATTGACTGACTTGTAACATTACTTTTTGAACGAATGTTAGATGAACCCATTGTCACTCTTACAAGATAGATATCTAAAATAAGTATCAGCACACCATTGTCGTCAGATATTTTTGGTACTCAGCAAATTGCAGCAACAAAGATAGATCATTTGTTTCTGTGCTTCTCGTTCCAAGTCTTAAGGTTAATGCGATTAAACATACACAGAAAAAATGGAGAATCACCATATTTTGCTATGCATCGTCTATAATGTTTGAAGTGGAACATATTTGAATATAACGTACGAGATTGACAAATTGTCTAAGCGTACCATCCTTCTTTGGGAAGAATTTGCAGTTGATAGTGAATATACTCCAACTGTGTTTAGTTATCATGCCTGTTTGAACTTTTGACACTAATGCATCAGATATGTTATGTGTTCTTTTAAGATATTTAGACTTAAGTGAAACAAGACAATTTAAATTTTCTACTTGGCCATGTTTTGTAATTGGTGAATCCCTTAAAACCACCATCTTTCACAGGGTAACACTATTTGCTTAAGCATGAGCTGGACACTGGGTTCAAATAGCAGTATATACGCTTATAGAATTGGCATCTACGCGACTTAATTTCTCTCTGTCCTTGTAGTTAAAAACAAATTACACTACAAACTTTTGATGAAAATTTGCTTTAGATATTTCTCCTTTTTGATCAATGGATAGAGTCGTTTACAATGAAAGAAAGGACACTTAGGATACAGTTGTGATATCTGATGTCAAGATCGAACTTGAAATCCTATTGCAGTTTCTCGTATTAACTATCAAAATGTGTTTCAATGTCAACAGAATTTCTATCAATAGCTTTGGCATTAATATACTCTTAAAATACCTTGAAAGATAACAGAACATGCACACAATACTTTCAATATCTTTTTCTTTGTTTATAACCTCATTTTAGTACATATTGATTATTGAAGTGGCAAACATATACGTAAAAGTGGTCGTTATTCTAAGGATATTAAAATATCGTATTACAACCAATGTTGTTCAATGAATTAAATTCTATTAGAATAGTGCCTCTAAATTGCCATCTTAGAAACAATTTGCTTCTAGAGTCAACTGACAAGCTATAGTATCAAGATTTAATATTCGCAAGACCAAGAGATATAAAAAACCTAAACATGTTGCTGTATACCCATTAGTGTGGATTTATGTCTATTTATATGACTTGAAATTAACTTTCCAGCTCTTATAATTCATTTTGACCACCATCTTGGATTCTTGAAGTTACCAAAGAATACCAGCATGGCATCAATTGGTTACATTAACGAAAGTGTATTAACTACAAAATAAAATGCATTGAAATAATTTTGTATACCCCAGTCTATGACTTAGCTCATAGTGGTTGATATATACCCGACAGCTAGTTATTTACGCCATTCTAGCCGCCATCTTGGATTTTGGGAATTGCCAAATGATGCCAGTGTAGCATCAACCAATTTTATAAACTAAACTAAACAGAAATTACTACAAAAATGCATTAAACTTTTTTGATAAGACTCGGTGTACGATTCTGCTCATTGAGTTTGATATTCCCGACAAACGTAGCTTTTATCCGCCATTTTGTCCGCCATCTTGGATTGGAAAATAAATGAAGGGTTCCAAAAATGCATGAAATAAAATTGCAGGTAATGTTAGACTAATTTTAGCTCTTTAAATTATCCGATTGTGATAAAGATGTACATATAATACATTAATCAGCTCTCATCCGCCATTTTGTCCGCCATCTTGAATTTTGAGAGTTGCCCAAGGGTGCCGAAGTGGCATCATCCAGTTTCGTAAACTACAGTGTCTTAGCTTCAAGAAAATGCAAAAACATTTTCTACATCATTCCATGCACGGTTCAGTCGATTTTTGTAGTTTATATACCGGACTATAACATGTATTATTAAATCAACAAAACATATATGTATTAGCACAGCATGAAGTTAATGATAAAAAAAGAGAAAAATATTAATTAAAAATAACTAATCAAAATAAACATAAATTTGTAAACATAAAATTTGTAATATAAGATGAATTTATTCCTAATTTAAGCATGAAATAATTGAGCACCATTATTGGTTAAATGACATCACCTTTAACTTAACTGTATATAACTGTTAGTAAGAAGTTATGATTCAAAGTCTGAGATCTCAATTATATAGTATGTAGCCTCCAAACATGCGTGGCCAAAAATTCTGCTTCAGGGTTAATTGTTTCACATTTACCTATGAAAAAAGAAACTAAGAGACACCTGAGCCAATTCCAAATCCAGCATTACATTTATTTAGTTTATCAAAATATGATTGAAACTATGTTTCATGAACATTTTCATTACAATAAATTTCCTAGCAATACACACTGAGATTTTTTCATGTGTATTTTCATATCAAGTTTAATTTCATAGTTGCTCAAGTTTTTGAATAAGAACAACTTGCAGTGAAATCTTAAATATCAACAACTCTAATCTAGGTTTATAGTCAGTAACTGTATCAAAGTGATATAAACATAAAATTGAACTGAAAAAAAACATGCTAGCAAATTGACAAGCTCAGTTAAATTAAATTGATTTGAAAATAATAACATGTAATACATTAATAATATAATGGCTAAAGAATCTTCCCATTAGGAGATAAAGCATTTAACAATAAATAATACATGACTAACACAATGGACGGCATTTAGTATAACTTAACAATATAAAATATCCTGCTCTAAGGTAAATATAAACAAGCTTTTACATAATTCAATATGATAGTGTAACTCAAATAATTAAATTTAAAAGAAACAATATTCATAATTTTTCACTGTGAACACTTTGTATTCTGGATGGAATGTTTTATACACAGGTTGTATAAATACTGATGTGTCTTTAATGGAAATATATACCAACATAAATTTTCAATTATGATGATACATTACAATTCGATTGAAATCAATTCATCAAAAATAGTTTGATCTTAAACTTGACTTCTAATTAGTTCCATTATTCTAATTTGGTTTATCAAATATTACACTTAAAATTTCAGTTATCATGTTTCAAGATTGCATTTAATGTGATATTTGAAACATGGTCAAATATGGACATGTATTTATATCATAATCCCTAGAAAAACAGCCAAATATAAAGAATTAAAGCAAGGTCCCCACCTAGGCTTCGAAGGGCCATCATTCAAAATCTTGTATTGTCTATTCTGTATTTTGGTTTCCAATGTCAAGTCTTAACCAGAAATAACCATTTTTTTCCACTTTCATAAGCATATAAGCAAGGCTCTTAAAAAAAACATTTAGAAGGTAAATGAAACTTAGTGACAGATCATGTAAAATTATTTTTTTTAAATAGATAAACTGACTTCAATAAATTGAATAAATAAACTGAAACATTCATGAATAGGATATCACAATTATTAACTGAAAGTTTCATATTAACAAAGTTCTCCATGTAAATCATAAATTTAAAATTGGAATGTACAAGCAAAATGGATGGAATAAATATGAAATAAAATTTTCATTTGTAAAATCTAACAACAGTTTATATCATTAACAATAATATTAAAATATGTAAATTAGGACGGTATCATGCATTTTGCAGTATATAAAAACCACAGGTGACAGACTCAATGTTTCCTTATTATAATATATATAGAGACTCTATATATACTATAATAAGGAAAAATTGAGTCTGTCACCTGTGATAAAAACCTGCTATAAATATAAACATAGACTAGTCTAATAGTATCACAAAGTTTAAAACAAAATGGAATGTTTCCTTCAACATTTTAATACTTGGTTAAATAAACATATATCTAAACATTCGGCACTGTTTCACTTATACATTATCTTTCTAATACATTAAAATTTTGTAAAACAAGCATAAAATATGACAATTTGTATTCTAGCTAAACTTAAAATTTGAAATCATTGTTTAAAATTTAAAAATTATGAGAAATGGTAGCTAAAATGACTTAAACTAAAGCTAAAATGATAATAATCTGTAAAAATGTAAAGAGATATTAATAAATGGACAGGTTTGTATTTTCTTATGAATATAAAACAAAAATCTAAGATAACGTTTGCTGAAACTCTCAGCTTGTCTGTCTGTATATGAACAATTAATCTTAATATAAATACATTAATTGAAATAATGCCAGTACATATATTAATAAATAGAGTTTAACTAAGCATTTTTACAAAGTTAATAGATCAGTTTTATTATACACATATTAAGCTGTAAAGATATTTCATGATTAGAACAAAAAAAAATTAATTGTACTCACATAAAATAATAAAGACTGCAGCAATGTATATACATTGTATTTTAAAAACTTAAGATAATTAAAATTCAATAATTTAACCTATAAGGAAATGAAGACTGTATAATACATTTGAGGTAGAAGTTTGGATAGAGGGGGTGGTGCACAAAAATAAAAGACAAAAACCAAAGTTAAACCGTAAAAATTAAAAAGTCATACTTTGTATAAATATTAGTAAAGATCAATAATGACAAATACATGTAACTACTTCATTGGCTAAACATCCTCAAAAGTACCGTATAACCTGCATTAAGCAGCCAGTGACGTTAGGTTACTGGACTGACTGCTTACAGCAGGTGACCACTTAAACTTCACTGTATGAAGTTTCATAAAGATCTGATAATAAATGGCAGAGATATATGCAAAATTGAAAACTTTAACACAAATGTTAACGACACCAGGTGCTCACCGGCCCGTGTTTCACCAAACTATTAGCTAAATTTTTTTTCGTTGAAAAATCTGGCTAAAAAGTTTGTGGCAGGTGCCCTGGCAGGATCAATTTTGTTAAACTAAAATTTCTAATAGTCTGAGAGTGTCCCTTATTGTACCATCTTATCAAAACTAAATATAAGATAAAATACAACAAGAGATTATCTTACTTTTAAAGGTTTTTTAACCAAGGTATGTTTTTTGCACTTGAACTAGTCCACCGGTTAATAAAATTTTGGTGCAAATGATTTGAAGATAACTATAAAAAACTCACAAGGTGAATTTGGATTTTTTGTAATAAGAAAGGTAGTAGTTATTTTATTCGCTATTTGATTTCACTTATTTATTTGTCTTGTAAGAGAAATTGGCAAAAAAACAACTTTCATTGTTATTGTGGATCACATGACTATAGACCTTGTTAACACCATTTGGTAGTTGATACAGGTTTGTTTTAACTTGATTATGGAACAAATTCTAATATCTTATGTTTATCATTCTTGAGTCTGCTTTCTTTTCTCTAGTACTACATAATTAGAATGTTGTGTGAAGTTTATAGTTTAATGGAACAACACCCAAGATTTTGGATGAGACTTTGTATTTAACACAGTGCTGGCTTTCTAATGACCAATAAACTAGCATTAGAGTCACTTGGCCAAGATGATCGTATATCCTTTTTTATTCATTGAAACTATAAATAATGAATACCATAAGTCAATTTCATTTTTAGTAAATCTTTCTTTACAAACATATCAAAACAAAAAATATAAGTATAAATACTGATTGCTTAATTGTGTTTTTTGGAATGTGGATAATAAAACAAAGTATGAAATACCATCTGGTTTAATAATACAAAGAACTTTAAATTATAAATACTGTTGAAAATAGACTTGATTCAGAACTCAAGCTGGTGGTTTTTATCCAGCTGAAAATCTTTGTCTGTACCAGATGTGCTCATGTGAAACAAAGTTGAAAATATATTTTGTGTACACAAATCAATAGGATTCAAATTGTACAGCATGCTTTTCAGCAATAATATGTAAAATATTTCATTTGGCATAAATGCAGCTGGTATACATAAGCTTTATTTAGCTGGAAAGAAAACACAAATTCAGGTACGTAATACAAACAATATTTGAATTCATTTAAATAGTCAAAAATATACTGATAGGGTGAAAATTCAAAATTAAGGTAAATTCAACAAAAAAAACCAACTAATAATGCCAATAATTGCGATGAATTTGCAGCAAATAGTAATTCAGTACATTTGAAAATATCAACATGAACAAGTTTTCCTCTAATCTAGCCATGATTTTAAACTAGCTAAGTAAGCAAAATATATCTGAAATCATTATAACTATGTTCCTCATTACTTAGTGTGTATAACGCTACATTAAATTTACATTAAAATTGAATGAACAAGAACAAATTTCACAGAGTAAAAAAACCTTATTAGAATTAAAATGTATTGCATTAGAGTAGAACTCCCATATACCGGTAAGTAAGTATATTCATTATGCTTAAAATTAATCACTTGCATTTTAAATTAATTACATCATCATACAGTACGTGTATTAAAAAAATACAAAATATAAGGCCAGTTAGGCCCGACTCATCGACCAAAGTGCAATGTATACCTATAATTCTATTAATCAGATCTGTATTTTTTTGAAAAAATTAAAATACCTCCGTTTGCTATGTTTGTCATGATATAAGATGCTATAGATCACATCCTGGATTTTAGCCACATGTCAGTTCATACAACACAATTTCATGTAACACTAGAAAATAACAAAATAACCAACAATATTTGACTCTATGTTCATAGAACATAATGGACGGACACTTATCACTTTACATATACATTGTATAACTTTTCCTTAATCAAATCTTAATAAATAATTACTTTAAAGTGTATAAAGTTGTATCTAATATATACTATTCAATCAAATAATCATTAAAGTATAGCTAAGAATCATTTTAAGAAGCTTTTAATGAGCCTGTTGAAACATAACAAGTAAATCGGTGAGCTAATGCTCACTAGTGATACCCCCGCCAAAATCTAAAAATATGCGACAAACAGGAAGTAGATGAGCAAGGAGCATGAAATCGCTTTACACCACATGGGACTATGGGATGAAGCAATATGCAAAGTATTAGGCTGCTGCATGTTATAGTTGCTGAGAAAACTGGGACGGAAATTTTGTAACGGACGGACGCACGGACAAGGGTAAAACAGTATACCCCCCTCTTCTTCGAAGCGGGGGGTATAATAAAATACTTTCAATGAACCTTGACTTTACTTCACAAACATTTTAAACATGTAAGATATGTTACATTCTTCTCTATATGTTCAAGTTTCTGTGCTGTTGATGGTTTTTATATTCATGCCAAGATTAACTGTGTCTATCAAATCAAAACAACATATTTTTTCAATCAGCTGTGGTCATTCAACAGAAACCAATTAAACTTATACATTATCTATCAGATACAACTTCATATACTTCAATCGAATAAATTCTTTTTTTTTAAAAACATGTATATAAAAACAATAAATACAAATATTTTGAAAACATTATTGGTGTCTGTGAAGGTTGCGTTTTAAACTTGCAGATGTGATCCTCAATTTCCGATTATTATTTCCTGTCTCAATGATACGTCTCTGTGACAATGGTGTGTGACCTTTGAACCCTCCAACCTGAAATTACAAAGAAGAAGCAAATAAGAAATCAACCTAGTGTGTACTGGTCAACAATCAGAAAATTAGAAATAATTAAAATAAAATCAGCAGAATTAAGAAATTGTTAGCAACATTAATTAACTCGTTATTTTTATATCATCATCAAATTCATGCAGTAACACAATAGTAATTGTAAGCTACATTCAAAGTGAACCCTTTAATTGAGACCAAGTGATTAATAATAACAAAAATGTAATAGTAATTTAACGGTTGACAAAATATAAAAAAGCTGAAAAGCATTGATTTTTATCTAAATCTCCTCGACATCAATTTTCAAAAATGTCATTAAAGTTTTCAGAATGAGGTCACATCTAGATTGAGGTTGCATTGAGATTGAGGCTGCAGCCAGATTGAGGCTGCATCCAGATTGAGGCTGCATCTAGATTGAGGCTGCAGCCAGATTGAGGTTGCATTCAGATTGAGGTTGCATTCAAATTGAGGCTGCATCCAGAAAGAGGCTGCTTTCAGAAAGAGGCTTGACATGATTCTAAACATAGATATTATGTGTATATACAGTTGTCTGTTCATTTGTATGTCAATAATATAATTATCACAAATCATTTTGCAAATTATTGAAAGATTTATTGCATTCTCAAAACATAAAAAATCTGTAGAAAAAAACAGTATATTGATGGGTTAGCATAAAACTAATCTATAAACTTCTTCATTTTCATGTAGTTAGACTAGTTTTGCACTGATCTATCATCACAGTCTAAATCAATTCACACATCTAAGTGAAGCAACTCTAAGGATCTAGGTAGCATGACTTTATGGTCTGTGTATGATATGATGGAAACATTACATTACCATCACACATCATGGTATCATGATTGGGAATGTAACAATGATAATGAAATACATCCTCAGTAACCCAGGTTATCATTTGTCAATGATAATACTGTATGAGTACCCTGGGTTTTCAATGATGAATGCAATGATGAAGCGCAACTATATTAAAGCAAAATTATTATTAGGGGGTTCTGGATGATCCTTATTAGCTCACCTGAGACCTACAAGTTAAGGGTCCAAGACAAGAAAATTTTAAGGCTTTGAAATTCTCATATATGTATTAAACTAGTGACTCCTATGTCAGTTTAGGACATAATTTGAACAATCTAGGTAGACCTGTACAAACATACTATGATAGCCTAGGTATTGAACTTAATTTCAGCAAGATGGATTTTTCTGAATTTTCTATAGCACAGACATAAACATCAGACACAGTATACAACCTTGATCACATTATGTTCAGATGAGTGACAAAATGAAGCTTGTATCAAGTAGTTTTTTTACTACATCTCAAAAACCACACATGTATTGTAAATTCATTAATTGATACAATGAACTAAATATACATTTATTTTTGATATTTTTTACAGTTAAAGATCTAAATGTCAAGAAAAATTTACTTCTTTACTACTTGCTTTCTTTGACATATGATAATACACAAGAAATAACAATATTAGTAGTGCTACCTTTACATACACAGATTTTTCTTACAAGTCTTTACTAACTACCAACTCATAGTCAGTCATCCCAAGTATCTGTAAATAACTCATCAATATCCTTTAACCCTAAACTGGTCAATCCTGTATTTTTATGTACCTGGACCCCCTCTTCAAAATGGTGGCCACAGCCTTGAAATTGGTGCTTTTCTAATTGAATTTACTGAATTTCACTTTAGGAAAGTTGTCCCCCCCAAAAAAAAAGATCTATTTTTCACGCGCCTCCCCATCAAAATATGTCTAAGGGGGTCCCAAAGGGAGGTTGTGCCTCCTTTGTTGCTGGGGTTTGGAGGGGGTGCAGCGCCCCTTATCACCAGAAAAAAATTGGGGTCATTGAGTAGAGAGAAATGGCGCAAAATGCTGTAAGAAAACATGTTTCAGTCTCTGAAAAGAACTGGCACTTTAGACCTCATTTTTGGTAAATATTACTGAATGAAATGCAAAGCTGGGGTTGAAAATAAGTAAAAATAGCATTTTTTGCCCTTTTTGCTCTGCCCCAGCGATGCCATTGTAACTGAGATAAGGGCTCAACTTGGTTTTTCTGAAAGACAGTCACCAAGGGAAAAACTTGGCCAAATTGCGTATCTCTCTGTTAATTAGTAATGAAATTAAAGCATCTTGAAACAGCCCTAGTGTGTTAAGGTGAAAAAATGGCTCCTTCCCAGGCGAAATGATGACCGTGGTCGACCATGGTCGACCATGGTGACCACGGTTTTTGATGGTCGACCATGTTATAACATGGTCAACCATCAAATACTGTGGTCGAACGTGATACAGAACATGGTCGACCATGGTCAGAAAAATGCAGACCATGGTCGACCATGGTCAACCATGGTCGACCGTGGTCAACCATGATTGACCGTGGTCAACCATGATTGACCGTGGTCAACCAAGATCAGAGGGAACAGACCATGGTCGACCATGGTTGCAAACAGACAGACCATGTTCGACCATGGTCACACCTCTACAGACCAAGGTCTCTGGTTTTCTGAACATGCTGTACTTATACATGTATCATAAAAAAAATTATGAACTTAACTTTTAGTTATAATTAAAATATTACATTTACATATAAATATTCATTTCCAAATTCACATATACAGTAGCATGTAAATCTACCTTAAAAAAGATTCCACTGTTTCTATAGAAACACAAACGCACATATATCCATAGTATATATTTGCCCTAATTACAGTTATCATTCATAATCATAAGTTCTAAAAGTGTAAATATCGTAAACAGTTAAAATATCAACACCTGAATGTATTACAAGTTCTTATTTCTTAAGTTTTAGTTAACATCCTTCATACATAAAAAGTACATGAGATTATATAATTATAAGAAAACAGTTATAAGGACTGGGTCAATGAATTTTAAACCCATCAAAAAAAAAACTTGCCAAACCAATTTAATATAATTAATTCATATGTATATAAAGTTTATCAAGCTTGTTTGTCAAGAAATTATATTTATCAAGGCATTTGAATTAATGCTAGTAAATTTCACGGGCAGGTCGTTTTTATGCACCGCTAAACGGTCGCGATGTCGGAATGTTGTAGGCTCTGTTAGCGGTCTTTATGATAAAGAAGAAAGCTTATCAGGTGAGTTTTTCTACATTTATTAAGATAATGAATATGTTTGTGCATTTTGAAAAGCCATACGTGACTAAAACATAAATTAAATGAAAGTTATCTATAAAGTAATCTATCCTGACAGTCAAGGAGAAGTTCTGGAGAACGTGTTGGACATTGAAATGTTTGTCACATGTTATACATTTAGGTACTTATTCTCTTTGATAAGGTGTGATTGTGTTAATCTGGTATAAGCAATTCTACATCGCGAAATCACTATTTGATCTCGTCGATAAGCTAATATTATTGACATCGATTGATCAAGGTTTAGCTTTCTTAAATATGACATTAATCCACATTGGTGCCATTTTGACTTTGTTATATAAATGAAATTGTCATGAACTAACAATCGTATGTCAGTAAAGCTATAGTGGATAAAATTAATATCTTTTATTATTTATATCTGTGTTTCATTTCAGAAAACACAAATTAAATCATGTTTAGATGCAAATATCTAGAAGCTGATGATGAATGTAACTGAAACCAGTGAAGAAGGTATGAATTATTTTTGTTTTGCATTGTTCATCTTAATGTAGACAATTTGTAGAATGTTTCATATTTCCATTTAAGATCATAACAGTTATAGCAAATATAATATCATTTGTATCTATCTGAATTCTGATAATAATGCTTTCTGAAGGCAACGATCCTAATTAACAATCATATTGTAATAATCAAACAGTAGGGTTGTATATAGTTTAAAAACACCATCTGCTTGATAAGCTCATTGGTGGAGCACCTAGCTAGCAAGCAAGAAGACATGGGTTTGAATCCTGCCACGGGTTCTTAACTTTTTCTCTGATTTAATTGATGATGCAATGTCAAGGTTAGTCAAATTAATATGTGTTTTCGCAATATATAACTAAACTTTACAAAGAACAGTAATGTTGCCTGATTAGCTCAGTTTGTAGATCTAACACTTGACTTCCAGGTCATTATGTATTTTCTTACCTAAGCTTATTTTTGTTTTACAGTGATGAATATATATTAACAAGAAGATGAATAGCAGATCCTTAAAGAAAGTTTTATTAAATTCCAATTTCAATTTTAATTGGTTACATATGTCCTCAACTGAAAAATATGGTGTTCAAGAAATGGCGAGAAAAAAAGTCAGTCTAAGAGACAACAGTCAACAGAAACCGAAGAAAAGGTTCTATTGTTATTCAACAGCCTTCAACAGAAACAAAAATGTCGACAGAAACTGAAGCCACAGATAAAGTGGCTACTTCTGATCTAAGTAATGAGTGGATCTATATATCTTACTGAGTGCTATTTAAACATGTATTATTAACAGTCTTTACTGAAGGTGAACTGATACTGTTCCAAGACTAGAAAGGTCAATAAAAAATATGGAAGCTCCTAGACCTCTCATCAATCAGAACAAACTGGAAATCTGAGACAATTAATTTGAAACTACACAAAAAATTGAAAATCTGCAGTTAAGTTTGAGGAAGACAGTGACCTGAAATATTTATAATACCCTTGAATTAAGTGAATATTTGTGAAGTGACTTTTTTATTATGTAGATAAATAGTTCACAGATAGAAATGTTGTCACCATTTTTCCTTCCAACCAGAAAAAATGCCCAGGATCAATATTTAGGATTGTTGATTGTTAATTGTCTTTCTGTCAGTAATCAATCCACATTAAGCTTATAAGAACATTATGATCATGCAACTTCTATGTAAGTGTGGTCAGTGAACATGGTCGACCATGGTCAATGAACATGGTCGACCATGGTCGATTAACACGGTAGACCATGGTAGACCATGGTTATAACACCATTTCTGACCACGTTTTGTTAAATGGCACCACGGTCATAGAACATGGTCGACCATGGTCACTGAACATGGTCGACCATGGCCATTGAACATGGTCGACCATGGTCATTGAACATGGTCGACCATGGTCGACGACAACAGTTTGTGACCATGGTCAAAAACCGTGGTGCCATTTAACAAAACGTGGTCGACCATGGTTGACCATGGTCATATGACCACGTTCTACCATGGTAGACCATGGTTGACCATGGTCATATTAGCTTTCATTTCGCCTGGGTTTTCACACATGTCACAATCAGTAAAGGGTTAATAACTGATGTCACAACAAGTAGTTATTAACAAATACTTTAGTTTGACTATGAGTTGGCAACCTGTAAAGACTCACATGAAAAATATGCGTATGTAAAAGTGGTATAATGCTTCTATGGCTACAATAATAACAAATTATTGCACATATATAAATATATATATATATACACATATATCAACAACACAATGCATACTTCAAGTGCAAGACTCTAAAAGCCTAATACAGTCAAATATCTGTAATACAAGTATTACATAATATACTATGTACCATATATATAATGAGTGCAAATATTGTATAAGCTAAAAGTGATGTAATTTATGTGCCATTGTTTCATACAGTAAATATCTTGTAAAACTATTTAAACTTTAGTCCAAAAACAAAAATAATAAAGACTTTTTATAATCAATTACTTAGAAACTATTCTCTTAATATTTATATCTTATTTTCTTGTTTCATCAAAACAAATTTTGCATCTAAATTAAAAAAAAAGATATTGGATTACCTAAAGTCAGCTTAAGCAAACTTTTGCAAAAAGATGGGAGAGAAGAATGTTATAAATGAGTTTTGTACAGCCACTGTTCAAAAGATTCATACTTGAATTATCAATATTCTATTTTAGCAACAAAATGTTCTGCTCAAGCAACCAAAACTTTGCATAAAAATCAATAAAACTGAAAGCTGAAAAAAGAGCTTCGGGCAACAATTCATCCAAAATGAAGTGTTTCAGGCCAGCTGTGTAAACAAGAGCTGTCCGTAAGACAGCGCACTCAACTTTTCTCAGTTCATCAGTGAATGGGTTTTAAAAGTTAAAGGTGGAAGTAGTGATGATGAATAAGTATTCCAACTTTGAGTTGAATATCTTTGAAAGTGTTGAAGTTTGTATAAACTTTAACCTTGGTTTTGGATGTTTTCTAGGTAAAAAAGGGGCATAACTCCTAAAATAGTGGAGCCAGGGTTATGGTCCTTAACAGTAAGGTGGAAGTAGTGATGATGAGTAAGTATTCCAAGTTTGAGTTGAATATCTTTGATAGTATTGAAGTAATTACAATTTGTAAAAACTTTAACCTTGATTTTGGATGTTTTCTAAGTAAAAAAGGGATATTACTCCTAAAACAGTGAAGCCAGGGTTATGGGCCTTGACAGTAAGGTGAGGTAGTGATGATGAATAAGTATTCTAAGTTTCAGTTGAATATCTTCGACAGTATTGAAGTTATTTAAATTTGTAAAAACTTTAATCTTGATTTGCAACGCCAACGCCCACGCTTGGGTGACAGTAAAAGCTCTCATTTTCTTTGAAAAGTCGAGCTAAAAAACAGCTACAAGCATCAAAATAAGGTGAAAGCTTATAGATCTTATACAATCTACAAGCTATATAAAAGTATGTAAGGAAGAGGGTAGATCTATAATGAGGAGACATTTAGTTGTATGAAACACATCAAATCAGACAGTTATATATAATTATTCTGTATATATTTGTTTTGTTCTGTTTTCAACACAATGCCTTACCATTACACATAATTTAATAATATGTTACTTTCGGCAACTGAAACAATAAGATTATAAAAACTTATATATATGCATAAATAAATGAGTTCTATACATTCATATATAGTAATTGATTGAATATGAGATATTTTCAAATATAAAACTACACATGGTGGCTGTATGTACAAAATTTAAAGTGATTGGCTGATATATATAATAAGCACTATCAATTACTACATATAAATAAGGCAAACCAATTAAAACATACATAAATATGACAGAAATAGACTTTAGATACAACAAAATTTTATCTAACTGTCAGTGGCTCATACATTAACCCCACTGATTTAAATACTCAATATTTATTCAATAATCCCCATTGGTAAATAGTCACTACAGTACATGTACTCACTATCTGTAAAAGATATCCATGTATATATAAGGGGGTTATCAAACAAATATTGAGGATTTAAATAAGCGGGATAAATGTATGCACCACTGACAGTTGAACAAATTTTGCCAATATACACATGTATCTTCATAATGTGTTTTGATTTACAAGGCAGGATGGTTCCATGGCATGATTATATTATATTTTTGTACTAGCACAATGACACAATGATTTTAAACTGCCTTAAAGTTCTATGATCATTCCATCTGCTGAGAATGCTATGAAGTACATGTGTAAAATGGAATATAAGTTTAATCTGTAAACCATAATTGACAGTTGATATAAGACAAACACCTCTATAACAAATGCCATTCACAAACATAAAGTCATGCTACACTCTGAAGAACAATACCGATACACTTCAAGACAATAAGAGTTTACCAATAGTAAAACATTTTTGCAACATAGTCACATATGTTTGTTTGTTTGTTGGGTTTAACGCCATAGCAACACATTGTATAGGTCATAACAACAGGCAGACAACCTACTCACTCCTCCTGGAAAGGCTAAATCTCTAGATTTAACTGTTAACCCACTACATGGCGCATACGTTAGTCATTGACTGAGAACTGCCCTACATAATTAAGAATCATTGGTAGGAGGGAGAATTGGCCGTAGAAATAATTTCATGACCAAGCTCCAAGAAAGTATGCCCCGCCCTGGAATCAAACCTACGACTCCTCGATCAGTAGACTTGTGTGCTACCAATTGAGATAGCCAGGCGGCTCACATGTGTTTGCAATATACAAAATGAATACTACAATCTCATTAATATTAATATACAATTAAAGTAAAGGCTACAGGAAAAAGTATATTTTGCCATAAAATCAAAATATCTCACATTTGCCAATGTATTTTTTTAATAGAATACAGAGACTACATTGAATGTGCTAATTAAATCATTTACATATGTATTCTATATATTAATGATTGCAATATTTACATATCTAAACCTTTGCCTATACTTTATTCCATGACAAAATTTAGACAAATGTAAGTTATTTCTTAATTAAACTATATCATATGTGTACTTAGTACTAAGTTGTGCTATAAATAAATTTCTAAGGTAAACATTATTCTAAACCATTATTCAAAGTCCCTTTAGTTCATAAAGTTTAGCCTAAACCATATGTATGAGCCAAATTCCTCTTACTACAAAACTTTTAAAGTGCAGTACCATCAGTCAGTAATGTCTGACTATTGTTAGAATCAAGATAATCAGGGAAGATAATATGACCTTGACCTCACCTCAGTCTAAATAATAAATGTACCATTTGATAACATTTACTGTAAAGTCTAATTAATTGATTATAAATAATTTATAAATAAAAGTTTTGATACTAAACAGAAAACTGGTGCAATGGCTTCAGACAAATCAATAACAGTCTATGCAACTTGCCAGTAAATAATTCAGAAAATGCAAAACAATTGACATATGGTTATCTGCTTTGGTCTGTTGTTTATCAGAGCATTACTTTCTAACTTGATCACTGAGGTAGATTGGGACGATGGTTATATAATGTATTTATAATACTAAAATGAATTAAAGTATAAGATTTCCTTAGAGCATCAAAGCTGTATCCTCTGTAAGGACAATCTGACTTCCAACAGCTGAGCTTATCATACAAACATTTGGTTTTGCTTCAATATTTCATAGTTTTTGATCTTTCAACACTTATTGGGCCAGTAAGACTTATTTTTAGTACATAGTGCTTAAAACATAATTTTTAAACTTAATTTATCGACCCCTTAAAGCAAAAAGATACCATAGTGTTCTTAAATCTTATATATGATGGTACCTTATTGCATTATGGGGACACATTATAGAATATGTATAGATAGAAGCAAACTGTATACATGTACAATATCATAATGCCTGTAATAATGTGTTCAACAAAAAGCCACACTGCTGTATAATAGTGATACCAACTCTCAGTACAAAACAAAATCATTTGCTTTATTTTACCAAATTTATCTTTTTTGATTATCTTTCATGTACTGTATGAAATCTCTGAAATTAAAAGTTTTGAATTGCATGACCTTGACATTGAACCATACTTTTTGTGAAATGACCTTGACATTGAAATCAAACATTAAAGTGCTATAACCTTGACATTGAAATCAAACATTGAAGTGCTATAACCTTGATATTGAAATCAAAATTTAATTAACATGACCTTGAAATTAAAAGTTCAAGCACTATGACCTTGACATTGAAATCAAAAGTTCAAGTGACATGCAAAACGAAATATATAGTTATTTAGGAAAGGAATTAGTTGGGGTGCTGGAAATATGTCATAAGAAATGTATCATCAAACTGGGAATGCTTATAATATTGATTAATATTAACAATGCATTAATAAAGTGAAGAAATTTGTCAAGTATTATTCATTTAAAGATATTTAAAAAGCAAGAGTCACAGAGGAGATCAATGTTATTAATGAACATTTTATACTCAGGGTTGGCGCTGGGTCATAAGAAGTTGTCGCCAACATTTTCGCCAAATGAAAAAAGTTGTCGCCACTTTGGGGCCATTGGAGCCAACAAAATTTGTTACGGTTTAACAAGTTTATCAGTGCATCAACGCAAATCATTGTTGTATGAAGACAGCAAGCACACCTTCATTGTAGTCTAAGCTCTCCTGAACTCTTGTTTTTATCTTAATTATTGTATTATTTTTTAATTTGCAGATTTTTCATTTTTTACATAAATAAAGCAAGAACAGTCAATGTCATGTAAATGCATATGCCGAAATGATAGAATAGATTCGTATAGAATGTCAGAAGCACCAATTATTTCACACACAAATGCAGAATTTCTTATGTTTCACTTCTGATTAAATCTATTAATTGTGTCATAAATCACTATCATCTTATCATGACTGGCAAAGTCGAATAACTCAGAATTCCAACAAAACAAAACTCAAAATAATTAGAATTTGAATGTAAACTAATTAATTCATTTAATTCACATTAAAAATTAATTAATACACCCGTAATGTTTGGTTACTCAGTTAAATTACTTTACACAAATTCCTCAGAACATTGTGATTTTGTATCGAACTGTAACCTATAATAATTTTTTTGTCATTTCAATAGAAAATGTCTCCTTTCTGGTTGAGTCTAAATGATTGCAGGTATATCTTCTAGGAAAATATCAATGTCCTCAATTTTGACCTTTCTTTGTTAAAATATGTTTTATCATATTGGTTGGCTATCATACTTTTTCCTCAAATATTACTTTTCATGTAGCAATGCATACTTAATATTGATTTTTAGAGTCTGTTACACGACTTAAGTTGATTATGTGACTAAAATTTATTATTATTTTCACAAATTCAATTTGTCGAAACCAACCTGTGTTTATTCTTAAGATAGAAAAATAGAGGGGATTTCTTTTTTACTTTTGCTAAATTATGAAGAACTGTCACTCAAAATAATAGTATTATTAAATTACAAACGTAGATTTAACAATGAATCACCCGAATTGGCGATAGCGTCGGTCGCAAAAATACGTGACATAATGACATGATGATTGAAGGGATTTCATTTTTACGAAATAATATTACTAAGTATAATTATTAACTATATTTGTTATCAAAAGTGAAAACAAAAAAGCTTTTACGATTATTTTCTTATGGAATTAAAAAATTTTGATTATTCAACCAGAGATTATTGTTATTGTCACCTTTTATTGACTTAAAAACCTGCCAATTACGCCTATTTACAAGACGCTCAAATTTAAAACAATTATCTTCTCTAAACAGTTTAAACCACTGAAATTAATGCAATATCACAGTTTGTCACAAGTTTGTTAATTGCAACCGTTTGATTACGTAAGCAATGTTATCGAGCGGACGTGTTACACTATTGATATTTTAGCGGACGCCGATTGGTTGATAATGCATATCACTAAGGTTAAGCTCCGCCTATTAATTGAATATACGTAATTGTCAATAATTGTTTGACGCATGGTTGAGCATTTAACATCAGGGGCCATCGATGTCATATACAGCGAGACACTAATTATCGGCCTATGAAGCATGTATACTAACAGCACCTCCCGCTGAGCGGATTTGTCAATTACATCAAAAGGCGAACATCACAAACGCTCCGTCTGTCGTTATCAATTAAATCAATATCTTATCACTTGCGAATATGAACTTGGCCACTTACGATATCAAAACTTACATCAAAGAAAATTTATACCTGCCGATTTTTTTGTCGCCGCGAAATTCGCCAATTTTTCAAAATTGGCGCCAGAAATTAAATTTTATCGCATTTGGCGAATTTGGCGATCGGCAGCGCGAACCCTGTATACTCCTTTAACATCGCAAGTCTACATAGGTGATCCCTTGTGATGACCTCATATACATACCAGCAGAGATAAAATACCGAATTGTATTAATGATTAACATATTGTAACAACAGATTTTGTCTTTGTTTTAAGTTGTTACAAGAACTAGCCCAAATGACTATTATCTGTGTTTATGACAGTGGAAAAACCATTAACAAGCTCAATTTCATGAAGTAAAATATTTTCAAAAAAGTCCGAAATCAAGTTTCACTAGACTGAAGGCAAAGGTTGAGACTAAGTGGTTAAGGCTAAGGCTGGTATCAAAAGAACTAATAAATTGATTTAAATAATCAAAAACAGCTAATATATAAACAGAACTTTTAGAGAGATTCAGGACTCAACATTAATTTTTAAAGTTGTTTGCCACGTTGGATAGCCATATATACAATAATACAAGTAGCTCAAACCAAAATATAGGTCGTCTAGGGCAATAAGATGACCTTTAATGTCAAGTCCTGTAGAAAATCATGCTAGACATATATTATACAATATACATAGCCACAAAATGTATAATATCTAGCAATAAAAACTACAACAATTATAATTCTTACTGATTCATTAGATGAATTATCTTGTTCAACCTGTACATAGATAACATATCAAGGTTGTACTTATTACCAACTTTAAATGAAGAAAACTTGACTACATTATATATAATACAACACCTATGTTTAAGAATACCGCCCCACCCCCAACCACACCTGAACACCCCCTAGACAGGAACTTTCAACATTTTTATAATGATTAAAAATTTGATAGAACATTACACATAAACATATGGTAAAAAATTAACATAGGTTAAAAATCAATGTATAACATAACATTAACCATTTGGTTTTAGCTTAATTTACGCAGGATGAGAGAAGTAGCCTCTTTCTTTTAAAGGTTAAGAGCAAGTACATAGGTACCAATAGTTGTTGCTAGCTTGAAGAACTCTTTCTTTTAAAGGTAAAAAATGTACTTAGGTACCAATAGTTGTTGCAAGCTTGTAGAACTCTTTCTTTTAAAGGTAAAAAATGTACTTAGGTACCAATAGTTGTTGCAAGCTTGTAGAACTCTTTCTTTTAAAGGTAAAGAATGTACATAGGTACCAATAGTTGTTGCAAGCTTGTAGAACTCTTTCTTTTAAAGGTAAAGAATGTACATAGGTACCAACAGTTGTTGCAAGCTTGTAGAACTCTTTCTTTTAAAGGTAAAGAATGTACATAGGTACCAATAGTTGTTGCAAGCTTGTAGAACTCTTTCTTTTAAAGGTAAAGAATGTACATAGGTACCAATAGTTGTTGCAAGCTTGTAGAACTCTTTCTTTTAAAGGTAAAGAATGTACATAGGTACCAATAGTTGTTGCAAGCTTGTAGAACTCTTTCTTTTAAAGGTAAAGAATGTACATAGGTACCAATAGTTGTTACAAGCTTGTAAAACTCTTTCTTTTAAAGGTAAAGAATGTACATAGGTACCAATAGTTGTTACAAGCTTGTAAAACTCTTTCTTTTAAAGTTAAAGAATGTACATAGGTATGAACAGTTGTTACAAGCTTGTAAAACTCTTTCTTTTAAAGGTAAAGAATGTACATAGGTACCAACAGTTGTTACAAGCTTGTAGAATTTAATAAAAGCAAACACTTAAGGTATGCATAGTTTAGATTTGCAAGAAGATGAAATCTTCAAGGTTATTTACAGAAGCTTACATATCATATTGATTGTTCAGTGCCAAACTGGTCTAACTTCTATTTGGAACTACCTCGGTGATCATCTATGAAGATATACCTCGGAAATCAGCCATAATAGGAATACAACCAGGTCCAGCGACTGTCATTTTCATGTCAACATTTAATACAGACATAGTTACACGCTTTATCACATCATTTCATCAGTACAATGTCTCACATGTCGTACTTCTGTGTAGTTCAGACTATAATTATCACAGAAACAAAATTCCTAGATCTACTTTTTCACCTTATGATATCCAAGGTTTATCTGCGTAGAAGATTGCCAAGGTAGTTCCGAATGTCTAACTACATGTAAATAAAGAATAATGTAGACTAGGTTTGCACTGACCAATTGTAATGGAACTTGATGAATATGTACAGGCAAATCATTGTTACTAGGGAAAACATTGAAAATAAGGTAAAGAACAAATAGGATAAGTAGACATAATCCTGTATGTCAAAGAGATTAGTTTTACATTAAGTGTTCATTTGGTACTGCCATAGACATAAGAGAGGAACAGTCAACCTAACTATAGTTCCTGGAATATTAAGCTATATTAGCATCCTTTATTCCATAATCACCTTATTTCTCCTATAAAGATGCCAGGGCACCAAATAACAGATTAGGTCCCTATGATCCTCTATAATTGTGATATATCAAATAAATAAACAATGATCTTAAGAGGGATATTCTATTCCAAGTTAAACTTCATGTCATTAAAAAACTGAATCTTATAAAAAAGACTTACTTACTACATTGTATATAAAATCACAATAAATATTTTTAAATGAGGTTTAAGGTAAACTCACATTCCAAGACAAAGTAGATATCTGTACTGATTAAGTACAAGCAATAGTTGTATTATAAAAATGAAAAAGACTAAAGTTATTTGAGAAAATTGAACCCATAGAAATTTTGAAACCAATAAATTTAACTCAGAATAAACTTTCCCAATTTGGTTACTCAAATGCAACAAAAAGCAAACTGAGAATCCATAAGTAATACAATGAATCAGAAATTTTAGTTAGGTCTCAAAAGGGTTCATATTACTAGGGTTACATTGTACATGTACATTGTGTTATGGTTACAATGGTCACTTCAACATGCTTCAGATTATAATTTTAGAATATATTAGTCATTTAAAATATATTAATATTTCATGCAAACAAAGCGCTTTCAGTTAATTTTAGAGAAAAGAAAAAAAATGAGATAAAATATTAATAATAACAATTATTTAGCATTATTAACATCATCAGTAACCATGATTCTTACTTGCTTTAACTTCATACTGATAGAATGGGGAAAATGACAGTCAAAATCTTATTTTTATGAATATTCATGAGGCAAGGCAGGTAACACATTGACCAATGAAATGGCATGTTTGAATTTAAATAATCTTTAATAGAAAGATATCACAATGATCTTTTGTAACTAAAATGAAAACCTGACGCACATGTTTCAAGGCATTTGGAACACCTTGACCATTTATTGAACGAATATTTCATAGGGTTTGTGGGAGGTCCACCAAGAATTAATATTGGGTTCCAAAATGGTGGCTAAATAAGTCCGATGTTATTCGTAATAAATGGCTGAGGAGTTCTGAATAGTTCAAAATTACAACTCAGCCAACACTAGAATGTAAACTAGCTCATTTTTCAATAGAAAATAATTTTCATAAAAGAAAAGTGTCTCATAAATACACATGATTTTGAGATTTTTTAAGACCAATGTCCCTCACTATGAAGTAAAGCGTTGAAGCATATCAAGGTTTTAAGATGATGTATTAAACAGGACAGCTAGGATAAGCTTTTTTTGTAAGAAGAAAGTTTGTAACAAACAAGTTAACAGTTATGGAAACATGGAAATTATTTAAGAAAAAAACACAAGAAACATGGACTGTTTATATACAAGTAGCTGAGAGTTACCTTTCCATCAGGTGTAAGAAATGAAGATCTCTAAAATTATGGAATAGAAGTTATCTGGTCAATGTTAACATTCTAACACTTGAAGTTTAATCTCTTAAGGTGATTTAATGTTCTTACTCAATGAAAATACAAAATTCTGAGCATTTTCAAACGCTTTTGCTCTTAATAAAAAACAAGACTCAAAACAAGACTCAAATCTATGAAGGAATAAGAAATACTCCACTATGTGTAAATGACAAATTTCACTTCTTTAAAATGTTGATTCCATACATACATAGTGAGTTTAGTGCAAAATGGACGTACCTTGCTCTTTTCTTAAATTAAGTTACGATCATTTTGCACTAAACCAGCGATATATAAAGTGTCTTTTTGATTGCTTATGTGAATGTCGGCCATCTTAGCTAATTTCCAATTTAAACCAGAATGCTAAATAATGTACCAAAAGCATGTTAACATTTAGCATGCATCACTCTCAGGGATTTGTTGTCATTCAAGCATCATAATAGTCAGTAAAAGCACAATGTAGCATGCTTTATTGTTAATATTTGCTACAATAAGTAAAAGCTATATCATGAAAGTCTTGCAACATCTTAAATCTCATGTTTAAAAACAATGGTTCTATGAGTCAATAAGGAGCTAAGGAAAAACACACACACTTGGAAGTAATACAGATAAAACTTAGGTGTAAACTGGTTCCCAAATAAGAAAAAATGTCACCTATACAATGCATACTAATATTTAAAACATGCTCTTTATGAAAATAACAGTGAACATATAAAAAATTCTGTTCACACTGTGAGGATGAAATTTCAAATAAATATAAAAAACAAATCCAAGAAAGGTACAAAGTAGTGCATAAAGGGTTAAAATAGAGAAAATATATTCTTAGTACAATGTTTATACCTAATCTAATAAACAACAAATATACAAAATGAATATCTCACATAGGCTTAATTCAATGTTCCTAAAACCTACCATGATTGTACAATTGATACCTAGTTTGTTTGTTAATCCAATAGACCTAATTCTGAACTCCATTTTATGGGTTTTTCCATCTGAGTGCAAGCAGTACAAAGTACTACACAAATTATTTCCATCCAAATGGTGAATGTTTGTTTGTACCGCAAGGAAAACCCCCAAATATTGGAAATCTAGATAATTCTATTATGTACCAATGATCAACAGTGACTTCAGACCCAATGGTCTTCACTTAAGCACAGTGGTGGTTTTCACAAAAATTCTTACTAAAAAATTCTTTGTAAGTCAAAAGCAAGAAACATTAATAATATGCTCATTTTTGGCTTATCAATTCTAAATATTATACAAACTAGATAGGAGCCCGTGCAAGCACGGGCTTTAGGTAATGACAATAAAGGGAAATAACCGCTGCGGGAAGTTTGGTCTATTTTTAGTTTTATCTAGAACTATTTTAAGACACAAAAAAACCCACTTTTTTGTTGATTTTTGGCAGTTTTTGCAAATATCAAGAGGCTTTGTCAAAAAAGAATTGTCAACTTGATATGCCGGTATATAGGTGCTCCAGCTACATACAAAACATTTATTCAAAGCTGCGCAGTTTCTTCCACAAAACAGGAAACTCGCAAATTTAATAGTATAGATTGTGTAGAATTGTGTATAGCTTTTGAATATTATATCATAGTTATGCTTATTATCTGTCTGACTTTGAAGTGCTAATTATATGAAACTGACTTACGAAGATTTTTTTCGTAAGGAATTTTGTGAAATGCACCACAGATCCTGTAATAAAGTGAATGCAAATATCTTATACATCTATAATATTAATGAATACATACATGAGTCACAGATTGTTGTGACGTTATACGTTGTTGTGATGGGGTGGAATGAGGTACTGGTGCTGGCTGGTTGGATGGATTATGTATAGGTATTGTCTCTTCTGTAGCTAAAATAAAAAAATATGTATCATTATTATTATTATTGTCATATTAATAAATGAACGAAAGTGCAACATAACAGTAAGGTGTATTTATGTTGCATGGCTTATTTCAGTATTTGGGGAATGAGCACACCTTACAACTACCATAATTTAGGCCACAACAAGTTGATCAAGTTGTGGCCTTAGCAATACAATATGGAGGGATTTATGACTAACTGCGGCCCGTCAGGCTGTTGATACTTTGGGCCCTAGGAGCCTTTATAAATACATAACATGTTGGGAACGTGAATCGCAAATTGATTAATAAGAGATGTTTATTATGCAGACTGGCAAGCTTCAGAAAGAGACTTCAAGTCAGTTCCACACCATTCATACCATAAGCAAGAAATATTTCTCTAATCACTTAAGTTATGGAAGACCAGTATTTTAAAGCTAACTGAATAGTGATTAATATAACTGTTACTGATTTCCAATTAAGCAAATATATAATTGTATATAGTCAATTTTATCAATAGCAATACATTAGAAGCTGAGAATTCCCCACAACACCAGGACTGACAATACTGTCCAGATTTCTCAATTGTTCAGTTTTTTTAATGTGACATTTAACTAAGATATACTTTTCGGACCAAACATTTTGGGAAGTTTTTTTCAACTTTAAGATTTTCACAGTGTATAATAATAATAAAAATAATAATAATATTTAAGACTTTATCTAACAAGGTTACACATTTGGATAAATCCAATCTTCCATGTGGACCTCAAGAAAACATGTACAAGTTATTTACAATATTTACATGGTGAAAAATAAATAGAAAGATAAGTAATTTGATGCAAAGTCACACAAGCCTGAAATAGAAAGAGTGAATATATCCAGTGGACAAAGACCAATTTACATTTATAGAGATTTCAATTTAAGGTATTGATTTTTGAATGATGTTAGACTTTCAGTCAGTAGAATGTTAAGAGGAATTTCATTCCATATAACTGAACCTGAATATGCTAGGGATTTTCTGAAGAATTCAAGTTTAGGTTTTGGGATGTAAAATTGTTTATTAGAATTTGACCTTAATTTAGAGTTGCTGCAAGAGACAAATTTAAATAAGTGTGGGAATTTCTCAGCCTTGATTAACTGAATAATAGTTACTTCACTTGTTTGGTTTAGCTCATTCATGATGCTTTGAACCATTTTCAATATTTTGTCAGTCATAGCTTGATGTAAAGCTGTCCCTAGAGAGGTATGAATCTCAGGACCGAAACTTTAACAACTATATTATACATATAATTTTACCTTTTAATTTATCATTTAATCTGTCTAATGACTCCATTAATCTTTGTTCTTCTATAGATAAAGCTGATTTCACTGAAAATAACAAATATTTAAATTATATGTATGGTGAAATAAGGAAAACATATCCATTTGGTTTTTTTATATCCTGGGTTGAATGCCATGTCAACACAATTTTAGGTTATTAAACAGTGGCAATAGGGTTGGGCAAATATTAACTTTTTTTTGAAAGGTGCAAACCAAACGGGTGTTCTTTATGGCCAAATTATGTGCTGAGTCTGAATATCACAATTAAAATTATCTACGATGGCGTTTTAGGTTCACTTTTTGCAAAAGTTCAAAATGGCCGCCAAAATGGCCGATTTTGGCTATGAGGGGCCATATACTGTTTTCACCATAGCTTGTAATATATCACTTTATAGGTTTTTATGGTTGAAAACCCCATTTTTGATGTTAAAATACCAAAAATCAGTATGGGAAGCTTTATTCATTGACATTTTATACAATATTTCAGCCAGACAATACATATTTTCGATTATACTGTACGACAATTACAAAATACGCAACATGATCAAAGAGTTGGCTATAAAACACTGTCTAAATTAAGCAAAATATCATTTTGTAATTTGATGTTTCTGGTTTAATTTGTTTTCAGGGAGTATTTTCATTTAAATCTCTTTTTTGTGTCGCATTTGGTATAAATGCAACACAGTTGTTGCTCTTAGATATCTTATTCACATATCTATTATTTTTCTGTTTGTGAATCTTTATCAAATCAACTGATTTCAGTGTGAATGGACCAAAATTAATTTGTTAAAAATATAATACAGCAGATAGATATCTTTCTTATGTTTTTATCACTTCCTTAGGAATGTGAGCATATAGCATATCTTAATCGTGTAAGCTTTCATAGTGATAGCCTCTCTTTGCTAGTTTAGCAAGTTATGACTGTAAAATTTCGAAGGCTCCTGTGATGAACCATTACTTTTACATGTCACATATCAGCTCTCTATCAACTTAAAAATAACAAGTATTTCTATAAGACTATGCGGACAACCACAAGGTAATCTTCAATATCCAGGCAGGAATCCATGGAACTAAAACATACAAATCTCAATAACTTGATATATGCTTTAATGTTATTTTATTTTAAATGGCAACTTTAAAGATGAAAATGAACCTATCCAGAAGGAAAAGATTGTGTATAAAACTACACCACAATGTCTAAATGGACCTTATATAGTGTGAAAGAAGGTGAACAATGCGCACTATCTTTGTGTTATTATGGCCAGAACACTTCACCTTAACCTTACATCACAAAGAAGTATCAGCTTGCACATAAGCAATTACATATCTAAAGTCTTTACATAGGCACTTGACACAGAAATCAACTGATGTATTTGGGCATGGTCTTTTCCTCTCCCACATTGACTTTTGCATGGTCTATACACTGTACTAACAGCCTACCAAATCAAAAGCTGCAACGGGTTCAAAATTGTACATTGCACTGATAGAGTAGTCTTGATAACTCCATAACAGCAACCATTTTTGTGTTCCTAAAAAGTCTCCAATGACTATCAATTAAAGTTAGAATTATGTCTGAAGTCCTTGTTATGGTCTTGCATCATGTAATTTTAGAACCTTGTTCGTCCAAGTGAGATCTCAATGTCAATTTTGACTTCAATATCAAAGTGACTATTACTATGCTATTTTGGCGTCCGTCGTTATTAATTCCTAACATATCCATTCATGGAAAAGGAATATACATATATTTAACTAAATGTTCATAACTCTTTACACAACTATGAAATCAAGACTTTATATACATGTATAAATGTACAGATACAGCTAGTTCAAGATTGATAGACATATTATCTTCAACTTAATAGAATAATTTCAAAATTGAATTTTTAAGGAATTTGATAAAGGAATTCATTTATAATAACTATCTGCTATACATCAAAATCTTTAGAAGTAAAGCCTTTAAAATCAGTAGATGGTTTGTTATTAGTTATGAATAACAGTTTAAAGTCATAATACAATAAAACAGAAAGAGCAACATAGCTCAATGAGTGCAATTTGGTTACTGCTATTAAAGCTTGTATGTGTATACTTGATAAAGGTGATAAAAATCCATTCTTAGTGGCATTAATATTATCAAAAGCAGAAATAAGTATGACCATAGTAATATGCAAGTGTAAAAGCCTATAAAAAGATTTATTAGACATTCATTTAATGCAAAATTAGTTATGCAACTACGAAATTGTGCGATTTTGGCTGAAATATTGTATAAATTATCGATAAATACAGCTTCCCATACATATTTTAGTATTTTTAACCTCACAAACGTGTTTATCAGCCTTAAAAACCTATAAAATGATATACTACAAGCTATGGTGACAGTATAAAATGGTCATGCATAATCAAAATCGGCCATTTTGGCGGCCATTTTGAATTTTCGCAAAAAGTGAACCTAAAACGTCATCGGACACAATCTTAAAGGTCATATTTGGATTCAGTGCATCATTTGGCCATAAAAAACACCTGTTTGAAAAAAAAGTTGGTGATTTGCCCAACCCTAGTGGCAAGTACACCTAACCTAGCTTTCCTGGACCCTTGTCTATAATCAGTACTCATCTACTCTTCAACAGGGCTGGGAACTTCTCCATATACCTTATAAATAAAGGAAAATTGACATTTATGTCATAATATTTTATGGTAGGGTATAAACATCCCAGGCAGGATTTGAACCTATACCCCCTACAAGACACTAGATTCAAATCATGTCGCCCTACCAACTGTGCTACAGACCTGAGTCAATTAACATCTATATAAGATGTGTCATACATATATCAGTGTAGATACCATACCTTTAGGTTTCAAAATTTCAAGATTTATTTGATTAGAAATATAGACCTCTGGCTAGAAACAACAATATAGATCTACATTCCAAACAATAAGTTGTTTGAATATTAATTATTACTATACCTTTAGGTTGTGGTCTAGATGTATTATAAACAAATTGTCTAGCCTGGGCATCATCTATAGCTTGATGTACTCTACTCTCTGATACTGAATGTTCCATTAATTGTTCTGCTGCTAGGAAACCTGCTAAACTTTCTGATACTAAAATATAACAATATACATTAATTAATGGAGTTAGTGTTTTGTTTTTGTTTGTTTTACAACTCATATAAGATACAAGAATATTTATTTTAAGGTAGGGTATAGTCCAACAACATACCTGAGCTTGACCTTTATAAAAGAATATATTAAACTCAGTATTTAGTGTCTATTTTTGTCTTCATTTATATCTTGCACTTTATGGGAAGCTTTTGGCAAAATGCACACACTAATTTTGTAATTTTGTTTTCATTAGAATAAATACTTTGAAACCGTGCCATAATATTGCAGACTTATTGTGTCGCCATAGAAGGATAAGTCCAAACTTAAAAGTTACAATAACATGCCATGTTTACAAAATTGAGTTATAGTCACATAGGTAGTTATAAACACTTGTATAATCATATACCCACATATGGAAACTCAGGATTTAATGTAACTGAAGTGAGCAATTATCATAATAAGGCAGTTCAAACTTAGGTTCATATTGTTGGGACTATACAAATATAACGTAGTAAACATTAGCTAATATTACTAATAAACTTTTTTCGGAATATACCTACAGTCAGAGTCAATTTAAGTGGACAGCTTGACTAAATTACTGTTCATACTAGGATACATCAGAAAAAACAAGTAAATCTGTGAGCTAATGCTCACTAGTGATACCCCCGCAAAAATCTAAAAATATGCGACAAACAGGAAGTAGATGAGCAAGGAGCATGAAATCGCTTTACACCACATGGGACTATGGGATGAAGCAATATGCTAAGTATTAGGCTGCTGCATGTTATAGTTGCTGAGAAAACTGCGACGGAAATTTTGTAACGGACGCACGCACGGACAAGGGTAAAACAGTATACCCCCCTCTTCTTCGAAGGGGGGGTATAATTACATGAGTAACTTATCAACAGACAATTGCAAAACAATTTTTATGCATCCCTTTTCATAGAAAGATCGATATATAGATAAAATAAACTATGTTAAACAATCAACATACCATCATTGCCATTTTGTACAAGATTAGAAGGCTGTGGATCAGTATGACTTTGTACAGGTGGTTGATACACAGTGTAACTTTGTTGTTGTTGACGTGACTTTAAACTGTTAGGATTTACTTGTTGTTTACGTTGTTGTAACAAACCATAACGTCTGGTATATGATCCTGCAGCATTGTCCATAGAATTCTGTCTTCTTATATTAGAGCTTATATTAGAGTTAGAGTTCTGTGGTTGAGCTACACGATTTAAACTATTAAACTGTCCTAAGGCATTACCGTCAATATATGTATTTGAAACTGGGGCGGCCTGCCGAGGACCGCCAGCATCTTGTTGACCTTTGTCAGGAGTGGCGGTAGAATTACGACTCAAGCAGTTCCGTAATTTATCCCATAGAAAATTTATTTCTTCATCTGTTGGAGTTCTATCAATACGTACACCATTTTCATTATAAACAGCACCATCATATTTAGAACTGGTACCAGTCTGTGATGGTCCGTCTTCACTTCCTGTGGGAACCAGTCCATGTTTATTATATCCAGGATACATAAATGGTGCACTTTCAGATTTAGGCATAACAATACTAGATACAGCATAATTCACTTTTTGTTGAGGCTGGGTACCATGCACACTATTCACATTATACACAGTAGAGGGTGCTGCAGAACCAATACCTTGATTTGCTCGAATCATTGAAGGTACTTTTTCCATGAAATTACTATTAACTATAGTTACTTTATCATTTGCACTAATTGGATCAATATTTTGACCACTCTGTGTGATAATATGAGCATGTGCTGTTGGTCGTACAATCTGAGTCTTGGCACGTGGTATAGTACTGGTACGCACTGTAGCACTCACGGCTCTAGCAGGACGTACATCACTCTTCTGGTTATTGGATTTCATGGCAACAGCAGAAACTGGCCTAGGAGGTTTTTGGTTTAATGAATCTGTAATAGGAAGAAAAGTATTGTAACAAAATCAAGATAAAACAAACATGGTTCAAATGTCACAAATCAGATCAGGGTTTGACATCAAATTTTGAAGACGGTTGCCCCGTTGGACAACCAGCTATATATTTCACTTGCCCCAAGGAAATATTTACTGGCAGTAACAAGTTGCCCAAACCCAAATATAAGTGGTCAGTGGCAATCTGACCTTTAATGTGGAGCACTGCAGATAACTAAGACTTGAACATGGCCAAAAGTCTAAGAGTTAGTCAGTCTTTAACATATGAGTGTATAAATTAATGGAGCAAGTGTGATCAAAATTTAATGATTATGCATTTGGAATTGTAATCATAATGGTAAGCTAGCTTTAGTTTTCAAACCCAACCCTCACAGTACCCATTTACACCTGATGGGAGTGAAAGAATTGTAGGTAAATTTCTTGATTAGGGAAATTAGCAGAGCCCCTAGTAGGGTTCCAACCTAGGACCTCATGATCTGTAAGTGCCTTCTACCACTGGACCATTGCTTCTCTAAGAGTGTCACTGCTTCTACAGTAATACATTTTAATATAGTGTGTTTATGTAAGCAACAAAACTCTGTGGTAAAACTGTATATGGCATACATAATCATTTATAACAGAGCGAAGAAAAAATGTAAAAAAAGTGAATAATTTACCATTATTTCTTTTAACAAATATTTTATCATCACTATCTTGTATATCATCATCATCATCATCATCGTCATAAGTTAAATCTGTCCATCTTACGTTCTTCTTTGTCGGCTGGAAATATCAGACAAAAATATACATTAATATATGAAGCATTGGCCCCTTCGTGGTACTGTGACCCTTTTATGGCACCCTAAAGCTAGGAACATTATGACTGCAGCAAAGATTTCATGGCCAAACTATTGTTTGAGAGACAATCATTTCATAGTGTATTTCAAGGGTTGCCCGCAGGACTGTAGTATGTGCAATGAGTAAAAGAGCAAGTTACTACAGTCTTGCAGGCAATGCTCAATTTGCATTCAACACTAGAGTTGGATAGAAGATTTTTCTAGAAGATTGATTATCCCCAAAAAGGGATTTACCCCTGGTATTTTCACAGATACAGATAGGGGATAGAATGGCACAAAATAAAATGTTCAATTCATCATGATTGGTGAAGCTAGCCTTTTAACTCTTATTGTACATGTATATTGGTAATAGAATTTTATCTTGGTATCATAAGTGATCATTACCCTACCCCTTCATTACTTTTTTGCTAATTTCAAAGTGGTAATAAAAATGAAAGTATAAATTAAGCTCCGACTTTGTATATACATGCAATTATCACTACAATACAGCTGCCTCTTTAAAAAACATAATATACTTTCAATGAAGTATATTTCTAAAAACTGAATATATAACAAAACGTGATTTGAAACAAAAATTTAAATTAGAAGAACAGTTGGAATAAAATAAAACTTGAACATCAAGTAACTTAAGCAACAAAATACAAAATAAATTAAAGTAGTTTAAATGTTATAAATTTTTAACAAGTTAAGAGCTAAATCTCTGTTATATTTATTCTGACATGCTTTATGCAACAGGTTTTTAATAACATTGTCATGACTTACATTGTAAACACATTATTTTATTATTATTATTATTATTATTATCATTATTATATTATTAATTGCTGATGTTTAATTATTGAGATTTTAAGCTCATGTTAAGGTACTTAGTGTTCAATTATTAACATACATTTAAAAGTTAGAAAAAGTTTAATTCATTACTACAGGCTATTTATAATGCCATGATGACCTGGACATATCAATAATGACCCAAGATCCTTGGTTTTACAACAGATCCTTTTTTAAATTACCCTTGTAAATTTTTAGATCATGGTTAAATTGCTTGATAAATTATAAAAAATAAACCAGACAAAAACATTCTTGAGGTACTAATCCAATTTATTATATTTTCTATGGTAATGTACCAAATCATTAACTAGTAAGTTAATAAGTTTATTTTAGATGTTGACACACTCCTGAATGAATTTTCATTACCAAAGGCTTCAAACTAGTTGATTAAATGAAGACTCAGTCTTAGGTACATTATAACATGGCTTGTAAACATAAATGATATATACATTTTTCTATAGATATAAGGTTTGGGAGACTGAATATGTCCAATCTCACCACCAAGTCTATATAATAACTTTCTTGAATAGTATTCAAACTAAATAAACACAAAAAATAGATATTTGATATCAACATACCAAGCTTAAGTTAAAGCTGTCAGACCCAGCAACATGTCTGGTTTATCTGATCAGACAACATTCAAGGACAGGCCTATAGTGTTTCTCTTAATTGATCCAATATAGATATTTTCTTTAGTGTCAGGAAATATAAAAACATATCTCGCAAGTACGTTGAAAGTTCCAGAAGAGTCATTTTAGACAATGGCATCTGGTCCACATTCTGGCATTGTGACCCCTTATGGCACACTGACCCCTTATGGCACCTTGACCCCTTTGTGGCACCATGACCTCATGTCGAATAAGCAAAGGACATTTAAGTGAGTACATTAATAAACATCACTAAGCTACATTTACAACCATTTGTAGTAAGTAGTTTGTAGTAAGTTTTTAAAATACTTATTAATTTAATAAAGGCATAGCTTTACTGCTGGCATATAACTCGGACACATGGAGCCATGGACATAGTTAGTTGATATCATGTCACAGATCAGTAAAATATGAATATTTCATTATTCTGTCACCATATTGGGTTAACATTGTATATTCTTTATGTAATTAGACTAACATGTGTATCTTGATTACATAATCCTTCAAATAAATATAAAAGAATCACACCAAAATAACAGCAAATGTAAGCAATGTAAAGCCTTGTCTAAATACAATGTAGTTTAAGCATTTCAGTTGCTTCCAGTGCTTATTCTGTAGTCATAATATAAGTCATATACAGAAACTGCTACATGCATCAAATATAAAAAAAAAAATACTTATAAAAAAAAAAATACTTATTTCCCAAACTCACAAATGTTCTATTAAATAGACAAATCTAAAATGAAACAGTAAGCTAGGTGGGAAGCATCTGATTACAAATCCAGAAAGCATAGATTTGATTCCTTGGCTGGAATACCAGTACCTGTGTTGAGACTGTCTTGAAATATTTGGGAGCAGTGGTACAGTGGCAGAACACACGCTTAGGGGTTGAGAGGTTCTAGGTTCAATCCCCATTAGGGGCACTGCTAATTTCCTTGAGCAAGAAATTAACCTGCAATTGTTCCACTCTACCCAGGCGTTAATTGGGTACTGTGAGGGATCACCTGCCTGAAGGTGATTTCAGTTATCAGGAGTTATTGTACAAAATTGTAAAGTCGGCTGAACATGTATATGGAAGCAGATTTTAAAACTGGACTTTATTTTCTATGTTATTGGAGTGCTTACTTCTGTATCAAGTAGGACAGTAGTCAGTGACTGGCGACAGTAGGTGTTTGGTAAGTGTTTAATACTTGGTTTTAAAGCTACGGTTCAGAGATTTTTGCCAGTATATAGGAACAGTGAATGTCTCACACATCGTATTTTTGTGTAGTTCAGAATATACTACCACAGAAACCAAATTCCATCAAATTCACGTTTTCTATGGAATCCATGTTAGATCTACTTTTTCACCTTATGATATCCAAGGTTTATCTGTGTAGAAGATCGCTGAGGTAGTTCCGAATGGGAACAAGATATTGAAATGCAGTGTAAAGCCACAAAGCATGGAACAATCTAGAAGCAAAACTGCTCAGTAATAGAAGTTTATAAATAGTATCTTTTACTAATTGTGATGAATACATGTGAAACTATGATAAAATAATAAACCCAAATATGGTGACAAAATATTGAAATATCTTTGTAATCAATGTATACTACTATCCTTTACTCCATTTAATTTTTAAATTCCATATTAACAAAATTGTACTAAAAAAAAAGATGTTTTTTGGCTATAATTTAAATGCCGTAATAATAAAATTCAGTTAACACATGTACATTTATACATGTTTTTTTGTTGATGGACAATTACACTGTTTTTTAAAACTTAAAGCAATTAAGCTAAATTTTAAGCAGTAAGTACCTTTAAGATCTAACCTATATACGGTCCATTTAAGGTAAAATACGAAAGTAAAAAATTGTATTAGCTATTACATGTACTACCAGTAAGCTGCTATTGCAGTAAGCAAGAACTTTGTAACCCTCTCATTAACACTAAATGTATTGATATTGCAATACAATTTTTTCTCCTTAACATGTCAAGGGACATCCTCAGTAACCCAGGGTATTATTTGTCAACAATTACATATTCATAAATAGCCGCCCGGCTAGCTCAGTTGATAGCATGCAAGTCTACTGATTGAGGGGTAGTGGGTTCAATTCCCGGGTGGGGCATACTTTCATGGAGCTTGGTCATGAAAATATTTCTAGGACCATTCTCCCTCCTACCAATGATTTTTAATTAAGTAGGGCAGTTGTCAGCCATTGACGAAAGTATGCACTTAGTAGTTGGTTAACAGCTAAATCTAGGGATTTAGCCTTTTCAGGAGGAGTGAGTAGGTTGACTGACCGCCGTTATATGACCTATACAATGTGTTGCTATGGCGTAAAATCAAACAAACAAACAAACATATTCATAATGTATGAGTACCATGGGTTTCCAACAATGGTCCAGTGATTGCTATGTTTTTTATCAACTAGGAAAATTTCATTATATCAAGCAAGCTTTACTCAGAACTTCAGAACACCTTTGTCATTTTCTATGACTTGCAATGAAAAAAAAATGTTGTAACTAAATGGAGTAAAGATAGGAATACAAACTAAAAACTAAAATGGCAGCATGCATTATTATAAAACATACCATTGATGGAGGTTTCTTGTTTTTCTCCAATTCTTTACGCATCTAATTATATTTATAATGATTTATACAGCAATAAATATATATATGCACATGCATTTACCCCACTAATACAAATATATGCAATACTTTTTTTAATTTAACAAAATTAGACCTTATAAAAATTTATTGTTTGATTCTCTTACCCAATTCCTACACACCTTGCACCATTCTAGAAAATATGGCTGGTGCAAAGTTTTCAAATTACTATTTATAAGATTTGAAACTGAGAGAAATATAACAGTCCACTAAATTAGTGGGTGTCCAGTTGCCCATGACAACCTCTTAGTTCAGGCAACTAAAAATTTTTTGTGGGCAACCAAAATTCTGCAAATGAGAGTGCTTGCTCTTAAAATGATCTGATCAGACAACCAATTTCATATCCAAATTTTGTAGACTGGACAATAGAGTAAAAAGTGTAAATCTACTAAGATGTACAGTTATCATTGTAATTATGTGTTTTCTAAGATAAACCATATTTATATATTCTATGCAGTTAGCAGACCAAAATATAGAATTTAATAGTTCATACTCTGAACTCAAATTTATAGATTTTTCCAGCAGAAAAAGGTTTGTTTGTTCACGATGCATCTGTGCCAAACAAAGTTATTTAACACATCAATGCTAAATGGCAGTCAAGATAAATTAAATCCTATTGTTTTGTAAACATTCAATTATATTTCAACTTTGTTTCCAAAAATATATGTGGTACAAACAAAGCATTTGTGCTTAAAAAAAACCCAACTTGAGTTAAGAATCAAATTCATAACTTATCATGAAATTAATGATATAATACTTACTTTGATTTCTTTTTCTTCAGTACTATTTATAAGATGTACACGTGTAATTTCTAGACTATCTCTTATATCTTTCATGTTACCAGTAGATCCTGATTTCTTTAATATACTAACAGCCTTCTTGTTTCCTCCGGTACGCTTTAATATACCCTTGACTTCTGTAACAATGCATATGAAAAAAATATCAGAAATTTTCAAATTAAATGTGTTTTCTTAAGTTCTTTCTCATTAAAACAGGAATTCATAGCTGGTTTGTAAATATGACCACTATCTTGCTATATACTAGTATTAAAGGTTTACGGCAGACCCCAAATTTCAGAGTTGGGGCAATTACATGATTTCATGTGGTATCTGTGTTACGCATACTCCATATAAAATATAAACACGCCATTATAAACGGATACTAGTAAGGGAATTTGTCCTTACATAAGTCAGTTTTGATGTTCTTCAATTGCACACACATATCGTCTGCTTGTTAACTTGTAATGCAAACTATTTTAATTTAAGTAGTAATTATCCCTTGAACTGTGCAAGCAAGGCCTAATGTAATTGTCCACAACAAAACTTAAGAAGGATTTGCTACAGTCAGCTACTAAACATTGGGAGACCCTAAATAAAAAGTACATAATTACAATACAAATATTCAAATTTTAAAATGTATCTACCTTTAGCTTCTGGTTCTTCAGCACATATAGTACTAACAGAATCAGTATCATTAACATCATCACCATTCATCATTGCTGTATCAGGTGTTAACATCTTTATACTACTTGGTATACTACTGGTATCTACAACCCATTTTACACTTGTAGTCTTAGCTACACCTGAATTAGTGCTGCTTACACCTGAATTTGTGTGGCTCACACCTGTATTTGTGTTCGTAGTTGAAGTAGACTTAGATGGCTCATTTGTAACACTAGGTTTATTAGTTATGTCATTATCAGGCTGTTTATTATTACTACCATTAGAATTGTTCATCAATTGTTGCCTAGCAGAGTAAGCTGCACCGTAGGAGTTATAGTAACCAGGATGTATGGGTGGTTTAGGTGTACTAGTTGTAGAGGGCGCCACTGCTGTTGTTGTTGTTGTAGCACCATTCTTTACATTAGAAGAACTAGTGGTTGCCTTGACGACGGATGGTTGTGATACTGTAGTTGAATTATCACTAGGACTTGATGATGTGGTCTTTGTACCAGTTGAAGACACTGTATTAGAAGATGCAGTAGTTGCAGTGTTCTGTGTTGTTGGTAAACCCTCAGTAACTGTTTCTAAGAAAGACAAATTCTTGCCCGTGCTATCATCATTGTTCATATTCATGGAAGGTTGTTCAGATAAGTAATAAGAAGCATTAGCATTAGCAACCGCTTGTAAATTTCTATCAAGAGTTCTTGAAGGGGTAACATTTGAACCATTATGTGGAGAGTTCAACTTTGAACTGACACTTGAAGGACTCTCAGGTATCATAGTTTGTTGATTATTATTCACATAAGGTATAGTCATATTAGTATGTGTATTTTTACCAGAATATGGACTAGTATGTGTAACATGTATACTAGCTGGAGTTGACGTAGCAGGGGTTGGTGGGTGGGGAGATGGTGTTCCCCAGGCTTTTAACTTTGGTCTTTGATTCTCTTTGCCATCATCATTGTGTGTACCATTATACCCCCCAGCTGCATGAGTGGCAGCAAGCGCCTGTTGTTGTTGCTGTTCTTGAGCTAATCTTTGTTGTTCAGCAGCTTCTTGTTGTTTCTGTCGTTCATATTGTTGTTGTACTATTTGTTGTTGCTTTTGTTGTTGTTCTATGACTTTCTGCTGTAATTCTTGTTGTTGCTTCTGTTGTAATAGAAACTGCTGTTGTCTTTGTTCTTGTAACTGTTGCTGTATCTCTCTTTGTCTTTGTAAATAATGTTGCTGTCTTTGAGCATCTGTGGCTGATGTAGAACCAACAACAGTACCAGAGTTCTGACCAAGTAAGGTATGCATCTGGGTGTTAAATGAGTCAATATTTTGTGGTCCATTGTCTGTTCCATTATTAACAACATGTGTTGTATTTCCATTAATTTTACCACCATTTCTTGCACTACTCACACTATCAGTTGCTATAGTAACATGTTTAGTATTATTAAGAACACTATTATTGCTATTAGCATTGTTTTTATGCACCATATAAGCATCTAAATCACAACTTTCTCTCAGTGTATCATTAGAGCCCCCATCTTCTAAACTATCCACTGAAGATAGGCTCTCAGTTCTTTGTAGCTCACCATTCTCATTATGTTCATAATTTACCACATTTTTATCAACAGCAATTTCTTGCATTACTTGTTTATTAAAATCTTGCAAAGTCTTTTGCTGCTGATCATAAAGAGTTTGTTGGTAATTTTCTAATTGTTGTTCAAACAGATTTCGACTGTTGTTTAAGTTACGTAAACTTTTATTATGTAATTCTTCTTGCTTGTTCTGTGTAGAGACAGTGTTGCCATTGTTGATTGAAGGGTGAGCATACTTATTAAAGTATGGTTTACTAAGAGGGTCAGAGTTTTGTCTATAGTATGAAGAACTTGGACTAGTAACTTGTCGACTCTTCGCTGATGTGGCTCTAGAACTTGAAGGACTACTACGTATCAGTTTTAAAGCATCCTCAAGTTGTGTATTGTGACGTCTAGGTGACCATTTACCAGCTGTTTGAAATAGAAAACAGTTTTTTATTACTTTCATATCAAAATGCTGGGTTTTTTAGGTTTAACCCCATAACAACACATTGTATAGGTCATATCACTGCGGTCTATAATCTACCTATTCACCATTCCTGGAAAGGCTAAATTTCCGGATTTAGCTGTAAACCAGTTACTAGGCACATACTTCCATCAGTGACTTACAACTGCCCTACATCATTAAGAATCTGTGGTAGGAGAGAGAATGGCCATATCATTTCATGACTCAACTCCAGGAAAGTATGCCCCACCCGGGAATCAAACCCACAACACCTCCACCAGTAGAAGTGCATGCTACCAACTGAACTAGCTGGACAGCTTATAAATAAAATAAATGAAGTTCATATTTACACTTTTTAAAACCAAATGTATTTCTTTAGCTAGCAATCTAGATCATATTGATGATTCAGTGCTTAATTAATCTTCATCCTTCTATATCTACATACAGTAAAACTAGTTTTGTATCAACCCTTCAATATAGTTTTATTTTCAAAGGTATAAACTAATCTAATATCTTTTGTTCAATTTGCAAAACTAAATATCATATTGCATTGCAAAATGCAAATAAATACAAATATGTCTTATGTATGAAACATATATTCAAGGAACAAACAGATTAGTCTTACCCCATAGAGAGAAGAAATAAAACCACTTAAATCATTTTCAAATTCAAATCACTGTAATAGGGGTGTATTTTTTGCAGAATAATAGAAATAAAGTAAAGACAATATAATTGCTACAGACGGCTAATCTATCATAGAAATATCAGTAAAAACAATAATTACAGCTAGTTCCACTGTTAGGTCGACTGTTAGGTATATGTGATCTTTGAAACTTTTCTGTAGCCTCTTGCTGTTTCTCTCGACGTTTGGCAAGAATTTGTTGGCGTCGTTTCTCCTCTCTTTCAGCTTCTGATTTACGTTTTATGGCAAGAGCTCTAAAAATAAAGATAATATAAACATGTAATATATGTCTTTTTCTTTTATTTCCTCCATTTACTGAAGAGTATACTTTATGGTAACATTTGTACATACACATGACAAAACCAAAATGACACACAGATACAAAAGGTAATTAAAGCAGAACCTGTAAGAGATAGAATGCAATGTATCATCTACCAGTCACAAGCTATTACAAGAACAGATCAAATTCATATTAAATATTCAATAGTTGAATTTCGTTGAAAATCCGTCTAAAAAATCATTATTTTATATTATATTGTTTATTAATTTATGGATATTTATATTTTAAGTCATTCAAATGGGCTATATTCTTTACCAAATCACTGAGAATATTTTGATCCAGTAAACTTTCATTTGGTCCAGTAAAAAATCAGATATTGTTGGACAGTATGTCCAGTGCTGATGAAAGTAAGCTGTAATGACTGAAAATACAATGCAGGTTTAGCACAAAATGGTCGTAACTCACTCTTTTCTTATATTGAGTTACGATCCTTTTCCGCTAAACCTGCGATAAGGTGCTTTACACCACATTTGATCAAAATTTGGGTTATGTCTCAAGAGTAAGGTGTCTAACACACAATGCCCTACCATACCCACAACTTAAGATCTTCAGAAAATCACCAACTACTTTATGTACCTTAACCTAGACTAGAATTTACGAAAAAATCTTTAAATTACTCAGGCAAAAAATTATGGAATGTGCTACCAAAAGAGGTACAAACAGCTAACACTTTGAACTCATTCGAACAGAGATATAATGTGTGGTGGAATACAAAAGCATCATAAATCATCATTACTTCTTTTATTGTCTCAACTGTATTTGTTTTAATTATGTTTAATCACTTTTCAAATGTTTTACCTTGCTTGTTGTATAATTATATTATGTAAATACCGTTGTTAAGAGGCTCACAGGGAAGATTGGGCTTTGCCTAGCTGTGTTGCCTCTATAAACAAAGTCTTTATTATCATCATTATTATTAAGTTCTTAGTTCCACAACCATTTTTTGGGATAATCTAAACCATATTTCATGACTAACAGGAATTTGTATCAAACACCAACAAATTATAACAGCCATTATTTTACTGATATATACAGTATATTTTTCATCAACAGTAAGCATACTTTTACAGTCAACCTGTGCCTCAAAATAATGCCTGACCTAAGACAATATTGTTATATAGCATTATAGTGTTTGCCTTTGAACAATGGGTCATATAGCCTATAGAAAGACAAACATAAAAATAACATTTTGTTACCACAGGTATAATATAGAAACATGGTAATATATAGGAGAAAAGGGTGAACAGTAAATATCAAATGTATAAATCTTATATTCAAACTGCCATACTATGCGTATTTATAGAAAAATAAACATATATTTCCATTAAATTTATAATGATCAATATTGCTATGAAAATATCCCAGTATCAAATTATTGATATATAATTATAAATAAATATAGTTAGCACTTATCTTTTATACAGGTAATGAGCTATTTTATCACTTATATTTTCACTACAAGGCAAATATATTTACAATTTTGTAATCAATATATTAACTGCTATTTTTACATGGTAAAATCCAATATTGCCTGATTTATAAGAAAAAAGACGAATGACTTTTAAGAAGCAAAGTGAAGTTAATAGTAACTTCTTATTTTAGAAGGAACTTGGGCTTACCAAGCCAAAAATATTTTCATTTTGGCAAGACGAAAAAATCTCACAGAAAACACTCAAAACATTTTTTTTGCATAAGAGTTTATGTCTTTCACCGAATCAAAGTCTAACTGAATTTCTGAGAAAAGTACACATAAAAGTGTGTATTTCAATATTAATTTTTAATTCTTATAACTTATTGATATTATCCTGTTTTTAACACTTTTTATCAGGTCATGTACAGTTGCTTACTCATTTAATTAGCTTTTCTGGACACTTTTATTTTACCAGCCTTCACTAACCCTTTCAGAAGAAGTCAACAACTTTTCTGTTTTACTAGGGAGCAAAGTAAACATTATTGCTGAATCTCAGGGCTTAAATTTAACAAAAAATTGAACTTGCAAATTTTTGCAAGTTGGTTTTATTTCAACTCGCAAAATGAGAAAATCACTCACATTTTTTTCAAAACTTTAATATCATACATTGTTTTTATTCATATATGAAATATAAAAACAAAAAGGTACTACATGTATATTTAACTACCGGGTATGAATAGAACATTTTTTTTACGATGAATCTTTTATTGATACTATCTGTGATCTATCTGTCCGTTTCAATGCTGACTTTAGCCTCATTTAGTTTTGACAGTAATAATTTTTCGTGGATTTCAACTACCGAGACTTTGTGAGTTAAAATAAAGGCTACTCGCAATTAACAAAATCCACACGCATTTTGCAAGTATGCAAGCTTAAATTCGATCCCTAGAATCTTTATGAAAGGCACAACCTAGCTACCACGGCATGTATTCAAAGTTGGATTGTTAGATAAATAGTCAAGCTTGTTACCATACTTCATAACCACTGCTATCATCATCATCATCATCATCATCATCATCATCATCAAAAATAAAATCTAAGATAAGGTGACAAATACCTTGAATGTAGCTGTTGTTGTAAATTATATTTATGACTAAGCATCCTTAGGAGTAACACTTAAATTAATTATCCATTAAATTAATAAACAATTAACACTGACATTTATACAAATATATATAAACATTTTATCACTAAGCAGACTAGCCCAGGATACTATATACACCCTAAATGTACACACGGTGACACTGTTTAAAAAATAATTATAAAAGTAAGCACAACCAGTATACAGACTCTGTATATAAAAACGATTATTATATTTATAAAATATATATAAATAAATATGTATTCAAAAATTACCTTCGAGTCTTAAGGTAAATGGGGAGGTTCATGCTTTATTGAAGACTTGTATAGAATTTCAATGATATAAAAATTCAATAAAGTCTCATTTAAAGTTCACCATTACGGAAAATGACGTCTCACATATAGAATTGAATAGTTCATAATTATCCAGGCGATGTATAAATACATTATAAAATATTCCTCTCTACCATGCACATAAAACTTGTCCAACAGTATAAAATTATTCAATAGTAAAAACTGAAATGAAAAGCCTAATTATGTGGAACCACTCGGATATCTCAAAAATATATCTTCTATCTCAAAAGTATATCTACGTTGTCAAAATGTTTTTTTTTAATTGAACAATTTGAACACTTCTAGTTTAAAATTCAATAAATGATAAAATCCAAACAAATAATCACCAGTAACTGACAAGTACAGCAGTAACACACAATGTGTTTTCTCAAAAATGTTCACAAATAAAAATTTCTACAATTGAAAAATAAACAATTCAATTTCATGAATAAAACTCCATTTTATATAAATACAGTGCAACCTCGCTAAAAGGTCACTATCTGATTACAGTCACTTCTCAACAAAAGCCAGTTAAAATCCAGTTATTTCAAATATTCCCCCAATAAAAATTACCCTTCCTTCAGCATCCACCTCTGTAATGACCAATTTAGCATGAATCTGTACCTGGCTGTTGTAGGGAGGTTTTACTGTATCTAAATATTAAGCAAGCATGTATTGCTACCATATTACAGTTCACACTGTAAAGTAAACATCCCATTTTAATACATATAACATCAATAGATCTCTAAGGTTAACTGACTACTATTAAAGTCACAATAGAAAAATCAAGTAAGCAAATAACAACCAATATTTAGTATTTAATTATTCATATACCTTAGCCTGTCTATATACATTGTAACAATGAAGTAGACGATAGAAAGCTTCTATTTATTGTATAGGAAGTACCGAGGTAACACAGTGCTTCAAAGTCTGGAACCATTCTTTGTTCAGAAACAAGAGAGTTCGGAAAACCCCTGGTTCACTCACCTGCAACCATAGACACCTCAGTGTGAGCCAGAGCAGTTTCTTGGAAGATTTCCCCACACAAACGTTAACAGTATGTAATACATGTACTTGAGAAACCTAGAACAGGGTCAACTTTCCCCTAAAGGCTACAATAGAGCACTCTCTGTACGGGATATTTCGATAATGTCACACACCAAAGATGGTAAGACGAAATAGTCCCTCACTACAAGATTTATACAAAACTATTATGGTTTGACTGGATGACAATGGACTTAACATTATCCCCCTTTAATTAAAAAGCCTTTTTTTTCAAAAGTACTGTCAATACTGACTAGTTTTATACATTTTGTCTATATATTGGATGCACAAAAACATGTTATAAGTTTCAGGCAGATCAGAGAGTGTAACCAGGGAAAGTTACGAATTTTGGTTGATTTGAGATGAGATCACCCCATAGTCTAGATAGGAAAAAAAGCTCATTTAGGAGACAATGTGCTCAGATGAGCTGAAATATACAATATTGAATATTTGTTGCCTTCCTGTATCAACCATAACAAATCAAACATGTAAAAGGAACATACAAATTACATGGAACAAGGATCAAAGATGAAATAAATTATGATGTGAAATTACGGAAATGAAATAAAAACTTTTAATCAAATATCAGCCATGATTTATAAACTTTGTCACAGTAAAAAGAGAAAGTCATAGTTGTATTACATACATGTATGTGAGAAATAACCTTTTTAATATTGAAGCCATATCAACTTAACTTATGACTTTACACCAAGTATACCACTTCAATCTATAGTGCTACATCAATCAATAGTCTCATACAGGTACCTATCTCAATACAGTCAGATCTCGATACAACGATAACCGTTACAACGACATTCTCGTTATACTGACAAATTTAATGGGAACCAATACCAACATGTGCATGGTCAGAAGAATTCATTACACTGAATTATGCGTTATAACGTCATATTTCTTGGAAACGAACAATGTTGTTGTATCGAGATCTGACTGTAATTAACTTTCTAATTAAAAGAAAAAGTCAAATACATTTATCAATTATATAATTCAGAGTTAATACTGTTTTACAGAATATTATTTTTCTCATCAATTGAAAAAAACATATTTCATAAGAAATCATTTTCAATTTAAGAAAATACAAAATTACTAAACAAATTCTATAATTCAGAAAGAATTACCTCGGAAACATAAATTGATAGTAACAATATTTCATAACTACCAATAATATAAGCACATTATGATCAGATCACCAACAAAAATAAAAACAAATTTATCCGAAAGTACATCCCACTATCAGAATAAACAATTCAATCCAACCAGTACTTTGATAATTGATCATGAATACAAAATAATACATTGTTATTGTCACACCCATATACTGATAGAAAATCAATATACATACAATGTCATATAAAACAATTCAATCAGATATCAAGTGTGTGCCAAATCCTGATAGATTGATAAATAATACATATGATAAGATCAATGCACCAACAGTATAGATTGGATAGGCAAGTATGCATTAAATTCTTCAGTAAGCCTATCAGTAACAAGGAATAAAACGAGGAAAAATATGTGAATATATTACATTAGCAGTGCAAGACTGCATATTTATGTGACCAGGAAACTAACAAATTGAAATTATCAAACTTAGACATTTATATACATTATCTACTTTCACTAAAATAATTAAATCTCTCACAAGTGTATTTTTACTTAATGTGACAGGGCTTTTTCAGCCTATCTCACGGGGCCGAATATGGGCCCCATTCCCAATGCCAAATAACAACCATTGAAAAAAAATCCCACTCTTGTTAGATAATTCCCTTTGAACAGGATGTCTTTTGCAGTTACAAAAGAAACCATGAGATTTCATGTAAAAATAACAAATACATGTACATGAGAATTTGCATTGAATGCCTCACTGAACTGTCAGAACAAACTCTTTAAAAGCACTGCAACACTTTTGGAAACACCAAAACAAAGCATATAAAGAATTAATGCAGAAAAATTAATAATGAAATTTCCAAATTGGGTTGACTTCTCAATAAAAAAATTTCTCAAATCGGACTATTTACAGCGTTAAAAATTCCCAATTTGGGCAGGGGCCTTTTTCCCAAAAAGGGTTTGGCACAAAAGGGTCATAACCCAATTTATGAAAAGAGTGTGTTACTCATCCAATTATAAAGTTGCTTGCGCCTAGTTGTATGAGATGCTAAAACCATCATTATGACATTCAGTAATTTGTAAAGGGGAACAAATACAGAGAAGACAAAATGGATTTATACTCCAAACCATCGGTCATAATACAAATGTTAAATAGAATATTTCACGGGTTTAATGCAAAACAGTTGTAACTTAATATAAGAAAAGACTGAATTACGACCATTTTGCGCTAAACCCGCGACACAGTAAACTCTGTCTATATTATTGTCAATGTGTTCAACATATTTTCAAGCTGGCTTATCATTATCATGCTTAATATCTTCATTTGTCTGGGCTATTGCCATGTTGCTATGACAACACTTGCATAGACAGGTTACTATGGTCTGGACTCTGGAGCAAGATATTGTGTAATTTCATATGATGATGTTAAGCAGTCACTATACATACATATTAACCATACAAGCCTCACTGAAGAGCAAACACAGCTGATAAGATCTTGGGTTGGTTATAATTGGATACCAAGCTCTACATTGGTTAGAATCCTATATAGATCACAAACCCTCCAAGCAATTACAACATTGGACTGGTAATCATTGAATAGCCAGCTCCGCGTTGGTTCAAATCCTATCAAAAACCTACCTCGTTGTTTCCTTGAGCAACAAACTTTATCCTTCTAGCTCAGTACTGAGGGACCAGGAAGCGGACTTGAAAGTGATAAATCTAAGTTGTAAGAACTTGTTTCACAATCGAACTAAAATAAATTAGTACGAGAACCCTCCTTGTTTTTAACATGAGCAAGAAAACTAATTAATTTTGATTCACATCAAGTGTGATTTCACAAAACTTCTCAAATTAAGTCATGACTTAGAAATTTTGACGAGAAATAAGTTTGGAAAACAACATTACCAAAGATATATAACAAACTGTATAAAAGTCAGCTGAGAAGATACAAGTTCTAGTACTATTGAACAACATGATGAATATTTAACATAGAAATAATTACATTAATTTTGTACACCTAGAAATTCAGCTGAAAATTGCACTCAAGGCCAATCTCATTTTGAGAAGTTTGAATAAAATCAGACACTGGAAGTTGAAACATATACATGTAGTCATATCAATAAAAAAATCAATTATTCGATTAAAGATGCAAAGCCATGAACTCTCAAGTGATAAGCAGACACTCAACTACTTCACCATAAAAGCTAGCTTGAAGTCAGGAGAGTGTAAGTGCTGTATAATATCTCTACTTATTCTAGGACATTTGCCTCCCAGACATTTACCCCCCTGGACATTTGCCCCCTTTTTTTGACAGGGCGGACAGTTCCCCCCACTCATTTTTTGAAGGGCGGATATTTGCCCCCTCGTGTGTTTTGACAGGGGGGGGGACATTTGCCCCCCTTATTTTTTTGGAGAGGGGACATTTGTCCCCCCATCGAAATAACATAATATGTCCGCAAACTATCTCTACTACATGGAGTAAATAACATAATTTCCTAAAACTTCATTCACAGCCAAGTTAAAATAAATTTGTACAATCTAAACTAAAATACAAAAAATATTAACACTCTTACCTTCTTCTTCTATTAGTTTCAACGGACATTTTTCTTGCTCTAGCAAGAGCATCTGTTTTCTCATTTTCTGCCAGAGTTTTAATGGTATCAACATGTTGTCTTTCAACAGTTTTATACTGGTTTCTGAACTATTGGTTAAGGCTCAACTTCATACATTTTCATACATGTAATTCAGTATATACTAAAAAATTTTAATACAAAAACTTGAAAAATTCTGAAAATTTTAAGTATTGTTTATTTGGAATGTTAATCAACATTTGGTCTGTTCTTAATGTGGTCAGCTACCTTACTGGCTTTCCTGAATCTGTTCATTGTCAGAGCTTACTTTGGTTTACAAGGAGACAAAAACTTCTTAGTACCTGAGTAAATATCAATATAAAAAAGTGACCTATCTGATGGGCAAGCCCTACCAGAGAGAAGAAACTGAGCTTAAATTTGTCTGATGAAGAGAAGAACTGTCTGTACTGGAGATTTTGTCTTGACATGGGTTTTAGCGAACAACCTCTCAGCATAGTCTGTCATGTTGACAGGCCTTTGAAAGGAGCATATGACAAAGAGATTTAGAATTCATAGACCTCCGAAAGCAACATGGATGGCTCGTTTTACTGTTATGTAAATACATGTAGCTTTTCATAGCTAATGTTAAATGTTATATATGATACTGACTACAGAAAATGTTTGGTAAAGGGTTTGTGAAAAGTCAGATAGATATAATGCAATCTTTGTAAGCAGATATCCTTTAGACTGCTGCTGAATAGGATCTCTTGTCATCCCTCAGGGGGTCACATGTAGATGACCTCTGTATCAACCAATTAATGTGTAGCTTTCAACTAGACAAAGCACTATTAATAGCATCTTTTGACAAAGTATAGTGAATTTAGTCGGTCAAAAGCTACACATAGCTTATGTTTATTATTGTATGTACAAATCGACAGTATTTTGCATTTGTTTTTGTATTTGATACCTTTAAATCCAGCTTGTAATAACAATAGGATAAGTCACGTCGGTAAATACGAATTTATTTCGAGTAATAATGAATATAAACAAGTTTTCCGATGTTTAAAAGTTGAAACATACGCATGTGATTTGACTTTCCTAACTCTAGCCAACCCTTGCAAGGAAACTCTAGAACCTGGGTCTAGAGTTACGGTACCATAACTCTAGCCACTGCCTTTTTTATAAGCACTTGATCAAGTTAAATGCCACCCTCTACATCCTGCCATAATGCTCAGATATAAACGTATGCAGTAAATTTAGACAGATAGATTTCTAAAATTCTATTTAGATGAAGGTTTGCGAGCAAATTTTAGGGTAGTGTTAGTCACAGACTGTGATTGAAAAGCAATTAGTGTGGTGTAGACGATGTAAACAAGTCACTGAACAAAATGTTAAATAAGCGAAGCCGAATGTATATAATTTTCAATCAGGATTTAATCAGATTGGATTAAATGGCTAAGAAATAAAAAGATGTTTGACTTGTCTGACCAAATGTCAAGTAAAATAATGAAGTTCCAAAGAGATTGTTCAGATAATTTGGAATCACTCAACAACAAGACATGCAGTTCTTCCAGTACATTGCTTATAATAAAAAGTTAATTATGAATATCAACTTACAGGGTTTTACACAGCCATTGATAATTGGGGGTCCACTGGATGCAGGACTGACAAAAACAGGGGTCCACACAGTGAAATCAGGGGTCCAATACTAAACTGCAAACAATTTTGTTGTATCAAAGTTATGATTGTTGTTTTATATGTTTAAAATAAAAAAAGGAAATAAAGGAAAATTAAACCACCAGAAAACTTGTATCTCAGTTTATTGAACATTGGTAGTAACAACAGTGACCGTTGGATAGTCAAATTTTATTGAGTAGACACAAAATTCATACTCTATTTGTTCAGTTTACTTGAAGAGGGGAAATTGTTAGAATGTAAACATTGCCACGTGCTTTCAGGTAAATAAACAGTTACCCGTGATGCGCGGCGTCTCCGTACAAAGGTCAGTCAGACCGTTTGTGTACAGAATGCCCTCTACTTTAACAACCGAAAGTTCCGAATGCGCACCTTCTTGAGTAAACATCCCGCAGCGGTTATTTCCCTTTATCAAATATATTAGAGTAGCAACGCGTGACGTAATCGCTATGAGGAGTTTGCTTCTGGCTTACTTGGGAAATACCCTATTACGTCAACAGTGTTTACATCCGGGGTATTGAAATGGAATTTCTTATTTGATTGCCTACAAATACGGTCAATCTTAGCTTAAAATATAAATGTTTCCAGTTAACTTGTGCAGTTGAAAGAATATCTGAGGATGTTGCTATGTATTTTATGCGTCCATGTGGACGCAGGCTTTAAAATGTTTGCGTCCACACAGGTAGTTTATGCGTATATGGACGCGGATTTGTGCGTCCCGTAAAACCCTGAACTTAATTAAGATTATTTTGACCAGTGTTACTGTTAGAAAAAAAATAAACAATAAGAAAAACAAGCTATGTGTTGCTAGTGTTTTTAAAGCCAATATATGACCACTGTGTTAGTGAAAACGGAACATTTAAAGATCAAATCCGGGTAAAGTTTGTCTTATTGACATGAGTGGTGACAATTTCTGTGAGGTGTCTGATGTCAGTCTTCATCATGCTCAGTCAGTGTTGGTTTCGTATTGTAAGTCAACATAAAATGATAAATAAAAGGATACGAATAGGCACCTCCAAGCATTTTGGTTTTTCCAATTATTTAAATGCAGAGTTCAAACACATACGTTAAATCTCTCTGGTCATTTTCACTCATTAAAATCACGAAATCACGAAATTCGATAAATTGATCGATTATTTACACTTTTTGACAACTTCGGACGCCATATTGTTTTGGTTACAAGATGCGCGTGGCTCAGGAATGTGTGCACTGCGCACATGTTCGGGCATGATATTTAGCCGTACAAAACAAAAGGCGATCGACTATGTAAACAACAGGTGCACGTAACCGGAGTTAGCTTAAAATCGACTAAGTAAGAAGACATGATAGCAACCATTCATGCAGGCCACGCCTCTAAACAATTTTATGCGTACAGTATGCCTAAGTATTTAAAATGTTTATAAAATATTATTATTATTTTATATACCAAACTTGTATAGCGCTCTTTTCATATTGAATATACATGTATGTTTAAAAGCACTTCACAATGAATATGCATAATTAGGAAACACTTGAATTATTCAAATGAAAAAAGTTAAGAGATGATAAAATATAAAATAATTAAAATAAGACTAATATAAAACTAAGTCGAACTAGTGATCTATAAAGTGCTCATAGTAGTGAAGAAACAAGAGGGTAATTTAACTGTTAATGATAGTGAAATGAGTAATAAACGATTGTTGGTAGAAAGGCAGCCAAATCGGGTCGATGGGGAATCTGGATAGATGCCCTGAAAATCCATGATTGCAAGATGCAAAGTTGGATTCTAATCAAAGGCTCCCGCCCGAACATCCATCAGCATCACTACCCGTGCATCCAACCATCATGCATTTTACAGTGGTCAAAAAAAGTATAAGTGATAAAGATAATGATTAGATTATCAATATAGGCATGCAGCCACCAGCCAATAGGAATCAGACAATATATACTTAACGAAACTTCTAAGTACTCCGATTTCAGTATTGTAGGAAATCTTATCTATTAACATAAATAGATTTCCGTGAAAATCCGTGATTTGTTAACCTCCGTCTGATCGATGATAGGAATGTGTTTTGGACCATACTGACCTTTGCTTTCATGGTTTTCATGCTACTTTATCAATGCAAAACCATTTTTGTCGCGCATGCGTTGGCATGGGAAGATTTTCTAATTGTTTTGATTGAACAGAAAATAAGCAATTAGAAGTCTTATTCTGCAGGTAACGCATCGTCTGGCAAAAGACCTATGACAATTACTCTTGAAGCGACATTCGAGCCATTTCTTGATTTTTCGTTGTGATTATCAACACACTAATGATTTTCACTAAAACTGACAACATGCAATTTTTGCATGATAAGCACGTGCGCATTTCCGCTTTTCTGCACATGCACGACATAACCAATTTCGCATCCATTAAGAAGCATGAAAACCGTACAAGCCGACGACAGTAAAGTCCTATACACATTTCCATTAACGATCGGACATAAATGTTGAAAACCGAAAATTCCTGTCAACATTGAAATCGGTGTACTTAGATGTTTCGTTAAGTATACATGTTAAATAATTATATGTTATGTAAAGCAGTATCTATATAAGATATTGCCATGCCTACATCTCTTTTAAATCTTTTATTGTCAACTCAGGCACATGTTGTACAGCAAGAGGAAACTACAAATTAAATTATACAATGGTATCCGGTGGAAGTAAGAGATATACATTCGCAAGTAAATATTATAAAGCATAGATTATGACGTGAATAATAATAATTAGTCTATGGAATCTTATCTATGTGAAGTGTTTAAACATATCTTTATTATCTTTACATCTTAATCTTTTTGATAATCGCATTGTCATAGCCTTCAACTGGTATATGAAATATCCATCCATAAATAAAAAAAATAAAGGTGGGTCCATTTGCTCCAACAAAATATATACGTGCAAAAATTATCTAAGAATATATCTAACTTTGAACGTTGGTAGGAATTGTTTTAATAATTCGATTTTAAAAAGTAAAACATATGCGATAACTACATTACATTGGCTCAGGGATTCTATATAACAGGGATTTGTAACGATCGGAGTGTTTTTTTTAATTTTCACGGTCGTCACTGTCTATGACTGGCTGAAGCAGGCTGTACAAACTATTCCAGAGTTTAAAAACTTAATTCATGTTTTTGTACATATCTTCCATGCAATTTGTGAATGTTTCTGAAGTTTTTGACTAAAAATTGTTGCAATTATGACCGAAAGTATGACTTTAGGTGATGTAAAATTGGGCTAAGATGGCAGATCGGCGGGAAAATGCATTATTTTGTGAAACAGTCTGTGAGCGTAATTTACCTCAAAATCATCTAGAAATACATTTTTCCTAACATTTATGTCAGTTTGAATGGTACTGGTTCAAAAATTCATGTGGATATCTCTATTTAAATCTGTTATACTTGTTTCCGTATTGGCCGAAATAATAGCGACGACAGTGAAATTTGATGAAAATCTATTACATTTACTTATCGTTACAAATCCCTGTTATATAAAATCCCTGATTGGCTTTAAAATGTCAATTTTATAAAGACATGTTGAGAAATAAAAAGTAAAGAGGTGGGTCCATGAAATATTTGCGATATTTTTGGGGGTAAAATATACGACTCTTTGTTATTTTAATGGGTAATTATGAATTTGTTTATTCTAAAACAAAGAATGATGTCCAAATGCATATGGAAGGCACTGTAGATCTTCTATAAGCTGGAGTGAATTAGTTCTTGAGGCACCATCTAAATGAAGTAATTTCTTCAAATTGGGCCTATTTTATAGAGACCAAGGCCCCATATGACGAATGTTGTTTCCCCCGTTTTTAGTCGTAAATCATAAATTTGATTGCGTTGTTATATCATTGTAATGTTATTGATTATGTGCTTCCTAGTAGACTTATTCCAATGTATACCAATGTCAGGTTGTTCTTCTAATCTATAAATCAAGTTTTAAACACATATTTTATGCAAACTATTTAGTAAACAACAACAACTAAAGTATGAAGTTATATCTCTTATTTTATTTCAACATTATGATAAACATTTGAGCAAACAATGTTTAAAATTTAACATTTGTAAATCACATAATTGTTTCTCTGTACGCTTTTAAAAAGCAAGAAAATACAAGAACATTTTCAAAATTCGAAAGTTTGAAATCCACTTGGCACCGACAAAACATGATAACAGAGAATCAAACGTCTATCGTTAATTGAATTATTCATTGGCGTTTCTATATCTAACGATGTATATGCATCTATGCTGACCTCAATGATCAAAGTTTTTTTCCATGTCTAACAGACCTATATAATGTTCTCGAATGTTCTTGAATCCACAATTATTAATCGTATTCAGATGCATAAAAGAAATTTCAGAATGTTGGAATTCCCTTTTTTGTCCCAAAACATGTAGATAAATTAAAGGGGTGTTTTATCACATATTAATCTTCTATCACAGTTCAATCTATTTTCAACATCGCCGGTATGACGTCAGATACATCAGTCCAAATCATAAAACGGAAGTCGATAAAATTTCTAAACGTAAATTTTCAGTACCAAAGTTGTGTCTCGTTGCATAACTGCTCGATGATGTTTAAATGAAGATATTGCTTATTTTCCAGGACCAGCAGGTCCAAACAATCCCTTGCCTTTACTATAAAAAGCAAGGTTACTTCCGGTTCTTACTCTGGATCCGTATCCGGAATCGTACGGTCTGGTTTGGCGATTAAACAAGTCTGAGCTTCGTTTTCCGGGTCCGTACATACCGAATAGTTCTTTCCCAAACTGTTTTCTTGCTAAATTGTCGGCTGCAGAGATACGTGAACCGTAACCAAAATCAACTTCCGGTCGCTTATGTAATATAAATTCGGATGCAAAGTTGTTATTTGAGTTGTCTAGTGGGTAATCGTCGGCGCTCGTCGTGGTCTTCATTTCATTGTTCTTCATATACTCGTCAAAATATTCATAATCAGCTGGTATCGTGTAGTATCTTATAATCTCAACTAAGTTGTCATCTCGGCTTCTTGGTTCGGCTGGAATATATAACGAAACAGACAATTGCCATGATAAGGCAGAGACTAAGAGCGTAGATATCATTTTTGCGATGGTTGATGTGTTCGACGGAGATGGAAATTCACAGCGAAGTCACAAAATCTAAGACAGCTTATATAGTAAGATTCCCCATGAAGTGATAATGGTTGGTCATCTCATTAGCATAAACGATATGCAATGTCATTTTAAATATTGCAGGGACGGATAATGACGATAAAGCAGCCTGAGAAAGTCTCATATGTGTAATGTAACTTTATATCATTTGTCAGCCTAATGTTTTGACGCTTTACATCGCAATTGTCCTGAAGTTAAATGTTGAAACGTTAAGGATAATTTACGCACAAAAAATCGACTGACGCTTAATAGCGTTGGTTGGACACGAAGCATTAGTGTTACGACGTTAAGCGTCAATTGCGACGTTCAGAATCGTTATGATGTTCAGGGGCACCACTAGCGCTTCAAGAAACCGATTTGAGTGCATGAGATATTTGACAAATAAATATCTCAGGAATGATATATATGTGTATCATTCAACCAAGAAGACCAGTTTTTGTTTTGACAATATATATATTGACTATATAAATAACGCTGATAATGAACATAATATGTCAGACCATAGACGTCATCTGCGAAAGATTTCTTAAATACTTTGCGTTAAATAATTACATAGCAAGCTGAATAGTATAGGTTGATGCAATCGTAAATACTCTGCAATGTCCGTGATCTGATTATATATACGAGTTCATTCAACAAACCCTATAGAGTTCAGAGTTAGGTTGACATCAAGGGAAATTCTTTCACTTTATCGCATTTTGATTGAATGGTTGGCACCAACCCCTCAACAATATTACTATTTCCACGAAATGTTGTTGTTTTTTTATTTACACCTTAACTCCATTTTCTCCTCCTCAATAAATTCATAACGAGTGTTTAATAGCAATGATGCTCATTATTCATACGCAAGACATTATGGTAAATTGTTCTGCCTTCGCATTATACAATAATATTATTTGTTTTGTTGATACATCATGACATTAATTTAAGAAGAATCATAAAACAAATTCTCTTAGATCAGAATAATCAACTTCGCGTCCGCTTCGAGCCCCCCCCAAACTAACCTAGTATAAAGAAGGTTTTTGCTCAAGTAAACAACGGGAATATATTTGGGACATGATTTGAATCTAATTCCTACTTTGTTGTCAACTGAGCCGGCTAGGTGCTTTGTATTACTATCACAGAGATAGGTGAAATAAATAGAAATACATTTCTGTTGTTTTTTGTGTGTAACATAACCCATAGTCTGTTAACTTCCATAGCATTGATTGTATTCACATTAACTAGCCAACTTGTCCGAGTTTTCACAGCGGTGGGCACTGTTCGTGATTTGACTGCACACTCCTGACTCCTACTTATGCCTATCTTTTCCTCGCACGGTTAGGAGCTATCTTTTATAGTGTCTATGCAGCTACCAGGGCCCTGGATCATGTGATTAAACCCATTTGTCTAAATATGGCATTTTGGTGTACATAAACTATGCCTTATTACTAAGTGACCACTAATTATCTGGTACAATATTATCTTGTGCCAGATAGCCAGTGATTATAATAATCACATGCCCAGATAAGTGTGCTACGTATTATTGGAAGCATATACAATTTTTCTTATATCAAAAAATCTGTGAGCTAATGCTCACTTGTGATACCCCCGCAAAAATCTAAAAATATGCAACAAACAGGAAGTAGATGAGCAAGGAGCATGAAATCGCTTTACACCACATGGAACTATGGGATGAAGCAATATGCAAAGTATTAGGCTGCTGCATGTTATAGTTGCTGAGAAAACTGCGACGGAAATTTTGTAACGGACGGACGGACGGATGCACGCACGGACAAGGGTAAAACAGTATACCCCCCTCTTCTTCGAAGCGGGGGTATAACAAGGGTAAAACAGTATACCCCCCTCTTCTTCGAAGCGGGGGTATAATGATCAGTGATTATATTCCATTGTATGTTTGTGTTTAATGTCAAATCAGCACTACCTTCAACAACGCTTTGTGATGCACTGGTAGTTTATAGCGTAAGCAAAAAAAAAAAAATAAACGTTAATTGAATGGTGTGATATTTACTGCCGTTTTCCTAAACCTAACATCTTTGATAGCTTCTGTGCATTTCTCCATTCCACCGTCTTCACTTTGTTCGCACAATACAACCCCCTAATTGTTAGCCTATCTTTGTTAGCTTCCGAAACTAAATTGCCAGTATCGGTGTGTTACGTAAAATCGTTAGCCTATTTTGAATGCAGCACTAATATAATTCCGCTATAAAAACACCATAATACATGTAATTGGTCCATGGAATCTTCCCAGCAAACACGTGACGTCGTTACGACGTCATTTAGACGTTGGATTTACGTCGCGACGTCGCAAACCACAATCCAACGTCAACCTGGCGTCTGAAACACGATGTCGTCCCGACGTCACGAATCGAAGTCGCTACAACGTCATTTAAACATCGGATTTCCGTCACGACAACGCAAACCACAATCCAACGTCAGATTGACGTCTGAAATACGATGTCGTCCCAACGTCGCGAATCGACGTCGCTACAACGTCATTAAGATGTTGGAATTCCGTCACGACGACGCAAACTACAATCCAACGTCAACCCAACGCCTGAAACACGATGTTGTCCCAACGTCACGTATCGACGTCGATACAACGTCATTTTAACATTGGATTTCCGTCACGACAACGCAAACAACAATTAAACGTCAGCTCGACGTCTGAAATATGATGTCGTCCCAACGTCACGAATCGACGTCGCTACAACGTCATTTAAATGTTGGATTTCAGTCACGACGACGCAAACCACATTCCAACGTCAACTCGAAGTGTGAAACACGATGTCGTCCCAACGTCACGAGATCGACGTTGCTACAACGATATTGAAACGTTGGATTTCCGTCACGACATCGCCAACTACAATCCAACGCCAACCCGACGTCTGAAACACGATTTTGTCCTAACGTCTGGAGATCGACGTCGCTACAACGTCATTGAAACGTTGGATTTCCGTCACGACATCGGCTACCACAATCCAACGTCAACCCGACGTCTGAAATACGATGTCGTCCCAACGTCACGAATCGACGTTGCTACAACGTCATTTAAACATTGGATTTCCGTCACGACAACGCAAACCACAATCTAACGTCAGATCGTCGTCTGATACACGATGTCGTCCCAACGTCACGAGTCGGCGTCGTGTCGACGTTGGGTTTGATGATTTTATATATTTCCATTTGTTATTTTTGTAGATCTAATTGTATAATATTGAACAATGTTTTGTTTTATGTAATGTGATTGATCAGCTAATAAAGGTAATCAGAATTTATTTGCATTGTTTAACGCTCCCAGCAAACACGTGACGGCTATACAACGCCAGAATAACGTTGGATTTTATTCGCGATGTCGCCGACTACGAGTCAACGTTAACCTAACGTCTAAATCATGACGTCGATCCAACGTCGGCAAGCGAAGTTGTGTTGACGTTTGAATTTAGTTGAACGGTTTAAAAATATTTTTATGAATGATAAATAAATTATTTGGTACTGTTCGAAACATGAACAACTATTTTCATGTATTTTATGAAGAAAAGTGAATAAATGAGAAAAATCCTTAATAACCAACACGCCACGTCGATTACACGCGCGCTTTTACTCTGTATTGACAGGCGCGTAGCTACCAGTACGCAGAGTACGCAGCTGCGTACACACTGGTCCAGAAAATTGTAAAAATACAAACGCCAAAAATGTAATAAAATCTTTCGCCTGAGGGGGGTAGGGGTGTGTAAAACAAAACTGCTTGATCGTTATTTTACTAACCTTATGTCAAGTTATATTTCAATGGGACTTGCGATGCCTTTTGGGAGTTGAATTTACGGTTTTAAAATTCGATGTTTGTCTTTGGAATCCAGTCTATATAATTCTTTAAACGCTGGTTAAAATTGAATGATAACTTGTATGAATGTTGTCTTCCTATATTTGTGTCCAGATTGAATTATACAGACCCATTTTGAATAGTTGCCAAAATGCTCCTGAAATGATCTACAGAAAAACAAATTCGGGGCGGGGCATGCCCTTGACCCCTAGGATTTTGCGTACACATCAAAAAGACCTTGCTACGCCACTGGCCATGACCAATTTTAAATTAAAAAATAATTTAATAATGAGGTGAATTATTTATTGTGTCTAATTTTGCATTCGGAACAACCTCGGCGATCTTTAAGATTGTTCCTATTGCTTAATTTGTCATACAATTTACTAAGCAGTTCTGATGGTCGTGTTAATGAAAAAAGTGTCGTGGTATATGAGAACGACGGCACACATAAAATGTTATACCAAAAGAAGTGATTACTTGGCTTTTGTATGACTCTGTGTCTATGTAACAGTTTAACCAATGAAAAATATCGCTAATTAACATGTTACGAGTACAACATGTATTTGTAGACGAGAGAGTCAAATAAATTCAGTTCAGTTTCAAACGTATTTAATTTGACGTTGTCTCCCTTATATATTTTCCTTGCTTATAAATCACCAAAATAACTAGTCTGGAGAAAACGAATTACTTATATGTGACTGTATATTATATACTTATATTTAATGATGCTTATTTTATTTTTGTTTTGTTGGGTTTACCGTCATAGCAACACATTGTATATGTCATATAACGGCGGTCAGTCAACTTAGTCACTGTCCTGGAAAGGCTAAATCTCTGGATTTAGCTGTTAACCAACTACAAAGCACATACTTTAGATTATAGAAATTATACCTTTGTGAATGTAAACCAAATAAAAAAGTGGTAAAAATACAATAACATAAAAAATTATAACAATAATTAACTATATATACATTATTGTTTTATTTATACAAATAGATCTATACATTTTTATACAATTTACAATTTTATATTCAATATACAACTTTATATACAGTAAATCTAATGTATGTAATATGCGGTTCAATGTGCAATATTTTATCCCATACGCAATATAGAATAGCATGAAATGCAGTAGTAGTGAAACAGTTAAACAAATTTTAAATCAATCAATAAAGTAATGTGAAGTACTGACACAATTAAATGCTTGTGCAACTATTAAAGTGCAGTAATAAACTTTCGTCTCAAACAAATATAGAAATTCACACAAGTAAAACAAACACAGTTCCGAGATACGTACATATACATGCCGGTAGGGCCTATAACAGGAATTGAGTTACGAAACGAGGGACGAAACATTTTTCTGGGGTATGGTATAGGTTTTTTATGCTCAATCGAAAAGTTCGGACAATATCGCCGGCAAAAAAGTTCGTTTTGATAAAACCAAGAGCGTTCGAATGAATAAATCGATGATAAAAGCCACGCATTTCGGTACTTTTTAAAACGGAACTATTTTTGTTTTCGCCCCCTGGACTCTTCGACCTAAAAACTTTCGTAAATTAGTTTCTGTTGAATTCTATGTGCGTCGGTATTTTTGCTACGTATCATTTCTCGTACTTGGAATTTTTCGACACAGAGCTCAAATATTTTTTTGTACATCTGTGTTTTTTACTATTAAACTTAATTTTCTGTGTTGTAAGACCTTTTTATTAATGTTTTGTTTTTATGTCATTTTTTGTCAAAATGGCTCTTGCAAAAGAGAAACCTTATATTGATTTTTATGTATAAAAATCTATATAACCAATTACTTTGGATAACTAATACCTTTTGGGTCTACATGAGCAGTGTATACTAATAACAATGATGCTATTGTACACACATTGATTTTTTCTTGAAACAATCACTATAATCGAGTACTGTTTCTTGATTAAGATTTTTTGCGCAACATTTTATCATTGCAACTTCTAAAGGGTTTCATTTGAAACGTCTATCATGTAGGATAAAATTTACCATTAGATATCAAATACTATATTTCATAAAACTAACAATAATTTATACTAAATTATGGCCCTTACATACAAACAAAAATTCTAAGTTAAGTTCTAATGCAACATTTTATCTTGGCAACTACTGAAGGGATTGATTTGAATATTCACACATGACTACGGTATTACCATCGGAAGTCAATTTTAAAGTTGCATCACTCTAGCTTGAATTTTTACTATATTAAATTGTAAGCCTTTGATATTGAAAATGTTTTAGTAAGAAGATCTGCAAAAAATAAAAAAGCTGCAGTCAATGAAAGTATTCTTGTTAATTTTTTCTCATCTCAATTGAATTTCATAATTGATTCCGTTTACAAGACCACTCCTAATAGTAGAGCGCGCTGTCCATTGACGGCTCTCAATTGTTAATTAAACCTCTTACCTGAAATATCCAAACACTTCGTAATACCCAGAATCGACATTGAATAAATTCTAGAATTTTATCCTTCATCATTGCACCTTTAACTTTCAAGTTATCCTATTTCATAGAAGTTGCTCTCTAAAAAGTAAATTCTAAATATTTTGGTCGTCTGAACCACACGGATTACACAAGTAATTATGCACGAAATCCATGTGCCTATTTACGTCATTTAAAACTGGCATGGATAAGATACGAAATGGAGACTTTTAGGCGAAAAGGAGCATATAATGGCAAAACGGAGATTTAATTGTAAGTAAAACCCTTCTTAAAATAACAATTATAATACAAATTATATTTACTGATAATAAAATCACCATTCTCAAATAAGTGATTTTCATATCAGTCCAATTTTTACAAGAGTTGCTTAAAACGTAGGGTCCACAAAGGCGGATCCAAAGGGGGTCAGGGGGGTCCGGACCCCCCCCCTAGAATTGGGAAAATGTACCTGTCCATTAGTGTATTTCTTGACTGTAAGTCATTTTTGAGTAGCATGGGATCTATGTTAATGTGTACTTATTATTATATGTGTGCGTATTTAACGAGTGTGAGGACTCTGGTGCCAGTGGGTTTAACGCCGTGTCGACAAACATTATTGTCATTTTACTGAGGCAAGCTCACCTTACCTAGGTTTCCTGGACCTTGTCTATAACCAAGACTAATCAACCCTTCCAAACGTTCGATATCTTTTCCATTATATTATGCATAATATTATGTACACGATTTTTCCTTTTTTAGATCGGACTAAGCATTTTTGATTTGGTGAAAATGTTTAGTACAGATCCTGCAAAGGTGTGCCTTCAGATTTAAATTGACCATGTAAATGTTATATTTCTTACCAGACTAGGCTGAATATAATATCTTTATACAATACAAACAAAATATTTAGCCCTATACTTGTATGAAGGGCGTGTTTCTTCATTTTATTTTATCATAATTACATGTTTTTACTATGGGTTATATATATAATATATGCGGGTGATCACCATGGGATTGATTTAAATTTCTTTTTTTTCGTATGTCTGTTTATGATAATGCCATGTTCACTATATGTGTTTGTAAATTTCATTCTGTTTGCTATAAACATGTTGTATGTTTAGAGCAATAAAGGTTGTTGTTGTTGTTATACCTAATCAATGGAGGAAAATCAACATCATTGTCGAATATCCATGGAAGAGTATAACCAGTCCGGGTGAGACTCTAACTAGCAACCTCTTAGGGACACTTGATTCGAAATCCTGAGCTTGGCCTTTGTAAGACACCGAAACAGAACACATATTTTACTTTAAACAATAATTAAAACAAAAACATTTGGTTTTTACATGCCGGTATACGTACGTATACATTATTTTTAAGAATTTTTAATTCTGTTTAAAAAAAATAAACGTCTGTACTAGACAAACCAAATATTAAGTTGATAAATTGTCATTTGCATTTCATCAATTAATGGACTATAAATAAATAAAATGTAGTAAGATGATTAATAGTTCACCAGAACCAATCATCGTTGTTGCCTACGTCATCATTGCTTTCGTCATCTTGTTTTTGTTCATATTGTCCCCAGCTGAAGTAATCCACTCTCAAGTTAGACTTATCAAAACCATTTTCTAACATATCAGCGGATATTCTCTTTTCACACCATTTCTCACAACATTTCAGTGAACAACATTCATGGAACACCATGTTAACTGTGTTAAGAAGTCGCCTTTGTAGTAACCTTTGGTACAATGGCTTTTCTGGTTGTTCACCTCGTCGTGAAATCGGCTTTGGTTTGACACTAGGTCCTGCTTTACATACACATGAGTTGGAGCACTCTTGAACATCATTTAAGTTTTTTTTCGGCACTTCAGGGATACTTGTGGGTGGGTTTTCTGTGCCCAGTCGAAACTTGATCTTTGGTCTTTTCATTTCGCTTACTGTATCAGCGTCTTCATCAGACTTTCTCTTTTTATTATTCTCATCTGTATGTGGTTGGTTTTTAATCGCGATGTTTTCGTGTGCATTACTATTCACTTTGACTTTATTTTCATCATTTGCCACCATTTTCTTAACTTTGCAATCATCATTACAATCACCAGTGTTTTCTTCCAAGCGTCTTTTGGAACCTCTTGCCTTTGTTGTATGGTCTGGAAAATAAAAATAGAACACAATAGTTTTTTAAGTGAAAATCTTTAGCTTAATGATATTTTACTGTTTTCATATACATGTAACAGTAATCAGATATGTGTAATTTCAAGTTTTTTCAACTTGCCCACGTCCAATTGCAACCTAAAAAATCAACTTGTCCAGAATCAAAACTCACTTGCCCAGAAGTTCAATACTCGAAAAAAATTTATAGAACTATGATGTTAAGTAAATACTGTAAGTAATGACAAATGATTGATAATAAAAATAGTTCACTGTTTAATGTGATAGAAGCATTGAAATATCTATATTTTAAGTACATTGTATAGCTATGTTAGAATTATTTTACAGCTAAAAATATAACTTGTCCTCGGACGAGTGGGTTGGACATATTTACTCGTCCGCAGCCATATAGGTACGAGTCTGACAAGTCGGGCATAGGAATTCCACACCCCAGGTAATGTACATACAAATTAATAAAAAGTAAATCTTTAAAGTCATAGTACAGCATAAACAATTTCACATTGCAGATAACAAAAGCAATAAGGCTGGGTCACAAGTTGAAGCAACATCAGCAAAAGACCCTCCTTTTGTGGGATCGTTGTTTTTATTATTAGGATCAGCCTTCATCTTAATTAGGGTCTTGTTTAAAATTGCATTTAGTTGCATGTAAGTACATCAGCTTTAAGGGTAGAAATGTATGTGTTTATGCCTTTAGGGACATGTTCGATTAACAGTGGCCATATTCTGCTATCCATAATAAACAAAAGGTCTACATGTTCACATAAAAGTCGTGCGCTATCTGTGCATAACTTACAAAAAACAGAATTGTTAGCTTGTTGGTTTCACAAGCTAGTACATAAAAAGTACGAGAAAATCCCAAGTACTTAGTACAGTATAGCCTTTGCAGAGCTGTCCTCTACAGAACAAATCCTCTGCACAATAACAACTTTTGACATTTCCCTAAGTTATAATTTTCATTAAATTAAACCTCTGCAGAACAACAACCTCTCATTCTCGTTCCCAGAATCTAGTAGGATTCTCAATACTAGCTAGTATTTAGAATCCTACTAGACTCTGGGAACGAGAATGCAACCTCTGAACAACAACACATTTTAGGCCCTCCCAGTTGGTGTTGCTTAAGAGAGGTTGCACTGTAGTTTTTAAATAGAAATCTACATTAAATTTACCTTGAACATCGCTAATTTTCTGTTGAATTACATTCACAATATCTTGTCTAATTTCAGATCCATGTTGTCTAATTTTCTTATATCTTTCTGTGTATTCATAGGCTGATCTTTGAGGAGAGTTATCTTTTCCTGTCCATTCTGAGATTTTGTTGGAATCTGCAATAGAGGTTAGACGTTAATAACAGTTGTCAAATGTTTGCTTACAAGTAAGTGTTGATTAAAACAATATATAAATTGATGAATTTTACGATTTGTAGAAACTTGAAATGTATTTTGGTTCAATAGCAAAGACAATAACACACGTTGCTAGCGAGCTGATACCCTTATTCGGGGTATAAAGTGACATGATCTCCGGAATGCAATAATACATTTATTATGTTCGTTAATTTCTTGCAGCTGCCTGCCAAAATTACGACAAATTCAAATATACCTGGAAGTGGACTCGAGAGTGATTAATATAAGTTGTATGAACTTGCTTCACAGTCTAGCGAAATAAATTAGTATAAATAAACTCACCAGTGATGGTTTGTCTGGAAGAAAAACTAGATTTAGAACTTTCATTATCATTAAACACTATGTACTTGTTTGGTTTCCATTTTTTTCAGTTGTTATGGTGACACTCTTGACACTTTGATCACTGAAATCAAATAAATTTATATATATCTAATTGGGACAAAAGTGCTAAAAATTAAAACATATATGCTAACCTACACTGACCTTGTCGTTATTTTTATGTTCATTTTAATTTCGCTTTAACAATTATTTAAAACAATAACAACCTGTAGCGTCGTTTTTTAAATTAAAAAATAGACATTATTTCATTACCATTTTCTGTATCGAAATATAATAGAATTGAAAATATTTCATAGACCTCAGGAAATCTTTTGAAGATCTGACTTAGAGGAAGGTTGCAATAAACAGACGAAATGCTTATAATAAGTAACATTCTGTATTTAAAGCTCAACGTTTGACGAAATTTAATTTTAAATAAACACTTACCTATTCCTTGCTAACTCTTCACAAACATTTCCAGTCAATTTTGTCATGTCTCTCATTATTTCTTCTTGTAATATAAATCTGTATCTCTTATATGATGCTGCTTTGTGCGCTTTATATGTCGTTATAGTGATTCTGACGTTGTATACGTTACGTTATTACGTCATATGTAACTGTGACGTTTTTTGACGTCATGACGTTAGAGGACGTAAAATATTATAATATTGAGTGTTTTCCAGCATAAATTTCATCATCAATAGCCATCAGGCGCGTAGCTACCAGTACGCAGAGTACGCAGCTGCGTACACACTGGTCCAGAAAATTGTAAAAATACAAACGCCAAAAATGTAATAAAATCTTTCGCCTGAGGGGGGTAGGGGTGTGTAAAACAAAACTGCTTGATCGTTATTTTACTAACCTTATGTCAAGTTATATTTCAATGGGACTTGCGATGCCTTTTGGGAGTTGAATTTACGGTTTTAAAATTCGATGTTTGTCTTTGGAATCCAGTCTATATAATTCTTTAAACGCTGGTTAAAATTGAATGATAATTTGTATGAATGTTGTCTTCCTATATTTGTGTCCAGATTGAATTATACAGACCCATTTTGAATAGTTGCCAAAAATGCTCCTGAAATGATCTACAGAAAAACAAATTCGGGGCGGGGCATGCCCTTGACCCCTAGGATTTTGCGTACACATCAAAAAGACCTTGCTACGCCACTGGCCATGACCAATTTTAAATTAAAAAATAATTTAATAATGAGGTGAATTATTTATTGTGTCTAATTTTGCATTCGGAACAACCTCGGCGATCTTTAAGATTGTTCCTATTGCTTAATTTGTCATACAATTTACTAAGCAGTTCTGATGGTCGTGTTAATGAAAAAAGTGTCGTGGTATATGAGAACGACGGCACACATAAAATGTTATACCAAAAGAAGTGATTACTTGGCTTTTGTATGACTCTGTGTCTATGTAACAGTTTAACCAATGAAAAATATCGCTAATTAACATGTTACGAGTACAACATGTATTTGTAGACGAGAGAGTCAAATAAATTCAGTTCAGTTTCAAACGTATTTAATTTGACATTGTCTCCCTTATATATTTTCCTTGCTTATAAATCACCAAAATAACTAGTCTGGAGAAAACGAATTACTTATATGTGACTGTATATTATATACTTATATTTAATGATGCTTATTTTATTTTTGTTTTGTTGGGTTTACCGTCATAGCAACACATTGTATATGTCATATAACGGCGGTCAGTCAACTTAGTCACTGTCCTGGAAAGGCTAAATCTCTGGATTTAGCTGTTAACCAACTACAAAGCACATACTTTAGATTATAGAAATTATACCTTTGTGAATGTAAACCAAATAAAAAAGTGGTAAAAATACAATAACATAAAAAATTATAACAATAATTAACTATATATACATTATTGTTTTATTTATACATATAGATCTATACATTTTTATACAATTTACAATTTTATATTCAATATACAACTTTATATACAGTAAATCTAATGTATGTAATATGCGGTTCAATGTGCAATATTTTATCCCATACGCAATATAGAATAGCATGAAATGCAGTAGTAGTGAAACAGTTAAACATATTTTAAATCAATCAATAAAGTAATGTGAAGTACTGACACAATTAAATGCTTGTGCAACTATTAAAGTGCAGTAATAAACTTTCGCCTCAAACAAATATAGAAATTCACACAAGTAAAACAAACACAGTTCTGAGATACGTACATATACATGCCGGTAGGGCCTATAACAGGAATTGAGTTACGAAACGAGGGACGAAACATTTTTCTGGGGTATGGTATAGGTTTTTTATGCTCAATCGAAAAGTTCGGACAATATCGCCGGCAAAAAAGTTCGTTTTGATAAAACCAAGAGCGTTCGAATGAATAAATCGATGATAAAAGCCACGCATTTCGGTACTTTTTAAAACGGAACTATTTTTGTTTTCGCCCCCTGGACTCTTCGACCTAAAAACTTTCGTAAATTAGTTTCTGTTGAATTCTATGTGCGTCGGTATTTTTGCTACGTATCATTTCTCGTACTTGGAATTTTTCGACACAGAGCTCAAATATTTTTTTGTACATCTGTGTTTTTTACTATTAAACTTAATTTTCTGTGTTGTAAGACCTTTTTATTAATGTTTTGTTTTTATGTCATTTTTTTGTCAAAATGGCTCTTGCAAAAGAGAAATCTTATATTGATTTTTATGTATAAAAATCTATATAACCAATTACTTTGGATAACTAATACCTTTTGGGTCTACATGAGCAGTGTATACTAATAACAATGATGCTATTGTACACACATTGATTTTTTCTTGAAACAATCACTATAATCGAGTACTGTTTCTTGATTAAGATTTTTTGCGCAACATTTTATCATTGCAACTTCTAAAGGGTTTCATTTGAAACGTCTATCATGTAGGATAAAATTTACCATTATATATCAAATACTATATTTCATAAAACTAACAATAATTTATACTAAATTATGGCCCTTACATACAAACAAAAATTCTAAGTTAAGTTCTAATGCAACATTTTATCTTGGCAACTACTGAAGGGATTGATTTGAATATTCACACATGACTATGGTATTACCATCGGAAGTCAATTTTAAAGTTGCATCACTCTAGCTTGAATTTTTACTATTTTAAATTGTAAGCCTTTGATATTGAAAATGTTTTAGTAAGAAGATCTGCAAAAAATAAAAAAGCTGCAGTCAATGAAAGTATTCTTGTTAATTTTTTCTCATCTCAATTGAATTTCATAATTGATTCCGTTTACAAGACCACTCCTAATAGTAGAGCGCGCTGTCCATTGACGGCTCTCAATTGTTAATTAAACCTCTTACCTGAAATATCCAAACACTTCGTAATACCCAGAATCGACATTGAATAAATTCTAGAATTTTATCCTTCATCATTGCACCTTTAACTTTCAAGTTATCCTATTTCATAGAAGTTGCTCTCTAAAAAGTAAATTCTAAATATTTTGGTCGTCTGAACCACACGGATTACACAAGTAATTATGCACGAAATCCATGTGCCTATTTACGTCATTTAAAACAAAACTGGCATGGATAAGATACGAAATGGAGACTTTTAGGCGAAAAGGAGCATATAATGGCAAAACGGAGATTTAATTGTTAGTAAAACCCTTCTTAAAATAACAATTATAATACAAATTATATTTACTGATAATAAAATCACCATTCTCAAATAAGTGATTTTCATATCAGTCCAATTTTTACAAGAGTTGCTTAAAACGCAGGGTCCACAAAGGCGGATCCAAAGGGGGTCAGGGGGGTCCGGACCCCCCCCCTAGAATTGGGAAAATGTACCTGTCCATTAGTGTATTTCTTGACTGTAAGTCATTTTTGAGTAGCATGGGATCTATGTTAATGTGTACTTATTATTATATGTGTGCGTATTTAACGAGTGTGAGGACTCTGGTGCCAGTGGGTTTAACGCCGTGTCGACAAACATTATTGTCATTTTACTGAGGCAAGCTCACCTTACCTAGGTTTCCTGGACCTTGTCTATAACCAAGACTAATCAACCCTTCCAAACGTTCGATATCTTTTCCATTATATTATGCATAATATTATGTACACTATTTTTCCTTTTTTAGATCGGACTAAGCATTTTTGATTTGGTGAAAATGTTTAGTACAGATCCTGCAAAGGTGTGCCTTCAGATTTAAATTGACCATGTAAATGTTATATTTCTTACCAGACTAGGCTGAATATAATATCTTTATACAATACAAACAAAATATTTAGCCCTATACTTGTATGAAGGGCGTGTTTCTTCATTTTATTTTATCATAATTACATGTTTTTACTATGGGTTATATATATAATATATGCGGGTGATCACCATGGGATTGATTTAAATTTCTTTTTTTTCGTATGTCTGTTTATGATAATGCCATGTTCACTATATGTGTTTGTAAATTTCATTCTGTTTGCTATAAACATGTTGTATGTTTAGAGCAATAAAGGTTGTTGTTGTTGTTATACCTAATCAATGGAGGAAAATCAACATCATTGTCGAATATCCATGGAAGAGTATAACCAGTCCGGGTGAGACTCTAACTAGCAACCTCTTAGGGACACTTGATTCGAAATCCTGAGCTTGGCCTTTGTAAGACACCGAAACAGAACACATATTTTACTTTAAACAATAATTAAAACAAAAACATTTGGTTTTTACATGCCGGTATACGTACGTATACATTATTTTTAAGAATTTTTAATTCTGTTTAAAAAAAATAAACGTCTGTACTAGACAAACCAAATATTAAGTTGATAAATTGTCATTTGCATTTCATCAATTAATGGACTATAAATAAATAAAATGTAGTAAGATGATTAATAGTTCACCAGAACCAATCATCGTTGTTGCCTACGTCATCATTGCTTTCGTCATCTTGTTTTTGTTCATATTGTCCCCAGCTGAAGTAATCCACTCTCAAGCTAGACTTATCAAAACCATTTTCTAACATATCAGCGGATATTCTCTTTTCACACCATTTCTCACAACATTTCAGTGAACAACATTCATGGAACACCATGTTAACTGTGTTAAGAAGTCGCCTTTGTAGTAACCTTTGGTACAATGGCTTTTCTGGTTGTTCACCTCGTCGTGAAATCGGCTTTGGTTTGACACTAGGTCCTGCTTTACATACACATGAGTTGGAGCACTCTTGAACATCATTTAAGTTTTTTTTCGGCACTTCAGGGATACTTGTGGGTGGGTTTTCTGTGCCCAGTCGAAACTTGATCTTTGGTCTTTTCATTTCGCTTACTGTATCAGCGTCTTCATCAGACTTTCTCTTTTTATTATTCTCATCTGTATGTGGTTGGTTTTTAATCGCGATGTTTTCGTAAGCATTACTATTCACTTTGACTTTATTTTCATCATTTGCCACCATTTTCTTAACTTTGCAATCATCATTACAATCACCAGTGTTTTCTTCCAAGCGTCTTTTGGAACCTCTTGCCTTTGTTGTATGGTCTGGAAAATAAAAATAGAACACAATAGTTTTTTAAGTGAAAATCTTTAGCTTAATGATATTTTACTGTTTTCATATACATTTAACAGTAATCAGATATGTGTAATTTCAAGTTTTTTCAACTTGCCCACGTCCAATTGCAACCTAAAAAATCAACTTGTCCAGAATCAAAACTCACTTGCCCAGAAGTTCAATACTCGAAAAAAATTTATAGAACTATGATGTTAAGTAAATACTGTAAGTAATGACAAATGATTGATAATAAAAATAGTTCACTGTTTAATGTGATAGAAGCATTGAAATATCTATATTTTAAGTACATTGTATAGCTATGTTAGAATTATTTTACAGCTAAAAATATAACTTGTCCTCGGACGAGTGGGTTGGACATATTTACTCGTCCGCAGCCATATAGGTACGAGTCTGACAAGTCGGGCATAGGAATTCCACACCCCAGGTAATGTACATACAAATTAATAAAAAGTAAATCTTTAAAGCCATAGTACAGCATAAACAATTTCACATTGCAGATAACAAAAGCAATAAGGCTGGGTCACAAGTTGAAGCAACATCAGCAAAAGACCCTCCTTTTGTGGGATCGTTGTTTTTATTATTAGGATCAGCCTTCATCTTAATTAGGGTCTTGTTTAAAATTGCATTTAGTTGCATGTAAGTACATCAGCTTTAAGGGTAGAAATGTATGTGTTTATGCCTTTAGGGACATGTTCGATTAACAGTGGCCATATTCTGCTATCCATAATAAACAAAAGGTCTACATGTTCACATAAAAGTCGTGCGCTATCTGTGCATAACTTACAAAAAACAGAATTGTTAGCTTGTTGGTTTCACAAGCTAGTACATAAAAAGTACGAGAAAATCCCAAGTACTTAGTACAGTATAGCCTTTGCAGAGCTGTCCTCTACAGAACAAATCCTCTGCACAATAACAACTTTTGACATTTCCCTAAGTTATAATTTTCATTAAATTAAACCTCTGCAGAACAACAACCTCTCATTCTCGTTCCCAGAATCTAGTAGGATTCTCAATACTAGCTAGTATTTAGAATCCTACTAGACTCTGGGAACGAGAATGCAACCTCTGAACAACAACACATTTTAGACCCTCCCAGTTGGTGTTGCTTAAGAGAGGTTGCACTGTAGTTTTTAAATAGAAATCTACATTAAATTTACCTTGAACATCGCTAATTTTCTGTTGAATTACATTCACAATATCTTGTCTTATTTCAGATCCATGTTGTCTAATTTTCTTATATCTTTCTGTGTATTCATAGGCTGATCTTTGAGGAGAGTTATCTTTTCTTGTCCATTCTGAGATTTTGTTGGAATCTGCAATAGAGGTGAGACGTTAATAACAGTTGTCAAATGTTTGCTTACAAGTAAGTGTTGATTAAAACAATATATAAATTGATGAATTTTACGATTTGTAGAAACTTGAAATGTATTTTGGTTCAATAGCAAAGACAATATCACACGTTGCTAGCGAGCTGATACCCTTATTCGGGGTATAAAGTGACATGATCTCCGGAATGCAATAATACATTTATTATGTTCGTTAATTTCTTGCAGCTGCCTGCCAAAATTACGACAAATTCAAATATACCTGGAAGTGGACTCGAGAGTGATTAATATAAGTTGTATGAACTTGCTTCACAGTCTAGCGAAATAAATTAGTATAAATAAACTCACCAGTGATGGTTTGTCTCGAAGAAAAACTAGATTTAGAACTTTCATTATCATTAAACACTATGTACTTGTTTGGTTTCCATTTTTTTTCAGTTGTTATGGTGACACTCTTGACACTTTGATCACTGAAATCAAATAAATTTATATATATCTAATTGGGACAAAAGTGCTAAAAATTAAAACATATATGCTAACCTACACTGACCTTGTCGTTATTTTTATGTTCATTTTAATTTCGCTTTAACAATTATTTAAAACAATAACAACCTGTAGCGTCGTTTTTTAAATTAAAAAATAGACATTATTTCATTACCATTTTCTGTATCGAAATATAATAGAATTGAAAATATTTCATAGACCTCAGGAAATCTTTTGAAGATCTGACTTAGAGGAAGGTTGCAATAAACAGACGAAATGCTTATAATAAGTAACATTCTGTATTTAAAGCTCAACGTTTGACGAAATTTAATTTTAAATAAACACTTACCTATTCCTTGCTAACTCTTCACAAACATTTCCAGTCAATTTTGTCATGTCTCTCATTATTTCTTCTTGTAATATAAATCTGTATCTCTTATATGATGCTGCTTTGTGCGCTTTATATGTCGTTATAGTGATTCTGACGTTGTATACGTTACGTTATTACGTCATATGTAACTGTGACGTTTTTTGACGTCATGACGTTAGAGGACGTAAAATATTATAATATTGAGTGTTTTCCAGCATAAATTTCATCATCAATAGCCATCAGGCGCGTAGCTACCAGTACGCAGAGTACGCAGCTGCGTACACACTGGTCCAGAAAATTGTAAAAATACAAACGCCAAAAATGTAATAAAATCTTTCGCCTGAGGGGGGTAGGGGTGTGTAAAACAAAACTGCTTGATCGTTATTTTACTAACCTTATGTCAAGTTATATTTCAATGGGACTTGCGATGCCTTTTGGGAGTTGAATTTACGGTTTTAAAATTCGATGTTTGTCTTTGGAATCCAGTCTATATAATTCTTTAAACGCTGGTTAAAATTGAATGATAATTTGTATGAATGTTGTCTTCCTATATTTGTGTCCAGATTGAATTATACAGACCCATTTTGAATAGTTGCCAAAAATGCTCCTGAAATGATCTACAGAAAAACAAATTCGGGGCGGGGCATGCCCTTGACCCCTAGGATTTTGCGTACACATCAAAAAGACCTTGCTACGCCACTGGCCATGACCAATTTTAAATTAAAAAATAATTTAATAATGAGGTGAATTATTTATTGTGTCTAATTTTGCATTCGGAACAACCTCGGCGATCTTTAAGATTGTTCCTATTGCTTAATTTGTCATACAATTTACTAAGCAGTTCTGATGGTCGTGTTAATGAAAAAAGTGTCGTGGTATATGAGAACGACGGCACACATAAAATGTTATACCAAAAGAAGTGATTACTTGGCTTTTGTATGACTCTGTGTCTATGTAACAGTTTAACCAATGAAAAATATCGCTAATTAACATGTTACGAGTACAACATGTATTTGTAGACGAGAGAGTCAAATAAATTCAGTTCAGTTTCAAACGTATTTAATTTGACATTGTCTCCCTTATATATTTTCCTTGCTTATAAATCACCAAAATAACTAGTCTGGAGAAAACGAATTACTTATATGTGACTGTATATTATATACTTATATTTAATGATGCTTATTTTATTTTTGTTTTGTTGGGTTTACCGTCATAGCAACACATTGTATATGTCATATAACGGCGGTCAGTCAACTTAGTCACTGTCCTGGAAAGGCTAAATCTCTGGATTTAGCTGTTAACCAACTACAAAGCACATACTTTAGATTATAGAAATTATACCTTTGTGAATGTAAACCAAATAAAAAAGTGGTAAAAATACAATAACATAAAAAATTATAACAATAATTAACTATATATACATTATTGTTTTATTTATACATATAGATCTATACATTTTTATACAATTTACAATTTTATATTCAATATACAACTTTATATACAGTAAATCTAATGTATGTAATATGCGGTTCAATGTGCAATATTTTATCCCATACGCAATATAGAATAGCATGAAATGCAGTAGTAGTGAAACAGTTAAACATATTTTAAATCAATCAATAAAGTAATGTGAAGTACTGACACAATTAAATGCTTGTGCAACTATTAAAGTGCAGTAATAAACTTTCGCCTCAAACAAATATAGAAATTCACACAAGTAAAACAAACACAGTTTCGAGATACGTACATATACATGCCGGTAGGGCCTATAACAGGAATTGAGTTACGAAACGAGGGACGAAACATTTTTCTGGGGTATGGTATAGGTTTTTTATGCTCAATCGAAAAGTTCGGACAATATCGCCGGCAAAAAAGTTCGTTTTGATAAAACCAAGAGCGTTCGAATGAATAAATCGATGATAAAAGCCACGCATTTCGGTACTTTTTAAAACGGAACTATTTTTGTTTTCGCCCCCTGGACTCTTCGACCTAAAAACTTTCGTAAATTAGTTTCTGTTGAATTCTATGTGCGTCGGTATTTTTGCTACGTATCATTTCTCGTACTTGGAATTTTTCGACACAGAGCTCAAATATTTTTTTGTACATCTGTGTTTTTTACTATTAAACTTAATTTTCTGTGTTGTAAGACCTTTTAATTAATGTTTTGTTTTTATGTCATTTTTTTGTCAAAATGGCTCTTGCAAAAGAGAAACCTTATATTGATTTTTATGTATAAAAATCTATATAACCAATTACTTTGGATAACTAATACCTTTTGGGTCTACATGAGCAGTGTATACTAATAACAATGATGCTATTGTACACACATTGACTTTTTCTTGAAACAATCACTATAATCGAGTACTGTTTCTTGATTAAGATTTTTTGCGCAACATTTTATCATTGCAACTTCTAAAGGGTTTCATTTGAAACGTCTATCATGTAGGATAAAATTTACCATTAGATATCAAATACTATATTTCATAAAACTAACAATAATTTATACTAAATTATGGCCCTTACATACAAACAAAAATTCTAAGTTAAGTTCTAATGCAACATTTTATCTTGGCAACTACTGAAGGGATTGATTTGAATATTCACACATGACTACGGTATTACCATCGGAAGTCAATTTTAAAGTTGCATCACTCTAGCTTGAATTTTTACTATTTTAAATTGTAAGCCTTTGATATTGAAAATGTTTTAGTAAGAAGATCTGCAAAAAATAAAAAAGCTGCAGTCAATGAAAGTATTCTTGTTAATTTTTTCTCATCTCAATTGAATTTCATAATTGATTCCGTTTACAAGACCACTCCTAATAGTAGAGCGCGCTGTCCATTGACGGCTCTCAATTGTTAATTAAACCTCTTACCTGAAATATCCAAACACTTCGTAATACCCAGAATCGACATTGAATAAATTCTAGAATTTTATCCTTCATCATTGCACCTTTAACTTTCAAGTTATCCTATTTCATAGAAGTTGCTCTCTAAAAAGTAAATTCTAAATATTTTGGTCGTCTGAACCACACGGATTACACAAGTAATTATGCACGAAATCCATGTGCCTATTTACGTCATTTAAAACTGGCATGGATAAGATACGAAATGGAGACTTTTAGGCGAAAAGGAGCATATAATGGCAAAACGGAGATTTAATTGTTAGTAAAACCCTTCTTAAAATAACAATTATAATACAAATTATATTTACTGATAATAAAATCACCATTCTCAAATAAGTGATTTTCATATCAGTCCAATTTTTACAAGAGTTGCTTAAAACGCAGGGTCCACAAAGGCGGATCCAAAGGGGGTCAGGGGGGTGCGGACCCCCCCCCCTAGAATTGGGAAAATGTACCTGTCCATTAGTGTATTTCTTGACTGTAAGTCATTTTTGAGTAGCATGGGATCTATGTTAATGTGTACTTATTATTATATGTGTGCGTATTTAACGAGTGTGAGGACTCTGGTGCCAGTGGGTTTAACGCCGTGTCGACAAACATTATTGTCATTTTACTGAGGCAAGCTCACCTTACCTAGGTTTCCTGGACCTTGTCTATAACCAAGACTAATCAACCCTTCCAAACGTTCGATATCTTTTCCATTATATTATGCATAATATTATGTACACTATTTTTCCTTTTTTAGATCGGACTAAGCATTTTTGATTTGGTGAAAATGTTTAGTACAGATCCTGCAAAGGTGTGCCTTCAGATTTAAATTGACCATGTAAATGTTATATTTCTTACCAGACTAGGCTGAATATAATATCTTTATACAATACAAACAAAATATTTAGCCCTATACTTGTATGAAGGGCGTGTTTCTTCATTTTATTTTATCATAATTACATGTTTTTACTATGGGTTATATATATAATATATGCGGGTGATCACCATGGGATTGATTTAAATTTCTTTTTTTTTCGTATGTCTGTTTATGATAATGCCATGTTCACTATATGTGTTTGTAAATTTCATTCTGTTTGCTATAAACATGTTGTATGTTTAGAGCAATAAAGGTTGTTGTTGTTGTTATACCTAATCAATGGAGGAAAATCAACATCATTGTCGAATATCCATGGAAGAGTATAACCAGTCCGGGTGAGACTCTAACTAGCAACCTCTTAGGGACACTTGATTCGAAATCCTGAGCTTGGCCTTTGTAAGACACCGAAACAGAACACATATTTTACTTTAAACAATAATTAAAACAAAAACATTTGGTTTTTACATGCCGGTATACGTACGTATACATTATTTTTAAGAATTTTTAATTCTGTTTAAAAAAAATAAACGTCTGTACTAGACAAACCAAATATTAAGTTGATAAATTGTCATTTGCATTTCATCAATTAATGGACTATAAATAAATAAAATGTAGTAAGATGATTAATAGTTCACCAGAACCAATCATCGTTGTTGCCTACGTCATCATTGCTTTCGTCATCTTGTTTTTGTTCATATTGTCCCCAGCTGAAGTAATCCACTCTCAAGTTAGACTTATCAAAACCATTTTCTAACATATCAGCGGATATTCTCTTTTCACACCATTTCTCACAACATTTCAGTGAACAACATTCATGGAACACCATGTTAACTGTGTTAAGAAGTCGCCTTTGTAGTAACCTTTGGTACAATGGCTTTTCTGGTTGTTCACCTCGTCGTGAAATCGGCTTTGGTTTGACACTAGGTCCTGCTTTACATACACATGAGTTGGAGCACTCTTGAACATCATTTAAGTTTTTTTTCGGCACTTCAGGGATACATGTGGGTGGGTTTTCTGTGCCCAGTCGAAACTTGATCTTTGGTCTTTTCATTTCGCTTACTGTATCAGCGTCTTCATCAGACTTTCTCTTTTTATTATTCTCATCTGTATGTGGTTGGTTTTTAATCGCGATGTTTTCGTGTGCATTACTATTCACTTTGACTTTATTTTCATCATTTGCCACCATTTTCTTAACTTTGCAATCATCATTACAATCACCAGTGTTTTCTTCCAAGCGTCTTTTGGAACCTCTTGCCTTTGTTGTATGGTCTGGAAAATAAAAATAGAACACAATAGTTTTTTAAGTGAAAATCTTTAGCTTAATGATATTTTACTGTTTTCATATACATGTAACAGTAATCAGATATGTGTAATTTCAAGTTTTTTCAACTTGCCCACGTCCAATTGCAACCTAAAAAATCAACTTGTCCAGAATCAAAACTCACTTGCCCAGAAGTTCAATACTCGAAAAAAAATTATAGAACTATGATGTTAAGTAAATACTGTAAGTAATGACAAATGATTGATAATAAAAATAGTTCACTGTTTAATGTGATAGAAGCATTGAAATATCTATATTTTAAGTACATTGTATAGCTATGTTAGAATTATTTTACAGCTAAAAATATAACTTGTCCTCGGACGAGTGGGTTGGACATATTTACTCGTCCGCAGCCATATAGGTACGAGTCTGACAAGTCGGGCATAGGAATTCCACACCCCAGGTAATGTACATACAAATTAATAAAAAGTAAATCTTTAAAGCCATAGTACAGCATAAACAATTTCACATTGCAGATAACAAAAGCAATAAGGCTGGGTCACAAGTTGAAGCAACATCAGCAAAAGACCCTCCTTTTGTGGGATCGTTGTTTTTATTATTAGGATCAGCCTTCATCTTAATTAGGGTCTTGTTTAAAATTGCATTTAGTTGCATGTAAGTACATCAGCTTTAAGGGTAGAAATGTATGTGTTTATGCCTTTAGGGACATGTTCGATTAACAGTGGCCATATTCTGCTATCCATAATAAACAAAAGGTCTACATGTTCACATAAAAGTCGTGCGCTATCTGTGCATAACTTACAAAAAACAGAATTGTTAGCTTGTTGGTTTCACAAGCTAGTACATAAAAAGTACGAGAAAATCCCAAGTACTTAGTACAGTATAGCCTTTGCAGAGCTGTCCTCTACAGAACAAATCCTCTGCACAATAACAACTTTTGACATTTCCCTAAGTTATAATTTTCATTAAATTAAACCTCTGCAGAACAACAACCTCTCATTCTCGTTCCCAGAATCTAGTAGGATTCTCAATACTAGCTAGTATTTAGAATCCTACTAGACTCTGGGAACGAGAATGCAACCTCTGAACAACAACACATTTTAGGCCCTCCCAGTTGGTGTTGCTTAAGAGAGGTTGCACTGTAGTTTTTAAATAGAAATCTACATTAAATTTACCTTGAACATCGCTAATTTTCTGTTGAATTACATTCACAATATCTTGTCTAATTTCAGATCCATGTTGTCTAATTTTCTTATATCTTTCTGTGTATTCATAGGATGATCTTTGAGGAGAGTTATCTTTTCTTGTCCATTCTGAGATTTTGTTGGAATCTGCAATAGAGGTGAGACGTTAATAACAGTTGTCAAATGTTTGCTTACAAGTAAGTGTTGATTAAAACAATATATAAATTGATGAATTTTACGATTTGTAGAAACTTGAAATGTATTTTGGTTCAATAGCAAAGACAATATCACACGTTGCTAGCGAGCTGATACCCTTATTCGGGGTATAAAGTGACATGATCTCCGGAATGCAATAATACATTTATTATGTTCGTTAATTTCTTGCAGCTGCCTGCCAAAATTACGACAAATTCAAATATACCTGGAAGTGGACTCGAGAGTGATTAATATAAGTTGTATGAACTTGCTTCACAGTCTAGCGAAATAAATTAGTATAAATAAACTCACCAGTGATGGTTTGTCTCGAAGAAAAACTAGATTTAGAACTTTCATTATCATTAAACACTATGTACTTGTTTGGTTTCCATTTTTTTTCAGTTGTTATGGTGACACTCTTGACACTTTGATCACTGAAATCAAATAAATTTATATATATCTAATTGGGACAAAAGTGCTAAAAATTAAAACATATATGCTAACCTACACTGACCTTGTCGTTATTTTTATGTTCATTTTAATTTCGCTTTAACAATTATTTAAAACAATATCAACATGTAGCGTCGTTTTTTAAATTAAAAAATAGACATTATTTCATTACCATTTTCTGTATCGAAATATAATAGAATTGAAAATATTTCATAGACCTCAGGAAATCTTTTGAAGATCTGACTTAGAGGAAGGTTGCAATAAACAGACGAAATGCTTATAATAAGTAACATTCTGTATTTAAAGCTCAACGTTTGACGAAATTTAATTTTAAATAAACACTTACCTATTCCTTGCTAACTCTTCACAAACATTTCCAGTCAATTTTGTCATGTCTCTCATTATTTCTTCTTGTAATATAAATCTGTATCTCTTATATGATGCTGCTTTGTGCGCTTTATATGTCGTTATAGTGATTCTGACGTTGTATACGTTACGTTATTACGTCATATGTAACTGTGACGTTTTTTGACGTCATGACGTTAGAGGACGTAAAATATTATAATATTGAGTGTTTTCCAGCATAAATTTCATCATCAATAGCCATCAGGCGCGTAGCTACCAGTACGCAGAGTACGCAGCTGCGTACACACTGGTCCAGAAAATTGTAAAAATACAAACGCCAAAAATGTAATAAAATCTTTCGCCTGAGGGGGGTAGGGGTGTGTAAAACAAAACTGCTTGATCGTTATTTTACTAACCTTATGTCAAGTTATATTTCAATGGGACTTGCGATGCCTTTTGGGAGTTGAATTTACGGTTTTAAAATTCGATGTTTGTCTTTGGAATCCAGTCTATATAATTCTTTAAACGCTGGTTAAAATTGAATGATAATTTGTATGAATGTTGTCTTCCTATATTTGTGTCCAGATTGAATTATACAGACCCATTTTGAATAGTTGCCAAAAATGCTCCTGAAATGATCTACAGAAAAACAAATTCGGGGCGGGGCATGCCCTTGACCCCTAGGATTTTGCGTACACATCAAAAAGACCTTGCTACGCCACTGGCCATGACCAATTTTAAATTAAAAAATAATTTAATAATGAGGTGAATTATTTATTGTGTCTAATTTTGCATTCGGAACAACCTCGGCGATCTTTAAGATTGTTCCTATTGCTTAATTTGTCATACAATTTACTAAGCAGTTCTGATGGTCGTGTTAATGAAAAAAGTGTCGTGGTATATGAGAACGACGGCACACATAAAATGTTATACCAAAAGAAGTGATTACTTGGCTTTTGTATGACTCTGTGTCTATGTAACAGTTTAACCAATGAAAAATATCGCTAATTAACATGTTACGAGTACAACATGTATTTGTAGACGAGAGAGTCAAATAAATTCAGTTCAGTTTCAAACGTATTTAATTTGACATTGTCTCCCTTATATATTTTCCTTGCTTATAAATCACCAAAATAACTAGTCTGGAGAAAACGAATTACTTATATGTGACTGTATATTATATACTTATATTTAATGATGCTTATTTTATTTTTGTTTTGTTGGGTTTACCGTCATAGCAACACATTGTATATGTCATATAACGGCGGTCAGTCAACTTAGTCACTGTCCTGGAAAGGCTAAATCTCTGGATTTAGCTGTTAACCAACTACAAAGCACATACTTTAGATTATAGAAATTATACCTTTGTGAATGTAAACAAAATAAAAAAGTGGTAAAAATACAATAACATAAAAAATTATAACAATAATTAACTATATATACATTATTGTTTTATTTATACATATAGATCTATACATTTTTATACAATTTACAATTTTATATTCAATATACAACTTTATATACAGTAAATCTAATGTATGTAATATGCGGTTCAATGTGCAATATTTTATCCCATACGCAATATAGAATAGCATGAAATGCAGTAGTAGTGAAACAGTTAAACATATTTTAAATCAATCAATAAAGTAATGTGAAGTACTGACACAATTAAATGCTTGTGCAACTATTAAAGTGCAGTAATAAACTTTCGCCTCAAACAAATATAGAAATTCACACAAGTAAAACAAACACAGTTCCGAGATACGTACATATACATGCCGGTAGGGCCTATAACAGGAATTGAGTTACGAAACGAGGGACGAAACATTTTTCTGGGGTATGGTATAGGTTTTTTATGCTCAATCGAAAAGTTCGGACAATATCGCCGGCAAAAAAGTTCGTTTTGATAAAACCAAGAGCGTTCGAATGAATAAATCGATGATAAAAGCCACGCATTTCGGTACTTTTTAAAACGGAACTATTTTTGTTTTCGCCCCCTGGACTCTTCGACCTAAAAACTTTCGTAAATTAGTTTCTGTTGAATTCTATGTGCGTCGGTATTTTTGCTACGTATCATTTCTCGTACTTGGAATTTTTCGACACAGAGCTCAAATATTTTTTTGTACATCTGTGTTTTTTACTATTAAACTTTATTTTCTGTGTTGTAAGACCTTTTTATTAATGTTTTGTTTTTATGCCATTTTTTTGTCAAAATGGCTCTTGCAAAAGAGAAACCTTATATTGATTTTTATGTATAAAAATCTATATAACCAATTACTTTGGATAACTAATACCTTTTGGGTCTACACGAGCAGTGTATACTAATAACAATGATGCTATTGTACACACATTGATTTTTTCTTGAAACAATCACTATAATCGAGTACTGTTTCTTGATTAAGATTTTTTGCGCAACATTTTATCATTGCAACTTCTAAAGGGTTTCATTTGAAACGTCTATCATGTAGGATAAAATTTACCATTAGATATCAAATACTATATTTCATAAAACTAACAATAATTTATACTAAATTATGGCCCTTACATACAAACAAAAATTCTAAGTTAAGTTCTAATGCAACATTTTATCTTGGCAACTACTGAAGGGATTGATTTGAATATTCACACATGACTACGGTATTACCATCGGAAGTCAATTTTAAAGTTGCATCACTCTAGCTTGAATTTTTACTATTTTAAATTGTAAGCCTTTGATATTGAAAATGTTTTAGTAAGAAGATCTGCAAAAAATAAAAAAGCTGCAGTCAATGAAAGTATTCTTGTTAATTTTTTCTCATCTCAATTGAATTTCATAATTGATTCCGTTTACAAGACCACTCCTAATAGTAGAGCGCGCTGTCCATTGACGGCTCTCAATTGTTAATTAAACCTCTTACCTGAAATATCCAAACACTTCGTAATACCCAGAATCGACATTGAATAAATTCTAGAATTTTATCCTTCATCATTGCACCTTTAACTTTCAAGTTATCCTATTTCATAGAAGTTGCTCTCTAAAAAGTAAATTCTAAATATTTTGGTCGTCTGAACCACACGGATTACACAAGTAATTATGCACGAAATCCATGTGCCTATTTACGTCATTTAAAACTGGCATGGATAAGATACGAAATGGAGACTTTTAGGCGAAAAGGAGCATATAATGGCAAAACGGAGATTTAATTGTTAGTAAAACCCTTCTTAAAATAACAATTATAATACAAATTATATTTACTGATAATAAAATCACCATTCTCAAATAAGTGATTTTCATATCAGTCCAATTTTTACAAGAGTTGCTTAAAACGCAGGGTCCACAAAGGCGGATCCAAAGGGGGTCAGGGGGGTCCGGACCCCCCCCTAGAATTGGGAAAATGTACCTGTCCATTAGTGTATTTCTTGACTGTAAGTCATTTTTGAGTAGCATGGGATCTATGTTAATGTGTACTTATTATTATATGTGTGCGTATTTAACGAGTGTGAGGACTCTGGTGCCAGTGGGTTTAACGCCGTGTCGACAAACATTATTGTCATTTTACTGAGGCAAGCTCACCTTACCTAGGTTTCCTGGACCTTGTCTATAACCAAGACTAATCAACCCTTCCAAACAATCGATATCTTTTCCATTATATTATGCATAATATTATGTACACGATTTTTCCTTTTTTAGATCGGACTAAGCATTTTTGATTTGGTGAAAATGTTTAGTACAGATCCTGCAAAGGTGTGCCTTCAGATTTAAATTGACCATGTAAATGTTATATTTCTTACCAGACTAGGCTGAATATAATATCTTTATACAATACAAACAAAATATTTAGCCCTATTCTTGTATGAAGGGCGTGTTTCTTCATTTTATTTTATCATAATTACATGTTTTTACTATGGGTTATATATATAATATATGCGGGTGATCACCATGGGATTGATTTAAATTTCTTTTTTTTTCGTATGTCTGTTTATGATAATGCCATGTTCACTATATGTGTTTGTAAATTTCATTCTGTTTGCTATAAACATGTTGTATGTTTAGAGCAATAAAGGTTGTTGTTGTTGTTATACCTAATCAATGGAGGAAAATCAACATCATTGTCGAATATCCATGGAAGAGTATAACCAGTCCGGGTGAGACTCTAACTAGCAACCTCTTAGGGACACTTGATTCGAAATCCTGAGCTTGGCCTTTGTAAGACACCGAAACAGAACACATATTTTACTTTAAACAATAATTAAAACAAAAACATTTGGTTTTAACATGCCGGTATACGTACGTATACATTATTTTTAAGAATTTTTAATTCTGTTTAAAAAAAATAAACGTCTGTACTAGACAAACCAAATATTAAGTTGATAAATTGTCATTTGCATTTCATCAATTAATGGACTATAAATAAATAAAATGTAGTAAGATGATTAATAGTTCACCAGAACCAATCATCGTTGTTGCCTACGTCATCATTGCTTTCGTCATCTTGTTTTTGTTCATATTGTCCCCAGCTGAAGTAATCCACTCTCAAGTTAGACTTATCAAAACCATTTTCTAACATATCAGCGGATATTCTCTTTTCACACCATTTCTCACAACATTTCAGTGAACAACATTCATGGAACACCATGTTAACTGTGTTAAGAAGTCGCCTTTGTAGTAACCTTTGGTACAATGGCTTTTCTGGTTGTTCACCTCGTCGTGAAATCGGCTTTGGTTTGACACTAGGTCCTGCTTTACATACACATGAGTTGGAGCACTCTTGAACATCATTTAAGTTTTTTTCGGCACTTCAGGGATACATGTGGGTGGGTTTTCTGTGCCCAGTCGAAACTTGATCTTTGGTCTTTTCATTTCGCTTACTGTATCAGCGTCTTCATCAGACTTTCTCTTTTTATTATTCTCATCTGTATGTGGTTGGTTTTTAATCGCGATGTTTTCGTGTGCATTACTATTCACTTTGACTTTATTTTCATCATTTGCCACCATTTTCTTAACTTTGCAATCATCATTACAATCACCAGTGTTTTCTTCCAAGCGTCTTTTGGAATCTCTTGCCTTTGTTGTATGGTCTGGAAAATAAAAATAGAACACAATAGTTTTTTAAGTGAAAATCTTTAGCTTAATGATATTTTACTGTTTTCATATACATGTAACAGTAATCAGATATGTGTAATTTCAAGTTTTTTCAACTTGCCCACGTCCAATTGCAACCTAAAAATCAACTTGTCCAGAATCAAAACTCACTTGCCCAGAAGTTCAATACTCGAAAAAAAATTATAGAACTATGATGTTAAGTAAATACTGTAAGTAATGACAAATGATTGATAATAAAAATAGTTCACTGTTTAATGTGATAGAAGCATTGAAATATCTATATTTTAAGTACATTGTATAGCTATGTTAGAATTATTTTACAGCTAAAAATATAACTTGTCCTCGGACGAGTGGGTTGGACATATTTACTCGTCCGCAGCCATATAGGTACGAGTCTGACAAGTCGGGCATAGGAATTCCACACCCCAGGTAATGTACATACAAATTAATAAAAAGTAAATCTTTAAAGCCATAGTACAGCATAAACAATTTCACATTGCAGATAACAAAAGCAATAAGGCTGGGTCACAAGTTGAAGCAACATCAGCAAAAGACCCTCCTTTTGTGGGATCGTTGTTTTTATTATTAGGATCAGCCTTCATCTTAATTAGGGTCTTGTTTAAAATTGCATTTAGTTGCATGTAAGTACATCAGCTTTAAGGGTAGAAATGTATGTGTTTATGCCTTTAGGGACATGTTCGATTAACAGTGGCCATATTCTGCTATCCATAATAAACAAAAGGTCTACATGTTCACATAAAAGTCGTGCGCTATCTGTGCATAACTTACAAAAAACAGAATTGTTAGCTTGTTGGTTTCACAAGCTAGTACATAAAAAGTACGAGAAAATCCCAAGTACTTAGTACAGTATAGCCTTTGCAGAGCTGTCCTCTACAGAACAAATCCTCTGCACAATAACAACTTTTGACATTTCCCTAAGTTATAATTTTCATTAAATTAAACCTCTGCAGAACAACAACCTCTCATTCTCGTTCCCAGAATCTAGTAGGATTCTCAATACTAGCTAGTATTTAGAATCCTACTAGACTCTGGGAACGAGAATGCAACCTCTGAACAACAACACATTTTAGGCCCTCCCAGTTGGTGTTGCTTAAGAGAGGTTGCACTGTAGTTTTTAAATAGAAATCTACATTAAATTTACCTTGAACATCGCTAATTTTCTGTTGAATTACATTCACAATATCTTGTCTAATTTCAGATCCATGTTGTCTAATTTTCTTATATCTTTCTGTGTATTCATAGGCTGATCTTTGAGGAGAGTTATCTTTTCTTGTCCATTCTGAGATTTTGTTGGAATCTGCAATAGAGGTGAGACGTTAATAACAGTTGTCAAATGTTTGCTTACAAGTAAGGGTTGATTAAAACAATATATAAATTGATGAATTTTACGATTTGTAGAAACTTGAAATGTATTTTGGTTCAATAGCAAAGACAATATCACACGTTGCTAGCGAGCTGATACCCTTATTCGGGGTATAAAGTGACATGATCTCCGGAATGCAATAATACATTTATTATGTTCGTTAATTTCTTGCAGCTGCCTGCCAAAATTACGACAAATTCAAATATACCTGGAAGTGGACTCGAGAGTGATTAATATAAGTTGTATGAACTTGCTTCACAGTCTAGCGAAATAAATTAGTATAAATAAACTAACCAGTGATGGTTTGTCTCGAAGAAAAACTAGATTTAGAACTTTCATTATCATTAAACACTATGTACTTGTTTGGTTTCCATTTTTTTTCAGTTGTTATGGTGACACTCTTGACACTTTGATCACTGAAATCAAATAAATTTATATATATCTAATTGGGACAAAAGTGCTAAAAATTAAAACATATATGCTAACCTACACTGACCTTGTCGTTATTTTTATGTTCATTTTAATTTCGCTTTAACAATTATTTAAAACAATATCAACATGTAGCGTCGTTTTTTAAATTAAAAAATAGACATTATTTCATTACCATTTTCTGTATCGAAATATAATAGAATTGAAAATATTTCATAGACCTCAGGAAATCTTTTGAAGATCTGACTTAGAGGAAGGTTGCAATAAACAGACGAAATGCTTATAATAAGTAACATTCTGTATTTAAAGCTCAACGTTTGACGAAATTTAATTTTAAATAAACACTTACCTATTCCTTGCTAACTCTTCACAAACATTTCCAGTCAATTTTGTCATGTCTCTCATTATTTCTTCTTGTAATATAAATCTGTATCTCTTATATGATGCTGCTTTGTGCGCTTTATATGTCGTTATAGTGATTCTGACGTTGTATACGTTACGTTATTACGTCATATGTAACTGTGACGTTTTTTGACGTCATGACGTTAGAGGACGTAAAATATTATAATATTGAGTGTTTTCCAGCATAAATTTCATCATCAATAGCCATCAGGCGCGTAGCTACCAGTACGCAGAGTACGCAGCTGCGTACACACTGGTCCAGAAAATTGTAAAAATACAAACGCCAAAAATGTAATAAAATCTTTCGCCTGAGGGGGGTAGGGGTGTGTAAAACAAAACTGCTTGATCGTTATTTTACTAACCTTATGTCAAGTTATATTTCAATGGGACTTGCGATGCCTTTTGGGAGTTGAATTTACGGTTTTAAAATTCGATGTTTGTCTTTGGAATCCAGTCTATATAATTCTTTAAACGCTGGTTAAAATTGAATGATAATTTGTATGAATGTTGTCTTCCTATATTTGTGTCCAGATTGAATTATACAGACCCATTTTGAATAGTTGCCAAAAATGCTCCTGAAATGATCTACAGAAAAACAAATTCGGGGCGGGGCATGCCCTTGACCCCTAGGATTTTGCGTACACATCAAAAAGACCTTGCTACGCCACTGGCCATGACCAATTTTAAATTAAAAAATAATTTAATAATGAGGTGAATTATTTATTGTGTCTAATTTTGCATTCGGAACAACCTCGGCGATCTTTAAGATTGTTCCTATTGCTTAATTTGTCATACAATTTACTAAGCAGTTCTGATGGTCGTGTTAATGAAAAAAGTGTCGTGGTATATGAGAACGACGGCACACATAAAATGTTATACCAAAAGAAGTGATTACTTGGCTTTTGTATGACTCTGTGTCTATGTAACAGTTTAACCAATGAAAAATATCGCTAATTAACATGTTACGAGTACAACATGTATTTGTAGACGAGAGAGTCAAATAAATTCAGTTCAGTTTCAAACGTATTTAATTTGACATTGTCTCCCTTATATATTTTCCTTGCTTATAAATCACCAAAATAACTAGTCTGGAGAAAACGAATTACTTATATGTGACTGTATATTATATACTTATATTTAATGATGCTTATTTTATTTTTGTTTTGTTGGGTTTACCGTCATAGCAACACATTGTATATGTCATATAACGGCGGTCAGTCAACTTAGTCACTGTCCTGGAAAGGCTAAATCTCTGGATTAACTGTTAACCAACTACAAAGCACATACTTTAGATTATAGAAATTATACCTTTGTGAATGTAAACAAAATAAAAAAGTGGTAAAAATACAATAACATAAAAAATTATAACAATAATTAACTATATATACATTATTGTTTTATTTATACATATAGATCTATACATTTTTATACAATTTACAATTTTATATTCAATATACAACTTTATATACAGTAAATCTAATGTATGTAATATGCGGTTCAATGTGCAATATTTTATCCCATACGCAATATAGAATAGCATGAAATGCAGTAGTAGTGAAACAGTTAAACATATTTTAAATCAATCAATAAAGTAATGTGAAGTACTGACACAATTAAATGCTTGTGCAACTATTAAAGTGCAGTAATAAACGTTCGCCTCAAACAAATATAGAAATTCACACAAGTAAAACAAACACAGTTCCGAGATACGTACATATACATGCCGGTAGGGCCTATAACAGGAATTGAGTTACGAAACGAGGGACGAAACATTTTTCTGGGGTATGGTATAGGTTTTTTATGCTCAATCGAAAAGTTCGGACAATATCGCCGGCAAAAAAGTTCGTTTTGATAAAACCAAGAGCGTTCGAATGAATAAATTGATGATAAAAGCCACGCATTTTGGTACTTTTTAAAACGGAACTATTTTTGTTTTCGCCCCCTGGACTCTTCGACCTAAAAACTTTCGTAAATTAGTTTCTGTTGAATTCTATGTGCGTCGGTATTTTTGCTACGTATCATTTCTCGTACTTGGAATTTTTCGACACAGAGCTCAAATATTTTTTTGTACATCTGTGTTTTTTACTATTAAACTTTATTTTCTGTGTTGTAAGACCTTTTTATTAATGTTTTGTTTTTATGTCATTTTTTTGTCAAAATGGCTCTTGCAAAAGAGAAACCTTATATTGATTTTTATGTATAAAAATCTATATAACCAATTACTTTGGATAACTAATACCTTTTGGGTCTACATGAGCAGTGTATACTAATAACAATGATGCTATTGTACACACATTGATTTTTTCTTGAAACAATCACTATAATCGAGTACTGTTTCTTGATTAAGATTTTTTGCGCAACATTTTATCATTGCAACTTCTAAAGGGTTTCATTTGAAACGTCTATCATGTAGGATAAAATTTACCATTAGATATCAAATACTATATTTCATAAAACTAACAATAATTTATACTAAATTATGGCCCTTACATACAAACAAAAATTCTAAGTTAAGTTCTAATGCAACATTTTATCTTGGCAACTACTGAAGGGATTGATTTGAATATTCACACATGACTACGGTATTACCATCGGAAGTCAATTTTAAAGTTGCATCACTCTAGCTTGAATTTTTACTATTTTAAATTGTAAGCCTTTGATATTGAAAATGTTTTAGTAAGAAGATCTGCAAAAAATAAAAAAGCTGCAGTCAATGAAAGTATTCTTGTTAATTTTTTCTCATCTCAATTGAATTTCATAATTGATTCCGTTTACAAGACCACTCCTAATAGTAGAGCGCGCTGTCCATTGACGGCTCTCAATTGTTAATTAAACCTCTTACCTGAAATATCCAAACACTTCGTAATACCCAGAATCGACATTGAATAAATTCTAGAATTTTATCCTTCATCATTGCACCTTTAACTTTCAAGTTATCCTATTTCATAGAAGTTGCTCTCTAAAAAGTAAATTCTAAATATTTTGGTCGTCTGAACCACACGGATTACACAAGTAATTATGCACGAAATCCATGTGCCTATTTACGTCATTTAAAACTGGCATGGATAAGATACGAAATGGAGACTTTTAGGCGAAAAGGAGCATATAATGGCAAAACGGAGATTTAATTGTTAGTAAAACCCTTCTTAAAATAACAATTATAATACAAATTATATTTACTGATAATAAAATCACCATTCTCAAATAAGTGATTTTCATATCAGTCCAATTTTTACAAGAGTTGCTTAAAACGCAGGGTCCACAAAGGCGGATCCAAAGGGGGTCAGGGGGGTCCGGACCCCCCCCTAGAATTGGGAAAATGTACCTGTCCATTAGTGTATTTCTTGACTGTAAGTCATTTTTGAGTAGCATGGGATCTATGTTAATGTGTACTTATTATTATATGTGTGCGTATTTAACGAGTGTGAGGACTCTGGTGCCAGTGGGTTTAACGCCGTGTCGACAAACATTATTGTCATTTTACTGAGGCAAGCTCACCTTACCTAGGTTTCCTGGACCTTGTCTATAACCAAGACTAATCAACCCTTCCAAACAATCGATATCTTTTCCATTATATTATGCATAATATTATGTACACGATTTTTCCTTTTTTAGATCGGACTAAGCATTTTTGATTTGGTGAAAATGTTTAGTACAGATCCTGCAAAGGTGTGCCTTCAGATTTAAATTGACCATGTAAATGTTATATTTCTTACCAGACTAGGCTGAATATAATATCTTTATACAATACAAACAAAATATTTAGCCCTATACTTGTATGAAGGGCGTGTTTCTTCATTTTATTTTATCATAATTACATGTTTTTACTATGGGTTATATATATAATATATGCGGGTGATCACCATGGGATTGATTTAAATTTCTTTTTTTTTCGTATGTCTGTTTATGATAATGCCATGTTCACTATATGTGTTTGTAAATTTCATTCTGTTTGCTATAAACAGGTTGTATGTTTAGAGCAATAAAGGTTGTTGTTGTTGTTATACCTAATCAATGGAGGAAAATCAACATCATTGTCGAATATCCATGGAAGAGTATAACCAGTCCGGGTGAGACTCTAACTAGCAACCTCTTAGGGACACTTGATTCGAAATCCTGAGCTTGGCCTTTGTAAGACACCGAAACAGAACACATATTTTACTTTAAACAATAATTAAAACAAAAACATTTGGTTTTAACATGCCGGTATACGTACGTATACATTATTTTTAAGAATTTTTAATTCTGTTTAAAAAAAATAAACGTCTGTACTAGACAAACCAAATATTAAGTTGATAAATTGTCATTTGCATTTCATCAATTAATGGACTATAAATAAATAAAATGTAGTAAGATGATTAATAGTTCACCAGAACCAATCATCGTTGTTGCCTACGTCATCATTGCTTTCGTCATCTTGTTTTTGTTCATATTGTCCCCAGCTGAAGTAATCCACTCTCAAGTTAGACTTATCAAAACCATTTTCTAACATATCAGCGGATATTCTCTTTTCACACCATTTCTCACAACATTTCAGTGAACAACATTCATGGAACACCATGTTAACTGTGTTAAGAAGTCGCCTTTGTAGTAACCTTTGGTACAATGGCTTTTCTGGTTGTTCACCTCGTCGTGAAATCGGCTTTGGTTTGACACTAGGTCCTGCTTTACATACACATGAGTTGGAGCACTCTTGAACATCATTTAAGTTTTTTTTTGGCACTTCAGGGATACATGTGGGTGGGTTTTCTGTGCCCAGTCAAAACTTGATCTTTGGTCTTTTCATTTCGCTTACTGTATCAGCGTCTTCATCAGACTTTCTCTTTTTATTATTCTCATCTGTATGTGGTTGGTTTTTAATCGCGATGTTTTCGTGTGCATTACTATTCACTTTGACTTTATTTTCATCATTTGCCACCATTTTCTTAACTTTGCAATCATCATTACAATCACCAGTTTTTTCTTCCAAGCGTCTTTTGGAATCTCTTGCCTTTGTTGTATGGTCTGGAAAATAAAAATAGAACACAATAGTTTTTTAAGTGAAAATCTTTAGCTTAATGATATTTTACTGTTTTCATATACATGTAACAGTAATCAGATATGTGTAATTTCAAGTTTTTTCAACTTGCCCACGTCCAATTGCAACCTAAAAAATCAACTTGTCCAGAATCAAAACTCACTTGCCCAGAAGTTCAATACTCGAAAAAAAATTATAGAACTATGATGTTAAGTAAATACTGTAAGTAATGACAAATGATTGATAATAAAAATAGTTCACTGTTTAATGTGATAGAAGCATTGAAATATCTATATTTTAAGTACATTGTATAGCTATGTTAGAATTATTTTACAGCTAAAAATATAACTTGTCCTCGGACGAGTGGGTTGGACATATTTACTCGTCCGCAGCCATATAGGTACGAGTCTGACAAGTCGGGCATAGGAATTCCACACCCCAGGTAATGTACATACAAATTAATAAAAAGTAAATCTTTAAAGCCATAGTACAGCATAAACAATTTCACATTGCAGATAACAAAAGCAATAAGGCTGGGTCACAAGTTGAAGCAACATCAGCAAAAGACCCTCCTTTTGTGGGATCGTTGTTTTTATTATTAGGATCAGCCTTCATCTTAATTAGGGTCTTGTTTAAAATTGCATTTAGTTGCATGTAAGTACATCAGCTTTAAGGGTAGAAATGTATGTGTTTATGCCTTTAGGGACATGTTCGATTAACAGTGGCCATATTCTGCTATCCATAATAAACAAAAGGTCTACATGTTCACATAAAAGTCGTGCGCTATCTGTGCATAACTTACAAAAAACAGAATTGTTAGCTTGTTGGTTTCACAAGCTAGTACATAAAAAGTACGAGAAAATCCCAAGTACTTAGTACAGTATAGCCTTTGCAGAGCTGTCCTCTACAGAACAAATCCTCTGCACAATAACAACTTTTGACATTTCCCTAAGTTATAATTTTCATTAAATTAAACCTCTGCAGAACAACAACCTCTCATTCTCGTTCCCAGAATCTAGTAGGATTCTCAATACTAGCTAGTATTTAGAATCCTACTAGACTCTGGGAACGAGAATGCAACCTCTGAACAACAACACATTTTAGGCCCTCCCAGTTGGTGTTGCTTAAGAGAGGTTGCACTGTAGTTTTTAAATAGAAATCTACATTAAATTTACCTTGAACATCGCTAATTTTCTGTTGAATTACATTCACAATATCTTGTCTAATTTCAGATCCATGTTGTCTAATTTTCTTATATCTTTCTGTGTATTCATAGGCTGATCTTTGAGGAGAGTTATCTTTTCTTGTCCATTCTGAGATTTTGTTGGAATCTGCAATAGAGGTGAGACGTTAATAACAGTTGTCAAATGTTTGCTTACAAGTAAGGGTTGATTAAAACAATATATAAATTGATGAATTTTACGATTTGTAGAAACTTGAAATGTATTTTGGTTCAATAGCAAAGACAATATCACACGTTGCTAGCGAGCTGATACCCTTATTCGGGGTATAAAGTGACATGATCTCCGGAATGCAATAATACATTTATTATGTTCGTTAATTTCTTGCAGCTGCCTGCCAAAATTACGACAAATTCAAATATACCTGGAAGTGGACTCGAGAGTGATTAATATAAGTTGTATGAACTTGCTTCACAGTCTAGCGAAATAAATTAGTATAAATAAATTCACCAGTGATGGTTTGTCTCGAAGAAAAACTAGATTTAGAACTTTCATTATCATTAAACACTATGTACTTGTTTGGTTTCCATTTTTTTTCAGTTGTTATGGTGACACTCTTGACACTTTGATCACTGAAATCAAATAAATTTATATATATCTAATTGGGACAAAAGTGCTAAAAATTAAAACATATATGCTAACCTACACTGACCTTGTCGTTATTTTTATGTTCATTTTAATTTCGCTTTAACAATTATTTAAAACAATAACAACCTGTAGCGTCGTTTTTTAAATTAAAAAATAGACATTATTTCATTACCATTTTCTGTATCGAAATATAATAGAATTGAAAATATTTCATAGACCTCAGGAAATCTTTTGAAGATCTGACTTAGAGGAAGGTTGCAATAAACAGACGAAATGCTTATAATAAGTAACATTCTGTATTTAAAGCTCAACGTTTGACGAAATTTAATTTTAAATAAACACTTACCTATTCCTTGCTAACTCTTCACAAACATTTCCAGTCAATTTTGTCATGTCTCTCATTATTTCTTCTTGTAATATAAATCTGTATCTCTTATATGATGCTGCTTTGTGCGCTTTATATGTCGTTATAGTGATTCTGACGTTGTATACGTTACGTTATTACGTCATATGTAACTGTGACGTTTTTTGACGTCATGACGTTAGAGGACGTAAATATTATAATATTGAGTGTTTTCCAGCATAAATTTCATCATCAATAGCCATCAGGCGCGTAGCTACCAGTACGCAGAGTACGCAGCTGCGTACACACTGGTCCAGAAAATTGTAAAAATACAAACGCCAAAAATGTAATAAAATCTTTCGCCTGAGGGGGGTAGGGGTGTGTAAAACAAAACTGCTTGATCGTTATTTTACTAACCTTATGTCAAGTTATATTTCAATGGGACTTGCGATGCCTTTTGGGAGTTGAATTTACGGTTTTAAAATTCGATGTTTGTCTTTGGAATCCAGTCTATATAATTCTTTAAACGCTGGTTAAAATTGAATGATAATTTGTATGAATGTTGTCTTCCTATATTTGTGTCCAGATTGAATTATACAGACCCATTTTGAATAGTTGCCAAAAATGCTCCTGAAATGATCTACAGAAAAACAAATTCGGGGCGGGGCATGCCCTTGACCCCTAGGATTTTGCGTACACATCAAAAAGACCTTGCTACGCCACTGGCCATGACCAATTTTAAATTAAAAAATAATTTAATAATGAGGTGAATTATTTATTGTGTCTAATTTTGCATTCGGAACAACCTCGGCGATCTTTAAGATTGTTCCTATTGCTTAATTTGTCATACAATTTACTAAGCAGTTCTGATGGTCGTGTTAATGAAAAAAGTGTCGTGGTATATGAGAACGACGGCACACATAAAATGTTATACCAAAAGAAGTGATTACTTGGCTTTTGTATGACTCTGTGTCTATGTAACAGTTTAAACAATGAAAAATATCGCTAATTAACATGTTACGAGTACAACATGTATTTGTAGACGAGAGAGTCAAATAAATTCAGTTCAGTTTCAAACGTATTTAATTTGACATTGTCTCCCTTATATATTTTCCTTGCTTATAAATCACCAAAATAACTAGTCTGGAGAAAACGAATTACTTATATGTGACTGTATATTATATACTTATATTTAATGATGCTTATTTTATTTTTGTTTTGTTGGGTTTACCGTCATAGCAACACATTGTATATGTCATATAACGGCGGTCAGTCAACTTAGTCACTGTCCTGGAAAGGCTAAATCTCTGGATTAACTGTTAACCAACTACAAAGCACATACTTTAGATTATAGAAATTATACCTTTGTGAATGTAAACAAAATAAAAAAGTGGTAAAAATACAATAACATAAAAAATTATAACAATAATTAACTATATATACATTATTGTTTTATTTATACATATAGATCTATACATTTTTATACAATTTACAATTTTATATTCAATATACAACTTTATATACAGTAAATCTAATGTATGTAATATGCGGTTCAATGTGCAATATTTTATCCCATACGCAATATAGAATAGCATGAAATGCAGTAGTAGTGAAACAGTTAAACATATTTTAAATCAATCAATAAAGTAATGTGAAGTACTGACACAATTAAATGCTTGTGCAACTATTAAAGTGCAGTAATAAACGTTCGCCTCAAACAAATATAGAAATTCACACAAGTAAAACAAACACAGTTCCGAGATACGTACATATACATGCCGGTAGGGCCTATAACAGGAATTGAGTTACGAAACGAGGGACGAAACATTTTTCTGGGGTATGGTATAGGTTTTTTATGCTCAATCGAAAAGTTCGGACAATATCGCCGGCAAAAAAGTTCGTTTTGATAAAACCAAGAGCGTTCGAATGAATAAATTGATGATAAAAGCCACGCATTTCGGTACTTTTTAAAACGGAACTATTTTTGTTTTCGCCCCCTGGACTCTTCGACCTAAAAACTTTCGTAAATTAGTTTCTGTTGAATTCTATGTGCGTCGGTATTTTTGCTACGTATCATTTCTCGTACTTGGAATTTTTCGACACAGAGCTCAAATATTTTTTTGTACATCTGTGTTTTTTACTATTAAACTTTATTTTCTGTGTTGTAAGACCTTTTTATTAATGTTTTGTTTTTATGTCATTTTTTTGTCAAAATGGCTCTTGCAAAAGAGAAACCTTATATTGATTTTTATGTATAAAAATCTATATAACCAATTACTTTGGATAACTAATACCTTTTGGGTCTACATGAGCAGTGTATACTAATAACAATGATGCTATTGTACACACATTGATTTTTTCTTGAAACAATCACTATAATCGAGTACTGTTTCTTGATTAAGATTTTTTGCGCAACATTTTATCATTGCAACTTCTAAAGGGTTTCATTTGAAACGTCTATCATGTAGGATAAAATTTACCATTAGATATCAAATACTATATTTCATAAAACTAACAATAATTTATACTAAATTATGGCCCTTACATACAAACAAAAATTCTAAGTTAAGTTCTAATGCAACATTTTATCTTGGCAACTACTGAAGGGATTGATTTGAATATTCACACATGACTACGGTATTACCATCGGAAGTCAATTTTAAAGTTGTATCACTCTAGCTTGAATTTTTACTATTTTAAATTGTAAGCCTTTGATATTGAAAATGTTTTAGTAAGAAGATCTGCAAAAAATAAAAAAGCTGCAGTCAATGAAAGTATTCTTGTTAATTTTTTCTCATCTCAATTGAATTTCATAATTGATTCCGTTTACAAAACCACTCCTAATAGTAGAGCGCGCTGTCCATTGACGGCTCTCAATTGTTAATTAAACCTCTTACCTGAAATATCCAAACACTTCGTAATACCCAGAATCGACATTGAATAAATTCTAGAATTTTATCCTTCATCATTGCACCTTTAACTTTCAAGTTATCCTATTTCATAGAAGTTGCTCTCTAAAAAGTAAATTCTAAATATTTTGGTCGTCTGAACCACACGGATTACACAAGTAATTATGCACGAAATCCATGTGCCTATTTACGTCATTTAAAACTGGCATGGATAAGATACGAAATGGAGACTTTTAGGCGAAAAGGAGCATATAATGGCAAAACGGAGATTTAATTGTTAGTAAAACCCTTCTTAAAATAACAATTATAATACAAATTATATTTACTGATAATAAAATCACCATTCTCAAATAAGTGATTTTCATATCAGTCCAATTTTTACAAGAGTTGCTTAAAACGCAGGGTCCACAAAGGCGGATCCAAAGGGGGTCAGGGGGGTCCGGACCCCCCCCCTAGAATTGGGAAAATGTACCTGTCCATTAGTGTATTTCTTGACTGTAAGTCATTTTTGAGTAGCATGGGATCTATGTTAATGTGTACTTATTATTATATGTGTGCGTATTTAACGAGTGTGAGGACTCTGGTGCCAGTGGGTTTAACGCCGTGTCGACAAACATTATTGTCATTTTACTGAGGCAAGCTCACCTTACCTAGGTTTCCTGGACCTTGTCTATAACCAAGACTAATCAACCCTTCCAAACAATCGATATCTTTTCCATTATATTATGCATAATATTATGTACACGATTTTTCCTTTTTTAGATCGGACTAAGCATTTTTGATTTGGTGAAAATGTTTAGTACAGATCCTGCAAAGGTGTGCCTTCAGATTTAAATTGACCATGTAAATGTTATATTTCTTACCAGACTAGGCTGAATATAATATCTTTATACAATACAAACAAAATATTTAGCCCTATACTTGTATGAAGGGCGTGTTTCTTCATTTTATTTTATCATAATTACATGTTTTTACTATGGGTTATATATATAATATATGCGGGTGATCACCATGGGATTGATTTAAATTTCTTTTTTTTTCGTATGTCTGTTTATGATAATGCCATGTTCACTATATGTGTTTGTAAATTTCATTCTGTTTGCTATAAACAGGTTGTATGTTTAGAGCAATAAAGGTTGTTGTTGTTGTTATACCTAATCAATGGAGGAAAATCAACATCATTGTCGAATATCCATGGAAGAGTATAACCAGTCCGGGTGAGACTCTAACTAGCAACCTCTTAGGGACACTTGATTCGAAATCCTGAGCTTGGCCTTTGTAAGACACCGAAACAGAACACATATTTTACTTTAAACAATAATTAAAACAAAAACATTTGGTTTTAACATGCCGGTATACGTACGTATACATTATTTTTAAGAATTTTTAATTCTGTTTAAAAAAAATAAACGTCTGTACTAGACAAACCAAATATTAAGTTGATAAATTGTCATTTGCATTTCATCAATTAATGGACTATAAATAAATAAAATGTAGTAAGATGATTAATAGTTCACCAGAACCAATCATCGTTGTTGCCTACGTCATCATTGCTTTCGTCATCTTGTTTTTGTTCATATTGTCCCCAGCTGAAGTAATCCACTCTCAAGTTAGACTTATCAAAACCATTTTCTAACATATCAGCGGATATTCTCTTTTCACACCATTTCTCACAACATTTCAGTGAACAACATTCATGGAACACCATGTTAACTGTGTTAAGAAGTCGCCTTTGTAGTAACCTTTGGTACAATGGCTTTTCTGGTTGTTCACCTCGTCGTGAAATCGGCTTTGGTTTGACACTAGGTCCTGCTTTACATACACATGAGTTGGAGCACTCTTGAACATCATTTAAGTTTTTTTTTGGCACTTCAGGGATACATGTGGGTGGGTTTTCAGTGCCCAGTCGAAACTTGATCTTTGGTCTTTTCATTTCGCTTACTGTATCAGCGTCTTCATCAGACTTTCTCTTTTTATTATTCTCATCTGTATGTGGTTGGTTTTTAATCGCGATGTTTTCGTGTGCATTACTATTCACTTTGACTTTATTTTCATCATTTGCCACCATTTTCTTAACTTTGCAATCATCATTACAATCACCAGTTTTTTCTTCCAAGCGTCTTTTGGAATCTCTTGCCTTTGTTGTATGGTCTGGAAAATAAAAATAGAACACAATAGTTTTTTAAGTGAAAATCTTTAGCTTAATGATATTTTACTGTTTTCATATACATGTAACAGTAATCAGATATGTGTAATTTCAAGTTTTTTCAACTTGCCCACGTCCAATTGCAACCTAAAAAATCAACTTGTCCAGAATCAAAACTCACTTGCCCAGAAGTTCAATACTCGAAAAAAAATTATAGAACTATGATGTTAAGTAAATACTGTAAGTAATGACAAATGATTGATAATAAAAATAGTTCACTGTTTAATGTGATAGAAGCATTGAAATATCTATATTTTAAGTACATTGTATAGCTATGTTAGAATTATTTTACAGCTAAAAATATAACTTGTCCTCGGACGAGTGGGTTGGACATATTTACTCGTCCGCAGCCATATAGGTACGAGTCTGACAAGTCGGGCATAGGAATTCCACACCCCAGGTAATGTACATACAAATTAATAAAAAGTAAATCTTTAAAGCCATAGTACAGCATAAACAATTTCACATTGCAGATAACAAAAGCAATAAGGCTGGGTCACAAGTTGAAGCAACATCAGCAAAAGACCCTCCTTTTGTGGGATCGTTGTTTTTATTATTAGGATCAGCCTTCATCTTAATTAGGGTCTTGTTTAAAATTGCATTTAGTTGCATGTAAGTACATCAGCTTTAAGGGTAGAAATGTATGTGTTTATGCCTTTAGGGACATGTTCGATTAACAGTGGCCATATTCTGCTATCCATAATAAACAAAAGGTCTACATGTTCACATAAAAGTCGTGCGCTATCTGTGCATAACTTACAAAAAACAGAATTGTTAGCTTGTTGGTTTCACAAGCTAGTACATAAAAAGTACGAGAAAATCCCAAGTACTTAGTACAGTATAGCCTTTGCAGAGCTGTCCTCTACAGAACAAATCCTCTGCACAATAACAACTTTTGACATTTCCCTAAGTTATAATTTTCATTAAATTAAACCTCTGCAGAACAACAACCTCTCATTCTCGTTCCCAGAATCTAGTAGGATTCTCAATACTAGCTAGTATTTAGAATCCTACTAGACTCTGGGAACGAGAATGCAACCTCTGAACAACAACACATTTTAGGCCCTCCCAGTTGGTGTTGCTTAAGAGAGGTTGCACTGTAGTTTTTAAATAGAAATCTACATTAAATTTACCTTGAACATCGCTAATTTTCTGTTGAATTACATTCACAATATCTTGTCTAATTTCAGATCCATGTTGTCTAATTTTCTTATATCTTTCTGTGTATTCATAGGCTGATCTTTGAGGAGAGTTATCTTTTCTTGTCCATTCTGAGATTTTGTTGGAATCTGCAATAGAGGTGAGACGTTAATAACAGTTGTCAAATGTTTGCTTACAAGTAAGGGTTGATTAAAACAATATATAAATTGATGAATTTTACGATTTGTAGAAACTTGAAATGTATTTTGGTTCAATAGCAAAGACAATATCACACGTTGCTAGCGAGCTGATACCCTTATTCGGGGTATAAAGTGACATGATCTCCGGAATGCAATAATACATTTATTATGTTCGTTAATTTCTTGCAGCTGCCTGCCAAAATTACGACAAATTCAAATATACCTGGAAGTGGACTCGAGAGTGATTAATATAAGTTGTATGAACTTGCTTCACAGTCTAGCGAAATAAATTAGTATAAATAAATTCACCAGTGATGGTTTGTCTCGAAGAAAAACTAGATTTAGAACTTTCATTATCATTAAACACTATGTACTTGTTTGGTTTCCATTTTTTTTCAGTTGTTATGGTGACACTCTTGACACTTTCATCACTGAAATCAAATAAATTTATATATATCTAATTGGGACAAAAGTGCTAAAAATTAAAACATATATGCTAACCTACACTGACCTTGTCGTTATTTTTATGTTCATTTTAATTTCGCTTTAACAATTATTTAAAACAATAACAACCTGTAGCGTCGTTTTTTAAATTAAAAAATAGACATTATTTCATTACCATTTTCTGTATCGAAATATAATAGAATTGAAAATATTTCATAGACCTCAGGAAATCTTTTGAAGATCTGACTTAGAGGAAGGTTGCAATAAACAGACGAAATGCTTATAATAAGTAACATTCTGTATTTAAAGCTCAACGTTTGACGAAATTTAATTTTAAATAAACACTTACCTATTCCTTGCTAACTCTTCACAAACATTTCCAGTCAATTTTGTCATGTCTCTCATTATTTCTTCTTGTAATATAAATCTGTATCTCTTATATGATGCTGCTTTGTGCGCTTTATATGTCGTTATAGTGATTCTGACGTTGTATACGTTACGTTATTACGTCATATGTAACTGTGACGTTTTTTGACGTCATGACGTTAGAGGACGTAAATATTATAATATTGAGTGTTTTCCAGCATAAATTTCATCATCAATAGCCATCAGGCGCGTAGCTACCAGTACGCAGAGTACGCAGCTGCGTACACACTGGTCCAGAAAATTGTAAAAATACAAACGCCAAAAATGTAATAAAATCTTTCGCCTGAGGGGGGTAGGGGTGTGTAAAACAAAACTGCTTGATCGTTATTTTACTAACCTTATGTCAAGTTATATTTCAATGGGACTTGCGATGCCTTTTGGGAGTTGAATTTACGGTTTTAAAATTCGATGTTTGTCTTTGGAATCCAGTCTATATAATTCTTTAAACGCTGGTTAAAATTGAATGATAATTTGTATGAATGTTGTCTTCCTATATTTGTGTCCAGATTGAATTATACAGACCCATTTTGAATAGTTGCCAAAAATGCTCCTGAAATGATCTACAGAAAAACAAATTCGGGGCGGGGCATGCCCTTGACCCCTAGGATTTTGCGTACACATCAAAAAGACCTTGCTACGCCACTGGCCATGACCAATTTTAAATTAAAAAATAATTTAATAATGAGGTGAATTATTTATTGTGTCTAATTTTGCATTCGGAACAACCTCGGCGATCTTTAAGATTGTTCCTATTGCTTAATTTGTCATACAATTTACTAAGCAGTTCTGATGGTCGTGTTAATGAAAAAAGTGTCGTGGTATATGAGAACGACGGCACACATAAAATGTTATACCAAAAGAAGTGATTACTTGGCTTTTGTATGACTCTGTGTCTATGTAACAGTTTAAACAATGAAAAATATCGCTAATTAACATGTTACGAGTACAACATGTATTTGTAGACGAGAGAGTCAAATAAATTCAGTTCAGTTTCAAACGTATTTAATTTGACATTGTCTCCCTTATATATTTTCCTTGCTTATAAATCACCAAAATAACTAGTCTGGAGAAAACGAATTACTTAAATGTGACTGTATATTATATACTTATATTTAATGATGCTTATTTTATTTTTGTTTTGTTGGGTTTACCGTCATAGCAACACATTGTATATGTCATATAACGGCGGTCAGTCAACTTAGTCACTGTCCTGGAAAGGCTAAATCTCTGGATTTAGCTGTTAACCAACTACAAAGCATATACTTTAGATTATAGAAATTATACCTTTGTGAATGTAAACCAAATAAAAAAGTGGTAAAAATACAATAACATAAAAAATTATAACAATAATTAACTATATATACATTATTGTTTTATTTATACATATAGATCTATACATTTTTATACAATTTACAATTTTATATTCAATATACAACTTTATATACAGTAAATCTAATGTATGTAATATGCGGTTCAATGTGCAATATTTTATCCCATACGCAATATAGAATAGCATGAAATGCAGTAGTAGTGAAACAGTTAAACATATTTTAAATCAATCAATAAAGTAATGTGAAGTACTGACACAATTAAATGCTTGTGCAACTATTAAAGTGCAGTAATAAACTTTCGCCTCAAACAAATATAGAAATTCACACAAGTAAAACAAACACAGTTCCGAGATACGTACATATACATGCCGGTAGGGCCTATAACAGGAATTGAGTTACGAAACGAGGGACGAAACATTTTTCTGGGGTATGGTATAGGTTTTTTATGCTCAATCGAAAAGTTCGGACAATATCGCCGGCAAAAAAGTTCGTTTTGATAAAACCAAGAGCGTTCGAATGAATAAATCGATGATAAAAGCCACGCATTTCGGTACTTTTTAAAACGGAACTATTTTTGTTTTCGCCCCCTGGACTCTTCGACCTAAAAACTTTCGTAAATTAGTTTCTGTTGAATTCTATGTGCGTCGGTATTTTTGCTACGTATCATTTCTCGTACTTGGAATTTTTCGACACAGAGCTCAAATATTTTTTTGTACATCTGTGTTTTTTACTATTAAACTTTATTTTCTGTGTTGTAAGACCTTTTTATTAATGTTTTGTTTTTATGTCATTTTTTTGTCAAAATGGCTCTTGCAAAAGAGAAACCTTATATTGATTTTTATGTATAAAAATCTATATAACCAATTACTTTGGATAACTAATACCTTTTGGGTCTACATGAGCAGTGTATACTAATAACAATGATGCTATTGTACACACATTGATTTTTTCTTGAAACAATCACTATAATCGAGTACTGTTTCTTGATTAAGATTTTTTGCGCAACATTTTATCATTGCAACTTCTAAAGGGTTTCATTTGAAACGTCTATCATGTAGGATAAAATTTACCATTAGATATCAAATTCTATATTTCATAAAACTAACAATAATTTATACTAAATTATGGCCCTTACATACAAACAAAAATTCTAAGTTAAGTTCTAATGCAACATTTTATCTTGGCAACTACTGAAGGGATTGATTTGAATATTCACACATGACTACGGTATTACCATCGGAAGTCAATTTTAAAGTTGCATCACTCTAGCTTGAATTTTTACTATTTTAAATTGTAAGCCTTTGATATTGAAAATGTTTTAGTAAGAAGATCTGCAAAAAATAAAAAAGCTGCAGTCAATGAAAGTATTCTTGTTAATTTTTTCTCATCTCAATTGAATTTCATAATTGATTCCGTTTACAAGACCACTCCTAATAGTAGAGCGCGCTGTTCATTGACGGCTCTCAATTGTTAATTAAACCTCTTACCTGAAATATCCAAACACTTCGTAATACCCAGAATCGACATTGAATAAATTCTAGAATTTTATCCTTCATCATTGCACCTTTAACTTTCAAGTTATCCTATTTCATAGAAGTTGCTCTCTAAAAAGTAAATTCTAAATATTTTGGTCGTCTGAACCACACGGATTACACAAGTAATTATGCACGAAATCCATGTGCCTATTTACGTCATTTAAAACTGGCATGGATAAGATACGAAATGGAGACTTTTAGGCGAAAAGGAGCATATAATGGCAAAACGGAGATTTAATTGTTAGTAAAACCCTTCTTAAAATAACAATTATAATACAAATTATATTTACTGATAATAAAATCACCATTCTCAAATAAGTGATTTTCATATCAGTCCAATTTTTACAAGAGTTGCTTAAAACGCAGGGTCCACAAAGGCGGATCCAAAGGGGGTCAGGGGGGTGCGGACCCCCCCCCCTAGAATTGGGAAAATGTACCTGTCCATTAGTGTATTTCTTGACTGTAAGTCATTTTTGAGTAGCATGGGATCTATGTTAATGTGTACTTATTATTATATGTGTGCGTATTTAACGAGTGTGAGGACTCTGGTGCCAGTGGGTTTAACGCCGTGTCGACAAACATTATTGTCATTTTACTGAGGCAAGCTCACCTTACCTAGGTTTCCTGGACCTTGTCTATAACCAAGACTAATCAACCCTTCCAAACGTTCGATATCTTTTCCATTATATTATGCATAATATTATGTACACGATTTTTCCTTTTTTAGATCGGACTAAGCATTTTTGATTTGGTGAAAATGTTTAGTACAGATCCTGCAAAGGTGTGCCTTCAGCTTTTAAATTGACCATGTAAATGTTATATTTCTTACCAGACTAGGCTGAATATAATATCTTTATACAATACAAACAAAATATTTAGCCCTATACTTGTATGAAGGGCGTGTTTCTTCATTTTATTTTATCATAATTACATGTTTTTACTATGGGTTATATATATAATATATGCGGGTGATCACCATGGGATTGATTTAAATTTCTTTTTTTTTTTCGTATGTCTGTTTATGATAATGCCATGTTCACTATATGTGTTTGTAAATTTCATTCTGTTTGCTATAAACATGTTGTATGTTTAGAGCAATAAAGGTTGTTGTTGTTGTTATACCTAATCAATGGAGGAAAATCAACATCATTGTCGAATATCCATGGAAGAGTATAACCAGTCCGGGTGAGACTCTAACTAGCAACCTCTTAGGGACACTTGATTCGAAATCCTGAGCTTGGCCTTTGTAAGACACCGAAACAGAACACATATTTTACTTTAAACAATAATTAAAACAAAAACATTTGGTTTTTACATGCCGGTATACGTACGTATACATTATTTTTAAGAATTTTTAATTCTGTTTAAAAAAAATAAACGTCTGTACTAGACAAACCAAATATTAAGTTGATAAATTGTCATTTGCATTTCATCAATTAATGGACTATAAATAAATAAAATGTAGTAAGATGATTAATAGTTCACCAGAACCAATCATCGTTGTTGCCTACGTCATCATTGCTTTCGTCATCTTGTTTTTGTTCATATTGTCCCCAGCTGAAGTAATCCACTCTCAAGTTAGACTTATCAAAACCATTTTCTAACATATCAGCGGATATTCTCTTTTCACACCATTTCTCACAACATTTCAGTGAACAACATTCATGGAACACCATGTTAACTGTGTTAAGAAGTCGCCTTTGTAGTAACCTTTGGTACAATGGCTTTTCTGGTTGTTCACCTCGTCGTGAAATCGGCTTTGGTTTGACACTAGGTCCTGCTTTACATACACATGAGTTGGAGCACTCTTGAACATCATTTAAGTTTTTTTCGGCACTTCAGGGATACATGTGGGTGGGTTTTCTGTGCCCAGTCGAAACTTGATCTTTGGTCTTTTCATTTCGCTTACTGTATCAGCGTCTTCATCAGACTTTCTCTTTTTATTATTCTCATCTGTATGTGGTTGGTTTTTAATCGCGATGTTTTCGTGTGCATTACTATTCACTTTGACTTTATTTTCATCATTTGCCACCATTTTCTTAACTTTGCAATCATCATTACAATCACCAGTGTTTTCTTCCAAGCGTCTTTTGGAACCTCTTGCCTTTGTTGTATGGTCTGGAAAATAAAAATAGAACACAATAGTTTTTTAAGTGAAAATCTTTAGCTTAATGATATTTTACTGTTTTCATATACATGTAACAGTAATCAGATATGTGTAATTTCAAGTTTTTTCAACTTGCCCACGTCCAATTGCAACCTAAAAAATCAACTTGTCCAGAATCAAAACTCACTTGCCCAGAAGTTCAATACTCGAAAAAAAAATTATAGAACTATGATGTTAAGTAAATACTGTAAGTAATGACAAATGATTGATAATAAAAATAGTTCACTGTTTAATGTGATAGAAGCATTGAAATATCTATATTTTAAGTACATTGTATAGCTATGTTAGAATTATTTTACAGCTAAAAATATAACTTGTCCTCGGACGAGTGGGTTGGACATATTTACTCGTCCGCAGCCATATAGGTACGAGTCTGACAAGTCGGGCATAGGAATTCCACACCCCAGGTAATGTACATACAAATTAATAAAAAGTAAATCTTTAAAGCCATAGTACAGCATAAACAATTTCACATTGCAGATAACAAAAGCAATAAGGCTGGGTCACAAGTTGAAGCAACATCAGCAAAAGACCCTCCTTTTGTGGGATCGTTGTTTTTATTATTAGGATCAGCCTTCATCTTAATTAGGGTCTTGTTTAAAATTGCATTTAGTTGCATGTAAGTACATCAGCTTTAAGGGTAGAAATGTATGTGTTTATGCCTTTAGGGACATGTTCGATTAACAGTGGCCATATTCTGCTATCCATAATAAACAAAAGGTCTACATGTTCACATAAAAGTCGTGCGCTATCTGTGCATAACTTACAAAAAACAGAATTGTTAGCTTGTTGGTTTCACAAGCTAGTACATAAAAAGTACGAGAAAATCCCAAGTACTTAGTACAGTATAGCCTTTGCAGAGCTGTCCTCTACAGAACAAATCCTCTGCACAATAACAACTTTTGACATTTCCCTAAGTTATAATTTTCATTAAATTAAACCTCTGCAGAACAACAACCTCTCATTCTCGTTCCCAGAATCTAGTAGGATTCTCAATACTAGCTAGTATTTAGAATCCTACTAGACTCTGGGAACGAGAATGCAACCTCTGAACAACAACACATTTTAGGCCCTCCCAGTTGGTGTTGCTTAAGAGAGGTTGCACTGTAGTTTTTAAATAGAAATCTACATTAAATTTACCTTGAACATCGCTAATTTTCTGTTGAATTACATTCACAATATCTTGTCTAATTTCAGATCCATGTTGTCTAATTTTCTTATATCTTTCTGTGTATTCATAGGCTGATCTTTGAGGAGAGTTATCTTTTCTTGTCCATTCTGAGATTTTGTTGGAATCTGCAATAGAGGTGAGACGTTAATAACAGTTGTCAAATGTTTGCTTACAAGTAAGTGTTGATTAAAACAATATATAAATTGATGAATTTTACGATTTGTAGAAACTTGAAATGTATTTTGGTTCAATAGCAAAGACAATATCACACGTTGCTAGCGAGCTGATACCCTTATTCGGGGTATAAAGTGACATGATCTCCGGAATGCAATAATACATTTATTATGTTCGTTAATTTCTTGCAGCTGCCTGCCAAAATTACGACAAATTCAAATATACCTGGAAGTGGACTCGAGAGTGATTAATATAAGTTGTATGAACTTGCTTCACAGTCTAGCGAAATAAATTAGTATAAATAAACTCACCAGTGATGGTTTGTCTCGAAGAAAAACTAGATTTAGAACTTTCATTATCATTAAACACTATGTACTTGTTTGGTTTCCATTTTTTTTCAGTTGTTATGGTGACACTCTTGACACTTTGATCACTGAAATCAAATAAATTTATATATATCTAATTGGGACAAAAGTGCTAAAAATTAAAACATATATGCTAACCTACACTGACCTTGTCGTTATTTTTATGTTCATTTTAATTTCGCTTTAACAATTATTTAAAACAATAACAACCTGTAGCGTCGTTTTTTAAATTAAAAAATAGACATTATTTCATTACCATTTTCTGTATCGAAATATAATAGAATTGAAAATATTTCATAGACCTCAGGAAATCTTTTGAAGATCTGACTTAGAGGAAGGTTGCAATAAACAGACGAAATGCTTATAATAAGTAACATTCTGTATTTAAAGCTCAACGTTTGACGAAATTTAATTTTAAATAAACACTTACCTATTCCTTGCTAACTCTTCACAAACATTTCCAGTCAATTTTGTCATGTCTCTCATTATTTCTTCTTGTAATATAAATCTGTATCTCTTATATGATGCTGCTTTGTGCGCTTTATATGTCGTTATAGTGATTCTGACGTTGTATACGTTACGTTATTACGTCATATGTAACTGTGACGTTTTTTGACGTCATGACGTTAGAGGACGTAAAATATTATAATATTGAGTGTTTTCCAGCATAAATTTCATCATCAATAGCCATCAGGCGCGTAGCTACCAGTACGCAGAGTACGCAGCTGCGTACACACTGGTCCAGAAAATTGTAAAAATACAAACGCCAAAAAATGTAATAAAATCTTTCGCCTGAGGGGGGTAGGGGTGTGTAAAACAAAACTGCTTGATCGTTATTTTACTAACCTTATGTCAAGTTATATTTCAATGGGACTTGCGATGCCTTTTGGGAGTTGAATTTACGGTTTTAAAATTCGATGTTTGTCTTTGGAATCCAGTCTATATAATTCTTTAAACGCTGGTTAAAATTGAATGATAATTTGTATGAATGTTGTCTTCCTATATTTGTGTCCAGATTGAATTATACAGACCCATTTTGAATAGTTGCCAAAAATGCTCCTGAAATGATCTACAGAAAAACAAATTCGGGGCGGGGCATGCCCTTGACCCCTAGGATTTTGCGTACACATCAAAAAGACCTTGCTACGCCACTGGCCATGACCAATTTTAAATTAAAAAATAATTTAATAATGAGGTGAATTATTTATTGTGTCTAATTTTGCATTCGGAACAACCTCGGCGATCTTTAAGATTGTTCCTATTGCTTAATTTGTCATACAATTTACTAAGCAGTTCTGATGGTCGTGTTAATGAAAAAAGTGTCGTGGTATATGAGAACGACGGCACACATAAAATGTTATACCAAAAGAAGTGATTACTTGGCTTTTGTATGACTCTGTGTCTATGTAACAGTTTAACCAATGAAAAATATCGCTAATTAACATGTTACGAGTACAACATGTATTTGTAGACGAGAGAGTCAAATAAATTCAGTTCAGTTTCAAACGTATTTAATTTGACATTGTCTCCCTTATATATTTTCCTTGCTTATAAATCACCAAAATAACTAGTCTGGAGAAAACGAATTACTTATATGTGACTGTATATTATATACTTATATTTAATGATGCTTATTTTATTTTTGTTTTGTTGGGTTTACCGTCATAGCAACACATTGTATATGTCATATAACGGCGGTCAGTCAACTTAGTCACTGTCCTGGAAAGGCTAAATCTCTGGATTTAGCTGTTAACCAACTACAAAGCACATACTTTAGATTATAGAAATTATACCTTTGTGAATGTAAACCAAATAAAAAAGTGGTAAAAATACAATAACATAAAAAATTATAACAATAATTAACTATATATACATTATTGTTTTATTTATACATATAGATCTATACATTTTTATACAATTTACAATTTTATATTCAATATACAACTTTATATACAGTAAATCTAATGTATGTAATATGCGGTTCAATGTGCAATATTTTATCCCATACGCAATATAGAATAGCATGAAATGCAGTAGTAGTGAAACAGTTAAACATATTTTAAATCAATCAATAAAGTAATGTGAAGTACTGACACAATTAAATGCTTGTGCAACTATTAAAGTGCAGTAATAAACTTTCGCCTCAAACAAATATAGAAATTCACACAAGTAAAACAAACACAGTTCCGAGATACGTACATATACATGCCGGTAGGGCCTATAACAGGAATTGAGTTACGAAACGAGGGACGAAACATTTTTCTGGGGTATGGTATAGGTTTTTTATGCTCAATCGAAAAGTTCGGACAATATCGCCTGCAAAAAAAGTTCGTTTTGATAAAACCAAGAGCGTTCGAATGAATAAATCGATGATAAAAGCCACGCATTTCGGTACTTTTTAAAACGGAACTATTTTTGTTTTCGCCCCCTGGACTCTTCGACCTAAAAACTTTCGTAAATTAGTTTCTGTTGAATTCTATGTGCGTCGGTATTTTTGCTACGTATCATTTCTCGTACTTGGAATTTTTCGACACAGAGCTCAAATATTTTTTTGTACATCTGTGTTTTTTACTATTAAACTTTATTTTCTGTGTTGTAAGACCTTTTTATTAATGTTTTGTTTTTATGTCATTTTTTTGTCAAAATGGCTCTTGCAAAAGAGAAACCTTATATTGATTTTTATGTATAAAAATCTATATAACCAATTACTTTGGATAACTAATACCTTTTGGGTCTACATGAGCAGTGTATACTAATAACAATGATGCTATTGTACACACATTGATTTTTTCTTGAAACAATCACTATAATCGAGTACTGTTTCTTGATTAAGATTTTTTGCGCAACATTTTATCATTGCAACTTCTAAAGGGTTTCATTTGAAACGTCTATCATGTAGGATAAAATTTACCATTAGATATCAAATACTATATTTCATAAAACTAACAATAATTTATACTAAATTATGGCCCTTACATACAAACAAAAATTCTAAGTTAAGTTCTAATGCAACATTTTATCTTGGCAACTACTGAAGGGATTGATTTGAATATTCACACATGACTACGGTATTACCATCGGAAGTCAATTTTAAAGTTGCATCACTCTAGCTTGAATTTTTACTATTTTAAATTGTAAGCCTTTGATATTGAAAATGTTTTAGTAAGAAGATCTGCAAAAAATAAAAAAGCTGCAGTCAATGAAAGTATTCTTGTTAATTTTTTCTCATCTCAATTGAATTTCATAATTGATTCCGTTTACAAGACCACTCCTAATAGTAGAGCGCGCTGTCCATTGACGGCTCTCAATTGTTAATTAAACCTCTTACCTGAAATATCGAAACACTTCGTAATACCCAGAATCGACATTGAATAAATTCTAGAATTTTATCCTTCATCATTGCACCTTTAACTTTCAAGTTATCCTATTTCATAGAAGTTGCTCTCTAAAAAGTAAATTCTAAATATTTTGGTCGTCTGAACCACACGGATTACACAAGTAATTATGCACGAAATCCATGTGCCTATTTACGTCATTTAAAACTGGCATGGATAAGATACGAAATGGAGACTTTTAGGCGAAAAGGAGCATATAATGGCAAAACGGAGATTTAATTGTTAGTAAAACCCTTCTTAAAATAACAATTATAATACAAATTATATTTACTGATAATAAAATCACCATTCTCAAATAAGTGATTTTCATATCAGTCCAATTTTTACAAGAGTTGCTTAAAACGCAGGGTCCACAAAGGCGGATCCAAAGGGGGTCAGGGGGGTCCGGACCCCCCCCTAGAATTGGGAAAATGTACCTGTCCATTAGTGTATTTCTTGACTGTAAGTCATTTTTGAGTAGCATGGGATCTATGTTAATGTGTACTTATTATTATATGTGGGTTTAACGCCGTGTCGACAAACATTATTGTCATTTTACTGAGGCAAGCTCACCTTACCTAGGTTTCCTGGACCTTGTCTATAACCAAGACTAATCAACCCTTCCAAACGTTCGATATCTTTTCCATTATATTATGCATAATATTATGTACACGATTTTTCCTTTTTTAGATCGGACTAAGCATTTTTGATTTGGTGAAAATGTTTAGTACAGATCCTGCAAAGGTGTGCCTTCAGATTTAAATTGACCATGTAAATGTTATATTTCTTACCAGACTAGGCTGAATATAATATCTTTATACAATACAAACAAAATATTTAGCCCTATACTTGTATGAAGGGCGTGTTTCTTCATTTTATTTTATCATAATTACATGTTTTTACTATGGGTTATATATATAATATATGCGGGTGATCACCATGGGATTGATTTAAATTTCTTTTTTTTTTTCGTATGTCTGTTTATGATAATGCCATGTTCACTATATGTGTTTGTAAATTTCATTCTGTTTGCTATAAACATGTTGTATGTTTAGAGCAATAAAGGTTGTTGTTGTTGTTATACCTAATCAATGGAGGAAAATCAACATCATTGTCGAATATCCATGGAAGAGTATAACCAGTCCGGGTGAGACTCTAACTAGCAACCTCTTAGGGACACTTGATTCGAAATCCTGAGCTTGGCCTTTGTAAGACACCGAAACAGAACACATATTTTACTTTAAACAATAATTAAAACAAAAACATTTGGTTTTTACATGCCGGTATACGTACGTATACATTATTTTTAAGAATTTTTAATTCTGTTTAAAAAAAATAAACGTCTGTACTAGACAAACCAAATATTAAGTTGATAAATTGTCATTTGCATTTCATCAATTAATGGACTATAAATAAATAAAATGTAGTAAGATGATTAATAGTTCACCAGAACCAATCATCGTTGTTGCCTACGTCATCATTGCTTTCGTCATCTTGTTTTTGTTCATATTGTCCCCAGCTGAAGTAATCCACTCTCAAGTTAGACTTATCAAAACCATTTTCTAACATATCAGCGGATATTCTCTTTTCACACCATTTCTCACAACATTTCAGTGAACAACATTCATGGAACACCATGTTAACTGTGTTAAGAAGTCGCCTTTGTAGTAACCTTTGGTACAATGGCTTTTCTGGTTGTTCACCTCGTCGTGAAATCGGCTTTGGTTTGACACTAGGTCCTGCTTTACATACACATGAGTTGGAGCACTCTTGAACATCATTTAAGTTTTTTTTCGGCACTTCAGGGATACATGTGGGTGGGTTTTCTGTGCCCAGTCGAAACTTGATCTTTGGTCTTTTCATTTCGCTTACTGTATCAGCGTCTTCATCAGACTTTCTCTTTTTATTATTCTCATCTGTATGTGGTTGGTTTTTAATCGCGATGTTTTCGTGTGCATTACTATTCACTTTGACTTTATTTTCATCATTTGCCACCATTTTCTTAACTTTGCAATCATCATTACAATCACCAGTGTTTTCTTCCAAGCGTCTTTTGGAACCTCTTGCCTTTGTTGTATGGTCTGGAAAATAAAAATAGAACACAATAGTTTTTTAAGTGAAAATCTTTAGCTTAATGATATTTTACTGTTTTCATATACATGTAACAGTAATCAGATATGTGTAATTTCAAGTTTTTTCAACTTGCCCACGTCCAATTGCAACCTAAAAAATCAACTTGTCCAGAATCAAAACTCACTTGCCCAGAAGTTCAATACTCGAAAAAAAATTATAGAACTATGATGTTAAGTAAATACTGTAAGTAATGACAAATGATTGATAACAAAAATAGTTCACTGTTTAATGTGATAGAAGCATTGAAATATCTATATTTTAAGTACATTGTATAGCTATGTTAGAATTATTTTACAGCTAAAAATATAACTTGTCCTCGGACGAGTGGGTTGGACATATTTACTCGTCCGCAGCCATATAGGTACGAGTCTGACAAGTCGGGCATAGGAATTCCACACCCCAGGTAATGTACATACAAATTAATAAAAAGTAAATCTTTAAAGCCATAGTACAGCATAAACAATTTCACATTGCAGATAACAAAAGCAATAAGGCTGGGTCACAAGTTGAAGCAACATCAGCAAAAGACCCTCCTTTTGTGGGATCGTTGTTTTTATTATTAGGATCAGCCTTCATCTTAATTAGGGTCTTGTTTAAAATTGCATTTAGTTGCATGTAAGTACATCAGCTTTAAGGGTAGAAATGTATGTGTTTATGCCTTTAGGGACATGTTCGATTAACAGTGGCCATATTCTGCTATCCATAATAAACAAAAGGTCTACATGTTCACATAAAAGTCGTGCGCTATCTGTGCATAACTTACAAAAAACAGAATTGTTAGCTTGTTGGTTTCACAAGCTAGTACATAAAAAGTACGAGAAAATCCCAAGTACTTAGTACAGTATAGCCTTTGCAGAGCTGTCCTCTACAGAACAAATCCTCTGCACAATAACAACTTTTGACATTTCCCTAAGTTATAATTTTCATTAAATTAAACCTCTGCAGAACAACAACCTCTCATTCTCGTTCCCAGAATCTAGTAGGATTCTCAATACTAGCTAGTATTTAGAATCCTACTAGACTCTGGGAACGAGAATGCAACCTCTGAACAACAACACATTTTAGGCCCTCCCAGTTGGTGTTGCTTAAGAGAGGTTGCACTGTAGTTTTTAAATAGAAATCTACATTAAATTTACCTTGAACATCGCTAATTTTCTGTTGAATTACATTCACAATATCTTGTCTAATTTCAGATCCATGTTGTCTAATTTTCTTATATCTTTCTGTGTATTCATAGGCTGATCTTTGAGGAGAGTTATCTTTTCTTGTCCATTCTGAGATTTTGTTGGAATCTGCAATAGAGGTGAGACGTTAATAACAGTTGTCAAATGTTTGCTTACAAGTAAGTGTTGATTAAAACAATATATAAATTGATGAATTTTACGATTTGTAGAAACTTGAAATGTATTTTGGTTCAATAGCAAAGACAATATCACACGTTGCTAGCGAGCTGATACCCTTATTCGGGGTATAAAGTGACATGATCTCCGGAATGCAATAATACATTTATTATGTTCGTTAATTTCTTGCAGCTGCCTGCCAAAATTACGACAAATTCAAATATACCTGGAAGTGGACTCGAGAGTGATTAATATAAGTTGTATGAACTTGCTTCACAGTCTAGCGAAATAAATTAGTATAAATAAATTCACCAGTGATGGTTTGTCTCGAAGAAAAACTAGATTTAGAACTTTCATTATCATTAAACACTATGTACTTGTTTGGTTTCCATTTTTTTTCAGTTGTTATGGTGACACTCTTGACACTTTGATCACTGAAATCAAATAAATTTATATATATCTAATTGGGACAAAAGTGCTAAAAATTAAAACATATATGCTAACCTACACTGACCTTGTCGTTATTTTTATGTTCATTTTAATTTCGCTTTAACAATTATTTAAAACAATAACAACCTGTAGCGTCGTTTTTTAAATTAAAAAATAGACATTATTTCATTACCATTTTCTGTATCGAAATATAATAGAATTGAAAATATTTCATAGACCTCAGGAAATCTTTTGAAGATCTGACTTAGAGGAAGGTTGCAATAAACAGACGAAATGCTTATAATAAGTAACATTCTGTATTTAAAGCTCAACGTTTGACGAAATTTAATTTTAAATAAACACTTACCTATTCCTTGCTAACTCTTCACAAACATTTCCAGTCAATTTTGTCATGTCTCTCATTATTTCTTCTTGTAATATAAATCTGTATCTCTTATATGATGCTGCTTTGTGCGCTTTATATGTCGTTATAGTGATTCTGACGTTGTATACGTTACGTTATTACGTCATATGTAACTGTGACGTTTTTTGACGTCATGACGTTAGAGGACGTAAATATTATAATATTGAGTGTTTTCCAGCATAAATTTCATCATCAATAGCCATCAGGCGCGTAGCTACCAGTACGCAGAGTACGCAGCTGCGTACACACTGGTCCAGAAAATTGTAAAAATACAAACGCCAAAAATGTAATAAAATCTTTCGCCTGAGGGGGGTAGGGGTGTGTAAAACAAAACTGCTTGATCGTTATTTTACTAACCTTATGTCAAGTTATATTTCAATGGGACTTGCGATGCCTTTTGGGAGTTGAATTTACGGTTTTAAAATTCGATGTTTGTCTTTGGAATCCAGTCTATATAATTCTTTAAACGCTGGTTAAAATTGAATGATAATTTGTATGAATGTTGTCTTCCTATATTTGTGTCCAGATTGAATTATACAGACCCATTTTGAATAGTTGCCAAAAATGCTCCTGAAATGATCTACAGAAAAACAAATTCGGGGCGGGGCATGCCCTTGACCCCTAGGATTTTGCGTACACATCAAAAAGACCTTGCTACGCCACTGGCCATGACCAATTTTAAATTAAAAAATAATTTAATAATGAGGTGAATTATTTATTGTGTCTAATTTTGCATTCGGAACAACCTCGGCGATCTTTAAGATTGTTCCTATTGCTTAATTTGTCATACAATTTACTAAGCAGTTCTGATGGTCGTGTTAATGAAAAAAGTGTCGTGGTATATGAGAACGACGGCACACATAAAATGTTATACCAAAAGAAGTGATTACTTGGCTTTTGTATGACTCTGTGTCTATGTAACAGTTTAACCAATGAAAAATATCGCTAATTAACATGTTACGAGTACAACATGTATTTGTAGACGAGAGAGTCAAATAAATTCAGTTCAGTTTCAAACGTATTTAATTTGACATTGTCTCCCTTATATATTTTCCTTGCTTATAAATCACCAAAATAACTAGTCTGGAGAAAACGAATTACTTATATGTGACTGTATATTATATACTTATATTTAATGATGCTTATTTTATTTTTGTTTTGTTGGGTTTACCGTCATAGCAACACATTGTATATGTCATATAACGGCGGTCAGTCAACTTAGTCACTGTCCTGGAAAGGCTAAATCTCTGGATTTAGCTGTTAACCAACTACAAAGCACATACTTTAGATTATAGAAATTATACCTTTGTGAATGTAAACAAAATAAAAAAGTGGTAAAAATACAATAACATAAAAAATTATAACAATAATTAACTATATATACATTATTGTTTTATTTATACATATAGATCTATACATTTTTATACAATTTACAATTTTATATTCAATATACAACTTTATATACAGTAAATCTAATGTATGTAATATGCGGTTCAATGTGCAATATTTTATCCCATACGCAATATAGAATAGCATGAAATGCAGTAGTAGTGAAACAGTTAAACATATTTTAAATCAATCAATAAAGTAATGTGAAGTACTGACACAATTAAATGCTTGTGCAACTATTAAAGTGCAGTAATAAACTTTCGCCTCAAACAAATATAGAAATTCACACAAGTAAAACAAACACAGTTCCGAGATACGTACATATACATGCCGGTAGGGCCTATAACAGGAATTGAGTTACGAAACGAGGGACGAAACATTTTTCTGGGGTATGGTATAGGTTTTTTATGCTCAATCGAAAAGTTCGGACAATATCGCCGGCAAAAAAGTTCGTTTTGATAAAACCAAGAGCGTTCGAATGAATAAATCGATGATAAAAGCCACGCATTTCGGTACTTTTTAAAACGGAACTATTTTTGTTTTCGCCCCCTGGACTCTTCGACCTAAAAACTTTCGTAAATTAGTTTCTGTTGAATTCTATGTGCGTCGGTATTTTTGCTACGTATCATTTCTCGTACTTGGAATTTTTCGACACAGAGCTCAAATATTTTTTGTACATCTGTGTTTTTTACTATTAAACTTAATTTTCTGTGTTGTAAGACCTTTTTATTAATGTTTTGTTTTTATGTCATTTTTTTTGTCAAAATGGCTCTTGCAAAAGAGAAACCTTATATTGATTTTTATGTATAAAAATCTATATAACCAATTACTTTGGATAACTAATACCTTTTGGGTCTACATGAGCAGTGTATACTAATAACAATGATGCTATTGTACACACATTGATTTTTTCTTGAAACAATCACTATAATCGAGTACTGTTTCTTGATTAAGATTTTTTGCGCAACATTTTATCATTGCAACTTCTAAAGGGTTTCATTTGAAACGTCTATCATGTAGGATAAAATTTACCATTAGATATCAAATACTATATTTCATAAAACTAACAATAATTTATACTAAATTATGGCCCTTACATACAAACAAAAATTCTAAGTTAAGTTCTAATGCAACATTTTATCTTGGCAACTACTGAAGGGATTGATTTGAATATTCACACATGACTACGGTATTACCATCGGAAGTCAATTTTAAAGTTGCATCACTCTAGCTTGAATTTTTACTATTTTAAATTGTAAGCCTTTGATATTGAAAATGTTTTAGTAAGAAGATCTGCAAAAAATAAAAAAGCTGCAGTCAATGAAAGTATTCTTGTTAATTTTTTCTCATCTCAATTGAATTTCATAATTGATTCCGTTTACAAGACCACTCCTAATAGTAGAGCGCGCTGTCCATTGACGGCTCTCAATTGTTAATTAAACCTCTTACCTGAAATATCCAAACACTTCGTAATACCCAGAATCGACATTGAATAAATTCTAGAATTTTATCCTTCATCATTGCACCTTTAACTTTCAAGTTATCCTATTTCATAGAAGTTGCTCTCTAAAAAGTAAATTCTAAATATTTTGGTCGTCTGAACCACACGGATTACACAAGTAATTATGCACGAAATCCATGTGCCTATTTACGTCATTTAAAACTGGCATGGATAAGATACGAAATGGAGACTTTTAGGCGAAAAGGAGCATATAATGGCAAAACGGAGATTTAATTGTTAGTAAAACCCTTCTTAAAATAACAATTATAATACAAATTATATTTACTGATAATAAAATCACCATTCTCAAATAAGTGATTTTCATATCAGTCCAATTTTTACAAGAGTTGCTTAAAACGCAGGGTCCACAAAGGCGGATCCAAAGGGGGTCAGGGGGGTGCGGACCCCCCCCCTAGAATTGGGAAAATGTACCTGTCCATTAGTGTATTTCTTGACTGTAAGTCATTTTTGAGTAGCATGGGATCTATGTTAATGTGTACTTATTATTATATGTGTGCGTATTTAACGAGTGTGAGGACTCTGGTGCCAGTGGGTTTAACGCCGTGTCGACAAACATTATTGTCATTTTACTGAGGCAAGCTCACCTTACCTAGGTTTCCTGGACCTTGTCTATAACCAAGACTAATCAACCCTTCCAAACGTTCGATATCTTTTCCATTATATTATGCATAATATTATGTACACGATTTTTCCTCTTTTAGATCGGACTAAGCATTTTTGATTTGGTGAAAATGTTTAGTACAGATCCTGCAAAGGTGTGCCTTCAGATTTAAATTGACCATGTAAATGTTATATTTCTTACCAGACTAGGCTGAATATAATATCTTTATACAATACAAACAAAATATTTAGCCCTATACTTGTATGAAGGGCGTGTTTCTTCATTTTATTTTATCATAATTACATGTTTTTACTATGGGTTATATATATAATATATGCGGGTGATCACCATGGGATTGATTTAAATTTCTTTTTTTTTTCGTATGTCTGTTTATGATAATGCCATGTTCACTATATGTGTTTGTAAATTTCATTCTGTTTGCTATAAACATGTTGTATGTTTAGAGCAATAAAGGTTGTTGTTGTTGTTATACCTAATCAATGGAGGAAAATCAACATCATTGTCGAATATCCATGGAAGAGTATAACCAGTCCGGGTGAGACTCTAACTAGCAACCTCTTAGGGACACTTGATTCGAAATCCTGAGCTTGGCCTTTGTAAGACACCGAAACAGAACACATATTTTACTTTAAACAATAATTAAAACAAAAACATTTGGTTTTTACATGCCGGTATACGTGCGTATACATTATTTTTAAGAATTTTTAATTCTGTTTAAAAAAAATAAACGTCTGTACTAGACAAACCAAATATTAAGTTGATAAATTGTCATTTGCATTTCATCAATTAATGGACTATAAATAAATAAAATGTAGTAAGATGATTAATAGTTCACCAGAACCAATCATCGTTGTTGCCTACGTCATCATTGCTTTCGTCATCTTGTTTTTGTTCATATTGTCCCCAGCTGAAGTAATCCACTCTCAAGTTAGACTTATCAAAACCATTTTCTAACATATCAGGGGATATTCTCTTTTCACACCATTTCTCACAACATTTCAGTGAACAACATTCATGGAACACCATGTTAACTGTGTTAAGAAGTCGCCTTTGTAGTAACCTTTGGTACAATGGCTTTTCTGGTTGTTCACCTCGTCGTGAAATCGGCTTTGGTTTGACACTAGGTCCTGCTTTACATACACATGAGTTGGAGCACTCTTGAACATCATTTAAGTTTTTTTTCGGCACTTCAGGGATACATGTGGGTGGGTTTTCTGTGCCCAGTCGAAACTTGATCTTTGGTCTTTTCATTTCGCTTACTGTATCAGCGTCTTCATCAGACTTTCTCTTTTTATTATTCTCATCTGTATGTGGTTGGTTTTTAATCGCGATGTTTTCGTGTGCATTACTATTCACTTTGACTTTATTTTCATCATTTGCCACCATTTTCTTAACTTTGCAATCATCATTACAATCACCAGTGTTTTCTTCCAAGCGTCTTTTGGAACCTCTTGCCTTTGTTGTATGGTCTGGAAAATAAAAATAGAACACAATAGTTTTTTAAGTGAAAATCTTTAGCTTAATGATATTTTACTGTTTTCATATACATGTAACAGTAATCAGATATGTGTAATTTCAAGTTTTTTCAACTTGCCCACGTCCAATTGCAACCTAAAAAATCAACTTGTCCAGAATCAAAACTCACTTGCCCAGAAGTTCAATACTCGAAAAAAAATTATAGAACTATGATGTTAAGTAAATACTGTAAGTAATGACAAATGATTGATAACAAAAATAGTTCACTGTTTAATGTGATAGAAGCATTGAAATATCTATATTTTAAGTACATTGTATAGCTATGTTAGAATTATTTTACAGCTAAAAATATAACTTGTCCTCGGACGAGTGGGTTGGACATATTTACTCGTCCGCAGCCATATAGGTACGAGTCTGACAAGTCGGGCATAGGAATTCCACACCCCAGGTAATGTACATACAAATTAATAAAAAGTAAATCTTTAAAGCCATAGTACAGCATAAACAATTTCACATTGCAGATAACAAAAGCAATAAGGCTGGGTCACAAGTTGAAGCAACATCAGCAAAAGACCCTCCTTTTGTGGGATCGTTGTTTTTATTATTAGGATCAGCCTTCATCTTAATTAGGGTCTTGTTTAAAATTGCATTTAGTTGCATGTAAGTACATCAGCTTTAAGGGTAGAAATGTATGTGTTTATGCCTTTAGGGACATGTTCGATTAACAGTGGCCATATTCTGCTATCCATAATAAACAAAAGGTCTACATGTTCACATAAAAGTCGTGCGCTATCTGTGCATAACTTACAAAAAACAGAATTGTTAGCTTGTTGGTTTCACAAGCTAGTACATAAAAAGTACGAGAAAATCCCAAGTACTTAGTACAGTATAGCCTTTGCAGAGCTGTCCTCTACAGAACAAATCCTCTGCACAATAACAACTTTTGACATTTCCCTAAGTTATAATTTTCATTAAATTAAACCTCTGCAGAACAACAACCTCTCATTCTCGTTCCCAGAATCTAGTAGGATTCTCAATACTAGCTAGTATTTAGAATCCTACTAGACTCTGGGAACGAGAATGCAACCTCTGAACAACAACACATTTTAGGCCCTCCCAGTTGGTGTTGCTTAAGAGAGGTTGCACTGTAGTTTTTAAATAGAAATCTACATTAAATTTACCTTGAACATCGCTAATTTTCTGTTGAATTACATTCACAATATCTTGTCTAATTTCAGATCCATGTTGTCTAATTTTCTTATATCTTTCTGTGTATTCATAGGCTGATCTTTGAGGAGAGTTATCTTTTCTTGTCCATTCTGAGATTTTGTTGGAATCTGCAATAGAGGTGAGACGTTAATAACAGTTGTCAAATGTTTGCTTACAAGTAAGTGTTGATTAAAACAATATATAAATTGATGAATTTTACGATTTGTAGAAACTTGAAATGTATTTTGGTTCAATAGCAAAGACAATATCACACGTTGCTAGCGAGCTGATACCCTTATTCGGGGTATAAAGTGACATGATCTCCGGAATGCAATAATACATTTATTATGTTCGTTAATTTCTTGCAGCTGCCTGCCAAAATTACGACAAATTCAAATATACCTGGAAGTGGACTCGAGAGTGATTAATATAAGTTGTATGAACTTGCTTCACAGTCTAGCGAAATAAATTAGTATAAATAAACTCACCAGTGATGGTTTGTCTCGAAGAAAAACTAGATTTAGAACTTTCATTATCATTAAACACTATGTACTTGTTTGGTTTCCATTTTTTTTCAGTTGTTATGGTGACACTCTTGACACTTTGATCACTGAAATCAAATAAATTTATATATATCTAATTGGGACAAAAGTGCTAAAAATTAAAACATATATGCTAACCTACACTGACCTTGTCGTTATTTTTATGTTCATTTTAATTTCGCTTTAACAATTATTTAAAACAATAACAACCTGTAGCGTCGTTTTTTAAATTAAAAAATAGACATTATTTCATTACCATTTTCTGTATCGAAATATAATAGAATTGAAAATATTTCATAGACCTCAGGAAATCTTTTGAAGATCTGACTTAGAGGAAGGTTGCAATAAACAGACGAAATGCTTATAATAAGTAACATTCTGTATTTAAAGCTCAACGTTTGACGAAATTTAATTTTAAATAAACACTTACCTATTCCTTGCTAACTCTTCACAAACATTTCCAGTCAATTTTGTCATGTCTTTCATTATTTCTTCTTGTAATATAAATCTGTATCTCTTATATGATGCTGCTTTGTGCGCTTTATATGTCGTTATAGTGATTCTGACGTTGTATACGTTACGTTATTACGTCATATGTAACTGTGACGTTTTTTGACGTCATGACGTTAGAGGACGTAAAATATTATAATATTGAGTGTTTTCCAGCATAAATTTCATCATCAATAGCCATCAGGCGCGTAGCTACCAGTACGCAGAGTACGCAGCTGCGTACACACTGGTCCAGAAAATTGTAAAAATACAAACGCCAAAAATGTAATAAAATCTTTCGCCTGAGGGGGGTAGGGGTGTGTAAAACAAAACTGCTTGATCGTTATTTTACTAACCTTATGTCAAGTTATATTTCAATGGGACTTGCGATGCCTTTTGGGAGTTGAATTTACGGTTTTAAAATTCGATGTTTGTCTTTGGAATCCAGTCTATATAATTCTTTAAACGCTGGTTAAAATTGAATGATAATTTGTACGAATGTTGTCTTCCTATATTTGTGTCCAGATTGAATTATACAGACCCATTTTGAATAGTTGCCAAAAATGCTCCTGAAATGATCTACAGAAAAACAAATTCGGGGCGGGGCATGCCCTTGACCCCTAGGATTTTGCGTACACATCAAAAAGACCTTGCTACGCCACTGGCCATGACCAATTTTAAATTAAAAAATAATTTAATAATGAGGTGAATTATTTATTGTGTCTAATTTTGCATTCGGAACAACCTCGGCGATCTTTAAGATTGTTCCTATTGCTTAATTTGTCATACAATTTACTAAGCAGTTCTGATGGTCGTGTTAATGAAAAAAGTGTCGTGGTATATGAGAACGACGGCACACATAAAATGTTATACCAAAAGAAGTGATTACTTGGCTTTTGTATGACTCTGTGTCTATGTAACAGTTTAACCAATGAAAAATATCGCTAATTAACATGTTACGAGTACAACATGTATTTGTAGACGAGAGAGTCAAATAAATTCAGTTCAGTTTCAAACGTATTTAATTTGACATTGTCTCCCTTATATATTTTCCTTGCTTATAAATCACCAAAATAACTAGTCTGGAGAAAACGAATTACTTATATGTGACTGTATATTATATACTTATATTTGATGATGCTTATTTTATTTTTGTTTTGTTGGGTTTACCGTCATAGCAACACATTGTATATGTCATATAACGGCGGTCAGTCAACTTAGTCACTGTCCTGGAAAGGCTAAATCTCTGGATTTAGCTGTTAACCAACTACAAAGCACATACTTTAGATTATAGAAATTATACCTTTGTGAATGTAAACCAAATAAAAAAGTGGTAAAAATACAATAACATAAAAAATTATAACAATAATTAACTATATATACATTATTGTTTTATTTATACATATAGATCTATACATTTTTATACAATTTACAATTTTATATTCAATATACAACTTTATATACAGTAAATCTAATGTATGTAATATGCGGTTCAATGTGCAATATTTTATCCCATACGCAATATAGAATAGCATGAAATGCAGTAGTAGTGAAACAGTTAAACATATTTTAAATCAATCAATAAAGTAATGTGAAGTACTGACACAATTAAATGCTTGTGCAACTATTAAAGTGCAGTAATAAACTTTCGCCTCAAACAAATATAGAAATTCACACAAGTAAAACAAACACAGTTCCGAGATACGTACATATACATGCCGGTAGGGCCTATAACAGGAATTGAGTTACGAAACGAGGGACGAAACATTTTTCTGGGGTATGGTATAGGTTTTTTATGCTCAATCGAAAAGTTCGGACAATATCGCCGGCAAAAAAGTTCGTTTTGATAAAACCAAGAGCGTTCGAATGAATAAATCGATGATAAAAGCCACGCATTTCGGTACTTTTTAAAACGGAACTATTTTTGTTTTCGCCCCCTGGACTCTTCGACCTAAAAACTTTCGTAAATTAGTTTCTGTTGAATTCTATGTGCGTCGGTATTTTTGCTACGTATCATTTCTCGTACTTGGAATTTTTCGACACAGAGCTCAAATATTTTTTTGTACATCTGTGTTTTTTACTATTAAACTTAATTTTCTGTGTTGTAAGACCTTTTTATTAATGTTTTGTTTTTATGTCATTTTTTTTGTCAAAATGGCTCTTGCAAAAGAGAAACCTTATATTGATTTTTATGTATAAAAATCTATATAACCAATTACTTTGGATAACTAATACCTTTTGGGTCTACATGAGCAGTGTATACTAATAACAATGATGCTATTGTACACACATTGATTTTTTCTTGAAACAATCACTATAATCGAGTACTGTTTCTTGATTAAGATTTTTTGCGCAACATTTTATCATTGCAACTTCTAAAGGGTTTCATTTGAAACGTCTATCATGTAGGATAAAATTTACCATTAGATATCAAATACTATATTTCATAAAACTAACAATAATTTATACTAAATTATGGCCCTTACATACAAACAAAAATTCTAAGTTAAGTTCTAATGCAACATTTTATCTTGGCAACTACTGAAGGGATTGATTTGAATATTCACACATGACTACGGTATTACCATCGGAAGTCAATTTTAAAGTTGCATCACTCTAGCTTGAATTTTTACTATTTTAAATTGTAAGCCTTTGATATTGAAAATGTTTTAGTAAGAAGATCTGCAAAAAATAAAAAAGCTGCAGTCAATGAAAGTATTCTTGTTAATTTTTTCTCATCTCAATTGAATTTCATAATTGATTCCGTTTACAAGACCACTCCTAATAGTAGAGCGCGCTGTCCATTGACGGCTCTCAATTGTTAATTAAACCTCTTACCTGAAATATCGAAACACTTCGTAATACCCAGAATCGACATTGAATAAATTCTAGAATTTTATCCTTCATCATTGCACCTTTAACTTTCAAGTTATCCTATTTCATAGAAGTTGCTCTCTAAAAAGTAAATTCTAAATATTTTGGTCGTCTGAACCACACGGATTACACAAGTAATTATGCACGAAATCCATGTGCCTATTTACGTCATTTAAAACTGGCATGGATAAGATACGAAATGGAGACTTTTAGGCGAAAAGGAGCATATAATGGCAAAACGGAGATTTAATTGTTAGTAAAACCCTTCTTAAAATAACAATTATAATACAAATTATATTTACTGATAATAAAATCACCATTCTCAAATAAGTGATTTTCATATCAGTCCAATTTTTACAAGGGTTGCTTAAAACGCAGGGTCCACAAAGGCGGATCCAAAGGGGGTCAGGGGGGTGCGGACCCCCCCCTAGAATTGGGAAAATGTACCTGTCCATTAGTGTATTTCTTGACTGTAAGTCATTTTTGAGTAGCATGGGATCTATGTTAATGTGTACTTATTATTATATGTGTGCGTATTTAACGAGTGTGAGGACTCTGGTGCCAGTGGGTTTAACGCCGTGTCGACAAACATTATTGTCATTTTACTGAGGCAAGCTCACCTTACCTAGGTTTCCTGGACCTTGTCTATAACCAAGACTAATCAACCCTTCCAAACGTTCGATATCTTTTCCATTATATTATGCATAATATTATGTACACGATTTTTCCTTTTTTAGATCGGACTAAGCATTTTTGATTTGGTGAAAATGTTTAGTACAGATCCTGCAAAGGTGTGCCTTCAGATTTTAAATTGACCATGTAAATGTTATATTTCTTACCAGACTAGGCTGAATATAATATCTTTATACAATACAAACAAAATATTTAGCCCTATACTTGTATGAAGGGCGTGTTTCTTCATTTTATTTTATCATAATTACATGTTTTTACTATGGGTTATATATATAATATATGCGGGTGATCACCATGGGATTGATTTAAATTTCTTTTTTTTTCGTATGTCTGTTTATGATAATGCCATGTTCACTATATGTGTTTGTAAATTTCATTCTGTTTGCTATAAACATGTTGTATGTTTAGAGCAATAAAGGTTGTTATTGTTGTTATACCTAATCAATGGAGGAAAATCAACATCATTGTCGAATATCCATGGAAGAGTATAACCAGTCCGGGTGAGACTCTAACTAGCAACCTCTTAGGGACACTTGATTCGAAATCCTGAGCTTGGCCTTTGTAAGACACCGAAACAGAACACATATTTTACTTTAAACAATAATTAAAACAAAAACATTTGGTTTTTACATGCCGGTATACGTACGTATACATTATTTTTAAGAATTTTTAATTCTGTTTAAAAAAAATAAACGTCTGTACTAGACAAACCAAATATTAAGTTGATAAATTGTCATTTGCATTTCATCAATTAATGGACTATAAATAAATAAAATGTAGTAAGATGATTAATAGTTCACCAGAACCAATCATCGTTGTTGCCTACGTCATCATTGCTTTCGTCATCTTGTTTTTGTTCATATTGTCCCCAGCTGAAGTAATCCACTCTCAAGTTAGACTTATCAAAACCATTTTCTAACATATCAGCGGATATTCTCTTTTCACACCATTTCTCACAACATTTCAGTGAACAACATTCATGGAACACCATGTTAACTGTGTTAAGAAGTCGCCTTTGTAGTAACCTTTGGTACAATGGCTTTTCTGGTTGTTCACCTCGTCGTGAAATCGGCTTTGGTTTGACACTAGGTCCTGCTTTACATACACATGAGTTGGAGCACTCTTGAACATCATTTAAGTTTTTTTTCGGCACTTCAGGGATACATGTGGGTGGGTTTTCTGTGCCCAGTCGAAACTTGATCTTTGGTCTTTTCTTTTCGCTTACTGTATCAGCGTCTTCATCAGACTTTCTCTTTTTATTATTCTCATCTGTATGTGGTTGGTTTTTAATCGCGATGTTTTCGTGTGCATTACTATTCACTTTGACTTTATTTTCATCATTTGCCACCATTTTCTTAACTTTGCAATCATCATTACAATCACCAGTGTTTTCTTCCAAGCGTCTTTTGGAACCTCTTGCCTTTGTTGTATGGTCTGGAAAATAAAAATAGAACACAATAGTTTTTTAAGTGAAAATCTTTAGCTTAATGATATTTTACTGTTTTCATATACATGTAACAGTAATCAGATATGTGTAATTTTAAGTTTTTTCAACTTGCCCACGTCCAATTGCAACCTAAAAAATCAACTTGTCCAGAATCAAAACTCACTTGCCCAGAAGTTCAATACTCGAAAAAAAAATTATAGAACTATGATGTTAAGTAAATACTGTAAGTAATGACAAATGATTGATAATAAAAATAGTTCACTGTTTAATGTGATAGAAGCATTGAAATATCTATATTTTAAGTACATTGTATAGCTATGTTAGAATTATTTTACAGCTAAAAATATAACTTGTCCTCGGACGAGTGGGTTGGACATATTTACTCGTCCGCAGCCATATAGGTACGAGTCTGACAAGTCGGGCATAGGAATTCCACACCCCAGGTAATGTACATACAAATTAATAAAAAGTAAATCTTTAAAGCCATAGTACAGCATAAACAATTTCACATTGCAGATAACAAAAGCAATAAGGCTGGGTCACAAGTTGAAGCAACATCAGCAAAAGACCCTCCTTTTGTGGGATCGTTGTTTTTATTATTAGGATCAGCCTTCATCTTAATTAGGGTCTTGTTTAAAATTGCATTTAGTTGCATGTAAGTACATCAGCTTTAAGGGTAGAAATGTATGTGTTTATGCCTTTAGGGACATGTTCGATTAACAGTGGCCATATTCTGCTATCCATAATAAACAAAAGGTCTACATGTTCACATAAAAGTCGTGCGCTATCTGTGCATAACTTACAAAAAACAGAATTGTTAGCTTGTTGGTTTCACAAGCTAGTACATAAAAAGTACGAGAAAATCCCAAGTACTTAGTACAGTATAGCCTTTGCAGAGCTGTCCTCTACAGAACAAATCCTCTGCACAATAACAACTTTTGACATTTCCCTAAGTTATAATTTTCATTAAATTAAACCTCTGCAGAACAACAACCTCTCATTCTCGTTCCCAGAATCTAGTAGGATTCTCAATACTAGCTAGTATTTAGAATCCTACTAGACTCTGGGAACGAGAATGCAACCTCTGAACAACAACACATTTTAGGCCCTCCCAGTTGGTGTTGCTTAAGAGAGGTTGCACTGTAGTTTTTAAATAGAAATCTACATTAAATTTACCTTGAACATCGCTAATTTTCTGTTGAATTACATTCACAATATCTTGTCTAATTTCAGATCCATGTTGTCTAATTTTCTTATATCTTTCTGTGTATTCATAGGCTGATCTTTGAGGAGAGTTATCTTTTCTTGTCCATTCTGAGATTTTGTTGGAATCTGCAATAGAGGTTAGACGTTAATAACAGTTGTCAAATGTTTGCTTACAAGTAAGTGTTGATTAAAACAATATATAAATTGATGAATTTTACGATTTGTAGAAACTTGAAATGTATTTTGGTTCAATAGCAAAGACAATAACACACGTTGCTAGCGAGCTGATACCCTTATTCGGGGTATAAAGTGACATGATCTCCGGAATGCAATAATACATTTATTATGTTCGTTAATTTCTTGCAGCTGCCTGCCAAAATACGACAAATTCAAATATACCTGGAAGTGGACTCGAGAGTGATTAATATAAGTTGTATGAACTTGCTTCACAGTCTAGCGAAATAAATTAGTATAAATAAACTCACCAGTGATGGTTTGTCTCGAAGAAAAACTAGATTTAGAACTTTCATTATCATTAAACACAATGTACTTGTTTGGTTTCCATTTTTTTTCAGTTGTTATGGTGACACTCTTGACACTTTGATCACTGAAATCAAATAAATTTATATATATCTAATTGGGACAAAAGTGCTAAAAATTAAAACATATATGCTAACCTACACTGACCTTGTCGTTATTTTTATGTTCATTTTAATTTCGCTTTAACAATTATTTAAAACAATAACAACCTGTAGCGTCGTTTTTTAAATTAAAAAATAGACATTATTTCATTACCATTTTCTGTATCGAAATATAATAGAATTGAAAATATTTCATAGACCTCAGGAAATCTTTTGAAGATCTGACTTAGAGGAAGGTTGCAATAAACAGACGAAATGCTTATAATAAGTAACATTCTGTATTTAAAGCTCAACGTTTGACGAAATTTAATTTTAAATAAACACTTACCTATTCCTTGCTAACTCTTCACAAACATTTCCAGTCAATTTTGTCATGTCTCTCATTATTTCTTCTTGTAATATAAATCTGTATCTCTTATATGATGCTGCTTTGTGCGCTTTATATGTCGTTATAGTGATTCTGACGTTGTATACGTTACGTTATTACGTCATATGTAACTGTGACGTTTTTTGACGTCATGACGTTAGAGGACGTAAAATATTATAATATTGAGTGTTTTCCAGCATAAATTTCATCATCAATAGCCATCAGGCGCGTAGCTACCAGTACGCAGAGAACGCAGCTGCGTACACACTGGTCCAGAAAATTGTAAAAATACAAACGCCAAAAATGTAATAAAATCTTTCGCCTGAGGGGGGTAGGGGTGTGTAAAACAAAACTGCTTGATCGTTATTTTACTAACCTTATGTCAAGTTATATTTCAATGGGACTTGCGATGCCTTTTGGGAGTTGAATTTACGGTTTTAAAATTCGATGTTTGTCTTTGGAATCCAGTCTATATAATTCTTTAAACGCTGGTTAAAATTGAATGATAATTTGTACGAATGTTGTCTTCCTATATTTGTGTCCAGATTGAATTATACAGACCCATTTTGAATAGTTGCCAAAAATGCTCCTGAAATGATCTACAGAAAAACAAATTCGGGGCGGGGCATGCCCTTGACCCCTAGGATTTTGCGTACACATCAAAAAGACCTTGCTACGCCACTGGCCATGACCAATTTTAAATTAAAAAATAATTTAATAATGAGGTGAATTATTTATTGTGTCTAATTTTGCATTCGGAACAACCTCGGCGATCTTTAAGATTGTTCCTATTGCTTAATTTGTCATACAATTTACTAAGCAGTTCTGATGGTCGTGTTAATGAAAAAAGTGTCGTGGTATATGAGAACGACGGCACACATAAAATGTTATACCAAAAGAAGTGATTACTTGGCTTTTGTATGACTCTGTGTCTATGTAACAGTTTAACCAATGAAAAATATCGCTAATTAACATGTTACGAGTACAACATGTATTTGTAGACGAGAGAGTCAAATAAATTCAGTTCAGTTTCAAACGTATTTAATTTGACATTGTCTCCCTTATATATTTTCCTTGCTTATAAATCACCAAAATAACTAGTCTGGAGAAAACGAATTACTTATATGTGACTGTATATTATATACTTATATTTAATGATGCTTATTTTATTTTTGTTTTGTTGGGTTTACCGTCATAGCAACACATTGTATATGTCATATAACGGCGGTCAGTCAACTTAGTCACTGTCCTGGAAAGGCTAAATCTCTGGATTTAGCTGTTAACCAACTACAAAGCACATACTTTAGATTATAGAAATTATACCTTTGTGAATGTAAACCAAATAAAAAAGTGGTAAAATACAATAACATAAAAAATTATAACAATAATTAACTATATATACATTATTGTTTTATTTATACATATAGATCTATACATTTTTATACAATTTACAATTTTATATTCAATATACAACTTTATATACAGTAAATCTAATGTATGTAATATGCGGTTCAATGTGCAATATTTTATCCCATACGCAATATAGAATAGCATGAAATGCAGTAGTAGTGAAACAGTTAAACATATTTTAAATCAATCAATAAAGTAATGTGAAGTACTGACACAATTAAATGCTTGTGCAACTATTAAAGTGCAGTAATAAACTTTCGCCTCAAACAAATATAGAAATTCACACAAGTAAAACAAACACAGTTCCGAGATACGTACATATACATGCCGGTAGGGCCTATAACAGGAATTGAGTTACGAAACGAGGGACGAAACATTTTTCTGGGGTATGGTATAGGTTTTTTATGCTCAATCGAAAAGTTCGGACAATATCGCCGGCAAAAAAGTTCGTTTTGATAAAACCAAGAGCGTTCGAATGAATAAATCGATGATAAAAGCCACGCATTTCGGTACTTTTTAAAACGGAACTATTTTTGTTTTCGCCCCCTGGACTCTTCGACCTAAAATCTTTCGTAAATTAGTTTCTGTTGAATTCTATGTGCGTCGGTATTTTTGCTACGTACCATTTCTCGTACTTGGAATTTTTCGACACAGAGCTCAAATATTTTTTTGTACATCTGTGTTTTTTACTATTAAAGTTAATTTTCTGTGTTGTAAGACCTTTTTATTAATGTTTTGTTTTTATGTCTTTTTTTGTCAAAATGGCTCTTGCAAAAGAGAAACCTTATATTGATTTTTATGTATAAAAATCTATATAACCAATTACTTTGGATAACTAATACCTTTTGGGTCTACATGAGCAGTGTATACTAATAACAATGATGCTATTGTACACACATTGATTTTTTCTTGAAACAATCACTATAATCGAGTATTGTTTCTTGATTAAGATTTTTTGCGCAACATTTTATCATTGCAACTTCTAAAGGGTTTCATTTGAAACGTCTATCATGTAGGATAAAATTTACCATTAGATATCAAATACTATATTTCATAAAACTAACAATAATTTATACTAAATTATGGCCCTTACATACAAACAAAAATTCTAAGTTAAGTTCTAATGCAACATTTTATCTTGGCAACTACTGAAGGGATTGATTTGAATATTCACACATGACTACGGTATTACCATCGGAAGTCAATTTTAAAGTTGCATCACTCTAGCTTGAATTTTTACTATTTTAAATTGTAAGCCTTTGATATTGAAAATGTTTTAGTAAGAAGATCTGCAAAAAATAAAAAAGCTGCAGTCAATGAAAGTATTCTTGTTAATTTTTTCTCATCTCAATTGAATTTCATAATTGATTCCGTTTACAAGACCACTCCTAATAGTAGAGCGCGCTGTCCATTGACGGCTCTCAATTGTTAATTAAACCTCTTACCTGAAATATCGAAACACTTCGTAATACCCAGAATCGACATTGAATAAATTCTAGAATTTTATCCTTCATCATTGCACCTTTAACTTTCAAGTTATCCTATTTCATAGAAGTTGCTCTCTAAAAAGTAAATTCTAAATATTTTGGTCGTCTGAACCACACGGATTACACAAGTAATTATGCACGAAATCCATGTGCCTATTTACGTCATTTAAAACTGGCATGGATAAGATACGAAATGGAGACTTTTAGGCGAAAAGGAGCATATAATGGCAAAACGGAGATTTAATTGTTAGTAAAACCCTTCTTAAAATAACAATTATAATACAAATTATATTTACTGATAATAAAATCACCATTCTCAAATACTGTATAGCGGGTATTATCTGCGGGGGTTTTATTTTGGCTTTATTGGCGGAAAATGAAAATGCGCCAAATATAAACACCGCGAATACAAACCGCCGCAGTATTAAGTAGCCGCCATATTGTTCACTAAGGGACATTACTCTTAATGAATTTTTATTCATTAATATGTGCATGTATTACCTCCCTTAAATTCAAGATTTATGTAGTGAATTTTGTTGAGATTAACTATGTAAATGAACAAAATTTAGTATTCTGAATAATGCAAAAGAATTGATTCAAGTTATGTTTGTAGATACAAAAATACAGACAGACAACACAGTCATTCTAACAATAAGAAGACAGGTTCCATCAAATCTCGGTTACGAAACTCGACGACGGTACCGCCATTTTGTTTACATTATAAACCCGTATGTCGGTAATTTCCGAATCTTCACGAGTTTAGCTCAAACACTTGTTTGATAGTCGTACTAGACAAAGTCATTTTTAGTATTGCAATTAATTTCAGTACTTTATAGCGAACCGAAGACAAACTTCTTATCACATAATTTAACAAATTGAGTAAAAAGAGCGGAGTTAGTGTTTATGTAGCTTTTCTATTTATTGATATTAAAAAGAAAACTATTGTCAAATTTCGTCACGTGACAACGCTTTATAATTAATTTTGTCCGTTTAAAGACTCCACTAGGTGCGTTGATGATACATTGTTTGTGACAAGCTGTTAATTTCAAAATTTGTTTGACTATGACCAATGGATTCAGGTAAATTGGCGATTTTCAAGGAATGTGTAGCCGCAAACTTCAATACCGATAATTTTTTAACAAAGACAAAGGCGTTATTCACGACTATAAACAAACATGCGAAAATTTTGATTGTTCATTACAACAAATTGTAATTATTATAAGACTCTCGCGAGTTGGGCTTACTTATGCAATTTGTCGAACGATCAATCAAACTTAGCTGAACCAAGGTAATATTTTTAACAAAAACATTCACATTTAATGACGATTCAGAATTTCTTATCACATGATAAAACTTGTCCCGTCAATACATCGTCATAAAAATAGATAATCTGCTGTGTAAGCGGTGGTTTTTCAAACGTCCGCTCAGATAATGCAACTTTGGTGACACTTAGGTAATTTGAAAAATTGAAAAGTCGCGGTCGGTAGTGACTGCTTATACAGGTGAAATGGCAGAGTTATTTACCTTTGACCATCTTTCACCGGGAGGTTTAAAATTGGCGCCCAGAGTAATTTCCGCCAATATTTAGCATCGCCAATACAAAACTCTCTTGTTTACGCGAAATTTTTGCCCCGCAGAAATAACCCGCTATACAGTAAGTGATTTTCATATCAGTCCAATTTTTACAAGAGTTGCTTAAAACGTAGGGTCCACAAAGGCGGATCCAAAGGGGGTCAGGGGGGTCCGGACCCCCCCTAGAATTGGGAAAATGTACCTGTCCATTAGTGTATTTCTTGACTGTAAGTCATTTTTGAGTAGCATGGGATCTATGTTAATGTGTACTTATTTTTATATGTGTGCGTATTTAACGAGTGTGAGGACTCTGGTGCCAGTGGGTTTAACGCCGTGTCGACAAACATTATTGTCATTTTACTGAGGCAAGCTCACCTTACCTAGGTTTCCTGGACCTTGTCTATAACCAAGACTAATCAACCCTTCCAAACGTTCGATATCTTTTCCATTATATTATGCATAATATTATGTACACGATTTTTCCTTTTTTAGATCGGACTAAGCATTTTTGATTTGGTGAAAATGTTTAGTACAGATCCTGCAAAGGTGTGTCTTCAGATTTAAATTGACCATGTAAATGTTATATTTCTTACCAGACTAGGCTGAATATAATATCTTTATACAATACAAACAAAATATTTAGCCCTATACTTGTATGAAGGGCGTGTTTCTTCATTTTATTTTATCATAATTACATGTTTTTACTATGGGTTATATATATAATATATGCGGGTGATCACCATGGGATTGATTTAAATTTCTTTTTTTTTCGTATGTCTGTTTATGATAATGCCATGTTCACTATATGTGTTTGTAAATTTCATTCTGTTTGCTATAAACATGTTGTATGTTTAGAGCAATAAAGGTTGTTGTTGTTGTTATACCTAATCAATGGAGGAAAATCAACATCATTGTCGAATATCCATGGAAGAGTATAACCAGTCCGGGTGAGACTCTAACTAGCAACCTCTTAGGGACACTTGATTCGAAATCCTGAGCTTGGCCTTTGTAAGACACCGAAACAGAACACATATTTTACTTTAAACAATAATTAAAACAAAAACATTTGGTTTTTACATGCCGGTATACGTACGTATACATTATTTTTAAGAATTTTTAATTCTGTTAAAAAAAAATAAACGTCTGTACTAGACAAACCAAATATTAAGTTGATAAATTGTCATTTGCATTTCATCAATTAATGGACTATAAATAAATAAAATGTAGTAAGATGATTAATAGTTCACCAGAACCAATCATCGTTGTTGCCTACGTCATCATTGCTTTCGTCATCTTGTTTTTGTTCATATTGTCCCCAGCTGAAGTAATCCACTCTCAAGTTAGACTTATCAAAACCATTTTCTAACATATCAGCGGATATTCTCTTTTCACACCATTTCTCACAACATTTCAGTGAACAACATTCATGGAACACCATGTTAACTGTGTTAAGAAGTCGCCTTTGTAGTAACCTTTGGTACAATGGCTTTTCTGGTTGTTCACCTCGTCGTGAAATCGGCTTTGGTTTGACACTAGGTCCTGCTTTACATACACATGAGTTGGAGCACTCTTGAACATCATTTAAGTTTTTTTTTCGGCACTTCAGGGATACATGTGGGTGGGTTTTCTGTGCCCAGTCGAAACTTGATCTTTGGTCTTTTCATTTCGCTTACTGTATCAGCGTCTTCATCAGACTTTCTCTTTTTATTATTCTCATCTGTATGTGGTTGGTTTTTAATCGCGATGTTTTCGTGTGCATTACTATTCACTTTGACTTTATTTTCATCATTTGCCACCATTTTCTTAACTTTGCAATCATCATTACAATCACCAGTGTTTTCTTCCAAGCGTCTTTTGGAACCTCTTGCCTTTGTTGTATGGTCTGGAAAATAAAAATAGAACACAATAGTTTTTTAAGTGAAAATCTTTAGCTTAATGATATGTTACTGTTTTCATATACATGTAACAGTAATCAGATATGTGTAATTTCAAGATTTCAACTTGCCCACGTCCAATTGCAACCTAAAAAAATCAACTTGTCCAGAATCAAAACTCACTTGCCCAGAAGTTCAATACTCGAAAAAAAATTATAGAACTATGATGTTAAGTAAATACTGTAAGTAATGACAAATGATTGATAATAAAAATAGTTCACTGTTTAATGTGATAGAAGCATTGAAATATCTATATTTTAAGTACATTGTATAGCTATGTTAGAATTATTTTACAGCTAAAAATATAACTTGTCCTCGGACGAGTGGGTTGGACATATTTACTCGTCCGCAGCCATATAGGTACGAGTCTGACAAGTCGGGCATAGGAATTCCACACCCCAGGTAATGTACATACAAATTAATAAAAAGTAAATCTTTAAAGTCATAGTACAGCATAAACAATTTCACATTGCAGATAACAAAAGCAATAAGGCTGGGTCACAAGTTGAAGCAACATCAGCAAAAGACCCTCCTTTTGTGGGATCGTTGTTTTTATTATTAGGATCAGCCTTCATCTTAATTAGGGTCTTGTTTAAAATTGCATTTAGTTGCATGTAAGTACATCAGCTTTAAGGGTAGAAATGTATGTGTTTATGCCTTTAGGGACATGTTCGATTAACAGTGGCCATATTCTGCTATCCATAATAAACAAAAGGTCTACATGTTCACATAAAAGTCGTGCGCTATCTGTGCATAACTTACAAAAAACAGAATTGTTAGCTTGTTGGTTTCACAAGCTAGTACATAAAAAGTACGAGAAAATCCCAAGTACTTAGTACAGTATAGCCTTTGCAGAGCTGTCCTCTACAGAACAAATCCTCTGCACAATAACAACTTTTGACATTTCCCTAAGTTATAATTTTCATTAAATTAAACCTCTGCAGAACAACAACCTCTCATTCTCGTTCCCAGAATCTAGTAGGATTCTCAATACTAGCTAGTATTTAGAATCCTACTAGACTCTGGGAACGAGAATGCAACCTCTGAACAACAACACATTTTAGGCCCTCCCAGTTGGTGTTGCTTAAGAGAGGTTGCACTGTAGTTTTTAAATAGAAATCTACATTAAATTTACCTTGAACATCGCTAATTTTCTGTTGAATTACATTCACAATATCTTGTCTAATTTCAGATCCATGTTGTCTAATTTTCTTATATCTTTCTGTGTATTCATAGGCTGATCTTTGAGGAGAGTTATCTTTTCTTGTCCATTCTGAGATTTTGTTGGAATCTGCAATAGAGGTTAGACGTTAATAACAGTTGTCAAATGTTTGCTTACAAGTAAGTGTTGATTAAAACAATATATAAATTGATGAATTTTACGATTTGTAGAAACTTGAAATGTATTTTGGTTCAATAGCAAAGACAATAACACACGTTGCTAGCGAGCTGATACCCTTATTCGGGGTATAAAGTGACATGATCTCCGGAATGCAATAATACATTTATTATGTTCGTTAATTTCTTGCAGCTGCCTGCCAAAATACGACAAATTCAAATATACCTGGAAGTGGACTCGAGAGTGATTAATATAAGTTGTATGAACTTGCTTCACAGTCTAGCGAAATAAATTAGTATAAATAAACTCACCAGTGATGGTTTGTCTCGAAGAAAAACTAGATTTAGAACTTTCATTATCATTAAACACAATGTACTTGTTTGGTTTCCATTTTTTTTCAGTTGTTATGGTGACACTCTTGACACTTTGATCACTGAAATCAAATAAATTTATATATATCTAATTGGGACAAAAGTGCTAAAAATTAAAACATATATGCTAACCTACACTGACCTTGTCGTTATTTTTATGTTCATTTTAATTTCGCTTTAACAATTATTTAAAACAATAACAACCTGTAGCGTCGTTTTTTAAATTAAAAAATAGACATTATTTCATTACCATTTTCTGTATCGAAATATAATAGAATTGAAAATATTTCATAGACCTCAGGAAATCTTTTGAAGATCTGACTTAGAGGAAGGTTGCAATAAACAGACGAAATGCTTATAATAAGTAACATTCTGTATTTAAAGCTCAACGTTTGACGAAATTTAATTTTAAATAAACACTTACCTATTCCTTGCTAACTCTTCACAAACATTTCCAGTCAATTTTGTCATGTCTCTCATTATTTCTTCTTGTAATATAAATCTGTATCTCTTATATGATGCTGCTTTGTGCGCTTTATATGTCGTTATAGTGATTCTGACGTTGTATACGTTACGTTATTACGTCATATGTAACTGTGACGTTTTTTGACGTCATGACGTTAGAGGACGTAAAATATTATAATATTGAGTGTTTTCCAGCATAAATTTCATCATCAATAGCCATCAGGCGCGTAGCTACCAGTACGCAGAGAACGCAGCTGCGTACACACTGGTCCAGAAAATTGTAAAAATACAAACGCCAAAAATGTAATAAAATCTTTCGCCTGAGGGGGGTAGGGGTGTGTAAAACAAAACTGCTTGATCGTTATTTTACTAACCTTATGTCAAGTTATATTTCAATGGGACTTGCGATGCCTTTTGGGAGTTGAATTTACGGTTTTAAAATTCGATGTTTGTCTTTGGAATCCAGTCTATATAATTCTTTAAACGCTGGTTAAAATTGAATGATAATTTGTACGAATGTTGTCTTCCTATATTTGTGTCCAGATTGAATTATACAGACCCATTTTGAATAGTTGCCAAAAATGCTCCTGAAATGATCTACAGAAAAACAAATTCGGGGCGGGGCATGCCCTTGACCCCTAGGATTTTGCGTACACATCAAAAAGACCTTGCTACGCCACTGGCCATGACCAATTTTAAATTAAAAAATAATTTAATAATGAGGTGAATTATTTATTGTGTCTAATTTTGCATTCGGAACAACCTCGGCGATCTTTAAGATTGTTCCTATTGCTTAATTTGTCATACAATTTACTAAGCAGTTCTGATGGTCGTGTTAATGAAAAAAGTGTCGTGGTATATGAGAACGACGGCACACATAAAATGTTATACCAAAAGAAGTGATTACTTGGCTTTTGTATGACTCTGTGTCTATGTAACAGTTTAACCAATGAAAAATATCGCTAATTAACATGTTACGAGTACAACATGTATTTGTAGACGAGAGAGTCAAATAAATTCAGTTCAGTTTCAAACGTATTTAATTTGACATTGTCTCCCTTATATATTTTCCTTGCTTATAAATCACCAAAATAACTAGTCTGGAGAAAACGAATTACTTATATGTGACTGTATATTATATACTTATATTTAATGATGCTTATTTTATTTTTGTTTTGTTGGGTTTACCGTCATAGCAACACATTGTATATGTCATATAACGGCGGTCAGTCAACTTAGTCACTGTCCTGGAAAGGCTAAATCTCTGGATTTAGCTGTTAACCAACTACAAAGCACATACTTTAGATTATAGAAATTATACCTTTGTGAATGTAAACCAAATAAAAAAGTGGTAAAAATACAATAACATAAAAAATTATAACAATAATTAACTATATATACATTATTGTTTTATTTATACATATAGATCTATACATTTTTATACAATTTACAATTTTATATTCAATATACAACTTTATATACAGTAAATCTAATGTATGTAATATGCGGTTCAATGTGCAATATTTTATCCCATACGCAATATAGAATAGCATGAAATGCAGTAGTAGTGAAACAGTTAAACATATTTTAAATCAATCAATAAAGTAATGTGAAGTACTGACACAATTAAATGCTTGTGCAACTATTAAAGTGCAGTAATAAACGTTCGCCTCAAACAAATATAGAAATTCACACAAGTAAAACAAACACAGTTCCGAGATACGTACATATACATGCCGGTAGGGCCTATAACAGGAATTGAGTTACGAAACGAGGGACGAAACATTTTTCTGGGGTATGGTATAGGTTTTTTATGCTCAATCGAAAAGTTCGGACAATATCGCCGGCAAAAAAGTTCGTTTTGATAAAACCAAGAGCGTTCGAATGAATAAATCGATGATAAAAGCCACGCATTTCGGTACTTTTTAAAACGGAACTATTTTTGTTTTCGCCCCCTGGACTCTTCGACCTAAAATCTTTCGTAAATTAGTTTCTGTTGAATTCTATGTGCGTCGGTATTTTTGCTACGTACCATTTCTCGTACTTGGAATTTTTCGACACAGAGCTCAAATATTTTTTTGTACATCTGTGTTTTTTACTATTAAAGTTAATTTTCTGTGTTGTAAGACCTTTTTATTAATGTTTTGTTTTTATGTCTTTTTTTGTCAAAATGGCTCTTGCAAAAGAGAAACCTTATATTGATTTTTATGTATAAAAATCTATATAACCAATTACTTTGGATAACTAATACCTTTTGGGTCTACATGAGCAGTGTATACTAATAACAATGATGCTATTGTACACACATTGATTTTTTCTTGAAACAATCACTATAATCGAGTACTGTTTCTTGATTAAGATTTTTTGCGCAACATTTTATCATTGCAACTTCTAAAGGGTTTCATTTGAAACGTCTATCATGTAGGATAAAATTTACCATTAGATATCAAATACTATATTTCATAAAACTAACAATAATTTATACTAAATTATGGCCCTTACATACAAACAAAAATTCTAAGTTAAGTTCTAATGCAACATTTTATCTTGGCAACTACTGAAGGGATTGATTTGAATATTCACACATGACTACGGTATTACCATCGGAAGTCAATTTTAAAGTTGCATCACTCTAGCTTGAATTTTTACTATTTTAAATTGTAAGCCTTTGATATTGAAAATGTTTTAGTAAGAAGATCTGCAAAAAATAAAAAAGCTGCAGTCAATGAAAGTATTCTTGTTAATTTTTTCTCATCTCAATTGAATTTCATAATTGATTCCGTTTACAAGACCACTCCTAATAGTAGAGCGCGCTGTCCATTGACGGCTCTCAATTGTTAATTAAACCTCTTACCTGAAATATCGAAACACTTCGTAATACCCAGAATCGACATTGAATAAATTCTAGAATTTTATCCTTCATCATTGCACCTTTAACTTTCAAGTTATCCTATTTCATAGAAGTTGCTCTCTAAAAAGTAAATTCTAAATATTTTGGTCGTCTGAACCACACGGATTACACAAGTAATTATGCACGAAATCCATGTGCCTATTTACGTCATTTAAAACTGGCATGGATAAGATACGAAATGGAGACTTTTAGGCGAAAAGGAGCATATAATGGCAAAACGGAGATTTAATTGTTAGTAAAACCCTTCTTAAAATAACAATTATAATACAAATTATATTTACTGATAATAAAATCACCATTCTCAAATACTGTATAGCGGGTATTATCTGCGGGGGTTTTATTTTGGCTTTATTGGCGGAAAATGAAAATGCGCCAAATATAAACACCGCGAATACAAACCGCCGCAGTATTAAGTAGCCGCCATATTGTTCACTAAGGGACATTACTCTTAATGAATTTTTATTCATTAATATGTGCATGTATTACCTCCCTTAAATTCAAGATTTATGTAGTGAATTTTGTTGAGATTAACTATGTAAATGAACAAAATTTAGTATTTTGAATAATGCAAAAGAATTGATTCAAGTTATGTTTGTAGATACAAAAATACAGACAGACAACACAGTCATTCTAACAATAAGAAGACAGGTTCCATCAAATCTCGGTTACGAAACTCGACGACGGTACCGCCATTTTGTTTACATTATAAACCCGTATGTCGGTAATTTCCGAATCTTCACGAGTTTAGCTCAAACACTTGTTTGATAGTCGTACTAGACAAAGTCATTTTTAGTATTGCAATTAATTTCAGTACTTTATAGCGAACCGAAGACAAACTTCTTATCACATAATTTAACAAATTGAGTAAAAAGAGCGGAGTTAGTGTTTATGTAGCTTTTCTATTTATTGATATTAAAAAGAAAACTATTGTCAAATTTCGTCACGTGACAACGCTTTATAATTAATTTTGTCCGTTTAAAGACTCCACTAGGTGCGTTGATGATACATTGTTTGTGACAAGCTGTTAATTTCAAAATTTGTTTGACTATGACCAATGGATTCAGGTAAATTGGCGATTTTCAAGGAATGTGTAGCCGCAAACTTCAATACCGATAATTTTTTAACAAAGACAAAGGCGTTATTCACGACTATAAACAAACATGCGAAAATTTTGATTGTTCATTACAACAAATTGTAATTATTATAAGACTCTCGCGAGTTGGGCTTACTTATGCAATTTGTCGAACGATCAATCAAACTTAGCTGAACCAAGGTAATATTTTTAACAAAAACATTCACATTTAATGACGATTCAGAATTTCTTATCACATGATAAAACTTGTCCCGTCAATACATCGTCATAAAAATAGATAATCTGCTGTGTAAGCGGTGGTTTTTCAAACGTCCGCTCAGATAATGCAACTTTGGTGACACTTAGGTAATTTGAAAAATTGAAAAGTCGCGGTCGGTAGTGACTGCTTATACAGGTGAAATGGCAGAGTTATTTACCTTTGACCATCTTTCACCGGGAGGTTTAAAATTGGCGCCCAGAGTAATTTCCGCCAATATTTAGCATCGCCAATACAAAACTCTCTTGTTTACGCGAAATTTTTGCCCCGCAGAAATAACCCGCTATACAGTAAGTGATTTTCATATCAGTCCAATTTTTACAAGAGTTGCTTAAAACGTAGGGTCCACAAAGGCGGATCCAAAGGGGGTCAGGGGGGTCCGGACCCCCCCTAGAATTGGGAAAATGTACCTGTCCATTAGTGTATTTCTTGACTGTAAGTCATTTTTGAGTAGCATGGGATCTATGTTAATGTGTACTTATTTTTATATGTGTGCGTATTTAACGAGTGTGAGGACTCTGGTGCCAGTGGGTTTAACGCCGTGTCGACAAACATTATTGTCATTTTACTGAGGCAAGCTCACCTTACCTAGGTTTCCTGGACCTTGTCTATAACCAAGACTAATCAACCCTTCCAAACGTTCGATATCTTTTCCATTATATTATGCATAATATTATGTACACGATTTTTCCTTTTTTAGATCGGACTAAGCATTTTTGATTTGGTGAAAATGTTTAGTACAGATCCTGCAAAGGTGTGTCTTCAGATTTAAATTGACCATGTAAATGTTATATTTCTTACCAGACTAGGCTGAATATAATATCTTTATACAATACAAACAAAATATTTAGCCCTATACTTGTATGAAGGGCGTGTTTCTTCATTTTATTTTATCATAATTACATGTTTTTACTATGGGTTATATATATAATATATGCGGGTGATCACCATGGGATTGATTTAAATTTCTTTTTTTTTCGTATGTCTGTTTATGATAATGCCATGTTCACTATATGTGTTTGTAAATTTCATTCTGTTTGCTATAAACATGTTGTATGTTTAGAGCAATAAAGGTTGTTGTTGTTGTTATACCTAATCAATGGAGGAAAATCAACATCATTGTCGAATATCCATGGAAGAGTATAACCAGTCCGGGTGAGACTCTAACTAGCAACCTCTTAGGGACACTTGATTCGAAATCCTGAGCTTGGCCTTTGTAAGACACCGAAACAGAACACATATTTTACTTTAAACAATAATTAAAACAAAAACATTTGGTTTTTACATGCCGGTATACGTACGTATACATTATTTTTAAGAATTTTTAATTCTGTTAAAAAAAAATAAACGTCTGTACTAGACAAACCAAATATTAAGTTGATAAATTGTCATTTGCATTTCATCAATTAATGGACTATAAATAAATAAAATGTAGTAAGATGATTAATAGTTCACCAGAACCAATCATCGTTGTTGCCTACGTCATCATTGCTTTCGTCATCTTGTTTTTGTTCATATTGTCCCCAGCTGAAGTAATCCACTCTCAAGTTAGACTTATCAAAACCATTTTCTAACATATCAGCGGATATTCTCTTTTCACACCATTTCTCACAACATTTCAGTGAACAACATTCATGGAACACCATGTTAACTGTGTTAAGAAGTCGCCTTTGTAGTAACCTTTGGTACAATGGCTTTTCTGGTTGTTCACCTCGTCGTGAAATCGGCTTTGGTTTGACACTAGGTCCTGCTTTACATACACATGAGTTGGAGCACTCTTGAACATCATTTAAGTTTTTTTTTCGGCACTTCAGGGATACATGTGGGTGGGTTTTCTGTGCCCAGTCGAAACTTGATCTTTGGTCTTTTCATTTCGCTTACTGTATCAGCGTCTTCATCAGACTTTCTCTTTTTATTATTCTCATCTGTATGTGGTTGGTTTTTAATCGCGATGTTTTCGTGTGCATTACTATTCACTTTGACTTTATTTTCATCATTTGCCACCATTTTCTTAACTTTGCAATCATCATTACAATCACCAGTGTTTTCTTCCAAGCGTCTTTTGGAACCTCTTGCCTTTGTTGTATGGTCTGGAAAATAAAAATAGAACACAATAGTTTTTTAAGTGAAAATCTTTAGCTTAATGATATGTTACTGTTTTCATATACATGTAACAGTAATCAGATATGTGTAATTTCAAGATTTCAACTTGCCCACGTCCAATTGCAACCTAAAAAAATCAACTTGTCCAGAATCAAAACTCACTTGCCCAGAAGTTCAATACTCGAAAAAAAATTATAGAACTATGATGTTAAGTAAATACTGTAAGTAATGACAAATGATTGATAATAAAAATAGTTCACTGTTTAATGTGATAGAAGCATTGAAATATCTATATTTTAAGTACATTGTATAGCTATGTTAGAATTATTTTACAGCTAAAAATATAACTTGTCCTCGGACGAGTGGGTTGGACATATTTACTCGTCCGCAGCCATATAGGTACGAGTCTGACAAGTCGGGCATAGGAATTCCACACCCCAGGTAATGTACATACAAATTAATAAAAAGTAAATCTTTAAAGTCATAGTACAGCATAAACAATTTCACATTGCAGATAACAAAAGCAATAAGGCTGGGTCACAAGTTGAAGCAACATCAGCAAAAGACCCTCCTTTTGTGGGATCGTTGTTTTTATTATTAGGATCAGCCTTCATCTTAATTAGGGTCTTGTTTAAAATTGCATTTAGTTGCATGTAAGTACATCAGCTTTAAGGGTAGAAATGTATGTGTTTATGCCTTTAGGGACATGTTCGATTAACAGTGGCCATATTCTGCTATCCATAATAAACAAAAGGTCTACATGTTCACATAAAAGTCGTGCGCTATCTGTGCATAACTTACAAAAAACAGAATTGTTAGCTTGTTGGTTTCACAAGCTAGTACATAAAAAGTACGAGAAAATCCCAAGTACTTAGTACAGTATAGCCTTTGCAGAGCTGTCCTCTACAGAACAAATCCTCTGCACAATAACAACTTTTGACATTTCCCTAAGTTATAATTTTCATTAAATTAAACCTCTGCAGAACAACAACCTCTCATTCTCGTTCCCAGAATCTAGTAGGATTCTCAATACTAGCTAGTATTTAGAATCCTACTAGACTCTGGGAACGAGAATGCAACCTCTGAACAACAACACATTTTAGGCCCTCCCAGTTGGTGTTGCTTAAGAGAGGTTGCACTGTAGTTTTTAAATAGAAATCTACATTAAATTTACCTTGAACATCGCTAATTTTCTGTTGAATTACATTCACAATATCTTGTCTAATTTCAGATCCATGTTGTCTAATTTTCTTATATCTTTCTGTGTATTCATAGGCTGATCTTTGAGGAGAGTTATCTTTTCTTGTCCATTCTGAGATTTTGTTGGAATCTGCAATAGAGGTTAGACGTTAATAACAGTTGTCAAATGTTTGCTTACAAGTAAGTGTTGATTAAAACAATATATAAATTGATGAATTTTACGATTTGTAGAAACTTGAAATGTATTTTGGTTCAATAGCAAAGACAATAACACACGTTGCTAGCGAGCTGATACCCTTATTCGGGGTATAAAGTGACATGATCTCCGGAATGCAATAATACATTTATTATGTTCGTTAATTTCTTGCAGCTGCCTGCCAAAATACGACAAATTCAAATATACCTGGAAGTGGACTCGAGAGTGATTAATATAAGTTGTATGAACTTGCTTCACAGTCTAGCGAAATAAATTAGTATAAATAAACTCACCAGTGATGGTTTGTCTCGAAGAAAAACTAGATTTAGAACTTTCATTATCATTAAACACTATGTTCTTGTTTGGTTTCCATTTTTTTTCAGTTGTTATGGTGACACTCTTGACACTTTGATCACTGAAATCAAATAAATTTATATATATCTAATTGGGACAAAAGTGCTAAAAATTAAAACATATATGCTAACCTACACTGACCTTGTCGTTATTTTTATGTTCATTTTAATTTCGCTTTAACAATTATTTAAAACAATAACAACCTGTAGCGTCGTTTTTTAAATTAAAAAATAGACATTATTTCATTACCATTTTCTGTATCAAAATATAATAGAATTGAAAATATTTCATAGACCTCAGGAAATCTTTTGAAGATCTGACTTAGAGGAAGGTTGCAATAAACAGACGAAATGCTTATAATAAGTAACATTCTGTATTTAAAGCTCAACGTTTGACGAAATTTAATTTTAAATAAACACTTACCTATTCCTTGCTAACTCTTCACAAACATTTCCAGTCAATTTTGTCATGTCTCTCATTATTTCTTCTTGTAATATAAATCTGTATCTCTTATATGATGCTGCTTTGTGCGCTTTATATGTCGTTATAGTGATTCTGACGTTGTATACGTTACGTTATTACGTCATATGTAACTGTGACGTTTTTTGACGTCATGACGTTAGAGGACGTAAAATATTATAATATTGAGTGTTTTCCAGCATAAATTTCATCATCAATAGCCATCAGGCGCGTAGCTACCAGTACGCAGAGTACGCAGCTGCGTACACACTGGTCCAGAAAATTGTAAAAATACAAACGCCAAAAATGTAATAAAATCTTTCGCCTGAGGGGGGTAGGGGTGTGTAAAACAAAACTGCTTGATCGTTATTTTACTAACCTTATGTCAAGTTATATTTCAATGGGACTTGCGATGCCTTTTGGGAGTTGAATATACGGTTTTAAAATTCGATGTTTGTCTTTGGAATCCAGTCTATATAATTCTTTAAACGCTGGTTAAAATTGAATGATAATTTGTATGAATGTTGTCTTCCTATATTTGTGTCCAGATTGAATTATACAGACCCATTTTGAATAGTTGCCAAAAATGCTCCTGAAATGATCTACAGAAAAACAAATTCGGGACGGGGCATGCCCTTGACCCCTAGGATTTTGCGTACACATCAAAAAGACCTTGCTACGCCACTGGCCATGACCAATTTTAAATTAAAAAATAATTTAATAATGAGGTGAATTATTTATTGTGTCTAATTTTGCATTCGGAACAACCTCGGCGATCTTTAAGATTGTTCCTATTGCTTAATTTGTCATACAATTTACTAAGCAGTTCTGATGGTCGTGTTAATGAAAAAAGTGTCGTGGTATATGAGAACGACGGCACACATAAAATGTTATACCAAAAGAAGTGATTACTTGGCTTTTGTATGACTCTGTGTCTATGTAACAGTTTAACCAATGAAAAATATCGCTAATTAACATGTTACGAGTACAACATGTATTTGTAGACGAGAGAGTCAAATAAATTCAGTTCAGTTTCAAACGTATTTAATTTGACATTGTCTCCCTTATATATTTTCCTTGCTTATAAATCACCAAAATAACTAGTCTGGAGAAAACGAATTACTTATATGTGACTGTATATTATATACTTATATTTAATGATGCTTATTTTATTTTTGTGTTGTTGGGTTTACCGTCATAGCAACACATTGTATATGTCATATAACGGCGGTCAGTCAACTTAGTCACTGTCCTGGAAAGGCTAAATCTCTGGATTTAGCTGTTAACCAACTACAAAGCACATACTTTAGATTATAGAAATTATACCTTTGTGAATGTAAACCAAATAAAAAAGTGGTAAAAATACAATAACATAAAAAATTATAACAATAATTAACTATATATACATTATTGTTTTATTTATACATATAGATTTATACATTTTTATACAATTTACAATTTTATATTCAATATACAACTTTATATACAGTAAATCTAATGTATGTAATATGCGGTTCAATGTGCAATATTTTATCCCATACGCAATATAGAATAGCATGAAATGCAGTAGTAGTGAAACAGTTAAACATATTTTAAATCAATCAATAAAGTAATGTGAAGTACTGACACAATTAAATGCTTGTGCAACTATTAAAGTGCAGTAATAAACTTTCGCCTCAAACAAATATAGAAATTCACACAAGTAAAACAAACACAGTTCCGAGATACGTACATATACATGCCGGTAGGGCCTATAACAGGAATTGAGTTACGAAACGAGGGACGAAACATTTTTCTGGGGTATGGTATAGGTTTTTTATGCTCAATCGAAAAGTTCGGACAATATCGCCGGCAAAAAAGTTCGTTTTGATAAAACCAAGAGCGTTCGAATGAATAAATCGATGATAAAAGCCACGCATTTCGGTACTTTTTAAAACGGAACTATTTTTGTTTTCGCCTCCTGGACTCTTCGACCTAAAAACTTTCGTAAATTAGTTTCTGTTGAATTCTATGTGCGTCGGTATTTTTGCTACGTATCATTTCTCGTACTTGGAATTTTTCGACACAGAGCTCAAATATTTTTTGTACATCTGTGTTTTTTACTATTAAACTTAATTTTCTGTGTTGTAAGACCTTTTTATTAATGTTTTGTTTTTATGTCATTTTTTTGTCAAAATGGCTCTTGCAAAAGAGAAACCTTATATTGATTTTTATGTATAAAAATCTATATAACCAATTACTTTGGATAACTAATACCTTTTGGGTCTACATGAGCAGTGTATACTAATAACAATGATGCTATTGTACACACATTGATTTTTTCTTGAAACAATCACTATAATCGAGTACTGTTTCTTGATTAAGATTTTTTGCGCAACATTTTATTATTGCAACTTCTAAAGGGTTTCATTTGAAACGTCTATCATGTAGGATAAAATTTACCATTAGATATCAAATACTATATTTCATAAAACTAACAATAATTTATACTAAATTATGGCCCTTACATACAAACAAAAATTCTAAGTTAAGTTCTAATGCAACATTTTATCTTGGCAACTACTGAAGGGATTGATTTGAATATTCACACATGACTACGGTATTACCATCGGAAGTCAATTTTAAAGTTGCATCACTCTAGCTTGAATTTTTACTATTTTAAATTGTAAGCCTTTGATATTGAAAATGTTTTAGTAAGAAGATCTGCAAAAAATAAAAAAGCTGCAGTCAATGAAAGTATTCTTGTTAATTTTTTCTCATCTCAATTGAATTTCATAATTGATTCCGTTTACAAGACCACTCCTAATAGTAGAGCGCGCTGTCCATTGACGGCTCTCAATTGTTAATTAAACCTCTTACCTGAAATATCGAAACACTTCGTAATACCCAGAATCGACATTGAATAAATTCTAGAATTTTATCCTTCATCATTGCACCTTTAACTTTCAAGTTATCCTATTTCATAGAAGTTGCTCTCTAAAAAGTAAATTCTAAATATTTTGGTCGTCTGAACCACACGGATTACACAAGTAATTATGCACGAAATCCATGTGCCTATTTACGTCATTTAAAACTGGCATGGATAAGATACGAAATGGAGACTTTTAGGCGAAAAGGAGCATATAATGGCAAAACGGAGATTTAATTGTTAGTAAAACCCTTCTTAAAATAACAATTATAATACAAATTATATTTACAGATAATAAAATCACCATTCTCAAATAAGTGATTTTCATATCAGTCCAATTTTTACAAGAGTTGCTTAAAACACAGGGTCCACAAAGGCGGATCCAAAGGGGGTCAGGGGGGTCCGGACCCCCCCCCCTAGAATTGGGAAAATGTACCTGTCCATTAGTGTATTTCTTGACTGTAAGTCATTTTTGAGTAGCATGGGATCTATGTTAATGTGTACTTATTATTATATGTGTGCGTATTTAACGAGTGTGAGGACTCTGGTGCCAGTGGGTTTAACGCCGTGTCGACAAACATTATTGTCATTTTACTGAGGCAAGCTCACCTTACCTAGGTTTCCTGGACCTTGTCTATAACCAAGACTAATCAACCCTTCCAAACGTTCGATATCTTTTCCATTATATTATGCATAATATTATGTACACGATTTTTCCTTTTTTAGATCGGACTAAGCATTTTTGATTTGGTGAAAATGTTTAGTACAGATCCTGCAAAGGTGTGCCTTCAGATTTAAATTGACCATGTAAATGTTATATTTCTTACCAGACTAGGCTGAATATAATATCTTTATACAATACAAACAAAATATTTAGCCCTATACTTGTATGAAGGGCGTGTTTCTTCATTTTATTTTATCATAATTACATGTTTTTACTATGGGTTATATATATAATATATGCGGGTGATCACCATGGGATTGATTTAAATTTCTTTTTTTTTCGTATGTCTGTTTATGATAATGCCATGTTCACTATATGTGTTTGTAAATTTCATTCTGTTTGCTATAAACATGTTGTATGTTTAGAGCAATAAAGGTTGTTGTTGTTGTTATACCTAATCAATGGAGGAAAATCAACATCATTGTCGAATATCCATGGAAGAGTATAACCAGTCCGGGTGAGACTCTAACTAGCAACCTCTTAGGGACACTTGATTCGAAATCCTGAGCTTGGCCTTTGTAAGACACCGAAACAGAACACATATTTTACTTTAAACAATAATTAAAACAAAAACATTTGGTTTTTACATGCCGGTATACGTACGTATACATTATTTTTAAGAATTTTTAATTCTGTTTAAAAAAAATAAACGTCTGTACTAGACAAACCAAATATTAAGTTGATAAATTGTCATTTGCATTTCATCAATTAATGGACTATAAATAAATAAAATGTAGTAAGATGATTAATAGTTCACCAGAACCAATCATCGTTGTTGCCTACGTCATCATTGCTTTCGTCATCTTGTTTTTGTTCATATTGTCCCCAGCTGAAGTAATCCACTCTCAAGTTAGACTTATCAAAACCATTTTCTAACATATCAGCGGATATTCTCTTTTCACACCATTTCTCACAACATTTCAGTGAACAACATTCATGGAACACCATGTTAACTGTGTTAAGAAGTCGCCTTTGTAGTAACCTTTGCTACAATGGCTTTTCTGGTTGTTCACCTCGTCGTGAAATCGGCTTTGGTTTGACACTAGGTCCTGCTTTACATACACATGAGTTGGAGCACTCTTGAACATCATTTAAGTTTTTTTTCGGCACTTCAGGGATACATGTGGGTGGGTTTTCTGTGCCCAGTCGAAACTTGATCTTTGGTCTTTTCATTTCGCTTACTGTATCAGCGTCTTCATCAGACTTTCTCTTTTTATTATTCTCATCTGTATGTGGTTGGTTTTTAATCGCGATGTTTTCGTGTGCATTACTATTCACTTTGACTTTATTTTCATCATTTGCCACCATTTTCTTAACTTTGCAATCATCATTACAATCACCAGTGTTTTCTTCCAAGCGTCTTTTGGAACCTCTTGCCTTTGTTGTATGGTCTGGAAAAAAAAAATAGAACACAATAGTTTTTTAAGTGAAAATCTTTAGCTTAATGATATTTTACTGTTTTCATATACATGTAACAGTAATCAGATATGTTTTCAACTTGCCCACGTCCAATTGCAACCTAAAAAAATCAACTTGTCCAGAATCAAAACTCACTTGCCCAGAAGTTCAATACTCGAAAAAAAATTATAGAACTATGATGTTAAGTAAATACTGTAAGTAATGACAAATGATTGATAATAAAAATAGTTCACTGTTTAATGTGATAGAAGCATTGAAATATCTATATTTTAAGTACATTGTATAGCTATGTTAGAATTATTTTACAGCTAAAAATATAACTTGTCCTCGGACGAGTGGGTTGGACATATTTACTCGTCCGCAGCCATATAGGTAGAGTCTGACAAGTCGGGCATAGGAATTCCACACCCCAGGTAATGTACATACAAATTAATAAAAAGTAAATCTTTAAAGCCATAGTACAGCATAAAATATTTCACATTGCAGATAACAAAAGCAATAAGGCTGGGCCACAAGTTGAAGCAACATCAGCAAAAGACCCTCCTTTTGTGGGATCGTTGTTTTTATTATTAGGATCAGCCTTCATCTTAATTAGGGTCTTGTTTAAAATTGCATTTAGTTGCATGTAAGTACATCAGCTTTAAGGGTAGAAATGTATGTGTTTATGCCTTTAGGGACATGTTCGATTAACAGTGGCCATATTCTGCTATCCATAATAAACAAAAGGTCTACATGTTCACATAAAAGTCGTGCGCTATCTGTGCATAACTTACAAAAAACAGAATTGTTAGCTTGTTGGTTTCACAAGCTAGTACATAAAAAGTACGAGAAAATCCCAAGTACTTAGTACAGTATAGCCTTTGCAGAGCTGTCCTCTACAGAACAAATCCTCTGCACAATAACAACTTTTGACATTTCCCTAAGTTATAATTTTCATTAAATTAAACCTCTGCAGAACAACAACCTCTCATTCTCGTTCCCAGAATCTAGTAGGATTCTCAATACTAGCTAGTATTTAGAATCCTACTAGACTCTGGGAACGAGAATGCAACCTCTGAACAACAACACATTTTAGGCCCTCCCAGTTGGTGTTGCTTAAGAGAGGTTGCACTGTAGTTTTTAAATAGAAATCTACATTAAATTTACCTTGAACATCGCTAATTTTCTGTTGAATTACATTCACAATATCTTGTCTAATTTCAGATCCATGTTGTCTAATTTTCTTATATCTTTCTGTGTATTCATAGGCTGATCTTTGAGGAGAGTTATCTTTTCTTGTCCATTCTGAGATTTTGTTGGAATCTGCAATAGAGGTTAGACGTTAATAACAGTTGTCAAATGTTTGCTTACAAGTAAGTGTTGATTAAAACAATATATAAATTGATGAATTTTACGATTTGTAGAAACTTGAAATGTATTTTGATTCAGTAGCAAAGACAATAACACACGTTGCTAGCGAGCTGATACCCTTATTCGGGGTATAAAGTGACATGATCTCCGGAATGCAATAATACATTTATTATGTTCGTTAATTTCTTGCAGCTGCCTGCCAAAATTACGACAAATTCAAATATACCTGGAAGTGGACTCGAGAGTGATTAATATAAGTTGTATGAACTTGCTTCACAGTCTAGCGAAATAAATTAGTATAAATAAACTCACCAGTGATGGTTTGTTTCGAAGAAAAACTAGATTTAGAACTTTCATTATCATTAAACACTATGTACTTGTTTGGTTTCCATTTTTTTCAGTTGTTATGGTGACACTCTTGACACTTTGATCACTGAAATCAAATAAATTTATATATATCTAATTGGGACAAAAGTGCTAAAAATTAAAACATATATGCTAACCTACACTGACCTTGTCGTTATTTTTATGTTCATTTTAATTTCGCTTTAACAATTATTTAAAACAATAACAACCTGTAGCGTCGTTTTTTAAATTAAAAAATAGACATTATTTCATTACCATTTTCTGTATCGAAATATAATAGAATTGAAAATATTTCATAGACCTCAGGAAATCTTTTGAAGATCTGACTTAGAGGAAGGTTGCAATAAACAGACGAAATGCTTATAATAAGTAACATTCTGTATTTAAAGCTCAACGTTTGACGAAATTTAATTTTAAATAAACACTTACCTATTCCTTGCTAACTCTTCACAAACATTTCCAGTCAATTTTGTCATGTCTCTCATTATTTCTTCTTGTAATATAAATCTGTATCTCTTATATGATGCTGCTTTGTGCGCTTTATATGTCGTTATAGTGATTCTGACGTTGTATACGTTACGTTATTACGTCATATGTAACTGTGACGTTTTTTGACGTCATGACGTTAGAGGACGTAAAATATTATAATATTGAGTGTTTTCCAGCATAAATTTCATCATCAATAGCCATCAGGCGCGTAGCTACCAGTACGCAGAGTACGCAGCTGCGTACACACTGGTCCAGAAAATTGTAAAAATACAAACGCCAAAAATGTAATAAAATCTTTCGCCTGAGGGGGGTAGGGGTGTGTAAAACAAAACTGCTTGATCGTTATTTTACTAACCTTATGTCAAGTTATATTTCAATGGGACTTGCGATGCCTTTTGGGAGTTGAATTTACGGTTTTAAAATTCGATGTTTGTCTTTGGAATCCAGTCTATATAATTCTTTAAACGCTGGTTAAAATTGAATGATAATTTGTATGAATGTTGTCTTCCTATATTTGTGTCCAGATTGAATTATACAGACCCATTTTGAATAGTTGCCAAAAATGCTCCTGAAATGATCTACAGAAAAACAAATTCGGTGCGGGGCATGCCCTTGACCCCTAGGATTTTGCGTACACATCAAAAAGACCTTGCTACGCCACTGGCCATGACCAATTTTAAATTAAAAAATAATTTAATAATGAGGTGAATTATTTATTGTGTCTAATTTTGCATTCGGAACAACCTCGGCGATCTTTAAGATTGTTCCTATTGCTTAATTTGTCATACAATTTACTAAGCAGTTCTGATGGTCGTGTTAATGAAAAAAGTGTCGTGGTATATGAGAACGACGGCACACATAAAATGTTATACCAAAAGAAGTGATTACTTGGCTTTTGTATGACTCTGTGTCTATGTAACAGTTTAACCAATGAAAAATATCGCTAATTAACATGTTACGAGTACAACATGTATTTGTAGACGAGAGAGTCAAATAAATTCAGTTCAGTTTCAAACGTATTTAATTTGACATTGTCTCCCTTATATATTTGCCTTGCTTATAAATCACCAAAATAACTAGTCTGGAGAAAACGAATTACTTATATGTGACTGTATATTATATACTTATATTTAATGATGCTTATTTTATTTTTGTTTTGTTGGGTTTACCGTCATAGCAACACATTGTATATGTCATATAACGGCGGTCAGTCAACTTAGTCACTGTCCTGGAAAGGCTAAATCTCTGGATTTAGCTGTTAACCAACTACAAAGCACATACTTTAGATTATAGAAATTATACCTTTGTGAATGTAAACCAAATAAAAAAGTGGTAAAAATACAATAACATAAAAAATTATAACAATAATTAACTATATATACATTATTGTTTTATTTATACATATAGATCTATACATTTTTATACAATTTACAATTTTATATTCAATATACAACTTTATATACAGTAAATCTAATGTATGTAATATGCGGTTCAATGTGCAATATTTTATCCCATACGCAATATAGAATAGCATGAAATGCAGTAGTAGTGAAACAGTTAAACATATTTTAAATCAATCAATAAAGTAATGTGAAGTACTGACACAATTAAATGCTTGTGCAACTATTAAAGTGCAGTAATAAACTTTCGCCTCAAACAAATATAGAAATTCACACAAGTAAAACAAACACAGTTCCGAGATACGTACATATACATGCCGGTAGGGCCTATAACAGGAATTGAGTTACGAAACGAGGGACGAAACATTTTTCTGGGGTATGGTATAGGTTTTTTATGCTCAATCGAAAAGTTCGGACAATATCGCCGGCAAAAAAGTTCGTTTTGATAAAACCAAGAGCGTTCGAATGAATAAATCGATGATAAAAGCCACGCATTTCGGTACTTTTTAAAACGGAACTATTTTTGTTTTCGCCCCCTGGACTCTTCGACCTAAAAACTTTCGTAAATTAGTTTCTGTTGAATTCTATGTGCGTCGGTATTTTTGCTACGTATCATTTCTCGTACTTGGAATTTTTCGACACAGAGCTCAAATATTTTTTGTACATCTGTGTTTTTTACTATTAAACTTAATTTTCTGTGTTGTAAGACCTTTTTATTAATGTTTTGTTTTTATGTCATTTTTTTGTCAAAATGGCTCTTGCAAAAGAGAAACCTTATATTGATTTTTATGTATAAAAATCTATATAACCAATTACTTTGGATAACTAATACCTTTTGGGTCTACATGAGCAGTGTATACTAATAACAATGATGCTATTGTACACACATTGATTTTTTCTTGAAACAATCACTATAATCGAGTACTGTTTCTTGATTAAGATTTTTTGCGCAACATTTTATCATTGCAACTTCTAAAGGGTTTCATTTGAAACGTCTATCATGTAGGATAAAATTTACCATTAGATATCAAATACTATATTTCATAAAACTAACAATAATTTATACTAAATTATGGCCCTTACATACAAACAAAAATTCTAAGTTAAGTTCTAATGCAACATTTTATCTTGGCAACTACTGAAGGGATTGATTTGAATATTCACACATGACTACGGTATTACCATCGGAAGTCAATTTTAAAGTTGCATCACTCTAGCTTGAATTTTTACTATTTTAAATTGTAAGCCTTTGATATTGAAAATGTTTTAGTAAGAAGATCTGCAAAAAATAAAAAAGCTGCAGTCAATGAAAGTATTCTCGTTAAATTTTTCTCATCTCAATTGAATTTCATAATTGATTCCGTTTACAAGACCACTCCTAATAGTAGAGCGCGCTGTCCATTGACGGCTCTCAATTGTTAATTAAACCTCTTACCTGAAATATCCAAACACTTCGTAATACCCAGAATCGACATTGAATAAATTCTAGAATTTTATCCTTCATCATTGCACCTTTAACTTTCAAGTTATCCTATTTCATAGAAGTTGCTCTCTAAAAAGTAAATTCTAAATATTTTGGTCGTCTGAACCACACGGATTACACAAGTAATTATGCACGAAATCCATGTGCCTATTTACGTCATTTAAAACTGGCATGGATAAGATACGAAATGGAGACTTTTAGGCGAAAAGGAGCATATAATGGCAAAACGGAGATTTAATTGTTAGTAAAACCCTTCTTAAAATAACAATTATAATACAAATTATATTTACTGATAATAAAATCACCTCTCTCAAATAAGTGATTTTCATATCAGTCCAATTTTTACAAGAGTTGCTTAAAACGTAGGGTCCACAAAGGCGGATCCAAAGGGGGTCAGGGGGGTCCGGACCCCCCCCCCCTAGAATTGGGAAAATGTACCTGTCCATTAGTGTATTTCTTGACTGTAAGTCATTTTTGAGTAGCATGGGATCTATGTTAATGTGTACTTATTATTATATGTGTGCGTATTTAACGAGTGTGAGGACTCTGGTGCCAGTGGGTTTAACGCCGGGTCGACAAACATTATTGTCATTTTACTGAGGCAAGCTCACCTTACCTAGGTTTCCTGGACCTTGTCTATAACCAAGACTAATCAACCCTTCCAAACGTTCGATATCTTTTCCATTATATTATGCATAATATTATGTACACGATTTTTCCTTTTTTAGATCGGACTAAGCATTTTTGATTTGGTGAAAATGTTTAGTACAGATCCTGCAAAGGTGTGCCTTCAGATTTAAATTTTCCATGTAAATGTTATATTTCTTACCAGACTAGGCTGAATATAATATCTTTATACAATACAAACAAAATATTTAGCCCTATACTTGTATGAAGGGCGTGTTTCTTCATTTTATTTTATCATAATTACATGTTTTTACTATGGGTTATATATATAATATATGCGGGTGATCACCATGGGATTGATTTAAATTTCTTTTTTTTTTCGTATGTCTGTTTATGATAATGCCATGTTCACTATATGTGTTTGTAAATTTCATTCTGTTTGCTATAAACATGTTGTATGTTTAGAGCAATAAAGGTTGTTGTTGTTGTTATACCTAATCAATGGAGGAAAAGAGTATAACCAGTCCGGGTGAGACACTAACTAGCAACCTCTTAGGGACACTTGATTCGAAATCCTGAGCTTGGCCTTTGTAAGACACCGAAACAGAACACATATTTTACTTTAAACAATAATTAAAACAAAAACATTTGGTTTTTACATGCCGGTATACGTACGTATACATTATTTTTAAGAATTTTTAATTCTGTTAAAAAAAAATAAACGTCTGTACTAGACAAACCAAATATTAAGTTGATAAATTGTCATTTGCATTTCATCAATTAATGGACTATAAATAAATAAAATGTAGTAAGATGATTAATAGTTCACCAGAACCAATCATCGTTGTTGCCTACGTCATCATTGCTTTCGTCATCTTGTTTTTGTTCATATTGTCCCCAGCTGAAGTAATCCACTCTCAAGTTAGACTTATCAAAACCATTTTCTAACATATCAGCGGATATTCTCTTTTCACACCATTTCTCACAACATTTCAGTGAACAACATTCATGGAACACCATGTTAACTGTGTTAAGAAGTCGCCTTTGTAGTAACCTTTGGTACAATGGCTTTTCTGGTTGTTCACCTCGTCGTGAAATCGGCTTTGGTTTGACACTAGGTCCTGCTTTACATACACATGAGTTGGAGCACTCTTGAACATCATTTAAGTTTTTTTTCGGCACTTCAGGGATACTTGTGGGTGGGTTTTCTGTGCCCAGTCGAAACTTGATCTTTGGTCTTTTCATTTCGCTTACTGTATCAGCGTCTTCATCAGACTTTCTCTTTTTATTATTCTCATCTGTATGTGGTTGGTTTTTAATCGCGATGTTTTCGTGTGCATTACTATTCACTTTGACTTTATTTTCATCATTTGCCACCATTTTCTTAACTATGCAATCATCATTACAATCACCAGTGTTTTCTTCCAAGCGTCTTTTGGAACCTCTTGCCTTTGTTGTATGGTCTGGAAAATAAAAATAGAACACAATAGTTTTTTAAGTGAAAATCTTTAGCTTAATGATATTTTACTGTTTTCATATACATGTAACAGTAATCAGATATGTGTAATTTCAAGTTTTTTCAACTTGCCCACGTCCAATTGCAACCTAAAAAATCAACTTGTCCAGAATCAAAACTCACTTGCCCAGAAGTTCAATACTCGAAAAAAATTATAGAACTATGATGTTAAGTAAATACTGTAAGTAATGACAAATAATTTGTATTATAATTGTTATTTTAAGAAGGGTTTTACTAACAATTAAATCTCCGTTTTGCCATTATATGCTCCTTTTCGCCTAAAAGTCTCCATTTCGTATCTTATCCATGCCAGTTTTAAATGACGTAAATAGGCACATGGATTTCGTGCATAATTACTTGTGTAATCCGTGTGGTTCAGACGACCAAAATATTTAGAATTTACTTTTTAGAGAGCAACTTCTATGAAATAGGATAACTTGAAAGTTAAAGGTGCAATGATGAAGGATAAAATTCTAGAATTTATTCAATGTCGATTCTGGGTATTATGAAGTGTTTGGATATTTCAGGTAAGAGGTTTAATTAACAATTGAGAGCCGTCAATGGACAGCGCGCTCTACTATTAGGAGTGGTCTTGTAAACGGAATCAATTATGAAATTCAATTGAGATGAGAAAAAATTAACAAGAATACTTTCATTGACTGCAGCTTTTTTATTTTTTGCAGATCTTCTTACTAAAACATTTTCAATATCAAAGGCTTACAATTTAAAATAGTAAAAATTCAAGCTAGAGTGATGCAACTTTAAAATTGACTTCCGATGGTAATACCGTAGTCATGTGTGAATATTCAAATCAATCCCTTCAGTAGTTGCCAAGATAAAATGTTGCATTAGAACTTAACTTAGAATTTTTGTTTGTATGTAAGGGCCATAATTTAGTATAAATTATTGTTAGTTTTATGAAATATAGTATTTGATATCTAATGGTAAATTTTATCCTACATGATAGACGTGTCATATGAAACCCTTTAGAAGTTGCAATGATAAAATGTTGCGCAAAAAATCTTAATCAAGAAACAGTACTCGATTATAGTGATTGTTTCAAGAAAAAATCAATGTGTGTACAATAGCATCATTGTTATTAGTATACACTGCTCATGTAGACCCAAAAGGTATTAGTTATCCAAAGAAATTGGTTATATAGATTTTTATACATAAAAATCAATATAAGGTTTCTCTTTTGCAAGAGCCATTTTGACAAAAAAATGACATAAAAACAAAACATTAATAAAAAGGTCTTACAACACAGAAAATTAAGTTTAATAGTAAAAAACACAGATGTACAAAAAAATATTTGAGCTCTGTGTCGAAAAATTCCAAGTACGAGAAATGATACGTAGCAAAAATACCGACGCACATAGAATTCAACAGAAACTAATTTACGAAAGTTTTTAGGTCGAAGAGTCCAGGGGGCGAAAACAAAGATAGTTCCGTTTTAAAAAGTACCGAAATGCGTGGCTTTTATCATCGATTTATTCATTCGAACGCTCTTGGTTTTATCAAAACGAACTTTTTTGCCGGCGATATTGTCCGAACTTTTCGATTGAGCATAAAAAACCTATACCATACCCCAGAAAAATGTTTCGTCCCTCGTTTCGTAACTCAATTCCTGTTATAGGCCCTACCGGCATGTATATGTACGTATCTCGGAACTGTGTTTGTTTTACTTGTGTGAATTTCTATATTTGTTTGAGGCGAAAGTTTATTACTGCACTTTAATAGTTGCACAAGCATTTAATTGTGTCAGTACTTCACATTACTTTATTGATTGATTTAAAATATGTTTAACTGTTTCACTACTACTGCATTTCATGCTATTCTATATTGCGTATGGGATAAAATATTGCACATTGAACCGCATATTACATACATTAGATTTACTGTATATAAAGTTGTATATTGAATATAAAATTGTAAATTGTATAAAAATGTATAGATCTATATGTATAAATAAAACAATAATGTATATATAGTTAATTATTGTTATAATTTTTTATGTTATTGTATTTTTACCACTTTTTTATTTGGTTTACATTCACAAAGGTATAATTTCTATAATCTAAAGTATGTGCTTTGTAGTTGGTTAACAGCTAAATCCAGAGATTTAGCCTTTCCAGGACAGTGACTAAGTTGACTGACCGCCGTTATATGACATATACAATGTGTTGCTATGACGGTAAACCCAACAAAACAAAAATAAAATAAGCATCATTAAATATAAGTATATAATATACAGTCACATATAAGTAATTCGTTTTCTCCAGACTAGTTATTTTGGTGATTTATAAGCAAGGAAAATATATAAGGGAGACAATGTCAAATTAAATACGTTTGAAACTGAACTGAATTTATTTGACTCTCTCGTCTACAAATACATGTTGTACTCGTAACATGTTAATTAGCGATATTTTTCATTGGTTAAACTGTTACATAGACACAGAGTCATACAAAAGCCAAGTAATCACTTCTTTTGGTATAACATTTTATGTGTGCCGTCGTTCTCATATACCACGACACTTTTTTCATTAACACGACCATCAGAACTGCTTAGTAAATTGTATGACAAATTAAGCAATAGGAACAATCTTAAAGATCGCCGAGGTTGTTCCGAATGCAAAATTAGACACAATAAATAATTCACCTCATTATTAAATTATTTTTTAATTTAAAATTGGTCATGGCCAGTGGCGTAGCAAGGTCTTTTTGATGTGTACGCAAAATCCTAGGGGTCAAGGGCATGCCCCGCCCCGAATTTGTTTTTCTGTAGATCATTTCAGGAGCATTTTTGGCAACTATTCAAAATGGGTCTGTATAATTCAATCTGGACACAAATATAGGAAGACAACATTCATACAAATTATCATTCAATTTTAACCAGCGTTTAAAGAATTATATAGACTGGATTCCAAAGACAAACATCGAATTTTAAAACCGTAAATTCAACTCCCAAAAGGCATCGCAAGTCCCATTGAAATATAACTTGACATAAGGTTAGTAAAATAACGATCAAGCAGTTTTGTTTTACACACCCCTACCCCCCTCAGGCGAAAGATTTTATTACATTTTTGGCGTTTGTATTTTTACAATTTTCTGGACCAGTGTGTACGCAGCTGCGTACTTTGCGTACTGGTAGCTACGCGCCTGATGGCTATTGATGATGAAATTTATGCTGGAAAACACTCAATATTATAATATTTACGTCCTCTAACGTCATGACGTCAAAAAACGTCACAGTTACATATGACGTAATAACGTAACGTATACAACGTCAGAATCACTATAACGACATATAAAGCGCACAAAGCAGCATCATATAAGAGATACAGATTTATATTACAAGAAGAAATAATGAGAGACATGACAAAATTGACTGGAAATGTTTGTGAAGAGTTAGCAAGGAATAGGTAAGTGTTTATTTAAAATTAAATTTCGTCAAACGTTGAGCTTTAAATACAGAATGTTACTTATTATAAGCATTTCGTCTGTTTATTGCAACCTTCCTCTAAGTCAGATCTTCAAAAGATTTCCTGAGGTCTATGAAATATTTTCAATTCTATTATATTTCGATACAGAAAATGGTAATGAAATAATGTCTATTTTTTAATTTAAAAAACGACGCTACAGGTTGTTATTGTTTTAAATAATTGTTAAAGCGAAATTAAAATGAACATAAAAATAACGACAAGGTCAGTGTAGGTTAGCATATATGTTTTAATTTTTAGCACTTTTGTCCCAATTAGATATATATAAATTTATTTGATTTCAGTGATCAAAGTGTCAAGAGTGTCACCATAACAACTGAAAAAAATGGAAACCAAACAAGTACATAGTGTTTAATGATAATGAAAGTTCTAAATCTAGTTTTTCTTCGAGACAAACCATCACTGGTGAGTTTATTTATACTAATTTATTTCGCTAGACTGTGAAGCAAGTTCATACAACTTATATTAATCACTCTCGAGTCCACTTCCAGGTATATTTGAATTTGTCGTAATTTTGGCAGGCAGCTGCAAGAAATTAACGAACATAATAAATGTATTATTGCATTCCGGAGATCATGTCACTTTATACCCCGAATAAGGGTATCAGCTCGCTAGCAACGTGTGATATTGTCTTTGCTATTGAACCAAAATACATTTCAAGTTTCTACAAATCGTAAAATTCATCAATTTATATATTGTTTTAATCAACACTTACTTGTAAGCAAACATTTGACAACTGTTATTAACGTCTCACCTCTATTGCAGATTCCAACAAAATCTCAGAATGGACAAGAAAAGATAACTCTCCTCAAAGATCAGCCTATGAATACACAGAAAGATATAAGAAAATTAGACAACATGGATCTGAAATTAGACAAGATATTGTGAATGTAATTCAACAGAAAATTAGCGATGTTCAAGGTAAATTTAATGTAGATTTCTATTTAAAAACTACAGTGCAACCTCTCTTAAGCAACACCAACTGGGAGGGCCTAAAATGTGTTGTTGTTCAGAGGTTGCATTCTCGTTCCCAGAGTCTAGTAGGATTCTAAATACTAGCTAGTATTGAGAATCCTACTAGATTCTGGGAACGAGAATGAGAGGTTGTTGTTCTGCAGAGGTTTAATTTAATGAAAATTATAACTTAGGGAAATGTCAAAAGTTGTTATTGTGCAGAGGATTTGTTCTGTAGAGGACAGCTCTGCAAAGGCTATACTGTACTAAGTACTTGGGATTTTCTCGTACTTTTTATGTACTAGCTTGTGAAACCAACAAGCTAACAATTCTGTTTTTTGTAAGTTATGCACAGATAGCGCACGACTTTTATGTGAACATGTAGACCTTTTGTTTATTATGGATAGCAGAATATGGCCACTGTTAATCGAACATGTCCCTAAAGGCATAAACACATACATTTCTACCCTTAAAGCTGATGTACTTACATGCAACTAAATGCAATTTTAAACAAGACCCTAATTAAGATGAAGGCTGATCCTAATAATAAAAACAACGATCCCACAAAAGGAGGGTCTTTTGCTGATGTTGCTTCAACTTGTGACCCAGCCTTATTGCTTTTGTTATCTGCAATGTGAAATTGTTTATGCTGTACTATGGCTTTAAAGATTTACTTTTTATTAATTTGTATGTACATTACCTGGGGTGTGGAATTCCTATGCCCGACTTGTCAGACTCGTACCTATATGGCTGCGGACGAGTAAATATGTCCAACCCACTCGTCCGAGGACAAGTTATATTTTTAGCTGTAAAATAATTCTAACATAGCTATACAATGTACTTAAAATATAGATATTTCAATGCTTCTATCACATTAAACAGTGAACTATTTTTATTATCAATCATTTGTCATTACTTACAGTATTTACTTAACATCATAGTTCTATAAAAAATTTTTCGAGTATTGAACTTCTGGGCAAGTGAGTTTTGATTCTGGACAAGTTGATTTTTTAGGTTGCAATTGGACGTGGGCAAGTTGAAAAAACTTGAAATTACACATATCTGATTACTGTTACATGTATATGAAAACAGTAAAATATCATTAAGCTAAAGATTTTCACTTAAAAAACTATTGTGTTCTATTTTTATTTTCCAGACCATACAACAAAGGCAAGAGGTTCCAAAAGACGCTTGGAAGAAAACACTGGTGATTGTAATGATGATTGCAAAGTTAAGAAAATGGTGGCAAATGATGAAAATAAAGTCAAAGTGAATAGTAATGCACACGAAAACATCGCGATTAAAAACCAACCACATACAGATGAGAATAATAAAAAGAGAAAGTCTGATGAAGACGCTGATACAGTAAGCGAAATGAAAAGACCAAAGATCAAGTTTCGACTGGGCACAGAAAACCCACCCACATGTATCCCTGAAGTGCCGAAAAAAAACTTAAATGATGTTCAAGAGTGCTCCAACTCATGTGTATGTAAAGCAGGACCTAGTGTCAAACCAAAGCCGATTTCACGACGAGGTGAACAACCAGAAAAGCCATTGTACCAAAGGTTACTACAAAGGCGACTTCTTAACACAGTTAACATGGTGTTCCATGAATGTTGTTCACTGAAATGTTGTGAGAAATGGTGTGAAATGAGAATATCCGCTGATATGTTAGAAAATGATTTTGATAAGTCTAACTTGAGAGTGGATTACTTCAGCTGGGGACAATATGAACAAAAACAAGATGACGAAAGCAATGATGACGTAGGCAACAACGATGATTGGTTCTGGTGAACTATTAATCATCTTACTACATTTTATTTATTTATAGTCCATTAATTGATGAAATGCAAATGACAATTTATCAACTTAATATTTGGTTTGTCTAGTACAGACGTTTATTTTTTTTAAACAGAATTAAAAATTCTTAAAAATAATGTATACGTACGTATACCGGCATGTAAAAACCAAATGTTTTTGTTTTAATTATTGTTTAAAGTAAAATATGTGTTCTGTTTCGGTGTCTTACAAAGGCCAAGCTCAGGATTTCGAATCAAGTGTCCCTAAGAGGTTGCTAGTTAGAGTCTCACCCGGACTGGTTATACTCTTCCATGGATATTCGACAATGATGTTGATTTTCCTCCATTGATTAGGTATAACAACAACAACAACCTTTATTGCTCTAAACATACAACATGTTTATAGCAAACAGAATGAAATTTACAAACACATATAGTGAACATGGCATTATCATAAACAGACATACGAAAAAAAAAAGAAATTTAAATCAATCCCATGGTGATCACCCGCATATATTATATATATAACCCATAGTAAAAACATGTAATTATGATAAAATAAAATGAAGAAACACGCCCTTCATACAAGTATAGGGCTAAATATTTTGTTTGTATTGTATAAAGATATTATATTCAGCCTAGTCTGGTAAGAAATATAACATTTACATGGTCAATTTAAATCTGAAGGCACACCTTTGCAGGATCTGTACTAAACATTTTCACCAAATCAAAAATGCTTAGTCCGATCTAAAAAAGGAAAAATCGTGTACATAATATTATGCATAATATAATGGAAAAGATATCGAACGTTTGGAAGGGTTGATTAGTCTTGGTTATAGACAAGGTCCAGGAAACCTAGGTAAGGTGAGCTTGCCTCAGTAAAATGACAATAATGTTTGTCGACCCGGCGTTAAACCCACTGGCACCAGAGTCCTCACACTCGTTAAATACGCACACATATAATAATAAGTACACATTAACATAGATCCCATGCTACTCAAAAATGACTTACAGTCAAGAAATACACTAATGGACAGGTACATTTTCCCAATTCTAGGGGGGGGGGTCCGGACCCCCCTGACCCCTTGGATCCGCCTTTGTGGACCCTGCGTTTTAAGCAACTCTTGTAAAAATTGGACTGATATGAAAATCACTTATTTGAGAATGGTGATTTTATTATCAGTAAATATAATTTGTATTATAATTGTTATTTTAAGAAGGGTTTTACTAACAATTAAATCTCCGTTTTGCCATTATATGCTCCTTTTCGCCTAAAAGTCTCCATTTCGTATCTTATCCATGCCAGTTTTAAATGACGTAAATAGGCACATGGATTTCGTGCATAATTACTTGTGTAATCCGTGTGGTTCAGACGACCAAAATATTTAGAATTTACTTTTTAGAGAGCAACTTCTATGAAATAGGATAACTTGAAAGTTAAAGGTGCAATGATGAAGGATAAAATTCTAGAATTTATTCAATGTCGATTCTGGGTATTACGAAGTGTTTGGATATTTCAGGTAAGAGGTTTAATTAACAATTGAGAGCCGTCAATGGACAGCGCGCTCTACTATTAGGAGTGGTCTTGTAAACGGAATCAATTATGAAATTCAATTGAGATGAGAAAAAATTAACAAGAATACTTTCATTGACTGCAGCTTTTTTATTTTTTGCAGATCTTTTTACTAAAACATTTTCAATATCAAAGGCTTACAATTTAAAATAGTAAAAATTCAAGCTAGAGTGATGCAACTTTAAAATTGACTTCCGATGGTAATACCGTAGTCATGTGTGAATATTCAAATCAATCCCTTCAGTAGTTGCCAAGATAAAATGTTGCATTAGAACTTAACTTAGAATTTTTGTTTGTATGTAAGGGCCATAATTTAGTATAAATTATTGTTAGTTTTATGAAATATAGTATTTGATATCTAATGGTAAATTTTATCCTACATGATAGACGTTTCAAATGAAACCCTTTAGAAGTTGCAATGATAAAATGTTGCGCAAAAAATCTTAATCAAGAAACAGTACTCGATTATAGTGATTGTTTCAAGAAAAAATCAATGTGTGTACAATAGCATCATTGTTATTAGTATACACTGCTCATGTAGACCCAAAAGGTATTAGTTATCCAAAGTAATTGGTTATATAGATTTTTATACATAAAAATCAATATAAGGTTTCTCTTTTGCAAGAGCCATTTTGACAAAAAAATGACATAAAAACAAAACATTAATAAAAAGGTCTTACAACACAGAAAATTAAGTTTAATAGTAAAAAACACAGATGTACAAAAAAATATTTGAGCTCTGTGTCGAAAAATTCCAAGTACGAGAAATGATACGTAGCAAAAATACCGACGCACATAGAATTCAACAGAAACTAATTTACGAAAGTTTTTAGGTCGAAGAGTCCAGGGGCGAAAACAAAAATAGTTCCGTTTTAAAAAGTACCGAAATGCGTGGCTTTTATCATCGATTTATTCATTCGAACGCTCTTGGTTTTATCAAAACGAACTTTTTTGCCGGCGATATTGTCCGAACTTTTCGATTGAGCATAAAAAACCTATACCATACCCCAGAAAAATGTTTCGTCCCTCGTTTCGTAACTCAATTCCTGTTATAGGCCCTACCGGCATGTATATGTACGTATCTCGGAACTGTGTTTGTTTTACTTGTGTGAATTTCTATATTTGTTTGAGGCGAAAGTTTATTACTGCACTTTAATAGTTGCACAAGCATTTAATTGTGTCAGTACTTCACATTACTTTATTGATTGATTTAAAATATGTTTAACTGTTTCACTACTACTGCATTTCATGCTATTCTATATTGCGTATGGGATAAAATATTGCACATTGAACCGCATATTACATACATTAGATTTACTGTATATAAAGTTGTATATTGAATATAAAATTGTAAATTGTATAAAAATGTATAGATCTATATGTATAAATAAAACAATAATGTATATATAGTTAATTATTGTTATAATTTTTTATGTTATTGTATTTTTACCACTTTTTTATTTGGTTTACATTCACAAAGGTATAATTTCTATAATCTAAAGTATGTGCTTTGTAGTTGGTTAACAGCTAAATCCAGAGATTTAGCCTTTCCAGGACAGTGACTAAGTTGACTGACCGCCGTTATATGACATATACAATGTGTTGCTATGACGGTAAACCCAACAAAACAAAAATAAAATAAGCATCATTAAATATAAGTATATAATATACAGTCACATATAAGTAATTCGTTTTCTCCAGACTAGTTATTTTGGTGATTTATAAGCAAGGAAAATATATAAGGGAGACAATGTCAAATTAAATACGTTTGAAACTGAACTGAATTTATTTGACTCTCTCGTCTACAAATACATGTTGTACTCGTAACATGTTAATTAGCGATATTTTTCATTGGTTAAACTGTTACATAGACACAGAGTCATACAAAAGCCAAGTAATCACTTCTTTTGGTATAACATTTTATGTGTGCCGTCGTTCTCATATACCACGACACTTTTTTCATTAACACGACCATCAGAACTGCTTAGTAAATTGTATGACAAATTAAGCAATAGGAACAATCTTAAAGATCGCCGAGGTTGTTCCGAATGCAAAATTAGACACAATAAATAATTCACCTCATTATTAAATTATTTTTTAATTTAAAATTGGTCATGGCCAGTGGCGTAGCAAGGTCTTTTTGATGTGTACGCAAAATCCTAGGGGTCAAGGGCATGCCCCGCCCCGAATTTGTTTTTCTGTAGATCATTTCAGGAGCATTTTTGGCAACTATTCAAAATGGGTCTGTATAATTCAATCTGGACACAAATATAGGAAGACAACATTCATACAAATTATCATTCAATTTTAACCAGCGTTTAAAGAATTATATAGACTGGATTCCAAAGACAAACATCGAATTTTAAAACCGTAAATTCAACTCCCAAAAGGCATCGCAAGTCCCATTGAAATATAACTTGACATAAGGTTAGTAAAATAACGATCAAGCAGTTTTGTTTTACACACCCCTACCCCCCTCAGGCGAAAGATTTTATTACATTTTTTGGCGTTTGTATTTTTACAATTTTCTGGACCAGTGTGTACGCAGCTGCGTACTCTGCGTACTGGTAGCTACGCGCCTGGCATTAATCCACATTGTTTGCCATTTTGACTTAATTAACGTATTGATTGAACATTTGAAGGCGGTAGTTGGTAACTTGACATCTACTGGTTGAAGGTTTAAAGATTCTTTAGCAATATTGTCTACTTTTTCATTTCCATGTTTGCACATTTGACTTAGTATCTAGCAGAGATGTACTATTTTAGATTTCAGTATTTCATGTAATCTTATCTCAATATTTTTAGTAAGTATATTGTCTGAGCTACGATTTTAATGGCCAGTAATACAAATATAGAATCTTAGAACAAGTGTTGATAACGTGTTTTTTCATTAGACATTATGAATGTGAGATGAATTAATTAAAAAATCAGCATGTTTAGTTCGAAACATTTATGTGTATAATTGTAACATTTAATTGTATATTTTAATGTCGTATTCATTGTGATTTTATTTTTTTATCCTATTACCATCAAACAAAATTAAAAGTAAAATTACCAATGATAAACTAATTTGTGTTGTTTTTACGTGTATATAGATTCTTGTCATGCAATTGTTTTATTCAGGTCTGATTTTGGTTGGATTTATCTTTGATACATATTGATTGTACCACGTCGTATATCCGTTGGTCATCCAACGGCTAAAAAACTGTCAAATCCAACCAACATACGACATTAATACGACGTCGGGTTCAGACGTTAATACGACGACGGAAATCTACCGTCTAAAAAACTTTCAAATCCAACTGTGAGGCGACGTTAATACGACGTCGGGGTCAGACGTTAATACGACGTCGGAAATCTACCGTCTAAAAACTGTCAAATCCAATCATGAGGTGACGTTAATACGACGTCGGGGTCAGACGTTAAAACGACGTCGGAAACCTACCGTCTAAAAAACTTTAAAATCTAACAACGAGGCGACGTTGATACGACGTCGGGGTCAGACGTTAATACGACGTCGGAAATCTACCGTCTAAAAAACTTTCAAATCCAACTATGGGGCGACGTCAACCCGACGTTGGGACCCAACGTTTATTTGACGTTCGTACGACGTCATTTGTTTGCTGGGTTAGCCGTATGTTTTGGTTAAAATATCTATGTGAAGTGTTTATATCTTTATTATCTTTACATCTTAATCTTTTTGATAATGGCATTGCCATAGCCTTCAACTGGTATATGAAATATCCACTGGCACTGGAGTCCCTACATTCGATACAATATTCATACTTTTAAATTAGAAAAAAATAATGTTGTTGAAAAAGGTCCATTTTAACTATCGCTTTTGAGTCATGCCACAGCTTATTATAATGTATATATCTATATGGTATTGAACCGTTTTTGGAGTGATCCACGGAAGAACTGATTTTTTTATATTTCGGAGTATTACTACACATAAAAACCGCTTCTGATTGAAAGCTGACACATATTTTTACAAAACTAGCAAGTATCAGCTTCATATCTTGTATAGTTATCATAGAATTAAGCGTTATTTCAGTAATTTCATTTTTCAGCGATTGAGAGACACTGCTAACTTCCGGTATGATTAACAGTTTTGTAACACACGTTCTGATTGGTCTAAAACTCCGCGAAACTTTTCCCGTAATCTGTCACCGTTATGCTGCGATTGACTAAATTACAAAAGGAAAATCAACAGATCGTATTCTATTGGTCTCTTTATTACACGGACATTTTATAAGTTACACAATTGATGTATTGACGGCCAAACTATTACGCAAGTGGAAAAGAAATTGCCTGTGTAATGTCTTCACGTTTAGATCTTGGTATTGTAAACACGCCATTTCTGTCTTTTTATTTCTTCAAAATATATTTCAATGTCTTGCCATTGTCTGTTTGACCAAAAATTATTATGTTCACATGCAGATTGATCAAAATTCAGCATGACGCTTTGTGGATGTTGCACTGGCTTCGTTTCAATGACAGATTACGGGAAAAGTTTCGCGGAGTTTTAGACCAATCAGAACGTATGTTACAAAACTGTTAATTATACCGGAAGTAAGCTGTGTCTCTCAATCGCTGAAAATGAATTTACTGAAATAACGCTTAATTCTATGATAACTACATAATATATGAAGTTGTTGATCAAATGACGTCAAATTTAAGAACAACGTCGCAGACGGTCAGCGTGACGTCTTGGCGCATTTTTATCATCGTACGCACATCATGAACAAAATAAAGACGTTTTATGCCTAACGCATTAGATTATGTTTTCGGACTGCGCCGGTGGGGCGTTTCCTTGGTAACTCGACAAGCTGTTGTGACGTTATATGTTGCTCTATCAATTTTTAATGAATATCACCATGTGGATAATCCGAAACAGCAAAATTTGGTACCAAACACTTAAAATTTGGATAAAGAATAAAATGCCTACGAAGAAAGTCTTGATAAAAGTTGATCAACCCTCGTATACATACTTCTATAATTTTACAATCGCTGCCGCAGTGTAGAATAGGGGTGGTACTGATTTTCGTCGGGACATGTTAGATAATTAGATGCAAATGTGAATGGTCAGATTGGGGTCAAACTTTATGCACTATAAGCCATGGTTTTTTTTTTCTCCATTGTCAAAACATGGATAATTTTAACGACTGCATGTAGTTAGTTGTCATACAATTATAATATCTTGATAGTGCCTTCACTATGATCCGGTGGAACACTACCGAGTCAACATTGTTTTAATACAGGAGAACTTTTCAGCCACGTCAAAATTTTCAGATTTTGACAGTTGAGAAAAAGACTATTGATGGATCAATTCCATTCAAGATTATTTATCATATACACTGAACAAAAGTTCTAACCGATCACTTTTCAAATTTTAATTATTTTATAACGGGCCAAAGGATCCTTTTTAAATTTTGCAGAAGTGATTTTTGTGTCATTGTCTACCGATTTGTGGGGAAAAAAATATTTGATACGGTCCGATGCACTCAATTGGTACTTAGGGTGGGGTTTACACATTTTGACACGAAATGATCTTGCAGAGAGTGGTGAGTATTAAATTTCACTTTGCATGAATCCTTGTTAACTTTATAAGTGAAAAAACATAAAACATTGCAGGAATGTCGATGCAGGATCGAGGCGTAGCAAATGGAATGCTGAATGCTGTAGCCTCTATCAAACAGGCGAGTGGCTGTTCATGGAAACATCTTTAAACAATATCCATAAAGTATTGTTGAAATAGAAAAATGCTATAATTTTATTATTTTCAATGTGTTCATCCCTATTTCAAGTTGCATGACACTTTAATCGAGTCTTCTCGACGATCGCAACTTTGGACGATGTTGCAAGGGACCAAAATCGTTTCTGACGCTGAAGACCAAGAACAAAGGTTACAACTCGCCGACAGGATCGACATTCGTGCAATGTTTTATCACTTATAAAGCACAGGGAATTGTCAAGTTACCTCCCTTTGATTTTTCAATCATACCTTTTATATACTTACATACAAGGGGTACAACTGCATTTACTTGACCACTTCATCTAGATTTATTATTTCGTGACTCATAAAAAATACTGATACCCAGGCGGCACTTTAACGGAACAGTTAAATAGATTAAACACAACTCTTGGAGCTATGAATATTAAATGTTTCATAGCGCAGACAATTAATACGATTTAACTATTAAAAACATAAAAAACAGCACAAAAATCTCAACTCGGACAAGTTTGTGCACAGATGAAATCGACAAATCTCGAGGAAAATCGTTTCAATTTCATATTTCAAAATAACATATTTACCCCAATCAAAGAAAATATTTCAGAAAAACAATATTATTGAATAAAAATTTAATAAATATAACTCTCCACCATGACAGAAACACTTGCGAGCCATAAAAAGCGAATTTAACAAACTCTATTCGATAATCAATGTTGTAGCCGGTATCCTTAATTTATTCAAGAAACTTGTAATAATTTTTTTGATTGGTTAATTTGCAAACGAAAACCGCCAAGACTTCCGACTAATTCACTGTATCAAATTTGGAATATTTCGACCTTTTAGCAGTATTTTGGTTGTCTCGTTTGAAAGTAGGAAAAACCCCGTACGGTCCGTCGAATCAGAAATTGTTTAACTGATTAGATTGTTATGTTTGGGACGTATTAGTGAAAATGGATGTGAGAATAATTTTTTTAAGGTTAAATCAGATAAAAAGTGTACATATATTCGTTTTGTTTCATGACAGGTGATAATTGGCACGATGTTTTGTATTTTTATAACTAGTGAAGCGAGAATCACAATCTAACACGGAGTAAATCATGCTGAAAACGTAACATTAAAATTTTGTCAATTTTCATTCTGTTCAACTGTGCACAAACTTGTCCGAATTGAGATTTTTGTGCTGTTTTTTTTATGTGTGTGATAATTCAATCGTATTAATGGTCTGCGCTTGGAAACATTTAATATTTATACCTCAAAGAGTTATGTTTAATTGATTTATTCGTGCAATTAAAGTGCTACCAGGGTATCAGTATTTTTGTGAGTCACAAAATAATAAATCTAGATGAAATGGTCGAGTAAAGGTAGTTGTACCCCTTGTATATAAGTATATAAAAGGTATGGTTGAAAAATCAAAGGGAGGTAACTTGACAATTCCCTGTGTTATAAAGTTAACAAGGATTCACACAAAGTGAAATTTAATACTCACCACTCTCTACACGAACATTTCGTGTCAAAATGTGTAAACCACGCCTTGTGTGCCGATTGAGTGCATCGGACCATATCAAATTATTTTTTCCCCACAAATCGGTAGAAAATGACACAAAAATCACCTCGGCAAAATTTAATAAGAATCCATTGGCCCGTAATGAAATAGTCAAATTTTGAAAAGTGATCGGTTAGAACTTTTGTTCAGTGTAGATGTTGCAATGATTTTAAATTAGTGACCTCATCCACTTGACCATGAAAATCACTTGGGTTCAAGCTAGTGTTGCTATAAACACTATGTACTTTTCAGCCAGTGAAATTTACAACTAATTACTAATCAGGTTTTCCAGATTTATTTTTTTTTCACAGAAAATATACATAAATTATCGTTTTCCACCAACTCTTGGGGCCTTTGAATGTACTGGTTTGGCTGCTTTCTGTTTTGGGGCTGATTTAGCAGCAGTAGTCTGAAAAACAAAATTAACATTTTATTATTAACTTCATTTCAATATCATAAAATAAACAGTTTTTTCTGTATCTGTATGTATCATAGTCTGACAATATCAACCTCAACTTGAACTACCTTATTATAATAATTACAAACTAGTAGTGTGGAGCACTAGTCCAGTGGTAGGACCCACACTCAGGGATTGAGAGGTCCTGGGTTCGAATCCAACTAGGGGCACTGCTAATTTCCTTGAGCAAGAAATTTTACCTGCAATTGCTTCACTCCACCCAGGTGTAAATGGGTATCTGCGAGGGTGGTATAATTCCACTGTGCCAATTTGTCGAATGTTCTAATTAGCGGAGTAAAGGCTCCACAGGGAGAAAGATACCAGTAGCCCAATGACCAGGGTTAATAGCTGCAAAGTCGGTGAACGTGGGTAAGCATGAAACTAAGTCTATAAAATGCAATTACTTTTACTTCGCTTACATTAAATGGTGAGTTTCTGTATGCATGTATACGATTATACATGTGTTTATAACAACTTATGTGACTATAAATCAATTTTGTAAACATGGCATGTTAATTTACTTATAATTTTGGTCTGATTTGTTTTTGGGAAAATGCTTAAGTCTGCAATATTGTGGCACAGTTACCAAGTATTATTCTTATAAAGAAATTAGTTGTTCAGTAAGTGTATTTTTCTGAATGCTTCCAATAAAGTGTGATTTACAAACGAAGACAAAAATAGACAGTAAATACTGAGCTTAATATATTTTTGCATAAAGGCCAAGCTCAGGTTAATATAGTCAGACTGTACCTCCCTTACAACAAGGATTCCAATACACCATAGCTCCAGATTGAAAGAGTCACAGACAAGATTCAAACAAGTACTTATTATCCAGTCTTTTCAAGAAACTTACAATCATGTCATGCTTTTTTTTTCTTTTTTTAACGACGTATTCAACACATATTTAGGTCATATATACGACGGCCAGTTCTTCTTACTATAGGTTTCCTGGACACTTTTCTATCACCAGTACTAACGAACCCTACCACGAGGCCAACAACTCATGTATAGGGTATGACCTACCACGGCCGGACTCGAACCTGCGATCTCCGGATTCGAAGTCAGACATGCTAACCACTACGCCACGGCCGCGGCTACATCATGTCATGTGTATGGTGGAAAATAAATCTCATCTAAATTTCATGAAGGATATGACCACAAATGAATGAAATGATATGATGTCACCAGATTCAAAACATGGAGGAATCCCTTAATAACTGTTAAGGAATTCCTTTGGGATTCATAGGAAAAACAGGCCGTCAAACTCTGACTAAATGATGCTTATGCAGTAAGTTGGTCGGTCTGTTATGTTTAATTTCTAGCATTCACGGTCATATGAGATAGACAGTTCACTTGACCAATTATCCTGGATAATCCTGACTATTCTGTGTTAATCAAATCTTCTAAATAACTTACAACTAAGGCCTAAACTAAAAAATACTATGTTTGCCCTTTACTGACCCTATATTTTTGGTTGGGTCGGTTTTGTAGGAAAAACATTTTTTTCCCCTAAAGCAGAATTATTAGCGTAAAGAAACTACTGGAAAGTGATACGATGAATAGTCCTGTACAATAAAAAAAAACACCACATATTTTTCGAATAAAATTTTTTGAGTCGGCGGCATTTTTTCGGGTTGGTCGGTAAAGGGCAAACAAACTTAATTTAAATTTAGGTCTAAGAGACTGGAATGAAGATTCATGTCTGATTATAAAATTAAGTTGAAATTTTAAAGTTTCCTTGTAATCAATGTGAAATAAATTTGTTTTTATTAACTAAACATGACATTACCTTGTTGGCTTTCTTCTGTGCATCCTTAGCCTTTTGCTTTTCCTTAGCAGCTCTAAAATGACAAAACAGGTTAATATAATTAGTAATAGTACAGTGAAGAAAATCAGGAGGAATTTTGTACTAAAACCTTTCACAAAATTAAACAAGAGCAGTCCACACACATACTCACATAGCTAGACTTATCAAGGTGCTAGTCTAAAAAGTTTAACTAAATCAATATTGACAATTTCGCTTATTGGGATGTGAGTTCAAGTGAATTCTTTCAATGGTTGAAATGCTAAAATGTGTGTGCAGAAAATATTATAATTCAGTCAAAATTCATGCCAGAGTATTGATCTTTTCATTGTAACCCAAGTGGGAAGTGTGATTCGAGTGAATCTCTTATTAGTTTCCTGGGGCGGCAAAATCAATTGTCTGTATTGTCCCAAAGCAAGTACGGACAAGTAGATTTTTCAATAAATTTGTTCTGTAATGTTCATATGGGCAAGTAACTTTACCAGTTTTAACAATTTTAAGATTTCGCCGGCCCTTGTTTCAAAGATACAATTATGTTGCATCTCAAACTATCATCAGTTTTCTGTGGCAAAACTGAGGATTGCCCAACTATCCTCTGAATAGGCAAGCTAAGGATAGCCCAACTATCCTCTTAATAGACAGCCAGTTACATTTTTTACTTGCCCAAAGCCAATGTTTTCTAGCAGTTACAAGTTACTCAAACCCATATATCTGTCATCAGGGGCAATAGGACCTCTAATGTCAAGCCCTAGCAGTGTGATGTGTTTATAAAAAATGGTGACAATTTCTCAAGTTGCAAATTAGTCTAAAAGATTTTAATAAGAATTCACCTGATAGCTTGTTCTCTTTGAGCCTTTCTTACTTCTGGCTTCTGATTTCTCTTGGCCATGATATCATTAAGAGTGGCTCCAGTAATAGCTCTACGGAATTTGGTGGTTCTACGTGTCCTTTTCTTGGTAATTTCCTCTGATATACCTTTCTTCCACTTTCTTCTGTACAAAACAGTCCAATTAATTTTACGAGGGTTTCTCTTCATCATGTGAGAGCTTTCAGCTTTTGAGCTGATGAACTGGAAAACCTGAAAGTAAAGATTAATTTGTTGTAATAAAGTATAAATATAAATAGATCCATCAGCATTTTTTAAAAGTACACAATGTAATAAGGATGACAGAATAGTGGTCTGTACTCTGTAGAAAAAACGAGCCAATTCAGGGTTGCCAGCACCATAAATAAATAAAATTCCCTGACTTTTCACTGACCAAACTTTGTTTTTCACTGACCAAAATGACCAAACTTAAGGTTCAAGTAAAGTCTTTGTTTGCATTAAAAATAGTAAAATGAAAAATGCCCTAACTCTTTCATACTTCCATCAAGAGCAGTGTATTATACATCAAAATGTTCCTTATGAAACATACAATGTGATGCTGGTAATTAATTCAGATGAAACGTTTACCGAAAGATGCATTTGCAAAATTGATGCTGTAAAACTGAAAATACTAAAAGACATTAAGAATTTTTTACCAACTAATCTAACATTAAATTATTTATAGAACATTATAGTTCATATTCCAATGAAGGTACTCCAATATTTATAACCCAAATAAATGTTTAAACAAAACTAAGGTAAATGAAAAACATTTTGACAGATACAAGTGTAATGGGTTTTCACGACCCTGTTTCTACTTTCACTTTAGTTTTTCAATTGCCTTAGTTTTGTTTCAATATTTATTGAGGTTATAAATATTGCAGTACCTTCATTGGAATGTGTACTATAAGGTTCTGTAAAGGAATTAATGTTAAATTTTGTTGTAAATTTTTTTTAATGTAATTTAGTATTTTTATTTATGCAGCATCAATTTTGCAAATACATCTTTTGCTAAATACTTTTATCATAATTGACGACCAGCATCACTTTGTTTGTTTCATAAGAAACATTTTGATGTATAAAACAATACTGTTGGTGGAAATATGACAGAATTAGAGCTATTTCCGTTTTACTATTTTTTAGCAAACCAAGACTTTACATGAACCTTAAACGGCCTCCATTGCCCCATCAGCCGTGCAATCAACCAAATATTATGTTAGTAAACAAATGTTGTTTCTTTCATCACAGAATGCCAATGGTATTCATTTTTACAACAAAAACATGCATTCAGACAATATTTAGGGACAGGTACCCAAACACTCAGGAAGGAGAACTTTGCATTGTTTGAAGACAGTATTGGGAATTTTCAGTCAACTCATAAATGCGTACAGTTTGACTTTTACCAGTCACATTTACTCTAAACTATAAGACATGAATAACTAGTGACTATTGAATGACAAATAAAACAAACAAACGTAAGTTGTTCCTAAACTTTCTCTTCCTTGGTGCCCAAAATGTTTATGAACAAGTAATAGTAATAACAAAACAGTTTCGGGAATCATTTTCTTTTTTTAATTTGGAGGGAAATATCTAAGAAATTTATCTAAGAAAGGGGAAAAGTACATATGATTTTGAGAGGGGATTGGGTCCCATATTCTGCCAAAAAATCCAAATGAGTAACCTGGATTTTTATAACAGATCTACACAAAGCTTGGTAATTTCATGTGTGTGTGTAAAATGGAATTATACATAATAAGAATGGATATCTTTTTATGACAATTCCAATAATTCTATCATTATCGATAAACAATGTAAGTTTAAGCAATAAATGAAGAATCTCAGTATCACAAAACATACAAATGCTTGATATTTAACAACACAAAAGATAGTCTCAACTGAAGGTCAGTATCTATATGCAACAGCTGACTAGAATAATTATCAAAAGCTGAGCAAAAAATATAACAAAAATGGACAAGCACCAAACAACATTTTTAGACTAGTAAACCACTTCCTAAAGTGGAGAACTTTACATATTCCAATACCTTGTAAAATGAAACAAAAATGACAAACACAAGAATCTCAAGAAGAAATTCAGTGGTCAGTAGACCCCAAAACAAATCAGTAGTCAAGATTAACTAATAGCATAGAGAACATGATACATGTCAGAGTGTAGCTCATTATTAGGTGTGAGCAAATATAAGTGTTTTGTTTTAAAAAAAGGTAATTAAGGAGAGTAGTGAACTCTGAGGGCTAGGGTTGCAAAGCCTTTCTGTTTTCAAGTATTTAAGTAATTATATAGATTGTTTGTTATAACAGTTAAAATGTGAGAGGATAAAGAAAAACTCATAAAAAGTAGTTGTTAATACAACAAGACTGTCATTATAGCCATGGAAAATATAAACAAAATCCATTGAAATTATTTTCCCCTGACTTTTCCCTGACTTTTAAGGAAATTTTTTTTTCACTGACCAGTTTTCAAAATTCCCTGACAATTCCCTGACCTTGAAAAAATATCAGATTTCCCTGACTTTTCAAGTCTGCTGGCAACCCTGCAATTAAACGATATTCAAGGATTGTCTTAGCGGAGACCGGTCATAATGTTTCTACAGCCAAAGGAGAATTACCTTTTTTATCAAAGTAAATTTTATGACATTTGTTTTACTTGACCGTTGGAACAAAACAGTCCTTATTGCTTAATCCATAAAGTCGACACTTAGTTTTAAAACAGACAAAGCTGACTTGCTAGCTAAGCAGAACACAAGTTGATTAGCAAGTTCGATTTCCATTCATTGTTCAGTTTCCGTATTTTGCCAAAAGCTCCAAATAAATCAGGATTTAAAAACGAAGACAAAAAATAGACAGTAAATACAAATTTAATATATTCTTGCATAAAGGTAAGGCCAGGTTTAAATACAGACACAATGGATTAATTCTACTAAATAAAGTAGGCTATTTTATATCTTATGTTATAATATGTTAGATAAATGTGTCTGTTAGTGTTTGGAATGGGTAAAGAAATTTTATTTTCGGAAAATATTGAATTATGCTCGCTTTTGTCGCGCAAGGGAATCCGTGCGTGTTTTGCTAGATCAACCTATATGGAAGTCAATAAGACCCTACGTATCAGAAGCAATGTCCAAATGAAAAATAAGTTATGGAGGGTTTTATATATAGGACTAGGCGAGTTTAATTTATTAATACAATAAATTACAATACTACTAAATAAGTGTAGCTGAGGTATAATATGGCACTTGTACACCCTTGCCTTCAAGCTAGCTTTTATGGCGACGTGGTAGAGTGTCGGACAACGACTTGAGAGGTCGTGGGTTCAAATCCTAGTTTGGATCATCATCATGGATTTTTATCGGGTTACATTTGGCGCCCAACGTGAATAACCCACTTAGAATTGTTTGACTGCATCCTTAGATAGTCCCACAGACTATCAAGCTGCAATAATTCGAGGACAAATTCTGTTAAGGAGGGTGTTTGTGTAGCAGAGGTATAATACGGCACTTGTACTCCCTTGCCTTCAAGCTAGTTTTTAAGGCAACGGGGTAGTGTCCACTTACGACTCGAGTGGTCGTAGGTTTCGAATCCTAGTTTGGACCATGGATTTTTATTGGGTTACACAAGGTTAGCTATTTTATATCTCATGTTATTACACGTTAGATAAATGTGTTTGTTAGTGTTTGGAATGGGTAAGGAAATTTTATTTTTGGTAACTATTGAATTATGCTCGCTTTTGTTGCGCATGGGAATTCGTGCATGATTTGCTACATCAACCTATATGGAAGTCGGTAAGAACCTACGTAACAGAATCAATGTCTAAATGAAAAATATGTTATGTAGGGTTTTATAGGACTAAACCGGGACTGATCCAGTGCTGGTAGTGGTTGTCGGCGAGTAAAAGTGAACCAAAATGAAAGAAGTTTTCTAGCAATCACACAAAAATAGTAACTAAATATAATCAACGGTTAATATTTTATGATTCTTAAACATAAATTGAAAATAAAAACGAAGGTATTGTGAATTTAAAACATAAACTTACCCTTCCATCGGTCTTGACAATTTTCTTGCCGTGACCAGGGTATATTTTGAACCCACTGAACGAACACAGTTCGATCCTGAAAAACAAATAACATGGGGATTATATAGTTTATTAAACCCTCTAAACTCTTACATACTTAAATTTCATTTTAGAACGCGACAAAAGCAAGATGTTGACCGATAATTGAACAATTGCACAATAATAACATACTTCATCTTGGAAACCGGAAATGAAAAGGCAAAGGTTTGGTAAAAATATCTATTAATCGCTGTCGTCTATCTCAAGCTTTCCGTGTAAAATGTTATTTTTAAACCGTTTGATTTATCATTGTCCCTTATCCCTATTAATATTTTAGAATGATTTTAGCTATTTTAAGCTTGCTCAATAACACTTTTTTGAATTTTCCAAAATTATCGTAGAAAGTGGTTTTGAGTATATTAGTCCAGTTAGCTCCCTTTGCATTGAAATGGTAACAGGCTTGTACCCGAGAGGACAGTCTTCTGAAAATGGCTGTTGTATGTTAACCAATCGGACTTGCAAAGGAGAGATTTTTTCGAACTTATGAATATGAGCTCGAATATGTGAATGAATTCATTTATTTACAAGTGTTAGATTTTTGATAAAATGAGAAATTATACAAGCAGAAAAATATTGATGCATGTAGGCCTATATATATAAGTGTATGCTTATTTACCGCCGGCCTGAAGGCCGGTGGTATATTGGAGTTGTCAGAATCTGATGTCCATGGTAGGAACAGTTCGTGATTTCTTTTACTTGCGTCCTCCTTTTTTATTTACTAAAGTTGACAGAGCTAAATTGTATTAATTTTTAGTTTTATAGAACTGAAATAAAATTTCGTGCTTGGGGGGGGGGGCATTTTAAAGAACATTTTATCCTTAACTTATATTTTAAGACATTGTAAAATATCTGCTCCCCTAAATCGAGGTTCAGGCTAAAATCACGTACCGTACGTATTTCACGCACGTCTCCGTGAACAGATTTGCTACAGACTCGCGTTTATCATATACGAAGCGCTTTAATTCATGATGAAAAAGTTAATTATTAATTTTGTACTGTCTGTAGTAAGTTTTGATACTGTCTCTGCATGCTGAACTTTTCGGCTGTTACTGTATAATAATAACTGTCTAACTCACTTTCTCATTGAGGCCGCCGTTAAGTCAAAATAGGTTTGAAAAAACGGCAGGACAAGAAGTAATAGATTACTGAATTGTTAAACCTGACGTGTAATCAGGCCCGGATTTACCGGGGGGCACAGGGGGCACGTGCCCTCCCCCCACCTGGCCCCACAGATATTGACTCTCATACAAAGAAAAGGGCACAAAATCGGCACCATCAAAGCAATATCAACACGACTTTTAGATTAATTTTAATATGAAATCATTCATCCGAGCTATTAAAAAAGATAATGATCTAAATTGATACATTCAAGCATCTCAGGGTACCCAGATCGGGCCTTATCAAGCGTTCAAATCATTGATCGTGCAAGTGCATGGTCCCTCTACACACAAACATAGATACCAATTGCTATGTTTAGTGTCTATATTACACATACCTCAACAGTATATTTAAGACCGTCACCAGTGAAATTACCATGGTAACTAGCTAACCCTAAATTTGGTTATTGTGCACTCTCTAATCGTATTTACTAGTGGAAATCATCGGCGTTTCCATAGCAAGTTAGACAGAGAAAAGACGAGGACAGCTAGTCAAGTGCATTTTATACGTCACTACTATGACACTCGAACTTAGTTAATTTCGAAAACATGCACGATCGTCTGATGATTTTTTATGGTATTAAAATTCCGAATAACTTTTAAAAAGTGACATAAATTAAGTATTTATGGAGGTCATCGGCGTTTTTAATAAAAAGTAATAGACTGAGAAAAGCCGAGTATAGTCGAATGAATGTTTGTCATTAAAATGAGTTAATTAATAGTTAGTTAAAATCGGAAAAAAGCGAGCGTTTTATGTTGTTGTTTTTTAGAAAATGTGGGTAAATGAATTAAACTTTCAAGTAACTTTTCAAGAGTGACCTACCCTACAACAAGTTTTCTTACGAAAAACAAGACAAAAATTAATCAGTGGTTAAACATTTTTTTCATCCAATCATAAATTAATAGGCTTGTGTTTCGTTAATTTTTAAATCGTTGCTTTTATTTTATATCATTTTACGTGTTTAAAATACTTGTATTCCTAATGATTTTTTTTCCAAAGGAATCGAAAAATGTGTTTCTTCGGCGGATTTTCACGTTTTGGATAATCCCAACAACCATTCTTGTAAATCCACTAAAACGTCCGAAAAACTCACAACAACGCTGAATTTCAACACAATTAACTAAGCCTCTTATTTAAAAAAAACGTATCATAAACCGGCTTTTTGGATGTTAAATCGGAGAATTTTATCATTGCATTCGGTGATTATATACAAGTTACCAAGTGTATTTTTTTTATAAATTCTCGGCATTTACACGATGAAATTGCTGATTTTTTTGTAAATCAGGATTTTATCCATTCTCGTTCATTGAAAACCTCGGGGTACGAGAATGGGATTTAATAAACCAACAAATTAAATCTAAACGAACAAAACGGGCACATGCATGAAGGGTATCTCAATTATAGCGCTCAATATTTCCTTGGTAGTGCCCAAAAGTGCTTAAAATGTAATGATAATTTACCAAAATTTAGCTTCATTTAATCCTTTTAAAGTGTGTTCAAAAGTGCTCAGATTTACACCTTTGACATGCAAAAAATCAAAATTTTTCCACATCTTCGGGAGGGGATACCCCTCCCGTACCCACCCCAACCGTACTCACCACTAACAACCCCTCTGTATCAGGCCCTGTGATCTAACTCACATGAATGCATTTTCTTAATTTATGAATTTTTATTAAAGCTAATCAATCACATGAATCTGATTTGTTACGCATTGCATCACTTTTCTACAGAAAAAAAGATAATAAACCTAGTTTTAGCTTCATTCAATTTGTTTAAAAGAGCATTTTCAAGTGCTCAGATTTGCACCTTTGACATGTGAAAAACTAAAAAAATTCTATGCCGTCGGAAGGGGGTACCCCTCCCGAACCCACCCCCTGTGCCCCCCCCCCACTTACGACCCTTCTGGATCCGGCCCTGCGTGTTTTTGTATACATTTTATTTATTCTGTAAAGCATTTATATATCATATTTAAAAAGGAGTTTCTCCAAGAAATTACTAATTATCTTCTCTTCTAAACCCTGCAGCGTGTTCAGTAACGACTGTTCGCGGACGTAATGGGTATGGGACAACTAAATCCGAAGACAACTCAACCCGTGCGTAACTCAACTCAAAGTTGGGACAACTCAACCCGTTAGTAGGGGATTGAGTTGGCTCGGGTTGAGTTGTCTTTGGATTGAGTTGTTCCGACACTTCCGTTACGGAACGTTTTGGAACGTTCGGGATAATTGAACAGGCTACTGGTTTAGACTAAAACACGTAGACATGCGAGTACATTTTAAACACAAACGGTCCGTAAGTCTATTTACGGACCGTTTGATAATAACAGAATAACTTTGAGGAACGGTCTATGATAGTGACACTAAAACTGACGATATATAAAGAGAAGAATTATCATACCATGATTGATTATAATTTAATAATATGATAGGTGCTTATATTTTAGTAAACATAAATATATTGATGTAATTGGTGGCCAATAAGCAATGTTTTTTTTTTATAACTTGTAATATTATCAATCGATCCATCTATCTTCCATTAAGTCAAACCCCTAGTGGGGACTTTTGGCGCGTCAACCAACAAGAATATTAATAAGCAATGAGTAAAAGTTTATATAAGTATGAGTAAGTAAGGTTAAAAACAGGGCAGACATAGTTATGGGGAGACATGTTCAAACTGACTGACAGCCAGACTGAACCTGGGACCCGGTATAGGTTGACAACATTAGGAGGTAGGTTGTTCCAATGGAAGAAAGAGTATTTGTGAGAATCGGTTTTTGTTGCTACATTTTGGAAAGCATTTGTGTGAGATTTTCTTGAGGTCCTCTCTAAGGGTTTGACGTAGGTGGGAAGTGGGATGGCAACTTTATTGTTTACGATATTGTGGAGCATGATGAGTCGTTGGTCAATGCGATGGAGGTCAAGGCGTCTACTCTCTAGTGAGGAGAGCATATCAGTTACGTTTGAGGTTCTGCTGAAGGCATGTTTAGCCCAGCGAGCAGCTCCACGCTGTACATACTTGAGCGGGTCGAGATGGACAGCTGTGTGTGGGGACCAAACAGTAGCACTGTGCTCCAACCGCGGCCTGACCAAGGTCTAGTATGCAGTAGATTTTAACTTTTCTGAATGTTTTTTTAGGTTTCTGCGGAGGAATGATTGGGTCCTGTTTGTTTTGAGCGCCACATCATAAATATGTTTATTAAAGGAGAGGTCATTTGACAATTAATACCAAGGTACTTCGCAGAAGACACTGTCTCTAATATTGTGTCATGAAGATTAATTTGTGTTGGTATGGTGGATTTTCTTTTAGTAGTTTGGATGACTTGGCACTGAGATGGATTAAATTTCATGTCCCACTTTTTCCCCAATGTTCAAGATTGCAGAGGTCTTGTTGCAGTAAACTGGAATGTTAGGGCACATGCTGAGTTACATGTATATGAAGAGCAGTGTCGTCTGCGAAAAGACGTACATTAGAGAACTGTACATGGTTTGGAAGATCATTTATGTATATGAGGAATAGGAGCGGTCCAAGAACCGAGCCCTGGAACACACCGGAAGATACAGGTATGGTGCTCGAGTTGTAGCCATTTAGAACTACTGACTGTGACCTGTTATCAAGAAAACTCTTTATCCACTTTAGGTTAGGGCCTCTAATTCTATAGTGGTGTAATTTATGAAGAAGTTTCTCGTGATTGACCATATCAAAGGCCTTTGAAAAGTCAAGAAGAACAAGATCAACTTGGCTTTTCAAGTTTACAGCCTGAAGTATGTCTTTAACGAACATGAGGAGTTGGGTTTGACATGACCTCTTTTCTCGGAATCCATGCTGTAAATAATAGAATATACTTGACTCGGTAAAGTGTTTTGTAACACTAGTGGATGTTATGATGTGCTCCAGGGTCTTACACAAGATATACGTCAGAGATATTGGGCGATAGTTGACTTGGTCTGACCTAGAGCCTTTTTTGAATATGGGGGATACGTTTGCCATTTTATAGATAATAATTAAGTTATAGACACTTTATAAAACCTCGAATATATTTCTATGAATTGCAGGAACATTTCGATCTCTGTTTCTCATTATCTAGCCTCTGATACTAATGAACTAGCTAAAATGTTTTGTCTTCTATGTCACGTTTTTACAGGCCTGGACTGCCTTGGGTACTGACGGAGTAACACTTATATGAGATAACATACAAAGCATATTATCGTCGTGGTTCAGGTGACCTTTTCTCATCATAATATTCATGACTAAATTGATATGATACGTAACTTGTTTACATCGTCTATGTCCTGCAATTTGAAATGAGCCGTCCAATCGCAGACTGAGAATTATACCGCTGTTAAATTAGCTTGCAAACCTTCTTCTAAAAATAGAAATTGCGAAATCAAAACGTTATTAATAGTGTTTCGTCTAGATGAAAGCTACGCATTGATTGGTCGACACAAAGTTCATCTCGACGTGACCTTCCACGGTGACAGTAGAGATCCTGTACGACAATGCTCTACAGGATATCTGTTTACGGAGATTGCTATGTGATACACGCATATGGACTCTGTGAGTTGTTTAATACATTATGGAGAATGCCTACATAAGATATTGCATGAACATATCAAAATCAAATTTTGCCGAGTTTCTGCAGTTATAAACAAGAAGAGAAACTATATGTTAAGAAAATAATCGCATTTAGAAATTAGTTGACTGAAATATTTTTAATTTAAAATCAGGGAATACTTCCACCATTTTTGGCAATTAAACACAAGCAAAGCTGTTTACGTTTTTATATTTTTAAATTTTATTCATTTGACAATAACGCATACATTAGCCCCTTTGATTTGAATACTCGATATGTGTTTGATAATCCCCGGCGAACATAAAAAAATAGACATCTATCTTTATCGGTCATGAATGCATGAGTACTGTAGTAAGTATTTAAATTAGGGGGTTAAAGTAAGCGCCACTGACAATGGTGTACAATGTAGCAATAACAACACAGGGGTCCAAAAGTTTCTTTACAGGTGTATTTTGTCATATTTACTCTTCTTTTTTCATTGAAAAAATATTGCAGACACATTATGTTTATAATTAATATTTTATATTTATAATAGGCCTACATAAGATATCATAATTGATGGTTCATGTTAAACTGTTTATGAGTTGTGAAACTAATAACTACATGTAAATTATATCAAAGGATACTTCAAAACATCAAAATGTAATATCTGTAAAAAACTTTTTGGACCCTAGTGTAAATAGTTTGTATATAATTATATTCGTTATATAAGCAACTGCATGAACGATCTATACAGTAACCAGTGTTATATGAAGCACAATCTCATATACAATGTATATGTATACGTTCAAAAGTTCATGTATACATACAATGTAAAGAGGAGTCGCAAATCAAATACCAATTTTTTACGAAAACTTATTCGGTCGTTGTAAGATAAAGAAACTCAGTAGTGTACGATTAGGCCATGCCAAATTGGAAGTTTGTTAAGCGTCAACTCAAGTTTGACAAACCTAGGTACCTATTCACAAAAACACACAAACCGAAAACGAAAACGCATGTCTTTCAAGCTAGTATGCACACAAATACTCGTAAGTACTCGGTAGTAAATGAATGATTATGACATTAATGTGAGATTAAAGTAATTCTATAAAAAAGTATATACAGCATACACATGTACATTTTCATTAATCAAATACACAGAAACAATGAACTATCAGTATTTCTTGAGATAAATCTGTTATCGAATCCCGGAACAACAGAATTATTTAAGAAAATTTCTCCAACATTTTTTTTTGATTGAGGACTCTAAAACCTACGCGCACGCGGACGCTTAACAAAATTCCGGTATGGTATAGCCTTATTTATATAAAGCTCTTGATTTGTAAGTCGAGGCAGTTCAAAACATGAATCCAAATATCGAGATATAATTTGGAGGACCAAAGTTGATGCATTAATGTCAAAACGATGTGTTCATAGGAATAGACAGTTCGATATTGCGTAATTTTGACCTCGAATTAAATTTAGACACTAATAACACTATAACATTTCATATCTTTCAAATCAATTCTTTTGAAACGATGTGACCTTTTTCGAGTTGGTGGGCTCAAACGGAACATATTTGATGATATCTTATTCTTAAATAAACGAATCAAAACAATGCTATTTTAAATGGTTTGGCAAGTTGACTCAAAACGGCAGAGACATTTCAAAACATACCCCACATATATATCAGTTTACATTCTCGAGAATGATCAGTTTATAGATTTTCGTCTGCTTACAAAATACCCAGACAATTTACATCCTTAATTTGTTAACCCACACACAACTGAAACACAGATATGATAGATCTATACGGGCTTAAATAGATCGCGTACTTTCCAAGTTTCAAAATGTATAAATTGTCAGTTTGCGATTGGATTGTAACAGTTCATTGGTTGCAGGCAACGAGACAAGCGGGTTGATGCTCATTGAATAATTGCAATACCACATTAATCCAAACCATTTCCAGTTTTAAGCAAATTGCGGTAAGTCATTATCTTCATTTTCCTTTATGGTTTTCAGTTATTTTATTTTGACTTTGACTCATAATAATATATCGCATGTGTATGCATTTTTGTCGTATTTATCTGTAACTGTATTAGTATATTTGTGTGTTTTATATCTATACTGTATATATGTTATGCTCTTCAAAAAATGGAGGAAATAAATAAAATATATACAGATGATAAGGTGATCGATTTTTACAACCTAGTACGATTCAATTGTATTTGATTTGGACAAGTTGTGAATCATAATAGTATTAATACATACATTTTGTGTATTAGTTTTATTGTACGTGCAGTTTATAATAAAATTAAATGATATTTTTATTTCAATTTTTGCTGCGCAAGGTAATATGTGTTAGTTAACAAATTCAAAATTGTCGTTTTAGACTAAGAGACGTGAGACGGAGTGAGAAAATTATATTATATGTTTTTATTATTACGGAATATTAATTAAACGAAAGTCTGTGCTCGTCATTTTTATTTACTGAAATGGATACAAAGAGGATCTGCTAAAGACGTTATATACAAATAATTAAGTTAAATCCTTAGGTAAAAGACGACTTAGTCATTTTTTGTGTGTTCTTTTGTTCATTCAATTTTTGCCCGAAGTTTGATATGATCAGAGTAAACCCATTTTGGTAAAGTAAATAAAAGTATATGGAATATGCATTGCGAGTCAGGGACCAGAATTAACACTCGCTATATCACCGATTTCGCCTAAAATTTCTTATGGGTGACCAAAGGGGTTGACATGATTGTCATGCAGGTGATTGAAAATGTGACTAAATGCTAGGGATGGGTATCGCCAGAAATTTCGTATTGCGATATATTGCGATACCAAACATCGTATTGCAATATGTATTGCGATATATTGGGAGTTTAGAACATAAGCTTTTGTTCAGCACCCATGCTTGTATTTTACTGACAATATGAAGATTCAACACAATTATACATTGTGGAAGCTTTATTTAAGCTATTGCAAACATTTAAGACTCAACTTTTGTCCAGTAAAATAAGTATTATTACAAATCATACTTTAAATCGAATGTTCCTTTGCGACACTATGCTGATAGGCTGATAGTGTCAGCACGCCAATTGTGAATTATATATTAAGCATTAACCCATTGCCATATAGAGCTTCCTCTGATTTGCCTACTGCCAAATAATAGGTAAAGCATCCACTGTACACTGTATGCATGGAGGTATACTGAGAAGTGTGCACGTTTTGCTTAATACTTAGTTTTATAGAGATTAAGAATGATTTGTAGCTAGTTGTTTTTTAAAACAATAAGGACAAAAGATGTAGGAAACAAAATTTCCTGTTCATTGATATATTTCTTATACAACTTATTGAAACAATTTAAACATTTCAAAGGGTGTGTTAAACACGTTGTAGAAGAATTTCATAGATTCTAATAGCTGGCATTAGTTTAAGAGACTGTTTTCAATTATTTTCATATTTTAAAGTAAAGTTCTAATACATGTGTATATAGATGGACATAACTGATAAGTCTTAAAGGTGTACGCGTTAGGCAGACGATATAGATATAGAGGGAAAAGGCGTCAACAAAGGATAAGAGCAAAAAAGCGGACGCGTACAAAATAAAAAAAGTTAAGATTGAAATGAAATATTAATGATGCCAACTAACTTTCACGAAAACATATATTGTTTTAGTATCTAACTCAATGCCAATTCATAAAAAAGATATTCATCAGTACCACACCCTACTTAATGTTAAAGTCGTCACAGGTAGATATGTCAATACTTTATACTAGACCTTTATGCTAAAATAGATTTAAAAGAAACCCAAAAATGAAATAAATTCCGGTCAAATGCGTCCACAAGTAATGCAAAACAGGTTCGAGTATGCACTATTAGTCTATTAGATTAAGAGTAGAATATCGCGATATATTGCGGGACTATACCGGTACGTATTGTGTTTGAAACGTATTGCATATACCGGTATTATCGCGCATCCCTACTAAATGCATGCATTTACCTGTATATTGATGCTTGCTGGCTGTTTTCAGATGATTGTACTCATGTCCCATATTATTTTGAGTTATGTTATATATAGAGACATATTGACTATTAAAATTAAATGTGCATAAATCAATTTTAGCTACATGTATATAGAAGTTTAAGCACAGCAGTATGGAAAGCCAGGACTGTTTTATACCGCTCTTTACCTATTAGTTGATCCGTTCGTGCTTTTCTCAACAAATTGTGAAAATCACAGTTTTGGGCCTTAGAATTGTCTGCCCCTGAAATAGTAGTTTTTGGTGGTTATTTCAATGAAAGAATGCGGTAATACATGTATGCGCATGTCCTGGGACACATTTTGAAGTGAAAAGCAGAGAAAAAAAATCCGGTCAAAAATTGACATTTCCCACAGGTAGCCGCCTGTGATGAAATGCCATTTTTTAAATGGACCAAAAAGTTCTAATTCTGGTGATGTTTTTTGTCAGTTTTTTTCTCTCTGTGCGATTAGAACATTAGAAACATAGGTTTCCGCGACACTGCGTATAAATAATTGGTAAATGGCTCTGATTTCTGTCATGTTTATAACAACATGCATGCAGATGCAGTATTTTTTTTAAGAAAAATAACCTTGAACTATTTATGAATTTGAACGAGGGTATTATCAATGTTGATGGGTATTTTGATATGAATCCATATGAATACATTATGTGCATATGTAACAGATATTTTGATGAGTAATCATGTTCGACTTTTACACAAAATGTTATAATGACCTCATAATATATTCTACAAATGCACACATTTAGACCACAACAAGTTGATCATATGTTCTACGGATTTTTCTGGGAAAAAAATGGGGCGAGCGAGCGAAGAATTTTTTAAAAAAAAGTCTTTATTCACTTGCTTTATATAGCGGTTTGACCAAATTTTTATGAGCGAGCGAGGAAATAAAAATATTTTTTTGTAAAAACTGTCAAAATTAAGGTGCGAGCAAATCCATAAAACATATGATCAATTTGTTGTGGCCTTAGACGCTACTAGGTGTGGTTGCGTACTTTCAATTGATATTTGAGATTGAATACTATATTCGTATCATGAATATCTAGGTTCATTTAACGTATACCACATTAAATATTCTCAGATGTAAACAGGTTATTATAATTTATAACTAACCGTTTTGAGCGATGATTTGCATTTAAGAAACCAACCGGAATCTATATATGGTGGTGGTGGGGGGGGGGACATACCACGTTACCAAGTGCTCGAGTGCCTTCTGTGATCTGGTTGTGTACATACACTTTTACAGCAGAATACATTAACAATCTACGCAGATATCAGCGTTATGAAATTCCAATTCGAAATGTCACTGACCGATTTGGGTACCACGGTACCTGGCCAACCTCCGTAAACAGATATCCTGTAGAGCATTGTCGTACAGGATCTCTAAGATTTCAATGGAGGGTCACGTCGAGATGACCTTTATGTCGACCAATCAATGCATAGCTTTCATCTAGACGAAACACTATTAATAACATTTTGATTTCGTAATTTCTATTTTTAGACCAAGGTTTGCGAGCTAATTTAACAGCGGTATTTTTTTACAGTCTGCGATTGGACGGCTCATTTCAAATTGCGTGACGTAGACGATGTAAACAAGTTTCTAATCATAACAATTTCGTCATTAATATTACGATGAGAAAAGACCACCTGAACGTGACCCTCGTTTGAAATCGGCCAGATTTAATTAGCGAGTAGGCGAGCGGAAAATTTAGATCGGGTTTTAATCTGATTGAGACCTGGCAGGAATTTCGGCAATGTAGATGGGGAAGTGTGTGGGTTGATAAGGAACTATTCAGTTGTATGAAAATTCCACGATCAATTAAACCATGTTTTCAATATGAGGAATAGCGTGGGATTCACCGAGCTTAATAATTAAAAATGTAAATATCTTTTTTGTTATTCAATAAGAGGTCAATCAAACGATTTGATCAGTACGTTTTAGAAATGCTAATAAAAGCTTTAATTGTGCAGTAATAATGTCTCGTGAATCTGATATGCAGAGGCTTTGAAGATCTATGCACAGGAGCTTGACATTCTGTATTGGGATTTTTTTTCAAACTACGGTACAGAATGTCAAGCTCCTATGATTTGTGTTTTTATTTTGTTATATCGAATTTGCTTAGTTATATATGTTTCTGGTTTGCTTTTTTGGATATAAAATTAACCTGTTTAAGAGGTAGTTTTGTATTTTGATTGAATATTTCTCTTTTTACCGCGTTTATTTATAACCCTCATTCGGAACGCCTCGACCATTCGTTGAATGAATAATGAATAATTATTCCTTGTGAATGGCCGAGGAGTTGCGAATGTATAAACGCTAGTATTATGCTATGGATCGTCCCAAGCACACCAGGCGACAGATTTTTTTTGTTCATGAAAATAGCCAGCGTGTTCTGATACTCAGATTACTCAGAATTCAGTTAATTTAATCATGTTTCTTGTTTCGTTTCTAGGAATTGTATTGTAAGTATTGAACCAAATGTTAAGAAATAAGCTAAAATTCTAGATAATACATTAAGCATTAACCAATAAGGTTTCACCAGCCCCTATGTTGACATTATCAACGGATTGAGTTCTGACTGGCTGTTTTATTTACCACGATATAGAAGTATTTTATTTATAGATTTTTTTACAACGCAGACGACAAGGGACGAGTTATTTTATAAATACACTCCATAAGGAAATACGTACTTCATTTAGTAAGGACAGTAAGTGAACAGACTGGAGTTTAACATTAATTTACGTGCGTAAAAAATGAAAAATATTCATCTTAATGTATTTTTCTAGTCAAACTGGATTAACAGTAGGTTAAGTTATAGGATGACTGTTTTATGTAATGAAATAGGAATCTAAAACATTATAAATGTTTAAAATTTATTAAGACAAAATCAATGGTTTTACTATGTGCTTGTTTAGCAGTATAATGTTATTGGTGTTGCATCATAGGTTATTTCACAAGGCGTGTTATTGTTGTCGTCGTGTGAACTACCATTAAATATAGCATAGAAATATGCTAGATAATTCTTAGATATGCAATATTGGATTTTAATATGTTGTACATTTTGAGTAAGTATAAGTTATATTTTGAAATATTTTTGATCTATGAAATTGATGATTTTTGAATAGGGAGTTGCTATGTTCTAATTTAAATGGCATCTCTTAGGTCTGAATCAGTGAAAATGGATTAAATAATGATTTTATGTATTACTATTAGATATATGCTCTCGTACATAACATATTCTAGATTTAAATACTTTTCATGTATAGTGTGCATATTTAATAAAATTGTATTTCACTGATAACAATTATATGCGTACGCACGAAACATCTGTTACCGACGAATTACTCATTTGTATTGTGTAGGCTTATGTATGCGTATAGTTATCAAAGTGATAAATTTATATTTAAATAATCTTGGCTATATGACATATTATATGTGTGTATACATATTAATGAGTATATGTATTATGTTTTGATCTACTTGTTGGTTTAATACATATCTACGTGTTGACGATGGCCTTTACTTAACTTTAAGTGTTAAGATGACTGGTGCGTTTAACATTAACTCTCAGTACGATAAGTTTCGTATATAACATGGTTACATTAAGTTTAAGTGAGGGTTAAAGTCTGCTGCAAGACCTTAAACATGTCCAGCCGACTTTACAATTTTGACGATAGTCCCTGATCGTTGAACTAGAGCAACTTCAGATGGAGATGGACAGTTGAATAAGTTTTACTCAAGAAAATTAACAGTGCCCCTAGTTGGGTTCGAACCCAGAACATCTTTATCCCTAGCACGCGTTCTACTACTTGACCATTGCTCCTAGCACAGGAGCTTGACATTTTATATCATACTACGAAAATTCCCCTCCTTCATATAATAAAAACACGTGTTTTTTCGTAGTATGATATAAAATGTCAAGCTCCTGTGCTCCTAGTTTCTTATGCCGGGAATATACAGTTTAGCTGTTAGTCGCCATTAAAAATGTCTATAGATAACGGAATTTGGAAATAGTATACGTTAAGATTCAATATTGTCTAGGTGTCCAATATAGAGAAGTTTTAAGTGATTCTAAATAGATAAGTAGAATTAGCTATAACACCCTTAAATTAATATTGTCACCGTCTTTGCATGCGATGTAAGTTAACCGTATTATTTGAATATAGAATGTACTATTTTGTATAGAATTCACTACACTCACTTGAACTATACAGTCTATTTTTAGAGATTTCATTGCTATATGATACGTTCCATATTTACATAGTTCATTGACATGGGTAGATTGCAACGTAGGTTTCAGAAACCTCAACTTTTGATACGTAACACAAAAATGACGCGGACAATTACATTCGGTCATGCACAGTTAGATTAAGCGCAACAATATGCAGTTGTCTTGTTGTCAACAATATCGGAGTGGTCAGTATCAAGCAGTGTTGCCCTTTTGGACCCTTGTCCAGGCAGCGCTAATCAAATTTCTTACATCACAATTATGTATATAGAAATGGCAGCTGTGATTTTATGCTGATAAACATGTGCCTAATTAACGAGGAAACAATAGGGTTAAAATATTTTATTTGTTTAAAATTAACCCTCTAATTGCCAAATACCCTGTTACATGTACACATATTAGCTATGCTAATACTTTTAGTATCTATATTATTAAGTGAATAGGAATAATGCAGTGTGTTTGCGGGACGATACCCCGTATAATGTACATGCTGTCAAATAAAAATCAAAGCGCTGATAGCACTGCCCGTTTATGTGTCCAACGTGGAAAAAAACTGCGTAATATTGTCTGATATTATTAACAATGTTATTATTTTTTCACGCGTAGGAGTTGCGCATAAATCTGACCGAATGAAATTGTCCGCGACAATTTTGTGATACGTTTCAAATATGTGGTTTCTAAGATTTGTGTTGCAAGCAACCCATGTCAACAAGAATATGGATGAAGTAATCCAGTACAAAAACAAAGATAAGTTCCTCGATCAAAGTAGGTTAACACAATATCACACCACTGTAGACTCTTATTTCTTAGTACTTGTGGACCAGGAAGCAATCTCAAAAGTCATTATTAGAAGTTATTTTCTGGCGTATGCTTAAGATATTGGTGTCATTCGAAAGAGTTAAGTCTTAGCTACATGTGTCTATGCTTGTATAAATCTATTAAACAAAATGATTTATAATGTTGAAACTGGCTACTATAGGGGTGTAATGGTTAACCGATATACCGGTTAATATTGCAATACGAATTCTGACGGTTTTTAACCGGTTCGTTTTTACATGAACCGGTTTTTGTAGTTATGTGTCGTACTAATTGTTTATATCGGAATCTAAATCTAAATATTTGAATAAATGTAAAAATGTATTGAAAACTTGAAATTATCTAATTGTGCTTTAATATGATAAACAATTCGTCAAATGAGACAATAATTTTCTTCGAAAGTCATTTTCAAAATAAGTATTTTCTAACATATAACCCATTTTTCACAAGTCATTGGAATATATGAATAATACATTATTTAAAGAATACGTTTGCCGAATGCATGTGCATTGCTTCATGCTTTGCATGTCTACTAAAAAACCGTTACATATTGCAATATATTGCAATACGGGTCTTGCATATTGGCGATGATATTGCTCTATATTGCAATATATTGCAATACTGTTTTTAACGTATTGTAACACCACTACTGGCTACTAATTGAACTTCAGTTAAAATATGTATACATGTGTCGGACATTTTTGATTGGGAACCTTGCCAGACGTCTGAACAAAAAACTCAAGACAGAGACACGTCATCGTGATTAAACAAAATATTCCGATCAGTTGCAATGTATCAACGAAGCCAAAAATAGACGATGAATTCAGTGTATAACATATCATATATTCATGAAAAAAGGCCAAGGTCAAGTTGATATCGTTTGACTATGTACAACTAAACAGAAAAAAGATTACATAAAGCTAATGAAATAAGATATCTAATGTAAAGATTATTTGATTAAAACACTATCTAAAATCCTCCTCTCGCTTATACTCGCTAGTTATGACAGCGGTCTATAGGATATATGTTTACTTTGACTGATGTTAGGAAGCACAGGTGACAGACTCAATTTTTCCTTAGTCGAGTCGTTTTTGTGAGCTTGGTGACGAGTTAAAAACTACAACCGTTGAACAGGCGTTAGAGACCTTTTCTCTATATATACTATAATAAGGAAAAATTGAGTCTGTCACCTGTGTTTGGAAAATGTTTAAATTAACATGAAATTAACATCACATATTTCTCTTGTTATACCTTTGATGAAACCAAAAAACAAACAAACTTGAGTTGACGTCAACTAAGATACAGTTGAATAAATTGTGTATTTCATTGCCAAACGAGTGCAAATAGATTTGTACAAGAAAGAGACCTTGAGATTGGATAATTAAGTACAAACTCCCCGCAGCGGTTATTTCCCTTTATTAAATAAATAACCACTGCCACCACAAGTAAATTCGTCCCTAAGAGAGCCGATTATTTTTTTATCTTTTTTTTAGCATTTCATTATTTTCTAAAAATTGTGTCTTCTTGTAGTAGATTATGATGTTCAAAGTACATAAAGATAAAGAATAATAGCTTAAATTCTCAAGTATCAAAGCGTGTCGTAAACACTGTGAGGAGTTTGGGTGTTTTAATAGCGATCGCTATTTTTTGTCACTTGGTATAGTTCTATTACATTAACCTGTCACAACTTAAATAATTACACGGTCTCTGAATCTACTATTTATAACCCTTTTCGAACTTGTTATTTCCCCGATATTCAAAATCGTCGCATATATAGTTAGATTATCAATAATTAATACGGATTGGTGGCTCAATGGTTAAAAAGAGGTTAAATAATAACACATTCAGTGACCGTGTAATTATTCAAGTTGTGACAGGTGAATGTAATAGAACTATATTACTAGTGTCACATGATTTATGTGTTGGAATTGGTTAAGTAGCAAAGCGTGACGTACATGTAAGCACTGTGAGAAGTTTGAATTAAGTATATGTACATGTATTTAATATTCATGCTTGGTTGGTTTTCAGCGCGATGGCGACAGGAAAATACATAAAATTATTTTCTCTTAAAATATTTTCCGTTTGCACAGTATAAATTAATATATTCATAAGTTTAGTTGTCTTTTCCATCATGCATAAATAAAACTATAATCATAGGCGGATGTAGCGGCGGGTCAGGGGGTCCGGACCCCTCTAGAATTTCCAAAATGTACCTTTCCATTAATGTACTTATTGACGGTAAATCATTTTTAAGTAGCATGAAGTAATTTTTCTCGGTGCTTAACATAGATTTAATGGTTATGTAGTTTTTATTATTAAGATGTTGCATTTTTCTCCAAAATATGTACAATGTGGTTGTGGTTCGTAAGTTTGGACCCCCCCCCTAGAAAAAGTTCCCCCCCCTCGAAAAAAATCTTGGATCCGCCCCTGATAATAAATCATAATATTTAATCTTAGGCATGGCATTGATTTCCGTGTCTTAAGTTTCATTCTCTATACGTTAGTAGTAATCATGTTTCCTGTTAAAAAACAAGAAACCGTCACCAGGTTATCTGGTTACAAGCTCAATCTGAGCCCATCGCGTTGATTGTGGATTTTGTCAATTTCTTCCTATTACTTTGAGGTCTCAAATTGATGGATTCAAAAATTTATCTTCGGGCAGACGTCCATGTTTTACAATGTGGTTGACCTTTGAACAGAAATTCTATTGGGTGCGACTTAACGTCGTTAAAGACCTGTTAGTCGGGAGAACTTTTTATAGGATACATTAGTCATTACACCAAAAACGATGCCATTTTACACTTTTATTGAAAATTTGGATATTGATCCTCGGCCAAAGCTTGGTGCGCTTTATGTTAAGTGAATGAAATATTGATAATCACGAAGGTCTTAAAAGAAATAAGGAACCTTAGTCAGTTATTTCCCTTTGTATACTCATCAAATAGGTAGGTCCAATTAGTTGGATTACTCGGATTTTACCCTTACTTTTCATTGTCAATTTGCCAAAATTAATCTTAAATAACCCTTTTGTAAATCATTTAATTTGTTTGAAATTCAAGCTAAATATTTTTAGGGTAAAGAACTATTTAAATTACATCACTTCTGTAAATATCTTTATCAAAAAGAAAGATATTAGATGAAATATTTTGTTATCCTTACATAGGAATTCAATGATAAAATCCGTGGATTCCAACTGTAAGGAACTATTTCCAATTGGATTGCTTTAGATTTTTTCACGGAAAGATAACTGACTAAAGTCCCTTATTGGTTTGAGAAGTAAGACTAAACAACTTCACAGATTAAGGTATTAAATGAATAATAAAAAAAATTATGTCACAGTCCACATATAGGTTATTGTATATTAGCAAACATGATAAATTATAGAGTTGAAACTATTTGATATAAGGTTTTATTTATGATGTTTGATTTACTTAACAAAAATCTACACAGGGAGACGTTTAGGATGATTTAAATAGAAAAATGACACTGTAGTAGTACGTTATATGGTGCCCTATTACATTTGTGACAAAGCAATTATATACGATCACATTGCACGTTTGTGGTATTATTTATATGGAATCTGAGTTTAGTGAGATTTAGGCAGGCGTCAAAACGCATTGAGCAATTTCAACTAATCGATAGTTGAAAATTATGAATAAATGTTAAACATGCTGTGACCTTTAATCATGTTAAATCTATACATATATTCTTATTAATAACCAAAAAATTTAATAAATAGTTCATTCACTGACAATGTTATGTAACGTGTGTCAAGTAACAATGTCTGTTTGGTGTTCTTTTTTGTACTATTTATTTAATGTAGAAGGTTGTGGTTCAACACGTGGGTACCTTCTTCATTATTCTTGTGATAAAACTGTTGTAAATTGGTTTTCACCAAATATGTTTTCAACAATGCACGAAGACGTTATTAATATTATCATAATTAATTTATAAAAATAACAAACAAAAATATTATTAACATTATTTTTATCGTTAATGATATTAATAATAATAATAATAATAATAGTAATAATAATAATGATAATAATGATAATGATAATGATAATTAAAATAATAATAATTATAAATAATTGCATTTTATAGTCTAAGTTTCATGCTTACGCACGTTCACCGACTTTACAGCTATTACCCCTGGTCATTGGGCACTGGTATCTATCTATCAATCTCCCTGGGGAGTCTTTTACTCCGCTTATTAGTGCAGCCGACAATTTGGCGCAACGGAATTATACCACCCTCGCAGGTACCCATTTACACCTGGGTGAAGTGAAGCAATCGCAGGTAAATTTCTTGCTCAAGGAAATTAGCAGTGACCCTAGTGGGATTCGAACCCGGGACCTCTCGATCCCTAAGCGGGCGTCCTACCACTGGACTACTGCTCCTATAATAATAATGATAATAATAATAATAATAATAATAATAATAATAATAATAATTATAATTATAATTATTATTATTTTTATTATATTTTTGTTATTATCATATTATAATTATTATTATTATTATTACCTTATAATTAGTATTATTATCATTTTTACTATTATCATTTAAATTATTATTGCTCTTGTTTTTATTATTATTATTATTATTATTATTTACATGCACCTACTTCATATTTTTGTATATCTCTTAGTATTATCTTCCATGTATAAATGTATAATCCATGTTTTTGCACAGCTTTCTTTTTTAGGTATGTTTAATTTTCTTCATGTTCAATTTGTAGTATGCAAATATGTTTTATGTCAAAGACATTAAATTGTCGAATTTACGAATAAATTGTTTTCATCATTTTTATACGAATATTCTGAATGTATATACATGTATGTATGTGAATATTGAGTATTATAAATAAATTTGAGCAGAACTCTGAAAAATAGATAACAGCTATGAAGCAAAATCCAAGAAATAATAACTCCAAACCTTAATTTTGTTCTTATTTTTGAACTGCCACAGTCTTATAAGCTCCTTACTTGTCTTAAATCAACAACAGGAACATGTATGAGTTTTTTCCCATTTTTTAGCTTTTCATTCTGTGACTGTTTAGCATTGGTTTGACTGTTTGAAAACTCAATATGGGATATATTTCATTTTCTATAAATATATCTCACACACCTCTTGCTAGATACAATAATGAGTCATCTCAATTTTTTACTTCAAATTTCCTTTCTTAGATATGACTGAGTAGATTTAACTCTTAAGTGAACACTTCATTGTTTTACTTGGTATGGAAGGGGTTTTCACATTAGAAGTACTTCCTGGTAACGTTTTAACCCAGATACAACTTTGATTTCATCCATAATTTTATTAAAGGAATTGCATGAATGGAATTTTTGAACGCTGAACAAATACAATTGTTTATTCAAGTTCAATTAACCGCTGTTAAGTCTTTAACAATGAGCTTCACCACTTAAGGTGGTCGCTCCCTTTTCCGGTCAAATATAATTTTGTTTTCATGATTTAGGATACATAACGAAACGAAGACATCGCTCCATTATATGTGGTTTGCAAAACAGAAGAAAAATCCAAGATGGCCGCCAATCAGATATTCTCTGTCACGTCCGCCAATAATCAATCTTGCAACAAAGCGTTGTGTTTTAATGTTCTATTCGTCACTGCCGTGGCCACATACGAAATACAGCTGTCCTGTATATATATAGTTAATTTTAATCAGGCAAATATGCATTTTTTTAAATCACGAATGTTTTGCTAGTATGAACGCTGTAAAAGGACATCAGTTTGGAAGCTACATGTTAAGTACATGAGACAGCAGGACCAATAAACATTCGGAACTCGGAATGGTCGAGGTGTTCCGTATGAACCAGTATGGAGGCGGATTTCGTGGTACTGGGAGGGGCTTAAGAGTGAGTTTCCAATTTAATGTGTTGATTAGGTTTTTTTATTTAACAATTAAGGTAATATCTTGTGTTATCTTGACATAACATTAGCAAATATAGAGGCTATATTTAGAGCAGACAAGTCCAGAGGCACCAATAGGACACCAATGATTTTCAGAGGGGGAAGGGTATTGCTGATAGTTCATACAGATAATAAAATATTCGTCTAATCAACTCGGTTTAAACTCAGTCAAATGTAAAACATAAACATTAAAAGAATGTTTCAATGTCTTAACTTCCCTACTTTTGACTATGTTGACTAAATATACTCTTGATGATGATTGGATAATACTTTTTCTTGACCAATCAGAATAGAGAAATCATATACATGTAGTGTTACTGAAAGTTGAAATTTACGTCGGAAATTACTTTGCATAGTATGGTAGAACACATTGGATTTTTTACATTGAGTATGATGTGAAAATGTTAATTATAAAAATATTGACTTTTGGTTTGTGTGTAAATTTATGCAATGTTTGTATACTTCATATATATATTGTTGGACCCCCACTGTTAGTTTTAAATTATTCCGAGGAAGGGAGTGACGTATTTTCATTCATCAGGTAATGACTATAATATATTTATGTTATATAATAGCTATTTTAACTGTTTTAGATTTCTATTATCGTTTGCAAATAGATATATAAAATATATGACTGATGGTTTACACTTTCTAAAAAATAATACAATTTATTGTGATTGAATGACTCTGAGCATCTATAATTTGTATTTTTAATTTTATTAATTTCATTTGTAGTTTAAGGTTTAAGTGTATACTTTTTGTTTATACCTGGTTCCTGGTGTTGTCAATACAAATGTACGCGCAATGCATTTGATTAAAATACTCATAATATTGGACCATGAAACTTAGTGTATAGATTTGTAAAATATTTTTTTCTTTTTGTGTAAATGACAATTGATTCTGTCTGTGTCATACAGTGTTGGACGATCGGTCCAGCGAAATGTTTTTTACTGGACAGAATAATAGTTAACTAGACAAAAACGTGCTGTCTCTTTTAACGATTTAGAATAATATATCCTCAATCAAATTAACTATGCATAACAACAAATAATGTTTTTTTTAATTAGGATAACTGTGGTTGTATAATGTTGGTGAACCATCGTACCATTCTCTTATTAAAAATCACTGAACCGAGGTCGATTTCAGTAGACTCGGTCCATGGTCCAGTGGCTAAATTCGAAGACTGATCAAAATTCGTTAGGACTGAAATATGTATACGGAGAGTATACGCCCCATTCGGAACACCTCGACCTTTCATGATTGAATACTCTCGGAAGGATTCGTGGGGGGTGGTCTTCACTGGATTTTTGTGAAGTTCTACGAAAGTATGCCCCGCCCGGAATCGAACCTACAACCCCTCGATCAGTAGACTTGCGTGCTACCAACTGAGGTAGCCGGGCGGGTTCACCTAAAGCCATTACATGGCAAACGAGTATAAATAATCACCAAATCCACCCAAATAAGTGAGTGTGCGAGCGGATCATATTACATATTTTTATTTATATTTCATGACATTGACATGGTACATACGTGGCGATCAAAATGATGGTACAATATAAGGATGAATAAAGATTTATGCATAAAATATTGTTTAATATATATATATAACAGACTATAAAATTGCATGTATAGTAAACTGAGAAATGGTTAAAACATGCATTTTTGGTTGATAGGCAAATTTTAATACAGAAATATAAGAATTATCATTGCGCTTGATCGCATTGTTTGATTGACCAAATCGAATGCATTGAAATATAGGGATGGCACAAAAAAGGAAATTAATCCTTATTTCCATGTGGTCCCTGTTATTAGTTAAGTTTACACATATATACATCACAGATAAATATGATACTATCACAGTAGGTGCACTAATAAGACAAATGTCACAATAATAATAATAATTAGATAGAGAATTAAGAGCTGGATACGTAATATATACATTAGTTATCTTAGATCTCTGACATAAGATGGGCTTTGACGAGGGCTTTAAAATGGGGAAATTTCTAGCTTGTCTAATGTGTTGTGGCATTTTATTCCACAAAAAACAACCATTAAACGCAAAAGACTTTTTGCCAAACCCTTTAGCAGACCTTTTATTAGATTGGGTTTTAATCACATTGAGACAAAATATGCACTTCTTTAATATTCAGTAACTTGAGTTGAACATTTCTATCCTATATAGGTCATTAAATCAAAGTTCCTATCTAAATAAGGAAACATTTATTACCACTGCTACACATGCAAGACGGTACTTAAACATTGTGTATTTTTGTACCCTATGTAAATGCATGTACACTATTGTTTAGCATTATCGTGTAGACTTGATTGTTCCAGCTTACAAAACTTAAAACTTTTAAACTTTCTTCAAAATCCGGTTTCTTTATTAAGGCCACAACAAATTATTGATGTGTTCTACGGATTTTTTCTGGAAAAAAATGGGACGAGCGAGCGAAGAAAAAAATCTTAATTCAGTTGCTTTATTTAGTGGTTAGACCAAATATTTATGAGCGAGTGAGGAAATAAAACTATTTTTTCTGTAAAAACCGTCAAAATTAAGGTGCGCGCGAATCCATAGAACATATGATCAACTTGTTGTGACTTAAGCTGTATTTTTTACCAGGGCATAAAATGATATTTCATATTGGTACTTAAGTGTAATTGAACACTGGTTTATAATTTATTTGGGTTCCAAGATCAGTGTTTTTATTATTATTTACAAACATATTTATTAATGTTTGTAATAAAAATCGAGTTTTGAGTTTAGAGATTAATTACTTGTACTCTTAAGCTTTAATATCTATGTCTCAAATAAAGTGTAGCCCCAAATAGAGTGTAAGCCCAAATAGAGTGCAGCCCCTTATGGAGTGTAGTCCCAAATGGAGTGTAGCCCCAAATAGAGTGTAGCCCCATATGGAGTGTAGCCCCAAATGGAGTGTAGCCCCATATGGAGTGTAGCCCCATATGGAGTGTAGCCCCAAATGGAGTGTAGCTCCATATGGAGTGTAGCCCCATATGGAGTGTAGCCCCAAAAAGAGTGTAGCCCAATATGGAGTGTAGCCCCAAATGAAGTGTAGCCCCAAATGGAGTGTAGCCCCAAATGGAGTGTAGCCCCATATGGAGTGTAGCCCCAAATGGAGTGTAGCCCCAAATAGAGTGTAGCCCAAAATAGAGTGTAGCCCCATATGGAGTGTAGCCCCAAATGGAGTGTAGCCCAAAAAAAGAGTGTAGCCCCATATGGAGTGTAGCCCCAAATGGAGTGTAGCCCCAAAAAAGAGTGTAGCCCCAAATGGAGTGTAGCCCCAAATGGAGTGTAGCCCCAAATAGAGTGTAGCCCTAAATGGAGTGTAGCCCCAAATAGAGTGTAGGAAATTATGATAAATGATGTGAGGTAACATCAACTTCTTAATATATATAATAAATCAAATTTCTTGCAAAAATGTCATAAATTTTAATTAAGCTATTTGTCATTTTATTTTAACATGTTCATTTACAGTATTTAACCTCTTGGCACGAGAATATCATTTAGGTGGTTTGTTTGAATACAAAATCTAGATAAATCTTGGTAGAAAAACTTAATTGTTTGCTATCATGGACATTCTGTTATCTCGTGTTACAGTGTACATGTTTTTGTTTTGATTCAAATACTTATCAAAGATAACCGTACCTTAATTGGACATAGCTGTTATAATGTTATATTTAACCAACAAATGTGATATTGGTCAAAACAGCACATTTTCTATATAGAAAAACATAAATTTTATCATTTACCACCGGACTCTATTACACTGACCAATTGTTGAAATATGCTTATTTTTTACGGTGATGATGGTGGGGGGGAGTCCCATACTTTAACAGAGGGTGATTGCCCGTCTCAAACTGTTGCATACGTATTTTGCGTCCGTATTTACATGTTTACAAACAACAAGTATTAGACTGTCCTTTAACATACATTGTATTTTTATTGTAAATGGTTATAACTTGTACTTTTGTACTTTGATCCATAGTCTAGACTATTCCGGATAAATAAACCAGTTAGACACAATATAATTATGATAATCTGCATTTTTGTGCGCCTTGTTTACCCAGACATAGTTCTGTTACAGCTGTGACATCTTAAAAGGTGCAGTCGCTCTTATAATTACTATGTATTTTAATCTTTAAGTGCAAACGGAAACAGAAATCTTCTCCTTGATTTTTCTTTCTATAAGAGTTCTACTTATCTCATGGTGTATACATTGTTATATATATATATATATATATATATATATATATATATATACATCTTTATTGCCTCCAAGATAGTTGAAGATTTACAGTTTATAGAATAATAGAACATAGAACATTCAAATAATAATGATAATAATAATAAATATGTACAAACATTGACTTACATGAGTAGATTATTACAATAAGTGAAAATGAACATTATATGTACATGTTCAGCAGTATAAAGAATATAAATGAACTTGAAACAATTACCTAATAAAATATGTATTAGACATCTTGTCAGTTTCAGATACATCTTTATATTATATAATGAATATTTTTGTCATTGTTTTAGCATAGTAAATCGAAAGCGAAATATATTACTATGTGAATGATGAAATATTCGTATGTCTTAGTCACGCATTTTTAAATTATCATCTCGGACCACGATGGAATTTATCCTGTATAGCTCGTTTAGGATAACTTGAGACAAAATACAACGATACCATTTTTATACACAGGTGGATTTAAGTTTAGTACACGTAATTATTGACTTTTATCAGTGTGTTTTTGATGTATTAAATTAAGTACAAGAACTCACGTTCCACGCATTAAGACATGTTAAATACTTTCATTACACAAAATCAGCTGACCTCCCTGTTATATGAAATACCTGAGTCCTAAATATGTAAACAAACTGACGCGTATGTCTCAAGTTATCCTAAACGAGCTATAGTGTTCGTGGAAATAAGTGGTAATCAGGTTTCACATCATTCTATTTTTAGCTCGACTTTACGTAGTAATGTAGAGCTCTCCTACTCGCCCCTGCGTCGGCGTCGGCGTCGGCGTCCGCGTCCGCGTCCGCGTCCGCGTCCACCTTTCTGATTAAAGTTTTTGTGCAGTAAAATACTTTCTTCTATATCTTTGTTATTTTTTAAGATATTAACTTCAAACTTTAAATATATGTTCCTTACTATCAACCATATCTCATGTGACAAGGTATATAACTCCAAACACATTTCTTTCAGAATTATCTCCCCTTGAACTGATTAAAGTTTTTGTGCACAGATTAAAGTTTTTGTGCAGTAAAATACTTTCTCCTATATCTTTGTTATTTCTTAAGATATTAACTTCAAACTTTAAATATATGCTTCTTATTATCAACCACATCTCATGTGACAAGGTTCATAACTCTAAATATATTTTTTTCAGAATTATCTCCCCTTGAACTTAGAGTTTTCTTTCAAAAATGTTTGTTTTTACTGTAACTGTTTTATTCCTTTAGGTATTGACTTCAAACTTTAAATGTACATTCCTTATTATCAACCACATCCCATGTGACTAGGTTTATAACTCCTTATACATATTTTTTACTCCTGTGACAAACACTAACTAAGTCGAGCATGCTGTCTCCTCTGACAGCTCTTGTTTTCTACATACTCAAAGGATCAATACACAAATACGAATAGTTTCTACTCTGACATCATCCATACCATATCCATCTAAACTTACCCGGAACCGACATTCTCGAATGTTTGATTACTGAATTAACCACACTTAACTATTTTCAATATTAAAATATGCTATACTTGTTATCCTAATGAGGAAAGAAAAACTTAACTTCATGTATTTTCAATATCGTAGATGTGATTTTTTAAATCAAACATGATCCTAGACATGCTGATTTGCCTATGAAACCTAATATTCAATATCTAGTCATGAATGACAATATTACACACACTTGTATCTTAGATAAACAAACCAATTATAATCGATTGTCAACTCAGATTGGTCAAAACCACTATCTTAATGCCGTTTTCGGTGCCATTAAAACGAAATGAGGACATTTACTCGAAGCATTTATCAAATTTTTTTTTCAACGTTACAGGTAGTACAATACGTTGACGTATATGTCAAATTGGCCATGCAACCATTCCATTAAGTTTGATAGGCAAACATAGAGCTGTTCCAACAAATCCGATGTTGAAAGCCTTGAAAAAGTTTGAAGTTGCTCTGCGACTCGCTTTGTGATAGCTTGTGGGTCTGGTGTCCGTATTATAAATGGTCTTATGACATATTTTAGTCGTAAATCCTTCTATCTTGTATTGTAACATATTTTGATAACGCGTTGTCTTGGTTCTTGTAATGTTGCAAATATAAGCTTATACATGTACATGTATGTTTCAACGTTAAAAATCCAACCCGGGTCGGTTGCGCAGTTGGTAGTGCGCCTGGATTTCGAATCTAGTGTCCCGGAGGAGGTACGGGTTCGAATCCGTCCGGAGAGGTTATACCCTTCCATGAAAATTAACAATAATGTTAAATTTCCTATATTCATAAGGTACAATGTAGATGCAGAAGTTTCCGGCCTTATGGAAAGGTAGGTGAGTACTGGTTATAGACAAGGGTCCAGGAAAGCTAGGTTAGGTGCGTTGGACACCGTTGTATGACCTTTAGGCTATACAATGTGTTGCTACGGCGTTAAGCCCAACGATATTCGAAAATCCATTATTAAATTCTGATTATTCGCTATGTATAATTAAAACTCTAGAAATTAAACAGCTGAAATCACTGGATTATGGCTAGGTTACACATTGACGTACGATGGTATCGGGCGTGTATAGTCAGAACCGTACAGATGGTGTCAGACGTTCGCGTTCTGTACTTATCTTTTCCCATTGTTAAACAGGACGATTAAAACCCATAATGCTAATTACCATGCAATAGTTATAATAAGTTTTCATGATATACAATTACCGTGCAATAATTATAACAATATATCATGATATACAAATATACCTTCTTATGTTACATATCTAATAGATTAGAAACATTGCTATCTGATTTATGTATGATAAACGTTTTGTAAGTTTACAATTGATTACTACATCATTGAGTACATTTTTCACTGTTAACAGCCATAACGGTAACATGTATGTAACGTGTACAATTTTTTTTTTCAATGAAATGCCTAAATATAGAATTTTGGAAATTCCCGTTTTCGGTGATGCGCATCGCTTAAAAGCAATGTTGATAACCTCTAGAATATTTATTTATCTGACAGTTTTATTAGCTATTGTGAATTTAAAACATGGCTGTACGACAGTGAGAAGCATAAATTAATGTGAGTATCAAAATATTATATAAATCATTATAAATAACTACTTGACTCTTTAAAACTGAATGCAAATATTTACGTATAAATCAGTATTTTTTTTATCAAGGTGTACATCTTTTGTAAAGGTTTTATGACAATTTTTTATAACTTTACTGGGGTATAGGCGTTCAAAGTTACACCTGGGAAATAAAGTTTTGTGATTATCGAAGTCAAGTTAGATTTTAAAGTCGTTTTTTATAAAACCATCAACATAGGTCAGAGCAGCATATCATAAAAAATCTTACGATAATTTATCTATATATTGTAGTGGGATTTACGACTAAAATCGGTCGTAAGACACTTGATAATACGTTAATTGTCGGTTAAAGATGCTTGTTAAAGTCTACAGGTTTTGCTGCAATGGTTTGATCTTTCCGCTTCGAATTTGGCGATCTGATATTGCCTATTGCATGTCGTTAATTACTTACGTTTAGTTCACACTGTCCCGGTGTATGGCTCGGTCCGTTCCGGTAATTTGTACCCAGGAACCGGGATGAACCGGGAAGGTTCGTGAAGAAAATCTATATAGAAAATTATATCTTCCTGGCAATGCTAGGATCCAGACCCGGTGTGGAGCACAATGACTGTAAATTTTGTCTCAGTTTGCCCCGATAATTCTATAGTTTGCGACGATACATACCCAATGCTACGAAGTGTCCCAGAGCGCCCCGGTAAGCCACAACTCAGCTCTGGACATCAGCGACAGAGAATAATGTATTATGACTTTAGCAAAAGTATGTGTGAACCTAGCCATTTATATTTGACTTTTTTGTTTTATGTTCTCTAAAATAGCCAGCATTCTATCCGGAAGACAGTTAAAATCATTGTTCATGGAATGCACAAATGCTACTTAACTTTCATCCCTCATTAGAAACTGCCGGCATCCTTACATATATAAAGAAATGGTCGGGAGTTATACTAGTACCCATAACTCTCTCACTATGATTGATTAAATGTGGAACAGGTGTGGTCAAGTGGTTACGACGTTGGGCTGGTTATCATTGGATTTGTATAGCCAGCTCCGTGTTGGTTAAAATCACATCTCCAAAACCTACTTTGCTGTTTCATTAAACAAGAAACTGTATCCTACTAGCTCTATACTATGGGACTGGGGAGCGGACACGAGAGTGATTGATTTAAGTTGAAAACACAATCATAATCGAGCTTAACTAATTAAAAAATGAACTTAACTATATACATGTAATTTAAAATGAACTAAACTATATACATGTAATTTAGAATGAACTAAACTATGTACATGTAATTTAGAATGAACTAAACTATATACATGTAATTTAGAATGAACTAAACTATGTACATGTAATTTAAAATGAACTAAACTATATACATGTAATTTAGAATGAACTAAACTATGTACATGTAATTTAGAATGAACTAAACTATATACATGTAATTTAGAATGAACTAAACTATATACATGTAATTTAGAATGAACTAAACTATGTACATGTAATTTAGAATGAACTAAACTATTTACATGTAATTTAGAATGAACTAAACTATGTACATGTAATTTAAAATGAACTAAACTATATACATGTAATTTAGAATGAACTAAACTATGTACATGTAATTTAGAATGAACTAAACTATGTACATGTAATTTAAAATGAACTAAACTAAACTGACCTGCTCTTAACTGACCTTAACTGACATAACGGAACTGAAGTAAACTAAACTGAACTTTACCAAATTTAACTAATAACGCACAATTCATCATCTAAAGTCATTCACCTGTTTCAAATATTAAAACGTATTCATATTTACATACATTCCATTTCAGAATACGGTTGCTCAGTAGTTAATATATTTTACCTTGTCGATAGTCTTAAAAACGGACTAAAATTATTGGATTATTTATAAAGATTATATAATAAATTTGTGACAAGGTTAGTGTTGCCATGGTAACATTGGTTTAAAATATATATTTCTGAAAGACAATTGCGTTGGGAACGACAAACACTACGGCCTTGGGAGTTTGTCCATGTATAGTTTCTGTCAAATTTCAATTGCTGAAGTAAGTGCACTTTTACTGCAAAGTCAACCACATTCTATTTTTGATTGATAATAAGTTAACTCATCATTATACAAAATGGGGGGGAAGACCACTAATCAGGAAGAAACCTGATTGAAACTTGGTTGACAGCCAAAATCGTGCGTTTACATAAAGCGGTCGACACGGTCCGGAACCAAAGACACTATATACATATAAGATTTATAAGTTCGATAACGCTAGTTCTTTTAACCAAGACAAATTTAATAGCGAACAGGTTCTTTACTACAGTACAACCTTTCTTGAACAACGTCCACTTGGAGAGCTAAACTGTGTTGCTGTTTAGATGTTAAATCGACTAAAATTACTAGGGATGTAACAATACGGTAAAAACCGTATTGCAATATTGCAATATGCGAAACCCATATCGCAATATATTGCAATACGTATATCGGTTTTCTTGCGTAGACAATCGAAGCAGTAATTAAAACACATTTAATGTCCTCATTGAAGCTGCATCACATATATATATCGTGTATGTGCATTTTAGATGCTCTCTTGTACATACGTTTGAATGAGTTGTGTAAAATAGATTATATGTAAGTAAATACATATCTTGAAGTAGACTCACGAAGAGATTTATCCTTATTCGACAAAATGTTTTACCTACAAAAGCGCAAATAAAAAAATCAAGTTTTCAACACATTTATTTGTTCAATCCATTTCATTTCAGAGTCTGATAAAAACAATCAGCATTGAAAATACCCGCGTGTAAAAGCCGGTTCAGTGAAAATCGAACCGATTAAAAACCGTCAGAATTCGTATTGCAATATTAACCGGTATATCGGTTAACCGTTACACCCCTAAAAATTACATCTAAAGGGAAATATCCACAGTTGGTGTTGTGCAGAGGATTGTTCTGTACAGGGCCGCTCTGCAGAGGTTATACTGTATAAGTAATTCTATTTCACAGAGTAGTTCACGCATGCGTAGCTAAGGCTATGATCTTTCAGGACAACACCAGCCGACTTTGTCTCTTACGTGTTTTAAACCTCATTGCTGAACAAGAAAATGTCTTTAATACTTTATATACATGTAAAGTAAGGCAATTTAACGTAGTGATCTTAAACTTCAAGCTCCGGTGAATATACGCTAAAACTCTTCAAATTGTTAAGTTTATTTTGATGATACGATATTATCATGAAATGTTTACGTCAAGGTTTGACGACCTGTACAATGTAAAATACACTGTACTTAAAGGTACTCACTCATTCACAGATTTCAACTTAAATATCAACTTTTTCTAAAACTATTAAAATTGTATGGAATATTTTTAGAAGCAGGAAAGTAGTGTTCTGATAAGACAATTTTAGTGCAAATTGACATACAACTACAAATGATGGCATTTCATGTAGTAACAGTCTACCCCGTATGTAACGATATTGACAATTTTAATGCATTTTTTTACTTTCATTGTATAGTTTTGCAATCTATAGTTAAGTTTGTATAAAAATATTAAGAATCATTTTTGACACAAATACAGACACTGAATGGTTTTTTGAAAATATAGAAAAATTTAACCAAAGCTGTGCACCTATAAAGTTCTGTAATGAATAATTTTGTACCCAGTTCATTCATTACAGAACAAACTTCTGGTGCATGTACTGATTAACTCCGTTAATAATAAAGTATGTTCACTAGTACATTCAAATACCTTTATATTGTTTAAACTGTCATTTAGATCATATCTCTTGGCAAGAATACAAGAAATAATGACATAAGACTACTAAGTTGATCATGACTCATGCACGGTTTGAAATAAGTTCTCAAATCACTGTTTAATTAATACCTATTTCTAGCTTCCAAAACATTATGTGCCGCTTTAATAAATATTTTGTTTTCATCTGATTCTGCATCTTTATTTACAGTACAGAAACAGGTTCGTTGAAAACATTAAGCTGAAATTTTCCCAGCAAGCTAAGTTTAGAGGAGGGTTGTATAAATGTTAACAATTAGATGGTCTGTCTTTCCAGCAGTGACCTTTTTTGTGTCCGAGCTTAAGACCTCTTCAATCCTATAATTAGCTTTGATGTCCTACGACATGAAACAAATCTCTATCAGTGTTAATACAATGCTGTTATTACAAGCCAGTGTCAGAGGTTTGATCCTTATTTTTATACCTTTCATACATTCTCAACCCTAGAAAGATTCTAATTTAAGTATGTCATATTTCTGTACTTGATATGACATGCTGTATCTATGTCCAGGCTTCTATGAATCACAATCAAAGATCAAACGTTTTATTAAGTTTTGTATAACTCATCGACTTGTCGGAGTATCCTCATCAAATTGTAATAATCATAATGGCAGGTAGAGCTTTACCCTAAAATGTCTTACTTTAATAATGTGTTAGTTTGATTTTGTTGGGTTTAACGCCGTAGCAACACATTGTATAGGTCATATAACGGCGGTCAGTCAACCTACTCACTCCTCCTGGAAAGGCTAAATCTCTGAACTACTAAGCGCATACTTTCGTCAGTGACTGACAACTGCCCTGCATAATTAAAGTCATTGGTAATAGGGCCGTAGAAATAATTTCATGACAAACCTCCACGAAAGTATGCCCCGCCCGGGAATCGAACCCACGACCCTTCGATCAGTAGACTTGCGTGCTACCAACTGAGCTAGCCGGGCGGCTTTACTTTAATAAAAGCTTGTTATTATGTAAAGGTATGAGTGGAGTAAATCCTCATCAGAGTGCTTCACGTAAACCGGCAATGCAATCCGTAACAAGAACGTTTTCGAACGTTCGTGAATTGGGCGAACGTTTGCGAAAAGGAAATGTTTGTACCGCTACTAACATTCCGAGTATAGGCAAACAAGGTGACTTGCTAAGCACACAAAGATGGCGTCCATGTGAGTATACACCACTAAAATTTTGTTTGTGGTAATCACCATCTTGGATTTGCTAGTTTGAAGCAAAACCGTTCCGTCAGTAGTTCTTCTAACAATAACTATTCGCGGCGTATGTTCTCGTTAAGGAACGCAGTGCTGTCTGTTTTATTGAATCACATTGCATTCATTGGTAGTTAGATAAAGAGCTTTGTACTTTAGATAATGCTGCTATGTCACTTATACATAAATATAAATATATACATATCTGAAAATGGACCCTTGTAATATATATTTGCGGTTTGCATTTGTTGATAAACGATTTAAAAACCAAACAAATGAAACAAGCTAATCCATCTTGTATAGTTTAGTAGTGAAACAATGTTTTCATTTACATATGCTGCAGGGGCGGATCCAGATTTTTTTCTAGGGGGGGGGGTCGAAACTTTTCTAGGGGGGGGGGGTCCGAACCTCGAACCACAACCACATTATACACATTGTGAAGAAAAAGTGCAACATATTGATAATAAAAACTACATTACCATTAAATCTATCTTAAGCACCGAGAAAAAATGCTCCATGCTACTTAAAAATGACGTACAGGCAAGAAATACTCTAATGGACAAGTACATTTTTCAAATTCTGGGAGGGGGGCTCCGGGCCCCCCTGACCCCCCGGCTGGATCCGCCTATGTGCTGTATAGCAAAGTGTGGATCAAGACACTTTTAATACATGTACGTCAAATGACAATAAACGTTGCATTGGAATCCAAACATCAAAAGTTACATTTCTATCGTTTTTAAGTATTTTGATTTTTTTTCTGTGTTTGGTGATCGGGTTTCTTTGATCACTTGCCGAGCCTGACACGGACTATTGTTATGATAATCAGTTATTTTTTTTATTCTTTAACCTGCAATTTCTATATGATAATGTAACTTTCAACGCGAACAAATAAAGCAATGTCAAAAATTTCACAAAAGCCCCTTTTATTAAGTCAACGATATAAATAGATTTATGAAAATGAATTATAATTTTCCCTTTGTAATAGTTACGCAGACGTTTATGCTTTCGCAACATTTGATATAATATATCACATGACCAGTCAGTGTTTTACATCATTCATTTGCATGTCTCTCCTGTAAATGCAGTTGTAAGCCCTGTGCATCGTTTAGAGCTCACTAAATAGCGTAAGTACAGCGTAAAACAGCGTAATGTAAAAACCCTCTTACGGATTCTTATATACATGCAGTTTTTAGTGTAAAATTGAGGAATAAAGTGTGATAAAATGTTATGATAGAATGGTTTTATATAGTATATTATACAGTAATGCAATTTTAATTAGCATAGAATCTTCGGCCAATCCCTTCTCTCAAATTCGTTTCAAAGTTAAATCTAGAGAAATTATTCTAATTTTCTTCTTTTGAATTAAAAGCACCTTAAACTACAAAACATGACTAAAACGCTTAGAAAAAAAAATCGTAACCGTTAAAATTGCAATACGAATTCTGACGGTTTTTAACCGAATCGTTTTTTTTTTAACCGGTTTTAGTAGTTATGTGCCGTACTCATGTTTTTATCAGAATCTGAAATTTAAATGTTTGTATAATTGTTATAAAGTGTAGTGTTGTCAACTTGAAATAATCTTACTGCACTTTAAACAGTTCATCATAACATCAATGAAAGAAAAAAAAATCTTTTCGAAAGTCCGTTTCAAAATGTGCGTTTTTGTATCGTATTTACATTTTACGCAAGTCATTCAAACATTTTGATATGAGATCATTTGTAATTACTCGTACAAATTACAATGTGTAATGTTCATCCAATTAAGTCGATGCGTTATGCATTCATTTATGCTTTGCATGTCTACTAAAAACCCGTTACGTATTGCAATACGCGTTGTACCGTATTGTTACACCCCTAACCATTACACACACCCTGATGGAAACATTTATTCATGTTACGTGAATGTTTATCCTTGCTAATTAAAGCAGGTTCAAAAAGCTTCCAATTTGTAAACTAATTAAAAATAAGTTTTCAATAAGAAAATATTGTCTAAGACATCATTTTGTTGTGAATCAATTATTATTCTGTTTACTTGATAAATTTAAGAACTCTGGTTCTAGTTGTTTATGGAAATCATTATAATTCTCACTGTTATAACATAACACAAACCTTGTGCTTTCTACTATCGTTTATTGTACAACCATATCTAGCTTACTTGTGTGAGTTAACACAGTGGTGGTCACTATGCGTGGACTCCCTGCTCAGTAAGGAAGTTTGTCTTATACATGTATAGTGTCCGTGCAGCTACTAGAGCCCAGGATCATGTTATCAAATCCTTATGTCTAAATATGGCAATTTGATGCTTTCATATTTAGTGACCAGTAATTATTTGGTACAATATTAACTTGTACCAGATGACCTTGATAGCTCTTAGTTTGACCAGAAAGCGTTAACTGTAAGTTGTTGAAATCTAGAAATTAAAACCAACGATACAAACGTATGACTCAAATCTATTTTTGGTATGGTTTAGAAACAGCTCATATGGTAATTTAAACATTTAACTATTCTGTTACAAGTTGTTGTGAAATAAATCTTATCTGTATTGGTGGATCAAGCAATATTCAATTAGAGAAGAAAGATTATGTTATATTAGATAATTATCTTCCAGCGACTTAAACCTCTATGAAACCACAACAGTATCACGATGGTTTGATCCAAATGATTTATTAAAAATACTTACCTCAAATACCATTAGCAAACAGGGCGCATAATGACGAACGCTAGGAAAGCAAATCATGAAAAGAACCAGTCAGCCAAGAATCATGTCTTTGTATACGTCCCAGTCCAGTCTGTTATACACTTAACTTTTCTAAGTATACACATTTCCCCTGCATTTAATTTCAACAGTTGTTAAAATATTTAAACGAAATTTTGTGGGTCAACTATGGGATAATATATCTTTCATGTGACACTAAAAACGTCCATATCCACCGTGTAGTAACCGACTTCCAAGATGCACGTGCATTTCGTGCTTTTTACTAATATGAGCCAAACTGTTTACATTTTCACGTTTATTTTGTATATGTCGATATTTATAGCAATTTACACTTAGAAAGAACACCTAAACTTTTACAAGTCGTAAGTATGAAACGAATTAGCTCGAAATGAAGAGGTTAGGCTATCGAAATGATAGCTAGCTCATCATTACGAAAGATAAATTGTATTGAATTACTACCTCATGTCTTGCTTGCATCATATTCATCCCTGAGACATTCTAAGCATAGCTGCAATGCAGAAACCTTCAGTAATCGTGACAAAGTGAACCCATTTTTCAGCTTGCCCATACTTTCAAGTGTAACTCTTTGACTGTGATTAACTTTCAAGAAAATTTGAGCAAACCGGAAGTGTTAAAGACCTGCCAAGCCAGAGAAGATGGCTAGTATGGGCTATGAAATTATTCAGAACAACATAATCTCATTGCGACCAAGGTGTCTTGCAGCTATACGAGCTGAACGTTGCCATACTCGTTATTGATGTGAATTTGTACTTTGTTGGTGCCAATATTGTTACTGCTTATAAGAAGTTAGTTATTTTTCAATTTTTTCTTCGTTTTGCTAATAAATGAAACACTATTTGATGAACATTTTCTGCAAATTTTATATTAATAGCTTACATATCAACCCAGTTATGACCAAATATATAGGTGTATACTTAGAAAAGTTGTTAAGTGTATTGTCACTGTGAAATAGATACATGTTTGTCAACATTTTATGCATATCTTCTTACATGGATATTAAATTGTATTATTTTCCGAAATGAACTGTTCCTTTTCACAAACATTTTACATTACTCATGGCAAAAATGATGTTAACTTATTAAATGACAGTGAGTGAATTGAATGTCGGGTGTGGTAAGACTACAGGAATATCAAAAACTGCAATTTAAAGCATCTTAAACGTAATCATGTATCGTAGAACAATGTATCTGATACGTGAAAAACACATTTTTTGCCATGAGTTAGATGAAATGTTTGTGAAAAGGAACATATCATTTCGGAAAATATATTCAAGTTTTAAACCTCGTACTGAGCCCCCCTGTTATCTTCAGTTGTTGACACCGGTTTATTACTTTTATTTTCTCCAGTTACTGAAGAGCGTAATTTATGGTAACGTTCATATATACATACACATGACAAAACCAAAATGACACACAGATACAAAAAGTAATCTAAGCAGAACCTGTAAGAGATAGAAGGCAAAGTACCATCTACCCGTAACAAGGTATTACAAGAACAGATCAAACGCAATCATAATAAATATATTCACTACCAAAACTATCTCACTTAAGAGCGAAAATGAAAGGCGGATAAGATGGATTAAGAGATCAGGGCACCATAATATAAAAAAACTTACGACAATTTAATATACAAATATAGAAGGATTTACGACTAAAACAGTCGTAAGAGGCTTGATAATACGGACCCCTTGTAACTATGTGTTCAAACAATATAGAATACAACAAAACACCACTAAATGTCACACATAGAGTTAATGATCTTAATGAGCAAAATATTAGTAAGAAAATATGTGAGCACAATGTATGAACAGAGGTGAATTTACAAGTGTCAAAATGTCATGCTGAGATAATAATATTTAACTTATCTCTAATGTGGTTGTTAGAAAGACAAAAACATAACTGATGGATAATAGTTGTGACTAGGTCACAAAAAGTACAATTTTCTACATAATTATGAACGAGAAAAATCTACCTAGAATAGCTAACTGGATGGGCTAGCATGAATAAAGTTAATCAGGAATGGATATAACATGTAAATTAGTTTTTTTTTTGGTGTCTTGTAATAAAATGTGGATAGGTTAATATCCGTCACTAGAAATTCACTCATCTCAAATGAACCTCTCTCCAGCAGTCATTACTCTACACATCCCATATACCTTTTACTGGTTGTTGTAAAGTGTTCACTTTTTATCAATCGTCTGCCCTGCGTTCAGTAAATACTGTTAGCTAACGTTACGGGTAATGGAGAACTCAGCCCATAGACAACTTAACCCGTGCAATACTCAACTCAAAGTTGGGACAACTCAATCCGATAGTAGGAGATTGAGTTGTCTCAGATTGGGTTGTCTATGGGTTAAGTTGTTTCGGCACTTCCGTTGCGGAACGTTTTGGAACGTTCAAGGTAACTGAACACGCTGCTGGTAAAGCCAGGCTATTCATATATTGATCAATCATTGTTGGCATGGTAACATTAAACTTGTCTTTGAAAACGTGTCTGTTATCAGCTTGGTCATGTTAACTCATAAATGCAAGTAAATAAATAGTTGACGCACATGAGTATGTTAATGTATTTTGGACTTTATTCAAATTCTCGATTAAAAAGAACTTAACACCGTCTTTCTATTTTCGATTTACTTGTCAGCCAAAATTCATTTAAATTATTCACATGTATATTTATGTAATCTATATTTGTCTGTTCTATCATAGACAAATAACGTATATTTCTAGATTTGGTACATGGTTTGTCCTTAAGGATTTTGTATTTTAAAAAATGCTGAGATAATAATATTTAACTTATCTCTAATGTGGTTGTTAGAAAGACAAAACATAACTGATGGATAATAGTTGTGACTAGGTCACAAAAAGTACAATTTTCTACATAATTATGAACGAGAAAAATCTACCTAGAATAGCTAACTGGATGGGCTAGCACGAATAAGGTTAATCAGGAATGGATATAACATGTAAATTAGTTTTTTTGGTGTCTTGTAATAAAATGTGGATAGGTTAATATCCGTCACTAGAAATTCACTCATCTCAAATGAACCTCTCTCCAGCAGTCATTACTCTACACATCCCATATACCTTTTACTGCTTGTTGTAAAGTGTTCACTTTGTATCAATCATTGCCCTGCGTTCAGAAACTACTGTTAGCTAACGTTACGGGTAATGGAGAACTCAACCCATAGACAACTCACCCCGTGCAATATTCAACTCAAAGTTGGGACAACTCAATCCGATAGTAGGAGATTGAGTTGTCTCAGATTGGGTTGTCTATGGGTTAAGTTGTTTCGGCACTTCCGTTGCGGAACGTTTTGGAACGTTCAAGGTAACTGAACACGCTGCTGGTAAAGCCAGGCTATTCATATATTGATCAATCATTGTTGGCATGGTAACATTAAACTTGTCTTTGAAAACGTGTCTGTTATCAGCTTGGTCATGTTAACTCATAAATGCAAGTAAATAAATAGTTGACGCACATGAGGATGTTAATGTATTTTGAACTTTATTCAAATTCTCGACTAAAAAGAACTTAACACCGTCTTTCTATTTTCGATTTACTTGTCAGCCAAAATTCATTTAAATTATTAACATGTATATTTATGTAATCTATATTTGTCTGTTCTATCATAAACAAATAACGTATATTTCTAGATTTGGTACATGGTTTGTCCTTAAGGATTTTGTATTTTAAAATTGCTGAGATAATAATATTTAACTTATCTCTAATGTGGTTGTTAGAAAGACAAAACATAACTGATGGATAATAGTTGTGACTAGGTCACAAAAAGTACAATTTTCTACATAATTATGAACGAGAAAAATCTACCTAGAATAGCTAACTGGATGGGCTAGCACGAATAAGGTTAATCAGGAATGGATATAACATGTAAATTAGTTTTTTGGTGTCTTGTAATAAAATGTGGATAGGTTAATATCCGTCACTAGAAATTCACTCATCTCAAATGAACCTCTCTCCAGCAGTCATTACTCTACACATCCCATATACCTTTTACTGGTTGTTGTAAAGTGTTCACTTTTTATCAATCATTGCCCTGCGTTCAGAAACTACTGTTAGCTAACGTTACGGGTAATGGAGAACTCAACCCATAGACAACTCACCCCGTGCAATATTCAACTCAAAGTTGGGACAACTCAATCCGATAGTAGGAGATTGAGTTGTCTCAGATTGGGTTGTCTATGGGTTAAGTTGTTTCGGCACTTCCGTTGCGGAACGTTTTGGAACGTTCAAGGTAACTGAACACGCTGCTGGTAAAGCCAGGCTATTCATATATTGATCAATCATTGTTGGCATGGTAACATTAAACTTGTCTTTGAAAACGTGTCTGTTTTCAGCTTGGTCATGTTTATTTTAATAAACACTTATTAACTCATAAATGCAAGTAAATAAATAGTTGACGCACATGAGTATGTTAATGTAATGTATTTTGAACTTTATTCAAATTCTCGATTAAAAAGAACTTAACTCTCTCTTTCTGTTTTTGATTCACTTGTCAGCTAAAATTCATTTTATTATTTACATGTATATTCATGTAATCTATATTTGTCTGTTCTATCATAGACAAATAACGTATATTTCTAGATTTGGTACATGGTTTGTCCTTAAGGATTTTGTATTTTAAAAAAAGCTGAAGTGTATTTTAACAAATACATTGTATAATGTAGAACATATGTTTCTTTATAGCCGGTGAACACGTCATGATGTCAGCTTTTAGAACATATCATATTTTACACAGCCATAGGAGTAAAGTTTGTTATTCTTCAAATAATGATATCACTGTTGCACTAGATATTTATAAACATTATGTCATACTATATACCGGACAGATGGTGTTTATTTCTAGTTTTCCAATACATATACGCGGATACGCTGATATTTACACGCACACAGTATCTATACAGCCATTGCATTATACATTTTGATAGTAGATGAAGGTTAGCATTCCATAGTTCCGTGCTCCGTCTTATGCGTCAGTGTCCGCAGTCACAACAATATGGCGGACAGACAATTGTCAAAATCTTAGTGCCGTTTTTGCGGGACATGTTTTGTAATTATATTTTTTCTTACGGGCAATGTTTTTGTTGTAAATGGCATAAACATAATTTGTCTCTGTCGATGTATTGGCATAAATGATCTGAATTACAGTAAACAGTAAACATTTCCAGCATTTTATAGTTATGCTTTAAATTTATTATCATTACAATTTTTTTTTAATTATTTGCATACAGCTAGGTTTTTACAAATTACAAATTTTACAATAAATTACAATACAAATTTTACAAAAATGTCAAACAATCCCTATTGTTCATAATTCTATATTCTAAAGACTTGTATAACAGAGTATTTGTATCTTTCAGATTTCAAGACGATGTAATGATTCTGCGGACAGACATTATTTTAGTTTAGTCTAACAAGTTGTATCCGAAAACTGTACAATTCACTCGAAGCACAAAAAGTCTTAGAACCAAGATCAGTGACTAAGGGAATTTAAACCCATATAATTTTCTAAGAGTAACATATAGATCTTACTCCTAAAAAATGGGTAGTGTTCAATCCAGTGACAATGATTGGGAAACAATTGGACGTGAAACTGTTGTCGAGAAAGCAAAAAATGCTTTAAAAGATAGAACTAATTGTTTACAGATCATAGGAATGAAGAAAATAGGCAAGTCAAAAGTAATGATAGGTGTTCACGAAAAAATGCCACAATACTGGGTATATCTGTATCAAGACTTTTCCTACGATCTTTATGCACCTCATTGGTATGATGTCTTGCTAAAACTATGTAAAGCTGTCAATGATGATGGCGATTGTGAAGACTTTAAACAAGAATTTCCTAACAAAACTTTTCAATGTGATACTTGTGATAATTGCCAGCAGAGCTCAACTAAAAGACTATTGAAATGTACACAGTGGACAGTTGCGTTTCAAAAGGCAGTTACTTTTTTAATTACAACCATAAAACACTCTAATAAAGACATTGTTTTACTTTTAGATAATGTTGACAAACTTATGAGTAACGCGGATTTTAAGGATTGTTTTCTGAAATTTGTGAGCAACTGCAAATCTAATCGGTTTAAAATTGTTATATCTACAACGAAAAGGATAAATTTACTCAGTGCACCTGACTGTCTTACTATTGAATTAGAACCACTGAGTTTAGAAGACACAATAAAGTTGATATATATTACTACTGATGGAAGAGATTCTGATGAGCTTGTAAAAGATACAGATGTAGATTATAATGAAGATAATGACGTATTTACACCAGAAAATAAGAAGTGTTTAGAATGTATAGCTAAACTCTGTGATGGTTTACCTTTAGCCGCTATCATGGCTGGTAGGTTCCATAAAATGTTAATACTATTTATTGATGCTTTGAAATTTAAACTCTTAGGATAAGAAGATTCTTTTAAAGAACTTCAATTACAAGTGATTTATTCAAATCAAAATTAGGTTGGCCATCAGAATCGACCAAAAATGTCAGCTGTTCTACCTGTTTTAAGTGAATTGACTTTGTTGTTTTCTCCAGTTTGTGATTATTAGAAATTGAAAATCAAATTATATATAAAATGTTATTCTCTTTCATTTAAAGGGTTTCGACTTTTCAATTTTATTTTTATGCATTCCTTGATTCGAATGTTTAACCACAGGTACGTTTCAATTAAAGTTTTAGCATGTTCTTCTTCAGGTTCTATTCTCACAGAAGATGATAATATGATTTCCCCAGTAGAGCTACTGGAAATCTTGACTTTTCTTCGTATGAAAACACTAAGTCCTGATAACTGTCCACCTGACGATAGATTAGGTATGTTATGTGTAGATATTTGTCATTCCTTTATTTGCAGGGTTTATATTAATATTTTGTATGAGTTGCAGTTGTGGTTTAGCTGGCCGTTCACTTGAATTTGGCTTAAAATCAATATTTTCGTTTGTAACTAAATGTTTCTATGATGGTAATTGTTTTGAAACGTCTGTTTAAAGATACAAAAAAAATATTTCTTATTAATTGAATTTTCCTGCTGTTAATAATTATAATCGATATGCATGGTGCACTTTAAAAAGTACATTTACAAGACAAATATCCTAGTTCATGTATATGTTTTTGCGGCGCAGATGTCTAAGCCAACTTTTGACCTATATTTGAACCAAATTGAATACAACTTGCTCTACCATTCCTGAAAGTCCAATGAAACTCTCTTTCGGTATTAAGAAATGAATAAATTGGTTGCCACGAAATAAAGTTTAGTTTAAGGTCCTAAATTTTCAATGTGCGGGTCCCGAAAAATATCTTCCTAACATTAACATATATTGATTTTAGGCAGATAACATCCATATTTAAAAGACATTTGGGATTTAAAATGAATTTAGATAATCTCGTACACAAAATTTCAACAAAGAAAATTTATAGTTTGAAAAAAAACAGGAACATTTTGAGAAATTGAGATTTTATAGTAGTTTCAAGTCATATCCCTATCAAGATATTTCTTGTTTAAAATTTCTCTTTTTCGAATGATCTTTAAATAAACAGCCCTATATCCTGGACAAGGTTTACACGAGGTAAAATTCTGTATTTATGCTGGTATAAATACTGAAATTCTTCAGATTTATTGATTTAACCATTTGACTCATATCGAGTATACTCAGTTTATTGAATTTAAATCTCTTTCTTGAGAAATCCCGACAAGTATTTTGCTGTGATGTCATTTGAAAAAAAAGTGCAAAATGTTTACAAATCGAAGTTCAGAATATTGTATTACTTTCTTTCATCAACATGAAATTTTCAGCTTTGAAAGAAAAAATGCCGATTTATACAATTTTGTTTTCAATAGATTTTCTTAAGTAATTCAATATGGTTTGTCATTTGCAATGACTTAAGATGGCTTTAAGCCAATGATGTAAACCGATGAGACTTTGCATTGTGGTATTCAAATTTTTTATATTTCAATAAAATAGGAAGTAAATTTATATTGCATATTATTTAATGAGAAATAATTATTTTTTCAAGTGTCAATGCAGTTAAAACACTTCAGTGTTTCCTGTAAACATGTGTTCACTTTCCTTTAATAGTATGATTAATTCATACATATGATATGTTACATAATACGAATGTTCTATGAAACATTTATCTATGTAAACGTTAAATATGTGTGACCTTGAATACTAGGCTTTTCAGATTATTTATTTTTTACCGATAAATGTAATGATTGGATATGTTATACTCTTGGGTCCTTGAAGTTTCAGATCTGTTTCATTTTACGCATTATAATCATCATTTGAATATGGAATGTATCATATTGTATGGCATTCCCTACCCTCAACTATACATCGTTCAATGCTCAACTCAATAAAATATCGAGAGTTCATTAGTATGCGAGGTCTTAGATTTTCAATTTTGTCTAAAAGGTGCATTAACAAAATAATTCAAACTCGTAATTCATGACATTAGGTAGTATTGGAAAATGTTGCGACTATTTGAGCTTTGCTAATGCGTACACATGAACTAAATCTGTGGCCCAATATCGTAGTTGTGAATACTTAGCATAAATGTTGAGATATCTGTAATTAAATACTTGTATTATAAAAGTAATGATAAAATGGATGTCTAATACTACGTTGTACAAAAAGAGATGTGCCGTGAGTAAAGTGAATTCATTGTTATATAGTACATTCTCTTTACAAAAAACTATGGTGTGTTTAGCCTTTTTATTAAGAAATAGTATTTCCTAATACATGTAGTTATCTTCCATACTTCATGCATACAATCTTTAGAAATACAGTGTACAAACTAGAATAACTGTTTCTAGAAATTTTAGCAATCATAAAACTTAGTTTTTGTTAGGGATTGTACATATTAGCTTAAAATAATCATTTATGTATGTATATTCCTCTAGACATTTACAGTCTTGAGATGAAAGCTATAACTTCTCTAGATGAACAGTTTTCATCATTCTTTGAAAGTCTTAATGAGAAAAATTCTACAGAATTTACTATAGAAGATGCATTGAACGCTAGTGGGGACAAGTCAAGTAAGTAGATTATAAGTTATTTAAGCATGCTATTATATTGTGCAGTAAAGTTTTGCTATAAAACCCACCTTTGTTGTTACAAAATTGTATGATTTTGGACAATGGTGTTACACCTGAATGCTTAATTACAGAAACTATGACCCTACATTTAAACCATTTCGCAAGTTAGACCATCGATTTTGATATTCCTAAAAGTGGAATTAAATGATTTTGGTAAGTCACTACAACTAGTCTTAATTGGTCGTTATTTGCATCTTGCTCTTCAATTTCTCATTCATAGAGATATTGGACGTTCTTTAGATCAGTCAGTAGTAAGTGTTATAGTCTATCTTATAATGTTTGCTTTTTTGGTTAAACATAATCACATTTTCTTTTGTGTTTGTTCCTGTATAGTTTATATTCATGTATATGACCTACTTAATATGCAGTTACCCTATTTCGAGTTGAAGCTAGCTATTATTGTGCCAGTGTATCAGCTAAGGGCACAGCAAGTCAGAATTTCTCCTTGTTTTGACTACACATTTCTGCATGATTTCTGTAATGCTTTTAGCATGCATAAACCCATCACACTTTTATTATATCATCTTAGTTGTTGATGCGATATTCACTATGGCCAAATACATTGCTTGGTAGTTATTGCTTGCAGCTAACATGGCATTAACCATTTACGCATCCAGTGGTTATCAAGATTCTCGAAAATGGCAGTATAAGCCACGACTTATTCTTATTCAGTCGTAACACTTACTTGTTGTGTTTTTCATCCGTAACACTTACTTATTATGTTATATCCACGCTGACACAAAATCAACTTGCCTCAATCCTAATTTATCTCTAATTACAGTGACACCAGCTAGAATGAAACAATGGTGTCTAAAGATTTTATCAGATCATAGTATTTTATCTGTTAAAAAACTGTCCAAACAACACCAATGGAGATGGCATAGTATTCTTCGTGAGGCTAGTGGTGCTTTAACAGTGCTTGAAAAGGTTAATTCTGAATCAGGTAATTTTTCTGATAATTTGATATGTATGTTATCACTTTACCTTATTTCAGATTGGTTATGCTCCTTGTTGTTGGCTTGTTAGGTTCTTTGATTCTGATTACCAATGTCATAGAATAAAGGTACTGAAAAATAAATCTAGAAGCTTTAAAGTGAATCAATAATGATTTGATCGCCTTTTGATTCCGATGTTTTGGATGATTAAGATGAATTCAATTTTTCGAATCACATTAAAGCTATACAGTTTTTGTGTAGATTTTGTCCATCATTTTGACCATCCTTAAATTTTCAATATTTAGTTCCTTGTTCTTAACCACTGTATATTTTACATAAAGTCCCATAATCAAGCAAAGCCACGATTACTGTACTGTATTGGGTTATTTCTCTTTAATATGCAGTTTTAAAGCCACGTAATAAAACAGAGCATTTTACTGAACTTTGAAATAGAGTTATTTCACTTAAATTGTATATTTTCTAGATGTGTAGTTTGAATGTTGTCTTTATTTTGCGATGTAACAATAACCAGGTTTTATTTAACAAGTTAAGAATAAAATTGAAATAAATTCAGTATACATAAACTGTAAAACATGAAAAGTTATTGAAAAACGTATTTAAACCAACCAAAACTTTATTCATATGATGTTTTATTTTATATTATCAAAACATGAATACTTGCATAATGACTTCTTGTGTTAAAGTCTTTATTATTTTACAATAGACTTTATCCGGAATTCAAATATTTGGGTTTTTCCATGTAGGTACAAACAAACTTTCACTGTTACAATGAAAACACGTGTACAAAGAACAATAGGATTTAATCCATATTTCGTGATTTTCATCAATAATGTGTAACAAACTTTGTTTGTACCTACATCGCACGGACGGAAAAACCCACAAATTTGAGTTCCGAATTAAGTCTATTGTGGGATTTCCATAGCGTGTTTTGCTTTCAATTGATAGAACAGAGGGACAGCTTAGCATTTAAATGCCTGTTTGCTGAGTCAAAGTTGCCTTTCTTATATATGAGAAAACATTTTCATTAATTGTAAAATCATTAAAACTTTAACAGTTGAAAAACTTTTTTAATCTTTGAAATCTCAAAACTGTCGTTTGAAATTACATTCACTTTAAGGAGTTTTTTAAACCTTCCAATTTTATCTACTACACAAGTAACAATAAAATGATATATTTGTTTTGAAGGTGCAAACACTGTGATGAAGTTTATGCGAGAAAATGTCGAGAAGATAGGGCTAGAATTTGATGAGAAATTGTCTGATCCTAAAGAACTTGAACAAGCTATTAGATCTCTATCTAACATGTATACAGAAGAAACCCCAGGTAAAAGTCATAAAACTTTTATTATTTGTCATATAGCGCAATGCAATGATTAATCAAGTGTATAATAATTCAAGCTCTTTGCCAATTAGCGTCCCTGAAAGGAGCATCATTGAGTTGCCATATTAATATGGTTTGAGATACGACAAATGAAGTGTAACGTACTAAAATGACGATACGGCTTTCAAATATGGTTTCTAAATAGGTCGACTGGACTGCACATGTGGCGTGTGCGATGTTTGCTATGTAATTTGAAGAGAGGTGTTGTTTTGACGCTCATTTTAAAGCACACTTTTAGTCAAGTATTTCAAAAACAGTATTTTGTAATCTTAGATAGAGACTTGATGATTTATTTCGATTTATTATGAGTCTTCGTCTTAACGCTTTGCTAATTACTAATCTGTCTTTCATTTCAGATCCAAAAGCTGTTGACTTATACAATGGTGAGATCACTGATGATGTGAAGATCTCTAATCTCAAGGTAAATACTTTGTTTATGTCCACTTCTAAACAGCAATTGTACCTATTGTGAGGATCATATGTTTGAATGTGATTTCAGTGATCAGAGGTTATCGTTAAGTATTGTCAAGTCGTATATTGAAGCAAATTTTATCCTGCACTTTAAACAAATTATACCTCACAGCATAGTCGCTTCCTTGTACAAATTTTGAAATGTCTTTGTGGTGAAATTCATCAGAAAAAACATCCCTCCATTGACGCTTTATCATAGTATTTCACTGTTATGTTGCCACTGTCTGTTCCAAGGCGGAATTCCATTACGTTCTTGTTTTCGTTTTTTATTATTGGCGTCCCTTTTATAACAAAAGTTCAAAAAACTAAAGGAAACCACTGTTTGCTTTTTTGTTGTGTTTTAGGTCTCTGTAAACTGTTGCTGTTCTGATATTTTTAGCTTACACCTTTTTTAATCAAACCAAACAAAAATATATGCTTGTAGAAGACAATTCAATTATTCTTGCTTAATTCTATCTAGCTTTCTCTCCAAAGTCATAATTATAGGACAGGGTTTCTAAAACGGAATAAAAAGCTTAGAAACTCTATCATTTCAGCTTTAAAGCCACGAGCCTAACTATTTTGTATTGTGGACTGTAAGTCAAACTTCCTTCGAAGTTCTATTAATTCTTGTGATATTTTCTAATTAAATGGCTAAGTAACTTTTAATAACTCATTAACACATCTCATCAATCCATTAGCTTAAAATATTGGTTAACATTGCTAGTCTTATTGGTATTTGAATGATTTTGCTAATATAACTAGTTAAACCAATACTTGAAAGATTGTGAAAACATAGCTAATTTTATCTATATAAAAATGTTTTGGTTAACAATACTAATTTAATCAAGTTTTAAAAGTCTGGTTAACATAGTTAATTTAATGAATTATTAAATGTTTTGGAAAACAAAGCTAGTTTAATCAATACTTTAATGTTTTTGTCGACAATACAAGTTTAATTAATTCTTGAATGTTTTTGGTTAACATTGTTTAACCAATTCGTAAATGTTATTCTTAAAATAACTAGTTTAACCAAGGCTTTAATATTTGGTTAAAAAGCAGTTTATTATAATAATTAATGCGTGAATGTTTTTTAGGGAGTTTGATAAATTGTTTAATGATTTGGTTTGTCATGTATCCGTCTTTGGTAATATATCTAATGAAATCAATGTGTGAATATTTTTATACACATAAACTTAACGTGTTTCTTATCTATCATACATGTATGTACTCAATACTTAACTATTTTAAATGATTCGTATTTTTCGTTAAAATAACTAATTACATGAAATCTAAGATGTTAAAATGTTGTCATTAGCCTTAGTAAGATAATCATGACTTATACTATTGTAACATTATTATACTTTCCTTCTTCAATACATGATTTCTATTAATTTCCTGATTCTAAATGCTTGTCACTAAATTGCTCAAACGGTTAATTTATTAAATCAAAACGCTGCTAGCATTGTGGTATTTTCTGATCTTCTGCAAAATGAAACTTATGCCGACTAAACGAATTAAGCAACTTTCATTGGACTAATATATATTGGTCCGCCTAATTTGTGATGTGGCAAAATATTTTTGGATTAACTATTGTGTTAGCCCAAGTTTTTATATATTTTAATGCGTTGTTATGCGTTGGTACTTATATAAAATTGTACTGCTCTTTCTTCACTAGTCTATTAACTTGCTTACGTACATGGTACATATTGCAATGTTTATACCCAGCCAATTTATGCACGTGATAAAAACAACTTATTTATATATATTTATATTTCACTATTTCTTGACACTGATCTTATGTTTGAATACGGATTGATTACTGATTGATTACCAGTCTTTTTAGATTCATTGATCGAATGGCACTGTATTACTATAGAGGACTTACACAGCGAAATATGTAAAGTGTATATGTATGTATTTTTCTATTTCAGGATTTACAAGGTGACGTATGTAACAATTTTTCCATTGGTGATCAAAACAATCTCCTTACTGCAACAGATGAAGTTATTTATGATCGTAATACTGGAATGAACATTCGTGAGCCTATGGAGCATTCTTATGTAAGCAGAAATTCTTTTGAAGATAATATAAATGCTGAAAACAAAAAAGAAGCTCGTTATGTGAAAGAAGAAAAGAATAAAGAGGTTCCAACTAACTCAGACGTGAAACTTGATTTTGAAGTTCGTCAAACTAGTCAAAATGATCGGATGTATGAATGTCAACATACACTGAAGGCGAATGATGTTAAGAAACTATCCAATGATGATGTTTCTCCTATTGAACAATCACAGGCGGAAAAGTTGGAAGAATATAATAGAAAAGGAGAAGATCATTTTATACCAAGTTCTTCATCAAACATGCCTGCTGAAGGTAAAGTTAACAACATTATTGAAAGAAAAGTATCTAATCATACTACAAACTACAAAAGTGATGATGATAGAACTTCTGGATATAATCCAATGTCTGTAACATCTCATCATGCTAACAATGAAAGTAAGAAAGGCAATACAGCAAATGTGAACATGTGCAATAACCTGTTTGAAAGAAATATAACAAATCCTAGAAATGATGGTCCTAGGTCAGTAGAAGAACAAACTTGGTGTGACCTTAGCAATAGTCATGAACTTAATAATGATAGTGCATTGATTCAAACTGTGATTTCTACTTGTGTTGTTGAAGGAGAACTCTCTAACAGTGGTATAAATAGAACAGCTGCTTGCAATAGATGTTTGAAAACGTCAATTGAACCTTCTGGTGAAACAAACCATTTAGGTGAATGTCCAATGCATGGTTTGTCTTTTAGTGGACATAGTGTATGCTCATATACAGGTCCTCCTGCACTCCCATATGAACCTCCTGTCCAACAGCATTGTGTTAATGTGCAAACACATGTGAATAGTTTTCCAAGTGAGCCATCTTTAGAACCTTTGACGGAGCATGATTTACCTGCGGTACCAAGTTCTCGACCGCAATTTAATGCAAACAATACATCTGGCCAAGTTATCTCTTCCTCTATATCATACAATTCACAGACTGGGCCTGGTGCTATGTCATACTCAAATTCTCAATCACCGACCAGCGCAAGTGATGAAGCTGTTCCAGTTATCACCTCATCGAATGTGGCTTATCATATGATCTCTCCATGTATGTCATACGATTCACAAACTGGACCTAATGCTATGTTAATCTCAAATTCTAGTCAATATACACCTAGTAATACTCAGTTACAAAATATAACCGGTGCTGATGATGATAATGACATTTGTATCAGTAATGATGACAATAATGACGATGCTGACCAAGTGACAAGATTGTAATTTGAATTCACAGTATTTCTTCAGTGCCATTTATACTTACCTCGCGGGTTCGATTCCGGTCTCGGCAGGTCATACCCTCCCTATACACGAGTTGTCGGCCTCGTGGTAGGGTTAGTTAGTACTGGTGATAAAAAAGTGTCTAGGAAACCTATAGTAGGAAGAGCTGGCCGTCGTATATATGACCTAAATATGTGTTGAATACGACGTAAGAAAACAAAAAACTTACCTTTACGATTTTGTTATAGTGTTGTTTGTTCTTAAATTTTACCAATACCTAACCATATCTTACACTAGATACACTAACATGTAAACCAATACAATAATGAAACATCATTACTGCCGTCGTTTCAAAAGTTTAAAATGGATAAATACATCCAAGTTTATTTTATGGATGAAACACTGCTATTTTACTAGTGCAAAGGTTATTTGGTTTAAAAAATATTTATTGAAGTAAATAGCTTAATAGGCTATTTTTTTTATCTCTCTCCCAAAATTAAAATAGGCAATGTATTACAAAATATATACATTACCGGTAACATATCTTAAAAGATTATTTTAGATAGCATGGTTTAGTTTGGTGCTTATATTTATATTCATTGTTGCAGGTCTAAAATAATCTTATAATTGTGCGTCTTAAATATGCTTAGTTAATAATTAGTTTAGTACTTGTTATGTAGTATTAGAGCAAATAGTCACAAAGTGCTTAGATAGATGTCCACGCATTGCATTATCAAAGTCTTCAATCGTGAACATAGATTTGGATATGTTGATGATAAAAAATGTATTAAAAAATAAAGTTTTGCAAAAATAAGATTTTTTTTCTATAGCAATTTAAACATGTTTTCTTCTCGTAAGATAGTTCACCATAACATTCCAAGAATAGTTAAAATGGTAATAGGGCTAACGATGGTACATAAAATATGTATAGCTTTTTATTGACTATGGATTCCAATAAAGATACATAAATAAAGACAATTACGTGTTTGTTTTCTTCCTATGTTATAATTTTACTCCAGATGAAGATTAGAATAAAAAATACAAATATCGGGCGTGGCCGATTGGTTATTACGTTGGACTGGTAATCAATTAATAGCCAGCTCCGTGATGGTTCGAATCCCATTCAAAACCTACCCCGTTGTTTCCTTGAACAAGAAACTTACTAGCTTAGTACATGGGGTGGACTCGAAAGCGAGTAATAGAAGTTGTAAGAACCTTGTTTCACAATTGAGCTAAAATACAAATGTAAATTAGTATGACCTAAAACTGCAATAAGACAATTTAGAAGTCGTTGTAGATGAATCCTAATATTGATCAGCTTTACATGACATAAAGCCAACCCTTGGTTCATCTTCGTCAACAATATTTTCTAATCGCCGAGATCAAATAGTGATTACGCGATGTAGAATTGGTCATACCAGATTAACACATTCATACCTTCTCAAAAGAGAGGAAGCACCTAAATGCATACCATGTGACGAGCATTTCAATGTAAAACACGTTCTCCTTGACTGTCAGGATCTTAAATACATTCGTGACAAACATTTTAAAGTAAACTCACTTAAAGAACTTTTTGAATCTGTATCATCATATGCGATACGTAACTTTTTGAAAGAAATGAATGTTTATAATAAGATATAGAGCTTTACATCATTAATTTCGTTAGTATTAATAGTATCATTGATTGCTTTCGGCGCGATATGACCTTTTTGTGTTGGTGCGCCGTAAAATCCAATCAAACAAACAAACAAACAAGCTTCTTGCTTCCATGTATATAACTAACAAGTAGTTTAGTGATATAAACTTTCAAATTGCTAGACCGCCACTCTTCAATCATCAAGTTCAAGTGCAATACTTTATTTAGCACAAACATAATAGTTTTATGCCAATACAATTTACATATGTAGTAACTTTATTTCATATTCTAAAGACCATTTGGCCCATGAGTAACATGCATCATATAAATATGTGACATACATGGCTATACGACATACAGTTTTTACAAAACAAAACAATGACATACATATACAGATTAAACCAAACAACAACTTACATATACAATTATCATTAAACATTTTACAATACAATACAACAACATACATATACAATTATCATTACAAATTTTACAATACAATTCAATGACATACATATACAATTATCATTACAAATTTTACAATACAATACAACAACATACATAATTATACAATTATCTTTACAAATTTTACAATACAATACAATGACATACATATACAATTATCATTACAAATTTTACAATACAATACAACAACATACATATACAATTATCATTACAAATTTTACAATACAATACAACAACATACATATACAATTATCATTAAAAATTTTACAATACAATACAATGACATACATATACAATTATCATTACAAATTTTACAATACAATACAACAACATACATATACAATTATCATTACAAATTTTACAATACAATACAACAACATACATATACAATTATCATTACAAATTTTACAATACAATAACATACATATACAATTATCATTACAAATTTTACAATACAATACAACAACATACATATACAATTATCATTACAAATTTTACAATACAATACAACAACATACATATACAATTATCATTACAAATTTTACAATACAATTCAATGACATACATATACAATTATCATTACAAATTTTACAATACAATAACATACATATACAATTATCATTACAAATTTTACAATACAATGACATACATATACAATTATCATTACAAATTTTACAATACAATGACATACATATACAATTATCATCATGACATTTTATATATATATACATATACACTTAATATAATGACATACATAAGCAATTAACATTACACATTTTACAATACAATTACATACATATACAATTAACAATGCTGTACAACAACATACAAATACAGTTATCAATACAATCAATACAGTTTTTACAATATAATGTACCAACTTACATACACAATTAACATTACAATTTACTAGTATATGTGCAATTAGCATTACAATTTTATGAATGAAGACATTACAGTGGGTTATTATCAATCATAATCATCAGTTTTGAAAACCAAATTTGATATATATATATATATCATACATTTTGAAGAAAAAGCATCAACAAAAGATACAAACAAACATACATACATACATAATGAAGGCGGAAAAAGAGAAAAAAGCAAACAATTATATTTATATATAGTCAATTTATTGTTATAATTTTTCCACTCATGTATATTAGGTGTAATGATAATCATTGATGACAACAATTGAGCATATCTCCGCATAAATATGGTGTTAAAATTAAAAAAATCCACAAAAAGGCTTTTTTGTATGTGGTGGGAGTGGTGATTTTCGATTTACTTTATCCAAACACTAAGCAATGAAAGTTACCCTGTATAATTAAAGATAACATCTAAAAGAAAATCTATAAGTGAGTCACATATAACCTGAAGAGTGAGAATAGTCCGTTTTTTTTCGGGCCAATCATAGGCTTATTGTGCATTTATTTTTTTTATAAATAATTTATTTACGTTATAAATACATGTAATGCGCAAAACACGTTTTCGATCAACATGTACATTCAGGTTTCTCATCTGTTTCATAGATACTATTTGGTTGATAGCAGCTACGACAGAACTGTCGGGTGAAGTATGGCAGACCACTCCAAGGTTTGAACCAGTGGGTAACAACACCACGTCAAGGTTGGTAAATGGAAATTTGTCGTCACTATCGTGGTCTGAAAACATCGACAGCTTTGTCTTTGGCTACTGTGACGTCGGCTTTACAAACAGCGTGGAATTGGTTTTAAAAGTCTAATAACATGTCCAAATGTCATAATCTTTGGGGTTTTCTTGATGCGCAGATATTCACCAGCAGCGCGTATGTACTATGTAAGCGAACTCTTCACAGCAATTTTGTCACGAGTCGCAATTTTAATGTTAATAATTCAACAAAGGGAAATAAATGTTGCAGGGAACAGCTTAACTTCGTATTCTGAGGTGAAGTAGGCTGTCAAATATGTCACTCGGATCCAAATTTTCTTGTCTTTATAGGGCTATCGTCGTTGTTTGCTTGCATAATTATGCTCAGTGAACGTCATTGGGTATCTTGAATTCAAACCGAGGAGAAGCAATCTTGCGAATATAACCAGGTGTATACTGTCCCTATTTATCTATACTTGTGACATTAATAAACATTGACTGAGCATCATGGGTCTATAATACCAACGATCTTACGACCTTTTTAGACGTTAAACATTTCTGTTCAATTGCAACTTTATGATAGGATATTTGATGATACGCTACTCGGATGATTTTTAGGGCACATTGACTGGTGCATAGTTTTAAACATTCACTTAAATATATGCAAAAATAGTGCACAGTCTCTATTTTGAAGTCCGAACCTCTTGACCAAAGGGGTCGACCGATCAAGCTGAAACTTTAATGCATGGTTTGTGTAACCATAGGCTCTATTGTCAGTTTTCTTCTTTGTTCGTCATACACCATAATTTAAGTCACAACAACGATATGCGATGTTTTTCTCAGTTCCACAGCATTTGCGTTAAGTTTATGTTCATGTGTAATTGTCTTTGGCCAAGAGTGGACATCCTTGCAGACTGTGATTTGATGTTTCTGCCACTGGATCATTGGGGTGATTGGGACAGGTTCAGTTGGTAATGCACATGTGCATTGAGCCGGTTGTGGCACGTGCGTAATTTCGCAACGATTATATATTTATGTTTCGGCTCTATTGAAATCTCCGTTAACAGATATCCTTAGAAGTGTTGTCATACAGGATCACTAAGGTTCGAATAGAGGGTCACGTCGAGATTACCTTAATATCGACCAATCAATTCGTAGCTTTCATCTAGGCGAAACACTATTAATAGCATTTTGATTTCGTAATTTCTATTTTCAGACCAAGGTTTGCGAGCTTATTTGACAGCGATATTATTCACAGTCTGAGATTGGATAGCTCATTTCAAAATGCGTGACGTAGACGATGTGAACAAGTTACTAAACATAACGATTTCGTCATGAATATTATACCGAGAAAATGTCACTTGAACGTGACCCTCGTGCATGTAAGAAATTGGCCAGATCTAAATTAGCGAGTTTAACTTCGTTGAGTTCCGTGATTTTCCGTAGAGTCATTACTTCGGGTTTTATTGCTAATTTTAAAATAGTACAAGTATTAGCATTTCCAAAAATGCTTGAAATCGTCGTTTAGCCGTGTATTCTCCATAAAGAATAAAGATTCAAGCAATATGCAGATCAAACAGTGCATGTCTTTATAGTAGAGGGCTTTAAATCAGACCTTCAGAAGCTCGACTACAGCGCCTCCATCCCCGTCGGATATAAATACCATCAGTGGTCATCTGACGTATTACCACAGATTCAGGTATTCGTCAGTGCTTTAGACCGTTCCAAGTCTATTTATAGACTACAGAGCGTTTGATTAATTCTACACACTGTAAGGCCAGTTAAAAACCATCGAATTACCATGTGCTGTCCAGACATATTCCGTCCGCGCTCGTTTCAAGAACATGGTCTGCCCTACATTCCGCCAGCTAATCGAACGTTCATATTTACTACTAAACTCGCTCGGAAATAGGGAAGATAGGTTGTTGTTTTTCAACAAAAGCGAGCTTTCTTCAATAAATGAACATGTTACGAGTAGGCATGAATGTTTTTTTGATTTTATATTGTTACTCCTTGAAATTGATACCCGTTCATATATCGATAATGATATTTTCTTGTATTACAAACAGGTAACCGTATAATACACGCCATGGACGATTCCATACACGCACCCCTTTTTTGCTACTCGACGTCATCATTTTGCCACGTGACCTCTAATGCAACGTTCTGATTGGCTAAATACAGCCGGTGTCGACACAAAAATGCTCAAATCTTGATAATTGTTATTATCGTCGGACAGGTTCCGACGATAATTAGTATAAATTCTGAAGCAAATATTTGAGGTTTTTTTGGCCTTGGATGCGTTTCATATATTCATTTAGTTTTTGCATGAGTTTTAAAGCGTGATACTTGACAATTAGCAGCGTAATGGGGCTTTAAAGAAAAGGTTCGTATAACACGTTTATATAGACTCGATCCGCATGATCTGGGCAACACAAAATCAAAACTATTTTCATAATACATCAGAACAATATAGAATGATTAACGAATAAAATCTTTATATTTTATTATAATATGGACCCCTGTACTGTAACTTAATGACCATTAAAACAATTGATCGTCGTTATCTTTGTATCAAGTTTGGTAAATTTGTAATATATAAAGTATTGTTTTAGGATTATTTACATAATTGGGGTTGCATATTTATTCAGAAAACAATGAAATATGACAACGTAGAAGAATAGAGTGCAACGATTCACAAAATAAGCTTATCTGAGATCTACTGTATTACATTTTAAATATATTATAGTTATTTAATTCATACATCGTATCTGTCTAGCATGATTGGTGTACAACCCCAATATAAATTATTGAATTCAAATTTTAATTTCATAATAGTTAGAAGATCACCTATTAAGAGTTTGATTGTTGATTAATTAATCAATCAATTAATTAATTAATAATATAATTCAGATATGGAAATCTACAAAGCTGCCATTCCTTATTTGATTGTTTTCAGAATTCAACAGGGAAGGGTCCTGAAAATACTTTTATCATGTATACTCGATCCACATCTGGGCAGCATATCATCAAAATTGGTTTTATGATATAACAAAACAATATAGAATGATTAAGGACAAAATCTTTATGAATACTTTATAATACGGACCAATGTAGTGTAACCTTAAAACTTAATGATAATAGAAGACGTTATTATTGGCCGTTATCTTTGAATCAAGTTTAATGAAGTAGTTGAATTACATTAACATTATTTTATTGTTTCTATTTAATTTAGGTAACAATCAGAGACATAGATAATTCCCTGGTAACAATGAAACGTACATGCATGCATGCATGCATTGTATTGTATTGTATTGCAAGTTTTGTTTGTGTAACAATAATTAAGTAGCCTATAAGACTGTAAAATTAAAATAGTATACAACAAACTGCCATTTTTTAAAATGACCCCTTTGTTGTGTTATCGATTTTTTCACGCCTGATTAATCAGGAGATAAATTATACAATACAATTTTTTTTATTCTCTCATTTCATATAGACAGAATAAATGTGGTACATAAATAGATAAATATTTTTACGAGGCACATGATATGGAAAGAAGTACATATATAATTCAACAATGTTACATAATTATAAAGTATAAATAAGTGAAATCAAATAGGGTACCATTCTCATTCCCAGAGACTATCAATTCTCTCAATACTGGATTGAGAATCTTGATTACCTCGGGGTACGAGAATATTAGGGTAGTAATCAGGAACTATTTTTGTTTTAAGTTATGTATATATATATGTATTGGTGTCCTCTTAAGGGCACCGGAGAGTCATAGTATTAGAGGGGTCTAAGATAATACACACAATTATCGTATCTATCAACTACCACAACAACCTAGTTGTTGTAAATCGATGGTCAATGAAATTAATTTATACGGAATTTTATAAAATATTCAAATACGCGTGGTCGTTGCGGTCAGGTTTTTACGTTCGACGGGACAAAAATTGGTGGTCTTTGGTCGTTGTGGACAGTGTCATTTTAGAGTAAATTTGATCGGGAGGACTTTAAAGTGGTCTTTGTCGGCAGGTGGTCGCTCTGGTCAGGTGTTCGTTAGCACAGGTTCCACTGTATATGTTATTGTACAGTTTACTGTACAATACGGAAATATATTTGGACGATTACACAGCTTGAAAAGCCATATTAGACGAGCCGATAGGTGAGTCCAAGATGACTTTTCAAGCTGTGTACGAGTCTGTATAATATTGTATCATATCCATTCTTATCACCACCACCATCAACATCACCTCCAAAAACACTACCACAACCACCATTTTCTATAAAAGCTCGGTAATTTTTTTAGAAGAAAATGTATTATTAATTCATGAATGTAGCGGAGATAAATATCATTGCGTTTTGAGCGCTCGCATTAGTTGAATGTACTTATGGTATACTTTGTTTTACCAATATGTTTCAAGAATAACGCTGCTATATAGTTTTATGTATTAAAATTGACAAAAAGCTTTGTTTTACCAATATGTTTCAAGAATAACGCTGCTATATAGTTTTATGTATTAAAATTGACAAAAAGCTTTGTTTTACCAATATGTTTCAAGAATAACGCTGCTATATAGATTTATGTATTAAAATTGACAAAAAGCTTTGTTTTACCAATATGTTTCAAGAATAACGCTGCTATATAGTTTTATGTATTAAAGTTGACAAAAAGCTTTGTTTTACCAATATGTTTCAAGAATAACGCTGCTATATAGTTTTATGTATTAAAATTGACAAAAAGCTGTTGTTTTAATTATTCAACTAATTCGTGCAGAGTTATTTTCACATAGATATTTTAGAAAAATAACTAATTTTAGCTCGACTTTTCGAAGAAAATGAGAGCTATTGCTATCACTTTTGCGTCGGCGTTGGCGTCGGCGTTGGCGTTGGTTTTCAGGTTAAAATTTTTTGAAACTCTTATATCTTCAATACTATCCAAGTTATTTCATTGAAAGTTGGTATACTTATTTAGTGGGACTATATTAATCATACTGTGAAAGGGATAACTCTGGATGAATTATTTTTTGATTTATTACCCTTTTATTCTTAAAAGATTGCAAAATATGAGGTTAAAGTGTTTTCTATGTAGAATATCTTCAATACTGATCAAGATATTTGACTTAAGGTGGGTCGGTACCTTACTCGGAGTAAAAATCGAAAAAAATATTATGTACACCGATTATGATATAAGTTGGCAGGCATACACCTTCGTGCTTCTTGTTTGTTTTTCGGGTAACCTGAGTGACGTTGTCGTTCTTTTCACGACGTCATGGACGTCACAATGGTTCGCGCTATAAACAAGCATGCAAGTACATTAAACCCACATATTTAAAATAATGAATGTCCGAGGCCAATGATAATTATACCAAACTGTTTCTGAAATGTTGTTGCAAACAATTAATTTGTTCCGATTATCTAAATATTTCGTCAGGCGTAAAGATTCTACATTTTATCACTGAATTCAGGGTTTTCACGTCTAAAAGGTTTCACCAATTGCCGAGTTATAACGTTTATTTTCATATTAACGCAGAACGGTGGTCAAATTCATATCACGATTTTTTAAAAGTACACACCTTCTGTGTCATTTTAATGCAATAAAAAAGGGAAGTGAACGTTCTCAGTTTTATAGCGCGAACCATTGTGACGTACATGACGTCATGAAAAGAACGACAACGTCACTAAGGTTACCAGAAAAACAAACAAGAAGCATGAAGGTGTATGCCTGCCAACTTATATCATAATCGATGAACATAATATTTTTTCGTTTTGTTCTCCGAGTAAGGTACCGACCCACCTTAAAGTTTGTCGGTACGATATTTACATGACCATGAAGGGACGTAACTGTGGGTGAATTATTTTTGGATTAATTGCCCTTTTATACTTAAAAAATTGCAAAATATGAGTATAAAGTTTTTCCTATGTAGAATATCTTCAATACTGATCAAAATATTTGACTTAAAGTTTGTATACTTAATTATCGGTACTATATCTACACAACTATAGAGGACGCATCAGTAGATGAATCATTTTTGGAGTTATGCCCCTTTATATTTGAATATTTAAGATTACAATTTGTTCTAATGGGATATTTTAGTACTTACAAATATATTTGAATGAAAGTTGAAATGCTTTTTTATCAGGTCTTCATCTATCGGACTCTAGAGGGATATTACTCTGGATGAATTACTTTCCGAGTTATTTTCCTCTATACTTTAATATTTAAGATTAAAGTTTGCTCAAACTGAATATATTTTGTTTGATAGAAAGTTAGTATGCTTTTTCATCAGTACTACATCTACTACACTACAAAGGGATGTAACTCTTGATGAATTATTTTTGAAGTTGTGCACCTTTACAACTTTTTTAATTAGGGTTAAAGTACATGTACTTTAAACTGAAATATTTTCAATACTCATCAAGATATTTAAATGACAGTTGGTATGCTTATTCATCAGAACTACATACACACAACTACAAAGGGACATAACTCTTGGTTGTTTTTTTTAGTTATTCCCCTTTACCTTAATATTGAAATTTGCTGAAATTTAAATATCAATACATGTAGTTCTTAATAAAGATATCTAAATGAAAGTAGGTTTGCTTATTCATTGATGCTATGTATACTTAACTTTGAAGGGACATTACTATGAATGAATGTTTTAGGAGTTATGCCCCTTTTATATTTTACAAATATGAATTAGTAATTATTGTTTGATTGATTTATTTCCTTTCAAAAATTAAGTCCTGTCTTGAAATCATTTTTTTAAGATAAGCCTTGTCATGAACAAAACACTCGAAAAGTCGAGCGAACTGTCCTTGGACTGCTCTTGTTGTTTCATACACCCCTACCCCTGCCCCCCTCCTCAGACCAAAGTTTTTATTGCATTTTTGCTAGATTTTAATTTGATCATTTTTGTACATATCATTGTATGCATTTCGTTTGTTCTATTATCTATGCATTTTATATGGCATTGTTTATATATAGTTCATACTTTCTGTTGTACATGTAACTATGTATTTATCACTGAAAAGTGGAAATAAATTGAATATACATGTATATATATATGAAACAGAAAAATATAAATGGTATGGTAATATAAATTGCTATGATTGTTTAACTATAAATATATTTATAGTTTGAATACGTCAAGTACATGCGAATGATAATGCATAATTAAGTACGTAGAGACAAATTCAAGATTTTTTTATTTCCTTTTTGAAAAACTTAATATGTTGAATGACACTTTTTGAGTCATAGATCTATATAAATTAAAGACGTTTAATAAAATGATCAAGATTTAAGTTTAAGTTTAAAACTCTTAGTATTCACCATTCACTTCAGAGTGTTCACAAACCCTGTGATCATTGGCTGTTTAATATTACGTCATAGATTTCCTTTAAAGTTTTATCTCTTTATGTTTGCAAACGTATTTACGTGTAGATAGCTAGTCTTCGCCTTCCACAAGACAAACATTTCATTGAAGAATTGCATCGTGCCCAGATTGGAGTTTTATTTATCTAGCTAGTATGTATTTACAATTTCTCTAAATAATTTGTTTCCATTTCATCTTTTTTTAAATAAGATAGTTTACTTATTAATGTTGATATTATTCAGGATTCATTGAAAATTTTGTTTTTAACTTTAGCTTTAAAATTTGAAGTTTTAAACTCAATGAATTTCGGTCAATGAATGTATTTAATGAGTGGGCGTATCCTAATGTTTAAGTTCTACATTTGTTTTCGCTCAAAATTCAAAGAAAGCAGGATGAATTTATAAAATGTTTTAAGCTTAATTTTTAATTTTCAATTAGTTTCACCTTACACAAAATAGTGCATAACATCGAATCATAATGATGTATTTTAATCTTCGCAATTTCAAACTTACGTTTTTTCTGTTGTTGTAAAAACTCAAGTCTTTAAAACATGTTAAATATTAAATAAAACAGTTACTGCGCTAACTTATGTTAAAATATGCAAACGTGTGCAAACGTATTCAAACTTATGTAAATTTATATAAACGCACGCAAACGTGTGCGTATAGTTATGTAAATTTGTGTAAACTTATGTAAACATTATTTTAACCTATGTAAAAGTACGCAAACCTATGTTCATTTACATAAACTGTCATGTAAACTTATGTGAAGTTTTGTGTAAACTGTCTATCTACCCAACATAATTCTTAGAGAGACTATATTGGCATATTAGTACGGGGGCCAGAGGGGTCCACCGTGCACCCCCTCTAGACTTTTTGCCACCTATTCTAAATTGTTCCTTAGGGTCCACTGAATCAGAATCCGCATTGTTCTCAAAAATAAACTCTTGTGCACTACCTGAAATGTCACAGTTTCCATGGCAACCCCTTGTTTTTTGTCGAAATTGTCGGTGTTTGTAAAATCATTAATAAATTGAAGAAGCATTAAGCTAGAATAATATAATTAATGTCAAATCAAAGCTGAGGCACTGAACTTTCGAAATATATGTAAAATTGTCCGCTAAAATACAGTTTAATTCATGATATTAGCCGAAAAACATAAAAAATGCAGAAAAATATCGATTTTTTTTCAATTACATGCATATCTTTTAATTTCCAAACCCTATATTGGTGAAATAATACATTTACTTATTACAAAATATTTCAGGAAGGTCTATTCTATCATATTCAAAATTATTTTTATGACAGAAGTACTATTTATGTATGTAAAAACCGTTTCCATAGCAACCGCTATTTTCAAGTAAGAACTACTTCGTGATTTAACTTATTTTTTTGCTCAAATCTAACGGTAGGATTGCAATATTGATATTAAATGATATCTGAGACTCGTGTCCTTAATATTATTGTTGTTATCAATAAATTCAGTATCGATACCTTCATAAATATTGTTAAGAAATCTTAATCAAAGCGCTGAAAGCACTGATATTTTTTCGGTTTGACTGTATTAAAGTGGTTCATGTATAAGACCGTTTGAAGACGATATTTACTGTGCAAAGGTGGTCTGTTGACTAAAGAAATAATGTTATAAGACTAAAGAGATTTTGTTGTTTGTTTTTGCTTTTACTAAAATAGATTATGCAGGAATATGATTTTGTAATTTAGATTTAACGCTGTATATCATTACTTTGTGAAAGGTTTTGTGCGGCGACAGACTCATTTCACCAACTTTCCGGGACTTGTTTCTTTAACATTAATCGGTTGAACGTCTTATCCTTACATATTAAATGCATAGAACTGTCAAAACGCGATACTTTTATTTTCTCAATGACTGTTAAAGTAAAATATTTGTATTAATAAAAGAGTGACCAAACTATATAACAACGCGCCGTAAAACCAAAACCAACTTATACGTAATATTTGTTCATTAGTTTACATCCTAACAAGTGCCCACCTTCTATCCCTAAGGAGCTGGTAACTGTGCTACATATTGCGGATTAAAAGCCATAAGTCAATTTTTCAAGGAAGGTATGCCCAGTCAAAACCGGGGCTGAACCTCGAACCGCATGAATCGACAAACGCCAAACGAATAGAAATTACACAACCTATTATTTTATATACGTGTTTATACATGTCCAATATCTTAACAATCGTTTAATGCATCTATCCACTCCATGATTTTATCTTATTCAACATCTGTAGATATATCTTTATCTTGTTCTTCGTCAGCATTATCGTTATCAACGATATCGAACAGCTGAGATTGAAGAACGTTACCTTCAAATCATAAAGGTTCAAGATACCCATCATTATTTGTCAGACCAAATTGATCTGAAATGGGAGGTATGTTAGGATCAACATCGTGGACATTTTTCTGAATGGCCACCAGGTTATTAAATCTCTTGATTTGCTATACTATACACTTGCTATACACTTGTTACAAGGTTGTAACGCTCCCATATCAACATTACGAAACGCATTAGCTGGTTTGTTTTAAACTTAACTATTATACAATTGAATAGTAATAAATCAGGTGCACTGATATGTACTGCATGCATGGAAGGCATACTTTGTATCTATACATATTATCTCTTTTTTGATAAAAAAAATTTGAAGTTGGATATTTTTCTAGATGTTTGTCTGGGGGTTTTGTTGTACCTCTACACAAACATGGTAGTATATATGAACTTAACAATTTTAGGGTCGAAACTTTATTGAGTATATTAAGAAAACTATTTACAAGGATTTTTAATAACCGTTTGACTGGTTGGGCAGTAATTAGGAACATTTGATATCTTTGTTTAACACTGGATTATAAATCACATACTTAATACTGGCAAATAGTTATTTTGTGCATTTATTGACTTCACTAAAGCTTTCAATTAATAAAACTGGGTATATAAGGTAGAATATATAAGATATATGTATTCGTCAGTAAACTCTAGAGTTACAGTACATAATCAATTGAGTGTCGAATTTGATTGCATGTTACGTAGGTGTTAGACAAGGGGCCTATCTTATTTGCACTCTTTTAATGAAATCGAGGATATGCTTATTAGTAATGGTCTTGCTGGCATTAAAGTTGATATGTTTAACATATTTTCATTTAATATGCTGACGACATGGTTATTTTTGCTAATAGTAGAGACGAGTTACAACTAAGTATAAACGTTTTTGAAGATAATGATAAGTTATAGAAATCAGTGGTTGACACTAGTAAAACTTAGGTTATGATTTTCAAAAAAGGCAGGATTTTATAGAAAGCTAAATTCTATTAAAATGATATGAACTAGATATTGTTGAACAATTAACATACATTGGTGTAGCATCAAGGGGGGGTCATTCTCTAATGCTAAAATTGTTTCGTTGGCCAAGTTTTAGGTATTTTAAAGTTAACAAATATTTGTATAAATTCACAGGTATTCTAAAAACATGAATTAGATCTGTTAGATAATTTGATATCACCCATTCTGTACTATGCAAGCCAAGTTAAGTGATACGTTCAAGGAAATTCTATAGAACGAGTTCATTTACAATTCCGTGAAAGGTTACTCGGGATAAAAAATAATACTCAAAATGATTTTAATCACAGTGAGTTTTGGTTGAATTTTCAAACAATTCGCTATTTTAACATTATAGTAAACTATTGGGTAAAACTATTGCAAACTGATATAAATTAAAATAACAGAAATGAACATAAAATGTTAAATTGGATAGAGATTTGTACCCTAATAAACCCAACTGGTGTTCTTTGTTGAATTCATTTTTGTCCTACCTTAGGTTTTATGATTTAGGATTTATATTGGTTATGTTGCTATATTTTAAGCAATGTTAAACACAGACTAAATGATAATTTAATGCAAAGTTTGAACATAGGTTAGCTAATTCAAGTAGAGCATTATTTTACAATAATATATCAAATTTATACTTTTGATTTGGTTTAACGTCGTAGCAATATTCTAACAGTGCTCAGTCAACCTACTCACCCTTCCTGAAATGGCTAAATCTCTGGATTAAGCTGCTACACAGATACTAGGCACATACTTTGGTCAGTGTCTGACAACTGCCCTACATGATTTAGAATCAGTGGCAGAAGTAGCCGTAGAAATTATTTCACGACCAAGCGCCACAAACGTAAGCCCGTTTAGGAACCTAGCCTGCAACCCCTCGATCAATAAAGACGTGTATGCCTCCAAATGAGTTAGCCGGGGAAGAATATATAACCTTGAAGTTGAAGTGCCTGCATGAACAAACACATTCACAATCTCATTTAACAATTTTCAATGCGTCCTTATCATTTTATTGCTTATTTATCAAATAAATGATCTGTGCTTGGACTTGTTTACTATTCATATCTAATGATCCTATATATTACTGTAGAATGTATGTCCGTTTTTTTAAATTTGATTATGAATGTTGGTAGTTTAGATTTTAATGGTCTAGTTCGCAAAATTGTCAATGAATTTGTCTAAGTTTGGTTAGGGGAGCAAGAAACATTAAAATATATGAAGTACATATTTAAACGAACGTGTCAGTATAAAGAGAAGCAAAGATATGTTTTATTGTTTATATATTTCACCCATCTTATCAACACTTTTCATTAATTTATGTACGTTTGTCGACTCGCATAAACCGATTTCCTGGATACTTGTCGTTCCAGCAAAACAGAACAGAATATATATTTTATTTACGATTTGTACATAGTACATCATCAATAAACAACGTTCCAGTGCTCACTTACTCCTCTACTAGGAGCCGACAACTACACCCTCTACGAAAGAAAATCGAAGCTACATATCAAATTTTCATGGATACGACATGTCGTAGTCTCGTAGCAGGAGTAGAACTCGGGACACCTGCATGTATCGCGTGATACAACTGCGCAACGACAGTTACACTTAGACTTTTTGAAAGGCATGTTTTGTTCTGTTCTGTTCAAGAATAAATGTAAGCTTGCACAGGAAATTGAGATGCGCAGGGTATCATGTCAATACTAAAGCAACAAAAGTAGGCGTCACGTGATTTATCTACCGTGCATAAATGTTTCAATTATATCATTATATCAAGTTAGCATTTTTACACTTATCATATCATATACCGAACCAAACTCTCCTGCTTTTAAGATGTATATAGCAGACGATAGAATTAGATTTTAAAACGTAAATCATTACGTGTATTTAAAAAACAAATCATGTTAGTTCAGTATAAAATATGTTTGATCCTATTTGTTGATCCACATCGAAGGTGGACAGCACATTTCCGCACCAAAGACATTGTACATACATGAGTAAATATAATGTACTTGGTTCGGAACAATGATGACCATTATAGCCAATTAGGGCTGGCACAATACGTCAGAAGCGTATCGCGATATACTGCAATACGCTGGCATCGTATCGCGATATGTACCACGATATATTGTGGGCTTTTAGATTCGTTGTGTCTCCGTTGAATTTAACAGAAACATTTAAATCTTATATGCAGCTACTGACAGAATCTAGTCTTTTTAAGTACATACAGTATTTTAGGACTGTGGCGCGCTCAAATCGGTTAAATTCTTGTAACTTAAGGTTCGATGGAATGAACATTGGAAAAACTGACGTTTCGCTACTTTTATTTCGCAAAGGGAAGAATTTTCGCCAAAACATATCGCCAAATGCCGGTACGTTAAAATCGTACCGCGGTACCTATTTCCGCAGTTGCGTACTATAGTATTGCAATATACCGGTATTCCGGTATATCGTGACAGCCCTATAGCCAATGGACAAATACATGTAGTAAAATTCACTCAATTTCATTTGAGACAATTATTTAACCTGGATTTGCGGCATTTTGTATCCGCCGTATCTCCAGCCTGTAAGAGAAGCGTACGAATTTTTATCAATACTTCAAACTTGTTTGTGCATGTAATTATATGTAATCTGTTACAAATAGACAATCAGTGCAATGTTCACGCGGTATGAAGCTTAACCTCGACATCATGAGTTGCAGTTTTAAAAATATCTTCATTATTTGATTACTCAGTGCAGCATCAAAGTAGGTCAACCTACTTAACACTATTAGAAACCTACTCTGACGACATTCAAGACACCTCGGCGATTACTGCGCAAGACACATGTAGCCTGTTAAATTGCCCTAAACGTTCCAAAACGTTCCGTAACGATACATTCGGAACTCCGCGGCCATTCAATGCGAATAATCTCGGACATATTTAGACGCCATTTTGATACTACCGGTGTTGAAGTAAACAAATATACGATCGTTTAGGCAATGAGTTATGTGTCGTTTTTAGTCCGTAAATTTTGAAACGATTGTATATTTGTTTATAAGATTAGATTATTCGCCGAGGAGTTCCGAATGCATCATTACGGAACGTTTGGAACGTTTAGGATAATTAAAAAGGCTACTGATCGTCGGTTTACGTAATCACTCGAGTGGTTTTCCGAATGCTCTGACGCGAGTTGAGAGAGTCGCTGCTATTTTGATAACCTTTTAAAGTTTATCATTGCATAATTGTCTCTTCATTTGCTCACTTGTACTATCTTTAATACGTACGATGTGCAATTTTAAGGGACTTGCTGGCATATAATCTAATCTATTGATAGTATTTTATTTTACTTTAGAATATAACCTTCGTAGGTGAAATAATCTGATACGCATTTAATGTTAAAAACTAGAATAGAATGTCAAGTCAAGAATATGCTTGCAAACGAAATAGAGTCCAAAGTTTGCTTTTAATCATTTAGAATTGGTGTCTATTAATAGGGTGCATTAAGTCTAGTAGATTATATTTGGTTGGGTTTAACACAGCAGCAACACATTGTATATGTCATATTATGGCTGTCAGTAAACATACTCCCCGTTTTTAGAAAGGCCAAATCTCTGGATTTAACTGTTCACCAGTTACTAGGCGCATACTTTAGTGACGTAACTAGATAACCACTTACCAGTTAGCGATATTTTGTAAGTAGTTAACTTGTTACGTAACTAGTTAACCAGATAATTAACTAGATAATTAAGTGGTTTTCTAGTTAACGTAACCAGATTAACACTTACCACTTATTTATAATCGCTAAGTGGTTATCTAGTTACGGTAACTAGATAATCCCTTAAATAACTAGTTAATTAAGAGGTTAACTAGTTACGTAACTAGTTAACCACTTACCACTAATACAAAATATCGCTAACTGGTAAGTGGTTATCTAGTTACGTAACTATTTAACCAGATAATTAACTAGTTAATTAAGTAGTTAACTAGTTACGTAACTAGTTAGCCACTTAACATTTAATTGGTAAAATAATACACAATGGCAGTTGTAAGCACTAACTTGCATTTTTTCCCTGTTATGATCTTTTCTTTATTGTAAAAAATAACTAGTTACGTAACTTGTTAACTACTTAATTAACTAGATAATTATCTGGTTAACTAGTTACGTTACTAGTTAACCAGATAATTGGCTAGGGGTTGCCTTTCTACCGATTATATACTCATTACCTTTAAGATTAATACCTTATCTATCCAATTTAGGCGCTGATGCTGATGGATGTTCCGGAGGGATCCTTGGATTGGAATCCGACTTTGCACCTTGCAATCATGGATTTTTCAAGGCATCTGGCTGGATTCCCTATTGGTCGGGGGCTGCCTTCTCTCATTCTCTAATCTTAACTATTATCACTTTTACTTTATCACTATAAAATGCATGGTCGGGGGACGTGCGGCGCTGATGCTGATGGATGTTCTGGCAGGATCCTTGGATTGGAATCTGACTTTGCACCTTGCAATTATGGATTTTCTAGGTCATCTGGCCAGATTCCCCATTGGCTAGGGGTTGCCTTTCCACCGATTATATACTCATTACCTTTAAGATTAATACCTTATCTAACCAATTTAGGCACTGACGCTGATGGATGTTCTGGAGGGATCCTTGGATTGGAATCCGACTTTGCACCTTGCAATCATGGATTTTCAAGGCATCTGGCTGGATTCCCTATTGGTCGGTGGCTGCCTTTTTCTCATACTCTAATCATAACTATTATCACTTTTACTTTATCACTATACAATGTATGGTTGGGGGACGCGCGGCGCTGATGCTGATGGATGTTTGGGCAGGAGCCTTGGAGAAGAATCCAACTTTGCACCTTGCAATCATGGAATTTTGGGGCATTTGGCCTGATTTCTCGTCGACCACGTAGCTGCCGTTCTACCAACAATCCATTACCTCTCTTTCACTATTTTTAAAGTTGAAAATTCACTTGTTTTGTTGTTGTTGTTGTTTTTAAACTACTATGAGCACTTTATTGATCACAAATTTTAGTTTATTATTATTTTTCAGTTTATGTTTTTATATCTCTATCATTTTCGTTTTCATTTTAGCTCGTTTTTCCTAATTATGCATATGATTGTGAAGCGCTTTTGAACATATATTCAATATGAAAAGAGCGCTATACAAATACGGTATATAATAATAATAATAATAATAATAATCTAGTAAGTTATGTGGTTATCTGGTGGCAGAAATATGCCACCATAATTTTTCTTACCCTTTTTCGTGCATGAATTTGCTATTAAGTTTTACATTTATTCAAGTGAAGTAGATAATGTAATAAATGATTGATATTGATTATCTATAAACATCATTGAAGGAGTACACTGTAATTACATTGGTTGCAAAGTGAGTCGAAAAATGGAAATTAAATATTTATACAACCGCTTTATTTCTATGAAGCATTGATTATTTTCTATTCAAATTTTAGGAAAATAAATCCATATAATAAACAAAGAGTGTCATTTTATTCACGTATACAGAAAATGCACCTAGAAATCGGGAAAAATATTTTACCTGTAGTTGAATTCAAAGTGTGAGAAATATGCTGTTTCAAAATAAAACAAATACTACCTGTCATATCAAGCAGAAAAAATTGTGCAATGAAAGGCACACAGGAAAAGTATTTTTAAAGGACTGAATTACATGAAATGTAAATAACTTGCGTCTGGAGAAAAATTAAAGAATCACTAATAACATTAAAGCCACTATATTCATTAACGATAGACTTGAAAACTGTTTTACAACCATGAAGTTATCAAAATATAACATGCATTAGAGACACAATTAACAGTTCAAACCATTCTGCTTTCTAGATTTAAGTTTAATGAATTGGCCATTTCTTTAAAGGAATTAGTAGGCAAAAGTTCAACTTCATATTTCCTGATGTTGAATTATATTTTTATAACTGTGAATGCAACAGACACACTGTTACATTACTTGGCAAACTATTTCTTTATTTTCTCGTAATAATTGAGGTGTTTCCTAACTAGACCCACGTGGGTCAGGTTAGCTAAAATAGGTTCGAGTTAGAATATGCATTTACTGATGAGAAGTTACTAGAGCTTGTTATTGTGCAACATTAGTATAATTCTATTAAAAAGATATCCTAACCACCTAAGAATGTTGTTAAGACAAGAAGCGACCAATGAAAATGTTTAATTTCAGCTAGTACGACATATAACAAATCTATAAAAAGCTTGGTGATTCCCTCAGTATCCCACTAACTTTTTCAACAATGTGTAAGCCACATGTTTTAATTCGTCCAGTTGAATGTTATAAGTGACAAATGTTATTAGTAAGTGATTTCTTACGTTCTTAATACTGTTTTAAAGACTAAACTTTGTTCTATACTTTTGGCACAGTCATTTGCCTGTATATCCCTTTAAAAAGCGGGATACTTTTATAAGAGCTCACTATATTCATTTATACGCTAATGCCCAATATTCCAGATACAAAGTAGTTATAGAGATTGTTTAGAGGCGTTAGAAATAAATAAATATCTATTTTCTTTGCAGTCCAAAAAAACAGTGTTACTTGTGATAATGGGGCTTTAGTAGTTAAAAATTAAGTTTGAAAAATATGATAAAATCTTACCAATATTAGATTCTATTCATAAGTTCATAACTTGCAACGTTGCATGTAATAACCCACATTTTCATTAAATACAAACTATGAGGTGAAATACGCACATTTGCTTCTCTTCGATAATTCGTCCCCGTAATGCAAAAAGGTACCATCTTATATAAGATTTGATTGCATTATGAATTAAGTGGACGAATTATATAATGAACAAGTAATTAAGATGTTCGTTGCTTACTTCTGGATGTTAACATCAACATGAATGAAACACTTTATTAATGATGCATTTCTTATTTCATAGTCATTGGTTCTTGCCACGAGAAATGATATTAATGAGTAATTATTACATGTATGAATATATTTTATCCGATAAGGGGCTTCGCATAATTTGTTTGAAGTGTTAAAACTAAAATATGTATATTTTGAAGTATAATATTTAAGTATGCTAAACTCAAAGGTAGGGTTGATCGTTACTGCATGCGTTACTCAAAATACTCTTACTTGCCTTATCGACTCTCTTCGTTAAGCGACTTTCTGTATAGTGGCATGAGCTTCTGTCATAAGATTTTTACGAAATAATAGTTGTCCATTTCTTGTACGTTTACTGGTTTCGCTTTTTTACCATAAGTAAATAATGGCCATTTTGTCCATGGAATCTCTTCGATGACATCACAAGGCAATGATTTAGAAACGAGAACTTTAGCATCACTTCAGGGAGTCAATATGGCCCAGGATTTGTATTTTACCCCAGACATTGCTCTAAAATGTTCTCTAGTTAGAACAGTTTACCCCTACCGTTTGCAAACTCGCTGTGCATTATTTATTAAATGTGTATGTTTTATTTTTCAAATCGAGATCGAGGGTTGAACGAAAGACTATTGTAACTCCTTTTATTTTCAAATAAATTTACAATAGTGTTTCGTTCAACCCTCGAAATACTAGAAACTATATTGTAAAACTGTCTTGTGAGCAAATAATGAGTTACAGCTAACTACCTCATGATTAATGAATTTACCAAAAAAAAGCTAATAGATGGTATTCGATGGAGGAATATTTTTTTTAATTAATCGCACAAATTTCTGTTTTGTCACGTTAAAATGAAATCATACTTAAAGATAACGTTTCTTTCTGATTCTATGGATGACAAATAATTAAGTACCAATGTCACGTATCGTTTATTTGATTGCACGAAATTCTACCTGGGCGGGATAACAATGATTTAACATAAAATGCATAACTGAAAATGCATGTGCACCAACTTGAAGCTATATCTACAGCCGGCGAAACTTACCGATGTGTCCCGACTCCATCATTATTTCTATTCGGAGATCTTCAATCTTCTTTTGAGATTTTAAACGGAAAATCCCGAGTTATTCCGAATCGTTATCAGTCGAGTGGCAATCAGCAATCGTTTAAAATATCCGGGTTTATTTGGCAACAAGGACCATAATATTTGGATGTGATCATGGCAACATTAATGGCTGATTGACATGTTGTTTGACTGTTATCTATGGTATATATTAATAAAGCATTTCTGATCAAGGTTATCTTGTTTAATTTGATGGGTCTGAAGTTGACTCGGCTGAAATTCAAGATTTCAATGAATAGTTTATCATCCGTTGTGTCTATAGCATTGCTTTGTGACTTAGGTATGCCAAGAGTTAATATAATTTTTTCATAATGTTTCCCTTTATTATAAGCCAATTTTACATACATCTTATGTATTTATTTATTTATATTGAGGTGATAGAGAAATGTGTCGTCCTGAACAGGTTTACAATATGCTACTGTTAACTGGACTTGTTCTGAACAGTGTAACATAAGCCACTGTTAACTTGACATGTCCCAAATGAAACGAAAACTTAGCATTTTTATGAACCCTTCTTTATCCCGAAAACTGTCGACACCATCATCTTTAAAGGGACCCCTAGGACTCTATTCAAGAGTATGCAATGGGTATAAATGATTGACAATCGATTGTACAACAATGTAATTAACAAATGAACTTCATCATTAAAATACGTTGAATTTAGACATTTTCAAAAAATAGGCTAAATGCGACAAAAAGCACTAGTCTCATTCTTATTATTTAGTAATAAACGTGGTTTTCGTAGTGGGTAGTGTACCTAAGTCCTCATTCATACTTTAGATTTTATGCTAAACTAATTCACATATATCACTCAGGAGCGGCGAAATCTTAAAAAATGTTTACTATTCCGTTCTTGCCAAAAGGTAAAAGTTTCTTGTCCGTATAAACATCATGAATAAAATTATTGAAAAATCCACTTGTCCGTATTTGCCTTGGGACAAAACGGACATTACGGACTATAGATAAAGAAACTAAGAATCGTTTAAGCAAAATCCCAAATTAGCGCTAATTTGTCTATCAGCATATGATACAAATTATGTTACATGAATAAGCTTCATTTATAGTAAAAATCTAAGCAATGTGCTAGATCGTTTTTTCACAACTTCCTTGTCCTAGAACTGTTGGGTGACACTGTATACGATACCATACGCATAACGTTTTACACTTCAGAAGAGCGACAAAGAAATTAGTATAGTCTTATATAGGTGTTTTAATGACGTGGCTACATTCATCAACATTGAAGATCCCTGATTTCTAAACACACTTTGAAATTAGCGAAAGAAATTTATAGATGTTTTGCGTAGGCTCACCACAGTGATTTTACTTAACTAAAAATTATACGTTATTATAGGCAGAATGTTTTTTATAGGGACCAATTGCTTCTCAAATTAAGTATTTTCGAACTTTAAAATTGTCAAAAATCGCATTAAATAATATGCAACAACCAAAGTAGTTTTCATAGCAGAAATTTCACCTTACATATTAATACTAAAACCTCTTGGTATCACAATATACCATACAGCTCCATAATTCTGAATACTAACAGTTGATCCCGGACATTTATAGTGAACCGAACATTCTGTCAAATGGGACCCAATTTTTAATCGGTTCGATTTCTAAAAAATAGATATGTACCGGTAGCATGTTATGGTAAATTTCGTTCTTTTTTGCATTCTTGGTTGAATAGAAGAGAAATTGTTGAAAAATACATTATTTTTTCAAGATGTCGCCTGTTTTTTTACATTTCGTGTGATACAAAATAGCAAACTCCCCGCAGCGGTTTTCTCCCTTTATTGAATAAATACATATAATAATAATAATGCGAGGAGCGGGACATAACAACTGTGGGGAGCTTGACACAATGTTTCTGATTTCCAACCCTGTGTACATTTTCACAAAAAAATCTTATGTAAAAAGTTGTCGTTAGTGATTATCATAAATTTGCATTTCTAAGTCAGAATGATAATAAACATAATCATGATATAATATTCAAATGGTATTCAATATTCTTCATAATTCAGTTATATTTGGATTTGCAAAGAGATGACCGTATTATTTATGTTTCTTGCCTTTGACTTACGATGATTTTTATCGCAAGATTAACTGTGAAAAGCGTCACTTATAATACCACAGTAAACCATAACAACTATGTTGAATTATTTCAGACTGTGATACATCATCATGGCACATGTTGTAGTAACTCAGCAACCAGCAATGGGACGTCAAATGCTGATTGGTTCTAGAAATGGTCACAGAGATTGGGATTCTGGTCTACTGTCATGTTGTTCCGACTGTACATCATGTAAGTAATCACATGGTCACGTGTCAATAGGTCTTGTAAGTAATAACATGGTATATGCCAATAGGTCATGTAAGTAATAACATAGTCACGTGTCAATAGGTAATTAGAAAAGAGAACAATGGGCACTAAAAGAGTGGACCATTCATCCGGTTATCGTACGCCAGGCCTAAAAATTCCGTGTTACGGGAAATCCGGCCATACCCAGTAAATTTCGACGACCCTAGAGTTTTTTAATCAAATTTATAGGAGCAGTGGTCCAGTGGTAGGACGCGCGCTTAGGAATCGAGAGGTCCCGAGTTCGATCCCCACTAGGGGCACTGCTAATTTCCTTTAGCAAGAAATTAACCTACAATTGTTCCACTCCACCCAGGTGTAAATGGGTACTGTGAGGGATCGCCTGCCTGAGGGTGATTTCAGTGATCAGGAGTTATCGTACAAGATTGTAAAGTCGGCTGAACATGTATATGGAAGCAGACTTTAAACCGCACTTTTTTATTAATGATGTTTTCACACACGACAATCCAGCATTTTACCAAAGTAAAAAATTCTGACGTTTATGAATACATGTATATTAAGACTTGTATTTAATCATTCACTTATTTAATTCGACACTTGAAGAGCAATCTAATGTACATGTTTAATCTCGGCTTAAAGTCTACTTCCATATACATGTTACGCCGACTTTACAATCTTGTTAGATAACTACTGATGGTTGAAATCACCTTCAGACTGGTGATCTCTCACAGTACACATTTACACCTGGGTGGAGTAGAACAATTGTTGGTTATTTCTTGCTCAAGGAAATTAGCAGTGCCCCTAGCTAGTAGGATCAAACCTGGGACCTCTCGATCCCTAAGCGCGGGTTATACCACTGGATCCTATGATTCATAAGTATGTATTGTGTATTAAAGTACGAACCGAGCTGGACAAAAATGCGGGCAAAGTGTTTTTTATCCTGTATAACTGGCAGATACTACTGCTCAGTGTATTAACGAGATTTGACTCCGCCCATTCACATGCTTATCAATATAAGTAAAAATCTGTCACTGGTACTGAAATAAAGACGCGTCAGTTGATTGACGGAACTACTTTTAAATCAGAGACACATGTATCACTCCGCAGGTTAAACTGGTCATGCATTTGAATCGTCGATAGTTTTTTTCTTGTAGTTTAACTTAAGCCTTTCGGCAAAATCGCCGAAAGTCTAAAACTCGTAATGAATGTGGACGGTCTTAAACATCATAGGGTTGGAAATGATCAGGTCATATTGTACCGTTATCTCATTTATAAAATGTATATGCACATTTCAAGATGGTTGTTTATTACACATCTACGTGATATGGCATGCAATGGCTGCAAATAAATAATAAATCATACTCAAAAGGATTTCGGTCTAGTTATGGAAATACGAAAACATTATTACAAAATTGTATTATTTGAAGCAGTTTGATAAATGAAGGTCATGCGGTTACCATGATTGGAAAACAATATAGACGCTATGACAAAGTTAATACATATTTCAGCTGTTAATGAGATAACACCATAAACGGGTCTAGTGGGGAGTTTAGGGGGTTCAAATTTCCAAAATGTACCCGTCCATGAGTGCATTTTTTTCAACTGTAAGCCATTTTTAAGTAGCATGAAGCAATTTTTCTCGAGCTCAATGTTATAGCATGACCTAGCAAAGCATGAAATAGCATAGCATATCGTAGCATAAATATTATTTTATACCTGTTTCAGTGATCAAGACCTATTGTTGTCTAACATGTGCTATATGTGAGGTATCATCTAGAGCTGGTGAATGTATGTGTATGCCATATTTTGTTCCTGGAGGACTGATTGCTCTGAGAGCACGTATCCGTACATTGGGTGGAATACAGGTATTATTGTACAGCGAAATCTAAAATAATCCGAACTCTCGAAAAATTGAACAAAATAAATTCAGTTTTACAGATTTCCGAATGATAGTTCAATCGTAATTAATCGACTATTTCCGTGACGTAAACATTATTGGACAAACCCGACCGAGTTTAGAGTGAGCTTTTATACGCATGGATGTCCAACATGGGACCAATATAATCTTATTCAGAGATTAATCTCGTATTAAGATTGATCTCAGCTTAAAAATTATGATTCAGAACATTTACTTTTTTAAAGTCAGAAATACTAAAATACATCAAGTCACCAACATTTGATGACACATACAAGCCTTCCTGTCACTACTATGAAGTGGAGTTAATACAAATAAAAACAAAAGTCTTCAAATTAATGTTAGGTGTTTAAAAAAGCTTATTCCCTGGGGGCGCATCTTACTGAACATCTTACGATTTTAACAATAGGTGATGTTTAGTAAGACACCTCCCAAATCGTAAGATTGAGGTACAATTTTCATAAGTCGAAATTGTGAGTACGCTGTTTAATAAGACGCTCTCAGATGTCTATGGATTCAATGTTTTCATCTTATTCTGTACTAAACTAACATATTTATACATAAATTATATATTTATAAATGCTTGGTCGCTACCTGGGCCTCAAACATAACAAATGTAATGTTAAAATTGATATAAAGATATTAATTCCAATCGGTTATATGTAATGTTTGTATATTTTCAAACAATGAATTTATATGCTAAAATAATCTGAATAAAAATAACTGAAATACCAATATAAATCGACTGTGGCCGCTGAATACAAGTAAATTGATGTTTCTATGAATCAGGAGGTCCCTGGTTTGTACTCAAAGGGTCTTACTGATATCTTCACCTTCTATTAATAGAATGAGGAGGACCCTGGCCACATTCAGCATGTGCCTGTGTAACATAGTGGTCTCAATACACGTAGCTAATTCTGGAATGTCGTTAGTATAAGTTTCAAAATTAAACATATTTCTATAATCATATACATTGGCTCTGAAACAAGTCAGTAATATTTGATCAAGCCAAGATCATGTGATGTTTACGAAGATGATGCACTTCATGTTATTCCAAAATGCTCGTCAAGATTATGATAATAATTAAATTAGTGTCCAAGAAAATGACACTAAAGTAAGCTTTTATGTTCATTTTGGCAGAGTCCAGTAAACATGCAACTACGCAATTGGCAAGGGTCATTTAGGGTTTTCCCTTAAAGGTTTCTAATAAGAAATAATTTGATTGAATAATCGAAGTTGTTATCTTTAATTTCAATGGGTCATTTTAGACGCCCACCGAAAGTAACGACATTTCAGGATTGTCATAAATATAGGAGCGAGAGTGTGTGAGAGAAGGAGAAGGAGAGAAAAAGGAATAGAACGACCGAGAGCGTAAAAGTTTAGAAATTAATAATGTAATTATTATAGAAAACTATACGATCATTTTTATGAATTTAATAGACTTTGAAAACTTTAAATTATTTTTTTTTTGGATTTAGTAATTAAAACCCTTGTGACAGAGACTATGTCACACCTGATTATTACATATTTAAGATAAAACATTTTCGCTGGAAGGAAGCCAGCCTGGTTACTCAACAGGCGACCGAATAGAGCTGATAGAAGGTTATCGTTATGCAAATAATGTTGCATACATGTCGTTTCATGACTTCAAAATCTTAAGTCGTCCAATAAATTGTTCAGTCGCCAAGAGCATTATTGGGTGCGTGTTCACTTTGGGGCTTTTTATGCACACTAATCTACTTGAAATTATTCATTTAAATACTGGAAAGGAAAATGCAGATGAAATAAGATATGGTCATATATTTTGATTTCATTTGAATTGCTTGATAAGATATCTTGTTTTGTTTCAATAGTCCTTGAAGTGAATTTTATTCTTCATATTGAAACAAGAAAATATGTTTATTAAATATGTATTTATGACTGTGCAAATAAGCAAAAGTGTTCCTCAGACAAGCAACTTCTGTATTGTAGACTTCCGTTATCAATTATATCAACGTGGCGAACAATAAAAACTCTAAAAATAAAGTTCACATTTAATGCAAAACAGTACAAACTTGTTTTAAATCGTATTATATATGCTGCATTTTTGTATCAAAGAGACGTATTAAAGGGACGTACTTATGCACATCTACTATCTCCGTTAACAGATATGCTATAGACCGCTGTGGTATAGGATTTCCTGACTTTGAACAAGGGGTCACGTCAAGATGACCTTTGTGTCGATCAATTAATGCGTAGCTTTTATCCAGATAAGCACTGTTAATAGCATGGTGATTTCGTAATTTCTCTTTGTATTGTTTTGTAAGCTAATTTAGTGGCAGTGTTATTCGCAGACTGTGATTGGACAGTTCTTTGCAAATAACGTTACATAGACGATGTAAACAAGCAACCGAGCGCAATGATTTCGTCATGAATATTATAAAAGCAAAGGTCAACTGAACGTGACCCGTAATATGAATTGACCAGATTCAAATAAGCGAGTGCACGAGCGCAAAATTTAGATCGGGTTCAAATCAGATTATGATAAATGCTGACTCAATCATGACATTTTCTACATGAGCTTGCGTTATATCTATCATTTCTCGTGATTGAAAATCATGACTCGGCTTGTCGACGACCGCCATTTTAGGATAATTGTTCATAAAAACTCAAGGGTTCTGTAGGCGGTTATCTACTTGTACTTTGCTTTCATTTGATAAAGAGTAACATGAAACATGGAATGCAGAATTTATAAATGAAACCTTTTGATGGGTGTAATTTATACCCCCCCCTTTGTTTTACAAAAGTGTAGTATTGAAGTTTTAAATAAAATGTATGAATTAAAGTAATGAAAAAAATGTGTCATGATGAAAAGTTAAAAAAACCCATTATATATTTGCATATTAATGCTTTTAAAATGTTTCCATAAACTTAGATTTGCGTATTGGAAGGTCCTCTGTAAATTTAAAGTGTGAAACCTTAGAGTGCCCTGAAGAAAGTCCATCTGACAAAATCCTGATTTACATCAACCAATGATGAAATAAAAAGTCATTCAAGTAAAATCATCATTAACAGATTACATAGATTAGCAACACATGGATCAAACTATGTAATGTTATACAAATAAGATTTAATTAAAGTCAAATAATTTCCTGAATGCGTGGACGGTTTTTCTAAAAATTTAATATGTCCAAGTACTTTTGGACCAGACTAATAAATTGATAATAGAAAATAACTTTCCGTAAGACAAAATTTACGTGAAAGCAAAATAATTTCCCGTAAAAAGGTTTGTTTAGATAAAAATATGAGATATGGCCGTGAGATGTTCATATTACAAGGTTCAACAATATGATAATTATTTTCAAGTACATATTGTATATAACTTATTTTATTTTACAAATCTTATTGTATCAGTTCGTTACACTTTATCAGCAGTAGCCTGTTCAGTTACATAAAACGTTACAGAACGTTCCGTAACGATACATTCGGAACTCCTCGGCAATTCACTGCAAATAATCTCATCTAATACACATATATGCGATCGTGAAGGCAATGAGTGATGTTTCAAAATTTACGGACTAAAAACGAAACATCACTAATTGCCTAAACGGTCACATATTTGTTTACTTCAACACCGGTAGTTTCAAAATAGCGTCTAAATATATCCGAGATTAATCGCAGTGAATGGCCGAGGAGTTCCGAATGTATCGTTACGGAACATTCTGTAACGTTTTGTGTAATTGAACAGGCTACAGCTATTTAACCATGTGCGATGTACTAGAATATTGACATTCGGAACTCCTCGGCTATTCACTATTCAATGAATGTTCGAGGTGTTAAAAATGAAATATTGAATAATGGTCGTTTTCATGGCCTTATTACTCGTTCAGTCTCATGTGAATAAGCGGGCACCTGTTTTAAGCAATAAACTGACTTGAACAGCAATAAATGTGTACAAACATATTTTTAGAGATTAGTTAGTGAGTCTGGTGAGATTAGTGCTTACATTGTTCAGTCCAAAGATCTAGCATCTTGATAATGTTCCGGTAGAATCATGACCACTGGAAGATGTCTCAATCATCTGAAAGTACTTGACAATCATGTATATCGTCTAGACCTTTGTTGATTTGTTTTATATTCCAAGTCTAAAGCTCTATAATTCATTACCCAAATATATTTTGTGTAGTGATTTTCTAAGACACCGTGTCCCACATTTCTCCAAGCACACGACTATAATTTGTATAACTACATCGAATTAATTTGTTGTCCATATTTGTTTATTTCAGGGCTCTATCTGTGGTGATTGTATCGCCTTGTCATTCTGTGGTTTATGTGCCATTTGTCAGATGCACAGAGAATTGGACGCAATGGGTCTGTAACCATGACGACCAACAAACAACGTCCATTTTTTGCATTTTAATCCGATCCTTTTTTTAAATTCAAATTTTATTTCATTGGTTGCATTTTTGTGTTAACAGAACAGAACAGAACAGAACAGAACAGAACAGAACAGATAATTATTATATGCATTTCGTTTGCAACTTCATGTATTCCATTTATAAGGCTACTCGTTCACAGATTTTTAATAAAATGTCAACTTTTCTAAAACGCGACATTAAATTGAAGCATCTTGGAAGAACAGTGCTAAGATAAGACAATTTTAATGCAAAATGGCACACAACAGTTTCAAAATTGTTGAGGTTAAGTATAAATCCGAATACTGTTCGTTCCGGAATTCTCGTACCCAGTGGTTGTCAAGATTCTCGATCTAACTAGTATCGAGAATCTTGATAGCCTCTTGGAACGAGAATAGTAACGGTATAGATGATTTTGTTGCGGTTTTTACTCTATTTCTCGCAATTTACCTCTCTAGTTGACTCAAAATGTACAGAAGAATTCATTTCTAATGAATAACAGGTAATCACTAACAGGTAATACAAAAATTACCAAATATTGAGCGAGTTACTTCATATTATTCTATTCATTTAAAAAGTCTTATATTCTACCCACTTTATACTCACAATAAAAGCTATGCAAAGTGTAGTTACATGACAATATGCATGCACAAGTATATTAAGTTTTGTATGAATATTTAATAAAGCTATTTTTCTTAGTTTTGTGTTGTTGTTTTGTATCGGCGTAGCTGTCTATGCTGACTTTGTGATACCCTGTCTATTTAAAAAACTCAATTCTATTTGACAAACGCAAGATGACGTACTTGGTAACTAGGAGAAACCCCATCTTATATTGTTTAAAAAAAATCCACAACATCTGAAAGGAGCGTTTCATGGTGTTCGTCAAATTTTGAAAATTAAACGTGTCAGTGGTGTACAAGAGTGTGCGTGATCTTTCACTGAATGAGGAAAATTGTGGGCTGCAAATAGTTGGTGAACCACCTGACTACTCACGTTTTCAATGCAATTGGCCGACATCGATTTTGGTGCACTCGGTCCAGCAGCTTAAATTCGAAGACTGCTGTAGGGGGAAAGTACATGTATGTTCAAAAACGGCAAAATAGGCTTGATATAAGTTATTTGGTCGTTTATATTAAAAAAAAGACATATCATATTATATTTAGAATCAAATCGCACACATGAAATTAAATCATGATTTGATCAGAAAATGACTTCTATGAGTGTTTACATTTCTGAATTAAATCCAAGGGAGCATGTAGGCTTACCATAGATGTCATCTGGTCGAACCCCCTTTTAAAATTCTACCCAGTCCCTGTTATTTGTTCCTTAATGGTATAATTATTCTGTGACTGTGGTTAACACATGAGACCGGCACGAGACCGATCAATTTAACAACCGCAATACCATGCTTTACAGTCCCATAAACGTAAAACTAGCCGTGAAGGCACCGTACGGGCGCCGTGCGATCAAGCTCCGCAAGGACTCGTACGAACTTTTGCGTACCCGTACGGACTGTTAAGTTTTTACCAGAGTCCTTGAGATGAGCCGTGGATACGTATCAGTTTCAATGTCAAATCGTGAACAAAATCGTGGCCGAGTATGGATTAAACCTGCATATCTTTCAGCTACGGCTCCGTACGGGTGCGTTTTTGTGCTACCGTCACCTGAATACGCAAGGCTTCCCACAGCCTACGGCTGTCTGCACGTACGGGTCCGCAACAAGCCACGATTTTATGGGACTGAGGCATTAATGGATCGGGAATGTGCCAGTCTTCTTTGGTTGAAGAAGTTCTGAGAAAGTTGTTTGAAATTTATACGACGAATATGAATGTCGTTTTGCTCAAAAACAAATGTAGAAATGTGATAAACCAATGTGAATGAACAAACTGTGTGTCTCTGTAGTTTTTGTTCTAATTTTGGAGTATCTGTTTAGAACTGCAACTGTTGTCTTGTCTTAATCACTAGCCCTAAATGCGACCTGCCCAACCGCGATCCACCTAAGACAGTGTACAACTCCTATGTACATACATGTATATTAGTATCTTAAGTGACTCCCGACCGTGCTGACCGCCTACACTCCAAACATTGCTCAAGATGAAGACTCGATGTACGGTAGATTTAAATAAGCCTTTAAAGCTCTTGTAAGGGAGTTAAATCATAACTATTCCGATTTAATTATCTGTTGCAGTAATTTCCCTTTGCTTACAATTTGACACTATTATGCCACATGGCGATTACTTCATAGCCAGCTCCGCGATGGTTCAAATCCCATCCAAACGCTACCCCATTGTTTTCTTGAGCAAGAAAGTTAATCCTACTAGCTAAGCACTGGGGGACCAGCAAGCGGTCTCGAAAGTGATGAATACGTATAAGCATTCTTTGTTTGATTGTTTGTTTGTTGGGTTTAACGCCGTAGCAACACATCGTATAGGTCATATAACGACGGTCAGTCAACCTACTCACTGTTACTGGAAAGGTGAAATTTCTGGATTTAACTGTTAACCAACTACTATGCACATACTTTTGTCAGTGACTGACAACTGCCTCACATAATTAAGAATCATTGGTAGGAGGGAGAATGGTCGTAGAACAATCTCCGTAAACAGAGATCCTGTTCTACTTGCGTTGTCGTACTGGATCTCTACTTAGTCAATGCAAGGTCACGTCGAGATGAACTTTGTGTCGACCAATCAATGCGTATAGCATTCATCTAGACGAAAACACTATTAATCACATTTTGATTTCGTAATTTCTATTTTTATACGTTTTATAAGTTTTGCATGCAAATTTAACAGCGGTATTATTCACAGTCTGCGATTGGGTGGCTCGTTTCAAATTGCGTGACGTAGACGATGTAAACAAGTTACGTATCATAGCAATTTCGTCATGAATATTATGATGAGAAAAGGTCACCTGAACGTGACCTTCGTTTGGAAAAGGCCAGATCTAAATTAGCGAGTATGCGAGCGGTAAAATTTTAGATCGGGTTTTAATCAGATTGGTCGTAGAAATAATTTCATGACCGAGCTCCAAGAAAGTATGCTCCGCCCGGGAATCGAATCCGCGACCCCTCGATCAGTTGACTTGCGTGCTACCAACTGAGCTAGCATGGCGACTTGCAGTAGATTTTATACAAGTCTTAAAAGCTCTTGTAAGGGAGTTAATTCATAACTATTCCTATTTAATTATCTGTTGCAGTTATTTCCCTTTGTTTATATTCAACAATATTATGTCACATGGCGGTTACATTATAGCCAGCTCCGCGATGGTTCAAATCCCATCCAAAACCGATCCCTTTATTTTCTTGAGCAATAAAGTTAATCCTACTAGCTTAATACTGAGGGATCGGAAGCGGACTCGAAAGTGATAAATAAGTTGTAAGAACTTGTTTTATAATCGAGCTAAAATAAATAAATATGAACTAACTAAAATTGTTATTTGTTATCAATAAAGCTTCATTTTCCCATGTCTTGTAACATATATGCGCTTCAAGTGCACTAGGGTGTAAACTTTAGTGTGAACTCAACTGTATATTCTGCAGAATCTTATTTTTATTAGCCGCCCTGCTAGCTCAGTTGGTAGCACACAAGTCTACTGATTGAGGGGTCGTGGGTTCGATTCCCGGTTGGGGCATACTTTCGTGGAGCTTGGTCATGAAATTATTTCTACGACCATTCTCCCTCCAACCAATGATTTTTAATAATGTAGGGCAGTTGTCAGTCACTGACGAAAAGAATGTGTTAAAGTAGTTGGTTAACTGCTAAATCCAGAGATTTAGCCCTTCCAGGAGGAGTGAGTAGGTTGACTGACCGCCTTTATATGTCCAGTATACAATGTGTTGCTACGGCGTTAAACCCAACAAACAAACAAACAAACAATGATTTGATAAATCAAGAAATTGAAATCAACCAATAAGATCTTTATAATGCACACACATAATAAAACTCATATAGAATTCCATCTATGTCACACGGACCCCTCTCAACTGTTGGAAATGTGTTATATATGCACATCCGCCAGTAACAAGTTCTGTCCCAACATTGTATCCAACACATTCTTTGGCTATTATGTTACATAAAATTCTATATGTATCAGGCGTAATACCCTAAAGTTTAAAGTACATTTGTATTAGGTTATGATAGCTTCCTTATAGAAATCAAAGCGCTGAAGGCACTGAATTTGTTCGGGTTTGAAAAGTGGAATTCAATTTCCGGCTCCAACAAAACATTCGTTCACAAAGAACATTTTGAACAGTGATATTAGTTTTATAGGTAGAACAGAACTGTTCCGGTTCAAATCACTTTATACAATCGACCTATAAATACAACAGGTAAACCGGACAGGCGAACACACTACTGATTTTTTTTCACACAATCACCACAAGTCAAAGGGGTCATTCTTAAAACAATTCAAGAACTGCCGCTTATAAGTTATCATTCATGCACATTTATTCTACTGCACCTGTACGTAAAATAAATGAAGTCCACTATTCAGACATCATTCAAGGTCATTTACTGCGATTTTTAAACTTTTCCTATAGAACCATTATGTTACATAAGATGATGTAACATCTCTACTGACAACTGGCACGTGAGTGAATAGTTGGTACAATTCTATTACATAATACGACGTAAAGAGCTCAACTGAGACGCTTAACTCATAAGCTATAGTACATGCGCTTCAGTATAAACCGATTAACAAGTGTATTTCAGGAATTATTGCGCCTATCATAGGTCACATACCACTAAATGGTAACCGGAAGTGAGCATTTACCGGAAGTAGAAAGTGTGACATAGTCCTTATTTATTTTTTTTGAGAGTGCATGGATACCTCATTTGTGGTGCTTTTTAATATTGAAGAGTATGTATGTCTTTGACAATGCTTTTCCTATGAAAGTATGCAAAAATTCAATGGATCTGGTTTGTTTAGTCGCGAAAACTGGTTAAAAGGGGAGATGACTCTGTACGGCTGGTGAAGAGTCAAAAACCAGGACATTTTCAGGGTAGGAACTTTCAATCGAAATTTATTTTCTTATAAGTAACGTAACTTTTTTTCTAATACTGATCATTTTGAGGGGAATAGATAGATCTTTCAGCCTATATATGGTTTGGGGTACATGTATCTTACGTACCTTGGTCATAGTGTAATTTGTCATAAAAATGAGACTTTTTATATACAACAAAGAAGGATTTTATTTAGTGGTATGTAACCTCATAGCAGACGATCATTTTGAATTGTTATATACTGAGGGACTACTTCTGGATTCGGTAAATTTTTAAAGTGGGAAAGGGTCTTAAATACGGTATACATGTATATATTTGTTCAATAAGGTATATATATATCTGTTAAGGACTGACGTTCCGAACAAATAAAAACTGTACTGTGTGAAATCCTAATGTGACCTATCTTAAGTAAAAATTATATGAACAATCAGCGAACAAATGCCGAATGCACCATAGCGGATATGTCATCCCGTAGAGTCATGCATCCACATTCCACAATATCAGGCTGTAGAAGTTGTATACATATACATATATACCCAGTCCCCGCTACATTATCACTCATTCGCCCAAGGAGGGAATGAAATTATGGTTCACAGAAAAGGGTTCGTTTTATGATAGTAAAAATAGGGGTGCATTCAGCTTTTTTAACTTGTAGGCCCATACAAAGGGTCCCAAGGGGAGTTTGTCCACAAGAGGCTGGAACAAATTGGAGATTAAAAAGAGCAAAATGTACGTTCCAATATATATTTATCTATCGATATAAATATACATATTTTCAAAGACACTTATCGAACAATTCATTATAAACTATCATATTGGTTTAATGCAAACTTTACTGAGCACGATAAACCAGGCATAAGTCATAGGTGCATCTTAGATAGGCCTAAAGTCTATGTTTCTGTGGTTTATACATCATCATCAACATCAATTTAGAGTATTTTGTGGTTATGAAAAATGCCGAGATCGGACAGCCTATTACTCGTCATCGTAGCTCTCTTGAACGGTTTGATACGGTGCATAGAACTATATGAACGTTCACATTATGCATGTGAAGCCAGCATACGGATACCGATCTGATTGAACGATAAAAGACTGTGACGTAAGTTCTACAATGTCATCATGAAGGGGACAGCTGTGATCGTTCTATGCCCTAAATAAACAATCACATAGTTCTAAATGTATCATATTGGGCCTGTATTTTCATCCACGCAAAGAAAATTGTCATGTTCCCTAAGACGCAAATAAAGCATTTGATTCGACCATACATATACGTCTTTAATCAAAGCGCTGAGGGCACTGAATTTGTTCGGATTTGAAAAGTGAAATTAGATTTCCGGCTCCAACAACAATTGTACACAAAGAGCAGTTCAGTGATATAAGTTTGATAGGTAGAACAGCACTGTTTCGATTCGAAACACTTCATACAATCGAACTATAAATACAGCAGGTAAACCGGACAGACGAACACACTTTTGATTTTTTCACACAATCAATACAAGTCAAAGGGGTCATTCTTAAAACAATTCAATAACTGCCGCTTAAAAACTATCATTCATGCACATTCATTCTGCTCCATCTGTATGAAAACAAAAAATGTAGTATATGTATTGTCTTACCTCATACCGTTCTTAACTTTCAGCTCTTATATATTTATGCTACATCTGTCTTTGATAGTCCAATTTATATATTTAATTAATTCTTATATTTAGCATATAGTAAACTATTATAGGTCATTGAACATTTTATTCACTAATTGATCCTATTTCATATGTATAACTCATTTGAATTTATGCATATTTGTTTGTTCTTTGTAAATATGTAATTGTCTATGTATGTTCATGGCCAGAAGCCTAATGAATAGGCTTAATGCTGAATAAACGTATTGTATTGTATTGTATTGTATTGTATTGTATTGTATTGTATTGTACTGTATTGTACTGTATTGTACTGTACTGTACTGTACTGTACTGTACTGTACTGTACTGTACTGTACTGTACTGTACTGTACTGTACTGTACTGTACTGTACTGTACTGTACTGTACTGTACTGTACTGTACTGTACTGTACTGTACTGTACTGTACTGTACTGTACTGTACTGTACTGTACTGTACTGTACTGTACTGTACTGTACTGTACTGTACTGTACTGTACTGTACTGTACTGTACTGTACTGTACTGTACTGTACTGTATGTAAAATAGTTAAAATCTATTATTCAGAAATCATTAAAAGTCATCAACTATGCTCTTTTAACTTTTCCTATAGAGCCATTCGCGCTATTACATAAGACGATGAGACATCTCTACTGACTACTGGCACAAACGACAGGTCGTGACTGAACCGTTGATACCTTTCTTTTACATAAGATGACATAATCATTCCTACTGAGACGCACAACAAAACAGGGAATATTCTTACACCTGAGATATAGTTCGGATTACTAGTGTATTAATGCGTCCGTCATAGCAGACGACCTTTTTTAATTGTTCTATACATATATACTGAGGGACAACTTCTGGTTTCGGTAAATTTTCAATGTGGGAAAGGGTCTGAAATACGGTAAATATATTTGTTCAGGACTGAAGTCCCGAACAAGTAAAAAACGCTCTGTCCTTTCAAAAATGTCATTTTCTTGACCAACTTGTAGGCCTGCATGCACTAATTGTACAGCTACGCCACTGAAAATGCAATTAAATAATCAATGATTAATTAAAAAGTATGCATTCGTTGACTTGAATAATTCGATTAAAAGGTAATGAATTCATTCTTCAATAATAAAGGTAAACTTTTAGTAATACGTTCATTAATCTATTTAAAAAATATACGTATAAAAATATTTTATTAAAAATACACAAAAATATCATTTTATATTATTTTAACAAATGATTTATTTTACTCATAAAATAGACAACTATGCCCCACCCCTCCTATTTAATAATTACACTATATTATCAGTTTGACGAGTTGGTCTAATGGTTGTACGATAAATTTTAAATTTGACGATTCGGACGTTTGACGAGTTGACTCCCACCCATTCATTCAATGCTTTCAGTGCTTTGATTATGCGTGCATGATCGTGTTCCGGATTTGTTCGCCGAACTTCGCAATTTTCCGTTCAACAATTTTTTGAAAATATATTTTTAAAAAGTCTTCTTGGACAAATATTATCTGAAAAAAATGTATTTGATTTACATATTGCAGTTGATGTTGAACAAAAAATGTAGAACTCGTAATGTTCTTTTTTGCGAACCGGAAGTCGGAAAGATGTGCATCATGGCGGCTTAAGACAAAATCGTGTTGTCTGCCGAGGAAAACAATATTCTTTGTACGTGTGACTGTGTTACCGACATGTTTTGATTATTGAAGAGTCTAAGTAAATTAAAAGTGGTTTGTATCCACAGATTGCTACCACTGTCTTTCTTTTTGAAACGAAACTCTGTTATCGTCATAGATGTTTCGTGACGAGAACGCTGTGATTTTGCAGAATTGCGATGAAATGCCCTGTCGGCGTCGCGTGGTTAGCTGCATGGCACTTATGTGAAACACATGCTTATTTTCTGACATGCCCCATAAATTATAGGTGTCTTGTGATCTATAAAATGTTATGATTTAGTTAATTAAAAGGCAATCTTTGTTCAAAATGTAGGACATTTGGTTCTGAGATCTGGGACGTGACGATTCGGCCCCAGACAAATCGTCCACTCATGACGGTCGTTCAGAACGGTCTTTTTATATGTATGTCTGAAACTGTAATTATTTGATTGCAAATTATTTCTTTATTATTCAAAGATAGATTATTTAATTTCTAGTTTTATTTTTGTTGTTGTTGCCTTCAGACAATACCTTGAATTCTTCGGGCCATAAAATTAGCATATCAATATCATTCATGCCCCCCTCTAGTAAAATCTTCTCGAGTCTCTAACTTAAATGTTTATATGAGTTTATAGCATCTTGATACATTAACTTATTATTTTATTACATTATAATGGAAATAAGGAAATGCTGATGAAAGCTTTGACAATCGGTGTTGGGAATAAATTGTGTATAAATATTAGGCAGTGGCTAGAGTTACGGTACCGTAACTCTAGACCCAGGTTCTACAGTTACGGAAGTTCCGTAACTGTAGACAACCCTGCCAGGGTTGTCTAGAGTTACAGAAGTCAAGTAACGTGCGTATGTTTCAACTTTTTAACATTGAAAAACTTGTTTATATTCAATATCACTCGAAATAAACAAATATTTACCGACGTGACCTATTCAATTGTTATTACACCCGCCATTTTGGATATGACTAATAAACTTACCGGATGTTTAATATACGGCGGTGTGTCGTTGTCGTCATCAAAGTGTCACATAATAAGTTTACTTGAGCTAGAAGTTATAGAGTGTAGTCTAATTATAATTTGGACTAAATATGTATAATTGTGTATGGAATTTAAAGGAAATATTTATAGGAAATAGTCGATTCTTAGAGTAATTTTAATTGTGAATAATTTGCAAGTGTCTAGTAAGAAAGTCGGCGATTTTCGAAGGTTTAATTGACTTAAATTTCGTGAACAAAAATGTGAATTTAGCTTGATAAAAAGAGCTTAGTACTTGGGGGAAAACGTTAAATGAAAAGTAAGAAAGTCGATTATTTTGTAAAAAAATTTAGCTTGTCATTCCTCACCAAATCTTTAAAATTTTAACGAAAATATAAACGATCTCGTTAAAAAAATACCCATCCATATTCATTACCAAAAGTCAGCAATTGTACTAAAAACTTGGCAGTTATCCAGTAAAAAAATCGCTTTTTTTATCTTTTCAATTAAATTCGCTAATTCCTCTAAAAAAGCTCAGTATACTTATCGTACAATATACATGTGTTTTACTTAAAACGCCGTGATTCTTTAATATGCAATCTTGGGGAAAATTGCCGAGATTTTTAAATTCAATGAAATGGTCAATGTTTTAGGTAAAGATCGCGTGACAATGTAAACGTGACTATGTAAAAATATATCATTTATCAACATTTTTTATCAAATTGATGACATTTTGCTTTTGATTCTGTTAAAAAATATGGTCGATTTTGCATTCGAAAATCGCCGTTTTTTCTTACAGGACAATTAAATTTATTTAATAAAAAATACTAAAGAATCGTCAATTTAAATTAGACATATTCGGTCCAAATTATAATCCAACTCTATATAACAAATCGCTCTTGAAAAGTAAACTAAGTATGTGACACTTTGAAGACGACAACGTCATATCGCCATATGTTAAACATCCGGTAAGTTTATTAGTCATATCCAAAATGGCGGATGTAATAAGTCACGTCGGTAAATATTTGTTTATTTCGAGTAATAATGAATAAAAACAAGTTTTTCGATGTTGAAAAGTTGAAACATACGCATGTTATTTGACTTCCGTAACTCTAGCCACTGTCTAAATATTATTCTTTTAATCAATATTCTATTTGTACATTTTTATGTTGATACAGGATTTTTGAAATAGGGCAAGTAGTAATCAAGTCAACATGCCAGCCAAGAGAAAATCTGCTGGGAAGAAAGAGACAGTGGAAGCCACAAGAAGATCCACAAGAAATACATCCACTGGTAAAGATACTACATCAGTTGGTACAAAGAGAAAGGCTAGTCCAAGTCCTGCTCCCAATAAAAGGGGTGAATCGGCTAAGAAAGGAAGAAAAGAAAGTGTGAGTCCTGCTCCAGAAATAAGGTGAATTTAAAGTTCATGATGTTTTAATGACGAAAGTCAAACTTCATTCAACTTTAGTCTTTAAGATGTCAAATTTATTCTTTTAGTATTTGCTTTTTAATTTTGAGTCAATTCACCTTAATTTTGAAAACTGAACATTATAAACATAAATTTACTTGAAAGTCTGCTAGTAGTCCTGCTGTCTACAAAGTAATCTTTGAATAGATTGGGAGTATATGTTTACATTTATAAACATACTGGTATCTATTGTAATGGTTGATATGTTTGTAAAGTTTTATTTATCTTTACTTTTGTAGGAAACCCAGTAGAGGAAGACAAGCTGCTGTCCAGAAAGAAGACACAAAACAGGTTACTGCATCTGCGAATAGTACCAATCAAAGAGGTAATTTTGAATATTCCGTGTGAAAAGTACTATCACAGTGGTAAAATACTTGAGTACACTGAGCAGGAATTGAAATGGTGCCTCAGTTTGTTTGTTTGTTTTTTTAGAGCATTTTTTGTCATTGTAAGTTTAGCACTATGCTGATTTAATATGTTGCATAGTGATTTATATATATGAGCAATATATGTATGAAATATGTAATTATTTACTAGCATAAATTAATTTCACCAGTCCTTGGCTACCAGCAAGTAGGTTAATGCAAAGACTTGCTTGCGAGCTGGTCTCCAAAATCCTACATTAAGGTAACCATGCAAAAAGACCAAATTAAGGTATAATTCCCCTAACAAATCAAAGAGCTGAAGGCACTGAATTTGTTCGGGTTTGAAAAGTTAAAGTACATTTAATGATGCAACAACATATGTATACAAAGGACAGTTCAGTGACACTTGCTTGTTAGACAGAAAACATTTGTATAAATTGATGAAGTGGTGAGCCAATGTCTTGTACATACTGATTTTACCATAACAAATAGTAAGAGCTTTAGAGATTAGTTATAGATTGAACAGCTAGCCTTGAAACAATGTACACATAGTATACATATATATAGATATTGAAGTGATGATTTCTTCTCATTTAAAGAGTATAAATCTATATCCACTGATATGACCATGCTGCCTATTCATACTTTTCTACTCATACATTCAAACATGTGGTACCTTTTAAAGGGGCCATTACTGGTCAAATTCAATAACTTCAGATTAAAAGTTAACATTCTATTTTAACTGTTTGTAAAACAACAAACAAAACTCAATAGTTCAATAACTCAAAACTGTGATCTTTAAACTGTTCCTGTAAGAACCAGTTGCTTGAACCATCCTATTACATAAGATGATGGTACATCTTAACTGACTACTATGATGCACAACATGTCGCAACTGGATCTTTGAAACCATTCTATTACATAAGATGACGTAAAGGTCTCTACTAAGACGCTTTACTTATCAAGGGTTATACCTACTCTGGAGATGTAGTTCTGATTACAAGTGTATGTCAGGAATTATTGAGCTTATCATAGCAGACAATCTTTTTGAATTGCTCTATATACTTGCATACCAGAGCTTTTTTCAGTACTTGTGGAAGGGGCCTTGGGCCTTTTTATATATAGAACATTTGGGGAAATTTTATCGCAATTTCATTGAAAGGGGAACAAAATATTTAAGGTAAACGCCAAACTTGGGAAAAACTGCATGATTTGAAAGAAATTTTAAGAGGGGAAGATGGTTGTTAACAGTCCCTGTTATATAAGGAAAAAGGCCTGCATACTGAGGGACTACTTCTGGATTCGGTAAATTTCAAAATTGCGAAGGGTCTGAATTATGGTATTTATATTTGTTCAGGATTGAAGTCCCGAACAAATAAAAACATTCATGACAACAGATTATTCCACAGTCAGATAACTGGAATCTTAATTGTATGTTGTATTTCTATCATATTTTAATCATGATTTCTAAACTCATCAATGACTCTGTTTGTAAATTGGTATTAGGGAAGTTCTACCAAAAAATTAAATATTGTAATCGTGCTGTCTTCAAAATTAGCACTCGCCCATTAAAATTGGGCAGCAAAATATCCTTTTCCTGTTTGTCTGATGGGCCAGTTTAAATTTAGTGTTAATTGACTGTGTATATGTAAACAAAGTTAAATTGGTTTGTAATTCGGGGAGTAAAATTTGATCTTGGCCAGTTAATTTTATAAAGCTGCTGGTCCGACTGGTGAGTAAATTGTAATAGTTAATTTCGATGACTGATAATGTATATTTTCACTTGTTTTTTTATTACAGTTCAATTTTGTATTACTTTTACAGGAAGAGTTACTAGAAATGTTGTGAAAGAAGTTGATACAAAGAAACCAGAAGTAAAAACAGCTGCTGACACAAAGAAAACCCCAGAGAAGAAAAAACCAGAAGAAACAAAGTCAAGAAGTTCCTCAAGGGCATCTAAAGCTTCTGCACCAGCTAAACAAAGTCCTCAGAGTAAACCATCAACACCTAAGCAGAAAACCGCAACTCCTAAAAAGAAAGCAGTTACACCAAGAGGAAGATCTAAAACCCCAAAACAACAAGAAGAGTCACCACAAGTTACGCCTAAAAAGCAAACTGCTGCACAGAAAGCCACACCTAAGCGTAATGCCAGTCCAAAGGCTCAGAAGCCTGCACAAAATGAAAAGAAAACACCCAAAGTGAAAAGCTCTCCTAAGGTAAAAAAAGAATCACCTGTTAGACCAGAAAGATCTAGGAGATCTAAAGAGACTTTACCTGTTGAAAAATCTGAAGAAGAGGAAGAAGAAAAGTCAACCGCTGAAGAAGTGGAGAAAAAGGAAGATGAGCCAATGGCTGAAACTGATCAAAGTGATAGTGTAGCTGAAGAACCAGAAGAATCTACTGAATCAAAAGATGAAGAAAAGACAGAGGAAGTCATAGATGATAAAAATGTAGAAATGGAGAGTGCTGAACAGGATAGTGCAGAAAATGAGGAGAGCCCTGCTGATGTAAAACAAATTGATAACTTGAATGATCCCATTGAAAAAGAGAATGAAGCTTCCAAAGATGAAGTGAATGAAAGTTCAGATGCAAAAGAGGTGGTTCAAGAGGAGGCTAATGAAATTGAAAGTATGGACACTGATGACATAACTGATTATGTAGAGAATGCCAAGTCTGAAAAAGAGGTTACAAGTGATATTAAAGAGGTCTCGAATGTTGTTGAAAATGAATCAAATCAAATAGAGGCTGCTACTAATAATGGTGATGATAATGCTAGTGATATATCTAATGAAAAAGATAGTGTAGTTGAAAATACTGATAAAAATGATTCTTTAGAAGTGATCGGTGATGCACAAGATAAAGATTCAAATGAAGCTTCTGGAATTGAACAGGGTACTGAGGAAGTTATTGAAAATAATAAAGATGAAACTAAAGTATCAAATGTAGCTGATATCAATGAAACAGCTGGTGCCAGTGGTGACCAAATTATAAAAAACAATGAAACTGCACAGCAATCATTGGTAGCTGATACCACTAATGATGAAAATAGTATTAGTGAAAAGAACAATGTTGCTGATGATGTTGAAGAATTAAATTCTAATCAGGATTCCTCTGAGGCAAATGATAATGATGAAGATAATAAAATTCAGATTAAAAGAAAATTTGATACTTTGGAACAAGTTGATGTTGATACCTTTGTTAAAAAACCTAAATTGATAGAGGAAGCTGAAGTTCAAGCAAATGGTAACAATTCTTGTGATGATATTGCTAAAGACTATGTTGTTATTGAAATGGAAGATGTTCCTCAACCAGAAAGTTCTGAAGTGCTAAGTAGTCTTCCTAATCCAATATTTAATCGACCATTTATTCCTAATCCAGCTTTTATTGGCTCATCTGACAATTCTAAACATTTTTCTGTGGTTAGTTATAACATGTTGGCCGACTGCCACTTGTTTAGAAATGACTATAGTTTTACTGAAGCAAAATACTTACAATCTGATTATCGACTTGGCAAAGTTATTGAAGAGATAAGATATTTAGATGCTGATGTTTTATGTATGCAAGAAGTAGATCCAGAATATTATTCCAATCAGCTGCTACCTGCACTGAAAGGGTAAGATCATATTGATTTTCTTTTGTCGTAAATAAGAATTGGACAAAACTGTTATATCAACTTAAACCCCAGGGCAAAGCCGTCTATCTTACATAGTTATGATTGCTTTTCAAAGTAATAGGTATCTTGCAAATACAACTTAAATCTATTAACTGCAGATCAGATTTATTGGCTGGGCTGCTTATAATCTGAGGTCCCATGTTCAGTCTTGGTCACAGTATGTTACACCCTTCCATGTAAATTTACTGTTGTTTTTCCTTAAAAATAGGAGAAGTAGTTGAGTAACCTTAAGTATTAAGTATTGATAAATGGCTAAATTCATTTTATAATTTAGTAAATCTTATAAAATTATCAGGTCAATTTGAATTAAGCAAGCTACAAACTGGTTGTTGTGTTTTAAATCATTTATTTGTCTTGTGTTAATTTTTTTCAATTATGTCATTTTAATTTGCAGTCTTGGATATGATGGTTTGTTTAAGAAAAGAACTCAAGAATTTTATAAGGAAGGTGAAGCTACATTTTATAAAACCAGCAGATTCACTTTAATGAAGAGCACATTGTCAAGTTTCTATGATTTAATAAACAAGGTAAACATTTGTCATCCTTGATGAGTTAATACTTTCATCCTTTTGGGAACTTGTCATTTTTGCTGATCTGTCTACAGCCTGTCTGCCTAAATGATAACTTGCCAGTCTCAATGTTAATACAGTACAACCTCTCTTGAACAACACCCACTGGAAGGGACAAAAAGGTGTTGCTGTTCAGAGGTTGTTGCTTAGCAGGGGTTAAATTCAATTAAAATTATGCCTATGGGAAATGTCAAAGCTGTTGCTGTGTAGAGTATTTGGTCTGTAGAGGGATGCTCAGCAGAGGTTATACTGTATCGAAATTACAAAGCTGGCATGTTGGTATCTTGTATCATTTAAACACAGCTTTGACATAGGACATAGCCTAAAAAATTACCAGTTTTCTTCAGATTTCAATGTTTTTCAAATCAGAGAATATGTTATCATTTCTAGACATTCTTGGATATTTTTATTCACTTTTTGTGGGAGTTTGATGAAAGGTTATCATGCACTGGGTCTGATACAATGGTTAAAGTTTTCGGTATTTTTGCAAATTTAATCATTAAGGAGCAGCAGACCAACGTCTTTGGCTTTTGCTGCTTTTAACATTGAGATTCATCTAAGAATGTGTCCCGTAAAGCATTCAATGGACTTGTTTTGTAACATTTTGATCTTGTTCAATTTAATTCAACTGTCAGTCATGCAAACATTGACTCAGCTGATTTAAATGTTCACTACAGTACAGTATTTCTGTACTTAAGATTGATAAAAATATATTTAAATCATCAGCTATTAGCTGAAGTTAAAGCATTTGTCATTGACATTCAACAATACCATGTTTCCCTATTTTTTATTCAGGAGTTAAGTGGTATAGATCCTACCATACAAGAAGCTGTCAGAAGTTACATGAATTTACCTGATGTTGTAGTTATAACTAAACTAAAATGTAACAATACTGGTCAAGAAGTCACTGTAGGAAATGTACATATAAATTGGGGAGAGATGAAAGTTCCTGATGCACAATGTGTACAGGTGGGTACTTACAAATACTTGTTTACTGCTGACTGTAAAATGAGCTGGTGTCTGGTTGTTGTGAACAACTACTTAGATGATACTACCAAAACTTTCTTTTGGGGTTTAGACATCTAAAATGACTTATCTTATTTTGTCTATATTTACCATAATTTTATGGTAATAAATCTGTGTCAAGGGATTTCAATGTCTCTTATATATATTCATTTGATACAGATAGTTGAAAAGTGTTTGACATTACTGGACATTTGGTTCGAATCAGGTTTTACTGGACTGGAAGAAATCATCAAAATACCTCAATACTTTGCAACTTATCATTACTATTTACTAGTCCCTACTGAGTTGTTATTTTAACTTTTAACTGAATTCTAATTTATATTTATTTGAGTGTTATGGTTACTTGTATATATATTTGTCATTTCATTTAACTAGCTCAGAAAGAGTGAATTGTTCATTATCTGTTTTCATTTAGGCAGAAGTATTATGTTTGATATGAAATTTTTTTATAACTACTATTTGTTTATTTTTCAAGTTCTTAAACTATTGTTTTTAGATAACTTGTGCTGTAAAGGAAGTGTACAGGGTATTGCATTATTTTAAAACAATGTTAAATAGTTAAACATTTTATCATATTTTTCTTGCATGTTATGTTTTTTGTTTATATTTAACTTATATTTTAATCAACATCTAGCCTAATAATCACTGCTGTAAGTGTCACATTTTACGTCCAAAGAGGTTTCTCTGCTCTGTTACATTTTGTCTCTTAATTGTCACTTTATACTAGAATCTGATGTTTTAATTGGCTTCAACTAACTCGGCACTGCTTGTGGGAAAGTAAAGAGTATATAACTATAGTCTGGATCTGTTGACAGTGAAAATCTTATGGAACTAAATCTGCTTTGGTAGCCATTTGTTGTAATGTGTCCTGATATAATTTTAACAATGATCAGCATATGTGTCATATCTGCATTTAAAAAAACTTGGCTTTTTAGAATGAAGTATGAATCATTCCAATAAGATCCTTATTCAGAATATTTTAATAGTTTGTTCAGGCCATACAACTAGAAGACTATGCTTATTTTTATACATGTGTGTGTTAGCTGAACGTAGTGAAACTGCTATGTATGATGACTTATAATATACTAAATAATCACATTAAAATCAGTCTACATATCCACTGCAGTAGATCAGGAGGATTTCTGTTTTAAGTGTTGTATTCATTTGTCATTTGAACTTACATTTATACAGTTAAATCTCATAAATAACCTTATAATTCAAATAAAAACTGCAATTCTGACCTAAGCTCAGGTGAGAAACTCATTGATGTACTGGTGAAATTTGTGCTTAAAGTCAATGCAACACCATCAGACCATCATTTGACAGAAGCATGCATAAGATATGATATTAATTAGTATGATTGTTTAATTTACAAAGTATGCTGACGAAATTATTGTTTCTATCTTCATTCAGATTGCTAGTGCTGTTAAAGAGATAGTCTCTAACGCAGATGGTGATGTGTTTCCACATATTATATGTGGTGATTTTAATTCTCCACCAATGAGTCCTGGATATCTTGTAGCTAGAGATGGTTATCCTAGTGGTGATGATACTATTAATAAACTCATGCAGATTGAAAACTTACAACTTCCTGAAGGAAAGGTATGTACTAAACTTGATTCATGATAATTATAAAGATTTTTTTGTTTAAGATTTCTTAATTTTCATTAAAAAACACAATATTTGCATCTGGTTCACAGCCACTATATTTGCATCTTGTTCTCAGCTAGATGTACTAATTAAATTGTGAATGATTAATTATTTTGTACTCTTGAAATTTTCAATCTACCACTTTGAAGTTCATTAAAAGTCTTTTTAGAATTTTTAGTCAGATTTTTCAATGAAAAAAATTCGGCTTATAGTTTGGCAAAACACAGGCGGGCAATTGGGCGGGCAGGCATCTGGTGTTGTGAACAATAGCGTTAAAGTTTTCAATTTAGCATATATCTCTGCCATTTATTGTCAGATCTTTATGAAACCTCATACAATGATAACATACCATTTGATCAACAGAATAAGACAGTAACCACAACTCTACCTGCCTTTATTATGGATTATTTCCCTTTGTTATTTTTGCGTTAAAGTTTTTAAATCCGTCTTTAATGTGGTTTCCACATTACATTTCTTGTTAGGTTAATTGTTGCCTTTAGGCATGCCAAGTTTGCATTTGAATAGAATGTCTTGTAAATAACTTCTCATTAAGTTGAATATTTAATGTTTATTTTTAATATAATTTAAATTTTTAATGCACTTGATTGATATTGTCATTGTTTTTTGTGGAATACAAAAAATGTTTAATGGAAACAAGAGAATTTTGCTTGTGTCATCATAAGCATAGTTTTTTGTGACATGGTATGGAATTTTAATGTTTTCGAAATTCAAAGCTTTTATTCATGAATTAATGTTCTATTTACAGAAAGCTTCTCTAGTAAATTCACTGTGGCCAGCATTCCAACATACATCCTCATCTTTGAGAAGTGCATATAGTGAGGCACAGGTATGACACTTTTTTATGTTCACTGATTTTTGCATTCAAGGATTATTCTAGAACTTGTAAAAAGGCGGGAAGAAAAAAATAGACCAAATATACAGGAGTTTCAAACTCTTAGGCTGTTTTGCTGAAGAACAATCTTTCTTTTATGCTTGACATTGAAATGTGGTGTTAGGCGATGATAAAAATAAAATTTGATATTTTTATTTATCTTCATTGTCAAAATGACCTCATCTCAGTAGAGTGTCCTTATCTTGGAGAAAAATTATCCCACATTAGATTTGTGGTAAATACCTGTATTTAAACAAATAATAAAGCATGAAAGAAACAGAATATTCATCAATTTTGGAATAAGATCTTTTTTATTGTAACATAAGAGCTTGGGAAACAAGATATTTATAGCCACTCATGAAAATATGAGATGAGCCCTGTACAGCCGGCTTGGTGATAACTTACCATACAAAACCTAAAAAAAGTGTTGACAAACATTGTAAAATAGAAATTAAACATAAATAAATAAATTAAGAATATTTGTTTATTTGAGTGTAAGATCAATTTTTATTTCCTAAGTGAGCTAAGGATGCAATATTTTCACGAGTGGCATAGCCACTCCTGAAAATATATCAGGGTTCGCGCTGCCGATCGCCAAATTCGCCAAATGTGATAAAATTAAATTTCTGGCGCCAATTTTGAAAAATTGGCGAATTTCGTGGCGACAAAAAATCGGCCGGTATAAATTTTCTTTGATGTAAGTTTTGATATCGTAAGTGGCCAAGTTCATATTCGCGAGTGATAAGATATTGATTTTATTGATAACGACATACGGACCGTTTGTGATGTTCGCCTTTTGATGTAATTGACAAATCCGCTCAGCGGGAGGTGCTGTTAGTATACATGCTTCATAGGCCGATAATTAGTGTCTCGCTGTATATGACATCGATGGCCCCTGATGTTAAATGCTCAGCCATGCGTCAAACAATTATTGACAATTACGTATATTCAATTAATAGGCGGAGCTTAAGCTTAGTGATATGCATCATCAACCAATCGGCGTCCGCTAAAAATCAATAGTGTAACTCGTCGGCTCGATAACATTGCTTACGTAATCAAACGGGTGCAATTAACAAACTTGTGACAAACTGTGATATTGCATTAATTTCAGTGGTTTAAACTGTTTAGAGAAAATAATTGTTTTAAATTTGAGCGTGTTTTCAATAGGCGTAATTAGCAGGTTTTTAAGTCAATAAAAGGTGACAATAACAATAATCTCTGATTGAATAATCAAAATCTTTAAATTCCATAAGAAAATTATCGTAAAAACTTTCTTTGTTTTCACTTTTGATAACAAATATAGTTAATAATTATACTTAGTAACTTTATTTCGTAAAAATGAAATCCCTTCAAACATCATGTCATTATGTCACGTATTTTCGCAACCGACGCTATCGCCAATTTGGGTGATTCATTGTTAAATCTACGTTTGTAATTTAATAATACTATTATTTTGAGTAATAGTTCTTCATAATTAAGCAAAAGTCAAAAGAAATCCCCTCTATTTTTCTATCTTGAGAATAAACACAGGTTGGTTTCGACAAATTGAATTATTGAAAATAATAATACGTTTTAGTGACATAATCAACTAAAGTCGTGTAACAGACTCTAAAAATCAATATTAAGTATGCATTGCTACATGAAAAGTAATATTTAAGAAACAAGTATGATAACCAACCAATATGATAAAACATATTTTAACAAAGAAAGGTCAAAATTGAGGACATTGATATTTTCCAAGAAGATATACCTGCAATCATTTAGACTTAACCAGAAAGGAGACATTTTCTATTGAAATGATAAAAAGATTATTTTAGGTTACAGTTTGATACAAAATCACAATGTTCTGAGGAATTTGTGTAAAGTAATTTAACTGAGTAACCAAACATTACGAGTGTATTAATTAATTTTTAATGTAAATTAAATGAATTAATAAGTTTACATTCAAAATCTAATTATTTAGAGTTTTGTTTTGTTGGAATTCTGAGTTATTCGACTTTAATTGTCAGTCATGATAAGATGATAGTGATTTATGACACAATTAATGGGTTAAATCAGAAGTGAAACATAAGAAATTCTACATTTGTGTGTGTAATAATTGGTGCTTCTGACATTCTATACGAATCTATTCAATCATTTCGGCATATGCATTTGCGTGACATTGACTGTTCTTGCTTTATTTATGTAAAAAATGAAAAATCTGCAAATTAAAAAATAATACAATAATTAAGATACAAACAAGAGTTCAGGAGAGCTAGACTACATTGAAGGTGTGCTTGCTGTCTTAATACAACAATAATTTGCGTTGATGCACTACAAACTTATTAAACCGTAACAAATTTTGTTGGCTCCAATGGCCCCAAAGTGGCAACAACTTTTTTCATTTGGCGAAAATGTTGGCGACAACTTCTTATGACCCAGCGCCAACCCTGTATATCATTAGCTCACGAGTGAAAATAATAGATCTTACACAGAAATAAACAAATTTTCTGTTTATTATATGCTTCAAACTGGCTTTTTTTAAAGTCTAAGTGTGATATGTCTTCAAAATGGTGCATCCAAACAGTGAAAAATAACTAATTTATTTTCATTGTTTCACAACAGTGGAATATCGATTTTTATTTCACCGATAAATCCTGGTATTCCACTGGGAAGCATATGATAAAAAGTATTCTCATTTTTCAGGGAGTGGAACCAGAAGTTTCATCATTTAACCGTATTATGTGTCATTGTGTAGACTACATATTCTATAGCTCTACATCATTAGATAACGTTGGAGTCTTACAGTTGGCCACTAAGGAAAAGATAACAGAAACTGGTGGAATACCTAATTGTTATTTCCCCTCTGACCATGTTTCCATCAAGGCTGTTCTATCATTCAAGTAAAGGTAGGTGTTGTAGTATACTATTGGTATTCTGCTCAAGTTAGCTGGCAAAAAATTAATGTCCATTAAATAACTTATTTTTTTTCAAAAGTCATCCACTTTGGTCTATGAATTGTGATTGTTTACTCTGAATCCTATGTACAAAAATATTTGCAAATTCTTAGTTTACAGCTCTTGTCAATTTTTGTGTCATGGGTTTTGCAGATAACATTCTAAATTCACTGGACCAATTTGGAATTTTTGGGAGAAAAAAATAGTGCATCTGAATGGAATTTATTATTTATTTGTCTAAAAAGAGAATTTAGGAATTTGTTTACCTAGTTAGTTGTAGATCACATGACCCTCTTTAAAAAAAGTTGGAAATATCAGTTTTACAGCCTAAAGTTGTAGTGGTGTAAAATTGAACTTGGGAAAGATGGTTAGGTGAGCTGTGAGTAACTAAAAAGAATGTGAAATGGTGTAAACGGCTATATAAATCAAATCTATGCTAAAAACTGAAAAATTATTTTGGTTTTCTACAGTGTGAATTCTAGTTGGACACAGTTAACTATATTATACTTACCATATTGTTTTGTTTTTGTTGCTTTTAAGTAGGCTACTTTGTTTTATAGAAAGATCATCTGATTGCATTATCTATAAAAGCCACCTGGCTAGCTCAGTTGGTAGCACACAAGTCTACTGATCAATAAGTTGTGGGTTCAATTCCTGGGCATGGCATCCTTTTGTGAAGTTGGTCATGATATTATTTCTACAGCTATTCTCCCTCCTACCAATGATTTTTAATTATGTAGGGCAGTTGTCAGTCACTGATGAAAGTATGTGCTTAGTAGTTGGTTAACTAGCCTTTCCAGGAGGAGTGTGTAGGTTGACTGACTGCCGTTAAATGACCTATACAATGTGGTGCTACGGCGTTAAACCCTAAAAACAGACAAACTGATCTATAAATAAAATCTTTGTTTCATTTCAGGTTATGTTTATGATGCATGAAGCAGTCAGGAAATCAATACAACAAAGGATCTCAGCATCCCCTTATCATCTAGATTCCATTATGTACATTTAACTATGGTTTATCATTCATTGTTATACATTATGTATCTTTGTTAAAATTTTCTTCATTTCAATCATTCTTTTGTTCCATTCATGTATGTTTCATTTGTGTGTTATAAAGTCAACTCGTATGAGGTGTAAAGTAATTTTTATAAAATTCAGAAATGTGCAGGGAGGCAGACAATAGGGCAAAGGGTATTTTATTAGGGATGAAGGTTTTAACTTAACTACTTCTGCAAGTAGGGTTGGGGTTTTTAACAGAATGTTGACAGGGATGTGAGAGAAGGGCGGCACATGGCCCCCTATTCAATACTGCTTTAGAAAATTCACACTAGTATTACATTTGTATGATCAAGATGTTATGTTATTTTTAATACATACAATTAGATAGATATATTTAAAATTCTCTTTAACTATAGAAGAGGCTGTCGCAATAGGATGTAAAATATCTTAGTTAGAATTTAGGTAAAATTCTCCCTTGGTGCTTGATGCTGTGTTACTGTTGGCTACACTAGCTCAGTCGAAAGTTGCTGAAGTTCAAAGCTAATTGTGACAATGTTGCGTTACAAGTGAAACTCTGTAGGGGATTTTTACTCTAAGAATTGTGTTGTAGCTACCATTTGAGTGATTTATTAGGGCGTTTTTGTATAAGAAATGACAATTTTTTTTTAGGTCTATTCTAAATTACCTTAAAATTATGCAGTGTTCCCCAAATCTGGTGTTTACTTTGATTTTTTCTTTTCCCTGTCAATTAAGTTGCTATACAAATCCCCTGCTGTGCTAAACTATTAAAAAGTCAGACCCTTTTCATAAAATACTATAAAAAAGCCCAGCTTATTTACTTGGTATTTTAGCCATTGATACTTAAAGTACCTTAAGAATTGTTAAAAATTATTAGAATACGGAAAGTAGATCCCTGACAAAATAGAAAACAATCATCAATTTTGGTTTGATTCAATTTGGTCATTTGTTAGGTTTTACATTGAATATGTTCGTTTTATTAGTGTTAAAAATTTTGAGAAATGATTTCATGTTGTTAAAAACTGTTAAGGGTTCTTGTTTTTAACTTAAGTCATTACTTTTTCAAAAATGTCTTTGTTTTGTTTATATATGTATGTTGTTAATGTCATTATAATTGTTATTGATATTGTTAAGTCAGAAAATAAATGACAATTCACATTTCGAAGGTTGCTGGCAAGACTGTAGTAACTCGTTCTTTAAGGCAATGCACTAGTACTACAGTCTTGAGGGCAACCCACGATTTGTTTTAGCTGGTGTTTTAATTATGCATTAAAAGTTAGTAAAAGCATTTCTGTTAAAAGTATTTATATTTATATCTATTCTTTGGAAGGAATCAATTTAAGAATAATTGGCCTCCCCTTCTCTTTAGTAGGAAGATTTTTATTGTATGGGACTTTTCTTTTCATTAGTAGAGGAAACAGGGTAAAGGAACACTGTTTGAGTATATTTTACTTTGATTTTCACATTCATACTTTTTTGCTACATTTAGTATAATTTCTGAATGGTTATACATGGTTTATATAAATACCCTGTTGACTTTGGTTATGATCACTTCCTGAACCCATCTCCTCCTGTCTTCAAAACTAACAAAAACATTTAGTATAATTTTAAGGAATCAGAACTTAAACAAGCGAATTTGTTTGAACTTGTTTTACAATTGGCCAAATTAATATTATTATTAGATAATTGTATGGTGCTGCATGATTGAATCAGAGAATTCTTACTTGTATAACAATACCAATGTTTTGTACATGATTAGTCTCTAGTCACATATATTTTATATTATTATAATGTTGTCTTATTTTTGAAATATCAATTGTCTCATCATGCTATGGGTGAAAGATTTCAGAACTGAGCTTGAAATTCAGGATAGTTCCATCATACTTTAGGGTCTTTTCCCTGTATAAGAACAGTTTGGGTAATGAATTTCAGGATTGTGAAAATTTTGAACTTTCATCTGACATTTTTTTCATCATTTGTTTACATCTTACTGACATGAAACCCTATGTGTGTAAAATTGTACTGTTACCTATTTCAAGATTTTCTTTTTTCCAATAATCTGATTTCATATTTTAAGAATTCATTGAATGTATGTAATGATCAATGGCAGCAATAAAAGTGGACATTTTTCATCAATCACCATCAAAAGTTGATCCATAGTATGACTTAAAGAATTTTGTAATGACATAGTAGCTAAGTTATATTTAAGATTGATAAGTATAGTCTGTATCCAGGTTCCAGTTATTTGTATGGTACTTCGAAGGAAAACACTATCCTTACATTAAAATGCCCACTTCATTATTATACCCCCGCTTCGAAGAAGAGGGGGGTATACTGTTTTACCCTTGTCCGTGCGTGTGTGCGTCCGTCCGTCCGTCCGTCCGTCCGTCCGTTACAAAATTTCCGTCACAGTTTTCTCAGCAACTATACCATGCAGCAGCCTGAAACTTTGCATATTGCTTCATCCTATAGTCCCATGTGGTGTAAAGCGATTTCATGCTCCTTGCTCATCTACTTCCTGTTTGTCGCATATTTTTAGATTTTGGCGGGGGTATCACTAGTGAGCATTAGCTCACAGATTTACTTGTTTTTTATGTTTTATAATACCACTTCAAATATAACAGCTTTCATGTAGTAATACTTTAAGTTGGCTCTGTTTGTATTCGTGTTCTCATAATGAAAATATTTACATTTTCTGCCTTCAAATCTCATAAGGTGAACTGTTATATGCCTTAAGCCATAAATGGTTCATAGACTTAATATTGGTAAGAATGATTAGTTGGTTTATGACAACATAAATGTTTTTAATCTATGTACATTATTAACATATTGTTGAAATCATATCTGTATAATAGTTTAGGTATATTTTCATCGGTAATCACCGTAGCATGTTTAGTAGACCTTGTTGTATAAATATGATAGCAGTCACCCCTCTCCCCCACATAGTAAATGTATACTTCCAATAGCAGCTGAGTTTAGTCAAGGATTTATGACTATGTAATGAATTGTAAATTTATGTATGTAAACATATGTGTAATTTATGTGTGAATTTTAGATTAATATTAAACATAATATTGTATTATAGACATTGATTGTATTTGTAAATTAATCTTGGTGAATTGTGTATATTTTTTACTTCATTTGCTTCCAATTATAAACCCTTCCCCTATGTTTTATCTTTACGTAACATTATTTTTCTTAACCATTTTTACTCATTATTTTGAAGTTTATTTTTCTAAGTACATCACCATATAAGATGAATTTTCCATTTTGGGCTTGAAATAATTTTGTTCAATGTCATACAACATTTTAGGATTGTCCATGGGTGAAAGGTTTCAGGACTGCTGCTCCTGTTGCTGAAATTATGGATTTTTTGGTGTTTTTACCATGTAAAAGCTGAAGAAATCACGAAAATCAGAATTAATTGATTTTGAAGTTAAGACCTTCCACCCATGCATTTGTCATGTTTAGAAATAAATTTTATCCCAAACTTTTAATGTGGAATTTGTCAACATCAATTATAACTTAAAAATTCATTTTGGTGAAATCTTACTCAATGATAAACCTACTTTTGGCTTCTTGTATTCAATCAGTTTACATTGTCTAATAATAGGGTTTATTTTTCAATTTTACCATTGTTCAAGTACATTAAATACATTCTAATATTGTTAGTACCAGTTGCAATAGTTATTCTGCTAATATTTTGTTATGTTGACATTTTCGAGCATAATTCTATAGTTACTTTGCTAATATTTTGTTTTGTTGACATTTTTTAGCATAATCTATTCTTCTGTATAAAACATTCATCATTAGTACCTATTATCAGTAATATCATTATTTTTATACGACTAGTACTGACATAATCTCTATAGCTTCCTACATTTTGTTAGACTTCTCTGATAGTTTCAGGTTTCCATTTTATGTTATTGACTTCAAATATTTGACTTCCATCATACTAGAAAAACTATCATAATATTTATATGACATTGTCTCAGTATGTCAATTAACTTATTTATTCATTATTGACTTGTTGAACATCCGATCAGGTATTGACTGTATTTTATATATTTGAAATTAAAAATGGATTTTTTGTGAAATATATGTTCAGAAAATCTGTTAAGTTCTAAATTGTTGATATATTTTGAAATTGTAAGATAATAATTGTATAAAGTATAAGTTCTACATGTATATATTTGATATTGTATGCTGAAATAGCTTTCATTATTCTATATGATTATTCTATATGGCTTCCGTATTTGGCACAATGTGAAATGTTTGAGTAATGTTATATACAGTGTTACTAGAGAAATCTAAACACAAGTTTGAAGATTCAACCAGATGTCCAAATTGGGGCAGAGGATTTTTTCTGAATTATGAGAGCAGTCAACAAAATTTGGATATGAAAGTGATTGCCCAAACAGGTCAATTTAGCTGCAAGCTCTATCTATTGTTCGTAGAATTAAGTTTCCCAAAATAAATTTTTAGTTGCCCGAGCTAAAAATGTGGTTGTCCCAGGCAAACAGACACCCACTATCAGTGTTAAGATTTCACTAGTTAGACTGTATAAGCTTTTCGTAAGCTGTAACAAGTGATGGTGGTGGGCAATGTGGTTTTTATGTTGTATAAAAAATATTTTATTTTTTTGAAAAAAAAAAATCATAATGATTTCATTGTAATTTGTATAAAAAATCCTGTCTGTTGCTCGGGGAAAATGATATTCTTCAGAAAAACACTCATTGTAAGATATCTAAACTTGTCAATTTTTTCTCAACTGTCAAAGTGTAAATAAATTATTATGACTGAACCTGTTTTATAAATACAATCTACCAAGGAGACCCATTTGACTCAGCATTTAACTGCTTAGCTATTTACATGTTCCATCCAATAATAATGCATCCTTTTGGAATATCGCAAATTCTAAAGAACAAACATTATGTCACCTAGAAATTGTTTATGTCTTGATTAATAAAACATGCAATTCAACAAAATAACTTACTACTTTGTTATAAGTTTTATATTTTTATAAGTTGGTTCTCATTTATTTATCTTCTATTATTAATGGATTGATCTCCCCTTTGCCTTATGTTGTAATATTACCTGTCAGAAAACCTTTTCTCTTAATGAACTTAAACTTAGTCAATAAAATAACGTCTTGAAAAAAAGACTTGTTACGATATTGAGTTAAAAAGATAGGCTATATTTTGGCTATTTTTCAGACTTATTTTATTTTTACTTAAGGAATTTATGTTTACTATGACTCCACAATGAGTGAATATGACCTTTCACCTTTTGATTGTAGAAACTATCTAACTGAATTAGCAATGAATTTGTCTCAAACCTAATGTATTTGATATTTTGTGTACAATTTGATATAAGTTTTATTCTAAACCTACTATGTGGATTTTTGGTCTCAGATGGTTCAATGATTTTGTTGATATTTTATTTTATTGTATTAACCATCTTTGCCTTATGTACATTTCATGGTAGGGTAAATTGAATATATACTAATAAACCAATGTCAGTAAATAACTTATAATACTAGTCCATAAACTTATTAACAATCATTTTCATGTATTTTCTTAACATAACTTCACTTAATATTATTTACTTTATTTACTTTAAAACATTAAAATGTACAAATAATCTGCAATTATTCTATTTTTTCTTTTTTTTTTCAATGTGTCATATTTAACCTTATTTTATGTAAATTGTAACCAGATTTTTTGTTTTGTGTATTATCATTTAAATGTAGGATTTAGTTGGGCCTAAAGAGTGTCTTGAGTTTCTGAATAAAATGATAATATGGATGGGTCGCTATTGATTGTACTTATTATATCATTTTATGCTGTTTTTATCTTATGAAAGCAATTTTGATTAATTATCATCAGTGCTAACTATTTCTACCATTCACCATCATCACCATCATTATCATCATCAGTGCTAATTTTTATATCAGTCATTCAGATATGATATGATCAAGGTATTATTTGATAATATTGTTCTCACACACAGACCAACTGGTAGAAAGTACTAACCTAACAACATTGACTGCATAATGCAGCTGGTAACACTTTAGAGTATCTATCAAGAGGTTGTCTGTTCAATGTTCAGCCAAGGCCAGCCCATAAGGGGATAGTTTACCTGATGAAAAATGGTCTATTATTATTATTTTATCTCCAAGGTTTTCTTAACAAAATAAATGAAAATGGGTTTTACGGCGCATCAACACAGAAAGGTTATATTGGTACTTACACTGAATTCAATTATCATCTCAAATTAATTTGAGCACTAGCCTTATTTATTGTTAAATAAAGGCCAAGTTTATTAACTAGTCCAGCTTAATGATATAATAAATTTTCACCAGCTAGAAATGCCTTTCAATTGTCCGGGGCTGGTGGGATAAGGCGATGACAGGACTTGTATCATAACAATTTTTGTGTGGAAAAAGTGGAGTATGAATATTGACAAATAATGTTCTGTAATCATACATGTTAATATATATCATTATAAAGTTTGTTAACAAATTTCACTCTAAAACCCATCTATTCTTCATGTTGACATTTTATCATAGCAATTTTTCTTCTCTATATCCTTTGTCAGAAGCACTACAGTCGGTGTATCTATATTTTTCATGGTTTTAAATAAATTGTGGATCACATATTGTCGTTTTGTTTTATCTGTGGATGTTGTTCAGTTTTTATGCCGCTGTACGTCGACTTCTAGCTATTGGGTAAGGATAAGGTCATACCCTTCCATGAAAATTTGACCAATAGTTAATGCTTTTTGCATCATGAAACATGTAGAGAAGTTGCTGAAAAAAAGCTTTGAAAATTCTACAAATTTTCTCTTATTTGTAGAAGATGATATGGATAATGTTTTAAAGAAAAATGATTAGTCTGTGAAAGTCTAGTGATAGAAATTTATCTTATGATTAACTGATACTCGTTGATCTGAGACTCTAAAATGAGACCAACTGGTTGGTATTGTATGACCATTAACTAATTTAGTGATATGGTTTAAATCTTGTCAGCATTAACCTAAAGTATAGCGTTAATATGCTAGAGACTTTGACCATTGTATTTAAACTTCTGCAAATGCCAACCTGTTAGCTCAGTTGGTAGAACACAAGTGGGTTCGATTCCCTGGCGGGGCATACTTTTGTGGAGCTTGGTCATGAAATTTTTTCTATGGCCATTGTCCCTCCTACCAATGATTCTTAATTATGTAGGGCAGTTGTCAGTCACTGACGAAAGTATAGGCTTAGACAGTAGTAGTTGGTTAACGGCTAAATCCAGAGATTTAGCCTTTCCAGGAACAGTGAGTAGGTTGCTACAGAGTTAAATCCAACGAAAACAAAACTAAACTTCTGCATAATTTACTTATCTTACTTGCAATATGGTTCATAAAGGTTATAAATCATGAACTAAACTTAAGGTGGGTCGGTACCTTACTCGGAGGGAAAAACGAAAAAAATATTTTGTTCACCGATTATGATAAAAGTTGGCAAGCAGATACCTTCATGCTGCTTGTTTGTTTTTCTGGAAACCTTAGCGACGTTGTCGTTTTTTTCACGACGTCATAGACGTCACAATGGTTCGCGCTAAAAACAGGCATGCAAGTACATTATACCCACATATTTGATATATTGAATGTCCGAGGTCAATGATTATAATACCAAAATGTTTCTGAAATGTTGTTGCCTACAATCATTTTGTTCCGATTATCCAAATATCACGTCAGTCGTAAAGATTGTACATTTTATCACTGAATTTAGGGTTTTCACGTCTAAAAGGTTTCACCAATTGCCGAGTTATAATGTTAATTTTCATATTAATGCAGAACGGTGGTCAAATTCTTATCGCGATTTTTGAAATCTATGCACTTTTTGTGTCGGTTTAATGAAATAAAAAAGTGAACGTTCTCAGTTTTTCACAATATCGCGTTCAAAGTAAAATTACCTTCATTACAACGACGTTAACGTAACTAACGCTGACGTTGTGATTAAAGCATTTGTTGCAAAAATAAGTAGAAGCGGACTTATGTTAAATTAATTTTGAACAGATCAGATGCTGAGTATCACAAGAAATTAATTAAGAACTGGAAAGAAACTACAAAATTAAATTTACAAGAAAATTACATACATAACCCAAAATCACAGCGTCAGCGCAACGTAATATTAACGTCGTTGTTTTGAAGGTAATTTTACTTTGAAAGCGATATTGTGAAAAACTGAGAACGTTCACTTTCCTTTTTTATTTAATTAAAATGACACAAAAAGTGTGTAGTTTTCAAAAATCGCGATAAGAATTTGTCCACCGTTCTGCATTTATTTGAAAATAAACGTTATAACTCGGCAATTGGTGAAACCTTTTAGACGTGAAAACCCTAAATTCAGTGATGAAATGTACAATCTTTACGACTGACGTGATATTAAGATAATCGGAACAAAATATTTGTATGCAACAACATTTCAGAAACATTTTGGTATAATTATCATTGGCCTCGGACACTCAATACTTTAAATATATGGGTTAAATGTACTTGCATGCCTGTTTTTAGCGCGAACGATTGTGACGTTCGTGACGTCGTGAAAAAACGACAACGTCGCTAAGGTTACCAAGAAAACAAACAAGAAGCATGAAGGTATCTGCTTGCTAACTTTTTTTATAATCGGCGAACATAATATTTTTTTTCGTTTTTCCCTCCGAGTAAGGTACCGACCCACCTTAAATGGTAGCGTAATATTGTGAAGAAAATATTTCTTACTTATGAATATAAATTAGTACTAACACCTGCATATATAATTGACAAAACCTCATGTAATATGCCACCCATATATCAATCTCAGACCGATGAAAAGATAGGAAAGTTAACTCGTGCTAAAAGCAAAATAATGATGGAAGATTGTCTGCTCAACTGTTTTCAGCACTGGTCCAGAAGTTCTGGATTCGAGGGCTTTAAAATATGTTCTGTAATGTATTGTAAAGGATGCTAAAATTACGAAATTAAGAAATTTCAGGATTTTTGAAAAAAATTGAACTATTATCTACTCTATTTTGTCATCCAATATGTAACAATACTATAATCTAAGAGAGGTAAAGCTGAAAATATTTTTTTTCTGATGACTGATCTGATATCTGATCAACAACTCATTGTTAACAACAAACCAAGTTTTCTTGTTTTTTATAATTTAAGATCAAGTGAACAAACTCTTCTGAAATTCCGTCTGCCGCATGATAAGAAATTTCATAATCTAGTCAGTTCTGTGTTTAATAAATTCTCAAATAAGTCAACTTTGCCTTATAGTGATCTCCTGTCAGGTCAGCTTAAGTTTTTAGTGTCTGACTACTTAGCCAATGGTTAAAATTCAATTCCCAAGGGCAGCCTATAAACATTACTTATGAAACTTATATTGTCATTCAGCAATGGATAGCTAGCGCTTTGCCCCCTTTTACCTCTATCTAATACCACATACTTATTCCTTTTGGTGTAAGAAGGGTACCAAAGAAGCACAAGGTAGCGATACCTTAAGGAAATATGCCAGTTATTTTATTTGTACCTTTATTCTGAAGCATGTGTTACAGTATATACATGTATGTTCATGTCTGTGATGTAGAGAAAATATGCTTTCAGAAATTTTGAGCCAATCAAATTAGTCTGTATTCTCATGACGTAATTGATTACTGTGTACCTTGTAGATGCGAAGAAACTGGCTCTTGGTGAAATATATTAGATTAGTTATAAGTGATGGATTTAGCATCTTCAACATAAGTCGTTGAACTTATGTTTGTTATGAATATTGCCTTGACTTGAATGATGAATAGCTTAAATTCTAGGCACCAGTGAGCTACGGTTTGTCAACATTGATAATAGTTATTTGGTGTACAAAATTTGTTCAAGGGTAAACACGTCGATCTATCAGACTATTTCCAGATCCAAAACACGTATCCTTGAGCCTGTTTTTCAGACAAATATATCGAGGGTTGTCCGCAAGACTGTAATAACTCGCTCTTTTACGCATTGCACTTACTACAGTTTTGTTGGCAACCCTCGATATTTGTTTTGTGCAAATTTGTATTTAAACAAACTGATGTTTCTCTCTGGAGATGAACGATATTTAAATCCATGTCTTGACATTTTTGTAGTGATTAATTTTGAAAAAATTGGTAAATGAAAATTTGTTTTTTGGTCAAGAAATTATTTGTATTTGAATTAAAATAAACCTGTTATGGATTCATAACATAAATAAACTTGATAAATACACACTGTGGGGTAATTAATAAAAGAAAACATATCCTATCAGTTGTTGATTTTGTTTATTTTTGCTTATTGAAAGTTGGAAATGTTGCCTTGAAGTCTACCAGACACATCATAACTTAGTTTTAAGATGGTTGGTTTAACGATAATTCAAGGTTAGCATTTTGCTATGTAGATTTATAGAGTATAACGAATGACGATAGATACTTAACAAAATAAATATACGTAGGAGCAGTGGTTCAAAGATAGGATGCGCATTGAAGGATCCAGAGGTCCATAATTCGAACCCCACTTTACACTGCTAATTTCCTTGAGCAAGAATTTTACCTTTACAGATGTTCAATTCCACCCAGGCGTAATGGGTACTGTGAGGGATCACTTGCTTGAAGGTGATTTCAACGATCAGGGTTAATGTACAAATAGTTCTGATCATGTGGAAGTAGACTTTTAACTGCTTTTTTTTAACTTGTACGTAAAATTATCATGATTACAAAAGAATAAGAAATACCACAGGAGCTTGACATTTTATATCATACTACGAAAGTTCCCCTCCTTCATGTTTTTATTATATGAAGGAGGGGAATTTTGGTAGTATGATATAAAATGTCAAGCTCCTTTGGAAATACAAAGGTCTAAATCGAGACAAATGTAATTATGTACACAAACGTACTCCTCTAACTCCACCACATAAAAACTATACGAATTGCTTAAAATTATTTTATGTTGATATACTTAGCATAGATGGTCAATGGGACATGCTCAATATAGTCAGTGACAGAATTCATTTTGTGTGAATCCATATTCAACCGTGTGAATTAAATAACAATATTTATAGAATGTGCTCACGCTTTGGTCATTAGAATTTGATATTATTGAAGCTTCATACATTCAGAACAGAACAAATCAGAACAGATCAAGTCTTTATTTTCTCAAATCATAAATATGATACGTGAGTTTATAATATACAAATGTTCAAATTCAAACTACATGTATATAAAAATATTTATATGGACCAGTATAGTTTGTCAGTAATAGCTTTAGCACCATTTGGTATAAACACGTTGGTTAATTAAAGATATCAAGAAGAATTAAATTGCGGAATCGAGTTTTTAAATGTCTTGAATAATTGAACAATCATCTGTGATAATTTCACTGCAATTTGTATGAAAATTTTCCTCTAAGAAATTACAAAAATACAGAATATTGACTAGTGGTACTGTACACATGGACGATGTCCCATATTCAATGACTTTATGTCCTATATTCACCGAAAATTGAAACCTTAAGCAATTGAACTGATCCCTCAGTTTGAAATACCGATTACGTCCATGATTGATAATTTAAGTACCCTTGATGTCTGTTTAGTTCGTCGAGTCTGAAATTGAAGTTTGCAGACGTTTTTCGTTCCTGATAATAAATACAATCTAAGTGAGCTAGTTAGATTGTTTTATAAATAAATTTTGGTTGAAGTCAGATTTGTAATTGGTAAAGTCGATACATAATTCTGGAGGATTTCTTGCACAGTTAATTTCCTACGAAATTCGTTTCTATTAGCGCCGGGAAATTTTATTGTGAATTTAAATAACCGATAGCGCTAGGTTTTCAATGTATTATTAATAAACATGTTACCGTTCTGTCAGAAAAGCTAATTGATTTGTGGACCTCTCTGATGATAGCTGGATAAACACAAATAGAAACTAAGTTTGGATTACGCTGTTATTTGTAATATGTTCACAGAAAAAACGACATTTTGAAGTGAGAAAAGGTTAAAAGTTAATTCGGAAAGAATGCTCAGTTACATTTGAATGTAATGTCTCCAGAATCATTGTACTAGAATGATATTGTATATATTGTGTAATTGTGTTTAATGGTGTTTTTCTTCGAATTTGACATTTAACACGAATAATAATAGATATAACTTCTGCTCGACAAATACCACCTTTTCCCTCAACGAAACAAAGCCTTTATATGCATTTTTGACTGGTTTGATGTTTGTCCGACGAATACCACATTTTTTCCGATAAAACCAAATCTATTTGTGCCTCTTTGACTCGTTCCATGTTTGCACGACAAATTTCGCCAATTATCCGACGAAACCAAGCCAAGTTGAGTCTCTTTGGTTCTTTTAATGTTTACCTGACGAATATCGCCTTAACTCCGACAAAACAAACCACACGTGCACCACTTAGACTAGTATAATTGTTGCCAGACGAATTCCGCATTTTCCCGACGAAACCAAACCTATAGTTTTGGCTCTTTGAAAAAACTATCCTATTACATACAGATAATAGCAATTGTATACATGGATTCCGACAGTTTCTTACCAAGTAATTGGCTCAATCTCAACACTTTTCCCGAGCCATTTCCCCTATACTATATTGTACGTTATTAAAGAATTAATTTGATATAGGCCCTGTTTTTTTCCTAGGTGAGTCGTATTGGCCCGAGGCCGAATGCCAAGTGCCAATATGACTGTCGCGAGAAAAATAACTGGGCCTATATCAAATCACTTACTTAATGACAATTTTATTAAATACATTGTAACTACTTACGGACCAGATTTTGATATTGGCTCAGTTTTACCAATCAACCAGAGCGCAGAAATGTGTTATTAGACCAGGGCTAATAAATGTTATTGGCCCTATACGGATTTCGGTCCTGTTTCAGTTTATCAAACAGGTTTTGCATTATTGTGCAGTAAATTTTGGCACTTAACAGGGCAAATAACACGTATAACACATAAATCATGACAATATAACAAAAAACTGGCATTTCCAAGATTATGTGTTCACCAAACGTGCTGGTAATAAATAATTAAAAGAAAATATTGGATAACCACTTAACTTTGAAGTGCACTTTCACAACGTATTTTTATAATGCATGAAACAGTTTACATAAATAAACCAAAAGAGTTGTTCAGGCAATATATACACATTGAAGGAGTATGGTATCAGGTGGATACGGTCGACAATGGTACGGGTAGCGCCGGATATGGGACTATCCATGATAATCTTTTCACAATGTAAAAACTACAAGTATACGGAGGAAAAAGCATAAACAAGAAAGATGCAGGAGTGAACCCATAGCGGACCAGTCTAGTCATCCATGAATGTGTGAAAAGGGCATTTCTGCAAATTGTATATAAAAGTAGCACCCGGTTAGCTTAGTCGGTAGCGGACGAGTCAACTGATAGATGGGAAGAAAACATTATTCAAGAATCTGTCATACCTCCCATTTCAAACTTACCTTTGCTTTAATCTATTTATTAATTTTGTCCAGCGTAAAATGTAAATGAATACATAAAATTTTCAATGACTTTGTGATGTTATTACTTCTCGGTTAAGTAAGGGAATTAAAACAATTAACGTCAATGATTTAAACTTTCGACTTCCAGTTTGACTCGCGAGCTGAGATTGGAATATTTTCTTATATTATCTTAAGATGAATTTAAGAGATATTCTTACATTATGTAGATTACTATTTAATTATAATAATTTTACAATGTACTCACAAAGGAGGGATTCATTCCAGCAATTTTCAATGACAATGTAACAACTTTGATCGATCAACGGCATGCACTATTTTGTTAATGACAATTTCATCATAGAACATGGAATAATTTATGAAGTTTATTCCTAATTTAAATATCTGTTTTAGATATTTTATCAACACCTACGGATTTAATATTTCATAATGAATGTGTTTTGATATCACGATAATAGATTAGTTTTGAAGACTTGGAAGTGGAAAATTTCCAGGAAATTACTAATTAAAAATCAATATTAAAGAGATTAGACATTTTATTTAAAGTGCTTTAGCTATTACTGACAGGCTTTGTCACATGTAAATTTGAAAATGTTTAAACCTTTATTGGTTGCACATTCTTATACCCACAGAATGAAGATATTTAGTAAAGAAAATTTTTGCGATTAAATATACATGATATCAAAGTAAATACTGCTTATTATAAAACAATGATTCGTTCTCTTTGATGTTTTAATCAAACTTCATATGCTTTAGTAGGAAACTAATTTAGACAGATAGGAAAAGATAGGAAAGTAAACTCATGCTAAAAGCAAAATAATGATGGAAGATTGTCTGCTCAACTGTTTTTAAGCACTGGTCCATAAGTTCTGGATTCGAGGGCTTTAAAATATGTTCTGTAATGTATTGTAAAGGATGCTAAAATCACGAAATAAAAATTTTTCAGGATTTTTGAAAAATTGAACTTTTATCCACTCTTTTTTGTCATCCAACATGTAACAATACTATAATTGAAGAGTGGTCAAGCTGAAAATATTTTGTTTCTGACCTGATATCTGATCAACAAATCATTGTTAACAACAAACCAAGTTTTCTTGTCTTTTATAATTAAAGATATAGTGAACAAACTCTTCTGAAATTCTGTCTGCCGCATGATAAGAAATTTGATAATCTAGTCAGTTCTGTGTTTAATAAATTCTGAAATAAGTCAACTTTGCCTTAGAGTGAATTCCTGTCAGGTCAGCTTAAGTTTTTAGTGTCTGACTACCTAGCCGACGGTTAAGGATTCAATTCCCAAGGGCAGCCTATAAACATTCCATATGAAATTTTTATTGTCATTCAGCAATGGATAGCTAGCGCTTTGCCCCCTTTTACCTCTATTTGATACCACATACTTATTCCTTTTGGTGTAAGAAGGGAACCAGGGGAACACTAGATAGCGATACCCAAAGGAAACTGTCGAGTTATTCTAGTTGGGAGAACGGTTTGTACCTGTTTTCTGAAGCATGTGTTACAGTATAGACATACATATGTTTATGTCTGTGTTGCAAAAGAGAAAATAGGCTTTCAGAAATTTTGAGCCAATCAAATTAGTCTGTCTTCTCATGACGTAATTGATTACTGTGTACCTTGTAGATGTGAAGAAACTGGCTCTTGGTGAAATATATTAGATTAGTTATAAGTGATGGATTTAGCATCTTCAACATAAGTCGTTGAACTTATGTTTGTTATGAATATTGACTTGACTTGAATGATGAATAGCTTAAATTCTAGGCACCAGTGAGCTACGGTTTGTCAACATTGATAATAGTTATTTGGTGTACAAAATTTGTTCAAGGGTAAACACGTCGATCTATCAGACTATTTCCAGATCCAAAACACGTATCCTTGAGCCTGTTTTTCAGACAAATATATCGAGGGTTGTCCGCAAGACGCATTGCACTTACTACAGTTTTGTTGGCAACCCTCGATATTTGTTTTGTGCAAATTTGTATTTAAACAAACTGATGTTTCTCTCTGGAGATGAACGATATTTAAATCCATGTCTTGACATTTTTGTAGTGATTAATTTTGAAAAAATTGGTAAATGAAAATTTGTTTTTTGGTCAAGAAATTATTTGTATTTGAATTAAAATAAACCTGTTATGGATTCATAACATAAATAAACTTGATAAATACACACTGTGGGGTAATTAATAAAAGAAAACATATCCTATCAGTTGTTGATTTTGTTTATTTTTGCTTATTGAAAGTTGGAAATGTTGCCTTGAAGTCTACCAGACACATCATAACTTAGTTTTAAGATGGTTGGTTTAACGATAATTCAAGGTTAGCATTTTGCTATGTAGATTTATAGAGTATAACGAATGACGATAGATACTTAACAAAATAAATATACGTAGGAGCAGTGGTTCAAAGATAGGATGCGCATTGAAGGATCCAGAGGTCCATAATTCGAACCCCACTTTACACTGCTAATTTCCTTGAGCAAGAATTTTACCTTTACAGATGTTCAATTCCACCCAGGCGTAATGGGTACTGTGAGGGATCACTTGCTTGAAGGTGATTTCAACGATCAGGGTTAATGTACAAATAGTTCTGATCATGTGGAAGTAGACTTTTAACTGCTTTTTTTTAACTTGTACGTAAAATTATCATGATTACAAAAGAATAAGAAATACCACAGGAGCTTGACATTTTATATCATACTACGAAAGTTCCCCTCCTTCATGTTTTTATTATATGAAGGAGGGGAATTTTGGTAGTATGATATAAAATGTCAAGCTCCTTTGGAAATACAAAGGTCTAAATCGAGACAAATGTAATTATGTACACAAACGTACTCCTCTAACTCCACCACATAAAAACTATACGAATTGCTTAAAATTATTTTATGTTGATATACTTAGCATAGATGGTCAATGGGACATGCTCAATATAGTCAGTGACAGAATTCATTTTGTGTGAATCCATATTCAACCGTGTGAATTAAATAACAATATTTATAGAATGTGCTCACGCTTTGGTCATTAGAATTTGATATTATTGAAGCTTCATACATTCAGAACAGAACAAATCAGAACAGATCAAATCTTTATTTTCTCAAATCATAAATATGATACGTGAGTTTATAATATACAAATGTTCAAATTCAAACTACATGTATATAAAAATATTTATATGGACCAGTATAGTTTGTCAGTAATAGCTTTAGCACCATTTGGTATAAACACGTTGGTTAATTAAAGATATCAAGAAGAATTAAATTGCGGAATCGAGTTTTTAAATGTCTTGAATAATTGAACAATCATCTGTGATAATTTCACTGCAATTTGTATGAAAATTTTCCTCTAAGAAATTACAAAAATACAGAATATTGACTAGTGGTACTGTACACATGGACGATGTCCCATATTCAATGACTTTATGTCCTATATTCACCGAAAATTGAAACCTTAAGCAATTGAACTGATCCCTCAGTTTGAAATACCGATTACGTCCATGATTGATAATTTAAGTACCCTTGATGTCTGTTTAGTTCGTCGAGTCTGAAATTGAAGTTTGCAGACGTTTTTCGTTCCTGATAATAAATACAATCTAAGTGAGCTAGTTAGATTGTTTTATAAATAAATTTTGGTTGAAGTCAGATTTGTAATTGGTAAAGTCGATACATAATTCTGGAGGATTTCTTGCACAGTTAATTTCCTACGAAATTCGTTTCTATTAGCGCCGGGAAATTTTATTGTGAATTTATATAACCGATAGCGCTAGGTTTTCAATGTATTATTAATGAACATGTTACCGTTCTGTCAGAAAAGCTAATTGATTTGTGGACCTCTCTGATGATAGCTGGATAAACACAAATAGAAACTAAGTTTGGATTACGCTGTTATTTGTAATATGTTCACAGAAAAAACGACATTTTGAAGTGAGAAAAGGTTAAAAGTTAATTCGGAAAGAATGCTCAGTTACATTTGAATGTAATGTCTCCAGAATCATTGTACTAGAATGATATTGTATATATTGTGTAATTGTGTTTAATGGTGTTTTTCTTCGAATTTGACATTTAACACGAATAATAATAGATATAACTTCTGCTCGACAAATACCACCTTTTCCCTCAACGAAACAAAGCCTTTATATGCATTTTTGACTGGTTTGATGTTTGTCCGACGAATACCACATTTTTTCCGATAAAACCAAATCTATTTGTGCCTCTTTGACTCGTTCCATGTTTGCACGACAAATTTCGCCAATTATCCGACGAAACCAAGCCAAGTTGAGTCTCTTTGGTTCTTTTAATGTTTACCTGACGAATATCGCCTTAACTCCGACAAAACAAACCACACGTGCACCACTTAGACTAGTATAATTGTTGCCAGACGAATTCCGCATTTTCCCGACGAAACCAAACCTATAGTTTTGGCTCTTTGAAAAAACTATCCTATTACATACAGATAATAGCAATTGTATACATGGATTCCGACAGTTTCTTACCAAGTAATTGGCTCAATCTCAACACTTTTCCCGAGCCATTTCCCCTATACTATATTGTACGTTATTAAAGAATTAATTTTATATAGGCCCTGTTTTTTTCCTAGGTGAGTCGTATTGGCCCGAGGCCGAATGCCAAGTGCCAATATGACTGTCGCGAGAAAAATAACTGGGCCTATATCAAATCACTTACTTAATGACAATTTTATTAAATACATTGTAACTACTTACGGACCAGATTTTGATATTGGCTCAGTTTTACCAATCAACCAGAGCGCAGAAATGTGTTATTAGACCAGGGCTAATAAATGTTATTGGCCCTATACGGATTTCGGTCCTGTTTCAGTTTATCAAACAGGTTTTGCATTATTGTGCAGTAAATTTTGGCACTTAACAGGGCAAATAACACGTATAACACATAAATCATGACAATATAACAAAAAACTGGCATTTCCAAGATTATGTGTTCACCAAACGTGCTGGTAATAAATAATTAAAAGAAAATATTGGATAACCACTTAACTTTGAAGTGCACTTTCACAACGTATTTTTATAATGCATGAAACAGTTTACATAAATAAACCAAAAGAGTTGTTCAGGCAATATATACACATTGAAGGAGTATGGTATCAGGTGGATACGGTCGACAATGGTACGGGTAGCGCCGGATATGGGACTATCCATGATAATCTTTTCACAATGTAAAAACTACAAGTATACGGAGGAAAAAGCATAAACAAGAAAGATGCAGGAGTGAACCCATAGCGGACCAGTCTAGTCATCCATGAATGTGTGAAAAGGGCATTTCTGCAAATTGTATATAAAAGTAGCACCCGGTTAGCTTAGTCGGTAGCGGACGAGTCAACTGATAGATGGGAAGAAAACATTATTCAAGAATCTGTCATACCTCCCATTTCAAACTTACCTTTGCTTTAATCTATTTATTAATTTTGTCCAGCGTAAAATGTAAATGAATACATAAAATTTTCAATGACTTTGTGATGTTATTACTTCTCGGTTAAGTAAGGGAATTAAAACAATTAACGTCAATGATTTAAACTTTCGACTTCCAGTTTGACTCGCGAGCTGAGATTGGAATATTTTCTTATATTATCTTAAGATGAATTTAAGAGATATTCTTACATTATGTAGATTACTATTTAATTATAATAATTTTACAATGTACTCACAAAGGAGGGATTCATTCCAGCAATTTTCAATGACAATGTAACAACTTTGATCGATCAACGGCATGCACTATTTTGTTAATGACAATTTCATCATAGAACATGGAATAATTTATGAAGTTTATTCCTAATTTAAATATCTGTTTTAGATATTTTATCAACACCTACGGATTTAATATTTCATAATGAATGTGTTTTGATATCACGATAATAGATTAGTTTTGAAGACTTGGAAGTGGAAAATTTCCAGGAAATTACTAATTAAAAATCAATATTAAAGAGATTAGACATTTTATTTAAAGTGCTTTAGCTATTACTGACAGGCTTTGTCACATGTAAATTTGAAAATGTTTAAACCTTTATTGGTTGCACATTCTTATACCCACAGAATGAAGATATTTAGTAAAGAAAATTTTTGCGATTAAATATACATGATATCAAAGTAAATACTGCTTATTATAAAACAATGATTCGTTCTCTTTGATGTTTTAATCAAACTTCATATGCTTTAGTAGGAAACTAATTTAGACAGATAGGAAAAGATAGGAAAGTAAACTCATGCTAAAAGCAAAATAATGATGGAAGATTGTCTGCTCAACTGTTTTTAAGCACTGGTCCATAAGTTCTGGATTCGAGGGCTTTAAAATATGTTCTGTAATGTATTGTAAAGGATGCTAAAATCACGAAATAAAAATTTTTCAGGATTTTTGAAAAATTGAACTTTTATCCACTCTTTTTTGTCATCCAACATGTAACAATACTATAATTGAAGAGAGGTAAAGCTGAAAATATTTTGTTTCTGACCTGATATCTGATCAACAAATCATTGTTAACAACAAACCAAGTTTTCTTGTCTTTTATAATTAAAGATATAGTGAACAAACTCTTCTGAAATTCTGTCTGCCGCATGATAAGAAATTTGATAATCTAGTCAGTTCTGTGTTTAATAAATTCTGAAATAAGTCAACTTTGCCTTAGAGTGAATTCCTGTCAGGTCAGCTTAAGTTTTTAGTGTCTGACTACCTAGCCGACGGTTAAGGATTCAATTCCCAAGGGCAGCCTATAAACATTCCATATGATTTTTTTATTGTCATTCAGCAATGGATAGCTAGCGCTTTGCCCCCTTTTACCTCTATTTGATACCACATACTTATTCCTTTTGGTGTAAGAAGGGAACCAGGGGAACACTAGATAGCGATACCCAAAGGAAACAGTCGAGTTATTCTAGTTGGGAGAACGGTTTGAACCTGTTTTTTGAAGCATGTGTTACAGTATAGACATACATATGTTTATGTCTGTGTTGCAAAAGAGAAAATAGGCTTTCAGAAATTTTGAGCCAATCAAATTAGTCTGTCTTCTCATGACGTAATTGATTACTGTGTACCTTGTAGATGTGAAGAAACTGGCTCTTGGTGAAATATATTAGATTAGTTATAAGTGATGGATTTAGCATCTTCAACATAAGTCGTTGAACTTATGTTTGTTATGAATATTGACTTGACTTGAATGATGAATAGCTTAAATTCTAGGCACCAGTGAGCTACGGTTTGTCAACATTGATAATAGTTATTTGGTGTACAAAATTTGTTCAAGGGTAAACACGTCGATCTATCAGACTATTTCCAGATCCAAAACACGTATCATTGAGCCTGTTTTTCGGAGGAATATATCGAGGGTTGTCCGCAAGACTGTAATAATTCGCTCTTTTAAGCATTGCACTTACTACAGTTTTGTAGGCAACCCTCGATATTTGGTTTGTGCAAATTTGTATTTAAACTGATGTTTCTCTCTGGAGATGAACGATATTTAAATCCATGTCTTGACATTTTTGTAGTGATCAATTTTGAAAAAACTGGTAAATGAAAATTTGTTTTTTGGTCAAGAAATTATTTGTATTTGAATTAAAATAAACCTGTTATGGATTCATAACAAAAATGAACTTGATTAATACACACAGTTGGGTAATTAATAAAAGAAAACATATCATATCAGTTGTTGATTTTGTTTATTTTTGCTTATTGAAAGTTGGAAATGTTGCCTTGAAGTCTACCAGACACGTCGTAACTTAGTTTTAAGATGGTTTGTTTAACGATAATTCAAGGTTAGCATTTTGCTATGTTGATTTATAGAGTATAACGAATGACGATAGATACTTAACAAAATAAATATACGTAGGAGCAGTGGTTCAAAGATAGGATGCGCATTTAAGGATCCAGAGGTCCATAATTCGAACCCCACTTTACACTGCTAATTTCCTTGAGCAAGAAATTTACCTTTACAGATGTTCAATTCCACCCAGGCGTAATGGGTACTGTGAGGGATCACTTGCTTGAAGGTGATTTCAACGATCAGGGTTAATGTACAAATAGTTAAGTCGGCTGATCATGTGGAAGTAGACTTTTAACTGCTTTTTTTTAACTTGTACGTATAATTATCATGATTACAAAAGAATAAGAAATACCACAGGAGCTTGACATTTTATATCATACTACGAAAGTTCCCCTCCTTCATGTTTTATTATATGAAGGAGGGGAATTTTGGTAGTATGATATAAAATGTCAAGCTCCTTTGGAAATACAAATGTCTAAATCGAGACAAATGTAATTATGTACACAAATGTACTCCTTTAACTCCACCACTCAAAACTATACGAATTGCTTAAAATTATTTTATGTTGATATACTTAGCATAGATGGTCAATGGGACATGCTCAATATAGTCAGTGACAGAATTCATTTTGTGTGAATCCATATTCAATCGTGTGAATTAAATAACAATATTTATAGAATGTGCTCACGCTTTGGTCATTAGAATTTGATATTATTGAAGCTTCATACATTCAGAACAGAACAAATCAGAACAGAACAAGTCTTTATTTTCTCAAATCATAAATATGATACGTGAGTTTATAATATATAAATGTTCAAATTCAAACTACATGTATATAAAAATATTTATATGGACCAGTCAGTAATAGCTTTAGCACCATTTGGTATAAACACGTTGGTTAATTAAAGATATCAAGAAGAATTAAATTGCGGAATCGAGTTTTTAAATGTCTTGAATAATTGAACAATCATCTGTGATAATTTCACTGCAATTTGTATGAACATTTTCCTCTAAGAAATTACAGAAATACAGACTAGAATATTGACTAATGGTACTGAACACATGGACGATGTCCCATATATAATGACTTTACGTCCTATATTCACCGAAGATTGAAACCTTAAGCCACTGAACAGATCCCTCAGTTTGAAATACCGATTACGTCCATGATTGATAATTTAAGTACCCCTGGTGTCTGTTTAGTTCGTCGAGTCTGAAATGGAAGTTTGCAGACGTTTTTCATCCCTGATAATAAATACAGTCTAAGTGAGCTAGTTAGATTGTTTTATAAATAAATTTTGGTTGAAGTCAGATTTGTAATTGGTAAAGTCGATACATAATTCTGGAGGATTTCTTGCACAGTTAATTTCCTACGAAATTCGCTTCTATTAGCGCCGGGAAATTTTATTGTGAATTTAAATAACCGATAGCGCAAGGTTTTTAATGTATTATTAATGAACATGTTACCGTTCTGTCAGAAAAGCTAATTGATTTGTGGGCCTCTCTGACGATAGCTGGATAAACACAAATAGAAACTAAGTTTGGATTACGCTGTTATTTGTATTATGTTCACAGAAAAACGACATTTTGAAGTGAGAAAAGGTCAAAAGTTAATACGGAAAGAATGCTCAGTTACATTTGAATGTAATGTCTCCAGAATCAGTTTGTCTTCAAATTTGATATTTAACACGAATAATAATATATATAACTTTTGCTCGACAAATACCACATTTTCACTCGACGAAACAAATCCTTGATATGCTTCTTTGACTGGTTTAATGTTTGCCCGACGAATACCACATTTTCTCCGACGAAACCACGTCTAGTTGCGCCTTTTTGACTGGTTCAACGTTTGCCCGACATATTTAGCCAATTATAAGACAAAACCAAGCCAAGTTGAGTCTCTTTGGTTCTTTTAATGTTTACCTGACGAATAGCGCATTAACTCCGACAAAACAAACCATACTTGCACCTCTTAGACTAGTATAATTGTTGCCAGACGAAGTTCCGCCTTTTCCGACGAAACCAAACCTATAGTTTTGGCCTATATCAAATCACTTACTTAATGACTATTGTATTAAATAACCACTTACGGACCAGATTTTGATATTGGCCCTGTTTTATCAATCAATAAGAGCGCAGAAATATGTTATTAGACAAGGGCCAATAAATGTTATTGGCCCTATACTGATTTCGATCCTGTTTTTAGTTTCATGAAACAGGTTTTGCAGTATTGTGCAGTAAATTTGGCACTTTGCAGAGCAAATAACACATAGTTATTTAATAAATCATAACATTATAACAAAAAACTGGCATTACTAAGAATTTGTGTTCAACCAAACGTGCTAGTAAAAAATAATTAAAAAAAATATTGGAACACCACCTAACTTTGAAGTGCATTTCACAACGGTATTACTATAATGCATGAAACAGTTTACATACTTTTAATTTAATTAACAAAATGAGTTGTTTATACAATATATACACATTAAAGGAGTATGGTACCAGGTGGGTACGGTCGACAATTGTACAGATAGTGCCGGATATGTGCCTTATTCATGGTGATCTTTTTACGATGTAAAAAACTACAAGTATACGGCGCAAAACGCATAATCAAGGAATATGCCGGAGTGAATCCATAGCCATGATAGCGGATAAGTATCGTCATTCATGAATGTGCGAAAAGCATTTGCATTGCTGCTTATTATATATAGAAGTAGCACAAAACCATCCGGCTAGCTTAGTCGGTAGCGCACGAGTCAACTAATTGATGGAAAGAAAACATAATTCATGGATTTATCATAACTCCCATTTCAAACTTCTCTTTGTCATATTTTATGTATTAATTTTGTCCATGTAAAATTAAATGACTTTGTGGTGCTATACTTTTTAGTTCAGTACGGGAATGAAAACAATTTAGACTTCTAGACTGACTCATGAGCTGAAATTAGGATATTTCTTATATAATCTTAAGATAAAATTTATCGTACGTCAAAATCAGAAATTATCAATAAGAAACTTTTCCATGTGATCTAAACAAAATATACTTACATTATGTAGATTACCATTTAATTATAATAATTTTACATTGAAATAACAAAAGAGGGATTCATTCCAGCAATTTTCAATGACAATGTAACAACTTTGATCGATCAACGGCATGCACTATTTTGTTAATGACAATTTCATCATAGAACATGGAATAATTTATGAAGTTTATTCCTAACTTAAATAGTGTTTTCAGATATTTTATCAACACCTACGGATTTAATATTTCATAATGAATGTGTTTTGATATCACGATAATAGATTAGTTTTGAAGACTTGGAAGTGGAAAATTTCCAGGAAATTACTAATTAAAATTCAATATTAAAGAGATCTGACATTTTATCTAAAGTGCTTAAGCTATTACTGACAGGCTTTGTCACATATTAATTTGAAAATGTTTAAAACTTTATTGGTTGCACATTCTTATTCCCTCAGAATGAAAATATTTAGTAAAGAAATTTCTTTGCAATTTAATGTACACAGTTATACATGGTATCAAAGTAAATACTGCTTATTATAAAACAATGATTCGTTCTCTTTGATTTTTTAATCAAACTTCATATACTTTCGTCGGAAACTAGTTTAGACCGTGTAATTTCATTTTCATTAATGTAGTTGAAAGTTAAACTGAAGTATTAAGCCAAAAAATGCTTTGAATTTCAGATTGAAACATGCTTAGATTTCATGTTAAAATGATAATGGCGAATTCAAACATTGCTTGGATGTATCATTAATTCAGTAGGTTCGATCCCTGGTCGCGGTAGGTCAAACCATGACTTATATAATGGCAATAATGTCACTTCCCTGGCATCACTTCTTCTAATATCATTGTCTCATTACACAGAGAGTAGTTGTCAGCTCTCTTAGTAGAAGTAGAAATACTGACACTATAGAGTCTTTGAAAAGTCTGCTTCCATATTGATATTCAGACGACTTTTGTACCTTAACCTCTGATCATTGAAATCGCCTTCAGGCAGATGATCCCTCACAGAACCCATTTTCACCTATGTGAAATGAAACAATTGCAAGTAAATTTCTTGCTCGGGAAAACTAGCAGTGCTCCTAGCGGGGTTCAAACCCGCGACCTTTCGATCCCTAAGCTCGCATTCAGCCACTGGACAACCGTTCCTACATAAAACCCAAATAAACAAAAGGTATTGGCTGGCTCTTTCAATATATTAAAAGGTTCAGCTATAGGCCTACACATGATAAATTTCTCTTAGTTGTATAACTTTTGTCTCTTTTAATATTTTGACTACTTGAAATTTTGTCTAAAAAGACGGGAAGCTTGAATTAACACAGAATATGGATTGGAAAAGATCTCTGTGAATAATTGACACTGTAATATTCACGTGGTAAGACGAGCTTCTGTAAATAATTGATGAACATGGTAACCAATATTCTATATTAGTTTGTTTAGACGTCACATTGTGACTTTAAAACAGTAGAGATTTCATCCTGTCACAATACAAACACATTTCCTAAACCTAGAGGAAAAAGTCCTGAAGCGGTTACATCACATCTATGAACTATTTTCATACAGAAAAATATCTTGTTTTACTTAATCTATATAAAGAAATAATGACGAGGTGTATAATCTTAGTTATTGTTGGTGATGTAGCGAGATCGTTGTTCATTAACAGTCATTGATACACATTTGTTTACTAAGGTTAAAAACACAACTTATCATTAATTTTGACACATGTATTGCATGCTTTTTCGTGGCTAGATATAACGGTAGAATTTCATTGTGTCACGTAGAATGGATATAGTAATTGAGGACCTGCAACGAATGCATGAACCTAGTTCAAATGTAGCGTTTATATAAATGGATCTTTGTATCGAATAGCAAAAAACTTGCAAGTCCCTAGTTGACTGCATTGTTTGCTGTTTGGGTTAAAGTTAAAACCTTGATACAGCTGAATTGATCAAAGTCTGCGACACAAACGGTGAGACATAGGATACCGACACCCGAGTGACAGTAATAAGCTCCCATTCTCTTTGAAAAGCAACATGTGACCCATATATGGACGATAAAGAGTATTTTGTACACTACGGCACTTGATGCCAATACTTCTGGAAAACACCCCAAATATTACGAGGAAATAAAGAAATATTTTGCTAATTAATTAGCAGTGTGTCTGTTGCATTCACAGTTATAAAAAAAGAATTCAAAATCAGGAAATATGAAGTTGAGCTTTTTTGCCTGTATATCCCTTTAATACAATAAAGTTTTGTAATGTTATACGATGTATGTTATGGTCGAGGTATCGTGGGATTGAATTCCAGACGGGTCAACTTTCGTATTTGATTGCACGCTGCAGTTGAGTATTCTTGTGTTATATTGATTTTGGAAGAATGTTGCACTGACTAAATATGTAATGACTCCCGAGTGCATATGACAGTCCGCTTGGACGTCTAATCCCTACTTTTGTACATACATCAGTATTACCCAATAGTGGAGAATTCCAGGACTAGCATTAAGTTCAGGATATTGTAACCTTGATTACTTATTTTGCCTTTGTTAAAGCTTCTAAAATCACGGAAAATAGAAATTTTAGAAAATTAAAAATTATGAACTTTCACCAATGATGCTTTTATAGCATAATATTGTTGTTATATCAATGGACAACTGCATTTATGATTCCTTAGATTGTTAACAACAGTTTCATTATTTTGTTGTTGTTTAGAAAGCTAGACTCATCAATAAAATGGCACTGACAATTATAACATCATAACGTCGAAGTTATTCCACATATGGTGCTTTGCAAATGTTCTTAGACAAAATTATATTTTTATGATAGGTTGATTTACATTTACCGATATAAAAAGGAGTTATAAATCTTAGTATATTTGTGGTGCTTTCCACAAAAAATCTTACAAAAAAATCTTCGTAAGTCAGTGTTTCATATAATTGGCACTACAAAGTCAGACGGATAATAAGCATAACCTTGATTTGATATTCAAACGGTATACACAATTCTACACAATTTGTATAATATTTAGAATTGATAAGCTTAAAAATGAGCGTATTATTAATGTTTCTTGCTTTTGACTTACGAAGAATTTTTTCGTACGAATTTTTGTGAAAAGCACCACGGATAATCAATGCTTGGGTTGGATTTGACGCCGTAGCAACACATTATATAGGTCATGTCACGTTAGTCGGTCTACCTACTCACCGTCCCTGGAAGGGCTTTATCTTTGGATTAGGTTGTTAACCAGTTACTTAGCGCATACACAGTGACTGACAACTGTCCTACGTGATTTAATCAAACTGCATTATAAAAATAAGCTTTAGCTACACTAAATAACATATATTTACGGTGTGCAGTGTCTCTTTTCCTCTAAACTTTATTGATCAATAACTTTTGAAAGGCACTGTATCACATACCAATTTCAATCTCGGTATAATGACAAAACTATTAAATGCTTTATGATACAGCTAGTCAAATATTAATAACTATACAGACCAAACAAAAATCAAATCTAACCGAATAACAAATATTGTCATTTTTCACTCTCAATAAACATTCATTAGTGTGAATGAGTCGTGTTTTTGTGTTGAAATGTTTCAATTCATTGAACAGAGAATTGGGTTTGTGAGAATTGGCAAATTTTGAAATATTAATGAAATTTTATCGATAGAATCCATTGCCGTATGCTCGTATTTTCGTCATACACGAAATTAGAAGCAGGGAACATCATATCTGTCATAATAGAAACTCTGTAATGAAAAACATGAAATCCCTTGAAACTTAAGACTTTTTATTACAAAACCGTTGTTGGCCAGCGTAGCTAATTAAGACAATGTCGCGCTTAATTAGGAAGTGTGGGAATAGTTTCACTGAACATATAATCTCATCTTCGCCAGATAGGTCGTATAAGGCCGTATTTGAATACTGTGACAACTAAACCACAGGACTTGTTAATTACCTATTTACATACAGACTTGACTATTCTCATTCTCCACTGTCTGGGCTTCCTTATATATGTTAAATAAACTTCAAATTGTTCAAGGTACATCAGCTCGCCTAATTGCAATTAGGTCAAGAAGGAGTCATATTAACCTTGTTCTTAATGAATTACACCTGTTCAATATAGAATATTTTAAAATATTGACTTAGAATTTAAAGCCCTTCATGGAAAGTCACCGGCTTACATCACATCGATGTTAGAGGTTTACGAACATCAGCGTGAACTTAGATCCAAATCAAATGGTATTACACTTGTACCTCCAAGAAGTCGTTCCGTTTATAATGATCGTAGTTTTATGAATGTTGCCCCAAAATTTCGGAATTCACTTTCTGCTGGAATTAGAGCATCTGCCACGCTTGTATCGTTTTGGCATGCAGAACTATGCTTTTCAGATTTATAGATTCAGGCATTTTTCCTTCAAAATTAAAGTGGAAAACTATTCTTAAAAAAACGAGATTAATGTTGAGAAATTGAGACTTAGAAATAGGTAATGTATTTGGGGAAAAATCTTACGATAATTTAACAATACAATAAAGAGCAGTTTACGACAGAAATCGTAATTACTCGTCTTGGAAATATTTTTTAATTGTTTTTATTTACAAACCCGATTGAGTTCAGAGTAGGCCAGATGTACTCAATCGTGAGACCTCAGTCGTGTAGTTGGGACCGGGTCCTTAGGTTTATTATGTAAGTAATTAAAGCTCCGTGCTTTACAAAATCATAGTTCATTTAAGATGCGATAATGGTAATGAATCCAATGATTCCAAATATCACGGAATAAAGTGTTAACTTCACTGAACTGTCATTTACCATACATTTGTTTGAAACTGACTTCACTATTCATAGGTAAAAATTGTAATTGATAGAATACGCTCACTTCCCAGTACAAATCTGCCTCTGCAATTTAATTTTACATGGTAACACAAAACAAAATCCTTTCATTCCCAACGATTGCGTCCCTTTGACCGTCTATAGTGCGTTATTTAAACTGAACTAAGTAACGGGTTTAACATGTTTGGGTTGCAGTTAAAGACAGTACAATTTGGAAGGAATCTTGTAATTACATAAACAACTATTTGTTCAAGAAATATACCGTCATATACAGCTTTATACACTTAAAAACTTTATTCTTTGACCAATATTCGACCAAGAAGTCAAATATTAACTAAATATATTTTGTAATTCATTTATTTATATATATATAATTCATACAAACGCTATTCAGAAATGATTTACGTTCAGCAGATATCTGGCAGACAAATAACACTCTTTCTTTCACGAGATTCTCGTGTAACACGCGATCTTGTGAGAGTTATTGTTCAAGGACTATAGTTTATTATCACGACAGCGTTCCTACGTAGTTATTAACGAGTGTGATTTGATATATGTATTGTCTGTTGTTCTTCCTTACTTGAATTCTCATACAGAATATGTCATTGGCTTTATAGTGTTTTAATTTATAGGGAGCCGGTTACATACAGTACCCACCAAAAGTTTGGAGACAAATGAAATTTACTACAATTCTTGATAGTTTATGATTATTTCAGTAGAATCATTATTTTTTAATAAATTTAAGTATGGTTTGTGATAGAATGAAAAAAACAACAACATGAATGCAACACATTTATAAGATTCAGCATCTGACATCCCAAAGCCTCCAAAACCATGCTTATTGTAATTATTTCCCATATCCTAGCTTTTATGCTATTTTTGCAGTCTCAGTTATAAGTATAACATTAACCAAATAGTAAAGCAAAACTAAAAGGCATTACAAAATAAACAGCTATCAAATTTTAGATAAAAGCTATTCAGTAGTCCTACAAAATTAAAATGTCTCCAAACTTTTGGTGGGTACTGTATAGTGTTTTTGATTCTAAACTGTGTCCGCCGCCTATGTTAAAATCTATATTTGATGATACAGTACTTGAAAAAATAATTATTTGTACAGTGATCAGAAGAATTATTACAAAAGCCAAAATCGAGACGACAGAAACTTAATACACACCAGCTTTTCCGACTTTTCTGCACACACTTTGAACATTCTGCACAGCACTTCATTTGCAATTATACCAGGCTTTACATACGGCGCTCGCCGGTCTGTATTTTTAACCGCCATGAATCTAATCTGAAGTATGAAATCGTCTTAACCCGAATAAAGATGAAGAAATTGTTAGTCGGCGTTAGGTGTTTGTCGGAAAAAGGTGTATACCGGTGTCTGATGGAACATGCCTCGTGCAATAATTCCAAACAAATATATACAAAATACTGAAAACCGTAGATTAGCTTGCTCAAAAATCATGGTTTACTCTATTTATTTTATTAAATGTATTAATACATTACGATTAGCGATGCTGTTCGTGTAATAAACATTTTTATTACATGTATCAACATATTCAACTTAACACGCAAATGACGCGTAAAAAGTGGGTAAAAACATTAACTGTTATAAAATGAAGGCATATCTCTGCCAGTAGATATCCACATAACTGACAAATAGTGATCTGCTGACACAAATACGCACATAACTAGTGAACCACTTAATTAACTTATTGTCTGTGTAGTTATTTGATGGCAAAAATATACCACCATAGTTTTTAGCTCACCTGAGATAGCTCAGGGTGAGCTTTTCGGATCGTTGAATGCCAGGCGTCCGTCCGCATTTGTTTTTGAAACACCCTAGTTGTCACATATTTGCCTCATTTATCATCAAACTTTGTGAGGATGCTTGTCTAGGTAATGAGTTCGAACATGGGTCATCGCGAATGATTAACTAGGTCACAGGAGCTAAAAAAAGAAAACTGTGTTAACACTCTATCTAGTGGCTATACTATTTTGATCCGAATATCCTGGAAATTGGTCTCAAAGGTTATTATGATTATTTCTAGGTCAAGTTCGAATATTGGTCACCTGGGGTCAAAAACTAGTTCACACAGCACAGATATGAAAAAACCTTGTGAGCACTCTAGTGGTCACATTTTTACTCAATTGTCATCAAACTTGGTAATTGCTCGAATGTGTTCAAACAAGGGTCATCATAGATGAAATAACTAGGTCACATGAGCTAAAAATAGAAAATATTTAAATATATATTACTCTCTAGTGGCTTCTTTTATCCAAATACACTGGAAATGGGTCTGAAGGTTTGTTTTGATATTAGTCTGATTCATTACTCGGAAAAGGGTTAAAGGGCCATTATGGCCCTCTTGTTTACGTCGATTGACTTACTTAAGCAAAAACTAGACTTAGTTGGTACGTTCATCTACTTACGAGTTTTACAAGTTTACAAGTTTATTCATATTTAACATTTAGTTAAATGCTTAACCCAGCTACTAGAGGTGGGTTAAATTTAACCCAAAAATCACCCTGGTTAATTTTAAACAAACCTCAATACAATCACTAACCCAGTGTTTTACCAAAATTTTACCAAAAACACGATTTTAACCTAGTGGTTAAATTTAACCAACTATTACAATCGGCTTTGGACGGTCATAGACGTAAAATATAGACAAACTACATTGATGTTACTATGACTATGTACTACTAGCGAACTTTGACTTTCTGCCCTTCTTCTGGCGTTATTTAGTGTTAGTTAACACTCTTCTAGACCATTTCATCACTTTCTTATATTTGATCGAATATTCTAAGATCTTTTAGTTATATGTACGTAGCCTGCTACATTGTATGCTAGGTTTGAGTTACAAGTATAGTGTATATTTTGTAATGCAGTATTTTGAATATCATTATCACAATGTCTATGATGTTAATACATTATGAATTCAGTCTTAACACTTTTTGCACTTGGCGCGACTAGTTTACAGAGTTCATATCATACTCCTCACAGAGTTTACGTCACTCATAGGTTCTTGTTTTTTATTCAATAAAGGGAAATAATCTTTGCCGGGAGTTTGAGTTCATACGGAACTTGAGTCGACGGGGTTCGTTGATAATCAAGATATTTAAGCTGTATTGGTAAATCTTATTTACCTGTCAATGGTGGATACAATAACCTCGCTGATTTAAATAATCGTCAGTTTTTGCGATAATCCCCGTATATATATACAAGCTCAAACAGGCAAAAAACACAGGAACAACACGACTGAACACGTCGGCTGTTAACATGTTATGATCAATAGTCAATCAAAACACTACGACACTACGAGACCTAGCAGCCACACAACAAAAACTACTAGCAGGCAGCGATGACAAACAATCACTACAACACCAGATAGACCAATGAATAGCACTGATCGACCCCCTGAAAACAAATTCACCTATATGAACCAACACTTACTGGACAGACTTACAGCAGTAGAGACCAATTTCAACAACATAAATACAAAAGTACAGACGATGAACACCAAACTTTGCAAATCACATGAGTGGCTACAAAGACACAAAGGACCAACTAGAAGACATAATAAAAACATGGACGACCTGAAAGACGACCAAGGAGATTCTATATGGACACAATTTACGAACCTGACGAGCAACGTGGCCTCCGCACCAAGCATAGCCAACACAGTACGATCACTAGTACAAGACCAGACATCCAAATTAAGCGAAGTGACGGTAATAGCCAGAGATGCGTCATGCATAATAAGCAATTTGACAGTGTCGATAAACCACGTATCCAACACGGTCAATCAAGTGGTAAAAACGACAAAACTCATACAAAGTATGGCACAGGAAACGCGGACACATCACTAGAAATCAAACAGTACTTAAACAATCTAAAGAACGAAATTAAAGACGGTGTAATAAAAATGGGTTGACTCTATTAAGTAATGGTGATATTTTATAATTTCAGATGTACTGCTTGATAATAAGCAACTGGCCGGATAAAATCACGACAGATTACATCGTGCCAAATATTCTAGACATGAGCGAGGGAGAACCGATAGTAATGACTGATGGACACCTGAAGACAGTCCGCTATGAAATTAATCGCCACCTACCCTTGCAGGGACAACTCATACATATATGGACAACCCAGAAAGATCTCTATCAAACCATGAATCCAAAGGAAAGAACTATAGTGAACACGATTAAAACATTTCTCAACACAAACCTAACAGCACTAACGTTCCATGACGGAAACAAAGACACAAAGTGTGAATACAACAGTAACCACTTACACATTATTGCAAAGAGTGACAATCAACATCACATTTCCAACAGCTATCCTATAAAAGATGAGAAAAACATTGATGAGAATGGAAGTGGTAGTAAAGAGTCAAGATTTTTTCGCCGCAAAACTTTGGGAGGTACATGAGCCGCAACCCCAGTCTATACTTGGGTAGCAATGACAAAGAAATACAAGCAATGGTCCCGCCACAACACGACAAGAACCCAAATGATGCAACTTCAACTACAGACACAAAGATCCAGGCAAGAAAAACCAGTTGTACAATCACATTCAAGACCTGATTGGACTCATGAAAAAGTACAACACATCCGACAAGGATGTGCTCTTTCGTTTGACTTCTAAGGGACCAGACCACTCCCGCTCACAGTCCGCTCACATATGTGGAGTAGGATATATGCAGCAGCCAAGGAAGAATATACGTTAAATAACCAACTGCAGTCACAAAAACACTATGAATTTTGATCCCCAGACATATGCCAATGACATCAATTTTTATCCTGGGAAGAGACACAGAAATTCTATTATTACTGGGCTATGGAACAGCGAATTAACCCGAACACTCTGGCACAAGACATGCATACAGTATTGAAGGAACTGGATAACGAGAAGAATAATTTGTATCTGCAGGGAGTGAGTAATGCTGGTAAAACTTATTTGACAAAAATGCTAATACCCATTGACTCTATAGCAGGGTATCACACCACCAGCCGTGAGTTTCCCTTGGGAGATGCTGTGTTTTCCCCGATCATACTCATCAATGAATTGACAATTGAATCCGCAGCCAAGAGTGAACTGTACAAAAATGTATTAGGGGGTTACTTCAGTATGTAATATATACTAGGACGAAAAAGAAACGCCGGGTAACCTATAATGATTGTTTTAAGGGATAAATTGTATTATTGGATTATTATATTTATTTTTGTATGAAATGTCATCTGTATGGAACCAGCTGTTGAAGTTTCAATCGATTTCCGATGCTGATTATGTGAAAAAATACCCCCTTTTAACGATGACCCTTCTTGTTTTGCGAAACACGGCCGGACATGTGTTGCATATTTTATGTACCCGGCGTTTCTTTTTCGTCCTAGTATAGTATAATAATCTGCGTACTTCGGACAGACGACTTGTGACAAAGAGTTGAATATAACGAAGGGACTAGTGGTCTAGTCTTGGAAGGGACTGACTTGTTTTTTTAACTTTTATGGTATGATATTACCTACAAAATCGTGTCCTACAAAATCGATGAATGTGCGAGTTTCAAGCATTTATTTGAAGCAGTTAATTAGGTAACAATGGACTGTTTAAAGTCTTGAACAAAACTACCATTACGTGTAAATAACACTAGGCAGTTGGAACAAACTTTAATGAAATACCAATAGAATGAATACTAAATCAGGTAGTGACATCCAAAGTTTTGCAAAAATCTGCAGTCTGGTTTTGATAAAGTCAATATCTAGAAATGTTTCACTAAACGTATAAGCAGAGTTCCTTTCCTTTATTCAATAAAAGTGTTGTATTTCAAAAATTGAAGACTATAACTCACAAAAGTTAGATTAAAAGAAACTAAATCAGATTTAATATACATTGTGTATATGCAATTATTGTTTAATGTTATTCAATTGTCAGTGGCGCATACAGATCGGCACCTAATCATCCTTACCAATATTAAAGAATCCTATCCTCTTCAGATGCTCTTAAAAACTCATTTTCCCCACGGATTATTCCAATATGGAACTCTCTTCCCATGGAGGTGGTATCTCTTGACAAAGTTGATACCTTTAAATCCAGTTTGTCACATTATATTATCATCCTGTACTTAGTACAGACCTACATTTTTGTAAGTAAGTTTAAACCAGTGTGGCTCTGCAACTTGATTATTCATATATTTATTTTAAACTTATTTTGTACAAAATGTTTTTCGGGTTTTTTATAATCCCTTGATCAGGTTAAATGCCACCCTCTACATCCTGCCATAATGCTCAGATATGAGCGTGTGCAGTAAAGATAGATAGATAGATACAGTAACTCCACTGATTTAAAACGATCGTGAGTATATGAGTACTATAAAGTGAGTATTTGAGTCAACGGGGTTTATGTATGCACCACTGCCAGATGAATAGACTTAAACAATGACATAAAAACACGCATTTGATTTCGTTATTCAATTATTAAGCTGAAAAATATGATATGAAAAGCTTATTTACATGTAGTTTGATAGTGGTAGACTATGTAAAACATTGAACTATAAAACATATTAAACATTATTTACCGTTCAATCCAAAAGTTATGGATATTTCAGTTTGATTTTACCACACTTTATCAGCACTTACACTGTATTATTACGCCGTTTGCCAGTACTCACTATGTATTATAAGCATATGTACAGCAGTCAACTCACCTAACCATCTATTTTGAATTTTTTTTACCGGTACACGCTTACTCGCTTCCCTGTCCCAAAGAGCTTCACCCTCAAACTCCTCACAGCGGTAACGTCACGCGTCACTACATTCGGAACAACCTCGGCGATCTCCGCGCAGAGGCCAAGGTTGTTCCGAATGGCGTCGCTATATATTTCAAAGGGAAATAACTGTTACGGGGATTTTGTTTCTCCCTCTACTCAAACTTCTCATAGCATGATATATAGCAGTTACGGCACACGTCGCTGTATTTTTTCATTAAAGGGAAAAAACCACTGCGGGGATTTTGTTTCTCCCTCTACGGAAGAAATTCGATATCCTATTTTCGAATTATCATGAGGGAGGAAAACCTTTTCCTTTTGTTTTGAAAAAGAATTGAACATCTGGACAGCAAAATCTGCAAAACAAGAAATAGTTGTATAGATAATACCAATGTCTGATGTATAAATTACTTGAGTATTGAGTGATGTCAATGAATGTGATATCACTTCAAATGACTTTAAACAACACATTGTGAAAAAAGATCCTATAGTTGTCTAATGCCTATGCAAAAGGCATTGATCTAACAAAAATAGAAAAGAAACGTGAAATTCACAGGTTTAGTCAATCTTTACAAATTGTTCTGGTTAGAGACCACGAAATAGATACAACCTTGTGAAATAAAACTGTCGATGTACACACTTTCCAAAAACTTCGAATTTTATCAATTTTCTGAATTCATTTACTCAAATGTTTTAATGAAGAAGTGACAACTATCTTATTCCAGTATCGTTAGAACTTATGCTACAGTCCCATAAACATAAAAATAGCCGTGAGGGCACCGTACGATCAAGCTCCGCAAGGACCCGTGCGAACTCTTGCGTAACCGTACGGACTGTTACGTTTTTTATCAGGGTCCGTGAGATGAGCCCAGGATACACGTATCAGTTTCAAAGTCAATCATGAACAAAATCGTGGCCAAGTATGGAATAAACATACATATCTTCCAGCTACGGCTCCGTACGAGTGTGTTGTTTTGAACCATGTGCGTAACGTCACCTTATTACGCAAGGCTATCCACGGCCTACGACTGTCTGCACGTACGGGTCCGCAACAAGCCACGATTTTTTGGGACTGAGGCATTACTTAAAAAGGTATTTATCCCCCAAGTATGACGGCATTTTATTGCTGACATTAGGGGGTAAGATTCGCACATTGAGACATCTCGAGTACCATTAACTCAAAAAGAAATAAGCAAAATAAAATAAATTGTGCATTTGCTTTTGATTTCATAATTATGATTATTTTTACATATTTTAATATTTATGCTCTCATTAGGTTGAGTACTGAATTGAATGGTCAAAAGTGGCCGCATTTCAGGGTTCCATAAAAATATACTTCTTACTCATCATATTTAATACCTCTATGAGATGTTACATGGACTTATAGAAAACATGAAATATAACTTGTATTGTTAGTTGAGGAACTGACATTGTCTTTTGAAAAAAATGAGACAAAGATTTAGTCGGTCAAAAGCTATACATAGCTTATGTTTATTATTGTATGTACAAACCGACAGTAAATAAAATTTGTATTTTGTATTTTGATATTCCAAATGTCAATTTTACAGAAAAAAAACTGTCGAATATTTTCCATTTGTCCATAACAAGTACAGGAAGATTTAAAATAAGTTTTTAAGTAAATCAGAAAAAAGTTAGTTGAAACATTTATTACAACTAACAAATATTTCTACTGATTATTCATACATATCAGTTACAGCCACTTAAAGAATATAAAACCAGGAAAATATTGAGATAAGATCACGTAACATTCACAATCTTGTAAATCATGAAGAAAAAAATCTAGTCAAGTATTACAATTTTTAAATCTATTTCAATTTAATTGCGATTTTAACCACAAAATATAAAGAGTGATATTTTGTTAAACAAATATTTAAAAAATAAACCGATCAATGAATGAATTGGTGTACAAAAGTAGTAATCATGAATTTATGATTTAAATTTATCTTTGTACAAATTTATAAGTCCTATGGCTTACAAAGGTTAGTATTTGTCTAACACCGAGATTGTTATACAATGTACATTACAGATAGTATCACTAAATGAGTTTTGACTATGGCGGTGTATTGGAAGAGAGAGGAAGAGAGAGAAAAATAACAAAACATATAGCTAGTTACTATTTTCTTTGTAAACGTTGCCAGCGAATAGAATGTTTAAATGTCCAGAGAGATTTGTACGTCTTAGTGGTATTATTAATCCGACAGTTTCCGATAGATTTAACACTGTTCATTTGCTCCGCTACTGATGCGCAGCACGAAAAGCGGATTTCGCTACTCACCCAGGCGTTTGTATAGATCAAGGGATCGTAGACGCACATTGTTTGCAGGAAAGTGCAGGTCGCCCACTTCTTTCGTAAAACGCGATGCAGTCAGCGGCAGAAGACGCAAAGTGAGAGTTTCCGAACGTACGAGCGGAAGTAGCATAATGGATTTTAAAATAATACAGCGTCTCGTTTAGGAAGTAAACTTGAAAAACTTTTTACTATTTTGTTGTTCTTTATTGCGAAACATTTTATGCATAGTGAGGATATACGATATCTTCTGACTTAAGAGGATGGATTAAAAAAAGTTTAAACATGTTTACACCGTGGTATAATGTTTGGATTATTCACATTTGAATATAGGGAACGTATTGTTGTCAAGTTTAAAGCAAACTGCACGACGTAGAATAAAACATTACGTTGAATCATTTTAATATGAAATTAACAACTTGACAGATGTGTGCAATATATGCAAACATGTGGATTTAATTTAAAGTGTTAATTGTTTTAAAACAAAGACGTCACTGAACGTAGTGTAAAGTATGTATAAAATAATGATAATTCATTTAATGAAAGTTAAATTTATACTATGAGTATACAAATATGGTTAATTTTGTTTGAATTAAAATGAAAAACGTTAAACAACTAAACATTAGTTGTTTTCTGTTTTATATATTTTGCGGATCGTTTATATCCACGGAGCAGAGGTCAGCCCGTCGTGATGGGGATATTATACTCGGAGCATTGTTTCCTATTCACCGACCACCACAGGAGACAGCCAGGTACACAAGGAGCTGTGGGGAAATCTGGGAACAATATGGGATACATAGAACTGAGATGTTCTTTCTAGCATTAGAAGAAATTAACAGCGATCCCAAGATTTTACCCAACATTACCTTGGGCTGGGACATACGAGACTCGTGCTGGTATTCCCCCATAGCCTTGGAACAAAGCATCGATTTTATAAAGAATTCCATAGCCGGTTCTGAGGAAGGTCAAATGAATGATAGTTTGCCATCGTGTGGCTCTAAAAGCAAAGAGAAGCCTATCGCTGGCCTGATAGGCCCAGGTTCGAGCCAGAATACAATACAGGTACAAAATATGCTACAAATGTTTCATATACCACAGATTGGTTATTCAGCTACAAGCATGGACCTTAGCAACAAAAACTTGTACAAATACTTTTTACGTGTAGTACCATCAGACACCTACCAGGCTAAAGCTCTTATCGACGTGGTATTAAGATACAAATGGACTTATATATCAACTGTTCATTCCGAAGGTAAGTCTACTTATATATTAACATTTTTTGGTTATATTAACTTGTTTCAAACTTTGTCATTTTGACGTTTGTTTTATTTTAAACTCTTCTAAGATGTACTATATGAGTGTAAGACCTTTTGTATACTTAGCTTTAAACCGTATCTTCCTGTACAGTTGACTAGATCAAGATATAGACGCTATCACATTTCGTTTTTGGTTCACGTTTAAAACAAAGAGCGTTAATTGTTTCTATTTCAAATAATTTCCTTAATATCTTTATAAATGCGTTTTTGGCGTAACCATATTTTCCTCAACATTCCGATGCAAAAATTCAGCGACTTTAATATTTTTGTATGTAATAGGCCTATACATAATGATTAAACATGTGTGAATTTTTTATTCCACCAAAAACTGTCCTATTGTATATTGCAAAATTATTGTTACAGACCTCATCTTAGAGTCGAATAAGGTTTACATACTCCGAGCTAAAATAAGACTTGAACCGCATTAATTCTCGGCGCTCGTTTTTTTGCCAGAACATATTCAAAGTTCTAGTCGTTCTGTATATATATTTGTGCATAGTCAAATATAACGACATACGCTCTATTGTGTGTTCTTATTACATCTTGTATTATTATATTACCAGTGTCAGAGATAATACAATAAATTACTTACCAGACAATCGTTCTAACTTTGTTATCAAGGAGACAATATCGTGAAGCAAGCATTGTCTAGTTGGCTTTCAAATACCGAGCTCTCCGTGTCGCGTGGTTGTTAATGCACTTGGAGACGTCTTGTTATTTCAATTTATTGGTGCATGTATTGTTATCAAACTATTTTTAAAGTATACTTCTGAATATAAGGGGTTTCATACTGATTTATTGTACGTTGTATAATGTATATTACATTTACACTTAAATCATATGACAATAAATTTTCGAGATGTCTTAATAAAATATTCCACAAGCCGGAAGTTAAATAGACGGCACATTGTGTATAATCTACGGACATTTATTCGTACGATCAACTTGATTTATACCATTCCTCTTATGACACCAACTAAATTATCGTACAGTGTAATACTTTCCCACATTTGTGTGTCCACCAATTGAGAATAATATAATTTGTTGTCTCATCAAAATGATACAAAAATGCCCAGTTCATATAGAAAAACCCTTCGGTGTCTCCAATAGAATTAAAAGTGAAGTACACTTCCCTATATTCTGTTAAAAACGTACAGTTTTATTTCATTTTAAACAAACCATGATACTTTTTTGTTTATTTTTGACATTGTTTTTGTATGCCACGCGACGTTATTTTAATATCACGTAAAATGTATATATGTAAGGTTTATTTTGACTGCAAAACATGTAAGTTAGACTCTTAAGTTATACAATATTTTATGAATGTATATAAATATGCATTAAAATGTATTGAAATCCACTTGTATAACATTATGATTTGCTTTGAAGGTTAGTGTTGCGGTTTCCGCATGCAAAGTGTTGATTTATCAATGTGCACTTTCGTTGAAATGACATATAATATAATGTTAATATATTCATGTGTTGATTCAGGCATGTATATATCCATTTATATAACATAAATCACAATGTTACTTTGATCATGTGATATTTTAAAACGGTTGAAAGCTGCGAGTACATGATAAGTTAAACGCGAGCCGTAATGACTTGTAACATAGATGACTGCAACAAAAATACCCATTCGGAACTCCTCAGTCATTTACAATGAATAAATATTATTATTCATTCATTGAATGATCGAGGTGTTCCGAATGCAAAATACCATGCTCTAGTCCTATTATATTATACTATAACTTATAATGTAGAAAACATTTTATGGTCGCTCACAACGTCATAATTATATAATAAAATGATGATACTTGGGCACGGTAAAATTTGTAAAATTTGTTTCAGTCACCTTAGATATATCTACATTAAAATTATTTTATTTGGATTCACAGTTTAGCTACTTTGGATGCAATACATATAAGACTTTAATGTATGTATCTTTTTCAAAAATGCCTTCCACTATTTGTAGTATATTCAATTCATGTTCTTCCTATATCAATATTTTTATCATACAATGCTTTTTTTTTACATTTTTCAAGCTTAAACTGGTTTCTATTTTGAAATATACATTTTGTGAATAAATTTAATCTTACCATGGTTAACACATTGTGCACATAAATTTATTTAACAAATTCACTTTTTTTTTAATTTTACATTTTCACACCTCTATAATTTAAAATACAAAACTATGCTCATACATTGTGGAGCCAACAAAATAAAAGAATCCAGTTCATTAGCACTGAGCAAACTTACGTAGAAAAAACCCCCAGCTTAAACTCGTATTAAATGAATAATTTTGTCATTTCACAAGAGTTAAAAACGATCATAATGAACATATTATCAGAAAAAACTCCTTGGAAATAGAAGATATTTCTGGCATGGTTTTACTGAGCTAATTGATTTCATTCAAATGAATGAGTTTTGTTCAGCTATGAGGAAAATTGAATTGAAAATAGAAAATATAGAAGGTGACATCTACATAATAGCATGAAGTCAATTCTATTTCGAGGAAGTATTTTTGAGTCAGGAAAAAAAATATGTATTTGGCGTAAAATTTGTCTTTGGATAAAAAAACTTGACTCTTTTGTATGCTTGTGTTTAACGCCGTGGCAAAATATTGTATTGGTCAAACCATGGCATCCAGTTAACCTACTCACTGTTCCTGGAAAGGCTATATCTCTGAATTAAGACGTTAACCAGTTACTACGCGCATACTTCCGTCTGCGACTGACAACTGCCCTACATTATTAAGAATCAGTGGTTGTAAGAAGAATGGTCGTTGAAATACACTGGACTCAGAAGTGAGTAAATGTAATAAATTTCTAGGATATGTGCATGTTGGTAATACGTCTGTTCACGGAAACGTAAAATAGGTTAGTGGCCTGCATTGTCATTTCAAAGTTTATAAAGCTACGAAACATATCAATAAAAAGATATCCTAACCGCCTAAGAATGTTGAAAAGGCAAGAAGCGACCAATGAAAATGTTTAATTTCAGCAAGTACGACATAATATATAACAAATCTATAAATAGCTTGGTGATTCCCTCAGTATCCTGCTTTCGTTTTCAACAATGTTTATGCTACATTTTAATTTGTTCAGTTAAATGTTATAAGTGACAAATAATATTAGTAAGTGATTTCTTACGTTCTTAATACTGTTTTAAAGACTAGATTGGTTCTATACTTTTGGCGCAGTCATTTGCCCGTATATCCCTTTAAAGGCAAGGAAGTACAAGTGCATAGTATACCTTTGCTACATACTCCCATTCTTTACAGAATTCGTCCTCGAATTCTTGAAGCTTGATTTTCTGTGGGACTATGTAAGGGTGCAATTACATAATTCCCGGCGGAATTATTTACGTTGGGCGCCAAATGTATCCCAATAAAAACCTTGGTCCGAACTAAGATTCAAACCCTGACCTATCGAGTCGTAAGCGGACAGCCTACCAGTACCACGTCGCCATTATGCCAACATGAATCAATCCAGTCAGTTTCAGTTCCAACCTATCTGTACAAACATTTGAAAACAAGTGGTAGAATTTATTTTGTTTACTCAATGGCACACAATTGATAGCGACAGTAAACTCTTTAGTTTGAGCAGAACTTTATTTTTAAATCATATTCAACCGAGCAAATTCAATTTAGAACAAAATATACGTATATAATACTGTATCATATTTATTGCTATGTTGACCTTTGAAATAATGTAGTACATTCATAATTTGTCAGTGTAATAGCTTTATAAACTTAGAACTATTACATAACTACAACAAACAGAAAAACAGTTTGTGTATCATTTATCAAATCAATATATAGGAAACATTTAATACAAGGCATCGATCAAATCACAGTAAGCAACTTTAATGAACATATAAACATTACTTTGTTGATGTATAAGCAAGGAAAGATGGCTGATACGGTGGTAACATATTAGAACTGTAATAGAAGGATTTAAGGTGCCTAGACCCAATTTCCCCTAAATTTTACGAGGTACTTTCATAATGATTGAAAATAGTTTGGTGTATCCCTCCGTGAAATGAACGAAATATTAGCGATCACGATAAAACTGGTATTTTTGCTGATTTCTTAAATAACGTTTGGCTCACTAGAACATGTAAGAATCCATAGAATCCAAACGCTAGCAATATGGTTGAAAACTGGGTTAAACTCAAGGTTATCATAGCGTCCAACCCCTTGGGAAAATGTCAGAATCCATAAACTCAACAAAATACCAGCAAAATTTTTGGACATTGGTTTAAAATCGTCAACGCCTAAAAATGTCTCAATTCATCTCAGCGTAGGCAGATCCAGCGGGGGTCAGGGGGGTCCGGATCCCACTGAAATTTCAAAAATGTACCCGTCCATGAGTGTATTTTCTAACGGTTAGCCATTTTTAAGAAACATGAAGCAATTTCTCTCTGTGCTTAACATAAATCTAATGGTTATGTAGTATGTATTATTAATATGTTGCGTTATTCTGCTAACAGTGTTTAATGTGGTTGTGGTTCAAAAGTTTGCCCCCCTAGAAAAAGTTTGGACCCCCTTGAAAAAAATCCTGGAACCGCCCCTGCTCAGATACAAGTATGAAGTATTCTTATACATTACCTCGACATGTACATACAGATATTATCATCCAAGACCAATCATAATGTCGGTATTAAATACTCATCATTATACCATATAATAATACTGGTTGTCATTTCGTTTCTCTCGATTTCTAGTTAATTATTGAGCTCATTATATCATATAGCAATTACATTGCACTTGTCTGCTCTGACCTCGGTCACTGACTGACACGTGACCTGCACGTGACCTTAACAATTTCTATGCCATTAAGCTTATGTAATTAATTTCTAAAATTCTTAACATTACGTAGACACATTTCATTTCCTTGTTTATTAAGGTATGAAAAGCTTTCGTTTGTAAAAAATAGTTTTATTGGGAGTCTGTTAAGTCGAAAGCACAGGCGTCCGGCACAGTTCCTAATCAAAAACATTATATACATACATGTATATATAGTGCATTTGATTAGGGACTGTGTCGGTCGCCTGTGGTCGAAAGTATTATATGAATATTCAACCTGCGGAAGCTATCATTTTGATATCTGTTTAAGAAAACTTTCTACTCGGATACTCGGAAAAGCACGAATTAAAATTATCAATGATTTTGACGTTTCTATGTCCTTATTTGGAATACCGAAACAGTAAAAGGCGTGTGGAGTTTATCTCATTGACTGTAAAGTCCTAGCATTATGTACCTACTTGTGCAAAGGCTTCCTAGAAAATATCTATAGTAATATAGTAATACCTATAGTTTTCTGGCAAACATGTACCTCAATTACCCGAAAATAAATGCGCCTTATTAACTATAGATAGAATATATAGAATCCGTAGAATATGCTTTTATATCTAAACTTAAGTTCGTCCCCTCCTCTCTTGAACAACGTGTACTTACTAGTATCTCAAAACTTGGAATGCGTTTTGTTTTACATCTGTATGAAACTAAAAAGTAGAACAGAGCAGAACAGAACGGATACTTTTTGTACAATTTGTACACAATACATCATCTGTTTACAAATAATAAACTATCAATTACTTTTGCAGCGAGATATGTTAAACAGTCACGAGTCTTAAACAATATAATGTTATTCCATATCCGCAGTACAAACACAATCCTTTGCTGTACGTAATCTGGGTTAAATGAAGAGTATGTTTTGTTTCTTGATTCATCCTCTGATCTTATTCATGATACAATTATCTGATTTTCTAACCTTGATTATGTGACAAATGTTATTTGTATTGTTAAAACTGTACATTGATGGTGTTTTTTTAACGCCTAGCAACACATTGACTTGTGCTCTATCGACTGAACTAGCCGGGTGGGCTTATTGATGATGTACTATGTACAAACCGTCAATAAAGTATAATTATGTTCTGTTCTGTTCAAATAACATAGTTTTGTTGTTTATCTAGATCATGTTACGTAGGCTACATGGTTGACAGCATGATACAAAGAACAAATAATGTTTTTTGTTATCTATAGGAAACTATTATATCAATATTTAATTATTGTAACAATATACCAACTGTAGTGTGAACCAGGGAATCATATTACTAATGTAATTCTAAACAACATGGTGAGTACAGATAATTGATCATTATAAATACAAATAACGCTGTGATTGTATAAATGTTTTGATGACAAATAGGGTTTTAATATTATCCTAGAATCAGGAATTAATTGTCACAGTTTAGTGATAATACATGCAATGAAGTCATACATTAAACATATTGATTAATGACGTTACGATCACCTCTGACATTATGCTTTAAAAGGATATACAGGCAAAAGTTCAACTTCATAATTCCTGGTTTTGAATTATATTTTATAACTGTGAATGCAATAGACACACTGTTATATTACTTGTCAAAATATTTCTTTATTTTCTCGTAATATTTGGGGTGTTTCCTAACTAGACCCACGTGGGTCAGGTTAGCTAAAATAGATTAGTGTTAAAATATGCATTTACTGATGAGAAGATACTAGAGCTTGTTATTGTGCAACATTAATATAATTCTATTAAAAAGATATCCTTACCACCTAAGAATGTTGAAAAGACAAGAGGCGACTAATGAAAATGTTTAATTTCAGCAAGTACGACATATAACAAATATATATAAATAGCTTGGTGATTCCTTCAGTATCCTACTTTCGTTTTCAACAATGTGTATGCCACATGTTTTAATTCATTCATTTGAATGTTATAAGTGACAAATGTTATTAGTAAGTGATTTCTTATGTTCTTAATACTGTTTTAAAGACTAAACTTGGTTCTATACTTTTGGTGCAGACATTTGTCTGTATATCCCTTTAATTAGAGTATCTTATGATATTTATGATAATACTCGATGTGATACATGTAGAGATCTTGTTTCTAAGTATATGTAGATAATCCTTGACAAGTTGCAATAAGGAAGACTTCTCATAATGGAATTGTCGCTAATTTGAAGAATAACAATTTATACTTGTTATAGTTCTTTTTTTCTCAACTGTCAAAGTTCGAATAATTTCACTGTGACTGAATATACGCTATCTCAATATCACGATTGTTAAAAAGCGAACATTTTAACACACGAAGTCACCGTCAAATTATTCATGTTTTGACATGCAGTTGAGAAAAAACGGACTATAGCTGATATTGAATATGCACAAACCATCGTGTTTTTCGCCAGGGCCATATAACTTGTATAGTATTTCTTCCATTTCTGATGTCAGAAGGCATGTCTCTGTCAATGACCCCCGTGATGTTCAAAGTGCTTGATCAGTATGTTTAGCAACTGAGTATTTTACGAAGGTTACGATAATACCCGATGTTTAACGATTGAAATCTATTATGATAACCTCGGTCATTATGCTCAAGTATTTACGATGGGAACAGAAATTCTTAGAGATGCTTCATGCTTGTGATCATTGTTTTCAATTGAACAACATGTATTGTTAGTGAAAACACAAAATAAAGCATTATCTAATTGTTACACAAATAGCTTCACAGTTTATTTGTTATGCTGGCACACTTATTAAATGGGGTACAAAAGATCATGAAACGTAAGTTTATACATTACAAAACATGACATGACCAAGCCATATTCATGAAATTATAAATGTTTTGCTACAACAGATACATGAGGCTCCATTCAGCGAGCGTTCTTTGTTGTTACGTTCTGCGAGGGAGGCAATCATTTCAAAGCAATTATCAAGGCCGTGAAATAGTTACGTCAATCTCTACCAGGAGTTATCATTCCTATATCATATTCATTCTGTAACCGTTGTCTCGAAAGTAGTGCCAACCACGTAATTTGGAGTTGGATTATTTTGTATCCCTACATGTACAAATGACCAAATCCCTTTATTTGCTTTCCTTGTTATGTATATTTACATGACATTTCCACGATCTCTAAATGAAAAATATCCTGAAGCTAATGAATTTTTCCTAAAGAAAATTAGCACTGGCCGTTGCGCTTAACATAGATCAAATGGTTATGTAGTTTTATTTTGAATAATAATGTTGTATCATCTAGCAATCAGTGTATAATGTGGTTGTGATTCGAAAGTTTGGACCCCCAAGAAAAAGTTTGGACTCTCCCTAGACAAAATCCTCGATCCGGCCCAGCCATCTCTTAACAATACTGACCTCACAGTCAAATATATTATCCATTTTCTAAATAATTTTCTTGAAATAACATCATTACATAAGTCCCCATCACTACAACACACATATTCTATCACAATAAAAAAATAGTGGCTGTTGTGGAATGAGAGTTTTACTTACTTACTATTGCTAAGACTGTAATATCGACCATGTTTGCACCAAATTAAGACTACGTGGTGTTAAAATCATAATTGTTTCCCAAGAACTTCAAGATATAACGCTGAGAATGTTTGATTTATACTCCTTATAGGTCTGGTTCAGTTCCAACCGTCTTAATTATTTAAAATGTAGATTTTCAGCAGTCCTACTCATATTTCAATTATAATCTATAATGTGTGACTATTATCACCTCGTGAATTATACGTTTGAAGAGCTGGTTGTTGTGGTTTGACATCTTGTAAGTATCACGTGACTAGTGTTACGGATTGAGATTGATGCCATGTGATCAAGATAACTGATTGACCTCTATTAATTATTGTAATTGGCTTATTTGACCTGCCTAGTGTTCAGTGACGACTGTTAGCGAACGTTACGGGTACGGGAGAACTCAACCCGAAGACAACTCAACCCGTGCAATACTTAACTAAAAGTTGGGACTACTCAATCCGTTAGTAAGAGATTGAGTTGTCTTGGGTTCTGTCGTCTTTGGGTTAAGTTGTTCCTACACTTCCGTTACGGAACGTTTTTGAACGTTCAAGGTAACTGAACACGCTGCTGGTTTTTGTGGTTTGACATCTTGTACTTATCACGTGGCTAGTGTTTCTGATGAAGATTGACGTCACGTAATCAAGATAACTGATTGATCTCTATTCATTATTGTAATTGTCTTATTTGACCTGACTTGAGTAACTGAATGACGCCACGGGCCGCCTGATAGCTCGCTCGGTAGCACTCAAGTCAACTGATCGATGGGTCATGGGCTCGATTTCCAGGTTGGGTATACTATTGTGAAGTTTGGTCATGAAATATTTTCTACAGCCATTCTCCCTCCTACCACTGATTCTAAATCATGTATGGCAGATGTCAGCCATTGACGGAAGTATGTACCTAATAACTGGTTAACAGCTAAATCAAGAGATTTAGCATTTCCAGCAACGATGAGTAGGGTGACAGACGGCAGTAATATGACCCATTACAAACAATATGTAAAAAGAATGACGCCACGTTAGTTAAAGTTAAAAAAGTTAAAGTGCAGTTTAAAGTCTGCTTCCATATACATGTTCAGCCGACTTTACAAGCATGTGCAATAACTCCTGATAACTGGAATCACCCTCAGGCAGTCGATCCCTCACAGTGCCCATTTTCACCTGGGTTGAGTGGAACAATTGTAGGCTAATTTCTTGCTCAAGGAAATTAGCAGTGCCCCTAGCGGGGATCGAACCTAGGACCTCTCGATTCCTAAGCCCGCATCCTACCACTGGTCCACTGTTCCTACGTGACTTAAGTTAAAAATGACGTCATGTTACTAGTATTACTAAATGACGTAATTAAAAAAAAATTTCCTGATGAAGTCGCAAGGCGAAACTTAGTATATTAAAACGAGTTATAGAAAATCATCGTGTTTGGTGATTTTCTTTACATTATAAATGACGGAATGTGACCAGAGTAATTAAATAAAGTTAGGTTACAAGACAATCTAACTGACCGCGCGTGACTAAAGTAATTGACTGACCTTACTGAACTAGACTTACTGTATGACTTCACGTAAGTAATTGACTGACATCACGTGACTGAATTCATTTATTTAAGGAAGTGTTGGCCTACATTCTAAATATGATAGACAATTAAATGTATTGATTGGAACATTATACCATTTAAAGCTTTAATAGCTCAATAAAATGTCTAGGTATCTGTATATATATATGAACTTGTTGTGAGATACGTTCTAGTTGAGACTACAGTCTAGCTGTTGGTATATAACAGAATCTGTTCTTCAAGAACTTGTTAAATGGCAATAGGTCAATACAAGTTTCGGGGCTTACCCAGGTCCCTCTGATTCTCCTCTGGATACACCGATGTTCAAACCATACTTTATTGCCCAAGTTCTATGCTATGATACGTTGAAGAGTAGAATAGATGATGAGTTAATTGAGTTGGTTTGTTTCTAAATTTCAAGTAAAACTAATATTCGCTTTTAAACATAGCGCTTAACTTAGTAGACTTGTTCATCATTCAATTTCGTTTTAAATACGTGTAGTGAATTAATACATGTACAAAGTTGGTCACTTATAAAGGATATGTTGATGCATTTTTTATTTTGCACCAAGTAGTCTAAGATTTTACGTAAAGAACTACGTTTCCCATAACATATAATTCTAACATTCCACGGCTATCTCTTCATAAGCACAAAACAAGTTCTTCCTGGTATTAAACCATTACGAGTATACCAAGAAGTGAGAAATTATAATAATTATATGGTTTCTATGCCAAAATAAACCAATGTACATTGTATATCCTTTTCTACATTCTTTATATGTATTATAATATTACTATACTTTCCTTTCATAGGCGGATCCAGGATTTCCAGTTACGGGAGGCGGAAAATTCAAGTTACGGGAGGGGTGGAAAATGAACAAGCAGACTGGGGGTCTAGGTAGGGATGGATACCGGTACCAATGAAACGATACGGTATTTTTACTGATACCGATACTGATACCAATATGCAGCCGTAGTACAAATTGCAATGTTTAAATGCAAATAACAAAAATACACGTATATCGATGTAAGATTATGAACATATCAGCTTTTGGCACATCGAGGGGTACTCTTTCATGGTTTATCGTGTCACCAACCCATGAAAACACATGATCACTGGACACACTTGTACCCAAAACAGAGAAATCTTTCAATGCAAGCTCTGCAAATTATACTGTTATTGTGCTATTCTGTTCGCTAAATGTTTTGTAGGGAAAAACCATATTAATAAATATATAACAAAGAGATAAAAAAAAGTTCTACGTGTGACATTCGTATTGAATATTTCATTTCCAAAACAATGTCAATAAAATATTTTGTCGCAATTAAATACAAAGCCATGCCAAATTGGAATTCTGTTAAGCGTCAACTCAAGTTTGACAAATCTATTCACAAAAACACACAAACCGAAAACAAAAACACAAATATTTTACATATTAAATATTTCAATCACTTTCGATTCTCAAAAAGCGTTTCATGACTTGTTACAAAATACCTCACCAATCCTGTTTATACAGAGCAGGGAAATAATGTATGGTTGCAGGAGCTGCTTATGTTTTGCTGGGGATTGTGATTACGCTGTTGTTTTCGTTTGTCTTCGTGAGAAGACGAACAACCTGCACGAGTCGTACATAAAGTCGCACGATCATGGCGCATCATGCTCCTGTCTACCCTCTCATAGTAGAAAGCATAGACATATAAGTATCTTTACTTTGTCTATGGTAGAAACCATTTAGTAAAATTTAACACCACTTTTTAAATTTACTTTGGCTCTTTGTTAAAAATTCATTTGCCCTGTTTCACTTAAAGAGCCATTTTGGTTAAAAAAGTAACTTTATCTACAAACGAGTCATAATTATTTCATATCTATTTTCATTTTAAAAATATATAAATTTGAACATTCCTAAAAAATTTGTTGATAAAGTTACTTTTCAACCAAAATGATTCTTTAATAAAGTGAAACAATACAAAATGAATATTTGATATAAAGCCAAAGTTAATTTAAACGTGGTGTTGCCTAAAATCAAGTTGCATATAGTGGTGTTTAATTTTACTAAATGTTTATTCTTAGATTTAAAGAGGGGAAGACAGTGTAGCGCGACATGATCGTGCGACCTTATGCACGACTCATGCAGGTTGTTCGTCTTCTCACGAAGACAAACGAACGCAACAGCGTAAGCATCACCCCAGACAAAACATCGACAGCTCTGGTAACCATGCCTTACTTCCCTTCTCTATATGAGAAAGAATTGGCGTGGTGTTTTGGAACGACCTGAGCCATATAATGCTTCACCAAAAGATGGCAAACGCTTGGTAGTGTGTTTGACTGAACGTCAAAAGTACAATCCTTTATTGCGTAGTGTCATGTTTTGTATTACAGATAAAAAACTATTCAGCGGTTTGCGAACTTTTTAGATTACCATGTCTATTAAATTCAAGCTGACTTTAATACAAGTAACTTTAAGACGGTATGTTCAGTGTTCATAATTTTACAAGTAATACAATTTTTATGTCAATTAATGACTTAAATAACCCATTAGATCAATATTTCAAAATTAATGTACACTTTGAATATTTTCCCTTTTATATTTTATGCTGTATATTTAAAAGATATATTTATGCCCTTAGGGCATTCAATTGAAATATATACAAAAGAGTATCAATTATACTCGTATACATTGTAAATATATATGCAAGGGAAACAATCTAGTCTAAGATATGAAACACCACGGTTGCTTCCCGTGGCGTTTGAATAAGGTTATCATGCATATAATAAGGCCATGCCAAATTGGAATTTTGTTAAGGGTCAACTCAAGTTTGACAGACCTAGTACTTTTCCACCAAAACACACAAATTGAAAAAAAAACACATGTTCATTCTATCTAGTATTCACACAAATAAGTACTTGGTAGTACATGAATGTCTATATAAATGACGTTAATGTGAGATTGAAGTAATTCTGTAAATAAGAAGATACATGTACAACTAACACATGTACATTTTCATTTTTCAATTACACAGAAAGTAGCAGTTTTCCTGAGAAAATTCAGTTATCGAATCCCGGAACAATAGAATTATTTAGGAAAAATGTAGGGAAAAAATGCGTTATTTTTAGATTGAGGACTCTAAAATCCACGCGCACGCGGACGCTTAACAAAATTTCGATATGGCATGGCCTGAGTATTGTTAGTAGCCCAGCAGACAACAATAAGTCGTTGGTGATCATTTACTAACTATATTTCTGAGTTTTATCCTATGCATTTTTTAACAAATAAACATAGATGTTCGTCAGAAAAATAACACAATGCTCATGTGACAGTTTACTCGTGCAGGATTTACAATCGAAAGACAGTAATACAGAACCACAAATATTATTGTGCATGTTAATGTAAGCTTGCATGTGACCCATGTGTAACAATTTTCAGAGACCTTTCATACATTGACATCGTCGGCAACTTGGGCACGTTCCGCAGGGCGAGCGCTTTGTATCGCTACCTAGCGATTTCCTATGGAACGGTCTGCTGCGATCGAGAGAATTGAATCGCTAGCTAGCGATACGTTGCAAGTTTTTTTCTTGCTAATCGTATAATTCTGAAAACTTCTGCATTTTATTTTCAAAATGGCCGCCCCTGTGGAAACGTGTTCCTTTTTTTAGAATACTGATATAGGTTTATATTTTGTTAAAGTGGTAAAAAGAATAATCATAGTGATAATTGATTTAAATATTTTTCATTTGTTATAAATCTGAACAATTTGTTTGAGAAAACTGCCATCTTGGATTTGCTAGCTTGAAACATACCGTTCCGTAGACCTTTTACGCTACAAAACATCGCTTTAAAAAACGATAGCTAACGATCACTTTGCGGAACGTGCCCCTAGACTTAAAAAATAACGTATAAGCAGTAGGGAATACTTCCCGTTCGGGAAACAAGGGGATTCCCCTTCAGTGCTTCCCGATCGGGCAGCAAATGTCAAAATGCTTCCCGATCGGGAAGGATTTTGGCCTTTTTTGACATACCTTACTAAAAGTGACCGCTGCATAAAAATATTTAACCTACAAAAATATGAAAAACACCATTTGATACAGGAAAGATGTATCTAAAATCCTACCGAGTCGTTTTCTTTTAACATGCCTACAATTAAAATAATCTGAAAATGAAATATAGAAAAAAATATGACTTCAAATAAAAAAGTTGTTTCCCGTTCTGGAAACATTGCTTCCCGATCAGGTAGCAAGTTATACTATTTTTAATATAATAGTTTGTATGTAATGCAAAACTTATTTCAGCAAGAGACCTGTCCATTTATTTGTTAAGAATTTAAGGCTATCTAACCCAGTCAGAATAGTAACAAATAGTCTAACACCTACACTTTAAATAAACATTCTGATTTTCTACCAGAATAATCTGATCAAAACAAAATTAACTGTCCAATTAAACTTTCATTTATGTACATAGTTGTGAATATATTTAGTAATATGAGCTCTCACATTCAAATACCATTATATTTGATTCATTTCCTAAATTCGTAATTTTATGATAATTTTATCAGAAAATTAATATGAGCCAAGGCTGGAAAGTTGGTATTCTTGGTTGTCAAATGTTGGTACTTAAGTCAATTGTAGATGGCTGGACTTACTATGTTTTTTTTTCATTACTCTACAAATGTACATAATTCTAACCAGAAGAGCTATCAAAACAAAAAGCAATACAATAATTTTAAAATAAAGCTTACACTATATGAACCATACTGCTCAAACTTAATTTTTATAGCAAAAGATATACTTATGGCCACCAGGTGTCATTGCTTACTCCCTAATAGTCTATTTTTACTGGAAATGCAATAATTCAAGTTAATGTATAATAATAGGAAACTTTAACAAATGAATTGAACCACATTTAAATTTTATGTTAGTGTTTATTGATAGGTTTTTATCAGTTTGTATTATTTTGTATAAATCGTTAAGTATACCGCTGGTCTAGATTAGTTGTTAGGATGGTAGCATGCTAATCTACTGATTTAGGGTTCCAGGAGTTTGGTCATGAAATACTTTCTATGACTATTCTCCCTCTCACTACTGATTTTAAAATATGTAGAGCAGCTTTCAGTAGCTGACCACGTACGCCCTTAGTAACTAGTGATCTGCTAAATTCAGAGATTAGCCTTTCCTAAAACAGTGAGTATGTTGACAAACAGCCGCAATATGAAACATGACATAAACAATGTGCTGCTACAGTGTTAAACCCAGTCAATGATACTGTACATTTATACACATGTCAGACCTCTAAATTGATAATAAGTAGACTTATCGGAATATCTTTTTGGATGTTATAATTATTCATATAAAATTGAACAACGTGATTAAATTTCTATACAATTCCCTTTAAGGGACAGCTAACTTACTATAAATTACTATGAATGGTACTTGTGGAAGGTGTTTCTAACATATGCATTGGAATCAATGCAATATTTCCATTAATATAACAAGATGTCTATAGCTTAAGTTTAATTTGGATTACTTACAAATTATATTAAAAATAGTATAACGGGCTTCCTAATCGGGAAGCAATGTTTCCAGAACGGGAAACAACTGATGTCATATTATTTTCTGAATTTCATTTTCGGATTATTTTAATTGTAGGCATTTTAAAAGTAAACGACTCGGTAGGATTTTAGATACATCTTTCCTGTATCAAATGGTGTTTTTCATATTTTTGTAGGTTAAATACTTTTATGCAGCGGTCACTTTTAGTAAGGTATGTCAAAAAAGGCCAAAATCCTTCCCGATCGGGAAGCATTTTGACATTTGCTGCCCGATCGGGAAGCACTGAAGGGGAATCCCCTTGTTTCCCGAACGGGAAGTATTCCCTACTGATAAGTAGCATGCTAATTTTCTGCAACACTGTGTCATTACTTAAATAATTATTTCAATTTGTATCAATTATCAATATGGATCTACACGGGGCATACTGGACGGTAATAAATTATATAATATACTTAACCAAAGTTTAGATCGAGTTAAATCCCTTTAAAATAAGATATATACACAGAAGTCTTGAGATTAAAGCATTGAAAATTTCGTATTTGGTTATTTTAAATCTGCCCTACTTTGTTCAAAGTACCGATTTGAGTACCGGTACCAAAACAAAACGGTATTTACCGGAAATTTTAGAAACGATACCGATACTGGTACCGGTACTTAGTACCGGTATACATCCCTAGGTCTAGGGTCCGTATTCAATGGCCCACTATGGGTGCTGGACAAAGCCTTGACCAGGGGTTCAGGTTTGCTGCGATCCCTAAAGCTCATTTCTAAGAGACTCAGGCACATTTACAGAACTTAAACTACCCTTTCCTAGAGTATATGATAAAAGCATCTAGATATATATCATATATATTTTTACAACCGTTGAATCATGTTAAAATCTTACAAATACTTAAAAAGAATTGTCCTTGAATTATTTTACGTTATGTCATTGTATTAGTGTAATTCCTGTCTTGTTATTAATTGCTCGCGTAGCGTGTGAAATTTTTTGACATTTATAAATTTATATATTTTAATATAAATATCACATTTTGTAATAGAAAAAAAAACTTTGCTTGGATAACTTTAGGGGGCGGGGGGACCGGACGTACGTGGATCCGCCTATGCCTTTACATGCGCATAATTATATTTAATGTTTTTTTTCTTGTTTCTTGATTTATGCTCTGATCTTATTCATGATAAATATATATATATTCTCTAACCTTGATTAAACTGTATATTGATGATGTACAATGTACAAATCGTAAATAAAATTTATATTCTGGTCTGTTCTATAAATAGCTTTGTTGAGAATGTTTGTTATTATGAAAATAAGAAAGTTTTCATGTTATACATTCACAGTCAATTATACAACAAAGGGTCGTCTAAGTGTTTATTATGTTACTCTGACACTAACGGTCCTCCTACTCACCAATCTCCACACTATTATGTAATGGAATGTGTACCACTCAAAAAACATGTCTATTTCCTAAGTATGCTACTCGAGATATTTCATTATTTTCTAATTAACATAAATACATGTATAATAATATTTTGTATGTAAAGTATATCCTCGTGAGCCACACCTATGTTAATGGTAATAATGTATTGTGTATCATTGTTGTCAAGTTTAATTAGACTTGCCGTCAAGTTTTAAACACTAGTTAAATTAAACATTCTGGGAAATTAAATATAGAAATAATAGTTTGAAAAGTTCCTGGTCAACACTTTAAACCCATGGAATATAAACAACTTATCACGTGCTGAATGAAAAACATGAAAAAAAACTCTAATTAATTAACGAAAATTATATATTATATTATAGTTTGCTTTGCACTGAGAGAATTATCCCCCCTTTTTAAGAAATAGGCATTTTGTCAAACTTGTATTTAAAAAAAATGATTTGATGATGCTTCTGTCTCAAAAGAAACACATTCATTTAGCAATGCGATGCAATAAACAATAAACTTAAAGATACATGTATAATGTAAAAATGAAGTAAACGAAAGATAGCACGAATAGGAGTATGTATTATTAGCTCGTATGCTTTTACAAATGTGCTGGAAATTTTGTTTTATTTGTTTCTGTAGGGTTTTACACCGTTGCAACACATTGTATAGGTCATATAACGGCGGTTAGTCAACCTACTCACTCTTCCTGAAAGGCCAAATCTCTGGATTTAGCTGTTAACCATATACTAAGCACATACTTTCGTCAGTGACTGACAACTGCCCTACATAATTAAGACTCATTGGTTGGAGGAAGAATGACCGTAGAAATAATTTCCTGACCAAGCTCAACGAGAGTATGCCCTGCCCGGGAATAGAACCCACGACCCCTAGATCAGTAGACTTGTGTGCTACCAACTGAGCTTGCCTGGTGGTTTATGCTGGAAATAAACTAACTGTCATCATAAGCAATGTATAATGTTTTAAAGTTTGAATATATAACGGTTTAAATAATGGTGTTATGTATAGCATGAAATAAAATCATTATTTTATTATGACGTAAAATGACGTAATCGATAGTATGCACGTATAAAAGAATGATGGATTTAGGCATTGAAATGTAATAAAAAGACTTAATTGAATGACGTCATTATTTTGATGACGTCATTACTTCATTCTTAAATTCTCAATATTAATTAAGTCATATGAAAGCTAATTAAGCCATGTACTTTTATAATTATAGTTATAATTTCATGAAATTGGATTGACATTTTGATATTTATGAGTTAAATACAATTGACGTTGTTTTAGTTTTGGTTATTTTATATTTTAGAAATTTAAATACAGCGAAACTTTCAATGTCAACTTTGTTTGTTCAAACTTAAATAAGGTTTAAACCAATAATCAATTAACCTAAGCATGCAGGTTCACCTGACACCTTTCTAGAAGTAAATAAATATCTTTCTTTTAAATACGAAATCAATAAGAATTAGATTTAAAGATTCATTAAAGAACACTTGAAAAGAAATTAATTGCGCACGTGCCTATAATTGTTTTATTGAAATTAAGTATTTGAGTAGCTGTTGGAATTGATCTGCCGGTAGATAATCAATACTATCTATTTAAAACAGTCTTAAACAATGAGTTACGTATTATACGTTGAGACCTCTTAACGCACACTCTTAACACATATTCATATATAATGCTATGGTCGCACATCCACTAATGATCATTCCGGTCCGGCACAGATTCATACCAACAGTGGGATCAAAATCAACATAAACGACACTTTTATCTCATTACCCAAATTTTATTTAATAATTAGCTTTAAATTGTGGAAAAGCGACGTAAAGAATCATATTTACCCTTGTTTACTTCTTGCTGTTCAACATGTACCTGGGTTGAAAATAAAATATTTGTTCTGTTCTGTTCTTAACCTGCATCTTTCTATAACTATGAATGCTAAAACCCTCAGAACATGTTTATAACATTATACAGTGAATAAATCGTAAATATGAAACATCACTATTTTTTGCTCATCCAATGCAGTTAATGTATTTTAGATACCATGTACGTCCGTAACATCAATGTCAGGATGACAGGACGCAAAGACACTGGTGATGCATCACTTTCCGGAATCACTGAAATTATCATTCCGAGAATGTATTTTCAAAGGAACAAGAATACCAGACATTGAAAAGTTAATTGAAATAGTGTTTGAAGTTTACAAAAATCAATGTGCTTTTGTACTTAAAGGAAACGTTTGACGGTATTAACTATTATATTACATAAGATGACCTCTTGGTCACGTAATTATATAGAGGTTCCTGGTTGTCATGGTTTCACATAACTTAGTATTGCTCTTTGTGGTGAAATAAGCTGTTCCATGGAATTTAAGAACTTTGAAACACTGATATTGATATTATTCTCGCTAATAGGGGAAGATAGTGTCCGAACCCAACCCTTGATTTTATAAAAAAAACCGCTTACATACAAATATGAAATTTTTTTATTGGTCTATTCATCCCTCCTCCAAGGCATGAAATGAAAATCGTGCATTGCCACCTAATAAAACAGTATTGAATTCGTTCAGAACAAAATTTGGTGGCTTTAAATCCTTGAAATAAAAGTATTGGATATTCCTGGTCAAACTTTTGAATCCATCTTTGAGCATATAACTCATGTATCTCACTTTCCCTATAGTATATTAGTGGCAATGTCCCCTCATTAAATTGTCCATCTCATTTGAGTCATCTGCCAGTTTATTACAATAAAAAAAACAATGACATATTTATTAATGACGTTGTAAAATATCCAATGCCATACTATTTTAAACATTCTAAAATAAACAACTTTATTCTCATTAAAACATTGTTTTGTAGTTTTAATTGTATTTCTTATAAATAGACGTAATATACACCGTGAAGTAAATATATTAACAACAAGTACCTGTCATAACGTGCATTTATCATATCGTGTTGTTTCAATGTCACAAATATTTCATTTACTTGGTAATACCTTATTTACATAAAACAAATTGTCTCTTTTGACTTCGTATACGCTCAACCACAAAAAAATCCCTTAAATAAAACCTAGCCTATTAAAATCTAATATGATGCCTTCTACATATTTGACATGCAAAGTAGACAACGCACGCTCGAATAATAAACCATCACGATTATCTCATGATGATTTTACTAGGGATGGATACCGTCAGGTACGAAACGATACCGGTACCAATGAAACGATACGGTGATTTTACTGATACCATTCTAATACCAATATGCAGCCGTAGTACAAATTACAATGTTTAAATACAAATAACAAAAACACACGTATATCGATGTAAGATTATGAACATATCAGCTTTTGGCGGATCGAGGGGTACTCTTTCATGGTTTATTGTTTCACCAACCCATGAAAACACATGATCACTGGACACACTTGTACTCAAAACAGAGAAATCTTTCAATGCAAGCTCTGCAATTTATACTGTTATTGTGCTATTCTCAATCTCCGTAAACAGAGATCCTGTTCTACTCGCGTTGTCGTACTGGATCTCTACTTAGTCAATGCAAGGTCACGTCGAGATGAACTTTGTGTCGACCAATCAATGCGTAGCTTTCATCTAGACGAAAACACTATTAATCACATTTTGATTTCATTATTTCTATTTTTAGACCAAGGTTTGCATGCAAATTTAACAGCGGTATTATTCACAGTCTGCGATTGGGTGGCTCATTTCAAATTGCGTGACGTAGACGATGTAAACAAGTTACGTATCATAACAATTTCGTCATAAATATTAAGATGAGAAAAGGTCGCCTGAACGTGGCCATCGTTTGTAAAAGGCCAGATCTAAATTAGCGAATATGCGAGCGGTTGAATTTTAATCAGATTGTGCTATTCTGTTCGCTAAATGTTTTGTAGGAAAAAAAACATATTAAAAATATAAAACAAAGAGTTAGAAAAAAATCGTTCTACGTTTGACATTCGTACTGAATATTTTCATTCCAAAACAATGTCAATAAAATATTTTGTCGCAATTAAATATATTATGCCATGCCAAATTGGAATTCTGTTAAGCGTTAAGCGTTTGACAAATCTAGGTACCTATTTACAAAAACACAAACCAAAAACAAATACACAAATATTTTACATATTAAATATTTCAATCACTTTCGATTCTCAAAAAGCGTTTTATGACTCGTTACAAAATACTACACCAATCCTTTTGATACAGAGCAAGGAAATAATGTATGGTTGCAAGAGCTGCTTATGTTTTGCTGGGGATTGTGACTACGCTGTTGTTTTCGTTTGTCTTTGTGAGAAGACGAACGACCTGCACGAGTCGTACATAAAGTCGCACGATCATGGCGCATGGTCCTGTCTACCCTCTCATAGTAGAAACCATTTAGTAAAATTTAACACCACTTTTTAAATTTATTTTGGCTCTTTGTTAAAAATTCATTTGCATTGTTTCACTTAAAGAGCCATTTTGGTAAAAAAGTAACTTTATCTACAAACGAGTCATAATTATTTCATGTCTATTTTCATTTTTTAAATAGATGAACATTCCTAAAAGGTTTGTTGATAAAGTTACTTTTCAACCAAAATGATTCGTTAATAGAGTGAAACAATACAAAATTAATATTTGATATAAAGCCAAAGTTAATTTAAACGTGGTGTTGCCTTAAATCAAGTTGCATATAGTGGTCTTTAACTTTACTAAATGTTTATACTTAGATATAAAGAGGGGAAGACAGTGTAGCGCGACATGATCGTGCGACCTTATGCACGACTCATGCAGGTTGTTCGTCTTCTCACGAAGACAAACGAAAGCAACAGCGTAGCACAACCCCCAGCAAAACATCGACAGCTCTGGTAACCATGCCTTACTTCCCTTCTCTATATGAGAAAGGATTGGCGTGGTGTTTTGGAACGACCTGAGCCATAAAATGCTTCACCAAAAGATGGCAAACGCTTGGTAGTGTGTATGACTGAACGTCACTAGTAGTGTCATCCTTTGTATTACAGATTAAAAACTATTCAGCGGTTTGCGAACTTTTTAGATAACCATGTCTATTAAATTCAAGCTGACTTTAATACAAGTAACTTTAAGGTGGTATGTTCAGTGTTAATAATTTTACAAGTCATACAATTTTTATGTCAATTAAGGACTTAAATAACCCATTAGATCAATATTTCAAAATTAATGTACTCTTTGAAAATGTTCCCTCTTATATTTTATGCTGTATATTTAAAAGATATATTTATGCCCTTAGGGCATTCAATTGAAATATATACAAAAGAGTATCAATTCTACTCGTATAAATATATTTGCAAGGGAGACAATCTAGTCTAAGATATGAAACACCATGGTTGCTTCCCGTGGCGTTTGAATAAGGTTATCATGTATATAATCAGGCCATGCCAAATTAGAATTTTGTTAAGGGTCATTTTAAGTTTGACAAACCTAGGTACATATTTACCAAAACACACAACTTGAAAAAGAAAACACATGTTCATTCTAGCTAGTATTCACACAAATAAGTACTTGGTAGTACATGAATGTCTTTGACGTTAATGTGAGATTGATGTAATTCTGTAAATAAGAAGATACATGTACAACTAACACATGTACATTTTCATTTTTCAATTACACAGAAAGTCGCAGTTTTTCCTGAGAAAATTCAGTTATCGAATCCCGGAACAATAGAATTATTTAAGAAAAATTCAACAACAAGTTTGCGTTATTTTTAGATTGGGGACTCTAAAACCCACGCGCACGGTAATAAATGATATAATATACTTAACCAAAGTTTAGATCGAGTTAAATCCCTTTAAAATCAGATAAATACACAGAAGTCTTGAGATTAAAGCATTGAAAATTTCATATTTGGTTATTATAAATCTGCCCTACTTTGTTCAAAGTACCGATTTGAGCACCGGTACCAAAACAAAGCGGTATTTACCGGAAATTTTTGAAACGATACCGATACTGGTATCGGTACTAAGTATCGGTACACATCCCTAGATTTTACTACGATATGATTCGGTATGAAAGAAATTTCTGACGAACGAACGCTGCGTAAATTGTTACTTTTTACGATAAACAATAAAATTCCATTTATCTCTTATCATTTTCCATGAACTTCAAAATACTTACGTCCAAAATGATCGTAAGTCTAACGTAAAATCATCAATAACATGTTCAGTAATATTTGTACTTAATTTTGAATAGTAGTAAATCATGTGGACGGACAATCATGTGCCATTAAACATATAAATTTGTATTTGATGATGTATAATTTGACTGCATTACTATAATAATGACGATAATCGTTTCAAAGGTCAACATTGAGTCGAAAATAATTTAATACACACCGTTTATTCTGACTTAAATACATGAAAAGTTATTATTTTGAACTTTTGTTTCTGTTTCTGGGCATAGCTACATTTTAGCATCGTCAGCAACCACAATACTTTCTTCTGTTACACTCCATACGTACCGTGGGCAATTCAACTGGCAAAATCTCGTTTCCATAGATATGCTTGAGGCAGGGGAGACCAATCTCCTTCCAAAGAAATCGCATGTTACAATTAAATACTCTTCAATAACATTGACGTCATACTGGGTTTTTCTTACTTACAAAAAAACTGCCTAATTTCATTGGCTAAATTTCCGCAGTGGTTTCCTTGCGGAACCAATGAAACTGCCTCATTAATTATTCATGATTACGAGATTTTCCTAACCAAATGGCCCACGGTACATAACGCAGCATAGCGGAGTAATGTATCGTGGGATAACCGACGATGCATTTTAGTTGACCTATGTTCTGTTTTTGTCTCGATCAAGTTAGACTGTTAAACCACAGAGACATATGTTTTTAAAATTTCTTTACGCTGTGGTCGATTGGATTTGAGACCAATGAAGAATTATAAATTTTAAAATTAATGTGACAAATTCCATATATTACAAATTAATACCGCCTGAGCGGTATTTACTTGTATTTAGGGGTCATATCACCCAAAGACGAATGTGACTGGAGACGGATCATTCAAGGGGGAATAGTTTTGGGGACGGATCGTCCGTATACCGTTTAACTCATGTAATAACAGTTAATTGTATTGATATTCAAATCATTGACTTACAGCTAACAAAAAACATATATGTATCAAATCTGAATCTGATATTGAAACCGTCTATGACGATTCTTAAAAATGTCTTACAGTGATTAATATTGTTAGACTTTTTATTAAATGTGGCATCAGGACGTGTTAGGTATATTTGTTAAAGCATATTAAGTTTGTCACAATTGTGTTAAAGCGTTCAATGTTGTTGCTTTGTTGTTGTTTTGTTAATCACCATAGCAACGCATTGTATAGGTGATATCACGGCTGTCAGTTAACCTATTCATCGTTCATCGAAAGGTCAAATCTTTGAATTTAGCTGTGAAAACAGTTACTAGGCGCATACTTCCGTTTGTGACTGATAGGTAACTACCATACATGGTTTATAATCAGTAGATAGGAGCAAGGATGGCCGTAGAAATTATATCATGACAAAGCTTTTCGAAAGTATGCACGCCTGGATATCGAAACCATGACACCTCGTCCACCGCGTACGCTACTGACTGTGCAAGCTTGGCGGGCAAAAGCGATAGATCAAACATTGTCTATATTTTTGTCATTCTAGGTCTGCTACCAGTCTTTTGCCTATTTCTATTGATAACTCGTGGTTCTGCTTCATTTATATCTCATATTGAATATATTGATTTTGAAAACATATAATCAAAGCGTCTTTCGATATCATTAACATGTATATCAAGTTTTATACACATTAATTATAAATGAAACATCATAAAGTGACCTAGATTATGTGGTGTACGTTTTAATATCATTTATAGATTTTGTAATGTAACTCCACTCCACTCAATATTAATAGCTAAATTCAACATGATAGAAATGCAACATAATCAATACTGCTAATCGAAAATAGAAAAAGTAAGCATATCGATTCGTCTGAAACAGAACAAAATGTATTATTATTGCAAATGTTACCATAGTTCAGAAATTGCCACGAAAATGTACCGTTATAGCCTCAATAATTATATTACTTAATCTAGCATTTTGAAACATAGATATTTTTATAGGCAGCATTGTAGATTTTTTACAAGACATTTGATCTTTGTCCCTAGTTTGGTACTTTTCTTGGTAATTATTCTATTTGAACTTGTTAAAGATAAACACGTGGTATGTCCATTCTGTTTCGGACCACGCAGGCTGTATTAAGCCATGGACGGCCGACAATGTCCTGGTTCACAAAATATATTGTGTATACTCGTATTTGCAAATGCTTTGTAGTTTGTATAATGCATTTGATTGATCGGATTCGAGTCGGTCGCCTTTGATTTTAGTGGCATTAGCAATTTTATGTTAAGGAAACACCTATCTTAATCATGCCAATATAAGTGTGTATTTGGGGTTTTTCTGAAGTTCATGTACTAACAATATGGTTATTTACGTTTGACATTTCATAGACAACTGTATAGGACATCTCGTCTTGTTATAAGCCTTCAGGCCTATGTCTTGCATTTCAATGTCCGGTGTAGTTGTTATTCATTGATATCGATATGTGGTCTGTTTACAAAGTATCGTCTTCAAGAGATAACAACGAATTCTCACTGCATTTGTAGTCATTTATCCAATTTAGGGACAATTTCGAACCGCTTTAAAAACGGTCGCCCAATCGTATCATGTAAAGTCATTTAACTTCATGTTTAAGGCAATTGTGAACTTGCCTGTAGCGATAAATGTTACGTGAGCTCATAAAATTAAGTGATTATCTAGTTAACGTAACTAGTTAACCACTTACCACTTATCTATAATTAAATTGGTAAAATAATACACGATGACAGTTGTAAGCACTAACTTGCATTTTTTTCCTGTTATGATCTTTCATTTATTGAAAAGAATAACTAGTTACGTAACTAGTTAACTACTTAATTAACTTAATTAACTAGTTAATTATTTGGTTAACTAGCTACGTAACTAGTTAACTACTTAAATAAAAATATCAACATATTTGACAACGCCCCTTCTAAACGCTTAACAATATAAGTAAACACCGGTCACTGATCGAGTCAGATGACGGAACTACTTTTATCGCCTAGAAATTAACTGCGTAGTAATCAAAAACACATGTATAACTCCGCAGGCTAAACTGATCAGGCATTTTCGTCGATAGTTTTCGATTTGTGGTATAACTTAAGCCTATCGGCGAAATCGCCGAAAGTCTAAAAATGGTCTGATTTTTTCCAGTTAACCATAATTAATTATTAGTTGAAGCGTAAACCTTTCCTTAGCCCATCGGAAATGATGAAATAGTTAAAAAAGGTAACGGATGACGAAACAACCTTGATGTTGCTTTTGTTTTGATATTTTTACCCACACTGATCACAAAAAGTCACGTGTAATAACGACCGTTGTATTGTAAGCTTGCATTTTGATAATCAATTAAAATATATATTATATTCAGACCTTTTGCAATAAATTTACGAACTTGATTTACTTACGATGATTTTTGTCGTATGATAAATTGTGAAAGTTTTACCAGATGATTTTCTTCATATTTTACATTAAACTAATTCTAAAAATAAGTTGTCCACTAAATGACACCAAGCTACAAATATGGTTTTATGAAATATGAAAATATGTACAAATTTACGAAAAGGATAGTGGCATTCATAAGTGATTGGACAAAATCCCATTTTAGGATTTTAGCATTCTACTCACTTTTACCCACGATAAATAAAACAAAGTGTCATATGAGCCAATTAGTTTGTTTGTTGGGTTTAACGCCATAGCAACACATTGTATAGGTCATATAATGGCGGTCAGTCAACCTACTTACTCCTCCTGGAAAGGCTAAATCTCTAGATTTAGCTGTTAACCAACTACTAAGCGCATACTTTCGTCAGTGACTGACAACTGACCTGCATAATCAAAAATCATTGGTAGGAGGGAGAATGGCCGTAGAAATAATTTCATGAACAAACTAAGCCAATTATAAAGCATTATCAATTAGATTATTAATTAGCACATAATTAGAACTACAATAATTGATTTGAAAAAAAAACAACAACTATATTGAAACTACACGTACAAAATAACAAAACGTGTTTGGGTAAACATTAAAAATGAGACAATCCATTTCAGGGGTAGGCAGTATTTAAAAAAAATGTGCAATTCATTTTAACAAAATTAGCATGGCGGATAAACCACCACCACTTGGTAAATCATGCTTGTAATGGTAGAACGCTTTTCTATTGCACCAACAACTAAGCCAGTCGTAAAACAGATCACAATTTTTATGTTATTGTCATCCAGAACATCCCTCATCGTGCATAAGTTCATTGTATTGTTATTTTAAACAGTGCTTTGTTTTTTTGTTCGAACTATATATTGATATGTTACATGAATAAGCTTTCATCATAGTAAAAATGCCATCGGTATACGCTTGATAAGTCTTTAAATTTTCTGTTGTCCAAGACCATTTGAACGGCACTGTATAATATGCAAAATACTTAGTTACAATACAAATGTAATTAATTGTGTAATTTATACAAAAATAATATTCCCTTAAATGCTTATCATTCTTATGTCTTGATTTGTTTTGTAATTCTGACATATCACGTTGTCAATGTCAGAGTTTCTGCTATTTTAAACGATGCAAATTATACTTTTATAACAATAACTGCTCATTTTATGTCCAATTTTCGGTGACATAAGGAATAAACTAGATGATTTCAACATTAATATGCATTTAGATAATGCTTTTAGTGTGTTTTTGCCTGACGTAGAGATTGTCCGTATCATTAAATTCCAAGAAGAACTCAACCGAACTTTTATAACGGTATGCCCAGTTTACACTGTCCCGGTGTAAGCCGAGGTGCGTTCCGGTAATTTGTAGACCAGGATGAACCGGGTATATTTTTGAAGAAAATTGATTTGCCAATCCGGGAGTCACCGTATCACTACCTTGGACACAGTCCATGCAGGTTTACTTCAGTTTCACCCGGTGGTTTTATGGTAGAGAGACGGATCATGCCGGAAGAGCTACCTTGATGCCCGGAATGAGCAGGCCCCGATTAATCCCGGTTGTATTTTCATATAGTATTTAGTTATAACCTTCCATGAAAATTTGAAAATGATGTCAGTTTTACCCAACTTATAAGATATATGGAGAAGTTTCCGACCTTGTGGAAAGGTAAAAGCTAGGTTAGGTGCGCTGGCTTCAGTGATATAACTTAAATTTTGTTTGCACGGCGTTAAACCCAGTATAAAAAGCAAGCGGTGTTGAAATCCTTATTTCATTGTATATCGCTCTCGCATAAATAAGTACGCATGTCCTTTATTGCATCTTAAATGATAATTAATATGCAGATTAGCACGAGAGCTACATGAGTTAATTAAGCTGATTAATTTAAAACATGTAAGGCTATATCTCTTCGTGATTTATTTATAACAATGTTGCATTCTATACGTCTACAATTACATGATAGCAGAATTAATTTTTTATGAGTAATTTATGCGGTTTCTATTTATGTTCAATGTGTGACAGATTAATTAATGGTGCATGCATGCATGTATGATATCTTCTACACTTTCCGCTAAACTGAGCTGCTATGTGATTAAAATATAAATTTGTTATTTAATAAAATTATATATAGTTACTATTTTCACCGCGTGATGATGAAAGTATTTTAATGATTAAACTACAATTTGTCACACCTAAATTGCATAAGAAACTCTAAAAATATTATGAATGTAACCGGATTTTGTTTTTTATATTTTAAGGTTTGGGTCTTAGAAAATAAGTTTACACTCCTTGCTATGTTATCCACGGTTGTGATATACAGTACCCGCCAAAAGTTTGGAGACAGGAAATTTATCAAATTTTTTAAATTCCAATGGTTGTTTTTTTGGAAAACTATTATTTTTAGTTCATTTAGTATAGTTGTTGATAAAATGAAAGAACATATCATGAATCCATCACAATTAATAGGTTCAGCATCTTATATTCCAATGCTTATTAAAGCATGGTCAATGTAATTCTTCTCTAAAACGTAATTTTTTGAGCTAATATAGTAGTATCTTTTACAAATTGAAGCATAACATTAAACATAACGCAGAACTAAAAAGCATTTTAAAATAAACAGTTATCAAATTTATGACAAAAGCTATTTCGTAGGCCTACTAATTGAAAATGTCTCCAAACTTTTGTTGGGTTCTGTACATAGATATCTTACAACGAAATCGACGTATATTCTAAGAATGCAAAAAAAAAATCGAAATTATTATGAATATCAAAACTAAAATGGAATATTTTCAAAATTCTTTCGTATTCATGGTGGCTATACAACGCCCACGAGATCACAAAGGCAACGGTTTGAAACTAATCCTTTACAGAGTGCTACAATGACAAATAATCGTCCTTTTTAAATAGGAAAATCGTTGGTAGTTTTTCCAGGGTATTTCCAAAAGTACAAAACTGACGCTTGAGATGTGATGCGCATTAAATAATATACACTTTTCTGCTTAGTTTCGCGTAGCAATCATGTACATCTGAAAAGAATTTAAAGCTCTTTAAAACTCTGAGTAGAGGCGCAGTTTTAAATTTTTCATCTTGAAACCGTAGAATTTGTGATGTCATCGCACGTGGTATTGGCACCATGGTTTCGGTAATATGAAAATAAAGACATTCGATTTAATATTTGAAGTAAGAGTATCAAAGAGATTTAAATTCGACTAGCTGTTCTGTTGACTCTTACAGTTCGCTCTACAGTCATGCATATTTTGTGTAATAATCTTTCACTTACTGTTTGGTAGTTCATTAATAATAATACACGATTTAAATATGTTTATACTAACATGAATGAATATATTACATTTTGAATTTTTAGCCGGATTTTTCAACGAAAAAAAATTCGGCTTAAAGTTTGGCGAAACACGGAAGGTTGGGCGGGCGGACGGTTGGGCGGGCGGGCGGGCGGTCGGTCGTCCGGTGTCGTTAACAATTGCGTTGAAGTTTTCAATTTAGCATATATTTCTGCCATTTATAGTCAGATCTTTCATACTTTCATACAATGATAACATACCATGTGATAAACAGAATTAGAAAGTAACCACAACTCTCCCTGGCTTTATTATGGATTGTTTCCTTTGTAATTTTTGTGCTAAAGTTTTTAAATCCGGCTTTAATGTGGTTTCCACATTACATTTCTTGTCATTTAATTTTGACTGGTTAATTCATAATGGTGAAACTTATTAATGAATGCGTCTTGTTAATTTTATATTACTCTGACAACAGTGCAAAGGAACAGGCTTGCATTTGTTTCTTTTGGCTAATTATACGGGTTAACGCCATAGCTACTCAGTGTATAGGTCATATAATGGTGATCAGTCAACCCACTTGGGCTATATCTCTGGATTTCGCTGTTTACCAGTTACTTCCGTCAGTGACTGACAACTACCCTACATTATTTATAATCAGTGGTTGGAGAGAGATTGACCGTGTAAAATATTTTATGACCAAACTCGACAAAAGTATGCCCTGCCCAGATATATAACCTACAATCCCCCTCGACTAGTGACCTACCGACTGAGTTACTCAGGTGGCTATTTGCATGTGTTAACACGATATCTTAAATCTAGGCTTTTGATGGTTGCTGAATAACAAAATACATTCTTCACATTTGCTACAAGTTTTCTATATATTCGGTTTCGAGATCCATGATAATCAGAATTAGTTCAAAAGACATTAAGCATTTATAATGTTTCAGTCTTGTCAACGTCCGTTTTTATTGCAGTTGAAGCCGTACGCAATTTCTTTTTCTCAACCTATATCCGATATGAATGACCGAGATTTCATCATGAATCATGACCCCATTTTACAATCAAGTACAAATGTTCTCTTCTATTTACATTCTTACGACCCACCAGACAGATCAGTCGGTACTTTGAATTCTGGTATCTAGGGATTATTTCCTGGTTTGGATATATATATATCTTCGCCAAGTTATGCCTCAGTCCCATAAAGTCGTGCAGACAGTCTTAGGCCGTAGGAAGCCTTGCGTTTCAAGGTTACGGTACGCCGGGGCACAAAACAACACACACGTATAGAGCCGTAGCTGGAAGTTATGCATGTTTAATGCATACTGGGCCATTATTTGGTTCATGATTGACTCTAAAACTGATACGTGTATCCTGGGCTCATCTCACGGACCCTGGTAAAAACGTCACAGTCCGTACGGGTACGCAAGAGTTCGTTCGGGTCCTTGCGGAGTTTGATAGCACGGCACCCGTACGGTGCCCTCACGGCTATTTTTAAGTTTATGGGACTGTAGCTTTAGGTCATGAAATATTTTCTACAGCTTTTCGCCTGTCTTCTTCTGTATAAAGTAGGACGGTTACTGAAGAGTATAATATGTGTTTAGTACAAAATTAAAAGTTTGAGTTAAGAGCTCGAGGCCTGTCGAAGGAAAGTGAGTAGGACGAGTGGTCGCCACAATACCATTGAAATAGTTTTGAAATCGGCGTAAAACACTAAACATTATTTCTCTTTTCTTTCTCAATGTTCTCGATGGGATAAGAATTTCAAACATTGTTTAGGTCATTTTACGGCATCCAGTGCACATATCCTAGCTTTCTTGGACCCTTGGAGTACTCATTTACCCTTCCAATAGGCCGGAAACGTTTCCATATACCTTATTAATGCAGAGAAATTGACATTATTATCAAATTTTTATGAAAGGGTATAACCTCCCCGGTGGAATTCGAACCCGCCCCCTTGGGATTCGAAATCCAGGCGCTCTACCAACTGCGCTACTGACCCGAGTTTTACTTGCTTGACTCATTATTATTATTATTAGCTCTAAGGTATTGACAGTGCCTGTTACAGAAAGGTCTCATGATTTCTCTCATGTCTGTCTTTGTAAAAACGCTCATGAAAGAAACTGTTGAAAAATACAACACTGTGTTCATTTTTATCATTTTATTTACTGACCTACGTTTAAACGGCCAATAAACTTCCCTAGAGCATCGAACCAAAATATATTTAATTGGTCTTGTTTTCTGACACTAGGAATATTGACATAACTTTTTTAGGTCGGAGAAAATAACTGTTAGGTTCTGGCTCTCATCTGGATATTGATGAAAATGGCGGATGGACACTTCAGAGTGACTTGTATAAAATCATACACAAAAGACATATACTTTTGTACAGTTTAGTTCAACCAACTATTAGGATAATTAAAATCGATGGTTTTTAATTGTAGAACGGTCATTATAGTTAAAGTGAATTTTTGCTTCTCCGATTAAGCGTTTACGACTCAAAAATACGACTTTTAGTAAGTTTTACCATAACCAAGGTGGCATTATATTTCAGTTAAAAGATCTTCGTAAGTCAATTTCATATAATTAACAGTTCTAAGTCGGATTGGTAATTAGCATAACTATGATATAATATTCAAAAGATATACAATATTCTACACAATTCCATAATATTTGGACTTGATAAGCCAAAAAATGAGCGTATTATTAATGCTTCTTGCTTTTGACTTACGAAGATTTTTTTCGTAATAACTTTTGTGAAAAGCACCACTGCTTTATATTTTATAAAGGGTAGTTGCTCCTTGAATCAAAATACATTATAATTGACACTAGGCATTCTGGAGAAGGTGTGATGATTGTTGACTGTATGCCTCAAACATTTACGATTTATGTTGTCAAACATAGCAAACAAACTTAATCTCCATTCGCCAGCATTTTAGAATACAGACAATTCAAAACTCGACTATAAATTAAAACGCAGGACGACGAAAGCAATAAGATTCTGAACAGAATGTTTAATCGTTAAAAGCATGCTTGAGGTTATAATGATGTTAGGCATATCCCATTTTCCATCAAACATATTTGACGACCCATTAGTTATAATCGATTATCGAATGAACGCACTGAGAGAGAACAAATACTGCATGATGCATGTCAATCTTTCATTCGGTAAAGTCATTATATCAATGCTGTTTTTACTTATCGACGGTAGCAAAATACACATAAACATGCATGCACTTGAGTGAATGTTATTTCCATACAAATTTTATATCCACGGAGTAACATTTAAAGTCCATATAAATGGATGGTTTCTGATTGTAAAGTTTGAACTATTATATAATGGCAATGTGCTTGTTCAATGCACTTACTTGTTGAGTGAATCTTTTCATTTGTTTCTTGTAAGCTGCTTGTTTAATACTAAAGGTTTTGAGTATTTTATGTATTAGATGGATATTCCACATAACCGACGTTCCTGAAAAGAATCATTTTGAATCCTTTGCAAGCCTCCCACGACTAGCTCAGTTGTTACCGCACCAGTCTACTGATCGAGGGATCGTAAGTTCGATTCCAGCGAGGCATACTTTCGTTGTAATGAAATAATTCCTACGACCATTTTCCTACCTACCACTGACTATAAATCATGTGGGGTGGTTGTCAGTCACAGACGGAAGTATGTGTCTAGTGACTCGTTTAAAGCTTAATCTAGAAATTAACTACGGCGTTAAACCCAACCAAAATAATCCCTTGTCCCATTGCAACTTTCTACTTTCTCTCGTGCGTGATTTTGGAGCTGAAGTTGAACCCACAACCTTTCTTATCAAAGACTTTTTCTTCTGGTAAGGGATCTAGAAGCTTGGTTACAGAGATTATAAATCAGTGACTTTAACCATTCGACGACATTGCCTTATACTAATTGATACCCAAAATTAATAATGACAATCGGTGTAGAATCCAAAACAAACATACAAACAAAAACATAGCCAGGAATGTCATAGCTCTTCATGTATTTCTCGTTTCGCCTTAAACTTTTCCAAATGCAGTCAAAACCTGTTTCAACTTGCATGCTATAACAACACAAACACGGTATTATATTCTCCTAATTCGTCTAATTTCAATAACACGTGACCTTTAATGTGTCTTTCGTACTTTTAATTTTCGTACCTATAGTGTTGAAATGATTTGATTAACCTAAGACAAACAGGTTGATATATGGGAAAGATATCCTTCAGATATGTTGTTTATTTTGGTTTTGCATGTCAAGATATCGGAAGGCAATCTAACAAACCTCATTCAGTAATGATAACTGGCCTTTCTAATTATGTATGACAGTTATTACCTGTTAATAATCAAGTAAATGTTAAGGGAATTTAAACACACAGTCCAACGCTATCAATCATTGAGAAATTAATAATTCAAAGCACTCACGAAATAATATGCGAACGAATGTTTCTACGCATGATATCGTTGTCGTCTTCAACTACAATAAAGTTTATGAACAGTTTTTGATCGGCTTCAAGCCTACAATAATCCATTGCTTTTAGATGATGAACGCAGCTTGACATGTGCACATACAACAAAAACAATTATAATTCCCCATTCGGAACTACCTCGGGGATCTTCTACGCAGATAGATGATCACCGAGGTTGTTCCGAATGTATAATTTTCTTATATGACAAGACGCATGCATGTCTATTATCGCACGAGACGTTTGTATTTTAAATCAAAGATCACAAATTCTTTATAAAATGGATTGAAGAAGGAAATATGAAGAAAAACGGAAATGAAAACGTCTGGATTACAAATTCGGTATTTCCTAATATTATAAGGATTACATCATCATTGTCTCTTCCTAGCAGACGACTCTATGCAGTTGTTTGTCTCTAGTATTAAAGTCTTTGAAGAAAGTGTCTGGTTTCTTATTGTAAATTTGTTAGTCTGTGTTCTTTAGTTAATTCAGCTTGAATGCCGCTATATCATTGCAACAGACGCGGAAATGATCTGATTTAAAGTGAACTGGACAGGTTTGTCGAGGTTTAAGGCTAGATTGTAAACATTGGCTTCGGTTTGCCATGACCTTGAATGTCACTCTATGTTCTATGACCTTGAATGTCACTCTATGTTCTATGAAAATGTCATTTCTGAACATTTTTCCACTTAAGTTTATCACATTGTTTCCAAGTATCATAATATGAGAAATTCAAACACATGTCTTACTAATGGAGAAATTCAAACACATGTTTTACTAATTTAACGCCTAACAGTATGGTCGATGTGTTCGCACCCAGCATTGTCAAGTGAAGGGTGGTTCGAATATTTCCTATTGTCTGTTCTAACAAACCGTTTTCAGGTATGTGCACCCTAGAACCTGTTTCAACACCCACCCACCAGTGGCAATAAGTTTGCCCATGTCCGTTAGAGGCAGATACCTCTTAGGTTCTTTTTTTCGTTATTTGAAGATTTTAGCGTCCATTTAATATTTGTGTGGCAAAAGTTTAAATATCTTAAAAGATCTCTTTGCTGCGTTTTGGCTGTATGGGAATTTTACGGTTGGTGTTACTGTTCCTGATATTCTTCAGGATCTTTTTTATTGCCCCTTTAAATTTGATTTTTGCTTGATTAACATTCGTGGCGATTAATACTCTCATGAAATTACAATAATTGTTGAAGACGGAGTATTGTTATGGTATTTTATAGTCTAAGTTTCATGTTACGCACATTTACCGACTTTACAGCTATTACCCCTGGTCATCAGGCTACTTGTAGCTATCTATCAATCTCCACGGGGTGTATTTACTCCGCTTAGTGCAGCCGACAAATTGGTGCAACGGTATTATACCACCCCCGCAAGGGCCCATTTACACCTGGGCGGAGTGAAGCAATCGCTGATAAATTTATTGCTACAGCAAATCGGTGAACGGAAATTAGCCGTGGGATTCAAACCCAGGACCTCTCGATCCCTAAGCGCGCATCCTACCGATGGACTACTTGCCATGGGAATCTGATTTGGTAACTGTTGACATAGAATTATGAAAGAATAAATGAGTCTGGTAGACGTAGTAAATACTAATTGAAAATGAATGGATATATGAATGTTTCCGTAAACTAGAGCAAGATAATACATGAATGTTGTTTCTTTTACTTTAAAAAACATCTATTAATTCTGTAATAATTGGCTCATTTATTTCATCAAGGCTTGGCAAGTTATTTTATGGCTGACAGTGTCTCAGAATGTATGAGAATCAGCCAAAAATTCATGATGAATGTAAATAGACTATTATTTTGTCTGACACGACATTTCTTGTAAATAGAATTCTATTAAGAAAGTCAAGTTCAAGATATCGTTTCTAGCGGTGAATAAATCAACTGTCCGGAGTAAAGCTGTACGAATGAATGAATTAATAGATTTTCGTGATTACATCACATTTGAATGGTCAACATGGTTAGATAACTAAACGTCTAAATGGCATTTCACTGTTAGATATACATGTATATGCATCTGAAAGGTTTAGCGTTTAGGTTACTACGCAACTGAATGACCTTTGTTGTTCTTCAGAACTCATCTGAATGATATTCGCGGTTAATTTACAAAGCAACTGAATGGTTTTCGCGGTTAAATTACCAAGCATTCGAACAATCATAAGAACTGATAATTATATATCTGAATTCCAAAATTGGCATTTTTTTACCATCAGATCACGATTGATTGAAAGTTAAAATTACATATTTTCCCATTTTAACACCAGAGGTATTAACAACTGAAACTCTGCCAAATTAAAATTTGAATTGTTACCTACATGTAGTTGTTTTAGCTGGTTAAAACGTCCAAGTACCATATTGTATAGGTCATATCACGGCGGTCAGTCAATCTACTCACCGTTACTGGAAATGCTTAATAGAAATTAGCGAAGGAATTATTTATGACCTATCTCCACTGAAGTATGCCCCCCCGGAATTGAACCCATGACCAATCGATCAGTTGACTTGTGTGCTACCGACTAAGATAGACTGACACTTAGATCTATATGTAATCGAATTGCTCGGATTCTTAAGAATTGGGGTCTTTTATTTATAAATTTTCTGATCCACTAACGCAAACAATGTGATATTGCAGAAGCCTGTTCTATTTACTAGTAACTAATAGAACATTTATAAACAAAATGAACATTTCACTCCTTAGCATTCAAAAATTGGACGTATTTTAATTATCTACATTTAACTATGTCAATATTTATGTCTGAACATGTTTTACTATTTAGCAAAAGAATTTTCTGTATGAAATACCCCTACTTAGAGTGATGATGGGAGCTTGTCTATTAAATTGTACAAAGTAGATGTTTTAATGAAAATGAACTTTCTGATAAGGAGACCGTTTGTTTTTTATACATGTTTATAATAGTATCATAGTTTTAACTACTTTAGCTATAGGGTGGAAGGAGATCCTTAAAACGGACTAGAAAGTGTACGAATACTTGGGCTATGATACGAATTTAATCGAATATTTGTTTAGCAATTTGCTATTTATATTTATTGACTTGGTTTAACGCCGTGTCAACACAATTTGGTCATTTTACGGCGTCCAGCGCACCTAACTTAGCTTTCCTGGACCCTTGTCTATAACCAGTTTTCACCTACCCTTCCACAAGCCCTGTTAACTTCTCCATCTACCTTAAAATGGAGGAAAACTGACTTTATTGTCAAATTTTCATTGAAAGGTATAACCTCACCGGGCGGGATTCGAACCCGTACCCCATTCAGGACACGAGATTCGAAATCCCGGCGCGCTACCAACTGCGCTACAATACCGGGTTTAGCAATTTGCTAGTACAGTGGTAAGGCATATGTAGCTGTCTTGATGTAGCATTTAATATCTTTACACAATAACAGGCCAAAATACATACAGATTTTTAAACAAGTTATATATATTCAGGTCAATTAATAGAATTGAAACTTATTAAGTCATAGGTTAACATGAACCTTACCCTACATGGACAATGACAAACAGTACATTGCTATATTTGCCTTTGTACTTTGAAAAAAGCGCTTTATCCACCTACTCGCTTATAAAAGTTGAAAAAACATTTTTAATTCACTATTAGGTTTGTATGCCGATAATATTTAATTTGAATTTCTTGGAATATTATGTGTGTCATTGGTGATACAATACACTGTCTCTTTTTCCTTCAATTCTCGTGGTACCCTCATGTTTGTTCAGTTCTAACAAAGTTTGTCATGAAATTTCTTGCTATAATTTAATAACAATCTAGTACAAGTAGGCTACTGTAAACAATCGTTTTCCCTCAAATATTACACGCATACAACTTGTTGTGAAAATGTAAAATCTGCTTTAAGAATAATTCATGATCTAGTTGTTTTAGAATGACTGCATGTAATAAATATGATATGTCTTTTTTGTTATATATTAAAGGCACTCATTCACAAATTTCAACTTAAATATCAACTTTTTCTAAAACTATCTAAATTGTATGGGAATATTTTTGGAAGCAGGAAAGTAGTGTTCTGATAATGACAATTTTAGTTCAAATTGACATACAACTACAAATGATGGTGTTTCATGCAGTAAATGTTACCCCGTATGTCACGGTATAGGCACTTTAAGTGCATTTTTTGTGACTTTTATTGTATATTTCTTGCAACATATAGGTCAGTTTGTCTTAAAATAATAAGAATTAATTTTGACAAAATTACAGACACTGAACGGTATTTTGAAATTATAGAAAAAATAAACCAAATCTGTGAACTAGTATCTTAAATATGATCAAACAATTGTCTCTTTTCCAGCTTTGAGATCTCGTGACCTATGATAGGTCACGTGGTACGATAAGTTGTATTCAAAGTCTCAATCAAATTGATTTTGTTTTGTTTCCAGGGAAATTTATGATTAGCTAAGACTTGCAATTACGATAAAATTACGGCCAAGCCCTAGTGATTTAGTCTAATGTAAATCAAAGTAAGGCCACAATTTGACAGTAACACGAAATCTAGTAGGCTTGATTGAAGATAGAACGTATAAACATGTAGATATTTGGACTTTACTCTTTTTATTGTCTTCGATGTTTAAAGCATTCATTAGCATTACAGTGCTTGATCAATTTCAATTAACTAAACAAAAAAAGACAATTATATTTAATATTCTACTTCTCTGCAAAACTTTTCAGTACTGAATTGTTTAATCATTGCACATGATCATTTCCAGTTTCAAGTTCAAAAACTTTGAAAATATGAACCTATAGAGATACCAATTCTTACGAATCTTCTTTTTCGATAATGGCTATCAATCATTATTGACTTAATGGCCAAGCGTGGGGTGTTAGTAAAAAGTAAGCTACAAGGCCCCTTGGCTACTCAATCCACCAAATATGTTCGATTTGGAAGACATTTTATAGCTAATGTCTAACTAGGATCTGGTAGACAGTTGCATATTTCTCTGGTTTAAAATGAGAAATTTACTTTTTAAAATTTAATCCAAGAACTGGAAACCAATTTCATGCTCATTAAATATCAATAACTTTTATTAACGTCCCCCTGTAATCAGCATTTCTTGATCGGCAGCAACTTTCAATACAAGTATGTATTAACACTAACCTTGCATTAACATCTGCCTCATGATAAATGTTTACTTTAAATCACATTTTATTTACTTGAAAAAGTAAACATATTACATAAACTGTTTAGATTGCGTAATCTATAACACACGTTTATATCAAAGACATATGAGAATCGTATACAAGAACAGTATATGTTTGAGGGTTGCCCTCCAGACTGTAGTAACTCGCTCTTTAACGCAATGAACTTACTACAACCTTGCGGGTAAACCTTGGTTTATTTAATGGTGAAATGTGTAGAAAGGTTTTGCAATTCTTGTACCTGCAAAAATGAGGATACAGGAAATGGTGTACAAATAGTTTGACGTATTTGGTTACCGCCATTGCCCAAAATAAAATTATAAAACGTTGTTTAATTAATATGTTTTACTTGGCGCCTGTTGACAGTATGTTTGAAGTACCGGTGTTTCGTCTATTATACGTATTACTCGTATGACCTACAAGACAGGCAACGATTTAGATTTGGCACACAAATAAAACGCGCCACTCATGTGTTATTTTTAAGAATAAAATACCCTAGCAGAATCAAAAGTTTTAAATTTCTCATTTCTGATTGTTTTAATGTATTGAGCTTTTTAAGTTACACGTTCAATATTTTTCTTTTGTCTAACAAATGGACCCACATACCACCATTCTTGAAAATGTTATTGAACTGAATTGTTTTACAGCCATTTTGCTGAACAATCAATGTTCAATGTACTGTTCATAGATTTAAGCCATTTATTCAAGCCACTATACGTAGTAGAATTCATTTCGATGTACAATTAATTAAGTTTTTCTTGGCGTCTGTTTAAACTAGGTTTAAAGTACCGGTATGCTTTCTATTTTGTTGCTGATTTTTAACTATAATACATAAGAACTGTTCTATGATTTGAATTTAGCGCAAACATGCGTCACGCGTGTGAATTGGAAAAGGCGCCATCAAAGAAAAGTGTTTTAATTAACTTCTCACTTCAGTTTGTTTCTCACTAGAATTGAGCTTCTTGTAGTGACATATTCAATATCTGTTTCTACAAAGTGAGTATATGTTTATGTATGTCAAAAAAAACTTCTTTGAAAGGGGACACGTGCAGTCTTGCTTTGAATAAAGCAAAAAGTCTATTTCTGGTAAAAAATAACACAAGCAGTAGTTTATTAGAAACCCAAGACCATTCTTGTTAGAAGTCACGTGACGGTAATTTTAAAATACCCTTAACTACATAGATGTCAACAAACAAAATCAAAATTTTAAAATTCTTTGGGCAAGTATGTTCCAACGTCGATTAATTACAGTTCTGTCACACAGACAAAGTGAAGACAATAGAAAACACTCATTTAAACATTATTGTACAAATGTGCAAATATCCCTAGTCTTCCTTGCTGAAATTGAGATGATAATTTAATCAATGTTTGTATTTTCCTGGTAACTAAGTTCGTGTAATTTTTCAAACATAATCTGATTAATGTTCAGCATGCTATACCAACATCAAGAGTGTTACTATAAGGAGTAATTATTTCATCGGCAGATTTAAGTTTTGTCAGGCCAGATATTTTAAATACGGGATAAAGTCATTTTCGCGAGTCTTAAATTCTTCTGTCTAACAAATGGACCCACATTCTACCATTCTTGAAAATGTTTTTGAACTGAATTGTTTTACAGCCATTTTGCTGAACAATCAATGTTCAATGTACTGTTCATAGATTTAAGCCATTTATTCAAGCCACTATACGTAGCAGAATTCATTTCGATGTACAATTAATTGTTTTGCTTGGCGTCTGTTGAAACTGGGTTTAAAGTACCGGTATGTTTTCTTTTTTATTGCTGAATTTAACTACAATACATACAAAATGTTCTATGATTTGGATTTGGCGCAAAACATGCGTCACGCTTGTGAACTGTAAAAAGGCGCTATCAAAGAAAAGTGTTTTAATTAACTTCTCACTTCAGTTTGTTTCTCACTAGAATTGAGCTTCTTGTAGTGACATATTCAATATCTGTTTCTACAAAGTGAGTATATGTTTATGTATGTCAAAAAAACTTCTTTGAAAGGGGACACGTGCAGTCTTGCTTTGAATAAAGCAAAAAGTCCATTTCTGGTAAAGGTTACACAAGCAGTAGTTTATTAGAAACCCAAAACCATTCTTGTTAGAAGTCACGTGACGGTAATTTTAAAATACCCTTAACTACATAGATGTCAACAAACAAAATCAAAATATTAAAATTCTTTAGGCAAGTAAGTTCCAGTGTCGGTTAAGTACAGTTCTGCCACACAGACTAGTAAAGACAATAGAATATCACTCATTAAAAACATTATTGTACAAATGTGCAAATATCCCCAGTCTTCCTTGTTTCCTTGCTGAAATTGAGATGATAATTGGATCAATGTTTGTATTTTCCTGGTAACTAAGTTCGTGTAATTTTTAAACATAATCTAATTAATGTTCAGCATGCTGTACCAGTATCAAGAGTGTTACTATAAGGAGTAATTATCTTATCGGCAGATTTAAGTTTTGTCAGGCCAGATATTTTACAAACGGGATAAAGTCATTTTCGCGATTCTTGAATTCTTTTGTCTAACAAATGGACCCACGTATCACCATTCTTGAAAATGTTAATGAACTGAATTGTTTTACAGCCGCTTTGCTGAACAATCAATGTACAATGTACTATTCATGGATTTAAGTAATTTATTCAAGCCACTATACGTAGCTGTATTCATTTCGATGTACAATTAATTATGTGGTGCTTGTCGTCTGTTGCAACTGGTTTAAAGTACTGGTATGTTTTCTATTTTGTTGCTGATTTTAACTATTATACATACAAATTGTTCTATGATTTGGATTTGGCGCAAAACATGCGTCACACGTGTGAATTGGAAAAGGCGCTATCAAAGTATTTAAAAGTGTTTTAATTAACTTCTCACTTCAGTTTGTTTCTCAATAGAATTGAGCTTCTTGTAGTGACATATTCAATATTTGTTTCTACAAAGTGAGTATATTTTTATGTATGTCAAAAAAAAACGTCTTAGAAAGAGGACACGTGCAGTCTTGCTTTGAATAAAGCAAATAGTCTATTTCTGGTAAAGATAATACAATAAGTGGTTTATTAGAAACCCAAGACCATGCTTAGCTGTCTCGTGACGGTAGTTGTAAAATCAAAATACCCTTAACTACCTACAAAGATGTCAACAAACAAAATCAAAATATTAGAATTCTTTGGGCAAGTATGTTCCAACGTCGGTTAAGTACAGTTCTGCCACACAGACAAAGTGAAGATAATAGAATATCACTCATTAAAACATTATTGTGCAAATATGCAAATATTCCCAGTCTTCCTTGCTTCCTTGCTGAAATTGAGATGATAATTGGATCAATGTTTGTATTTTCCTGGTAACTAAGTTCGTGTAATTTTTCAAACATAATCTGATTAATGTTCAGCATGCTATACCAGTATTAAGAGTGTTACTATAAGGAAGAATTATTTCATCGGCAGATTTTGTTTGTTATGTCAGGCCAGATATTTTACATACGGGATAAAGTCATTTTCGCGATTCTTGAATTCTTTTGTCTAACAAATGGACCCACATACCACCACTCTTGGAAATGTTTTTTTAATTAATTTTCACAGACATTTTTGCTTATCAATCAATGAATTAAAATCTTGTTTATGGATTTAAAACATTTATCAAGTGTATAGATACTTTTCCGTTAGTTACAATGTACTAATTACTTGTACTGATTTCATGGAATCGCAATTTACTACACTATTCTGTCCTTTTACTGTAGGGAAAACCTCTTTCCAATATAAGGACAATCAATGTCACAATCGAATATTCATGTTAGCCATAATCTGGATTCGTACGAGAATTATCTAAATTCATGTTCAATGTTCTGACCGCAGTACCAAAGCAATGGCTTTAAGTTTTGCAACTTCTGCGCCAAGACGCTATGCTTGATTTAAAGTCTCAGTGTACATGACAATATAATTATTGAGGTATCTTCGACTAAGGATGTTTAATTGTCCATAAATGACACGAGTGACTTTTACAATCCCTATGAGAGATCATAATTTGCAATTACAAGAGATTATGACTGTCTTTTATCGCCGAGAAATTACAAATGTAACTTCTTGATACTAGAAAAGTCCCTAATAATTACATCATCTGCGTCTTCAGAACTCACCATTAGTCCTTTAGTAATTTACCATTAGTAATTTTCTCCAACATACTGGACTAAAAATGTAAACCTGGATTTGTAGCTCACCTTAGCTAGCTCAGGGTGAGTTTTTATTTGTTTTCCCCACCTATTTCCAACACCCATTGTCATATGAAAGTAGTGAGTTCACCTCATCCCTCGCAGTCTATTCACTATTTGTAGAACAAATCTCTCTTCAACAGCTAAGACTTTACTTAGTTGACGGAATCCAGGAATTGTCTCTTGTAGAGGGTGATTTTCAGCAGAGGAATCATGTTAATGGTGGCTTTCAGGTAGCTGTCATTGTGAGGTTCCCATTAAAAGAAGTTTACTACATATATTCTGTCTGGATTGTTGTAAATGGCATAGGTCTATGCATTGTGGATATAATGCACTTAAGTCTTTCCCTCTTTGCAGACAAAACAAAATGAATATTTCATGTAGCCAAACCAATTGAATTAAATAAATTGAATACGAATGCATACTTTTTGGCTATTTTTGTTAACAATTTACATATTATATGACATAGAAACAGTTTTAAACTGATTGTCAATTTTAGTTCGAAAATGGCGTGAGTTCTCTGAGGAAGTCACGTCAGGTGCATGTAAAAATTTGCATATTACGTGCATGAAAGTGGTTAATTTTACTAGTCTTTTTTTGGTCTCAAAATTGTGCTAAAACAAAATGATTACGTAATTGATATATTTCAAAGTTCGGAGAATCTTACTATACGCATCACATGATAAAATATTAAGGAATACACTTTAATAACGAAACACCACCCATTGTCTCGACAACAGCAATTTCATTTGATAATTGTTGTCGATCAACTTTATCAATATGAGTATCAGCGTATATACGAATAACAATAAATACCAAAAAAAGTTACTTACATTAATTGCTCTTCTAAATTTACGCTTAGTTCCATCGTACGTCCTTATCTTTCGATCATTAATATGGTAAAATATATTAGTTTTTGTCTACAATGTCAATTCTGACATATATATGTCTGTATGATTATTATTTGTATCCTCCATCGTTATAGTTATAAAAACTGAGGAGAAAAATGACTAAAGTGCTTCTGTGCCTAGTAAACGTTTAGACTATTCCTGCTCCAAGCCAAATATGCCATCTCGTCCCTAATTACATATTACATAATAATACCCCCACTGTGATGACATCTGTAAATTTAGACCTGATCAATTACTGGAAAAAACGTTAAAGTTATCATGAATGTCACGTAGTTGTCTATCTTTTGTGGCAACTTCTATGGTATATACATTTAGTAATTTGAATATTGAGTCGTAAGAGATTCCCGGTCGCGACAGGTCATTCCTTTTTTATAACAGACTTATTACCGGACTTTTATATGAATATATCTAAACGTTATCATATATGTTTATAGAATGTCTATCGTAACAGAGTCTTAAATTATGGCATGGTACTGGGTTTAGAAAATGACATACCTAAACTTACAAGCACATGACGGAGACAATACTCAAATACTACCACGTGGGTCCGGCAAGGAATCGATCTTTAAATTTCGAAATGTGATAGTTTTGGTCAAGAAATGTATTTATTTCTAGCTAAATGATAATTAAATTAACAATCTGTAAAAGCAGTTGAGTACATTAAGCTTGATTTTTAACAACAGAATGGAAGTTTTGAGTTTTAGATGTAAGTTTCCTTAGAAGTTTTCCTTTTATGTTTGTAATTTCGTCTTGATATTGATTTAATTCAACTTTGTCTTTTACATTATCATTTTGATATATTTGACATTTATCTAGTGTTTTTAGAATCAAGTAATCATAACAACTTACTTTCAAGTTTGTGCCATCAAAATGTATTGTCTGACAAATTTACATCGTTCAATTTTATACAGGGATTTATAATGCTAGTATTGTTATAATTTAAATAATCTATTACAACAAATGTAAATTATGCATTTATTTATGTACAAGTTCATGTAGGTCGATTTAAAATAACTCGAGACAAATCTAAACGATGTTCCATATAGACAGTGTCTTTCAATCTGATCACTTCGGTAACCTGTTTTGTCAAAGACGCATTAAACGGATAACATATCGATGTTTGATAAGCCTACAATTAAGATGTAATACTCGACCAAAAAGGATTTAAATACCAATCGTAAAATAGAAGATTTAAATAGCAAACATTCCATCCCCGATGTGTTTACACCATCTTCTGTTTCGCAACTTATAAATTATTTCATTACGGACAAAAACAGAGGGTTGGCGAGATTTAAGATTTACTTTTATCAGATCAATTTGACGAGCTATACAAATAATTAGTTTTAATATCAGTATTACAGATAAAGCTGATTATCAACTTATATAAAAAGGTTATTTAACTTATTTAAATTATCAACGTTAGGAATTGGGTCCTTGCTAAGAGAAGCATGACTATGTTATAGTGGTATTTGAGCTTCCAACCTACATGGACCTGTCTATACATAAATGCTCTGATACACAACTTGTATTATGTACAATCCCTTCTAATTTATTAACTTGCTCCTATAAATACGTTCTGTCAATAGATTTACATAGGTTTGTGACAAAACTATAGCTCGTAACAAAAAATAAAATACATATCCAAAATGTTATAAATTCGTCAAGGAATGAACAAGTTGTACCATGTTTTACCATTCACACGAAGTATTCGGTGCTTCATGTGGGTAGTTCCATTTTTGGGAACATGCTGTCGTTTAACAATGTTCAATTATATGATGAAATGTTAAATTTTGTATCACAGATGAGCTTCTAAAATAGAAAAGAAATCTATAACTTTGTGTAGAGAATTCAATTATTTAGACATTGATAAACATTAAACTGAGGCTAAATCAGTAAGACTGAACATAGAGATTGTGAGGTATCCATGCAAAATGATATGATATTACAGTTTATTTTCCATTTTAAACAATAGGTTTTGGCTGTACGTAATTTTTAGTCTGATTGTAGAAGTTATTCAATCTGTTTTCTCAAGTTATTATTCTAACAAACCATTTTCTTTGAGAAAGAATGAAAGAAAATCAAGAATTAAAAGCTTGCGGTGATTTTCTTGAAAATAAAATTGTAACACGAGTCTTGTGATATTTATACCGCTCTTCCATTAGTTTGTAGTAACAATTCTATTGATGTGTTGCTTTGAAGGGTTTTCAAACATTATAGACGAATGTAATGCATTTGATGCATGTAAGACTTTCTTAGCAAATTTTGTACGACAAATATTGAAAGTCATAATCAGTAATATTCATTAAGAGTTTCTAAATATAGAAAAGAAATCTGTATTTGTGTAGAGAATTCAATTATTTAGACATTGATAGACATTAAACTGAGGCTAATACGGTAAGACTGAAAATTGTGATTGTAAGGTAACTGACGGACAAAACATGTCAGTTATTCTTACTTTAAGCAATAGGTTTAAACTGTACGTGAATTACAGTCTGTTTGTAAATGTTGATTATTAAAAATTTCACAAAAGATAATTACTAAACATCATTTTTTCACAGAAAGGAAGAAACTTTAGAATTGAAATCACGTTTAAGCCTGCGGTAGTTTTCTTGAATACAATTTACATAGATAAAATAGGGCTGATATATGTAACCCGTTTTCCGTTAGTTTGTAGTATCAGTACTTTTAATGTCTTGCTTTGAACGTTTTTCCTATAGTAAAGACGTATGCGATGTATTTTAGAAAACAAAATACAGTTTTATACGACAGATATTTCAAATCATATTCAAAAATGTTCATAAAGTGTTAAAGAAGATTTGATTTCGATTTTAATTAGACCAGAAGTACAACAGACGGCAATTGCAAAATAGGACAGCCGAAACAGTCAGTTTGGGAAACTAAATAAACATTTTTAAATCAGCACAATCCTAAATAACACAAAATTTGATAAAAATTGTACAAGAATGGGCAAAGTAGCACGCGCTGTACTTATAACAAGAATTATTGGGTGCTGTTATGTGGGTGGTTCCATTTTAAGAATGGTATTGTTACATACTAACGTTCAAATTGATGAAATATTTGAACTCTTTCTTCACAGATAAAATTCCAAAAATAGAAAAGAAATCTATATTTGTGTAGACAATTCAATTATTTAGACATTGATAGACCTCAAACTGAGACATAAACAGTAAGACTAAACATAGAGTTTGTGAGGTATCCATGCGGACTGACAAAACATGCCATGTTTATTCTTATTTTAAATAATGGGGTTTGGTTGTACGTAATTTTCAGTCTTGTTGTTATTTTATTAATTTTCCCAACCTATTACTTAAACAAACCATTTTCTTTGAAAGAATAAGCAACTTTAAAACTGAATTCACGTTTAAGCCTGTGGCGGTTGTCTGGAAAACTTAAACGGAACAGTCGTGTGATATATATACAGTTTTTTGCATATTACAATTCTATTGATGTATTACCTAGAATATTTTTAAGACAGCGTTGACTTACGTACTGCATTTCAGTTTACTTTTGTTCGTCAAGAAGCCAAAAAACCAGAAACTATTTGATAACTGGTCTTGCATGCTGATACTCTCACCATGATGACATTTTAATAAAATTATGCTTCAACCGGTTCAATGCACGTGGTTGAATATGTTTCAAAATCAAATATGATCAAAAGAATCTCACTTATCCTTTTGTCGTCTATGCTTAGCTTAGGAACACATACATTTCAATATGCAAGTTTTTGAAACTTTTTTGTCGAAAGTCTGATTAATGAATGTATTTTAGAATTACATTTGTCCAGATTAAGAGCTATAAAATTATTTTACCAAATTATAAAATCATCAGAATTACCTTTGCAGACCCAAACGATTAACACAACATCTATGTAATAGTTAATGATTGTATAAAAGTTTCCCAGCCATCCGTTTGCTTCTAAATCAATGATCATGTAAATGCATCAAACAAAAGCTATAGTTAAACTTCGGATATTACCGTATTTTTTCGTTTAGTACACAAACAGTGCGATGCGTAAATAGCCGAACTGATCCAATTGACGACGAGTGTGCAAAGCTAATGTTTACATACTTTGAATATCAGTACGATTTAATCTGATGTTGTTAACCCATTCGTAAATCAATAAATGAAAAATAATGTAATGGAAACATCAGTAATCCCACACAAATCTTTTAGTCTTAGACTAACCATTATTCTATTAAGTTATAAAGCAATGAAGCAAAATATGTATCGATATAAGCAGACATTTCCAATTAACTATTTATCCGATCACAAAGCTGTTTTCATTTGTTATTCTAAAACAACTATACAAGACTATGTATATATAAAGGATATAAATGGTTTAGAAAGAAATGAAACTATTGATGTATGATACATTTATATTGATTGGTATTAATTGTATGACCTTTACAGACTGACTACTGAAAGAAAATCTGAATTCTGATTGGCTGAAATCTATAAATACAAAGCAATTTTCCTCAGAGGGAACCTCTCTACAACAGTTACCTCCAAACCCCAAAGTCTTTACTGGCTTTGATTCCTGAATACATGTAGCCAAACTAAGCGGTCACATTGACCATTCCATGTGCGATCTTTTTATTTGAATCACCCAAAAATGCTCTTTTGTTACCTGATTACACTTTGTTTGTCGAGCAAAATATAGCTATAGCTGTAAACCTTTGTTATATAAATATGCAAATTTGTAAATTCATGGAAAGGTCCATTATGACAGCGAACAACTCCTAACAAAAGCCACTTCTAGCACTCACGTCAGTATATTTATGTCAAGAAAGCTGCAAATATCCCCATCCCCATCTTCAGTCGTTTAATGGTCTGACTGCTGACTAGTGTAGAGATTTCACTGTAAGGAGTTCCAAAAGCTGATGTAAAAAAGATTTAACTGGTTTAATTTCATAGGCACTTTGACATTTAAGTCTAACAATTATTATAGTAACAAATACCCAATATACGAGTTATCCTCAGAGCTCATTCACCAACTAGCATTGTAATCACATGGACGAACAGACGCCCTTGAAATAATTGTAATACATAACTACATAAAGATAAGCATTTTGTGCAAATATTTTAAAATACTTTTTGAAAAACTGTCAATTTGTAAATACCCCAACAGAAATTGAGTCACATAAAATCCCTGGAGTAAAACGTTAAGGAATTTACATCAGTTTTAAATGTAACACAATGTCATTTAAAGATTTTAGATAAGAAAATGTGTGAGAGAAAATCCTGACATTGTTATTAAAACACCATTTGCAGCGATCATCGGTTTTGTGTAACAGAAGTACTTTGTCTTAGTGTTACAATCTGTGAACAATTCCATAATGTAAATCCCAATGATAACTTTAATGTGAAAAAACACATTTGTGTGATGTTTTGTAATGCGATTGCTATCGAAGAGAAATTCATTATCTGTACCTTTTCTTTCCTGTCATTTGAATAAAGAATGAAATGTCCTTAATGTAAATGTATGGTTAGATGTAAGATGATTATCTAATATGTGTTCTCTCAACATTAATAAAGCATGACAAAGTATAAATATGTTTTGATATATTTAAAATGGTTTAAGGCGCATAAATAGTGCTAAATCAGCGGTTATGGCTAATAGGGATGTTAAAGGTAATAGAGTGTATTGAATACAGTAATGGATATAACCCACTCTCTGTGTAACGTGTAAATATTAATTCTGTGGTCTCTTGAGTAAGCTGGTTATTTATTGTCTAATCATTTATCCGTCATATTTTAAAATCCATCTCCTTTTAATTGATATTATGATTTAACTACGTAGAAGTGATTTTGCCGTAAACCCTTTAACATATTTACTTTAAGTGTTGGCTAAAAGTACTAAACGTAATGAGTTTATTAAATATTCAACCCTCGATCACAAGCGCAAATGGAAAACGATCATCGTCAATCAATAGTGTGAAAAGTCGAAAATGGCGATGGAATATTTTAAACAACTACTGAATTTGTTGTTATTTTAGCAAGCCCTCTATATACAAGGAGGTTTTTCATGTATTTTGTTATGTACAATTAAGTCGTTTAATTACATTAATAACTTACTACTTTTATGAAACATTTCCTATATTTTCTACACCAATCTGAGAACAAGAATTATCATCACAGAAATTATAGTTTCATAGAATTATGTTTCTCTTTATTCCCAGATTTGTTATTCATATATGTAGAAAGTCATTGAGGTCATCTACTCTAAAATTGACCTGTGGAGATGATTGTCAGCATTTTTTGTTTCTACGTAGAAACAACATCATACTAATTAGATTTAACGTAATGTATTTTACGAACTTGGCGTATATGAACGGAAATGTAGTTCCATCGCGGAGGAATACAGTAATGAATCTATTTATGTTCGGTCACAGACAAGTGAAAGTAATTACTGGATCAATACGCTCGCCGGTAAGATGGCAATTTTGCCTGTGGCAATGTCTTGACCAAAATACAATGATGTTGGTGTATGTACATCAGTTTCATCGATGTTGCCTGCAGCAGTTGTACTATATTTGTCTAAATATTGACAAACAAACCATCTGCTGGCTTGGAAGACTCTTCTTATGATAATATCCATTTCTATTGTCCAATTTGGAAAGCTTTGCGTATGAACTTTTAATACGAGCTATAAACAGTTTGATTGGTGCAATCTATATGAAAGAGTCCTAGATTTTATGGTTTGAACTGAAAAATGTTAATGAATGGATTATGCCAACTAAAAGATCAGACATAATGTATTATTGTAAATTATGGTGCTTTACATGTAAGCCTAAATTTAACAAATATCAAGGCAACCAGTCGTCCTTTAAATGGTTTCTGGACACGCTTATACCCTGAATCAAAGCTGAAACACGTATTGGACACATTTCCTCGCCGCCATAACTTTACTAGTTGTCATCGAGCTAGCCGGAAGAAATGGTGGTAGAAAATATTTCATGACAAAATTCCATAAAGGTATGTGGACTCCCTTGATTTGTTCTCATGATTTCTAAATATATAGTCAAATGAGCGACCAAGTGAGGTTACAGGGCGGGTTCAAACAAACCAATGCCCAAATACGATTTAAATGCTACAATCTAAAAATTTATAGCATCACATTTTACCGAGGCGTTGTATTGTGAGCTTCTCAGAAAATATAAGAAGAGCTTTAAATTAAGATTTAAATTCTAAAACTGAATTAACATTGTAATTAAAACGACGCTTCACACAATTACTATTTTAATTTTGATACACAAAAGTAATAACATCCATTGTCTTTGCGTAATGATTTAATATATGGACTACTTTTAGGTAGTTTTTATATAGACCAGTAGTCAAGAAATAATTATTTTGGAATTTGTACAGGGAATATATATAAAATTCACGGTAATAATATGATATTTTACCCTCTGGATCAGTTTTTGGTATTAGTTTCAATTGAATGAAGTTTTAATCAATCAAATTACCTTCACTCTGAGGAAAGAATTTCTTCATATACAGGGACTATATTTTATACATCACTGCATTGCTATTATAGGACATTTTACAGACATTTCAGAAAGCTTATCCATCTTCAATAAAAGTACTTGCACTTTTATAGAGTTTACGTACGTCATTGAAATGTTCATGGTTTTTTAATGTCCCGTTTTCATTTGTTTATGAATTATTATTAACATAGTGTCGTAGGTTTGTAAAATGAAAGAGAAACTCCGATAGCATACCTTTATAATAAGATGTGAGCTACTGTCATGATATTATCGCGATACAAGGAACCAAAAGCTATCGTGTTGCCACGAGTTTGGTAATAAATATAGACACTTTTTGTGCTGCACATTCAAGATGTAATTCATACATATCAAAACTCGTGCACTTTTTTATATTCCATGACAAATCATAAACAAATACAAGTTGTTTCTTAATAAAAAGATTTTATACAATAGAGTAATAGGAATTTGGTAGCTCACTTCCACTAACATCCTTCGCATGGCCATAAAAATCAGTTTTGACTAGAAGCCATTGCTATAGAAGAAAAAGAAGCTAATATTCTAGTAATAAAGCATTTATTTTATAAGGAATCTTGTATAGTTGACATTTCAAGTATGCTCCACTTCACAGTAACCATGCACGTAGTCAGGTGCTTAGATTGTGACCATTCTATTCCTGGTCACATATGGTCATATTATCACATGTAAACTCGACAGCAATATTGAGTATCGTTAGTTTAAGGACCAGTTATTAGCTGTTAGTGACATAGTAAGACTATAGCATGTGAAAATAAAGTTTCAGACAATCTAATTTGACAAGTCGGCCACTTTAAAAGAACTGAACAATTGTTTGATAAATGGCGTAAAATTCAAATAAACAAATAATATATTTATGGTAGACTTCAACAATACGTTATTCTCATACAAGGTACTGAATTATTCACACGTCTGCTTGATAGGCATAAATGAAAATGGGACTGAAGAAATAATGATCAGTTGTCTTGGTTCTGTTGTGTATAGTGTCTGCTGGGGAGACTTTGGATTGTTGTATTCTCGTGATTTGATGCATATCTATCATAAAAATGATTCTCTTATATTCAATGACAGAACATAAACAAATGGAAGTTGCTTCATAATAAATACGATTGGATACAATTGAGTATGATATAAGTATGATTAAAATTAATAAAGAAAGCGTGTGTAGTTTACCTCAGAAGTATGTCCCACTTCATCGTAGCCATGCACGAAGTCAAGTGCTTAGATTTTGACCATTCTAAATCTATTCCTGGCCACAGATGTTCATATTATCACATGTTAACTCGACAGCAATATTGGGTATCCTTAGTGCATTTGTTTAAGGACAAGTTTTTCTGCTGTTAGTTACGAAGTTAAGATGGAACATGTGAAGATAACATTTTAGAAATCTTATTAGACAAATCGGCCACTTTAAAAGAACTGAGCAATTGTTGGAAAATGGTGTAAAATCTAAATGAACATATAAAATGTTGATGGTGGACTTCTAAACATTAAAGAGAAGAAATGATACCACACAATTATGATAAAATTATGAGCGAATGTCGTTGAATTTACTGCAATAGTAGAATCAGAAGAACTTTCATTTGCTACGGTTTTGGTATAAAAACATAGGCAATTTTGTTCTGTGAACTCATGATTTCATGCCTACGCATTAATACACATACACCCTAGAGGCAGTCCTTAACAAAACAAATACACAAATACAAGTTGTTTATTTAGAAATTAAGATTTATACAATTAATTTGATAACTGGTGGCTTTCACTTTCACTAACACCCCTTGCACGGCCATAAAAATCAGTTATGACTAGTAGCCATGACCATAGAAGAAGATGAAATTGTAATAGTAAAGCAGGTATTCAATTGAAAAATCTTGTATAGTTGACATCTGAAGTATGTCCCAGTTCACCGTAACCATGCACGAAGTCAAGTGCTTAGATTGTGACCATTCTAAATCTATTCCTGACCACAGATGTTCATATTATCACATGTTAACTCAACAGCAATATTGGGTATCCTTAGTACATTTGTTAAAGGACAAGTTGTCTGTTGTTAGTGACATAGGTAAGATGGAACATGTGAAGATACAATTTTAGACAATCTGATAAAAGACAAGTCGGCCATTTTAAAAGAACTGAACAATTGTTGGACGTTGGTAAAGGGTGTAAAATCTAAATGGACACATTTTTTGTTTTGATAGATTTCTACAATTATATAACTTTTATAAATATTATCATTATTCTCATACAATGTTAGCCCAGCTAGCTCAGTTGGTAGCACACAAGTCTACTGATCGAGGGGTCGCGGGTTCGATTCCCGGGCGGGGCATACTTTCGTGGAGCTTAGTCATGAAATTATTTCTACGGCCATTCTCCCTCCTATCAATGATTCTTAATTATGTAGGGCAGTTGTCAGTCACTGACGCAAGTATGTGCTTAGTAGTTGGTTAACAGCTAAATCCAGAGCTAGCATTTCCAGGAACAGTGAGTAGGTTGACTGACCGCCGTTATATGACCTATACAATGTGTTGCATGAAAACTAACAAACAAACAAACATACAAGGTTATAAATTATTCACACGTTTGCTTGATATGCATAAATGAAGATGCGACTGAAGTAATTATGATTAGCTATCTTGTTACTGTTGTGTGGAGATTCTGCTGGAAAGGAAGACTTTGCATTATTGCACTTACAAACAATCTAATCAAGATTTAAGATAATCTATATCTTTGCTAATTAAATGCACATCTTAAAATGATTAATCTATAAATGAAAGATTGTACCACAAACATTTTTAACCGTTCATGGTTAATGGCTCATCCTGTCCTCTAATGACAATGGCTTAAACAATCGTCGAATATATTAGTGCAAATTAAATCACACGGTTGACAATGATGTCAAAATCCATATTTATAGAAACTGCTAATTTTATTTAATGTTTTCCCTTAATGATCTATAGAAGATGATTTCTAATCGACATTAAAGCTTTGTATGAAGATGTATTCATTAACGGCAGACATGAAAACTGTCTTAAAACGTTAAGTCAGTAAGATAAAGCATGCATTAGAAACACAATAAACATTTCAAACCATTTTGCTTTCTAAGTTTAAGTTTGACAAAGTGCCTATTTCCTTGAAAAAGGGGTTATTTTGTAAGAGCACACTACACTCAATTTTGTTAACGTTGAATATATATAATCCAAAATCTTATGAAAAGATAAGGGGGAGTTTTTTTCTAGACTTTACCATCAAAACTTATGTCTTTAAAATACAACCAATATCTAATTTCGGTTTCAATCTATTTTTATTAGGTATTGCTGTAAATAACATAAACATATTTAAATGAAGTTTTTAATCATTTGAAAAACCACCTTTGATTGCAGGTGTTTGAAGCAATATAAAACGCATTCGTACTTGATAAATGTCTATTTTGGTTGTAGTCCATAGGCAGTGTTGGGTTTGATAAAGGGGCTCGAGGTATAAGTAAACAAATTGATTCATTGTGTGTATTAAAGTCGGAGTTATGATGTGCATTTAGTTATTTTTTATTTTCGGCCTTTGATTATCTTAACATGAATAAATATTTTGTCAATTTATACTTCGTCAATTATAGCTTTATACACTTTAAATATATTATTTAAACACAGTCTTATTTGAATATGGAATGTATCATTTAATATGGAATTCACTATGTTTACATTCGATTGACTGATTTCCGAGTTGTATATAGAGCGTGGACAGGTAACTACGTAACTCGTGAACCAGTCTATATGACAGTTATTTGTGACGTCATTTTGAAAGTCACGTTGCGGCACTCTTTGAATTTTTACAGCAGCATTTCTTATTGAAACAAGTAAGTTTATCATATTTTGTACATAAATTGAAAGATTTACCAGCAATTACTTGTATAATGAACTAGAATAGAAATTTTATAGGCTACATACAGTCTATTTTGTTGAACAAAATGAACTGTACAGTGAGTATAGTGAATTCCACATTAAATGATACATTCCATATTCAAATAAGACAGTGTTTTCATCTCATTTAATCATATCCAAAGCTACGTACACACAAACTGAGCCATAAAGAATCCAAGAAAAAAACGTAACAAGTTTCCGTTGTAGACCACAAAGTTGTCTTCATTTTAAAGTACATCTTGTTTCGCTAGATACCAACTTGTCAGGAAAACAAACAAAAAATGTAGACAACAATGATAAAGCACGAGCGTTTTGTTATGTAAATAGTGTTTATGTCATACACATACTCACAACTGTACACTTTAGTAATGTAAAATGTATGTAACTGTTTAAGATAGCTTGACTCAAACGAAGTTTTGACATAATCTTATCAAAATTTTTGTGATGAATAAATTTCTGGGTCCTCAGAATACACTCTTTGTATAGTATAAATATATTCGAAAATACTTGGGTTATTCCGTAAGCTATCACCGTGTTGTTCCGAATATATGTACATGTATATAGAGTCTTGGGTGGTTTGGGACGGTGCCGGCTGCCTTTGAATATCCGTATATTACATGTATGATAGCATGAATTTACATGTATTTATTCGTTCGTACTTTCATCTATCGACATAGTTTGTTTAAACATAATAATGAAGGCATGTATAGTTTGAAAATATTGATAGAACATCTAAATTTTATAAAATGGATGGTGAAACCTATAGGATAACAAATGTTTATTTGTCCAATTGAATCAGTAGTTTTGTCAATACGTGCTCTAATATGTTAACCAGAGAACCAGACTCTGTGGTCATATCACTGAACATCTTGCAACAAAACCTGCAAATAATCATATATTGTATTCTGGCAATTTCAATTAAATGGGAAATACTAAATGTCATCAAGGACCCTATATCATTGATGTGATGCACATTTACTAAGTATAGTTCTCTGATAATTTAGTACAACCGTCAAAACGGCTGCACCAAATTCGTTGAAAATGACTTATGATTATTTTATAGTATTGTTTCAGTATTATGGCCTACTATAAATGGTCATTTGTTTTACAAAACATATGCTGAAATAACAGTTCTCATGTGTTACTGAGGTTGATCGTAGCCCTAACCCTGTGGCTTTAGTTTACGTTGGAGCAGGAGTCCAGTGGTAGGACGCGCGCTTATGGATCGAGAAGTCCTGGGTTCGAATCCCACTAGGGGCACTGCTTATTTTATTGAGCAACAAATTTACCGGTGATTGCATTGCTTCACTTCACCCAGATGTAAATGGGCACCAGCGATGGTGGTATAATTCCGTTGCGCCAATTTGTAGGCTTCACTAATAAGAGGAGTAAAAGACTCCCCACGGAGATTGGTTGATAGATATCAGTAGCCCGATGACCAGGGGTAATAGCTGTAAAGTCGGTAAAAGTGCGTAAGCATTAGACTAAGACTATAAAATGTCACTACATAAAATTTCCATTTATAAATAGGACTTAGTTAGTAATTCAGTGTATTCTTCAGATCTTCAACTTATATAGAGAGAACATTGTGATAATGGTCCATCTTATGGGGACTCCCCGTGCTGAATAACAATTTTAGTCACAAAAGTAATATGATTATGTCACAGTGTAAGAAAAGTATGCAGCCTGATCGGGACTCGAACCGAGGACCACTCGCTTACTAGGCGAGTGCTCTCCCGACTGAGCTTTCCGGTCGCTTACATGTCCTTCTTCCCATAGTGAGAACAGTTAAGTACCGTGACATATATATTTATATAAAAGTATACATAGACAAGTTCATTGTGCTTCGTTCTATGTAATGGACAATCGCTTGCTGAGTGACATATTTTCACTGACGTAAGTTAGTACAAACGTTGACTTTTGTAATATCTTATTTCTAACATTACTCTCTTATTTTCATGGGTTGCCAAGTAAATAGTTCTCAGGGTTCCATAACAATAAATATATCAATTTCCGTGAAGTTAACACCGGGATAATGATAGCTGTCGATTTATATAGATATAATTTTTCAGACGAAGAATGTAGATGACTTAAGACAAGTCTATGATCACCACGACGACAAGGAGTAAGCTAGTTTTCCCTGCAGGCAGTAAACAAATCACCGAACATTGATGCCTTTATGACACTTCTATTCTTTACTCATTGCTTCAATCATGTCTCACTGTGACTGATGATAAAGATTGACATAAAAATATTGGCAAGTATATCAGAAACGTCACAGAAAGTTATCAATTTGTTCGGCGATGTTTTGGTGTTTACTTGTCGATGTTGTTTGTGGTACGTTTTGTCATTTGTTCACACCGCTCCATTAATCTCTTACTGTGAGAAATATAGAATGGTGCTCCATTAGATTAATAAGTTTACATAGTTAATATTTTTCTCACAATATGTAGCATAGTCCCTATCCTTACTTACATGTGAAGATCATCTTATGTATTCAACGAGCCTACCCTCTATTAGCCGGTTGTATGAGCTGACTTGAGCTTTGTTTATCATTATTACCGCTCACGTAATTTGTCGACATGACCCGACATCGCCCGAAGTTTGACAGCAGCTATTATGGGAATTCTGCCTTAAATACAACTTATCTTTTCTTATAATTCCAATTATATCCGAAACTTGCAACATTGCGACTATCTACAAAAACATGATTTGTTATCAAGAATGCTTTTAAACTTTTCAGAAATGAAAGTTCGGCTCATCAATGAGCAATGTCACAATAACTCATACAACTTAAATAATCGTAATTTAAATGCATCGGAAAGATGAATAAAATGTTAAATACCTTTTATGCAAAAACGTATGTTCATATCTCATTGTCGTCTGAACGTATGCAAAAATGTGAGTAAACATTTCGAAATTGGTCATATTTAGTGTTTAATGAGCAACTTATTTTATGTTATAAAACATCTTTTAAAACTTTAAAAAAATTTCCGTCAACAAAACATGAAAACTAATAGCTTCATTTGTGTCTTACATGACACGTCGAAATATCCTTGCAAATAAAGATAAATACTGGTTGTGTACACTTGTTTGCACTTGTTGTACATTTTCCTTTGTATGAATCTTTCATATTGGACAAATAACGAACACTCATTGCATAATCTCTGTCTTATTGCAAGGTATGTTATTGCGAAACGCTGTTTTTTCAACATTATATAAGTCATATTTCGACGATCAGCCGTCCTATTGAAGTGCAGGGAATAGGCTTTGATATAATATAGGCATAAGCTTTTAATTAATAATGACTAAAGCATAAAAAGACGTTAGTAACTGGCAACTGACTTACTCGGTACAAAGGTAGGTGGGAGTATGGTCGTAAAAATGTTAATAACAAAAACTCCTTGAAGGCGTTGGATATGCAGTAGAGACTATGGAGAAAATAATCCCAGAATAACAACAGCAACTTGTATTGATATAATTATAATGCTTGTGGGAAATCTCTGAGGTAATTTAGAAGTCTAAGGTGTAAGTTTATAATTATATAATCATAAATATTTTCTAACCTATTCTTTAATCTAGTATAGCATTGTATTACTAATGCTCTAGTTCATGGACATATGTAACTTTTCTTTGTACTTTATTCCATTTATTCATTGTTAAAGATAGTACAATAAGATCAAGTAAGACGTACCGCGTGACAAAAAATTACAAATCCCAGCTTAGTGCAGTAGAAACCTTCTATATAGAAAATTCTTTTAATCAGAATCCCCACAATACCAGAAATTCAAAGGAAGAAAGACGAGTTTTAAGCCATGTTTGATATTTTATATCACAAAATTACCACTGTTTATCGGAAGGTAAATACTTTTGCACCAATGTAAATAAACCTGAAAATCGGTTTGCAATATTCGTATCACACTTATATATACATTTCAATGTCAGATGTGATGTTCTCATCTCTGAATGCCAGACAAAACAGGTTAAAACCCTGCGATTATCATAATTTACACGAGTATAATGCATATGTTTTTCATATTGTGGAATTAGAAAAAAAAGGAATCGTCTTTGCAATTTCTTTAAATCGTCTTTCTTTCAATTGTCTTTGAATTATCTTTGCAAATAAAAATAAATACTGGCTGTGTTCACTTTATTGCACTTGTACATTTTCCTTTGTATGAATTTTTCATATTGGACAAATCACGAACACTCATTGCATAATCTCTGTCTTATTGCAGGGTATGTTATTGCGAAACGCTATTTTTCAATATTACATGTATATAAGTCATATTTTGACGGTCAGTCGTCCCATTAAAGTGCAGTGAATAGGCTTTGATTTAATATAGAAATAAGCTTTTAACTGATCATTAGAAAAAATGTCAATTGGAAAAAAAATGAAATAGTTGTTATGAGACTAAAGTACACTATAAAATACTTACTACAAGTATCATGCATCATTAGAGATTATTCTACAACACAGAAAAGAGACAAGGTACATCAAGGGGTTGATGTTTCAAACTAACTATTTCTGCATTTGGAGCAGCAAAAAATAACAGAATGGAACGAAAAACTGCAGTGTGCTGTGCTCTGATACCCTGTTTTAGAATGATCATAAAAATCAGGCTTTACCCGAAGGAGTCGTTTATTTTACTCAGTTTTTGACACCAGGGAATCACACTGCCCTCACAAATAGTTTTAAGGGTATCTTGTACATTCCTTGCCTAATGAATTAAGTAATGCTCATATTAGGCATCGATCTTGGGACTTCTAAATTCGTTGTAATGCATTCTCGTACCCAGAGGTAATATGGCTTCTCAAGTTAGATCGGTAATCTTGATATCCTCTTGTAATAAGAATGTTAGACTGCGACCTATCACTGGATCATTGCATTTACCACAGGCTCACAACATGAAAGATTCTACTACCCCCGAGGTGTATATGTATATATTAAGAATGAGATGGAACTATTTCATGTATTTGCATCTATAACAGATATCTAATAGACAATGAATCAATTTCGTTATTTTTTCAATGTTTGAATCAATACTCAATATATAGTTAACACTGTCTCAATAATTCAGTCTCAATATGTTGCTGTTGGGTCTTTCTATCCTATAATTCATTTTCCTGGTGATAGCGATGAAATATATACAAGATGACAACGATTTCCATTTTCTCAAAGTCGCTCATTTTTTAGCCCAGGCCATCTATTCTATAATTGACCGATTACCATTATTTCCTCATATTTTCCCTGACATGATAACGTATTATAAAATTACTATCACTCATTTTATAACCTACTGTTCTTCTCAATCATCATATACTTCTCAATATTCGTACTCAGTTAATCTTTGACTCTCTCTCACCCAGTCGTCAAACATCGTGCGTCATCGTGCATTTCCGTTAGAATCGTAAGAACAAAATTTTTACAGCATTACAGACCTGTATACCTGATTGTTTCTATCTATTTTGTGATACATTTTTACTGATTATTCTTCTTCTTAATTTCCGTAATTAGTCGATATTTGACATTCTCTCTGTTAATCGTGAAACATCGATTGTTTCCGTTATATGCCGTAAAATATTATTTGAGAAGCGCAATACCCAAGGTGTTTTCATTGTTTCACTGTAATATGAAATGATGAAAGGTCAAAGTTCATGTGGTAAATTCTTTGATATTATTCAAAACTATGAAAACAAGCTTGCCGGTAAATGGCGTTTGATCTAGTTTATTAATACGACTTCTTTAGAATATTTTTAAAACTAGATTAAAAATGACATTGTTTGTCTCCGCAGTGAGCTTGGAATGTATTTAAGAATTTCATTCAAGAAAAATCATCCCCATATGTTCTTAAACAAACAAATTTAGAGTTCGTATTTTTATCATTTTGAGACTTTTTCGAGACTATTGCAATTTGATTACACTTCGCTGGATGAAGTTAAACGTCGCCTGTTCTACTACAAATTTACTTCTTAATTTAATTTGAGATGTGTAAAAATGTCTTTACCGTATGTTATCATGGTCCAAAATATAGGAATTACGATTCAAAACTGCGCTACAACATTGTCAATTGTTTTAGAGAAACAATCGAAGGTCTCCAGTTAGAAACAAATATACATGTACATGTATTTATTTAGGCAACTTATTAACATGAATACTGCAAGCGATGTATTCCTTATATACATATGAATGCTATTATATAATAATTGTTCATTTCTGTAAACTCGAACTGGTGAAATATTGGCTATGAAATCATGTTTTACTCCCGAATTACTTGCATCCTTTATAATTACCAGCATTATGATAGAATAAATAAGCTGTCTCTTGATTGAGAAAAAAATCATATCCAAATGGTCGCCATTTTAAGAGGTTGACTATACTGAAACTCATAAACCTATTTAGATGGTGCATGTATTCATGTTTAAACAAAGTTTGTAACATCGTATGTTAGTTAGGCATCAATGGCCTAAACGATTTATCTGTTAAAACTATTGATAAATTAATTGATTTAGGTAGAATCTTATAATATAGGGGGCGGTGTGGTTCATTCATGCTCTTCAGACAATAAGATGTCCAAGATGCCCACTTAATATTCTTTGCTAAGGAAATACAAACAATACAATCTGACTTGAATGTAGCATGTTTTCTATAGTTCGTACATAATAACATTACGTGTTTGTGGAAACATCCATTCTAGACGTAGCGAAGTATTGAAAATAAAGGTGGTATAGTTTATTAGTAAGCTGGATAAACCACCACCATTTTAGTAAATCATGCTTGTAATGGTAGAACGCTTAAACATTGCACCAACAAGATACTCGTTCTACATAATCCCCCGCACTAAATCTTCACAACATATTTTACGGCCAATGACTACAACCACCAATGTGGCTCGATGAATTAGAGTAAATTGTTTTATTACTAAATGAACCACAATCACATGTATATTAACATTTCATATCTAAACGAATTAGAACTAGAGAAAAAAATGATTTCCTTTTATTGTTTGAAGTGATATTATTATGAAGAGTTCTCAATAGTTGTCCATTATAAAATATTAGTTTCCAACATTGTTGTTTTACGATAGACCTACTTCAGAGAGGTAGTAAAGTTAATACTATCATTGTAGAAGGTACTTCTATATTATTTCAGATGTTACCAACTATGCTTGTATTGTAATGATCTTCAGTGTCTACTATAAGTGCTATGTATCAATAAATCATTTACTTGAGGCGTTTTAGTTATGTGATTCTTTTGAGAGCTTCTCGTCAATATCACTTCCTGCTGTGTCTGATAATTATTTCATTATTAGTCAATGATACTTGACAAAAAGGCCAAACTTTTTCACTTACTAGATTTACGTCCGAGGAACGATAGTAACTTATGGCGTTTGGTGTTGTCACTGTTTGGTTATGTTGGGTTTAACAACGTGGCAACATCTTCATGGTGACACGTACAGAAAACGTAATCAATGTCAGTTTGTAAGTTCAATATTTAATTAAAATGGGTATATGATTAAATCTGCCATGTTGAACTGTAGTTTTTATTGTATTTTTTCTTTGCAATTAATACATCTAAGTCTAAGCAAAAATGATATAAAATATTGAACGTACGAGTATTTGGAATCTTTACTTTTTGCGGTGACCGTTGGATTTGTTATTTTGTTATGAAAGACACACGGTTACACAAAGAACACCTATTTGATTTTATTGTCCAAAGAATTTTATAGAAAGGTATATTGTTATGCAAAGAACACCTATTTGATTTCAGAGATCAAAGTCTTTTATGGAAAGGCCTATTGTTATGCAAAGAACACCTTTTTTATTTCATTGTTCAAAGATTTATATAGAAAGGCCTACTATTATGCAAAGAAAACCCATTTGATTTCAGTGTCCAAAGCTTTTTATGGAAAGGCCTACTGTTATGTATTTGAAACATTTATTTATGCTATTAGGCCTTTGCAAAGAACACTTAGTTGATTTTCGAGTACATGTGGGCGGTTGTGAATTTCTTAGGTACTAAGAGATGATGATAAACTAATAAGAAAACATTCGGCCTTAAAAACATACTGGAACAATTGGCCAAGCGGATGTTGGTATCGTTGTACCAAGTCTCTTGAAACAATATCGAGGCTTGTGCGAGAGTTATTATTCCTTGAAAATATGGGTCATCGATTTCTTGACTAATTCAATATGCACTGAATTCAACCATAACTGATCCAATTACCTTTATCACATAATATTGACCTTGTTTCCATATTAATACATGTATTCATTGAAGTATATTTCTATGGTATTGCCTACAGGTCGTATTCTAGGTCATGCGTGTTTTTGTACTTTAAACATTGGACTTGTCCACTGAATAGGTGAATAAGCTTATCCATGAACAGCATATTATGGATTAAAACATACAACTTTGTTATTTAACATTTATTTTGTATACTGTATTTGCACATTTTAAATTTTATATTATGGTATGTTTATAAAATAAGTGTCAAATAACTTAACTATAAAACTGAAAAAATAATACACCCCTAAAATTGGTGCGTAATGGAACTGGCAATGTTTATATACGCAATGTTTACGTGGACGACCTGTACGCACTAGTGATAAGTTGGTCTATATGTATAAACAAACATGCAATGACACTAGTCATTAAAATAAAACACATGGGTTTAACCACGTAGATATAATTGTTTAGGGAATAACAACTGTATGAGCACTCGGAACAACCTCGGTCATCTTCGACGTAGATATACCTCCGATATCAGAAGTTGTAGGAATACAACAAGTTATAAGTCCCGGCGAATAACCCCCTTCAAAATAGTTCTATTATTGTATATTCATGGACGTGTAAAGTCAATGTAACCTAACAATTTGGCTGCTTTTCTGCTAGTAAATAAAACACGACCACCCGTAATTCTTATGTACAAAACATGATAATATTCATTGGTACACGCTTTATCAAAATGTTTCATCAGGACAATGTCTCACAGGTCATATTTCTGAGTAGTTCCGACTTTATTACCTCAAAAACCAAATTCCATTAGATTTACGTTTTTCCACGGAATTCATGTTAGGTATCCGACGTTTATCTTCGTGGAAGATCGCCGAGGTAGTTTCAAATACTGTAGCAGTAAGCAAACATAAAATATCTTGCTCAATGCGTAAAAATATATCTTCTGGAAGGATCGCACCTGGGACCTTTTGATCCCTGAGAGCGTCCTACAACTAGATCAATTGCCATTATTTGAGGAATCAACGAATCTTCTCTTACAAATTAATTTGATTCTGACTCTAAACACAAACTTCTGTCTGATGCTAAATGTAGCAATGACACAATGATTAAGTCTACGCCCTCGGTAATATGATGCCAACCTTGTATTCACCAAGGACATAGGTTAGTATAAAAAGAACCAAATTTAGAGTAAATGTCAAATCAGAAAGAAGTATGTTCATTTCCGGATATATCGCAGCCTCTGAAAAGTGTGTTCTTAAACTGGGTCAGTCGTAGTCATGTTTAGAAAGCCGTTCTGAAAAATTCTAAGAACATTTATTTGCGTATACACTTAGGTATATATTGCTTTCAGTTAAAATTTGAGTCTAGATTACATGGTTTGATGTAATGTCAATTTCCCTTGTCTAGTAAAATATTTCAATGGTAAACAGCGTTTGTACACGACATTTTTTAATTAAAAGAAAACTTGAAACAATAATTTGGAAATCGGAGAAGATCGGAGAGATAAGTAAAAGCATCACCAATAGTCACTTGGTATACAATATTAGTAAATTTTAGTAAAATTTTATAGTAATTCAAAACAGTACTGATTTGAAACCCGAGGCCAAATAGAATCGTTGCTGATTTGTAAATAAAATTCATTGAATTGTAAAGTATTATAAACTTTGAAAGGTCTTTGTAGCATCGTGATTTTCATACAGAACAGAACAGAACAGAACAAGGACCATTTAAGAATCAAACGTAGTAAACAATTGCATGATCTTGCATAAACCAAGTAGGTTCCTATAGCGTAACTTTACTGTATAATATACCAATTACAGGGCTATACTCTTTAAATCTATGTTCTTACATTTATCAAAGATGTGTTAAAATCTTCGTTTCCGATGTTTCGATGTAATTTCTCCTGATAAAACCTCTTCTCATTACGTCATTATACCAATGATCGCGCGTTTCCATAAACAATGCCGTCGATTAAGGTTTGGCTTTGAGGCCAAACTTATCGATTCCTGCTGCAGCCAGAAATGTTCCAAAAATGAAACAAGATCAATACACAATCTGGCGTGATAATACCAGGTTTAATTTGAACAAAGTTTTCCCAGTCTATATGAACATCTGCAATTACTGCTTTATTTTATCTGATTGTTTTTGTAATCCACTTCGCTGTAAATTAGCTGTAGATTTTATACATTTAAACACTTTCTCATGTACATGTATGCATATTTTAATTCTGGCATTTTAAGTTACTTTACAAACTGACTAAGATTCAAGATTATGTACAGACCTGCCAATAAAAACTTTCATCCACAATATGGCTCGTCTGTTCTACTTGGAAATGAAAAAAGAGCAGCATCGTGTTCAGTTACCTTGAACGTTCCAAAACGTTCCGTAACCGAACTCAACCCGAGACAACTCAGTCTCCTACTAACGGATTGAGTTGTCCCAACTTTGAGTTTAGTATTGCACGGATTGAGTTGTCTTCTGGTTGAGTTCTCCAGTACCCGTAACGTTAGCTAACAGTAGTTACTGAACACGGGGTTGGTTTGGCCGAGTGGTTACGACGTTGGACGAGTAATCGTTGGACTGGCAGTTTCGCGCTTGTTCAAATCACATCTAAATCTAACTTCGTTGTTGTTTTTAAAAAGAATCTTTATTCTACCAACTCAGTACTGGGGGACCAGGAAGCGAACGTATAAACTAATAGAAGAATGCAAAAAGGACGATCAAAACATATTTCATATACAAATGTTCACGATAGTTTCTTCTTTGCCATTGTAATGCATTCTCTTTATGTTTTTTTTTTTAAATGAGAGAAAAGACGGTATTCAGAAGTTGGGTTACAAGAGTCGCTTTTGATTAAACTCAACGTAGTTCTCGCCAATACATAAACTGTATTCAAAATTAATACATAACATTTTATTCTATTGTCATGTATATATTTCTAAAACGCGTTCAAAAATAAAAACATAAACTGTCATAACCATAGGCTATTAAAAATAAATAGAACAAAAAAATGAGGAGACATTTAAAGTTTTTTCTATAAGAAAAATGATACTTTAATACATAGTGTTCTTCATCATCAGTTGGGAGTCAAAACGACGTAACTAAATGCTTTACAAAAGTGAGATAATGATTTGATTGCCTGATCGACAAAATGTATTGTTGAAAATAAACCATGTAATACAACGATAAAATGACAAATGGGTGATATTAGATTGGAGATATATATGTATTAAACAAGCATTATTATTTCTTTGAAATTGGCTGATCTATCATTTAATGTAGGACAATGAGATTTGAAGATAACGTTATGTCTCTAACTGCATGTTACAATGAGTGATTGTTACATTTATCATACATAGTGATACTATTTTCCAGTAATACTTAAGATACAAATATTTTCTGTCTCATACATGTAATCATTTTCTACGACAGAGGTATAATTTGTACGTTACGGTAGATGCATTTTGAAGTAGATCCACGGTGTATAAACGAAAACGAAACTGTACGATCGCTGTTGATCGGTATTTTATGATTTTCTTCAATATCCAACCTAAACACTGAAAACTGAAGTAAAATAAGATTAAATTCTGTACGATGTCTGTTGATGTGATGTAAAATGATGTGTACGACGTCCGTTGATTTGTTTGTCCGACTTCTGTTGATGCAAATTTTTGATTTGTTACATTCTGTTCGATGTCTATTGATATTAATTAATGATAATATACTTGTTTCTTTATCATTTCCGCCACCGAAGTAAAGAAGAAGACCATGTTGTGAAGATGTGCATAAAGAATATAACCTCTGGTAGAATTTTAGATAAGGGAGATATTTCACTTTAATTTTGTACAATGACAATTGTAAGCTTGAGAGCAGTAGATACACAAAATTTTTCATACACTGACCACAAAAAAGTATACAGTCCATTAAAATTTATTTCATTATATAGTATTTTATGATCTTCACTTTTGCTTTTGTAATTTCATTTTACATAGTGGGAAAAACATGCTTAACATTTATTTATATTTCAATACAATAACAACAAATTCAATATAATTGAATAATCAAATTTCAATCAAAATTACAGGAGGTCCGTAAAGGCCTGTCCACGACGGCAATACAAATAACACTTAAACACAGTTAGTATTTGGTGTAACCCTCTACAACAATCGTGCGTGGCATACCTCTAACCAGCCTCTGGTACTTCTCCACAGTGGTTCTGGACTTGTCCGATTAAAGATTAGCTTCCAGCTCTGTAACGTTACGTGAGCGATACTCTCGCACAGCTGTTTTCAACTTAAACCACAAGTGTTCAATAGGGTTTAAGTCTGGGCTCTTCGGGGCCAAGATATCAGTTCCATGATATCATTATTCTCTTTCTGTTTATGTGTTCATTCATTCTCCTGCGAAAGTAAAACCCACCATCATTCTGGAAGAGAGTGAATCTTGACTCATCTGTACACAGATGTACATCACTTCAGTCTACCCTGGTCCAGTCTGCATGATTGATGGCAAATTCCATCCGTTTTGCACGATGAACAGCTGTCAGGGGTGGTTTCTTCACTGCTCATTCTGCAATAGAAAAAAAAATGTTTAACTTGGGTCAAAAAGGCAAAAGTGTAATGCACTTAGTTTCAGGTTCAATCTGATAATAACCCAATCAAATTTCCGCTTGCATATCGCTTATCCTGGACAACAACGCCCTACTGGATATCTGTTTACGAAGGTTTTTTAAGGTCAAAACAACAATAAAAGTGAAAGAAGAAAGAAAATACTAAGCAAAACCTTACCTTGTTACTCCCTTTCTTCGGCAAACTTGACAACAAGCTCCCTTTGCTGGAACTTGGCCGCACACTAAATCCTCTGTTCAATTGTTAGTCACATTATCACTTTTCTTCTTGAAAATAAGTGTCAGCAAAAGTGAATAACTACCAATACCATTATTTCAAGGCATTTCATTCATTTGATGAGTACCAAAGTAAACAAAATTTTAACCCCCCCCCTCATAGCAGAATACTGAAAAAAAATCCTTCCAACCTATGAAATTGTGTACCTTAAGGAAATTACCCCTTTATTTTTTAATTTAATATACTCCTTTAATGGACAGTTATCTCCCTTCTTAAAATGTAATATTTCGGCCTTCTCATGCAGAAAAACTGATGTTTGGTCATATTTTGTCTGTAAAATTAGTTTTAGACACTGTATACTTTAATTAGGTGGGCACAAACAAAGGGTACAAAAGTACAATTAAGTTAAATATAACCTGTTTTATGAATTATGCATTGCTTAAGATAGTGGTACATGACTAAACTCTTTAAACGCAATAATATCATATTAAATCACACAATTAAATCAAACGAAGTCGTACAATACTTTAAAGCCCGTGTCACATATTCGCGAGTTGGTACTGCGAGTTTCCGCGACGATGGGCGAGTTTAATCTCGTGGCCAAAATGAAAGAGTTGTCACGACATTTGTTTATAAAGAGTCTTGCACGACATCTGCTCGAGTGTTGTACGACACTCACACGAGACGTCCACGATCATCGACGGTCAGCGACGATTCATAGTGATCGACATACGAGCGACATGTACACGATATTTTCTCGACATCTAACGACATTCATGCGAGCTACTACGAGTTTCGACGATTTATCCCGATTTAAACGCGACATGTTAACGAGTTCATTACGATCTGTGGAGAGAGTAGTGCGACACACATTTTAGATGACACGACAACTTGCGAAGGCTGTATAAATAGCAAGCAAAGCGCATGAGCACCAAAAGGAGAAAGACATGCAGGATGATCAGATTGGTGGCATTGATGGCGCATGTTGATGAAGAAGATGCCGATGATGAACTTGAAATATCAAGATTGATTCAAAATCGTTTAACAAGAGATAGTATTGGCAGAGCGCGCCGACAGTGTTGGGTTAGACCATGGATTATGAGAAAGGTTGACTTTGGACATTATGACCGTCTGATGCGTGAGCTTGAAATGGAAGACAAAAAATCGTTTACCAACTTTCTGCGTTTACATCTAGAGATGTTCATCGAAATGAATGTTGACAGATTTCTTCCGAAGTATATTTAACTCGCGATAATGTCGTGTGATTGTCGCAAGGAGGTCGCGCAAACTCGTGAAGATGTTGATAAAACTCGCAAAGACTCGCGCACATATCGCGGTGGTAGATTTCACGGCGACATGTGACGGCATTACTACGACACGAGTACGAGTTTTCACGACATGCATACGACATCCTCTCGACATCTACACGAGATAAAAAGTTCGGCGACCCATCGCGAGAATTTTAAACGGTTTAAAATTGTCGCCGCGACAAGCCAAGACGCTGCGACATGTGGAGAGATGCATCGACATCAGTACGAGATCTACACGATACCAGCCGAGTTGCTGCGAGTTGCAACTCGCCGACACTCGCGGTCAAATTTTTTGCCTGTGTGACACGGGCTTTACATAAAATCGTTAGTAGTCGTACACAATCATTTGTCGAAGTCGTACAGTATGTCAGCGAATGCACATGACATAAACGTCAAGTTTACACATAGTTGCATTCAACATTCTGATAAATTATTGGTAAGTAAAGGATATTAACTGAGTGCGAGGGTTTTCTGAGTTAGAACAACCTGGCCGCGGACTTCTCGTGAAAATCCGAAAACGCGAAGCGTTTGAGGATTTTGAGAAGTCCAAGGCCATGTTGTTTTAACACAGAAAATCCGTAGCACGAGGTTAATATCCGACTTACACAACGATTCAAGTGATTACTTATACTATTATGTACATAAATTGGGCATGGACTACATTTTTACAAACGAATTTGTTTCGAGTGCATCTTTTTCTCTTACCAGCGTATAGTGGATTTGAAACTGTTAATTAACAGATAACTAGCTTGATTTGGTTACATATTTTAGCATCCGCGACGGTAAATAATATTTGTTAATTAACAATAAATACATGAATACGTTTCTTGATTCATTGTATTGTTTAATTTTTATTCAAGCTGGTATATGCAATACCATCTTCTCATTTTCGGTAAATTATGCAATTTTAGGCCTTACATGTTGGAAATATTTACGGACAGTGTTATATTACATATTAACTTATTCTTGATCATATTTAGTTTGGAAGTAATATTGTGATGAGCCAGAATTGGAAGTATTGTAGGTGGTTAATTGCTATTAGACAACGGTGCCCCCTCTCAGCCAATCAAATTGCTTAAAAAGTGTTTCATAAATCTCATACCACACGGTTAAGTGTTTGATATTATCAGACCGTTTTTTCCGTGCTTAAAACTTGAGAAAACAGAGCGTGAAAGTATGGGGTGGATTCAGACTTTTAAAGTTTGGTGCACACTAAGAACAAAACGCAATGTTATAGTTTGTATTAAAGCGACATTGAAAATTGGAAAGATTTTATTCATGGTCTCATTTGTCGACTAGCATAAGTCATGAAATAGTACAATCCATTGTAAAAAGTCTAGATCCGCCCCATTATCAGTTTAATACAATCAACTGCTGAGTATATACATGTGTCAATAAGCTTATCTGTATTAATTTGAAAGCAAACCAAAGTTTTGAGAAATTAACTGTTAATTTATTTTAATTTAAGTCCTCACAAGAATTAATACTTTGTCACTGTACCACAATAGTATGGACTCATGTACCATGTTTTGAAAATTGATGAAGTGGACTGGATTGTTTTATTTTAACGTTAACACTTACGCGTAATGTTATTTTGTACACGTACCGTACTGGTTTGAAATTTGCATACGTATAACTACGTAATTTTGCAGATTATGTGATATATATAAATGTGAAACTGCATTGGCACCGTTTCCTATCTATTAAACCCCTCGTGATATGATTGTTAGAAGTAAGGCATTTGTGGAAAGGAGCTCGAATGTAGAATGGGCAATTTTTTTTTAGAAAATCCCAACTAAATAAATTAAATCCCTACTAAATAAATTAACCTATAGAAATTGTGTAACAGATTAGTTACGTCAGTCATTTAAATTGGATCTAATTTTATTTAACTGATAGTTAAATAAATTTAGTATGCCTTCTTACTTAAAATATCTTGAGGGGAATTAAATGAGACAGGAAATATAGCGCCATGATCGTGCGACCACATGCACGACTCATGCAGATCGGTTCGTCTCCATTCGGCGACAAACACCAAAATCAACAGCGAAAGCCAACTCCTAGCAAAACATTAGCAGCTCTGGTAACCAAGCCTTAATTCCCTTCTCTATGAAAAAGGAATGACATGGTGTTTAGGAACGACCAGAGCCAGTCAAATGCTTCGCTTAAAGGAGGCAAACACTTGGCTATATGTATGACATTTAAGTCAAAATAACGACATTTACATTAAAACTGTGATGTTTTCTATCGTAAGTTAAATACTAACGAATGGGTTGTCATAGTAAGCAGTTTATTATGTCAATTAAATTCGATTGGTGTCTAATTCTGTCTTACTTAAGCTTGTAGATTCCTTGTTTATTATTTAACTAGATATTTAAATATTATTACAAAAATATATTGAAGACTTATCAAATTAATCAAAAACAAAACTTATACAGTCACGCGTTATATTTTGTATATTTCTATACCCTGCGTTTAAAATCATAAACATGCCCCCGGGGCGTATATTTAAAATTATCTAATACGATTTACATAGGAAAGGGAGTTAAATAGGATCTAAGCACTTGCCATTGTTGCCCCCCTTTGTGTCAATTTAATGTAGTTTTTAATAACAAATAGTAAGACTAATAAGCTTTTTAAATCTTGACCGTTCTATTTTCTTACTTTTTCTATATTTTTCTTTTTGTACTTTTTATCTTACATTATTTTTATGAGAAATATGGTCTAAATTGAATGTTCACACGTTAACTAGTTATAACAATGTTAGAAAGTGATGAAATATATAAAACAATAACATGTACTTACAGCCTAATAGCGCTCTTGGTTAGCCAAAACAGTATTTAGTTCTGTGGTAAAGAATTATTCCTATGACGAATAACTACTGTGATTATTGAAAAAAATGATTGTTAATTTGAATCCTTTAAAATTATTTAAATGAACATTTCGTACATGGGCACAATTATAATATTTACATTCATGAATAACACTACTAATTGTGTTTATGAGTTTTAATTAGCTTTCGCACGAAATTCACGACTCAAAATTTAATATCGTTTGTTTAAGTTTAAGGCCCACTATATTATTTTGAGTTTTTTATGTGGCTAAAAGATGGCAGTAGTATAAACACGTGCGAAATAAATGAAAATGGACATTATAAACTTATAATTTCATACCCGTTGACGTTGTCTAAGTCGGATAGAATACTCGTAGCAGTTTGATATGGGATTTATCAACTCGCTTCGCTCGTTGATAAATCCCATATCAAACTGCTACTCATGCTCTATCCTATACTTAAATCATCACATGAATAAATACAACATATTCATTTTCATTTCATTAGAATAAATCCTAAGTTCTGTACATATTTCCAAAGAGATTTAAGTTTTGTAATAAACGTTTCATGAAAATACAATAAGTTTTGTTAGTAAAGACAATCTTTCAAAATTAAGCAGTTCGTGTTTATTTTAAATTCTAAATTAACAAGAAGACTGCGCTCTATTGAATACACGACTTAAAATTTCACGAGGACAGGTTTTTCTTTTTCACGTGGCCGGGTTGATATCTAAATATCAACTCGCTCACGTGAAAAAGAACAACTCGCTCTCGTCAAATCTTTTTTTTACTAGGTGATTCCGAAATATATTAACCCGCGTTAGACAAAGGAAGCGGTGTGTAAAATACAATAAATAATTTATTTTATACCAAAAAGTCTTCATACAATAACATGAATGTGATTTGTTTTCTCGAAATCGAGTTTACAAGACAAGCTATGGATGTCAACAAAGCATAATAGTTCGTGATTTGGAAGTGATTGTTAACGTTTTTACTATAAAAGAACGATATGGAATCAGCAAAACTGCTGCAAATAGTTTATCACGAGCTAAGGTTTATTTTGGAAATCTGTCTATGTACCAGAAGATTTGTTATCCCATAAAAACTAATAAATTGTACTTCTGTATAAATTCACTACCAATCGCAATCACTGATGTCGTACAGTCGTTTATACACCGTGAGATCTATGCGTAAATGTTAAATTGGTGGGGATATTTGGAGTTGATATAGCATATGTTTTTTTTTTCATTTTGAATGTCTTGTTCTTTGAATGTGGATCATGTAGAAATTACAATGTTATGATACACACCGATTCTTCAGATTGACAATTGGTTTTAGTCATAGTATGTTCATTCAGACCTTAAAGGATACAATTCTATAACTACACATTTATTTCAAAATTTGTAAATTTTCATTGGTCTCTCATTCTAATAACTTGATGGTTAATATATTTCATTGAGATTTGATTGACGCAGATGATCGTAGCTAAATACTAAAACATTTGTCAACTGAAATTAAGCTATGTATCGTAATTAAAGTCTCAAATAGGGCATTTTAAAGTGAGTTTTCATCATTTCACTAAAATCAAGTTTGTCAAGAAATGTATCATCAGTATGGTGGCGTATTCCTGCCATCAGATAATTAACTAGTTAATTAAGTGGTTAACTAGTTACGTAACTATTTAATCACTTACAACTTACCCCAAATATCGCTAACTGGTAACCCATTAGGCCATATCTTACCGGAATTTTGTCAAGCGTCCGCGTGCGCGAAGGTTTTAGAGTCCTGAATCCAAAAAAGTTTTGTTGGATTTTTTTTTAAAAATAATTCTGATGTTTTGGAATCGATAACTGATTTTTCTCAGGAAATACAAGTACTGATAGTTCTTTGTTTCTGTGTACTATTTGATTAATGAAAATGTTAATGTGTATGCTGTAAGTCGTTGAATAAAGTAAAGTATATATCTTTTATAGAATTACATTAATCTGAGACTAATGTTATAAACATCCATGTACTACCAAGTATTTATTTGTGTGAATACTAGTTAGGACGGACATGCGTTTTTGTTTCCGATTTGTGTTTTTTGTGAATAGGTACCTAGGTTTGTCAAACTTGAGTTGACGCATAACATAATTCCAATTTGACGTGATCTTACTTGTTTTGACAAGCAATTCGGTACAGGAGTAACAAGTCAGCTGTTATGAACATATCTACACTAACATAACACCTAATGTCTTTTAGTTTAAATGTCCTGTCACAGAAGCATAATGTTATCCCATTAGCACACCCTGATAACCATCTTGTTATATGATAGTATCATGACCAGGGAAAAAACTAAACAATTTTCCTGGTGTGACTTCCGATGCGAGATCATAAATATCGATTCACTTGTCTACATTAGATCTCAAACTGTCCGTACCAATCTTGTTTGTCCATTTTATGTTGTGATTGCCGGTCATTCAATTACCAATGACGTTAAATGAGATACTGTCAGATTCCTTAATTAAGCATTAACCCTTGTAAACACAGATCACGTTAAGAATCGTCATTTTTTCTTGAGAAATAAAATCAGATTATACATACGAGAAGTCCTGATGATCATTTATACAATCAATGCCACTGATTGTTGGTTGATATCAGCATTATAATTGTTATACATGGTGTAAGTAGATAAATCACATGACCTTTGCTTTTCTGTCGTTTTTGGTCAATGAGTTCTCTATTTTTATCACTTATAAAGGTGCGTCTTTTCTTGGAAGCAATGATGTTTATTGCCCACGGGGAGCACTTCGTACATCCTACGCTACGAGAATTAATTTAAATCGAATTATAGAGGTATTATAAATGTCATTCTGTCATTATCACATTGGAGGTAAAATTAAAGACCTTAGTCAGTTATTTCCCCTTGTATACTCTTCAAATAGGTAGGTCCAATTAGTTGGATAACTCGGATTTTACCCTTACTTTTCAATGTCAATTTGCCAAAATTAATCTTAAATAACTTTTTTGTAAATCAATTAATTTGTTTGAAATTCAAGGTTAGTATTTTTAGGGTAAAAGAACTATCTAAATTTCATCACTTCTGTAAATATCTTCATTAACAAGAAAGATATTAGATTAAATATTGTTTTATCCTTACATAGGACTTTTATGATAAAATCTGAGGATTCCAACTGTAAGGACATACTTACCAATTGGATTGCTTCAGATTTTATCAGGGAAAGATAACTGACTAAAGTCCCTAATTAAGCATATACAATGTAATATTATAATTTTATATTCTGCAACTTCGACTTCACTCTTTGATGGAACGATTCAGTTTGGTTGGTGAAGAGAAGTGACTACTATAGGGGTTGAATTTTATAAGGAACGTATGTAAGATTTATAAATCTTCATTGGTATCGCATTATAATGACCTCAGACTAAAGTATGTTTATAAAATGTGTCTATGTGATTGAATATACACAGTTGATTATAGAAAAATAATAAAACATTGGTCAACAGAAATTTAGATATTCATAGAAAGACATAAAATAAATTGTGCCATAAATGTTAAAATGCTTGCGTACATGTAGTTATGAAAAGTGTTTATTAAATTGTGTTTTGATAGTTTGCCTTTTGAAATGATTCTAAGCAATAGTAGTGTACTTATTACTATATTTACCCGGGTCGATGGCAATCTCCGTAAACAGAGATCCTGTAGAGCGTTGTCGCCTAAATTAGCGAGTATGCGAGCGGCTAAATTTTAGGTCGGGTTTTAATCAGATTGGATCGATGGCGCAGTTGGTAGCGCGCCGGGATTTGGAATCTCATGTCCCGAAGGGGTACGGGTTAGAATCTCCCCAGGGAAATTGTACCCTTCCATGAAAATTTGACCATAATGTCAATTTTCGTCCCGATGATTGATAAGGTATATGGAGAAGTCTCCGGCCTTGTGCAAGGGTAGGTGAGTACTGATTATAGACAAGGGTCCAAGAAAGCTAGGTTAGGTGGACGCCGTAAAATGACCTAAATTGTGTTGATACGGCGTTAAACCCAATAAATAATAATTACTATACATGTATTTTCAAATTATGAATCAGGTTAAGACTTTAACATATAAATATGTAAATATGTTTAATCATTATAGAAAGCACTGTCTATATCACATATGACTTATTAATTAATTAATTAATTAAGATATACACTGGATCAATTTATAGTAGCTACATTTTATACATAAATCAACTTTGACATTGGAATAGCAACATTGTTATGATATATTCAAGCCACATGTTTATTGTTATAAATATTATATTTATAGAAGTATATTTGATTATTACAATTATCCAAGTTTTATGTAAGATAAGTATGTATTGACTATTGAGTGACAGATTAAGACTGTTTGTTATATTAAATGAAATAGAATTTCTATCAAAACTGCTCTTAATGTCATTTTTTTAGGGTTGAACAGGGGAGGGACAGAATAGAAGATGCACTTTATTTCAATGATTGGTTTATACTTGTCTTCCATACTTATATAGAGTTCAATGTATTGTTCTTTTTTCTCAACTGTCAAAACCTGAATAATTTCACGGTGAATTCATATGTTAAAATTATCGTCGTCTTACTTTTATGACTTTCAGAAAATGTGTATTACGATCGAGTAGAGCTGCTTATGTCGTATGATAGGCTTATAGTAAATCACGACGATAATTTTAACATACGTATACACCGTGAAATTATTCATGTTTTGACAGTTGAAAAATTACGAACTATACTTTTATCTTAACTCATTAGATAATTACAGTATACCATTTATAACTTCAGACATAAAATTACATTAAAATACAATTTATGTGTTTAGACGGTTTTAAATTAGAGACTTAAAATTAAAATGATGTCAAAAGATTTTCCTATCATTGAAAAAAATGCATGATTATGTCGTTCTGATTAAATTTGGAAATGCAGCATTTATAATCTAGTCTTATGTTTTAACCGGCGACTATTACATCTTATTCTATTTATTTATACTGGGTTTTACACACTTTTCAGGTTATTTTACGGCGTCCAAGGCACCTAATCTCGCTTTCCTTGACCTTTGTCTATAACCAGTGCTCACCTTTCCTTCCGCAATGCCGAAAACTTCTCCATATACCTTATTAATGGAAGACAATTGGCATTATTTTCACGGAAGGGTATAACCTCCCCGGTTGAGATTCGAATCCTTACCCCTTCGGGACACTAGACTCGAAATCTAGGCGCGTTACCAACTGCGCTACCAACCCGGGATACATTTGATTTTAAAAGACAATAAACATGTACTGGAATCACTATAACACAATGCAAGTTTTATATCAAATTTTATCAAGACAAGGGACACAATGAAAATATTTATATTGAACGTGGTTGTCTCCCTTGTTATCTTATAGATATTGAATTTCTTTTATATTTGAACTTTCAATTATGAGATGTGTACATTAAATATATGTGATCAAAATGACAATACATTTGACTTGAATACAAGCCGACTTGAAAGTGATAAATCTAAGTTGTAAGAACTTGTTTCACAATCGAGCTAAAATAACTTTAGATAATTTATCTGTATACCAACACAATGTACGTTTAATAATGATCTTGTCTCAGGAGTTGAAAATGTTAATGCTCGTAGGCTACTTCAATTTCCTGATTTAAACACATCACATTCAACATTTATTATAAATAGTGCATATATGTACAATATAAATTGTATAAGTTAATATGCCAATGAAATAAATATTTAACTAAATCAATCATTTAACTGGTTATCATGTTTCACCCCCCCCCCCTCAATTTTTTTTAAATGAAGCAAGCCATGTTTATAGTGGTAATGTTAACATGAAAAACACGTGTTATTGAACTGGTTTACATTATAACTGTAATCGTAATCGTTATATTTACAAAATCGGACTATGTTTGTAAATATCTATCTCACATCATGGAAGACGGTTCCATAACACAGATGCTATTTTAAAATATAAATAATTATGTAAAGACTATGGTAAATGAAATCTAATGAAGGACTTTAGTCAGTTATCTTTCCTTGATAAAATTGAAGCAATCCAGTTAGTAAAGTAGGCCCAATACTTGATTTTCAAGCAAATTAAATTATTTACAAAAAAAGCTATAATTTAAGATTAATTGTGGCAAAATGACATCAAAAAGTAAGGGTAAAATCTGAGTAATCCAACTGTTTCCTATTTAAAGAGTATACAAAGTGAAATAACTGACTAAGTTCCCTGATTAATATACAACAATGAATCGGATCATGACAGAACGAGTTTGTTTAAAAATTATAAATACTTTTACATACATGACCGACAAAATGAGTCTTGCAATCATTGCTAAGAATTGCACTCTTCAAATATTTTGTATACACATGTTCATCAAGACAAGTTGGATTTCCATTGACTTTATTATACATTTATAATACGTAAATCTTTCCGAGAACAATATACCAAGCCATGAACATTAATTTAGTATATGCCACACCTATAGATAATAACGTTTGAGAGAATCTTATTTATTTTTCAATCGTAAGAATCAAATTAGCTCACTTTCATAACCGCCATGTTTAATGACGTCATGCAATTTCCGGTATGCTTCTCGTAGTCACGTTCTAGAAGACAAAAGGAACATCTGTTTAAGACAGAAATGGAAATTACAAAGAAATATACAATTTATAGATGTACTTAGTCATAATACAATATAGGGAGAGTTTCTCATTAAATGTTTAATTATTTTACAATTGTCTTTATTTGCATATCAAATATCCTGTAAGCGTTTAAATGCATTGAAAGGAAATTGTGGCGTTTTTAACATATGTGTCGTCTGTATTTGAATGGTAAAGTCTGTTTGTAAATGCAGTGGTATATGTTATATTAGATGCTCACAGGGAAGAAAGGACATTGGCTGAGTTATCACCATTTATAAATCTTTAAAGAGTTGTACAATGTATACGCGTACATGTGTATATCAGAATTCAGCAACTCTCATACGTCTAAAATGGGCTGTAGAAGGCGTGGCTAAAATATGAAAATTCACAAATAAAAAAAAATCAATTTAACGAATAAAACAGCAAAATTGCAGTCATTTGAAGTCTGAGACCACCACAATCTAACAACGAAGATGGTCACGCACTGTACAGTAAAAGAAATCTACAGCTTTTGAAAGTGTCCACATTGTATGTAAAAATGTATCATTTTGCAAAGAAAGTATTAAAATAGAATTGTATACTCATGTCTGAAATTGACTTTTGTGGTAGGTAGCATAGGTAGAATGGCTCAGAAAAAGAAAGTATAAAAAACAACAACAAAATTGATTTATCAGTTAATCATACAGATGAAATTTCACATTTTTACCCTGAAGACAGATATGGTGTTCTAGTCATTAAAAATTCATGACAATATCTGACTTAATGCCTTTTTGGACAAATCCAATCACACTTCATGTGGATGTGATATTAGTCCTTTATTTTAGTCTTTTCAATTAGAATATTCCAAATAACAAAAAAGCCGCGGTCGTGACGTAGTGGTTAGCATGTCTGACTTCGAATCCGGAGATCGCGGGTTCGAGCCCGGTCGTAGTAGGTCATACCCTATACACGAGTTGTCGGCCTCGTGGTAGGGTAAAATTAGTACTGATGATAGAAAAATGTCCAGGAAACCTATAGTAGGAAGAGCTGGCCGTCGTATATATGACCTAAATATGTGTTGAATACGACGTCAAAAAAAAAAAAATAAATAAAAATACCAAACGGTATAAACTAGTACGTCTTCTGTTCTTAAAAATGCATTTTAATGCAGGTCAACGTACGCGCCTTTTTGTTGGTGAGTACATGAGTGTTAATGAATCTAAATATGCTTGCTATTAGGTATACGGTTGACAGGTGTTTCATCATTATTTTTACAGTACATAGTCCAACATTTAAGTTCGATGTCGTTTTCAACTTCAATATATATTTATAGAAAAAATAAAAAAAAGATATCACGGTTCAATTGTCTGACTGAAACTGACTATAAATTACGACATTCTTATATCCAATGGGTTAACCCCTACTTCTCTACGACAACGCCATTGCAACAGTGGTCTTTAAACATTATTTTCACAATCTTTTATAATGCATATATTTATATATCATCTATAGCCATAACGTTACACTTTGGTTCGAAGCATTCAGGAGAGATTTAATTGAATTTTGTGTGTCAGTCTTCAACAATTTATTCTCTAAACATACAGTATACAGTGTTGTTAGCTGATTTAGTAGTATCCACAATGTGAACACTGTGTACAATGTATACACACTTTTATCTTTATGTTTTGTTGAAAAGTATATATCAGAGGAAAGTACATATAACATTTACTGTGGAGTCTACATAAAGGCATGATTGTGTTAATATATATCTAAATACTGGTCTTAATAAAGCGCCCATATTATCTGGTATGATGCACTCCAGGGGATATTTGAATAATTGTGGAGACTTTTGACACCAGGTTCTAAATTATTGACAGAGGATTTCTTAAATTGAGCGTATTCTTGTTAAATTATCACATACATACGTCTAGACTGTCTTATTTAAAACATCATTATTTAATTCTTGTGTAAAATCTAATCTATAAAAGTAAGTCCGGCAGTCAGAAAATGTTCTTCTAACATAAGAAATATACCAGACTTTAAGCTTCCGTCAAAGCATACATATTTCACGTCCGGAAAAATTAGTGCTATTGTCACAGAAACACTAAGATTTTGAATAGATTTTAATTTTCAAAGGCCTGCAGGGGAATGTTGAGTTATTGAGTGCATCTATGTCATCTAGAAGTTCTTATCTAATTTGCCATCAGCTTATGTACGCTTACCTTTTATGTATCACGAAGAATGACTAATCTGATTTGTACCTTTTCGCTAGACAACAATCATCACATAGTTGTAGATTTTTAGGACGGTCTGAGATATAGCATTATATTACTGAGTTCTCAAAGTTCACTATTATCTTTGGCCATTATGATGATCATATTAAAGTACAGTTGAAGACCGTAGATTGGTTTTAGTTAGTTACCTAGATAAGACAGTTTGACTAAAGAAATTCAGCAATTGTGTAACTATGTGAGAGACGGAGTGTTGCTGGTGTTAGGCACAGTGTAGCTTTTAATATCAACAATAACAATGTAAGAATGTACATGTATAATACAGTTTTTATCTTTAATAATTAACATGCATGTAGTACGATTTACGTGTTTAAAGAACAGCATTTGTTGCTAATATAAAAACCGGTAGAATTTAACACATAAAAGACTCCCGTATCACAATAATGGTGCTGCCTGAGAGGTGCAGAAAAATTCCATGAGTTTTAGCTAATAAAATGTAACACGTTACATAGATCTATAATAATGTTGATAAGTGGCCGAGGTAGGTCGCTCCGTTCAATAACAAAATAACAAAAGTGTTGATTTTTTATCAAAAACAACAGTTACTGCGCCATTTACTGCACTTGTTTGTTTACAGTTTGTTTACACATTAGTCAAGTGTTAATGCATGACAAGTGACGAAACTTCATGGATTTTTAGAACCTTTATGAAAGTGGGACAACACACCTTAGTTATTGATGTGTTATAACCAAATGCGCCCCTAATTTATTGATAAAAACATAAATGGTCACTTGGTTCTAAGCCAGGCAGAAACATTAAATAAATTTTACCATTATTTGAACTTCATTTGTTCGATATGAAATTAAATTAAGTTAGAATTTTGTTTTGATATATGTATACAAAAACAATATGATTCTGAACAACTCTAACTTGTTTTTCATTTATATATATAACAATAAGCCAATATTTTATCAGATTAAAGTAGTCCCCTAAAAGGTTTATTCAATGTGTCTTGTATTTGTTCATCTTTTTTATAAATTGGTCATGGATACACCATTGCATATATCGGTGTGCAGTCTATCGAATGTCGAAACTCACTGTTTGTGTACTCTAAGAACGAAACTGAATAAATAAATACACTTTAAGACGCCTTCCAATTCACACAGAAAGATATAAGACATGTATAAATTGACATCATCAATGTACCACGTGATCACTATATCTCCCTACAGTACCATCAGACTGTATTATTCTGACAATAAATTGTCCGTTCTGCACATATATACAAGATGTACATGTAACAGAATGATCCATTTCATAACTGTTATATTTGTTATAAAACCTCTGTTTGCATCGAACCACTTCTCATACATTTTGAGCCTTCAAGATTATAGAAACTTTTTTTCTATTATCTCAGAAAAATGCTATGTCATAAGTCAACCAGTCTCAAAGGTGTAAGATACACCAATACACCAAAAATTTGATATATTAAAGCAGTAAATGAAAAATTATTTAACTCTGTGTTTGATATTACTGAAGAAAAAGTATATAACTCAATAACTGAAAATATGAATCCCCTAAACATGATATTAGGACTAGAAGAAAACCATTTATGAGTCGTAAAATATATTTGACTTGTATAGATCATATGTCTAGTATATGATCCAGTAGAATACTTAAATCATTAAAGGTAGGGGGAATTATTTTGTATGACAATTTGTTAGATTTATGACGTCTACGGTGGCAATTATTGCTACGTTCGAATACGGAAAGTGAATAATTGCAATGAAAACTTTTATTTGCTGGTCATTTCTTCTTTCCGCTTTATTTTACGACAATACTTATTCCTGATATTACTGATTACGTCCAATTTGAATTCAGACGATGTTGTGTTGATATTGCTTTGTATTCTGTCTTTCAAGTTAATGCATTAAGCTTCCGGATTTTGTCTAAGATGCGTATTGATATGTATCTTAGTATTTGTGCATGGAACTTTAATGCAAGCCAGTATGAAGAGGTCTTTACCATGTTACAGAATTTATGGGAAGAGTTGAAGGGCAAGTATATGTTATGTGCAATCTTGTATTGACATTTTTTATCCAAGTGTTTTCTAATGTGTCGTATGATGAACTTATTCAGAATCAAGCGTGTTTTTCCTAAAATTACAAATGTTGTTTATTTGATATTAACCTAGTCCGAAAACATGCATGCTTACAGTTGTATATGTGGTCAAAACCACACTCGGAAAAAATGACACTGATAAAAAGTAGCATCATCATCATACCATGAGGTCACAATATCTCCCTACAGTATTGTGGTGCTGACAATAAATTGTTTATTATATCCCAATACATGTAACAGAAATATCAACTTTATTACTAATACAGACAGCTATGACCTTATTTAGACGAACACCATCTGCATTCCAACTTTCTCAGAGGGCATTGACCCAAATTGTTTACATAATAAAATCTAATCGTTTTCAAAGATTTTCGAGCTAAGTAATTTATACCTCGATAGATAGTCCGAACGAAATGGTGAGTATATGTATGAATAATTATTTGTATAGCAATGTATTGTGTATGGCTCAATTTCAAATCAAGATAGAATTAGTTTTTTCTAAGTTTATTTATAATTTTGATATTTGAATCAAAACTAGGTAAATCAGTGCCATTCCTTGATAACTCAATTGAAAGTATAGCTAAGATGTTGCAGACTGCTTAGAAATAGTACGCTTGTATTTATTACGGAAATGGTCATAACAGATAAAATTTGTAGAATTATGTGTTACAAAATATTACAAAATTGAAAGCAAAGTTACAAAAATAGAACATATAAACAAACCGAATGTAATCGTTTTCCCTCATTTGTTTAAAGTTGTAGAACAGTTCTTGATGTACCGAACATAAAACATCAAATGACACAATAAACATAAACACTATCAAGATTGCATTTGTCATGATATCTTTAAATAAATCGATTCCAAGAAATCAGTAGATTTCTCTCTGAGAACGCTGGTAATGATTACATGAACCCATTGTTAGTACTAATTGTGTAATAAATTACTCGTGGAGTAATTTGCCGAAATACATGCCACGTGATATCGGCACATGCGCAGATGAATGGAAATATCTGCATCGTGCACAAGGTAAAACTAGAAAAGAACTTCATAGTGGGAAAAAGTAATTATAGTAGCATGGCATCACTGATTTCATTTCAAAATAAGTTTATTACGTAAAGGGAATCAATATTACGTCTAACGAGTTTATAATGTAGCCTACTTTTAATGAACATTTGAAACCATTAAAAAAGCATTTTTTTCGAAATAAGAAATGAGTTCCTGGTTATGTCGTCTTGAATGCTATCGAACTAGCATTGAATAAAAAAACATATATAGTGGACACACGGGTTCTCGCACCTCTAAGGACTCAATGAACCATTTCTAATTAATGCAACAATACTTTCAGAAAAAGTACATTAAAAATGAACCTTTGAATCTATATTCCATTTGTTTATCATATAGTTGCTGATATTTTATATTTAAAACAAATCCAAATTCTTCCAAAAAAAACACGACCATTTTCTGAAAACTGTCATGGCGGTTAAAAAAAGATGACCTAATTTCACACTTCTACCGTATTTGGCTCTTTGTGACGTCATAATTAGCTGCTACATGACTGTCACGTGACTTTATGAGCAAGGGCTACCTGCCATGTGCTTTTTTATTATAACATACTTTTAAACAATATTTAATGGATTGTACTGACAGAGCAGAAAAAGGTAATTGGATTTACTGAAAAATATTCACCATCACAAAATTTTCATTCTAAAAACCTGTTTCTTGCGCATTATTCTCGTTTGACAGTTGTAGTTGCGTTGATTGTTTACTTGACATCGTGCACACGAATTGATGACGTCTTACGCAATAAAATAGCAAAGTAAACAACTTTTTTATGAAAGGACCGAAATCAGGTGAGGAACGAGATTAGGTGTTTGTACGATAAATGTATTGATAGTAATGACGTTGTTAATCGTGTTTGTTTACAAATTTCATTTGTGGTATAAATGCACATTAAAGGTAAGAAAGATACCCAACCTAGCCACTTTTGGGGGTCAAAGTAATAAAATACTGATTTTAGCAAGGATGAAAATTGAGACATATCAAAAATGATCTGCTTTGCACACACACACACATATATACTGACCCTCTTAAAAAATGTTTACCTTCAGCAATGTCGTCTAGACCTACCTACTGGCATACATTTTATGCAAAATATCGAGCATTTCTATGCGTATCTTAGAAAAGTACCTGGAGCTTAATACATTACCTTGAAAGGATACATAGAAATATCAGCACAACATCGTCTGAATTCAAATTGGATGCAATGAGTAATATCAAGACTTTGTTATGTTGTGAATAGTAAATTGAGACTAAGAAAATGACCCTCAAAACAAAGGTTTTCATTGCAATTATTCACTTTCCGTATTCGAATGTAGCAATAATTGCCACCGTATACGTCATAAATCTAACAAATCGTCAAAAAAATGATTCCTTTATCTTTAAATGATTTAAATATTCTACTGGATCATATATTAGACATTTTATCTATTCCAGTCAGCTATTTTTATATATACGGTCATAAAAATATAAGGTTTATCTTCTAGTCCTAATATCACGTTTAGGTGATTAATATTTTCAGTTATTAAGTTATATACTTTTTCTTCAGTAATACCAAACACAAAGTCAAATAATGTTTTCATTTTAACTGCTTAAATATATCAAAGTTTCTGTGCACCGTACACCTTGGAGACCAATTGACTTATGACAACACATTTGTCTGAGAAAATGAATCACATATACGATTTTGAAGGCTCTGAATGAATGAGGTATGTTTCGATGCAAACATAGAGATTTTATAGCAAGTAGTATATAGTTATAAAGTTGTTAGTTGTGTTATATGTATAGATTGGACAATTGTCAGTATTATACAGTCTGATGATACTGTAGGGAGATTTGATGATCACGTGGTACATTGATGATGTTAATTTTACACACTTATATGCATGTACATCTTTCTGTGTGATTTAGAATGCGACTACATGTACTCATTTATACCTATATTCACTTGTGTATATGTGCACATATATAGGTATACATTTCATACACTGTATCTTGTATAACATGTTCAACCAGTAGCCTGGTATCATATCAACTTGTAATAATTGCTGTACCTTATATCACATAATTGTGCTAAGAGTAAATAAATAAACTGTAAACTGTATATTGAAATGAGATGCCCAAACACCTATAGGAAATATAGCAATGTCATTTTTTTAATTTTCTCATATTTATTACTTTTGCATTTCGATGATTATTGACCCTTATATGAACTTGTGGTACGCCTGATCCCTCGTTGACTTATATGTCATCCTTTCTATTTTAATGTTAACATTTGAATCATTTATGTAACAAGGCTTGACATATTTACAGGAAAAATCCTGGCTTTGTCTCTGATACTCTATAACTTCATAAAGCACGTAATTCTCCACAGAGGGAATATCGCCTACGAATGTGGAAGAAAGCTAGAAATTATATAATCATTTTGTAACATTTAAAGTCTCTAGTGTTTTGTCATGGTAAATTATGACAAGACGGTCTATCAAAAAATATATAATAAAAAGTGTATAGTTTTCGCTTAGACTGGATTTTATTGACGTGATTCTTTTCGAGAGTGCAATAAAACAGATTGATTCAAGTCGAGATATGTTTAACCTACAATCGTTTAACCTCGGACATGTCCATATTCTTTATTAAACTTACAACGTTTACAATATATGGCACCGTATAATATCGAAGATTTCCGTATTCTTTATAAACACATGGTTTAAGTTGTCTTTGATAACACATCGCATAACATCAAAGATTTCCGTATTCTTTATAAACAAACATGGTTTAAGTTGTCTTTGATAACACATCGCATAACATCAAAGATTTCCGTATTCTTTATAAACAAACATGGTTTAAGTTGTCTTTGATAACACATCGCATGACATCGAAGATTTATGTATTCTTTATAAACAAACATGGTTTAAGTTGTCTTTGATAACACATCGCATGACATCGAAGATTTACGTATTCTTTATAAAACACACACCGTTTTCGATGACTTCAATAACTCATAACATCGAAGAGTTACGACTTATTTATAAAACTGATACCGTTTTGGATGACTTCAATAACTCAAAACATCGAAGAGTTACGTATTCTTTATAAAACTCACACCGTTTGCGATGACTTCAATAACTCATAACATCGAAGAGTTACGTATTCTTCCTAAAACTCACACCGTTTGCGATGACTTCAATAACTCATAACATCGAAGAGTTACGTATTCTTCCTAAAACTCACACCGTTTTCGATGACTTCAATAACTCATAACATCGAAGAGTTACGTATTCTTCCTAAAACTCACACCGTTTTCGATGACTTCAATAACTCATAACATCGAAGAGTTACGTATTCTTCCTAAAACTCACACCGTTTTCGATGACTTCAATAACTCATAACATCGAAGAGTTACGTATTCTTCCTAAAACTCACACCGTTTTCGATGACTTCAATAACTCATAACATCGAAGATTTACGTATTCTTTATAAAACACGCATCATTTCGATGACTTCAATAACTCATAACATCGAAGATTTACGTATTCTTTATAAAACACTCCGTTACCGATGACTTCAATAATTTATAACATCGAAGAGTTACGTATTCTTTATAAAACACTCCGTTACCGATGACTTCAATAACTCATAAGATCGAAGATTTACGTATTCTTTATAAAACACACACCGTTTTTGATGACTTCAATATCTCATAACATCGAAGATTTACGTATTCTTCTTACAATCGGCAAAATCTACGGCAAATTATAAGTATAATATCCAAGATGACCAGGTTGATTACACCATTGACAATAATGGCGGGATAATGTTCATCACTAATGTCATCAACCAATCTCCCACTCAAATCACAGATCACCATAAATGTTTTAACAATCATTATTATTAGCGGCGTAATAATTCTATATTTTGCTTTTGGTGTGACCAGGCTTGAACTGTTGTTCATAAAATGCTGATTGTAAACAAGGATTTTCTTGATTTGATAAGCGCTCGATTTACATTCTTTTCCTACAGACAGCGTCTTATATAAGGCTTACAGAGTACTTAACCTTCGTTCATGGCCATAAAGTTACAAATGTATATTAAAACTTATCAACTTCTTGCTTTAACTGTACCACCATATGCGATACTTAACTTTTTGAAAGAAATAAATGTTTATAATAAGATATAGAGCTTTAATCATTAATTTCGTTTGAATTAATAGTATCATTGAATGCTTTCGGCGCGATATGACCTTTTTGTGTCGGTGCGCCGTAAAACCCAAACAAACAAACAAAACAATCTTGCTTTAAAAATCATAATTATTATCTAGAATAGTACAAAAATACAACTATGCTTCATCTAGAGTTGATTGAAATCAGCGGCTTTACCAACGTACTGTATCTATATTAAGGGATATTAGTCAGTTATTTCCCTTGTATACTCTTCAAATAGATAGGTCCAATCAGTTGGACTACTCGGACTTTACCCTTACTTTTCAATGGCAATTTGCCACAATTAATCTTCAATAACTTTTTGGAAATCATTTAATTTGTTTGAAATCAAGCTAAGTATTGTTAGGATAAAGAACTATCTAAATTTCATCACCCCTGTTTACAGTTAAAATCTTAATTGACAAGAAAAATATTAGATGAAATATTTTATTATCCTTACATAGGGCTTAAATGATAAATTCCGAGGATTCCACCTGATAGGACCTACTTACCAATTGGATTGCTTCAGATTTTATCACGGAAAGATAACGAACAAAAGTCCTTCATTTAAAGTATCTCCTTGGACAAAGACTTACCTCGGAAATATCATTGGAACATCACAAAATTGAATTAGAACAAAAACAAAATTCTGACACTAGGTATGACTAATGAATGAGATATATTTTTGAAGTTATGTTCCTTATAACACAGTTAAGCGTAGTACATTTATTCCCATGAGCAATTTCTCGTGTTTTCTATGACGATTATTCAACTTATCTAAGGTATTTAAACTTATAATTAAATAAGAAATATTTTTCATCGAAGTTAAAGAAGTTAAATTCAATAATTCTGCAAACACGTTCGCGTTCATGAGAACTTGTTTTACAAAACTACAAGTAGATCTACAATTCAAACAAAGTAAGAAAATAATACTTATGTTTTTGGATAAAAACAGATATTTTACACTTATTCCTTGCACTAATGATGTAATAATAAGTTGTTGTTTCTAAATAAAATTCACAACTTTTTTGTGTTCCTGTCGTATTTTAGGTCATGCATATTTATGTACTTTAAATCATTGATTAGACCACTCAATATATGAATAAGGTGATGCACTTACACATGGTTACGGATTTAAATAGATCCCCTCGGTTTTCTTTGGGGGGTTAACGCCGTGTCAACACAGTTTAGGTAATTTTACGGCATCCAGCGCACCTAACTTAGCTTTCCTGGACCCTTGTCTATAACCAGTACTCACCTACCCTTCCACCAGGCCGGAAACTTCTCCATATAATCTAATCAATAGAGGAAAATTGACATTATTGTCAAATTTTAATGGAAGAGTATAACCTCCACGGGGTAGATTTAAACCCGTACCACCTTCCGGACACAAGATTCTAAATCCCGGCGCGCTACCAACTGCGCTATCGATCCGGGTTACCTCGTTTTTTTTAATAAAAAGTGTATAACATGTACAGTGTAAATATTATATCATTGTTTGTCAACAAAATATGATTAAACTAACACAACTACTTGTAAAAATTGTAAAATTGTATAATTATAAAGGTTTTTGCGATAGAACTGGTCATCTATAGGTTTGTTCACCTAAACGAACTATAGTTTTCGAAAACTGTTGTTAATACTTAGTGTACACTTTAATACAATAAATTATGTATATTCAGCATTTAGCCTGTCCATTAGGCTTCTGGACATGAACATACTAAGACACATACGTACTTACTAAGAACAAACAAAAAATATATTTAGTGCATTTGCATTTTGTATTCATGTTCCATAACATCGATAGTCATATTAATACTACGTAAATACAATCATTTAACAAATAATACATGGTCATGAGGGCAATATGCAAGTTTACGAACTGGTTGGTCAGACTGAGGAAGGTATATGGCCCGAAGCGCAGCTGAGGGCCATATAGCTTCCGAGGTCTGAACAACCAGTCCGTAAACTTGCATATTGCCCGTAAGGCCATGTGTTATTTGTTATATTATACCGAATTTAAATCCTTTCACCACTCATGTTGCTGACATTTTACTACGAGTATAATAATGTGTGTTTCAAATAATTATTTTATTCTTCAGTATGTCAAATTTCTAAAACCCCAGTGTGACTTTCATTTTCACGCAACGTAACAAGATAACATGCTCTTCTTGTTATATTTCATTTTTGTTAATCGACTTAGCCATTTCGTCTGTTTGTGTTGCCGTGTAATTAGCACAACATGAAGGTCGCGTTAAATAAGACTGGATGACGTCATAAACGGTCAATATAAAAATTATGGACTGGCTAGCCGGTCAATATGCGATTTATGGACCGGATGACGTCACAATAAATATAGAAGACGTTATGCAAATGAGGTATAATATTTTTTCTTAATGAATTATCTCATATCAAGGCAAGTTTATTTCAAAATAGTATACAAGCTTTATCAGTTGATTTGATCTGTGCTTGTGTCTCTCTCCTCATATCTGTTTATTTTCTAAAATGGTACAAATTGACTCCAGGGACCATCCTTTCATACATAGATTAGCAGTGTAAACTCGTGCTACAGAAAAATAAGCATCTTGATAGTTGACTTGATGTATGAATTATTCATCTACTTTGAATGATATGGAGGTTTATAAGAGATAAAATTGGAATTCAAAATTCTCAATGGAAATATTTCAGCTCTAATCTAAAGTAAAATTACCAATGTATTCACTGAAGCAATACATATTAAAGCCTCAATCATACATGATTATGGATGTATAAACGTAAATAGATCATAATATCATGTTGTCTGATTCACAGTCGTACTTTGACAGGTAAAAGTACGTCAGGCAAATCATAATCATGGTCGCGCACGATTTAATGAATTAGGTATTTGAAAATTATGTTTTCAAATGATCATTTCTCACTACACAGGCTTAAATCAAAGGATCATTGTACAAGAATTACAGTGGATACTATTTTTTAGTTGTTCGGTTACATTTATGCTAAATAAAGTATCCGAAATTCTAACGAGACTAATCCACGTCCGAATTATGTCACCTGAAACATGTTTTTTTTATCCTTCGCTAAATATACGTGTAATCAGAAAAATCGAATGTCCTTTATAGTACCGAACTCCTACTAAAGTAACTATCGTCTGCAAATGGTCATGCAAGATTAAGAAAAAGTAATACCTGAATAATAACTGAGGAGGCCGCCATGATCACGGCTTGCCTGACCCGATAACGATAGTGGTAAGGGGCAGGTAATCCAGACCAAATATCATGTAGAATTTCAGTAAATTGTCCACTATCTTGATTCACAAAGTACACAGCTACGTATGTCATATCTAATGAGCCGCGGCCGTGGCTTAGTGGTTAGCATGTCTGACTTCGAATCCGGAAATCGCGGGTTCTAGCCCGATCGTGATAGGTCATACCCTATACATTAGTTGTCTGCTTCGTGGTAGGGTATGTAAGTACTAATGATAGAAAAGTGTCCAGGAAACCTTTAGTAGGAAGAGCTGGCCGTCGTATGTATGACCTAAATATGTGTTGAATACGACGTTAAAAAAAACAAAACAAAACATTTTTATGAAATAACACACCACAAGTATGTTACAGTACATTGATACAATCATATGTACTGACATATCTATGTGAAAATAATATTATTATTATACTAATTTCAATGATTGTTTTCTGTTCAATTTAAACATAATATAATTACGTTGCTAAATACTTTACAATAGATTCCTGTCTACTAGACAATAAAATTTTTAATTTATCTACAAGAAAGATCCACTAGTAGGACATCTTAAAGGCGATATGGTCTTATTTATACATATACATGTTTTCCTTCTTTTAAATTAAGCATTTGTGAACTTAAATAATTTCAAACATTGAAAAATTCTGCCATAACCAAGTTGGTCATTCATGCAGAACTTTACTGTACAGATAGTATGTACACTAACCTCAAAAAGTTTCACCGCAGTACAATTAATTAAATTGCTCCTATTTCTAACTCCAAATTTTAAGAAATATTAAATTATTGTTTATTTCATTCATTATTCATGCAATGAAAATAGAATTTCCATTGGTAAAATGGAATTTCTATCGGTACATTTTTTAGTTGTACCTATAGTTATATATCAGCCTCTGAGACTATGGTTAAGGTATCTCAATGAACCAGTATCAAGTTTCGGATATTTTTGTTATTACATATCCACAAGGCAAATGTACTGATTAAAAAAGCAAAATTAAAAATCATGTAACAATGGGTAGGAACTTTTGGGGGGCAGTATAGTTCAAAGAAATATTGCCTAGGAATGTCTATATTCAGAGTGCATACTACGAAAGAGACGATATTCCCAGTATGTAATGACCAAATCTTCCAGCTTTACTCATATTTACTTATAGTCCTCAGAACTAAATTGTGCATTTATATTAGTCCTTGTATAGCAAAGTTACTGTATATAGACCACCTTGGATATTGCAAAATTATTTGGTTTTTAAAGCTTTCAGGCCACAACAAGTTGATAATGTTTTCTATGGATTTTTCTGGAAAAAAAATGGGGCGAGCGAGCGAAGAAAAAAAGTCTTAATTCATTGGCTTATATAGTGGTTTGACCAAATTTTTATGAGCGAGCGAAAAAAATGCAACTATTTTTTCGGCGTAGCTGTCTAAGCTGGATTTTGATCTACATTTCTGTATAATGACGTCTCTGGGATTTCGGAAATCCGCCGTTCTATTGGATGATTTTATAAGCACTGAGAATGACGTACGGGGGAAACAGAGAAAACCCCCTCTTCGATTGGATGGCCCTGACACGCGCGAAAAAATAAAGGCCACACTATTGTAATGCAGTGTTTTACGAAATTTTGCTTCGTTCGTAGATTATTTTTTTGGGGTAGACTTCTATTGCTTTCCAAAGTGTTTTTTTATTTTGTAACAATAAAAAGTTACGTGTCAAACACAATATTTTATGGGTAAAATGAATTACGTCTCCAGATGTGAACCGGTTTTTAGTAAAAAGTTTGACATATTACCCAATAATTATTAAATTAGCCTCACTACGTCCAGTTTCCGGGGTTTACACTTTGAGAGTCACAGCTCCACATATAGACCAGTTCATTGTTATTGTTATGATGTCTATAAATAGTAACAAGGAGCTGATAAAGACTACAGGTAACCGTTCGCTGGTTGGCAAGAAATGATAGCGAGTAAATACAATGAAAACACAGTAATTTTAAAATTGCAATTACTAAGTCATTTTTCATCAAACATTTTTGCATTTTATATCACTAGAAAGGTCTTGAAATTCATATTTTGAATATCTAAAAATTATTTGTCAAAAAGAATTGTTTTTTGTTGGCGAGTGTTTTAATGATCTGCCCTATGAAACATTTAATATTCATAGCTCGAAGAGTTATGTTTAATCAATTTAATCGTGCGGTTAAAGTGCTACAAGGGTATCAGTATTTTTTGTGAGCCACAAAATAAGAAATCTAGATGAATCGGTCTAGTAAACGCAGTTGTACCCCTTGTATATAAGTATATTAAAGGTATGTTGGAAAAATCAAAGGGAGGTAACTTGACAATTCCCTGTGGTTATCAGTGTACGGCAATTGCATTGGCTGTCATATTGTTTACGGTAGGCAATCATGTGCCAAGTCTGCGAAACTGGTCTGCAAATGTTGTTGATGAAGTGATGATGCGTGGTCACAACTTGTATGAGCAAATACTAACGGAATCTGGCAATCCATCACTACGTCAAAAAATAGTTTTTAACATTAGTGGTCCTATGTAAATGGCTCTTCTGTGACCTTTGACCTTTTCCTCAGGTGAGCACACAGGGCCCTTTGGGCCCTCTTGTTTTTAAATCGACGCCGTTTGTCTTTTTTAAAGACATTTCTTGTTTGTAATAACCGTCATAATTAAGGTGCGAGCGAATCCATAGAACACATGATCAACTTATTGTGGCCTTAACTCTTTAATGTTTTAAAATGAAAGAGTCTCCACTCTGCTATAATATCATAAATTTTGATGGTCTCTAAAAGTGGAACTTAACAATAAAACCAACATTAAATGGGTGGATTCACATCAATACTGATAAAGTAGTTCCTGTGATGATGATCTGTCATTACATGGTAAAATTATATCAGAAACACCCACTCATCAATATTGTGTACATTGCTTTGGACATCTCAATCAACATTAAACTAATCATTGCTCTAATTGCTTTTACAAGCATGTTCAATTTTGTACTTGTGTTAAAATTATGTCAAACTCTTTACAATTCTAAACGCTCTTATGTGCTTACTCAATTTTGTACTTCGGTTGGAACAAAGTGGACAATTTTTTTAGCATATGTATAATGGAACGCTTTTACTCCCTCGTATTCAAACTACATGTGAACTTAACAATGACGTGGTAGGCAGTTTTAACATTATGACGTACAAGACTTTTTCATTTATTGCAATTTTGTTTGAAGTGTAAGCTATCAAATACATTTGATTATGGAAAGTATAATATGGTGATAGGGTGATGAGAAAATGCAGTTATATGACGGTACTTCTGTACGTACGTCTATTGTTGTTGATTTGTATTGTGTTATCATCGCTTTTGTTGATAGCGAAGTGTGTTGCAGAAGTATAACAACTGTGAATTAAGTTATCGTTCATTTGTATATAGCCATACACTTGCAACTTCATTGATATCACATTCAGATGAAAACAGCATCAATTCATGTTGAAAAATAGCAGATTTGATATACACGGTTGCATATATATAATTTATAATTATAGTTACATTAATTATGTTGATCTTCAGATTTTCTGCGATAATTTCTGAACGACTTTTGACAAACTTTTTATGAATGGCATCCATGCTTGTAGGCAAGAAGATTAGTTAAGTTTATAATTGTTTATTTTAGTTCGATTAAGAAACAACGTCTTACAACTTAGATTAATTACTCTGGAGTCCGCTTCCTAATCCACAAATAATTAGCTAATAGAACAAATTTTCTTGCTCCAGGAAACAACAAGGTAGGCTTTTGGATGTGACTTGAACCAACGCGGAGCTGGCTATCCAAAAACTATCCAAATGTCGCAACCACTCGGCCATACCCGCTCCTGGAATAATACAACTATCTGACGCGTGAAAAGAGAACGTAACAAACAACATCGGACTCCATTGAAACGTTAAAGTACTTAAATTTTTAATTTAACTTACAATCAATAAAGTTGAAAAAAAGTTTAGAATAAAGCAAGATATTAGATACGACTTGTATCATGCGCAAACAAAAAACTGCGCAATTACTAGTCTCCAAAAAACCGTAACCAGATTCCCAATGTAAAATTACATTTCAATTTGGTGAATATTTCACCGTTACACTCAATGTCACCTTGGAGATAGTCACGTGACTAATTATTCCACTAATATCTAGCTTGTGTCAATATTGAGAAGTCAACATTGATTCAGTGCGCACCGGGATATGTGATTTACGGCCCGTTTTGTGTGCCCACATAGAAAATTTCGTAATTCTAGTCTCCGGAGATACTATTGATTCTTGATGCCTCACACAGTATTAGTTAGTACTGTTTACTATTTGCAGACAAATTTCAGATAGTCAGTAGCTAAACAAAAACTAACTTTCAATGGTAATTGCTAAATCCATGCGCCAATCCAATGACCACGTGACTTTGTTACATTATTAAGCAATCTGATCAGCCCGAATATTACGTTTCGCAATACATGTAGACGCATTTTACAAAGAATACGGAAAAGCCCGATGTTTGACGATTGGTTTTAGAAACTATGGCGAGGTAAACAGAAATGTTTTCGGGGTTTTGTACTAACAATTTAGTTTAAATTAATCTGAATTGAGATTTCTGTATTTGGAAACAATGTTATCAATACACTATTGAATTTTTAGTCTCTAGAATTAGTATCTTATAGAAACAGATTTTATTTGGTTTAAGATACATGTATATTTATTTCTGAAATGTATAAGATATTAAGAAGAAATGGCGGATTGAAAAAGGTAATTTTGGTTTGCCTGTTTTACGTCTGTTGTGAAAGTATTAGGGAAATGTTGTAAGCATTATTAAGGATGCAGAGTGAAATAGAGACAGAAATGAATTTTTTTTCTAACCAAAAGCAACCCGACGAGTTATGTTCATGTAAAAATAGTCCATATGTTTGAAAACTTCAACATCTATGAATGAGGGATATTTGTCAGTTATCCTTCCTCAATAAAGTCTGAAGCAATTCAATTGGCTAGTAGGTCCTATCTGTTGGAATCCTCGGACTTTATCATTGAAGTCCTATGTAAGGATAAAATATTTTATCAAATATCTTTTTTGTTAATTGAGATATTAACTAGAGTGATGAAATTTAGATAGTTCTTCAATAAAACAATACTTTGCTTATTTTTTAAATAAATTAAATGATTTAAAAAAGGCATTTAGGATTAATTGTGGCAAATTGCCATTGAAAAGTAAACGTAAAGTCCGAGTAATCCAACTGATTGGGCCTGTCTATTTGAAATGTATGCAAAGGCAAATACAGTGTAATAGACTAACATTCTTTATTACTTGCTAATATGCTCTACGGCCAAATAAAAAAATATTCATTGTTTGAGTTAACTTTAGGTGAAAACTAGAGGGTTGGTTTGATATTTATGTGCTGTCTAAGTATTGTCAATAGTATGCGAACCTTCTTAGGTCATGGAGAACCCGGGTCGATAGCGTAGTTGGTATCGCGCCGGTATTTGGAATCTCGTGCCCGAGGGGGTGCAGGTTCGAATCCCACCGGGGAGGTTATACCCTTCCATGAAAATTTGACAATAATATCAACTTTCCTCCATTGATTTTACAATATGGAGAAGTTTCCGACCTTGTGGAAGGGTAGGTGAGTACTGATTATAGACAAGCGTCCAGGAAAGCTAGGTTAGGTGCGCTGGGCGCCGTAAAATTACCTAAAGTGTGTTGACACGGCGTTCAACCTAGTAAAAGAAATAATAAAAATAAGGTCATGGAAAACAATGAAATAGTATGTTGACTACGCAAACATACTTGTACAGCAAGTTCATGTTTGAAGCATTTACATTACTAATTTACTTAATTAAAATTATATTGTTGTGTCGTTATAAATATATTTATAACCTTTCTGGTTCACTTTGATTTTAAGATATTTAATGATATCATGGTTATGAAAAATACCAATTACTTAATGTATACTGAAGGAGCAGTGGCTCAGTGGTGGGTCCCGGGGCACTGCTAATATACTTGAGCAAGAAATTAATCTGCGATTGCTTCACTTCATCTATGTGTCAACGAATACCTGCGAGGATGGTATTTTTCCGTTGTAGCAATATGTCAGCAGCACTTAGCAGAGTAAAAGACTTTTCAAAGAGATTGGTAGATAGATACCAGTAACCCGATGACAAGTGGTAATAAAGCAGTAAAGTCGTAACGTGTATTAAATTAGTGTAAAAAAGATCACGAAGTGCAATTATTTTACTTTTATAATATGTACCATTAAACATCAAATATTTTATTTCTATAATTCCTATTTGTTAAGAAAACTGGACTGGTATAGACCAACAGAATTAACCTGAGCTTGAACTTCCTTATTATAATAATTACACACTTCACTTACTCTAAATCGTGAGTTTATGCGTGTATACGGTTATACACGTGTTTATAACAACCGATGTGACTATAAATCAATTTATTAAAAGTGGCATGATATTGTACTTTTGTAATTTTGGACACATTAGTTTTTGGGGAAACAAGTAAGTCAGCAATATCATGGCAATTTTTTCAAAGTATTTATTCTTATGAAAACAACATTGTTTGTTCAGTACGTGTATTTTGTCGAAAACTTCCGATAAAGCGCGATTTACAAACGAGGACAAAAATAGATCGTAAATACTGAGTTTAATATATTCTTGCATAAAGGTCAAGCTCAGGTTAATTCTGTTGGACTATAATCTAAAGACCATGGGTTAAAGTTTCCATGGTGGCGTCCGTATTGTTATTGGTATCATTATAAAAGTCATGGCAAAGAATATCATCATAAGGTAAAAGGACATTTCCATTGATGTGTTTAATCTTTCCATAAAAGTGATTCTTGATTAGTTTTCTACCTAGTACGAAAACCTTCAAGCTATAAGTATGCTGAATCAATTCATAATACTGAGCATAGAGCGTTCCCCAAACCTACCAATCACACAACACCGAATTGCCAGAAACGGTTGTGAAACCTATGATTGGAAAGCCGTAAAACACACAACGGGTAATTAGAGAAACATTGCTTTTGTAATTAAATAGATTTTCCACCATGATATTGATTACCGGTCTTTCCAGACAAAACTCCAATCTCTAAAGAAAATCTTTGCAGCTGACTGCAACGATCTATTGTTTTAAACAAGCAAACACGCCATGTCTGTACAGGAAAACACTGGTATTCACCTGTCCAATAGTTGTAGTCTGGAGTTTTAACAATAATTGGATGTTTTCTTCATAAATTTCCGTCTGTTTGTCTCTTAGGGGTTTGTCTTTATACACATGCCCCTTGTTTTCGTTCGACAAAAATATGAGCGCTAATTAAATTTTAAATTCGTAGGATGTCTGCAGAAAACAACTTTGACCCGAAATGACGATGAACTGTCTTTATCTGTGACAATTAAGGATTTAATTTTCAAACGCCTTGAACATTACATGTATAATATGTCGCAAAATTTAAGTGTCGCAAAATTTGTTTGGAAGAAACTTCTAAAGGCATTGCAATATCAGAAGTTTTATTGTGTTATGTTTCTTTTCTAAAGAATTGTTAAAATCTGTCTAATGTTACTATCATTGACAGACCTTATATACAGTATTTTAAAGTGCCGAACTTATTATCAAAGTCGAATCGGTAGTTAGTCGGTTTTTATATCCGGGGATTATACATGCTTGTGATCAGTTCAGCATAATATACGTCTACAGCTTATATGTCGCCTTCAGTATCAAGTAGAACAGTTTTCAAGTTCTGACTAGGGTATTTGTTCATAACTAGGTTAAAAGTTTGGCTCAGAGATCTAGGTCTATGATGGGACCATGTGTAGGAAAAGTGATAGCCGCAGTTTGACTGAAAAAATGAAATACGATGTAAAGCTTCATATACTTCATTCTGAATTATTACAGACCCGGGTCGATAGCGCAATTGGTAGCACCTCGGGAGTTATACCTTTCCACGGAAATTTGACAATAATGTCAATTTTCCTCCATTGTTTAGATAATACGGAGAAGTTTCCGGTCTTGTGGAAGGGTAGGTGAGTACTTGTTATAGACAAGGGTACAGGAAAGCTAGGTTAGGTGCGCTGGACGCCGTAAAATGACTTAAATTGTGTTGACACGGCGTTAACCCCAATAAGAAAAAGATTATTTCAAGTTTAATGCTTATGTTCCGTCTCAGTATATCTACAGTAACGAGCTTGCGACCTTATTTATCGTACGATTATACCATAATCGTCCGACATTTTGCGCCCCCGCAGATATTCTAGTATCATCGCGTGCAGGGCCTAGTAGAGTTGGAGACATGTATTTAACATAAATATCATTCAATGACAGTCTATAGATTCATCTTTGAAATAGTACTTCACTTGACTTCTTTCAATTTGAAAATGCAATCTTAGTAAATTGAAGACCAGTGATTTAACGATGGTCGTAACTCACTACTGAAATTTAACGATCGTTAAAGACAGTGAGACGAATTTGCCCTTCATTAGCAATTGAAATTTAAACCAAGTATCCAAAATTAAAATTGATTTTTCCAAATTGAGATGCTTGAAATTAGAAAACTTAGGATGGTTACAGTTTAAATATCATTTAGAAGTGGCATGTCATATATAAGTGTATCCTAATTTAAAATTGTCTTTTAAAACACTAGATCTCCAACCTGAACATTCATATGACATTTGAGATTATATCCATTTTAAAATATCTCTAGTTATAAATGATATATTTTAAAACAGTTATATACAATTACTGTCAACTTCAAAATGAATATTAATAGATTTAACATTTGTCATAACATACAGTCGGTTAAATCCCGCTCAAAGTCGGTGAAAAGATGCGTTCAGAAAACTCAGTCAATAAGGGACTTTAGTCAGTCATTTCCCCTTGTATACTCTTCAAATATGTAGGTCCATTTAGTTGGATTACTCGGATTTTACCCTTACTTTTCATCGCCAATTGGCCAAAGTTAATCTTAAATAACTTTTTGTAAATCATTTTATTTGTTTGAAATTCAAGCTAAGTATCTTTTTAGGGTAAAGAACTATCTATATTTTTATCACTTCTGTAAATATCTTCATTAACAAGAAAGATATTAGATGAAATATTTCGTTATCCTTACATAGAAATTCAATGATAAAACCCGAGGATTCCAAATGTAAAGATCTACTTACCGATTGGATTTCTTCAGATTTTATCAGAGAAAGATAACTGACTAAATTTCCTAATTCCGCTCATAGTCAGTAAAAAGATGCGTTAAGAAAACACGGTCAATTCCGCTCATAGTCAGTGAAGCGATGCGTTCAGAAAACTAGGTCAATTCCACTCATAGTCGGTGAAAAGATGCGTTCAAAAAGCTCAGTCAATTCCGCTTGCAGTCGGTGAAGAGATGCGTTCAGAAAATTTGGTCAATTCCGCCCATAGCCAGTGTTGGTATGTGTTCAGAAAACTTGGTCAACTTTGCTCATAGCCGGTGAAGCGATGTAACTGCAATCATCTATTATATATTGTACTAGGTAAGGTCATGGAACGGTCCATTGAAAAATTCCGTCCATAATACTAGTTCATTTATTTTCTAAATCACAATAAAAACTAACTGAATGTTGATAGTATGGCCCAAATTCTCTCAACTTTTAATATTATATATGTTAAGCATTTGAGAATGAAGTTCAAGAATAAACTCAGAACTGATAATGCATACAGCTCGTAATTTTACCGTAACCAAAAGTTTAATGTAACATAATTTGAATCATACATTTAAAACTGCTTAATGCTGACTGTGTTATTTGCTAAGTTTTCTCTTTGATTTTTCATAGGTAAATATTAATTAGTTTTTCTTAAAAATTCAGGCGCGTAGGAAGGTTCTAAATATTGGGGCCGCGGATGGGGTGGGTACGGGAGGGGTGTCCCCTTCCACCGGTCGAAATGTTTCGTGAATGTAAGCCTCTAAAACTCGATTTCCAGCACTTTCAGTACCTCCTGTTTAAGAAAAAATCTTTGAATTATAACGTGTATTATACCTTAAAATTGACCAATTGACCTAGTTTTGCATTTTTCAAGATATACGCTTCAAATTTTTCACACCAGTGGTGGCAATATACGAACAGGCGATGACCCCTATAATGCCCTAATTATGACACGTTGTCATGGATATTAAACATCGGTAGACTGGTTTCGATATGTGTCCTGAAATTAACTCGCGGCCTCATTGCCGCTGCTTGCCATAATATTGGGGCCGCGGGCGCGGCCCCTGTGGCCCCAGCTCCTATTCGCCTGAAATTACGATTGATTTCAAAATGTCTATAATCCAATGTGCACACTCCAGTTTTCATTATTTGTATCAACCAAAGTCTTAATTGAAGAAATACACGCAAGACGAAATGATATGAAAATTATCTGCATTTTGCTTCGACAAAATTTAGTGAGTGCTGTCACGAAAACAGCTAGTTAATTCATCATGCATCAAAACAAATAAAATTAACCCTTTACATAAGTTTAACCAATACATATAGTCCCAGGGGAAATCTATATTGTGTATTTATTTAATCTTAAGATCAAGAAATTAAGGGAATAGGTTTCTTATTATCTTAACATTTGATTCCAGTAATACCTGTTGAGAGAATTGTGGGTCTTTAGAGATAAGACAAAGGTCAAGGTTACTATTTACATGACATTGTAACTGAAGATTGTTAGTTTGTTTGTTGTTGGGTTTAACGCCGTAGCAACACATTGTATAGTTCATATAACGGCGGTCAGTCAACCTACTCACTCCTTCTTGAAAGACTAAGTCTCTGGATTTAGCTGTTAACCAATAACTAGGCGCATACCTTTCGTCAGTGACTGACAACTTCCCTACATAATTAAAAATGATTGGTAGGAGGAAGAATGACCGTAGAAATAATTCCATGACCAAGCTCCATGAAAGCATGCCCCGCCCGGGAATTCAACCTTGCTACCAACTGAGCTAGCCGGGCGGCTAAACTGAAGATTGATGACTTGAAATACATGAGTACGTGTATGTGCATACATGTGTTTATAAATATGTACGAGTGTATCCCATTCGGAACACCTCGACCTTTCATGAATGCTTTATTTGTATACTTTTTAATCCTATGACTTATATACACTCCTATTTTCAGCATTTGTCTTGTAGTTATTTATATGTTCCAAACATTTGTGTTATTTGCGCGCTTCATGACCAATAAGTGTCGATGCGCCTTAGAACGACATGAAATAAATTAATGAAGATATGAATAGTTGTGTGTGTACGAAGTATAACTAGTACTACTGGTTCGGCTTCGTGGTCATTAAGTCATTAAGATCACATTATCAAAGACAAAATAGCAACGGGTGAGATATAACAATTTAAATGATGCTTAATTTCTCCGCCATATTCTCGCGCAAACGTTCTCATATAGGCTTTGAGGGCAATGGTTGGCTGATCTATAACAGCACCTTGATGTATCTAACCGTTGTTGTAGTTTGTTTACTACCTTGAGACAATCTAGCGTGACAAGATTTGCGCGCGCATTTTAGTTTCTTTGAAAATAATGTTCCTACGTTTAGTGATTATGTTTAAAAACAAATATGAAGAATACAAGAGCAGTGGAACAGAACTACTTTAAGTCACATAAAACATGATAATAAACATTGTCTATTTTAAGACAAATTGCATTGTTTACAGTCTCCTGTGAATGACTTCGACATCAATGGAATGACACCAATGTATCAAAAATAAGGCACACATTTACAACTCGATTTTTAAGTCATTTTAACTTGGGTTCTGTGACGTTTATCAATATGTTTCAGTTATATACCTACCTAACTAACATTACTAAACATTTACCGGTAATTGCTTACCCCTTTCGGAACACCTCGTCCTTTCATGAATGAATAATCTCGGAAGGATTCGTGGGGGTCTACCCTGGCAGCTTGGGCTTTTACTACCTACGCGAGGCGAAGCACATGCGAAGCACGTAACGGTTATGCGAAATAGTTCTTGTAGTATACACACAGATCTTTGTCAAAACATATTTCTATGTTATTTATTAAACCAAATATTGCTCAGCGATATCATTGAACTGTGTTATTTCAAATATACGGACTAAAATGAAACAACACTAATCGTCTAAACGATCGTGTATTTGTACTTTAACACCGTTAGTTCCAAAATGGCGTCTAGATATGTCCGAGGTTATTCGTAGCGAATGGCCGAGGGGTTCCGAATGTTTAATTCACCACCAGCAACTAATGTGTCGCTGGTCTTTCCATGGCAGAAACCCCTTAGGTTTTAGGTTCTTGGTTCAGTTATTTGTTTGCGACGTCCTTATTATGACACAAGTTTAAAACTCTAAACACATTTCCCTCTTTGCCCATTGGCTGCATGAAAGATTTTGTGTTTTTGTTGTTGCTGCTTGTTTGCTTATACCTTTTTACCCTTAAATTAACTTTTTATAGCGGAAAAGTACTAATTTTCCATGAAAAAGGGTTTATTTATTATACAAGTTATATACATGTGTAGGTTAGCCTTAATTCAAAAGCAAACAACAGCCAGCCCACTCATTCATGTCTGAAAATAGATTTAGTAGACCGACCACGTTGTTTGTTACCTATTTAGTTTGTGTTGATAATAAAGATGATGTCCATAGAGGTTTGTACTGACATATTAGTGTATAATGGTGTTTTTATTTCTCCCCATTCTAGCTGTCTCTGCATTACTTGATGGTAATGGGTGATTTACAGCTTAGACACCTATGTTCTTAGATAGCTCTATATCACTTTGGTCTATGTAACTTACTTGAACTAATTTCGTTTTATTGTATTTGTAACATCTAAGCTTATGTGTTCTTTTTTGGTTTAACGCCGTAGCACAACATTGTATAGTTTATATCAGGATGGTCAGTCAACCTACTCACTGTTCATAGAAAGGAAAGGCTAAATCGCTGAATTTAGCTTTTAACCAACTACTAGGCGCATACCTTCGTCAGTGACTGACAACTGCCCTACATGATTAAGAATCAGTGGTAGGAGGCAGAATGGCCATAGAAATAATTGTTTATCTTTGAATGGTAAACGTTTACTTAAATTAAATTACTTAATAATTAGTGCATGTTTACTACGGACAATATTACCGAAACAAATAAAAACATCAATCTTGAAACCTGTAAAATTCAATCTATTATCGGTCTCATGAATATGCCAGTACAGTAAAGTTTCGCTATAAAGACCACCTAAGTTACCACAAAATCGTGCGATTCTGAACGATTCAAGTCAAAAATGATTATTTTGATAAGACTAAGGTCCCTAACATTTGTAACATGTAAATATACTAGGAAGAAAAAGAAACGCCGGGTACATAAAATATGCAACACATGTCCGGCCGTGTTTCGCAAAACAAGAAGGGTCATCGTTAAAAGGGGGTATTTTTTCACATAATCAGCATCGGAAATCGATTGAAACTTCAACAGCTGGTTCCATACAGATGACATTTCGTACAAAAATAAATATAATAATCCAATAATACAATTTATCCCTTAAAACAATCATTATAGGTTACCCGGCGTTTCTTTTTCGTCCTAGTATATGTATATGTCTTGTTTTCTTTTGGGCTTATAAGCCTAAGAAATTATATGTAATAAACCATAACCTATCATAGGCAGCAGGCTCGGTTCCGAAACAAAAACTCTATACATAAATTTGCATATAGCACTATATATACAATGCCCAACTAAAGTTTTGAGACAACGGGAGTTTTTTTCTAAATTTCATGATTGTTTTCGGTAGAACCATTATTATTAATATATTAGTATGGTTGATGATTTAATAAAAACAAATTTCTCCAAAGATCACATTTATACGATTCAACATCTAATATCCCAAAGCCTCCAAAACCAAATTCAATGTAATTCCTTTCTAAATCACAGATTTTAAGCTACATGTACTTTGGAAGCTTCAACTACAAATAGTATCATAACAAAAAATAAGCAAAAATAAAATGCGTTTTAAAATAAATGGTAATCAATTGTTTTCATAAAACCTATGTAGAAGGTTTACATACTGAAATGTCTCCAAACTTTTGGTGGGTACTTTTCGTCTCGTTGCCGTGCCGTCTGCCTATGGTCCATATTAAGATTATTCTAATATTAAAGGTACTCATTCACAGATTTCAACTTAAATATCAATTTTCTAAAACTATCAAAATTGTATGGAAATATTTTTGGAAGCAGCAAAGTAGTGTTCTGATAATGACAATTTTTGTGCAAATTGACATACAAGTACAAATGATGGTATTTCATGTAGTAAATATCTACCCCGTATGTCACGGTATAGACACTTTTAGTGCATTTTTGTGACTTTTATTTTATATTTCTTATAACATTTAGGTCTGTTTGTCTTAAAATAATAAGAATTTATTCTTTGACACAATGGTGTTTTGAAAATATAGAAAATTTTAACCAAATCTGTGAACTAGTACCTTTAAGAATGTTTTGATGGGTCATTATAGCGAAGCTTTAGTGTAATTATTTGTTTACGCCGTAGAACTATCACTTGTACAGTTTCCTATTTCATTTTCTTTTTAAAAGAACAAAGAAGATTAATTTCCGACCCTGTGATAACAAATTTGAAGAGAGGATTTCAATACCCTAATCTTATTATCATGATTTTTGAAATATCTCGTTTTCTTGGTTAGCTTTTTAAACAACCTCCCCTGTGTATTAACATGACTCTATTTACAAAATAAATTGATCAGAATGGAACAGAAAGTTATGACTTCACAGCTGTCTATAAAGTACGGCACGAGACTGATAGTTCATGACGTCATTGAGGGGCGGAGCTTAAGTCAATGTGAGACAGATATGGTAACAAAGTAACCAATTTAGCATCGTTAACGAGTTATCTTGTATGCTGCAATTATTTGAGAGGTAAAATATGGGTTTCTGCAGACAGCATCGAAACATGAACACGTCTGTTATAGACTTTGAAAGTTATTTTGTGAAAACGTATTTTGCAATGAAATTATTTATTGTACGAGGGAAAGAAGATTTAATTGAAACTTTCAAATGTGTCCCCCAAATGTAAATTATGGTCTTGTAAAAGAATGAATATGAATAATGAATGTGTTACCAAGTATTTGTAAATATGTGTAGTTATTGCAAGTAAGAATGTATATATGTAAGGTTATGTACAGTGATATATGCCGCTTTTGAACATTAGTTCATTCATATTCACGGTGGCAATACCACGTGACTATGACACCACAAAACCTACGGTTTGATGAAAAAAAACCAATGAAAAAATCAGCCTTGACAAAAAGTTTTAAAGAGCTGTAGGTTTTTAATTTCAATGATACATACACAAGGGTAAGCAAAAAAGTGTATATACTATTTGCTGCGCATCACTTCTTTAACAACGTCCCGTCGGGGAATCAATCTCACGACTCCTGGATTAGTTCTTTTATTATAGTTTACAACACAAATCTCTTGATTTGTCGTTGAATACATACAAATGAAATCACGGGTTTGATAAGCGCATTAACATTTAAGCAAATATCTATCTAACAAGCATTGTTCATGAAATATCGATTCTTACACGAGAAAATATACTGTATAATCACTTAAAAAGATAAGCCTTACATTGCGGGCTGTTACAAAATTTTCACAAGTTGTGAAAATTGCGTACGCGTTTTTCACACGTTGTGAAAAACACGGGTTGTGAAAAATGAGGTTCAACACACCTTTCTTGGAAAGGCTAAATCTCTGGCTTTAGCTGTTATCCAGTAACTAGGTACATACTTTCGTCAGTGATTGTCACTTGCCCTACATGGTTTAAAATCAGTGGTAGGAAGGAGAATGGCCGTAGAAATAATTTTATAATCAAGCTCCACGTAAGTATGCCCCGCCCAGGAATCGAATCTACAACTCTTCTATCGGTACATTCATTCACTACCAACTAAGTTAGCATTGTGGCTATATAATGAAATAGACACGTAGGTTTATTGGTTATTATGATATTGAAAGTAAGTGACATTCAGGTGACCAAGAAAAACTGTTCGAGAGAATCATAAATCCAGTATAGTAACGTGTGTTTACATTTTAAATTCGAGGTGTTTGTCCTAAAATACATATTTTCTACGGCCATTCTCACACCTTTCACAAGTTGTGAAAATTGCGTACGCGTTTTTCACAAATGAGCAATGTGAAAATTACGTTAGACATTTTTTCGATTTTTAGTCCTAACGCAATTTTCACAACATTGGTCAATATCATAGTATATTTTCAAGTATATAATAAACAAAATTAATGTTTCATTTTTTTCAAATATTTTATTTAAATGGTTTACATCGCAACATGAGTGCAAGATGTCCCAACTACCCTAAGGTGTTCAACAAGCCAGTATTGTACCTTATTTTACTACCTTTACGTACAAGCAACCACTTTAGAACATAGAGAAGCCACCTTAAGGTACATAGTAAGCACATACATCCCATGGTACTGTTATAATGTCCGTATTCACAAGGTTTGTATCAGCTGCCCAAGCACAGCACGAATATCCATGGTAACATTTATGTCCATAGCAAATTCTGTCGAGCCTTGGTCGTTTAAGTGGAGGAGAGGGATTCAAACTAGCGACTCCTTGGGGGACGAAGCATGAAGCACACAACCCATTGTACGCCCTGACACTAATATTCATTTATTATGCATCGATGGCAACATGAAAATTCTACAGTATTTCATATTTTGTTGAGATATACATGTACCTGTGGTAAAAAAGCTTAATGTTGGGAAGATGCATGCATATTAAACTTAAATAAATATGATTACAGCATAGATAATTGATATATAAAAGTAAAGGTCATTGTATCTTTATTATGCAAACATTTGATATTAGTGAGTTATATCTTGTGAATTGTAACACAGTGGTCAATTTCAGAGGTACAGATTTCATTGTCAGATTTTTTATTTTCGCTTAATACTGGAATTTATATTTTGCATGGATAGTAACAAAAATGCTGTGAAAGTGTGCCGATAAAACCTCGAGGCGGTCAATATATTCCATTATTGCATATGTTACTATAAATAGTAACAAAATCGACGAGAAACTGCGCCAATATAGTCTCAATGTAGGCAATACATTCCAGTATTGAGCAAGTGTGCCAAAATATCGATATTTGGCTCATTCCTAGTGTGCCAAAAATCGATATTGAGGCAACTTCTGGTCAATACGCACCTGCAGTTTAACAACGACAGACTTTCCGCACGTTAAATTCGTACGTAATTTGCAACAAGAAGCTATTCAATTTTACGACGTGTGTTGTTTCATATAAAAAATGAATGAGATAATCAACAACCAGAATTACGTTTTATAACAAGCGTTCATTAGATTTCAACGTTTCGGCGTTGAAAAAACAAAACATGTGACGTAAAGTCAACGTGCAAAATTGCGCGTTACGCCGAGAAAAAGCTAGTGTAGATCTACTTTTGTTGTAGAAAAATCGTCATTACATGCATTGATCAACATATGCAATAAAAAGGTTATGAAACAGGGCAAGTGTGCCTTAAGTCGATATCGGCACTCTTTCCTCGGCATTAGCCATCGGGCCAATACCTAAGCAAGTGTGCCGATATCTTCCTTAAGGCACACTTGCCCTGTTTAATAACCTCTACGTATTGAGCAAGTGTGCCAAAATATCGATATTTGGCTCACTTCCTAGTGTGCCAAAAATTGATATTGAGGCAACTTCCGGTCATTACGCACCTGCAGTTATACAACCGCAGACTTTCCGCACGTGAAATTCTCAACAAGAAGCTATTCAATTCTACGACGTTTGTTCTTTTTTCATATTGAAAATTAATGAGATAATCAACAACCAGACTTACGTTTTATAACAAGCATTCATTAGATTCCAACGTTTCGGCTTTGGAAAAACAAACAATACATGTGACGTAACGTCAACGTGCAAAATAGCGCGTTACGTCGAGAAAAATTTGTATTTTTGTTGTAGAAAAATCATCATTACATGCATTGGTCAACATATGCAATAAAAAGGTTATGAAACAAGGCAAGTGTGCCTTAAGTCGATATCGGCACACTTTCCTCGGCAATAGCTCTCGGGCTAAAGCCCTCGCGCCAATACCTAAGCAAGTGTGCCGATATCTTCCTTAAGGCACGATTGCCCTGTTAAATAACCTCTACATATTTAACGATCTGTACAAAACGATATTTTGAACGTATAAAAGATAGAATAATAATCACATTTATGTTGTAACGAGCGCTTATGGCGCTCATTACTATTATTATTGTAAAAATGACGTCATTGGGGTCTACAACAAAACATTGACCACATCTAGAGTATCATTCGGAACAACCTCGTCGATCATCTACGAAGATGTACCTCGGAAATCAGACGTAGTAGAAATACAACCAGGTTATAAGGTCCGGCGATTAACTCCCTGGCAAGTAGTACTATTATTGTTTATACATCGACGTGTAAAATCAATATTATCTAAAAAAATTGTATGCTACAGGTCGTCCACGTAAACATTGCGTATATGTGTATGGCCAGTTTAATTACACACCAATAATTAGGGGTGAATTATTTATACAATTTTATAGTTTGGTTTGTTTACACTTGTTTTAATACACATGTTTATAAAACATTTACAAAGAAGATATACAATACATTTTTTCATGTATTTAAAATAAACATTGAATATCAAAGTGGTGTGTTTAAATCAGCAAAATGCTGTTCATGCATCAACGTATTCACCTATATAGTAGAAAAGTCCATTATTTAAAGTAAAATAACACGCATGACCTAGAATACGACCTGTTGTTTACTAATTAGCTAAAAAACAACATTCAGAAGTCATAGAAAAAGGCCCTAGACTGTTTCTATATACATAGAAACACGTCCATTTGTCATTTGCATGTCAGCATTTAATAATAACCTTGTTACACGTTTATCTCATCATCACATCAGAACAACGTCTCACACGTCGTATTTCTGAGCTGTTCAGAGTACATTACTACAGAAACTAACTTCGTAGATCTACTTTTTCACCTTATGATATTCGAGATTTATCTGCATAGAAGATCGCCGAGGTAAGTCCGATGGTAAAGTTATAACTTCCTTGATCGACCTCTCTCAAAATACCAATATTTTTCCGACAAAACTATTTTAATGGTTTCATATTGTTTGCATATTTTAAATATGAGAAGCTATGCATTAAACTGACGTGACCCGGGTTCGTAGAAATTCATTTTATGTATTTTTGAATATATTTTTGTTTATCATAATACTGCATTTTGACCATGGCACTCTTCCTGTCTTCGATTATAGGAGGTTGGATTTAAAACATTATGAATTTTTCGAAGGGGTAATAAGTACAGAATTGTATGAAATGGACATAGCAAATTAATCCATTTTAAAGTGTTCATGTATTCATTAATATTTTTTTCAAGATGAAAGAAATATTAAATCGTTTTCAATATAGTTATTTCATTAAATATAGGGTGGCGAGACAGGAAAGAGCGCCATGATCGTGCGACCACATACACGACTCATGCAGGTTGTTTCGTCATCTCACGATGACGAACGCAGAAAACAAAGCGTTTGACCAAGTACTAGCAAAACATCAACAGCTATGGTAACCATGCCAAATTTCCCTTCTCTAAGAAAAAGGAATGACTTGGTGTTTGGGAACGACCAGGGCCAGTAAAATGCTTCGCCAAAAAACGCTTGACAAAGTGAACAGGCAAAACTGTTCTGTTTCTTACAAGAACGTCTATGGGTCTATATACAAAATGTTAATTACAAGGTTTTCAGTTAAATATAGCGCTGTGCATTATTAATTAGTATGTCAAATAAATCGTACATGGGATTATTTTACTTGAAATTTCATAACTATCATTAATACGTTTTTTACCAATCACAATTTAATTGCTTTTTTTAATTTGATAGTGCAGTTTATTTGTATTTGATAACAACTCACTAAATTTAGAATTCATCTTTCAAAATTATCTTCCCCATATTTAATGTCCTTTTTACAGTATTTAACGATTGTTACATGCTCTGTTTCTTAGGACCCAAATAGCTCAGTCGGCTAAAGGGAAGGAACGGAAATAAGCATATGACATGAAAAGTTCAAGAGGTCGCTGGTTCGAAACCTAGCAAATGCATAAATTTTTATTTTTATATTTTATTTTTTAATATATATCTATATTTTATATTATACATATTTACGTAGTAAGAGGTAGCATTGACATATTGAGATATATAATCTTATGGATATTTTAAAATGAATAGTGTTATGTTTACGTTTATTATGGTTACTTGAAGCTGTACATGTATTAGACCGTACATTACTTTATAACGAAATTTTTATGGAGATATAACTTAAAACCATCAATACTTGGATTTTACCAATAGCTGAACGATGCCTAATTTTATGCTGTAGTAGGCGGAATAAAGATCGTAGAAAATTTTAGTTCATAAAACATGAAAGGTACATAATTACATTAAAGTATATCATATAAAAGGTAGGTTGCTCTCAAGACTGTAGTAACTCGCTCTTTAATCCAAAGCTCTTACTTCAGTCTTGCGGGCAACTCAGGAAATAAACCTACAATCATACTGATAAAAAGGACATTTTTTATATAAACGTAAGATATCTTTATAACATTGTAGATCTACATTATAAATATAATGATAAAACAATAATGATAAAAAGTCATTCTTTTTCATTTAATATATTCCTTATTTCCACAGAATATAATTCAACCTATTTTCTCACAATTCGTAGGAACTCAGGTAAAACAATATTAGTTGAGCAGCCAAAACTGCATTGTTTGGACAGTGAACAACAATGGATAACAAGTCATGTCTCTGAAATAGACAAGCGCCCCTAAATAGCTAGCCCAAGCCTTTCTACGGCTATTCTCCCTCCTACCAATGATTTTTTATCATGTAGGGCAGTTGTCAGTTTCTGACGATGTGTGTACTTAGTAGTTGGTTAAAAGCTAAATCCAGAGATTTAACCTTTCCAGGAGGAGTGAGTAGGTTGACTGACCGTCGTCATATGACCTATACAATGTGTTGCCACGGCGTTAAAACCAACAAACAATCAAACAAACAAGCATGATATATTAAAAAGTATTATTATAAACTATAATAAGATGTTGGTTTCTGTTAGAACATGGAACCGTGAATACGAAATAAAATACAATACCACATGTTAACCGAACAGAGGAACTGAAAACGACCGATAATATTTGAAATTTTTGACTAAGTTATCATTTAGAACAACCTCGGCGATCATCTACGAAGATATACCTCGGAAATCAGACGTTGTAGAAATACTACCAGTCTATACGGTCCGACGATTAACTCCCTGGCAAGTTGTTTATACATCGACGTGTAAAATCAATATTATTAAAAAATGTGTACGCTAGATTACTAATTAGCTATACAAACAACATTCAGAAGTCATAGCAAATGGCCCTGGACTGTCTCTATATACATAGAAACACGTCCATTTGTCATTTGCATGTCAGCATTTAATAATAACCTTGTTACACGTTTATCTCATCATCACATCAGAACAACTTCTCACACGTCGTATTTCTGTGCAGTTCAGACTACATTACTACAGAAACTAACTTCGTAGATCTACTTTTTCACCTTATGATATCCGAGATTTATCTGCATAGAAGATCGCCGAGGTAAGTCCGATGGTAAAGTTATAACTTCCTCGATCGACCTCTCTCAAAATGCCAATATTTTTCCGGCAAAACTATTTTAATGGTTTCATATTGTTAGCATATTTTAAATATGAGAAGCAATGCATTAAACTGACGTGACCCGGGTTCGTAGAAATTCATTTTATGTATTTTTGAATATATTTTTGTTTATCATAATACTGCATTTTGACCATGGCACTCTTCTTGTCTTCGATTATAGGAGGTTGGATTTAAAACATTATGAATTTTTCGAAAGGGTAATAAGTACAGAATTGTATGAAATGGACATAGCAAATTAATCCATTTTAAAGTGTACATGTATTCATTAATATTTTTTTCAAGATGAAAGAAATATTAAATCGTTTTCAATATAGTTATTTCATTAAATATAGGCTGGCGAGACAGGATAGAGCGCCATGATCGTGCGACCACATACACGACTCATGCAGGTTGTTTCGTCATCTCACGATGACGAACGCAGAAAACAAAGTGTTTGACCAAGTACTAGCAAAACACCAACAGCTCTGGTAACCATGCCAAATTTCCCTTCTCTAAGAAAAAGGAATGACTTGGTGTTTGGGAACGACCAGGGCCAGTAAAATGCTTCGCCAAAAAACGCTTGACAAAGTGAACAGGCAAAACTGTTCTGTTTCTTACAAGAACGTCTATGGGTCTATATACAAAATGTTAATTACAAGGTTTTCAGTTAAATATAGCGCTGTGCATTATTAATTAGTATGTCAAATAAATCGTACATGGGATTATTTTACTTGAAATTTCATAACTATCATTAATACGTTTTTTACCAATCACAATTTAATTGCTTTTTTTAATTTGATAGTGCAGTTTATTTGTATTTGATAACAACTCACTAAATTTAGGATTCATCTTTCAAAATTATCTTCCCCATATTTAATGTCCTTTTTACAGTATTTAACGATTGTTACATGCTCTGTTTCTTAGGACCCAAATAGCTCAGTCGGCTAAAGGGAAGGAACGAAAATAAGCATATGACATGAAAAGTTCAAGAGGTCGCTGGTTCGAAACCTAGCAAATGCATAAATTTTTATTTTTATATTTTATTTTTTAATATATATCTATATTTTATATTATACATATTTACGTAGTAAGAGGTAGCATTGACATATTGAGATATATAATCTTATGGATATTTTAAAATGAATAGTGTTATGTTTACGTTTATTATGGTTACTTTAAGCTGTACATGTATTAGACCGTACATTACTTTATAACGAAATTTTTATGGAGATATAACTTAAAACCATCAATACTTGGATTTTACCAATAGCTGAACGATGCCTAATTTTATGCTGTAGTAGGCGGAATAAAGATCGTAGAAAATTTTAGTTCATAAAACATGAAAGGTACATAATTACATTAAAGTATATCATATAAAAGGTGGGTTGCTCTCAAGACTGTAGTAACTCGCTCTTTAATCCAAGGCTCTTACTTCAGTCTTGCGGGCAACTCAGGAAATAAACCTACAATCATACTGATAAAGAGGACATTTTTTTATATAAACGTAAGATATCTTTATAACATTGTAGATCTACATTATAAATATAATGATAAAACAATAATGATAAAAAGTCATTCTTTTTCATTTAATATATTCCTTATTTCCACAGAATATAATTCAACCTATTTTCTCACTATTCGTAGAAACTCAGGTAAAACAATATTAGTTGAGCAGCCAAAACTGCATTGTTTGGACAGTGAACAACAATGGATAACAAGTCATGTCTCTGAAATAGACAAGCGCCCTAAATAGCTCGCCCAAGCCTTTCTACGGCTATTCTCCCTCCTACCAATGATTTTTATTATGAAGGGCAGTTGTCAGTTTCTGACGATGTGTGTACTTAGTGGTTGGTTAAAAGCTAAATCCAGAGATTTAACCTTTCCAGGAGGAGTGAGTAGGTTGACTGACCGTCGTCATATGACCTATACAATGTTTTGCCACGGCGTTAAAACCAACAAACAATCAAACAAACAAGCATGATATATTAAAAAGTATTATTATAAACTATAATAAGATGTTGGTTTCTGTTAGAACATGGAACCGTGAATACGAAATAAAATACAATACCACATGTTAACCGAACAGAGGAACTGAAAACGACCGATAATATTTGAAATTTTTGACTAAGTTATCATTTGGAACAACCTCGGCGATCATCTACGAAGATATACCTCGGAAATCAGACGTTGTAGAAATACTACCAGTCTATAAGGTCCGACGATTAACTCCCTGGCAAGTTGTTTATACATCGACGTGTAAAATCAATATTATTAAAAAATGTGTATGCTAGATTACTAATTAGCTATACAAACAACATTCAGAAGTCATAGCAAATGGCCCTGGACTGTCTCTATATACATAGAAACACGTCCATTTGTCATTTGCATGTCAGCATTTAATAATAACCTTGTTACACGTTTATCTCATCATCACATCAGAACAACTTCTCACACGTCGTATTTATGTGCAGTTCAGACTACATTACTACAGAAACTAACTTCGTAGATCTACTTTTTCACCTTATGATATCCGAGATTTATCTGCATAGAAGATCGCCGAGGTAAGTCCGATGGTAAAGTTATAACTTCCTCGATCGACCTCTCTCAAATGCCAATATTTTTCCGACAAAACTATTTTAATGGTTTCATATTGTTTGCATATTTTTAATATGAGAAGCAATGCATTAAACTGACGTGACCCGGGTTCGTAGAAATTCATTTTATGTATTTTTGAATATATTTTTGTTTATCATAATACTGCATTTTGACCATGGCACTCTTCCTGTCTTCGATTATAGGAGGTTGGATTTAAAACATTATGAATTTTTCGAAAGGGTAATAAGTACAGAATTGTATGAAATGGACATAGCAAATTAATCCATTTTAAAGTGTACATGTATTCATTAATATTTTTTTCAAGATGAAAGAAATATTAAATCGTTTTCAATATAGTTATTTCATTAAATATAGGGTGGCGAGACAGGATAGAGCGCCATGATCGTGCGACCACATACACGACTCATGCAGGTTGTTTCGTCATCTCACGATGACGAACGCAGAAAACAAAGCGTTTGACCAAGTACTAGCAAAACATCAACAGCTCAGGTAACCATGCCAAATTTCCCTTCTCTAAGAAAAAGGAATGACTTGGTGTTTGGGAACGACCAGGGCCAGTAAAATGCTTCGCCAAAAAACGCTTGACAAAGTGAACAGGCAAAACTGTTCTGTTTCTTACAAGAACGTCTATGGGTCTATATACAAAATGTTAATTACAAGGTTTTCAGTTAAATATAGCGCTGTGCATAATTAATTAGTATGTCAAATAAATCGTACATGGGATTATTTTACTTGAAATTTCATAACTATCATTAATACGTTTTTTACCAATCACAATTTAATTGCTTTTTTTAATTTGATCGTGCAGTTTATTTGTATTTGATAACAACTCACTAAATTTAGGATTCATCTTTCAAAATTATCTTCCCCATATTTAATGTCCTTTTTACAGTATTTAACGATTGTTACATGCTCTGTTTCTTAGGACCCAAATAGCTCAGTCGGCTAAAGGGAAGGAACGGAAATAAGCATATGACATGAAAAGTTCAAGAGGTCGCTGGTTCGAAACCTAGCAAATGCATAAATTTTTATTTTTATATTTTATTTTTTAAAATATATCTATATTTTATATTATACATATTTACGTATTACGAGGTAGCATTGACATATTGAGATTGATAATTTTATGAATATTTCAAAATTAAGCTGTACATGTATTAGACCGTACATTACTTTATAAAGAAATTTTTATGGAGATATAACTTTAACCCATCAATACTTGGATTCTACCAATGGCTGAATGAAGCCTAATTTTATGTTGTAGTAGGCGGAATAAAGATCGTAGAATAGTTTAGTTAATAAAACATGAAAGGTACATAATTACATTAAAGTATATCATATAAAAGGAGGGTTGCTCTCAAGACTGTAGTAACTCGCTCTTTAATCCAAATATCTTACTTCAGTCTTGCGCGCAACTCTGGAAATAAATAGATTATATGTTCTGTATTGTTGTTATGATCATAATTTTGTATAAATTAGTTTCACAAGTTTTGTTTTGTTATAAATTTGAAACACATTCAGGTGTGTCAAATATGTAAATCTTCACGGACCCAACAACTTTCATCAATTTTCATCATACATGTATAAGCCTGGAAAACGTTCAGTTAGTCTGTTTATGTAGTAAAAGTATTGTGATAATGTGAAATGCATTCAAATTAATTCAGTGATCACGTAAATTGTTATTATTTCAATTCATGTTCCGTAACAAGCTCACTATGCTCCGTAACGAAATGAATTTTCATTCTTAATGAAAGAGACATCAACATTTTTCTTTCCACTTAAATAAATGAGTCAATGGAAGTAAGATTAATTGTAAAATTGAAAATCTGAAAGTCATCCATCACAAATTTTTCAGATTGCACTAAAATATGTTTTTCTTACACACATACCGTAACTGTTAGTGCTAAGGCCTAATTTTGCTTTTAACATGCTCAAGCGATCAAAAGAGGAATATCGAAAACAAAAACAGTTTGTTTCTTCCATAAATTATATCACATAGCATGTGAAATACTTGTTACGCAAAATAGCCGTTACGGAGCACAAGGGTTTCGTAAGAGTTACCCTCAATAAATATAGAAGTAACAATAAATGTGCGCGTAACTTGCACTTGATCACACCAATGTACAGTGGCAAACAACAATTCGATGTAAAAACACCTATATTGTCGCTAGCAACTGCCCTATGCTCGTTATGGAAGCATTGTTGAACCTCATTTTTCACAACCCGTGTTTTTCACAACTTGTGAAACTTGCTAAAGCCCTCGGGCCAATACCTAAGCAAGTGTGCCGATATCTTCCTTAAGTCACACTTGCCCTGTTTAATAACCTATACATATTGAGCAAAGTTGCCATTTTGAACCTCGTTTTTCACAAACGTGTTTTTCACAGGTTGTGAAAAACGCGTTCTGTGAAAAATGAGGTTCAACGTTGAACCTCATTTTTCACAAACCGTGTTTTTCACAACCTGTAAAAATTACGATCGTGGTTTTTTCCACGTTTATTACAACCTGTTTTGTTAGAAAAACCCTAATTATATTAAAGATTTATTATTAACGGGTTGGTAAGTTGAGCCAATTTTGTAATAACTCGTTTGCAATAAAATATGACAACTTGTTTTTCTGTCGAAATCTTCAAATTAACATGGCAAAATGTAAGTATTTTGTCTATTTGAGAATTAATGTTTGCTCGTTTAGCATTATTTTCTTTCTTTACTATTAATTTAAAGTATTAAACTATATTTTATAATCAAACTAATACAACTAGACACTATTCATTTCGGGTTATTATTACAAAACGGGTTGTAACAAACTTTGAACCTCATTTAAAAAAAACTACTACTAAAAAATTACATGTGTGAAAAATGCGTTAATACCAAAAAAAAGTTTTTCAATCACTTTTTTCGTCACATTTGAAGTTGTGAAAAATGCGTTTCTATGCTTGTATGAATTTTGTATGCTAACGTGTTTTTCACACAAGTTGTGAAAAATGCGTACGTGTTTATCACAAGTTGTGAAAAACACGGGTTGTGAAAATTGAGGTTCAACAAAGGTGCGTAGGTTGACGGTTCGTCGTTACATAACAATAACCTATAAATATGCTGCTAAGGCGCTAAACCCAACCAAAAAGTAAAGTAATTAAAGTTTCCTGTCCTTGAATCTTAAACTTGTTTTTCTTTAGTTTCCCTGGTAATTTAGATTAACGTAAAATAGTATACTCCGAGTAGTTCCTAAGATTGTTTCAAATGACAACATTAAAAAATACTTTAAAATAACATTAAAACGTAGAAAATAATCTAATTTAGAAATTGAAATTTTCACTGAGTTTGCTCAAATTTAGCTAAAGAGATAAAACATTCCGATTAAAAAACAAATTGAATTTCAATTAAGTTTTAATGTTAGTCGATATCTGGGTCCGTAGAAACTTTATTTATATCTCGTCAGTGATAATCTACATGTAACAATCATGAGTTAAAACAAAGAATAAAACAATACTTTCAGAATGAAATTAAATTAAATAGGTCACTGCTCTACAAGTTGATTGGAAGTTTTCCTATATTGTGGCTCATATCATGGCAATTCAAAAGTTTCCTTTCAACGTTTTGAAAAGTTTTTGAGGTTTTTTAATCAGATTAAACTAAACAATCCATAATTTTATAGCTCTCATCACAAAAGCCTAAGCTTGTTTGGACAGGATTTGTCTCTTCTCATTGCACTTCTAAGTGACGGAGACAGTATATCAAGTTTTTTAAGATCTTCTTTGTTACTGCGCGATCTTATTATGATTGTTTTAGTCCCGAATGCTTACTTAAGAAGGTTGGTGGGATGCATGGGCACTGACACTGATGGATGTTCGGGCGAGAGCCTTGGATTAGAATCTAACTTTGCAAATTGCAATCATGGATTTTCAGGGCATCTAGCCAGATTCCCCATCGACCATTTGGCTGTCGTTCTACCGACAGTCCATTATTACTTATTTCACTTTCTTTTACAGTTAAAAACCCACTTGTTTTTTGTTTTGTTTTATTTTTAAGCTTCTATGAGCACTTTATTGATCACTAATTCTAATATTAAAACCATTCTGTTTTAAGACCATCGACTTTCATGTCCCTTATAATGAAGTTTTACTGTCACAGTATTATGAAATTGTCCTTTTAAAGTTTAAAGATTATATTAATGTTACAAGGACAGTTGTCTGCATGTACCCTTATGAAGTTTCAAGAGTCGCGTAATAATTAGACACGCATTCATGAATAGAACATATTCTTTGAAATAATACAGCGCACATTTGATATACTTCACAAGTATTTGCAATTATCTAAAAATAGAGAGATAAAGAAACAAAAATGCATTAACAATGATGCTAATGAACATTATGGGTTATTTCAGCCCATGGTGTGTATGCCATTTATAGTTCAGAATGAACTTTGAGAGCCTTATGTAATTTGTGTCTTTTTGTTTCGTACGACTGTTGGTATAGGTATACCAATTTGCAACAAAATTTCATTGGAGCATTTCCGTAAAATATCTACATATAAGAGACAATCGTCGTTTGTCCATATCATAATCTTTAAATACTCTTAACAATAATAAGTATAAAGCATTCTAAGAAATATGAGTTTTCAGGCGTTTGAGAATTATTGAAGATATTATGGTTGGAGTTTTGTGCACTTTTGAGTTTTGTTTAAAAAGTCATGGTTTTGAATACATCATAGTGTTATTGCAATTCACACATGATATCTAAGTTATTGTAAAACTCACTGTATCTTTGTAGATATTTGCATATTGTAACTGCTTTTTTGTAATATGCTTTATTATTTACTCAAGAATTTGGGACTAAACCCTATTCAAAAGTAAGGATTTGTTTCCCTGTTTAATTGTCACCAAGATTTTGACACTATGTTAAATTAGACCAAGGAGGTTCACCATGCTGTATATAATGTATATGGGTTGTTTTTATTGGTCTTCGCAACACTCGGGGTACCAATATTTGAAACATAATGTGTTTGACTAATGTCTAGCTCCTTGAGCAAGCCTTGGAAATAGTTTTCGGAAATTAATTTGTCTACAAACTTAAGGCTGAACATCGTTTTAGATGTCTCACAGTCATTAAAGGTACCCATTCACAGATTTCAACGAAATATCAATTTTTTTAAACTAACAAAATTGTATGGTAATATTTTTGGAAGCAGGAAAGTAGTGTTCTGTTATTAACAAGTTTAGAGCAAATTGACAAACAACTACAAATGATGTTGTTTCATGTAGTAAATATCTACCCCGTATGTAACGTTATAGACAATTTTAATGCATTTATGTGACTTTTATTTTATATTTCCTACAACATATAGGACAGTTTGTCTTAAAATAATAAGAATCATTTTTTGACACAATTTCAGACACTAAATGGTATTTTTAAATTATAGAAAAAATAAACAAAAATTGTGAACTAGTACCTTAAATGCATGCATGTATCTCTCTTATTTATTTGTATCTTCTAAAGGAGTTTTAAACACTCAAAGATACGGGTACAAGTATTCTAATGTTTTCTGTTCGTTTTTTGTTCAAATTGGGTTAGTCTTTGCTTCAACTTTGGCATTTAAAATACGATGATGTGGAAATGAACTAAAATAACATTTATTTCTTAAATATATCCATAGTAACAAGTGTATGATCAAATTTAATGATAAAATCAACAAGAGATTAGTATCTATGTGTAACAAACACGAAATATAACTCAATAAAAATTTGGAGCGTTCGTGAAGTACTTAATAATACCTCTAGAATGCAGATGAAAATTTTCTTTTCTTCTTTTTCTGGTGAAAGGGTGTTACTAACTATTTACTAGTTGTAGAAAGAGTTGGGAAATGTGTTCGATTTTTACATACTTTAAATGACTCTAGTATCCAAAGATTAAAACACTTATGAGACTGAACAAAAAGGTTTCATAAAATAGTTTTCTGGATTTTTCTAATTTTCGCTTTTGCGTTTAGATGTCCGATGCATGACAGAGGAAAATCGTTTGGAATATACTTGATTTGGTTCTTTCCATCTTAATTTATAACGATAATGACCGAGGTTACTGAAGAATTGCCCAAATCTTGGATTCCTAATGTTGCGGTATCTGTTCGAAGTGTCCTTCCATACAAGAAAATATAAAAAATATTTTCGCGGTGAACGTATAAATGTTTTCGCTAATAAATTGTCCCATTGTATATTCTTACAAATTGATAAGATGAAACTTTAAGATATATTAAAGTTCGCAGTTGTTTGAAAATTAGAAACCCTGAGTAAAAATTTGGAATAAAGTTTGAAATAACACATTCTTGGCATTTCTGTCGTGCAGACATTTGTACCATTTCTGCTTTTGTCAGACTTAGGCTTCAGATCGAAGTTGCATCGAAGTTGCCTATAGATAGAGACGTCATTGATTGAGAAGCCATGAGTATCACTTATGTCAACAGACCGTCTTAATTGAGTGTAATAACAGTATAAAACTGTCTGAAAAACGACACATTAAACAGTAATAACTAGGTTTGAGAGATAATCTATCTATTTATACCATGTTACTATCACAGTCTCACATTGTCTATGTGAAGGGAATCAGAAGTTTCTCCATTCAATATTCTAATGTTAGATCAAACAGATATAGTAATCTAAGAATAATTTAATTGTTATACAGTAATTTGATAATATGTCTTATTCTATACAAGACGAGTTCACGATCATTCTACATTATAGGCTGGTGTTTTGAATGCGCGTATCACATTTTCGTTGTCGAGTGAAAGAGTGGTACAGGTCGTATTCTAGGTCATGCGTGTTTTTGTACTTTAAACATTGGACTTGTCCACTTAATATGTGAATAAGCTGATCCATGAACAGCATTTTACGGATTTGAACTTACGATTTTGATATTTAACATTTATTTTAAATACTATATAAGCATTAATATATTTTATATAGTGATATATAGTTCATAAAATAAGTGTTAAATAACAAAATCATAAAAGTGTAAAAATAATTCACCCCTAAATATTGGTGTGTAATGAAACTGGCTATGTTTATATACGCAATGTTTACGTGGACGACCTGTAGTCTTTCATGCTCTTTCTTTATATTTTTGTTTTGGCTTTGAAATTGTCATCAATAAACCATCGAAATTAATAAAACTCTATTGATCAAGCATTCAGTACCGTAACTCAGAGATCTTGTCGATTTCTACCATAATCTGAATATACCTTTACGATGTAAAATGTTCCGTTTAAGACAATTTGGAGAACGAGCTTTTGATTTTAACTGTTCACTGTGTAATAATTTCTGTATTAATTTGTTTGGGTTTTAAAACAGCCATAGAGGACGAGCTTTCGAATTTCCATTCGTCAAATGATGTGCAAAATTTGCATTTAGCCTGTTATGGTGTTTAATTTCGATGCAACCGTACGTGATACAAAATGTACACATATTTAAATACGACGGATTATGTTTAAGTTGAGCTCGCAGATTTATGCAATTGCTTAATTTTTTTTTACCAATTCCGTCATTTCCAGCATTTCAATTGTATAAAGTTAAAACTTACAGATTGTATGTTAAATTGATTTAAAATGTATGAAACTTAACTGGGTCATGTTCAATAACGACTGTTAGCGAACGTTACGAGTACTGGACAGCTCAACCCGAAGACAACTCAACCCGTGGATAACTCAAGCCAAAGTTGGGACAACATTTAAAGTTAGTGAGGTATTGAGTTTTATCGGGTTGAGTTGTCTTTGGTTTAAGATGTCCCGACCCTTACGTTACGGAACCGTTTCGGAGTAATTGAACATGCTGGAGCGCTGGTCTCGTAATCTAAAGACAGAGGTGTAAAGATTTTTTGTAAAAAAAAAATGTGTACGTCAATACATACACAATACGAGTCATGACATCAAAATAAATAATTATGCAATGAAAATTGTACTGTTTAACGAAAATAAGAAAGTAATTGTACAGAATTTTGACATCAAATATGTTACACAATTTAAGTACGGTTGGAATATTTGGACCTAACGCAAGTTTGGTTAGGTTTAACGCCTTGGCACACATTGTGTAGATCATATTATGACGGCCAGTCAACCTATTCACCGGTTCTGGAAATGCTTAATCTCTGGATTTAGTTGTTAACCAGTTACCGGGCGCATACTTCCCTCATAGACGGACAACTGTCTTACATAATTTAAAATCAGCAGTAGGAGGGAGAATGGTCGTAGAAATGTATTTGGCCTTTTAAAACGATTCTCACATGAATCTCTATTTCACTATCATACGTCATCAAAATGGATTTATACGCATAAAGCATTTTATTTGGCACATCAATATTATTATTGTCGTCAAATTGTCGTCCCAACTTTTGATATTTTACCAAATTCTGAAAACGACAATTGCGAGGGTTGTAATATTCACGTCTAAACATCTGATCTTTTACACAGAGGAAATTTATTTTCTAAACTTATGTGACAATTGATATTTGGCTCAGTGATGAAACATTCTCTTACGGAGAGAGTGGGCGAACTGTTTTATATGGATATTCTCCTATTTCAGGGAACTACGGCGAGAAAGGAATTGAAGTTTTCCGGAATTTAGCTAAAGAAAAGAATGTTTGTATAGCAAATAGCGAGGCAGCACCGAGTGCCGAGAACGAGATTGCTTTCAATAAAATCATAGAAACTTTACTAAAAACAGAATCAGCCAAAGTTATCGTCTGCTTTTGTGAAGGAATGACAGCAAGACGACTGATGAAAGCGATTAAAAGAAACGCTAAAGCAAGAGATAGATTCCAGATCGTTGCTAGGTATATATTGTCTCTCTCTGATATAGAACAATTACATGTATAGTTCGTTTTTCTCAACTGTCAAAACTTGAATAATTTCACGGTGAATGCGTTTGTTAAAATTATTGTTGTAATACATCCATGAGTTTCCGAAAAAGTGTGTATTATGATCGAGCAAAGCTGCTTATGCCGTATGATATGTTTTAGTCAAGATATTTTAAATAACAATTAGGCCACCATCACAAAAACAATAAAATCAGTCACCGTGAAATTGTTCAAGCTTTGACAGTTGAGAAAAAACAGACTATATATCAGTCTTATTTTACTATGAAAATTTTAGAATAATCTATTTCATGTGGCACAATTTAAAAGTAATCTATGATTTAAAGTCTGGAAAGTAGATAAGCTGTCATTAATGAATCAGTTGTAATGACGTCGTTTATATAATTTGTGCAGGGTGGTTTGAATTTTCAAATTTCTCAAACTATTTTACATTTAAATATCCAACATTGGACCGAGAAAACAGATCTAAAATTAGATGTTTACAGTTAACACAGAGTTGGAATTTACCAGGTTAACATGTACATAATGTTTTAGACTGGGTCAGATTTGTCCGGTGGAAGAAAAAAAATAATTATTTTCTATATCTGGTAAAATCAAAGTTGAATTACTTTCGAAATTATTTAGAGCCAAATTTTATTTACTCTAAAGCTTATGAAATATGTCTTATTATGAAAATCTGTCGTACTTTAAAGTTAAAATCTAAAAAAGAAATATTGAGGAATGTTGATTTTTTGTTTCCCTAACACCTGCCTTTGTTACTTAAACAAATATAAAGTCAACCAGATACAATCACATCAATAGAATTGTTATACTTAGACAACTGTATGTTCTTCGAACTTGCTTCGAAAATTACCCCACCCACCCAGCGAGCTTTACGCCCACAAAGACCAATGCAATCATTATAACACTGAATTTTTAACTTTAATTTTTACCCATTTACAAACGACTCTGTTGTTTGTCTTTCAGCGACGGTTGGGCAGACAGACCGGATGTTGTCTCTGGTATAGAAGATGTTGCTGTTGGTGCTATTACCATGAAGTTAATGTCCAATCCTATAGAATCATTTGATAATTACTTCCGGTCCCTAAAACCTGAAAACAACGATAGAAATCCTTGGTTCCAAGAGTTCTGGCAATGGAAGTTTAAATGTAAACTTTTAACAATACCTGAAGAGGACCAAGATACGTCACAAACTCAGCCATGTACAGGTAAACAAACTATTGCCATTATGTACATGCAGTTAGTACAAAAAAACATGTTTATAAAACCAATACAGTGAACTAATCCACGACAGGGATTTTCAGAATGCCAATAAGATATATAGTATTATTTTTAGACTTTCGGCGATTTCGCCGGAAGTCTTAAGTTATACAACAAGTCGAAAACTATCGACGATTCAAATGCCTGACCAGATTAACCTGTGGAGTGATACATGTGTCTCTGATTTACTACGCAGTCAATTTCTAGGCGATAAAAGTAGTTCCGTCATTGGACTCCACGATCTTTGTTTCACTGTTCAGTGACAGATGTTTACTAATAATAATAAACGTGTAAAAGCGGCGGAGTCAAATCTCGTTATACTGATCTTTTAATCACATCAAATCAAAGGTTTACAGTCCATGTTCGTGATGTTGAAAAGTTTATGAAGTAAAAGCAATTAAAGGATTGATAAGTGTCTGTTGCTGTTTAATGTTAGGATACTGGAGTCATTCATCGTATTATCAAAAGTTTCAGTTGTTAGTATTGTACCATAATTATCATATTTAACTACACTAATGAACCTACAGAATTTGTACTCCAACTGTACAGAGGAAAACTGTCAAGATTTTGTATTGCAAGAAGAGGAAAACAAAATCTCTCTAATATTTTCCAGTAATTCCAGGCTTTCGAAAATAAGCATCCTCGATGTAAGGCTCATGACCCAACATGATTTCAAAATAAAATTCCGATAAAATTTACAACCATTGTGGATTGTGTCCCCTTGACTGTCTTTACTTACTGTTTTAACGATTTCTGATAGTGTTTAACGCCGTAGCAACACATTGTATGGGTCATATCACGGCGGTCAGTCAACCTACTCACCATATATGGAAAATCTAAATATCTGGACCCCTGAGTGTAATTATTTTGTCTTGCTTATAAAACAAATATAAGATAGATAGATAGATAGATAATTGTATTAGCGTATAAGTGTATATATAATATTGACAAGAAATATATCACTGGGTTTTATAAGCTTTACACTGCAGGCCCCCGTTTCATGAAAAAAACTCAATTTTGTACTCAAACTCTATTTTTTATCAATAATTTTGTTAATTTTATCAATGTTATAATAAATATAAGAAAATTAGAAATTCCTTAAGTAGGTTCAAAGTCATTGTATTCAAACTGAAGCTGACAAACATATTAAAAGAAGGTTTAATTCAATTGTGTTGATTTGAGGCTGTTAATGGTTGATTGAGTTTAGTCCCAAGTGTAATCTGAGGTTATGGCTTTAAGTTTGTACTAAAATCCATATTTTATGTTGAAACATTTTGTATATTTTCATTATTATGATCATCTGACAACATCCATCCCAACTACATTTACATTCTATTTAGAAACACTAAACATGTGAGTCTGTTATTGAGTTTGTACTAAATATTGTTTGTGAAACGGAGCCTGGAGTATTCACAATAGATTCAATCATATGTTTGCTCCAGACGACCAAAGTCACAAATGATGTTTAGCTGCTTGAATAGCTGATTTTGGTATATAATCCGTGTTCCTTTTATTCAACAATAGGCATGTGAAGCGGACGGATCACATTAACATAGTGCATAATTTTCACCATATTAAATTCTAGAGCTGTCATTGACTCCAATGATATCGCTGTATCGTCGATATTCAATTTCCGATCAAAAATTGATATGCATTTTGAAATATCGATAACAAAGCCTAAATAGGTAAATACATAAAAGTCACTATTAAGTGACACATTTGTGAGACGAACCTTCTATCGTTAGTGGAAACAGATGCGCTGTCAAAATATGAACTGATAGGTCTAAAACATTGACAGCACCATTGAGGAAATAGCTCTAGTCCACAGAAGGTATAACATTCATGACAAATATACATATGAGTTTATGGCAACATAAATGGTCTGCAGAGTACTGCAGTGAAGGAACCTACATGTATATATATCGGTGTATCGTCGATATTCATTTCTCAATATATCGATATCGTCGGGCCCAATCAATAACAGCTCTATTAAATTTCCTAAACCCACTATCAACTGGCCCAATCGGAACTTCTCCGCTATTCATTTCGAATATAATTCATGCATTGAATGAACGAGGTGTTCCTATTGTCAGCTGCCTACTTCTTTACAGTCGGAAAATGCCGTTGATTGGAGCTTTACCCCAGCCAGCTATCATAATTCATCAATTGATTTCAACTTTGCGATATTAACCACGCCATTAACAAGGTGTGCAAGACAAATAAAGTTTTTAAACTTCAAGACTTAAAAAGAATATTCTTGTTAATTTATCTAAGTAAATGCGCTCTGTATAAATTATCATTATTTCACAGCTCATGGAAACATGCGAATATGCGGCATCCAACTTGTATACACGTATAAAGAATTTATTTTGTATGTATAAAACTTTATATTTTATTCATTTAACAGGAGAAGAGAGTATAACAGATTTAGTTCAAGATGCCAAACTTGGTTTTGTTATAAAAGCAATTTACGCCCTAGCGCATGCGCTGCACAACATGCACCGGAAGTTGTGTGGTGAGCATTCTGGGTTGTGTGACAATATGGCGAAATTAGATGGTGCTTTATTCTTGGACTTTCTGATGAATGTTTCATTTTCTTATGAATCAGAATCTGTATACTTTGATGAAAATGGCGATCCACCTCCAAGGTAAAATAATCTTGCCTTTTTATTTATAATAACGGATTGGCTTTGAGTTTTCATTGGTGTTTTACAAATTCAACAACAAAAATGCTTCAACTAATCTACAGATACGACGTTTTCAAAGTTTCAAAGTTTATTTCAGTAAAATCCGGAATTCCGTAAGCTCAATAATAATAAATAATAAAAATAAATGATAAATAATAATTATAAATTAAATTAAATAATACAAATATTAATAAATTATTTTTTATAATATACAAAAATTATACATGTCACGGTGATAATATGCATGATAAGTACAATTAAATACATTATATTAATATGCATAATAGACACAATTAAATACTGCATATCAATATACTTAGTAACACAATTAAATACATTATATTAAATACGTATGTATTAAGCTGGATTATTGCGAAACCAGACCTACATTCAGCATTCTAGTTCAAAACCCACCTTAACGTTAGATTTCTACAAAGAATATAATACTGTAACTGATAAATTATACCACACAAATGTCAGTCTGTACAAGGACCCTATATATATACCTTATATTGTAATATAGGGCCCTTGTTCTGTATAAAGCTTCATTGACCCTGTGTTCCAATAACTAAAGCATGTATTTCTAAAGACACAGTCTGTGCAATTTAATTCACATGGTTAAGTTTAAGTAATCACTACAAAATTAATAACTATGAATGCATTTCAAGTAAATTTTTGCAATATTATTTGATCACTTTTTTAAAATTTTAAGCTAAATTAATCACGTACCAATCCACGAATATCATATACCATGAAAGAGTACAAGACAGAATTCCCCTTATACACACTACAGAAAACAGGTATCTTATTTTACTCTGCAGTTTTAATGTTTTCACAAAATCAGATTTTTAAATTACATTATAGCTCGTTTAGGATAACTTCATTCTCGTTCCAAGAGGCTATCAAGATTCTCGATACTAGCCTCTGGCACTACACCGCCAATTTCAGGAATGAAACGACCGAGAATCTTGATAACCTTGGGGTGCGAGAATGGGATACCTTGAGACAAACGACTCGGTTTGATTACATATTATTTTGGACTCATGCATTTCAATGAATAGGGAGGTCAGTTTATTTTATAAATTTATATACTGTACAACAGTTACTGATACTTAAGTGTGGTTACAATAAATAGACAAATAAATACAATTAATAAATAGATATTTTTTGTTACAAGTTCGAATCCAGTTGAAATTATTTTTATCTTTTTTACTTTATGAATGTAATAATCATGTATTAAATGCCTGGAACGTGATCTCGTGATTTTCAAAAAAATGTGCTTAAAACATTGAGGTGAGTATTTCATTGTGTGCTGAACAATCATTATATCATATCTTTTATAAAAATGATTAAACAATAATAAATGAAGGAAAATACATGCATCTATAAAATTGTCCGTTTTTCTCAACTGTCAAAGTTTGAATAATTTCACGGTGACTGAATGCATTGTTTTTGTACTGGCCCCCTAATTGTTATTAAAAATATGTTGACTAAAACATATCATACGGTATAAGCAGCTTTACTCGATCATAATACACGCTTTCGGAAACCCATGGATGTATTACGACTATGATTTTAACAAACGCATTCACTATGTAATTATTCATGCTTTGACAGTTGAGAAAAAACGAACTATAGTTAACTTTAACTTTAAAAAGTGTAAATCTTCAAGAAATAAAAAAACAAAATAGTATCCAAAAAAATTGCTGTGTGCTTGAACTTTAAAGTCTGTGTTCGGAAGTCAGACATAATAGCCACTGGGCCACTGGGCCACTGTGACAGATAAATTACTCGACTTTAAATTTGGAATGCATCAAAGACAGACTGATAATAATCAATAATTTTGGGTGCTATACTTTGATCTACCTTTGTATAAAGAATGGTATCGTATTTTGTCTCAAGTTATCCTTAACGAGCTATAGTCCGATTTTATTCGATGAGACGTGACAGGTTGGAAGAGTCCAATCATAGACATGCCGATAGGTATATCCAGTAAATATTTCACTGAAAATCACTGATACGAACTATCATACCTTAAATATTTTAATATAAATCTATAAAAAAAGTAAGCCATGCAAAATAATGAACATAATTTACATTGTAATGAAAAGCAGATCTGTAATCATCAATCCTGTAATTACTGTAAATTTGAATAGTGGGAATTCTACCTTAACTGAAATCGTAAATCATTTTAATGAACATAAAATGAACATAATCTAAAATAGGATTCGTCCATAAATGGTAAAATATGGACATTCTAGACGTTATAATTGGGTAAAATACAGTTACAATTTTTCATTCTGATGCTTTAGTTACAAGTGAAAATTAGCTCTATTAACAAAGGATAAAATAGTTTAATTCAATATTTTTTTATTTATTTGAATTGTGAATAAATCTATATTTAACCGTACATGTTGTATCACATATTTAGATTTTGTACAATACGGTATTGGTGTCTCATTCTAATCGTCATAGCAAATGTCTTTGCAATTTAATACATGCAGTTGAACCTAATGATACGATTTATTTGTATAAGTATCGAAACACTGGCACCAGAGTCCTCAATCAAGCTTGTTAAATATGCACGCATATAATATTTTGTCAACAAACACAATTAAAATTAAGTCGCGTATACATTACCATGTACGAGTTTATAACTATACTTTCATAATAATATTATATATAAGGTAGCGTACGTGTATGTATGCACAGGGAACCATATATAGGGGCGTACGCATTATTTTACGATCATAAGATATAGACTCTGGTGCCAGTGTATTGAAACGACTCGTATACAACACAGCAAAGTTCCAATATAAAGAACACCTTAGTTATTGAAAAATATATTTTGACGATTTTTATGTCCCAAGAAAAAGTTCCTATTTTAGGACCGTTCCGCTATCAAAGTCATTGGTTTTGATGGCTCTAATCGTAGAACTTATTGTATTGTATAGTGACTAGTTTAACCCTTTACTGGTCAGATCATGTGCGACAATTGGCCATTATTTCACCTATCAATATGCTCTTATTTCATTACTAAAAGACTGACAGCGATTCTAATTGGCATAATTATTTTCTGAGTAGTGGTCTTTCTTAGAATGCCATTTGAACATCGATCTCAGTTACCAAGGCAACGCTATGATGATGCAAACAGCAATTTTTGGTCTTGTTTAAGCCTGAATTTGCATTTTGACCAGATATATATGGATTATTTTCTCAAAATCAAATCTAGAGTGATAGGATTTTTCTAAAACTTAAAATATGTCATCTAGTCATCACTTTTTCTGCACTTAATGACCCCGATTTTCTGGCGATGTTGAGATGCTGCGGTCACTTCAAACCCCAGCAACAGAGGGGGGCATGATGGAGCATCCCTGGGATATTTTTGATGGGGAACGCGCGCAAGAAAGTCATTTACGCCAATATTCCTGTTCAAATCCGGTTTAAAACAATAACTTTAAGAGTAATGACGTGTAATTCTAAAGGCGGCTATTGCAGGCTTACAAACACGGGATGGATCTGTAAAGGATAATGCATGTTCTTTGGTCATAATTATGTATAATATTATTTACGCATATTCGAAGTACTTTTTTCAGCGCTTGTTTTTGTAGCAATAGTCATAGCTGATAAAAGTAGCACAGCATAAATACCCTGCCCTCTAAAAGTTTCTTTACAGTAGAATGGATTCAATTGTTCCAATTTCTATGTTCAAATTTGAAGAATTATTATATTACTGTTTATTCCATTCATTATTCATGCAATGGACATGTAATTTCTATAAGTACATTTCATTTTATTGAGTTGCAGCAAAAGTTATCTATCAGCCTCAGAAACTATGGTCAATGTATCCTAACTAATCAATATCAAATTTGAGATGTTTTGTTATTTCATACCAATAAGACAAATGTACTGATTAGAAAAAAGCAAAATTGAAAATCATTTAGCGATTAACTGCTTTTACAACTTTTTGAAAATCTATTTAATACAATATAAAATGTGAATGTGTAAAGGAACTTTTAAAGGGCAGTGTGATTTCAAAATGACTACCTAATCATAGACGGGTCCAGCGGGGGGGTCAGGGGGGTCCGGACCCCCCCTAAAATTTGAAAAATGTACCTGTCCATTAGTGTATTTCTTGCCTGTATGTCATTTTAAGTAGCATGAAGCAATTTGTCTCGGTGCTTAACATAGATTTAATGGTTATGTAATTTTTCATTATCAATATGTTGCATTTTTTCTGCAAAAATGTGTAAAATGTGGTTGTGGTTCGAGGTTCGGACCCCCCCCCCCCTAGAAATGTTCGGACCCCCCCCCCCCCCCTAGAAAAAAATCCTGGATCCGACCCTGCCTAATACATTTTATATTCTTTCAATATACAGATATTACATAGTGAACTATCAGCGACATATGAGTTCATGGAAAGGTAACAAAACCTATAAATATGAAATTATAGGTTCATGGAACAATGGTGAACTTAACATGGATGATGGCAATGTATATTGGCCGCCACATAATAAAGGGCACGCAGCTAAATCTATATGTAGTGAGGAATGTGAACGAGGCTATGTTAAAGTAAGTATGTAAAGTATTTTTAGCTTAATGTTTGGAAAACACAAACAGTTCACTGTTGATGAAATTATATTCGTATAGTGGCTTTAACATTCTAGAAATACTAGTTTGAGCATTTGCAGTCACCTTTAGTATTTAAAGCCCCATTATCAAAGTTACACTTCTTTTGGACTGCATATAAAATAGACAATTAACTATTTCAAACACCTCTTATGAACAAGATTTTTAATTAAATGCAATTATTGCTTAAATATGTTTATGGTTTTTTATTGCACTTTAAACTGAAAGTAGATCAAAACCAAAAGTAGAATTTGGTTGTCAATACTTGAAACAATAGTTTTGATTAAAGTATGTTTAAGATGAAGTAATGTTATAGAAACAAGCAATTTTTGGATGAGATTCAAACCAACGCGGAGCTGGCTATCCAATAATTACTAGTCCAATGTCGTAACCTCTCGACCACGCCCTTTTTTCATTAAGTAGGTATATGTGTAGAAAACATGACGATTTTTGCAATAATATAACAGAAATGTAGACATTCGTTACAAAATGTTTCCACTCATATACATTGATTTTAAAGGTCCGAATAGTGAAACTAAATACAAATGTAGTACTAATTCATCTTTGAATATTCAGCGTAGTTGTTGTTTTATACTATGTTTCAGAAAATTCATGATAATTTTGCATGTTGTTGGGTGTGTACACCTTGTCGAGATAATGAAATAATGATTGATAGTGAGACGTGTTTACCTTGTAATCTAGGATGGTGGCCGAATGCTAATCTTACAGGTAAATATAGTCTTTGTCAATGTTTTGTAACTGAGCCTGTAACGAATTACCTAGAATATCCCCTTATAGCGCATTTAAAGTAAGCAAATTTGTACAAAGTTCTTCGCGACAGTTTTACTTAAAGCTGGGGAATGAGGATCTTTAGTCAGTTATCTTTCCCTGATAAAATCTGAAGCAATCCAAATGGTAAGTAGGTCCTTACAGTTGGAATCTTTGGATTTTATCATTGAATTCCTATGTAAGGATAACAAAATATTTCATCTAATATCTTTCTTGTTAATCAAGATATCAACAGAAGTGATTAAATTTGTATAGTTCTTTATAGTATACCCTAAAAATACTTAGCTTGAATTTTAAACAAATCAAATGATTTACAAAAAAAGTTATTTAAGACTAATTTTGGCAAATTGACATTGAAAAATAAGAGTAAAATTCGAGTAATCCAACTAATAGGACCTACCTATATATATATGAGTATACAAGGGGAATTAACTGACTAAAGTCCCTTATTCCAGATGGTGTCATTCACTAATAAGCCTTTTAACAGCACATTATTTGAGTATGGAATGTATTTTATCACATGGAATTCAATATATCTACTATACAATATATGTTGTTCAACACAGTAGAAGCCGACCGGCTAGCTCAATTGGTAGCACACAAGTCTACTGATCGAGGGGTCGTGGGTTCGATTCCCGGGTGGGGAATACTTTCGTGGAGCTTGGTCATGAAATTATTTCTGCGGCCATTCTCCCTCCTACCAATGATTCTTGATTATATAGGGCAGTAGTCAGTCACTGACGAAAGTATGCACCAGTAGTTGGTTATTAGCTAAATCCAGAGATTTAGCCTTTCCAGGAAGAGTGAGTAGGTTGACTGACCGCCGTTATATGACCTATACAATGTATTGCTACGGCGTTAAACCCAACAAAAACAAACAAACAAATCAACATAGTAGCATATCACAAGTTCATTAGTTATGTTATCTTTTGATAAGTTTTGAGATATACCTCAGAACAACATTTTTTTTTCGAATCAAAGAGTAAGAAAAATATGATAATATCATGGAGTAGACTTTTAGTGGTAGATCCTGTGCTTTGAGATCGATAAGTTCCTGGTTACAAAAGCAACAATGACGCAGACTCTCGTTTTCAGAAATATTTCTGAACGTTTTCTAAACATAGACGTGATTGGTAACAACACGGTAACTGTTTGTAACTGTATGTTCATGGCACAAAGTGTTCATTGAGTAAAAGTATATTTGCATGTATATTTAAAATGAATTACTGTATGGACAAACGCCTTACTTACGTAAGTTTGATCGGTCATGAAACCTCTTTCTACAGCCATTCTCTTTTCTACTAATGTATCAATTTGAATATTTGCCAGCTACTGAAGAAGGCATGCGCTAAGTACTTGTAAAAACCTGAGATCTAGGGGTATAACCGCTCAGGGGACAGTAAGTATATGTGGGCTGACCACCGCGATACGACAGGAAAATTGGTCAAAACATAAAAACTAAGACCAGCAAATACATGAAGTCTCTAATCATTTTATATTATCATTAAAAACTGTGTGTTATAATTACATGCGAAAACTCTCAGTTAGTGATAAAATGTTAAATCCACAGAATGTATCAGATACAAATCAATATAGCAGTTAAAACAATACATTGTAGAAATGCAAGTATTGGCATTTCGGAGATATTTCTAAATATAGACGTTACTATAGTAACCAAGTTTTGGAGAAGTTAAACTAACTAATGATAGGTCATTCCATATAATACTGTGTGAGAGATGGCATAGTCATTATTGATTGTTCCAATCAATATCTTCAAGAAAATAGTCTCAACCACCTACTCTATTATACGGTAATACTAATACAGTACTAGTATGTGCTTGGAGTTTAGCTCACCGGCTATAGCATTACTATAATAATTAACTCTAAATCTAATTTAAGTTTTACAATTTCTAACTAACAAATATATGGTTGCTAAAGAAATTTATATTCGTGTATTTACATTGTACATGTATTTCTTAGTGTTTCACCATGCCAGATTTTTCAATTATGCCAAGCTTTGACCTCTTATGGACTCATTTAAAGGTACTCATTCACAAATTCAAACTTAAATATCAACTTTTTCTAAAACTATCAAAATTGTATGAGAATATTTTTGGAAGAAGGAAAGTATTGTTCTGATAAGACAACTTTAGTGAAAATTGACATACAACTTCAAATGATGGTGTTTCATGTAGTAAATGTTTGCCCGGTATGTCACGGTATAGACACTTTTAGTGCTTTTTTGTGCCTTTAATTGTATATTTCTTGCAACATTTAGGTTAGTTTGTCTGAAAATAATAAGAACTGTTTTTTGTTGACACAATTACAGACCCTGTTTGCTATTTTGAAATTATAGAAAAAATAAATAAACCAAATCTGTGAACTAGTACCTTTAAAATTCTCTATTGTCATAATATGTATGTAAAAACATGCGTTTGCAATCAGATCTGACTTTTATCAGAATAATCTACTGTAAATGACTTTATTTTACACGACACATACGCATATGCCATTATTTTATTAACGTGTCAAAATTGTAGCGTGAAAAAATAAAATATTACATTTCACAAAGACAATGCCACAAATACACAACGTCTGGTCACTTTGAGTATAAAAAACTATTTGACTAAGTTTTTTAAGGAATGAATATACTTACACCAATACACCAAACAAAGAATCAATATTTTTAGTTACTCACACCATTATCTTTTTCATGTTTATAGCCACTCGGCTAGCTCAGTCAGCAACACACAAGTCTGATTGTAGCACAACTGGTCCCATGTCCTTTTTGAAAGGGGATGACAACTGGTCCAATATAGTTTTCCACCCTGGACAACTGGTATTATCTCAGTTTGACAGGGGTGGACAACTGGTCCCATGTCAATTTTACACCTCTGCTAAAAATGGCATGGTACAAGTTGTCCGGCTCCTCACAAGTCTCCTACTACGGATTTTAAATCATGTATAGGGCTGTTGTTAGTCACTAATGAAATATGCGCCTAGTAATTGGTTTACAACTTAATCCAGAGATTTAGCCTTTCCATGAATAGTGAGTAGGTTCAATGACGGTCGTAACATGACCCAAACAATGAGTTGCTATGGCGTTAAACCCAACCAAAATCATATTCATTCCATGATAAGAAGCAGTTTAGTTAACCAAGCTGGCGTTAAAATCGATTCATATTATCTAAAATTACATTAAAAGTGATTATGTCACGACCTATTTGAATCAAACTGACCACAGTAATTTTCTCCTGCCATAAAGCATAACAAATAATTTTCAAAACAGAACAGACGTACAAGTTGATAAATAATGTTGTCATGTTGTAACAGGGTAATGAACATCGTGGTAATACTCAAACATTAATCAGATATATAGAGTATGTTAATTACAGTTAAACTTAAAGGTACAAGTTCGCAGATTTGGTTTATTTTTTCTATATTTTTTTCAAAATACCATTCAGAGATTGTATTTGTGTAGAAAAATAATTCTTATTATTTTAAGACACACTGACCTATATGTTGCAAGAAATATACAATAAAAGTCACAAAAATGCTCTAAAAGAGTCTATACCGTGACATACGGGGTAGATATTTACTCCATGAAAGACCATCATTTGTAGTTGTACGTCAATTTGCACTAAAATTGTCATTATCAGAACACACCTTTTCTGCTTCAAAAAATATTTCTATACAATTTTGATAGTGTTAGAAAAAGTTTTAAATATTTAAGTTGAAATCTGTGAATAAGTCCCTTTAGTATGATGTATGGAATTACTATAAGAGCCAACAATTACCTTATTTCCTTCCTTCTCAAGCAATTAAGTTCATTTGGTTCATGGTTATGAATTCAGAAAAAATGTTACCTTTCAAATGGTAGACAACTTACTTAGCTATGTATCCATCACACTTTCCGATGAACCGAATAATTATTTTGGATTTTAGCCTTAGTATTAATTTTGAACCAAGTCGAAACTGTCTTTCTTTTGTGACTCAAATTTTCCAGCTATGACATTGCAGTACGCGGCTTCGTTGAGGGTACCTCCAGCAAACGTACGAGAAAAAAACAACTAATGTTACCATGATAACCAATTCTAGCTGTCAGTAGAGTTGAAGTTCATTCTCGATGGTAATTTATGATAATACTGACTGACATTTATGACCAGTTCACTTGATGTTATTATAACATTATGTCCACAATTAATACATTCATACCATGAACAATAAACTTCCCTAGTAGATATATTGCCCAGTAGCGTGTTCAGTTACCGCGAACGTTACAGAACGTTACATAACGATACATTCGGAACTTCTCGGTCATTCGCTACGAATAATCTCGGACGAATTTAGACGCTATTTTGAAACTACCGGTGTTGAAGTAAATAAATATATGATCATGTAGGCATTGAGTGATGTTTCGTTTTTAGTCCGTAAATTTTGAAACATCACTCATTGCCTTAACGATTGCATATTTGTGTACTAGATTAGATTATTCGCAGCGAATGGCCGAGGAGTTCCGAATGTATCGTTATGTAACGTTCTGTAACGTTCGCGGTAACTGAACACGCTACAGGTTTCCAATGTCAGGTCATTTTTCAATAGTGTAATTTAGTCTAAGCAAGTCTGGACATAATGTAACTATAATATTAAGTTAACTTGTCATAAATGTCAGTCAGTATTATCCTCATATGCCATCAAGAATATACCTTCAGTCTATTTGTTTCAAGTAATTAAATATGGGTATTTCTTAATGATATATGTTAGCTGTCAAAATTGGATAGTTTTCTCAATTATTCGAACGAGAATGCTTTCAGCATACAAGTCAATGGAACCATTGTAAACTACCAGACACGGTAGCATGCTGAATAAAATCAAGGTTTCTTAAATGTTTGAAATAATGACATACGTGTTTTTGTGGAAAGACCAAACACTGCATCAGGGATAATTCCTTTCGAAATTCTACCGTCTTTATTTAGACTATTTACAAAGAAGTAAACAACAGTTACTTTTATATTGAAGTTGGCATTACATCATACCAATTACATCTGGTCGTGCGGTTACAACAAAACAAATCAAAGAGCTTCACAGCCTAAACATTTCATGCCAAAGGCTCAATGTACCAGTTACACCATATCAATATTACACACAAGTGATAAAAAGAAAACTACCCTAGTAAATATATTGACAAGGTTTCCAATGTCAGGTCATCTTTTAATAGTGTAATTTAGTCTAAGCAAGCTTGGACATAATGTAATAATAACATAAAGTTAACTTGTCATAAATGTCAGTCAGTATTATCATCATATACCATCAAGAATATATTTTCATTTTACTGACAGCTAGATTTGGTTATCAGCCGTATGATCCTGTTATTTTTAAATTTTATTCGTCTGTCAGTGGTGCATACATTAATCCGCTGATTTAAATACTCACTACATTACGTCTATACACGCTATCGATCAAGAATAATTACCCGAATCTATGTACGGAGATTATAAAACCAACTATCAAGTAATTACATCAGCGGGGTAATGTATGCACCGCTGGCAGTTGAATAAAATTTAACAGTATTGGCTGTTAGAGAGAGGGGTTTCACGTTATTAATATTCTGATGGATTTTAATATCCTATTACTTATTACTCGTTAAATTTTACTTTCAGAATGTGTTAGAATACCTATAGAGTATATAACATGGTGGGACACGGAAGCCATGGTTGCATTAATAACAGCATGTTTTGGTATATTCGTCACACTATGGATCGCCGTAGTTTTCATTCGCCACAATAACACACCAGTAGTGAAAGCTTCCACGCGAGAACTAATGTACATTATTTTAATTGGAGTAATGATGGCGTTTTGTAGCAATTTTGTTCTAGTCGCGAGACCAAGTCTCGTCACGTGCTATTTCACGAGAATTCTACCTGGGATGTCTTTCTCGCTCATTTATGGCGCTCTAGTGACAAAAACGAATAGAATCGCCCGAATTCTTGAAGGAACAAAGAAGATTATTACCAAAAAGCCAAGATTTATGAGCGCGTCTGCTCAAGTCATTATTACTTGCATTATTATTGGTGTAGAGTGTGCAATAATTACCATTATGCTTGTAATCGAACCGGCAGATTCTAAATTTGACTATCCAGAGCCAAAAAGGGTGAAACTCATTTGTAATACCACGACAATGGGAATTATTGTACCCCTCGGCTTTGATTTAGTGTTAATTGCACTGTGCACGCTTTATGCCATTAAAACAAGAAATTTACCGGAGAATTTCAACGAAGCTAAATTTATTGGATTTTCGATGTACACTACTTGTGTTATTTGGCTTGGTTTTATGGCCATATATTTTGGGAGCGAGAGGAAAGTAATCACCATGTCAGTGTCTGTTTCATTGAGCGCTTACGTTGCATTGGTGCTACTCTTCTTCCCGAAGGTTTATATAATCATCTGGGCACCTGAAAAGAATACAAGAAGTGCTTTTACTACTTCCAAAGATGTAAGATGTCATATTGGCTCCATATCATGTGCTTCTGGTGAAAGTATTGACCTTATTAGGTAATATATGACATATTCTCTCTTTTACGCCCTTCATCGTCAAACTCGTATAGTATTAATTGATTAAACATGTTTGAATTGAATCTTATCTTTAAGTCCTGTAATTCATGATGAATTTCATATCATAAAACTAAAGTAAAAGCGTCCATGAACATGCTAATAGCAGAAAAAAACGAACCCATCCCAGTACGAATAAGTGTCAATTATCACAGTTAGAGAAAAATTTTAAGACAAATATCAATTTCACTCAGAATTTGTACAAAATGGATTTAAAGGTCGATTGTAATTGACATCCTTTATCTTTTTTATTTTTTTTTCGACCTATCGTACTAATTTTTTCAAGAACACTCTCGTAAGACTAAAAAAAAGTGTGGCCTAATGGTGAACATAATTTCATCTACTCCTTTAAATTGAGTCGTTTTGACCGTCTGTGTTTAAATCATCAACATGAACAGTGGTGTGAAATTCCGAGGTTTTCTACTTGTCCATAGACGAGTGGAATATAAAAACCAACTAGTCCGGGATTAAAATACACTTATATGTACAATACTCAAACCTAAATATTGAAAAAATGTGATATAAAATACATGCTGTATGTAATGATGAATAATAGACAAAGAGAATAGCCGTCCGGCTAGCTCAGTTGGTAGCACGCAAATGGACTGATCGAGGAGTCGTGGGTTCGATTCCCGGGCGGGGCATACTTTCGTAGAGCTTGGTCATGATGGTATTTCTACGACCATTCTCCCTCCTACCAATGATTTTCAACTATGTAGGGCAGTTGTTAGTAGTTGGTTAACAGCTAAATCCAGAGATTTAGCCTTTCCAGGAGGACGGAGTAGGTTGACTGGCCGCCGTTATATGACCTATGCAATGTGTTGCTACGGCGTTAAACCCAATAAACAAACAAACAAACTAGACAAAGAGATAATTCACTGTTGAACAGATGCACAGAAGAATGAATAATATACAGTGTAAAACACATAATATAACTTAGAAAATACTGTGACCTTTTGATATTTAAACACCAATTTACTTTTTTTAATTTTCTTATACCCATTCTCCCTTGTGTTTTAAATGTAAAAACAAATTGGAACAAAGTCATTTATTTAACTGAATATTACATTTTTTTCAGAAGTTTTAATAAATCTCTTAAAGATTAAAGTCTCTTGTGAGACGAGTTTGATGTTTTTATATCCTTTGTGTAATCTTTATAGCGTGAGGTTAATAATTTTCTTTGATTTGTCTTTTCCAGAGACGTGAAAAATATAGACGGTCTCAAAGTGCCCGCTAGCAGACGGCGTGCTAGTTTCTTTCATAGGTTGAGATATGGCGGCACGACACAGCACAAACGTCATCAAAACATTCCAGTATCAAAAATAAAAAGGGAGGTAACTGCGAGAGTTAAAAGAGAAAACTCGTTCCACGTCTCGTCGTCTTCCGAGAACTCGTCTTCAAAAGGAGCCTCGTTTTCATGGGCGAAAATGTCGGCTGCGGGAACTTCTGAAGAAGATAGACTGAGCACAATAAGCAGTAAGGATGGTTCCGATGAAATAAAGAGAAAACATTCCATATACAAACGAGACTTTGGTTGTCAGACTGAACCTGAGCTGATGGATACAATCCTTAACATGCCATATCTAAGACGACGATGTAGTCAAAGGATTCAGAGAACAAAGGCAATCGATGAAGATTATGCATCGGTGAAATTTAGTCCTAATAACAGCATGAAAGTACGGTACAGTAAACGTATGATTTCTGAGCCTATCAAGAACGGGAAAGGACCAGCAATAGCTCCTACAAGACCACCGAGTCGCGGCGACTGTAGAACATTTCTATTTCCCGGTTATTCAGAAAGTCCGCTGTCTACATCAGACGATATTGAGAATGAGGAAGAATTTGAGTATTATGACAGTATTTCTGATTTACTTAAAGCTCATAAAATCACACCAACAAATGTAAATGATAAAGATAAAACTCCGGTGTGTGTAAATGATAAATCAATGTCAACATATTTGAATCCACTAGGTAATCGTGATACAAATGATTCTTCTGTGGACGACGACACTGACAAAACTCACGCCAGTGTTAGTAATGTTAAAACACCCGAATCTGAAGACCCAGAAGAAGGGGTTCAATTAATAGTAGAGAATTCGGTTGATGGTACTAACACAACAGTTGTCAAGGATACAAGCTCTACATCATCTTTGCATGCCATTACGGCTGACGACAATCTGAATAGCAATACAAGTGAAACTACTGACTCACAAAATAATCCCATTTATCCAATAACGCCTGTGTGCAATGACTCACCCCCTAAAAAATCCATGAACAGCATTAGCGTCAAACGTCGTTCATCGTCTCCCATTTTTACCCACGTTTCTTGCCATTCCTTAAATATATCTGACTGCAACGATTACAACCGAAGAAGACCGAGTGCCTTGAGTCAGGGAAGCCATTTTGCTACACGTGGCACTCCCGCACCGGTGCAGCCACTTCCGGCGTGTAAAAGCGCGGAAAATATGGCGTCTACGTATTATTCTAACAAGTTTAATGTCGACAGTCAAAAAAGTATGGAAGAAAAGAGTATGCTCGAATTTCAGACATTTTTACGTGAAAGAGGTGTAGAGCTAGATATGAATCACATAGAGAGCAGTGACGTTTGAAATCCCCCTATCTACGTCATGTCCGTTTAGCTTTCTTTTTTAATACAGGCACGGAGTCAAGATGGTATAACGTAAAGAAGTGGTGGATGACTTACCTGATAGAAGTTATGTTGTTATTTAGAAATTATTCGTTTGAATAACGATGGAATGAATTGTGAAAGTTGTATGTCTGTGGATGGTACATTTTATCTATGCCGGAAGTGAGTTATCACGTGCCGGAAATAAATCACCACGTGACTTTTGAAAATGTTTGAAATATTTTCAGTCACTGTAATATTAATGTACATCGTGTATTGACCAGTATCGACGTAGTATTATTAGATATAGAGAAGAGGTCCGCTTGTTCGAAAGTAAATATAATCATCATATAGAAATTAATTTACATCAAATGTAGAGTAACATGTACATGTAACATTTTTGTCAAACTAACATTTTCACTCCACACTCCCCCCTACTTTATCATCATTGGTACGTTCGGGTTAGAGTACGACGTTTGTGTATTGCACATTGTAAACGATCCCTCACTTGTTGTATACATTCCCTATTTTTGTGATATTATCTTTATTGACATAAATAATTGTTACATTTACAAAAAAACAAGTGTGTCATTTTTCATTAACTCTCTATTTTTGATTGTTTAAAGAAATCTATGTGTTATATGTTTATTGTGCACATTGACATACCCAGTAAAGATTTTATTTCCTAAATATACTGGTTCTTTCTTCATTATAATTGCTCTTGAGATCTTTTGATACTTAAGGCGGTAGTTAAGATGTCAGCACGCTCGACTTTACATCCAGCGATATTGTTTTGAATACATTTTTATACCCTTCTGATTTGTTTTTCATGTAAGAAAAAGTTAACGGCCCCTTTTGGAAAAGTAAACGAGTTCTGGTTGAATTGTGCAGGAAAGTTAGTCCAGTCGTTAGCTTAAATAACACATGGCTATTAATCAAATTTGAAAGTTTTCAAGGACGACACTAATTCCTTAATGAAAACGTTGATCGATTCACAACAATTAGAAGCAAGGAGGTTAGCTCAACAGATTAACATAATTATCATGTATGTGCATCCGCTACAATTAGTTGAGGATACCATGTAACCAAGTGCTGTATATCCGAGCAGACATCATTTCAACCGAAATTTTGTAATAAATGTTATTTCTAAACAAGTATTAGCATTTCCAAAAATGCTTGAAATCAACGCTCAGCCGTGTTTGATTTCTTCTCCATAGATGTATATATTTTGTGGTTAATATTCATTTGCTAACGGGGCGGATGTTATGAATATAATGATTTCGATGAACAATTCTATTTACTATTCATTAGTTATCTTTGTAAATTTTACTTATTTCCGATCAAAAATACTTGCGTGAAAATGTGTATGTCCACTAAAATATTTAGTGGCGTGTAGCCTTCCTAAACATACAATAAGTATGGGGAGTATGTGGTAAATCGTTCCGCCGTCCGCTAAAATATTTAGTAGTGTGCAGCCTTCCTAAACATCCGCTAATGCCCGCTATTGACTATGCGCCAGCTTGATTTTAGTCAACAACTAGACGAGTCCATTATCACACCCCTTTTTTTTACTTTTTCACGGCCATTTTCTTATCATGTGACCTCAAATGCATAGTTTTGATTGGCTTAAGACAACCGGTGTCGACTACAAAATGCTCAAATCTTGATAATTGTTTATATCAACGCACAGGTGCGTTGATAATGAGTTTTCCAAATACATATAGTAGGACATAAAGAACTATAAACTTCCCATGAAATATCAGTATTTTTAGCATCAGTCGTGTCTAAATCATGCTAACTAACCAATGCAACCAAACGGCGTATAGGCCAGCAGCTTGCCTTTACTTTTTGTATTGGTAGCATACAATGCATTACGACATATGCATAACAGTTGACTCGAATGAAAACGTTTTGTACTCTTACAATCTGAATTAGCCGTCAGTGAAAGTTTGCGTTCTTTCAGAATATCCTATCATACAGTACCCACCAATAGTTTCGAGACAATTTCACTTTGTAGGCCTACTGAATGACTTTTATCTAAAGTTAGATAACTGTCTATTTTGAAATCCTTTTTAAGTTTGCTTTATCTTTTGGTTATCACAATGCTTATAACTGAGACTACAAAAATAGCATTAAATCTATGTTATTGAAAAAAAAATTGAACTTGGTTTTGGAGGCTTTAGGATGTCAGATGCTGAATCTTATAATTGTGTTCCATTCATGAAATTTATTTTCATTTTATTACAAGCTATACTTAAATATATTTAAAATAATGATTCTTCCAGTTCAAGAATTGTAGTAAATTTCTTTTGTCTCCAATCTTTTGATGGGTACTGTAGTTTAAACCAACACATTAATACATTTATAAAACGTACTAGAGATATTTTGCTGCACCTATAGAGCGAACAGAGACTACAATGGAACCATGAATGAAACAATGATTTGAAAAAAACAACAACTAAAGACAGGAAACGCCTAGTGTAATACATGTAGTAAGGCATGTAAAAGCGAGGTAATTCTGGAATGCTTGTGTAATAAGAGACCTAAGCCAGTTATCTCCCTTTCTCCCCTTGTATACTCTTCAAATAGGTAGGTCCAATTAGTTGGATTACTCGGATTTTAACCTCACTTTTCATTGTCAATTTGCCAAAATTAATCTTGAATAACTTTTTTTGTCAATCATTTAATTTGTTTGAAATTCAAGCCAAGTATTTTTAGGGTAAAGAACTAAATAAATTTTATCACTTCTGTTAATATCTTAATTAACAAGAAAGATATTAGATTAAATATTTTGTTATCCTTACATAGGAATTCAATGAGGATTCCAATTGTAAGGACCTACTAACCAATTGGATTGCTTCAGATTTTATTAGAAAAAGATAACTTGCTGAAGTCCCTGATTATCAGTTATGTATTATCTTCCTTAGACAGATTCGATAAACGTTCTTGTCCGCGCGTAGCTAGTGAGCATTACCAATCACCCTGCATATAAGGTCCAAAGCATAACTCTCAGAGTACGTAGTGCTAGATTAAAAAGTGTATATTTGTAGAGGGTATGCTCATGCAGTCATAATGATATATTGGTCATAATTGTATAATACTCCACAGGCGGCCAACACGGTCCCTTATGAAAAACACTTTATATACATGTATATATATAGCAGTTTGGATTCGGAACCTGTGGTTTCACCTGTTTCGTATCAATGGGTATCTACATGACTTATTCCAATGCTTATAAATGTGAATGTCGAACGCCAATAAATATCGAGCTTTTTCTCAAACATATTCGTTAACAAACATAAGAGAATTCGTTACATTAATTGTTTTATCCATTTATTCTATATGGAAAAGGAAAAGTAATTTAGTTATACACGCTTAGTAATATTACGATAGTATATTCTCCGTCCATCGGTGGATTGAAACCTACCTCACAAACAATCCTCGATGCGTTGTCCCTTAGAACAAATATAGTTCCAACAATTCTAATTGACTATTGCCTTTTGATTTTTACTCATATATAGTTATAAAAAACCTTAAGCCATTTATGTATAAATCATGGGCAACCGAGGAAAAAACCACTTTGCATATATACATGTATATACATAATAATAAAGTATTTTATTCAGAAGTGGTAGCTTTTTTACCCAAATTGAATAAATGGTCATTTTCTCCATTAAGACTATTATTCACTAATCTGTTTCACTGATTAATACATCCATGCATAGCTAAGGTTTGCTCTATCGAATGCCCCCAATATCTCTTGCGTACGCCGAAAATAAATACATGTACATTTGTATACCTATTTTATAGGCTCAAAGATAAAGTCCACTTCTATTCTTGGGGTGAGAGTGCTAGTCACAAACAACTAGAAAAAACATAAAATTAAAGACAAAACTTATCATAAATTTTGACACATGTTGTCGTATAGTCAGGGTAAAGAAATACAAACTACGTGTTACGTTTTCCAAATCAGAACTGAATATGCATGTTTTATTCTTGATATATATAGTCAATTCTCAATTACATAAGATATACTAATTAGTGTATACGTGTACATAAAATTGTATTCTCAAGCTACAATGCGTAGACTTGGAACACTCATACCAGGACAAAGTAATTAATAACAAGTCAAATATGACAGCTTGACCAGCTACTCCCTGGACAAAGTCATTACTAACAAAACATACATGACATATAATTGTAGGACACGACATATATGATCAACTTGTGACCTCTCAACCTAATAATTTATAAATAAAGCAACATAATATACATATCATATATGTAAATTATGTAACATTTCCTTTTCCAAAAAGAGAAATATTAAATTACTTTTAATATTTCTAGTGATATAAAATTAAAACATCATATATGTCGTTCCTGGATAATAATTCAAAAAAATTTTAATTGAACGTAACAATATAGAAATTTTATTATGTTGTTCTAGATCTAACCTGAAAATGTTAATAACCCGTCACCCAAAATATTTATTAGTAATAAAATCATATCAACAATCAACAATATGCATGATAATAACAGCATTCAAGTTACATAAACAATACCTACAATAACAATAATATGATAATGAGCAATTTAATACGCGTTTTTTTTTAATTTTATTTTATTTTTATTAGCCAATCAGTGAATTCATACCGACAATCGGTTTACAATATCGGGAAAGTTATTAGAGTTTCTGCTTAAAAATTACAATGTCAATATTCCATTTGTAAGTTCCATTTTGAATTTTCATTGTCACTACCACATTTTGTCCAAGTTGTTTTCACATTTATATCACTGGTGTTGTTGTCTATTGCTAATTGTTTATTTGTATATCCCTGGTTTTGTTGTTTATCATTAATCAATTATTTGGAATATTCATTTTTCCCGTGAATTTACTGATGGCCATCTTTCTGATCTATAGTTTTTCAACATGTCTGCAACATACAAAATCATAGAATTAACACAACACTCATACACAACAATCATTCCTTCAATAATATCATAAAATCTTTACAACAACCAAAACCCATAAATTTAAATCAATAATAAATTCTCAACATATACTCTCAAAATATACTAATTTAATCATAAACAATTTAAATCTAAGTACTTAAATGTTATTTCCCTTTCAATTCCTGTGCAATCCGCAATAATAATTATATCAATTTATAATTATCGAAAATTACCCGGTGATTATCATCCGGTATACTGTGACAATCAATTATCACCTTTTGACAGCGGGTTTGGGACTTTTCCGCTATAATTAACACTAAAACCCTAAGGTTAAATAGGCGTACATGGTACATATAAATATGTACTATGACTGATGCATTAATATTGTAAAACAATTTTGACATCAACGTTGTAATAAGAGGTGTATAGGTACGTATCTTTTTAAGAAATTCTATAGTTAATAGAATTTTGATGTTTCGTTGAACTTATGTTGTTCTTTCTGTATTTTTCCACCATTTTGTTATATCCACCATTTTATAATTTCTTCCAATATGTACCATTTTCACCATTGAATTTATTTATACCATTATATCGTAGTTTACTTTCTGTATTTTTCCACCATTTTGTTATATCCACCATTTTATAATTTCTTCCAATATGTAACATTTCACCATTGAATTTATTTATTCCATTATATCGTTGTTCACACTACAATGTCTAAGTCTGAAAGTTCTACATTATAATTTGACATACGTAATGTTTATATTGTTGCTGTATAGTTGTAACAGCCATTAATAAGCTTGCTTCTTTTGGAAAATCCATGTTTTCCAAACTAAGTAATAATTTTCACCATTGTTATATCTCGTTGTTTGGTGAATCTTTGTTAACCGTTGTCTCAATTGTTATTTACGGTCAACGGATAAAGTCTTGACATCAGGCTAGCATTCCTAATGTCGTTGTTGGCAATCCGTGGTGGTGCTGAGGCAAGTTTTTCACCTTCAGATGTCTTATACAGACCCAGAGAATCTTCTTTACCCACGTGCGATTGCAAGCCAACCAACCTCTCATTTTGCGCCAAGCTATGTAAAGCCGCTGAACCTCTTTGGGGGTCACGAATAGCCGATATGTAACCCTTTTTAGACCTTAGCCTATTGCTTAATTTGTACTTAATAAAAACTAATAAAACTACACCAAAGCCCATAGTAGCAGATATTGCTATAATAACAATAATGTAAGTTGGAATGCCAGTATCATCCATCGATATTTCATGTTGGTTTTTGATTGATTCTAATTTTTCTATCATGGAAGTCATTGGAATACTTTGAATTTTTTGTAGATTATCCGGAATATCTATTTTTGACAGATTAATGAACGATTTGTGAATAGGTTTCCATATTCTAAACTCGGTAATATTCGGTAAAATGATATCATCTTTATTTGGCAAAGCTATTTCTGACGAGTTCGCAAACCATGCATTAAGAATAAATTTATCATTGTAAGCCTTGCAATTCATAGGTAATTTGATTATACTAATAGGCGCTTTTGCTATTTTAGTGTCTTGAATGTTTGGTTTATTTGGACATACGGTAATTAATTTTAAATCACGATGGCTAACAATTACCCATTGACCTTTGTCTAAATATTGCGCCTGAGGTAAATTTGAGTTTGGTATAATAATTTGTTTACAATATTTGTCTACATTGTATGTCTGTCCCATAAATAGCGCTATTAAGCATACATGACTTGTACCTGTGTTATAAAATGCACTTTCAATGTAGCATGTTCTTTGGCTGCTGCAAGTCTTAAATTCATTTTGTGGAAGCATAGCGTATTTTGTTCTGCCTTTGTCGATTAAAAAACTATCGGACTCTATCAAATATTTAGCTGACATTTGTATTGGTTCATCATACTGAGATTTGTCTTTAGGTATGAAAGGAGCTTCAAAATTTAAATCTTTAAAAACATCGAAATAGTTTTCAACCTCTAATAGGGGTAAATCAATTAAAATGAGAACTTTCTCTTGAGAGATGACGGTATCATCCTGGTCACGGCACCAAATCCAGCCGTGTCGTATAGTCAGGGTAAAGAAATACAAACTACGTGTTACGTTTTCCAAATCAGAACTGAATATGCATGTTTTATTCTTGATATATATAGTCAATTCTCAATTACATAAGATATACTAATTAGTGTATACATGTACATAAAATTGTATTCTCAAGCTACAATGCGTAGACTTGGAACACTCATACCAGGACAAAGTAATTAATAACAAGTCAAATATGACAGCTTGACCAGCTACTCCCTGGACAAAGTCATTACTAACAAAACATACATGACATATAATTGTAGGACACGACATATATGATCAACTTGTGACCTCTCAACCTAATAATTTATAAATAAAGCAACATAATATACATATCATATATGTAAATTATGTAACAATGTATTCCATGCTTTTTCGTGGCTAGATATAACGGTAGAATTTCAGTGTGTCACATAGAATGGCTATAATAATTGAGGCCCTGCAATGAGTGCATGAACCTAGTTCAAATGTAGCTCAATTAAATGTTGTCTGCTAAATTAATCTTTCATCCATTGTTTAAAAAATAGTGGAAATATTGTCTGAATGACAAGCAGTTTGGAAACAGGTGCCGCAAAAGCTATTTACTTACTCAATTTTGTCCGAGATATTCATAAATTTATATTTTATTCAGTACTAGTAACATTATGAATAACTATGCATGGGCCTCAATTTATTACACAAGCTAGCAAACACGAAAAAGTCATTAAACATGTATAATACTTGAAATTTTCACCTCTATTATGATGTAACCACTATACTACAATTTCCTTTTGACGTCCAAGATTTATAAGTTGTGTCTTTAATATTGCTATAAACTCAGTCCGAACATAACAAATTGGTGTGAGAATGATTAAATTGTTGAGAAATATTCATCGTGAGCTTTTAGTTCTAAATTTAGATTTACGTAATCTTCTGAATCATTCACTTGATGCCTGTTTGTCATTTATCAACTATGACGTACTAACCATTTATCAGTTTGTAGAAGGTGTCCTATCTGGTATTTTATTTGGGACATAGTTTATAACACATCATTTCAAAACACGTCATTCATAGCAAAATACTTATATCATATAGTTCATATACAGTTTATTGGACGAAAACTCCACGTCAGAAATTAAGGTGTACCTTTCCTGGTTCATTTACTGAGATGTTTTTACTCTGAAATGTTAGTTCATTTTAAATTTCATAATACTGTACATAGTGTTATTATTATTATATTCAAATTTCGAATAAAATCCCGACATTTTCATTTGATCCGGTTTCCAAAATACGCTAAACGGCTGAATTTTCCAGGAAAACAATTACTACAGCAACTATATCTCGTAAGCAGCGGGTTTATGCGCAAATTCTTGAAAAATATGCGAATTGATAAGTTCCTAATTAGCAAATAATATACGTTAGACAGCGACCCGATCTCCATACATGGTAAAAGAAGTCACGTTGGTTCCACCATCTCAAGCCCAGCAGTGTTGTTTTCTTAATAAATTCAACGATTATATTCTGTTTATAAAAGATGTGCATATAGGAAAAGATATTAAATGTATATCTAAGGTACAATCACATGAACCCTTAATGTCATAGCCCACCCTGTAGGAATGTTTCTAGAGTTGCAAATTTAATTAAATAATGAGAAGATAGACTTTACTGTGAAATTTCAAATGATCGTGAACTTGAAACTCAATAAAACGGATTTCGATTTTATTTTCTGTTTGAAACTCACAAATGGTTCTTTAATTCTGCATATTTCAAACACAGAAATAATAAGTAGACTTGCTATGCTCTGTCCTAAGTATTGGTACTCAAGACAACACAATAAAACTATCAATTAAAAACGACAAGCAGTAAAACATAAGCAACAAAAATCAATCAATGTCAACAGCAGCTCAAGGCAACAGCAAGAATTAAAAACTATATACACAACCACTCAAAACAACAGCAACAGTTTAAACAACAGCAACACCAACTTAAAACAGCAGCGTAACACCTCAAAACATGATCAAACAACAATTCAAAACAACACCAACACCAACTTAAAACAGCAGCGTAACAACTCAAAACATGATCAAACAACAATTCAAAACAATAGCAACACCAACTTAAAACAGCAGCGTAACAACTCAAAACATGATCAAACAACAATTCAAAACAATAGCAACACCAACTTAAAACAGCAACGTAACAACTCAAAACATGATCAAACAACAATTCAAAACAACAGCAACACCAACTTAAAACAGCAACGTAACAACTCAAAACATGATCAAACAACAATTCAAAACAATAGCAACACCAACTTAAAACAGCAGCGTAACAACTCAAAACATGATCAAACAACAATTCAAAACACTAGCAACACCAACTTAAAACAGCAACGTAACAACTCAAAACATGATCAAACAACAATTCAAAACAAAAGCAACACCAACTTAAAACAGCAGCGTAACAACTCAAAACATGATCAAACAACAATTCAAAACAATAGCAACACCAACTTAAAACAGCAACGTAACAACTCAAAACATGATCAAACAACAATTCAAAACAACAGCAACACCAACTTAAAACAGCAACGTAACAACTCAAAACATGATCAAACAACAATTCAAAACAATAGCAACATCAACTTAAAACAGCAGCGTAACAACTCAAAACATGATCAAACAACAATTCAAAACAATAGCAACACCAACTTAAAACAGCAACGTAACAACTCAAAACATGATCAAACAACAATTCAAAACAATAGCAACATCAACTTAAAACAGCAGCGTAACAACTCAAAACATGATCAAACAACAATTCAAAACACTAGCAACACCAACTTAAAACAGCAACGTAACAACTCAAAACATGATCAAACAACAATTCAAAACAATAGCAACATCAACTTAAAACAGCAACGTAACAACTCAAAACATGATCAAACAACAATTCAAAACAACAGCAACAACAAGAAAAAATACAGCAATTGCTTAAAACAACAACAGCATAAAAAACAACTCGAACAACAGCTACAACAACTCAAAACAGCAACAACAATAACAACACAGAACAACAGCACCAACTGAAAACAACTTAAATCAACCAACATCGTATTAAAAGACGAACTTATCAATCTACACCAACAATAGATAATACAGCGCTAAAACATCATCATGAGCAAGGTCAACGCAAACAATTTCCAACACCATTATCATGAGAGGTATAGTGTGTAAATATTAACCCCGATCTCACCTTTCACATTTGCATCTAATAATATTCTACAAATATCCAGACGAAAATCAGTACCACGCCTATTCTACACTTCGGCAGCGATCGTAAAATTATAGAAGTATGTTTGTGTGTTAAATTTTAGCTTATAATCCTCGCGGCCACGGACACGGTGTAATCGAAGATTAATACTACATTCGTATTCAATGTAATGAATATTCTTGCATAAAGGTCAAGTCGGGGTTAATATTTACGCATTATATCATAAGTTACCCGGACAATAAGTTAAAATTAACATTAAAAACAAATTAACATTAAAAACAACAACAATAGTTCAAAACATATATTTGGACAACAAACATCTCAAGGACAAAATGTCCGAGATGACTTGTTTAATATCAGCAGGCCAAATTATAATATGCACGCGTATAGTCCATTTTTTCTCAACTGTCAAAGTTTGAATAATTTCACGGTGGATGATTACACACTATCTCAATATCATGAGTGTTAGACGAAGAGCATGAATTCACCGTGAAATTATTCATGGTTTGACAGTTGAGAAAAAACGAACTATAATTGGACAACTAACATCTCAAGGACGAAAAGTCCGAGACGACTTGTTTTGAATATCAGATCAAATTATAACATGTACATAAAATTATGAATTCTGTAATTTCTGTTAGTTCTTGACTGCTTGCAAAAAGAATCATAATGTAACATCGACTATGGCATGGTGCTGCTTGATGACAATCATGTTTGATGAATCTGTAGATCTAAATATTCTGAAATGATACATATGTAAGCCCTAATTATATAAGTACATTCATAATAAGTTCAATAAACTGGATAATCACAATAACAAAATTTACATTTTTGAATAAGATAAATGGCTTTAAGAATTAATACCCGAATATCTACATGTATCGTTATTAATTTGACCGAAATTCATAAAAATATTCATAAAGGTTATTATAATGGGTTTAACGTCGTGTCAACTATTCATAGAGAAAACGGTGATCCAATTAAATGTTGCTATAAAATGCACATTTTTACATGTACATTTGTTCTAAATAAAACTTTTTATTCAAGTAAGACCGACATTCCACAGTTCCGTGCTCTGTAGTCTGCGTCCGTGTCAGCGTCTGTATCCGTGCCTGCGTGTTTTCGCTTAACACGAATGCCGTTGGTCTATCACATATGTCCGATCTTTTAGCGAATTAACTGTCCGTGTCCACCTCGTTTCGCTTTGCGAGCGAACCTTCATGTACACGAAGAGTTTGCGGATGCATATTGTTCAGGAAACATGATTCAAAGGCAGAAAACAAGGTAACTGCTTAAGACCTTAGGAAAAGTTAATTGAAACTGTTAAGGAAAAGGAGGCAATTTATGATGGCACTCATAGCGACCACGAAGGCACGTCGATAGGAAGGAACACAATGTATATAACTACTCAAAGTTTGTTAAGCACCAGGAGTATTTTTGTTCCTATCTTATGTTGTATGTCAAATGTTCGATTTATTTCTGTTCTTATATATGACGCTGACAAATACCCGGACGCGGACGATGGAGCACTTATCTATGGAATGCTAGCCTTAAACAGTAATTTGATACAAACCAAGTTGTACAAAGGGAAATAATTCGTAATTTTGACAAGTTTCACGACATTGGTACAATTAAAAGCCATATTATACAAAATACAACTGACAAATATGTTTGGGTAACATTTAATCCAATTGTACTGATTGGAGTCTGTTTAGCCTCAAATGAAATCTGAGTTTGTGGCTTTAAGTTCAAAATAAAACTCATGATATTTTGTCGACACTTTTAACATTTTTATAGTGCAGCAGAGGTATAACACGGCACTTGTACTTCCTTGCATTTAAGCTAGCTTATAAGGGGGCATGGTTTTGTTCACTTACAACTCGGGAGGTCGTGGGTGTAAATCTCAGTTCGGACCATGGATTTTATCGGGTTACAATTATTCAGATCATCTTAAAACAGCCATTCCAACCCATTTACAGCATTGACATGCTATATAGAGACAAAACACACTCGACACTGTTATAAGGGTTGTAACTGGTGGCATTTTTCACCTTTGGCAGTCTTGCCGTCCAGGTATGTCATTTCGGTTTGTATATATCTTGTTTATGGCATTTAAAAATAAAACGTCCATTCTCAATCAACTTCAGTTTCTGGGTTTTTTTGCCTCATGCCATACTAATAGACACCTGTGAAAGGTTTTCACATTCTGGGTCAAATCAACCAGTTTACTCATCAAACTAACTTTTAATAAAAATACAAGACTGACATAATATTGCTATGTTTATTAATATTTAAACTACTACATAAACAATAATTTTATAATAAAATTGACAATACAGAAAAATGGTTACATTGTTGTACCTTCTTTATACCAAAATTAGGACATTACTATTTTTATAAATATGAAAACATTACATTAAGCATGTAGTCTCATTTGATTTTAATAATAAAATAACTTGGATTTAAAACATGAAACAGTAGTATGCGATAAAGTTTGCGAATATTTTATATGCACATGAATCAATCAACTACACATGGGATTAAAATATTTGGGTGTTTCCAAGCAGTAAAAACAAACTTTTACCATTACAATGAAAATATGTGTACAAAGTACAATAGAATTTATGTTTCATGCTTTTCAACAATGATGCGCAACACACTTTGTTTGTATAGACTGTGAGCAGGTGGAAAAACCCATAAATTGGAGTTCCGAAATCAGGTCTTTTTCATTAAAGTTATATTATATTAAAATGTATACATATAATTAAATAGAAACATTTGGCACAACAGAAAGCATACTGATAAACTCAGCAAGCAAAATGTAAATAATAAATTGAATATATAACAGTAATAAATCTCTAAGTAAAAGCTTATAAGGAATAATGCTACAAAGTACATGTATAGATAATATCAAAATATGTAATCAAGATAAAACAATAGAGTTCTAACTAAAGATAACGCTTTCCAGAGTGTTATCACCAACTTTCAGAATTTTCAAATTTGTACACTATTAAACATTAAAAACAAATAAAATTTAAATGCTGAATCATTTTTTCAATTAAAAAGGCAAAGCTATACATCTAACTTGCTTGAACCAAATATTTAGTAGCAGAAACAAGTTGCCTGAACCCAAAAACAGTAAAGTTCCGCTATTAAGACCAGCAAAATCAACGGTCTTAATAGCAAAGCGGTCTTATCATAGGGACCCTTTTCTTCACAAATTAGGCATTTGGGTCGTAATAATTGTCAAAAATCATGTGATTTTGAAATAACAAAAGTGGCCTTAATAGCGGAATTTTAGTCAGGGGCTATCAAACTGCCTTTAATGTCAAGCTCTGCTTTATACTAGTTAATGAAAGACAATATAATTGAACACTTAACATTAATAAACCACTTCTATCTATAATAATTACCAAATAAATGTAATAGATTGTCACAATACTGTATCACCATACAATTAACAAAAACAATTAATTTATGTATATTAAAACCTCCAAAACAAACAAATTTAACAACCAATTCCTTGTAATTATTACATGAATCATTTGCTTTGTTATATCTACATGTACTTCAATTTTTCCACCTATGAGTCCATGATTCAAAAAAGTTCAACTTTTACGTCAATTTTTACAGTAAACTATTCTGGTTTGTGACGTCTTTTACATTAAATGCCAAGTTAAGTACTCATTCTTACTATTAAAAGGTGAAATTACCGGGTATGTAACATGTGTTAATTTTCAGGAAACAAGCCACCATAACCTATAGCTTACAGAAAACACCATGACACACAATATGACATTTTATAACCCTGTGCTGCTTATATGGCATTAAAGATTTGTTCAGCTGATATTTTGTCTTTTAAGTATTTGAGTGATAATTGCATACAGCAAATACATGTATATGTAGATATGGCAACTAAGGTCATGTGACAATTGATTTTATCAACAAGTTATACAACTTACGTATTTATATAACTGTTCATGTAAGTACAAGTATTGTATAAACTCAGAAAAAAACATCTTTCTTTTATGCACAAGACAAGGCTTGGCCATGTAATAAATTAGTTATCTCCAAACATAACAGCAGGGTTGTCACAAATTTGATAAAATTGATAATGGATTAAAATTACCACTACAAAATCATTGTATAACAGAGGTACATACTTAGTTGAACAAAGACATTGTTATAATATAAATTGCTCAGAACCATAATATAAATATAGAGAATGATAAGATTCTAATAAGGAGCCCCTAAAGTGACATTCTAAAATACTTTTCTTATTTACTTTTCCCAATTATATCTTTAAGAAGTAATATAATTTCGTACAAGCAAAATAATATTTAGGAAAAAAATGAAATAATAAAATGAAAAATAAAAAGTGTACAATTAACAGCATGACTAAACCAACAATTTATAAACTAATTATTAGCTGACTGTATTCACTAGAATCTATACCATGTAAAAAATATAAGCTAAATAATTTAGGTTTGATAATGAAACAAGTTGTAGCAACTTATACTTATCACTCAACTGGTCCACCAGAACATTGTTAGTAGAATACAGTTTCTTGCTCAAAAAAAAATAAAGTACATTTTGTATATGATTCAACCCATCATGGAGCTCAGGCTATCCAATAATGACCACCAGTTCAAGGGTGTAATCACTGAACAACATTGTCAATCCAATGTAAAGTTGTACAAGTTCTGATGGTAAACAGTGTACAACAAAGTCATTGTAAAACAATGGACATTATAAGCAATTTCTTTCTTGTAGTGAAAAGCATGAAAAAAACAAAACAGAATATTTTTCGATTTTGGAATAAGACCTTTTTGTTCCAACTCATGAACACAGAAATGATAATTTCACATGTGGCTTTGTCACTCTTGAAAATATGTTTTCTGAGCTGAGTTGATAAAAATCTATCATACACCAAAATCAGCAAATATCCTCTGTGTTTTACTTTTTATAGGAAGACTACTTATGTTATACATAACAGCAATGTTTCCACAGTACAAATTATATCCCTAGCATACACAATCTTATAATGGTGTGTACAATATATGGTACTTCCAACTTGCCTCCATGAATTACATCACTCAATCATAAAGTCTGGCTTACATATAAGTCCTGGCAAGTTAAAACTTGCCATACATAATTTTAAACAAAATCTGATCTGTTAGAAGTGGAGAAAGCTGGGTTTGTTAACATTATACTTGGTGAAGGAGCAACACCTCGTCCAGTCTGCATTGCTACTTTAGGTTTCAAAATTGGTGGAGAATTACTTGGGCCTGAAACAAAACAAGCTATCAAAATAAAAGTTAATCTACAAGACAACATGACAGTAATTGGAGAACACTAGTCAACTTTGACATAATACTGTTAAAATGCATTGTGTTTCATTGAACAAGATAACATACTGTGAAATATGTTGTGTTCATATTTATTTATTGGAGTTAACGCCGTGTCAACACAATTTAGGTCATTTCACGGTGTCCAGCGCACCTAACCTAGCTTTCCTGGACCATTGTCTATAACCAGTACTCACCTACCCTTCCAATCAATGGAGGAAAATCGACATTATTTTTCATAAAGCCTCTCGGCTTCACATGTACAGAGCATTCCATATTGCTGTAATCATAAACATCGCAAGTTTAACGGATTTTAAATTACCCGCCGTATATTCGCACATGCGCATTACGGTCATGTAACAACTACCGAAAGTAGCCCGTGCGAATCACTTTTCCATTTTGCGGCGTGTTGTGAACATCGCATTCAAAAAACTTGGTGAGTTTTCGATTTATATCGCTGATTTAATTATCTATTCTATTATTAAATGAATAGTATGTCTAAGGAGGATACTCTAGAACTTCACGCCTCCGATAGTTCTTCGGAATTCGAGGGCTTTTCTGACATTGAGGTGAATAACAAACGGCCCCGCGCCACGTCGTCCTCGGACAAAACTAAGCACAAAAAAGTGAAGTCTGTCGTTACTAAAATTAAGAAAAATAGTAATCCCAAAGGTAAGAAATCATCTTCGGATGTATTAAAGGGTGGTGCTTCGGACCCCCCTCCTAATCCTGGTTCTTCGGACCCAGTAAATGTTCTAGATTTTTCCAAACTATCTAAAGATGATATAGAGAGTCTTAGGACTGCTCTGGGTATTACACCCAATCAAAGATTACATGATATCAACAACAATTTACCCTATGAAGACAATGGTGAAGTGTATGATAATTCGGATGAATACAATAGATCTAATATTAGAGTACAATTTAATACTTCTGATTTATCAGATAGTGAAGAAATATCCAATTGTAAAGGCCCTAGGGACTTAAATAAAGACTTTGACTGTGTTTTTGACAATAATTCTGTAAATGAGGAAGAAGATACATGTTCTTCTTGGGATCTGCCTAAGATAAAAGCTCCAGAGAGGGGTGAGGCTATTAGTGAATCCCTTTCTAAGTTAATAAATACAGCTTGCACTGTACAATGTGACACAGAAAACCTTTTTAGTAGATATTCAGTGCCGTCAAATTGTGATATGGCCACCCCACCACTTGTTAACCAAGAAGTGTGGAGATTTATGGACAAAAAAGGCCATTTACAAGACAAGTCAATGGTTGATATACAAAACCTAGTCAGTACAAGTTTTGTTCCAATTATTAAGTTGATTGATATTTTGAAGAAAAATAAGACCTTGAACAGTGATACAAAAACAATATTCTCTGACTTAATTACTGGCCTAGGTCAGATTCAATACAATATTAGCCTACGTAGGCGATATCTTATTAGACCATACTTGAAGAAGAAATACAGTCCTCTATGTAACATGTCTATACCTATTACATCAAAACTCTTTGGTGATGAAATTACAAAGGAAGTGAAGTCATGTGAAAACATATCATTCCTAGGAAAAGAAAACTATCAGAATTATAACACCAGGGGTGCAATGAGATCAAGAGGACGTTATCGTGGTCGTCAGGGGTATGGAAATACTGGATATAATTATCATGGTAGCAGTTATTATCAACAAGGTTCTCGTCAGCAACCATATCCTATGAGAGGTAATTACTATAGAAGCAATACTGCTACAGTTGGAAAATCTAAGTTGCACAAAAAACGTGCTACAGCAACTGTAACCTCTGATACTGGACGTGACCCAAACGAAGATGTGTAATGAATTTGGCAAGTTCTGTAGGTAAGACGAAATATTGTATAGATAAATGGAGACAATTTACCACAGATCCTTGGATCTTGGAAGCTATTTCAGGCTATAAGATTGAGTTTGAAAAACAACCTTTTCAAAATATAATTCCTAGAGAAATTCCATTTAGTAATGAACAAAAAGAAATTGTTAATTCTGAAGTTAAAGAACTATTAAACAAAGGTGCAATTATTGAAACTGTCAATGAAGAAAGACAATTTTTGTCAACCATTTTTATAGTACCAAAACCAAATAATAAATATAGACCTGTTATAAATTTAAAATACTTAAATGAATTTGTTAAGTATAATCATTTCAAACAGGAAACTTTCAATGTTGTTTTAGACTTATTAAAACAAAATGATTATATGACTAAGATAGATTTATCTGATGCATATTTCTCTATTCCTATACATTATGATCACTGGAAGTACCTAAAATTCTCATGGAATTATGTTTTATATGCATTTGTATGCCTTCCTTTTGGATTGAAAAGTTCACCCTTTGTATTTACAAAGATAATGAAACCTATTTTTGCCTGGTTCAGACAAATAAGCATACGTTCATCTTACTATATAGATGACTCTATAAATATGAATCAATCAAAACTAGCTTGTCAGAACAATAACATCTTAATATTAGAAACATTGCAAAGCCTTGGATTTACTATTAACAAAAATAAATCTGTTTTAATTCCTTGTCAGAGGCTGATTTTCTTCGGACATATAATTGATACTGTTCAATTTAAAGTTTTCTTAACTCAAGAAAAGGTGGAAAAGATTATTAATAAAGCTAAAAGACTATTGAATGATAAAAATGTTATAGTAAGGGAATTGGCATCTTTTATAGGGTTAATTATTAGTAGTTTCTATGCTATTTTGGAAGCTCCATTGCACTATAGAGCACTAGAAAGAGATAAGATTTGTGGGTTAACCACAGATATGAATTTTGATAATAAAGCTGTGTTGTCTGAACCCGGCAGAGAGGAACTTCATTGGTGGTTGAATAATGTTAGAATAAAAAATGGTAAAAGAATAAGACCTCCCCCAATATCTAGACGTTTTCGCACCGATGCATCCTTTCAAGGATATGGAGGTATAGATTTGGATAATGAAAAACACTGTAATGGTAGATGGAAGCCAAAAGAGTCTCAAAATAGTATTAATTACCTTGAGCTTCTTGCTATATTTTATTCTTTACAAGCCTTGTTTGCAGATTATCATGATGTTCATTTACAAGTTCAATCTGATAACACTACCGCCATAGCATATGTCAATAATTTTGGTGGGATGGAGTCTATATTATTAGATGATTTAGCAAAATCAATTTGGCAATGGTGTCTAGAAAGAAATATTTATATTTCTGCTGTTCATGTTCCTGGGAGATTAAACTCTGCTGACTTTTATTCCAGAAATTTTTCTGACTCCACTGAATGGATGATAAAAATGGATATTTTTCATAGGTTATGCAAACAGACCTTTATGCCTGATATTGATCTTTTTGCCTCAAGACTAAATAAACGTTTACCTAATTTTGTGTCTTGGTTCCCTGAACCTGGGGCTATGGCGGTAAATGCCTTCGCTATGTCATGGAGTGATCTAATACCTTATATCTTTCCCCCATTTAACATGATTGGCAAGGTAGTGAACAAAATAATTTCAGATGAAGTTGATAAGGCTTTAGTAGTTGTTCCTCATTGGTTTACCCAAAGTTGGTTTCCATTACTTATAGATGCTCTATCTGATTTTCCAATTAGGTTACCAAGACACTCAGACCTTCTCGTACTACCACACAATGGAAACAATCATCCTTTATCCAGAAAACTAAAGATGACTGGTGTAATACTATCAGGAAATCGTTTCAAAGTAGAGGAATTCCGAAGAAGATTGCAGAGTTTATATGTGATTCATGGTCAAAAGGAACCATCAAACAGTACAATAGTGCATGGTCAAAATGGTGTGTTTGGAATGATATCAGGGGTACCAGTCCATTTTACTCAACTGAAACGGTAGTAGTGAACTTTTTATTCTATTTATTCAGAGCTGGTAAGTCATATTCTACCATAAATACACATAAATCTGTTCTTATACAAACTTTAACTTTACTGGGAAACTCTTGGTGTCAAAAGTGTGATATGATTCAAAGGATCATGAAAAGCATTTTCTACCATAAAACACCTAAACCTAAATATGTGTTAATGTGGGATGTTTCTGTAGTGTTAAAGTACTTAGAAAGTCTCGTGCCTTTGTATAAATTGACTCTAAAGTTATTAACTCTTAAGACTTTAGCTTTAGTAACACTAGCTACAGCTCCTAGAGCTCAGACTTTGTGTGCACTAGACTTAAACAATATGTTCTTAGAACAACAAGCAGTTGTGTTTACGTTTGATAATATCTTGAAGACTTCCAAAGCAGGACAAAGTTATTCTCTAAAGATTGAATACTTTAAGAATGAGAATATTTGTGCTATGCATACACTTCTTTATTATATAAAGAAAACTTCTTCTCTTAGATTAAGTAAAAAAGTGTTTATTAGCTATGTATCATATAAAGAAGTTACTACATGTACTTTAGCCAGATGGCTTAAGACAGTTCTTGAATTATCTGGCATAGATAATACTATATATAAAGCACACTCATTTAGAGGGGCATCTGCATCTGCTGCGTATGGCAAGGGATGTTCTTTGAAAAATATAATTGATCAAGCTAACTGGAAATCGGATAAAAACTTTAGAAAATTCTACTGTAGAAATTATGAAAGAAATATTTCATTTACTAATGCTGTTTTCGATATTTAGATAAAATAAATGTAGTTCATAAATTATTCTTATTTTTTATTTGATGATATATTTTGTTGTCTTTAAAGATGCTCTGTACATGTGAAGCCGAGAGGCTTTATGAAAAATAATGGACCCCCATCCAAGCTTTAGTGCAGGATGGTGGGCATTATTTGAGTAAAGCCGGAGGCTGAGCATGTACAAACCCTGCCCTGGGATTTACATTTATCTTACAAAATTTTTTATTAACCCTCCCTTTGTTGTTTATGTTGACAACAAAATATAATGCTTTAAAAAGTGATTCGCACGGGCTACTTCCGGTAGTTGTTACATGACCGTAATGCGCATGTGCGAATATACGGCGGGTAATTTAAAATCCGTTAAACTTGCGATGTTTATGATTACAGCAATATGGAATGCTCTGTACATGCTCAGCCTCCGGCTTTACTCAAATAATGCCCACCATCCTGCACTAAAGCTTGGATGGGGGTCCATTATTGTCAAATTTTCATGAAAGGGTATAACCTCCCCGGGTGGGATTCGAACCTGCACCCCATCGGGCACGAGATTCCAAATTCCGGCGCGCTACCAACTGCGCTGTCGACCCGAGTTCTGTTGCGTTCATAAAAAATAGACAAATTCTATTATTCCTTCATTCTAGGTAAATTGATATTCTATATAAGTAAGTAGTTGCATTTGATAGTGAAAGTTTTATGCTGAGGCATGTTACCCAAGGTCATTGACCAACTGGTATCAACCTTCATAGGCAGTCTTTTGCACATAAGTGGCAGTCCAACAAATTGATGCAATAGTTATACTACTCTAGCAGATACTCATTTGCATCTATTAGAAATAAAGCAATGGTGGTTAAATTTCTTGCTCAAGAAAATTAATAGAGTACCTGGTGGGCTTGAACCTATGACATCAAAATGCCCACACAAGTGACCTACAATTTCTTATCTACTGCTGGACTCTCCTCTCCGGTATTACTAGCAGGTGCCCTTAAATTCAAGAGTTAAAGTTTTTAAAATGACAAGAAAGATGTCAAAGAAGAACAGGGATGAAAAATGTTAAAAGAGTTAAAAACAGGATAAAAACAATGTTAATTGCTATCTAGACAGCGTTTAAATTGTTTAAGGCCTGTCTGAAAAGATCATGATCAGACTGTAGAACGACTGTGGATGGTAGCTGGTTCTATAATATAATGGTCTGTGGGAAAAATAGTGTTTCAAAACATTTGTGTTAGTGTGAATCTGCCTGAATGTAAATAGATGCATGTCTCTGCTTCTTCTAAATGGCTGTTAAAGCATTAGTTAGTAATCAATTTTGAATCACATAAATGACAACTTGAGGAGTTCTTTATCAACATTAACAATAGTCAATCCGTAATTAACAATTATATAACGAAAACTTCTATAAATGTATTATCAATACACAGTTCTGAATATCTAGGCATTTAGTTTAACTAATCAAAGGTGAGACATGGGTATTAATTTTGAACTCTTCACCAATGTGACACATATTATTACATTACTTCACTTGCTCAATTTGCCTCACAACAGGCCCATTGCCTATGCATATTGCTAAGGTTTGCTACATAGCAAAATCGTAAGAAACAACTTGCTACAAGATATTGCTTCATCTCGCTACATAGCAAAAACATCTTCGCTATCCGAGAGCGTCGTTATGAATCAAAATGGCTGCCTCTGCAGTAATGTGACTTCCTATTTGCCTACAATTTGTTTTTAATGTTTGGCTGATTATAGATGAATTGAAATTAATTAATATTTGTAATTGTTCATATAAGCATATGTTTTTGGAATGATTTTGTACTTTATGAAGACTTATTTGGTTTGAAAATTGCTCTAAAAACATGCAATTGCAATAAGTGCTTTCTGTACATTGGCACAGGCCTCCATCTTGGTTTGTGACATAATTACCAAGCTGTTAATGAAGAATAGCTACAAGAAAGTGCTTTTTCATAGTGATTCGTAGCGAAATCGTTAGGCAACGGGCCCCACATCTCATGTTCTGACAATTAAACATGTGTATAGTATTATTTTCCAAAAAATCCACATTCAAATTATTCACCCTGTCTTATTATGCAGCCTTTCTGTCCTGTTTATGAACAGAAAATACTTAGAAGTTTTATATAAACACATGTTTTTACCAATGCTTGAGAAAATAGAAATTTACTCTAGATACATTTACACATATAACAATAGTATGAATTATAATTCTCCTTTCAAATGATACAATCTATCATAACTATTCAAATGAGTAAATAATACATGTAAATGAAATAAAAATTTAATTGAATAGATAAAAACCCAGTCTTTTTAAGTGTAAAGGTAATTATGGAAGGCACAGTATTATTATATATGACACCTGAAACAGCAATGAAATCCATTTTTCTCTAATGCTACAGTCCCATAAACATAAAAATACCAATGAGAGCACCGTACAGGTGCCGTGCAATCAAGCACCGCAAGGACTCGTACAAACTCTTGCGTACCCGTAGGGACTGTTATGTTTTTATCAGGGTGAGTGAGATGAGCCATGGATACACATATCAGTTTCAATGTCAAATCGTGAACACAATCGTGGCCAAGTATAGATTTAACATGCACAACTTCCAGCTAAGGCTTCATACAGGTGTTTTGTTTTGAGTTATGTGCATACCGTTACCTTGATACACAAGGCTTCTCACCGCCTACAGCTGTCTGCATGTATGGGTCTGCAACAAGCCACAATTTTATGGGACTGAGGCATAACACGTTTCAGGCTATAGATAGTATACTGATACTAACCTTGATGTTTGACACTGGCTCTGTTTAAAGCTGAACTAAGAGTACTGTTACTATCCATAGATTTCATCTTAGCAACAGAATTTACACGATTCAAACTATCACGTTGATTCTGCATTGTCTGCCTCAATGTCTTACGTTTCTGTTGAATAAAATAATAAACATTATTATTCTAAGATTCAAATAATTGATAACTAATACATAATGGTAAAAAACATGGGTCTGTTTCATAAGAAATATAAATTATACAATTTTTGTAATCTTGTGTCTAATTAAGTTATGATATTATTATTATAAACTATTTTGTATTTTGAAAATATCTTAATAAAAAAAGTTGGACTCTCTTGCAGGACTCAATCCCCGGGTCCCTGGACCACTCTCAAGAGAACTAGATTCTAAGAGCATCTGACACAAAATGTTTGAAGTTTGTAAAATTAATTATGAAACAAACCCCTGAGGAGTGAAATTTGACTGCCTTTTAACATTAAAAAATCTTACAGTAAACACAGGAATACAACATTTGAAAAACTAAAACAGCTATGATAAGGCTACAGTACTGTTTACATGACAATATTGAAGAAGTAATATATCATAGAAAAGATATAAAAAAAGTTTACATTGTAAATAATACTGTAAAACAAGATAATGAAAACCTACCACAACAATTATTACTTAATATCATAATACACGTTCATACAAACACAACAAATAAAAAATATATGAAATAGAAAATTCAAAAGTACAAAAATATATATATACATTGTATATAAATAATTTATACTTACCTAACTCCATAGACAAGGATCAAAACTTCATCACTTACATACATTATAGTCAACACTTGGCTTCAATTGGATTTGCAATTTTGTACCATGCTTTGTAGGTGTTGATTTTATAAATTTGATGATATAAGAAAATGTATGTCTTTTTTGACATTATACAGTTATTCCATATGTTATTTAGGAACAGTCAAACTGTTGGCCTAAGGTGGAGGGGATGGTGTTTTGAACTGTTTCCCGACACCGAGGGACAATTGCTTGACTGCTCTCAAATTACATCTGAAATAACTGTTCATTACCTGATCAGTTATAGTATAAACAGTACCTGCATGAACGAGAAAATAATATTTACTTTTCTCAATTTATCAATCCTTAAACAATGTCACACTGTCAATATTTAGTTGTACAATGTATACATTTTTACATCTAGTTTATGATCAAGATTGGTAGACGCCTGATGCGTCTGAAAGAGCCTGACAAAACTCAAACTCCTGGCACCAGTTACTTTCCCATATATCATCACAGATACAATTCAAGTAACATAGCATGACGTTAGAGCATGCTTGGGAAACAGTTAAAACTATTGCCGGTCAACAGTTCACCTTAAAAATTTCGAAAAACAGTTACAAATATCAAATTACATTTATATAAGGAATCAGGTAATAATACACAATACTTTGGATAGAATGTGATTCCATTGTTCTACACTAACAGTGTCCTGGGATTAAAAAAACTTGGGAAAAATCTCATTTGTTCTTATGTGAAGTTTCTATGAATTGTTTATCACAATTTGTGACAGCAATACTGCGTCAAATTTTCTTGTTGAGGGAATCCAAATATTATGGAGCATTATCTGAATTACAGACTACTTATTCCTTAGGAATTCCTGGTAAACACAGAAAGTGTTGAACCCGGCTTATTATCAATTTTTGACAAAGAGTTTATGTAAATAAGTAAAGTAACAACAAAAATACTGAAACCATTTGTATTCAATATGATATTTTCAAACAACATTAAAATAAAAAATAAAAACATGAAAAACATCATAAATAGATAAATAAGGTAATGGCACTAAATAATAGTTTAGTGATTATAATATTGCACAAAGTTGAGATAATAGTAAGATATAAATAATACAGTGCTCTCAAAAATTCTCGGACAAATGCGATTTTAAAACAAGAAATGTAATGTGGAAACCACATTAAAGCCGGATTTAAAAACTTTAACGCAAAAAAGGGAAATAATCCATAATAAAGGCATGTAGAGTTGTTGTTACTGTCTAATTCTGTTCATGGCATGGTATGTTATCATTGTATGAAGTTTCATAAAGATCTGACAATAAATGGCAGAAATATATAGTTAAGAAAAAAAACTTTAAAGCAATTGTTAATGACACTGGATGCCTGCCCGCCTATCCTGGTTTCAACAATAAGCCGAATTTTTTAATTAATAAAAAACCGGCTTAAAATCTGATCACGCAAACTGCTAGAAATTATACTATAATTGAAAATCAAAAAGTTCCCATCATATGTTCATATAACTTAATTAATGAATGTTGAGTTTGGAATTTGCACAGATGACTTTTTAAATATTTTTTCATGGGCCACAGGGAATTGGTTATTTTTAATTTTTTTTAACGTCATATTCAACACATATTTAGGTCATATATACAATGGCCAGCTTTTCCTACTATAGGTTTCCTGGACACTTTTCTATCACCAGTACTAACTTACCCTACCAAGAGGCCGACAACTCATTTACAGTAGTTGACCTACCGAGACCGGGCTAGGACCCACAATCTCTGGAATCGAAGTCAGACATGCTAACAACTACGCCACGGCTGCGGTTACTCTAAATTTTTTAATTAAGATTTTGTCCTAAGACTTTTGAAAGGCACTGTATTCATGTATAAATCAAAACATATAGAACAAAACAAATATATTTTTATAGAGCAAAAAGGTATCTCTTACAATATAAAAATATCAATAAACTGTCTATGAAAATAAACTCGAAACTTTGATTGTTAAAAACTGGTAACACTTGTGTATGATATATCCTATACTTAGACATGATAAAAAAGAAGCAGCCAGTGTAACAAATGCAAGTTTTTTTGTTTGTTTGTTTTTGTTGGGTTTAGCGCTGTAGCAACACATTGTTCAGGTCATATAACAGCGGTCAGTCAACCTACTAACTGCTCCTGGAAAGGCTTAATCTCCGAATATAGCTATTAACCAACTACTAAGCGCATACTTTCGTCACTGACAACTGCTTTACATAATTAAGAATCATTGGTAGGAGGAAGAATGGCCATAGAAATAATTTCATGACCAAGCTCCAGGAAAGTATGTGCTGCCCGGAATCGAACCCACCACCCCTTGATCAGTAGACTTGCATGCAACCAACTGAGCTAGCCAGGTGGCTCAAGTTTTTTGTAAATTAAACTTAAATTAAAATCAATACAATAAATCTAAATCAATCTTGTATAAAACTATCATTGAAAATTTAATCCATTCAAACAAGTTATATTTTTACAAGAAAAAATTATCTGTTTAGTTTAATGCCAAAGCAACACCTTGTGTAGATCATATATTGGTATTCCTGGAAAGGCTATATCTCTGAATTTAGCTGTTAACCAGTTACTAGGTGCAAACTTCCATCAGTGACTGACACCTGCCCAATTGTCATGAAACAAGTAATCAGACACCATGTTATTATACTAACTTTGACAGTTGAGCAAAAATGGAAAATACTAACACCTAAAACATAATATGCACAGTAGATGGCAAGAAAGAAAGTAAACCTAATAAACCTAACTAAACCAATTGGAAGGCACTGATGGTGGAATTAATCACTGTTCAAATATAAAAATACCTTTGAAAGTAAAAATCAATGACAATGTATATAGTTAAATATATTGGCACACAATATTTTGATAATACTAGTTCATAGAAAAGTCCAGAAAAATAAAAACAAATTTACAAAGTAACATATATTCATAGGTGGATCTGGGATTTCCTGTTACAGGGGGTGGAAAATTCATGTCACAGGAAGCGGAAATGAACAAGCAGACTGGGAGTTCAGGGGTCGTATTTCAGGGCCCCCTATGGGTCCAGGGCTAAGCCCTGACCAGAGATTCAGGGGGGCTGCGGCCCCAGAGCTCATTCAGGCCTGACAGAACCTAAACTATCCTTCTCACGGTATACAATAAAAGCATCTAGACATATATCATATAATTTTCTTACAGTCATTGGATCATGTTAAAATCTTACAAATAATTAGAAAGGAATAATTGTCCTTGAATTATTTTATGTTATGTCACTGTATTAGTATAGTCTTGTTACTTAATGCACTCATAGTGTGCAATAATATTTTAGCAATTATATTTAAATATTTTCCTATAAATATCATTTTTATAATTAAAAAAAACCTTTGCTTGGGCAATATTAGGGATGGGTGTATGCTGGGTCTGTCCCCCCTTGGATTTGCCTATGTTATTTGCGCACAACTTAATACTGACAAATGTGACAATACTATTTCATAGAAGAATATGCAGACATTCATTCAAATGTTAGGAATAAATTTATTCTATTTTGATAATTATTTATTGCTTGAATATCAAGAGTAAGTGCTACATTCATAGCTACAGCTTTGCTTTTTCAAATGACATCAACATCTATGCATAATGCACGTGCAGAAAAAAATCATAGACCATTCCAAACATCCCATTCAATTTGGTTTAGTTGACAGAGAAGTCAAAAATCAATATACACTGAGTAATTTACTATATATTTTTTATGTATACATAGTGTTAGTGACATAGAACCATGCAAGTCACCTGGATTTAAAAAAACTTAAACTATTTAAGACCAACTTTTGAAAAAAACAACATATTTTTTACATTACTAAAAGCATTGTTCAGTAAATTGGTCCTTTTAGTGCAGACTGAAACTTAGCTATGTTTTGTTCATCTTAAAAACTTGATAAATGATAAAAAAGAGCTTGATAATTGCTCTAATATAATAAAAAAAAACTCTCCGAAAATATGACATGTGCTCTTCAAAAATGGTATATTTTGTACAAACTAAAACAATTCACACAGAATCAAATATCGACACAAGGTTACCTTGAAGATATAAGGATAAAAACAATAAGTAAACAAAATAAATAACTTAAGGTTTAAACATCAAAACAACAAGATAAAATAAGTAAAGGTTATAACATGAAAAAATATGAATCTCTAAAAAGTAAACAAAAAGTCTATTGCACTACAGTATAAATATAAATAAATTCAAAAGCAAATCACAACAACAATTACATGTACAAGGTCATAAAAACAATACATACATGTATTGTTAAATTTTATTCAACTGTCATTGGGCATACATAGTGCCGTGGATTTAAATATTTTACCACAGTACTACTGTACTGACTATCGATATATAAACTTGCAATGTTTTTTTGGTAACATTTATAACATACGGTCAAACTTGCAACGTCAACCACTGTAAGGCACATAAATGTTTAAATATACCCGTGTTAATTTTCTCATTATTTCACAAATTTATGACAGTGATGCCATCTTATTGCAAATTTGACAACTTATTCTTAATTTTTGAAATTGTATCGTCGTATTTATTTATTTATGTTAAAATTTGCTCACATGTATTTGTAAACTGTGACAAAAATAAAAGATATGTTTTGTTCTGATAAAAAAGTTATCTGTATCTATGTAAATTAAAGGGGTTTATGTATGAGCCACAGAGAGTTGAATAAAAAATTTACAATAGCATATTACAAAATATATAAAATTGCATAGTACATTGTATATAGAAATTTCAACCCAATATGTAAAATATTTACAAGAAAATGGGGAACACCCTGAATGGAAAACAATAGCAAATGCAAAAATATGTGATATGTTAAGCACAAATTAAAAGCGCTCCGTTACTGAGAATGTTAACTAAACTTGTAAACATGGCATATTATTGTACTTTTAATTTTGGACTTATCTGTCTATGGGAAAACACATAAATCCAAAATACTGTTGCACAGTTTCAAAGTATTTATTCTTACAAAAACAAAATTAATTGTTCAGTGCAGCCAGTTGTTTTGCCGAAAGCTTTGCATAAAGCACGATTTACAAACAAGACAAAAATAGACAGTAAATACTGAGTTTAACATATTCTTGCATAAAAGTCAATAATTTGAATATATAGAAACATTATAACAATAAGGATATGAAATTCTATCCATGAAAATTAGAAAATGTTTTGATTAGATGGGATTGAATCTGTACATCATAATGGAACAAAAGATTAGCCTTTTTTGACATACAAAAACATAGTTAAAAGAAGCCTGAGTCCACAGACAAGTCATAAACTAGATATGTGTTGTCCAATGTGATTAACCTATATCTAATTTAATCATACCCATTTTTTTAAGTTAAATGCCATACAAAAACAGTGCATAGGTTATATAACAGCAGTCAGTCAACCTACTCACTGTTCCTGGAAAGGCTAAATCTCTGGACATAGTTGTTAACAACTTACTTAGGCATATGCAGGAGGAAGAATGGTCATAGAAATTATTTCATGACCAAACTTATCTAAAAATTCTGACCTGCTTGGGTATCAAACCGTGATATTCTCATATGTTTTATAGGTACACAATGTAAGGAGTAATTTAAAACAGATATACCCCTTATGCTGCCCAATATGTTCAGCACTGATATGCCCCTGTGATCCAATATATTACATATTGGGACTGCTTTTGTTAAAAATTCCTTTCATAACTCCTACTTAGGTCAGAGGTGAAAAACAATAGTAATGTTCGTATGAAATGGAAATTTACAACTATGGAAAAAATTTTCACTAATAAAAAAATATTGCCAAACATTGCGGTAGTGGCAAAAATCAATTAACAGATACTTGGTGCTAAAATCAAATCTAGAAAACAATATGTTGTTTAAAGTTAGGACAAACAACAACAAGAGCAGTCCAAGGACAGCACGCTCGACTTTTCGGGTGTTTTGTTCATGGCAAGGCTTATCTTTAAACAAAAGTAATTTCAAGACAGGACATAATTTTTGAAAGTATATAATTCAGTCAAACAATAATTACCAATTCATATTTGTAAAATATAAAAGGGGCATTACTCCTAGAACATTCATCCATAGTAACGCCCCTTCAGAGTAAAGTAGACATAGTATCAACAAATAAGCATACCTACTTTCATTTAAATATCTTTATGAAGAACTATAAATACATTATATTTCAATTTGAACAAAATTCAAAATTAAAGTAAGGGGCATAACTTCAAAAAATAACATCATGAGTTATGTCCCTTTGTAGTCGTGTAGATGTAGTACTGATGAATAAGCATACTAATTGTCATTTAAATATCTTCTTAAGTATTGAAAATATTTCACTTCATAATACTTTCTCCCGAATTAAAAAGTTGAAAAGGGTCACAACTCCAACAATAATTCATCAATTATTACGTCCCATTGTATTCAACTAGATGTAGTACTGATGAAAAGTATACTAACTTTCTATCAAACAAAATATATTAAATTTGAGCAAACATAACCCTTAAATATCAAAGTATAAAGGGGAATAACTCTGAAGTAATTCATCTAGAGTTATGTCCCTTTATAGTCCGATAGATGAAGAACTGACGAATAAGCATTCCAACTTTCATTCAAATATATTTATAAGTTCTAAATATATCCCATGAGAACAAATTTTAATCTTAAATGTTTAAGTATAAAGGGGCATAACTCCAACAATAATTCATCCAAAGTAATGTCCCTTTATAGTTGTGTAGATACAGTACCCATAACTAAGTATACAAACTTAAAGTCAAATACCTTGATTAGTATTAAAGATATTACATATAGAAATGATTTTAACATTATATTTTGCATTTTTCTTAAGTATAAAAGGGCAATTACTCCAAAAATAATTCATCCACAGTTACATCCTTTCATAGTCGGGTAGATATAGTACCAACAAATAAGTATACAAACTTTAAGTCAAATACCTTGATCAGTATTGAATATATTCTACATAGGAAAAACTTTAACCTCATATTTTGCAATTTCTTAAGTATAAAAGGGCAATTACTCTAAAAATAATTCATCCACAGTTACGTGCCTTCACAGTCGTGTAGATATTGTGCTGACAAATAAGTATACAAACTTTAAGTCAAATGAATTGATCAGTATTGAAGATATTCTACATAGGAAAAACTTTAACCTCATATTTTGCAATTATTTAATTATAAAAGGGCAATAACTCATAAAATAATTCATCCAGAGTTATCCCCTTTCACAGAATGGTTAATATAGTCCCACTTAATAAGTATACCAACTTTCAATAAAATAACTTGGATAGTGTTGAAGTTATAAGTGTTTCAAAAAACTTTAACCGGAAAACCAACGCCAACGCAAATGCCAACGCCAAAGTGATAGCAATAGCTCTCATTTTCTTCGAAAAGTGGAGCTAAAAAAGGCATAAGCAAGTAAACTTTCCTTTCATATATCATATAACTTTTGTATAGGTGTAAATGTGTTATATGATAGACAACTATGGCCAATCGATGAGGACATTGGGTTTGTTTCATTAAAATTCTTGTCACATTTTGAACAAACAACACTATTATGTACATACACTATACCCCCTCACAGGTTGAACATGATTGATGGAATTTGTACAAAAGTATAAGTAAACATGTTGATCATGTTGAATTTATCACAACTTTGGTGAAACTACGAGGTCATTGGGTTTAATATACTAAGTCTTATTAGGGTTCAATAAGATAAGCTCACATCAATTTGAACGATAGACAAATGTAAACAAAAATAAATTTTCTGTACAAACAAAAATTATATAAAAAGTAAAAAACTGCAGAAAATGATAAAAATAAAAGTCTTAACATGACCTATGACCTTTATCACAAACAGGTAACATTAAAAAAGTCTTCAGCAAGAAACAGAAGCAAACATGTATGTTAAGGCACTATTGATATATCTATAGATATAATTTCAATCTTTGCTCTCCTTAGCATGCATAGCCCTGAGAAAAGCCCATGATTCTCTGAGTTCTTTCTTTTTCTGAAAATAATCATAATACATACATACAATAATTTAATACATAGTTCAATCTTGAGTTATCAGGTTATAGAATCCTGAGAACTCTTCTCAACAGTCAGTCATACCAAGGACCCTATATTACATGTTATATAGGGTCCTTGGTCATACTGAGGCTTCACCTAATCACCTAGTTTTAGACTCCTTTCTTGTACAGACTAGAGTCAAAATCTTCATGTATGTTAGGTAGGTAGAATTAAACAATGGGCTTATTGCCTGTTAGAGTAAAATAATGGATTGAGTCAGTGATCATATCTACACACCTCTGAGTGCAAAGCTATCAAATGATCATTGGACTGGGGAAGTCAGACCTCTACTACTGACTCAATAACTAACAGGACAAGTGTTATCATGCTGATAAAATAGCCATCAAATTCTTTTAAGGTTGGGTTTAATGCAATAGCAACACACTGTGTCATTGTATATATTCTCATATGGCCATCAATATTTTGCAATACATTGTGCAGGTCGTATCACAGCAGACATTCAACCTACTCAGTGTTTCTGAAAAGGCTTAATCTCAGTATTGTGCTGTTATCTATCCTAGGCATTCAGTGACTGACAACTGCCCTACAACATTTAGAAACAGCAGTAGGAGGGAGGGTGGCTGTAGAAATTATTTCAAGACCAAACTCTATGAGAGTATGTTGGCCCATGGCTACTGACTGAGCTAGCTGGGCAGCCTAGCAATCTAAAAATGACTCATCTTAACCAAGTTTACAGCATTATCAAACTAATTTAGAAAAATATAAGTAATCTACAATAATCCATAGTCAATGCAACAGTATCATATACACAACTAACATTTATTCAATATATTAAGGTATTAAGAATCAGTCTTAGTCTCTAAAATTTAGGTGATCAACTCACTAATGAGACATTAATTAAGCTTTGCTGGACATGTTTTATAACCAATATAACTGCAGCGTGTTCAGTTACCCTGAACTTTCCAAAACATTCTGTAACGGAAGTGTCGGAACAACTCAACCCAAAGACAACTCAACCCAAGACAACTCAATCCCCTACTAACGGACTGAGTTGTCCCAACTTTGAGTTGAGTTATGCATGGGTCGAGTTGTCTTCGGGTTGAGTTCTCCCGTACCCATAACGTTATGTAACAGTTGTATCGGAACACACCTCTGATCTTTCTTAGTGAGTCAACAACTACAGTATAGTATTCCATATATGGAGAAAAATATAAGATCATCATCATATTATAAAAGTGAATGACCTGCCATGACCAGGAACAGTACCTAGTTGGCCATTTTAAAGGTCATATGTAAAAAACAATGGTTGATGGTTGAAGGTTTAAACATTAACAGGAAATAATGATATTAGTGCGTAATGTAGAGTTAATATGATATATTCTTATACGAGTGATTGGGTTAATTTATATAAGCAATGATCAGCTTTCAACAATGGTGCAACTTTGTGTTAATTTACATTAGAAATGATCAGCTTTCAACAATGGTGCAACTTTGGGTTAATTTACATTAGAAATGATCAGCTTTCAACAATGGTGCAACTTTGGGTTAATTTACATTAGAAATGATCAGCTTTCAACAATGGTGCAACTTTAGGTTAATTTACATTAGAAATGATCAGCTTTCAACAATGGTGCAACTTTAGGTTAATTTATATTAGCAATGATCAGCTTTCAAAAATGGTGCAACTTTGGGTTAATTTACAATAGAAATTATCAGGTTTCAACAATGGTGCAACTTTGGGTTAATTTATATTAGCAATGATCAGCTTTCAACAATGGTGCAACTTTGGGTTAATTTATATTAGAAATGATCAGCTTTCAACAATGGTGCAACTTTGGGTTAATCTATATTAGCAATGATCAGCTTTCAACAATGGTGCAACTTTGGGTTAATTTATATTAGCAATGATCAGCTTTCAACAATGGTGCAACTTTGGGTTAATTTATATTAGCAATGATCAGCTTTCAACAATGGTGCAACTTTGGGTTAATTTATATTAGCAATGATCAGCTTTCAACAATGGTGCAACTTTGGGTTAATTTATATTAGCAATGATCAGCTTTCAACAATGGTGCAACTTTGGGTTAATTTACATTAGAAATGATCAGCTTTCAACAATGGTGCAACTTTAGGTTAATTTATATTAGCAATGATCAGCTTTCAACAATGGTGCTACTTTGTGTTAATTTACATTACACATGATCAGCTTTCAACAATGGTGCAACTTTGGGTTAATTTACATTACACATGATCAGTTTTCAACAATGGTGCAACTTTGGGTTAATTTACATTAGCAATGATCAGCTTTCAACAAAGGTGCTACTATGTTAGTAGAATTCAATGGTTTTGTTTACATTACAAAAAAGTTGCATTCACTTAAAAAGGTAAATGGGAAAAGATTACTACAAATCCAAGAAACTGTGTTAGGTTTAATACTTAACAAGCAATGTGATAAAGCTTTTGCTTATCAAAAGTAGATACTAGGACATTAAAATTTTCAGCCTTGTAAAGATATACTTTGGCAAATTTGAAATGAGAAATGAAATTTCAACAGCTCTTTATATGATGAACCCTGTCAATATATGTTACATTTCACACAATGTTTTTCCTCCTTTTATAAGAATTCTTTGCACACACATACAGTTGCTTTCAGTACAATTAAGGTTTTGTAAGTGCTATCAAACATTTCACTATGAAATATTGTACAATGTATCTAATGAGAAGGCTTGACAGAATATGATTCTCAATTATATCAGGGATCCGTCACCACCTTAACTCACTAGCCTACTGTCTGGAACCAGTGAAAATTGATCCTGGCTTGTTACATTTACTAATGTTTCATACAGAGGGACTAGCTTATAGTTATTGCTATTTACTCTGCAACATAATGAACCAGGCTAGTGCCAGAGAACTTTTTTATTTTGTTGGGTTTAACGCCCTAGCAACATATTGTATAGGTCATATAACAGCGTCCAGCGCACCTAATCTAGCTTTCCTGGGCCCTTGTCTATAACCAGTACTCACCTACCTTTCAACAAGGCCAAAAACTTCTCTATGTATCTTGTTAATAAAGGAAATTTGACATAATTGTCAAATTTTCATGGAAGGGTATATTATAACCTCGCCAGGTGGGATTCTAACCCTTCCCCATCTGTACATGAAATTCCAAATCCCGGCGCATTACCAACTGCGCTATCAACCTGGGTTTTAATGAAAATACTTAGCTATGTAATCTTTTGAAAGCCTTTGTTATGTCTTTCACATCATGTTTTTTTTTAATCATATAAAGTTGAGTTTTTTCCATCTTCAGTAAAAAACAAGAGATTTGAACTTAGTCAGACATAAACAAAAAAACCATATAAAACAGGGTTTGGGGGCTTTGTCACAGTTAGACATAATGAAAATTCACACCATCACAATGGTGAGAAAGACAATTTTTCCACTTGTAGTGCATTACGTCAATAAGCGAGTCATCAATTTTTTTATGTGAATTGTCATAGTTCATCATTATTTTTGTTATATAACATACAATGGCCAATACCCTAACAAATGTATGAAGACTCTTCTTGTAATGTTTGTTTGTTGCTTAAATATCCATAATAATTCAACTTCTTTCACACAAGAAAATTCAACAAAGTAATATTATAAATTTACATTAACCTCAAGTTTCTTTTGTAAAAAGTCATGATACATGTATTTTAAGAAAGACTTGGGAAAAGTAGATTTTTATTATAGTGTGGAAAAAAGGAAAAGCAGAAGAGTGGGAAATGAAGGAAAGTTGAGTCCACTAAAAACCTTGTAAGTGCAATCCTGTTAAAAATAAATGTATTAATGTAAAACTTCAGTGCACAAACAAGTCACAATATGCATACAACATTCTTACAACATATAATCATGCTCATGCATAAATACATAGTTCAATAAAGTTGGAACACAAGTGTCGCCAGGGCTCGAATTTAACAAAAAATAGACTTGCAAATTTTGCAAGTTGACTTTATTTCAACTCGTAAAATGTAAGAAGCACACGCATTGTTTTCCAAATTTTAGTGGTGTAACTATTCACATATCAATATAAAAACAACAGAGTCAGAGTGCAATATTTAACTATAAAAGGCGTTATTGTGGGATAGACAAAGAATAACGAACATGTAGCCTATACTTCTGACTTTCATTGTAACATGTAGTGATACAGATGAGTAGTAGAGCCAAAGATCGTACTTTCAATCTATCTGGTCGTTTCCATGCTGAGTTTAGCCTTATTAGCTTAGACAGTATTTTTTTTCCGGCAATATCAACTCGCGAAAAAATTTGGGAGTTGAAATAAAAGTTACTCGCAGTTTTAAAAATATCACTCGCATTTTGCAAATAAGCGAGCTTAAATTCGAGCCCTGAGTATAGCTCTACTAAGTACACTGTTGATACAACAAACTACATAATATATTAGTAGAGGCAAACATTTAGTTCAATAAAAACAAGCAATATAACAAATGATACATTTTATGCAATTATAAAACTATCCAAGAGTCTAGTTTTTTACTGGCTCTATGACAATGAATTAGTAATTAGTGTCAAACATGAAATTAAACAAGCAAATGACTTTGATTTAAATGAGAATGAATCATTAGGGAAAAGGAAAATATGAAATTTCAAGAATGAAATATATTAGTAAATAGAAAAAATATCGTAGATTTAACACAGAACTGTTGTAACTCACTCTTTTCTTATATTGAGTTACAACAGTTTTGTGCTAAATCCACAATATATAAGCAAATAACGACTTTTTTCTCAATGAAAGTGACACATAACCTGCTATCAGTCAGGTTGATGCATGAACCAGCAATGAACTAGCAATATACCTAGATGTCATATATATTACAAGTTAATTTATTTATTAAATTAAAAATTCACTTTAATAATGTAGTATAAATGATGATAGTCAGTTCTCAGACTTCATATTGACTTATATATTATTTTTCTTATACTCACAGCAATGTTTCCTCTCCATCGATCAGCAGCATTTCTAGCAAGTTCCAGTTCTTTCTCCTTCAAGCCACGATGTCTTTTATAGAATATTTCTACACAGATCAGGAATACACCAGCTACGATACCTCCAGCAACCATCATAAACACTCCTGTGAAAATAACAGTTTTTTGGTTGTGTTGTAACACCATAGCAACACATTGCATAGGTCATATAACGCCAATCAGTCGAGCTTATTCAACATTCCTGGAAAGGCTAAATCTATGGATTTAACTGTTAACCAGTAACTAGGTGCATACCTCATCAGTAACTGACAGCTGCCCTACATGACGTAGAATCTGAGGTAGGAGGAAGAATGATTGTAGAAATCATTTCATGATCAAACTTCATGAAAGTAAGCCTTGCCCAGCAATCAAACCTATGACACCTGGATCAGTAGACTTGTGGGCTACCAACTGAGCTGGGAGGCTAAACAATTAATAGTAAAATTATTGCCTAACAATCATCATACAAATGAAAGTTGCACAGAAACTATTATTAACAACTCTGAGTAGAGATTGTAAGTATTTCTTCAATCTTGGCAACCATGATTTACAATCACTTAGTTAACAAGTTTTCATCCTCGTCCCAGAGAGCTAAACAATAAGTATTTACTTTGTTGCCCGCAGAAACAACAGGGATAGCTTACAATAGACCTAGATACAACATAAGTGTCTAACCAGAGATTGCAAGTCTAATGTCACCATTCAACCCCACACTCACAAAGTTTATATAAAAGGCACTTAGTTACATAACTTCTATTTTTTAATTCACTAGCTACATATTTCATTAAATAAAAAAAATTAAAAAATCACCTAGGTCTAATCCTTCCTACAAAATTTAAATCTATAAAACAGGTAACCTACCAGCCATGTTAGTAAGGCCTAGTGTAGCAGGGGTATGATCTCTTTCAGGACAGTCAGTACTCTCTATCAATATCCATTCATTATCCAGTTTTTCCATCTCACCACCTTCATGTAAATCTAATATAGTAAGAGATACTTGATGCGTCCATGGACTACCTTTCCTAAGCCCAACACCGAGACCTGATCTACCAAACAATTCACCAGCTACAACCAGGTCACAATCTTTAGCATCTTCATACTCCAAACGTGATGAATCCCAGATAAATGCTTGCAAATCAACACTGAAATTACCAATAACAAGAAATTTATATTAAAACCAAATTTATAAACGCAAAAATTTGAAAAGGAAATAATCCATAATTTAGCCAGATAGAGTTGCAGTTACTTTCTAATTCTGTTCATCACATAGTATGTTATCATTGAACGAAGTTTCGTAAAGTTATGACAATAAATGGCAGAAATAAATGCTAAATTGAAAACTTTAACGACCCTCCCGAACTTCAGCCCTCTCTTGTTTCGGCAAACTATTAGCAGAATTTTTTCGTTGAAAAATCTGGCTAAAAATATACAATGTTTTCTTATTAGCAACAACCATAATCACTCCTACGCAGATTATATAAATAAGTTTGTTGCTTAGCAACCATTATTAACATAATGTAGGTTATGTTATTGTTGCCAAGCGACAATAATGACATGCTTTCCTTTAATACAATCATGCATAAATCTAGATACAAGTTTGTTTATCAGCATTGAAATGTGATAAATATTTTATTTTAATACTCTAATATTTAATTAGTTAGTTAATTATCAATCAGAGATGGTCAATTATTATCATAAAACTAACTAATGAAAACGTCACAACCTGGTTGCACATCTTTGTTTGTGAACACTCTAATGGTAACATTTTAGGCTCAATTCTTTTCAAACTTTGTGAGGATGCTTGTTAAATTTTTTTACTCGAACCTTATCTTTGAATAGGAACCTAACTAAGGTAACAACAATATAGAGCAAACATACAAAGTCTTAGAATACAAGCTACAGTTAAATTTTGATAATCCAAATTTGTAGGGACTGAAAAAATATAATCTGGATAACCCATTACTTTGGTTTAAGCAGGGTTGATGTTTCGAAGATGATTTCACAGATTCCTTGATATAATTTGAAGTATTCAAGTAATTTCCATTTAAAACACTCTGGTTATGTTGATATGTCATTCCTCTTCATTACAAAGCAAGAAAATGTTCTGTTTACTACATGTACTTACCCTGCTTTAACATCATTGATAGCATCATCAGCATTATTATAATTGAATTCAGCCATTTTTCTATACATTGTAGATAGTTCCACTTGTCTTTTAAAATACATCTCAACCGCACTATCCTTAACTGTAGCATAACGGAAATTCTCATTGGGGTTACGTAACTGGAAAATAAACATAAATACAATTAAGTCTTACAAATATGAGACAGACCAGTCAACATTATATTAGTGGGCTGACTGGGAGGTCACTATAAGACCAGGAGGCCCTCAGCGGTGTGTACTTTTTCTTAAATTATACTGCACATTTTTAACACTTGATTTTTTGCAAAAGCAAAAGAATACCATTGTTAAACATTAAATGGGTAAAAAATAATAGTATTAACTTTCTTTACACTGTGCCGAAATATTTTTTGCTCCAGAACTTGGGTTGCACCCCACTTAAAAAGGGTTCCATGATATGGACTAGATATGATGTCAGCTGCTCACTATCATATCAGAGGGCAACTACAATCACATTATAATGGCCCGTTGCCAAAATATAGTGAAATAAAACATGCTATAGAAAAAACAATATTAAGTACGATATAATATATACTAATTAGTCACTCACCCTGGAGTCATCAATACCAGATATAGAAGCATCAGGACGATCTAACACCAAGAAAGCAGCCAAGTTAGCAGTATAAGAAGCTACAATTATCATAGCAAATCCTGCCCATACCATACCAAGTACTCTAGCACTAAAACTACGAGGTGTACCTGAAATACAGCAAGTACATGTATATATAATATTTTACTTTATCATCATTTATGTTCTTACTCATGGTTCATTATCCCACAATAAATTACTCCGCTATGCTGCGTTAAGTACCGTGGGCCATTTGGTTAGGATAATCTCATAATCATAAATAATCAATGAGGCAGTTTCATAGGTTCTGCGAGAAAACCACTGTGGAAAACTAGCCAATGAAAATATGTTTCATATCTAAGGTTTACCATTCAAAATGGTGGCCTCAATGAGTGATATTTCTAACGCCCATGAAGAAAATCGCAATATGACATAATTGTTTTTGAAGAGTATTTAATTAAAACATGCAATTTTATTGGAGAAGATTTGTCTCCCCTGCCTCATGCATATTTATGAAAAAGAGATTTTGCCAGTTAATTTGACACAGCTGTTTTTTTTTTAACATTGGGTTTAACGCCGTAGCAAGGCATTGTATAGGTCATATATTGGCGGTCAGTCAACCTACTCACTCCTCCTAGAGGACTGACAACTGCCCTACATAATTAAAAATCATTTGTAGGAGAGAGAATGGCTGTAGAAATAATTTCATGACCAAGCTCGATGAAAGTATGCACCGCCAGGGAATGGATCCTACAACCCCTCGATCAGTAGACTTGCATGCTTCCAACTGAGCTAGCAGGGTGGCTTGACACACCTGTAAGGCAAGCCTTTGTATCAAATACTTACATAATTACCCGGTATTATTATTATTATATTAGTATGTTTTGTTTCGCAGTGTGAGTGATAATAATAGACATTTGTTTTGTTTTGTAGTGATAATAATTGATGTTTGAAATCTTGTATAACATACATGTAGATACCTTCCCGGCACCTTGCACCTTGTGTAGTGATAACAAATAAAATTGAATGTTGCTAATTAAATCATATTAACAATATAACAAATTAACATCATACATAATTATACACAGTACCTGATAAACCTTTGCATACACAGTATTTCATTTTTATCATTTAGGTATCCCACTTTTATGCCACTATAAACATTTGCTTGTTTGTTTGTTTGTTTGGGTTTTACGGCGCATCAACACAGAAAGGTTATAACGTGCCGAAATTAATTGATATTAATAATGCAATCCAATTATAATGGTTTTAATCATACATGATGCAGGAAAGCACATATTAGGGGTTCAGCACAAAACCATCGTAACTCACTCTTTCTTATATTGAGTTATGACTGTTTTGAGCTAAACATGTGATATATAATATTTCATTATTGTAAAGCAAACAGCCTATCAACAACAATGATACTTCCATAAAATACTATGTCCACTAAAGGTGCTAACTTCCCAAAAACTGGAAAACAATTTCTTGGTTTATAGTATATTACACAACTCAGGTCTGTGACACAGATCATTCCCAGGATTTTGAGTCCACTGTCTTGAAGGAGTTGCTGGGTCAAGTTTCACCCAAGCTTGTTACTCCCTTCTTCCAACATTTGAAAATATTGTTGATTTTCCTCCATTTATGATAGTATATGGAAAAGTTTTGGCTTTGTGGAAGGGTACATGAGTACTGGTTCTATACAAAATGCAGGCAAGCTAGGGTAGGTGAGCTGGTAGCAGTTCAATGATCATCATTTGTGAGAACATGGCGTTAATACCCTATCAAAAACAATAACACAAATACGATTGTATATAACATTACATAACTAGAAAATAGAAATATAAAGTGGAAACCACATTAAAGCTGAATTAAATGCAAAAATTACAAAGGGAATTAATCCATAATAAATCCAGGTAGAGATGCCGTTACGTCCAAATTCTATACATCACATAGTATGTTATCATCATATGAAGTTTCATAAAGATCTGACAATAAATGGCAGAAATATATGGTAAAAAAAAACTTTAACACTACACCAGATGCCCGCCCACCAGGGTTTTGCCAAACGATAAGTTTAATTTTTATTGTTTAAAAATTCGGCTAAAAATTGAACCTACCTTCTCCAATTCCACTGTTCAACAAAACACCCCAGGCAAACCACATAGCACTTGATAAATTAAGAGCATCTTCCTCAGTGTCATCATTCTTAGCCAACTTAAATCTACCAAATGGACTAAATCTATCCAACAGATATAATACCAGTGCTACAACATGGACAGATAAACCAACTAGTATCCATAATGTATCTTGGAATGGTTGTAAGAATGAGGCTAAACTGGAATCTTTTTGTTCCTGAAAATAATATACAGAACAGAAAAAATCATAAAAAGCCCTTCAAAGCTTGTTTGGATTTTACGGTGCATCAACACAGAAAGGTTATATCGCGCAGAAAGCAATTGATGATACCTGTAACAATTTGTACAACCAAATTATAAGAGTTTTAAGTCCTATATTATGTAATAAATATTTATTTCCTTCAGATAGTTAAGTATGGCATATGATGGTAATGATTGAAAAAGTTTTCTAAGTGAGCTAACACGAATATATTTAAGATCCTTACAGTCCAGGAGAATGGGTTTTACATTGAAATGCTCGTCACATGGTATACATTTAGGTGCTTCCTCTCTTTTGAGAAGGTATGGATGTGTTAATCTGGTATAAAGCCCTTCAAAAATCCTTTTACAAATACCTGCTTTTATGTTTAAACCATTCTTATTTACCTAATATGAAACTAACAGTAATTTTGAGCAATTTCCAAAATCAGGATTTATCAATATAAAATATCATTAAAAAGAGCACTCCATAAGTCCTTGGAGAAAATTCTGTGTTAATTGTAAACCAATTCACACCTTCCAAAAATGAAAAACAAAAGAGTTACATGTTTCATAGAAAATTCCTAAATTAGCATTATAAGTTTTCCAATTCATGATTTAAAGTACATGTATGTTACATGAAAAAAGTTTCAGAATAGTAAAATTACTTGTTATTCCAAATTGTGTAACTTTATATATATTTTTAACTAGTACCAAAAATCTTATCTTTTAATACCATTCCTTTCATCTTTCTATCAATAATATAATCAACTCACCTTTTTCACTAATATAGTGAGACCTTGATATTTGAATGGTTTAGAGAAGTCAATTGCCTCAGCACGTTCAGGATTGATAGTTAATGGTGCAACAATGAGATCAGCTACTTCATCAAATAGCTCACCTACCATACCATTCCATTCTTTCTTTGTTCCATCACCAACCTGTATAATAGCTAATTACAATATTTACTAAATAACTATGCATTATCTGCCCTGAACCCTTTTAATGCCGAATTTCTTCAAGCCAGTTCGTCTTCAATTTTTAGACCTATCCATTGTCATTCTTGTCATTTCAAGATAAAAATTGGACAATAAGCAGCCAACAGCATAGAGCATGATCAGCCAGTGCATATTGTGCCAACTGACCTGGCTCTTTGCTGGTGCTAAGGGCTTTCATATTTGGCCCTCGCATTGTAAGGGTTGAAGTGGCAAATTCACAGCACAATACAGAGAAATCTGCTAAGTAAAATTGAAAACAAGGCAAAAAACTGTAATAAGGCCATTAAAACTTGACCCCAGAGCAATACCAGACACCTGCACTCTGGTTGCTAAAACATAGCCAATATCAGTTACAATAGTAGCTAAAATGATGGCTTTTTTTTGTTTTTGAAAACGTTTAAATCCAATTAACAATTAATTATTTTCTCCAGAGACTGCTAGCAGTCAATATCTTTGGCATAGTGAAGTCTAAAATTTCTTTGACTTTGGGCTTCTGTTGATCTGTATACTTATATCATGCACTTCAACTTAGAACTTCAGAACTTAGTTTCTTATAGAATTGATAGTTGAAAGTGTCCGCGATTTCTCTGTCTATTACTGATATCACTGCTGCATTGTTTGATTATATAATAATAATGTACTTTCATATTATTTCTATTACTTCTATATTTATCATATGTACCCTGTTATATTTGTAAATGCACATTGCTGTGTATGGGCAAGAGGTCTGTTTATACAAAATAAACTCAAACTGAAACTGAGAGAGAATGGCCTTAGAAATAATTTCGTGACAAAGCTTCACGAAAGCCCGGGAATCAAACCCATGACCCCTTGGTAACAAGCAAGTCTACAGATAGAGGGGTTGTGAGCTCCATTCCCGGGCAGGGCATACTTTCCTGGAGATTGGTCATGAAATTATTTCTACGGCTATTCTCCCTCCTACCAATGATTTTTAATTAGTAGTTGGTTAACAGTTAAATCCAGAGATTTAGCCTTTCCAGAAACAGTGAGAAGGTTGACTGACCACTTAATATGACCTATACAATGTGTTGCTGTGGAATTAAACCCCCAAAAAATAAAAATTTGAATAAATAAATAATAAAAAACTTTTTATAATATACTATCTTATTTTAGCTTTAAAGTGAAACAAGTTCTTGCCACTTAGATAAATCACTTTAGAGTCAGTTTCATGGTCCCAAGGAAAAAGTTTCCTTCTCAGTAAACAATAGGGGTAAGTTCTGGATGGGATTCCAACCAAGGTAGAGCTGGCTATCCAATGATAATGAGTACGATGTTGTAACCACTTGGCCACACCTTCTCATATTGAGCTTCAGGAAGGCTAATAGTCTGCTGCAATGGGATAAAGAGAATAAGAAAGAAACATATGAAAGTATTTTGTTTCCCATTAAAAACAGTAGATTACAAATCTTACCCTTTTAAATGATCCGAAAGTGTTATCTCTACTCAAATGAAGATCGTAAGTGAAGTTCACACGTTCAGCCAACATTTTCAACATATCCATACAGTAACCATAGCAACAAAACTGTTTGACTTCACCTGAAAATATTTTTTTATTGTTATAATTTGCCGTGGCAGACTCACCAAATATTAAAAAAAAAAAACACACAAAAGTTAGCAATATACTGGTAAACTTCACAAAAGAATTTTAAATACTAATTTTAAACTGATTTTTCACATATTTGTTTTTTTATATTTTTAGAGTTTTAGAAAACACAATATTGAAGTTGAAATGTGTGAACAGGCAGTTTTAAAATGCTCATAACTTCCTAAAAAATACATCAAATAAAAACATTCTTTCACCCCTGTGTTTCTTTTTCTAAGGTTATCTACCAAACCAAATCAAGACGGAACTTGTTTTTTAGTGACCCAACATTCTCTTTTAAGAAAGAACTGCATATACCTAGCTACCTGACAAGCTAAGTTGGTGGCATACAAGTGTAAGTAAGTTTGATTCGCAGCAGGTATACTTTTGTGGAGCTTAGTCATAGAAATTTTTTCACTGCCATTCTAAATCATGTAGGGCAGTTGTCAGTCACTGACAGAAGTATGCGCCAAGTAACTGATTAATAGCGAAATCCAAAGATTTAGCTTTTCCAAGAATATGAGTAGGTTGACTGAACATCTGATATGACCTATACTATGAGTTGCAACAGAGTTAAACCCAAGCAAAAAAAAGATTGAAAAGCTTCTTACTGTTGAGCTTCAAGAAGAGGGTTATCAGCTAAATCTAGAGATTAGGCATACAATGTGTTGCTATGGCATTAAACCAAACAACAACAAAACAACAAAAATAAAACTGTATGTTTTACCTGTAGTCATATTTGTATGATTACACATGATACCATTATCTATTTCACATTTGTCTATGTCTTCTATTCCTACTATAGGTCTAGTATATACAAATGGTTTAGATTCTATTGTAACAACCTGTAATATAAATAAACAACCAAATATATATTTACATCAATTTACAGTATTGGGCTGACCAGTGGTGCTTTTCACAAAAAATCTTACGATAAAAATCTTCGTAAGTCAAAAACAAGAAACATTAATGATTCGGTCATTTTGGCCAATCAATTCCAAATATTATTGAATTATGTAGAATATTGTATACCTCTTGAATATCATATCATACTTATGTTTATTATCCTTCAGACTTTTGAACTGCAAACTTTATGAAATTGACTTATGATAGTTTATTTGTAAGAACTTTTGTGAAAAGGTGCACTAGTCTATAGCGCAGTTGGTAGAACATCAGGATTTTGTATCTAGTGTCCCGATGGAGGTACAGGTTTAAATCCTACCCAGGGAGGTAATACCCTTCCATGAAAATTTTACAATAATGTCAATTTTCCTCCATGTATAAGATATAAGGAGAAACTGCCAACCTAATGGAAGGGTAGGTGAGTATTGGTTATGAACAAGGGTCTTCATGCTACTTAAAAAACTCCACTTATGGACAAGTACATTTTGGAAAACCTCTGACCCCCCCCCACCCCACTAGATCTGCCCACTATGAAAAATGATGCTACCCATAATGTTCATTCATGTGTGATGCTTGTGTACCGTAGATCTCATTTTCATCACATGATGATATAATTTTTTTCTATGGGTGTAACTAGTTAAAAATTATATATCATAAATTATAAATTATCTATGGAAAAATACATAGCAGCCACTGACTAACTAGAGCCATCATTGGAAATCACAAAATTGATGTATCACCAATGCTTGACAAACAATCCGATATTGCTTCTTAATTTAGAATATTGATACAATCTAGCATTTCATAAAGCTATAAACTAGAAAACATCTTTTATATTTCTGAGTTTTCATGTTTTCTGTTAAGTAATAAAAACAAGAAAATTTAGTTTGTTTTAGTTTGTTTTTATGTCTGAAACAACTTTTTATGTTATGTATATCATTAATCTAATTGTTTTAACTAAAACAAGTTTTGTATTCTATTTGAACAAAGAAAGGTCAAAATTGAGGACATTGTAAACTTATTTCTGAAATTCATTAAGATCAATCAAATGGATTATTTTATTTTACATAAAATACTCTTATCAAGAGCACAAAAATGAGGAATAATAACACGAGAGAAATTATACATGGTTATTAGTCAAACTCAAAACAAGAGTTAATAACGTCGTATAAAGTAACATTGCAAGACGCCACCACTAAGGTGAATATCACGATGTGGAAAAAATACACAGAAAACAAAATGGCGGATCTACAACATGTTTACTAGAAATTGTGTTTGCTTGAGCTTTTTTGCAGATACCACCTATTTGTATTACACCCCTTGTCTGACTCAATATATATCGATATATCATCAATACTAGCCTTTCAATATAACGATACAATTTTTTTTATCAAAGTCAGCCCTAGACTTTACATTCCAGCACAAAGATTGGTACAGGTGAATATCAATTGGGAAGAGAGATAATTAATGGTATTAATTTCATTTAGTTGGGCTAGTTGTTACAGTGCCCTTTATCATATAAATGTTATGTTATGTTGTGTTATGTTGAGTGGTGTCGTTATGTCATGTCATGTCATGTCATGTCATGTCATGTCATGTCATGTCATGTTATGTTATGTTATGTCATGTCATGTCATGTCATGTCATGTCATGTCATGTCATGTCACGTCACGTCATGTCATGTCATGTCATGTCATGTTATGTTATGTTATGTTATGTTATGTTATGTTATATAATAAACCAGGCTAGTGCTACAGAAAATTCCTAACATGCTCTTTCCATGTGCCATTCATTGCTGCTAATGATCATTTATTAGTCAAAAAACACAACTGAGAAATATCAAGTAATGAAATGACACCTTTTTATCACCAACCCATTTTATTCAGACCAACAGGAATAATAGCAATTAACACCAATGATCCTGTGGAAAACATACACTTGGTATTTTTCTCATTTATGTTCCTATTTGCAGACAATGCAGTTGTTTTTTCACACGTTCTTACAGCAAAATAATGATATTTGAAAATGGACCACACACAAACTATGATTTTTTTATTTACAATAAAAAAATTGAAAATGCAAAACCATTTAAATATTTAGGTGTTTACTTATATAATCCAAGTATTGAAATACAGAAAAACTTTTATGCACATTGAAACCTAGTATATCCATACTAATGATTTCTCCTTACACATTAGATTCAAGTAGGAATCAAGCAGGGCAAGAACTGTAGGCAAAATGTTTATTCTACCCTGTTAACTGGCAAATATTATAATGATTTTATTTTCCTCTTCTTGCCATACAAAATCTTGAAGTACAGTTTTCCCTAGTACACTATGCATACAAATTCTGTAGGTTCATCAGTGTAGTTAAATATGATAAATATGGTACAATACTGTAAAACAACTTAAACTTCAAGTACTACAATGAATGACCGCAGTATCATTACATTAAACAGCTACAGACACTATCAATATATTAATCATTTTATTGCTCTTACTTCATAAACTTTTCATTCAACATGGAATGTAAACCCCTTCCACATGTTTATCAATATAAGTACCCGGTAAACACCTGTCACTGACCACAGAAACAATAAGCAAGACAGATGACGGAACTACTTTTATTGCCGATAAATTGACCGTGTAGTAAATCAGAGACACATATATCTCTCCCCAGGTTAAACTAGTTATGCATTTTCGTCGATAGTTTTCCATTTTGTGGTATAACTTAAGCCTTTCGGCGAAATCGCAAAAAAGTCTAAAAATGGTAAATGAAATCGTACACAACAACAAATCTTGCAACATGCATCTTTCTCACTACATAAATTATTTACAGTAAATAACCAAATAGATGTACCTATATCAGAAATAATACATTTATTTGCAAAGGTAGACAGGTGAAGGTGTGAAAAACTCATGAATAGCGTTTCATTTCAATTAATCTTAAAGCAGGCTTAAAACCACTTTGAGTTCATATATATTCAAAACTTCCACTAAGAAAAATTACTTTATTTTTACTTTAAATGGATGAAGAAAGTCCAGAATACAGACCAACTGATGTTCTCTGAGTTCGAAAAAAAACATAATTCAACAGTAAATAGACAAAACAAATTGAAACATGTAAATGCATTTTTTTTAACATTTAAAAAATTTGTAAAAAAGGCTAATCAGTAGGGCTGTGGATCATTGAGCAAGTGGCAATCCGATCCGAACCACGATTCATTGTAGCGATTCACGAATCGAACCACGAATCACTTGTTAAAGCAGTAACAGAATTTATTTAATAACAAAAATAAGTGAAGAATTACAGAAGCTAAATGGAAAACCATGTACTCCAAACATTTCTATAACCAGGTGTTTTATGGGCATTTTCAGTGATAACATTTTTGCTTAAATGTATATCAAACGAATTTTGAATTAAATTTAAAAAATCATTAGAAGTGCGTTTCGTTTTCAGCGGTAATTAAGCTGAAAATGTTCTTTCATTATTTCCAAAAATAGATCGCGATCTGACGATTTCAAACTTGACGAATATTCGTACTCGATTTTCTGGTCGGGATCGTGAATATCCAAGTACTTGGATACTCGCAGCAGCCCTACTAATTAGAATATCTGAAAGATGGACAAATTGAAAACATATTGGTAGATGACCAATAGACAATTATAGCATATTGTAAAAAGGAACACAAAATGAAAGGAGGCCAAATTAAAACATATAGTAAAGAGTGTAACCTGTAGATGTGTAGATATCTTGATTCCTTTTGGTGTTTCAGTCGTACCAGATGGCCATTCTATATCAGAATTAATTAATAATTTATTTTCATCACTACCTCTCATATTACGATGGAAACCAACATTAACAGTTTCATGTTGTTTGACATTTCTGATGTAATATATAGGGTTTTCTCTGTCACCTACATCATTAAATATGATATGTCCTGTTTTACCATCTATGTCTTCACTTTTTAATGCCCTAGAAAATTAACAAAACATGTGAACTATCTGAGTAAAATGCAATGAAATATTCTACACTCTTGTACTCCATTCTGTTGCTTCTGACAAGTTTGCAGAAGAAGACATGTTCAGCTTATCATTGCTGTTATGATATTCAAACATGCCCGGCTAGCTCAGTTGGTAGCACGCAAGTCTACTGATCGAGGGGTCGCGGGTTTGATTCCTGGGCGGGGCATGCTTTTTTTGAGCTTGGTTATGAAATTATTTCTACAGCCACTCTCCCTCCTACCAATGATTCTTAATTATGTAGGGCAGTTGTCAGTCACTGGCGAAAGTATATGCTTAGTAGTTGGTTGAAAGCTAAATCCAGAGATTTAGCCTTTCTAGGAAAAGTGAGTAGGTTGACTGACTGCCGTTATATGAGCTATCCAATGTGTTGCTATGGCATTAAACCTCCCCCCCCCCCCCCACAAAAAAAAATATATAAATAATATTCATACATGTAAAGAACAAATCATTCGGTTTTTCAATCCAGCTACTGCCTTTCAAATTGAAAATCTTATCATAACAATCTTCATTAACTGTAAAAAATGTTTGACAATTATCCAAACCTCAATTATCCAAAAACCATTTGAAGACATTAATGACATACAAGAAGCATTCTGGTCTATTAACAAACATAAAACAGACAGGGAATAGCCACAGTTACAGTCTGTGTCACCAAAAAGCTTGTTGATTGCAGAAAGGTAGAATTTAGGCCCATTTTAAGAAAAGCAAGTATCAGTGATATATCGAGTCAGACAAGGAGTCTAATAGAAGCCACTAGAACTCCAGGATATACATACTATATAATGCTCTCATGATGTTATGCATGATGTTAAAAGTTGTTTCAGATATCAAAACAAACTAAAACAAGAAGCACCGCAATGCGACGAAACCAGGTTTTCAACGACCAAGTTTTGATGTGACAGGAATGATTCATTTGAAAGCAACAAAATCAATACATGCAAAATGAAGCAATACGTGGAAACGGAATTTTCTATTTTAGCAACAGTGACCTTGACCTTGATCACAGACAATTGGATAGCAATTCCAAGCTGCCTCTTGATATCAGCTACCAATACACCAAGTTTGGAGTCAATAGGTCAAAGCAAACTTAAGTTATTGAGCAGAAACTGAATTTCTATTTTTAGTGTCAGTGACCTTGACCTTAATCACAGACACCTAGGTAGCAATCCCAAGCTGCCTCTTGATATAAGCTACCCATACACCAAGTTTGGTGTCAATAGGTCAAAGCAAACTAAAGTTATTGAGTGGAAACTGATTTTTTATTTTTAGTGTCAGTGACCTTGACCTTGATCACAGACACCTGGGTAGCAATCCCAAGCTGCCTCTTGATATAAGCTACCTATACACCAAGTTTGGTGTCAATAGGCCAAAGCAAACAAAAGTTATTGAGCGGAAACCATAAGTTGACGCCCGCCCGCCCGCCGACTTCGGCATTACAATAACCTGGTTTTCGTTGAAAACCTGGTTAACAAACTGTAATTTCTTATTTTTGATACTTTACTGGAAACATGAGTCCTATAGTTAAGTAATATAAAATACTAGATTGTATCGATATTCCAGGTTATGAATCAATATCGGATTGTTTGTCAAGAATCGGTGATACATCGATATCGCGATTTTCGATGACTGCCCTAAATTTAAGTTTGGAGGTATTATTACTTACTGTAGAATAGTCAATCCTTCATTCCATTTGTCCTCCACACGTTTACTACAATTTGCAGGAGTGCTATCTTCTAATGTAAAATTATTATAAGACATGAGGTCCATCATTGTTTTAGCAATCAAGTTTACACTGTCCTCAATGTGATATTCTTCATTAGATCCATCAACAAGCTCAAGACCTAACACACCTAGAAACAAAAAATATAATGTGGAAACCACATTAAAGCTGGTTTAAAAAACTTTTGAAAAAAAACAAACAAAGGCAAATAATCCATAATAAAGGCAAGTAGAGTTGTGAATGGCAGAAATATATGGAAAAGCAGAACTTGAATGCAATTGTTAACAACACCAGAAGCCCGACCGCCAACCGGCCAGGGTTTCACCAAATTATAAGTTAGATTTTTTCGTTGAAAAATCCGGTTGAAAACTCCGGCTAAAATACACTTATAAGTCTGATATTGGTTTGTCTCTTCTTTTATGAAGAGTCAAGAATAGACATTAAACAGCTGGATCCAATGATAAAATAGTATTTATTTATTGTTTATTTATTGGATTTAACGCCGTATCAACACAATTTAGGTCATTTCACGGCGTCCAGCGCACCTAACCTAGCTTTCCTGGACCATTGTCTATAACCAGTACTCACCTACCCTTCCATAAGGCCGGAAACTTCTCCACATTATCTAACCAATGGGGGAAAATCGACATTATTGTCAAATTTTCATGGAAGGGTATAACCTCCCCGGGTGGGATTCGAACCCGCACCCCCTCGGGCACGAGTATCCAAATCCCGGCGCGCTACCAACTGCGCTATCTACCCGGGATGATAAAATAGAGAAATTCTTGAAAATGGCTACTACTCTCTGACCAGAGAAAGAAAATCTAACAAATCTTTAAAATAAGTTGCCAGTTTGGACAACCAGCTATATATTTTACCTGCCTGAACCAAATGTTAACTAGCAGTAACATGTGTCTGAACCAAAATATAGGTTGTCACAGGCAATAAGACAACTTTCAGGGATTGAGCCTTGAAAGTTACTGTGGTTTATTAAATTTTGTTCAGAAATTTACCAGTCCCCTTTCTAGCATTACTGTACTCTGTTTTTTAACAATACGTGTTGACCTCTTTGCAAGATGCCAACATCTTATCCATAAATGGTGAAAAGGTGACATAAAATAATAACACTGGTGAATTTCCATAGAAACATGAGAACTACTGCACATAGATACTTATCACCAAAATTTAGACTACTTTATCATTGGATCACCGGTGTGACTAGCCTGGATTACCTGCCCCTTACCACTATCGTTATCGGGCCAGGCAAACGGGAATCATGGCGGCCTCCACAGTTATTATACAGATATAACGTTTTTAGTAGGAGTTCGGTACTATATGGGTCATTCGATTTCGATTTTTCTGATTATACGTATATTTAGCGAAGGATTATCAAAAACATGGTTCAGGTGAACACAATTCGGACGTGGATTAGTCTTGTTAGAATTTCGGATACCTTATTTAGCATAAATGTAACTGAACAACTAAACAAAGTATACATTGTATAACTGTGAACACTGTAATTCTTGTACAATGATCCTTTGATTTAAGCCTGTTTAGTGAGAAATGATCATTTGAAAACATAATTATCCAATATCTTATTCATTACATAGGGCGCGGCCATGATCATGCTTTGCCTGACGTACTTTTACCTGCCAAAGTACGACTGGGAACCAGACAACGGTGTGACTAACAATTGTTTGTACAAGCAGGAATAAAGGTTACATCTTCATTACTTCTTCATGGGTTATCAGCTAGGTCTGTTCTCTAATTGATTAGTTTTAATAAACATTTTATGCAGGTTTTAACATGGGATGAAAACTGTTTAATAACTTCTTGGGTTTTTCACAGCAACTCCTCTATTCAATCTTAAATTAGCAGAAAAACAGAGGAGGTCTGTGAGAGGTTACTCCTTCATAAATCAAATATGACAAAGAATAATGTCAAAAATGACGAATATGGTCAATGACTGACATATAAATGCCAAGGAGGAGTGATTACTGAGGATATCTGAACAATCTAGGATTGGATCCAGTAAAAACAGTCACATCATCCGCAACCACAGTACTCTCTTCTGTTACACTCCAAGCATAATGTGGGTAATTTGACTAGCAAAAACTCATTTTCATGAATATGGACGAGGCAGGGAAGATTTATCTTCTTCCAATGAAATCGCATGTTACAATTAAACACTCTTCAATAATAATGACGTCATATAGGGATTTTCATCACCCGCTTTAGAAAAATTACTCATGGAGGCCGCCATTTTGAATGGTAAACCAAACCTTAGATATAAAAATGTAATTTCATTGGCTAGTTTTCTGCAGTGGTTTCCTTGCAGAATCAAAGAAAATGCCGTATTATTTATTCATGATTACAACATTTTCCTAACCAAATGGCCCATGGTACAAAATGCAGCATAGCATTACAGGGCATTTTTTCCTGAAATTGGGAAGAGGCCTTAGCCTTCCATTTTGGAAAATTTAAGCACGAATTTTGGTCAAATTGGGAAAAAGTGGTTAAACATTAAAACAACAAAAAGAAACACTATTAAGCATTTATTGTTGCAGTGTTACATTTCATTAAAAAGAAACAAGAACTAGCCAACAATTCGAGTCAAAGTTAGAGATTTAACCATTAGAATCTACTAAGTGTGGCACAGACTGGACTTGTTGCACTTTATTTTGGGAAATTCCTCCTCTGAATTGGGAATTTTTTCCTCAGGATTGGGAATTTTATGCACTTTTTGGGATTGGGAAGCCACCTTTTATCGGCCTCTGTTAAAGAAGGAAAAAGAGCCCTGCATTAAAATCAGATCATATGGACTCTATCATAAACAGACCTGAAGACTTTGCTATGACTCTAATGTCAGCACAAATTTTACTAGTAGAATCAGTTTGCAGAGTGGAACAAAAGTCTTCCAATCTTAAAGTATTTTAACTCGAGTAATGGAAAATAAGATTATAAGTCAGCCAGATAGAGCATGCCACTTACTACATCCAATACTGGTAACATCTGTAAGTTATTGTTTAATTTCAATAAATTGTCAGTGGCACATTTAACTCATCCTTGGTAACCAAAGGTATTATTATTCGTCAAACATATTATTCATAACTTATGAGTACTGAGGGTTTCCGACAATGACTTAAACTCTGCTGATTAAGTATATTCCATCTATTGTGAGCAGAGTTCATGTATGCACAACTGGCAGTTGATAAAATTTAGCAATACTTATTTCTGAATGCTGTAAGCAATTTTCTCATAGATCAAATTATCAAGTATGAAAGTTTAACTAGTATTTTTTCTTTGTTTTATTGTAAAAGTTCACGATCACAACAGATCAAACCTGTAACAAGTCATTCTAAATGATAATAGTGTTGAAGATAATCACAGGCAAGAAGAGGGGACCTAACTACACATAGAGCTACTCATAACTATAAAATGCACATCCAAAAGCAGTAGGGCTGTCACGATACGCCAAAAGCATATCGAGATATATTGCAATACGCTAGCACCGTATCGCGATACGTACCACGATATATTGTGGGTTTTTAGATTTGTTATGCCTCCGTTGTATTTAACTGAAACATTGCAAATCTTACATGCAGCTACTGAAAAATCTGGCTTCTTTAAGTCTATATGGTCATTCAGGACTGTGATATATGTTGTGCATATAAAAAAGATGCTAAGGTTGAAAGAAACAATCACTCCCTTAGCTGCAGAACATTCCTAGCAAACAAGCTCCTGGACGTCATGCTTGTATCACAACTTTCTGTCCCGAAGTATACGGTTCAAGAACGTGTTTTGCCAAATACCGGTACGTCAAATTCGTACCACGGTACGTATTGCCGCAGCTGCGTATTGCAATATAACAGTATACTGGTATATCGCGACAGCCCTAAAAACAGTCATTAGCTACATGCATACTAATAATATAATTATCCACTTACAAGTTTGAATTATTATCTGAGAGCTTTAATACATGTATATACATACACAGTAAAGTTCAGCCCATAGAGACCACCATGGTTATTGCAAAATCATGCAATATTTACATATTTAGGCACCAAATGCTTAATTTGAGAAGAAAAAGGACAATACCATTCCTCTATTGAGACCTTTGATTTTGATGGCCCTAAATGAACTCTACTGCATATGTATATATATTTGGTTCAGGGCATGGGGGCCACCAAACCATGACTTTGATAAAAAATATCCAGTATCATACCTATAGGGACATTTTCAGCTTGAATGGCCTCTTCGCTTACTATCCATACAAAATCTGAACCAAATGTGAGATGTAGGTCTTTAGCACAGTCAAATATTGTTCGAGCATCTTCAGTACTGAAAATACATTTCAGAAACATTATACTGTGTAAGGTTTTAACCTTATCCCACTAGCTCTCAAAGCCTATAGGATAAATAAATTGATTGGGGCAAATGACGATGACTTATTTCATATAATCAGGCTTGTTAATAATTTAGCTAATTACTATCAATTCATTACAAATTAGGCTAATGCTAGTGAAAATTTAAGGCTAAGACTAAGAATACATATATTTAAAGCAAGAAACTTTAAATAGATGGCCAGGAGTCAAGACTGTATACTAAAACCCGAAAATGCACTGTGTAGTAAACCTCTTTCTGAATTTGGCTGAATCGTATACTCCTTCACTAGAATATTATTTTTGTTGTCATAAGTACTGTTTCACTTCGTTCTAAGCAACAAATTGCACATTATTTAACAAAATTATAAAATCATAATCACAGTTTCTTCACTTTTGCTATCAAATGTATACAGTTACTACAGTGAAAAGGAAGTCATAGATAACTCTGTTCATTGCCAAGTGAAAGACACAAAAACTTACCTGGATGATAAAAGTATAATCCTTGATTGTGCTGAGGGTAGATCAATAAGTAAATCAGTAAAATTATTTAAACCAACAGAAAACTTGACACTTTTTTCAATCTAAAAATAAATCAAAAAAGTAAATTAAGATTTATGTATGACTATTGACAGAAAAATATTACATGTTCCATGTTCATCAATCATTGAACAACCCCGGAAAGAAAAAATATGCTCATCAAAGGTTAACCAACCCTGAAAAGAAAATATGCTCATCAACCTTTTAACAATCCAGAAGAGAAAATATGTGGATCAATTGTAGAACAACCCAGGCAAGTAAATAAAGGAATTAAAAGTAAGTTCAGGCCAGGACCTTTATATTGACTTTAAGCAATCCCATAACAATGAGCAACACCTTCTAAGGGGTCGCAAATGGACTATAACAAATAACCCCCACTTAAACTGTTAATACCGCATATAGGGTGTTTACTGTGAAGGAACTATATTGAAAATTGAATAAATTTGTTTCAAGTAAAATTGTGTGAAAACTTTGAACAAACTCGATAAATAAAATTTACAAACAAGAGCTCCCTTGGGTCTTGCCTCACAAGCTCCTTGTACTATGTTGTCTATGCCATGTGACTATTTATGATCAAAATATGTTAAAATATCATAACAAACAAATGTCAAGGTTGGTATTTTTTCACGTTTTAACCATTTTACTAATTATACATCTAGGATAACACTCCATCATAAAAGTGACCCATATGCAAATGTTTTATTGAAAAAATGATGAAGTTAAGAGGCATAGTAAACCAGTGAAAAATCCCACTGTTTCACTTAACATGGCATAGGCACGGTGTCTATATGTTTATGTATACCTAGTAACTCATATGAGGAGGACAGTTCACTTAACCATTATTCTTGGTATGCATTGGAACCAGACTCCCATCCTAAGTCATTCGGAACATCTAAACCATTCATTAAATGAATAATCTCTGAAGGATTTGTGGGGGGGGTCTACCAGTAATCCAGGGTTTTACTACACACACAAACTGAAGCACAGGTGAAGCACATAATGGTTAAGCAAAATAGCTCTTGTTCTAAACAAAAAAGGCTTAGTAAATACATTTCTTTTGCTATATATGTGATTATATATTGTTCAACGGATATCATTGAATTGTGCATTTCGTATTTATGGACAAAAATTGAGACATTTATCACTGCATTACAATCATTGATTTGTTTAATTCAACACCAGTTAAAGTACTTTGTTTGGGATGTGAAGCAAAGATAGTGCCAAAATGGTGTCTAAAATATGCTCAAAGTTATTCCAAGTGAATGACTGAGGAGGTCTGAATGATCCTAAGTTTGTTTGTTGGGTTTAACCCGTAGCAACATATTGTATAGGTCATATCACGGCCGTCAGTCAACCTACTCACTCCTCCTAGAAAGGCTAAATCTCTGGATTGAGCTGTTAACCAACTTCTAAGCGCATACTTTTGTCAGTGACTGACAACTGCTTTACATAATTAAAAATCATTGGTAGGAGGGAGAATGGCAGTAGAAATAATTTCATAACCAAGCTCCACTAAAGTATGCCTGCCCGGTAATCGAACCCACAACCGCTATGATCCTTAGTAAACAAATGCCTACTTTCTCATAAAAGGGCTAATAATTCTACTTGGTACTTGTCTTGCACAATTTATTCATGACAAAAAAACATCTTATGTATTCTACTGTATGGTCCAGTATTGACAAGTGTGTCAGCATAAACTTTACTCACACACTTAGCCAGTTGCCATCATCAGACTGTTATTATATCAAAATCACTGAAAATCTTTTATTTTGAAACTGAAGACTTCAATGTCATAAGGTGTTCCATTAAGATATTGATGTGAAATGTCACTTCAAATGTCTATCCAAGCCTGAATACTTAAGAAATAACATACATTTGTCTATATTTTGTTGCATAGTAAACAAAGGCATGAATTTTGTGTGCTATAATTAAATATGGAGTGCTTTAGCATGAGTTTTTCAAAAAGCACATCAAATTAGTTTCAATGTGATATTCTATAACGAAATATAGAGAAAACTGTATGTTATTTGATTGTTAAATTTATAAACATAAAATAATTTGACCTTTAACCTATAAATGAAGGGTTAAATCATAACAATCCTGTATGTGTTTAATATTTGAATATAGATGATGTCACATTTAATATAGTGAAAAAGCATGTGCTGATATTGGAATTAAATGAGAAAAACATTACATGTTAATAAAAGTTCATCTAAACATCCAGCTTTGCCCGCAAGACTGTAGTAACTCACTCTTTAATGCAATGCACTTACTACAGTCTTGCGAGACTGATGACCTATATGAAATATCCATGGGATTCGCTATTGAGCAAAATAAGTGAAGCATTAAGTAATCTAACTCTTAATAAGTTTGAAACAAACAGCACACAATATTAATGGAAATGATTGATTTCCTATCAGATACCAGCAACAGATTTCTGAAATAAGATGTTATCAGCAGGACAAATCTGTATGAGTGTTATATTATAAATAATCAATGATTTTATACACAATATAGAAATGATATGGAAAAATTTTCAGTACATAACTAGATAATACAATTATATTGCTATATATTCACAATATAGTATGGTAAAACTAGGGAGGCCAGGATATCACCTGTTTATCAGTTATGGACGGAATTCGTATCCTAGGCTATTAAAGTATTCCTTAATGGACCGACTAATCAAGAGAATAGACTCTTTTTTTTCAAGAATTTAATGTTTTGTTGTTTGGGTTTTAGAGGTGCATCAACTCAAAAAGGTTATATCGCGCACAAGAGTTTAATGTGAAAGGTTCAGCATAAAAGTCATCATATGGTACAGTATGGTATGATTGCACCATTGACACAGGCCAAATCAAGGTACAAGGGTTATAGGTACAAAATCAATCTTACGAACATAGAAAAATATAAAAAAGGGTTAATATTTTTATAATGACAGTTGATTGTATCAGGTGGAGGGGCCAGTCACCTGACTCCTTCCCTCGTCTGGGCTTACCCTATGTAAGTAAAAACTTACCACAATATCGTGTTGTTCAGCTAATGCTTGAAATTTACTCAGAATAGAACGACCTTCTTCATCCATACTATGTATAAAGATAACTTGTCTCCAACCATATTTTATTAACATATCAATCCAAACATAGGCTTGATGGAAGTAAGGTGGAACAGTGCGCATAAATGTAGGGTGAACATTCTGAAAAAAATAAAGCTGACATTAAGAACATGATTTTAGGTTCAATCTCTGTAATATACAATCTCCTGAGTCAAGAACTACAAGGTCTGTCAGTCAAATGGCAGATTTCACTGGACTAGCTCCAACTTTTGCAGAGCCTAACCTAAGGCAGTGACATCAGTCAGCGCCAATTTTATTCAACCAAAAGTATGATTTTGAAATTAATTATTTCTTTTAAATTCAATTTATTTTATAAGTCAATTTAGTCCTTTAAACCTTCATGTAACTTAGGACCAATGAAATTATAGAATACACTGGACCAGCAGCAATTTTGGTAGACCTAGAAAACCAGAAGACTCTAGATCAAGTGAAAAATTTCATTGTTTTCTTACATTGTTATTACAGTGTACTACTGGGTCAGTTTAAAACTAGTCTACATGACTTTTCACTTACATTTTATTAGACTAGTTATGCACCCACTCATCAATATTAAGAGAGAAACAAGCATTGTAGCAGAAGTATAATACAAAATTTGACTCAATTGACTTCAAGCTAGCTCAGGGCTTGAAATTAATTTTAGCCTAGACGGACAACCAGTTGTATATTTTACTTGCCTGAACCAAAATTTTACTACCAGTTACTAGTTGCTTGACTCAAATAAAGGGTAGTTAGGGGCAATAGGACAGCCTTTAATTTCTAGCCTTGTAGCTTTTATGTTGATAAAAGTTCACTTAGGGCTCAAAAGTTCCTGGGTTCAATCCAATTTTGAGGCCCTAGATTTTTACAGGCTAGCCATGGTTAAGTGTCTACTTAAATTAAGTTAAAAGTTAAAAATCAAAAGGTCCTGGGTATCATCCAATCTTGAGCCATAGAATTTTACCAGTGTTACATTATCAACTTACCTTATCAGAGAAAGCACTATCCCTGGCATATATACCAATCAATGGAATGCCATAGTAACCACAAGTATAAGATACTGATATAGGTGACTGTGTACTCTGTGGAGGGTGACTAGCTATTATAACATGTACTCTCTGGGATATAATATCATCACAAATTGATAGAGCAGACTGTATAGGGTTAGAACCCATTATCCGAGCTGTTGTGTTGAATGTAAGTCCGAGAGCTTTACTGGCCATTCGTGTCGTCACCTTGGATACATAGTTTTCTAGAAAGCGTACTGATGACCTGCTGCTTAAAACGGCTCCGATATGAATATTTTCTCCCAGAATGCATTGAGACAATGCACCTAGTGTTAAGAGTACTACAAATAACCTCACATTCATCTTGATGGCTTATATAATCAACATCTGATTAGTATAGGAGTCTCTATGTGCATCTACCTGTTTAATATAAAATACATCAGTTTATTCTATAATAATTCAATGATCTAATTATCACCAGATCTAAAGTTCTCTGTTAACTAGTTTATTTTATAACTGACAAACAAGCAGTAGAGGTTACATTGAGTTGACTCTTGCATTTATAATATTCATGATGCAACTCACAACAATCATTCAATCAGAGCCAGTGAATAACTTGTCCCTTCAAACTTACTTTAAAAAACTATATCTAAATATAGCAATTTTGAGGCTACAAAGATTAATTGAGTCTTGTCTAGATAAAAGCTATGCATTGATTGGTTGAAATAAATTTCATCAAAAGGCTACCCCTAAAGTGATGTTGAAAAGGGTTGAAAAACTCATCAATTTTTTACTATGTGTATTTATTTATAGCATGTTTTATCATTACTTGTACTAATTAAACATGTTACAATAATGTAATTCAGGGCTGTATTACAATGAAAATTACTTTTATATTAAGACCATTAAAGACATAGGCCCATGGAAACTTATCAGTTCTTTATGAGACATTGGATGTGTAAAACTACCTTTTAATTGACAAAATCATTTTTACCAATCAAAGCAATTTTATTGTTCAGGTTTAATGTAAGATATTGCTTGCAGTATAAGGATTGGCATTTCTTCACTAACTTTTTTTTAAATTTTGCCTAGTACTATACAAAAGCCATTTTCATTAAGATGCCTATTTAATAAATGAATGCTTATATTCACATGGGTGAATGTTGAAAGTGAAAATACTAAAAATACTAAAATAGACAATACATATAAATAACAAAAAGTAGTTTATTCTCAAAATACTAACATTGATGACGATCAATATATTAATACTGAAAGCTTTCACCAATGTATTCATCATAAACTTATAAAATAATAAATATAAAAAATTTCAATGTTTAATTGGGAAATTGTACTTAAACCAACTTAACCCCTACCCTTTAAACATGATAAAAAACATAACCTTTAAACATGATAAAAAACATAGTATAAATCATTAAATACAAACATTATAAACAGCCTAACTGAACAACATCACAATGAGAGTTAAACATTAATTACAACTGGTATAAAGTGTGTTCCTGACAGATATCCAGTCTTTAATAAAGAAACAGTTTACAGAAATGTTAGAGAATAATTACTCTTTCATCATTTAGGAGATAATTGGACAGCAGTATAACATGTAATCTAGATTTTGCAGTAAACCATATCAAAGATGAAAAAATGGAATGATTTCTCAGAGGCATTTACATTTTTCATAGAAAACATGTGAAAATTACATATATAAACAAAATGAAGATATAATTAACTTTCTGAATTGTTAGACTGTTAAACAGGTATGTGTGAGTTAAAATCAACGTCTGCCCTTTGGAAAGAAGCCAAGATAAATTGGAAAAGAAATTCCACAAAAGTTTTTTTTGTCCAACATGGACAATACATGTATGTCATTGACATGGTCCTCAAGAGTTTGATCATGGAAAGGTCTAAGAAATAAAATATATAACAAAAATTAATTTCATATTTGTTTGTTTGTTTTTGTTGGGTTTAATGCCATAGCAACACATTGTATAGGTCATATAACGGCGGTCAGTCAACCTACCCAATGTTCCTGGAAAGGCTAAATCTCTGGATCTAGCTGTTAACCAACTACTAAGCGCATACTGTCATCAGTGACTGACAACTGCCCTACATAATTAAGAATCGTTGGTAGAAGGGAGAATAGTCGTAAAAAATAATTTCATGACCAAGCTCCAGGAAAGTATGCCCCACCCGGGAATCGAACCTACGACCTCTCGATCAGTAGATTTGGGTGCTACCAACTGAGCTAGCCGGGTGGCTTTAATTTTATATAGTATTAAAATTAATATATGTGAATTGCAACTGATATAAAATTCATGTGATACATGATATAAAGATACCAATATTATAAAGCTTCTACTCTTCTATGCTACATTACAGTTGATGATCTAGAACAATGTAACACAATATTAATAAAGACAAGGACATATGACAATGTGCAACAAGTCCTCAAATTTAAATAGGACTGAAGAATGATTAAAGCTTTTTACATTATTTTAGAATTACAAAAACTTAATAGTGCTCATAATTAGCATAGAAGGCTCAGGGGGTAACTTTCCTGGAGTTCACATTCACACATTTGAAGAGATTAATTCTGAGAGCAAATATTAAGTAATTTGAAACAAAGGGTCTGTGACTTGAAGTGCGTACAGTTGTGACTTATATTTAGCACAGTTACTCTAGATACATGTACTTTTCTACCATTGACTTGACTAGCTAGTAGGGCAGTCATGAAACGCCAAAAGCGTACCGCGATATATTGCAATACGCTAGCTCCGTATCGCGATACATACTGCGGTATATTGCTTTGCAAACCAAAGGGGTGCCAGCATAATCCCTCTGCCTTATACAACTAATTAAACTGCTCAGTTTGTTGGTATGGATTTTGAAAGGAAAGTGCCTGTAGCAGACTTGGGAAAAGCTGCACATTTTTAGAGTTATGGGAACAGATTATTACATGAAAAGTAAATTTTAGGGTTGTAACAATAGGTCGAGTTATCGCTGTATCACGATAGTTTACCTTGCAATAGCAATAGGTCGATAGAACTTTTTCAAGTCGATAAATATCGCGATAGTTTTTCTGACTATCGACTTTTTTCGATAGTTTTCTTGAAAACGAGAGTTGAGCACCATAAACGCTTTACTTTCATCTTTTTTTAATGAGAGAACTCCACATATATACGGATCAAATTAAATCTATTTAGAGGCCGCCATTTAAAGGGATAACAGTAATCATCTTATTTGATCAAATACTCGCCGTAATGGAAGTAAAAGCATGCCTGCATGGAGCGGCGATTTTGAAATTGCAGGGGTGGCGAAATCAACTGTCCCAGTCGTACATTTTAATGTATGGACAAGTTATTTTTATGGACAAGTAAAAAATTCAATTTTAATTTGTTAAAAACGTTTTTACCTCTGCATTACTCCGTGGAAGTTATAAATAAGACTTGCATAGTAGCATTCGCCGAGCAGAGTTGTCGTATATTCGGCGATAAAGTAACATTAACTGATTTACGACTGTCGTCATTTTCTGTGATAAGTTGATTGTGAAATTCAGTTACTATATGCCATGCGTATTTCGGTATATATCATATTTGTTTCAAGTAGTTATCTTGACTTATTACGTCACAAATTGTCATGATATGAATAGATGATAAATTGATAATGATAATCATTAATGGATGCTATTCGCCACCCTTGAATTAAAGAAAACGAAAAGTCAAAATCGGCAGTATCGCAGCATTTTGGCTTTGTTTAGTAATAGATGAAGTTTTCAAATCTAAAATAGCTTTCAGATACTGCCAAATAGTACTACAGTACAGTGGATACCTCCAATTTAATGGATTATTTGACGAGGAAACACCATGCAGTTTCCCTTTCAAAATCCCTATCTTCACTAATGTGAATAAATCTGGACAAAAAACTAAACCAATGATATACCCTCTAATAGAGAACCAGCTCATTCTCAAAGTGCGACAGATATTTCAACTTCAAACCCATTGTTTATTGTAAAAGACTTGAGACTGTTTACCGTTGTTTTTATAATAAAAAACTATCGTGGTAGTATTGCAGTAGTTCTTTGACTATTGCAATACTATTGCAATAGTACTTTTATTATCGCAATACTATCGCGATAGTGTTTTTGGCCGCAATAGTCACCCCTAGTAAATTTAAGAATATAACTTCATGAAAGAAAAAAATGGGGATAGTGTATTATTTGGTATATAATGTACAAATGTACAATAAACAAGTCGTGAAAAGTAAATAAAGTTTTAATCAATGTATGTTTTTACTTATAACATAACAGTCCAGAGATCACCATGACAAGCATATTTTGTGAATGCGTAAGAGTCAAATTTTAGTGTCATTTCTCGTGACAGTCAAGAGCATAATTATGAAACTGTAAAAATGAGTTTCCTTTACGTTTATTGAGTGCATATCATTTAGAAATAATTTAATTTTTTTAATGATAAACATTCTGGCATGATATAGCCTAGCCTCTTTCTGTAGGGTCGATAAGAGCTACAATGTTTTGCATATAAAAATGGTGTGAAGAAACAAGAATATGTTTGGCACAAGTCCAGTTCAAACGAACGCGCTCTGATCGCTTAAATACTTTGAACTTAATTTTCAATCTAATGAACCATTGAAAACTGACAATTCGCTACATTTTCAGAAAAAATAAAAAATATCGCCAAATACTAGTAGGCTCAATTTGTACCGCTATACGTATTGTCGCAGCTGCGTATTGCAATATACCGGTATATTGGTATATTGTGGCAGCCCTACTAGCTAGCAAATATTGTGACATTAGAATCACTAATAAAACAAATAACGTACCTAAAGCTGTTCTTTCTAAAATTTCTAAGGGGATTTTTATCTGATGATAGGGGAATTTTAACATATGATTTTGAGAGGGGAAAGGGTCTATATTAGACCCCAAAATAGGCCTAACGAGAGCCCTGATTTTGCATCATAGTCCAAAACATTTTATGATAAAAACACAAGGAAACTGTATCACCATTATTAACATGTATAATCTTGAAAATCTTAAAATTCCTAATAAAAAATGATAATATAAAAGCTGCATAGGCAGTTCTAGCGGGGGGGCAGGGGGTCCGGACCCCCCTAGAATTTCCAAAACGTACCTGTTCATTAGTGTATTTCTTGACTGTAAGTCATTTTTAAGTAGCATAAAGCAATTTTTTCTCAGTGCTTAACATAGATTTAATCATAATTTAATGGTTATGTAGTTTTTACTATTAATATGTCACATTATTCTGCAAAATGTGTATAATGTGGTAGTGGTTTGAAAGTTTGGACCTCCTAGAAAAAGTTCGGAACCCCCTAGAAAAAATCCTGGATACGCCCTGACCCCCCCCCCCGACCTCTTAGTCTTAAACTTTATCAAAATTTACAATCTTATAATCATTATGTATACATGTATTTTAAATTTTAAGACTTTCAATCTGTAAAACTTAAAGGTAGGACGATCACACATCTAGCAAACACACAGCGTACATGCAAATGTCGATGTACAAGAAAGTGTACTGAGAAGTGTACATCAGTTTGAGTGCGATTACATGTACCACTTAGCGTCTAGATTTCCCTTCCTCTATTTACACTCAGTACAGTCAAATTTTGCGTCTTTTGAAGACATCAAATAAAACATGCAATGCTTAAATTATATTACAAAGGTATTAAAAACAAAATCAAACAAAATGTAAACAAACCTATTCATGTAATTAACTCTGTACACGATAATATTTTGATTTTATTTTATGGCAGATCAGCCGCAGCAACCGGTGTTGAGGTACTTTATTGTCTCTCTAATTATCATATCATTAACCGAGTACGAGTTATCTTTCTTACATATTTTATACACTGTACATAGCCTACACTCCGTTCTGTACACCAACGGTCTTATTGATATCTTCACCTTCTATACTCAAAAACTGGAACCAGAGCCTTTAACTCGTTAAATAGTACACATATACTTTGAAAATAATAGATCTGTCTACAAATACAATTAAAAATCGGTACCGTTTAAATTTTTGGAAACGATTTATAGCCATATTGACATTATATAATATGACTAAGGCAAAGCCTCAAAGCGAGCTCGACGAATCACAACTTATATGTGGAGACGTTACCACATTTTTTTACTTGTTAGCTTGTAGACCTATAAAAGTCTGAAATTAATGGAGATTAAAAAGAGAGAAAAGAGCCTTCTAAAGGAAATCAATTTTCAAGACCAATCATCGAAACACTAATTATACACTATGATCACTCTATGTGTTTTGCTGTACTTAAAAGCGTCACATCACAGAGAAATGGAAGGTAGGACTACACCTGCATCCTCACAAAAATATCATGTTCTCCAAGATGCAAATAAAACATTTAATTAGACTATATATACGGCTTCAACCCACAAAACATATCCCGTTTCTATTGTATTTTTTTTACTTTTAAAAATGTCACTTTTATGAACTTGCAGATCCACGCTTGTAAACATGGCCTTATTGTAGTTGCTTCAGTGATATATTTATTCGAGGGCCTATTAATCAAACAAGCTAGGGGAAATAACTGCGTAATTAATTGTATTCAAAAAAAATCTGACAACATCTCATTCTTTTATGTCAGAATCATATTTCAATTCTGAAAGAAATGTATTGTACATTATTATTTATCATTTGAACAGATGAAAAAAACGCAATAAAACATTTATTTTTTAAGATAGATATATTTTCCTCTTTAAACAATGCCCGGTTCCGTTAAGGTGGGTCGGTACCTTACTCGGAGTAAAAATCGAAAAAAATATTATGTACACCGATTATGATATAAGTTGGCAGGCATACACCTTCGTGCTTCTTGTTTGTTTTTCGGGTAACCTGAGTGACGTTGTCGTTCTTTTCATGACGTCATGGACGTCACAATGGTTCGCGCTATAAACAAGCATGCAAGTACATTAAACCCACATATTTAAAATAATGAATGTCCGAGGCCAATGATAATTATACCAAAATGTTTCTGAAATGTTGTTGCAAACAATTAATTTGTTCCGATTATCTAAATATTTCGTCAGGCGTAAAGATTCTACATTTTATCACTGAATTCAGGGTTTTCACGTCTAAAAGGTTTCACCAATTGCCGAGTTATAGCGTTTATTTTCATATTAACGCAGAACGGTGGTCAAATTCATATCACGATTTTTGAAAAGTACACACCTTCTGTGTCATTTTAATGCAATAAAAAAGGGAAGTGAACGTTCTCAGTTTTTCACAATTTCGCGTCCAAAGAAAAATTATCATCATTACAACGACGTTAATATTACGTTCCGCTGACGTTATGATTTTGCGTTATGTATGTAATTTTCTTGTAAATTATATTTTGTAGTTTCTTTCCTGTTATTATTTAATTTCTTTTAACTCTCAGCATCTGATCTGTTCAAAATCAATTTAACATAAGTCAATAGAAGTCCGCTTTTACTTATTTTTGCAACAAATGTTTTAACCACAACGTCAGCGCAACGTCGTTGCAATGATGGAAATTTTTCTTTGAACTCGATATTGTGAAAAACTGAGAACGTTCACTTTCCTTTTTTATTGCATTAAAATGACATATAAAGTGTGTACTTTTCAAAAATCGTGATAAGAATTTGACCACCGTTCTGCATTAATATGAAAATAAACGTTATAACTCGGCAATTGGTGAAACCTGTAGACGTGAAAACCCTGAATTCAGTGATAAAATGTACAATCTTTACGACCGACGGGATATTTAGATAATCGGAACAAATTAATTGTATGCAACAACATTTCAGAAATATTTTGGTATAATTATCATTGGCCTCGGACATCCATTTTTTTTAAATATGTGGGTTTAATGTACTTGTATGCCTGTTTATAGCGCGAACCATTGTGACGTACATGACGTCATGAAAAGAACGACAACGTCACTAAGGTTACCAGAAAAACAAACAAGAAGCATGAAGGTGTATGCCTGCCAACTTATATCATAATCGATGAACATAATATTTTTTTCGTTTTGTTCTCCGAGTAAGGTACCGACCCACCTTAAGTTACGGAAACGTGCTGGTTTTATCATAAACGTCTCTTAGCGACGTCATAAACGGTGCGTTGGTAAGTATATTCGATGTAAAAAAGGGGTCCTCCTAAAACACTGACCGCTTAACTGACGAGTTAAATATAGTGCGCTTAACTGACGAGTTAAATATAGTGCAATTATGTTCTTAACTGACCAGTTAAACAAAGAAGGGATTAAAAATGACTGTATCGCTTGAGTGTTTTGGTGATATTGTTAGATTATTTTTATATATTTTATGATGATGATTGATTTATTACCAAATTTAATAATGTCATTATAAAAATTAATGATTTGTTTAAAAAAAAATTAAAAATGTCTTTAAAAAAATACTTAATTAAAAATAGAAAGATTAGATAGCGATATTTATGATTTTACATTAAGAATAATTGTTCAAATTAATATTTTCAGAGAATTTAACAAAAAGACAAGAGGTATTTATTTCAGAAGAAAATGATTTAAATATTATTGAATGTCAGAATATTTAAATGACCAAATGAGGGTAAAATGTTTAACTGACCAAAATGAATAAAAAATTGTTTTACTGACCAAATGAGTGAGAGATTATATTTTAATAAAAAGCGTTAAATGAGCAAACTAATGTCTTACGCTTTACTGACCATTTAGTCATTGGTAAAATAAGAAATAAGATGTCTTTTAGCAAACCAAATGGCCAAATTACTATAAAACGCTTAACTGACGAAAATAATATTGAACGAATTACTGACCAACGATTGCACGGATCAATAAACACTCTATGTTCAACTGGTCAGCGTTTTAGGATGTCAATTCTTAACTGACCAGTTAAATATAGAGTGGTTATTCGACCATGAAAATATAATTAACTGACCAAATTGAAAAAAACGTATATAGAAAAGTTTGATTTATTTTGTTTATTGCCATTGTAGATTAATAATTAAAGGATATGAACTTAAAATTTTTTAAACTTACCAAAATATTGAAAGCTAAACTGAATGAATATAGAATGCTTAACTGACCAAATGAATTTATAAGGCTTAACTGACCAAATGAATATAGAATGCTTAACTGACCAAATGAATTTATAAGGCTTAACTGACCAAATGAATATAGAATGCATAACTGACCAAATGAATATAGAATCTTTAACTGACCAAATGAATATAGAATGCTTAACTGACCAAATGAATATAGAATGCTTAACTGACCAAATGAATATAGAATGCTTAACTGACCAATTGAATATAGAAGGCTTAACTGACCAAATGAATATAGAAGGCTTAACTGACCAAAGAATGCTTAACTGACCAAATGAATATGGAGAACTTAACTGACCAATTGAAAATAGAAAGCTTAACTGACCAAATGAATATAGAAGGTTTAACTGACCAGATGAGTATGGAATGAGAATGTCGAAGACTTCACTGACCATTTATTCATGGTCTAAATAAATACCAAAAAATGTTTTTATCAATTTTAATGACCAAATCGCTGTAAAACGCTTAACTGACGAAACGAATATAGAATGCTTTACTGACCAATGATTTCACGGACCAATAAACACTCTTTGTTTAACTGGTCAGTTAAGGATCACAATTCTTAACTGACGAGTTAAATATAGAGTGGTCATTAGACCGTGAAAATATAACTGACCAAAATGAAGAAACTCTTTGTATTGAAAGATTTCCTTGTATTTGTATTTTGCAATAACAGATGAATAATCAGAAGAAATGTAATCTAAAAAAATTAACCGACCAAAGGAATATAGACCATTTGAAAATGTATTGCTAAATGACTAAATGAATTTGAAGGCTTAACTGACCAAATCAGAGCAGAATGCCCCCGTCTTTGTTTAAAGGTTGCTGACAAACTGTCAAAAAACTTTATTTGAAAGTTAAGCGTTCTATATTCATTTGGTCAATCAAGGACCCTATGTCCTTGGTCAATAAAGCCTTCTATATTTAAAGACGGAAGATTTACATTACGGGTCGATGCACACTCTTTATTTAAATGGTCAGTTTTTTAGGATCGAGATGCCTTAACTGACCAGTTAAAATTAGAGCGTACAGCGACTCATGTTGTGTTATCTAAATATTTATGACATAGTCGTTTTTACCGATTCTCATGTATGGCAGCGAAATCTTTGGAAAAAGCTTGACATGCCGTAAAATAATAATATTTCCTTTCTTCATAAAATAAAATAAAGCGCACCGCCTACTCCAATAATACTTTTGCGCGGCGAATACGGACGATTACTTATTGCTACAAACCAAAAAAAAACAACACATTTAGATTATTTAATCACTGTACCGTCAAAACCAAGTGTTAATGTGATAATTGGATTATCTCACACATGCTTTTAAGTGACCGACTAAGACACGTGTCATAAATGATTAGGTGCGAAAGTTACATTCAAGATTGATCGTTTAATTGAAACACGAGCGTATTTATCATATCAGTCAGAAGTAAGGTCTCAATTATTGAATATAACACAGGATGCACTTTTACTGACTAAAACGTATTGCTATTATTTTATTTTTATAGTGAATACACTGTAAATGTAAATTTAACTATTAAAATTTTTCAACATGTTTGTTTGTTATGTTAAAGATACAAACAGAAAAAAACTTTGTTTGAATATATGATTAGACAGTTGGCAAGTGACAATGGTCATTAGTGCGTAACTGATTGCTAAGTGTTTGACACTTGTCAAAACTTGATTACATTAACAAGATTAGCGGCAGAATTATTAATCGAATTATCTCCGATACACTGTTAATGACGATATTGTACTACAAAGGAATGTTGATCGACTACTATATTTATTTGGTCAGTTGATTAAATCTTCTATATTCATTTGGTGAGATAAGCGATCTACCATCATTATATATAATTTATTCGGCCAATTGAAAAATACTTTCTGTAGCGTTTTTTATAAATAATTTCATATCCAATTTTTTATTCTTTATTCCAATAAACATTCATTTCCGTAACGAAAAACTTTCAATATTATGATGTTTGTTCTTTTGGTCAATCTTATTTTCACGGTTGAATGACCACTATATATTTAACTGGTCAGTTAAGGATCATAATTCTTAACTGACCAGTTAAATATATAGTGGTTAAACATACAGTAATAATCGATCCGTGAAATCATAATTTTTGTCAGCTTAGCAATCTTATCTAATTTGGCCAGCAAGCTTTTATATTCATCTAGTCAGTTAAATACATGCATTCTAATTTTAATTGGTCAGTTAAGCTTTTTATATACATTTGGTCAGTTAAGCCTTCTATATTTATTTGGTCAGTTAAGCTTTATATTTTCATTTGGTCAGTTAAGCCTTCTATATTCATTTGGTCAGTTAAGCATTCTATATTCATTTGGTCAGTTAAAGATTCTATATACGTTTGGTCAGTTAAGCATTCTATATTCATTTGGTCAGTTAAAGATTCTATATACGTTTGGTCAGTTAAGCATTCTATATACACTTGGTCAGTTAAGCATTCTATATTCATTTGGTCAGTTAAAGATTCTATATACATTTGGTCAGTTAAGCATTCTATATACAATTGGTCAGTTAAGCATTCTATATTCATTTGGTCAGTTAAGCATTCTATATTCATTTGGTCAGTTAAGCTTTCAACATTTTTGTTAGTTAAAAAAGTTTTACTTCATATCTTTTAATCATTTATCTACTATTGCAATAAACAGAAGAAATAAAATCTTTCAATATATATTTTTTCAATTTGGTCAGTTATATTTTCATGGTCGAATAACCACTCTATATTTAACTGGTCAGTTAAGAATTGACATCCTAAAACACTGACCAGTTAAACAAAGAGTGTTTATTCATCCGTGAAATCATTGGTCAGAAATTCGTTCAATATTCTTTTCGTCAGTTAAGCGTTTTATGGCTATTTTGCCATTTAATTTGATAAACACACCTTTTTTCTTAATTTAACCAATGACTAAATGGTCAATAAAGCATTCGACATTAGTTTGCTCATTAAACGCTCGTTATTAAAATATACTCAATAACTCATTTGGTCAGTAAACCTTCTTTATTCATTTGGTCAGTTAGGCATTTTACACTCATTTGATTACTAATTACTCATTTAAATATCATATTTAAATAATTTTATTCGGAAAATACGTCTTGCCCTACTGTTAAATACACTAAAATTAATTAATTTGTGAAAAATTATCATATGTCACATCGCTATCGCATTTTTCTACTTCAAAGTATCTTTTTTGCAATTTCATAAAAAATCAATCTAATCATAATTTCTTATAATGACATTATTGAATTAGATAATATATCTCATCATCATCATAAAATTTCAACAAAAAACACCAACAATATCTCAAAAACACTCAAGCAATACAGTCATTTTTAATCCCTTCTTTATTTAACTGGTCAGTTAAGAACATAATTGCACTATATTTAACTCGTCAGTTAAGCGCACTATATTTAACTCGTCAGTTAAGCGGTCAGTGTTTTAGGATTCGCCGTAAAAAAGTCATTAATAAATAGAGTAAAAGAACGAATAAAAGACGAAATATATTTTGAATTGTTATTATGGAATAAGCATCGTAAAAAACACTTTTGAAATTATTCTGTAAGTGAAAAAGGTCATGAGGCAGCTGTTAATCTTTTAAGCCAATGAAAAGACGCCACTTGCTTTGCCGCGTTGACTCTCTTCCAATCTCTCATACAGAGTTGTCGATCCTTACAGTGATCTATATATAGAGATCACTGTAAGGATCGACAACTCTGTATGAGGGTGGGTGGGTGGGTGGGTGGATGGATGGATGGATGGATGGATGGATGGATGGATGGATGGATGGATGGATGGATGGATGGATGGATGGATGGATGGATGGATGGATGGATGGATGGATGGATGGATGGATGGATGGATGGATGGATGGATGGATGGATGGATGGATGGATGGATGGATGGATGGATGGATGGATGGATGGATGGATGGATGGATGGATGGATGGATGGATGGATGGATGGATGGATGGATGGATGGATGGATGGATGGATGGATGGATGGATGGGTGGATGGGTGGGTGGGTGGATGGATGGGTGGATGGGTGGATGGATAGATGGATGGATTGTTGGATGGATGGATTGTTGGATGGATGGATGGTTGGTTGGATGGATGGATTGTTGGATGGATGGATTGTTGGATGGATGGATGGATTGATGGATGGATTGATGGATGGATTGTTGGGTTGGTGGGTGGATGGATGTGTGGATGAGACGTGGATGGATGCGTGGATGGATGCATGGGCGGATGCATGGATGGATGCATGGATGGACAGCTATATATATCTCCCAATCAACTGACTGACCAAACGACTAACCCAAACTGTGATATATTTTCATTGATTGAGCTTGTATTAAAGGTGTGTATTTAAACTTTTATTGAAACGAAGTTCTAATTATGATGATTTTTTCGTTTTTAACATATTTTTTATATATACCTACCTTCTTTTAATTAGGAAGTACAATGCCGCGACTTTATTCATTCTTTTGGATATCTTTTTATCCTAAACAGATATATAGGTTTTTGGCATAGTATATATACAATGGTTTAATTTCGTGAAGTAAAATTCTTGTCCATGCTATGCACACAAACGCCAAGTATAACAAAAGTAAGAGACACTCTTATTTCTCATAATCAGATCAATCACTCCCACCAATATCAATGAATGGCGTAATTAACCTACATTAGAAGCATAACGAGTCATATGGACCAGACCATCAATGGACCAGACATAAAAATTATAAGGGGACATTACTGCGTATGTAATTGCAAAACGGTTAAAGTGTTAGTTAGCCAGCTCATAAGAATCGATTGGTTGTTTCTGATTACACAGAATAAAGTTCTCATAAAATTCTTATGATTTATGACAAACTGTTATAACCATTTTGCCTGGTAATATGTCAAAATTACATAATCACAACAAATTTAAAACATAATTAGTAAAAAACATATTTAAAAAAAAATGCTTTATTTTAATTGGGTTAATATCTGTTAAAATATTACAAAGATACTAAATCAAGCACAGCAAGTTGGCGGGAGAGCGTGTGCCATTGTTCCGGGAAAATTATTTTGTTCATTTTTCTGCTCCCCACTCTTTCCGTTAACGTAATCCAAAATGACAGACAAAGACGGTGGTAAGTTGTCAATTATGTACAGATGACAACGTTGTCATGTGCGATTGTCAAAAGAAAACATTCTTTCAATGTTAGCCGGTGTCGCGGTTAGGCTGTCACAAATATTTTTTGGTTTGACCATCGCAAATGGCAAACTTTGTGTGATTCAATTTATATAAATGAGTCGCCTAATGTTTCATTTAGTTGTCCGTAAATAAGGACAGGCGAAGTGGTTTGATCCCCGTACACATGAGTGCCGTCTACACAACAAAGGTTTAGTGAATCAAAGTACTGATACATCCATCTATCTAGATTAGACCTAAATATAAGACCCTACATAACTTGTCTATCATATTGAGGCTTTTCTGTTGTGTAGGGTTTATCAGATTGCTGTAAAAAGCATAGCAAAATTGTTTTTTCTAAAAGTTAATGAATATGTGTCAAATAGGTACCAATCAAATTAAAGAAAACGTTTCCTTTCATAGAGCAGGAGATTTAACATTACATTCGCTTAATATCCCGTGGAAACAACCTATGAACTTAACATTAATTACTTTTCCTTCTATCCAGGGTTGTTGTGGCTGTCTGCTATTTTTAACTTAATTCATGGCAGTAAATAAAGTTTCAGTTCCAAGGCTTAAACAATTTTGTTTTATCCAGAGTAGCGGTTCTTACTACCAACAGTGTCAATACTACTAACAGTGTCAATATTATATCCGGACCAGATGAATGGCTTTTATACCCTATATATTTTGTTCAATATCAATTCTTACAAATACTGTGACACAAATTTAGTTCTGATTGCCTTGGCGATTATTGCAGTCATTGCAGCAAACTGAAAGTACTTGTCAATGAAGAACTTTAAGAAGTTTAAATGGATTCTTCTCTCTTACTTTGAGTGCAATGGTATAATCCAAGAAATGTGCCTGATATTTTGCTGCATTGAGTTGGATTGGCTTGGTTTTGTATAGAAGAGCCAATGCAAATCTTCCAATTTATAGTCCATAGTATGTCGGTACTTACTCATGGTACTTAATCATGTTGCTTATTTATTTTACATCTGACAAGCTTGCAGTACAATGTTCATGACTTGATCATTGGGAAGTGATCTGCCTAGGATTCAAAAAAGAGGGATCAGAATCCCCTCACCTCTGAAAATGAGGGGAGATTTTCATAAGTTAGAGGATCTCAACTTTTTCACTCTTATTTTGTTATAGAAATTATTACCTGTGGCCTGACAGACTAGTGTTGTTGTTTTGAAGTTTGTGTTTTAACAGGAAACACATTCCCTTTGTTTTGTTTAGTAGTATAATACACAAATGACAAGTCATAAGTTTTTCATTCTCGTTGCAATTCAGCTACGACAACTCTGTCAGCCAACTGGCCTTAAATGTACTTGTAAGGCTTTCGTTTTGCTTTTGCTGCTTTGCTAGCTTCAGATGCTTTAGTTTCTTTTTTAACCTCTTCGGATATACAGTCCAACTTGTGCTAACGGCCACCTCCGAATAGCGGGCACCTGCCGACAGCGGCCATTTCGATTTCCCCCCGACCGAAAACGCTCTTTAAAAGGCCGTGAATAACGGCCACCTGTCGACTGCGACCAGCGGCCAGTCAAAACCATCCCCGCGGCCAGTTTAGAACTGTGAACAACGGCCAGACGATTGTTTGAAGACAGTATTTCGTATAAAGGCGATTTCGAAAGCAGGCCGTCATTTTTGTTAAAGTTAAGCTTAGTTTTGAATGTTTGGAGACTCTACTAGGTTTGTTTTTCACACGTCCGGCAGTTAGATAAATGTTTGTGACACGCTGTTAATTCCTAAATTCGTTCAACTGTGACCGCTGTTTACAGGTAATTTGACAACTGGGATAAGATAGAAAGACTATACAAAAGGTCAGAGTAATGAGAATTTGTAGAGTACATTAGTTAATGTTGAGGGCATAGCATGAAATGTAGCTGCAAACAAAAAATCAATGATTTCTTTGTTTTAGTCATTCTTTGTTCAAAGTTTTGTTTTATTCATTTATAGTCACAACTTCAATAATGATAATGTTAATAATGAATTAAGGTTGAACATAAAAACAATTTTAATTATTAATTCATGTTAAATTCATTCAACTGTGACCGCTGTATACAGGTAATTTGACAACTGGGATAAGATAGAAATACTATAAAAAAGGTCAGAGTAGTGAGAATTTGTGGAGTGCATTTGTTAATGTTGAGGGCATAGCATGAAACGTAGCTGCAAACAAAAAATCACTGATTTCTTTGTTTTAGTCATTCTTTGTTTAAAGTTTTGTTTTATTCATTTATAGTCACAACTTAAATAATGATAATGTGAATAATGAATTAAGGTTGAAAATACATTGTAAAAACAATTTTAATTATTAATTCATGTTAATTATGAACTCTGTCTCTCAAGTCTGACGAAACATTGCCCGTTTGTTCCTCCCTCCGAACAAAGGCCACCTGTGAACAAAGGCCACTTTTCTATTTTCCCTTGGCCGGCCGTTGTTCACAGGTTGGACTGTATATATTTTGTTCCATAGGTAAATGATTGATCCCTATGTTAATGTTAAGATTGTTTATGTATAGATTGTGTCACAATTTTCCAAGAATGTCCAATCAAATCCTTTGAATAACACGCACAATTAAAAAGTTTTAGGAGGCGCATATCAATAAGGTGGTCCATTCTTGCTTGGCACTCTTTGTAATTCCTAATTCATAGTTTGATCTCCTTATCATCTGACCAAAGGTTAGGTACCTACTACCTATCTGTCTTAACAAAAAATCGATTGTTTAATTCTGATATAAATGCTGTATTATAATTTTAATTTTGTAATTTTGCAGAAAGCTTTGATGATGCAGTGGAAGAAAGGGTCATTAATGAAGAGTATAAAATATGGAAAAAGAATACACCATTTTTATATGACCTTGTTATGACACATGCCCTTGAGTGGCCCAGTCTTACAGCACAGTGGTTACCAGATGTTTCACGGTAAATAACTTAATTATTGTATAGCTTTTTTGTGTAGCCGGAACAAAAATAGAGTTGTTGGGGGCAATAGGATTACCTTAGCCCAGGGTTAAACTATTCAAAGGTTTAGATAAAACATTTTTTTAAGAGTCTGGAGGCCTTTCTTAAGTTTTAACTGTTGGTAATGAAGTCCTGTATTGAATATTGTGTGAAGAGTGTAAGTATTGAAGACTCTAAGATAAAGAATACAATTATTTATGTTATGATAAATTTTATCTTTTCATTTTGATGTTCGGCAGTTGGAAGAACTTGCATATATTTCACAGGACTGGCAAAATCTTAAAATTGTTTACTTGTCCATTCTTGCCAGCTGGTAAAGTTACTTGTTTGTATGAACATTATAGAATAAAATTATTGAAAAATCCACTTGTCCATACTTGCCTTGAGACAACACGGACGATACGGACATTTGATTTCGCCAGCCCTGTTATATCAGAATTGAAGACTTGTATATCCAGGAATGTCAAAATACAGATTTTAACAGTTCAAGATTTTGAAAAGTGTTGAACATTATCCTATGATATTTTATTGCCTTTTATTGCAGACCCGATGGTAAAGATTATTCATTACACAGACTAATATTAGGAACACATACGTAAGTATTAAATACCTAGCTTTATGATGTAACCATTGCTCTCTTTGTATGTACTGTAGTAAGGTTTTCTTTTTTTGAAAACGAGTTTCTTGGACTATTTATTGGATTTTGTCATGTTTGGATACTGTGGTGTGCTCAGAACTTTGACTTCTTGATGTATGTATTTTTTGTTATGTGTTGATTTTTAATTTCGGACAAAGTAATTATTAGTTTCAGATCGCCGAAATTGATTAAATTTGCTGGTGTATTGCCTTATACTTAACTCGCTCTGAATAATTCTGACAATTTGTTTTAAGAATATTCTATATTTGGTTTCCTGTCTGCTAACATAACTCCTTAGTAATTGTATACTGCTTCTTTTATTTACCAAATAAGGAATTGGTTTTGTCTAAGAATCATTTACAGATACCCCCTTGGCAACCACTGTTTATAGTTCAGTTTTTTATTGATATTTTTGACATGGTTAGTTATTACCATTTAATTACTGTAAATTGAAAATATGTATAATTATTAAATTATCTCATTGCTTCTTTTGATACACAATAACATGTTGTTAATTTACAATAATATTGTACTCAGTTGACTTTATGTTGGCTTTATGGCCATGTGGAAGTGTCTGCTTACTTCAGTGAAACAACTTTTACTCCCAAGTGGCTTGATATTTTCTGGGTTACATATCGAGGGTTGCCCGCAAGACTGTAGTAACTCGTTCTTTTACGCAATGCACTTACCACAGTCTTGCAGGCAACCCTCGATATATTTAAGAGAAGTTTTCAGTAATACACTGTACTGCTATTTTAGTGAATAAAACCTGCAGATCCAGATGGACCTCCTATTTTTTACAGGATTTGTCCTTAAGTCGCCATGTAACAAGGTGACAGTACTAGTAAAAATGAATTTTTGTATGAAAGATGTTAAGATGATCTAGCTGGTGTAGATACATGACCAAATAAGGATTTAAAATAAATAGGTACATACGAAGAGAAAAAAGTTCTGAGTTTTAACCATTACTACATGTGTACTTGCAAAAACATAATGGTGTGCTATTGCCAATTTGTCATTGATTGAGCACAAATATTTCAAATCCTTAGTTCCTGGTTCGATTTCGGGCAGCAGCAGTTTTTACTGGTAAAAAACATGCAAAATCCAATAAAGAAACTCAAAACAATAGCCTTTAGAACAATTATTCAGTAAGACTGCCAAAACCTATTGGAGCAATTCAAAGAAATGATTGAGCAGGTTCCTTAAAATGGCGTATTTTGGCAACTACTTGTCAAATCTTTAATTGAAATAAGTTCACTAAGTGCTTCTATAAACTTGAAATACCACATATTTATAAAAAAAATCCATGCCTTTATTACATTCTTTATAATAAAAAATGATTTTCTTACGGATGCTTTCATTTTGTTAACAATGTATTATTTTTAAATATTTGCTCTATGTGATATTAAATTATTTGTATTAAAATGATTTATGATGACCTGTGTTTATTAAGCTCCAATTTTGACATGGACTGAAAAAGTAGATTGGAGCATAATGAACACATATTTGGTTTCTAATAGACATAATATTGATTTATTTTCAACTTACATCAGGGCTTTTTTTCATTGTTTGGGGAAGGGGCCTGGGGCCTTTTTTTACATAGAATATTTGGGGAAATGTTATCGCAATTGCATAGTGAGGGGATCAAAAATTCTGAGTTAAACTCCAAATTTGGGGAAAAACTGCATGATTTTTTAAGAAATTTCATGAGGGGAAGGCGCCTGTAAACGGCCCCTGTTATATAAGGAAAAAAAGGCCTGTACATGTATTTATTGTGAAATACAATCACCTCTGCAGCACATATTTGTTATTTATGAGCTAAAGCTTACTGATTAGCTTGCAGGGTTTTGGTGCTGCTATGAGGATGATAGATTCTTGGTACTGCTCTGTGGATGATAGACTCTTGGTACTTTCCTAGTCTGTTACTCGACAAAAAATGCTTGATGATATGTAACGGCTTTAATGAGAATAGTTGGTATTTTTACAGGCCCAGTTCAAGTTGCCAATTTGATAACTTAGTTATTATATTATAAGCCAGATTTTTTAATGGAAAAATAGATGGCTTGTATTTATACAGAAATTACCTAAGTCAATGAGTTTACACCTTAGACATTATTAATAGGGCTGTCACGATATACAGGTATATTGCAATACGCAGCTACGGCAATACGTACCGTGGTACAAATTGTGGAAAAATCCGCTCTTTGCGACAAAAAGTAGTTAAACATCAGTTTTCCAATGTTAATTTGATATAAGCTTAAGTTACAAGAATTTTACTTACTAGGGCACGTTCTAAAGGTTATACGGTCCAACTTGTGCAAAATATGTTCTTGAATCGAGTGCTTCAGGACAGAAAGTTGTGACACAAGCATGGTGTCCAGATGCCTGATTGCTAGAATGTTCTGCAGCTAAGGGGATGATCTTTTCTTCCAACGAAGCATCTTTCTTATTCGAAAACATGTATCACAGTCTTAAATGACCCTGTAGACCTAGTGAAACTAGATTCAAGTAGTTGCATATAAGATTAGCAATGTTTCTGTTGAATACAGCAGAGACGCAACAAATCTATAAACCCACAATATAACTTGGTTTGTATGGCAATACAGTGCCTGGGTATTGCAATATATCGTGATATGCTTTTGGCGTATCGTGAAAGCCCTAATTATCAAAATGGCTTAGTAGCTTTTACTAGATTTATCTGCTTTATCAGTTCATGCTCTCTTTAAGAAGTTAATAATGTTTACTTGTTGTTATTGTTATTACTCATTGTTCTGTATTACTGTATTGGACATAAGTCATATTATATCTAAAATTAATGCAGCGCTCCCCCCCCCCCCCCCCCCCCAATTTCCAGTTGTATTTGCATGCTGGCGTTTTAAATCTCAGCTTTTCTTAGTATCTGAAGATGCCTAGTTGTCTTGGTTACAAAAGATTGTCAAGTTTTAATCAGAACAAATTTTTTATGCATTTATTCAATGAATTATTGACAGAGCTTGTGCTTACTGTAATTATTAATATAAAAAAATATTTAAAAAAAAACCATTAATCATGGAAAAGCATATTTTCTTGCTCTTACTAAATCTAGTTTTGTCTGTTTAAGATGGTTTCTTCAAGATGGCTGCATCAAAGATTTTGTTTTTTGTGTCTAATGTTCACCTACGTAAATGTTCCAATACAGTAATAGATAACAATGATTATTCCAGTGTTATTCATTTGATCTATAAATGTAAGATTTGGAAATTAATTAGAAGGAAATGAATCACCAAGGTGTAGCAAAGTATTGCTCCCCTCTTAAAGTATTCAGACGATGAAAAAAAAGAAAATTGGGAAAGAGGGCTTTCTTCTTATTATTTTTTGTCTTTTAATTTTACTATGTCAATAACTTTATTTATCTTAGAGTTTTTTACTAGTCTAGAAATTTGTAACTGTATAAATGTGTACATATGTTTTATAATATTTTGTTTTTTGATGATTAAGATTTACTAAATCCTTCTAAGCAAAACCCAAATCCTTTATAATCATATTCCGTAGTTTTATCATGAATGCATGCCTTTTTACTGAGGGGACATTACTCTTGCTATACTTTCAGTGTGACGATTCCTAGTGCTGGTTCTTTGGCCCAAACTGATGAACAAAATCACCTCCTAGTTGTGAACATTCAGCTTCCCAATCAAAACATGCAAGCTGAAGATTCGCATTACGATGGAGATAAAGGAGGTACTAAGCTGTTAGTCAATTAGTTTACTAACCTGCTAGTATGTTCAATATGTACCTCTTTGTATTAGTTATAGTACTAACTTGTCTTTGTCTAAATAGTGATTTTTCTAAACCTCAGCCAAAATTACTGGGAGGCAGAAAAGAGAGCTCAGGGATAGGGCTGGCAGGGTAAAAAAACATAGGCTGAGTGCTGCTGGGTGCAGGGTAAAAAACATAGGCCGAGTGCTACTGGGTGCATTTGTTGTATGCTTGTTTCAATGTAATTATTTAAAAGAAAGGGGAAAGGTAAATGGGTTCATCTTTTCTGCTTTAGAATAATCACTTTTGAAATTTTGGCATATATTTGACATTAAATTGCACATTTTATTATTAAATGCTAATTAGAATTTATATACTTGATTAAATTATGATTATAAAGTGTTGTCAGTCATTCAGAATTGGTGATTAGTCTGATTTCAATTTGGAAATTATTTTGTATTAAATTGCTTTGAGGCTGTAAGTTTTGTTTAAATTTGTTTTTAAATGACAAAAAGCTAAGCAGACTGTGTCTGTATATGTATGCCAAGATTACAAATATTATTAGGCCACATCAAGTTGATCATATGTTCTATGGATTTGCTCACACCTTATTTTTGACAGTTTTTACCAAAAAATAATTATTTCCTAGCTCGCTAATAAAAATTTGGTAAATCCGCTACATAAAGCAATTAATTAAGATTTTAGAAAAAATTTCTTCCCTCTCCCTATTTTTCCCCGGAAAAATCTGTAGAACGCTTCATCTACTTGTTGTGGCCTTATGTAACTAAATTATTAGATATGGCAATGCAAAACATTAGGTTGTTTAATTTAAAACATAGGAAAGAGTTTTGGTGAAGGAATTGATCTATACAGCTTATTTGATAGAAGTACTGGTTATAGAGAATGGGTGAAGGGAAAGCTAGGTTAGGTTTGCTGGACGTCGTTATAAGACCTATACAATGTTTTGCTACGGTGTTAACCCCAACAAAATAGATAAATGTTTGATAATAAATAGATATTTTTTTCTGTTATGATTTTCAGAAAATGAACTTAACATTAAGAATGAAAAAAAAAGAATTTCTTGTTTTTATTGAATAAATCGAAACAATTTCAATATTTTTTGTGTCAGGTGGTACACTTTGTTTTTATACCCCCGCTTCGAAGAAGAGGGGGGTATACTGTTTTACCCTTGTCCGTGCGTGCGTCCGTCCGTTACAAAATTTCCGTCGCAGTTTTCTCAGCAACTATACTATGCAGCAGCCTGAAACTTTGCATATTGCTTCATCCTATAGTCCCATGTGGTGTAAAGCGATTTCATGCTCCTTACTCATCTACTTCCTGTTTGTCGCATATTTTTAGATTTTGGCGGGGGTATCACTAGTGAGCATTAGCTCACAGATTTACTTGTTTCTCTTGTTTTTAAGAGAAAAAATATATAACTATGATATCTAAAAAAAACCTGTCATTATGCTATTTTAATTTTGACATTAGATGACCTCACTGAGCTGTATTAAGTTACTCAATGTTGCACATGTTTATAGAATCGGTATTTAGTTTGAGTTGAAGACTGTACTAAGTGAACTCTTTATTTTCTACATTAAATGAACGTCAGTTTGTTTGTTGCTTAGTCTGGAATGCTTCCTGGTGGTAACATTTAACTATGCTTTTGACTTCATGGAGTTTTTTCATTTTTAGCTCGACTTTACGAAGTAATGTAGAGCTCTCCTACTCGCCCCGGCGTCCGCGTCCACACTTCTGATTAAAGTTTTTGTGCAGTAAAATACTTTCTTCTATATCTTTGTTATTTCTTAAGATATTAACTTCAAACTTTAAATATATGTTCCTTACTATCAACCACATCTCATGTGACAAGGTCCATAACTCCAAACACATTTTTTCAAGAATTATCTCCCCTTGAACTGATTGAAGTTTTTGTGCACAGAATAAAGTTTTTGTGCAGTAAAATACTTCCTTCTGTATCTTTGTTATTTCTTAAGATATTAACTTCAAACTATAAATATATGTTCCTTTCTATCAACCACATCTCATGTGACATGGTCCATAACTCCGAATGCATTTTTTTCAGAATTATCTCCCCTTGAACATAGAGTTTTCTTTAAAAAATGTTTGTTTTTACTGCAACTGTTTTATTTCTTTAGGTATTGATTTCAAACTTTAAATATATGTTCCTTATTATCAACCACATCTCATGTGACAAGGTTCATAACTCCGTATACATTATTTTCAAAGTTATCCCCCTTGAACTTATAGTTTTCTTTAATAAATATTTGTTTTTACTGCAACTGTTTTATTTCTTTAGGTATTGACTTTAAATATATGTTCCTTATTATCAACCACATCTCATGTGACAAGGTTCATCACTCCAAATATATTTTTTTTTCAGAATTATCTCCCCTTGAAATTAGAGTTTTCTTTAAAAAATGTTTGTTTTTACTGCAATTGTTTTATTTCTTCAGGTATTGACTTCAAACTTTAGATATATGTTCCTTATTATCAACCACATCTCATGTGACAAGATTCATAACTCCTTATACATTTTTTTCAGAGTTATCCCCCTTGAACTTATAGTTTTCTATTTATTTCTTTTTTTTCTTTGAATTTGTTAAGGTTATATTTTCAAATGTTAAAATATGTATGTTCCTTATCATCCACCACATCTCCTGTGACAAACACTTACTAAGTCGAGCATGCTGTCTCCTCTGACAGCTCTTGTTGTTTGTGACATTAATAGTAAAATGTTAGTGACCCTTTAAACAGACCAAAAACAGAGTATAGTATTTATAACCTATTGCCATGGTTACCAGTACTCTTGGTTAGTGTCATGAAATCAGTTCAAAAATATTTTTTGTTCAATGTTTTTTTTCCGTAACTTGAAAGCCTTAATTATTACCTATGAATAGTATAATAATTTTGTTTTCTTAATTTCTAGCATATTGAGTAATCATTCTGATAACTTAACATTCTGTAGCTATACAATACATTTGTTTCTCTATATTAAAAAAAATAGAATACACCTCACGGCCATTGTTTCAAATTTGTTCTTCTCTATACCTTCACCTTGTTTTTATTTAGAACTTAGCTAGTGATACACATAATTTGACGTTTTGGAATGCCATTTCTAAAAGGTTTGAGTAAACATTAAGGTAATCAGTTGTAATTTGTTTAAAATGCTTATGAGCTTCAAAAGTGTATACATCTACATGTATATCTAATATGATTTATAGGACTTGAAAATTACTTGTATGGTTTGGAAACAATTTAAGGGTGGTATTGATGAAAATATTTTTTAATATACACCATATATTCAAAATTTACCACTTAAAATTTTAATTTTTACAATTTCATTGTGTAGCATATTTGTCAGTGCATGTTAATTGATTCAAAACAAGTGATCCTTACAAAGCCTGTTAAAGGCATGTGCTGGATTTACCAAGATAATTTTTTAGCTATATATCTAATTTGATGTCATGTCCATCCATGTGTATTAAATTGCACAGACAATTTTCACAAAAAATTTTCATGCTGTGGTCATATGAATGTGACACCAGTTGATTTTTTGTTCTCTTTGAAATGTATACACTGTAATGAATTTCAACTTAGTGGAAAATTTTATCATCTATGTAAGAAACAGAATACAACTATAGATATAAGATTCCTTATGTCTACTCATCAAAACATTACAACTTGTTTCGCGGGTTTAGGGCAAAATGGTAGTAACTCACTCTTTTCTGCTATTGAGTTACCACCGTTTTGTGCTAAACCCGCCATTTATATATGTGTTGTGGTATGCTTGTGTACATGTATTTCGGTGGTGGGTATGTTGATCTATACAAACTAAAGCTGGATTAAGTCTTTACTAGACTATGACAGCAATATAAAACAGTGTCAATCATTATGACACAGGTCTGAAGAACAGAACCATTTGCTTATAGCAAGCGTCCAGCTTCCCAATGATTACACACAGTTTGATGCATCTCATTATGACGGTGAAAAGGGAGGTAAGCCTTACTTAAAGAATGATCTATCGTAATAGATCTTTAAAATTTGTGTTTATTATTCAGGCAGCTTAAAATATTTTTGACTCTTTATGTTTTTGATTAATTGTTGTGCTAATATTTAAAAAAGTATTTCTTTGTTCTATTTGTCTGAGACAAGTTTAACTTCTTCAAGATTTTTCTTTGTAAAAATGTTGAATACTTGATATAACTAGTTTCAACTATAACAAAAAATATATTGATTAACCTTTAAATGTTAATACAAACAGTCGAGGCTAATAGTGATTTGCCATCTAGTTGGAAAAAAATTCCTTTGTTAGCATTGTTTTAAGTAAATGCAGAATGATCCTGTATAAACCTGTCTTGTCTTACATTTATTTACACATAATATAAAGGGATAGAAGAACTGATAATATGAAAAAAATTGCTTATTCGTGCTTATTGAATACACCATAAATAGATCAGTGTTGTTACAAGTGTTTATTTAGAACGATGTTATTAATTTAAGGTGTTGGCCTACTGATTATCACCATCATTTCTTATATACTTATATATAATTTATCCTGGATAACCTTTTGATATCATCGACTTGCCTACCATAAGGGTCAAACCCGTGCTTGGTATACTTCTACCTAGGTGATATTACTTAACATTTACATGTTCTTTCTTATACAATGCTGAATCCAGGATTATTTTCTAGGGCGGGGGGGGGGAGGGGGTCCAATCTTTCCAACCTCAACCACAGTGTATTATAACTGTTGGCATAATAGTGTAATAGTGCAACATGTTGATAAAAAAGCTACATAACCATTTCGTCTATGTCAAACATAAATGCAAGGAAAGGGAGCTCAAAAAGTGCTTCACTCTACTAAAAAATGGTTAACAGTTAAAAAACCACTGATGGGTGGGGTCCAAAAAATTAAAAAAAACACAGATGGATAGGTATATTTTGGACCCCACCCTCCGCTAGATCCGCCTGTTTTATGAATCTAGTGATTCAGGTTTGATTCCTGGCTGTTACTGGTCATGTCCAGATGTCCTTCTACAAAAATTTGGTTGTAATGTTGTTTTTCCTCTGTATTCGGTCAAGTTGTTTAGCGCCTTACAGAATGATCAATTAGAACTGGTAATATGTTGAATTGTCTAAGACAACTGGTATGGGAGACAACTGTTGCGTACAATTAGAAGCATTAATTAAGTGTGTAAAATCAAAGGCTCTCGTGATAACTAATGATATTGATGAAGCCATAATGTTGCTTTATTCATAATTGTGAGAAGCTGTCATCTTTTTGTTGGAAGGTAAACAAGTACTGGTTAAGAAATGGTTACAGGAAAGCTAGGTAATTGGGCCATCTGAAGTAAATTATATTGATAAATGGTGTAAAACCTAAATTAAATGTAAAATTCATGATTGATCTTAGCTGTCAAATTATTGTATATGATAATTGTTAATTTTTATTCAGCTTTCAGTAGCACATACATTACTTCGGCTCATTTAAATATATTTTTTTTATACACCTCAGTACAAATATACTGTGCATATTTATACCCCCGCTTTGAAGAAGAGGGGGGTATACTGTTTTACCCTTGTCCGTGTGTGCATGCGTCCGTAACAAAATTTCTGTCGCAGTTTTCTCAGCAACTATAACATGCAGCAGCCTAATACTTTGCATATTGCTTCATCCCATAGTCCCATGTGGTGTAAAGCGGTTTCATGCTCCTTGCTCATCTACTTCCTGTTTGTCGCATATTTTTAGATTTTTGCGGGGGTATCACTAGTGAGCATTAGCTCACAGATTTACTTGTTAAATCAGCTGAGTTAATGTATGCACCCCTGACAGTTGAATGATATTTAACAATAGCACATAATTATGTATTGCAATTATTTCTATTGTATTGTAATTTTTATTTCTTAACTTTTTTTGTTTCAGAATTCGGTGGTTTTGGTTCAGTGAGTGGTAAAATAGAGATTGAGATTAAAATAAACCATGAAGGAGAAGTGAATAGAGCCAGATATATGCCACAGAATCCTTGTATCATAGCAACCAAGACTCCATCTAGTGATGTCCTAGTTTTTGACTACACAAAACATCCATCAAAACCAGGTAAGTGGTGACATTGATAGAGGAGCAGTGGTCCAGTTGTACGATATATAGATATACCAATGTATTGCAACTTTGCAGATGCCGCGAAACTTACGGCAGTATGAATTTAACATGCTGGTATTTTTGCAATATTGTTTTATTTCATTGGAAAATTATTCCATTCACTAAATGAAAGTGGCAAACGTCAGTATTTCCATTGTTCATTAGATTGAAACTTTTAAGTTGCAAGAATTTAACTGATTGGAGCATGTTCCATTGGTAGTGTGGAACTTACGCAAAACATGTTCTTGAATTGAATACTTCAGGACAGAAAGTTGTGAAACAAGCATGGCATCCAGGAGCTTGATTTCTAGGATGTTCTGCAGCTAAGGGGATTATTGTTTCTTCCAACCCAAGCATCTTTTTATATGCAAAACATATATAACAGTCCAAAATGCAGTTTGCACCAAAACGTTTTGGGACTGTAGTCCTTTGGACTATAACACATGGAAAAAGTTCCAAAAAATATTTTCTAGTCTGGTGATTCACTTTGAAACATAGGCCCTTGGGACTTGCATATTTTGAATTAATTTAATGAGTCCCTACAAAAAACAATGATACAGATATTTTGCTCTAAAACAAGTAAAACTGTAGTTGTTTAGGAACAAAGAAACTGTGTGCTTGTCAAAAGGGGAAAACACCGTGAAAAGTACAAAATTTGGTAAAATTCAGTTCATGTATATTACATATTATATGCTAGTCAGGTAATCGTATGTGACTGTGAGTCATTATTAGTTGTTAAATTTTTTCTGCAAATGATGCCACTTTTAAACAATCAAAATTCATTTAATGTTTTTTTGTTGTATTATGCAAATGAAAGCATCATTCAGTGACTAGATGTCTTTTCATAAGCTAATAACTAGTGAAATAATTTGAAAGGTTAAAAAATAATTCCCTAAAAAAGTATTACACAGTTTGAGTTGTAATAGCGAAGTATTTATCAATACAAGAATATTTTTAAGGATATATTCATATTAGATATAACTTATTTCTGTTCACATTTTCAACATTGCTGAAATTTGAATTTTTTTTCTCTAAAAAATTATCATGATCGGACCTGGTTACGAAAATTATTGAGGACAAAAGTTTCTTTTTTGCCGTTTTTTGCCAGTGGAAAGGAAAATTATTGTTATTGTGCTCCATATTTTATACAATTAGCTATAACTGAAGGTAATGACAATGTGCTAATTATCTTAATGAGTATTTAAGTATTTACTTCAACACCTATTAAGATTGATAATTATCTATATATTCTTTGTTCAAACAGATTCAAGTGGTGAATGCACTCCTGAGTTACGATTGAAAGGTCATCAAAAGGAAGGGTATGGGTTGTCATGGAATCCAAATATGAACGGACATTTATTGAGTGCATCAGATGACCATGTATGTATTTATTGTATTTGACCTTGTAAAATAATAAGTGACTTTTCAAAATAACAAGGACTGTTTAGAGTCCCTTCCCTCTTTAAATTGTGCAGCTTTCTCCAATAGGGAGTTAACCATTTATTTTTATTTTGTAAATTAAATTGCAATAAAGATTCCGCTGTCCCAGGTCCCTTCCCCAAATACTGGAAAATATTGATTAAGCAGTTACAGACCTCCAGAGAAATTTGACATTAAAAAGAAATTAATCATAAAAATGAAGGATGTTTTCGAATAGCCTGTTATTTGGGATTTAGCATCAAGTCAATGGAGTTTACATATGCTTCAGTAGGCAAATATTGAAATTTTTGTCTATGTTTCTGTAATTTGTAAGGTCTACTTGTAGAACACGCCTTAGAGATTGATAAGTCCCACCTGGAAAACTGCTTATTTTCTGAAGCTAGAAATATACCTGTGACTTCTTTGCTTTCCATGTTTCTATATTTCCACCAACATTCATACTATTTATATATTGATTTCAGACCATTTGTTTATGGGACATTAATACAAATCCTAAAGAAGGCAGAGTTATTGATGCTTTTACTATATTTACTGGGCACACATCTGTTGTAGAGGTAAGGATTTTCTTACTGTTAATCCTGTTTTTATAACCATGCAATTGCTTTTTGAAAATTTATTCAGTTGCTAGGCAATTTGCTAGAATTATGAATGATTTATCAATTTCCTGAAGTTTGAAATTTTCAAAACTTAAGGTTATGTGTATTTTGCTATGAAAAAGGAGCTAAAATCATCTAATTGTGGTATTGCAAGGTTTTGAATATTGAAGTGTCATTCTGTGGTATAAGATACCTTCCAATGTCTTTAAGACATGTTACAGTTGCAGTACATTAGATGATACTGTGTGTTTGGACATGTTGACATATCTTTGTTTGTATTTATATGTGGTCGATAGCGCAGTTGGTAGCATGCCAGGATTAGGAATTTGTGTCCCAAAAGGGGTTCAGGTTCGAATCCTACCCAAGGAGGTTATACCCTTTCATGAAAATTAGACAATAATGTTCCTCATTGATTAGATAATATGGAGAAGTTTTCTGGCCTTGTGGAAGTGGAGGCGAGTACTGGTTATAGACAAGTGTCCGTGAAAGCTAGGTAAGGTGTGCTGGACGCTGTAAAATGGCCTAAATTGTGTTGACACAGAGTTAAACAAAAAAAAAATTGTTTGTATTTCAGGATGTTGCTTGGCATTTGCTTCATGAAAGTTTATTTGGATCAGTAGCTGATGATCAAAAACTTATGATGTAAGTTAATATTATTTTTTGAACAATTTTAAGAATTAAATGCTATTATTTAGAAATTCCACTGCCGTATTCTCCTGCATTGGTTTGTCTGCAGCTCTGTTCTGGTTGGATGTCATTTTCAATTTTTTCATTCATAATCAATTGTGTCTATTACTAGTAATGTGTCATTACTTCAGTGCAGAGTACTATATGCAATATATTATAATTATATGGATGGATCAGTCTAACTACGTGTAAAAAAATGGATCTGTCTAACTACGTGTAAAAAAATGGATCAGTCTAACTATGTGTAAAAAATGGATCAGTCTAACTATGTGTAAAAAATGGATCAGTCTAACTATGTGTAAAAAATGGATCAGTCTAACTATGTGTAAAAAATGGATCAGTCTAACTATGTGTAAAAAATGATAATGTGGATCAGTTTGGCTCTGACTCTTTTATATTACAATATCTCAGAATTCAAGACAAATTCCGACCATTGGTCACACTTGCAGAGTTGTTAAGAGGCAGACAATTGAGTATTTTATACCAGTATTAACCACTTGGAGTATCAGTCAGGGCTGTCTTTGCCAGTTCAAACTGGTTTACCACCCAACCTGCACATTTTTTTTTAAATTGTGAATTTTTGTGATGTGCCATTGCCCTAGTATGCATCCATTAATGTGTGTCAATATTTCTTATTTAAAAACTTAATCTTAGTGAATAAAATTACCACTCTAATTAACCTACTTAGTGAATAAAATTACAATTTTTATTAACTTACATTGTCAATAATCAATTTCTCATCATACATTGTTTTATACATTTCTTTATACATTTTTTATCAGCTGGGATACCAGATCAAATAATACAAATAAACCAAGCCACACAGTAGATGCCCACACAGCTGAAGTAAATTGTCTATCATTTAACCCATACAGTGAATTCATACTTGCCACAGGTTCAGCTGACAAGGTGAGTAATCATATTTATAAAATAAGATATTCCATCATGCTTCATTTTAATGCTATCATTTCATCCCATGCTGTGTGACCTTCACCTTGGAATAGTTATGTGACTGCTGCATTGGTGCAGTTATGACACTAACTCCATGCATTCTAGCATTGATTCAGTTGAATAAAATAAAGAGTTCAAAATGCTATATGTTGGATTGGTCATTTCTTCAAGTGGTGCAATAAGTTTACAGATATAAGTTAAGAATGGTTAGATATTCAAGAAGTGTTGTCCAGATATGTTTTGAACCAAATGACTTGGTCTATCGTTATTCTAGACAGTGTGTTTGTTTATAATTAACTCTGTAAATCAACATTTTGGTTGTTAAAAACAAGGACTTGCCTTACCAGGTTCACGAAACTATTTCCTCGTAATTATCTTTCTTCTTGAAACCACTTGTTCCTACTTTAAAAAAGTCAACTTAAAAAAACGCAATATTTTTCCATATTTGTGTATACACTTGCTGTTCCACGAAAATTTGACTATAATGTAAATTTTCCTCCATTGATTAGATAATATGGAGAAGTTTCCAGCCTTGTGGAAGGGTGGGTGAGTACTGGTTATAGACAAAGGTCCAGGAAAGCTAGGTTAGGTGCGCTTGACGCTGTAAAATGACCTAAAATTGTGTTGACACGGCGTTAAACCCAGTAAAAATAATGTTACAAGGTAATGATCTTAGACAGCTAGATTTGGAATGCTATATACTAACAATTGTTACCAGAAATAGATTGTTCATGCATTATACTGCTCTTTGAATAAAATGTGCATGTGATAAGATTTGTTATGTTTAGACTTTCTGAATATTTTCTATGGGTGTTCTTGTGAACGTTATATTTCAAGAAATGTATTATCTAAATTAAGTTCATACACTTTAATTCCTTACTATTTTCGTATTTCAAAAACTGTGTTTCTTGCATATTTGTCACAATAATATGTGTTGGTGTTTTTCTTTTCAGACTGTAGCATTGTGGGATTTAAGAAACTTAAAATTAAAACTCCATTCTTTTGAATCTCACAAGGATGAAATTTTCCAGGTAAACTTTTGATAGTTCTTCTGATAGTGAACACAACTTAAGTCAGAAGGACATGCTGTTTATAGAACTGAACTCTGATTTCAGGCTTTTGTCTTATGTTTTGTCTTCGTTTTGTATTATATGACTATCAGATCTTCGGAAATCTGGTTAATGGCATCCAGGGGACAATATATATTATTTTGTTATAAGACTGTTGATTGCCTATACTGGTTACAACGTTATGTCTCAACAAAAAATATATGAATTCATTGTGTCTATTTTTTTTACATTTGTATGTATTTATTCTATTTACCCGCTAAGGTTATTAATCATGTTTTTATTCTCATTTTCTCTTTTTTATAATGATGGGAAAATTAAACGCTTGTCTAAGTTACGATATTAAGAAAAAATCATGATTTGATGAAAAAAAAATCAATTCTGTAGAGATCTTTTCTTGCTTAACTGATTTTTGTGTGTGTAAAAAAGCCAGATAAACTATGACAATGCATTTATGTACTGACCATATGTATGTGATATTTTAGGTACAATGGTCTCCACATAATGAAACTATACTAGCATCTAGTGGTACAGATAGAAGATTACATGTATGGGATCTCAGTAAGATTGGTGAGGAACAATCTGCAGAGGATGCTGAAGATGGTCCACCTGAATTATTGGTATGTTGTCATGGTGATTATTCTAGAATTCAGAAAAGGGCTGGGGGCATAAAAAGGGACAAAGTGCTTCACAGTGTTGATGTTTTAAAGTAACTATTTCTGCATTGGTCATAGCGAAAAAGAGCAGGGAGAAGAAAAAAGGGCAGGATGCAGTAAAAGGGACAGAGCATCTATATGTTAATATTTTAAAGTAACTATTTCTGCGTAGGCAGGAGCAAAAAAGAGCAGGAAGGAGGATGCAGGGCCTTGCTATTCTGATTAGAATAATCAATAGTTGTTTGCTTTTGATGGATGAACAAGGTAGTATATGAGAGAAAGTACAATGTTTATTTTCCCTTTTTCAGGGAAATATTGGTGGGCTCTTTTTAAGGAAAAATAGCTGCAAAAATTATAAGGGGAATTTCTTTTCTTTTTCTTCAATACTTTAGATAATATCCACCAACAGACTGAACAGAGTTGCATTTTTATTAGAATATTTCTTTCTTATTTACATTTTGAACTATTGAAGGAATACTCTCCAATTAAAATTCTTAGTACTACTTACAAAATTGGCAAAAATGAAACAAATACAATCATGTAGCGCATACTTCCTACTTCCTTACGATATAAATAGTGTAGGAAGATCATTCTGGGTGATCAACTGGGTGAGTATTTTGCTGTTCAGCAATTTGTAAATTATGTGTTTTGGTATAGTTTAATTTCAAGAAAACTAACATAGCCTGTGTGTGAAATAATGAATTAAAATGGAATAATGAACAAATAGTAATAGATATTATACATGTATAATGTAACTGTGTGATAATAATGAATGGTTATATTTGTCTATATTTTAGTTCATCCATGGTGGTCATACAGCTAAAATATCAGATTTCTCATGGAATCCTAATGAACCCTGGGTAATATGTTCTGTATCTGAAGATAATATCATGCAAGTTTGGCAAATGGTAGGTATTACACATTATTTGTACAGTTTGCTTCAATTCACATGTGACTTACAAGCCACATGATCACCCTCATTTCTTTTACATTCAGTAACGGACATTAAAGCCAGGTCAAATTCGTAACTTTTAAAACGCTTCTGCAACGCTTGTCTTAATCTAAAAACAGATGTAATGCAAAAATAAAGTGAACGTGGAAATACCACCATGCACTATATTAGAATATAAAAACAATGTTACTGTTTGTTGTAGTTGCTAATTAATTGTCAATTTGAATTTTAAATTTATTTGTTTGTCATCATTGGAGTACAAGTTGCACCAGTTTATGTTTACCTGTAAAATGTTATCATAGTGCTACAGTCCCATAAACATAAAAATTGCCGTGAGGGCACCGTGCGATCAATCTGCGCAAGGAATTGTAGGAACTCTTGCGAACCTGTACGGACTGTTGTGTTTTTACCAGGGTTTGTGAGATGAGCCGTGGATACACTTATCAGTTTCAAAATCAAACTGTGAACAAAATCGTGGCCGAGTATGGATTTAACTTGCATATCTTCCAGCTACGGCTCCGTATGGGTGTGTTGTTTTGTGCCATGTGCGTGCCATCACCTTAATATGCAAGGCTTCCCACGGCCTACAGCTGTTACAAGTACCGGTGGGTAATAAGCCACGATTTAATGGGACTGATGAGGCATTAGGGAAACAGAACTGGCAGTTGTAGTCTTGCTAATGTTTAACTTAAGAAGTAAATTTGATCTTGGAACAAATGTCATCATTTGCCATCATCGATGCTTTGAAATTGGTTGTTAGAATGTTATCAAGAAACTGGCTGGCTCTAGTAAAGAATAAAGAATTAAAGATTGAATATTTGAACTTTGCCTGGCAAAATATGTATATGTATCAAAAGGGGATGGTAATAATGATTTGTTGTAATAATTCACTTAAGGAGCTATTCTATGGTTTGATCCTACAAAAATGGTTTGTTTGTACCAGATGCATCCATGCTGAATGATTAATTATACCCCCGCTTCGAAGAAGAGGGGGGTATACTGTTTTACCCTTGTCTGTGCGTCCGTCCGTCCGTCACAAAAATTTCCGTCACAGTTTTCTCAGCAACTATAACATGCAGCAGCCTAATACTTTGCATATTGCTTCATCCCATAGTCCCATGTGGTGTAAAGCGATTTCATGCTCCTTGCTCATCTACTTCCTGTTTGTCGCATATTTTTAGATTTTTGCGGGGGTATTACTAGTGAGCATTATTTTACATTTTTATACCCCCGCTTCGAAGAAGAGGGGGGTATACTGTTTTACCCTTGTCCGTGCGTGCGTGTGTGCGTCCGTCCGTCCGTCCGTTACAAAATTTCCGTCACAGTTTTCTCAGCAACTATACCATGCAGCAGCCTGAAACTTTGCATATTGCTTCATCCTATAGTCCCATGTGGTGTAAAGCGATTTCATGCTCCTCGCTCATCTACTTCCTGTTTGTCGCATATTTTTAGATTTTGGCGGGGGTATCACTAGTGAGCATTAGCTCACAGATTTACTTGTTTTGAAAGGCATGCTGCACTGATTAATCCTTTAGTTCTGTGTACATACATTTTGTTTTAACTTTGTTCAACTCTAGTTCATCTTGTACGAACAAAGTTTTGGTGCTGGAAAAACTGACCAACTGAGTTCCATATCAAATCTATTCATATACTAACTATTGTGTCCTACTTCTGTTACAGGCTGAGAATATATACAATGATGAGGAACCAGATGCTGCAGCTGGAGATCTTGAACAAACCTCTGCTTAGATAGTGACTTAGTGTATTTATCAAACTGTTCCCAGTTAAAGCTGGTGTAGCCATCTTCTGATTATTAAGTCTATTGAACTGCTGTCATGGATACATACCCTGTCTAAGCCTGGTTTTTTTCAGGCATTGGCTTAATTTCAGGCATTTCAGTTCAGTTTTCTCTCTGTTTTTTCAAGAATTGGAGAATAAGCCTATGGCTGGTCTGAGTGTGGGTTATGTCATGAACTGAAATGAATTTTGCGATTTTTTCCCGACTTGGTCTAAAAGGTTGCAAAATAAATAATGTGTTTATTTACAAGAGTTTTAAATGTTACCATTTGTCATTTCACATCAGTTCTTAGTGGGTATACATACTTAAAGCAACATTTAAAAAAAATAACAGTGCTGTAAACGAAGACATTTGAACTGGAGAAATCTAGTTTAATCTTGAATGTGCTTGTGCGTATAGTCATGTCTCTTACTCGAGTTAGTGTAAACAGTGATCACTATAGTATTAAAACAACAACATTAGATTGCATATTCTATTGATATTTGTAAGTTTGTTTTATTATTGTTACTCCATGATTCAATGTTCGTCATTCTGTCATACTTGAAAGATTCAACTTTGAACTGTTCTGGTGTATTTTGTGTTACATAATAAATAAAACATGTTGTATATATTATTTCACATGTCAATCAAGCATACAAGTTCTACAATTTTTAAACATTATAGTAATCATCCTGTTCATGAATTTTTTTAGGACAAATTTGTATTCTGACTTAATACAAGAATCAATTTTTTGCATGATAAAAGTTCATTTTTGGGAACTCAAATTTATGGGGTTTTTTTTACCAGCTAAATACAGATTGTTAGTGCCAGAGGAATCGTTGTAGTATGAAGGCATTATTACTGCTAAAAATAATATTTTAGCAGTAATATGTTGCACTAAGTTTTTTGCCGGAAAAAATCCATCTTGCGATCTAAATCATTTCTATTTTATGATTTATTCAGTATAATTTACTGGGCTATACAACATAGTTAGAAGTCAAAGATTAATGTAAGTATTGCATGTCAATGGTGTTTCTGTTCATATTTTTTCATTAGATATTGTTTTCATATCATTATGGTTTTGCGTCATTTTTTTTGTATTATGAATCATGACACTGTTCATTTGTATTACTTGTAAAATAAAGTGGTAAATGATATAAAAATATACAAATTGTTTCTTGGTCTATTCTGACAGTTAAAAGGGTATACATCTATTCATTGTAACTGTTGAGTTGGTCTTACATTCAAATGTTTACAGAATGAAGAAATTAGGTTAAAATATGTTGAAACCTATGTTGGTAGCGCACCAGGATATTGAATTTAGTGTCCCGAAGGGGTACGGGTTTGAATCCCTCCCGGTAAGGTTATACCCTTCCATGAAAATTTGACAGTAATGTCAATTTTCCTTCATTAATAAGGTATATGGAGAAGTTTCCAGCCTTGTGTAAGGGTAGAAGAGTACTGGTTATAGACAAGGTTCCAGGAAAGCTAGGTTATGTGCGCTGGATGCCATTAATATGACCTATATATTGTGTTGCTAGGGCGTTGAACCCAACAAAATAAAAAATGTAGGTGCTTAAATAGACAAAATTGAACTTGATAAAATAATACTGGATTGGTCACCAGAAGCTATGCATTGACAGACACAATATGCTAAACATGTCAAATGTGGATGTTGTAAACTTTAAGTACATGGTGTGTACTCCATTAGTTCTGTCTTAATTTTGATCTTTTCAAATAAAGCTTATCGATTACAGTACCCACTGTGTTCATTATTTTACAGTGTTATAGATAACCATCAAATGATAAAAATGAGTAAAATAACCAATTTGTAAAGAAATAAAGTATGAACACTTATTTGGATGTGCTGATTAAATAACGTGTGTTTCACACACTTAACACATGACTTAATTCCTTCACATCTGAAGTCGTAATTTAATTTATTTCATGACAAAATAGATAAGTTACCCTTCTAAAATGGACAATAAACAATTCACAGCACACATATTTTCTCTCTAACATAACCCTACTGAAGGCAAAATCAACCAAGATCTCAATGTGGCCGCAAAGTAAACAATTTCAAATCAGTAACTGCGCTGAGTGTCAATTGCAGATTAAACTACAGTGGGATTTTTCCATTGTTGAAAAGAATGCCATAAATCAATTCCATATTTATCACAGTCAATACTTTTTGCTAACACCTTGGAAACAATTCCTTTTCAAAATGCTACTGAGGCAAGTCATAGTCCTTTCTTGAATAGGAAAATGGTGAGTTTTCCCGAGTGTTTGCAAAAAGTACAAAAAACTAGCATTGGAGATGTGATGTGCAGCACAGAGTATACACTTCTGGTTAGCCTTCAAGTAGATAATTATGTAAATCTGACAAGAATTAAAATACTTACAGCTCGTGGATTTTTACAGTTTTATTATTGGTAATGTACTATTAGTGATGTCTTAATAACATGGTATTGCCACTGTGTACAATTGACTGCAACATTTGAAAGAGGGTAATTATACTTTGTACAATTGTAATTATTGTTAAGAATCTGATATGCTATTATTAATTTCTCAAGTGATGGTAAATAAATTATGGACGGCACTGACAGTGACTGTGTATATTCGTCTCTAACAAACATGATAAACAGAAGACTCATGGTTGCATTAAAAAGATTTTATTAATAGTAATAATATACAAGTCATAAAAATAAAAAAAGAAGTAATTTGAAGTTCACATAAAGAACACATAAGTATACATAACAAATAATACTAAGACAAATTAGATGATCACAGTCAGGATATACTATAACATCATACAATACAAAAACAAGATGGGTTTCATTTGGTATAAGAAAATGTGTGGGTTCAGGTTAAAGTTTTCAGAAATAGTCCTGAAGCTCAGAATATCCGAGATGGGCTTATGTGCATGGTAAGTAAAAGCTATCAAATACAGGATTTTGAATCTAGCTCATTGCCTGTGCTAAATAATTTCAACTGCCTTGATTAATGCATGAATGGTTTTGCCCATGTTCAAAGAAAGTCTATCCTAAGAATAAAGACAAACGTAAATGTGACTACAAGATATGTTATGAGTTGGATTGGACCCTATAAATACATGGAAACTGCTATATTACCTCAACTTTACAAAATACAGCTTTTTGAAGATGAGATAATACACAGGAGCTTGACATTCTTTATCGTAGTTTGAAATTTCCCTTCTTATAATAAAAACTACAGAAATACAACGCTTAAATCGCCCTATGGTAGTAGTTGTCCAACTCGCTTAATAAACCAACGAAACCAAGACAAACCACAGAACCATTTAGCTCTGATAAACAAGGCATTAATGTACATATAACAATTGGTAATTCTCAAATCAACCTTTCTATGAAGCAGACAATAGTCAATTGGTTAAATTTTGTCTGATTTGCCGTAACAGAGGTATAAATGGTTGGTGTTTGCTTTGAATCCGTGTTTTGGAGCGAGTTTGAAAACTACTACCCCAGTAGGGCGATTGAAGCGTTGCATTACTGTAGTTTTTATTACAAGAAGGAGAGAATCTTTCTAACTATGATACAGAATGTCAAGCTCCTGTGGATAAGATTAGCAAAACATTGTATAATAAATAAAGAACAGAATGTCGTGAAGTTTTGTGTCCCATCAAAAATAAAACTTGCCTTGACATAAGGACACTCGTCAGTGTATCTACACAAATAAATTAATGAACTAAACATCATATCCTCTAAATCAGTGTCATGGAACATTCTTGCAAAACCTATTTTTTTAAACAAACTGAACTGTAGATATAGCTCGTTTAGGATAACTTGAGACAAACGACTCGGTATGTTTACCTATTAGGGACTCTGGTATTACATAAAACAGGGAGGTTAGCTGATTTTGTGTAATGAAAGTATTAGACATGTCTTAATGCATGGAACGTGTGTTCTCGTACTAAATTTAATACATTAAAAACGTACTGATAATAGTCGATAAATATGTGTACTTAACTTAATTCCACCTGTGTATAAAAATGGAATCATTGTATTTTGTCTCAAGTTATCCTAAATGAGCTATACAATCTATAGTGCACAGTAAAGCTGGTGAAGTTTTTCACGTGACGCAAGTAGTACCATGTGACTAATGTTTAAATTTAAACAAGCAATAACGGTTAGCCTAAAAAGCGTTAGGCGTAATGTAGCGAAAAATAACATTGAATGATAAAAATGTGGTTGATTTACACGTTCTGCCAAAGAAATAAGACAAGTTAAATAGAAATATATCAATATATCATTATGAACCAAAATTGTTGAATTCATGGATGAATTACACCTGAAAGTGAGCAAGATCGGGAATGAGCTGCGTTGTCCACCCAATGCCGGCAATAGGGTCCTTGGTCCAACACACGCTACTTATATGATGCTTTTTGTCAGAAATCTTAAGTATGTAGGATAAAATTATATGTGTATGATACTGAAAAATATAACATTTATATTTTAAATGACTAGAATAAGTACAGTTATCCATCTAATATTTATTTTGCATAACATTTTGTTATTCATGCAATTTTACGCAATTTAGGTAACCATTGTCAGGGTAAAATTAATCTTGGTTTTTTTTTCAAGTTATTTATTCATACTATTTATTTTTTCCCTTTTTGTACTTTGAACATCATATTTTACTAAAAGAAGACTATAGTCATTAAAAATATTAAAATGTAAAAGAAAAGATGAAAAAAGTTTTTCGGCTCTCTGAGGGACGAATTTACTTGTGGTGGCAGTGGTTATTGATTTGATAAAGGGAGATAACCACTGCGGGGAGTTTGCAAATACTTAAGATGATCTATGGTGCATAGTGATGCTTGTTTATATTTATAAAACTATATTTTGTAATCAAAAATTTCATTATGAGAAAAAAAGTTCATACCTGAGTATTTCCAAGGACATTAAAGACTTATAGCAGCTTTCAAAGATTCATTTTCAAAATTGGAATACAGTTAAGTTCTGTTATAAAAATCACCTTAATTACAGCAAATCTTGCAAATGTTCTCAAATGCTTAATCTTCCACTAAAAAGTTCCATATATAAGAACCATACCACTAATTAGCCCATCAATTCATGTATCTAAATACATTTGCAGAAGCAGAAATCCTAATTTTGCTAGCTTGAAACAAAACCTCCGCATTACACTTGGCTAACCATAAAAACCCGAAGTAAACACATCCTTGTGCAACTGGATCTGGACTGTAACAAATTTAGCTAGGAGCCTGTACATGAAACAACTTGTCTATAAAAATGGACTACGCAAGTAAATCAAATAAATGTTGAAGATATTGTTTCCTTCACTTCGTTATAATAAATAATATCAATGTAACGTTGTGTTATTAAGACCAACATAATTTGGCTTTAAAAGCAAGTCCTCCTAAACAGCAAAACAAGGATTTTGTTCAGTCATATCTAAGAATTAGCACAGAACAAGTCTGACTTCATTTAAATATAAAAGTATATAGTCTAGTTCTGCTCTGACCTATCAATAAGTATCATACAACTATCAAAGATGATGCTCATTCTTGGTCAGGCACTGTTTCTTTCTTCTCTGTCTCAACATTTGACTTGTCGGCTGACTTCTCTGGAATTACATCTTTCACAGCTGGTTCAGTTTTCTTCCCAGGACTTTTATCTTTTACAGTACTCCCAGTTTTAGATTTTTCTTTCTTTGAAGGGTCATCTGTATACTGTTATGTAATAGGAAAGTAAAATAAAATGTTGAATTGGATAATAAGCTAAACAATACAAGACTATATACAGTTGATGAGTATTAACCTAGCACTAAATGCATATTTGGATACCAAACAATGCTGACTTAGTAAATAGCCAAATATTGTAGTATCTTGGTATTTCAAAAATGTGACATACAGGAACCAACTTCAGTGTTCTCAGTAAGATTTTGTTGAATAGGCTCAAATAGAAAAGTAATAGGCTTTCTAGGGTAGTCCAGAGGCTCCAGAGGCTATTTCTTTCTTTCGTTTTTTTTTTATTTTAACAATTTTAACAGGACTAATAGTCTTTCTAACCAGTCATTTGGGTTGGTGGCCTGTTCCTAATGTGAACACTGCAACGATTACAAACGGAAAACAACTGGGTTTGACAGCGCAGTTGGTAGCACACCAAGATTTGGAATCTCATGTCCCGAAGAGGGTACGGGTTTGAATCCCATCCGGGGAGGTTATACCCTTCCATGTCAATTTTTCTCCATTGATTAGATAATATGGAGAAGTTTCCGGCCTTGTGGAAGGGTAGGCGAGTACTGGTTATAGACAAGGGTAACAGCTAAGTTAGGTGTGCTGGACACCGTAAAGTGACCTAAATTGTGTTGACCTAGTAAAAAAACCAAAAAAAACAACAAAAAACAAATGGAAATTAATTGATTGCTAGTGTAAAACTTAATGACAAAACCTGGTGACTAGATCGGTAAATAGATTACCAATCTAATTTCATGCCAGTACACTTCTAGTACAAACAATACATGTACGAGTGTATAGTGCGTAAAGTATGACCCCGATCTGACCTTTCACATTTGAATCTAATAATTATCTACACATATCCTGACAAATATCAGTACCACGCCTATTCTACACTTTGGCAAGTAACATATTCAAAATGAGCAATCGATTTACAGCGATTGTAAAGAGAAGTATGTACATGTGTTAAATTTCAACACATAATCCTCTCGGCCATGGTGAAATCGAGCATTAATACTACATTCATATTCAATGTAATGAATATTCTTGCATAAAGGTCAGGTCAGGGTCAAACTTTATGCACAATATTAACAATGTATTAACCCTACTTTTTGGGGGGATAGATGAAACCAGACATCTTTCTTTAGGCCTAAACAAGTCATGTAGGTTTGTTTGTTTACACTATTTATTTACATTTCCTTTACTTGTTCACATGCCCAACATGTTGTACTAGTTTCCCTGGCACTCCTGTTAGCAGTACTCATTTAAACCTTACCACAACAATCTAACAATATCCCCCATTGGTGAAAACCGAAAAGACATAATCAGCAAATTTTTATGGTACATTATGTCATACAATAAACAACTTGATATTAAGATCAGTAGGGATGAAACAGTGCAGCCATCACACGATACGATAAGTACAGATACGAAAGGAAACAATATGATTATTTACAAACAATTACAACCTGAATGAAATAACAAAATCCGATTGGTCAAAAGTGAACACGTGACCTAAAAAAATGTGCTTTTATTTTCGTATAAACTGCAGTTTTGAATGAATGACGTCACGCCAGAACTACTTTCATGACTCAAAAGCTATTTTTAGCGCTTTCCCACGCTATGACGTACAGGTCAATAACTATAATGTCAATGGAAAGTACATGATACACAAAACCAATAAGAAAGGTGTAATCAACTTTTATTGAAAGAAATTAAAATGAGTTTAATGTACAATACAATTGTGCAGTAATACCGTTCTTTATCTATATTTCATAAGATGTAATGTTCCAGGAAGTAAATGATATGCTGAATGCAGAATTAAGAATTAATCTTTAATTTTAACTTAAGCTACATTGACAGCATTTAAACCATTAAATGTTTATTTATTTTTCTAGCGAATCAGTCTTCTTTTTCAAATGATTTTCATGGCATTGCCCTTCTGAAGTGCATGCTCTAATGGACTGGTATTCATTCATATAGATATCTGAATACTTTGGTTTCCGAGGCATCTAGTTTCACTTTCTTGTCTGAAAAAAAAACAACAACCAATCAATGAAGATAAATAAAGCTTTAAATACCAAGAGTTCGACACATTTAAATTGATCCACAATAAGATAAGTAATCAGTATTTTGGCAAACATCAGTATGTCATGGCAAACATTTCAAAATAACTCAAGTTGCCTCTCATCAAGTAAAAAAAGAACGTATAACATAATGATATGTACATTGGATAATAGGTGTATCTAGTCATAATGATGTAGTATCCGCAGAAGTGCATGTGTATACTTCATGCATATACATTCTGCATTGAGTAGTGAACAAGGTCAATAATTATAACGTTTATAATCAGACCGGAATGAAAATGCTTCCAGATTAATATGACCAGACTTTGAATCTATCCTAAGTACCGATCATTTTAAAATGTACATGAGAACATAAAAGCATATAAACCATATAATCTCCATAATTTGGGGGTAAATAATAAACATTCACTTACTCAGTACAGAAAATAGCTTGTCTCTCCATCCAATGTCTTGACATGTAAATTTCCTGACTCGGACTGACTGCTTAAGTTATCATCAAGTGATCCAAATTTCAGTAGTAAACTTTCTCATTCTGATTATTCTGATTAATAACACAGCCTCAGATGCTATTCAACTCGGAAAAATGTACATCCAACAACCGCTCATTTGTAATCACTGGTGGTTTCAACGAGTTGACATATTAATCTAGGTCACAACTTGCATCATAAACTCACGTGTTCTTCGTAGAATCTTGAAACTTGTTAAACCGTTTAAAAGAGTTACACAATAGCGTACCACCTCTCATGTGTTCTTTTATTAAAAATAAACTCAATGCATGTTCATTTCAATGTATCATTCATGCCGTTATGTCCGAAAACAATGAAAAACTGCATCCAATCGAAGAAAAAAATGGCCGACGGTTGGTATTAAAAAACTGTTAACCGAATGAAATCAATGCGCACTATTACGCATTATTGCGTAATTTGGCTCTACGCATTAGAAAATAGGTCTTTATTCTAACGCAAATTTCGCAAAAAATAGTAGTAATTATAAGGAATGAATGTATAGAAACTGACTTTCATCGAAAAATAAACGTCATTTTGGTGATAGCTAATTTCAGCATAAAGGCCTTCGGCCTTTATGCAAATTAGCTATCACCAAAAGTGACGTTTATTTTTCGATGAAAGTCAGTTTCTATACATTCATTCCTTAATACGATACGGATAATTATTGTAAAATTACAAACATGCAATTGCTTTTATTTATGACCAAGGGATGTGTATTGTATCGACATATTGCCATATCGTCGCATCCCTTAAAATCAGGTATTATTTAATTTTTTTTCCTTTCTCTTGTAGAAAAGTGAAGCTGAGCTAAACTATTTGAGGAGTTTCACTGCAAGCTCAGCGAGTTAGAGGGTCATCATTTTACTGCTTGGTGCTGATGTCAAATGGCCCTTTAGTTAGTTTAGTCCTGACCCAACCAGGTCTTCAATCAATGTTACAACTTGAAGTAATATACAAATGTATGTACAAAACATGCATGATGAGAATTGTAAAATTTTGTTCAAATGTCAGTGATTGATACATTAAATATGCTGTTATTAATACTCGTTATTTGTTCGATACTCGGGTAAATACATACGGGAAATTATTTTCATTGAATGCAAGTACAGAAAGGATGTAGTGAGTATTTAAATCAGCAAGGTTTATATATGCATCACTGACAGAGGAATAAGATTTTTAACAATAAGTGCATTCTATAAACAAGTACAAGTAGTTCTTACTTCAGACATGTGGCAACTATGCATCATAGGAATCATAAGATTGTCAGGTTGAAGAATTTCTTTATCTTTTCCAATCTCGTATGTCTCATATGCATACAACATCTGCATGAAATGAAAGAAGACATAGTACATGTACAGGGTGATTAATAATATCTGATACAGTTTTGAAATTTATTAGCATGTACATATGATCACTCATAGACGCAAAATTTTCACAGAGTAATAAACTTGAGACTTTAAAGTCTTGTTTGATATATAACATACTATACTTAAGTTAGGAATGCTGTCCCTATACCTAAAATAGAATTTATAACAAATGTTCAATGTGACGTCTATTTTGGGCGATTATGAAATCAAGTCGTTTCTTAAAGCTTTCTATTGCGGATGGACACATCTCTGGATTTATAGAGTCTGCTGGAAGCCGTTTACCAGTCTGTGTGTTTGCTGTCTTGATAACTTCTTATCACCCTCATAACGTTTTTGCGTTGTTCTGATTGTTTCAAAATAAAGCTGAACAACTACAGCAGCCTTTTATAGAGAGTGCTATCTAAAAAAAAACAAGCACCTGTAATGACATCATCAATGATGTCATGATGTCAACATTTCCATGTACTTTTTGTTAAAAATATAAACGGTGTTATATACTCTTTCAAACTATATAACATTCATAATTAAATTATTGCAGAAAAACAATTTATTAACATTTGAAACTGTATCAGATATAATGAATCACACTGTATAATAAAAAATCGGGCTAAAAATCTTACTATAATTTAACCATACAATATAAAAGGATTTACGACTAAAATCAGTCATAAGATCCTTGATAATACGGTCCTTTTTATGCAGTTGTATATATTTCTATAACAAATCAAATACGGTAATGTTAAATATCATGTAAGCACTTTATTGTTGATGAAATGTGCAAACCTATAGTCCCATCCGGTGTAAACACCGGTACAGGACTAACAAATTTATATAAAAGTTAGAATTAAGATGCACTTTAAGTTATTTCATATTTATGAGTCATCTTAATTAACAGTAGTCCTAAAGTTGGTGATAAATAAAGAAATAACTAGTTCAATTTGTTACACCTTTAAAGAGCAGGTAGTTGAAGTAGATTCTCAATAACAAAATGATTAGAATAGGACACTAAAATATAACAATTTGAGAATCAAGTACTTAAGTTTCAATGGATATTGCTTAAAGGCAGAGTCATAGCTGTGAACAGATCAACCATCATAAAGTACATATTTGGCTTTGATAGGTGGAATAATCTCCGTTTTAAAGGTTATGTTTGCAATACTATTCAACACAACTCATACTAACGTTTATTAATTCATGACTAATACCATGCATAGTCAACTTTTTAAAGTTTTACTTAAACCAATCAAAACCTTGTTTTCAAGTTAATAAAATTTATGTAACGAAAATGTCCTTTTTTATTTAAAACTTAATGAATATATATTTAATTGAAACTTGTTTAATAAAATTGATCATGAAAATGTAAGCGCCAAATGACTTATCAAACATTAATAATAGACTTTACAATGTGATGGTTATAGACCATATTTTCAACTATGAAAACCTATTTCAATCACACACACACACATATATAAATATACATGTGTATATGTTTTTATACAATAAAAAGGTTCAATATTTCATGGTATCTGTCTAAAATACATACAAGAGTATGTCTCTTTGTTTAAAGTCCAAATATATATAAATTTGTTTTTAATATTTTCTTCATATAGTAATACATTAAAGGTCACCAAATTCAATGGTCTCAAAAAACCAAAACAGTCTTATTGCAAAGGATCTTTTTCTTCACAAATTGAGCTATCTAGATTTAAGAATTATTAAAATGTCACATGGTTTTGCAAAGACCAAGGTGGTTTTTATAGTCAAACTTTACTATACCTGTAAAGCACATCTATCAGATGGCATCAAACCAACAGCTGTTCCAAGTCCTGGACATAGCACAGATCTTATTGGTTTATCTGGGTGACTAGCATTAAACTTCTTTACTGAAAGTAATAGTAATAATTTCACAGTAATAATTTGAAGTAGAGTGGATTCCACTTTAGACTGGTAATAAAGTCAAATATTTCTTTATTGTCGGTAAAATAAATCAACGTTACAAACATAGGATATGTATAGCTTTTGACTGACGTACAGCATATAAGTGACATAATACATGACATCACAAATATTAGAACAATAGTTAAATTATAATAATAATTATGTTAAAGTATCAAAATTGGATAAAAAGAATAAATTAAATAGTATAAAAGCTGAAAGACTAGCAGGCTATGCTTAAATTTGTACATGTTTGAAATATAAGATGGATAAAATAGATCATGTATATAACTATACATTTATTCATTGGATAGCCAGCTTTGTATTGGTTCAAATCACATCCAAATCTTACCTACAGGTCGTTCACGAAAACATTGCGTATATAAACAAGGCCAATTTATTTACACACCAATATTTAGGGGTATTAAAATTATATAAACAATCTTATAGTTTGGTTAGTTTACACATATTTTGTAAACATATCATTATATAAAATTTACAATGTGCATAGACACTATTTAAAATAAATGTTACACATAAAAATGGCGTGTTTAAATCAGTTTTAATGCTATTCATGCATTGCTTATTAACCTATTTAGTGGGCAAGTCCATTGTTTAAAGTACAAAAACACGCATGACCTTGAATACGACCTGTAGTTGTTTCCTACAGCAGGAAACTTTATCCTATTGTTTGTTTTTTCTCAACTGTCAAAGCATGAATAATTTCACGGTGACTTCGCGCTCTTTGTCTAACACTCGTGATATTGAGATAGTGTGTAATCATTCACCGTGAAATTATTCATGCTTTGACAGTTGAGAAAAAAACGAACAATACAAGCTCAGTACTGGAAGACCAGGAAGCAGAGTAGTTAATCCATATTGGGCAGATTATATCAAATAAATCATAAAATCTATACAATCTGTGTTGGTCTCACATTGATCAACACAAGATAAAGACATTTTGTAAAGAATTTGTTTCTGACATGTAAAGGACCACAGCAGTGGCAGACAAATGCTCATAGGCAGCTATAGTCTATTTTTTTCCACAGTCAAAGTTTGAATAATTTCACGATGATTGAATACACACTGTCACAATATCATGAGTGTAAGAGCAGGAAGTCACCATGAAATTATTCAAACTGTAAAAATGAACTATAGCATGTTTACAATGATTATGTTGGAGTCTTTTGAAAGATTAAAGCCTTATTTTGGAAAAGTATATTTTATAATGGACAAACTGGCCACTTAAGGTGGGTCGGTACCTTACTTGGAGAAGAAAACGAAAAAAATATTTTGTTCACCGATTATGATAAAAGTTGGCAGGCAGATACCTTTATGCTTCTTGTTTGTTTTTCTGGTAACCTTAGCGACGTTGTCGTTTTTTTCACGACGTCATGGGCGTCACAATGGTTCGCGCTAAAAACAGGCATGCAAGTACATTAAACCCACATATTTGAGATATTGAATGTCCGAGGTGAATGATAATTATACCAAAATGTGTCTGAAATGTTGTTGCCTACAATCATTTTGTTCCGATCATCCAAATATCACGTCAGCCGTAAAGATTGTGCATTTCATCTCTAAATTTAGGGTTTTCACGTCTAAAAGGTTTCACCAATTGGCGAGCTATAATGTTTATTTTCAAATTAATGCAGAACGGTGGTCAAATTCTTATCGCGATTTTTGAAAACTACACACTTTTTGTGTCATTTTAATGAAATAAAAAAAGAAAGTGAACGTTCTCAGTTTTTCACAATATCGCGTTCAAAGTAAAATTACCTTCATTACAACGACGTTAATATAACGTTACGCTGACGTTGTGATGAATGTACAATCTTAACGACTGACGTGATATTTAGATAATCGGAACAAAATATTCGTATGCAACAACATTTCAGACACATTTTGGTATACTTATCTTTGTCCTCTGACATTCAATACTTTAAATATATGGGTTTAATGTACTTGCATGCCTGTTTTTAGCGCGAACCAATGTGACGTCCGTGACGTCGTGAAAAAAACGACAACGTCGCTAAGGTTACCAGAAAAACAAACAAGAAGCATAAAGGTATCTGCTAGCTAACTTTTATCATAATCGGTGAACATAATATTTTTTTCGTTTTTCCCTTCGAGTAAGGTACCGACCCACCTTAATAAATCTGGTAAACAATCTTTCTTTTTCAGAGTAATATACCTTTAATGTGTATATAGTCAGGACTCAAATTTAACAAAAAAAATGAACTGTTGATTTTATTTCAACTTGCAAAATGACTCGCATTTTCTCTCACAATTTTTATAGCATACAGAGTTATTATATATGTATGCAATACAAAAATAAAATATCACTATATTCAAATATGGATAGAACAAAGGATTTACATGTATTGTGTAATAGACAGAGTATCGAACATGTTTTAATTGATACTAGGTCTATCAATCCATCTGGCCGTTTCGATGTGGACTTGAGCCTCATTAGTACAGAAAGTAATATTTTTGTGTAGGGTTTAACTAACTATTCCCGAAAATTAGCAAGTTAGGATAAGTTACTCGCAATTTCAAAATCCACTCGCATTTTGCAAGTATGCGAGCTTAAATTTGAGCCCTAATATAGTGCTTTGTCTTGGAACCATGCTGGTCACCTATGCAAAGTGAACAGCAAACAAACTTCAGCATTATTGTTAAACTTCATGTAAGGGAATGGCCTGCCACAATTAAGGCATTAGAACCAGGATGGCATTATTTCCAAATATATATATATATTCTACGAGTAAACTTTGATCACATACAAATATCCCTTACCTGCTAGAATGATTCCTCGAAAAGCCAGGTATGCATTACATGTATCAGATACATCTGCCGGGACACGCATAGTAGGGGCTGATATCAAATATGTAATTGGTTGACCTTCATTATATTTAGACCATTCCACAGCATTACGATTATGTTTTTCTACGGTAGTTATAATAGCAGCTTGTCCCTGAAGTACACATAGTTAAAGTACTTTACTACAATGGTTGGTTAAGACAGAACACTCTGTGACAGAAAAACATCTGAATCACTTTGTCTAGTTTTCCATAATTTGAAAATTTTGATAATTTCCACTGTATATAGAAACACTGTGTTTATCAATACATGTTTGACAAACAGGTGAGCTAGAATCAACATGTACTAATTGCTGTTACTTATGGACACATTGTTGTTGTTATAGGGCACATGGACAGCGTAGGTCATTGAGCTAGCACTTAATGACATACATGTGTAGAATTCAGTAAATGCCAGTCTAGATTCTAGATTTGTTTTCAAAGAAAGATTAAATGACAATACGAGAATTTATGTTACAGAAACATTTAAAATGTTTTCTGTATTGATTTATAGTTTACACAGCTCAGTCAGTAGCCCTTCTGACTACTGATCCAGGAATCTAGGGAAGGTCCTAAACACCTTCTTTAAGTTAAAGCAGGATGCTAGAAATCTATACCTGTACAGAAAATGAGAGTAGAATGACTGGCAATTGCAATACATGTGTATACCTATAAAATGTTGAACTGCTGCAACATTACTTTTTATTCCTAATTATACAAATGAAGTCAAGTGCAATGTAGAAAAGTAACATAGTGTAAAAATATCTTTTTTAAAAAATGAAACTTTTTTCAATTTTGTCTTTCTTACACGTTTAAGGAACAAAGTGATAATTAACTTTTTGTTTAAACATATAAGTCCCAATCATCATCATCCAGTTTAGTTAGTACAGGCCATTGATTATTCCTTTGGAACCCTGGTCGGTGGAGCAGTTGGTATTGCCCCGTGATTTGGAATCTTGTGTCCCGAAGGTGGTATGGGTTCGAATCCCACCTGGGGAGGTTACACCCTTCCATAAAAATTTGACAATTATGTCAATTTTCCTCCATTATCAAGATATATGGAGAGGTTTCCGACCTTGTGGAAGGGTAGGTGAGTACTGGTTATAAACAAGGGTCCAGGAAAGCTAGGTTGAGTGCGCTGGATGCCATAAAATTGTGTTGACACAGCGTTAAACCCAAATAAATTTTTTTTATTCCTTTGGCAAATGTGGGTCCTGTCGGTCTTGTCTGGATCAAAGTCTTTCTTTCCATGTCTGGAATCATGTGTCATCATTTAAAGTTCTAGCCCATCACGCTCGACCAGGTCATCCAAGGTTAATTTTGGTCGTCCTAAGCCATGGTGCACTGTGATGTTCAAATTTTCAACGTGCCAAGCCATCTCAGCCTACTTGTTTTGAGAATGTCTGCAATATCTCTGATATTGAGCTGAGATAGGAGCTCCTCCTTATAAGCCTCATCCTCCAGTTTGACACAGCAGGTCCATATCTTATCATAGTGTAAAACTAACAATCTACAACTTCACCTCCACATGCTGACAAAGTTTTGACTCGGGACTGCATTAAATTTAACCTAAAGGTGCTCAACGAGCTAAATAACATTTCTAATTATGACAAGAAAATACATGTAATGAGAAAACCACACTAAAGCCGTTTTTCTTCCTGATGAGGTAAATAGAGAACAAATTTATGGTCCCTCACATGAAAGACATACATTTTGTTTGTATTTCAATTAATCAGTCAAGCATGAATTTTATTGGTTTTACTGCTATGGCAAAAAAACTAATTAAAAATTCTTACCACTAACAGTTCTCCGTCATAATCTTTTCTTATCAATTTCTGTAATCTTTCTTGCCTGAAACAAATAATGTGGACATAAGGTAATGGATTGATATAACAGCCATTCCTGACTGCTACAATTCTCTATGTCACCTGAGCAGATAGATCAGGAAGTTGACCAGCAAGCTCAAATCTAATGATCAGGGGGTCGTAGTTTCGATTAAAAGACAGGATATACTCTCCTACCACAGATTCTATAACATGTAGATCCATTGTCAGTCACTGAAAGAAGTACGCCCCTAGTAAATCCAGAAATTTAGCCTTTTCAGGAACAGTGCATACAATGATCAATTGCTGTGAAATGACCAATACAATAGGTTTGCTATGGCATTAAACACAACCAATCCAAACATTAGGCAACAGAAATCAATTACAAATGTAATTCAACCACTCAAAATTTTCCAAGAATAGCCAAACCTATCAGATTCCAGATTAACACTTCATTCCAGATGACTAATCTATTTTTGATTTTAGTCTTCTTCTTTTACCTCAATATCACATACATTACATAGGTAATGCAAGGGATCATCTGTCTGAAGGTGATTTTAATGATCACGGTAATCATACAAAATTGCAAAGTTGGCTAAACATGTACATAGAAGCAGATTTTAAGTCACACTTAAACTGTTTTCCATGAAAATTTACAATAATGTTATCAATTCAAAACTACTGTCTTAAAGGAATATAATTTTATAAATACATTTACTACAACTTATATGCCATACTCACATTTGCCATCCAAAGTGACGACTGTATACCATATCTATACCTCCATCCATGAAACCAAAACTATTTGCAGGAGATACCTGTTTTATATTATAAGTGTTAAACTTAAAGTAAATGTCAGAGGCAGATCAAAGTTCATGTATTTGTCTTCAGAGGGGAAGGAGGTTCCAATCAAACTATTTTAAAATAAGTTAAGAGTCCAAACAAATATCAGTTCTTCTTCCAGCAGTCAGTAAAGCAGTGGACAAAAATCAGAAGTTTCTTGAAATATTTGGACAAGTTGACTTTCACTTTAAGTGTTTCATAACAATGTAAACAATTAAGTTATAATATAAAATTACACATTATAACAATGTCACTGTTTTATTAACATGTAGGTAAAATATGTAGAGATTTTTAAACAAGGCAAGTGTGCCTTAAGGAAGATATCGGCACACTTGCTTAGGTATTGACCCGAGGGCTATTGCTAAGGAAAATGTGCCAATATCGACTTAAGGCACACTTGTCCTGTTTCGTAACCATTTTATTGCATATGTTGACTCTTGCATGTAATGATGATTTTTCTAAAACAAAAATACAATTTTTTTCTCAACGTAAAGTGCTATTTTGCACATTGACGTTACGTCACATGTATTGGTTGTTTTTTCAATGCCCAAATGTTGGAATCTAATGAACACTTACTATAAAAGGTAAGTCTAGTTGTTGATAATCTTATTTCACTATGATAAAAACACATGTCATAAAATTGGATAGATTCTTGTTGCTAATTACGTAACAAATTTCAAGCGCGGAAAGTCTGCCGTTGTTGGACTGCAGGTGCATAATGACCAGAAGTTGCCTCAATATCTATTTTTGGCACACTAGGAAGTGAGCCAAATATCAATATTTTGGCAATTGTTAATGACCCCCCAATGCCCGCTAGACGACCCGCCTGCCCGCCCACTTGACCACCCGCCCGGGTTTCGCAAAACTATGAGCTGAATATTTTCATTGAAAATCTGACTAAAAAAGCCTGCTACGTTTTATATACATAAAGAAGAAGCAATTTTATGTAAGGTACAATATAATAGAATATACTGTACACCTATTGCCTTAACCAACTACATGTAGACCAAAGCATAGGATCAGTGAATATTGATTTGGGCTGGTGAAAATTATTTATTTCATGGAGTTGGGCTAGTTGATCATTTTGCCTTTTACTATGTACTATAGTTTGGGCTAGTGGCCTAGTACTCCAGAAAATTTAAGGCAACACATGACTGTTACACATTCTGTACAGAACATCACTCCTTTGTGTTAATCACATTAGTGTAATTGCGTTAATAACAAACCTAAAATAGGAATCAAGAACAATAAAAAGGGTAGTTGAGAAATTAACAAACCAAACCTCAATTAAAAATTGTCCATATATAACTTCTTGAAAGCCACATTCCCTAATATAGTAAATGACCCCGAGGACAACAACAACAAGAATAGACATTTAAGAACAAGGGGCTTGACTATCACGGTGCCATATTGATTTGTAAGGCTACTGACGTGAGTGGCATTGCAAGTTTATTCTTTAGTACATTGAAGAGCTAGAATTGGCATACACTAAGAATTTCCTAAATCTTAAAGGGGCATAATTTGGTAAAAACTTGTCCAGTGTCATGGTTCTTGGTACTTTTATTAAATTTTGTTTGCAATATTAACTTTAAGACATGTGTTAAGTTTCGTAACATTCAAAAAAAGATAATAAGTAACAAAGATTTATAATGTGGCATGCAAAATCTTAACTTAAGTGTTATGACAACCCACAACAGGGTAGGATAGCCTGACAACTCTACAACACCTCAAGCTAAAAACGCAGTATTGGTAAAAATAAAATTCAATTTGGTGTCATATAAATGTTAATAAATAGTACTTACAATGGCATCTGCTGATGGACCATCAGCAAATATATCACCTTTGTACACCTGAAATTTTTAAGTAATCAAATCTGTTATAACAAACACAAACAATAAATGCTATTTGGCCACATATATACATATACAATGTTATACATTTAACAACAATTACAATGTAACTGGTTCACATTGTACAAAATATATTATCAATTACATTGTATTCAAGTAATTCTTTTACTAGCTCAGCTAGTTGGCAACACACAAGTCGACTGATCAAGGGGCCATAGGTTCAATTTCCAGACGGAAAAATACTTTCATGGAGCTTGGCCATGAAATAATTTCTACAGCCATTCTCTTTTTTACCACTCATTCTAAATTGCATGGGGCAGTTGTCAGTCACTGAAATAAGTATGCACCTAGTAACTGGTTAACTGCTAAATTGAGAGATTTAGCATTTCCAGAAACTGTGAGTATGTTGACTGGCTGCTTTATATGACCTATACAATGTGTTGCTATGGCTGTAAACCCAACAACAAAAAACAAACTGTGACATGCATGTAGCAGAAGTATAATGTGGCATTTGTACTCCCCTCCCTTTAAGTAAGCTTTATGGGGACATGGTAGAGTGTTTGCTTTTGACTAAGGAGGTCATGGGTTCAAATCCAAGTTCAGACCATGGATTGTATTGGGTTACATTTGGCACCTACAGTAAATAACACACTAGGAATTAATATTTGCACCCTTATCTAGTCCCATTGAAAATCAAGCTCCAAGAGTTTGAGGAGGAATTTTGTAAAGAAAGTGGCTATGTAGCAGAGATGGTTCTACCTTGTCTTCAAGCTAGCTTTTAAGTTTTATGGCAAGAGGTAATGTCTGCTTACAACTCAGGATGTTGTGGGTTTGAATCTCATTTCCAACAATGAGTTACATAAGTTTGTAAACAAAATTACCTGAACTCTGTCTGGGATATATTCCTTGAACTGTTTCTTCCAGGCATCCACCAATGATCCTTTTAGATCACACAGTTTGTATATAACTTTGTCTACAGAGTCGGAACTCTTATCTTGAGGAGTGGCTCCAGGTGCACTTTGTTCATTTAAGACAGGTAATCTGTCAGTGCCTTCTTCATTGACATTAGTATCAGTTTCTTCATGTGTATCATGTATAATGTCTGTTATATCAACCTTAGAAACATCACCATCTTGTTTGTTTGTTTCCGACATTGTTTTATCCAAGAGTTAATTTAATTAATTTAATACATATTTTATTCAATGAATCGGATTGGATAACAGGCATATAATGCCTATACACATCCTATCCAAGAGTTGCACTACAGTAGGTCAAGACTGGAACGGAACAGAAATTATTATCATCTCAGAGCTGGCAAAATCAAACATCCGTATTGTTTGTGATGTCCCAAGGCAAGAACCAACAAGTAGATTTTTTAATAATTTTATTCTATACAGTTCATACGGACAAGTAACTTTTACTAGTCAGCCAAAACCGACAAGTAAACAAATTTAAACACTTAATTCTAACCTATGTTGCCTGAAGTATCCTTAAACATAAAATCAGAGAAGTAGGACAGTTTGGATTGGAGGATGGTTGAGTGGAATATGGTCTTTACTGGTGGCATTCAACAGCTCTAGAACAGTAATCGGCAGTAATCAGCTATGACTCTGACTATGGTCCTACTTACATTTGTAAGTGTGCAAGTCTGATGAAGGGGTTGTATAAAGGTTCAATTCCAGGGCAGGATACTTTCATGAATCTTGGTCATGAAATAATTTTCATAGCTTTTCTTCCACCTACCACTGATTCTAAATCATGTAGGGTAGTTGTCAGTCACTGATACAGAAGTATGCGCATAGTACAGTAGAACCTCCCCAAACTGGTCCCTCTCTAAACCCGATCCCTCTCCAAACCGGACAAATTGTCTAGTCCGCATTTTTTCCCATACATTTTACCCCTCTAAACTGGATACCTCTGAATTCCAGATACCCAACAACTTTAAAAGAAATTTTCTTCAATTTCAATGGAAGTCTACCTCTGAAAGCCAGAATTACCATTAATTTGAATTTAGTGTATTTAAGTGTAACGTGTATACCGAGCGTGTATCGAATCAGGTAGGTTAATGAATGATTTAAGTTGTAACTCACCCTCTTGTAGGGTCAGTCATTAAGACAATTTTATATAAGAATTTTCCTCGTCTTGCTTAGACTAATGATTGGACAAATAAATGATACAAAATGATAGGATAGAAGAAGAAATAATCACAGTTAATTACATATATACATATACGCTATCCACAGACACAACTTAATAGATCAAGCTCCAACTTCTTATGAAGTTACAACTTATAGGAGTTCCAACTCCAACATCAACAATTAGTTCCAAACTTAAGGACAAACCATATAATACACATGATCCGAGCGGTAACAAAGAAACTCACACAAACTATCATACAAGTCTGGGGTATCAACGCACGAGGTGTTGGAACTACCAGGAGTTCCAACCAGAAACAAACTCTACCAATCCGTCAACTGAACAACCAATAACCCAAGGCAACACATACTTAATCACTACATACACGTTCGAGCCTCAGCACAAGAGGCGTTGAAACCGCCAGGAGTTATAACCAACAACTCCCACAACACACCAGGTTCTATGACTAACCTGCGGTTTCAACCCGAACTCACCAAACCACGACGTTCTAACAACGACTCTCTCTTACACTGCGACCTGGTATTAGGTACTAACTATTCTAACACTCTCTTGGGCAAGCGCAATGCTTGAACAAGAACGCGAGTAGATAGATTTGTAGCGCCAGGTATACTGACAAAGTCCCAGTCAATTAAGAGCGATGTGAACCCTCCGGAGTCTCCTACCAGACTCCCAAATTTCTCTGTCGAGTATCGCCTTTTATACCCACCTGATGCCCACGCATACCGGAACTGAAATCTGATTGGTACATACATACATTTGATGCTCTTTGGAACTCTTGCACGGGAAGCACATTTGCAACTTTGTCTTTGAATGAGCGTCTACCGTTACCCGTTTACAAATGTTACCTTGCTTACAAGGGAGGTAACCTTACATGGAGACGCTAAAATACAGTCATGACCGTTAACGTTACATAAGTTTTATTTATTGTTTAAATATAAACATAAATTTCTGTAAAATTCACAGTTTTGGTACTGTGATATCAAAGTAAATGACATCAACTCTTCCTATTATATATTTAATGTGTCTTTTTCCAAGTAATCCATTTCAAAACATGACCCAGTAGTTAACTGGCTGCTGCTTAGGCCAAATTAAATGTTTTCTTTCTTTCAATACCTAATCAGCATCATGTAACATATTTACTAAGATGACAAACTGTTTTCAGAAAAAAATATTTTATATTAATATTGCATTGCAGATTCAGCCAAACTGCAGATGTTGATTGCATTTTAAATTTACTATTTAAGCTAGAAAACACATAGATATTTTTCAACTTGGCCATAGCTAACACTTAATTTTGCATTCTATGCCAGCTTTTTAATGAAATTAATTGCATAACTACATGTAAGCCTGACAATGAAGCTTTAGAATGTACAATAGATGTATTGAGCCCCAACCTGCTTCTATAGCCCTGTTTAGACAGTATAGGTAAATACCAATAATTCCATACAATACCTCTCTAAACCGGATACCTCTCCAAACCGGACAATTGGTCCGGTCCCATGCTTGTCCAGTTTGGGGAGGTTCTACAGTAGGCCTAACAGGTTAACAGCTAAATCCTGATATTTAACCATTCCAGTCGTGGCCAGTTGAGTATGAAAGTTGATTTAACACTTTGATATTGCATACACAATGTGTTGCTCATGCATTATGTCGACTAAAAACAACATTTAGTCTATAACATTTTTTCCTGCAGTTGCCCTAGTGTGCAGGGAGGTGAAAACTTCCTACTCAATGCCACTCATTGCCCCAGGTGTTGAAGATATACCTGTTACAAATGACAGGTGCAGAAGACATGACTTTAAACAATTTGTAATTGCATTAAAATGGGAAATTAAGAAATTAAACAACAAAATATAATAAAAGTAAAACTATTACTTACAGAACTTCAAATCTCTATTGCCTAAAAGTAAAAACAAGACCGTACCCCAACACTGGTCACAGTAGACTGCTGCTCTTGTACAGTTGCACACACCCTCGTCTAGTTGGAAATAGCCACGTACCACTAAAAACTTCTAATCATCATAGTAAAATAATAAAACGTTCAGAATTACAGCAACTGGTCACTATGAGGTCATGCCATAAAAGGATACTTTTATTTTTAGAAATTGCAAATCGAAACCGAAAATAGATATTACAACATCCCTCGGAATACCTTGGACTAGGCCGCTGGCGAAATGATTCAGCGATTGATTTCTAATATTTAATGAGTGTAGATCTGCAAATAATACCATAGCATAATTTCTTTAAAGAATCACCTTCTTGCACTTGTATAATTTCAAGAACTCGGATACAGATATAAATGACCATTATTCAATTTTGCTTCTCTGCGTGAGAAGAAGACGACAACGATGTCGTTCAAAAATTGATTCAGCAATATTTATACAAAATGGCGTCGTCTGTGCGGGGAATCCTAAATTCGTGCAAGTTATTTGCGAATATTCACCGACAACGAGCATGTCACCCCAAGATATTAGTCAGAAATGCTTCATTTACTTATTTACCGGACACTCCACTACAACAACATGGTAATCAATTCGTCAATATTTCTTGAAATTCGAAAATGCTACAAGGTCACTAGATCTTGTAGATGTCAATAAACATTTCATTCCAAGTGTCAAGTAAACTAAAATGATATGATTACAGTGTTTTCTCCAGAGCGCCTTTTTGCATTTTTGGCGCACTTTTTGTTAGCTTTAATGCGCTGAAATACGACGAGCGGGTCTTCCGTGACGCACTTAAAAATCGATGTCATTTAGAGGTAGCAATTGTTCAACCCACATTTCCCCAGCGGATTATACTAGTCTTTTTCATCCATGTCAAACTGGCCTTTGTCAGAGCAAATGTCATTACCTAATAAAGCGCCTAAAACGACGCTGATTGTATGTCCTCATATTTTCGTGATGTCTGCACTGAAACAGCGTAGTTAACGACGTGTTTATTAGCAAACGTTGAGCAGTCTTCGAAATTAGCACTCGCCCGTTCGCCCAGGCGAGTAAAATTAAATTCGGGCAACAAAAAAATCATTTTCTGATCGCCCGATGGGCGAGTAAAAAATTTAGTGGCGTTTAACCACGTATTTCACGACGTGTAATCTGTTGCCGTGCGTAAATCGTGTATAACATATTAATTTCAAGTTGTAATCTTGACTTATTACGTATTAAATCGGCATGTACACCGGGAGTCTATAATTTGTCTGCAGCAATTAAAATCAGTAAACATGTGTTTGCAATTGTTAACGAAAATTGGTGTAATCAATTTAAGATAAGATGTGTGTCGTCATTTTTTCACACTCTGTTGATGTTTGTAACAAGTTATAATTGCAATGTTGTGTAATCACAGAGTCTTATTAAATTGTTATTAAAAACAAATTCTTAAAACAAGCGTGACCTAGTTTTTTAATTGTTGACTTAAATAATGGCCGGTTTTGAAAATACACGATATCGGCGATCGCTAGAAATCTAATATTTTACTATGACTCCCGTTATGAGTCCTCGAGCACTCGATTTAACGACGGATGGAGCGAATGTTACATCCGCATTTCTTATGTTATCTACCATCAACTTCGCGGGAGGTGTGCTGTTAGTATACACGCTTCAAAAGCCGATAATTAGTGTCTCGTTTGTTTATTGATGGCGCCTGTGTATATTGTCGACTTTCAGACCAACCAGCGTCCACTTAAAAATCAATAGTGCTATATGTCGGCCCGATAAGATTGATATCGTGTTAAAACGGTTGCAATTAACAAACACGTGTCAAACTGTGATACTACAATAATAAAAGTAGATTAAGCTTTTTTAATGTTTGCCGTTAAATTGATAATTGTATTAAATTATGAGCATGTTGTGAGGCAGTTAGAATAGACTTAATTAGCAGTTTGTCAATGATTGCAATTATTTGTTTTTTAAGCGACATGTCATATGTTTTCGCGACCCACGCTATCGCCAATCAAATGAAACAATGTTAAATCTACGTTAGTAATTTATTAATCTTAGTATTTTGATAATTAGCTGTTCCTAATTAAGCAAACGGGGAAAAAGTAACGGGGAAATTCCCTTAATTTTTCGATTTCAAGAATAAACACCGGTTGGTTCAATTGAATTTATGAAAATTGTCAAAGTATTTGTGTCATAATCTACCAGCTAAAGTCGTGTTGCAGACTTTAAATAATAAGCATATATTGCTACATAATATGTTATATTTTAAAAAAGGTATGTTATTTACAGCAGAACTAATTGAATAATGAATATTTAAACAAAGAAGGGTCAAAAACGAGGACACTGATAACGTATTTTCCAAAAATGACCTTTTATGCATTTTTAATCTCTTTTGATAAACATATACTACCAAGTAAAAATGCTAAACCAAAAATAATTTTTCATTGAAATGAAAATTAGATAATTATTTTAAGTTTACAATTCGGTAGCTGCAAAATAAATGTGTTCCGTGAATTTTGTGTAAAACATAGCACATATAACTCAGTAACCAAACATCCAGGGAGTATTTAATACTGAACACTACTTGTGAGTTACAGCAGACATATTATTTATTAAATGTTATTGAAAATTTGTAATTACATTATTTAAAGGATAGAAGTTCTAGAAAAGTTTGCATTTGAGAAGTTTGTGAATACTGTTCAAAATATTCCATTCGGCTCATCGAACTTTTCCCACTTGTCTATCCTCCCAACGTCTCCCTCACATCACTGCACTTCTCCCTGAATTACTGGGAGGGAGAAGTCACTTCTCCCTAACTTTGGAACCCAGGCTCAGTCCTGTAATTGCGCAATTTTCGGCACATACGTGTGAAAATTCCTCTCTATAACTTATCAATCATAAACAAAACTATAAAATTCCATAAAAGTAATCAACAGAACGAACTGTATTGTCATCTTTTTACAAATAAATAGTGTTATTATTAATAATTTAATTAGTATACATAAATGTATATATAATTATGTCAAAAGCTCTTAAATTCTTGTCTTTTATTCATGACTTAAACCAAAACCTATCAACTTTAGATTTGTTATTCGGGCGAGTAAAAATTAATCCGGGCCACCTACTTTTGCAAAGTTACTGGCCCGAATGGCGAGTAAATTCAAAATGTCAATTTCGAAGACTGGTTGAGGGAGGCATTCTCGATCTAGATTGAGAATTTTGATAACCACTGGATACGAAAATGATTGATAAGTAATAGAGTGAAAATGCAGTATTACTTACTTATTTTTTTATACCAACAGTAGTCGAACACGGAAATTTAAACTTGCTTTATCTTATACTGACTTCGATTTTTGTGGAGATATTACTCTTCTCAGTCTTCACGCCTGAAGGTTCCCTTGAAGACAACCATAAGACTAATTTCTAGCATTCGACATGGCTAATCACAAGCTGGCCATAATCAAGTCTAATGCAAACAGTTTGTAACATTGGTAACATCATAAAGAGGTGCATCAATTTGATATCTAAACTACCAGATGTTTTAAAATTTGATGTTATATGTACCACAACTTGGCTCTAAACTTGTTATAATACCAAAAGCCTGGATGCTTGTTGAATGTGATTGTTTCATCCTTTTACAGGAATATCATATAACCAAACAACGGATAAGTGCTGACCCCCTAATATTTCTATTTGACCCCTATTTTTGAACATGAGGGTCATGTATGACCCCCCAAAATTTTGGGCCTGGAGAAAACACTGCTGATTATAGCAAAGCCTTAAAGTAAGAAGACACAGCTTGACATATAAGCTTTTGTTTATCTTATTGCGTAGACCACTGTGAAAGTGACTCCATTCAGGATTAAACTGAGAAAACATACAACATGTTTATCGCATTCTTTCATTTCAAAAAGGCAGTGGCTAGAGTTACGGTACCGTAACTCTAGACCCAGGGTCTACAGTTACAGAACTTCCATAACTGTAGACAACCTTTGCAAGAGAACCCTAGAGTTATGGAAGTCAATTACACGCGTATTTTTCAACTTTTAAACATCGGAAAACTAGTTAATATTCATTATTACAAATGTACTTAAAATAAACAAATATTTACCAACATGACTTATCCTTTTGTTATTACATGCGCCATTTTGGATATTACTAATAAACTTACCGGATGTTTAATATATGGCGATATGACATTGTCGTCTTCAAAGTGTCACATAATAAGTTTACTTGAGCGTTAAGTTATAGAGTTGGATTTATAATTTGGACTGAATATGTATAATTTTTCACGGAATTAAAATCTTTTTTTAATAGATGATTTCTGTATGCTCATAAATCCATCACTATGAGTATTGTACTTGATTATCAAATTGAGTCTTTTATTTTGTTTCTAGGGGAGACTTCTCGGATGAATCTATTTCAGTCAGTTAACAGTGCTATGGATGTTGCATTGGGGAAGGACCCTACAGCAGGTAAATTTTCTTCTAAACCATGTCTAGTAGCTAGGGTGTGTAACTACATTTGTGGAAGACTGAAAACACTATCCAGGCCTCCTAGTGAAACCTTTAAAACCTTTAAAAACCTTTAATTTCAGAGCAAACCTTTAAAACCTTTACATTTCCCCAGAAAACCTTTAAAATGCCAAAAAAGCCTGTAATTCTCACTCAAAACCTTTATATTTGCTCTGACTGGTTGCCGTGCTAGCTTAAAGCAAGTAATGGATTTTGTTCTGCATTTTCCCTACACTGTAAAACAGGAGCTATGTATGATATAAATATGCAGAGAAAATAGGTATACACATTAAATGAGGTATGTATTATATTGCATAATTCAAACAGTATATAACATCAAAAAATGACTTTGGTATGACTGTGGGTTTAATAAAGAAATGAGAACTTCGACGAAAATAGCCTTTATTTACTCTTTATTTTTTCATATTTTACACTAAAAGGCCTTTATTTTCATACATTGGAGCCTTTGTAAAACCTTTATTTTTGTTTTGGCCTGCTAGGAGGCCTGACTATCTCTTCTGCTCAAATTGTTTTAGTGTTTTCAGAATAAAGTAAAAAAATATTATAAACCATACTGAATATTTTTTCTATTATTGACTTTTACCTATTTACTGTGCATGCACATTTTAATTTTCTAGGTGAGGTGTAAGCTATTATCGTTCTTTTAAAAGCCTTAAAGATATAATCTGTTATGTGTTCTCTTCTATTTAATAGATCAAATCTTAATTCAGTTAAATTTTTACTAAAGTTTAGTATGAGAGTTTTAGAAATTTTTCAATGTGAATTTGTCATTTGTTAAGAAAATGTAGTAGATTTTTAGACTTTTGGCAATTTTGCCGAAAGGCTTAAGTTATACCTCAAAACTATCGACGAAATTGCCAGGTTAACCTGCAGAGTAATACATGTGTCTCTAATTTACTATGAAGTCAATTTCTAGGCAATAAAAGTATTTCGTCAAACCAAAGGTTTACATTCCATGTTGAAAAGTAAGAGCAATAAAATGATTATAAATTGATAGTGTCTGTAGATGTTTAATGTAATGATACTGTGGTAATTCATTGTATTACTTGAAGTTTAAGTTGTTTTACAGTATTGTACCATATTTATCATATTTTACTGCATTAAAAATGAACATACAGAATTTGTATGCAATTTCCAAAGTGTACAGGGGAAAACTGTACGTCAACACATTGTATGGCAAGAATAGGAAAATAAAATCTTTATAATATTTGCCAGTTACTGTGTAACCTCTGCAGAGCGACTTTCGGCGGAGTTTGAAAAAAGTGTCGCTCTGCAGAGGTTGACTTATTCTAACGATCACGAAAAACAGCCGTTTTCGGTACGGAAAATTGGCCGTTATCCGTTCCGTAATGTAAATACAGTTATTAGCGGGCGCTGTTGACAAAAGTAAAAAGATTTAATACGATTACAAACCGTTCAAAAATTCCTAACATGATGGTTAGTTTTACGCAAAAGAAAGCAATACACTAGAGAAATCGTTTCTGGTACCGTCAAAATTGTTTTATACCTGTCTAATGGCGAATAATATTTAGCATGTATTATCGTCGTCTTTTCGGGAGTAAATATCTGATTCGGCTCTTAAACCTTAACTTAAAACAGAATTCATTCCATTGAAGTTTTTAATAATAAGTACAATAACAAATAAGTTTCATTTACTATCGTCAACTAGCTGGACGTATGTACAACTGATACTTGATGACGTCAGCCTACCAAACAAAGCGCTCCTCATCTTAGATCCGTTCGTTGGTGTCATGGAAACCATATGTCACTTTTTTATTAACCCCTGTTAGTAAAATGATTTCACAAAATGACACTTTAGGGTAGTGTTATACGATTAAGGGTATCGCTTATTGTTTAAATCTTCCGGTCATAGATAATTATGGATTATTAGTATTAAACTTGCTAGACTTAGTGTCGCTGTACGGAGGTTAAGAATGAATTATGGGAATTTATCTCAATGGCCGTTTACCGCTCTTTGGAGGTGTCGTTCATTAGAGGTAAATCATAGTGCAAAATCGACGGGGGGAATTCAAACATGCCGCTCATTGGAGATTGCCGCTTGTTAGAGGTGCCGTTAGCAGAGGTTATACTGTATACAGGGTAGAATAAATACATCGCCCACATTTTTGCACTGCTAGATTGGTACTTGAATCTAATGTGTAAGGAGTAATCATCAGTATGGATTTGTTAGGTTTCAATGTGCATGAAAATCTTTCTGTGTTTCAATTATACATTGTACTTGGATTTATATTTCCAACCTTTAAAGCTGCTACAAATAGGGTGTGGTTTATATTGTATGCATGTATTACATGTATTTCTATTTCTAGTTATATTTGGTGAAGATGTTGCATTTGGTGGAGTGTTCAGATGTACTATTGGATTGAAAGATAAATATGGTATTTATTTTTTCATTTGTGTCCCCTGACTTTGTAACTTGCAGGACTGGTGATACTTGCATTGTCAGTATCCCTTTTTTTGGTTGCCTATGAAATTTGCTAGGCCAATTTACTCCAATAAATAAATCCATGGATTGATTGCTCCTTTTAATAACTCTTATAACACTGTTATGTTTAACCATAACTCCACATTGTATTTATATATTTTGCAGTTATTCGCCATTGATAAATAATTTAGTATGAATCTTGTTTGTATTGAGCGTAACCATCAACAGGTACACATTTGCCTGGCAGCACTACCAACTCACTGCATTCTGGCCTCTCTTACAGAGGAAAAATGACAATATTTCAAGTTCTCCTAGAAAGGTACAACCTGCTCAGGTGAGGCTTGAACCAGCCAAACCTTTTGGGATACTTGACTACAAATTATTTGCATAGCTACTCTGCCAAAGAAATAGGTTTAACCCATACTAACCTATGAACAAAAAGGAGGAAGTCAACTTGATATGGAGAAAGAGCCTGGGGCCTTTCTTTTTGTAGATTACTTTGGGAAATTTTATAGCAATTTCATAGACAGGGGAACAAAAAAGCCAAGTTAAACTCAAATTTTTGGGAAAATGGATGATTTTAAAGAAATTTCAAGAGTGGAAGGTGCCTGGAAACCACCCCTGTTATATAAAGAGAAAAAGGTCTGTCTAAGTGCATCAACAGGAGCACTGTTGCCTGGCAGCACACCCAACTTACTGTGTTCTAGAATCTCTAACAGAGCTTTTTTCAGTATTTCTTAAACGGGCTTTGGGTATTTCTTTATGTTGAACATAAGGAAAAATTTTTCACAATTTCATAGACAGGGGAACATAAAAGCCAAGTTAAACTCAAATTTTTGGGAAAATGGATGATTTTAAGAAAAAGTTCAGTAGTGAAAGGTGCCTGAAAACCGCCCTTGTTAAATAAAGAGAAAAAGGTCTGTTTAAGTGCAAGGGTTACAAAGGTACGAGTAAACAATGTTGATAATCATTTTGCTAAATCTGTTAATATATATATTTACAGTATTCTGTCCTTTGTATCGCTTGAGTATACTTACATTGTACTTGGTAAACTTACTTTATTAACTGATGATAACATATTTTCACACATTTTAATGTATTTACCTCTCACACGTAAAGAAATGGCCACCCAAGAACATGCATTGCCTATTTTAGCTGTTTTATTTTTACTGAATGTCTTATAAGGAATTTAAGGAAAGTTGTTAACAAAAATTGCCTCTTTTTCTCCCTGTTAAAAAAGTTATCCTTTGGATTTCAGGTGGGGGATAACCCTGCTTCTCTCTGTTGCTTGGTTTTGAAGGGGGTGCACCATCCCTTATTCCATAAAATCAGTGTCACTGGGTGCAGACAAAATGCTCAAAATGGTTATAGATCAACTAACTTTTAGGCTCTGTCAGTTTCTAGCACAATTAGAATCATTTTGGGGAAATACAACTATCTTTAAATAAAAGAAAATAAAACTATTTTTGAACTTAATTCCATCCAGAAACTCAACAAAGCCTCAATATTCACATGTTATAAACATTGTAAAATGTGTTACCTGTGTTTATACCCTGCGTAAACATGTGATCTTGTGATAATTATTTAAATTGATGTTTATTTGTGTATCTGATGATTATTAAATACAGTTAGTGTATAGGATCGGTACAATCTGAACTAGATATTTCCTATGAAAGCACCTTTAACATGCAGCTTGTTCAGGGTAATGTGAAATATTGTTAAAACACCTAGTTCATACTGCCCTGGTGTACAGCTCGAGTTCATCCAGGTTTGGACGCCTGGGCAAATTGGGTCTACAACTGTAGCGACGCTATGATAAACCATGTTGAATCCACCATCCCTGAGGAGTGACTTCAGGTGTTTAAACTTAAAATACTGCTTGGATTTACCGGGGAGCAAAGCCAATGATGACTTATTCTGAGGAGATACAGGGCATCACTGTAGCTCCTCCGGCATAATAACTTTCTCCACCTTAAGACCACTGTGTGAAACTGTAGTAAACCAACATGGCCTGTGTGCCATCGGTCACAGTCAGGATCAAAATTCAGTATTTACACATAGTCACCACCTAGGGCTTTATCATTTAAGTTTTGGTTGCTAAGAGGTTGTTTGCTTGGGACCCAAAACTTGTACTTCCAGAAGTAGAATTTTGTTTGACCCATTAAATGACTAGAGTTAATTGAAATGAAATTGATTTATGAACATCCTATTCCGATGTTCAATATAGCTTTCTTGCTAAGTTACAAATTAGGGGAATACCTCATAAAAGTATCTAAAACCAACCAACAAGCATCCATATAATTTCTATTTCAAACCAGTTTCGTTTGATTATTTTAGTTGGGTTTAACAGCATGCCAACTCAGGTCTTTTATTGGTTGCAAGCTCACCTAATTTATGTTTTCTGAACTGATGTCTATGATCAGTACTGTACTCAACTACTAGGGGTGTAACAATACGGTAAAAACTGTATTGCGATATATTGCAATATACAAAACCTGTATTGCAGTATTTTGCAAATCGTATCGTTTTCTTAGGTAGACATGCGACACACGAATTAATGCGCATGCATTGCATTTGTTACACACATATTCGAATTTCAAATGATCTCTTAGCAAAATATCTAGATGACTTGTGTAAATTGGAATATATACAAGAAAAATGCATATTTTGAAATGAACTTTTGAGGAGAATTATTCTCTCATTTGACGAAATGATTAACACTTTAAAGCACATTAAGATTATTGCAAGTTTGCTTATGGACTTTTAACATTTATTTAAACATTTAAATGTCAGATTCTGATAAAACAATTAGTACAGCACATAATTATAAAACCAGTTCAGGAAAATTAAAAACCGGTTAAAAACCTTTGGAATTTGTATTGCAATATTAACAGTACATAGGTTTAACAGTTACACCCTATCAACTACTATTCCACAAAGCCGTAAAATTTTTCCAAATTTTCATGTATAATCCCCCTTGATGGAATTTTAACCACTTTGGAACTCTAGATTTGAAATCTTAAGCGTAGCTTACTGCACCAAAAACACTTGTTCCCATATTTGACCACTGTCATTAGAGTTATTCAACCCCTTGATATTTCTTTTTTCTATATTATAAACAATTATTCTTACTAATTTTTGGATGTAAATTCTCCATATATGGTCAATATTATTATGTTGTTTTTATATAAAAATCTTGAAATGATAATTGCTTCTCCTACATATCTATATAATATTAAGGAAAGGTGAGAGTTAAGGATGCTATATTTGTTGAAACAGAATGTTTTAGGTTTGGTGGCAATTAGCCCCACATTTTTATCTCTATTTAAAACCTTATGTGTAAAATTCATTATAATGGGAAGGTTAAAATTAACATTGCTATATTTGTCTTAATAATTTTTTTCAAGTTTAATGACATTCAGGGGGTGGGCGGATCCAGGATTTTTTTCTGGGGGGGGGTCCGAATTTTTTCTAGGGGGGTCTAAACTTTCAAACCACAACCACATTATATACATTTTGCAGAATAATGCAACATATTAATACACTAAGCAGTAGTATTTGCCAGTTATACAGAATAGAATAAACTCTTTGCCCGCATTTTTTTGCCCTGCTAGGTTCGTACTTGAATCTAATGTGTAAAGAGTAATCATTAGTATTTATTCGTTAGTTTTCAATGTGCACGAAAGTCTTTCTGTATTTCAATACTTTGCTTTTTATTTTCTAGGTGCAGATCGTGTATTCAACAGCCCATTAAGTGAACAAGGAATTGTAGCATTTGGAATTGGTCTTGCAGTAGCTGGGGCAACCGCCATAGCTGAGATACAATTTGCAGACTACATTTATCCTGCTTTTGATCAAATTACAAATGAAGCTGCCAAGTTTCGATATAGAACTGGTGATTTGTTTAATTGTGGTGCATTAACAATAAGAACTCCTTGTGGGGCTGTCGGTCACGGAGCTTTATATCATTCACAAAGTCCTGAAGCATTCTTCTCTCATATACCAGGAATAAAGGTGTGTTGTCTATTTCACAATGTCTGTTTTACATCAAAGTCTGTGTTAATCAACTCATACTCATAGTTAACATTATGATTCGAAACTGATGTTTTTTTTAAGTCTATTGATGTATTATCCAAACAGTAATCTTAAGATATAAGTCAATCAGCAATTTCATTTTTACTGGTATATTTTGTGCGATTTTAAAACCTAGTCATACTTAAATTTGAATTCATATAGAAATAGCTAAACAACGGTCACTTTTTATAATGTTCTTATAGACCGCCAGGCTAGCTCAAGCGAAAGCTCACAACTCTTCTGATCTAGTGGTCATAGTTTTCATTCCCAGTTCCGGCATACTTTCATGGAGCTTAGTCATGAAATGAGCAGTGTTGCACGACTTATGATACGTTTGTAACAAGATACTTAACATATTGAATAATCTGTTCTTTTCTAATGTAAAGTATTATGTATCAATAGGTTGTCATGCCTAGAGGACCAATACAAGCTAAAGGATTATTGCTAAGTTGTATACGTGAGGGAGATCCATGTATATTCTTTGAACCTAAAATATTGTACAGAGCTGCCATAGAAGAAGTACCTATAGGGGATTATCAAATACCTCTAGGTAAAGCTGAGATTGTTCTAGAAGGTATGACAGATTCTTATTTTTCCCACCCATACCCATACGTTAGAGTTTGGTCATGAAATAATTTATATGGTCATTCTGTCTCCTACAGCTGATTCTAAATCATGTACTGCAGTTGTCAGTCACTGAGGGAGGTATGGACCTAGTAACTGCTTTACAGCTGAATCCAGAGAACAGCTGGTTAACAGCTTAATCCAGAGATCAATGTGTAGGTTGACTGATTACTGCGATGTGACCTATACAATTTGTTTCTTGGGTGTTAAACCCAACTGAAAAATAGATTTTTATTTTGATCGATTGCACTTAACTTTAAACGTTTATGCACACTCAGGTGGGAGTAATTTTATGTTAGATCTATTGGGTTAGTACCCCCTATACACTTGTTGTAGGTTATTTTGAAAGAAACAAAATTTGTTCAAATGGAAACATATGTGTAGAACCTCCCTGAACCGGTCCCGCCCAAAACCAGATCCCTCTACAAACCGAACAAATGGTTGGGTCCCGTGCTCATCCGGTTTGAGGAGGCTGTACTGTTCTACATACTATATTGTCGTAATTTATTGGGATAATATCACAGAATGTGTTCCTGTAAACCTCAGTCAAGTGTTCTATTTTTATTTGTCTCTAGCAACACACATGTTCCAGTGGTTAGATCACTGAACTTTTATATCCTACTATACCAGTTGAAAGTAAATATGATATTTTTATTGTACTAGGTGATGATGTAACAATGGTTGGATATGGAACACAAGTACATGTACTTAGAGAAGTGGCTACTATGGCACAGGAGAAATTAAATGTATCATGTGAAGTTATAGATCTTAGAACATTATTACCATATGATCTGGATACCATTTTAAAGGTACAGTTTAATTTTAGTCGGTGGAAACATTCCATTTGCAGTGGTTCAGTGATAGGATCGTCACTTAAGTACCGAGAGGCCCCAGATTCAGACCACACCAAGGACACTGCTAATTTCCTTAAGCAAGAAATTTACTAGAGTGGGTTATGATACAGAATTGTTAAATTGGCTGAACATGTATACATGTATGTGGAAGAAATTAAACTGGATGTTTAGTTTGGAGTTTTATCCTTAATTGTTCACCAGTACTAGTCCCACTTATGACTTTTTGGTAATAGCCAAATCATCAACAGTCCCTATTATATAATTAATTTTCGCTTACTGAAATAAATGTTTATAAAATCAGTGCTATGGTTTGAGATAGTGAATTAATGTGAGACCTTTAGCTGATGGTCTGCTTCATTTTACCACCAAACTGTGCAGCTATAAAATCACTATTTTTTAAGATGACTGTTCTTATGATGAAGAATAAACATAGATGGTATCATTGATGACAAAGATAGTCAAATTATTTATGGTCTTCATTTTTGCATCCAATCTGAGAAACAAGTCCTTATCCTTGTACTCTTTGGCGCTGAAAAGCCCTTTCTTCCTTATTGAAAGGCCATGAAAATCTCTTCTTTTGGGCACTAAAAAGCCCTTCCTTCCTTATTTAGCCCTATTTTTTATGCCTTTTACACATATCTTCATACTTCTATCCCTGCTTTCTTGATATTGACCAATTGAAAGCTTGAAGGCATGTAAGTAATTAAGTATGTAAGTAAGTTAAGGCAGTTAGTCATTTTAAAAATGCAATGTAGCAAAATTCCTAGTGTTATTGTATTAAACAAGTCATTTAAATGATGACAACATAATGAATGTTTATATACTTGGTTTATTTCAGTCTGTGATAAAAACTGGTCGTTTAGTTATAACTCATGAAGCACCACAAACAATGGGATACTCTGCTGAAATAGCTACAGCTGTTCAGGTGAGTTCAAGTTCTTAGTTTTATTCAGTTTATACACTACTTTTTAACAATAACTAAGACAGTTCCTAACTTTTCATTGTGAGATTCTCAAGTATTAGACTAACTTCGTGTGTCAACTTTTATCAGTTTTCTCACATAATAAACTATGGATAATAGCTGGGATTGAACGTCTACCAGTGAGTTTTTTGTCACTATAATTTGAATTCTGCAACATTGACAGGACTATCCTTTGAAAACTTCAAGCTAAGTACCATAGTTTATCTTCATAGTATATGCTTACCTGGCAAAAAAGTATTACAGTATATCTGTTATAAGCTTGATATCTCTTACTGTTTTATTAATTGGTTCTCAACTAAAGGAACTAAGAAGTCATTATCATCATCTTAATCACCATCATAATCATTATCTTAATCATTATCATCATAATTATAGTCATCTTAATCATCATCATCATCTTAATCATCATCTTAATCACCATCATCATCTTAATCACCATCATCAGCTTAATCACCATCATCATCTTAATCATCATCATCATCATCTTAATCATCATCAATATCATCTTTATCACCAATATCATCTTAATCACCATCATCATCTTAATCACCATCATCATCTTAATTATCATCATCTTAATAATCATCATCATCTTAATCACCATCATCATCATCATCTTAATCACCATCATCATCTTAATCACCATCATTATCTTAATCACCATCATCATCTTAATTATCATCATCTTAATAATCATCATCATCTTAATCACCATCATCATCATCATCTTAATCACCATCATCATCTTAATCACCATCATCATCTTAATCACCATCATCATCTTAATCACCATCATTATCTTAATCACCATCATCATCTTAATTATCATCATCTTAATAATCATCATCATCTTAATCACCATCATCATCTTAATCACCATCATCATCTTAATCACCATCATCATCTTAATCACCATCATCATCATCTTAATCATCATCATCTTAATCATCATCATTTTAACCATTATCATCATAATTATAATAATAATAATTATCATAATCATCATCATCATTATTATCATTATAATCATTATAATAATAATTATCATAATCTTAATCATCATCTGGTTTTTGTTATCATGGGCCCAGATGATTTCTTTGACGAGGATGAGGTCTGGTTGTCCAGTTTGGTATAAAATTGTTATAAAACCATCCTTACATATCTAATCAATTAAACTTTCTATTGATATGTTTTACAGGAAGAATGTTTTTTGAATCTAGAAGCTCCAATACAGAGAGTATGTGGTTATGACACTCCCTTTGCTCATGTATTTGAACCATTCTATATGCCAGATAAATGGAGATTGTTTGAAGCTGTGAAAAAAGTTGTCAATTTCTGATGTATTTGTGGATAGACATGTTAAAATAAAACACTTGATTGTGAAGTGAAAATGATTATTTGACCCTGTTATCATCACAGGAATACTACTGGGTTTTTAGTTAGAAGCCATTGTATGAAAACACTGAAGAGCTATGGATGAACCTTGGATGAAGCCATGTAGAAAAATTCCAACTTTAGAATTTCCATCCATCATGACAACTGTGTGTTAATTATGCATAGTAATTGAAGAGAATTTGTGCATATTATTATATTAAAATGGGTTATGTTCATCCTTTCTGAAGTATGTTTGTAAATTTTATGTACTTAGCTGTCTGACTGTTATCATAGCTTTCTGACCGTATCTTGTATCATGTCACACTAAAATGTCCTTTGATACAAAATTGTTCGAAATCCTTTGTGTGGCTGGAATTTTTACAGTACAGTGCCATCCATAATTTCCTATACTTTTTTTGTAAATGTGTAATTTGTTCTTAATTTTTTACCAGTACATGTACTTGTATTTAAGAATTCAACATCACATATTAGAACTATTTCAATTGTATAATAACTCTTTTTTCAACTGAGCTAACCCTTAAAAATATCATAAGTGTAAGTACATCTGAAATGAAATTAACTTCTATTCATGAAAACTAGTAGTTTATTACAACTGTTGAGGTAATTTTGAATGGCACTTTATTTAAAAAAAAGGAAACCATGGAAAATGAGATAAATTTTTTGAAGTTTACCTGGTAGAAACTCATATTTTTGTTTTGATTTGTTGTCTTTTATTCTTCTATGGTTTTCAACAGCTTGTACATCAATGTGTTTGCTTGTTTTGTTCATTTTGTTACTACTGAGAGTGAAAATACTCACTACAAGTTAGTGATATTGTTGTTTGGTAATACAATGGTTTTACAGGGTTTGACACTAACCGTTTTTACCACGAATCCCATTGGTATCCCTAGTCAGTTACTCAGGGTTTCCTCCTTAACGTTAAGGGATTCTTCAAATAAAACTTCGAAGACAAAAAATTTGGATACAGATTTGCAGTCACTGATTGTGATGAACAATTCATGGCATTTTTCAAGGATCCTTATGAAATTCCTAGCTGAGAAAAATTGAGATTCCTCCCTAAGGTTTTTGGATCCTGGGATTTCTGGGACACTGTTAGTGTGGAACCGTGTGAATCTTCTGTAGTGTTTGTTTCAAGGTACAGTCAAACCTGTGTATTGTGACCTTCACTCGGATTTAGCCAAAAAGTCACATTAGACAGAGGGTCACAATACTCAGGGTACAAATACAACTCAAGTTTTGTGTACACTATTTGTTTAACAAGCTGTTCAGAAGTTCAATGTATCAAACACAAAGGTTAATGTTAAAAATGTTTAAAATCTGTTTGTGCTTCACTAACGAAAGTTCTACTAATTCGTCCCTCATACTGGCGGCTAAATCCATTAGTTCAACAATTCCAGTATGTTGGGAATATAATTTTAGTTTGGATGCTAAGTCTATTGCTTCCGAAGTTGTTGGAACAGGAATTTGGCTCTCTCCTCTCCCTTGACAGGGTCCTAATACACAGAGTTGGATGCATTTTCAGCCTCAATTTCATAGGTCACTTGTCACATTAGACAGAGGATTGTAATATACAGGTTTAATATTAGGGGTGTAACAATAAGTCGACTTATCGTTGTATCGCGATAGTTTACCTTGCAATAGCAATAGGTCGATAGAACTTTTTCAAGTCGATAAATATCGCGATAGTTTTTCTGACTATCGACTTTTTTCGATACTTTTCTTGAAAACGAGAGTTGAGCCCCATAAATGCTTTACTTTCATCTTTTTTAATTAGAGAACTCCACATTGATACGGATCAAATTAAATCTATTTAGAGGCCAGTCAGAGGAATCGATAAGCTGCGTATCTGCGTAAATACGCAATTAAAAATCTCAAAAACCCTAAAAGAATAAAAAAATTTGCGTATCATAACCCAATTAAAAACTCCTTAACTCATAAAGTCTCGAAATCGCCGCGTATCGAACGTAAATAAAAAATCGAAACTGGTCAGATAAGAGATGCGAAAAATTAAACTTCACGCGACATTACATGCCAATTACATCTCATTAAAACCCAATTGTCGTTCACACGCTGGGAGTTTAACTCGCCGACATATGAATGCACAAGGATGTCACAAAATCGATAATAAAGTCGCCGACTTATGATTACACGCACGTATATACCATTACCTATACACGTCAGAGTACATTGGAAATTGCGCATTTATATATTTTAATTGTTTGCAGCAATTAAATCAATATTAATCCTTTGTTTGAGGACAAATATGTGTTTGCAGTTTGAGCAGAAATTGAGGTTAACAATTTAAGATATATGTCGGCATTTTTTCACAATTACTTTGTCGATGTTTGATAGCATAACAATGACATAATTGCAATGTCTCATTATGTAATCATGGAGTCTAATATAAATTAATCGTCATGAAAAATGTATTCTTAATTAGCGTGACCTAATTTGTTAAATTGTATTATATATAAAACTTTATAAAAACGATATCGGCGATCCCAGGAAGTCATTTTTTCTTTGTTAAAATTACTGACGATAATTGTCAATAACACCGTCTTGTGTAATTAAATTTTATAAATAGTGTTTTGTAGTATTTTACAACAAAAATATTTTATAATATATAATTTAGTATTGTATTTCGTAAAAATAAAATCCCTTCAATCATGATGACTTATTGTCATATATTTTCGCGACCCACGCTATCGCAAATTAAGTAAAACATTCTTAAATCTTCATAATTTATGTAATAAGCTTATCATTTTTCATTTGTTTTTTCTTAATTCAGCAAACAGTGTCCCAGGAACCGACAAATTCGAACTTACGTTCCCGTTTTATGGTGTTCGTTGATAAAACAAATTTTATAACGAAATGCTAGACATTTTTTTTACTTGCCAACATTTGTTTCGGTGTAATTTCAAAACGGAAGCATAATTATATGTTTTTTAAATTTAATTAAAATACTGAAGATGCTATCATAACTATACTGTGTTTATCATTATCATTATGTAATTATGGTATCGATGACAAAGAGTTAGAATAATCAAAAAGTTAGTTGAATAAAACAGTTTGTTGATTAATCAGCATTTCAAATAACCAAATAACTGACAAGTTGTTATTTGATACAGAAAAGTTATTTTCAAATAAAGTCATTATTTTGTAGATTTCTCCACTCCTGTGAACTAAATTCTGGCGAAATCTTTGAAACATTTTCCTGCAATGTGCTGTCTGATTGGTCAAAGCAAAATTCTTCCAAACAAAACAGCCACCGTTGAAAGGGTTTTCAGCATTATGAATTCCATGTGAACTGTTTCATGCAATAGGATTCTACAGTCTCTTTTGGATACTCTAAAGAGGACATGTTGTCATTATAAGTCATTAGACTATAACCAGCTTGAGGCTGTTGTTAATTGCTTAAAGAACATGCATCTAATAGTAAGAGTCTGAAAGATCTTGCTTTGTAAAGTTCTGACAATCAAATTGAATGGAGAATGAAAACTGAAGTCATTGTTTTGAATGCTATTGTTACCGATTGGCTTGACATTATATTTTCCCAATTTAGACCAAAATGCCGATAAAATTCCCAATTCTATGGGTATGGGACATATTACCAAAATTGTGAAAAAAAACCACTGGTGGTTGCTATCCTAGTTACAATATCTTCAAAAAATATGTATAAGTATATTTGTGCATACCTAGTTCCATGTTTTTTATAAGTACTCAATTTATCGTCATATAAATGGAAAATACTCAATCCAGTAAAATATCTTGGAGTAAAAAAAAATTACGCACTCTATTGGAAATGGCATTACTCAATTGTCTGGAAAACTGGGAGTAAATACCCAATACACACCAAACCTTATCTGTTCCTCTGAAAAGGGATACCAGTAATCATCTTATTTGATCAAATACTCGCCGTAATGGAAGTAAAAGCATGCCTGCATGGAGCGGCGATTTTGAAATTGCAGGGGTGGCGAAATCAACTGTCCCAGTCGTACATGTTAATGTATGGACAAGTTATTTTTATGGACAAGTAAAAAATTCAATTTTAATTTGTTAATTCGCCGAGCAGAGTTGTCGTATATTCGGCGAAAAAGTAACATTAACTGATTTACGACTGTCGTCATGTTCTGTGATAAGTTGATTGTGAAATTCAGTTACTATATGCCATGCGTATTTCGGTATATATCATATTTGTTTCAAGTGGTTATCTTGACTTATTACGTCACAAATTGTCATGATAAGAATAGATGATAAATTGATAATGATCATCATTAATGGATGCTATTGGCCACCCTTGAATTAAAGAAAACAAAAAGTCAAAATCGGCAGTATCGCAGCATTTTGGCTTTGTTTATTAATAGATGAAGTTTTCAAATCTAAAATAGCTTTCAGATACTGCCAAATAGTACTACAGAACAGTGGATACCTCCAATTTGAAGGATTATTTGACGAGGAAGTACCATGCAGTTTCCCTTTCAAAATCCCTATCTTCACTAATGTGAATAAATCTGGACCAAAAACTAAACCAATGATATACCCTCTAATAGAGAACCAGCTCATTCTCAAAGTGCGAGAGATATTTCAAATTCAAACCCATTGTTTATTGTAAAAGACTTGAGACTCTTTACCGTTGTTTTTATAATAAAAAACTATCGTGATAGTATCGCAATAGTTTTTTGACTATTGCAATACTATTGCAATAGTACTTTCATTATCGCAATACTATCGCGATAGTGTTTTTGGCCGCAATAGTCACCCCTATTTAATATGTAGGAAAATGTCACGGGAGACACCAATTTAGGTCGCAATGGACAGATAGTCACATTATACAGATGGTCGCTAAGGCAGGTTTGACTGTATAAGTATTAATAGTTTTACATTTTTTGTGTATTAGCTAGTCAGAAATACAATCACGTTTTATTAAATTTGCATATCAGACATACATTTTATAAAACAATCAACCCGGGTTGATAGCGCAGTTGTTAGGGCACCAGGATTTGGAATCTCAAGTCCCGAGGGGGTACGGGTTTGAATCCCACCCGGGCAGGTTATACCCTTCCATGAAAATTTGACTATTATGTCGATTTTCTATCATTGATAAGATAATAATATGGAGAAGTTTCTGGCCTTGTGGAAGGGTAGGTGAGTACTGGTTACAGGCAAGGGTCCAGAAAATCTAGGTTAGGTGCGCTAGATGCCGTAAAATGACCTAAATTGTGTTGACACAGCCATAAAACCCTGTAAAAAAAAAAAAAATAAAACAATTCCAACTACAGGTAATCAAATACGTGTAGGGATATTAAATAAACTCTTTGTAAGTTCCTACCCATTCCATAAACTTATAACAAATATGAATATCATTTGCGTAATGGACTTAATATTAATGCTTACAAAAGCAGAAAAAATCTGTAAATATGTACCCGGTATACTTGTTGTTATTGGATATTGGTATAAACACATTAACAAGTACAACAGGAAAATAGGTAATGATTACAGTATACTATAAATAACTGAAAGTACGAATTGTGGCAATCCATTTAATTTACAGGACATTTGATAGGGTGAAAATGTTTTGATACAAACTGATATTATTTTTGCGTCATACTTCATATGCATACCTTTTTACATGCCCAAATATGGTCATTTTAGTTATTTGATATTTAAATGTTTAAAATACTCTCTAAGAATTTTGTTATCAAGTAAATAAATGCCATGTCATATTATCAACATTTTGAGAAAATTTTATGGAAATTTTTGTATTTATCTGAAGACCTGTATGTTTTAAGTTGACATGCAACATGTTGTCACATTGTTGTATCCAAGCATGTTAATTATTATTATGAGGTTTGGTTCTATAAGATCATATAGTTGATCATAAAATGTTTGTCAAAATATTGAGTCTGTCTGTATTTGATACAAGGCTTGATATACACAGTTGTTAATTTTGTCTGTGATGACCTAAATTTAATTTTTGTTAATGCAAGTCATCAGATTGGGCCACTGGCAATGGATCGAGTCCTAATATTGATAAAATATTCATATTTATGATTACTAATACCATTAGTGAAGATACAGTGAAGATTAGTGAAGATATGAAGTTGATACTTACAGTATTGTAAAAAAATGTGTCAGCTTTAAATTAGAAACTGTTTTTATGTCCAGTCATTTTCCGAAATGTAAAATATCATTTGGACCATGGATCACTTCAAAAACGGTTCAATACCATATATACAATGTACATTATAATAAGCTGTGGCATGACTCAAAAGCGATAGTTAAAAAGGACCCTTTTTATGGTGTTTTTTCAACAAAATATTATTTTTAATCATTAGTATGTATATTTTATTGAATGTAAGGACTCCAGTGCCAGTGGATTGGGCAACCAGAATATAGTAAAAAATAATGTAAAAAGGACAATGCACATGCAGTCTGATTCATACTCATTTTAAGTACCATTTTGTTTGAACAAGAAAATATTTTGTTGGGGCAAGTTAAATCTGTAGTTGGTGACCTGACTGTGCTACCTAAAACAGAAGTTCATGTCGAGCCCTGTGATATAAATGTACTTTGATCAAGTCATCTTGTATAATGACTTATATATTTTCAATTTTAGATATCTTTACTATATACTAGTGATTATTCTCAGTAGAAAATTGAAATGGATAGGGAGGCAGATATAAAGAGACTGGGTGCAAAAGAGTGTTGATATTTTATAAAGGGATAGGCGACTAGGGCCCTGCTTTTCTTCCTTTGAATAATCCCTACATATTCTCAAGATAAGCTATTGTGTTTGGTTTTTGTCTGTAGTTTGTGTAATTGACGTATCTTCAACTTATTCTTGTTCGAAAACATGCTATTGAGTTAGCCTGTTGCACTATCTAAATATCATCTTCAAAGATTGTTGAAATTATGGGGTCAAGTTTGACCCCCCCCCATTTCTAGGGTCAACATTTTTCAAAAGGAAATCTACAAAAAACATCCTTATGGTTCAAATTATGCCTCTGATATAAAAACTGACAATTATCTAAAGTTTCACGTTGAGCAGTGTTATAGAAGTGATTCTGTCTTTTCTAATCTATCAGCTAGAACTCAGGAGTGCTGTATAGGGTCTTCAGGGCCCTCTTGTTTATTGTTTGTATTTTAAATTGAATCTCACATTTATATTCATTACACGTAGAACTTGTAATTTGAATAAAACATAACGAAAAACACCAATATTGTTGATAATGTTTTTTATTACTTTCACCTAATGTAAGGAACTGGTCTTTCCATGAATATATTTGCATGTATGTGTATCACGGTGTATAAACGACTGTACGACATCAGTGATTGCGATTGGTAGTGAATTTATACAGAAGTACAATTTATTAATTTTTATGGGATAACAAATCTTCTGGTACATAGACAGATTTCCAAAATAAACCTTAGCTCGTGATAAACTATTTGCAGCAGTTTTGCTGATTCCATATCGTTCTTTTATAATAAAAACGTTAACAATCACTTCCAAATCACGAACTATTATGCTTTGTTGACATCCATAGCTTGTCTTGTAAACTCGATTTCGAGAAAACAAATCACATTCATGTTATTGTATGAAGACTTTTTTGGTATAAAATAAATTATTTATTGTATTATATCAATAATTTATCAGAATGTTGAATGCAACTATGTGTAAACTTGACGTTTATGTCATGTGCATTCGCTGACATACTGTACGACTTCGACAAATGATTGTGTACGACTACTAACGATTTTATGTAAAGCCCGTGTCACACAGGCAAAACATTTGACCGCGAGTGTCAGCGAGTTGCAACTCGCAGCAACTCGGCTGGTATCGTGTAGATCTCGTACTGATGTCGATGCATCTCTCTACATGTCGCAGCGTCTTGGCTTGTCGCGGCGACAATTTTAAACCGTTTAAAATTCTCGCGATGGGTCGCCGAACTTTTTATCTCGTGTAGATGTCGAGAGGATGTCGTATGCATGTCATGAAAACTCGTACTCGTGTCGTAGTAATGTCGTCACTTGTCGCCGTGAAATCTACCACCGCGATATGTGCGCGAGTCTTTGCAAGTTTTATCAACATCTTCACGAGTTTGCGCGACCTCCTTGCGACAATCACACGACATTATCGCGAGTTAAATATACTTCGGAAGAAATCTGTCAACATTCATTTCGATGAACATCTCTAGATGTAAACGCAGAAAGTTGGTAAACGATTTTTTGTCTTCCATTTCAAGCTCACGCATCAGACGGTCATAATGTCCAAAGTCAACCTTTCTCATAATCCATGGTCTAACCCATCACTGTCGGCGCGCTCTGCCAATACTATCTCTTGTTAAACGATTTTAAATCAATCTTGATATTTCAAGCTCATCATCGGCATCTTCTTCGTCAACATGCGCCATCAATGCCACCAGTCTGATCATCCTGCATGTCTTTCTCCTTTTGGTGCTCATGCGCTTTGCTTGCTATTTATACAGCCTTCGCAAGATGTCGTGTCATCTAATATGTGTGTCGCACTACTCTCTCCACAGATCGTAATGAACTCGTTAACATGTCGCGTTTAAATCGGTATAAATCGTCGAAACTCGTAGTAGCTCGCATGAATGTCGTTAGATGTCGAGAAAATATCATATACATGTCACTCGTAGTCGATCACTATGAATCGTCGCTGACCGTCGATGATCGTGGACGTCTCGTGTGAGTGTCGTACAACACTCGAGCAGATGTCGTGCAAGACTCTTTATAAACAAATGTCGTGACAACTCTTTCATTTTGGCCACGAGATTAAACTCACCCATCGTCGCGGAAACTCGCAGTACCAACTCGCGAATATGTGACACGGGCTTTAAAGTATTGTACGACTTCGTTTGATTTAATTGTGTGATTTAATATGATATTATTGCGTTTAAAGAGTTTAGTCATGTACCACTATCTTAAGCAATGCATAATTCATAAAACAGGGTGAATTTAACTTAATTGTACTTTTGTACCTTTTGTTTGTGTCCACCTAATTAAAGTATACAGTGTCTAAAACTAATTTTACAGACAAATTATGACCAAACATCAGTTTTTCTGCATGAGAAGGCCGAAATATTACATTTTAAGAAGGGAGATAACTGTCCATTAAAGGAGTATATTAAATTAAAAAATAAAGGGGTAATTTCCTTAAGGTACACAATTTCATAGGTTGGAAGGAATTTTTTTTTCAGTATTCTGCTATGAGGGGGGGGGGTTTAAAATTTTGTTTATTTTGGTACTCATCAAATGAATGAAATGCCTTAAAATAATGGTATTGGTAGTTATTCACTTTTGCTGACACTTATTTTCAAGAAGAAAAGTGATAATGTGACTAACAATTGAACAGAGGATTGAGTGTGCGGCCAAGTTCCAGCAAAGGGAGCTTGTTGTCAAGTTTGCCGGAGAAAGGGAGTAACAAGGTAAGGTTTTGCTTAGTATTTTCTTTCTTCTTTCACTTTCATTGTTGTTTTGACCTTAAAAAACCTTCGTAAACAGATACCCAGTAGGGCGTTGTTGTCCAGGATAAGCGATATGCAAGCGGAAATTTGATTGGGTTATTATCAGATTGAACCTGAAACTAAGTGCATTACGCTTTTGCCTATTTGACCCAAGTTAAACATTTTTTTCTATTGCAGAATGAGCAGTGAAGAAACCACCCCTGACAGCTGTTCATCGTGCAAAACGGATGGAATTTGCCATCAATCATGCAGACTGGACCAGGGTAGACTGAAGTGATGTACATCTGTGTACAGATGAGTCAAGATTCACTCTCTTCCAGAATGATGGTGGGTTTTACTTTCGCAGGAGAATGAATGAACACATAAACAGAAAGAGAATAATGACATCATGGAACTGATATCTTGGCCCCGAAGAGCCCAGACTTAAACTCTATTGAACTCTTGTGGTTTAAGTTGAAAACAGCTGTGCGACAGTATCGCTCATGTAACGTTACAGAGCTGGAAGTTAATCTTTAATCGGACAAGTCCAGAACCACTGTGGAGAAGTACCAGAGGCTGGTTAGAGGTATGCCACGCACGATTGTTGTAGAGGGTTACACCAAATACTAACTGTGTTTAAGTGTTATTTGTATTGCCGTCGTGGACAGGCCTTTACGGACCTCTCCTGTAATTTTGATTGAAATTTGATTATTCAATTATATTGAATTTGTTGTTATTGTATTGAAATATAAATAAATGTTAAGCATGTTTTTTCCACTATGTAAAATGAAATTACAAAAGCGAAAGTGAAGATCATAAAATGCTATATAATGAAATAAATTTTAATGGACTGCATACTTTTTTGTGGTCAGTGTATGAAAAATTTTGTGTATCTACTTCTCTCAAGCTTACAATTGTCATTGTACAAAATTAAAGTGAAATATCTCCCTTATCTAAAATTCTACCAGAGGTTATATTCTTTATGCACATCTTCACAACATGGTCTACTTCTTTACTTCGGTGGCGGAAATGATAAAGAAACAAGTATATTATCATTAATTAATATCAATAGACATCGAACAGAATGTAACAAATCAAAAATTTGCATCAACAGAAGTCGGACAAACAAATCAACAGACGTCGTACACATCATTTTACATCACATCAACAGACATCGTACAGAATTTAATCTTATTTTACTTCAGTTTTCAGTGTTAAGGTTGGATATTGAAGAAAGTCATAAAATACCGATCAACAGCGATCGTACAGTTTCGTTTTCGTTTATACACCGTGTGTATAACAAATGTTAAATATTACATTTTATCCCACAAACAAGGGGTTAATAATAGAGCACATAGTAATGTTTGTCGGCAAATTGTATTGTTTTTCAAATAAAAAGGTCACACATCTACGGTTTTGTTCACCATTGCTGTATAAATACTATGAGAATGGGTTTAGTTTGAATGATATATAATTTATAATACTACATGTATCAACTACAATCATCTGAGCAGCCAAAAGACTCCTCCCAACAACAGCCACCTCTCTGTATATATATTTAGTGATCTTTATTCGATTACTGGTCACATTTCCTTCATGTACATTTTTTAATGATGTTGATTTTTCTTCAATATAAGAATTATTTATTTAAGAAAGGATGTGATCTGGTAAAAGAAAGTTGCAGAGGAAATTGATGAGTCTGACGATGTAAATTACTTAATAATTTCTTTAAGCAAATAAAAACAACGTGATATACAGTACCCACCAAAAGTTTGGAGACATTTTCACACTGTAAGCCTACCTCATAGGTTTAACCATTAATTTTGAAATGCTTTCTTATAAGTGGACATATATTTTTGAATGAACAGTTGAGAAAACTGGTACTGTATTGTCCTTGTATTGTCAGTCTTAGTCCAATATGGCATCCTCGGATTCTATTATGATTTTTATGCAAAATATGACGAGGCGAACTAAATTGTTTGCGTGGGGATTTGTGCGTGTGGGTGATGGCAGGAGTGTGCATGCGTCAGTGTTTACTTTAATATGGGTTCCTATATTTGGAATTATATAGCATCATATATCACAAACCTATACTACATTGTGAAAACTTCATCATTTCCCCCTACTAGTCCACATTTTAATTTGTTAAAACTTATTTTCACTCACGAACATTAATATCTTTAAATAGTCTAAGTAGTTCTGAACAAAAGAATTTTACTCACAAGAGAGAATAATTTTGAGTGGCCGTTATAAATACTACCAAATATGCACATGAAATTACAATAACAGGCAAAAACAGACAAAGAGGAACAAAAACATGTTTAAATAAAATTTATATTTATTCGTTAACTACGATGGCTCCATCCTTATGTTAGACACATCAGATAATTTCCCGCTATTTTAAACCCGAGAAACCAAAGCGTATAAACACATAATTTAATACCTGGCCCAAGTTTCACAAACAAACTCAAGTACGAACTCAATAACAGACTCAAGTATTTTTGGTCTTTAAATAGTCAGTGTAGCTGGAATGGCTGTTATAGTAAAAGAAAGGATAAAAGGAGGATAAGAATAGATTTGGTTAAAAGATTAAAACAGTGACAGTAGATTTTGGGTGAATACCAGCATCGAACATTTCCACAGATGATACAATAGGAAAATGTGCTGGTAGATTGTTTCAGTGGTAAGTAGTCCTCGGAAAAAATGAGAATTTTAAATAATCAGTATTAGCTGATATCAACCTGTAGCTCAAAGAGTGATAATGTCGGGATCTACGGGATAAAGGAGATACATAATCATGGGATGGGATAGCTACTTATTTGTTCACAATTTTATATAGCATGGTTAATCTGGAGTCTATTCGTCTGAGATCTAGTCTGCGAAGATCAAGGTCTGTTAGCATCTCTTAGACCCTGGAGTTTCACATTTACAAGTTCTTTTGTCATTTCGTACATGACATCTATTGCAAATACTTACATTCAAATTTTCTATTCAGGGCAGTGTGTTTAGTGTTTCATTTATCCTTGTACTTGTTTTTTTTTGTTCTTTGATTTTTCTGAACTCGTTAATAAATGAACCGACTATTGCATTTATTATCTGAACTTTACTTTTTTAACGTCGCATTCAACACATAAATAGGTCATATACACGACGGCCAGCTCTTCCAACTATAGGTTTCCTGGATACTTTTTCTATCACCAGTACTAACTTACCCTACCACGAGGCCGACAACTCATGTATAGGGTATGACCTGCCGCGACCGGGTTTCGAACCCGCAATCTCCGGATTCGAAGTCAGTCATGCTAACCACTACGCAACGGCCGCGGCTCTGAACTAATTACTACCAAAATTTTAAATTGTGTTAAAAGTAAACATACATTTTGCTCTTTCTCTATGAATGCCATTCATATTGTAATAGCAAATTTTAAGTCCGTTTAATCAGATATTTGTTACCCAATGGTAAAATGATATGAGCAAGAGCCATTAATCATGACCCTTAATGTTTAAATTAGGACAGGTTACTTTCTGGAATTACAGTGATGGTACATACCAGGAATGATTGTTGGATTAACGAAATGCTTCACATGAGAGCAACAGATAAAACCTTGATTTAAACAAAATAAAAACACTAAAAACATTTAATTATTTACTTAACTCACTAACTTGATGCCTAGGACAAGCCAAAACGGATTCAGACCAGTAAAAAGTAAGGGTTGTTGACAGTTTTTCCCTTTACTATATAGATCTATTGTCCGTTTTTTCTCAACTGTCAAAGCTTCAATAATTCCACGGTAACTGAATGCATTGTTTTTGTACTGGCGGCCTAATTGTTATTAAAAATATCTTGACTAAAACATATCATACGGCTTAAGCAGCTTTTCTCGATCATAATACACATTTTCGGAAACTCATGGATGTATTACGACTATAATTTTAACAAACGCATTCACTGTGTAATTATTCATGCTTTGACAGTTGAGAAAAAACGAACAATACAAGATAGTAAATTGGGTCAGTGATTGAGAAAATTTAAAGCGATTATTGTTTAGATAATATCTTTAACTGGGAAGGAAATTATTCTGTTATAGCAGGATAATTCGTATCAATGCATTGGCTGTGGTGTAAAGTTATTCCATCTTAAAGACGGGAATAGTCATTTACATACTAGGAAACTAGCATTATTATGGTCGAAGTATGAAGATCTTCTGTCAGAAAAAATGCGATTTGTGATAATGTCACTTAGAACAAATACTGTCCAATAGTGTTAACAAGGAATCAATTTTTGTCATGCGTCATTGCCCATAATCTAACGGCGCATTACCGAGTGTAATTATCCACGATATTTTTATGATACGTTTAAAAAATTGTGGCATGTAAAACCTGGATTACTAACGAAATCCAGGTCAAAACTGAAAACCGTACGTTTTATTTGTTATAGCAGAATAGTACTATATAATGTATAACATGAGAAAACTTTAATAATATTAGAAATACCATGAATTATAAATAAGTTTGAGTTCATATAATATTTCCTTATACTTTTCTTCAAATGACAATGCTCGTACAAGTTCACAAAATGCTTACCTTAGGCATAAATTGAGATATAAACATGCAAACTATATTGGTTGTTCACACAATGGCATAAAAGTTCTCACACACCTGAAAATGCGATCCTTGCAACCTATTCCGAGGCCATTAAATCTGCGACCTCCTGAAAAGTGCGATCCAATGAACAAAGTAAACTGTATTGTATGCTGTACAGTTCTAACTATTACGTATATCAATTGTTGTAGAAAAAAGCTTACTTTTGAGCACCAAGATGTAATATGCGAAGCATGCAAGTCTTAAATGAAAATAATTCTAAACTTCTACTATGTCGAACTCGAATGTCATACTAAAACTATATAACTAGATAACACATCATGTTGTTGTTTGTGCTTCTGTGGTGCTCATTTCATTTAATTTCCGCAAGACTTTCTTCGTAGTTTTCTGTGCCACCATTTTGTCACGGTTTTTCATCATCTGATGAAAGTTGTATACGTCATGCTCTTCTTTCATGACGTCATCATATCTTCGAACAGACCTTTTGATCCCATTGACATGGATACCTCGCAAAGCCAAAGCATCACAAACAGACGAATTTGCAAATCGTAAAATCCATCTATATTTAGATTCACCTTGAAAAGAATCAGCTAAGATAGGATCAAATTGGAGACTGATTAACTTGCAACCGATTTCTGCTTCAATGCTGTGTTTCATTTCATCATGAGAGATAGTGTTATCATCAACTTTCACACACACTGCATTTGGATCACTTGGCGGAAGTACTTTACGCATGCGCATTGTTGAGATTCTTCTTTTCTTCCATAGTTTATAGCTCGCCTTATATTTCACATCGTTCAAAACAGCATCAGTATCCGCCTTTAATTGGTTTACTTCGTCTTTCAGTTCCTTAGTACTTGACTGACTATCACTGAAATAAGTTATGATTATATTATATAGTTTGATCAGTAATTTTATGATGAAACATAACACATCTAGACAATGGTTTAGAATGGGTCAAATAAATTTCGGGATAAATGGTGGTTAAAAGCTTATTTTTAATAACCTGTATCAAGCGGTTATTATGATTTGATGGTGACTTCTATCGAACTGAAGGCGTCAGGCTAATGTAAATGACTACAGACCTCAAACGAGTTCATTCTAAAATTAAATAACTATTCACGTTATAATACTCATGTACCTGTAAACATGTTTACCTTTTGGCAACTAGTGAAAATTGATATCTATTAGGAACTAAGTGTTTGACATTTCATTTTAGCTGCGTGATAGCTTGCCATTCTTAGCAAATTAAAACAAATGTCAACACTTTACATGTATATTATTTATTACTTTATGTACTTGTGGTAAACAAAGTCTTCTAGGGAAGTACGCGTATAAATATTAAGTGTACGTGTGCAGTTAAATAACCATCAGCTCTCAAAAACAACTACCAACAACCAAGTTTAACCTCATCAAATTTTCCACAATTGATAATAATGCTATTTTTAGTGTAAAACGCCCTTTACACAACAGCCCTCTTTTTTAATAGGTTATTTGTATCGCCATTCTACTGTATGGTCTTGAGAGGCCTCACTATACATGTATTAAACATATTGCTCAGCAACATTAATAGAACAAATATCGATAATTAAAAAAGAACTTACAAATTATCAACTGGCAACTGCTTATTAGTAAATCTATATTTTACAATCGCATGGGAAGAAAACAGTCAATCCCAATTGCAAAATATTTACCTGTTATTGCCCGTCCTTGAGTGCTCTGAGGTTACGTCCTTGGGTGTAGTTCGACTCCACTGGTCAAAATCAGAAACGATCCATTTGTTGTTCAAAACTTGGCTTTTACTTTCATGGTATTTCAAAGGATTTCTTGATTGATTGTCTGCAGAACTTTTTGTCCCAACATCTGGCTCATTGAATGTGTCTGAGTGCTGTTTAAATAGTAATCCATTGTCCTTAGTAACTTGATTTTCTCTCATCAACATTTCGCCAATGAGATTGTTTTCATAGGATTCATTTCCACGACAAAGATCAGATTGTCTGTAACCATGAATTTTATTCCAAGTTTCATTTGTTAAGACGGTCATATCAAAATGGCTACTGTCCGTTGCGTTTACGTCTTTAGTAATTTCATCGAAATAATCGTATTTATTTATTGACACATTGTTTTGTTTTAGTCCATGTTTGATATTTGTTTCCCTGACATTTGACTTTCTTCCAAATTGCCCGCCGTTTTGATTTTGATCAGACTGGTGTACCCATGCCTCACGTGGTATTACTACATCCGGTATGAGACGGGCTTCTGGTTTACGATCGGAACCAGTCTGCATTTTCTGATAGGAAGAATCACAATTGCGATTTAAGAACATTGGTTTATAAACTCCAGTATTTCCGGCCGATTCCAACAATATGTATTTATCTGGGTCGCTTGTTGTTGAGAATAATCGAAACCTATCAGATGCAATCCCTATAGATGGTTTTAGTTTAAAGTCACCATATTCACCAGGTATTGTGGGCAACAGACGAAATGCCCCAGTTTCCGAAGCTGAGCATTTTTCCAATTCAAACGTGGCATACAGCATGTCTTTCATATCATCAATGTCATTAAATCTCGCTGGAACAAGCTTGAAATATTGGTCACTGGCTTCACCATGAAAGGTTGCTACTGGATTTTCCAAGGCATCAGCTACGTCTTCACGAAATCTGTTTTCAGTCATTTTTCGATGTACGAAAGCTTGCTCATATGGCACTGTGCGCTTGAAAATTTCACAATAGTCGACATGATCTTCTCCTGGCGGGATTGGTTCCCCATCAAAATCATGATACCACCGTTCACCATCTTTGCCTGCAATGTTGACATCATCTGTTTGAAGTCTAATGTCCCCATTATTGTTTATAAAATAACTATTCGCTCGAGAAGGCAGACTTGTTCTTACAACTTGATGGTATTTGACTTCTTTATTAGGTGATATGTGTGTATTTGACCTATTTATAGTGTTTGCATCATTCATTTCGTCCCACCAGTACGACGCCATGCGATCAGCATGAAAATAATGAAATTTTGATGGTGTTTTGATCAGACGTGGAAGATGTTGTCCTTTTTCTTCTCTTTGTTCATAAAACGGACCAATGGAATTAACTTTCCATCTAATAGAGTTTGAATTCTGATCAACATTTAAAGTTCCATGGATTCCACGTATTCTGAGAAGTTTTGGTACAGTGGCAGAATCCAACTTGTACGTCAAAGCTGGGGCTGATTCCGTTCTTTTACGAGGTGGAGGACGAATTTGTTGCTTCTCATGTTTTCTAATTCTTGTATGAGATTGTTCATCATTTATAACATACATGTTAGACATCGGATATACCTCATATTCTATCTTAGACCATTCCGGACCAGAAGGTAATGCAGGTCTCTTGTTGTGTCTACCGAACACTGGTGGAAGATGACCATTTGTCGTCTGAAGAATCAGAGCTTGGCTAGAAGTTGGCATCTGTAAATTATCAATAGTAAACAAATAACCACAGGAGCTCGACATTCTGTGTCGTAGTTTGAAAATCCCCCACCCTCTCTTCAGCCGTTCTCCAGAAATCGTTACCATTTTGAAAAGTGAAATGTCGAAAAATGAACTTACTGTAAACATTTATTTTTTAACATAATTGCAAAATTCAAACCTTCGTGGTCTCGAAACAAAAATATAACGCACACCATTCTAAGACTGAGAAAGATATACGAGTTCAAAAAGTATACGTCAACTCCTACGTTACGGAGCATAGAATCACGAGCTCAAGTAGTAGATACCTAGTTTTAAAATGCAAGTCTGTATTTCTGTCCATGTAAGTATGGAATATCATTCAATGGTGAGTAGTGTCACAAATTTAAGCAAACTACTTCGCAATATATACATGATTGTCAGAATAGCGCATGTAGAAGTCATCATCATTTTTTGTTGTTAAGATAAGATAACGTAACACAATTATGTCAACATGTGTATTTGTCACATACAGACATGTGGACCATTCTTTTCCAAATTGATGAAAACTACAACATATAAGGCACAAAATAAAATGTAAATTAGTTTGAAACATGACACTGTATGCTCATACATAATGACATATTTGATGTGCCATGGAGTTACGGAACATAGTAAAAATTAGAAAGGCTTGCCATTTCGAACAAAACTGCATTTTAATATCGATTAAACAATACAAAAGTATGATTTATTAACAGCACAGAGTATTTCCTTATGTTTTAACAAAATTTAAGTTTAAGTGTTGCCATATTACAAAATTACAATAATACTGAGCTTTGAATATAACAAATGAGACATATGAAGTAAGTATGATGGTATTAACCTAACTAAAATGCACTTTTACTGATATGTTGTAGTGTGTATACCATGTAGATATATGAAATATACGACACTGATCGTGATGAACATTATAAATAATCAATAAATTAGCTATTTGCGAAAAATTACTACGCTAAGCGGCGTTACGGAACATATGCTAAGCACCACGATGGGAAATGATTATATTAACAACCCATTCGTTTGGGTTTGACATAATAATTTTTGGTGACCGTGTAGGCCAAATAACTTTTATGCAGTAAAATGGGTAATTTTAAATCCGGGCGAATTAAAACTCGAGGACGCGATCAGACTAAAACTAGTGAGAAACATTTTTATATTAACAATCACATTTTGGAATGAAATCAAATCCAGAAACATTTTTTATAAATTTTATGCTTAAATGCTTATGTTTAGCTTAAATTTAACTTTGGTCAAACATTGCATTTGATATATATACCTAAAATGAAAGGAAACTGTTTTGTCATATGTGTATTTACAAAGTATTTCTAAAATTGAACTGGCAAACACTTTGGTATTGCTAAATTTATTTTGTAATATATTTTCTTTTCATTAAAATACTGCAATCACTTATTAAAGTACTTACTTGTTTCTTACCCCATGATAAAAGTTAATAAAGTAAGAATATCATTAAATAATAATAAATAGTATGGTATCTAAAGTTAGCTTAGCAGATGTGGTCTTTAAAGAAATTTGATAAGATATTCCATCATATTTTATGCATTCCGAAATTCCTAGCGGTTTTATTCGGATTTTGAATATATGTGTCGTAGGTGCAAGAGACGTTTACAATTGTCTTTGTGCAACGTCTCTGATGGGTGCTCATGTTGATATTGGTCATCAGTGGTGAAGACATTTTTTCGAAGCAATAACTGGAAATTTCAACTGATAACGCACAAGATATAAAATGAAACTTTTGAATGATATCAACATTTTCAAATCTTTAGACATGCTGATCTTTTAGGTCATTGTTTTAATGTGTAAGAATCATTATTGATTCGATTCAGACATTGCCAATTTGTTAAATATTCTTTATTGTTGTTATGACCATTATTTTGCATAAATTAGTTACACAAATATTGTTTTGTTACAAATTTGAAACACATACAGGTGTGTCAAATATGAAAATCTCCACGGACGCAACTATTTTCATCAATTTTCATCATATAAGACTGGAAAACGTTCAGTTAGACTGTTTACGTAGTAAAAGTACTGTGATAATGTTAAATGCATTCAATTTAATTCAATGATCGCATAAATCGTTATTATTACAATCTATGTTCCGTAACAAGCCCTCTTTACTCCGTAACGAAATGAATTTTCATTCTCAATTAAAGAGACATGAACATTTTTTCTTTCCACTTAAAGAAATATGTCAATAAATGTATTAATAATTGTAATATTAATACTATGGCAGTCATCCATTACACAGATTTCATATTTATCCTTCATCCTGTACCTGCACTAAAATATGTTTTCTTACACATGTACCGTAATTGTTAGTGCTAAGGCCTAATTTTGCTTTTGACATGATCAAATAGTCAAAAGAGGAATATTGAAAACATTAACAGCTTGTTTCTTCCATAAATTATATCATATAGCATGTCAAATACTTGTTACGGAGAATAGTCGTTACGGAATCCCTGTGTTCCGTTAAAGTTTCCCTCAATAAATATAGAAGTAACTATAAATGTACGCGTTACTTGCACTTGATCACACCAATGTACAGTGGCAAACAACAATTCAATGTAAAAACACCTATATTGTCGCTAGCAACTCTGCTACGCTCGTTATGGAAGCATAGTTTCTTAAATGCGACATTTAAAAAATTGAGTTTGGGGTTAATTTGTTCATTCTCCTTAGGAGAGATAAGATTCAAACTTTGTTTCCCACGATATTTGACTCATTGTTGTATTAGTAAACGGTTTAACAATTAACAACAACACCTTTTAGAAAGTATTTTAAACATGCAAAAATAGTTACGGTAAAATAGGACTGTTTTGGAGACAACCCTAAAAAGTAGAAAATCTTAGAATTTCATATTTGTATCAGTAGAATATCTTTAAAATCATACAATTCACTACCCATATATGGAAAATAAATACATATTACAAGCAATAACAAACCTTAGATTAACTATTTTTCAAAGCAAATTTTAAAAATAGAGCTGGAGACACGGCCTTTTTCTACTTATTGAAGTTTTTGCTTAGCAAACTTTTGCCAAAAGGCGTAAGTTTTCAATGTTTCTTTTGTACCACTTTAGCAACAACAATCTAAGTTAACATTTCCAAATGATTAAAACCATAAGTGTTGTTTCACGTTGTGTATATAGTCGTATATAACCTGGAGACACGTGTTTTTCAAAATGGTAACCATTTCTGGAGAACGGCTGTCTTATAATATAAGAAGGAGAGAATCTTTCAAACTACGATACAGAATTTCAAGCGCCTGTGAAATAACTGACATATAAACATAATGATAGAGTCCGCGACCTTTGTTCAGAGCTATATTGTGAGGTTCCTAATCTGGAGGTTGATTTCCAGCTGCGGCAAGTTATACAATTTTATGAAAAATTGTATTATATATAAAACCCCACTGTAGATGGAGAAGTTGTCGACTCCTGGACAGCTTATTATCAAAAATCTTACGATAATTTAGCGGTACAATAAAGTGCAGTTTACGATAAAAATCTGTCGTAAGACCTTTGATAATATGTGCCCCTTTAGTAATATAAGCGAGTTCTGGCTAAAAAGGTGTCCTGAAATGTTAGTCAGGTGAGCGGCCGCCACAATGTCATATAACCTACTCTCTTGTGCATCGCTCGAAAGTTTCACTCGTTCACTTTCTATAAGATACACGGCGTAAACTTCAATTGAAATTAAAACAAAAAGGAAATAATAATAGTAATACTTAACGAAACTTCTAAGTACTCCGATTTCAGTATGGTAAGAAGTCTTATTTTTCAACATTAATGTCCGATCGCTGATGAAAATGTTTTTGGACCATACTGACCTTTGCTTTTATGGCTTTCATGCTACTTTATCGATGCAAAACCATTTTTGTCGCGCAAGCGTTGATATGATAAGATTTTCTACTTGTTTTGATTGAACAGAAAAGTAGCAATTGGAAGACTTATTCTGCAAGTCTGGCGAAAGACCTATGGCGATTTCTCGTTCTTGAAGTGACATTCGCGCTATTTCTTGATTTTTCGTTGTACGTATCAATACACTAATGATTTTCACTAAAACTGACCACGTGAATTTTTTGCACGATAAGCACGTGCGCATTTCCGCTTTTCTGCACATGCACGACAAAACCAATTTTGCATCAATTTAGAAGGATGAAAACCATGCAGGCAGACGACAGTATAGTCCTGTATACATTTCCATTAACGATCAAACATAAATGTTGAAAAATGAAAATTTCTGACAACATTGAAATAGGAGTACTTAGAAGTTTCGTTAAGTATATTAATAATAATAAAAAAATAATAATAATTATTATTATTATCATTATTATAACTATAATAAAAAACCTTAAAGTATCAATTTTAACAAGTATATGTCATCATCAGCACAGAATTTATAATCATCATCACCATCATTATAATCATCATTTGTCGCCATATTTGTTATCTAATCGTCTAAATCCTTAGGGATCCACGTAGTTTCCTTTCGTAAGGAATTATAGTATCTTTAATTCGCAATACTTGTTACTTGAACGACATAATTGCTTCATTATTAGGCTGCAATAAATTTGCACGTATAAAACCACCATTCTTGCAACACTAATAAGTTCGAGACATTTAAATGTTCTCATTAGACGTTTTCTTCATATTAGCTTTGTTTTATTTGATGCAACGACTATATATAAATCTATGATGAAATCTAACAGTTTTAAAGCATAAATACTGTATGAACTTAAATGATGTACATATATTATATAAGCCTACAGATACTGTCTACAAACTATAATATAAATTGATACTAAAATAAAATACTTTACCTCAAATATACATAAAAATGTCCTTTTCTTCTTGTGTATATTTTAATCGTTTATGAAGCTCGGTATTATTACCAAGTGCAAGGCTTATTACTAAGGCTTTAATACTGATTTAGTTACACTAGTTACGACGTTTACATCTTTTGTTACGCGGGAGGTATACAACCATTTATGATGTAGGTGATCTCGAGGTCACTTATGTTTAAATTATAATAACCCCTACGTTTCAAATTACTGTTCAAACACTATAGAAAAATATTTTCAATTAAATATCGATTATAAAACTTGGAAAGTTTATAGCCTATAGTTGTAAACTGTATCTAATTTGTTTGTTCACATCCTTTGTACATACTCACTATTTGATTTATGATCTTTGAACTGTTTGTGCCCATAATTATAAGATGTGTGTATTTTAAAGTTAATATACTTTATTCATTGATACACAGAAACCTGGGCAATTTGATCACCTTAGGGTCCGAAAGAAAACCCCAGAGACCGAGTGAATTGATGAGGGACCGAATAAAAGGCGAAATCGAGAGCAAAATGCCACATAGAACAAACGAAAATGTGATTGACCGAATAGACGGCGAAAACAGAGTGAAAAGCCAGATAACAAACGAATGGACTGAATAAACGGCAAAAGGCTTGACACAAGGCGAAGGAACGAACCAAAGCCTTGAAAATCCTGTAATAAAAGACCTGACGAATTGACGATGGACTTTATAAACGCAAGGAAACGAGCAAAGGACTAAGAAATGAACAAGATAACATAGAAACCACAAAAGGCATGAAAACGGATAAAATCGATTTTACATGTTTTTGGACAATTAAAAATGAGCTTTTTGCGTTCACAATTCAGATATTCAAACTGGGGCGGATTTAACTACATGTAATTGTTGACATTTGGAATTCAGAGAATTTCGCATTCCTCAAGGTTCGGGCTCTGTGGTAAAACTGTACTATTTTATGTACCCTATACAATGTATAAACTTAATAACCTATTGTTGAAAAAGTTTAAGGAATGGTGTATCAAATAATACCCTTATTTATGTTAAAAAATTAATGAAAACTTAACCGACTAATTTTTTTAAGGCAAATTTTTGGAAACTTATGAAACAATTCAGTCCCAACAATAACCAGCAATCATCAATACCACCACTTAAAGATTTAAATACTGGATCGTACATAACTGATGACACTGAAAAGGCAAATTTACTGAATAATTTCTTTCAATCACAAACTTTCTTAAATGACGACAATAAACGTCTACCAGATATCGAAACAAGCACACACACTCAACAGCTATCTAATATACATATCACTAATGAAGATGTTTCATCTGTCCTGAAATCGCTAAAGACTGGCAAAGCATGTGGTCCAGATAATATTAACAGTCGTGTACTCAAAGAGATTCATGCTGAAATATGTAAACCCCTCTGTAAGCTTTTTAATTATTCACTTTCAATAGGACAAATACCAATACAATGGAAAACATCAAATGTCTGTGCAATTTTCAAGAAAAATGATCCAAGTGAGGTCAGTAATTACCGTCCGATTTCCCTTCTTTCTGTTATAAGTAAGGCATTTGAAAAAATAATTCACAAATACCTATACAACTTCTTAATTTCAAATGCCTCTATCACAACTTTACAATCGGGCTTTGTCCAAAATGATTCCACTATTAACCAACTCACTGCTCTTTATCACACTTTCTGTGAAGCGCTTGATGAAGGGAAAGAGGTCAGGGCCATATTTTGCGATATATCTAAGGCTTTTGACAGGGTTTGGCACAGAGGTCTAATTCACAAACTTAAATCAAAAGGAGTCAATGGTTCTTTGATAAAATGGTTTGAAAATTATTTGTCTGACAGGTACCAGTGTGTCGTTATAAATGGTAAAATGTCATCAAAACTCGGTCTTAAAGCTGGCGTCCCTCAAGGTTCCATACTAGGCCCACTTTTATTTATAGTTTACATTAATGATATTGTAGATGATATTCAATCTCCTATACGTCTGTTTGCAGACGATACTAGTCTTTATGTAATTGTTGACGATCCAACTAGAGCGTCAATAGCTCTTAACACCGACATGCGAACTATTTCCCAGTGGGCAAACAAATGGTTAGTTTCTTTCAATCCACAGAAAACTGAATCACTCATTATCTCAAGAAAACACAACAAACCCATTCATCCACAAGTATATATGCAAGACTCTGCTATTCAAGAAGTATCAAATCACAAACATCTTGGATTAACATTCTCCTCAGATGGAACATGGCATCTTCACATTCTTAACATCACTGAAAAGGCATGGAAAAGAGTTCATGCAATGAAATCTCTAAAATTTACACTGGACCGCAAATCTCTAGAAATTATGTATCTTTCTTACATACGACCTGTCTTAGAATATGGTGGTGTAATCTGGGCAAACTTAACAACTCAAGACGAAACTCTTCTTGAAAATGTCCAACTTGAAGCCCTTCGTATCATCACAGGTACCACTAAACTTGTCTCTATAGATCGACTTTATAAAAAAACCGGAACTGTTCCGCTTAAACAGCGACGGACGGAACATAGACTGACACAATTCTATAAAATGAAAAATGGTCTGTCTCCACAGTACCTTAGCGACTTAATACCTGAACAAATTTCTGATGTAACATCCTACAGCCTTAGAAATGCCACAAACACACGGAATGTATTTTGCAATACAAATCTATTTTCTAATTCTTTCCTTCCGGACACAATAAGAAACTGGAATTTGCTCCCAACTGAAGTGAGAGAAGCACAAACATTGCAATCGTTTAAACATGGTTTGACAACACATTATCACAGATACCAAATTTCCAAATACTATTTCGAAGGTGATCGAGTAAACTCTATTCATCACACACGCCTTAGAACTCATTGTAGCATCCTAAAAGAACACCTTTTCTCTAAAAATATCATTGACAACCCAAACTGTGTCTGTGGACAAATTGAAACAACGAAACACTATCTCTTAGAATGTCCTCTGTTCGAACCACAACGACAAGCCCTTCATGAAAATCTTCAGCAATTCAATACAACATTAACTGAACAAAAACTTCTATTTGGCGACGAGACACTTGATCTTAAGACAAATATTACAATATTCAAAAGTATTCAAAATTTTATAAAAAACACAAGAAGATTTGTTTAAACTTTTGGCCATTCGTAACTAATCAAAGCTGCCTATAGTTCTCAAAAGACTGACCTCTTAAATGTATATCATAAATATCCTACATTATCTCATTCTGCCTTCATCTCTGTTTCTCTCTTTTTGTCTTTCTCTTTGTTTTTAACCGCGTCTGCGTTCATATACAAGTTTTCATACTAGAACACTAAAATGTAACCGGAATGTATGTATTTTGTAATACTTTTATTTTTGTTTTTTTCTAATTTGAGGAGAGAGATCACAAAACTAGCTTTTAAAGCTATCTTCTCAATCCTCTCTTTTGTATTATTTGACCATTACTTTGTATATGTATTTATGTTTGTATTTACCGAAATAAAATATTGTTTAAACTAAACTAACCGACTAATTTAATTGATTGCAGTCTAAGATTGTATAAATGTCATGTTAAAAGCAAATGGAAATTTATGTAGAAAATTGTTACGGTCACTAAAAGCTACTTGCTTACGGATAGTGCTATATTCTTAATATCCAAACAAATCTAATTATCTTAGAATGAAACTGATTTACATGTATATAATTAATTTTTACTCAGAGGGTTTTGTTCGACCGACCATTATCTTTTTAAACCGACATAAAGCTCATTTGCTGACCCTCGGAAAACTTTTCAAATCAACATTTGATCAGTCTAAATCATTTTCCAGTATTAAATTTTATGATATCAATCAATTTTATGTCAAATTTTGGGATCTCAAACAAACAAACATACGGACACCTTGTGTACGTTAACATGTGATAACCTGGTAGGTGGACACAGAGAGTTATTTACAACCTCTTTAAGAAATATTTGAACTTTAATTTTAAAATCAAACAAAATGACACTTATATTGTATTTTTATTTGTTTATAATACTATAATTACTTACAATGTACAAGTATGTTAAGTACTTGCTTTCCGTGGAATGTCCGAGTTGAGACCGTTTTGAACCCAGATCATAAAGTGTTCATTTTAATTGTATTTTCAGCCTTTTATCTGCTCATTTGATAAGACTATACTCGACAGCAAGCATTTTACTAACATTTGAAAACCCTTCCACAAGGATCCGACCACTTCTCCTTCATCGGAGAAAATTTTCAATTAAGGGTAAAACATGCCGCGGCCGCAAAAGCTAGCGACAAAAAAGTAAGACATATTATTGTATACTACAGTCTCGGTTATACTCATTATTATTATCATGATAATTATATAAAATGAAAAATTAGATACAAATTAATTTTAGCTCATGTCTAGTTATAAGCTTTCACCAGAAGTACACCTCCTAATGTATGGAGCTTGTAAAGGCTTAATTACCTAGAACCGAAAAATGTTAAGTTATCTGATATGCAATTATTTAGAACACTAATAATTAATACACTTATTCTAGCGCTAAAAAATTAAATCTAAATCTATTAACAACTAACTCTATTCATCTATAGATTCCAAATTTATTAGCTGTAAGTAATTTTGGCTACTGAATATTGAGATCTTCGTGCATTTATAAATTATTGAACCGGACTGTAAATATAATCAATTTACTCGTAACTTAGACACTTGCGACTACAGACTTTAGAACCAGTATTAAGTTATTTCTGATATGATATTTAATTGCAACATCCTTAAATTGCCAATCGTGCGTGCCGTCGCAGTTTGAAGTCAACGTAACGTTACACTGAAACGCCGCGGAAAATAACGCCGTTAAATACAGTCACTGTAGTCTGACGTCATTTCCGTGCGTCAAATAAAAAATTGTGAGCGTTGTAACAAAAATGACGGAAGCGAAACGGACTCAGAGCATAGATATACGAAGGCAGCAGATTAGTATAACTGGCATCGGAGCACATTCAGAAGATGAAGAAGAGTCCATTAAAAAGCAATTCAATCGCCATTTGCATTTTACATTGGTTAAAGATAGATCGAGTTCATCCAACAATGATTTTTTCAATGCTTTAGCTTTGACGGTTAGAGATTATCTATCAGGAAGGTGGCTGAGAACGTATCAACATTATTACAGAAAAGACGTTAAAAGAATATGTTATCTATCATTAGAGTTTTATATGGGTCGCACGTTGACAAATACGATGATAAACCTTGGTGTCAGAGACATATGCGATTCAGCTATGTCTAGTATGGGGTTATGTCTAAACCAGTTGGAAGAAATTGAGGAAGATGCCGGACTTGGTAATGGAGGTCTCGGGAGATTGGCAGCGTGCTTTCTAGACTCTATGGCAACACTTGGACTCGCTGCTTATGGATACGGAATAAGGTATATTTACTCTCTACTTTAATTAGAACCGGTTCTCACATTTAGATATGTTCAAGACGAACGCGTTTTTAACGAAATGTATTACGAATACCATTATGAGAGATTTCAAATGTCAATTAAGATATCAAACATACCTTTTGGCACAAGTAATTTGTTATGCATGTATACAGGCATTGGAGCTACAGCTCAAAAGCCATTTGGACCTTTTTTACTAACCCATCAATGTGATATTTGCATAGCGCAATTTGGTTACCATAATTCATAGCTACACGCTCACAGATATGGGCAAATTTTCTTTATATATTTACAATTACCAGGCATAGTCTGTTATTGTGTCCTGAAAATAAATTCTAATTATATTAATGCAAACTGGCCTATAGATTGTGAGAAATATGACATAAAATTACAAACACGCAATAAAATTGCCTTTACCGTTACTACATGTTCAGGTGTAGGTTTTTATACATAAAGTCAACACGTTTTACAGTCGTATATGTGCGTCAGTTTGCTCTAAAATTGTCATTAACTATTCTTGGTTCTGCATCCAACTTGGTTTAAACTACAGGTTATGGTAAAAAAATTTACATACGAAACCACTTCACTTAAAGGTACTAATTCACAGATTTCAACTTAAATATCAACTTTTTCTGAAACTATCACAATTGTATGTAAACATTTTTGGAAGCAGGAAAGTAGTGTTCTGACAATGAAAATTTTAGTGCAAATTGACATACAACTACAAATGATGGTGTTTCATGTAGTAAAAATCTACCCACGTATGTCACGGTATAGATAATTTTAGTGCATTTTTGTAACTTTTATTGTATATTTCTTGCAATCTATAGGTCAGTTTTGTCTTAAAATATTAAGAAATATTTTTTGACTCAATTACAGACGCTGAATGGTATTTTAAAAAAATGGAGAAAATTGACCAAATCTGTGAACTAGTACCTTTAAACGTTATAATCAATAACAATACCACTACAATAGTATACATGTAAATGTATTAGATGTTTGAATCAGTGTACTTCCATTTTGATACAGTTAAGTCGTCTGTGGTGTAGATCAAATAAATTCATAGAACTCTATCATCCGTTCCTTTGTATGTGTGTTTTCCCAAATACTTTGCTTCGTAATGAAATGGGAGGACATTGAAGGTCCATGGGTCTCTGAAATATTCGGTCAGGATTTGTTTGTAGACCCGTGTTCACCTCTATACCACGCACATTTTTTAACGTCGTATTAAACACATATTAGGTCAAATATACGACGGCCAGCTCTTCCTACTATAGGTTTCCTGAATACTTTCCTATCACCAGCTGCGTATTCAGTAAAGACTGTTAGCTAACGTAACGGGTTCGGGAGAACTCAACCCGAAGACAACTCAACCCGTGCATAGCTCAACTCAAAGTTAGGACAACTCAATCCGTTAGTAGGGGATTGGGTTGTCTCGGGTTGCGTTGTCTTTAGGTTGAATTTTTCCGACACTTCCGTTACGGAACGTTTCGGAACGTTCAGGGTAACTGAACACGCTGCAGTACTAACTTACCCTTTTACGAGGCCGACGACTCATGTATAGGGTATGACCTACCGCGACCGGGCTCGAACACGCAATCTCCGGATTCAAAGTCAGACATGCTTACCACTACGCCACGGCCGCGGCTTATACCACGCACCAGCTATAATGTTGTTGTAGATAGATATGTTTATACAGGTATATGTACTTGTTGTATAAATTATAAACTAAGTGGTACTTATTTATTTTAAGGTACGACTATGGCATATTTGCTCAAAAGATTCAAAATGGTTATCAACAGGAGGAGCCAGATCTGTGGTTAAAGAAAGGTAACCCATGGGAAATAGTTCGTCATGAGTACACACAAAAAGTGAAATTTAATGGTCATCTGGTTCGTCACGACGACAGCAAGGAAAAAGTAGAGTGGGTAGGATATGATGAAGTACTTGCTGTGCCTTACGATACTCCAGTGCCTGGTTACAAGAATAACGTCGTCAATGTTGTACGTCTGTGGTCAGCCAAGGCGCCAAATTGTTTCAGCTTAGAGTTCTTCAATGATGGCGATTACTTAAAAGCTGTGTTTGACAGAAATTCGGCTGAGAATATTACTAGAGTTCTATATCCTAATGATAGCATGTTTGAAGGCAAGACTTTAAGACTAAAACAAGAATATTTCCTTGTATCAGCCTCTTTACAAGACGCCATCAGACGATACAAATCTTCCCAGCCTGGCGTGTTTGTATGTAAGAGAGAATCGTTTGATGAATTCCCAAACAAGTTGGCTTTTCAACTCAATGATACACATCCAGCTCTTGCTATTCCTGAGCTTATGCGTCTGCTTATGGATGAAGGTCTCACATGGGAACAGGCGTGGAATATCACACGTAACACTTGCGCATACACAAACCATACTGTACTTCCGGAAGCTCTTGAAAGGTGGCCTGTTGCGTTATTTGAATCCTTGTTACCTCGAGCGCTTGATATTATCTATTACATCAACCATTTGTTCTTGATCGATGTCAGAAGACGCTTCCCTAATGATGAAGACCGAGTCAAACGCATGTCTATCATAGAAGAGTCCCCAAACAAGCAAATTAACATGGCTAATTTGGCTATTGTCGGCTCACATGCCGTAAATGGTGTTTCCAAAATACACTCAGACCTACTGAAGTCATCTGTATTTAAAGATTTCTATGAAATGTATCCAGAAAGATTTCAGAACAAAACAAATGGTATAACTCCACGTCGATGGCTGTTGCTATGCAACCCAGAGTTAGCTGAACTCATCTCCTACAAGCTTGGTGATGGTTGGATACGACACCTGAGTCAACTTAAACATCTGGTAGGTGCAAATGTTGGGTCTTGTTTATATTGTAAAATGAATACATGTTTAAAACAAGCACGACAGACGGCGATACTTGGAAAATGATAGGCTTAATACGAGTATCAGACTTGGTTATTTACCTCACATTCAGGGTATCGAGATTTGTAGGATTGCGTTCAGCTACCGACCTCTGCTCCATGTGTAAGAAAATTTTTTTGACGGATGGACGAGGTCTCTTATTGGTGCATTCCATAAGCGATGTTAAGGTGATTTGTTTGATGTACGTAGATGGCTATAAACGTGACTTAACCAAAACGTATCGGCATTAAACTTTCACTTTAAAATCCATTTGTTTTAAATGTGAATTGCATTAATGTGAACTTTACGACGCGTTGGTCTTTTTCCACATGTACTTTTAGAGTATCGTGAGTACAGACTCAATAACTTTCAAGTAAAAGTTACAAATCTTCCATGGATTGAACTTGTGAAGTGATCCAATTGTTTTATGTACTTTACAGTTAATATATTATTGTACGTACAGCAGTAGCAGAAAGGTCAACAACGTGATATTTGAAAACCATTGGTTTCATCTTGTGATTATAGCAAGCATGGCTTAACGTGCTGGTATTAAAAGACCCACAGTGCATATGTTCTTCATGTATTAATGATCCTAATAGTGAAATTTCACTGCAATAATGTTTTAATTTTACGTTAGGCCAAAACAAGTTGATCATGTGTTCAACGGGTTTTTCTGGAAAAAATGGGGCGAGCGAAAATATTTCTTTTTAAATTCAGTTGCTTTATATAGCTGTTTGACCAAATTTTTATGAGCGAGCGAGGAAGAGGAAATAAAAATATTTTTGTAAAAACCGTCAAAATTAAGGTGCGAGCGAATCCATAGAACATATGATGAACTTGTTGTGGCCTTATATTATATAAAATGCTCATCTATTACAAACTTAGTATTTAATATCATATTTTATTTCTCAAATGTCATTTTAGGCTCAGTATGCAAATGAGCAAGGTGTTTTAGATAACATCATGAAAATTAAAAGTCGCAACAAGCAGCGTCTAGCAGAATTTGTGTACAAAAACTATGGTATTGTCATCAACTGTAACTCTATATTTGATGTCCAGGTATGTTTTGTTTTATTTACTAAATATACTCGTATCCCTTAAAGTTACGCAAGGCGATATTTGTGTCCCTATTTAAAATCGTAAGATATCTATGTACAATTTTCAGGCAAACAAACTTTAAACTTAAACAGATCGCGACCCTTCTAGCTCAGTCCGTAGGGTACAAGTCTACCGATATACCGGTGGAGCATACCTTCGTTTGTTTGTTTGTTTGTTTGGGTTTTACGGCATACCTTCGTGAAGCTTTGGTAATGAAATAATTTTCACAATCCTACCACTGATTCTAAACCATGTAGGGCATACGTCAGTCACTGGCGAAAGTATGTGCCTAGTAGTTGGTTAACAGCTAAATCCAGAGATTTGGTCTTTCCAGGAATAGTAAATATTTTGACTGACCGCCATGACGTGACCTATAAAATATATTGCTACGGTGTTAATTCCACTTAAGAAATAGAGAAAAAAACTCTTCATAATTGTAAATTTCATATAAAAACTTCTGGTTGGAATAGAAATATTTGTGACTACACGTGAGACACATATTTAATGGTATCGCTCCCGATTACTACATACATATAGCTATTTAATAGCAACTTGCTTTTATAGATGTCCCATGATGTATCGATTCTATAATGTGTCGTTTGTACAACTCACCAAAGTCAGAATTGGTTTTAAGAAATAACTTGGATTAAATTTTGTTAGTACTGAACAACCAAATGCAACGCAACTCAACGAAACGCAACGTAACGCAACGAAACGCAATGCAACGCAACGAAACGCGACGCTGCTCAGCGCAGCGCAGCGCAACGCAACTCAACGCAACGCAACGCAACGCAACTTAACGCAACACAACAAAACACTTCAAAACAAATCATTAGCGTTAAAAATTAAATTAAACATTTTCTGAACGTTTATACATAATATTTGTGCTCAGCATACAATAGAAAAAATGTAGAATCTGCTGATATAAAATTTATCAAAATATGTTAAGTCTTAACTTTCTGGTGATATATTAAAGCACGGCAATATGACGTTTTTTTCGTTTGTACGTCAACATTGAGCGCTACGTCTTATGCGTGTAACGCATTCAATGCACCTGCATAAATTCATGCTCTCATGTCTACGAAAAAAGGTACGTTTTGCATATTACAATATATTGCAATACGGTTTTGCTGTATTGTTACACACATAGTTTTAATTCATAATGTGGTTGTACATGTATTTGCAGGTGAAAAGAATACATGAGTACAAGAGACAATTATTGAACTGTCTCCATGCTATCGTCATGTATAATAGAATCAAACGTAATCCCAGCAAACATTATGTCCCTCGTACAATCATGATAGGTGGTAAAGCAGCACCCGGATACCATGTTGCTAAGAAAATTATCAAGTTGTTTAATAACTTAGCAGCAAAAATCAACAATGATGAAGAAGTTGGGGACAAACTTAAACTGGTATTCCTTGAGAATTACAGAGTGACTTTGGCTGAGAAAGTCATCCCTGCTGCTGATCTGAGTGAACAAATCTCAACTGCTGGAACTGAGGCTTCGGGTTTGTCTTTTTTTCTTTTATATTTGAGTAAAAGCATTATCAGTATATAGTCTAGTCAGAGGTTTACAAATCAGTACAATGTATGATAGCGGGAAACTTTTGTTTTTAGAGACAGAATTACATCACTGAGTCTATATACATGTATATATAACTAGGGTTGTCCGCAAGACTGTAGTAAGTGCATTGCATTGAAGAGCGAGTTACTACAGTCTTGGGGACAACCCTCGATATATAATACACATCAATCCTTGTTAAGTTCAACTAATATTTATTGTCTATACAATAATGGTCAACTTTTGTGAGTCAACACAGCGATGGACACTCACGGTGCGCGGACCATGACCCTGCACAGTAAGGAGGTTTGTATTGAGCCTTTGCAACTACCAGGGCCTTGGGTCATGAGATTAAATGCATTACAATTACACAAGAATAACTGACAGACCAAAAACATTTTCAACTGTATAACACTCGCCTCGCAGTGTCAGTGACCACTCTTTCATAATAACCATACCTTTATTTACATGTACACATTCTCTGGTAACTTCTATGAGATTTTCATCCAGTTATTTTCCTCCGATAAGAACCTTCATTACCAACTCCAACCACCTGGAGATTCGTCCTTTGTTCCGAGTAATATTAAATTGTCACATTATAATTTAAGTATGTGGTACTTCATAACATTTACCTTTATTTAATGAACTCGGAGGAGTAGAGCGCATTATTTTGATTCCGGAAATCCTGGGTTCGATCCGGTCGCGACAGGTTATGTCCTCCTACATTGTGTTAAATTTCCATGTATGATAACGTTGATTTTCTAAACGTAGATTAAGTTTCGACTCTTTGTTGAAGGGTAAGGCCATGACAAATTGGAATTTTGTTAAGCGTCAACTCAAGTTTGACAAAACTAGGTACCTATTCACAAAAACACACAAACCGAAAACGAAAACACATGTTCATTCTAAATAGTATTCACACAAATAAGAACTTGGCAGTACATGAATGTTTATGCCATTAATGTGAGATTAAAGTAATTCTAAAAAAAATAATATACAACATACACATGTACATTTTCATCAATTAATTACACAGAAACAAGGAACTTATCAGTATTTCCTGAGAAAAATTAGTTATCGAATCCCGGAACAACAGAACTATTGAAGGAAATTTCACCAACAATTTTTTTTGGATTGAAGTTTCTAAAACCTACGCGCACGCGGACGCTTAACAAAATTCCGGTTTGGCATGGCCTAAACGCGTACTGGTAAAAAAAGGACCATGATATAGCTCGTTTAGGATAACTTGAGACGAACGACTCAGTTTGTTGACATATTTGGGACTCAGGTATTACATATAACAGGGAGGTCAACTGATTTTGTGTAATGGAAGTATAAAGATGTCTTAATTCGTGGAACGTGTGTATTCGTACTAAATTTGATACATGAAAAACACACTGATAATAGTCGATAATTACGTGTACTAAACTTAAAATCCACCTGTGTATAAAAATGGTATCGTTTTATTTTGTCTCAAGTTATCCTAAACGAGCTATAGTCGGTTGGGTTAGCGACGTCGTACATAACATGATATATTATTGATAAACGTCGAAAAACATATTAATTATTCTAACGAGTTGCTAATTAAAAATATGTAAAAATATCACGTAACGCATAACTAAAGGCCTTGAAAACATATAGGGTTGATGAACATCTTAGATAATGAAAAGAATATACTAACAAATGACTAAGCTGGCATTCAATGGTATGGTTTGGACATCACACGAATGAAATTACATCAATATTAATGTATCGGTATTCTCGTTGAAAATGATAGTATACCATGAGGGTTCGGTATGCATTTTTGCCTGTATCTTTTCAAGAGACAAAAAGGCTTTTACTGGCAGATAATACCGCATTTTTTTTTCAAAATGGGAAACATTTTATTGATTTTACATTATGGCGATCAGTAAAATGATCAAAATTCATAATAAATTTGAATTCTTATGAGCATATATCCTAATGTGTTTCGATTAAGACCTTTGAAATTATCCTAATTAATAAATATAGTATTATATACGAATATTTGTTTTGTACAGAACTACAGTACTTACAAGAGGTCTGGAGACATAAGCAATTTACTACAATTCTTGAATTTTGATAATTATTTTTGTAAATCATTTTTACAATGTAATTATTTAAGAATAGTTTGTGATAAAATGAAAACAAATTTTGTGAATTAAACACATTTATAAGATTCAGCAAGTGACATCATTATGCCTCCAAAACTATGTTTATTGTTATCACTATTCCAAAACATAGTTTTTTGTGCTATTTCTGTAGTCTCAGTTACGAGCATAAAGATAACCAAAAAAAACAAAGCAAAACTAACTAGCATTTCAAAATAAACCGTCATCAATTTTAAATAAAAGCCATGCAGTTGGCCTAAAAAGTGAAAACGTCTCCAAACTTTTGGATGCACTGTTTATAATTCAACAAATTAATAATGTCACTTTAAACATTCTGGAAGGGTGAAATGGGAGCAACCTGAACAAAGAAATTGCATTCAGGGGAGGTAACTATGCGGAATCTTTAATTAGACTGTACCTTCGTTATATTTTGAATGACAAATGAGCATCTTAAAATGGTGAATGAGAATCGCATAATGGTAAACTGTCACCGTATAATCCCGCGTGAGCATAAAAAAATGACACATGCGCATCGAATAATGGAACAATTTTACCGTAAAATGACGTATGAGCATCGTATAATGACAAATGAGCATCGTATAATAATAAATGAGCATCGTATAACGACGAATGAGCATCGTATAATGACAAATGAGCATCGTATAATGACAAATGAGCATCGTATAATGACAAATGAACATCGTATAATGACAAATGAACAACGTATCATGACAAATGAACATCGTATAATGACAAATGAACATCGTATAATGACAAATGAACATCGTATAATGACAAATGAACAACGTATAATGACGAATGAGCATCGTATAATGACAAATGAGCATCGTATAATGATGAATAAGCATAAATGATGACAAATGGGCATCGTAAAACGACAAATGAACATCGTATAATGACAAATGAGCATCGTATAATGATGAATAAGCATAAATGATGACAAATGGGCATCGTAAAACGACAAATGAACATCGTATAATGACAAATGAACAACGTATCATGACGAATGAGCATCGTATAATGACAAATGAACAACGTATAATGACGAATGAGCATCCTATAATGACAAATGAACATCGTATAATGAAGAATGAGCATCGTATAATAGTAAAAAGTCATCTTTTATGAAAATGTAACATTATATATCACTTTTTACCTCCATTTATGACATTTTCGCAGCACATAAAGGAGTTGCTCATGTTAAGGCAGCTATTGGCGTTCCATATGTACACTTTTCTTCAGATATTACATTATGGGACATTTCATCTGTTTATGATGTTTATTTTAAACCTGATTGTTACAGGAACTGGTAACATGAAGTTCATGTTAAATGGAGCATTAACCATTGGTACATTAGATGGAGCTAATGTTGAGATGGCTGAAGAAATGGGTGAAGAAAATATGTTTATATTTGGATTGAAACTTCATGAGGTGGAAGAGTTACGTGCTCGTGGATACAATCCAGCAGATTATTACTCTTGTAATACTGAACTGAGAGAAGCTTTAGAACAGCTGAGAGATGACATCTTCTGTCCAGAATGTCCAAATCTCTTCACAGATATTGCTCATAATTTGATGCACAATGATCAGTGAGTATATAATAATATCCAAGGGGTTGAGTGACATTTTTTGATATATTGATAGCGTTTTACCATGAAATATATATATATATAGACTGCACTGGTGTACGATTTGTGACTATAAACCATACGTATGCATTCTGTCACACTTTTTGGCATATTTATAGCATATGACCGTCAATATACAGAACCAATGGTTGGGAGATTTATGACACCATAATATAATCACAAGTGTGGACAGATATTTTAAATGTTATGATTTTCTCGTTTGATAACTTTTAAATAGAAACACAAAGTTTTCTAATACTTAGATTAAATGAATTGCTTACGGAAGTTTTAATTACTGCTATCATTTCTACATTTTAAAACAAAGTTTGCATGTTTTTGAACGAGGGGACCACAACTACAACAAATCGGACAGCCGATCCTGCTTGGGGCTATTTTAAGAAATCACATTTCGAGTAATGTTGAAAAATGTAACTGACTTATTTTATGTTTACACCACATAGAACGCCGCTTTTGTTATATTTTTGGATCATTTAAATTAGCAAGTCATTCTGTGTGAAGTTGTGAATACCCGAACTTACGAATTTGTTATGTAGACTTAAATAAACTTTTTGGTCCAAACTTTCGAACCACAAGAACATTTTACACATTTTGCACAATATTGCAAGATATTAATAATAAAATTAAATCTATCTTAAGCTTCGAGAAAAATGCTTCTTGCTACTTAAAAATGACAGTCAAAAATACACTATTGGACAGGAACATTTTGGAAATTCAAGGGGTCCAGACCCCCCTGACCTCCCCTCCCCCCGCTAGATTTGTTTATGCAAATGTTATACCTGCTTGCATTGTTTGGATAGTCACAAGTTAAAATTTCAATTGTGTCAAGAGATTATTATTTTTATGACTACGATTTATCTTTGACGTAAGAGCCATTTATGTACGCACTTACTTTATTAGCATATTCTAGGGATCTGGTGCGTCACAGTGGTTGCGCAAGTCATTATGTGTGAAGTTGTGAAAACCCGAACTTACGAATTTAAACCTCGGCATGCAATGGGTTAACAAATTGGGCCCAAGTAAGCATTGCATGGCTGTAGCCAAGGGCAGCGTATTATCAAAAATCTTACGACAATTTGGCCTAACAATGTAGAAGGTTTTACGACTAAAATCAGCCGTAAGACACTTGATCAGCATCTCCCTATTAAGTTTTAAAAGAGCACATCTTATTTTTTCTGTTATTGTTTTCAGTTATCTTTTGCTTGCTGATTTTCAAGCCTACATTGAGTGTCAGGAAAAAGTGAGTGCAACTTACAGTGATCCCTACAAGTGGGCTAGAATGTGTCTACTGAATATTGCATCAGCTGGAAAGTTCTCCGCTGATCGTACTATAGAAGAGTATGCACGAGATATTTGGAACGTGTCACCTAGTTATGACGTCATACCAGCGCCATCAGAACAACCTTTAGCGCCCTCTATCGGTGTTGATATGTAAATGTTTTATACAAATCCTAAGGTTGACAGATTAAGCGTAGAGACTAAGCTACGTCACTGTTTCTGTCAGAATATTTATATGTTACTTCTAGTAGTATTTTATATGCCAATTTAAAACAATGAATCTAAGAGTGGGTAGCGTTTTTATTTTTTTATTTCTGAGCTGATTCATACTTATGACACTGATATATTTTAGTTTTGAAATGGCAGTTTTGCTTGATTTTTTAATTTGGAATCAAAATAAGACGCAATTGGTGGGTGATGAAAATCGTACAACAACATTACTATGACCTTATGTGCGTTCCAGATAAAAAAAATTCGCACACATAATATTTCATACTTAAATTTCGAGAAGAAATATTTCATACTTCAAGATCTACATTGAAACGTTTACATTAGTTCAAGTTAGCGTGTTAAAATCATATACTTATGTCATCTTGGATTAATTTTTATAGACAAAAACAGGTACAGAATTTATATATTTCGTTCAAAAAGTACAATATATATGTATACATGTACATGTACTAACAGTATTAAACAGATTTTGATTCACAAAGTCTTGGTTTCACTTGTTTTCACCTTTTGTCCATCCCTGCATGCAAATTGGACTTCAATGATCTTTAGTTTTCTAAATCAAGACTCAGTTTGAAGTCTTAACTTTATTCAGAACACTTGCTTTGCCAAATGGAGTGTTGCCAGTCATGATCATAATTAATTACTCAAGTGCGTATTTTCAAGGCCAAAAACTCCGTCTCCGTATGTTTTACCTGCATAAGATTTAGATAGGGTCAAAATATTATTATTTTTATGACTACGATTTTTCTTTGACGTAAGAACCATTTATGTACGCACTTACTTTATTAGCATATTCTAGGGATCTGGTGCGTCACAGTGGGTGCGCTTATTGTTCTAAAATTTGCTTCCGTCACAGTGGGTGCGCTTATTGTAACAAAATTGGCTTCATTATCATGATTATCTATAGTTCCATTGTTTTCTATACAGTTGTATGAGATAAAGAACATACTTTCTGGTGCAAACACAGGAAGATTTTAGAGTTTCATAATGATCACATTATGCCAGAATAAGCAATGACACATTCTCCACAAACAATCAAAAAAACCATTGGACGTCACCAACAGCTATTAATGCCAAACATTTGGTTTTGGACATTTAAAACATACACGTATTTCATTGTAAATGTTGAAAAATGTTATAAATGTTTGTAACTAATCCAACTTGTGAATATGAAGAAAACATAGTATATGCAAAATTTTAAAAATATTGTTAACAGTCTACGAAATTTAGGATATGAAAGTGGTAGTCCGAACTGATCATGTTAAGAGCAAGTGCTATATCTCATTTGCAGAATTTGGTTGCCCGAAAGAGTTTGTTGGTTGCCCGAACAAAAGTGGTTGTTCCAGGCAACCGGACACCCACTAATTTCGTAGAGTCGTTTATAAAGTCGTCCTGTAAGTAAAACTTTCATGTCTGTCACAACCAAATCTATCCAGTCAGCAACCGCTTACATCAGCCAAACAATAGGAAAGATTCAAATAGTTCATACAATAAATATTATATACTTCTTCGTCTCAAAAAGTCCATATTAGTGTATGAGTCGTAATTGATAACAAAAGAATATTCTGCACAGATTATTTTGTCACATCGTCTGGTTTACCGCTATATTCAATTAATGTGTGACGGATTTTGAGCAAACGATACAAACCAAATTTTGGGGGAAAGAAAAGTACTTTTTACATCGACCAATTTCATGTCCTTTTAGTAGCCATTTTTGAGAACATTTAAGAACACGAGATTGGCCAGTAAATGATTTATATAGATTAATTCTAAGAGCACATCATAAATAAGAACTATCGAGTTAACTACTTGTACATTATCTTTTAAATATAGAAGAATGTTGATATCAATAACATATTTTAAGGAATTGTTTTGAACTCTGAGAATAAACCTATTCTAAAACCGAATTTTTATTATGTCATTAACTATTTCAGCTGTGCCTACATGTAATAGTATGGATAATGCTCGTTGTTGAACGATACGTTTAATTCTGTTCAGTAATATCTATTATACTTCTATGCATGTATCTGTATTACGGAAAAGGGGAGATAACCATAACATTATGAATGGATGCAGTAGAAAATACTAAAATACTAAACTTATGTAATACTATAACTCGGTAAATTCCAAGATATGAACTGAGATTCCACGTTCTCTCGAGTCTTAAGCGGACACTTTTCCACGTCGCCATTAAAGCTAGCTTGAAGGAAAGAGAGTACATATGCCGTATCATATCTCTGCTAAGTAGGCTCCCTCCTTAACATAATTCGTCCTCGAATTCTTGAAGCTTGAATGCATGTGGGATAATCTTAGGATGCTCTCGCACTATTCCAAGTGGGTTATTTACGATTGGTGCCAAATGTTACCCTGTAAAATCCATGGTCCGAACAGAGATTCGAACCCACGACATCTCGAGTCGTAATCGGACACTCTTCCACGTAACCATAAAATCTAGCTTGATGGCAAAGGAGTACAAGTTCCGTATTATACCTCGGCTACTTTTCATTACAGAGGAACGTTTCTCGAGAGGGGAGATGTGCGTTCTAAATTTTAAACATGTCTGATAGAATGTTTATGTAAAAATGATAATTGAAATGGGACTCCTTTAAATCAATACTAAACTTGGTGTTTCACTACAGAAAATCATAAGTTCGCAAAAATTAATCTCTATCTCTCCTTCTTCTAGTATTGAGCAAGATCTTCATCGAGAGCAATTAGCACACTAAACAGAACACTTATGGTGGCGCAGTATTGAGAAAAATGTGTATTTTAATACTGTATACACAAAGTCAATTTATATTTCTTATATATTCTGACTACCACGCAAAAGGTGCTTCTAATGTTTCCTAAGAAGTAGCTCATAGGCGGATCTAGCAAGGGGGTCAGTGGGTCCGGATCCCCTCCCCCTCCTCGAATTTTCAAAATGCACCTGTCCAATAGTGTGTCTTTTACTGTAAGTCATTTTTAAGTAGCATGAAGCAATTTTTCGCGGTGCCTAACATAGATTTAATGGTTATGAATTTTTAATTATTAATACATGTATGTTGCATTTTTCTGCTAAATGTATACGTCTATTGTGGTTAAAAAGTTTGGACCCACCTAAAAAAATGTTCGGACCCCCTCCCCCTTTAGAAAAAATCCTGGACCCGCCCCTGCAGCTGTATACAAATCTTATTGATAGCTGGTTTCATTCCTAACTGTCCAGTAATAGAAGGTTTTGCCTAGTTTCTAGTTTATATCGTCTTCCTGAACGTGAATCTATTTTCTATTATTAACAAATTATTTGTTTTATACATATACAGAAATGTCGAAATTTTTTCATGTCAAATTAAAAAATATGTTCATTCAGCATAATATTATATGCAAAATTGATTTTGGCAAAAGAATTAGTTTATAACATATTTTGACTTCACTCTAGGATAATGGAAAATCTAGAACTAAAGCGTTGACGAGGGAGTAAATTATTACATAACAATAACAGCCAAGTCCAGCATACACTAACTGATTGTATGTGACTCAACATAAATTATCAGTCGGTATGTTGGTCACACTATTTGAGTATAAAATAAACAGCGAGCCTATTGCAATGCCATAGCACTCAGACATATTGCTAGTAACAGACTGAAGGCTGATAGTTTCTACATCGCCGTTTTCAAGCAAAGGTAAATTTTGTTGTGCAACATTTTTTTTTAAATTTAAAGAAAAAAAATAAAGATTTTTAAACTCAGACTTACGAATAATGTGCGCTTTTGAATTTTACATTTCTTGTATATAATACATTTTAACAGTCATGCATTACTTTTATTATTTAATGAATTTATTACCTCTAAATACAAATCACATATAACTAATATTCATTTTCTATATTACAAGACTTTGGACTATCACAATATGATAATTATAACTTTTTTCTTGTGTCATCTTGGCGTTTGTGTTTATATCATGGTCACGATTTTTTAATGATTGATAAATTCTTATTTTTATATTTTTAATTGCTTGCATCATTAGGTTTAGACTTGACTTAAATAAGTCAAACCTATTGTTACAGTGTTTACATGTAATGCGCCACTTCAAAATGTTTATAAGTTGTATCAGGGATTACATTTAACAGAGACTTGTAACAAAGTGCTTTTTGAGTTTTCTCGGTTGTCACTGTCTATAACTGGCTGAAGCAGACTGTTCAAACTATTCAAGAGTTTAAAAACTTGATTTATGTTTTTGTACATGTCTTCCATGCTACTTGTGAATGTTTCTGAAGTTTTTGACAAAAAAATTGTTGCAATTGTGACCTAAAATATGACTTAAGGTGAGTTAAATGGGGCTAAAAATGGCAGATCGGCGGGAAAATGCATTATTTTTTTAAACAGACTGTGAGCGTAATTTACCTCAAAATCATCTAGAAATACATTTTTCCTAACATTTATGTCAATTTGAATGGTACTGGTACAAAATTTCATGTGAATATCTCTATTTAAATCTGTTATACTTGTTTCCGTATTGGCCGAAATAATAGCGACGACAGTGAAATTTGATGAAAATCTATTACATTTACTTAAGTAATATATGAAATAAATCATGTCAACAGAAAGCCTTTGTTTCACTGATTCCTGTGGTACTAAATATCACCGATCTTATCGAGCAACTATTCCGGCATTATGTAAATGAAAATATAAAACTCGCGTTTTTCTCATGTCCGTCATTAGCGTGCGTTACGTCTTATCGTTACAAATCCCTGTTTTATAAAATCCCTGGTTGTATTTTGCAATATTGTATATCGTGTTTGATGCATGTTCTTATAGTGTATGTTTTGGTATTTTTCAGATGATGTATCCAGTCATTAGTTTCTTAAAAGCAGGATGTATGGTCATTTTATTATGTATGATTGGTAATCAAGTTTCGGCTTTAAGATTAACATCGGGAACTTACTCCAGTAAAAATATCAATAATACAGAAAATACATCAAGCAATGGACATAAAACGTCTAACACAAATTTGGAAAATGCTGCGGTCGAAAGTGATGAAAATGCAAGATCAAGTAAATTGAGTGGACTTTTTGAATCATCCAACTATGACTTTGAAGAAAAAGACACAAAAGACAGAAATAAATTCTCCAGGGAAGCAACAGTACATCGCAACAAACGACAATCAAAAAGATTAAGCAAGAAATCGAACAGAAAACATGGCCTAGAAATCAAGAACTTTCAAATTTATCAGAAATCGTGTCCCACTCAAAGTGCTTTTTCACAAATATTAAAGGCTGTAGATATCTTCGGAGATATGGTGGATGTTGTTCCTACAGTAACGATAGGAGATTACACAAATCAACAATTATTTTATGAAAAGTATTGTCATACAGAAAAATGTGCTTGTGGCGGAATAAACAAGAAAAAGTATCACTCAACATGCGAATCCACTCATGGATTTACGTTTGCACTGGTTGTGAAAGAAGGTAAAGAGGGCTGGAACTACATAAAAGTACGAACTGGTTGTCACTGCGTCATACAAAAACGTGGGCATCAGCGTATGGAAAGAATCCACAACTTGTTGCATAGGGATATGAAATAAGTGCGAATCCACAAACTTTTGGACAATTGTCAAACCAGAGTTGTCGAACCTTCTTATCTATAGTTAAATATTAAAATTGTACAAACCCGGTGTCAACAACGAAACGAACATCTGGCTAGAAACGATTATATATTTTGGAAAAAAACGAACTTGTAATCTATAGGCCATAATGTCATGTGTCCTAGTCGACAACGAAACACTCAGCATTTTATTATTTATAGATTTGTTCAATAGATACCATTAATTGCCATGTTCTTTGCTTGAATTGATAAACTTCTATATCTAAATATTACGTATATGTCACTTTTTGTTTTATTATGTTTTTTGTGAGGATGGCCTAATTTATAAAAATAAATAAAAAATGAAGGAATTGACTCGGTCACTGATTTCTTCGTAGAAAACAAAAATCTGCTGCAGTGCGTTATATTAGCTATCATTGGCAATGAAAATTGCGGCATCAGTTTTCTTATTGTCAAAGTTGAAAATGCTTTTAAGCTAAATATGAAGAACCATTTTGATTCACTCAACGTTAGGTTCTTATTTTGGAACTTTGGTACCTCTTTAAATAGTCAAGTGCAAAATAATGCACTTTTGTTTTTTTAATTTTAGCCTTAAAATCAAGTTGCTGATGTAAGAATAGAATTCATGAAAAATATGATTTTTTCCAAACAAATGTCCAAGATCACTGTTTTTATTTTTGAAATATTTGTTTTCTAAAACGACTGAAAATTGTCAAAAAAGAAATCTAAATAAATTTTATAATAAAAACTTATTATATGTATTGTTTTATTTATTCTATGTGAGTTGTATTCCACCTACCGTTTCTTTTAGTGATAACATTCGAGATCTGTAAGATATGGTGGGTGATTTACGCCATGTCGCGAAAACACAATTTTACGACAGAGTAGATCTGTCGAATGTTCGTCCCGCGAGGCGCCACATAAAACACAATCATGCGACAAATGTATTTTTGTCGTATCTTCGTCCCGCGGGATCTGAGACGAAAACACAAAGATGCGACAAAATTACGGCAAACATACGGCATAAAAAAGTGTCGTACATTTGTAAAAGTTTTGTCGTATAGATATGATTTCGTTATACCCTTCATCAGGCAAAAACACGAAAAATGATTAAATTGTCGTATGGTTGTGTTATTGCATGCTTACCCGCGGGACAAAGATACAACAAAAATACCATTTTGTCGTACTTTCGTGTTTTCGTATGACGCCCCACGGGACGACAATACGACATGGCGTATTTCAGCCACCATAGTATGATTTTATTCAGCAGTTCAAATACAACGTTAAAGTACAGCCACAATTTCTAGTCTCATGTGGACCCTTGAAGACGTTGTAATGATAATAAGCATTGACTAACATGCGTAATGAAAATGCTGTACTTATATATACTAGGACGAAAAAGAAACGCCGGATACATAAAATATGCAACACATGTCCGGCCGTGTTTCGCAAAACAAGAAGGGTCATCGTTAAAAGGGGGTATTTTTTCACATAATCAGCATCGGAAATCGATTGAAACTTCAACAGCTGGTTCCATACAGATGACATTTCATACAAAAATAAATATAATAATCCAATAATACAATTTATCCCTTAAAACAATCATTATAGGTTACCCGGCGTTTCTTTTTCGTCCTAGTATATGTATATGTTTATTGTAGAATATTACAATCTTGATTATTTAAGATGTAACAGAACAGAACATAACAGAACATAAAATTATATTTACGATTTGTACATAGTACATCATCAATATACAATTTAAACAATACAAATAACACTTGTCACATAATCAAGACTAGAAAATACATATACATTGTAATTTTGTCATGAATAAGATCAGAGGATAAATCAAGAAACAACAAAAAAAGACATGATACAATTCTGGTCATGTCAATGTAAGTATAGTTGAATTATTAAACATGTATATAAATTGTTCTACTAGTTGTTCTAACATACAGTTATCTATATTTTGTTGTTGAATAAAACATAGGCACGAGTTTTGAAGTGTTAAAATTAAATATCGAGTACTTAAGCACGAGTTATTTAAAAAGCACATCAAACTAGTATCTATGTTTAAGTATACGACTAACTAAAGAAAATCTGTATGTTATTTCAATAGTAACACTGAAAACTGAATAAGTTTAAAGTTTTTCGTCAAGTTCTATAAATTAGGGGGTAAATTATAACAGCCATGTATGTGTTCAATATAAAAAAATACATGAATATATGTTAGAATTATAATTAAAGTAATGCCTGTTGGTCTTGTATGAGACTAATACCCATAGAACGTGTTACAGTTCAGTTTACATAATTTGTTAGCTAGCAATGTGTTTTATAACATCTAAGACCATCCTTTCTCAATATATATGTATAGAATCAGAGGTAGAACGGGAATGACCGTAGAAACTATTTCATGACTTTGTCGGGGTTTTTACTGTGAGTGTTGCTGATGAAAACTGAAATCATTCCTTCCTAAATATATTAAAGTGAAAATATTGATAAAGATATAATTATAAGACGAAAGTATTGTCCTCTGTACATATTAGGCTTAGCAGTCCTTTATTCAATTCAATAAAGTTCAGTGGCGTAGCAAGGTCTTTTTGATGTGTACGCAAAATCCTAGGGGTCAAGGGCATGCCCCGCCCCGAATTTGTTTTTCTGTAGATCATTTCAGGAGCATTTTTGGCAACTATTCAAAATGGGTCTGTATAATTCAATCTGGACACAAATATAGGAAGACAACATTCATACAAATTATCATTCAATTTTAACCAGCGTTTAAAGAATTATATAGACTGGATTCAAAGACAAACATCGAATTTTAAAACCGTAAATTCAACTCCCAAAAGGCATCGCAAGTCCCATTGAAATATAACTTGACATAAGGTTAGTAAAATAACGATCAAGCAGTTTTGTTTTACACACCCCTACCCCCCTCAGGCGAAAGATTTTATTACATTTTTGGCGTTTGTATTTTTACAATTTTCTGGACCAGTATGTACGCAGCTGCGTACTCTGCGTACTGGTAGCTACGCGCCTGATACTGATGCATATAGAACTTAAGAAGTGGTTTCTTGCTAGATCTTGCTGATAGACTAAGAGGTCGAATTTTATCAGTTGCGTAGGTGCATACACGACAGACAGAAATGTACCTTTGATTTCTCCTTCTTCTGTTTCGTTTTTACCACGGTCCGTTCTCTCTGACTTTAGTCATTATGTGTAGACCCTGGCTAGAGACTTTAGCAGAACTTAAGTGTCTGTATATAGAAAGATATGTTCTGTTAGAAAAAACCTTATTCCTCTGCTGGTCTTCTTGAGGCCCTGCCAGTTTTGATCGCTCTCTATTTCTCGACTGGGTTTTGGATCGGCTACGTGTGGATTGTCGACGGCATATCAAACGGAATCAAAAGAGGACTAATGAAGGCCGTTTGTTGCAGACTCCGAATGTTGATACTAGTTAAAATTATCAGTGACCCTTTGCCATGTTTTGATATTGATCTTTAATTGCATTATATCAAGTCAACTGTCTGTTTTAGTCTGGTTTTAATTATTCCCTGATCCTTTTCCATGTTGGAACATTGTTTTTAATTGCACTATATCATGTCAACTGTCTGTATTAATGTAGTTTTATAGCTTTCTGGTCCTGGCTTGCTGGGTGGTATTGTTTTTCCGTATCTAGAGTTTAAGATTTGAACTTAGATGTTCGTTAAATGGTCCTTTCTGCCTTTCGATTGGTCAAGACAGTTTCTGGAAACATTAATTTTATGCAAATGCAAAATTTGCCCCCTTGCTACTGCGCATGCAGTTTGAGTTTAGTATTCGAAAAGTTAAGAACAAAAATTTCAGATCACTACAATTTCACTTTGTTTGGGCAAGATATGACCTTTTTGTGTTGGTGCGCCGTAAAACCCAAACAAACAAAAAAAACCAATCGTTCAGTAAGTTTTCCTTTTGTTTTATTTTTTACCTTTGCTCAGCAAAATAATTTGTTTGAATATTTTGTTCTAAATACTAAAGTTATCATTTTGTTTAAGTAACATAATTACACTTATATTACTTCAGTAAATTAATACGTAATCTTTGTCATACTTTTGTACTGTAAATATATAAAACTCTGAATTTCAATCATTTGTCAGTTTATTAAATAAATATCCACAGGATTCCTTATTTGTTATATTATGTTCTATTTTGTTAATTTGATAAATTGTTAATGTTCTCTTGACTTTATATTCATTTGTTTTGTACTTAGTATTTGTTTGTTTTGTTTTTATATTTTGTTTTGTACCTTTTGTTATTTGATTGTTTTGTATAACTTTCAGAAAACCGCTAGTCAGCTGTAGTCAAATAAATGTTGAAATAGCGCGTGTATTGCTTCTTTCTTACGCCCAACACCAAGTGAAGCTGCCCACTACAACTGTGTTGTAGTGTCTTGGACTTGCTTGCGGAGCATATGTGTTTGATTCATGTTCTGTCAGTAAACAGGCAAGCCAAGAGCCATTACACCGTTAAATACATGAACCAGTCACCTGATGACCAGGGTGTAACAAATGTGAAGTATACGTGTCAGTGGGCAACAACATAAACCTAGTTTATGTCTTTAGATGTATTCTCGTATTTACCTATTATAATACGTATTATTATATATATTAAAATATAATTTTTCTGTTCTCCATACAAAGAGCTTGGTACACTTCATTCTCGAACCTAGAGGTTATCAAGATTCTCGATCTAACTCATTAGCGAGGGCAGGCGCGTAGCTACCAGTACGCAGAGTACGCAGCTGCGTACACACTGGTCCAGAAAATTGTAAAAATACAAACGCCAAAAATGTAATAAAATCTTTCGCCTGAGGGGGGTAGGGGTGTGTAAAACAAAACTGCTTGATCGTTATTTTACAATGCCTTTACGGTTTTAAAATTCGATGTTTGTCTTTGAATCCAGTCTATATAATTCTTTAAACGCTGGTTAAAATTGAATGATAATTTGTATGAATGTTGTCTTCCTATATTTGTGTCCAGATTGAATTATACAGACCCATTTTGAATAGTTGCCAAAAATGCTCCTGAAATGATTTACAGAAAAACAAATTCGGGGCGAGGCATGCCCTTGACCCCTAGGATTTTGCGTACACATCAAAAAGACCTTGCTACGCCACTGGCCATGACCAATTTTAAATTAAAAAATAATTTAATAATGAGGTGAATTATTTATTGTGTCTAATTTTGCATTCGGAACAACCTCGGCGATCTTTAAGATTGTTCCTATTGCTTAATTTGTCATACAATTTACTAAGCAGTTCTGATGGTCGTGTTAATGAAAAAAGTGTCGTGGTATATGAGAACGACGGAACACATAAAATGTTATACCAAAAGAAGTGATTACTTGGCTTTTGTATGACTCTGTGTCTATGTAACAGTTTAACCAATGAAAAATATCGCAAATTAACATGTTACGAGTACAACATGTATTTGTAGACGAGAGAGTCAAATAAATTCAGTTCAGTTTCAAACGTATTTAATTTGACATTGTCTCCCTTATATATTTTCCTTGCTTATAAATCACCAAAATAACTAGTCTGGAGAAAACGAATTACTTATATGTGACTGTATATTATATACTTATATTTAATGATGCTTATTTTATTTTTGTTTTGTTGGGTTTACCGTCATAGCAACACATTGTATATGTCATATAACGGCGGTCAGTCAACTTAGTCACTGTCCTGGAAAGACTAAATCTCTGGATTTAGCTGTTAACCAACTACAAAGCACATACTTTAGATTATAGAAATTATACCTTTGTGAATGTAAACCAAATAAAAAAGTGGTAAAAATACAATAACATAAAAAATTATAACAATAATTAACTATATATACATTATTGTTTTATTTATACATATAGATCTATACATTTTTATACAATTTACAATTTTATATTCAATATACAACTTTATATACAGTAAATCTAATGTATGTAATATGCGGTTCAATGTGCAATATTTTATCCCATACGCAATATAGAATAGCATGAAATGCAGTAGTAGTGAAACAGTTAAACATATTTTAAATCAATCAATAAAGTAATGTGAAGTACTGACACAATTAAATGCTTGTGCAACTATTAAAGTGCAGTAATAAACTTTCGCCTCAAACAAATATAGAAATTCACACAAGTAAAACAAACACAGTTCCGAGATACGTACATATACATGCCGGTAGGGCCTATAACAGGAATTGAGTTACGAAACGAGGGACGAAACATTTTTCTGGGGTATGGTATAGGTTTTTTATGCTCAATCGAAAAGTTCGGACAATATCGCCGGCAAAAAAGTTCGTTTTGATAAAACCAAGAGCGTTCGAATGAATAAATCGATGATAAAAGCCACGCATTTCGGTACTTTTTAAAACGGAACTATTTTTGTTTTCGCCCCCTGGACTCTTCGACCTAAAAACTTTCGTAAATTAGTTTCTGTTGAATTCTATGTGCGTCGGTATTTTTGCTACGTATCATTTTTTGTACTTGGAATTTTTCGACACAGAGCTCAAATATTTTTTTTGTACATCTGTGTTTTTTACTATTAAACTTAATTTTCTGTGTTGTAAGACCTTTTTATTAATGTTTTGTTTTTATGTCATTTTTTTGTCAAAATGGCTCTTGCAAAAGAGAAACCTTATATTGATTTTTATGTATAAAAATCTATATAACCAATTACTTTGGATAACTAATACCTTTTGGGTCTACATGAGCAGTGTATACTAATAACAATGATGCTATTGTACACACATTGATTTTTTCTTGAAACAATCACTATAATCGAATACTGTTTCTTGATTAAGATTTTTTGCGCAACATTTTATCATAGCAACTTCTAAAGGGTTTCATTTGAAACTTCTATCATGTAGGATAAAATTTACCATTAGATATTAAATACTATATTTCAAAAAACTAACAATAATTCATACTAAATTATGGCCCTTACATACAAACATACATTCTAAGTTAAGTTCTAATGCAACATTTTATCTTGGCAACTACTGATGGGATTGATTTGAATATTCACACATGACTACGGTATTACCATCGGAAGTCAATTTTAAAGTTGCATCACTCTAGCTTGAATTTTTACTATTTTAAATTGTGAGTCTTTTATATTGAAAATGTTTTAGTAAGAAGATCTGCAAAAAATAAAAAAGCTGCAGTCAATGAAAGTATTCTTGTTAAATTTTTCATCTCAATTGAATTTCATAATTGATTCCGTTTACAAGACCACTCCTAATAGTAGAGCGCGCTGTCCATTGACGGCTCTCAATTGTTAATTAAACCTCTTACCTGAAATATCCAAACACTTCGTAATACCCAGAATCGACATTGAATAAATTCTAGAATTTTATCCTTCATCATTGCACCTTTAACTTTCAAGTTATCCTATTTCATAGAAGTTGCTCTCTAAAAGGTAAATTCTAAATATTTTGGTCGTCTGAACCACACGGATTACACAAGTAATTATGCACGAAATCCATGTGCCTATTTACGTCATTTAAAACTGGCATGGATAAGATACGAAATGGAGACTTTTAGGCGAAAAGGAGCATATAATGGCAAAACGGAGATTTAATTGTTAGTAATACCCTTTTTAAAATAACAATTATAATACAAATTATATTTACTCATAATAAAATCACCATTCTCAAATTAGTGATTTTCATATCAGTCCAATTTTTACAAGAGTTGCTTAAAACGTAGGGTCCACAAAGGCGGATCCAAAGGGGGTCAGGGGGGTCCGGACCCCCCTAGAATTGGGAAAATGTACCTGTCCATTAGTGTATTTCTTGACTGTAAGTCATTTTTGAGTAGCATGGGATCTATGTTAATGTGTACTTATTATTATATGTGTGCGTATTTAACGAGTGTGAGGACTCTGGTGCCAGTGGGTTTAACGCCGTGTCGACAAACATTATTGTCATTTTACTGAGGCAAGCTCACCTTACCTAGGTTTCCTGGACCTTGTCTATAACCAAGACTAATCAACCCTTCCAAACGTTCGATATCTTTTCCATTATATTATGCATAATATTATGTACACGATTTTTCCTTTTTTAGATCGGACTAAGCATTTTTGATTTGGTGAAAATGTTTAGTACAGATCCTGCAAAGGTGTGCCTTCAGATTTAAATTGACCATGTAAATGTTATATTTCTTACCAGACTAGGCTGAATATAATATCTTTATACAATACAAACAAAATATTTAGCCCAATACTTGTATGAAGGGCGTGTTTCTTCATTTTATTTTATCATAATTACATGTTTTAATATGGGTTATATATATAATATATGCGGGTGATCACCATGGGATTCATTTAAATTTCTTTTTTTTTTTCGTATGTCTGTTTATGATAATGCCATGTTCACTATATGTGTTTGTAAATTTCATTCTGTTTGCTATAAACATGTTGTATGTTTAGAGCAATAAAGGTTGTTGTTGTTGTTATACCTAATCAATGGAGGAAAATCAACATTATTGTCGAATATCCATGGAAGAGTATAACCAGTCCGGGTGAGACTCTAACTAGCAACCTCTTAGGGACACTTGATTCGAAATCCTGAGCTTGGCCTTTGTAAGACACCGAAACAGAACACATATTTTACTTTAAACAATAATTAAAACAAAAACATTTGGTTTTTACATGCCGGTATACGTACGTATACAGTATTTTTAATAGTTTAAAAAAAAATAAACGGCTGTACTAGACAAACCAAATATTAAGTTGATAAATTGTCATTTGCATTTCATCAATTAATGGACTATAAATAAATAAAATGTAGTAAGATGATTAATAGTTCACCAGAACCAATCATCGTTGTTGCCTACGTCATCATTGCTTTCGTCATCTTGTTTTTGTTCATATTGTCCCCAGCTGAAGTAATCCACTCTCAAGTTAGACTTATCAAAACCATTTTCTAACATATCAGCGGATATTCTCTTTTCACACCATTTCTCACAACATTTCAGTGAACAACATTCATGGAACACCATGTTAACTGTGTTAAGAAGTCGCCTTTGTAGTAACCTTTGGTACAATGGCTTTTCTGGTTGTTCACCTCGTCGTGAAATCGGCTTTGGTTTGACACTAGGTCCTGCTTTACATACACATGAGTTGGAGCACTCTTGAACATCATTTAAGTTTTTTTTCGGCACTTCAGGGATACTTGTGGGTGGGTTTTCTGTGCCCAGTCGAAACTTGATCTTTGGTCTTTTCATTTCGCTTACTGTATCAGCGTCTTCATCAGACTTTCTCTTTTTATTATTCTCATCTGTATGTGGTTGGTTTTAATCGCGATGTTTTCGTGTGCATTACTATTCACTTTGACTTTATTTTCATCATTTGCCACCATTTTCTTAACTTTGCAATCATCATTACAATCACCAGTGTTTTCTTCCAAGCGTCTTTTGGAACCTCTTGCCTTTGTTGTATGGTCTGGAAAATAAAAATAGAACACAGTAGTTTTTTAAGTGAAAATCTTTAGCTTAATGATATTTTACTGTTTTCATATACATGTAACAGTAATCAGATATGTGTAATTTCAAGTTTTTTCAACTTGCCCACGTACAATTGCAACCTAAAAAATCAACTTGTCCAGAATCAAAACTTACTTGCCCAGAAGTTCAATACTCGAAATTTTTTTATAGAACTATGATGTTAAGTAAATACTGTAAGTAATGATAAATGATTGACAATAAAAATAGTTCACTGTTTAATGTGATAGAAGCATTGAAATATCTATATTTTAAGTACATTGTATAGCTATGTTAGAATTATTTTACAGCTAAAAATATAACTTGTCCTCGGACGAGTGGGTTGGACATATTTACTCGTCCGCAGCCATATAGGTACGAGTCTGACAAGTCGGGCATAGGAATTCCACACCCCAGGTAATGTACATACAAATTAATAAAAAGTAAATCTTTAAAGCCATAGTAGAGCATAAACAATTTCACATTGCAGATAACAAAAGCAATAAGGCTGGGTCACAAGTTGAAGCAACATCAGCAAAAGACCCTCCTTTTGTGGGATCGTTGTTTTTATTATTAGGATCAGCCTTCATCTTAATTAGGGTCTTGTTTAAAATTGCATTTAGTTGCATGTAAGTACATCAGCTTTAAGGGTAGAAATGTATGTGTTTATGCCTTTAGGGACATGTTCGATTAACAGTGGCCATATTCTGCTATCCATAATAAACAAAAGGTCTACATGTTCACATAAAAGTCGTGCGCTATCTGTGAATGACTTACAAAAACAGAATTGTTAGCTTGTTGGTTTCACAAGCTAGTACATAAAAAGTACGAGAAAATCCCAAGTACTTAGTACAGTATAGCCTTTGCAGAGCTGTCCTCTACAGAACAAATCCTCTGCACAATAACAACTTTTGACATTTCCCTAAGTTATAATTTTCATTAAATTAAACCTCTGCAGAACAACAACCTCTCATTCTCGTTCCCAGAATCTAGTAGGATTCTCAATACTAGCTAGTATTTAGAATCCTACTAGACTCTGGGAACGAGAATGCAACCTCTGAACAACAACACATTTTAGGCCCTCCCAGTTGGTGTTGCTTAAGAGAGGTTGCACTGTAGTTTTTAAATAGAAATCTATATTAAAATTACCTTGAAGATGGCTAATTTTCTGTTGAATTACATTCATAATATCTTGTCTAATTTCAGATTCACGTTGTCTAATTTTCTTATATCTTTCTGTGTATTCATAGGTTGATCTTTGGGGAGAGTTATCTTTTCTTGTCCATTCTGAGATTTTGTTGGAAACTGCAATAGATGTTTGAAGTTAATAACAGTTGTCAAATGTTTGCTTACAAGTAAGTGTTGATTAAAACAATATATAAATTGATGAATTTTACGATTTGTAGAAACTTGAAATGTATTTTGGTTCAATAGCAAAGACAATAACACACGTTGCTAGCGAGCTGATACCCTTATTCGGGGTATAAAGTGACATGATCTCCGGAATGCAATAATACATTTATTATGTTCGTTAATTTCTTGCAGCTGCCTGCCAAAATTACGACTAATTCAAATATACCTGGAAGTGGACTCGAGAGTGATTAATATAAGTTGTATGAACTTGCTTCACAGTCTAGCGAAATAAATTAGTATAAATAAACTCACCAGTGATGGTTTGTCTCGAAGAAAAACTAGATTTAGAACTTTCATTATCATTAAACACTATGTACTTGTTTGGTTTCCATTTTATTTCAGTTGTTATGGTGACACTCTTGACACTTTGATCACTGAAATCAAATAAATTTATATATATCTAATTGGGACAAAAGTGCTAAAAATTAAAACATATATGCTAACCTACACTGAGCTTGTCGTTATTTTTATGTTCATTTTAATTTCGCTTTAAAAATTATTTAAAACAATAACAACCTGTAGCGTCGTTTTTTAAATTAAAAAATAGACATTATTTCATTACCATTTTCTGTATCGAAATATAATAGAATTGAAAATATTTCATAGACCTCAGGAAATCTTTTGAATATCTGACTTAGAGGAAGGTTGCAATAAACAGACGAAATGCTTATAATAAGTAACATTCTGTATTTAAAGCTCAACGTTTGACGAAATTTAATTTTAAATAAACACTTACCTATTCCTTGCTAACTCTGTACAAACATTTCCAGTCAATTTTGTCATGTCTCTCATTATTTCTTCTTGTAATATAAATCTGTATCTCTTATATGATGCTGCTTTGTGCGCTTTATATGTCATTATAGTGATTCTGACGTTGTATACGTTACGTTATTACGTCATATGTAACTGTGACGTTTTTTGACGTCATGACGTTAGAGGACGTAAAATATTATAATATTGAGTGTTTTCCAGCATAAATTTCATCATCAATAGCCATCAGGCGCGTAGCTACCAGTACGTAGAGTACGCAGCTGCGTACACACTGGTCCAGAAAATTGTAAAAATACAAACGCCAAAAATGTAATAAAATCTTTCGCCTGAGGGGGGTAGGGGTGTGTAAAACAAAACTGCTTGATCGTTATTTTACTAACCTAATGTCAAGTTATATTTCAATGGGACTTGCGATGCCTTTTGGGAGTTGAATTTACGGTTTTAAAATTCGATGTTTGTCTTTGAATCCAGTCTATATAATTCTTTAAACGCTGGTTAAAATTGAATGATAATTTGTATGAATGTTGACTTCCTATATTTGTGTCCAGATTGAATTATACAGACCCATTTTGAATAGTTGCCAAAAATGCTCCTGAAATGATCTACAGAAAAACAAATTCGGGGCGGGGCATGCCCTTGACCCCTAGGATTTTGCGTACACATCAAAAAGACCTTGCTACGCCACTGGCCATGACCAATTTTAAATTAAAAAATAATTTAATAATGAGGTGAATTATTTATTGTGTCTAATTTTGCATTCGGAACAACCTCGGCGATCTTTAAGATTGTTCCTATTGCTTAATTTGTCATACAATTTACTAAGCAGTTCTGATGGTCGTGTTAATGAAAAAAGTGTCGTGGTATGTGAGAACGACGGAACACATAAAATGTTATACCAAAAGAAGTGATTACTTGGCTTTTGTATGACTCTGTGTCTATGTAACAGTTTAACCAATGAAAAATATCGCTAATTAACATGTTACGAGTACAACATGTATTTGTAGACGAGAGAGTCAAATAAATTCAGTTCAGTTTCAAACGTATTTAATTTGACATTGTCTCCCTTATATATTTTCCTTGCTTATAAATCACCAAAATAACTAGTCTGGAGAAAACGAATTACTTATATGTGACTGTATATTATATACTTATATTTAATGATGCTTATTTTATTTTTGTTTTGTTGGGTTTACCGTCATAGCAACACACTGTATATGTCATATAACGGCGGTCAGTCAACTTAGTCACTGTCCTGGAAAGACTAAATCTCTGGATTTAGCTGTTAACCAACTACAAAGCACATACTTTAGATTATAGAAATTATACCTTTGTGAATGTAAACCAAATAAAAAAGTGGTAAAAATACAATAACATAAAAAATTATAACAATAATTAACTATATATACATTATTGTTTTATTTATACATATAGATCTATACATTTTTATACAATTTACAATTTTATATTCAATATACAACTTTATATACAGTAAATCTAATGTATGTAATATGCGGTTCAATGTGCAATATTTTATCCCATACGCAATATAGAATAGCATGAAATGCAGTAGTAGTGAAACAGTTAAACATATTTTAAATCAATCAATAAAGTAATGTGAAGTACTGACACAATTAAATGCTTGTGCAACTATTAAAGTGCAGTAATAAACTTTCGCCTCAAACAAATATAGAAATTCACACAAGTAAAACAAACACAGTTCCGAGATACGTACATATACATGCCGGTAGGGCCTATAACAGGAATTGAGTTACGAAACGAGGGACGAAACATTTTTCTGGGGTATGGTATAGGTTTTTTATGCTCAATCGAAAAGTTCGGACAATATCGCCGGCAAAAAAGTTCGTTTTGATAAAACCAAGAGCGTTCGAATGAATAAATCGATGATAAAAGCCACGCATTTCGGTACTTTTTAAAACGGAACTATTTTTGTTTTCGCCCCCTGGACTCTTCGACCTAAAAACTTTCGTAAATTAGTTTCTGTTGAATTCTATGTGCGTCGGTATTTTTGCTACGTATCATTTCTCGTACTTGGAATTTTTCGACACAGAGCTCAAATATTTTTTTTGTACATCTGTGTTTTTTACTATTAAACTTAATTTTCTGTGTTGTAAGACCTTTTTATTAATGTTTTGTTTTTATGTCATTTTTTTGTCAAAATGGCTCTTGCAAAAGAGAAACCTTATATTGATTTTTATGTATAAAAATCTATATAACCAATTACTTTGGATAACTAATACCTTTTGGGTCTACATGAGCAGTGTATACTAATAACAATGATGCTATTGTACACACATTGATTTTTTCTTGAAACAATCACTATAATCGAATACTGTTTCTTGATTAAGATTTTTTGCGCAACATTTTATCATAGCAACTTCTAAAGGGTTTCATTTGAAACTTCTATCATGTAGGATAAAATTTACCATTAGATATCAAATACTATAATTCATAAAACTAACAATAATTTATACTAAATTATGGCCCTTACATACAAACATACATTCTAAGTTAAGTTCTAATGCAACATTTTATCTTGACAACTACTGATGGGATTGATTTGAATATTCACACATGACTACGGTATTACCATCGGAAGTCAATTTTAAAGTTGCATCACTCTAGCTTGAATTTTTACTATTTTAAATTGTGAGTCTTTTATATTGAAAATTTTTTAGTAAGAAGATCTGCAAAAAATAAAAAAGCTGCAGTCAATGAAAATATTCTTGTTAAATTTTTCATCTCAATTGAATTTCATAATTGATTCCGTTTACAAGACCACTCCTAATAGTAGAGCGCGCTGTCCATTGACGGCTCACAATTGTTAATTAAACCTCTTACCTGAAATATCCAAACACTTCGTAATACCCAGAATCAACATTGAATAAATTCTAGAATTTTATCCTTCATCATTGCACCTTTAACTTTCAAGTTATCCTATTTCATAGAAGTTGCTCTCTAAAAAGTAAATTCTAAATATTTTGGTCGTCTGAACCACACGGATTACACAAGTAATTATGCACGAAATCCATGTGCCTATTTACGTCATTTAAAACTGGCATGGATAAGATACGAAATGGAGACTTTTAGGCGAAAAGGAGCATATAATGGCAAAACGGAGATTTAATTGTTAGTAAAACCCTTCTTAAAATAACAATTATAATACAAATTATATTTACTGATAATAAAATCACCATTCTCAAATTAGTGATTTTCATATCAGTCCAATTTTTACAAGAGTTGCTTAAAACGTAGGGTCCACAAAGGCGGATCCAAAGGGGGTCAGGGGGGTCCGGACCCCCCCCCTAGAATTGGGAAAATGTACCTGTCCATTAGTGTATTTCTTGACTGTAAGTCATTTTTGAGTAGCATGGGATCTATGTTAATGTGTACTTATTATTATATCTGTGCGTATTTAACGAGTGTGAGGACTCTGGTGCCAGTGGGTTTAACGCCGTGTCGACAAACATTATTGTCATTTTACTGAGGCAAGCTCACCTTACCTAGGTTTCCTGGACCTTGTCTATAACCAAGACTAATCAACCCTTTCAAACGTTCGATATCTTTTCCATTATATTATGCATAATATTATGTACACGATTTTTCCTTTTTTAGATCGGACTAAGCATTTTTGATTTGATGAAAATGTTTAGTACAGATCCTGCAAAGGTGTGCCTTCAGATTTAAATTGACCATGTAAATGTTATATTTCTTACCAGACTAGGCTGAATATAATATCTTTATACAATACAAACAAAATATTTAGCCCTATACTTGTATGAAGGGCGTGTTTCTTCATTTTATTTTATCATAATTACATGTTTTACTATGGGTTATATATATAATATATGCGGGTGATCACCATGGGATTCATTTAAATTTCTTTTTTTTTCGTATGTCTGTTTATGATAATGCCATGTTCACTATATGTGTTTGTAAATTTCATTCTGTTTGCTATAAACATGTTGTATGTTTAGAGCAATAAAGGTTGTTGTTGTTGTTATACCTAATCAATGGAGGAAAATCAACATTATTGTCGAATATCCATGGAAGAGTATAACCAGTCCGGGTGAGACTCTAACTAGCAACCTCTTAGGGACACTTGATTCGAAATCCTGAGCTTGGCCTTTGTAAGACACCGAAACAGAACACATATTTTACTTTAAACAATAATTAAAACAAAAGCATTTGGTTTTTACATGCCAGTATACGTACGTATACATTATTTTTAATAGTTTAAAAAAAAATAAACGTCTGTACTAGACAAACCAAATATTAAGTTGATAAATTGTCATTTGCATTTCATCAATTAATGGACTATAAATAAATAAAATGTAGTAAGATGATTAATAGTTCACCAGAACCAATCATCGTTGTTGCCTACGTCATCATTGCTTTCGTCATCTTGTTTTTGTTCATATTGTCCCCAGCTGAAGTAATCCACTCTCAAGTTAGACTTATCAAAACCATTTTCTAACATATCAGCGGATATTCTCTTTTCACACCATTTCTCACAACATTTCAGTGAACAACATTCATGGAACACCATGTTAACTGTGTTAAGAAGTCGCCTTTGTAGTAACCTTTGGTACAATGGCTTTTCTGGTTGTTCACCTCGTCGTGAAATCGGCTTTGGTTTGACACTAGGTCCTGCTTTACATACACATGAGTTGGAGCACTCTTGCACATCATTTAAGTTTTTTTTCGGCACTTCAGGGATACTTGTGGGTGGGTTTTCTGTGCCCAGTCGAAACTTGATCTTTGGTCTTTTCATTTCGCTTACTGTATCAGCGTCTTCATCAGACTTTCTCTTTTTATTATTCTCATCTGTATGTGGTTGGTTTTAATCGCGATGTTTTCGTGTGCATTACTATTCACTTTGACTTTATTTTCATCATTTGCCACCATTTTCTTAACTTTGCAATCATCATTACAATCACCAGTGTTTTCTTCCAAGCGTCTTTTGGAACCTCTTGCCTTTGTTGTATGGTCTGGAAAATAAAAATAGAACACAGTAGTTTTTTAAGTGAAAATCTTTAGCTTAATGATATTTTACTGTTTTCATATACATGTAACAGTAATCAGATATGTGTAATTTCAAGTTTTTTCAACTTGCCCACGTACAATTGCAACCTAAAAAACCAACTTGTCCAGAATCAAAACTTACTTGCCCAGAAGTTCAATACTCGAATTTTTTTTATAGAACTATGATGTTAAGTAAATACTGTAAGTAATGATAAATGATTGACAATAAAAATAGTTCACTGTTCAATGTGATAGAAGCATTGAAATATCTATATTTTAAGTACATTGTATAGCTATGTTAGAATTATTTTACAGCTAAAAATATAACTTGTCCTCGGACGAGTGGGTTGGACATATTTACTCGTCCGCAGCCATATAGGTACGAGTCTGACAAGTCGGGCATAGGAATTCCACACCCCAGGTAATGTACATACAAATTAATAAAAAGTAAATCTTTAAAGCCATAGTAGAGTATAAACAATTTCACATTGCAGATAACAAAAGCAATAAGGCTGGGTCACAAGTTGAAGCAACATCAGCAAAAGACCCTCCTTCTGTGGGATCGTTGTTTTTATTATAAGGATCAGCCTTCATCTTAATTAGGGTCTTGTTTAAAATTGCATTTAGTTGCATGTAAGTACATCAGCTTTAAGGGTAGAAATGTATGTGTTTATGCCTTTAGGGACATGTTCGATTAACAGTGGCCATATACTGCTATCCATAATAAACAAAAGGTCTACATGTTCACATAAAAATCGTGCGCTATCTGTGCATGACTTACAAAAAACAGAATTGTTAGCTTGTTGGTTTCACAAGCTAGTACATAAAAAGTACGAGAAAATCCCAAGTACTTAGTACAGTATAGCCTTTGCAGAGCTGTCCTCTACAGAACAAATCCTCTGCACAATAACAACTTTTGACATTTCCCTAAGTTATAATTTTCATTAAATTAAACCTCTGCAGAACAACAACCTCTCATTCTCGTTCCCAGAATCTAGTAGGATTCTCAATACTAGCTAGTATTTAGAATCCTACTAGACTCTGGGAACGAGAATGCAACCTCTGAACAACAACACATTTTAGGCCCTCCCAGTTGGTGTTGCTTAAGAGAGGTTGCACTGTAGTTTTTAAATAGAAATTTATATTAAAATTACCTTGAAGATGGCTAATTTTCTGTTGAATTACATTCATAATATCTTGTCTAATTTCAGATTCACGTTGTCTAATTTTCTTATATCTTTCTGTGTATTCATAGGTTGATCTTTGGGGAGAGTTATCTTTTCTTGTCCATTCTGAGATTTTGTTGGAAACTGCAATAGATGTTTGAAGTTAATAACAGTTGTCAAATGTTTGCTTACAAGTAAGTGTTGATTAAAACAATATATAAATTGATGAATTTTACGATTTGTAGAAACTTGAAATGTATTTTGGTTCAATAGCAAAGACAATAACACACGTTGCTAGCGAGCTGATACCCTTATTCGGGGTATAAAGTGACATGATCTCCGGAATGCAATAATACATTTATTATGTTCGTTAATTTCTTGCAGCTGCCTGCCAAAATTACGACTAATTCAAATATACCTGGAAGTGGACTCGAGAGTGATTAATATAAGTTGTATGAACTTGCTTCACAGTCTAGCGAAATAAATTAGTATAAATAAACTCACCAGTGATGGTTTGTCTCGAAGAAAAACTAGATTTAGAACTTTCATTATCATTAAACACTATGTACTTGTTTGGTTTCCATTTTATTTCAGTTGTTATGGTGACACTCTTGACACTTTGATCACTGAAATCAAATAAATTTATATATATCTAATTGGGACAAAAGTGCTAAAAATTAAAACATATATGCTAACCTACACTGAGCTTGTCGTTATTTTTATGTTCATTTTAATTTCGCTTTAAAAATTATTTAAAACAATAACAACCTGTAGCGTCGTTTTTTAAATTAAAGAATAGACATTATTTCATTACCATTTTCTGTATCGAAATATAATAGAATTGAAAATATTTCATAGACCTCAGGAAATCTTTTGAATATCTGACTTAGAGGAAGGTTGCAATAAACAGACGAAATGCTTATAATAAGTAACATTCTGTATTTAAAGCTCAACGTTTGACGAAATTTAATTTTAAATAAACACTTACCTATTCCTTGCTAACTCTGTACAAACATTTCCAGTCAATTTTGTCATGTCTCTCATTATTTCTTCTTGTAATATAAATCTGTATCTCTTATATGATGCTGCTTTGTGCGCTTTATATGTCATTATAGTGATTCTGACGTTGTATACGTTACGTTATTACGTCATATGTAACTGTGACGTTTTTTGACGTCATGACGTTAGAGGACGTAAAATATTATAATATTGAGTGTTTTCCAGCATAAATTTCATCATCAATTGCCATCAGGCGCGTAGCTACCAGTACGCAGAGTACGCAGCTGCGTACACACTGGTCCAGAAAATTGTAAAAATACAAACGCCAAAAATGTAATAAAATCTTTCGCCTGAGGGGGGTAGAGGTGTGTAAAACAAAACTGCTTGATCGTTATTTTACTAACCTTATGTCAAGTTATATTTCAATGGGACTTGCGATGCCTTTTGGGAGTTGAATTTACGGTTTTAAAATTCGATGTTTGTCTTTGAATCCAGTCTATATAATTCTTTAAAAGCTGGTTAAAATTGAATGATAATTTGTATGAATGTTGACTTCCTATATTTGTGTCCAGATTGAATTATACAGACCCATTTTGAATAGTTGCCAAAAATGCTCCTGAAATGATCTACAGAAAAACAAATTCGGGGCGGGGCATGCCCTTGACCCCTAGGATTTTGCGTACACATCAAAAAGACCTTGCTACGCCACTGGCCATGACCAATTTTAAATTAAAAAATAATTTAATAATGAGGTGAATTATTTATTGTGTCTAATTTTGCATTCGGAACAACCTCGGCGATCTTTAAGATTGTTCCTATTGCTTAATTTGTCATACAATTTACTAAGCAGTTCTGATGGTCGTGTTAATGAAAAAAGTGTCGTGGTATATGAGAACGACGGAACACATAAAATGTTATACCAAAAGAAGTGATTACTTGGCTTTTGTATGACTCTGTGTCTATGTAACAGTTTAACCAATGAAACATATCGCTAATTAACATGTTACGAGTACAACATGTATTTGTAGACGAGAGAGTCAAAAAAATTCAGTTCAGTTTCAAACGTATTTAATTTGACATTGTCTCCCTTATATATTTTCCTTGCTTATAAATCACCAAAATAACTAGTCTGGAGAAAACGAATTACTTATATGTGACTGTATATTATATACTTATATTTAATGATGCTTATTTTATTTTTGTTTTGTTGGGTTTACCGTCATAGCAACACATTGTATATGTCATATAACGGCGGTCAGTCAACTTAGTCACTGTCCTGGAAAGACTAAATCTCTGGATTTAGCTGTTAACCAACTACAAAGCACATACTTTAGATTATAGAAATTATACCTTTGTGAATGTAAACCAAATAAAAAAGTGGTAAAAATACAATAACATAAAAAATTATAACAATAATTAACTATATATACATTATTGTTTTATTTATACATATAGATCTATACATTTTTATACAATTTACAATTTTATATTCAATATACAACTTTATATACAGTAAATCTAATGTATGTAATATGCGGTTCAATGTGCAATATTTTATCCCATACGCAATATAGAATAGCATGAAATGAGTAGTAGTGAAACAGTTAAACATATTTTAAATCAATCAATAAAGTAATGTGAAGTACTGACACAATTAAATGCTTGTGCAACTATTAAAGTGCAGTAATAAACTTTCGCCTCAAACAAATATAGAAATTCACACAAGTAAAACAAACACAGTTCCGAGATACGTACATATACATGCCGGTAGGGCCTATAACAGGAATTGAGTTACGAAACGAGGGACGAAACATTTTTCTGGGGTATGGTATAGGTTTTTTATGCTCAATCGAAAAGTTCGGACAATATCGCCGGCAAAAAAGTTCGTTTTGATAAAACCAAGAGCGTTCGAATGAATAAATCGATGATAAAAGCCACGCATTTCGGTACTTTTTAAAACGGAACTATTTTTGTTTTCGCCCCCTGGACTCTTCGACCTAAAAACTTTCGTAAATTAGTTTCTGTTGAATTCTATGTGCGTCGGTATTTTTTGCTACGTATCATTTCTCGTACTTGGAATTTTTCGACACAGAGCTCAAATATTTTTTTTGTACATCTGTGTTTTTTACTATTAAACTTAATTTTCTGTGTTGTAAGACCTTTTTATTAATGTTTTGTTTTTATGTCATTTTTTTGTCAAAATGGCTCTTGCAAAAGAGAAACCTTATATTGATTTTATGTATAAAAATCTATATAACCAATTACTTTGGATAACTAATACCTTTTGGGTCTACATGAGCAGTGTATACTAATAACAATGATGCTATTGTACACACATTGATTTTTTCTTGAAACAATCACTATAATCGAATACTGTTTCTTGATTAAGATTTTTTGCGCAACATTTTATCATAGCAACTTCTAAAGGGTTTCATTTGAAACTTCTATCATGTAGGATAAAATTTACCATTAGATATCAAATACTATAATTCATAAAACTAACAATAATTTATACTAAATTATGGCCCTTACATACAAACATACATTCTAAGTTAAGTTCTAATGCAACATTTTATCTTGGCAACTACTGATGGGATTGATTTGAATATTCACACATGACTACGGTATTACCATCGGAAGTCAATTTTAAAGTTGCATCACCCTAGCTTGAATTTTTACTATTTTAAATTGTGAGTCTTTTATATTGAAATTTTTTTAGTAAGAAGATCTGCAAAAAATAAAAAAGCTGCAGTCAATGAAAATATTCTTGTTAAATTTTTCATCTCAATTGAATTTCATAATTGATTCCGTTTACAAGACCACTCCTAATAGTAGAGCGCGCTGTCCATTGACGGCTCTCAATTGTTAATTAAACCTCTTACCTGAAATATCCAAACACTTCGTAATACCCAGAATCGACATTGAATAAATTCTAGAATTTTATCCTTCATCATTGCACCATTAACTTTCAAGTTATCCTATTTCATAGAAGTTGCTCTCTAAAAAGTAAATTCTAAATATTTTGGTCGTCTGAACCACACGGATTACACAAGTAATTATGCACGAAATCCATGTGCCTATTTACGTCATTTAAAACTGGCATGGATAAGATACGAAATGGAGACTTTTAGGCGAAAAGGAGCATATAATGGCAAAACGGAGATTTAATTGTTAGTAAAACCCTTCTTAAAATAACAATTATAATACAAATTATATTTACTGATAATAAAATCACCATTCTCAAATAAGTGATTTTCATATCAGTCCAATTTTTACAAGAGTTGCTTAAAACGTAGGGTCCACAAAGGCGGATCCAAAGGGGGTCAGGGGGGTCCGCCCCCCCCCCCCCTAGAATTGGGAAAATGTACCTGTCCATTAGTGTATTTCTTGACTGTAAGTCATTTTTGAGTAGCATGGGATCTATGTTAATGTGTACTTATTATTATATGTGTGCGTATTTAACGAGTGTGAGGACTCTGGTGCCAGTGGGTTTAACGCCGTGTCGACAAACATTATTGTCATTTTACTGAGGCAAGCTCACCTTACCTAGGTTTCCTGGACCTTGTCTATAACCAAGACTAATCAACCCTTCCAAACGTTCGATATCTTTTCCATTATATTATGCATAATATTATGTACACGATTTTTCCTTTTTTAGATCGAACTAAGCATTTTTGATTTGGTGAAAATGTTTAGTACAGATCCTGCAAAGGTGTGCCTTCAGATTTAAATTGACCATGTAAATGTTATATTTCTTACCAGACTAGGCTGAATATAATATCTTTATACAATACAAACAAAATATTTAGCCCTATACTTGTATGAAGGGCGTGTTTCTTCATTTTATTTTATCATAATTACATGTTTTTACTATGGGTTATATATATAATATAAGCGGGTGATCACCATGGGATTCATTTAAATTTCTTTTTTTTTCGTATGTCTGTTTATGATAATGCCATGTTCACTATATGTGTTTGTAAATTTCATTCTGTTTGCTATAAACATGTTGTATGTTTAGAGCAATAAAGGTTGTTGTTGTTGTTGTTATACCTAATCAATGGAGGAAAATCAACATTATTGTCGAATATCCATGGAAGAGTATAACCAGTCCGGGTGAGACTCTAACTAGCAACCTCTTAGGGACACTTGATTCGAAATCCTGAGCTTGGCCTTTGTAAGACACCGAAACAGAACACATATTTTACTTTAAACAATAATTAAAACAAAAGCATTTGGTTTTTACATGCCGGTATACGTACGTATACATTATTTTTAATAGTTTAAAAAAAAATAAACGTCTGTACTAGACAAACCAAATATTAAGTTGATAAATTGTCATTTGCATTTCATCAATTAATGGACTATAAATAAATAAAATGTAGTAAGATGATTAATAGTTCACCAGAACCAATCGTCGTTGTTGCCTACGTCATCATTGCTTTCGTCATCTTGTTTTTGTTCATATTGTCCCCAGCTGAAGTAATCCACTCTCAAGTTAGACTTATCAAAACCATTTTCTAACATATCAGCGGATATTCTCTTTTCACACCATTTCTCACAACATTTCAGTGAACAACATTCATGGAACACCATGTTAACTGTGTTAAGAAGTCGCCTTTGTAGTAACCTTTGGTACAATGGCTTTTCTGGTTGTTCACCTCGTCGTGAAATCGGCTTTGGCTTGACACTAGGTCCTGCTTTACATACACATGAGTTGGAGCACTCTTGAACATCATTTAAGTTTTTTTTCGGCACTTCAGGGATACTTGTGGGTGGGTTTTCTGTGCCCAGTCGAAACTTGATCTTTGGTCTTTTCATTTCGCTCACTGTATCAGCGTCTTCATCAGACTTTCTCTTTTTATTATTCTCATCTGTATGTGGTTGGTTTTAATCGCGATGTTTTCGTGTGCATTACTATTCACTTTGACTTTATTTCCATCATTTGCCACCATTTTCTTAACTTTGCAATCATCATTACAATCACCAGTGTTTTCTTCCAAGCGTCTTTTGGAACCTCTTGCCTTTGTTGTATGGTCTGGAAAATAAAAATAGAACACAGTAGTTTTTTAAGTGAAAATCTTTAGCTTAATGATATTTTACTGTTTTCATATACATGTAACAGTAATCAGATATGTGTAATTTCAAGTTTTTTCAACTTGCCCACGTACAATTGCAACCTAAAAAATCAACTTGTCCAGAATCAAAACTTACTTGCCCAGAAGTTCAATACTCGAAAATTTTTTATAGAACTATGATGTTAAGTAAATACTGTAAGTAATGATAAATGATTGACAATAAAAATAGTTCACTGTTTAATGTGATAGAAGCATTGAAATATCTATATTTTAAGTACATTGTATAGCTATGTTAGAATTATTTTACAGCTAAAAATATAACTTGTCCTCGGACGAGTGGGTTGGACATATTTACTCGTCCGCAGCTATATAGGTACGAGTCTGACAAGTCGGGCATAGGAATTCCACACCCCAGGTAATGTACATACAAATTAATAAAAAGTAAATCTTTAAAGCCATAATAGAGCATAAACAATTTCACATTGCAGATAACAAAAGCAATAAGGCTGGGTCACAAGTTGAAGCAACATCAGCAAAAGACCCTCCTTTTGTGGCATCGTTGTTTTTATTATTAGGATCAGCCTTCATCTTAATTAGGGTCTTGTTTAAAATTGCATTTAGTTGCATGTAAGTACATCAGCTTTAAGGGTAGAAATGTATGTGTTTATGCCTTTAGGGACATGTTCGATTAACAGTGGCCATATTCTGCTATCCATAATAAACAAAAGGTCTACATGTTCACATAAAAGTCGTGCGCTATCTGTGCATGACTTACAAAAAACAGAATTGTTAGCTTGTTGGTTTCACAAGCTAGTACATAAAAAGTACGAGAAAATCCCAAGTACTTAGTACAGTATAGCCTTTGCAGAGCTGTCCTCTACAGAACAAATCCTCTGCACAATAACAACTTTTGACATTTCCCTAAGTTATAATTTTCATTAAATTAAACCTCTGCAGAACAACAACCTCTCATTCTCGTTCCCAGAATCTAGTAGGATTCTCAATACTAGCTAGTATTTAGAATCCTACTAGACTCTGGGAACGAGAATGCAACCTCTGAACAACAACACAGTTTAGGCCCTCCCAGTTGGTGTTGCTTAAGAGAGGTTGCACTGTAGTTTTTAAATAGAAATCTATATTAAAATTACCTTGAAGATGGCTAATTTTCTGTTGAATTACATTCATAATATCTTGTCTAATTTCAGATTCACGTTGTCTAATTTTCTTATATCTTTCTGTGTATTCATAGGTTGATCTTTGGGGAGAGTTATCTTTTCTTGTCCATTCTGAGATTTTGTTAGAAACTGCAATAGATGTTTGAAGTTAATAACAGTTGTCAAATGTTTGCTTACAAGTAAGTGTTGATTAAAACAATATATAAATTGATGAATTTTACGATTTGTAGAAACTTGAAATGTATTTTGGTTCAATAGCAAAGACAATAACACACGTTGCTAGCGAGCTGATACCCTTATTCGGGGTATAAAGTGACATGATCTCCGGAATGCAATAATACATTTATTATGTTCGTTAATTTCTTGCAGCTGCCTGCCAAAATTACGACTAATTCAAATATACCTGGAAGTGGACTCGAGAGTGATTAATATAAGTTGTATGAACTTGCTTCACAGTCTAGCGAAATAAATTAGTATAAATAAACTCACCAGTGATGGTTTGTCTCGAAGAAAAACTAGATTTAGAACTTTCATTATCATTAAACACTATGTACTTGTTTAGTTTCCATTTTTTTTCAGTTGTTATGGTGACACTCTTGACACTTTGATCACTGAAATCAAATAAATTTATATATATCTAATTGGGACAAAAGTGCTAAAAATTAAAACATATATGCTAACCTTCACTGAGCTTGTCGTTATTTTTATGTTCATTTTAATTTCGCTTTAAAAATTATTTAAAACAATAACAACCTGTAGCGTCGTTTTTTAAATTAAAAAATAGACATTATTTCATTACCATTTTCTGTATCGAAATATAATAGAATTGAAAATATTTCATAGACCTCAGGAAATCTTTTGAATATCTGACTTAGAGGAAGGTTGCAATAAACAGACGAAATGCTTATAATAAGTAACATTCTGTATTTAAAGCTCAACGTTTGACGAAATTTAATTTTAAATAAACACTTACCTATTCCTTGCTAACTCTGTACAAACATTTCCAGTCAATTTTGTCATGTCTCTCATTATTTCTTCTTGTAATATAAATCTGTATCTCTTATATGATGCTGCTTTGTGCGCTTTATATGTCATTATAGTGATTCTGACGTTGTATACGTTACGTTATTACGTCATATGTAACTGTGACGTTTTTTGACGTCATGACGTTAGAGGACGTAAAATATTATAATATTGAGTGTTTTCCAGCATAAATTTCATCATCAATAGCCATCAGGCGCGTAGCTACCAGTACGCAGAGTACGCAGCTGCGTACACACAGGTCCAGAAAATTGTAAAAATACAAACGCCAAAAATGTAATAAAATCTTTCGCCTGAGGGGGGTAGGGGTGTGTAAAACAAAACTGCTTGATCGTTATTTTACTAACCTTATGTCAAGTTATATTTCAATGGGACTTGCGATGCCTTTTGGGAGTTGAATTTACGGTTTTAAAATTCGATGTTTTTGTCTTTGAATCCAGTCTATATAATTCTTTAAACGCTGGTTAAAATTGAATGATAATTTGTATGAATGTTGACTTCCTATATTTGTGTCCAGATTGAATTATACAGACCCATTTTGAATAGTTGCCAAAAATGCTCCTGAAATGATCTACAGAAAAACAAATTCGGGGCGGGGCATGCCCTTGACCCCTAGGATTTTGCGTACACATCAAAAAGACCTTGCTACGCCACTGGCCATGACCAATTTTAAATTAAAAAATAATTTTATAATGAGGTGAATTATTTATTGTGTCTAATTTTGCATTCGGAACAACCTCGGCGATCTTTAAGATTGTTCCTATTGCTTAATTTGTCATACAATTTACTAAGCAGTTCTGATGGTCGTGTTAATGAAAAAAGTGTCGTGGTATATGAGAACGACGGAACACATAAAATGTTATACCAAAAGAAGTGATTACTTGGCTTTTGTATGACTCTGTGTCTATGTAACAGTTTAACCAATGAAAAATATCGCTAATTAACATGTTACGAGTACAACATGTATTTGTAGACGAGAGAGTCAAATAAATTCAGTTCAGTTTCAAACGTATTTAATTTGACATTGTCTCCCTTATATATTTTCCTTGCTTATAAATCATCAAAATAACTAGTCTGGAGAAAACGAATTACTTATATGTGACTGTATATTATATACTTATATTTAATGATGCTTATTTTATTTTTGTTTTGTTGGGTTTACCGTCATAGCAACACATTGTATATGTCATATAACGGCGGTCAGTCAACTTAGTCACTGTCCTGGAAAGACTAAATCTCTGGATTTAGCTGTTAACCAACTACAAAGCACATACTTTAGATTATAGAAATTATACCTTTGTGAATGTAAACCAAATAAAAAAGTGGTAAAAATACAATAACATAAAAAATTATAACAATAATTAACTATATATACATTATTGTTTTATTTATACATATAGATCTATACATTTTTATACAATTTACAATTTTATATTCAATATACAACTTTATATACAGTAAATCTAATGTATGTAATATGCGGTTCAATGTGCAATATTTTATCCCATACGCAATATAGAATAGCATGAAATGCAGTAGTAGTGAAACAGTTAAACATATTTTAAATCAATCAATAAAGTAATGTGAAGTACTGACACAATTAAATGCTTGTGCAACTATTAAAGTGCAGTAATAAACTTTCGCCTCAAACAAATATAGAAATTCACACAAGTAAAACAAACACAGTTCCGAGATACGTACATATACATGCCGGTAGGGCCTATAACAGGTATTGAGTTACGAAACGAGGGACGAAACATTTTTCTGGGGTATGGTATAGGTTTTTTATGCTCAATCGAAAAGTTCGGACAATATCGCCGGCAAAAAAGTTCGTTTTGATAAAACCAAGAGCGTTCGAATGAATAAATCGATGATAAAAGCCACGCATTTCGGTACTTTTTAAAACGGAACTATTTTTGTTTTCGCCCCCTGGACTCTTCGACCTAAAAACTTTCGTAAATTAGTTTCTGTTGAATTCTATGTGCGTCGGTATTTTTGCTACGTATCATTTCTCGAACTTGGAATTTTTCGACACAGAGCTCAAATATTTGTTTTGTACATCTGTGTTTTTTACTATTAAACTTAATTTTCTGTGTTGTAAGACCTTTTTATTAATGTTTTGTTTTTATGTCATTTTTTTGTCAAAATGGCTCTTGCAAAAGAGAAACCTTATATTGATTTTATGTATAAAAATCTATATAACCAATTACTTTGGATAACTAATACCTTTTGGGTCTACATGAGCAGTGTATACTAATAACAATGATGCTATTGTACACACATTGATTTTTTCTTGAAACAATCACTATAATCGAATACTGTTTCTTGATTATGATTTTTTGCGCAACATTTTATCATAGCAACTTCTAAAGGGTTTCATTTGAAACTTCTATCATGTAGGATAAAATTTACCATTAGATATTAAATACTATATTTCATAAAACTAACAATAATTCATACTAAATTATGGCCCTTACATACAAACATACATTCTAAGTTAAGTTCTAATGCAACATTTTATCTTGGCAACTACTGATGGGATTGATTTGAATATTCACACATGACTACGGTATTACCATCGGAAGTCAATTTTAAAGTTGCATCACTCTAGCTTGAATTTTTACTATTTTAAATTGTGAGTCTTTTATATTGAAAATGTTTTAGTAAGAAGATCTGCAAAAAATATAAAAGCTGCAGTCAATGAAAGTATTCTTGTTAAATTTTTCATCTCAATTGAATTTCATAATTGATTCCGTTTACAAGACCACTCCTAATAGTAGAGCGCGCTGTCCATTGACGGCTCTCAATTGTTAATTAAACCTCTTACCTGAAATATCCAAACACTTCGTAATACCCAGAATCGACATTGAATAAATTCTAGAATTTTATCCTTCATCATTGCACCTTTAACTTTCAAGTTATCCTATTTCATAGAAGTTGCTCTCTAAAAAGTAAATTCTAAATATTTTGGTCGTCTGAACCACACGGATTACACAAGTAATTATGCACGAAATCCATGTGCCTATTTACGTCATTTAAAACTGGCATGGATAAGATACGAAATGGAGACTTTTAGGCGAAAAGGAGCATATAATGGCAAAACGGAGATTTAATTGTTAGTAAAACCCTTTTTAAAATAACAATTATAATACAAATTATATTTACTGATAATAAAATCACCATTCTCAAATTAGTGATTTTCATTTCAGTCCAATTTTTACAAGAGTTGCTTAAAACGTAGGGTCCACAAAGGCGGATCCAAAGGGGGTCAGGGGGGTCCGGACCCCCCTAGAATTGGGAAAATGTACCTGTCCATTAGTGTATTTCTTGACTGTAAGTCATTTTTGAGTAGCATGGGATCTATGTTAATGTGTACTTATTATTATATGTGTGCGTATTTAACGAGTGCGAGGACTCTGGTGCCAGTGGGTTTAACGCCGTGTCGACAAACATTATTGTCATTTTACTGAGGCAAGCTCACCTTACCTAGGTTTCCTGGACCTTGTCTATAACCAAGACTAATCAACCCTTCCAAACGTTCGATATCTTTTCCATTATATTATGCATAATATTATGTACACGATTTTTCCTTTTTTAGATCGGACTAAGCATTTTTGATTTGGTGAAAATGTTTAGTACAGATCCTGCAAAGGTGTGCCTTCAGATTTAAATTGACCATGTAAATGTTATATTTCTTATCAGACTAGGCTGAATATAATATCTTTATACAATACAAACAAAATATTTAGCCCTATACTTGTATGAAGGGCGTGTTTCTTCATTTTATTTTATCATAATTACATGTTTTACTATGGGTTATATATATAATATATGCGGGTGATCACCATGGGATTCATTTAAATTTCTTTTTTTTTCGTATGTCTGTTTATGATAATGCCATGTTCACTATATGTGTTTGTAAATTTCATTCTGTTTGCTATAAACATGTTGTATGTTTAGAGCAATAAAGGTTGTTGTTGTTGTTATACCTAATCAATGGAGGAAAATCAACATTATTGTCGAATATCCATGGAAGAGTATAACCAGTCCGGGTGAGACTCTAACTAGCAACCTCTTAGGGACACTTGATTCGAAATCCTGAGCTTGGCCTTTGTAAGACACCGAAACAGAACACATATTTTACTTTAAACAATAATTAAAACAAAAACATTTGGTTTTTACATGCCGGTATACGTACGTATACATTATTTTTAATAGTTTAAAAAAAAATAAACGTCTGTACTAGACAAACCAAATATTAAGTTGATAAATTGTCATTTGCATTTCATCAATTAATGGACTATAAATAAATAAAATGTAGTAAGATGATTAATAGTTCACCAGAACAAATCATCGTTGTTGCCTACGTCATCATTGCTTTCGTCTTCTTGTTTTTGTTCATATTGTCCCCAGCTGAAGTAATCCACTCTCAAGTTAGACTTATCAAAACCATTTTCTAACATATCAGCGGATATTCTCTTTTCACACCATTTCTCACAACATTTCAGTGAACAACATTCATGGAACACCATGTTAACTGTGTTAAGAAGTCGCCTTTGTAGTAACCTTTGGTACAATGGCTTTTCTGGTTGTTCACCTCGTCGTGAAATCGGCTTTGGTTTGACACTAGGTCCTGCTTTACATACACATGAGTTAGAGCACTCTTGAACATCATTTAAGTTTTTTTTCGGCACTTCAGGGATACTTGTGGGTGGGTTTTCTGTGCCCAGTCGAAACTTGATCTTTGGTCTTTTCATTTCGCTTACTGTATCAGCGTCTTCATCAGACTTTCTCTTTTTATTATTCTCATCTGTATGTGGTTGGTTTTAATCGCGATGTTTTCGTGTGCATTACTATTCACTTTGACTTTATTTTCATCATTTGCCACCATTTTCTTAACTTTGCAATCATCATTACAATCACCAGTGTTTTCTTCCAAGCGTCTTTTGGAACCTCTTGCCTTTGTTGTATGGTCTGGAAAATAAAAATAGAACACAGTAGTTTTTTAAGTGAAAATCTTTAGCTTAATGATATTTTACTGTTTTCATATACATGTAACAGTAATCAGATATGTGTAATTTCAAGTTTTTTCAACTTGCCCACGTACAATTGCAACCTAAAAAATCAACTTGTCCAGAATCAAAACTTACTTGCCCAGAAGTTCAATACTCGAAATTTTTTTATAGAACTATGATGTTAAGTAAATACTGTAAGTAATGATAAATGATTGACAATAAAAATAGTTCACTGTTTAATGTGATAGAAGCATTGAAATATCTATATTTTAAGTACATTGTATAGCTATGTTAGAATTATTTTACAGCTAAAAATATAACTTGTCCTCGGACGAGTGGGTTGGACATATTTACTCGTCCGCAGCCATATAGGTACGAGTCTGACAAGTCGGGCATAGGAATTCCACACCCCAGGTAATGTACATACAAATTAATAAAAAGTAAATCTTTAAAGCCATAGTAGAGCATAAACAATTTCACATTGCAGATAACAAAAGCAATAAGGCTGGGTCACAAGTTGAAGCAACATCAGCAAAAGACCCTCCTTTTGTGGGATCGTTGTTTTTATTATTAGGATCAGCCTTCATCTTAATTAGGGTCTTGTTTAAAATTGCATTTAGTTGCATGTAAGTACATCAGCTTTAAGGGTAGAAATGTATGTGTTTATGCCTTTAGGGACATGTTCGATTAACAGTGGCCATATTCTGCTATCCATAATAAACAAAAGGTCTACATGTTCACATAAAAGTCGTGCGCTATCTGTGAATGACTTACAAAAACAGAATTGTTAGCTTGTTGGTTTCACAAGCTAGTACATAAAAAGTACGAGAAAATCCCAAGTACTTAGTACAGTATAGCCTTTGCAGAGCTGTCCTCTACAGAACAAATCCTCTGCACAATAACAACTTTTGACATTTCCCTAAGTTATAATTTTCATTAAATTAAACCTCTGCAGAACAACAACCTCTCATTCTCGTTCCCAGAATCTAGTAGGATTCTCAATACTAGCTAGTATTTAGAATCCTACTAGACTCTGGGAACGAGAATGCAACCTCTGAACAACAACACATTTTAGGCCCTCCCAGTTGGTGTTGCTTAAGAGAGGTTGCACTGTAGTTTTTAAATAGAAATCTATATTAAAATTACCTTGAAGATGGCTAATTTTCTGTTGAATTACATTCATAATATCTTGTCTAATTTCAGATTCACGTTGTCTAATTTTCTTATATCTTTCTGTGTATTCATAGGTTGATCTTTGGGGAGAGTTATCTTTTCTTGTCCATTCTGAGATTTTGTTGGAAACTGCAATAGATGTTTGAAGTTAATAACAGTTGTCAAATGTTTGCTTACAAGTAAGTGTTGATTAAAACAATATATAAATTGATGAATTTTACGATTTGTAGAAACTTGAAATGTATTTTGGTTCAATAGCAAAGACAATAACACACGTTGCTAGCGAGCTGATACCCTTATTCGGGGTATAAAGTGACATGATCTCCGGAATGCAATAATACATTTATTATGTTCGTTAATTTCTTGCAGCTGCCTGCCAAAATTACGACTAATTCAAATATACCTGGAAGTGGACTCGAGAGTGATTAATATAAGTTGTATGAACTTGCTTCACAGTCTAGCGAAATAAATTAGTATAAATAAACTCACCAGTGATGGTTTGTCTCGAAGAAAAACTAGATTTAGAACTTTCATTATCATTAAACACTATGTACTTGTTTGGTTTCCATTTTATTTCAGTTGTTATGGTGACACTCTTGACACTTTGATCACTGAAATCAAATAAATTTATATATAAAATTGGGACAAAAGTGCTAAAAATTAAAACATATATGCTAACCTACACTGAGCTTGTCGTTATTTTTATGTTCATTTTAATTTCGCTTTAAAAATTATTTAAAACAATAACAACCTGTAGCGTCGTTTTTTAAATTAAAAAATAGACATTATTTCATTACCATTTTCTGTATCGAAATATAATAGAATTGAAAATATTTCATAGACCTCAGGAAATCTTTTGAATATCTGACTTAGAGGAAGGTTGCAATAAACAGACGAAATGCTTATAATAAGTAACATTCTGTATTTAAAGCTCAACGTTTGACGAAATTCAATTTTAAATAAACACTTACCTATTCCTTGCTAACTCTGTACAAACATTTCCAGTCAATTTTGTCATGTCTCTCATTATTTCTTCTTGTAATATAAATCTGTATCTCTTATATGATGCTGCTTTGTGCGCTTTATATGTCATTATAGTGATTCTGACGTTGTATACGTTACGTTATTACGTCATATGTAACTGTGACGTTTTTTGACGTCATGACGTTAGAGGACGTAAAATATTATAATATTGAGTGTTTTCCAGCATAAATTTCATCATCAATAGCCATCAGGCGCGTAGCTACCAGTACGCAGAGTACGCAGCTGCGTACACACAGGTCCAGAAAATTGTAAAAATACAAACGCCAAAAATGTAATAAAATCTTTCGCCTGAGGGGGGTAGGGGTGTGTAAAACAAAACTGCTTGATCGTTATTTTACTAACCTTATGTCAAGTTATATTTCAATGGGACTTGCGATGCCTTTTGGGAGTTGAATTTACGGTTTTAAAATTCGATGTTTTTGTCTTTGAATCCAGTCTATATAATTCTTTAAACGCTGGTTAAAATTGAATGATAATTTGTATGAATGTTGACTTCCTATATTTGTGTCCAGATTGAATTATACAGACCCATTTTGAATAGTTGCCAAAAATGCTCCTGAAATGATCTACAGAAAAACAAATTCGGGGCGGGGCATGCCCTTGACCCCTAGGATTTTGCGTACACATCAAAAAGACCTTGCTACGCCACTGGCCATGACCAATTTTAAATTAAAAAATAATTTTATAATGAGGTGAATTATTTATTGTGTCTAATTTTGCATTCGGAACAACCTCGGCGATCTTTAAGATTGTTCCTATTGCTTAATTTGTCATACAATTTACTAAGCAGTTCTGATGTTCGTGTTAATGAAAAAAGTGTCGTGGTATATGAGAACGACGGAACACATAAAATGTTATACCAAAAGAAGTGATTACTTGGCTTTTGTATGACTCTGTGTCTATGTAACAGTTTAACCAATGAAAAATATCGCTAATTAACATGTTACGAGTACAACATGTATTTGTAGACGAGAGAGTCAAATAAATTCAGTTCAGTTTCAAACGTATTTAATTTGACATTGTCTCCCTTATATATTTTCCTTGCTTATAAATCATCAAAATAACTAGTCTGGAGAAAACGAATTACTTATATGTGACTGTATATTATATACTTAAATTTAATGATGCTTATTTTATTTTTGTTTTGTTGGGTTTACCGTCATAGCAACACATTGTATATGTCATATAACGGCGGTCAGTCAACTTAGTCACTGTCCTGGAAAGACTAAATCTCTGGATTTAGCTGTTAACCAACTACAAAGCACATACTTTAGATTATAGAAATTATACCTTTGTGAATGTAAACCAAATAAAAAAGTGGTAAAAATACAATAACATAAAAAATTATAACAATAATTAACTATATATACATTATTGTTTTATTTATACATATAGATCTATACATTTTTATACAATTTACAATTTTATATTCAATATACAACTTTATATACAGTAAATCTAATGTATGTAATATGCGGTTCAATGTGCAATATTTTATCCCATACGCAATATAGAATAGCATGAAATGCAGTAGTAGTGAAACAGTTAAACATATTTTAAATCAATCAATAAAGTAATGTGAAGTACTGACACAATTAAATGCTTGTGCAACTATTAAAGTGCAGTAATAAACTTTCGCCTCAAACAAATATAGAAATTCACACAAGTAAAACAAACACAGTTCCGAGATACGTACATATACATGCCGGTAGGGCCTATAACAGGTATTGAGTTACGAAACGAGGGACGAAACATTTTTCTGGGGTATGGTATAGGTTTTTTATGCTCAATCGAAAAGTTCGGACAATATCGCCGGCAAAAAAGTTGGTTTTGATAAAACCAAGAGCGTTCGAATGAATAAATCGATGATAAAAGCCACGCATTTCGGTACTTTTTAAAACGGAACTATTTTTGTTTTCGCCCCCTGGACTCTTCGACCTAAAAACTTTCGTAAATTAGTTTCTGTTGAATTCTATGTGCGTCGGTATTTTTGCTACGTATCATTTCTCGAACTTGGAATTTTTCGACACAGAGCTCAAATATTTGTTTTGTACATCTGTGTTTTTTACTATTAAACTTAATTTTCTGTGTTGTAAGACCTTTTTATTAATGTTTTGTTTTTATGTCATTTTTTTGTCAAAATGGCTCTTGCAAAAGAGAAACCTTATATTGATTTTATGTATAAAAATCTATATAACCAATTACTTTGGATAACTAATACCTTTTGGGTCTACATGAGCAGTGTATACTAATAACAATGATGCTATTGTACACACATTGATTTTTTCTTGAAACAATCACTATAATCGAATACTGTTTCTTGATTATGATTTTTTGCGCAACATTTTATCATAGCAACTTCTAAAGGGTTTCATTTGAAACTTCTATCATGTAGGATAAAATTTACCATTAGATATTAAATACTATATTTCATAAAACTAACAATAATTCATACTAAATTATGGCCCTTACATACAAACATACATTCTAAGTTAAGTTCTAATGCAACATTTTATCTTGGCAACTACTGATGGGATTGATTTGAATATTCACACATGACTACGGTATTACCATCGGAAGTCAATTTTAAAGTTGCATCACTCTAGCTTGAATTTTTACTATTTTAAATTGTGAGTCTTTTATATTGAAAATGTTTTAGTAAGAAGATCTGCAAAAAATATAAAAGCTGCAGTCAATGAAAGTATTCTTGTTAAATTTTTCATCTCAATTGAATTTCATAATTGATTCCGTTTACAAGACCACTCCTAATAGTAGAGCGCGCTGTCCATTGACGGCTCTCAATTGTTAATTAAACCTCTTACCTGAAATATCCAAACACTTCGTAATACCCAGAATCGACATTGAATAAATTCTAGAATTTTATCCTTCATCATTGCACCTTTAACTTTCAAGTTATCCTATTTCATAGAAGTTGCTCTCTAAAAAGTAAATTCTAAATATTTTGGTCGTCTGAACCACACGGATTACACAAGTAATTATGCACGAAATCCATGTGCCTATTTACGTCATTTAAAACTGGCATGGATAAGATACGAAATGGAGACTTTTAGGCGAAAAGGAGCATATAATGGCAAAACGGAGATTTAATTGTTAGTAAAACCCTTTTTAAAATAACAATTATAATACAAATTATATTTACTGATAATAAAATCACCATTCTCAAATTAGTGATTTTCATTTCAGTCCAATTTTTACAAGAGTTGCTTAAAACGTAGGGTCCACAAAGGCGGATCCAAAGGGGGTCAGGGGGGTCCGGACCCCCCTAGAATTGGGAAAATGTACCTGTCCATTAGTGTATTTCTTGACTGTAAGTCATTTTTGAGTAGCATGGGATCTATGTTAATGTGTACTTATTATTATATGTGTGCGTATTTAACGAGTGCGAGGACTCTGGTGCCAGTGGGTTTAACGCCGTGTCGACAAACATTATTGTCATTTTACTGAGGCAAGCTCACCTTACCTAGGTTTCCTGGACCTTGTCTATAACCAAGACTAATCAACCCTTCCAAACGTTCGATATCTTTTCCATTATATTATGCATAATATTATGTACACGATTTTTCCTTTTTTAGATCGGACTAAGCATTTTTGATTTGGTGAAAATGTTTAGTACAGATCCTGCAAAGGTGTGCCTTCAGATTTAAATTGACCATGTAAATGTTATATTTCTTATCAGACTAGGCTGAATATAATATCTTTATACAATACAAACAAAATATTTAGCCCTATACTTGTATGAAGGGCGTGTTTCTTCATTTTATTTTATCATAATTACATGTTTTACTATGGGTTATATATATAATATATGCGGGTGATCACCATGGGATTCATTTAAATTTCTTTTTTTTTTTCGTATGTCTGTTTATGATAATGCCATGTTCACTATATGTGTTTGTAAATTTCATTCTGTTTGCTATAAACATGTTGTATGTTTAGAGCAATAAAGGTTGTTGTTGTTGTTATACCTAATCAATGGAGGAAAATCAACATTATTGTCGAATATCCATGGAAGAGTATAACCAGTCCGGGTGAGACTCTAACTAGCAACCTCTTAGGGACACTTGATTCGAAATCCTGAGCTTGGCCTTTGTAAGACACCGAAACAGAACACATATTTTACTTTAAACAATAATTAAAACAAAAACATTTGGTTTTTACATGCCGGTATACGTACGTATACATTATTTTTAATAGTTTAAAAAAAAATAAACGTCTGTACTAGACAAACCAAATATTAAGTTGATAAATTGTCATTTGCATTTCATCAATTAATGGACTATAAATAAATAAAATGTAGTAAGATGATTAATAGTTCACCAGAACAAATCATCGTTGTTGCCTACGTCATCATTGCTTTCGTCTTCTTGTTTTTGTTCATATTGTCCCCAGCTGAAGTAATCCACTCTCAAGTTAGACTTATCAAAACCATTTTCTAACATATCAGCGGATATTCTCTTTTCACACCATTTCTCACAACATTTCAGTGAACAACATTCATGGAACACCATGTTAACTGTGTTAAGAAGTCGCCTTTGTAGTAACCTTTGGTACAATGGCTTTTCTGGTTGTTCACCTCGTCGTGAAATCGGCTTTGGTTTGACACTAGGTCCTGCTTTACATACACATGAGTTAGAGCACTCTTGAACATCATTTAAGTTTTTTTTCGGCACTTCAGGGATACTTGTGGGTGGGTTTTCTGTGCCCAGTCGAAACTTGATCTTTGGTCTTTTCATTTCGCTTACTGTATCAGCGTCTTCATCAGACTTTCTCTTTTTATTATTCTCATCTGTATGTGGTTGGTTTTAATCGCGATGTTTTCGTGTGCATTACTATTCACTTTGACTTTATTTTCATCATTTGCCACCATTTTCTTAACTTTGCAATCATCATTACAATCACCAGTGTTTTCTTCCAAGCGTCTTTTGGAACCTCTTGCCTTTGTTGTATGGTCTGGAAAATAAAAATAGAACACAGTAGTTTTTTAAGTGAAAATCTTTAGCTTAATGATATTTTACTGTTTTCATATACATGTAACAGTAATCAGATATGTGTAATTTCAAGTTTTTTCAACTTGCCCACGTACAATTGCAACCTAAAAAATCAACTTGTCCAGAATCAAAACTTACTTGCCCAGAAGTTCAATACTCGAAATTTTTTTATAGAACTATGATGTTAAGTAAATACTGTAAGTAATGATAAATGATTGACAATAAAAATAGTTCACTGTTTAATGTGATAGAAGCATTGAAATATCTATATTTTAAGTACATTGTATAGCTATGTTAGAATTATTTTACAGCTAAAAATATAACTTGTCCTCGGACGAGTGGGTTGGACATATTTACTCGTCCGCAGCCATATAGGTACGAGTCTGACAAGTCGGGCATAGGAATTCCACACCCCAGGTAATGTACATACAAATTAATAAAAAGTAAATCTTTAAAGCCATAGTAGAGCATAAACAATTTCACATTGCAGATAACAAAAGCAATAAGGCTGGGTCACAAGTTGAAGCAACATCAGCAAAAGACCCTCCTTTTGTGGGATCGTTGTTTTTATTATTAGGATCAGCCTTCATCTTAATTAGGGTCTTGTTTAAAATTGCATTTAGTTGCATGTAAGTACATCAGCTTTAAGGGTAGAAATGTATGTGTTTATGCCTTTAGGGACATGTTCGATTAACAGTGGCCATATTCTGCTATCCATAATAAACAAAAGGTCTACATGTTCACATAAAAGTCGTGCGCTATCTGTGAATGACTTACAAAAACAGAATTGTTAGCTTGTTGGTTTCACAAGCTAGTACATAAAAAGTACGAGAAAATCCCAAGTACTTAGTACAGTATAGCCTTTGCAGAGCTGTCCTCTACAGAACAAATCCTCTGCACAATAACAACTTTTGACATTTCCCTAAGTTATAATTTTCATTAAATTAAACCTCTGCAGAACAACAACCTCTCATTCTCGTTCCCAGAATCTAGTAGGATTCTCAATACTAGCTAGTATTTAGAATCCTACTAGACTCTGGGAACGAGAATGCAACCTCTGAACAACAACACATTTTAGGCCCTCCCAGTTGGTGTTGCTTAAGAGAGGTTGCACTGTAGTTTTTAAATAGAAATCTATATTAAAATTACCTTGAAGATGGCTAATTTTCTGTTGAATTACATTCATAATATCTTGTCTAATTTCAGATTCACGTTGTCTAATTTTCTTATATCTTTCTGTGTATTCATAGGTTGATCTTTGGGGAGAGTTATCTTTTCTTGTCCATTCTGAGATTTTGTTGGAAACTGCAATAGATGTTTGAAGTTAATAACAGTTGTCAAATGTTTGCTTACAAGTAAGTGTTGATTAAAACAATATATAAATTGATGAATTTTACGATTTGTAGAAACTTGAAATGTATTTTGGTTCAATAGCAAAGACAATAACACACGTTGCTAGCGAGCTGATACCCTTATTCGGGGTATAAAGTGACATGATCTCCGGAATGCAATAATACATTTATTATGTTCGTTAATTTCTTGCAGCTGCCTGCCAAAATTACGACTAATTCAAATATACCTGGAAGTGGACTCGAGAGTGATTAATATAAGTTGTATGAACTTGCTTCACAGTCTAGCGAAATAAATTAGTATAAATAAACTCACCAGTGATGGTTTGTCTCGAAGAAAAACTAGATTTAGAACTTTCATTATCATTAAACACTATGTACTTGTTTGGTTTCCATTTTATTTCAGTTGTTATGGTGACACTCTTGACACTTTGATCACTGAAATCAAATAAATTTATATATAAAATTGGGACAAAAGTGCTAAAAATTAAAACATATATGCTAACCTACACTGAGCTTGTCGTTATTTTTATGTTCATTTTAATTTCGCTTTAAAAATTATTTAAAACAATAACAACCTGTAGCGTCGTTTTTTAAATTAAAAAATAGACATTATTTCATTACCATTTTCTGTATCGAAATATAATAGAATTGAAAATATTTCATAGACCTCAGGAAATCTTTTGAATATCTGACTTAGAGGAAGGTTGCAATAAACAGACGAAATGCTTATAATAAGTAACATTCTGTATTTAAAGCTCAACGTTTGACGAAATTTAATTTTAAATAAACACTTACCTATTCCTTGCTAACTCTGTACAAACATTTCCAGTCAATTTTGTCATGTCTCTCATTATTTCTTCTTGTAATATAAATCTGTATCTCTTATATGATGCTGCTTTGTGCGCTTTATATGTCATTATAGTGATTCTGACGTTGTATACGTTACGTTATTACGTCATATGTAACTGTGACGTTTTTTGACGTCATGACGTTAGAGGACGTAAAATATTATAATATTGAGTGTTTTCCAGCATAAATTTCATCATCAATAGCCATCAGGCGCGTAGCTACCAGTATGCAGAGTACGCAGCTGCGTACACACTGGTCCAGAAAATTGTAAAAATACAAACGCCAAAAATGTAATAAAATCTTTCGCCTGAGGGGGGTAGGGGTGTGTAAAACAAAACTGCTTGATCGTTATTTTACTAACCTTATGTCAAGTTATATTTCAATGGGACTTGCGATGCCTTTTGGGAGTTGAATTTACGGTTTTAAAATTCGATGTTTGTCTTTGAATCCAGTCTATATAATTCTTTAAACGCTGGTTAAAATTGAATGATAATTTGTATGAATGTTGACTTCCTATATTTGTGTCCAGATTGAATTATACAGACCCATTTTGAATAGTTGCCAAAAATGCTCCTGAAATGATCTACAGAAAAACAAATTCGGGGCGGGGCATGCCCTTGACCCCTAGGATTTTGCGTACACATCAAAAAGACCTTGCTACGGCACTGGCCATGACCAATTTTAAATTAAAAAATAATTTAATAATGAGGTGAATTATTTATTGTGTCTAATTTTGCATTCGGAACAACCTCGGCGATCTTTAAGATTGTTCCTATTGCTTAATTTGTCATACAATTTACTAAGCAGTTCTGATGGTCGTGTTAATGAAAAAAGTGTCGTGGTATGTGAGAACGACGGAACACATAAAATGTTATACCAAAAGAAGTGATTACTTGGCTTTTGTATGACTCTGTGTCTATGTAACAGTTTAACCAATGAAAAATATCGCTAATTAACATGTTACGAGTACAACATGTATTTGTAGACGAGAGAGTCAAATAAATTCAGTTCAGTTTCAAACGTATTTAATTTGACATTGTCTCCCTTATATATTTTCCTTGCTTATAAATCACCAAAATAACTAGTCTGGAGAAAACGAATTACTTATATGTGACTGTATATTATATACTTATATTTAATGATGCTTATTTTATTTTTGTTTTGTTGGGTTTACCGTCATAGCAACACACTGTATATGTCATATAACGGCGGTCAGTCAACTTAGTCACTGTCCTGGAAAGACTAAATCTCTGGATTTAGCTGTTAACCAACTACAAAGCACATACTTTAGATTATAGAAATTATACCTTTGTGAATGTAAACCAAATAAAAAAGTGGTAAAAATACAATAACATAAAAAATTATAACAATAATTAACTATATATACATTATTGTTTTATTTATACATATAGATCTATACATTTTTATACAATTTACAATTTTATATTCAATATACAACTTTATATACAGTAAATCTAATGTATGTAATATGCGGTTCAATGTGCAATATTTTATCCCATACGCAATATAGAATAGCATGAAATGCAGTAGTAGTGAAACAGTTAAACATATTTTAAATCAATCAATAAAGTAATGTGAAGTACTGACACAATTAAATGCTTGTGCAACTATTAAAGTGCAGTAATAAACTTTCGCCTCAAACAAATATAGAAATTCACACAAGTAAAACAAACACAGTTCCGAGATACGTACATATACATGCCGGTAGGGCCTATAACAGGAATTGAGTTACGAAACGAGGGACGAAACATTTTTCTGGGGTATGGTATAGGTTTTTTATGCTCAATCGAAAAGTTCGGACAATATCGCCGGCAAAAAAGTTCGTTTTGATAAAACCAAGAGCGTTCGAATGAATAAATCGATGATAAAAGCCACGCATTTCGGTACTTTTTAAAACGGAACTATTTTTGTTTTCGCCCCCTGGACTCTTCGACCTAAAAACTTTCGTAAATTAGTTTCTGTTGAATTCTATGTGCGTCGGTATTTTTGCTACGTATCATTTCTCGTACTTGGAATTTTTCGACACAGAGCTCAAATATTTGTTTTGTACATCTGTGTTTTTTACTATTAAACTTAATTTTCTGTGTGGTAAGACCTTTTTATTAATGTTTTGTTTTTATGTCATTTTTTTGTCAAAATGGCTCTTGCAAAAGAGAAACCTTATATTGATTTTTATGTATAAAAATCTATATAACCGATTACTTTGGATAACTAATACCTTTTGGGTCTACATGAGCAGTGTATACTAATAACAATGATGCTATTGTACACACATTGATTTTTTCTTGAAACAATCACTATAATAGAGTACTGTTTCTTGATTAAGATTTTTTGCGCAACATTTTATCATTGCAACTTCTAAAGGGTTTCATTTGAAACGTCTATCATGTAGGATAAAATTTACCATTAGATATCAAATACTATATTTCATAAAACTAACAATAATTTATACTAAATTATGGCCCTTACATACAAACAAAAATTCTAAGTTAAGTTCTAATGCAACATTTTATCTTGGCAACTACTGAAGGGATTGATTTGAATATTCACACATGACTACGGTATTACCATCGGAAGTCAATTTTAAAGTTGCATCACTCTAGCTTGAATTTTTACTATTTTAAATTGTAAGCCTTTGATATTGAAAATGTTTTAGTAAGAAGATCTGCAAAAAATAAAAAAGCTGCAGTCAATGAAAGTATTCTTGTTAATTTTTTCTCATCTCAATTGAATTTCATAATTGATTCCGTTTACAAGACCACTCCTAATAGTAGAGCGCGCTGTCCATTGACGGCTCTCAATTGTTAATTAAACCTCTTACCTGAAATATCCAAACACTTCGTAATACCCAGAATCGACATTGAATAAATTCTAGAATTTTATCCTTCATCATTGCACCTTTAACTTTCAAGTTATCCTATTTCATAGAAGTTGCTCTCTAAAAAGTAAATTCTAAATATTTTGGTCGTCTGAACCACACGGATTACACAAGTAATTATGCACGAAATCCATGTGCCTATTTACGTCATATAAAACTGGCATGGATAAGATACGAAATGGAGACTTTTAGGCGAAAAGGAGCATATAATGGCAAAACGGAGATTTAATTGTTAGTAAAACCCTTCTTAAAATAACAATTATAATACAAATTATATTTACTGATAATAAAATCACCATTCTCAAATAAGTGATTTTCATATCAGTCCAATTTTTACAAGAGTTGCTTAAAACGTAGGGTCCACAAAGGCGGATCCAAAGGGGGTCAGGGGGGTCCGGACCCCCCCCCTAGAATTGGGAAAATGTACCTGTCCATTAGTGTATTTCTTGACTGTAAGTCATTTTTGAGTAGCATGGGATCTATGTTAATGTGTACTTATTATTATATGTGTGCGTATTTAACGAGTGTGAGGACTCTGGTGCCAGTGGGTTTAACGCCGTGTCGACAAACATTATTGTCATTTTACTGAGGCAAGCTCACCTTACCTAGGTTTCCTGGACCTTGTCTATAACCAAGACTAATCAACCCTTCCAAACGTTCGATATCTTTTCCATTATATTATGCATAATATTATGTACACGATTTTTCCTTTTTTAGATCGGACTAAGCATTTTTGATTTGGTGAAAATGTTTAGTACAGATCCTGCAAAGGTGTGCCTTCAGATTTAAATTGACCATGTAAATGTTATATTTCTTACCAGACTAGGCTGAATATAATATCTTTATACAATACAAACAAAATATTTAGCCCTATACTTGTATGAAGGGCGTGTTTCTTCATTTTATTTTATCATAATTACATGTTTTTACTATGGGTTATATATATAATATATGCGGGTGATCACCATGGGATTGATTTAAATTTCTTTTTTTTTTCGTATGTCTGTTTATGATAATGCCATGTTCACTATATGTGTTTGTAAATTTCATTCTGTTTGCTATAAACATGTTGTATGTTTAGAGCAATAAAGGTTGTTGTTGTTGTTATACCTAATCAATGGAGGAAAATCAACATCATTGTCGAATATCCATGGAAGAGTATAACCAGTCCGGGTGAGACTCTAACTAGCAACCTCTTAGGGACACTTGATTCGAAATCCTGAGCTTGGCCTTTGTAAGACACCGAAACAGAACACATATTTTACTTTAAACAATAATTAAAACAAAAACATTTGGTTTTTACATGCCGGTATACGTACGTATACATTATTTTTAAGAATTTTTAATTCTGTTTAAAAAAAATAAACGTCTGTACTAGACAAACCAAATATTAAGTTGATAAATTGTCATTTGCATTTCATCAATTAATGGACTATAAATAAATAAAATGTAGTAAGATGATTAATAGTTCACCAGAACCAATCATCGTTGTTGCCTACGTCATCATTGCTTTCGTCATCTTGTTTTTGTTCATATTGTCCCCAGCTGAAGTAATCCACTCTCAAGTTAGACTTATCAAAACCATTTTCTAACATATCAGCGGATATTCTCTTTTCACACCATTTCTCACAACATTTCAGTGAACAACATTCATGGAACACCATGTTAACTGTGTTAAGAAGTCGCCTTTGTAGTAACCTTTGGTACAATGGCTTTTCTGGTTGTTCACCTCGTCGTGAAATCGGCTTTGGTTTGACACTAGGTCCTGCTTTACATACACATGAGTTGGAGCACTCTTGAACATCATTTAAGTTTTTTTTCGGCACTTCAGGGATACTTGTGGGTGGGTTTTCTGTGCCCAGTCGAAACTTGATCTTTGGTCTTTTCATTTCGCTTACTGTATCAGCGTCTTCATCAGACTTTCTCTTTTTATTATTCTCATCTGTATGTGGTTGGTTTTTAATCGCGATGTTTTCGTGTGCATTACTATTCACTTTGACTTTATTTTCATCATTTGCCACCATTTTCTTAACTTTGCAATCATCATTACAATCACCAGTGTTTTCTTCCAAGCGTCTTTTGGAACCTCTTGCCTTTGTTGTATGGTCTGGAAAATAAAAATAGAACACAATAGTTTTTTAAGTGAAAATCTTTAGCTTAATGATATTTTACTGTTTTCATATACATGTAACAGTAATCAGATATGTGTAATTTCAAGTTTTTTCAACTTGCCCACGTCCAATTGCAACCTAAAAAATCAACTTGTCCAGAATCAAAACTCACTTGCCCAGAAGTTCAATACTCGAAAAAAATTTATAGAACTATGATGTTAAGTAAATACTGTAAGTAATGACAAATGATTGATGATAAAAATAGTTCACTGTTTAATGTGATAGAAGCATTGAAATATCTATATTTTAAGTACATTGTATAGCTATGTTAGAATTATTTTACAGCTAAAAATATAACTTGTCCTCGGACGAGTGGGTTGGACATATTTACTCGTCCGCAGCCATATAGGTACGAGTCTGACAAGTCGGGCATAGGAATTCCACACCCCAGGTAATGTACATACAAATTAATAAAAAGTAAATCTTTAAAGCCATAGTAATTTTCTGTTGAATTACATTCACAATATCTTGTCTAATTTCAGATCCATGTTGTCTAATTTTCTTATATCTTTCTGTGTATTCATAGGCTGATCTTTGAGGAGAGTTATCTTTTCTTGTCCATTCTGAGATTTTGTTGGAATCTGCAATAGAGGTTAGACGTTAATAACAGTTGTCAAATGTTTGCTTACAAGTAAGTGTTGATTAAAACAATATATAAATTGATGAATTTTACGATTTGTAGAAACTTGAAATGTATTTTGGTTCAATAGCAAAGACAATAACACACGTTGCTAGCGAGCTAATACCCTTATTCGGGGTATAAAGTGACATGATCTCCGGAATGCAATAATACATTTATTATGTTCGTTAATTTCTTGCAGCTGCCTGCCAAAATTACGACAAATTCAAATATACCTGGAAGTGGACTCGAGAGTGATTAATATAAGTTGTATGAACTTGCTTCACAGTCTAGCGAAATAAATTAGTATAAATAAACTCACCAGTGATGGTTTGTCTCGAAGAAAAACTAGATTTAGAACTTTCATTATCATTAAACACTATGTACTTGTTTGGTTTCCATTTTTTTTCAGTTGTTATGGTGACACTCTTGACACTTTGATCACTGAAATCAAATAAATTTATATATATCTAATTGGGACAAAAGTGCTAAAAATTAAAACATATATGCTAACCTACACTGACCTTGTCGTTATTTTTATGTTCATTTTAATTTCGCTTTAACAATTATTTAAAACAATAACAACCTGTAGCGTCGTTTTTTAAATTAAAAAATAGACATTATTTCATTACCATTTTCTGTATCGAAATATAATAGAATTGAAAATATTTCATAGACCTCAGGAAATCTTTTGAAGATCTGACTTAGAGGAAGGTTGCAATAAACAGACGAAATGCTTATAATAAGTAACATTCTGTATTTAAAGCTCAACGTTTGACGAAATTTAATTTTAAATAAACACTTACCTATTCCTTGCTAACTCTTCACAAACATTTCCAGTCAATTTTGTCATGTCTCTCATTATTTCTTCTTGTAATATAAATCTGTATCTCTTATATGATGCTGCTTTGTGCGCTTTATATGTCGTTATAGTGATTCTGACGTTGTATACGTTACGTTATTACGTCATATGTAACTGTGACGTTTTTTGACGTCATGACGTTAGAGGACGTAAAATATTATAATATTGAGTGTTTTCCAGCATAAATTTCATCATCAATAGCCATCAGGCGCGTAGCTACCAGTACGCAGAGTACGCAGCTGCGTACACACTGGTCCAGAAAATTGTAAAAATACAAACGCCAAAAATGTAATAAAATCTTTCGCCTGAGGGGGGTAGGGGTGTGTAAAACAAAACTGCTTGATCGTTATTTTACTAACCTTATGTCAAGTTATATTTCAATGGGACTTGCGATGCCTTTTGGGAGTTGAATTTACGGTTTTAAAATTCGATGTTTGTCTTTGGAATCCAGTCTATATAATTCTTTAAACGCTGGTTAAAATTGAATGATAATTTGTATGAATGTTGTCTTCCTATATTTGTGTCCAGATTGAATTATACAGACCCATTTTGAATAGTTGCCAAAAATGCTCCTGAAATGATCTACAGAAAAACAAATTCGGGGCGGGGCATGCCCTTGACCCCTAGGATTTTGCGTACACATCAAAAAGACCTTGCTACGCCACTGGCCATGACCAATTTTAAATTAAAAAATAATTTAATAATGAGGTGAATTATTTATTGTGTCTAATTTTGCATTCGGAACAACCTCGGCGATCTTTAAGATTGTTCCTATTGCTTAATTTGTCATACAATTTACTAAGCAGTTCTGATGGTCGTGTTAATGAAAAAAGTGTCGTGGTATATGAGAACGACGGCACACATAAAATGTTATACCAAAAGAAGTGATTACTTGGCTTTTGTATGACTCTGTGTCTATGTAACAGTTTAACCAATGAAAAATATCGCTAATTAACATGTTACGAGTACAACATGTATTTGTAGACGAGAGAGTCAAATAAATTCAGTTCAGTTTCAAACGTATTTAATTTGACATTGTCTCCCTTATATATTTTCCTTGCTTATAAATCACCAAAATAACTAGTCTGGAGAAAACGAATTACTTATATGTGACTGTATATTATATACTTATATTTAATGATGCTTATTTTATTTTTGTTTTGTTGGGTTTACCGTCATAGCAACACATTGTATATGTCATATAACGGCGGTCAGTCAACTTAGTCACTGTCCTGGAAAGGCTAAATCTCTGGATTTAGCTGTTAACCAACTACAAAGCACATACTTTAGATTATAGAAATTATACCTTTGTGAATGTAAACCAAATAAAAAAGTGGTAAAAATACAATAACATAAAAAATTATAACAATAATTAACTATATATACATTATTGTTTTATTTATACATATAGATCTATACATTTTTATACAATTTACAATTTTATATTCAATATACAACTTTATATACAGTAAATCTAATGTATGTAATATGCGGTTCAATGTGCAATATTTTATCCCATACGCAATATAGAATAGCATGAAATGCAGTAGTAGTGAAACAGTTAAACATATTTTAAATCAATCAATAAAGTAATGTGAAGTACTGACACAATTAAATGCTTGTGCAACTATTAAAGTGCAGTAATAAACTTTCGCCTCAAACAAATATAGAAATTCACACAAGTAAAACAAACACAGTTCCGAGATACGTACATATACATGCCGGTAGGGCCTATAACAGGAATTGAGTTACGAAACGAGGGACGAAACATTTTTCTGGGGTATGGTATAGGTTTTTTATGCTCAATCGAAAAGTTCGGACAATATCGCCGGCAAAAAAGTTCGTTTTGATAAAACCAAGAGCGTTCGAATGAATAAATCGATGATAAAAGCCACGCATTTCGGTACTTTTTAAAACGGAACTATTTTTGTTTTCGCCCCCTGGACTCTTCGACCTAAAAACTTTCGTAAATTAGTTTCTGTTGAATTCTATGTGCGTCGGTATTTTTGCTACGTATCATTTCTCGTACTTGGAATTTTTCGACACAGAGCTCAAATATTTTTTTGTACATCTGTGTTTTTTACTATTAAACTTAATTTTCTGTGTTGTAAGACCTTTTTATTAATGTTTTGTTTTTATGTCATTTTTTTTTGTCAAAATGGCTCTTGCAAAAGAGAAACCTTATATTGATTTTTATGTATAAAAATCTATATAACCAATTACTTTGGATAACTAATACCTTTTGGGTCTACATGAGCAGTGTATACTAATAACAATGATGCTATTGTACACACATTGATTTTTTCTTGAAACAATCACTATAATCGAGTACTGTTTCTTGATTAAGATTTTTTGCGCAACATTTTATCATTGCAACTTCTAAAGGGTTTCATTTGAAACGTCTATCATGTAGGATAAAATTTACCATTAGATATCAAATACTATATTTCATAAAACTAACAATAATTTATACTAAATTATGGCCCTTACATACAAACAAAAATTCTAAGTTAAGTTCTAATGCAACATTTTATCTTGGCAACTACTGAAGGGATTGATTTGAATATTCACACATGACTACGGTATTACCATCGGAAGTCAATTTTAAAGTTGCATCACTCTAGCTTGAATTTTTACTATTTTAAATTGTAAGCCTTTGATATTGAAAATGTTTTAGTAAGAAGATCTGCAAAAAATAAAAAAGCTGCAGTCAATGAAAGTATTCTTGTTAATTTTTTCTCATCTCAATTGAATTTCATAATTGATTCCGTTTACAAGACCACTCCTAATAGTAGAGCGCGCTGTCCATTGACGGCTCTCAATTGTTAATTAAACCTCTTACCTGAAATATCCAAACACTTCGTAATACCCAGAATCGACATTGAATAAATTCTAGAATTTTATCCTTCATCATTGCACCTTTAACTTTCAAGTTATCCTATTTCATAGAAATTGCTCTCTAAAAAGTAAATTCTAAATATTTTGGTCGTCTGAACCACACGGATTACACAAGTAATTATGCACGAAATCCATGTGCCTATTTACGTCATTTAAAACTGGCATGGATAAGATACGAAATGGAGACTTTTAGGCGAAAAGGAGCATATAATGGCAAAACGGAGATTTAATTGTTAGTAAAACCCTTCTTAAAATAACAATTATAATACAAATTATATTTACTGATAATAAAATCACCATTCTCAAATAAGTGATTTTCATATCAGTCCAATTTTTACAAGAGTTGCTTAAAACGTAGGGTCCACAAAGGCGGATCCAAAGGGGGTCAGGGGGGTCCGCCCCCCCCCTAGAATTGGGAAAATGTACCTGTCCATTAGTGTATTTCTTGACTGTAAGTCATTTTTGAGTAGCGTGGGATCTATGTTAATGTGTACTTATTATTATATGTGTGCGTATTTAACGAGTGTGAGGACTCTGGTGCCAGTGGGTTTAACGCCGTGTCGACAAACATTATTGTCATTTTACTGAGGCAAGCTCACCTTACCTAGGTTTCCTGGACCTTGTCTATAACCAAGACTAATCAACCCTTCCAAACGTTCGATATCTTTTCCATTATATTATGCATAATATTATGTACACGATTTTTCCTTTTTTAGATCGAACTAAGCATTTTTGATTTGGTGAAAATGTTTAGTACAGATCCTGCAAAGGTGTGCCTTCAGATTTAAATTGACCATGTAAATGTTATATTTCTTACCAGACTAGGCTGAATATAATATCTTTATACAATACAAACAAAATATTTAGCCCTATACTTGTATGAAGGGCGTGTTTCTTCATTTTATTTTATCATAATTACATGTTTTTACTATGGGTTATATATATAATATATGCGGGTGATCACCATGGGATTGATTTAAATTTCTTTTTTTTTCGTATGTCTGTTTATGATAATGCCATGTTCACTATATGTGTTTGTAAATTTCATTCTGTTTGCTATAAACATGTTGTATGTTTAGAGCAATAAAGGTTGTTGTTGTTGTTATACCTAATCAATGGAGGAAAATCAACATCATTGTCGAATATCCATGGAAGAGTATAACCAGTCCGGGTGAGACTCTAACTAGCAACCTCTTAGGGACACTTGATTCGAAATCCTGAGCTTGGCCTTTGTAAGACACCGAAACAGAACACATATTTTACTTTAAACAATAATTAAAACAAAAACATTTGGTTTTTACATGCCGGTATACGTACGTATACATTATTTTTAAGAATTTTTAATTCTGTTTAAAAAAAATAAACGTCTGTACTAGACAAACCAAATATTAAGTTGATAAATTGTCATTTGCATTTCATCAATTAATGGACTATAAATAAATAAAATGTAGTAAGATGATTAATAGTTCACCAGAACCAATCATCGTTGTTGCCTACGTCATCATTGCTTTCGTCATCTTGTTTTTGTTCATATTGTCCCCAGCTGAAGTAATCCACTCTCAAGTTAGACTTATCAAAACCATTTTCTAACATATCAGCGGATATTCTCTTTTCACACCATTTCTCACAACATTTCAGTGAACAACATTCATGGAACACCATGTTAACTGTGTTAAGAAGTCGCCTTTGTAGTAACCTTTGGTACAATGGCTTTTCTGGTTGTTCACCTCGTCGTGAAATCGGCTTTGGTTTGACACTAGGTCCTGCTTTACATACACATGAGTTGGAGCACTCTTGAACATCATTTAAGTTTTTTTTCGGCACTTCAGGGATACTTGTGGGTGGGGTTTCTGTGCCCAGTCGAAACTTGATCTTTGGTCTTTTCATTTCGCTTACTGTATCAGCGTCTTCATCAGACTTTCTCTTTTTATTATTCTCATCTGTATGTGGTTGGTTTTTAATCGCGATGTTTTCGTGTGCATTACTATTCACTTTCACTTTATTTTCATCATTTGCCACCATTTTCTTAACTTTGCAATCATCATTAAAATCACCAGTGTTTTCTTCCAAGCGTCTTTTGGAACCTCTTGCCTTTGTTGTATGGTCTGGAAAATAAAAATAGAACACAATAGTTTTTTAAGTGAAAATCTTTAGCTTAATGATATTTTACTGTTTTCATATACATGTAACAGTAATCAGATATGTGTAATTTCAACTTTTTTTCAACTTGCCCACGTCCAATTGCAACCTAAAAAATCAACTTGTCCAGAATCAAAACTCACTTGCCCAGAAGTTCAATACTCGAAAAAAAAAATAGAACTATGATGTTAAGTAAATACTGTAAGTAATGACAAATGATTGATAATAAAAATAGTTCACTGTTTAATGTGATAGAAGCATTGAAATATCTATATTTTAAGTACATTGTATAGCTATGTTAGAATTATTTTACAGCTAAAAATATAACTTGTCCTCGGACGAGTGGGTTGGACATATTTACTCGTCCGCAGCCATATAGGTACGAGTCTGACAAGTCGGGCATAGGAATTCCACACCCCAGGTAATGTACATACAAATTAATAAAAAGTAAATCTTTAAAGCCATAGTACAGCATAAACAATTTCACATTGCAGATAACAAAAGCAATAAGGCTGGGTCACAAGTTGAAGCAACATCAGCAAAAGACCCTCCTTTTGTGGGATCGTTGTTTTTATTATTAGGATCAGCCTTCATCTTAATTAGGGTCTTGTTTAAAATTGCATTTAGTTGCATGTAAGTACATCAGCTTTAAGGGTAGAAATGTATGTGTTTATGCCTTTAGGGACATGTTCGATTAACAGTGGCCATATTCTGCTATCCATAATAAACAAAAGGTCTACATGTTCACATAAAAGTCGTGCGCTATCTGTGCATAACTTACAAAAAACAGAATTGTTAGCTTGTTGGTTTCACAAGCTAGTACATAAAAAGTACGAGAAAATCCCAAGTACTTAGTACAGTATAGCCTTTGCAGAGCTGTCCTCTACAGAACAAATCCTCTGCACAATAACAACTTTTGACATTTCCCTAAGTTATAATTTTCATTAAATTAAACCTCTGCAGAACAACAACCTCTCATTCTCGTTCCCAGAATCTAGTAGGATTCTCAATACTAGCTAGTATTTAGAATCCTACTAGACTCTGGGAACGAGAATGCAACCTCTGAACAACAACACAATTTAGGCCCTCCCAGTTGGTGTTGCTTAAGAGAGCTTGCACTGTAGTTTTTAAATAGAAATCTACATTAAATTTACCTTGAACATCGCTAATTTTCTGTTGAATTACATTCACAATATCTTGTCTAATTTCAGATCCATGTTGTCTAATTTTCTTATATCTTTCTGTGTATTCATAGGCTGATCTTTGAGGAGAGTTATCTTTTCTTGTCCATTCTGAGATTTTGTTGGAATCTGCAATAGAGGTTAGACGTTAATAACAGTTGTCAAATGTTTGCTTACAAGTAAGTGTTGATTAAAACAATATATAAATTGATGAATTTTACGATTTGTAGAAACTTGAAATGTATTTTGGTTCAATAGCAAAGACAATAACACACGTTGCTAGCGAGCTGATACCCTTATTCGGGGTATAAAGTGACATGATCTCCGGAATGCAATAATACATTTATTATGTTCGTTAATTTCTTGCAGCTGCCTGCCAAAATTACGACAAATTCAAATATACCTGGAAGTGGACTCGAGAGTGATTAATATAAGTTGTATGAACTTGCTTCACAGTCTAGCGAAATAAATTAGTATAAATAAACTCACCAGTGATGGTTTGTCTCGAAGAAAAACTAGATTTAGAACTTTCATTATCATTAAACACTATGTACTTGTTTGGTTTCCATTTTTTTTCAGTTGTTATGGTGACACTCTTGACACTTTGATCACTGAAATCAAATAAATTTATATATATCTAATTGGGACAAAAGTGCTAAAAATTAAAACATATATGCTAACCTACACTGACCTTGTCGTTATTTTTATGTTCATTTTAATTTCGCTTTAACAATTATTTAAAACAATAACAACCTGTAGCGTCGTTTTTTAAATTAAAAAATAGACATTATTTCATTACCATTTTCTGTATCGAAATATAATAGAATTGAAAATATTTCATAGACCTCAGGAAATCTTTTGAAGATCTGACTTAGAGGAAGGTTGCAATAAACAGACGAAATGCTTATAATAAGTAACATTCTGTATTTAAAGCTCAACGTTTGACGAAATTTAATTTTAAATAAACACTTACCTATTCCTTGCTAACTCTTCACAAACATTTCCAGTCAATTTTGTCATGTCTCTCATTATTTCTTCTTGTAATATAAATCTGTATCTCTTATATGATGCTGCTTTGTGCGCTTTATATGTCGTTATAGTGATTCTGACGTTGTATACGTTACGTTATTACGTCATATGTAACTGTGACGTTTTTTGACGTCATGACGTTAGAGGACGTAAAATATTATAATATTGAGTGTTTTCCAGCATAAATTTCATCATCAATAGCCATCAGGCGCGTAGCTACCAGTACGCAGAGTACGCAGCTGCGTACACACTGGTCCAGAAAATTGTAAAAATACAAACGCCAAAAATGTAATAAAATCTTTCGCCTGAGGGGGGTAGGGGTGTGTAAAACAAAACTGCTTGATCGTTATTTTACTAACCTTATGTCAAGTTATATTTCAATGGGACTTGCGATGCCTTTTGGGAGTTGAATTTACGGTTTTAAAATTCGATGTTTGTCTTTGGAATCCAGTCTATATAATTCTTTAAACGCTGGTTAAAATTGAATGATAATTTGTATGAATGTTGTCTTCCTATATTTGTGTCCAGATTGAAATATACAGACCCATTTTGAATAGTTGCCAAAAATGCTCCTGAAATGATCTACAGAAAAACAAATTCGGGGCGGGGCATGCCCTTGACCCCTAGGATTTTGCGTACACATCAAAAAGACCTTGCTACGCCACTGGCCATGACCAATTTTAAATTAAAAAATAATTTAATAATGAGGTGAATTATTTATTGTGTCTAATTTTGCATTCGGAACAACCTCGGCGATCTTTAAGATTGTTCCTATTGCTTAATTTGTCATACAATTTACTAAGCAGTTCTGATGGTCGTGTTAATGAAAAAAGTGTCGTGGTATATGAGAACGACGGCACACATAAAATGTTATACCAAAAGAAGTGATTACTTGGCTTTTGTATGACTCTGTGTCTATGTAACAGTTTAACCAATGAAAAATATCGCTAATTAACATGTTACGAGTACAACATGTATTTGTAGACGAGAGAGTCAAATAAATTCAGTTCAGTTTCAAACGTATTTAATTTGACATTGTCTCCCTTATATATTTTCCTTGCTTATAAATCACCAAAATAACTAGTCTGGAGAAAACGAATTACTTATATGTGACTGTATATTATATACTTATATTTAATGATGCTTATTTTATTTTTGTTTTGTTGGGTTTACCGTCATAGCAACACATTGTATATGTCATATAACGGCGGTCAGTCAACTTAGTCACTGTCCTGGAAAGGCTAAATCTCTGGATTTAGCTGTTAACCAACTACAAAGCACATACTTTAGATTATAGAAATTATACCTTTGTGAATGTAAACCAAATAAAAAAGTGGTAAAAATACAATAACATAAAAAATTATAACAATAATTAACTATATATACATTATTGTTTTATTTATACATATAGATCTATACATTTTTATACAATTTACAATTTTATATTCAATATACAACTTTATATACAGTAAATCTAATGTATGTAATATGCGGTTCAATGTGCAATATTTTATCCCATACGCAATATAGAATAGCATGAAATGCAGTAGTAGTGAAACAGTTAAACATATTTTAAATCAATCAATAAAGTAATGTGAAGTACTGACACAATTAAATGCTTGTGCAACTATTAAAGTGCAGTAATAAACTTTCGCCTCAAACAAATATAGAAATTCACACAAGTAAAACAAACACAGTTCCGAGATACGTACATATACATGCCGGTAGGGCCTATAACAGGAATTGAGTTACGAAACGAGGGACGAAACATTTTTCTGGGGTATGGTATAGGTTTTTTATGCTCAATCGAAAAGTTCGGACAATATCGCCGGCAAAAAAGTTCGTTTTGATAAAACCAAGAGCGTTCGAATGAATAAATCGATGATAAAAGCCACGCATTTCGGTACTTTTTAAAACGGAACTATTTTTGTTTTCGCCCCCTGGACTCTTCGACCTAAAAACTTTCGTAAATTAGTTTCTGTTGAATTCTATGTGCGTCGGTATTTTTGCTACGTATCATTTCTCGTACTTGGAATTTTTCGACACAGAGCTCAAATATTTTTTTGTACATCTGTGTTTTTTACTATTAAACTTAATTTTCTGTGTTGTAAGACCTTTTTATTAATGTTTTGTTTTTATGTCATTTTTTTGTCAAAATGGCTCTTGCAAAAGAGAAACCTTATATTGATTTTTATGTATAAAAATCTATATAACCAATTACTTTGGATAACTAATACCTTTTGGGTCTACATGAGCAGTGTATACTAATAACAATGATGCTATTGTACACACATTGATTTTTTCTTGAAACAATCACTATAATCGAGTACTGTTTCTTGATTAAGATTTTTTGCGCAACATTTTATCATTGCAACTTCTAAAGGGTTTCATTTGAAACGTCTATCATGTAGGATAAAATTTACCATTAGATATCAAATACTATATTTCATAAAACTAACAATAATTTATACTAAATTATGGCCCTTACATACAAACAAAAATTCTAAGTTAAGTTCTAATGCAACATTTTATCTTGGCAACTACTGAAGGGATTGATTTGAATATTCACACATGACTACGGTATTACCATCGGAAGTCAATTTTAAAGTTGCATCACTCTAGCTTGAATTTTTACTATTTTAAATTGTAAGCCTTTGATATTGAAAATGTTTTAGTAAGAAGATCTGCAAAAAATAAAAAAGCTGCAGTCAATGAAAGTATTCTTGTTAATTTTTTCTCATCTCAATTGAATTTCATAATTGATTCCGTTTACAAGACCACTCCTAATAGTAGAGCGCGCTGTCCATTGACGGCTCTCAATTGTTAATTAAACCTCTTACCTGAAATATCCAAACACTTCGTAATACCCAGAATCGACATTGAATAAATTCTAGAATTTTATCCTTCATCATTGCACCTTTAACTTTCAAGTTATCCTATTTCATAAAAGTTGCTCTCTAAAAAGTAAATTCTAAATATTTTGGTCGTCTGAACCACACGGATTACACAAGTAATTATGCACGAAATCCATGTGCCTATTTACGTCATTTAAAACTGGCATGGATAAGATACGAAATGGAGACTTTTAGGCGAAAAGGAGCATATAATGGCAAAACGGAGATTTAATTGTTAGTAAAACCCTTCTTAAAATAACAATTATAATACAAATTATATTTACTGATAATAAAATCACCATTCTCAAATAAGTGATTTTCATATCAGTCCAATTTTTACAAGAGTTGCTTAAAACGTAGGGTCCACAAAGGCGGATCCAAAGGGGGTCAGGGGGGTCCGCCCCCCCCCCCCCCCCTAGAATTGGGAAAATGTACCTGTCCATTAGTGTATTTCTTGACTGTAAGTCATTTTTGAGTAGCATGGGATCTATGTTAATGTGTACTTATTATTATATGTGTGCGTATTTAACGAGTGTGAGGACTCTGGTGCCAGTGGGTTTAACGCCGTGTCGACAAACATTATTGTCATTTTACTGAGGCAAGCTCACCTTACCTAGGTTTCCTGGACCTTGTCTATAACCAAGACTAATCAACCCTTCCAAACGTTCGATATCTTTTCCATTATATTATGCATAATATTATGTACACGATTTTTCCTTTTTTAGATCGAACTAAGCATTTTTGATTTGGTGAAAATGTTTAGTACAGATCCTGCAAAGGTGTGCCTTCAGATTTAAATTGACCATGTAAATGTTATATTTCTTACCAGACTAGGCTGAATATAATATCTTTATACAATACAAACAAAATATTTAGCCCTATACTTGTATGAAGGGCGTGTTTCTTCATTTTATTTTATCATAATTACATGTTTTTACTATGGGTTATATATATAATATATGCGGGTGATCACCATGGGATTGATTTAAATTTCTTTTTTTTTCGTATGTCTGTTTATGATAATGCCATGTTCACTATATGTGTTTGTAAATTTCATTCTGTTTGCTATAAACATGTTGTATGTTTAGAGCAATAAAGGTTGTTGTTGTTGTTATACCTAATCAATGGAGGAAAATCAACATCATTGTCGAATATCCATGGAAGAGTATAACCAGTCCGGGTGAGACTCTAACTAGCAACCTCTTAGGGACACTTGATTCGAAATCCTGAGCTTGGCCTTTGTAAGACACCGAAACAGAACACATATTTTACTTTAAACAATAATTAAAACAAAAACATTTGGTTTTTACATGCCGGTATACGTACGTATACATTATTTTTAAGAATTTTTAATTCTGTTTAAAAAAAATAAACGTCTGTACTAGACAAACCAAATATTAAGTTGATAAATTGTCATTTGCATTTCATCAATTAATGGACTATAAATAAATAAAATGTAGTAAGATGATTAATAGTTCACCAGAACCAATCATCGTTGTTGCCTACGTCATCATTGCTTTCGTCATCTTGTTTTTGTTCATATTGTCCCCAGCTGAAGTAATCCACTCTCAAGTTAGACTTATCAAAACCATTTTCTAACATATCAGCGGATATTCTCTTTTCACACCATTTCTCACAACATTTCAGTGAACAACATTCATGGAACACCATGTTAACTGTGTTAAGAAGTCGCCTTTGTAGTAACCTTTGGTACAATGGCTTTTCTGGTTGTTCACCTCGTCGTGAAATCGGCTTTGGTTTGACACTAGGTCCTGCTTTACATACACATGAGTTGGAGCACTCTTGAACATCATTTAAGTTTTTTTTCGGCACTTCAGGGATACTTGTGGGTGGGGTTTCTGTGCCCAGTCGAAACTTGATCTTTGGTCTTTTCATTTCGCTTACTGTATCAGCGTCTTCATCAGACTTTCTCTTTTTATTATTCTCATCTGTATGTGGTTGGTTTTTAATCGCGATGTTTTCGTGTGCATTACTATTCACTTTGACTTTATTTTCATCATTTGCCACCATTTTCTTAACTTTGCAATCATCATTAAAATCACCAGTGTTTTCTTCCAAGCGTCTTTTGGAACCTCTTGCCTTTGTTGTATGGTCTGGAAAATAAAAATAGAACACAATAGTTTTTTAAGTGAAAATCTTTAGCTTAATGATATTTTACTGTTTTCATATACATGTAACAGTAATCAGATATGTGTAATTTCAAGTTTTTTTCAACTTGCCCACGTCCAATTGCAACCTAAAAAATCAACTTGTCCAGAATCAAAACTCACTTGCCCAGAAGTTCAATACTCGAAAAAAATTATAGAACTATGATGTTAAGTAAATACTGTAAGTAATGACAAATGATTGATAATAAAAATAGTTCACTGTTTAATGTGATAGAAGCATTGAAATATCTATATTTTAAGTACATTGTATAGCTATGTTAGAATTATTTTACAGCTAAAAATATAACTTGTCCTCGGACGAGTGGGTTGGACATATTTACTCGTCCGCAGCCATATAGGTACGAGTCTGACAAGTCGGGCATAGGAATTCCACACCCCAGGTAATGTACATACAAATTAATAAAAAGTAAATCTTTAAAGCCATAGTACAGCATAAACAATTTCACATTGCAGATAACAAAAGCAATAAGGCTGGGTCACAAGTTGAAGCAACATCAGCAAAAGACCCTCCTTTTGTGGGATCGTTGTTTTTATTATTAGGATCAGCCTTCATCTTAATTAGGGTCTTGTTTAAAATTGCATTTAGTTGCATGTAAGTACATCAGCTTTAAGGGTAGAAATGTATGTGTTTATGCCTTTAGGGACATGTTCGATTAACAGTGGCCATATTCTGCTATCCATAATAAACAAAAGGTCTACATGTTCACATAAAAGTCGTGCGCTATCTGTGCATAACTTACAAAAAACAGAATTGTTAGCTTGTTGGTTTCACAAGCTAGTACATAAAAAGTACGAGAAAATCCCAAGTACTTAGTACAGTATAGCCTTTGCAGAGCTGTCCTCTACAGAACAAATCCTCTGCACAATAACAACTTTTGACATTTCCCTAAGTTATAATTTTCATTAAATTAAACCTCTGCAGAACAACAACCTCTCATTCTCGTTCCCAGAATCTAGTAGGATTCTCAATACTAGCTAGTATTTAGAATCCTACTAGACTCTGGGAACGAGAATGCAACCTCTGAACAACAACACAATTTAGGCCCTCCCAGTTGGTGTTGCTTAAGAGAGGTTGCACTGTAGTTTTTAAATAGAAATCTACATTAAATTTACCTTGAACATCGCTAATTTTCTGTTGAATTACATTCACAATATCTTGTCTAATTTCAGATCCATGTTGTCTAATTTTCTTATATCTTTCTGTGTATTCATAGGCTGATCTTTGAGGAGAGTTATCTTTTCTTGTCCATTCTGAGATTTTGTTGGAATCTGCAATAGAGGTTAGACGTTAATAACAGTTGTCAAATGTTTGCTTACAAGTAAGTGTTGATTAAAACAATATATAAATTGATGAATTTTACGATTTGTAGAAACTTGAAATGTATTTTGGTTCAATAGCAAAGACAATAACACACGTTGCTAGCGAGCTGATACCCTTATTCGGGGTATAAAGTGACATGATCTCCGGAATGCAATAATACATTTATTATGTTCGTTAATTTCTTGCAGCTGCCTGCCAAAATTACGACAAATTCAAATATACCTGGAAGTGGACTCGAGAGTGATTAATATAAGTTGTATGAACTTGCTTCACAGTCTAGCGAAATAAATTAGTATAAATAAACTCACCAGTGATGGTTTGTCTCGAAGAAAAACTAGATTTAGAACTTTCATTATCATTAAACACTATGTACTTGTTTGGTTTCCATTTTTTTTCAGTTGTTATGGTGACACTCTTGACACTTTGATCACTGAAATCAAATAAATTTATATATATCTAATTGGGACAAAAGTGCTAAAAATTAAAACATATATGCTAACCTACACTGACCTTGTCGTTATTTTTATGTTCATTTTAATTTCGCTTTAACAATTATTTAAAACAATAACAACCTGTAGCGTCGTTTTTTAAATTAAAAAATAGACATTATTTCATTACCATTTTCTGTATCGAAATATAATAGAATTGAAAATATTTCATAGACCTCAGGAAATCTTTTGAAGATCTGACTTAGAGGAAGGTTGCAATAAACAGACGAAATGCTTATAATAAGTAACATTCTGTATTTAAAGCTCAACGTTTGACGAAATTTAATTTTAAATAAACACTTACCTATTCCTTGCTAACTCTTCACAAACATTTCCAGTCAATTTTGTCATGTCTCTCATTATTTCTTCTTGTAATATAAATCTGTATCTCTTATATGATGCTGCTTTGTGCGCTTTATATGTCGTTATAGTGATTCTGACGTTGTATACGTTACGTTATTACGTCATATGTAACTGTGACGTTTTTTGACGTCATGACGTTAGAGGACGTAAAATATTATAATATTGAGTGTTTTCCAGCATAAATTTCATCATCAATAGCCATCAGGCGCGTAGCTACCAGTACGCAGAGTACGCAGCTGCGTACACACTGGTCCAGAAAATTGTAAAAATACAAACGCCAAAAATGTAATAAAATCTTTCGCCTGAGGGGGGTAGGGGTGTGTAAAACAAAACTGCTTGATCGTTATTTTACTAACCTTATGTCAAGTTATATTTCAATGGGACTTGCGATGCCTTTTGGGAGTTGAATTTACGGTTTTAAAATTCGATGTTTGTCTTTGGAATCCAGTCTATATAATTCTTTAAACGCTGGTTAAAATTGAATGATAATTTGTATGAATGTTGTCTTCCTATCTTTGTGTCCAGATTGAATTATACAGACCCATTTTGAATAGTTGCCAAAAATGCTCCTGAAATGATCTACAGAAAAACAAATTCGGGGCGGGGCATGCCCTTGACCCCTAGGATTTTGCGTACACATCAAAAAGACCTTGCTACGCCACTGGCCATGACCAATTTTAAATTAAAAAATAATTTAATAATGAGGTGAATTATTTATTGTGTCTAATTTTGCATTCGGAACAACCTCGGCGATCTTTAAGATTGTTCCTATTGCTTAATTTGTCATACAATTTACTAAGCAGTTCTGATGGTCGTGTTAATGAAAAAAGTGTCGTGGTATATGAGAACGACGGCACACATAAAATGTTATACCAAAAGAAGTGATTACTTGGCTTTTGTATGACTCTGTGTCTATGTAACAGTTTAACCAATGAAAAATATCGCTAATTAACATGTTACGAGTACAACATGTATTTGTAGACGAGAGAGTCAAATAAATTCAGTTCAGTTTCAAACGTATTTAATTTGACATTGTCTCCCTTATATATTTTCCTTGCTTATAAATCACCAAAATAACTAGTCTGGAGAAAACGAATTACTTATATGTGACTGTATATTATATACTTATATTTAATGATGCTTATTTTATTTTTGTTTTTTTGGGTTTACCGTCATAGCAACACATTGTATATGTCATATAACGGCGGTCAGTCAACTTAGTCACTGTCCTGGAAAGGCTAAATCTCTGGATTTAGCTGTTAACCAACTACAAAGCACATACTTTAGATTATAGAAATTATACCTTTGTGAATGTAAACCAAATAAAAAAGTGGTAAAAATACAATAACATAAAAAATTATAACAATAATTAACTATATATACATTATTGTTTTATTTATACATATAGATCTATACATTTTTATACAATTTACAATTTTATATTCAATATACAACTTTATGTACAGTAAATCTAATGTATGTAATATGCGGTTCAATGTGCAATATTTTATCCCATACGCAATATAGAATAGCATGAAATGCAGTAGTAGTGAAACAGTTAAACATATTTTAAATCAATCAATAAAGTAATGTGAAGTACTGACACAATTAAATGCTTGTGCAACTATTAAAGTGCAGTAATAAACTTTCGCCTCAAACAAATATAGAAATTCACACAAGTAAAACAAACACAGTTCCGAGATACGTACATATACATGCCGGTAGGGCCTATAACAGGAATTGAGTTACGAAACGAGGGACGAAACATTTTTCTGGGGTATGGTATAGGTTTTTTATGCTCAATCGAAAAGTTCGGACAATATCGCCGGCAAAAAAGTTCGTTTTGATAAAACCAAGAGCGTTCGAATGAATAAATCGATGATAAAAGCCACGCATTTCGGTACTTTTTAAAACGGAACTATTTTTGTTTTCGCCCCCTGGACTCTTCGACCTAAAAACTTTCGTAAATTAGTTTCTGTTGAATTCTATGTGCGTCGGTATTTTTGCTACGTATCATTTCTCGTACTTGGAATTTTTCGACACAGAGCTCAAATATTTTTTTGTACATCTGTGTTTTTTACTATTAAACTTAATTTTCTGTGTTGTAAGACCTTTTTATTAATGTTTTGTTTTTATGTCATTTTTTTGTCAAAATGGCTCTTGCAAAAGAGAAACCTTATATTGATTTTTATGTATAAAAATCTATATAACCAATTACTTTGGATAACTAATACCTTTTGGGTCTACATGAGCAGTGTATACTAATAACAATGATGCTATTGTACACACATTGATTTTTTCTTGAAACAATCACTATAATCGAGTACTGTTTCTTGATTAAGATTTTTTGCGCAACATTTTATCATTGCAACTTCTAAAGGGTTTCATTTGAAACGTCTATCATGTAGGATAAAATTTACCATTAGATATCAAATACTATATTTCATAAAACTAACAATAATTTATACTAAATTATGGCCCTTACATACAAACAAAAATTCTAAGTTAAGTTCTAATGCAACATTTTATCTTGGCAACTACTGAAGGGATTGATTTGAATATTCACACATGACTACGGTATTACCATCGGAAGTCAATTTTAAAGTTGCATCACTCTAGCTTGAATTTTTACTATTTTAAATTGTAAGCCTTTGATATTGAAAATGTTTTAGTAAGAAGATCTGCAAAAAATAAAAAAGCAGCAGTCAATGAAAGTATTCTTGTTAATTTTTTCTCATCTCAATTGAATTTCATAATTGATTCCGTTTACAAGACCACTCCTAATAGTAGAGCGCGCTGTCCATTGACGGCTCTCAATTGTTAATTAAACCTCTTACCTGAAATATCCAAACACTTCGTAATACCCAGAATCGACATTGAATAAATTCTAGAATTTTATCCTTCATCATTGCACCTTTAACTTTCAAGTTATCCTATTTCATAGAAGTTGCTCTCTAAAAAGTAAATTCTAAATATTTTGGTCGTCTGAACCACACGGATTACACAAGTAATTATGCACGAAATCCATGTGCCTATTTACGTCATTTAAAACTGGCATGGATAAGATACGAAATGGAGACTTTTAGGCGAAAAGGAGCATATAATGGCAAAACGGAGATTTAATTGTTAGTAAAACCCTTCTTAAAATAACAATTATAATACAAATTATATTTACTGATAATAAAATCACCATTCTCAAATAAGTGATTTTCATATCAGTCCAATTTTTACAAGAGTTGCTTAAAACGTAGGGTCCACAAAGGCGGATCCAAAGGGGGTCAGGGGGGTCCGGCCCCCCCCCCTAGAATTGGGAAAATGTACCTGTCCATTAGTGTATTTCTTGACTGTAAGTCATTTTTGAGTAGCATGGGATCTATGTTAATGTGTACTTATTATTATATGTGTGCGTATTTAACGAGTGTGAGGACTCTGGTGCCAGTGGGTTTAACGCCGTGTCGACAAACATTATTGTCATTTTACTGAGGCAAGCTCACCTTACCTAGGTTTCCTGGACCTTGTCTATAACCAAGACTAATCAACCCTTCCAAACGTTCGATATCTTTTCCATTATATTATGCATAATATTATGTACACGATTTTTCCTTTTTTAGATCGGACTAAGCATTTTTGATTTGGTGAAAATGTTTAGTACAGATCCTGCAAAGGTGTGCCTTCAGATTTAAATTGACCATGTAAATGTTATATTTCTTACCAGACTAGGCTGAATATAATATCTTTATACAATACAAACAAAATATTTAGCCCTATACTTGTATGAAGGGCGTGTTTCTTCATTTTATTTTATCATAATTACATGTTTTTACTATGGGTTATATATATAATATATGCGGGTGATCACCATGGGATTGATTTAAATTTCTTTTTTTTTCGTATGTCTGTTTATGATAATGCCATGTTCACTATATGTGTTTGTAAATTTCATTCTGTTTGCTATAAACATGTTGTATGTTTAGAGCAATAAAGGTTGTTGTTGTTGTTATACCTAATCAATGGAGGAAAATCAACATCATTGTCGAATATCCATGGAAGAGTATAACCAGTCCGGGTGAGACTCTAACTAGCAACCTCTTAGGGACACTTGATTCGAAATCCTGAGCTTGGCCTTTGTAAGACACCGAAACAGAACACATATTTTACTTTAAACAATAAATAAAACAAAAACATTTGGTTTTTACATGCCGGTATACGTACGTATACATTATTTTTAAGAATTTTTAATTCTGTTTAAAAAAAATAAACGTCTGTACTAGACAAACCAAATATTAAGTTGATAAATTGTCATTTGCATTTCATCAATTAATGGACTATAAATAAATAAAATGTAGTAAGATGATTAATAGTTCACCAGAACCAATCATCGTTGTTGCCTACGTCATCATTGCTTTCGTCATCTTGTTTTTGTTCATATTGTCCCCAGCTGAAGTAATCCACTCTCAAGTTAGACTTATCAAAACCATTTTCTAACATATCAGCGGATATTCTCTTTTCACACCATTTCTCACAACATTTCAGTGAACAACATTCATGGAACACCATGTTAACTGTGTTAAGAAGTCGCCTTTGTAGTAACCTTTGGTACAATGGCTTTTCTGGTTGTTCACCTCGTCGTGAAATCGGCTTTGGTTTGACACTAGGTCCTGCTTTACATACACATGAGTTGGAGCACTCTTGAACATCATTTAAGTTTTTTTTCGGCACTTCAGGGATACTTGTGGGTGGGTTTTCTGTGCCTAGTCGAAACTTGATCTTTGGTCTTTTCATTTCGCTTACTGTATCAGCGTCTTCATCAGACTTTCTCTTTTTATTATTCTCATCTGTATGTGGTTGGTTTTTAATCGCGATGTTTTCGTGTGCATTACTATTCACTTTGACTTTATTTTCATCATTTGCCACCATTTTCTTAACTTTGCAATCATCATTACAATCACCAGTGTTTTCTTCCAAGCGTCTTTTGGAACCTCTTGCCTTTGTTGTATGGTCTGGAAAATAAAAATAGAACACAATAGTTTTTTAAGTGAAAATCTTTAGCTTAATGATATTTTACTGTTTTCATATACATGTAACAGTAATCAGATATGTGTAATTTCAAGTTTTTTCAACTTGCCCACGTCCAATTGCAACCTAAAAAATCAACTTGTCCAGAATCAAAACTCACTTGCCCAGAAGTTCAATACTCGAAAAAAAATTATAGAACTATGATGTTAAGTAAATACTGTAAGTAATGACAAATGATTGATAATAAAAATAGTTCACTGTTTAATGTGATAGAAGCATTGAAATATCTATATTTTAAGTACATTGTATAGCTATGTTAGAATTATTTTACAGCTAAAAATATAACTTGTCCTCGGACGAGTGGGTTGGACATATTTACTCGTCCGCAGCCATATAGGTACGAGTCTGACAAGTCGGGCATAGGAATTCCACACCCCAGGTAATGTACATACAAATTAATAAAAAGTAAATCTTTAAAGCCATAGTACAGCATAAACAATTTCACATTGCAGATAACAAAAGCAATAAGGCTGGGTCACAAGTTGAAGCAACATCAGCAAAAGACCCTCCTTTTGTGGGATCGTTGTTTTTATTATTAGGATCAGCCTTCATCTTAATTAGGGTCTTGTTTAAAATTGCATTTAGTTGCATGTAAGTACATCAGCTTTAAGGGTAGAAATGTATGTGTTTATGCCTTTAGGGACATGTTCGATTAACAGTGGCCATATTCTGCTATCCATAATAAACAAAAGGTCTACATGTTCACATAAAAGTCGTGCGCTATCTGTGCAAAACTTACAAAAAACAGAATTGTTAGCTTGTTGGTTTCACAAGCTAGTACATAAAAAGTACGAGAAAATCCCAAGTACTTAGTACAGTATAGCCTTTGCAGAGCTGTCCTCTACAGAACAAATCCTCTGCACAATAACAACTTTTGACATTTCCCTAAGTTATAATTTTCATTAAATTAAACCTCTGCAGAACAACAACCTCTCATTCTCGTTCCCAGAATCTAGTAGGATTCTCAATACTAGCTAGTATTTAGAATCCTACTAGACTCTGGGAACGAGAATGCAACCTCTGAACAACAACACATTTTAGGCCCTCCCAGTTGGTGTTGCTTAAGAGAGGTTGCACTGTAGTTTTTAAATAGAAATCTACATTAAATTTACCTTGAACATCGCTAATTTTCTGTTGAATTACATTCACAATATCTTGTCTAATTTCAGATCCATGTTGTCTAATTTTCTTATATCTTTCTGTGTATTCATAGGCTGATCTTTGAGGAGAGTTATCTTTTCTTGTCCATTCTGAGATTTTGTTGGAATCTGCAATAGAGGTTAGACGTTAATAACAGTTGTCAAATGTTTGCTTACAAGTAAGTGTTGATTAAAACAATATATAAATTGATGAATTTTACGATTTGTAGAAACTTGAAATGTATTTTGGTTCAATAGCAAAGACAATAACACACGTTGCTAGCGAGCTGATACCCTTATTCGGGGTATAAAGTTACATGATCTCCGGAATGCAATAATACATTTATTATGTTCGTTAATTTCTTGCAGCTGCCTGCCAAAATTACGACAAATTCAAATATACCTGGAAGTGGACTCGAGAGTGATTAATATAAGTTGTATGAACTTGCTTCACAGTCTAGCGAAATAAATTAGTATAAATAAACTCACCAGTGATGGTTTGTCTCGAAGAAAAACTAGATTTAGAACTTTCATTATCATTAAACACTATGTACTTGTTTGGTTTCCATTTTTTTTCAGTTGTTATGGTGACACTCTTGACACTTTGATCACTGAAATCAAATAAATTTATATATATCTAATTGGGACAAAAGTGCTAAAAATTAAAACATATATGCTAACCTACACTGACCTTGTCGTTATTTTTATGTTCATTTTAATTTCGCTTTAACAATTATTTAAAACAATAACAACCTGTAGCGTCGTGTTTTAAATTAAAAAATAGACATTATTTCATTACCATTTTCTGTATCGAAATATAATAGAATTGAAAATATTTCATAGACCTCAGGAAATCTTTTGAAGATCTGACTTAGAGGAAGGTTGCAATAAACAGACGAAATGCTTTTTATAAGTAACATTCTGTATTTAAAGCTCAACGTTTGACGAAATTTAATTTTAAATAAACACTTACCTATTCCTTGCTAACTCTTCACAAACATTTCCAGTCAATTTTGTCATGTCTCTCATTATTTCTTCTTGTAATATAAATCTGTATCTCTTATATGATGCTGCTTTGTGCGCTTTATATGTCGTTATAGTGATTCTGACGTTGTATACGTTACGTTATTACGTCATATGTAACTGTGACGTTTTTTGACGTCATGACGTTAGAGGACGTAAAATATTATAATATTGAGTGTTTTCCAGCATAAATTTCATCATCAATAGCCATCAGGCGCGTAGCTACCAGTACGCAGAGTACGCAGCTGCGTACACACTGGTCCAGAAAATTGTAAAAATACAAACGCCAAAAATGTAATAAAATCTTTCGCCTGAGGGGGGTAGGGGTGTGTAAAACAAAACTGCTTGATCGTTATTTTACTAACCTTATGTCAAGTTATATTTCAATGGGACTTGCGATGCCTTTTGGGAGTTGAATTTACGGTTTTAAAATTCGATGTTTGTCTTTGGAATCCAGTCTATATAATTCTTTAAACGCTGGTTAAAATTGAATGATAATTTGTATGAATGTTGTCTTCCTATATTTGTGTCCAGATTGAATTATACAGACCCATTTTGAATAGTTGCCAAAAATGCTCTTGAAATGATCTACAGAAAAACAAATTCGGGGCGGGGCATGCCCTTGACCCCTAGGATTTTGCGTACACATCAAAAAGACCTTGCTACGCCACTGAATGCTGTTCGTTTGTTTGTTTGTTTGGGTTTTACGGCGCACCAACACAAAAAGGTCATATCGCGCCGAACACAATCAATGATACTATTAATTCAAACGAAATTAATAATGTAAAACTCTATGTCTTATTATAAACATTTATTTCTTTCAAAAAGTTAAGTATCGCATATGATGATACAGATTCAAAAAGTTCTTTAAGGGAGTTCACTTTAAAAAGTTTGTCACGAATGTATTTAAGATCCTGACAGTCAAGGTGAACGTGTTTTACATTGAAATGCTCGTCACATGGAATACATGTAGGTGCTTCCTCTCTTTTGAGAAGGTATGAATGTGTCAATCTGGTATGACCAATCCTACATCGCGTAATCACTATTTGATCTCGGCGATTAAAAATATTGATGACGAAGATGAACCAAGGACGGGCTTTATGTCATGTAACTTATTAAATACAGCATTATTCCACATTGTTTGCCATTTTGACTTAATTATCGAATTTATCGAACATTTGAAGTCGCTGCGTGGAATATTGCAATATGTAATAAGTTACATGACATAAAGCCAACCCTTGATTCATCTTCGTCAATTATATTTGCTAGTTGACGTGTGCCATAAAACCCCAAATAAACAAACAAACAAACCATTGCTTAAAGGAAGTATGTACATATCACAAAGGGCAATGTGTAAAAGATTTCTTTTCTCCCACAAAAGTTAAATATATCATCAGAGTGTAGGATAAAATGTTCATTCAACTTAGAAAAAAAATACTTTAAGTGTTCTATAATAACAGGGGTGTAATTTCTAAAAAAAAATATCCGGACAATCGTTCCTGAATGTTCGTGTAGATCATCTAAACACAGTAGTTTCCATTGACATAGACCTTGACTAGTTCTGAAAATATAAGAAATTGGCTTACTTAAAAATAATAAGGGCGAACGGACCTCATGCCGCTTAATTAAAGAAAATGGTTGAGTTTTGGCAGTATCATTTCACTCAAAGTAAGTACTTATTGATTATTTTTCAAATGATATCTGCAAATTTCAACCATTTAAGCGGGATAATCTACTAAAACACAAATAAAACTAACGCATTTTTAAAAAATGCCCTTTAATTTCTTAGCAATTTGACTTTTCTATGTCGAAAAACGCCAGTGCTATTAGCGCTTGGATAATTTTGTTTTCTATGTCCAACAAATCCAGTGCATTCAGCGCTTTGATCATTTATGTTGTCAAACCATACTTTCATGTCTCTTTTTGTCTTACGATAAATAAGAAAATGGGTGGGTGCGCTCAAAGCTTCATGTTGGCATACAGCGTCGTGCCATAAATGATCAACTTTTTAATTGCGTCAACAAACGTACACAAGGCATGAAACTCAACAAACACATAAAACTCGCTTACCTCATCAATTACAATCCATTGAAGTTCGTTCACGTTGCTTCTAAATGAATTTGGCACGCAAGGTCACAGATTGTTTCCAACACCTTCTGGATCTCTTCAACTTGAAGTCAAGGCATTTCTTGAAACGATGCTGTCCAACTCTTTAAAAGATCCCAGACACGCCAATTACTTTAAATTCCTTTTGGTATCACTAGAAATGTCTTTACCGTGATGAATAAATTTACCCGCCCGTTAAATATCAACCTTCCAGAAAAAGCGACCACGCTACACAGATGTTCTACACTTATGATTCAGGAAAGTTTAAATGGAATGACGTCATGATAGTGAAAATCAATCAGAGGCGTAGCAAGGTCTTTTTGATGTGTACGCAAAATCCTAGGGGTCAAGGGCATGCCCCGCCCCGAATTTGTTTTTCTGTAGATCATTTCAAGAGCATTTTTGGCAACTATTCAAAATGGGTCTGTATAATTCAATCTGGACACAAATATAGGAAGACAACATTCATACAAATTATCATTCAATTTTAACCAGCGTTTAAAGAATTATATAGACTGGATTCCAAAGACAAACATCGAATTTTAAAACCGTAAATTCAACTCCCAAAAGGCATCGCAAGTCCCATTGAAATATAACTTGACATAAGGTTAGTAAAATAACGATCAAGCAGTTTTGTTTTACACACCCCTACCCCCCTCAGGCGAAAGATTTTATTACATTTTTTGGCGTTTGTATTTTTACAATTTTCTGGACCATTGTGTACGCAGCTGCGTACTCTGCGTACTGGTAGCTACGCGCCTGATGGCTATTGATGATGAAATTTATGCTGGAAAACACTCAATATTATAATATTTTACGTCCTCTAACGTCATGACGTCAAAAAACGTCACAGTTACATATGACGTAATAACGTAACGTATACAACGTCAGAATCACTATAACGACATATAAAGCGCACAAAGCAGCATCATATAAGAGATACAGATTTATATTACAAGAAGAAATAATGAGAGACATGACAAAATTGACTGGAAATGTTTGTGAAGAGTTAGCAAGGAATAGGTAAGTGTTTATTTAAAATTAAATTTCGTCAAACGTTGAGCTTTAAATACAGAATGTTACTTATTATAAGCATTTCGTCTGTTTATTGCAACCTTCCTCTAAGTCAGATCTTCAAAAGATTTCCTGAGGTCTATGAAATATTTTCAATTCTATTATATTTCGATACAGAAAATGGTAATGAAATAATGTCTATTTTTTAATTTAAAAAACGACGCTACAGGTTGTTATTGTTTTAAATAATTGTTAAAGCGAAATTAAAATGAACATAAAAATAACGACAAGGTCAGTGTAGGTTAGCATATATGTTTTAATTTTTAGCACTTTTGTCCCAATTAGATATATATAAATTTATTTGATTTCAGTGATCAAAGTGTCAAGAGTGTCACCATAACAACTGAAAAAAAATGGAAACCAAACAAGTACATAGTGTTTAATGATAATGAAAGTTCTAAATCTAGTTTTTCTTCGAGACAAACCATCACTGGTGAGTTTATTTATACTAATTTATTTCGCTAGACTGTGAAGCAAGTTCATACAACTTATATTAATCACTTTCGAGTCCACTTCCAGGTATATTTGAATTTGTCGTAATTTTGGCAGGCAGCTGCAAGAAATTAACGAACATAATAAATGTATTATTGCATTCCGGAGATCATGTAACTTTATACCCCGAATAAGGGTATCAGCTCGCTAGCAACGTGTGTTATTGTCTTTGCTATTGAACCAAAATACATTTCAAGTTTCTACAAATCGTAAAATTCATCAATTTATATATTGTTTTAATCAACACTTACTTGTAAGCAAACATTTGACAACTGTTATTAACGTCTAACCTCTATTGCAGATTCCAACAAAATCTCAGAATGGACAAGAAAAGATAACTCTCCTCAAAGATCAGCCTATGAATACACAGAAAGATATAAGAAAATTAGACAACATGGATCTGAAATTAGACAAGATATTGTGAATGTAATTCAACAGAAAATTAGCGATGTTCAAGGTAAATTTAATGTAGATTTCTATTTAAAAACTACAGTGCAACCTCTCTTAAGCAACACCAACTGGGAGGGCCTAAAATGTGTTGTTGTTCAGAGGTTGCATTCTCGTTCCCAGAGTCTAGTAGGATTCTAAATACTAGCTAGTATTGAGAATCCTACTAGATTCTGGGAACGAGAATGAGAGGTTGTTGTTCTGCAGAGGTTTAATTTAATGAAAATTATAACTTAGGGAAATGTCAAAAGTTGTTATTGTGCAGAGGATTTGTTCTGTAGAGGACAGCTCTGCAAAGGCTATACTGTACTAAGTACTTGGGATTTTCTCGTACTTTTTATGTACTAGCTTGTGAAACCAACAAGCTAACAATTCTGTTTTTTGTAAGTTATGCACAGATAGCGCACGACTTTTATGTGAACATGTAGACCTTTTGTTTATTATGGATAGCAGAATATGGCCACTGTTAATCGAACATGTCCCTAAAGGCATAAACACATACATTTCTACCCTTAAAGCTGATGTACTTACATGCAACTAAATGCAATTTTAAACAAGACCCTAATTAAGATGAAGGCTGATCCTAATAATAAAAACAACGATCCCACAAAAGGAGGGTCTTTTGCTGATGTTGCTTCAACTTGTGTCCCAGCCATATTGCTTTTGTTATCTGCAATGTGAAATTGTTTATGCTGTACTATGGCTTTAAAGATTTACTTTTTATTAATTTGTATGTACATTACCTGGGGTGTGGAATTCCTATGCCCGACTTGTCAGACTCGTACCTATATGGCTGCGGACGAGTAAATATGTCCAACCCACTCGTCCGAGGACAAGTTATATTTTTAGCTGTAAAATAATTCTAACATAGCTATACAATGTACTTAAAATATAGATATTTCAATGCTTCTATCACATTAAACAGTGAACTATTTTTATTATCAATCATTTGTCATTACTTACAGTATTTACTTAACATCATAGTTCTATAATTTTTTTCGAGTATTGAACTTCTGGGCAAGTGAGTTTTGATTCTGGACAAGTTGATTTTTTAGGTTGCAATTAAACGTGGGCAAGTTGAAAAAACTTGAAATTACACATATCTGATTACTGTTACATGTATATGAAAACAGTAAAATATCATTAAGCTAAAGATTTTCACTTAAAAAACTATTGTGTTCTATTTTTATTTTCCAGACCATACAACAAAGGCAAGAGGTTCCAAAAGACGCTTGGAAGAAAACACTGGTGATTGTAATGATGATTGCAAAGTTAAGAAAATGGTGGCAAATGATGAAAATAAAGTCAAAGTGAATAGTAATGCACACGAAAACATCGCGATTAAAAACCAACCACATACAGATGAGAATAATAAAAAGAGAAAGTCTGATGAAGACGCTGATACAGTAAGCGAAATGAAAAGACCAAAGATCAAGTTTCGACTGGGCACAGAAAACCCACCCACAAGTATCCCTGAAGTGCCGAAAAAAACTTAAATGATGTTCAAGAGTGCTCCAACTCATGTGTATGTAAAGCAGGACCTAGTGTCAAACCAAAGCCGATTTCACAACGAGGTGAACAACCAGAAAAGCCATTGTACCAAAGGTTACTACAAAGGCGACTTCTTAACACAGTTAACATGGTGTTCCATGAATGTTGTTCACTGAAATGTTGTGAGAAATGGTGTGAAAAGAGAATATCCGCTGATATGTTAGAAAATGGTTTTGATAAGTCTAACTTGAGAGTGGATTACTTCAGCTGGGGACAATATGAACAAAAACAAGATGACGAAAGCAATGATGACGTAGGCAACAACGATGATTGGTTCTGGTGAACTATTAATCATCTTACTACATTTTATTTATTTATAGTCCATTAATTGATGAAATGCAAATGACAATTTATCAACTTAATATTTGGTTTGTCTAGTACAGACGTTTATTTTTTTTAAACAGAATTAAAAATTCTTAAAAATAATGTATACGTACGTATACCGGCATGTAAAAACCAAATGTTTTTGTTTTAATTATTGTTTAAAGTAAAATATGTGTTCTGTTTCGGTGTCTTACAAAGGCCAAGCTCAGGATTTCGAATCAAGTGTCCCTAAGAGGTTGCTAGTTAGAGTCTCACCCGGACTGGTTATACTCTTCCATGGATATTCGACAATAATGTTGATTTTCCTCCATTGATTAGGTATAACAACAACAACAACCTTTATTGCTCTAAACATACAACATGTTTATAGCAAACAGAATGAAATTTACAAACACATATAGTGAACATGGCATTATCATAAACAGACATACGAAAAAAAAAGAAATTTAAATCAATCCCATGGTGATCACCCGCATATATTATATATATAACCCATCGTAAAAACATGTAATTATGATAAAATAAAATGAAGAAACACGCCCTTCATACAAGTATAGGGCTAAATATTTTGTTTGTATTGTATAAAGATATTATATTCAGCCTAGTCTGGTAAGAAATATAACATTTACATGGTCAATTTAAATCTGAAGGCACACCTTTGCAGGATCTGTACTAAACATTTTCACCAAATCAAAAAATGCTTAGTCCGATCTAAAAAAGGAAAAATCGTGTACATAATATTATGCATAATATAATGGAAAAGATATCGAACGTTTGGAAGGGTTGATTAGTCTTGGTTATAGACAAGGTCCAGGAAACCTAGGTATGGTGAGCTTGCCTCAGTAAAATGACAATAATGTTTGTCGACACGGCGTTAAACCCACTGGCACCAGAGTCCTCACACTCGTTAAATACGCACACATATAATAATAAGTACACATTAACATAGATCCCATGCTACTCAAAAATGACTTACAGTCAAGAAATACACTAATGGACAGGTACATTTTCCCAATTCTAGGGGGGGGGGGGGTCCGGACCCCCCTGACCCCCTTTGGATCCGCCTTTGTGGACCCTACGTTTTAAGCAACTCTTGTAAAAATTGGACTGATATGAAAATCACTTATTTGAGAATGGTGATTTTATTATCAGTAAATATAATTTGTATTATAATTGTTATTTTAAGAAGGGTTTTACTAACAATTAAATCTCCGTTTTGCCATTATATGCTCCTTTTCGCCTAAAAGTCTCCATTTCGTATCTTATCCATGCCAGTTTTAAATGACGTAAATAGGCACATGGATTTCGTGCATAATTACTTGTGTAATCCGTGTGGTTCAGACGACCAAAATATTTAGAATTTACTTTTTAGAGAGCAACTTCTATGAAATAGGATAACTTGAAAGTTAAAGGTGCAATGATGAAGGATAAAATTCTAGAATTTATTCAATGTCGATTCTGGGTATTACGAAGTGTTTGGATATTTCAGGTAAGAGGTTTAATTAACAATTGAGAGCCGTCAATGGACAGCGCGCTCTACTATTAGGAGTGGTCTTGTAAACGGAATCAATTATGAAATTCAATTTAGATGAGAAAAATTTAACAAGAATACTTTCATTGACTGCAGCTTTTTTATTTTTTGCAGATCTTCTTACTAAAACATTTTCAATATCAAAGGCTTACAATTTAAAATAGTAAAAATTCAAGCTAGAGTGATGCAACTTTAAAATTGACTTCCGATGGTAATACCGTAGTCATGTGTGAATATTCAAATCAATCCCTTCAGTAGTTGCCAAGATAAAATGTTGCATTAGAACTTAACTTAGAATTTTTGTTTGTATGTAAGGGCCATAATTTAGTATAAATTATTGTTAGTTTTATGAAATATAGTATTTGATATCTAATGGTAAATTTTATCCTACATGATAGACGTTTCAAATGAAACCCTTTAGAAGTTGCAATGATAAAATGTTGCGCAAAAAATCTTAATCAAGAAACAGTACTCGATTATAGTGATTGTTTCAAGAAAAAATCAATGTGTGTACAATAGCATCATTGTTATTAGTATACACTGCTCATGTAGACCCAAAAGGTATTAGTTATCCAAAGTAATTGGTTATATAGATTTTTATACTTAAAAATCAATATAAGGTTTCTCTTTTGCAAGAGCCATTTTGACAAAAAAATGACATAAAAACAAAACATTAATAAAAAGGTCTTACAACACAGAAAATTAAGTTTAATAGTAAAAAACACAGATGTACAAAAAAGTATTTGAGCTCTGTGTCGAAAAATTCCAAGTACGAGAAATGATACGTAGCAAAAATACCGACGCACATAGAATTCAACAGAAACTAATTTACGAAAGTTTTTAGGTCGAAGAGTCCAGGGGGCGAAAACAAAAATAGTTCCGTTTTAAAAAGTACCGAAATGCGTGGCTTTTATCATCGATTTATTCATTCGAACGCTCTTGGTTTTATCAAAACGAACTTTTTTGCCGGCGATATTGTCCGAACTTTTCGATTGAGCATAAAAAACCTATACCATACCCCAGAAAAATGTTTCGTCCCTCGTTTCGTAACTCAATTCCTGTTATAGGCCCTACCGGCATGTATATGTACGTATCTCGGAACTGTGTTTGTTTTACTTGTGTGAATTTCTATATTTGTTTGAGGCGAAAGTTTATTACTGCACTTTAATAGTTGCACAAGCATTTAATTGTGTCAGTACTTCACATTACTTTATTGATTGATTTAAAATATGTTTAACTGTTTCACTACTACTGCATTTCATGCTATTCTATATTGCGTATGGGATAAAATATTGCACATTGAACCGCATATTACATACATTAGATTTACTGTATATAAAGTTGTATATTGAATATAAAATTGTAAATTGTATAAAAATGTATAGATCGATATGTATAAATAAAACAATAATGTATATATAGTTAATTATTGTTATAATTTTTTATGTTATTGTATTTTTACCACTTTTTTATTTGGTTTACATTCACAAAGGTATAATTTCTATAATCTAAAGTATGTGCTTTGTAGTTGGTTAACAGCTAAATCCAGAGATTTAGCCTTTCCAGGACAGTGACTAAGTTGACTGACCGCCGTTATATGACATATACAATGTGTTGCTATGACGGTAAACCCAACAAAACAAAAATAAAATAAGCATCATTAAATATAAGTATATAATATACAGTCACATATAAGTAATTCGTTTTCTCCAGACTAGTTATTTTGGTGATTTATAAGCAAGGAAAATATATAAGGGAGACAATGTCAAATTAAATACGTTTGAAACTGAACTGAATTTATTTGACTCTCTCGTCTACAAATACATGTTGTACTCGTAACATGTTAATTAGCGATATTTTTCATTGGTTAAACTGTTACATAGACACAGAGTCATACAAAAGCCAAGTAATCACTTCTTTTGGTATAACATTTTATGTGTGCCGTCGTTCTCATATACCACGACACTTTTTTCATTAACACGACCATCAGAACTGCTTAGTAAATTGTATGACAAATTAAGCAATAGGAACAATCTTAAAGATCGCCGAGGTTGTTCCGAATGCAAAATTAGACACAATAAATAATTCACCTCATTATTAAATTATTTTATAATTTAAAATTGGTCATGGCCAGTGGCGTAGCAAGGTCTTTTTGATGTGTACGCAAAATCCTAGGGGTCAAGGGCATGCCCCGCCCCGAATTTGTTTTTCTGTAGATCATTTCAGGAGCATTTTTGGCAACTATTCAAAATGGGTCTGTATAATTCAATCTGGACACAAATATAGGAAGACAACATTCATACAAATTATCATTCAATTTTAACCAGCGTTTAAAGAATTATATAGACTGGATTCCAAAGACAAACATCGAATTTTAAAACCGTAAATTCAACTCCCAAAAGGCATCGCAAGTCCCATTGAAATATAACTTGACATAAGGTTAGTAAAATAACGATCAAGCAGTTTTGTTTTACACACCCCTACCCCCCTCAGGCGAAAGATTTTATTACATTTTTGGCGTTTGTATTTTTACAATTTTCTGGACCAGTGTGTACGCAGCTGCGTACTCTGCGTACTGGTAGCTACGCGCCTGATGGCTATTGATGATGAAATTTATGCTGGAAAACACTCAATATTATAATATTTTACGTCCTCTAACGTCATGACGTCAAAAAACGTCACAGTTACATATGACGTAATAACGTAACGTATACAACGTCAGAATCACTATAACGACATATAAAGCGCACAAAGCAGCATCATATAAGAGATACAGATTTATATTACAAGAAGAAATAATGAGAGACATGACAAAATTGACTGGAAATGTTTGTGAAGAGTTAGCAAGGAATAGGTAAGTGTTTATTTAAAATTAAATTTCGTCAAACGTTGAGCTTTAAATACAGAATGTTACTTATTATAAGCATTTCGTCTGTTTATTGCAACCTTCCTCTAAGTCAGATCTTCAAAAGATTTCCTGAGGTCTATGAAATATTTTCAATTCTATTATATTTCGATACAGAAAATGGTAATGAAATAATGTCTATTTTTTAATTTAAAAAACGACGCTACATGTTGTTATTGTTTTAAATAATTGTTAAAGCGAAATTAAAATGAACATAAAAATAACGACAAGGTCAGTGTAGGTTAGCATATATGTTTTAATTTTTAGCACTTTTGTCCCAATTAGATATATATAAATTTATTTGATTTCAGTGATCAAAGTGTCAAGAGTGTCACCATAACAACTGAAAAAAAATGGAAACCAAACAAGTACATAGTGTTTAATGATAATGAAAGTTCTAAATCTAGTTTTTCTTCGAGACAAACCATCACTAGTGAGTTTATTTATACTAATTTATTTCGCTAGACTGTGAAGCAAGTTCATACAACTTATATTAATCACTCTCGAGTCCACTTCCAGGTATATTTGAATTTGTCGTAATTTTGGCAGGCAGCTGCAAGAAATTAACGAACATAATAAATGTATTATTGCATTCCGGAGATCATGTCACTTTATACCCCGAATAAGGGTATCAGCTCGCTAGCAACGTGTGTTATTGTCTTTGCTATTGAACCAAAATACATTTCAAGTTTCTACAAATCGTAAAATTCATCAATTTATATATTGTTTTAATCAACACTTACTTGTAAGCAAACATTTGACAACTGTTATTAACGTCTAACCTCTATTGCAGATTCCAACAAATCTCAGAATGGACAAGAAAAGATAACTCTCCTCAAAGATCAGCCTATGAATACACAGAAAGATATAAGAAAATTAGACAACATGGATCTGAAATTAGACAAGATATTGTGAATGTAATTCAACAGAAAATTAGCGATGTTCAAGGTAAATTTAATGTAGATTTCTATTTAAAAACTACAGTGCAACCTCTCTTAAGCAACACCAACTGGGAGGGCCTAAAATGTGTTGTTGTTCAGAGGTTGCATTCTCGTTCCCAGAGTCTAGTAGGATTCTAAATACTAGCTAGTATTGAGAATCCTACTAGATTCTGGGAACGAGAATGAGAGGTTGTTGTTCTGCAGAGGTTTAATTTAATGAAAATTATAACTTAGGGAAATGTCAAAAGTTGTTATTGTGCAGAGGATTTGTTCTGTAGAGGACAGCTCTGCAAAGGCTATACTGTACTAAGTACTTGGGATTTTCTCGTACTTTTTATGTACTAGCTTGTGAAACCAACAAGCTAACAATTCTGTTTTTTGTAAGTTATGCACAGATAGCGCACGACTTTTATGTGAACATGTAGACCTTTTGTTTATTATGGATAGCAGAATATGGCCACTGTTAATCGAACATGTCCCTAAAGGCATAAACACATACATTTCTACCCTTAAAGCTGATGTACTTACATGCAACTAAATGCAATTTTAAACAAGACCCTAATTAAGATGAAGGCTGATCCTAATAATAAAAACAACGATCCCACAAAAGGAGGGTCTTTTGCTGATGTTGCTTCAACTTGTGACCCAGCCTTATTGCTTTTGTTATCTGCAATGTGAAATTGTTTATGCTGTACTATGGCTTTAAAGATTTACTTTTTATTAATTTGAATGTACATTACCTGGGGTGTGGAATTCCTATGCCCGACTTGTCAGACTCGTACCTATATGGCTGCGGACGAGTAAATATGTCCAACCCACTCGTCCGAGGACAAGTTATATTTTTAGCTGTAAAATAATTCTAACATAGCTATACAATGTACTTAAAATATAGATATTTCAATGCTTCTATCACATTAAACAGTGAACTATTTTTATTATCAATCATTTGTCATTACTTACAGTATTTACTTAACATCATAGTTCTATAAAAAATTTTCGAGTATTGAACTTCTGGGCAAGTGAGTTTTGATTCTGGACAAGTTGATTTTTTAGGTTGCAATTGGACGTGGGCAAGTTGAAAAAACTTGAAATTACACATATCTGATTACTGTTACATGTATATGAAAACAGTAAAATATCATTAAGCTAAAGATTTTCACTTAAAAAACTATTGTGTTCTATTTTTATTTTCCAGACCATACAACAAAGGCAAGAGGTTCCAAAAGACGCTTGGAAGAAAACACTGGTGATTGTAATGATGATTGCAAAGTTAAGAAAATGGTGGCAAATGATGAAAATAAAGTCAAAGTGAATAGTAATGCACACGAAAACATCGCGATTAAAAACCAACCACATACAGATGAGAATAATAAAAAGAGAAAGTCTGATGAAGACGCTGATACAGTATGCGAAATGAAAAGACCAAAGATCAAGTTTCGACTGGGCACAGAAAACCCACCCACAAGTATCCCTGAAGTGCCGAAAAAAAACTTAAATGATGTTCAAGAGTGCTCCAACTCATGTGTATGTAAAGCAGGACCTAGTGTCAAACCAAAGCCGATTTCACGACGAGGTGAACAACCAGAAAAGCCATTGTACCAAAGGTTACTACAAAGGCGACTTCTTAACACAGTTAACATGGTGTTCCATGAATGTTGTTCACTGAAATGTTGTGAGAAATGGTGTGAAAAGAGAATATCCGCTGATATGTTAGAAAATGGTTTTGATAAGTCTAACTTGAGAGTGGATTACTTCAGCTGGGGACAATATGAACAAAAACAAGATGACGAAAGCAATGATGACGTAGGCAACAACGATGATTGGTTCTGGTGAACTATTAATCATCTTACTACATTTTATTTATTTATAGTCCATTAATTGATGAAATGCAAATGACAATTTATCAACTTAATATTTGGTTTGTCTAGTACAGACGTTTATTTTTTTTTAAACAGAATTAAAAATTCTTAAAAATAATGTATACGTACGTATACCGGCATGTAAAAACCAAATGTTTTTGTTTTAATTATTGTTTAAAGTAAAATATGTGTTCTGTTTCGGTGTCTTACAAAGGCCAAGCTCAGGATTTCGAATCAAGTGTCCCTAAGAGGTTGCTAGTTAGAGTCTCACCCGGACTGGTTATACTCTTCCATGGATATTCGACAATGATGTTGATTTTCCTCCATTGATTAGGTATAACAACAACAACAACCTTTATTGCTCTAAACATACAACATGTTTATAGCAAACAGAATGAAATTTACAAACACATATAGTGAACATGGCATTATCATAAACAGACATACGAAAAAAAAAGAAATTTAAATCAATCCCATGGTGATCACCCGCATATATTATATATATAACCCATAGTAAAAACATGTAATTATGATAAAATAAAATGAAGAAACACGCCCTTCATACAAGTATAGGGCTAAATATTTTGTTTGTATTGTATAAAGATATTATATTCAGCCTAGTCTGGTAAGAAATATAACATTTACATGGTCAATTTAAATCTGAAGGCACACCTTTGCAGGATCTGTACTAAACATTTTCACCAAATCAAAAATGCTTAGTCCGATCTAAAAAAGGAAAAATCGTGTACATAATATTATGCATAATATAATGGAAAAGATATCGAACGTTTGGAAGGGTTGATTAGTCTTGGTTATAGACAAGGTCCAGGAAACCTAGGTAAGGTGAGCTTGCCTCAGTAAAATGACAATAATGTTTGTCGACACGGCGTTAAACCCACTGGCACCAGAGTCCTCACACTCGTTAAATACGCACACATATAATAATAAGTACACATTAACATAGATCCCATGCTACTCAAAAATGACTTACAGTCAAGAAATACAATAATGGAAGGTACATTTTCCCAATTCTAGGGGGGGGTCCGGACCCCCCTGACCCCCTTTGGATCCGCCTTTGTGGACCCTACGTTTTAAGCAACTCTTGTAAAAATTGGACTGGTATGAAAATCACTTATTTGAGAATGGTGATTTTATTATCAGTAAATATAATTTGTATTATAATTGTTATTTTAAGAAGGGTTTTACTAACAATTAAATCTCCGTTTTGCCATTATATGCTCCTTTTCGCCTAAAAGTCTCCATTTCGTATCTTATCCATGCCAGTTTTAAATGACGTAAATAGGCACATGGATTTCGTGCATAATTACTTGTGTAATCCGTGTGGTTCAGACGACCAAAATATTTAGAATTTACTTTTTAGAGAGCAACTTCTATGAAATAGGATAACTTGAAAGTTAAAGGTGCAATGATGAAGGATAAAATTCTAGAATTTATTCAATGTCGATTCTGGGTATTACGAAGTGTTTGGATATTTCAGGTAAGAGGTTTAATTAACAATTGAGAGCCGTCAATGGACAGCGCGCTCTACTATTAGGAGTGGTCTTGTAAACGGAATCAATTATGAAATTCAATTGAGATGAGAAAAAATTAACAAGAATACTTTCATTGACTGCAGCTTTTTTATTTTTTGCAGATCTTCTTACTAAAACATTTTCAATATCAAAGGCTTACAATTTAAAATAGTAAAAATTCAAGCTAGAGTGATGCAACTTTAAAATTGACTTCCGATGGTAATACCGTAGTCATGTGTGAATATTCAAATCAATCCCTTCAGTAGTTGCCAAGATAAAATGTTGCATTAGAACTTAACTTAGAATTTTTGTTTGTATGTAAGGGCCATAATTTAGTATAAATTATTGTTAGTTTTATGAAATATAGTATTTGATATCTAATGGTAAATTTTATCCTACATGATAGACGTTTCAAATGAAACCCTTTAGAAGTTGCAATGATAAAATGTTGCGCAAAAAATCTTAATCAAGAAACAGTACTCGATTATAGTGATTGTTTCAAGAAAAAATCAATGTGTGTACAACAGCATCATTGTTATTAGTATACACTGCTCATGTAGACCCAAAAGGTATTAGTTATCCAAAGTAATTGGTTATATAGATTTTTATACATAAAAATCAATATAAGGTTTCTCTTTTGCAAGAGCCATTTTGACAAAAAAATGACATAAAAACAAAACATTAATAAAAAGGTCTTACAACACAGAAAATTAAGTTTAATAGTAAAAAACACAGATGTACAATAAAATATTTGAGCTCTGTGTCGAAAAATTCCAAGTACGAGAAATGATACGTAGCAAAAATACCGACGCACATAGAATTCAACAGAAACTAATTTACGAAAGTTTTAAGGTCGAAGAGTCCAGGGGGCGAAAACAAAAATAGTTCCGTTTTAAAAAGTACCGAAATGCGTGGCTTTTATCATCGATTTATTCATTCGAACGCTCTTGGTTTTATCAAAACGAACTTTTTTGCCGGCGATATTGTCCGAACTTTTCGATTGAGCATAAAAAACCTATACCATACCCCAGAAAAATGTTTCGTCCCTCGTTTCGTAACTCAATTCCTGTTATAGGCCCTACCGGCATGTATATGTACGTATCTCGGAACTGTGTTTGTTTTACTTGTGTGAATTTCTATATTTGTTTGAGGCGAAAGTTTATTACTGCACTTTAATAGTTGCACAAGCATTTAATTGTGTCAGTACTTCACATTACTTTATTGATTGATTTAAAATATGTTTAACTGTTTCACTACTACTGCATTTCATGCTATTCTATATTGCGTATGGGATAAAATATTGCACATTGAACCGCATATTACATACATTAGATTTACTGTATATAAAGTTGTATATTGAATATAAAATCGTTAATTGTATAAAAATGTATAGATCTATATGTATAAATAAAACAATAATGTATATATAGTTAATTATTGTTATAATTTTTTATGTTATTGTATTTTTACCACTTTTTTATTTGGTTTACATTCACAAAGGTATAATTTCTATAATCTAAAGTATGTGCTTTGTAGTTGGTTAACAGCTAAATCCAGAGATTTAGCCTTTCCAGGACAGTGACTAAGTTGACTGACCGCCGTTATATGACATATACAATGTGTTGCTATGACGGTAAACCCAACAAAACAAAAATAAAATAAGCATCATTAAATATAAGTATATAATATACAGTCACATATAAGTAATTCGTTTTCTCCAGACTAGTTATTTTGGTGATTTATAAGCAAGGAAAATATATAAGGGAGACAATGTCAAATTAAATACGTTTGAAACTGAACTGAATTTATTTGACTCTCTCGTCTACAAATACATGTTGTACTCGTAACATGTTAATTAGCGATATTTTTCATTGGTTAAACTGTTACATAGACACAGAGTCATACAAAAGCCAAGTAATCACTTCTTTTGGTATAACATTTTATGTGTGCCGTCGTTCTCATATACCACGACACTTTTTTCATTAACACGACCATCAGAACTGCTTAGTAAATTGTATGACAAATTAAGCAATAGGAACAATCTTAAAGATCGCCGAGGTTGTTCCGAATGCAAAATTAGACACAATAAATAATTCACCTCATTATTAAATTATTTTTTAATTTAAAATTGGTCATGGCCAGTGGCGTAGCAAGGTCTTTTTGATGTGTACGCAAAATCCTAGGGGTCAAGGGCATGCCCCGCCCCGAATTTGTTTTTCTGTAGATCATTTCAGGAGCATTTTTGGCAACTATTCAAAATGGGTCTGTATAATTCAATCTGGACACAAATATAGGAAGACAACATTCATACAAATTATCATTCAATTTTAACCAGCGTTTAAAGAATTATATAGACTGGATTCCAAAGACAAACATCGAATTTTAAAACCGTAAATTCAACTCCCAAAAGGCATCGCAAGTCCCATTGAAATATAACTTGACATAAGGTTAGTAAAATAACGATCAAGCAGTTTTGTTTTACACACCCCTACCCCCCTCAGGCGAAAGATTTTATTACATTTTTGGCGTTTGTATTTTTACAATTTTCTGGACCAGTGTGTACGCAGCTGCGTACTCTGCGTACTGGTAGCTACGCGCCTGATGGCTATTGATGATGAAATTTATGCTGGAAAACACTCAATATTATAATATTTTACGTCCTCTAACGTCATGACGTCAAAAAACGTCACAGTTACATATGACGTAATAACGTAACGTATACAACGTCAGAATCACTATAACGACATATAAAGCGCACAAAGCAGCATCATATAAGAGATACAGATTTATATTACAAGAAGAAATAATGAGAGACATGACAAAATTGACTGGAAATGTTTGTGAAGAGTTAGCAAGGAATAGGTAAGTGTTTATTTAAAATTAAATTTCGTCAAACGTTGAGCTTTAAATACAGAATGTTACTTATTATAAGCATTTCGTCTGTTTATTGCAACCTTCCTCTAAGTCAGATCTTCAAAAGATTTCCTGAGGTCTATGAAATATTTTCAATTCTATTATATTTCGATACAGAAAATGGTAATGAAATAATGTCTATTTTTTAATTTAAAAAACGACGCTACAGGTTGTTATTGTTTTAAATAATTGTTAAAGCGAAATTAAAATGAACATAAAAATAACGACAAGGTCAGTGTAGGTTAGCATATATGTTTTAATTTTTAGCACTTTTGTCCCAATTAGATATATATAAATTTATTTGATTTCAGTGATCAAAGTGTCAAGAGTGTCACCATAACAACTGAAAAAAAATGGAAACCAAACAAGTACATAGTGTTTAATGATAATGAAAGTTCTAAATCTAGTTTTTCTTCGAGACAAACCATCACTGGTGAGTTTATTTATACTAATTTATTTCGCTAGACTGTGAAGCAAGTTCATACAACTTATATTAATCACTCTCGAGTCCACTTCCAGGTATATTTGAATTTGTCGTAATTTTGGCAGGCAGCTGCAAGAAATTAACGAACATAATAAATGTATTATTGCATTCCGGAGATCATGTCACTTTATACCCCGAATAAGGGTATCAGCTCGCTAGCAACGTGTGTTATTGTCTTTGCTATTGAACCAAAATACATTTCAAGTTTCTACAAATCGTAAAATTCATCAATTTATATATTGTTTTAATCAACACTTACTTGTAAGCAAACATTTGACAACTGTTATTAACGTCTAACCTCTATTGCAGATTCCAACAAAATCTCAGAATGGACAAGAAAAGATAACTCTCCTCAAAGATCAGCCTATGAATACACAGAAAGATATAAGAAAATTAGACAACATGGATCTGAAATTAGACAAGATATTGTGAATGTAATTCAACAGAAAATTAGCGATGTTCAAGGTAAATTTAATGTAGATTTCTATTTAAAAACTACAGTGCAACCTCTCTTAAGCAACACCAACTGGGAGGGCCTAAAATGTGTTGTTGTTCAGAGGTTGCATTCTCGTTCCCAGAGTCTAGTAGGATTCTAAATACTAGCTAGTATTGAGAATCCTACTAGATTCTGGGAACGAGAATGAGAGGTTGTTGTTCTGCAGAGGTTTAATTTAATGAAAATTATAACTTAGGGAAATGTCAAAAGTTGTTATTGTGCAGAGGATTTGTTCTGTAGAGGACAGCTTTGCAAAGGCTATACTGTACTAAGTACTTGGGATTTTCTCGTACTTTTTATGTACTAGCTTGTGAAACCAACAAGCTAACAATTCTGTTTTTTGTAAGTTATGCACAGATAGCGCACGACTTTTATGTGAACATGTAGACCTTTTGTTTATTATGGATAGCAGAATATGGCCACTGTTAATCGAACATGTCCCTAAAGGCATAAACACATACATTTCTACCCTTAAAGCTGATGTACTTACATGCAACTAAATGCAATTTTAAACAAGACCCTAATTAAGATGAAGGCTGATCCTAATAATAAAAACAACGATCCCACAAAAGGAGGGTCTTTTGCTGATGTTGCTTCAACTTGTGACCCAGCCTTATTGCTTTTGTTATCTGCAATGTGAAATTGTTTATGCTGTACTATGGCTTTAAAGATTTACTTTTTATTAATTTGTATGTACATTACCTGGGGTGTGGAATTCCTATGCCCGACTTGTCAGACTCGTAACTATATGGCTGCGGACGAGTAAATATGTCCAACCCACTCGTCCGAGGACAAGTTATATTTTTAGCTGTAAAATAATTCTTACATAGCTATACAATGTACTTAAAATATAGATATTTCAATGCTTCTATCACATTAAACAGTGAACTATTTTTATTATCAATCATTTGTCATTACTTACAGTATTTACTTAACATCATAGTTCTATAATTTTTTTTCGAGTATTGAACTTCTGGGCAAGTGAGTTTTGATTCTGGACAAGTTGATTTTTTAGGTTGCAATTGGACGTGGGCAAGTTGAAAAAACTTGAAATTACACATATCTGATTACTGTTACATGTATATGAAAACAGTAAAATATCATTAAGCTAAAGATTTTCACTTAAAAAACTATTGTGTTCTATTTTTATTTTCCAGACCATACAACAAAGGCAAGAGGTTCCAAAAGACGCTTGGAAGAAAACACTGGTGATTGTAATGATGATTGCAAAGTTAAGAAAATGGTGGCAAATGATGAAAATAAAGTCAAAGTGAATAGTAATGCACACGAAAACATCGCGATTAAAAACCAACCACATACAGATGAGAATAATAAAAAGAGAAAGTCTGATGAAGACGCTGATACAGTATGCGAAATGAAAAGACCAAAGATCAAGTTTCGACTGGGCACAGAAAACCCACCCACAAGTATCCCTGAAGTGCCGAAAAAAAACTTAAATGATGTTCAAGAGTGCTCCAACTCATGTGTATGTAAAGCAGGACCTAGTGTCAAACCAAAGCCGATTTCACGACGAGGTGAACAACCAGAAAAGCCATTGTACCAAAGGTTACTACAAAGGCGACTTCTTAACACAGTTAACATGGTGTTCCATGAATGTTGTTCACTGAAATGTTGTGAGAAATGGTGTGAAAAGAGAATATCCGCTGATATGTTAGAAAATGGTTTTGATAAGTCTAACTTGAGAGTGGATTACTTCAGCTGGGGACAATATGAACAAAAACAAGATGACGAAAGCAATGATGACGTAGGCAACAACGATGATTGGTTCTGGTGAACTATTAATCATCTTACTACATTTTATTTATTTATAGTCCATTAATTGATGAAATGCAAATGACAATTTATCAACTTAATATTTGGTTTGTCTAGTACAGACGTTTATTTTTTTTAAACAGAATTAAAAATTCTTAAAAATAATGTATACGTACGTATACCGGCATGTAAAAACCAAATGTTTTTGTTTTAATTATTGTTTAAAGTAAAATATGTGTTCTGTTTCGGTGTCTTACAAAGGCCAAGCTCAGGATTTCGAATCAAGTGTCCCTAAAAGGTTGCTAGTTAGAGTCTCACCCGGACTGGTTATACTCTTCCATGGATATTCGACAATGATGTTGATTTTCCTCCATTGATTAGGTATAACAACAACAACAACCTTTATTGCTCTAAACATACAACATGTTTATAGCAAACAGAATGAAATTTACAAACACATATAGTGAACATGGCATTATCATAAACAGACATACGAAAAAAAAAGAAATTTAAATCAATCCCATGGTGATCACCCGCATATATTATATATATAACCCATAGTAAAAACATGTAATTATGATAAAATAAAATGAAGAAACACGCCCTTCATACAAGTATAGGGCTAAATATTTTGTTTGTATTGTATAAAGATATTATATTCAGCCTAGTCTGGTAAGAAATATAACATTTACATGGTCAATTTAAATCTGAAGGCACACCTTTGCAGGATCTGTACTAAACATTTTCACCAAATCAAAAATGCTTAGTCCGATCTAAAAAAGGAAAAATCGTGTACATAATATTATGCATAATATAATGGAAAAGATATCGAACGTTTGGAAGGGTTGATTAGTCTTGGTTATAGACAAGGTCCAGGAAACCTAGGTAAGGTGAGCTTGCCTCAGTAAAATGACAATAATGTTTGTCGACACGGCGTTAAACCCACTGGCACCAGAGTCCTCACACTCGTTAAATACGCACACATATAATAATAAGTACACATTAACATAGATCCCATGCTACTCAAAAATGACTTACAGTCAAGAAATACACTAATGGACAGGTACATTTTCCCAATTCTAGGGGGGGGGTCCGGACCCCCCTGACCCCCTTTGGATCCGCATTTGTGGACCCTACGTTTTAAGCAACTCTTGTAAGAATTGGACTGATATGAAAATCACTTATTTGAGAATGGTGATTTTATTATCAGTAAATATAATTTGTATTATAATTGTTATTTTAAGAAGGGTTTTACTAACAATTAAATCTCCGTTTTGCCATTATATGCTCCTTTTCGCCTAAAAGTCTCCATTTCGTATCTTATCCATGCCAGTTTTAAATGACGTAAATAGGCACATGGATTTTGTGCATAATTACTTGTGTAATCCGTGTGGTTCAGACGACCAAAATATTTAGAATTTACTTTTTAGAGAGCAACTTCTATGAAATAGGATAACTTGAAAGTTAAAGGTGCAATGATGAAGGATAAAATTCTAGAATTTATTCAATGTCGATTCTGGGTATTACGAAGTGTTTGGATATTTCAGGTAAGAGGTTTAATTAACAATTGAGAGCCGTCAATGGACAGCGCGCTCTACTATTAGGAGTGGTCTTGTAAACGGAATCAATTATGAAATTCAATTGAGATGAGAAAAATTTAACAAGAATACTTTCATTGACTGCAGCTTTTTTATTTTTTGCAGATCTTCTTACTAAAACATTTTCAATATCAAAGGCTTACAATTTAAAATAGTAAAAATTCAAGCTAGAGTGATGCAACTTTAAAATTGACTTCCGATGGTAATACCGTAGTCATGTGTGAATATTCAAATCAATCCCTTCAGTAGTTGCCAAGATAAAATGTTGCATTAGAACTTAACTTAGAATTTTTGTTTGTATGTAAGGGCCATAATTTAGTATAAATTATTGTTAGTTTTATGAAATATAGTATTTGATATCTAATGGTAAATTTTATCCTACATGATAGACGTTTCAAATGAAACCCTTTAGAAGTTGCAATGATAAAATGTTGCGCAAAAAATCTTAATCAAGAAACAGTACTCGATTATAGTGATTGTTTCAAGAAAAAATCAATGTGTGTACAACAGCATCATTGTTATTAGTATACACTGCTCATGTAGACCCAAAAGGTATTAGTTATCCAAAGTAATTGGTTATATAGATTTTTATACATAAAAATCAATATAAGGTTTCTCTTTTGCAAGAGCCATTTTGACAAAAAAATGACATAAAAACAAAACATTAATAAAAAGGTCTTACAACACAGAAAATTAAGTTTAATAGTAAAAAACACAGATGTACAATAAAATATTTGAGCTCTGTGTCGAAAAATTCCAAGTACGAGAAATGATACGTAGCAAAAATACCGACGCACATAGAATTCAACAGAAACTAATTTACGAAAGTTTTAAGGTCGAAGAGTCCAGGGGGCGAAAACAAAAATAGTTCCGTTTTAAAAAGTACCGAAATGCGTGGCTTTTATCATCGATTTATTCATTCGAACGCTCTTGGTTTTATCAAAACGAACTTTTTTGCCGGCGATATTGTCCGAACTTTTCGATTGAGCATAAAAAACCTATACCATACCCCAGAAAAATGTTTCGTCCCTCGTTTCGTAACTCAATTCCTGTTATAGGCCCTACCGGCATGTATATGTACGTATCTCGGAACTGTGTTTGTTTTACTTGTGTGAATTTCTATATTTGTTTGAGGCGAAAGTTTATTACTGCACTTTAATAGTTGCACAAGCATTTAATTGTGTCAGTACTTCACATTACTTTATTGATTGATTTAAAATATGTTTAACTGTTTCACTACTACTGCATTTCATGCTATTCTATATTGCGTATGGGATAAAATATTGCACATTGAACCGCATATTACATACATTAGATTTACTGTATATAAAGTTGTATATTGAATATAAAATCGTTAATTGTATAAAAATGTATAGATCTATATGTATAAATAAAACAATAATGTATATATAGTTAATTATTGTTATAATTTTTTATGTTATTGTATTTTTACCACTTTTTTATTTGGTTTACATTCACAAAGGTATAATTTCTATAATCTAAAGTATGTGCTTTGTAGTTGGTTAACAGCTAAATCCAGAGATTTAGCCTTTCCAGGACAGTGACTAAGTTGACTGACCGCCGTTATATGACATATACAATGTGTTGCTATGACGGTAAACCCAACAAAACAAAAATAAAATAAGCATCATTAAATATAAGTATATAATATACAGTCACATATAAGTAATTCGTTTTCTCCAGACTAGTTATTTTGGTGATTTATAAGCAAGGAAAATATATAAGGGAGACAATGTCAAATTAAATACGTTTGAAACTGAACTGAATTTATTTGACTCTCTCGTCTACAAATACATGTTGTACTCGTAACATGTTAATTAGCGATATTTTTCATTGGTTAAACTGTTACATAGACACAGAGTCATACAAAAGCCAAGTAATCACTTCTTTTGGTATAACATTTTATGTGTGCCGTCGTTCTCATATACCTCGACACTTTTTTCATTAACACGACCATCAGAACTGCTTAGTAAATTGTATGACAAATTAAGCAATAGGAACAATCTTAAAGATCGCCGAGGTTGTTCCGAATGCAAAATTAGACACAATAAATAATTCACCTCATTATTAAATTATTTTTTAATTTAAAATTGGTCATGGCCAGTGGCGTAGCAAGGTCTTTTTGATGTGTACGCAAAATCCTAGGGGTCAAGGGCATGCCCCGCCCCGAATTTGTTTTTCTGTAGATCATTTCAGGAGCATTTTTGGCAACTATTCAAAATGGGTCTGTATAATTCAATCTGGACACAAATATAGGAAGACAACATTCATACAAATTATCATTCAATTTTAACCAGCGTTTAAAGAATTATATAGACTGGATTCCAAAGACAAACATCGAATTTTAAAACCGTAAATTCAACTCCCAAAAGGCATCGCAAGTCCCATTGAGATATAACTTGACATAAGGTTAGTAAAATAACGATCAAGCAGTTTTGTTTTACACACCCCTACCCCCCTCAGGCGAAAGATTTTATTACATTTTTGGCGTTTGTATTTTTACAATTTTCTGGACCAGTGTGTACGCAGCTGCGTACTCTGCGTACTGGTAGCTACGCGCCTGATGGCTATTGATGATGAAATTTATGCTGGAAAACACTCAATATTATAATATTTTACGTCCTCTAACGTCATGACGTCAAAAAACGTCACAGTTACATATGACGTAATAACGTAACGTATACAACGTCAGAATCACTATAACGACATATAAAGCGCACAAAGCAGCATCATATAAGAGATACAGATTTATATTACAAGAAGAAATAATGAGAGACATGACAAAATTGACTGGAAATGTTTGTGAAGAGTTAGCAAGGAATAGGTAAGTGTTTATTTAAAATTAAATTTCGTCAAACGTTGAGCTTTAAATACAGAATGTTACTTATTATAAGCATTTCGTCTGTTTATTGCAACCTTCCTCTAAGTCAGATCTTCAAAAGATTTCCTGAGGTCTATGAAATATTTTCAATTCTATTATATTTCGATACAGAAAATGGTAATGAAATAATGTCTATTTTTTAATTTAAAAAACGACGCTACAGGTTGTTATTGTTTTAAATAATTGTTAAAGCGAAATTAAAATGAACATAAAAATAACGACAAGGTCAGTGTAGGTTAGCATATATGTTTTAATTTTTAGCACTTTTGTCCCAATTAGATATATATAAATTTATTTGATTTCAGTGATCAAAGTGTCAAGAGTGTCACCATAACAACTGAAAAAAAATGGAAACCAAACAAGTACATAGTGTTTAATGATAATGAAAGTTCTAAATCTAGTTTTTCTTCGAGACAAACCATCACTGGTGAGTTTATTTATACTAATTTATTTCGCTAGACTGTGAAGCAAGTTCATACAACTTATATTAATCACTCTCGAGTCCACTTCCAGGTATATTTGAATTTGTCGTAATTTTGGCAGGCAGCTGCAAGAAATTAACGAACATAATAAATGTATTATTGCATTCCGGAGATCATGTCACTTTATACCCCGAATAAGGGTATCAGCTCGCTAGCAACGTGTGTTATTGTCTTTGCTATTGAACCAAAATACATTTCAAGTTTCTACAAATCGTAAAATTCATCAATTTATATATTGTTTTAATCAACACTTACTTGTAAGCAAACATTTGACAACTGTTATTAACGTCTAACCTCTATTGCAGATTCCAACAAAATCTCAGAATGGACAAGAAAAGATAACTCCCCTCAAAGATCAGCCTATGAATACACAGAAAGATATAAGAAAATTAGACAACATGGATCTGAAATTAGACAAGATATTGTGAATGTAATTCAACAGAAAATTAGCGATGTTCAAGGTAAATTTAATGTAGATTTCTATTTAAAAACTACAGTGCAACCTCTCTTAAGCAACACCAACTGGGAGGGCCTAAAATGTGTTGTTGTTCAGAGGTTGCATTCTCGTTCCCAGAGTCTAGTAGGATTCTAAATACTAGCTAGTATTGAGAATCCTACTAGATTCTGGGAACGAGAATGAGAGGTTGTTGTTCTGCAGAGGTTTAATTTAATGAAAATTATAACTTAGGGAAATGTCAAAAGTTGTTATTGTGCAGAGGATTTGTTCTGTAGAGGACAGCTCTGCAAAGGCTATACTGTACTAAGTACTTGGGATTTTCTCGTACTTTTTATGTACTAGCTTGTGAAACCAACAAGCTAACAATTCTGTTTTTTGTAAGTTATGCACAGATAGCGCACGACTTTTATGTGAACATGTAGACCTTTTGTTTATTATGGATAGCAGAATATGGCCACTGTTAATCGAACATGTCCCTAAAGGCATAAACACATACATTTCTACCCTTAAAGCTGATGTACTTACATGCAACTAAATGCAATTTAAACAAGACCCTAATTAAGATGAAGGCTGATCCTAATAATAAAAACAACGATCCCACAAAAGGAGGGTCTTTTGCTGATGTTGCTTCAACTTGTGACCCAGCCTTATTGCTTTTGTTATCTGCAATGTGAAATTGTTTATGCTGTACTATGGCTTTAAAGATTTACTTTTTATTAATTTGTATGTACATTACCTGGGGTGTGGAATTCCTATGCCCGACTTGTCAGACTCGTACCTATATGGCTGCGGACGAGTAAATATGTCCAACCCACTCGTCCGAGGACAAGTTATATTTTTAGCTGTAAAATAATTCTAACATAGCTATACAATGTACTTAAAATATAGATATTTCAATGCTTCTATCACATTAAACAGTGAACTATTTTTATTATCAATCATTTGTCATTACTTACAGTATTTACTTAACATCATAGTTCTATAATTTTTTTTCGAGTATTGAACTTCTGGGCAAGTGAGTTTTGATTCTGGACAAGTTGATTTTTTAGGTTGCAATTGGACGTGGGCAAGTTGAAAAAACTTGAAATTACACATATCTGATTACTGTTACATGTATATGAAAACAGTAAAATATCATTAAGCTAAAGATTTTCACTTAAAAAACTATTGTGTTCTATTTTTATTTTCCAGACCATACAACAAAGGCAAGAGGTTCCAAAAGACGCTTGGAAGAAAACACTGGTGATTGTAATGATGATTGCAAAGTTAAGAAAATGGTGGCAAATGATGAAAATAAAGTCAAAGTGAATAGTAATGCACACGAAAACATCGCGATTAAAAACCAACCACATACAGATGAGAATAATAAAAAGAGAAAGTCTGATGAAGACGCTGATACAGTAAGCGAAATGAAAAGACCAAAGATCAAGTTTCGACTGGGCACAGAAAACCCACCCACAAGTATCCCTGAAGTGCCGAAAAAAAACTTAAATGATGTTCAAGAGTGCTCCAACTCATGTGTATGTAAAGCAGGACCTAGTGTCAAACCAAAGCCGATTTCACGACGAGGTGAACAACCAGAAAAGCCATTGTACCAAAGGTTACTACAAAGGCGACTTCTTAACACAGTTAACATGGTGTTCCATGAATGTTGTTCACTGAAATGTTGTGAGAAATGGTGTGAAAAGAGAATATCCGCTGATATGTTAGAAAATGGTTTTGATAAGTCTAACTTGAGAGTGGATTACTTCAGCTGGGGACAATATGAACAAAAACAAGATGACGAAAGCAATGATGACGTAGGCAACAACGATGATTGGTTCTGGTGAACTATTAATCATCTTACTACATTTTATTTATTTATAGTCCATTAATTGATGAAATGCAAATGACAATTTATCAACTTAATATTTGGTTTGTCTAGTACAGACGTTTATTTTTTTTAAACAGAATTAAAAATTCTTAAAAATAATGTATACGTACGTATACCGGCATGTAAAAACCAAATGTTTTTGTTTTAATTATTGTTTAAAGTAAAATATGTGTTCTGTTTCGGTGTCTTACAAAGGCCAAGCTCAGGATTTCGAATCAAGTGTCCCTAAGAGGTTGCTAGTTAGAGTCTCACCCGGACTGGTTATACTCTTCCATGGATATTCGACAATGATGTTGATTTTCCTCCATTGATTAGGTATAACAACAACAACAACCTTTATTGCTCTAAACATACAACATGTTTATAGCAAACAGAATGAAATTTACAAACACATATAGTGAACATGGCATTATCATAAACAGACATACGAAAAAAAAAGAAATTTAAATCAATCCCATGGTGATCACCCGCATATATTATATATATAACCCATAGTAAAACATGTAATTATGATAAAATAAAATGAAGAAACACGCCCTTCATACAAGTATAGGGCTAAATATTTTGTTTGTATTGTATAAAGATATTATATTCAGCCTAGTCTGGTAAGAAATATAACATTTACATGGTCAATTTAAATCTGAAGGCACACCTTTGCAGGATCTGTACTAAACATTTTCACCAAATCAAAAATGCTTAGTCCGATCTAAAAAAGGAAAAATCGTGTACATAATATTATGCATAATATAATGGAAAAGATATCGAACGTTTGGAAGGGTTGATTAGTCTTGGTTATAGACAAGGTCCAGGAAACCTAGGTAAGGTGAGCTTGCCTCAGTAAAATGACAATAATATTTGTCGACACGGCGTTAAACCCACTGGCACCAGAGTCCTCACACTCGTTAAATACGCACACATATAATAATAAGTACACATTAACATAGATCCCATGCTACTCAAAAATGACTTACAGTCAAGAAATACACTAATGGACAGGTACATTTTCCCAATTCTAGGGGGGGGTCCGGACCCCCCTGACCCCCTTTGGATCCGCCTTTGTGGACCCTACGTTTTAAGCAACTCTTGTAAAAATTGGACTGATATGAAAATCACTTATTTGAGAATGGTGATTTTATTATCAGTAAATATAATTTGTATTATAATTGTTATTTAAGAAGGGTTTTACTAACAATTAAATCTCCGTTTTGCCATTATATGCTCCTTTTCGCCTAAAAGTCTCCATTTCGTATCTTATCCATGCCAGTTTTAAATGACGTAAATAGGCACATGGATTTCGTGCATAATTACTTGTGTAATCCGTGTGGTTCAGACGACCAAAATATTTAGAATTTACTTTTTAGAGAGCAACTTCTATGAAATAGGATAACTTGAAAGTTAAAGGTGCAATGATGAAGGATAAAATTCTAGAATTTATTCAATGTCGATTCTGGGTATTACGAAGTGTTTGGATATTTCAGGTAAGAGGTTTAATTAACAATTGAGAGCCGTCAATGGACAGCGCGCTCTACTATTAGGAGTGGTCTTGTAAACGGAATCAATTATGAAATTCAATTGAGATGAGAAAAAATTAACAAGAATACTTTCATTGACTGCAGCTTTTTTATTTTTTGCAGATCTTCTTACTAAAACATTTTCAATATCAAAGGCTTACAATTTAAAATAGTAAAAATTCAAGCTAGAGTGATGCAACTTTAAAATTGACTTCCGATGGTAATACCGTAGTCATGTGTGAATATTCAAATCAATCCCTTCAGTAGTTGCCAAGATAAAATGTTGCATTAGAACTTAACTTAGAATTTTGTTTGTATGTAAGGGCCATAATTTAGTATAAATTATTGTTAGTTTTATGAAATATAGTATTTGATATCTAATGGTAAATTTTATCCTCCATGATAGACGTTTCAAATGAAACCCTTTAGAAGTTGCAATGATAAAATGTTGCGCAAAAAATCTTAATCAAGAAACAGTACTCGATTATAGTGATTGTTTCAAGAAAAAATCAATGTGTGTACAATAGCATCATTGTTATTAGTATACACTGCTCATGTAGACCCAAAAGGTATTAGTTATCCAAAGTAATTGGTTATATAGATTTTTATACATAAAATCAATATAAGGTTTCTCTTTTGCAAGAGCCATTTTGACAAAAAAATGACATAAAAACAAAACATTAATAAAAAGGTCTTACAACACAGAAAATTAAGTTTAATAGTAAAAAACACAGATGTACAAAAAAATATTTGAGCTCTGTGTCGAAAAATTCCAAGTACGAGAAATGATACGTAGCAAAAATACCGACGCACATAGAATTCAACAGAAACTAATTTACGAAAGTTTTTAGGTCGAAGAGTCCAGGGGGCGAAAACAAAAATAGTTCCGTTTTAAAAAGTACCGAAATGCGTGGCTTTTATCATCGATTTATTCATTCGAACGCTCTTGGTTTTATCAAAACGAACTTTTTTGCCGGCGATATTGTCCGAACTTTTCGATTGAGCATAAAAAACCTATACCATACCCCAGAAAAATGTTTCGTCCCTCGTTTCGTAACTCAATTCCTGTTATAGGCCCTACCGGCATGTATATGTACGTATCTCGAAACTGTGTTTGTTTTACTTGTGTGAATTTCTATATTTGTTTGAGGCGAAAGTTTATTACTGCACTTTAATAGTTGCACAAGCATTTAATTGTGTCAGTACTTCACATTACTTTATTGATTGATTTAAAATATGTTTAACTGTTTCACTACTACTTCATTTCATGCTATTCTATATTGCGTATGGGATAAAATATTGCACATTGAACCGCATATTACATACATTAGATTTACTGTATATAAAGTTGTATATTGAATATAAAATCGTAAATTGTATAAAAATGTATAGATCTATATGTATAAATAAAACAATAATGTATATATAGTTAATTATTGTTATAATTTTTTATGTTATTGTATTTTTACCACTTTTTTATTTGGTTTACATTCACAAAGGTATAATTTCTATAATCTAAAGTATGTGCTTTGTAGTTGGTTAACAGCTAAATCCAGAGATTTAGCCTTTCCAGGACAGTGACTAAGTTGACTGACCGCCGTTATATGACATATACAATGTGTTGCTATGACGGTAAACCCAACAAAACAAAAATAAAATAAGCATCATTAAATATAAGTATATAATATACAGTCACATATAAGTAATTCGTTTTCTCCAGACTAGTTATTTTGGTGATTTATAAGCAAGGAAAATATATAAGGGAGACAATGTCAAATTAAATACGTTTGAAACTGAACTGAATTTATTTGACTCTCTCGTCTACAAATACATGTTGTACTCGTAACATGTTAATTAGCGATATTTTTCATTGGTTAAACTGTTACATAGACACAGAGTCATACAAAAGCCAAGTAATCACTTCTTTTGGTATAACATTTTATGTGTGCCGTCGTTCTCATATACCACGACACTTTTTTCATTAACACGACCATCAGAACTGCTTAGTAAATTGTATGACAAATTAAGCAATAGGAACAATCTTAAAGATCGCCGAGGTTGTTCCGAATGCAAAATTAGACACAATAAATAATTCACCTCATTATTAAATTATATTTTAATTTAAAATTGGTCATGGCCAGTGGCGTAGCAAGGTCTTTTTGATGTGTACGCAAAATCCTAGGGGTCAAGGGCATGCCCCGCCCCGAATTTGTTTTTCTGTAGATCATTTCAGGAGCATTTTTGGCAACTATTCAAAATGGGTCTGTATAATTCAATCTGGACACAAATATAGGAAGACAACATTCATACAAATTATCATTCAATTTTAACCAGCGTTTAAAGAATTATATAGACTGGATTCCAAAGACAAACATCGAATTTTAAAACCGTAAATTCAACTCCCAAAAGGCATCGCAAGTCCCATTGAAATATAACTTGACATAAGGTTAGTAAAATAACGATCAAGCAGTTTTGTTTTACACACCCCTACCCCCCTCAGGCGAAAGATTTTATTACATTTTTGGCGTTTGTATTTTTACAATTTTCTGGACCAGTGTGTACGCAGCTGCGTACTCTGCGTACTGGTAGCTACGCGCCTGATGGCTATTGATGATGAAATTTATGCTGGAAAACACTCAATATTATAATATTTTACGTCCTCTAACGTCATGACGTCAAAAAACGTCACAGTTACATATGACGTAATAACGTAACGTATACAACGTCAGAATCACTATAACGACATATAAAGCGCACAAAGCAGCATCATATAAGAGATACAGATTTATATTACAAGAAGAAATAATGAGAGACATGACAAAATTGACTGGAAATGTTTGTGAAGAGTTAGCAAGGAATAGGTAAGTGTTTATTTAAAATTAAATTTCGTCAAACGTTGAGCTTTAAATACAGAATGTTACTTATTATAAGCATTTCGTCTGTTTATTGCAACCTTCCTCTAAGTCAGATCTTCAAAAGATTTCCTGAGGTCTATGAAATATTTTCAATTCTATTATATTTCGATACAGAAAATGGTAATGAAATAATGTCTATTTTTTAATTTAAAAAACGACGCTACAGGTTGTTATTGTTTTAAATAATTGTTAAAGCGAAATTAAAATGAACATAAAAATAACGACAAGGTCAGTGTAGGTTAGCATATATGTTTTAATTTTTAGCACTTTTGTCCCAATTAGATATATATAAATTTATTTGATTTCAGTGATCAAAGTGTCAAGAGTGTCACCATAACAACTGAAAAAAAATGGAAACCAAACAAGTACATAGTGTTTAATGATAATGAAAGTTCTAAATCTAGTTTTTCTTCGAGACAAACCATCACTGGTGAGTTTATTTATACTAATTTATTTCGCTAGACTGTGAAGCAAGTTCATACAACTTATATTAATCACTCTCGAGTCCACTTCCAGGTATATTTGAATTTGTCGTAATTTTGGCAGGCAGCTGCAAGAAATTAACGAACATAATAAATGTATTATTGCATTCCGGAGATCATGTCACTTTATACCCCGAATAAGGGTATCAGCTCGCTAGCAACGTGTGTTATTGTCTTTGCTATTGAACCAAAATACATTTCAAGTTTCTACAAATCGTAAAATTCATCAATTTATATATTGTTTTAATCAACACTTACTTGTAAGCAAACATTTGACAACTGTTATTAACGTCTAACCTCTATTGCAGATTCCAACAAAATCTCAGAATGGACAAGAAAAGATAACTCCCCTCAAAGATCAGCCTATGAATACACAGAAAGATATAAGAAAATTAGACAACATGGATCTGAAATTAGACAAGATATTGTGAATGTAATTCAACAGAAAATTAGCGATGTTCAAGGTAAATTTAATGTAGATTTCTATTTAAAAACTACAGTGCAACCTCTCTTAAGCAACACCAACTGGGAGGGCCTAAAATGTGTTGTTGTTCAGAGGTTGCATTCTCGTTCCCAGAGTCTAGTAGGATTCTAAATACTAGCTAGTATTGAGAATCCTACTAGATTCTGGGAACGAGAATGAGAGGTTGTTGTTTTGCAGAGGTTTAATTTAATGAAAATTATAACTTAGGGAAATGTCAAAAGTTGTTATTGTGCAGAGGATTTGTTCTGTAGAGGACAGCTCTGCAAAGGCTATACTGTACTAAGTACTTGGGATTTTCTCGTACTTTTTATGTACTAGCTTGTGAAACCAACAAGCTAACAATTCTGTTTTTTGTAAGTTATGCACAGATAGCGCACGACTTTTATGTGAACATGTAGACCTTTTGTTTATTATGGATAGCAGAATATGGCCACTGTTAATCGAACATGTTCCTAAAGGCATAAACACATACATTTCTACCCTTAAAGCTGATGTACTTACATGCAACTAAATGCAATTATAAACAAGACCCTAATTAAGATGAAGGCTGATCCTAATAATAAAAACAACGATCCCACAAAAGGAGGGTCTTTTGCTGATGTTGCTTCAACTTGTGACCCAGCCTTATTGCTTTTGTTATCTGCAATGTGAAATTGTTTATGCTGTACTATGGCTTTAAAGATTTACTTTTTATTAATTTGTATGTACATTACCTGGGGTGTGGAATTCCTATGCCCGACTTGTCAGACTCGTACCTATATGGCTGCGGACGAGTAAATATGTCCAACCCACTCGTCCGAGGACAAGTTATATTTTTAGCTGTAAAATAATTCTAACATAGCTATACAATGTACTTAAAATATAGATATGTCAATGCTTCTATCACATTAAACAGTGAACTATTTTTATTATCAATCATTTGTCATTACTTACAGTATTTACTTAACATCATAGTTCTATAAATTTTTTTCGAGTATTGAACTTCTGGGCAAGTGAGTTTTGATTCTGGACAAGTTGATTTTTTAGGTTGCAATTGGACGTGGGCAAGTTGAAAAAACTTGAAATTACACATATCTGATTACTGTTACATGTATATGAAAACAGTAAAATATCATTAAGCTAAAGATTTTCACTTAAAAAACTATTGTGTTCTATTTTTATTTTCCAGACCATACAACAAAGGCAAGAGGTTCCAAAAGACGCTTGGAAGAAAACACTGGTGATTGTAATGATGATTGCAAAGTTAAGAAAATGGTGGCAAATGATGAAAATAAAGTCAAAGTGAATAGTAATGCACACGAAAACATCGCGATTAAAAACCAACCACATACAGATGAGAATAATAAAAAGAGAAAGTCTGATGGAGACGCTGATACAGTAAGCGAAATGAAAAGACCAAAGATCAAGTTTCGACTGGGCACAGAAAACCCACCCACAAGTATCCCTGAAGTGCCGAAAAAAAACTTAAATGATGTTCAAGAGTGCTCCAACTCATGTGTATGTAAAGCAGGACCTAGTGTCAAACCAAAGCCGATTTCACGACGAGGTGAACAACCAGAAAAGCCATTGTACCAAAGGTTACTACAAAGGCGACTTCTTAACACAGTTAACATGGTGTTCCATGAATGTTGTTCACTGAAATGTTGTGAGAAATGGTGTGAAAAGAGAATATCCGCTGATATGTTAGAAAATGGTTTTGATAAGTCTAACTTGAGAGTGGATTACTTCAGCTGGGGACAATATGAACAAAAACAAGATGACGAAAGCAATGATGACGTAGGCAACAACGATGATTGGTTCTGGTGAACTATTAATCATCTTACTACATTTTATTTATTTATAGTCCATTAATTGATGAAATGCAAATGACAATTTATCAACTTAATATTTGGTTTGTCTAGTACAGACGTTTATTTTTTTTAAACTATTAAAAATAATGTATACGTACGTATACAGGCATGTAAAAACCAAATGCTTTTGTTTTAATTATTGTTTAAAGTAAAATATGTGTTCTGTTTCGGTGTCTTACAAAGGCCAAGCTCAGGATTTCGAATCAAGTGTCCCTAAGAGGTTGCTAGTTAGAGTCTCACCCGGACTGGTTATACTCTTCCATGGATATTCGACAAAAATGTTTATTTTCCTCCATTGATTAGGTATAACAACAACAACAACCTTTATTGCTCTAAACATACAACACGTTTATAGCAAACAGAATGAAATTTACAAACACATATAGTGAACATGGCATTATCATAAACAGACATACAAAAAAAAGAAATTTAAATGAATCCCATGGTGATCACCCGCATATATTATATATATAACCCATAGTAAAACATGTAATTATGATAAAATAAAATGAAGAAACACGCCCTTCATACAAGTATAGGGCTAAATATTTTGTTTGTATTGTATAAAGATATTATATTCAGCCTAGTCTGGTAAGAAATATAACATTTACATGGTCAATTTAAATCTGAAGGCACACCTTTGCAGGATCTGTACTAAACATTTTCACCAAATCAAAAATGCTTAGTCCGATCTAAAAAAGGAAAAATCGTGTACATAATATTATGCATAATATAATGGAAAAGATATCGAACGTTTGGAAGGTTTGATTAGTCTTGGTTATAGACAAGGTCCAGGAAACCTAGGTAAGGTGAGCTTGCCTCAGTAAAATGACAATAATGTTTGTCGACACGGCGTTAAACCCACTGGCACCAGAGTCCTCACACTCGTTAAATACGCACACATATAATAATAAGTACACATTAACATAGATCCCATGCTACTCAAAAATGACTTACAGTCAAGAAATACACTAATGGACAGGTACATTTTCCCAATTCTAGGGGGGGGGGTCCGGACCCTACGTTTTAAGCAACTCTTGTAAAAATTGGACTGATATGAAAATCACTAATTTGAGAATGGTGATTTTATTATCAGTAAATATAATTTGTATTATAATTGTTATTTTAAGAAGGGTTTTACTAACAATTAAATCTCCGTTTTGCCATTATATGCTCCTTTTCGCCTAAAAGTCTCCATTTCGTATCTTATCCATGCCAGTTTTAAATGACGTAAATAGGCACATGGATTTCGTGCATAATTACTTGTGTAATCCGTGTGGTTCAGACGACCAAAATATTTAGAATTTACCTTTTAGAGAGCAACTTCTATGAAATAGGATAACTTGAAAGTTAAAGGTGCAATGATGAAGGATAAAATTCTAGAATTTATTCAATGTCGATTCTGGGTATTACGAAGTGTTTGGATATTTCAGGTAAGAGGTTTAATTAACAATTGAGAGCCGTCAATGGACAGCGCGCTCTACTATTAGGAGTGGTCTTGTAAACGGAATCAATTATGAAATTCAATTGAGATGAAAAATTTAACAAGAATATTTTCATTGACTGCAGCTTTTTTATTTTTTGCAGATCTTCTTACTAAAAAATTTTCAATATAAAAGACTCACAATTTAAAATAGTAAAAATTCAAGCTAGAGTGATGGAACTTTAAAATTGACTTCCGATGGTAATACCGTAGTCATGTGTGAATATTCAAATCAATCCCATCAGTAGTTGCCAAGATAAAATGTTGCATTAGAACTTAACTTAGAATGTATGTTTGTATGTAAGGGCCATAATTTAGTATAAATTATTGTTAGTTTTATGAATTATAGTATTTGATATCTAATGGTAAATTTTATCCTACATGATAGAAGTTTCAAATGAAACCCTTTAGAAGTTGCTATGATAAAATGTTGCGCAAAAAATCTTAATCAAGAAACAGTATTCGATTATAGTGATTGTTTCAAGAAAAAATCAATGTGTGTACAATAGCATCATTGTTATTAGTATACACTGCTCATGTAGACCCAAAAGGTATTAGTTATCCAAAGTAATTGGTTATATAGATTGTTATACATAAAAATCAATATAAGGTTTCTCTTTTGCAAGAGCCATTTTGACAAAAAAATGACATAAAAACAAAACATTAATAAAAAGGTCTTACAACACAGAAAATTAAGTTTAATAGTAAAAAACACAGATGTACAAAACAAATATTTGAGCTCTGTGTCGAAAAATTCCAAGTTCGAGAAATGATACGTAGCAAAAATACCGACGCACATAGAATTCAACAGAAACTAATTTACGAAAGATTTTAGGTCGAAGAGTCCAGGGGGCGAAAACAAAAATAGTTCCGTTTTAAAAAGTACCGAAATGCGTGGCTTTTATCATCGATTTATTCATTCGAACGCTCTTGGTTTTATCAAAACGAACTTTTTTGCCGGCGATATTGTCCGAACTTTTCGGTTGAGCATAAAAAACCTATACCATACCCCAGAAAAATGTTTCGTCCCTCGTTTCGTAACTCAATTCCTGTTATAGGCCCTACCGGCATGTATATGTACGTATCTCGGAACTGTGTTTGTTTTACTTGTGTGAATTTCTATATTTGTTTGAGGCGAAAGTTTATTACTGCACTTTAATAGTTGCACAAGCATTTAATTGTGTCAGTACTTCACATTACTTTATTGATTGATTTAAAATATGTTTAACTGTTTCACTACTACTGCATTTCATGCTATTCTATATTGCGTATGGGATAAAATATTGCACATTGAACCGCATATTACATACATTAGATTTACTGTATATAAAGTTGTATATTGAATATAAAATTGTAAATTGTATAAAAATGTATAGATCTATATGTATAAATAAAACAATAATGTATATATAGTTAATTATTGTTATAATTTTTTATGTTATTGTATTTTTACCACTTTTTTATTTGGTTCACAGTCACAAAGGTATAATTTCTATAATCTAAAGTATGTGCTTTGTAGTTGATTAACAGCTAAATCCAGAGATTTAGTCTTTCCAGGACAGTGACTAAGTTGACTGACCGCCGTTATATGACATATACAATGTGTTGCTATGACGGTAAACCCAACAAAACAAAAATAAAATAAGCATCATTAAATATAAGTATATAATATACAGTCACATATAAGTAATTCGTTTTCTCCAGACTAGTTATTTTGGTGATTTATAAGCAAGGAAAATATATAAGGGAGACAATGTCAAATTAAATACGTTTGAAACTGAACTGAATTTATTTGACTCTCTCGTCTACAAATACATGTTGTACTCGTAACATGTTAATTAGCGATATTTTTCATTGGTTAAACTGTTACATAGACACAGAGTCATACAAAAGCCAAGTAATCACTTCTTTTGGTATAACATTTTATGTGTTCCGTCGTTCTCACATACCACGACACTTTTTTCATTAACACGACCATCAGAACTGCTTAGTAAATTGTATGACAAATTAAGCAATAGGAACAATCTTAAAGATCGCCGAGGTTGTTCCGAATGCAAAATTAGACACAATAAATAATTCACCTCATTATTAAATTATTGTTTAATTTAAAATTGGTCATGGCCAGTGGCGTAGCAAGGTCTTTTTGATGTGTACGCAAAATCCTAGGGGTCAAGGGCATGCCCCGCCCCGAATTTGTTTTTCTGTAGATCATTTCAGGAGCATTTTTGGCAACTATTCAAAATGGGTCTGTATAATTCAATCTGGACACATATATAGGAAGTCAACATTCATACAAATTATCATTCAATTTTAACCAGCGTTTAAAGAATTATATAGACTGGATTCAAAGACAAACATCGAATTTTAAAACCGTAAATTCAACTCCCAAAAGGCATCGCAAGTCCCATTGAAATATAACTTGACATAAGGTTAGTAAAATAACGATCAAGCAGTTTTGTTTTACACACCCCTACCCCCCTCAGGCGAAAGATTTTATTACATTTTTGGCGTTTGTATTTTTACAATTTTCTGGACCAGTGTGTACGCAGCTGCGTACTCAGCGTACTGGTAGCTACGCGCCTGAAGTTCTCAAATTGAAATGTGCTAGTGAATATACGATTAAATATTAGTTCTAATGCTAGGTTTACATCTGGCCACGATCTCCCCGATTAGCCAGAGGCACAAAAAATCGGGAAGCTCTACGATTAAATGGTATACTCCACGTTCTGTTTCGCTTCCTTACGAAATCAACACGTTTTGTTGCGCTCTACTGCGCTTTGCTACGATCGAGCCCACGATTTGCATCACGTTCTGTTACGCTTTGTTGCGATCAACACGATTGGCTTCCACGCTCCAACACGTTCCGTTACGTCCTGTTAAGATCTCCCACGACAAAGCCGCTTTGTTGCAATCTCCTGCGATTTGACCTACGATTTGAGACAAATGACCACGTTTTACGTCACGATTTGATATTTAAACAATAAATAATTCTTTCCCAGCGACGCGGGATGATGAATGTGTCCACGCTGGTCCTGATCTGTTGCGATTGTACTCCACGTTCTGTTACGTTCTGTTACGCTTCGGTACGTTCCGTTACGTTTTGTCACGAAAGCCACGCTCTGTCACGATTAGAAAATAAATCGGGGCAATCGTGGTGAAATTTAAGTTTGATTTAAAATCTGTCCCGATGCCCACGATGTCCCCGATTCAACCACGTTCCGTTACGCTCCCCCACGATCACCCCGATTCGACTCAACGCTCTGTTACGTTCGCCACGATGCTCTAGAATCGGGGACATCGTGGTAATCGTGGCCAGATGTAAACCTAGCATAACATAAATAATGGGGAAATAACCGGTTTTGCCCGGCTTAACAAATATATTTATGTCAAGGAGCGGATCTGCCGAGAACCAGTTAATAAATGTAATAGTAGGCACTGGCTAGATATAGGTTTTTTTTTCTCAACTGTCAAAACATGAATAATTTTAGGGTGAATGCGTTTGTTAAAATTATTGTCGCAATACATCCACGAGTTTCCGAAAGTGCGTATTATGATCGAGTTAAGCTGCTTATGCCGAATGATATGTTTTAGTCAAGATATTTTAATAACAATTGGGCCGCCAGTGCACAAACAATGCATTCAGTCACCGTGAAATTATTCAAGCTTTGACAGTTGAGAAAAAAAATGGAATATAAGTGTTAATTTCAGTTTTTTTAGATAATATGAAACCTGCACAGCCGGCTTATAATTGATACAAGAAGTATATATATTGTACATACATGTATATATAAATAACGATCATTAACAATTGTAAGCATTTTATTGTTACATTGCATTCAACTGTCAGAGATAAATACATTATATAAACTTTCATAAAATTGTTATAATTTAATGAATATAACATTAGAAATAAAGCAACACCCCAAATTCAGATGTATATTTTCTGTTTCACTTTGGATATTCATTGACCAGTACTGATCAGTTGGGAGTACATAGTGGAATCAATGTTTGACCCGCTAAAAACCATTGGGGTAACAAACTCTACGCATATCATTTTACAATTTTTAATGTTCCCTCAGAATAAAGGTTGATGAATGTTGTATAACTTACGTTCCGATGAATGTGTGTTAAGTGTGTAAGTATTATACTTGTTTATTATAGTGACTAGTCAATATTTTACAATTGCCTTGCTCTATATAAGGGTTAAGCTTACATAATATAGTTTCAGACAAATAAAAAGGTACCCGGTCCTACTAGTCTATTATTCATTTAAAAAAAAAAAGATTCAAAACAAATAAAATGTATTATTGCATATGTTACTATAAATAGTAACAAAATTGACGAGAAAGTGCGCCAATATAGCCTCAATGTGGGCAATACATTCCGGTATTGAGCAAGTGTGCCAAAATATCGATATTTGGCCCACTTCCTAGTGTGCCAAAAATCGATATTGAGGCAACTTCCGGTCATTACGCACCTGCAGTCCAACAACCGCAGACTTTCCGCACGTGGAATTCGTACGTAATTAGCAACAAGAAACTATTCAATTTTACGACGTCTGTTTTTTTCATAGTGAAAATTAATAAGATAATCAACAATTTATCAAGACTTACGTTTTATAACAATCGTTCATTAGATTCCAACGTTTCGACGTTGAATAAACAAAACAATACATGTGACGTAACGTCAACGTGCAAAATAGCGCGTTACGTCGAGAAAAAATGTATTTTTGTTGTAGAAAATTCATCGTTATTATGAATTGGTCAACATATGCAATAAAAAGGTTATGAAACAGGGCAAGTGTGCCTTAAGTCGATATCGGCACACTTTCTCCGGCATTAGCCCTCGGGCTAAAGCCCTCGGGCCAATACCTAAGCAAGTGTGCCGATATCTTCCTTAAGGCACACTTGCCCTGTTTAATAACCTATACTTATTGCATATGTTACTATAAATAGTAACAAAATCGACGAGAAAGTGCGCCAATATAGCCTCAATGTAGGCAATACATTCCAGTATTGAGCAAGTGTGCCAAATTATCGATATTTGGCTCACTTCCTGGTGTGCCAAAAATCGATATTGAGGCAACTTCCGGTCATTACGCACCTGCAGTTTAACAACGGCAGACTTTCCGCACGTGAAATTCGTACGTAATTAGCAACAATAAGCTATTCAATTTTACGACGTGTGTTTTTTTCATATTGAAAATTAATAAGATAATCAACAACCAGACTTACGTTTTATAACAAGCGTTCATTAGATTCCAACGTTTCGGCGTTTAAAAACAAAACAATACATGTGACGTAATATAACGTCAACGTGCAAAATAGCGCGTTACGTCGAGAAAAACATTATTTTGTTGTAGAAAAATCATCGTTACATGCATTGGTCAACATATGCAATAAAAAGGTTATGAAACAGGGCAAGTGTGCCTTAAGTCGATATCGGCACACTTTCCCCAGCATTAGCCCTTGGGCTAAAGCCCTCGGGCCAATACCTAAGCAAGTGTGCCGATATCTTCCTTAAGGCACACTTGCCCTGTTTAATAACCTCTACTTATCTATATCGATTTTGTTCCCTTTGACTGTGAGAATTGAGTTTCACTCATGGGACAAATTCGATTAGTGCATATTGATATTTATACTGTTCAACCTTTGACCAGTAGGCTATAAATGTCACATTGCGAGTCTAGACTGGAACGGTTCAGTCCGTTGAACCAGAGGACAAATAAATAACACTCTTCCTAATCCCAACTCATACAATGAACGCTGTATAGTATAGCACACTATAATGTAATTATTATTACGTATGGTAACTGTTGACAATTTATTAGAGTCTCTGGTAGTGAAAGGGGAATAACTCAAATAGAGTATGTGATAGAATATTTTCGTGGCTGTTTATGAAATTACACATGTATTAATCGCTTTGCTTTTAATTCATACGTTTCAACGTATCAAAACTACTGTCCTGCTTTAACATTGAATCCATAGGCGATCGGCACAGTCCCGAATCAAAAACACTATTACATAGGAGTACATGTGTATTACCGGGCCAACCTATGTATTTAGAGAATATGGGAACGATTACATGGACCCACCCCTTAACTTTCTTAATAATAAATATATTTCATATATGAAGGTACTGTTGGAAAGCTTATAAAATATAAACAAAATAAAAATCTGACGGCGATGAATACTATATATATATATATAAATTCAGGTTGAGTATGACTCTTTTCCCCCCCCAATATTTTACCCCCAAAAATATCGCAAAGAGTCCATGGACCCACCTCTATACTTTTTTATTTCTCAAAATATCTTTGTAAACTTGACATCATTTGAAAGCTAATGTATTCAGTTTTCGCATATGCTTACCTTTTAAAAATTGGATCATATAAAACGAATTCTGCTAACGTTAAAAATAAGATGTATTCTTTAATATTTTTTGCATGTTTATTATTTTTGTATGTTTTTGTAGGAAAATGGACACACCTTTAATTTTATTTTTCATGAATGGATATTCATAAATGATATATAAATTGGAATCAATGATTATGCCGTTTTCAAAAAAAGTTAAGATGTACGAAATCGGAAGGTTAGTAAATAATAGGCATGCAAACATATATACAACTCTATCCAGTACAATGAATTCATTAATGATAAAATTAAAGGTGGGTCTATTTCCTACAAAAAATAATTAAAGCACTAAAAATATCAACGAAAACATCTAACTTTGGGGACGAATGAAAATGAAAACAGATTCTTCCCGAAGAATTTTCGAAACATACTTGTTCTGATTTTAAAAAGATATGAGACAAATGACAATGTAAACAAAGATTCGTCCCCAGAATTTTCGTAACCAACATTTTTCTGAGTACGAGGTTTGGGGACGAATTAAAATGTAAACAAAGATTCGTCCCCAAGAATTTCGAACCCAAATTTAACTGACTTCGAAAAGTTTAGGGACGAATGAAAATGTAAACAAACATTCGTCCCCAGAATTTTCGTAACCCACTTTTCTGATTTCGAAAGTTTTGGAGACGAATGAAATTGTAAACAAAGATTCGTCTGCAAGAATATTCGTTACAATGATAAAGTTGGATGCGAAAAGTTTTTGGACGAATGAAAATGTAACCAAAGGTTTAATCTGCAGTTTACGACTATTTGAAAAGTCTGGACAGGTAATAACAAAATGGTATTTATATTTAATATCTATAAAATGTTACACATATAACGATATCTTTCATTTCTAGTAATATCATTACGCGAGTACCTCCAAGTATGTATTCTAAGTCAATGTGCTGATGCCCCTAATCTTGTAATAAAATAATGTAAATCAAATGGTAAAAATGCCTCTAGATATTGTTAATTTCAAATGTAATTTTACAATTATTATACAATAATGACACACTGACTTTGTTCTTTAGAAAAACTCCAGTCTTGGATAAAGGTATCAAACCAGATGAAAAGTTACAAAAGTTCAATAAAAGGTTATGGTATTAACAGTAATACTAAATACAAAATAACTCATCCATACGTTCTCCTCACCAGTCTCGCCATCTGTTTACCAGTGTATTATAATTGCCAATTGATGAGACATGCATGCATGTGAAATTGAGTTTTCTTATGGTTTTCATGAAGAACTAGAGTTTAATTTATTTCTTTTACAAATAATTAAATTATATTTTTGCATAGAAAATAAATTGATTAATAAATTGTCAACTTTTTAATTGTCCAACAGCAAAACGTCTTTCTAAGGACTCGTAACCATTATTATATCAACAGTATGGTATAGGCTTTTAAACACAAGCTTGTAAAAGATTACGATTGCTGAGTGCAAGCGTTCACCTACACAGATCATTTTTAATGCCGAAATGAGTGGTTTATATTTCTTTAAGCAATGTCCACGACTGTGTCCAACTATAAAAGGTAATAAAAGATCCCTGTATACTTTGCGTTGATTTACAACTTCGATTGATAGTGTGGAATTGCGTTATTTGTAATTGTCATTAGTTTTCGCGACAATGTGCCAATGTCAAATTATTATTGACAGCAATAACATCAAGTGTGATTGTAGACACCAATGTCATATGATAAAACAACTGTTTTATTTTAACATAGTGCTATGTCATTATGCTAGATATGTTTTGCTGATCAGATCATGCCTGCAGAGTGTTCAGTAACAACTGTTAGTGAACGTTACAGGTACGGGCAACTCAACCCGAAGAAAACTCAACCCGTGAGACAACTCAAACCGTTAGTGAGGTAATGAGTTTTCTCGGGTTGAGTTGTCTTTGGGTAGCAATCACCGCACATGTGCGAACTAAATTATTGCGCAATCGGTGTTTCAGTAAAAACCTGACCCGAAAATATATGCTGCTTTTTACGCGTTTCTACGAAAACTACAGGGGTGTTTCAAATGAAAAATTTGCATAAATAGGCGGAGTATAGTCCAAACCTTGCGTATATGACAATGAATGGTTGTTCCTATGTAATTTAGGTCAAGAAAATCGTAACAGAAAATTTAACATTTTGCGTTTTTGCTGAAAACGGCCATATACGCTAACTATTTGGTGATTTTTTAAAAGATCTGTCATTGATTTAGTAATTAAAACCAGTTTTGCACTTGTATTTACACGTCATATACCTAAAATGAGTTCTCAATTACAGTTGGTGTGTGTCTGCCAAGGGAGATAATTTGGTACGTCGGCCATTATTCCAAAACGAAAGTAGGACATAATTTTAGAAAATTGCAAAATTTACTGGCATATTGTTGATGGTAATATTATACAAACGTTGGAAATTGTTTTTTTTAATGATTGCATGCATGGATTTGTTATATGCAGTCGTCGTAAACTACGCTTTTAAACAAAACCAAATTATACGATTCGTACCCCAGCCTGTTCGTACTGAACATGAATTTGCTAAATACTCTCGGGTCAATTTTCTATACTCCGTGGTTAGCGATGTGGTTTGACATTATTATGATTGTTGATTGATATTTAGATTTTTAAACGCTATTTTGAGTATTTATGATTTGGTTTTGGAAATCATGTGAATTAATAAAATTTAATATTTTCATGTAAGCCCTATGATGGCCTATACCATTTCATGCCTGTTCAGAAGTTTACTTTATCTGTTCACTTTCTGTTATGCTGTTGAGTTTACATCTTTTGAAATATTAGACAGATCAGTTGACAAAATTGTCAAAAAGTGTAGGTCATTATCTTGCTCTCTGTGAAAAGTTAAATTTTGTAAAGCAAAACTTGCATGTCTCATATGATTTGTCTGTTAAGTATTCTAGATGAAAAAAATTTATGACAAGAGAAGCAATTGACTGGAAACAATAAGCTTTTATTTTTTGTTTGTTTTTGTTTTGATGCTATTTATCCATTAGCATCTTAACTTTTACAATTATGATTGATACTTGCTATATTAACCATCCTATCATATGAATTTTATTGTTTACTTTTCGATATTCAGAAGTGCTCAATGTTTTGGCTTGTTCTATTGTGTTGAGTTTGATTTTATTAAGATAAGATTATACCATTAAATATGTGTGTAAAGACCCTGTATGTGTTTAAAATGTAGTGCTTCTTTACACTTATTAGAGAGTTAAATTGATAATGAACAATCTAAGTTAAACTAATGGTATCATTTTGTCGACATACACATGTATGTATACAGATTGTCATGATCAGTAGGTGGTTTTAATAACCAGGTTTGATTGTATTTTAATTAATCTGTTGAAAACATACTTGTTAAAATGTGCCTTACAGTTAAACACTTTTGCATAGTTTTAAATACTTCTGAAATGGAAATAGTAGTTCCTTAATCTTCATTGTTATCTTGGTGTTATGTAATTTTAAGTAAGTGGGCGTGGTCATTTAACATTTTAAGTAAATATTTTCTATGTTTAAGTTAACTATTATATTTATTCTTTTTGGTATGTAAGTTCTTCTACCAAAAATTGACAGAAACTGCCTATACTAACATCCAAACTGAAGAAGACAAGCCTTAAATATCATTTTTCTAGTAATTTCCATATAATTTTATTGTTTGGCGTCTCATATTTCCTCATTAAATGACATCATTGTGGTGAAATAAGTGGTTGTATGTTCAAGTTGAAGGTACAGAACAGGTCTACAGATGTCTATTGATGTCTACAGAACTAATCTAAAGTAACTAGTGTGCTAAAATCTTTAATAAGGTGACAGTATGAAGTGAGGTCAACTTTTTTTAAAAAAGTACAAAAGTGAATTTTCGGAACTGTGATTTACAGTGTTTAGTTAACAGTTTAGTTATTAGTTTACAAACAAAAGCTATTAAAAGTATACATTTTTGTAAATGGCATGGTCACATCTACCAGAAAATATAAGGTTTAACATGTTTTATTGCATTATAATAATTCACTGGTTGTTGCTACTTTGGGTTGAGTTGTTCCAACCCTGACGTTACGAAATGTTTTGGAACGTTCGGGGTCATTGAACAGGCTGCTGATCTACCAACTTACAATATCAACTGAAGCCACCCTGCTAGCCCAGGGATTATTGAGACCTTTGTAAATGGTTATGACGGTAAATTGATCTTATATAGTAAATTGTTTGGAGACGTCGGTAAATTGATATTATATTGAGTAATTACTCTGAATGTGTGATAATCAATCAGTTTTTTATACAATTGTAATTTTTGCTAAAGGTTGATATATCCACAAAATTAAATTATAATTTGTCAATATTACATGATGTGTCTTCATTTACTAGATCTCAGAATGGAAAATATATATATAATAATGACACACTAACTCCAATCACATGTGTCAGTATGAATAGCTATTCATAGCTAATGTTAAATATGTATTTTGTTACAAAATGTCTGACAATAAAAAAGTTTGTATTGTATTGTATTCATTTATTTTTGTATATCACTGTAAAAAATCAATTAGCGTAAATTTATATTTGATCATATCAAAAGACATAACTTATATATATATATGTGGTCACTCGAATAATAAATGAAAATGCCGAGAATTTCATAAAAAAACATATGATATTAAGCTGTAAGGTTTTAGACTAAGAAGTGTGTATTCTGTCAATTTTAATCACATGATAACATTTTGTTTTGTTTTTCATAAGATGCAGCTATTTGTAATGTTCAGCTTGTCAGTCGATCTTTATATACTGTACCTAATGAGACTTTAGAGAAACAAAGAACATCACCTCTCAACAGAAACCCAGAGCTCAGAAAGGAGAGTAAACACAGGGTATTGAACTCAAAGCAAGTCTCAGAATTCAGAGAGAAACTGCCAGAGTTCTTACCCACTCCTAACCCTGCACACAGAGATCGTATATCTGAAATATTAGAAAGACAAGATATGGTAAACAGAAGAAGAATCATTGATATTCCTGAATTCTATGTTGGTAAGTCTTTTATCTGTTTTATGTTGTTAATCCTTGTATAAAGCTGCTCGGCTAGCTCAGTTGGTAGCACGCAAGTCTACCGATCCAGGGGTCGTGGGTTCGATTCCCGGGCGGGTCATACTTTCATAGAGCTTGGTCATGAAATTATTTCGACGGCCATTCTCCCTCCTACCAATGATTTTTAAATATGTAGGGCAGTTGTCAGTCACTGACAAAAGTATGCGCTTAGTAGTTGGTTAACTGCTAAATCCAGGAGGAGTGAGTAGGTTGACTGACTGCTGTTATATGATGTGTTGCTATGGTGTTAAACCAAACAAACAAACAAACACTAATCCTTGTATTGTAATCTATTGAAGTATTAATTCTAAATATTACTTTCATTATGATTCTTTATTTCAAGATATTTTACTTCTAAGGTATTGTTTATTCAACAGTCAGTGGCAACTACATTAACTCCTTTTATTTCAATGTAGTTTTTTGATCTTGAGTACAGATGTACTGTAGTGAATACTTAAATCAGCAGAGTTTATGTATGCTCCACTGACAGTTGAATAGAATTTCACAATAAACTAGTGATGGATTTATTGCCAAATATTTGAGCACTGCAAACTCAGCATTTTATCAATATTTGGTGAATATATTATAACCCCAAAATGGCAAGGCTGAAAAGAAGCTAAGAGGAGATTATACTTCAATGTAGGTATTTCTACAAAGGATGGTGGAAAAGGAAAGGAAGGAGGGAAAAAAGCAAGATGCAGCTTTCTACAATTCTGTTTTGATATATTTTTACTACCTTTAGTCTATACTTGTAGCTAATGATGTTTATGGTTTAAAAATTGAGTGTTACAAATGTGTATGTGGACTATATTATATATTTTACAGTTTCTGTATAATATCCTTGAATACTTGTTAAATAAGAGCATGTTATATTACTAGTTATAAAGAAACATTACTGTGTATATCAATCCCTAGTATATAGACCACTTTTTAAACCACACTTTAATCACACTTTATATCCTGAGGGTATTGTGCGTAAAGTTTGACCCTGATCTGACCTTTCACATTTGCATCTAATAATTATCTACACATATCCCGATGAAAATCAATGCCAGGCCTATTCTACTTGTATGCTTTAATATATTTTAAAAATTAATCCCTGTTTGTTAATTACATTCGAGCTTTGACGATATACTCTGATCGGTATTGAGCATTAATACGACATAGCTATTCAATGTGAATAATATTCTTGCATAAAGGTCAGATCAGGGTCAAACTTTACGCACAATACATATCATTCCCCAGCATTGGCCGAAGGTTTATATGTGTCCTGTAGGAGAAGAGGAACCCCATATACATTATCAAAAATTGTTGTAATAATTTTATTACACTTTAAATCCTACAATCTTGACATATATTTTCTGACAATAAATCTCTTGCAGGTAGTATAATGGCAGTAACCATTGCTGATAAATATGCACCAGGTAAAGATGGGAGATTTGTTGGTATGTGTATTCACAGAGAAGATCATGGTTTAAGACATAAATTTATTTTAAGAAATGTTATTGATAAACAAGGTATGATACATTCTTTAAATACAATGACTGTGTATCTGCCAGTTTAGTTGAAGCACCTTGAAGAAATAGTTTTAATTAACCTTTGTCTATTTTTTGTCATGGATTTGTACAGGGCTGGACATTCATTTATAAACTAGACTGCCTTGTTAGACAACCAGCTATGTTACCTGCCTGAACCAATATTTACTAGTTGTAACAAGTTGTCCTAACCAAATATAGGTAGTCAGAGGCAATCAGACAACCTTTAGTGTTGAGTCCTGTTGTAGTAATTAAATCACGGATGTGTAGCATGTGAGATTAAATTAGCTAATTTAGAAAGTGCTTATATTTTTTTCTTGAACTAAGTGTAGACAAGTGTTTACAAGTTACATTTTATGCAAACACTGCAAAATATATCATTTGAATGTATTCAATAGAAAAAATTAAGCATTTCAGTAGGTTTTCAAAGCCATATTGCTTTATTTCCTTATATGCCCCCAGAATTGTCAGCTCTTGTTATATACATTGTGATGAGGATATACTTTTAATATGGAATTGTTTCCCCTAAGTGAGCTCAGAATTCATATTTTTACAATTGAATTGTCTTTTTCTGAGCTAATAAGTTGAAATAAAAATGTCTTATTTAAAAATTGATGAACATTCTGTTTCTTTCATGCTGTTTTCTGTTAGGGAGGTCTAGTCTGACAACATTAACCTGAGCTCGACCTTTATGCAAGAATATATTAAACTCGGTATTTACAGTCTATTTTTTGTCTTCGTGTGTAAATCACGCTTTATCGGAAGCTTCCAGTAAATTTACACATACTGAACAATTAATTTTGTTTTCATAAGAATAAATACTTTGATACTGTGTCACAATATTGCAGACTTACGTGTTTCCACCAAAACTAATGTGTCCAAAATTATGAGTACAATAACATGTCATGCTTACAAAATTGATTTATATTTACAAAGGTTGTTATAAACTCAGGTATAACCATGTAAAGGCATACGGAAACTCACTATTTAATGTAAGTGAAGTGTGTAATTATTATAATTTGGTAGTTCAGGCTCAGGTTAATACTGTCGCACTATATATTTACACAAATGTAACATTACTTCATTTCTCCACTAAGATAAAGTCAATTATCCTTTCAGATGGAGTAATTTTGCAGTTATATTTTCATTTCTATGAAAATGTAAGATTATATTTTCACTGTAAAATTCCATTGAATAACAAGACAATTCAATGTAAAAGATGATAAAATATTCTATGTTTACATTGTAGGTGTCGAGATTTTGTATGAAATGTACAACCCATTAATATTAAAGATAGAAGTATTAAAACAAGAGAAACGTTTAGATGACTCATTACTCTATCTTAGAGATTGTCCATTAGAATATAGTTATATACCACAAGATTATAAAGGTCAGATGATACATGAAGGTGTAGAAGTACCTATAAATGATATCAAGGTAAGATGCAGTTTCTATTAAATGGGGTTTCCCCTTGTTTAGTAGCTGACTGTTGCAAATCTGCATAAAATTTGTTGCAGTCGATAACATTAGGTCTTGTATGTGCATTCAAAAGTTGATATTAACTTCAATTGATTGAGCACTATCTGTTGACAAGCAGACCTTATGATTGATGTTTGTGTAATTGAGGTACAAAATGTATATCGAATCAAAGGGAAGTACTCTTGTATTGCTACTGTTTGTTATATAATCCCGTGTTTTTATATTTGATCAAAACCCCTAGTCCTACAGCGCTATATGCACTTTGATTACCTTTGATTATCATTACTATCTTTATTGTTGAGAGCTTATTTAAAGTCACAAAGCTCTCTGTCTTTCATAGGTAGAATTTTGTATTCCAGTCCATATATCTACCATGATTGCAGTCTTCACCTTAACCCTTTGACTAGTAAAATTTTGTCCGGATGGTGAAAATATCTTAGTTCATATTGTCAGACTAGTTGATGAATTAGCCATTACAATTGAACATATTGTAAATTAGACTTTTCCTTTAAAAATTTAAAGCTATTGTAACCTGATAAAATCCATGGTCCGAACTGAGATTCGAACCCGCAACCTCTCGAGATGTAAATGGACACTCTACCACATTGCCATAAAAGCTAGCTTGAAGGCAAGGGACTACAAGTGCCGTAATTTACCTCTGCTACACTATGACTGTAACCCTGAAAGACTAAGAGGATTGTGGGTACATGCCCTGCTACTTACCTCGACTATTCATGTGAAATAGTAAGTAGATACTTACTGGGGTAAAGAGACTGATTTATGCACATTCAGGAATTATAGTCCTATGCTCTTGAGTGCACTGGACCGACTGTGCCAGTCCCCTTTGGTTCAAATAGGATAGAATTCATAAAATCAACATAAGGTTGCAAACACTGAGTCTTCTGATTTTGTTCAGCATTAATTGTTAATGCTACAACAAGCACATAGGGACAGTCCACCTTAAATTTTTCCATAATGTCATTGGGTACGTTCAGGGTTCTCCCAGCTGGTACCAAGTAGAATTACCAAGGGTTACCGTTAGTTACTGAATGTTACCAAACATACCATTGGTTGCCAATTAATTCTGAACGAACTTAGGTAATATTGGTAATAATAGTAGTATATGGTAGCATATTGCTGCCAATGGTAACCAACGGTACCTTGGTATATGAATAAATGAAATTCTTAGTGTTGCCGCCATCATCACTTGTATCAAAACGAGGCTACCAAAGCTACCTCACTTATAGGGTTGCGGGAGAATTGGTTACCAATTACCTTGCCTTCGGTATACCAATTGTTATCAATTTTTACCGATGGTTACCAATGCTACCATCAGTTACCAGTGGTATATCTCTGAACGCACCCATTTTAGACTTTCGGTGGGAAACCAGTGGAATGATATTATGGGGGTTGGTCAATAAATACTACAGGATTGCTTATTTGCCTTTATTTATTGTTTGTGTTTTCTCAACTGTCAAAACATGAATAATTTCACGGTGAATGCATTTGTTAAAGTTATCGTCGTGATACATCCATGAGTTTCTGATCGAGTAAAGCTTCTTATGCCATATGATATGATTTGTCAAGATATTTTTAATAACAATTAGGCCGCCAGTACAAAACAATGCATTCAGTCACCGGGAAATTATACAAGCTTTGACTGTTGAGAAAAAACAGACTATATCTGACATTTGTTAATCACAATGCTGTTTAACTTGTCATGCATTTACTTTATTAATTAAAGGTACCACTTGGACCTCGTCCATGGAGTAAACGTTGGGATAGGTATGATTTGAAAGGTGTGGAAGAATTTACAGAATGGAGAAGTGAAAAGGCTAGAATTAAAGCTGAAGAGGGTAGACTACATCCTCAAAATGCTAGACCTTGGGAGAAAGTAGATTTGATTAAACATTATAGAGAATCTATTAACAATGAGGAGGCCAAGGAGGTTTATAGTGAAGTGAATAAAGACTCAAAAACTTGGAAATCAGAATAGAAAGTTACACCAATTTATAATAGTTGTTCATATGATTACTCATCTATGTAATTTACATATATTAAAATGTTTATGAAGACTTTTATGTGTTTGTATGTTTTTTTTCTTGAGTTGTTTTGGGGTTTTTTATGCCCTTTTAGTTTGTACTACAGTAGAAGCTGCGAATACTGCACAGTGCCGGCACTGACAATACTGTTCTGTTTTCTCAACTGTCCAGTTTTCTCAATGTGACATATAACTTAGCAATGTTTTCGGACCAAACATTTTAAGCAGTTTTTTACAACTTTCTGCTTTCCACGACCGCCGTTATATGACCTATACAATGTTTTGCTTCGGTGTTAAACCCAAGAAACAACAAACAACATCTTGTAAAATTCTCAGCTCCTATTGTAATTAATTTTAGCGCAATTAACTTGGATTAATCACTTTTGGGTCCACTTCCTGGTCCCCCAGTACTGAGCAAATAAGACAAAGTTAATTGCTCATGGAAACAACAAGGGTAGATTTTGGATGAGATTTTAACTAAACACGAGAGCTGGCTGTCCAATGATTATCAGTTCAACATCATAACCACTTGGCAACACTCCATTTTAGACAGATATAACTAGTTGTGATACCTAAGGTGGCTGGTAAACTGGACAGACCTCGAGTGTTTGCTCTGTAATTTAAATGATAAAGATCAAAGAATTAGTATATCGTCGGTCGGCTGCCAAAACCTCGTATCTCAATTTTTCAAGGTTTTCAGGAGAAGGAAAAAACTATTTTATCAAAAAGTTGTATCTCAAAATTATCCAAACTTAAAATAATAATTTTTTGTTTCAAAATGTCGTAACTACCATTTGACACACATAAAAATAATGTATTACAACATTCATCAAAGATAACTGTTTCCCATGTTTGCAAACAATAAAAATGTAATAAATGCATCATTTCTGCTTCTTAATTTAATTACTTGCGTAGAATACTTGTCATTATTAGCAGGCCAGATATGACAAACTATTTTCAATCGTTTTAGTTGAAATTATAAGTCATAAGATGCAAATCATACAAGATAAGCATACGAATTAATATTAAATGAATAAAGTGGTTGAAATCAAACATATTTTACCTCTTAAAAAGAAGAATCCAACTGCATGATCATTTTTTATCAACAATGGAGTGTTAAGTGTGAGATACGATATTTTGACCGTTGTTTAAAAAAAACAAATCGGAGTTACGATATTTCATCTCATGACAATATTTCGGGTATTAATTGGCTTACAGGTACGAGTACGACGTTTTGGGACAAGACGGGAATCGCTTTGGCGTACTTCATGCAGTCAAAAAGTCATTTTTGCCAAAAATCATAGTTACGACCTTTTGGCAGCTGACCGACGATATTTGTATTGTGAAATTTTATTCAATTGTCAGTGGCACATACATTGACCCTGCATATTTTAATACACAATATTTGTACCATGGCAGCCATACAAAGATAGAGATAACTGTTTAATCAACCAACTTATCAATAGTAGGGTTGGGCAAATATTAACTTTTTTTAAAAGGTGCAAACCAAACAGGTGTTTTTTAAGGCCAAATTATGTGCTGAGTCTGAATATCACAATTAAAATTTTCTAGGATGACGTTTTAGGTTCACTTTTTGCGAAAATTCAAAATGGTCGCCAAAATGGCAGATTTTGGTTATGCGGGACAATATAATGTAGTCACTATAGCTTGTAATATATCATTTTATAGGTTTTTATGGTTGATAAACACGTTTTTGAGGTTAAAATACCAAAAATAAGTAGTGGAAGCTTTATTCATTGATAATTTATTCAATATTTCGGCAAGTCAGTACATATCTTCGATTATTCTGCAAGACAATTAAAAATTTGCTACATGATCAAAGAGTTTGTTTTAAAACACTGTCATATTAAGCAAAACATCATTTTCTGGTTTTATGTTTTTGGTTTAATTGTTTTCAGGGAGTATTTCCATTTTGAGTTTACTATCTTTTTTAAAAGTGTCGCATTTGGTGAAAATGCGACACAGTTGTGGCTCTTAGATATCTTACTTCACATATCAATCGTTTTTTCTGTTTGTGAATTCTTAGCAAATCAACTAATTTCAGTGTGAATGGACCGATATTAGTTTGTTCAAAATATAATTCAGCAAATAGATATCTTTCTTTTGTTTCTATCACTTCATCAAATATGTGAGCATATAACATATCTTAATCATGTAAGCTTTTATAGTGATTGCCTCTCTTTGCAAGTTTAGCAAGTTTATCATTGTAAAATTTTAAATCTCCGTTGGCTCCTGTGATGGACAATTATTTTTTACATGTTACAATTCAGCTCTCAATTAACTCAACAGATAACAAGCATATCTATAAGTCCATGCGGACAATAACAGGATAATCTTCAATATACAGGCCAGAACCCATGAAACTAAAACAAATCTCAACAACTTGACAGATGCTTAATGATATTTTAAATTGAATGACAACTTAAAAGATGAAAATGAACCTATTTAGAAGGAAATAATTGTGTGTAAAACTATACAACAAAGTCTAAATGGACCTTATATAGCATGGAAGAAGGTGAACAATGCGCAATACCTTTGTGTTATTATGGCCAGATTACTTCACCTTAATCTTACATCACAAAGGAGTATCAGCTTTCACATAAGCAATTACATATCTAAAGACTTATATATACATAGGCACTTGACACAGAAATCAATGGAAGTATTTGTGCATGGTCTTATACACTCCACTCCCACATTGACTTGCATGGTTTAAACATTGTACTACCATCCTACCAAATCAATAGCTGCAACAGGTTCAAAATTGTACTGATATAGTGGTCTTGATATGGTCAATAGAGCAACCGGAACTGTGCTTCTAAAGTGTCCAATGACTATCAATTAAAGTTAGAAGAATCATGTCTGAAGTCCTTCTAATGATCTTGCAACATGTTACTTTAGAACCTTTTTGTCCAAGTGAGATCTCGAGGTCAATTTTGGCTTCGATATCAAAGTTACATTATGCTAACTCAGCTATTTTCGCCTCCGTCATTATTAATTTATTTATGTATTGGAGTTAACGCCGTATCAACACAATTTAGGTCATTTCACGGCGTCCAGCGCACCTTACCTAGCTTTCCTGGACCATTGTTTATAACCAGTACTCACCTACCGTTCAACAAGGCCGGAAACTTCTCCATAGAATCTAATCAATGGAGGAAAATCGACATAATTGTCAAATTTTCATGGAAGGGTATAACCTCCCCGGGTGGGATTCGAACCCGCACCTCCTCGGGCACGAGTATCCAAATCCCAGCACGCTACCAACTGCGCTATCGACCCGGGTTATATTAATTTCTAACATATCCATTCATGGAAAAGGAATTTAATATTATTACACAACTATGAAATCAAGACTTCATATACATGTATAAATGTACAGATACAGCTAGTACAAGCTTGTTCGAGTTATAATCTTCAACTTAATAGAATTATTTCAAAATTAAATTTTTATGATTAGGGAAAACATTTACAATATCTGCAATGCATCAAAGTCTATAAACAGTAAAGCATTTAAAACCAGTGGATGGTTTGTTTTTTAATTATTAATAGCAGTTTAAAGTCATTCTACAATAAAACAGACAGAGCGACATAGCTCGATGAATGCAATTTGGCTATTGCCATTAAAGCTACTATGTGCATACTTAATAAAGGTGATAAAAGTTCATTCTTAGAAGCATTAATATAATCAAAAGCAGAAATAAGTATGACAATAGAAATATGCAAGCTGAAAAAACCTATGAAAATATTTATAGGAAATTGATTTAATGCAAAAGTAGATATTAATCTACGAAATTGTGTGATTTTGGCTGAAATATTGTATAAATTATAAATAAATATTGCTTCCCATACATATTTTGTTATTTTTAACCTCAAAAACGTGTTTATCATCCTTAAAAACCTACAAAGGGATATATTACAAGCTATGGTGAAAATATAAAATAGTTCTACATAACCAAAATCGGCCATTTTGGTGGCCATTTTGAATTTTCGCAAAAAGTGAACCTAAAACGTCACCGGAGACAACTTTAAAGGTCATATTTGTATTTAGTGCATCATTTGGCCATAAAAAACACCCGTTTCAAAAAGAAGTTGGTGATTTGCCCAACCCTATCAATAGCATTGTTTTGCTGCGATTACTTTAGTGTGACTATGGGCGCGTTGCTTAAACATTTCGCTAGGTATCGCTTCGTAGCGAAATCGTAGGAAACGGCTTGCTACAAGATATCGCTTCATTTCGCTATGTAGCGAAAGCTAGCGAAAATATTCTTCGCTACCCTAAAGCGCTTTAACAAATCAAAATGGCTGCCTCAGCAAAAATGTGACTTCCTGTTTGCCAACCATTTGGTTTTTATGTTTGACTGACTATAGATGAATTGACATTAATTGATAATTGTAATTGTTCAAATAAACATATGTTTTTGCAGTGATTTTATACTTGTTAAAGCCTTATTTAGTTTGAAATCGCCCCGAAAACATGCGATTGCAATGAGCGCAAAAGTTTTACTCGGCAAAGGCCGCCATCTTGGTTTGTGACGTAAATAGCCATTCGGAACCACCTGGGCGATGATCGCCGAGTTGTTCCGAATGGTAAATAGCTAGCCGTTTCCTAAGACGAATCGCTACAAGAAAGCGCTTTTTCATAGCGAAACGTAGCGATTTTCGTTAGGCAACGCGCCCTATGTATCAACACAAGGGAGCAAAACGATGCTATTTATAGAATAGTGATAACAGGTTAACTAGTTACTGTAACCAGATACCACTGGCACCAGAGTCCATATCTTATGATTATAATGCGTACGTCCCTATATATAGTTCTCTGTACATACATATATAATACAATTATAATGATTGTATAGATCTAGTCATAACTCGTACACGGTGATTAATACGGGAGCGACTTTTAATTGTGTTTGTTGACAAAATATAATATGTACGTGTATTTTAAAGAATGTGAGGACTCTAGTGCCAGTGCCAGATAACCACTTAATGTGTTATTTAATATGTTAACTATTACGTTACTAGTAAAACACTTGCCCGCAATATTGCTAACTGGTATGTGGATATCTAGTTATGGTTATTAGTAATTAAGTGGTTTACTAGTAAAAGTAACTAGTTTACCACTTGAGGTTGAGTGGGTGAAAAAATATAAAATGGCAGTTGAAGGCATTTATTTTCTGTTATGATAATTAATTTACTGAAAAAATTTAGTTACATAATTAGTTAATCTATAGCGGCAATTTTTTGCCACTAGATAACTATGTTTATAACTAGTTTACTTCTTGATTAACATGTTAATTATGCAGTTTTCTAGTGGCAAAAATATGCCATCTTAGCTTTGGGGTGAGTAAATTATACAGTTTGTTGATAAAGATTTCAATCTATAAAATTCTCGAGCATTTTATTTGGACCACACTAAAATGTATCAATATAGAACTGCAGAGGCATCCACTATCACCTAAACTTGTAAAAACTGTTGTTTTTTTTCATTTAAATTTTATTGCAAAATTTTATGTATTTACCCATTAGGATAGTTATAGTATAATGTAACATTGGAAAGGCAAGTAATTATACTTTACAGGTGCCAGACACAAATTTTCCTAATATAGGGCCGACTTGATTTGCCCGGGCGGCTTACGAACCGACGTAAGCCGTTCGCCGATCAGCTCGCCCCCGTGTGACATATGAATCAAGCGATCCGGCTAACTAATTACTGTTTCAGACGGTCGTATTTCAAGCAGGGTGGTACATAAATCCATATTAGTAATTAAAATTTTAAATTCGTGTCTGGCGAGTAAAATGTGTACTTGTAATATAACTCTTATACACAAATGTGGCGCAAGAAAGTTTAATTGAACACATCAGTTAGTAATTTTGTCCATAATCGTAGTAAATTTTTGTAATAATGGTTTCGCCTGTATCTATTTTTAGCCATATTCGTCACGTGCTTGCCGCTAGCCACTCTAACGAAACCGGCGCATTCGGCGTGCGCCGGTTGTTGACCCGGCTAAATCTCGGAGCAAATAAAGCGAATCGCCTGTAGCCGTTTCTGAATCGGCATACGCCGCTTTGAGCCGCCCGGGCAAATCAAGTCGGCCCATAGTGTATGTATACTATAATAAGGAAAATTTGTGTCAGGCACCTGTGACTTTATACAATTATAATTGTTATACATGTTCTTGTATCAGCAGATATTATTTTAATTTCTCAAGAATTGTTTTTTTTTAGAAAAAAAACAAACACATTTACAAAAGTTTTAAGGTACATGTCAAATTTTATGAATGTCACTGTATATAAGTTTGCAGTTTTTATAAAAATGAACTAAATTATGATATATTTCTGTGCTCTATAATTCTGCAACCAATATTAATGCAGCGGTGTACATAAAAATGCTAGTCTACCTTATGTATCAGTCTCTGAGAATGAATATATTTCTGAACAGAGTTAAATTAATGTCTACTTGGCAACTTGCGACGAAAAATACTGAACTGATCATACTGACGGCATTTTATAAAATATAGGTGAGGACCGTTTGTGTACAAAACGGACTGACAAGTTTGAGGTTGGTGACGCGTTTGCTTTTAAACAAATCTTTTCGCTTCTTTATCGACGATTCGGTTCTTTGCAATAACAGTATTCGATATACTTTGGATTTTTTCCTTACAATAAAAATTATTTTGACAGATATTTTCGGTTTTAATATTCCTGGTTTTGTTTACAAAATCATGGACTAAAATACTGTTTTCTTAATTTCTAGTAGAATATCTTTAACCATCATGTCGAATTACGAACAATTTCTGAAACAATCTCTGCTGAAGGTAAGCAAAGTTTAGCTAAAAACTCGGAGTGTCTACAAAAGTACAATGACAAAATATCATGAATGATGATGAATCATCCCTTAGACATATTTCAAAACAAGTGTTCATAGTTTAAACTAAATGATGTTACTTGACAGGTTGAGTAGAAGAAAGTCTTGAACCATTGTTTTAGGACAAAAATGTCTTTGACAGTTGCCAGAGATAATACAGCACTTTCGTAACTTAAGACTCAGAGACTGAGAGAGTTTGGGCACTCCTTTGACTCTAAAATTTGATAAGAATCCATAGCTAGAGTTACAGAAGTGGCGTATCTCTTAACACAAAAACAGACCCGGCTAAAGTTATGTGCACACCTATATTAGCCCCCAAACATTTACACTTTAAAGACGATAACGTTATAATTTTACTGGTGTATCATAATATATGCTCAAGCTAACAAAGTATTCTCGTTGCACCTATTTCCGCGTTAAATCCGGTTCCGCGTTATTTTCACTTTTCGGTAATTTCACATGAAGCGACACCTACGCGTAAATAAAAGTGACCTACTTTTCGCACAGAAAGATATTTTTGCCAAATATTGCAGAATGAACAGCTCAGGAGGACAACTGTCATTAAATGCCCCCATTTTGAAAAAGACGAGTAATACAAACAGAAATAACAGACCTGTATGAATGTTTGTGTAAATGATCTTGTTATTGTTAACTTTTTAACATAACTTTTGCTATGATTGTGTGCTGACTGAACTCGTTAAAAATTTTGAACAGTTAATTTTATTGATATTATTGATCCTATTACAATTTTGAACAGTTAATTTTATTGATATTATTGATCCTATTATGACAGTATGGTATAGACTTTTATACCGCGGATCCAGATTTACTTTCCTTACGTAATGGTGGTTGTCACGTGACTTAAATAACGCCGGTAAAATGGAAAAATGTAAACAATTGATGTAATTTCTTTTTGCTACTCTATAAATGAAAGATTGGTGGATGTATTGAGCAGAAAAGAAAACAAATTAAAGAGACTTCCTATTATATTTATTTATTATAGCGCTTAGTAACGTGGAAATAGATGCAAACAGGGTATATCCCAGTACAACCAATTTAATGTCAGCTAACGGTTAATTGCCATGAAAGCATACGTTAGGGACACACAGGGTCTAAAAACGCTGAAAACTGTTCAACAACCTTCTAGCGCTAAAAATATGCAAAAAAATATAAACTTCCCTCATGTTATGTTTTAGATTTTTTTTCTATGTGAATGACCTAATTTAACTAAACCTGAAGTTGCGCAGTCAATATTTGGTCAGATGTTAGTAAAGTATACTGCGCTTTATAGATAGCGTTACAAAATGTAATAAACCATTGTAATAAATCAGGGGCGGATACAGAATAGGGCTGCCTGGGGGGGGCTGGTAGACCTAACTTGGGGTGGGTACGGGAGGGGTATCCCCTCCCGTTGGTGGGGGTACGGGGGTTTCCCCCGGAAATTTTGAAATATGAAGGTCTAAAATGGAGCATTCTGGTGCATTTTTATTGCACAGATTAAACTTTAAACCGGTCAATCACGCATTTTTAGGGCCTTAAATTGGTTATTTTTCTGGATTTAATATTATTTAGACTAATAACAGGATTTTATTTAAAGCCAATTCTGTATCTTAACTATGTATAAAAAATGTTATAATTTATTTACTTCAACATTCGATAAAATAGAACAATGATTAAACTTGTACCAAAAATAATTGATACAAACTTAAGTTTGTTTTAAAGTGGTTAAAAATAAGTAATACGTAAAATTTATTAAGATGGAAAATGAATCTATTTTAAGATAAACCAGAAAAAAACTTAATTCTAAAGCAGTCGAAACACATCTGTCAGATCAGTCAATCACCAACACCGTTCTAATGGTCCTGTTAGTCAAGCCAGTGACATAGATCTGTATCTCTGGTCAAGCGTGAACAACTTGTTTATCAATAATTACACTCTCAACAAAGCCCCCAGGCAAGAGATTAACAACCGGATGTTAGCAATTAACTGCTTTGATAACGGACACACTACGGACCTTAAATGCATTAGAGTATATCAGCTCAGCTGGAAAACGTATCTCTGGGCTGAGATGGGGGGGCTGCAGCCCTTTAGCCCGGGCCTAAATCCGCAGCTGTAAATATTCTCATAGGGAAGAATTTTCCAATGAAATAAAAAGTATTGTCAAATACTGGTACGTTAAAATTGTACCGTGTTACGTATTACCGCAGCTGCATATTGCAATATACCAGTAAACCGGTATATTGTGACAGCCCTAATAATAATTGTAACTATGATATAATATTCAAAACATATGAAATACTTTACATAATTCAATAATATATGGAATTGATTCGCCCCAAAAATAACTGAAATATGAATGTTTTTGCTTTTGACTTGAAAGTTTCAATGATTTTTATCGTGAGCTTTTTTGTGAAAAGCACCACTGACCAATAAAATCTCACTACCAGCAATCAGGATGTACAGATAAAAGGAAATCTGACTCTTTGGCTCTTGCTTAATACTTGCCTTAATCCATATGTATCTATGAAACATTTTGTGAATAAAGCATACTTTTTATGAAGAAAAAAGTGTGGGAATTATTGTCAGTATTATCTGTCTGATAGCACAATGACACAGGCATATATACTGTTTCGTGAAATCAGCTATCCTACTCTTATACTTACATGTATATAATTATTTTCCAGTATCGTCATCCTGATATAACTAAACGTGATGTGCTGACTGTATTTACTTCATTTAGTGATCTCAGGCCTAAAGTAGATGATTTTGGTAAGTCAAAATATTTTAGTACATAAACAGATTTATTAATTTTATGATTGATTTTTGTAAAATGTAATTGGTCTGTTATTATCAGTGAAAACCTTTGACCTCCCATTTCATTCATTTTGATTCTCAGAATTGTAAAAGTCACCCAGCTAGCTCAGTTGGTAGCACGCAAGTCTACTGATCGAGGGGTCGTGGGCTCGATTCCCGGGCAGGGCATACTTTCGTGGAGCTTGGTCATGAAATTTTTTCTAAGGCCATTCTCCCTCCTACCAATGATTTTTAATTATTTAGGGCAGTTGTCAGTCACTGATGAAAGTATGCGCTTAGTAGTTGGTTCCAGGAGGAGTGAGTAGGTTGACTAACCGCCGTTATATGACCTATACAATGTGTTGCTACGGTGTTAAACCCAACAAACAAACAAACAAATCAGAATTCTAATAATTTTTCTAAAAAGTTCTGAATGACAATTTTTTGACAATATTATACACTTATTTCATGGGTGTTTGGGGAACAGTCAAAACTATTTTCCCGAGGTATCAGGGTCAACTTAAGAACTGTTGCACAAGGCCGTTAGGCCGAGGGCAACAGTTCTTAATGTTGTCCCTGATACCGAGGGATAATAGTTTTGACTGTTCCCCAAACACCCATGCAATAAGTGTTTTATTACCTAATGCAAGTACAGATATAACATGGCAATAAAGATAGTTTCAGAAGCGGATGACATTACGTGTGCTTAGCGAGTCCCGATTCTCAGCAAAAGTTCGAGATCCCTCTCTTCAATGTCTTCAAACCGCGACATATCGTAGATAATTTCAACAGAATAACTTTTTTTCTACTTTTCGTTTGGTAACTCTAAAGACGCTTGCAATGATCTCGCTCATTGGACGCTTGGAGTTTTTTTAATGCGGTTACTTCCCTTGGCACTGCACACTATGAAACAGTTCGCACGTGAGGGCAACAGTTTGCACGCGAGGGCAACAGTCAAAACTGTTTCATGCGCAGTGGCGTTGCGCAGTAAAACATAACAGGTTTAATCCGGTTTCACTCAGAATAGTTGAAAAACAGTTAAAAATAGCAAATTGACATTTATATAGAGTATTAGGTAATAAAAGCAAATATAATACATATTAAACAGGGATGAGCCTGGGTTCTAAATTTAGGGAGAAGTGACTTCTCCCTCCCAGTAATTTAGGGAGAAGTGCAGTGATGTGAGGGAGAAGTGAGGATAGACAAGCGGGAAAAGTTCGATGAGCCGAATGGAATGTTTTGAACAGTATTCATAAACTTCTCAAAAGCAAACTTTTCTAGAACTTCTATCCTTTAAATACATGTAATTACTATTACATTTAGTAAATGATATGTCTGCTGTAACTCACAAGTAGTGTATTAAATACTCCCTGGATGTTTGGTTACTGAGTTATTAGTTCTATGTTTTACACAAAATTCACAGAACACATTGATTTTGTATCAAATTGTAAACTTAAATTATCTAATTTTCATTTCAATAAAACGTTCTTCTTTTAGGTTTAGCATTTTTACTTGCTAGTATATGTTCATCAAATAAGATTAAAAATGCATATATGACCATTTTTGGAAAATGTTATAAGTGTCCTCGTTTTTGACCCTTCTTTGTTTAAATATTTTTTTATTTAATTAGGTCTGCTCTTAAGAACATACATTTTCTTAAATATAACATATTATGTAGCAATGTATGCTTATTATTGATTTTTTAGAGTCTGCAAACGGGTAGATTACGTGACGAATACTTCGACAATTTTCATAAATTCACTTGAACCAACCGGTGTTAATTCTTTAAATCGAAAAATTGAGGGAATTTCCCCGTTATCTATTGCTTAATTAAGAAGAACTTATAATCAAAATAATAAGATTATTAAATTACTAACGTAGATTTAACCTTGCTTCATTTGATTGACGATAGCGTGGGTCTCGAAAACATACGCAATCATTGGCAAACTGCTAATTACGTCTTTTCTAACTACCTCACAACTCGCTCATAATTTAATACAATTATCAATTTAACGGCAAGCATCCAAAAAGCTTTATCTACTTTTATTATTGTAGTATCACAGTTTGACACGTGTTTGTTAATTTCAATCGTTTAATTACGATATCAAACTTATCGGGCCGACATATAGCTCTATCGATTTTTAAGCGGACGCTAGTTGACAATATACAATATACACAGGGGGCATTGATAAACAAACGAGTCACTAATTATCGGCTTTTAAGGCGTGTATACTAACAGCTCATCTCCCGCGTAGTTGATAGGTCGATTACAAAAGAAATGCGGATGTAAGATACGTTCCATCCGTCGTTAAATCGAGGTCTCGAGGACTGACATAATCTGGGTCATAATTTGTTTCATTGATTTTCCGAAAATGTCGGCGACTTCGTTTTCGCTTTGATGTGCTAATAGAGCGAAGTTTTAACGGAAAGGGCGACTTCTTCGCCCGAATCGCCCTCTCGGCTCATCCCTGTTAAATCAAGAATTTGATTTTTAACAATATACTGAAATATATTTCTTAAACAGTCAAAGTATGAAATGCCATTGGCCTTTGCTTTAAAATTTCTCACCGAAGGTTTATATAGTACAAACTGCTTTTAAAGACCAAAATTTTAATATTTATTCCCATTAAACAAAAAATACATCAAAATTAACATTCTATAGTTTAGTTTTTTTATAGGAAACTTAAACCAAAAGACTTGGTGATTATGTATCATTGACAACTTGTATTCAGTTATGTTTTGTTGTAACATAGTAAATGATAGTTTCCTGTACATACTAAGTCATGTACCTTGTCATTTCCATATGTATGTAACATACATATTATTCATTATTTTACTTACAGTGTTTAATGATGGTACAAGGAAAACATTGCTACAGTTGGATGGTACAATACCTGTCCAATATAAAGGTTTGTAATATATGTATACAACTATGTGTATGTTTATTATTTAAACCCTTATAATGCTGATGAATACTGGCAAAAACTTTAGAAGAATGTGAAATGCCAAGTTTTTCCACCTGTCTATTAAAAGGCTCTTGTCTTTAACCCACTTACTGAAGTCCATGACTAGTAAAATAGTTTTTGGGCTTGTAAATATTACTTTTTCTTATGGTATCAGGCTAGTTAATTATTTAGCCAATTAAAAGAAAAGTTAAGAATTAGGCTAACCTTTGAAAAAATCTAAGGGGAAGACTGCAACTACTGTCAGGCTTGTGTTTAACAGACTGAGTCTTACAATGGAAATTGAAAAATAGCTGTTTAAAAAAAAGATGGCTATATTACACTAGTGTAAATTGTTGCATAGGCAGATCTAGCTGGGGGATCAGGGGGGGTCTGAACCCCCCCCCCTCCCCTAGAATTTCCAAAATGTACCTGTTTATTAGTGTATTTATTGACTGTAAGTCATTTTCAAGTAGCATGAAGCAATTTTTCTCGGTGCTTATCATAGATTTAATGGTAATGTAGTTTTTATTATTAATATGTTGCATTATCCTGCAAAAAGTGTATAATGTGGTTGCGGTTCAAAAGTTTGGACTCCTCCCCCTCTAGAAAAATGTCAGACAAAAAATCCTGGATCTGCCACTGTGTTGGTATTTATTTTTTTTGTTTTTTTAGCAGCCTGACTGCTAAAAATTTGGATGTTGTTCGATATTTGTGGCTATAATTAGATTTAAGTGCATTGTTCTGTAATAAAAGTATAACCAAACTTGGCTACTTGGTATAGAACGGAAAAATGGTGGAAAAAAGTCAGAATGTATCAGTGTGATTCAGGTCCAAACAACATTACAATTATCTCTATAGGTGTGATTACTGCAGAACATTTAAGGAAATGGGTAACGAAATAAACATTTGAGTGTCACATTTCTTGCTAAAAACAATGGCTATAATTATTGTATACATTATATTTTAGGTGCAGTATATAATATACCAATATGTATATGGTTGTTAGATACACATCCATATAATCCTCCTATAGTTTATGTTAAACCTACAAGCACAATGCAGATAAAGTCTGGTAGAAATGTTGATATGAATGGAAAAATTGATTTACCTTATCTGAGAGAATGGAAATATGTAAGTATATATTGTTTTATAGAACTTCATGGAATTTTCCAGCCAAAAAGTTTGTTTGTACTGGGAGCATCTGTGCAGAACAAAGATATTTAACATATTATCGCTGAAAGGCATGCAACACAGATTAAATCCTATTGTTACGTGTTCAGATTTTTAAATTTTTTTGTATTGTATGAGTGCACTTGGTACAAAATTATCCTGCTGAAAAAACCCATCATTTTGCGCAATGAATCACATTTATTAGGGATTTATTTTTTATTTTATTAAGTAAACTTTATCATTTTCTTATCTGCTTTCGTTTTGCTTGTAGATTAGGAAAATTGTATAAGTGAAATGTTGAAATAAATGAAGTTGCATTGCTTTGCCAAATTGCCTGATGAAGAATAAATGATAACATTCATGTTATCAGTGAGAAAAAAAACCCACCTTGTAGGTCAAATAATTTATAACCAAGATACCAGTCATAAGATATTGAATACTGGACTGAGGTTTCTTGCAATTGTTGATCCAGTAGTTGAGTTTTTGTCAACTTTTAAAACTGTGGATTCAAATATATTTGTTGTGCTGAAACCCTTCCCCCTCTGACCCTCCCCTGGGGAAAAATCAAGTATCCACCCCATTGGCAAATTTTGTGACATCTTCCTCTCATGGACTGTTTCATGTCTCAACACTTAATTGATATAAGTTATTTCTATATTTCAGCCCAGCTCAGATTTGTTAGGTATGATACAAATATTGTCTATAGTATTTGGAGAAGAACCTCCCGTATATTCTAGATCACAACAACCACCTGTCAGATATCCACAGAATCAACATACACCATACCCACAAGGTTTGAATTTGGTTGTTTTTTGGTTTGGTTTAAAACTGTTGCAGCACATTGTATAGGTCATATCACAGCCATTAGTCAGCCTACTATGTACTTACCATTCCTGAAAATTCTGTCTCTGGACTTAGCTGTTAACGGGTTACTATGTGCATACTTCTGACAGAAACTGACAAATGCCCTTCTTGATATAGAATCGGTGATAAGACAGAGAATGGCTGTAGAAATTATTTCGTGACCAAATATGAAAGTATGCTCAGTCATGGGAATCGAACCCACAAAATGACAAATTCATGGTCAGTAGACTTGTGTGCTACCAATTGAGCTAGTCAGGCAGGCCATGAATAATTTAATATAACATACAACAAGGTAATAGTGAAGTCATTTAGTTCTTTAGTAATGAACCCTAGGTACTTAAAAAATATTTTTAGGCATTTGTAATGTTCTTGAATTCTAATCTATAGAAAAGTGGTAATCCTGTACTTAACAAGGGTATTCTCTTAATTATACCCCCGCTTCGAAGAAGAGGGGGTATACTGTTTTACCCTTGTCCGTCCGTGCGTCCGTCCATCCGTTACAAAATTTCCGTCGCAGTTTTCTCAGCAACTATAACATGCAGCAGCCTAATACTTGGCATATTGCTTCATCTCATAGTCCCATGTGGTGTAAAGCGATTTCATGCTCCTTGCTCATCTACTTCCTGTTTGTCGCATATTTTTAGATTTTTGCGGGGGTATCACTAGTGAGCATTAGCTCACAGATTTACTTGTTTTATATTATTTTTGTCAGTGGCTGGCTCATCCTGGCAGTTTTTAACAGTATTAGTGCTTGTGTGTAAGCTATGCAAGGAGGCAACATATTTTCATGGAAAGGTATGACCTACAGTCATCTACTGTAATAAGACCCAGATTGCTGTATGTAAAGTCAAGCTTGCTAATCATTGCTCCAAAAGAAAAAATATTGTGCAGTGGTGTAAAATGTGCCACAATTCAGATGAAAGTTTGACATTTTCATGACTTCTTATTTCAGGTAACTTCAATGCGATGCCAATGCCAAGTGTGGGAGGTGGTCAGAATACCCCATACCCTTCAAATACACCATACCCACCTGCAAGTGGGGGAGGATATCCACAACATAATCCTTACCAAGGACAATTTCAAGGTATTGTGAGGAAAATATTTGAACATTGTTTCTGCATTTGTCTGATATAATTATACTTTTTAGCTTGGCTATTTGGAGAATAGTGGGACTATCCTACACAGTTTGACATCAGTGTTGGCATTCATTTCTTTCTTAAGATATTAGCTGCAACATTTTTGTATCCTTGATACAGTTAAACTTCTATTTGTCAACCATTGGAAGTCAAACTCTAGCATGAATTTATGACTGCATTGTAGCCCGCTTATATGGCAGTACTCATCAATAGGAGTAGCAAAGATATGTAATGGTTACTGTATGCTTTATTTGAATTTTTCATACTGCTGCAAGAATTTGACAAACAAGTGTTTGTTTATCTAAAGATCACATGACTAGATACTCTGATCACATGACCACATACTCTGATCACATGACTACATACTCTGATCCCATGACTGTCTATTCTGATCACATGACTTTATATTCTGATCACATGACTATACTCTGATCACATGACTGCATACTCTGATCACATGACTACATACTCTGATCACATGACTGTCTATTCTGATCGCATGACTTTAAATTCTGATCACATGACTATATACTCTGATCACATGACTACATACTCTGATCACATGACTGTCTATTCTGATAGCATGACTTTATATTCTGATCACATGACTATATACTCTGATCACATGACCACATACTCTGATCACATGACTACATACTCTGATCACATGACTACATACTCTGATCACATGACTACATACTCTGATCACATGACTACATACTCTGATCACATGACTACATACTCTGATCACATGACTATCTGTTCTGATCACATGACCACATATTCTGATCACATGACTACATACAATGATATATTTCAGGTTATCCACAACAACCGACCAGTAGTTATCCAGGTTATTCTTCTACAGCTGGGTATCCAGCATCTTCAAGTTATTCTGGAGGATCGTATCAACCACCTTCATATCAACAAGCTTCTTCTACAGAAACTTGTAAGTACATTTTATATATACAGTATATATAAAAGTTTATATATTAAATGCTGAATTAGCAATAGGTGATTTCCCACTTTTGGCAAAACAAATTATAGCATATTTGGCAAGTTAATCACCTAAACCCGATATGAATTATATCTGGTAAATTTCAAAATTTGACCTAATTTAGGCTTCAAAAACTCAATTTAGGGGTGATTAGGTCACACTCTGGGGTCTGCACATAATGCAAACAGTTGTTGCGGACAGACTCTCATAAAAACTCAAATCAATCAATCAATCATATATAGTCTATGAACCTGCTTGGTTTGCTTTGTAGGTAGCTCTTCTAACTGCAAATCCAGAGATCGCAGGTTGGACCTATATACCTGAGTTTTGTAAAGAAAAATTTTCTATGGCCATTCTTGCGCATGTCTCTATATATAGACAGTCTATGAAATTTGGATATGAATGGTTGTCTGAACAGCAAACACTGTATCTTGTTTGAAGAATTATGGTTGCCCCAACTAAAAAAGGTTGCCCCTGGCAACAGGACACCCACTAATTTTGTAGACTGTTTAGGGCAGTTACCAGTGATTGGTGACGGTATGTGCATTGTACTAGGTTAAAATATTTGACCTAGATATCTTGGCCTGTCCTGGGACCACTAAAAAGGACAACTGGTTCCTTCCATAGAACTGAAAAAAAAATGTTGAAATGCAACATAATACACCATTAATTACTAAAATTATGCCCATTTTATTTCTTGAAAAATATGATTAACTAAACTGTCAGTTATTTGTTTTATTTCCCTTTCAAAACTAATTTTTGTATTATAAGTACTTTATGGTTGACACAAGCATTGCCATAAACAAAGCACTTGAAGAGTTGAGCATGCTGTTCTTGGCCTGGTCTAGTTTCATGAGTACTAATGAATTAGTTTATAAAAATTGATAAACTGCGTTTAAGGATATTTGGAGGTACCTATGTTATATCTTTATAGCATACTGTTTTAAACTTTATACTGTGTGTAAATGTTGGAAAGTGGTCTAGTAGATGCACACGTAGGGATCAAAAGGTCCCTGGTTCGAACCCCACTAGTGGCATTTGCTTTTCCTTGTGCAAGACATTTATCTACAATTGTTCCACTCCTCCCAGGTGTAAATGGGTTCTGTGAGGGATCACCTGCTTGAAGGTGATTTCAATGATATGTAAAGTCGGCTGAACATGTATATGGAAACAGAATTATATAGCCCAGTCTAACTTTTAAAGTAAAAATAGAAGTTTACAAAACATCTTCTTGAATATACAGTGGATCTTGTGTTAAGCGACCATCCAAGACTAAAAGTGGTCATTTAAGACAATGGTCTCTTAAGATAAATGTTGATTATCAACCTTTATCTTAGACTATGTATTGCGTAAGTGAAATGCCTATGAGAAACATTTATATAAATAATATGATTATTAAGTATGACCTGCATGAAGCGACCATTAGTGGGAGGTGACTAGATTGGCCGTATGTATAACTATATTATTTATATTGATGTGTGACATAACTCTACATTCAGCATCCACCACTTCTTCATATACTGGAACCAGTACTGTTACAGAGGAACATCTAAAAGCTTCATTGTTATCAGCTGTAGAAGATAAGATAAAATGGAGACTGAAGGAAACATTTGCCCAAGCACAAGTAATACTTTTATTATGATATATTATGACAATGACAATATATTTGTTGATCGATGGCCTCCAGCCCATAACAAGTATTTTCAATTACATATGTAAATGAAACATAAACATTGTAACAATTAGATAATAATGTTAAACATCTTTCAATGCTTTTCTGAGGAAGCTTGAAAAATAAACATTGCCAGCTGCTTGATGGTAACGGGATTGTGATAAATTAAAGCATGTGCACTTGCTTATCAGTCAGTGTACTCTATGTTTATGTTTCAACAACTGAGGCATTTTATCACATCAATTCTCAAAATGTATTAAACTTTTTTGTTCTTACACTCTAATGGTCACAGATAAAGAAATTTTGTAAAATTTTGTCTCTGCACTTCAGTTCTCTTGGGTAAATTAGTAAAAAGCTCACAGAAAAGATTAGGCTTTGCTTAACTATGATAATATTTTAGTTTGGTAACAGTGTCGTGTCACATGGTATACGAATGTTGAATATCACATTATATGAAATGCCATACTGTATACGTCTTTAAATTAATGGGTGCAAATATTGGCGTTTGTAAGATGGTTATATATGCTGGGTCAATATTTAGCAGTGTGAAGGCTAACCGCCCATATTAACCCATGCTTGACTTCAAAAACGCTAATATGACCGATGCTCGATTTATCAGAATTTCAAGTATCAGTTTTTTCTACATTTACTCATTTAGAAACATATTAAGTAAAAAGGAATGTATCCTCATCAAAGTTAGAGTAGCCTTAATTTGATGAAAAATTTGGCGGTGTTTTATATTCCTGGTTCAATATATACAATAGGTATACAGTATGTAATGCACATCAATACCTTGAATGAAACCAAAAAGAGATCAATATCTCTTATTTTAATTGTGATCCCCACTAGTCTATTTTATTATATAACTGTGTTACCATTTGAAAGAAAGTCTTTATTAGAATTTTTATAAAACTATTGTAATCATTATTACTAATAGAGTATTACTAAAACTACTATAGTGAGCAGAAGTATAATACGGCACTTGTACTACTTTGCCTTCAAGCTAGCTTTTATGGTGAAGTAGTAGAGTGCCCGCTTACCACTCGAGAGGTCGTGGGTTCGAATCTTAGGTCAAACCATGGATTTTTATCGGGTAACATTTGGCGCCAAAACGTAAATAACCCACTAGGAATTGTGAAATTGCACCCTTAGATAGTCCCACAGACAATCAAGCTCCAAGAATTCGAGGACGAATTCTGATAAGGCGGGGTTGAAGTAGCAGAAGTATAATACTGCACTTGTACTCCCTTGCCTTCAAGCTAGCTTTATGGCGACGTGGCAGAGTGTCTGCTTACGACTCCAGAGGTTGTGGGTTTGATAATATCAGGTCGAACCATGGATTTTTATCGGGTTACAATAGTATATTAAATTATATTTCATTATAACATTATAGGCTGAGATGGATGTATTATATAAAACCCAAGCTGATCTTGTTAAAGGAAAAGAGAAGTTAGAAACAATGATAAGAGATTTAGAAAGAGAGAAGGTATATGTCTATCTATTTTATACATGAATTGGTTTTTTAAACATCATTGGCCCATGCATTAACCCTGCTGATTTAAATATTGGATTATATGAGGTTTGATAATAGCCAATCAATTATATGGATATATATTTTATCGATTATGAGTGCAGGAGTGCTCATGAGTACTCTATGAGTATTAAAATCAGCAGGGTTGACTAAATTTACCAATGTTTTTTATCAAGGGTCATCCACAATATGTCAATCTTTTGGTGTCTTTTTAGTTTCGCCAAATATATTTGGTTAGCCCATAATTTGAACTGTATGAAAACTTGTTAAATACTGGCTTACCATTCATAGCTTTTAAGGTAAGTTGGCACTCAGAAAATATTTCATTTTGCCACAAGCTAGAGTTAACTTGTAATTCTAAGGTTTTGTCATTGAAAGGTTAGTTGATTCTATTGTCTCTAAGTCTGTGCTTTAATTGGTATTTTTAGTATAAAATGCTTATAACATTTTGGTGTGAGAACTTGTCGTTAAATGTATGTTTTGTTAAATTTTATTAAATAGTTAATGATGTAGTGCATATATTTACCCTAGTGATTTAAATACTTGATATATGGTCTCTATGCCCCACACATAGATATGCATACATGTATTATTATTTTTATAAATAGTTATAGTGATTATTCCAGAACTCAGAAAAGGCAGGGAGGCAGAAAAAAGGGGCAGGGCATTTCTGAGGGTAAATGTCTTAAATGTACTATTACTGCATAGAAAGATGCTAAAAAGGGCAGGGCAGGGCAGTGTGCAGCGCCCTGCTATTCTGCTATGGAATAATCACTCAGTTAGTGAATAAGTTCTGTAGTGTTTTTTTTTAAATCAGATTAATGTATGTACTACTGCCAGTTGACACATAGTTGATTTGATCATGTGTTGTTTTTTTCATGTGACATTTACTATGACTTTATCAAGTAATTTTATTTATGATTACAGACAGAGATCGATAGTAATATTAAGTTATTAAAAGATAAAGATTCTGAAGTTAAAGAGACATTATCACGTCTTGAAAACCAAAGTCAACTAACTATTGATGATGCTGTGGTCACTACAGCTCCCTTATATAGACAGTAAGTACTTCTAGCTTTAAGTTTTAGTGATTGGCTTGTTTATATAGCTTATCATCTATTTACAGGACAGTGGGGCTAACCCCCTATTCACAGGACAGTGGGGCTAACCCCCTATTCGCAGGACAGTGGGGCTAACCCCTTATTCACCCGACAGTGGGGCTAACCCCCTATTTACTGGACAGTGGGGCTAACCCCCTATTCACAGGACAGTGGGGCTATCATTATTAGATGGACAGGTTTTGTTCACAAATTTTAAACATAAAAGGGATTTGTTTTATTTGTTTGTTTGTTTTGTTGGGTTTTAATGCCGTAGCAACACATTGTATAGGTCATATAACGGTGGTCAGTCAACCTTCTCACTGTTCCTGGAAAGACTAAATCTCTGGATTAAGCTGTTAACCACCCTCCTTTCGTCAGTGACTGACAACTGCCCTACATAATTAGGGATTTATGGTAGGAGGGAGAATGGCCGAAGAAATAATTTCATGACCAAGCTCCACGAAAGTATGCCCGCCCAGGAATCGAATCCACGACCCCTCGATCAGTAGACTTGTGTGCTACCTAATGAGCTAGCTGGGGGCTAGGATTTGTTTTAAATTTCACACATTTTTGAAATGGGGTTACATGTTCTATAAAAAAACAGAATAAATTAACTCTTGCATAAATATAAAGTGTAATCTGTTCTCTTTTATACTTGATCTAAATTAATTGTCAACCATTAGCAAATGTATATATTTACAGGGGCAGATCCTGGATTTTTTTCTTGGGGGGGGGGGTCAAAATTTTTCTAGGGGGGTTCGAAACTTTAAAACCACAACCACATTATTCACTGTTTGCAGAATAATACAACATAGTAGAAATAAAAGCTGCATAACCATTAGATCTATGTTAAGCACAAAGATTTGTGAAACAAGCCCGAGAAAAATTGCTTCATGCTACCTAAAAATGGCTTACAATTAAAATATATGCACTCATGGTGGGGTACATTCTGTAAATTTCAGAGAGATCCAGACTCCCCTAACCTCCTCTCACCGAGCTAGATCCACCTATAGTTTAGTACTGTTCAGCTTGAGTCAAGAGATCTTAGCCTATCCTTAGTAGACAGATCACCACAATATGACCAATGAATTTCTAAATACAAGTGTCATGCCTTACTTTACTTTACAGTGTCATGCCTTACTTTAGTTTACAGGGTATGACACTAAACTTTTTCCCAGGGATTCTAAAGGAATCCCTAGTCAGTTACTCAGGGATTCCTCCTTAATGTTAGATATTCCTCCAATAAAAAAACAAAAAAATTGGATACAGATTTGCAGTCACCAACTGTAATAAACAAAGCATGACAATTTTCCGGGATCCTGACGAAATCCCTAGCTGAGAATCACTGGGATTCCTCCCAAGTTTTTGGGATCTTTGGAACACTGTTAATGTCAAACCATGCTTTATATTAAGCCTTGGCATACACTTTTTTCAGGTTATTAAATGCTTTTGCTGAGGAACAAGCTATTGAAGATGCTATATATTATCTTGGTGAAGCATTGAGGAAAAATGTCATTGAACTAGATGTATTTTTAAAGGTATATATCTACATATTTTAACTTCGAAGACAATGCTGTTCTGTACTATGCTCTTTTATTTGATATTTGTTTATTAGTGTGCAAATTATGCTAATTACCTCCCAAGTATTTCCTAACAACAAACAACCATGGTGAGGTCTCTGTTAATTGTGACTCGCTCGTTTAAAGGTATGAGGTGCTTCAAAAACCTGTGTGGAAGGATCTTGAAGGATAACTGTTAATTAAAAGAGCAGACCAAGTCTTTATGGCCTTTGTTACTTGTCAGTGCCTGGAGACACATTAATGCATACATGCTAATTTGCCTTGCCTTGTTTGCTACTCAATTGAGCTAAAGTAGATTTTTTTAAACTATTAAATTGACTTAGACAGATTATTACATTACATTATTTTGTAACTACACTACATTTAACTGATTTTAATGTATGCAATTTGTAGGCTAATTGCACATTTTGTCTCAGATTAATTTTCTCAAGCTATGCACTTTAAGATTATTTATTAGATTGAACATGTCTGTTATTCAAATCTAGATAACCAGACTCAAAGTGAAATGTGATGACCACTGGGCAGTCTGGTAACTTTGTTGATAAATTATCTCGTTTTTTTTTCTTCAGAATGTAAGAGAGCTGTCAAGAAAACAGTTTTTGAAACGAGCATTGATACAAAAATGTAGAGAGAAGGCTGGATTACCTCCCTTGGCATGACAAACTTAAAACTGTATACTAATTCCTTAACTTCAAAGTGTAACACAGCTCATTGCTTAGAGCTTCATTTAAAGTTCAAAGCTAAAATCATTATAATTATCATTGAATCATTGATTTTATGTTAGATGACTTCATGCATCATTGATTTTACACTAGAGGACTCAATGCAAGTATTTGTTGATTGAATTACGTTTATATCACTAAGACACATTCTACAAATAGATCTACATGGAATCTGTATGTGAAAGTAAAGTTTTGTGTGATGTTAAATAGCTCTCAGATATGCAACAGTAATGAATGGTATATGTTATATATAGGACTGCTATTCATTGTAGATCAGCTGGATGCATTTTAGCCACCCATGACCCTCAGCAAAAAATATATTTGTTTCTTTAAATATGCAACCCTAATCTACTGGACAATTACAGAGTAATTAGTAGGGACTTCAAATATATAATATGTTATATTCAAGGCCATTCAGCAAAAGATTTGTTTGGTTTAATTCAATTCGAATGAAAAAGGATCAGAATTGATATTTATGCTGAAATGGTCAATCATGTTAAGCTGATTAAAAATTTTATGATATCAGCCCTGTATAAACTGAGTTTTACTAGTATTGTTCGTTTTTTCTCAACTGTCAAATCATGAATAATTTCACGGTGAATACGTTTGTTAAAATTATTGTCGTAATACATCCATGAGTATGTGTATTATGATCGAGTAATGCTGCTTATGCCGTATGATATGTTTTAGCCAAGATATTTTTAATCACAATAAGGCCGCCAGTACAAAAGCAATGCATTCAGTCACTGTGAAATTATTCAAGCTTTGACAGTTGAGAAAAAACAGACTATAAATGTATTAGTGTATGTTATGTTTTCATATTGAAAGGCTAATAATTTTAGATGTATTTCATAATACCATAATTCCTCATATAGCAAATACTTTTGAATGGCTTGATCAACTTGACCTTGGATAACTAATCTATGGTAGACTTAATCAGTGAAAGTTTAGATACACAGACTTGTATATGAGAATTTGTAATTTTTTGGTTTGTGTTAAAGTTAAGGATGTTGTTTTCTTTTTTGTGGGTAATTATGAACAAATTATTCTTGTAAAATGTCTGTAGCATATATTTATTTGGACATTGATGTAATGTATAGGAACCACGGCTGTGGGGTAGTAGTTTGCATGTTTGACGTCGAATCTGGATATCGTGGGTTCGAGCCCGTTCGCTGTAGGTCATACCCTTACCATGAATTGTTGGCCTCTTGTAGGGTAAGTAAGTACTGGTGATAGAAAAGTGTCCAGGAAACCTATAGTAGGAAGAGCTGACCATCATATATAAGACCTTAATATGCGTTGAATACGAAGTTAAACCCAATTAAAAATTTTTTATGTATAGCTTATACAAGCTGAACTGAGACAGATTAATGCATTACACATTGCAGAAAGATCAACTGTATGTAAATAACATTTTACAGTATAACCTCTGCAGAGCGGCCCTCTACAATGCCTCTGCATAACAACAGCATTTAATACTTCCCTTAGGCATTATTGTAATTGAATTAAACCTCTGCAGAGCAACAACCTCCAAACAACAACACATTTTAGTCCCTCCCATGGGGTGTTGCTCAAGAGAGGTTGTACTGTAATAGTAGTCATTGTCTCTGGTCAGTGTGAACAAGCCATAGACAAAACAATGAACATTGTTTGAGATATTCATGTAATTTGAAAGTTATGTTTACTCTGTAGCTTATTATATTATATTATATTATCTAGTTTCTTAAGCCTATTTTTGTTATTAGATTTGTTATGGCTAGTCAGATAAACAATGTAGAAGTAATTATGTTTTTTATTCTTAGTTTTATTTTTATGCACCCTTATTAACTTTACTGCTATTTAAACTTGTCATTTGGGTACTGGTATCTGTCTATCACCATGGAAACTCCTTAACTGTATTCATTTGCAGGCTTTGACTGTTGAGAAAAAAACCCTACAATATCTCAGTCAGAAAATGCCAGAAGGGAGAGCCCAGTTTTTTGTGAGTTAATGAAAGTCACATTGATCAGTTATATAACTAAGAATTTTCATGTGCTGTGCTTGTCACTTGTGAATAAAATATTAACAAGAATAAAGCAAGGATGGATTTAATGTCTTAATCACCAGTCACTTTTTTATCACAAGGCACTCCACACTTATCAGTTTGTATTATTACTTAATGGCTTATATAAGCGTAATTCCATATTTTTAACTGTTTTCTGAGTGAACTGTTGACCGGTCAATGCTCTGACACTGCACAATGTTATTCAAACTGTTACTGTTCTGATATAAAGGAAAGTAACTACTACGGGATTTTAGGATTTACCAGACGCTTTCGAATGCATTAAGTGTCCATCGATCTTGATTTAGCAGACGTAAACATGTCATATACTGTTAAAATAGAAATATATCAGGTAATAAAACAGTTATTTTATGTGTGATTTGGGAACAGTCAAACTGTTGTCCCTCGGTCTCAGGAATAGTGTTTAAAACTGCCTACGGCCTCAGGAAACAGTTCAAAACACTATTCCCTCCACCTCGGGCCAACAGTTTAACTGTTCCTAAATCACACATGAAAAAACTGTATACTGGCTCACAGTGTTCAACCTGTTACGCTAGATGGTTGTCTGTTCATTTCAGGTTTTTCAGTATTTTGTTGTTGTTGTTTTTTTCATCTTTTTATTTCCATATTTTCTTTATTACCGGTATTTTTCAACATAATCATAATAGCCTTGACATAATAATTGTAACATTAAAGTTCAGTTTAAAGTCTGCTTTCATATACCTGTGTTGTTAATTTTTATTGAACTGTCTATGGGGCTTTTATCCCACTAATGTATGTACTGAATATTTGTATGATAATCCCTGTACATCGATAGGGATAGCTTTTTTATCAATATTGAGTACAGACATAATATAATGAGTATTTAAATCAGCAGGATTAATGACTGCCCCACTGTGGTTGAATAAAATTAAACAATACATGTTTTGCTATAGTTCACTTTGTCTGTAACTATTTGTCTCCAAAATTCAGAAAATGTTTCTTTATCTTGTAAATTTAACTCTCAACTATGTTAATAGTGAATTGTAAACAGAGTGTGCTGTTTTAATGCAAAAGTACATTTGTTTAAGGACAATAAGTTCTGTCTTCGCCTTAAATTTTCTCAAGCATGGCCCTTTTTTACAGTATAGTAATTTACTATTTTTTAACTAGACCAATTATATGAAATTTATTATTATTATTATATACCGCATTTGTATAGCGCTCTTTTCATATTGAATATATGTTCAATAGCGCTAAATTAGTAAATTTCATAAGCCTGATACAATTTTCACTATCCCTGGGTTTCAGGCTAGTGGGTTAAGATGAAGTCAGTAACTTTGTTTTTAAGATTTTATGTACAGTTGGTAAAACAGTTGTATAGATATTTTTGTTCACTATGTATAATAATCATATACACCTATTATATAGGTACAGGTTTTTCATTCATTCATGTATATTACAGACACACTTTGTTGGAATTATAATTTATAGATAATAATAAATTTTACAATTTTAATCATACTAATCATGTTCATGTTTTATTATGCATTTCTGTATTATCTTAAGTTTGTATGAGTTTTTTTGCTTTTCACTTAGAAAATATTAAGTACTGATAAAAAGGTGAATACTGCAGTGTTTGCTTTGAATGTATGAAATTGTTAAAATGTCAATGGTGATAAAATATCATGTGGAAATTACATGTGTGAATATATTAACTCATGATTATAACATTTAAAACATTACACTTGCGAAATATGGAGTGAAATACATGTAGCATAAAAAATGTAATTATTATGTGATAATAAAATATGAAACTAATGTATAAAAATAACATTGGCATAATTGGAATATAGCATAAAAGTGGCTGTAGGGATAATCATACGAAACTAGCTTGGGGAAAAATATAACATGGGGTAATAGTGTGTGAAAATAACTACAGAGAACAAGATGTTTTGATAATAACATGTGAGAAATAGCATTATGGAGAACATCATGTAAATATACATGTACATGTAAAAAACTGGTTTGTTTTCCATTTAAGTAGAGCGACACAGAAAATGCACATGGTACAATGAGGAATACAGATATGTACTTCAAATAATGAAGTTGTCATTAGAGTGTGCACCCCAGAATGGTATATGTATAATGTACAATGTTCTTTAATGTAATGTAAAATTATCATTATATAAAGATAATTTTCTGAAAATATGCAGTATGGTTGCAAATACAAAATGTATCTTGATTACTCATATACAATTTTTTAAGAATCTGCAATCAGTTGTTGTTGTCTTATTACCATTGTCCACTTTTATAGTGACAACCCTCATACATGATGATGATATGACCCACAGGGAGCTGGCACAATCTAGAGTCTGAATCACTATATCACGGTATAACAGATGTAAATTGGAAGTCTTGCCTTATGTGATGACAACTGTAGATTAGTTTTGACTGTTTAAAGACTCAAGTGGATGATTTTCACACATCTGAGCTATTATACAATGATGGTGACACTTAGTTAATTTTAAAACTTGATTGACTGTGACCACTTAATACAGGTAAATTGGTGAACTTGTAAGGAAATAGGTGACCACAGACAGCAGGTGGCTGTTTATTACAGTTTTAAAATGTAGTGATTTTTATTGGGAGGAACCCAGGTTGACCACTTACAACAGGTGACCGCTTATAACAGGTGGCTGTTAATGCAGGTTATACTGTATTTACATATGTATATATAGTGATTCGGGACCGGGACTGTGCTGGTCGCCTGTGATATGTATCATACAGATCATAATAGAACTTAGTCTGCTATTTGTACAATCTATGATATTCGTAAGGCTCAAATATTCATAATAATGCTACAAACATTGTAGTCCTATGCTTATGGCTCAGATCATATCAATACATCATCAGTTTATTGTTTATACGCAAAATTTGATTCTTTAAGCTTTGATATTGTTTGGATAATCTGGGTTGCTTATATGTTTCTTAGCATTTTGATAATTTATTGCACAAAATTAAGTATCTGCTCTAAGGGTGTGTTATGTTATGATGCTGGTCATCCGTCTGCTTGTCTGTCTGTTTGGTCTAGTTTTTGAAGCCCTCCTATGTTAATGCTTGGCAAATTTACCTCAAACATTCAAAGAAAATTCCTATATAATTTTTTTCCTAGTTATGAGTTGATGATATAAGTTAGTATAGAGTTTCAATCTAACAAAATTAGCAAAAAGTGTGAATCGTACTCGGGAAAATATTGTTACATTAAAATCTAATAGATACAAACACATGGGTGAAAGTTTTCAGTATTAATACTGATTTCAGTATTTTAAGAATAAATTACTTCATGCGATTTGTTTGAAAAATTGTCTATTTCAGCATTTTGAATGTAAGTTTTTTAGTATTTTCAAAACTTTCAACTTCTTCCCATACAAACATTTATAGTTATTGTATGACATCTTGTTATGGTTGTTCATATAAACTTGTACATGTATACCATGATGTGTGATACTTATAATACATTAAACTTTACTTATCAACTCATAGCTGTTGTCCATAAAAATATTTTCCATTAAAATATTACCACAATTAGCAACCACCTTGTTGTTTTCAAAATTGGAATATCACCTAGTGTACAAATACAAAATGTATATACACCGCCCTCCAAAAGTTCCTTATTTTATTTATTTACTGATTTAACACCGTGTCAACACAATTTAGGTCATTTTACGGCATCCAGCGCACCTAACCTTGCTTTCCTGGACCCTTGTCTATAACCAGTACTCACCCTTCCACAAGGCCAGAAACTTCTCCATACATCTTATTAATGGAGGAAAATTGACATTATTGTCAAATTTTTATGAAAGGGTATCACCTCCACTGGTGGGGTTTGAACCTGTACCCCATTCTGGACACAAGATTCCAAATCCCGGCGTGCTAACAACTGCGCTATCGACCTGGGTTCCAAAAGTTCCTTTACACATTCACAATTTACATTGTACTAAATGGATTTTCAGATAGTTGTATTAGTAGTTTATAGTTAAATGATTTTAATTTTGCTTTTTTAAACTGTATGATTTTTATGGAAATGAAATTACAAAAATATCTCAAACTTGATACTGGTTCATTGTGATACATGGATCATAGTTTTGTAGGCTGATAGATAACTTTTGCTGCAACTCAAATGTTCCAACAGAAAGTTTGTTTCCATTGCATGAAAAAAAGAATAAAATAAACAGTGAATGTAATAAGTCTGAAAACTTGAACTTGGAATTTGTAGCAATTCAATGGATTGTACTGTGTAGAAACTTTTGATGGGCAATACCCGGTATGTATAAAACTATAATTCTTGGGCACAAGTATGCCTTAAAAGACTCTTACTATTAAATGTTTGAAGGTTGTAGAAAAGGTGATAAATCTACATTTAGATATTTGTACATGTATCTAGGATAATAAGTACATTCTTTGTCTCCTGCTGTGCTACATAGGTATAAAAGTAAGCAAGCAAATGCTCTTTCAGATACTGACTTAGTTTGTAGAAAATAATAAATATATTGCAGTTTGTAGAAAAAAATAAATATATTGTTAACCTTTTGGCATATTTTGTTTTTCTTCTACAGCTGGTTGGCTAGTAGTTCATGCATGTGTAACCTTGTGTTTTTTATATGCTAATTTCAAATACCCTTTATAAAGTTATTACATATTCAGACTTCACATTGTTAATTTGCTGAATTAGAAGGAAAAATACAACCTAAATGTCAATGACTTCGTTTCAAAATGAACTGTGAAGATAAGAGCTCATGTCATACTTCTGATTGTTATTGTAAACAAGATACTTGAGTGCATTTTATGATTACTGACATTTTGTCTCTGATGATAACTGTATCACTAAACATTGAACTTCAGAATTTTAATTAGGAAAAAAAAATATTTGAGGATTTTTTTTTACTAGATTTAAAGCAGTGTCAACACAATTTAGGTCATATTACGGAGTCCAGCGCACCTAACCTAGCTTTCCTGGACCATTGTCTATAGCCAGTACTCGCCTACCCTTCCACAAGGCCGGAAACTTCTCCATATTTTCTAATTAATGGAGGAAAATCGACATAATTGTCAAATTTTCATGGAAGGGTATAACCTCCCCGGGTGGGATTCAAACCCGCACCCCTCGGGTACGTGATTCCAAATCCCGGCGTGCTACCAACTGCGCTATGGACCCTGGTTTAAATGTTAGAGGAAGAAAGCCCCTTTTTTCACATTCATCTGTATCATTATTTGGAATATACTTGTTGTATATAAATGAAAATGTATCATGGGCCTTTGGCCTTTTTGTACTGATAAACAGTTTTGTTATGACCTGCATATTTATTGCTTTTTTTAAAACTTACTTAAAAATACTGTTGAATAAGTTGCTATTTTTAGTAGTATTGATTTAAGGTGATTGCCTGTTATTCTTTAATACTGTTTTTGATTATAGTTTGTATTAAATAAAACACATGTATGTCATGTTTTGTTATTTGATTATTTTCTATAGAATCAATGTATGCATATTTACCATCATAGTTTACCATATACATTGTACATCATTAATTGTTTCATAGTTGACTAACTAGATGAATGCCAGGGTATGTATTAATGTGATGTTCAGAATGTAAAAAAAATAAACAAATACAAGTTTTTCATCAAATTCTTTCTGCCAAAATCTCGGAAAGATTTTAATAGTGTATAATAATAAAAAAAGACTTTATTTATAGAGGCAACGCAAAATAACTTTTGTTTATCTTTTCTATACATGCATGACAAAACCGGTTTTGTATCGATAAAAAAGCATGAAAACCATGCAAGCAGATGACAGTATGGTGCTATACACATTTCCTCATCAATTGGACATGAATGTTGAAAAGTACAATATGAAAATTGGGGTACTGAGAAGTTTCATTAAGTATAAATCACATGGCTATAGATCTTGAATACTGCATTCATCAAAGTTGGTTGATACTTGTTGATATACATGTAGTTATATATTATGTATATACAATAGTTACCGTGTGTTGTGAGAAGCATGTTTGAGCAGGATTATTTATGTCTATTTACATTAAATATGATGAAAAAAAACATTAATAGTAAATTGTCTTCCTGTTTTATTATATCTATATAAGTAATAGTACATACCACCGAAGGCCTACATATGTAATAGTGACCAACCAGTCAGCCCTATAACATATGGTGGATCAAAGTGGAAGGCTGAGGTCTACTATATGTTAGTGGGCTGACTGGGAGGTCACTATTAGACCAGCTGGCCCTCAGTGGTGCATACTATTTCTTATATTGTACTGCACATTATTAACACTCGACTTTGCAAAAGCAAAAGAATGAACATTGTTAACATTTAATAGATCAAAACTAATAGCATAAACTTTGTTTACATGGGGTCAATTTTTTTTTGCTCCATGAAAATTACAAAGTGGGTTACACACCACTAAACAAGCATTTAATGATATCGACTGGATGTGATGTCAGTGGGCCACTATCATATCAGGAGACGTTATAACGGCCCGCTGCTGAAATATGGTGAAATAATGCTGGCAACATATTATGTACGTTTGTTTGTTTGTTGGGTTTAACGCCGTATCAACACATTAAATAGGTCATATAACGGCGGTCAGTCAACCTACTCACTCCTGGAAAGGCTAAATCTCTGGATTTAGCTGTTAACCAACTACTAAGCGCATACTTTCGTCAGTGACTGACAACTGCCCTACATAATTAAAAATCATTGGTAGGAGGGAGAATGGCCGTAGAAATAATTTCATGACCAAGCTCCACAAAAGTATGCCCTGCCCAGGAATCGAACCCAAGACCCCTCGATCAGTAGACTTGCGTGCTACCAACTGAGCTAACCATGCGGCTTTTTTATGCAATTTTATGTAAGGTATAATATATGTTTATGAAACATGTTTATAGATCTAATAATTGCTGAAAGTATAAAAAGCTATTACTGACTTTATCACATAAATTTCAAAATGTTTACAACTTAATTGGTATTTCATTGTTATAAAAACTAAATCATGATGAACATATTGAATTGGCAAATAAAACCAAATTTTGAATCATCTTTCATTAAGTAACCACACCTTCAATCTACCTGTGTGAGACTAGTAATTATTGATTTTAAAAAGATCCATTTTTTAGTAGCCTTTATTACAATCTGTTGTCGCAAATGTAGCAACACCTTCAGATATATGAGACTACTGATTGTTGTTGCCTTAACTATACATTGATGCACATAGTCTCTCTTTCTATATATATATTGATTTTAACCCTTAGGAAAACTGCCTGTATATTTCATACATGTATATGTATTTTTTCCATTGCTAAAAAATAACCTGAAAATTAAATTTGCAAGTTTACTGTTGGCAGAATTTAAATGTCAATGAACGGATATAGTATTTAATGAATTGATTGAAGACAGGTCGTTGTGTTCTGACCAGTCTTAAAGTACAACTCAACAGGGGGTCTAAAAATATGTGGTTCTTTTACGTATTTGAAAGAATAATATGTAATTAGATCATGGACCTTTAAAGTTGACACTTCAAAAAGGGGTCTAGTAAATGTTTTGATATCAATGAAATTTCACTTCAAAGGGAGTTAAACCTTTCAGTAACTTCCCAACACAGTTCTCATTTTACTAGAAATGTCATACATGACTTTTGAAAGTGTATTAAGATATACATGTATTGCCATATTTCCCTCTTATGTTAAATTTCAAAATGGGGTATGTTCAATTTAATAATATGATGATCATCTATTTTTAATGTGTTTTCGCCAAAATATAAAACTGGCTTAGATGTGATGTGCAACAAATAGTACACTTTTTGGCTTAGTCTCAAGTACGTATCATGTTAATCTGACCAGAATTAAATACTTACAGCTCTTTGAAACATTGAGTCGAGGCGGACTTTTATTTTTCTTCTTGAAACTGTAGCATTAATTTATTGATGTCATAGTCACATGGTATAGCTACTTCATACTTTAGCAATTGTATTTGTAACCTCAGATTTTCTTTCATGGAATTTAGAAGAGAAAGGTAAGTTGTCTATGTTCAAGTTTTACAGGTCCAAGTCAACAAGTTGACATCCTCCTCTTGGTCGTTTTGTCTATCTTACAGGGGACAGACACAAATTTTCCTTATTATAGTATATATAGAGACAGGTATGTAGTATGGCACATACACACACTTTGTAGGTAGGTCTAGCTTTTTTATTTCATGAATTTTCTACCCTCTAAGGTGTGGCAGCTACTGGTGAAAGTATGCGATTAGAAGTCAGTACTGACAGAGCCAATCAGGCAAGTCCAATATTGCTCTTAAAATAACATTATTATTACATAAAAAGCGGTCACATTGTAGGAGCAGTAGTCCAGTGGTAGGACGCGCGCTTAGGGATCGAGGTCCCGGGTTCGAACCCCAACAGGGGCACTGCTAATTTCCTTGAGCAAGAAATTTACCTATGGTTGCTTCTCTTCACCCAGGGGTAAATGGATACCTGGAAGGGTGGTATTATTCTGTTGCGCCAAAGTGTCGGCTGCAACAAGTGGAGTTAAAAGACTCCCCAGGGAGATTGATAGATACCAGTAGCCCGATGAACAGGCGCAATAGCTGTAAAGTCGGTGAACTGCAAAGCATGAAACTTAGATTTTACTATATGATTTTATCACAATTTTGATGCTCCATATATCTACCTTACAATATAAAGTAAAAAATTGCATTTTATAATCATTATAAAAAAGCAATTTTTACCTTATATTGTAAGGTAGATAAATGGAGCATCAAAATTGTGATATAAAATCATATAGTCCCTTTTCTGTAGGCTATTTACCTACCGTTGTATATAGCAGTATAAAACTCACACCCTCAGTAAGCCACTACTTACTCTCACATAAAATGTCTTTAAAGGATATAGGCTTGATTCCATGACTCAGAGATATATAGTAAATAAATATTAACCTGACGTTAACCTTTATGCAGAATAAAATTAAATCGAGATGACGTGGTATAAATCAATAATCGGCCTCCAAACGAGAAATGACGGACTGACTCGATAATCTCCGTTATTTCTGATACAGTTGAACGAGTCGCGAGTTAAAAATTGAAGTGAGTAAAGAGCAATACATCGTACCGTTTAAAGTATACATATATCCGACTATTTTCTCGTGCATTGTGTTTTATTTAAAATATGAGCTGGCGACACGACTCATCTGATTGCAGCGAAGATGATAATTGATATTTATTGTATTTCTGTATTGTGTCGTGCAATTGATGTAATAAATCAAATGTGATTAGATCTAATTACAAAATAATAAAACTTAAATTATAGATGAATAAAAATACAAAAAATAAAAGAGTGTATGAAATAACACATTTTTTGGACAATTTTAACAATATTTTGTTTGTACAAATATTAAAAAATGAAAAAAAAATGTGCATGATTGGGCTCGAACCAACACCTACTTAACTACAGTAGTTCACAGTCCATCTCGATATCATCGGCGCTATAGAGTCATTCTTTATAACTTACAAACAATTACATACTTATATGAAGTACATGATCAGTTAACATGTGCTTCTTCGTATGAATGATACGCGGAATCTACCGAAGGTATAAATAGACAGACAATTAAGCGTGAAATTATTACAATGAGGGTACCAACGTCAGGTTAATATTTATTTACTATATCTGCATGAGATTACAACAATTCAATATCAAGGACTTTAGCCACTATAACTTAACCACTTAACTATGGAGGGTAAGAAGGGGAAAAGGTAGAAGTCAATTTAATATTGGAATGATGAAAAAAATCACAACAACAAATATATTCTAATTTACATTTTTTATCAATACTCAAATATAAGTTACAAATTTTCAAGTAGTGGTCTTTTATGCAAAAACCTCTATGGTAACATCTGGATTCAATTTCATTCTATGTTCATTCTTTAATCAAAACAGAGGGTAGTAACTTGCAAATATATCGAAATATTTCAACACAACAAGGAAAAAAAAATAGAGTTTAACAATCACTATTTCCTTATAAAAATGTCTATAAATGATCCCCAGTACTATCTACACCAAACATTAAATAGTAGCTGTAGCAGACAAATTCTTCAATGTTTGGATACAACTTTGTATAGCTTGTTTTTCTTGTTGTGGTGTAATAGCCTTCTGTACATTACTTACTATCCAGTTAACCATATGATCTTGTTCAAATTGTCTCTTAGCTGTCTCCATCTCAGCTGCATAGTCCTGTAATGTACACAAAAACATCATAATATAAGATAATGTTATTTTTTTTTTTTTTTTGGGGGGGGGAGGGGGGGTAGGGGAGGGGTTGCGGCTAATAAAATCTTGTAAGGCAGCCAATTTTTCTAATCAGCTTTCATGAACACTTTTTCTCGGTACTTACTTTCTCTTCCATAAGGAGCTGATAACTTCTCACTATACAGAGCAAATTTGCATAATTATAATGAATTATAATGGAAGGGTATAACTACTGCAACTGGGAAACCCAGACCTTCAGATTCAAAATATTGTGCACTACCACTTGGCCATGGCTGTAGTTTAGCAAATCATTCATGAAAAATATTTCTTGATTTATTTACTGCAGCAGATTCATCTTGATAGCTTTCCTGGGCTCTTTCTCTACCAGTACTTGTTCAAGGTTTTAAACATTTATCAAACTTAAGGAATGTTTGGGACCCACACATTTAAAAAACAGAGGTTCCATAATATAAATCAGTGGTCCAAAAACTGTCATATTATAGACGCTTTTTGCCTCTTAGTATTATGAGATTATGTTCATTAAAAAAGCTTTTTCTTATATAATAACTAGCTTTTTTACAATAACAACATGGAACAAAAAGGGATAACACTAACCAAACGTTTCTTTACATCAGTAAAAACTTCCCTCAATCTCTGACGATATAAGACTTCCATTTGAAGATCGATCTGTTCCTATTGTTTGTAAAGCAAAGATAAAACATTGTATTAAATAAATATACAAACTTTATAGTGTATAAATCTATGAATATTAATAATTACAAAGCCAGACAAAATGATTTCATTTTAATATGACAAAAATAATACATCACTCACTAAACAAGACATAGGCGGATCCAGGCGGGGGCGGACCCGGCGTACGCCCCCCCTAAAATTGCCCAAGCAAAGTTTTTTTTTTCTATCATGAAATATGATATTTATTAGAAATTAATATATACATATCAAATATTTTTCGCACGCTACTTGTGCAACGTAGCATACATCATAAAACAATTCCTTTCATTATTGTAAAGTTTTTAACATGATTCAGCGGCTTTTAGAAAATTACATGAAATAATTATTTAGATGCTTTATATTTTATATTCTGGAAAAGGATAGTTGAGGCTCTGAAAATGTGCCTGAATCCCTTAGAAATAACCAAAACTAAGGAATTTCCGGGGCCGCCGATCACCTGGTCTTCTGATCAGGGTTTCGCCCTGCACCATTCGAGGCCCTTACGGCCCCTGGGAACCCCATTCTGCTTAATCATTTTACGCCCCCTCTAACTAGAATTTTCCGCCCCCTCTAACCAGAAATCCTGGATCCGCCTATGCAAGACAAGCCATTTAATTCATTAGCCCAAAAAATCTTGTGTTTAGGGCAACGGTCTGAAAAAATTATGTTGAGTAGGCTCCAAGTTCCATTTTGAAAGAGCCAATTGTGACTTTAACTAATAGTCTTCTTGTCAATACTGCTGAAGGTAAAATTAACTTTAAATTTTGGTTAAGTGCTGGATTTTTCGTACCTAAAAAAACAATCATTTTACATGAAAGCTCTAGTATTGGCAAGATATGCTAGGTAGGATTTCCGATCATATCTGACAATTCATCAATATTATGTGTTTAAACTAAATAAGACCTATAAAATATTTCATTGAGTATTAATAAATTGTTGAATGAGATATGAAACTGGCATAATAATTTCCGTTTAATAAATATTTAACACTTTACAAGTTAAACTCAACAATTGAGCTTGCCCTGTATACAGTTCACCATCCTAGACTATAACTGTATGACAAAAAGTATTTCAGTTTGCAATATCAATATCGAAAGTTTAGTTAGGACAAGTCGAAATTAAAGATTTTAACAGCCATTGATATAAAGCAAACAAATTTAATGAAAAAAAACTTCCACACTAATACACAAATATACCTTTAGTTCCATGAACAATACTTGTACTATCATGGAAGTAACCAAATATGCTTTACTGATATAGAGCTAGAATGTTGTAGAGACAAAGTAATTACCTGTTTAGCCTGGAAAATGGCAGGAATAACATCTTTCCTTTCATTTTCAGTCTTGATGTCATTGATTTCAGCTAAATATGCTGACTTAGCACTACGAAGAGGTTCATAGTAAGCCTTTTCATCTACTTCCTAGAAACATATAGTATTAAAATTAATTCTAGTATTTCTGTTTAGGTTCAATGCCGAAGCCACACATTGTATAGTTATATTGTGCCAGTCAGTCAATCTACTCACTATTCCTCGAAATTCTAATGTACATGTATATAGCTGTAAACGTTGTTTTTTTAACCAGTTACTAATTACATACTTCCCTCAGTGACTGACAAAAACTCTACAGGATTAAGAATAAGTGGCAAGAGGGAGAATGACTAGAAATTATTTCATGACCTCACTTGGCCTGAGAATTGAATTCAGAACTCCTTATTCAACATACGTGTAGTTAAATGCAACTGACGGAGCTAGCTTGGCCGGTTAATTATTCTATATGACACCAAGTGTTCGAGAAATGCTCTGCTGCCAGAGGGTCAAACAAATGTCCTTCGAATAAAATACATTTGGTCAGTGCAATAGTAAATTCACATAATATTATCATCTTTTGTATAAAGTTCAATTTAACTCATCAAAATCAGATATTTAAGTACACTAACATATTATGATCTAAGGACCTTTTTGTGTCATAAAGTAAACCACAAAATGATGTAAAGGCCTTCATATGTAATTGAGTTGTTTTTATCTAGAATTATTAGTTGCAAATTTTCATGGTGATCCATATTTAGTTTGTTTGTTTTGTTGGGTTTAACGCTGTAGCAACACATTTTATAGGTCATATAACAGTGGTCAGTCAACCTACTCACTCCTCCTGGAAAGGCTAAATCTCTGGATTTAGCTGTTAACCAACTACTAAGCACATACTTTTGTCAGTGACTGACAACTGCCCTACATAATTAAAAATCATTGGTAGGAGGGAGAATGGCCGTGGAAATAATTTCATGACCAAACTCCACCAAAGTATGCCCCACCCGGGAATCGAACCCACGACCCCTCGATCAGTAGACTTGCGTGCTACCAACTGAGCTAGCCGGGCAGCTTTTCCATATTAAGACAAATGAATCAAAAGTTGCACACTGCTATAACTCTATTTTTACTAAATTTTTCAGGAAGCAAACAAAAGTTTAACTAAACATCACCACAGGATGAAAATCACCAGTTCTACAGTAATAGAAATGTAGAGGAGCATAAAGATTTTCATTGATTTCAGGTCAATCTAAATTGATGTTTTAGACCTGTTTAAATATTTCAATTAAGCACTTACTTTAGCTGTGGCATCTAATTTATCTTTCATAGTAGCGCCCACTTTAGTCTGTGTGAAGATATAGAAGGCAGCAAAATAAGCAAACATAAACTTAGCAGTCAACTGATCCATGGTAATATATTCCTTTGATAAAAGAAATACTGTAGTTCCAATAGCCAATGTGTATGGACCTGTAAAAAATATTGAATTACTGTGACATGGTATCTAGTGTTTTAAACTTAAAATATTTACATTCATGCTAAAATAAAAAGTGCTTAGGCTGTAAACTCGTCAAGAGGCTAATTTATGCTGGGACTGGATTCCTAGTTAGAGCAGGTCATTCACTTTTAAACATTTTGATAATAATGTCTCTCTTGACCATAAATGGAGGTGTCAACTCTTGTAAATGGGAGCATAAATAAGTACAGTATTTAGGCAACTTTTTATTGAAGTACTTTTAAAAACATGCTAGACTACATGTATATGCATTGATCAAATAACACAGACAAATTTTATACCATGTCATTCTGCTTTGGTCATAAGAATGTAAGATCAGTCTACCAAAATAGTGGGTGCCCAGTTCAGTTGCCTGGAACAATCCCTTTTTATTTAGGACAACCAACAATTTCTTTTGGGCAACCCAAATTCTTCAAATGAGATATAGTGCTTGCTCTGAAATGATCTGTTCAAACAACCACTTTCACATCCTAATTTGTTAACTGTGAGATCATTTATGCAGTACAATCAGTCAGTTTCAAACATTATACACTTAAAGCATAAGAAAAATTGTCTATAAGTAAAATAATGTGAAATAAATACCTGAAACACCAATATGAGGGTACAAATGTTTAAACCATCTAGTTGGGATAAAACCTAACTGATATGTTTCTGTAGGTTTTGTGTTGTATACTGGGTGAGGAAAGTTCTTGAGGTCACGATCTGGACCAAAGAAAACCTCATTGGCATACTTCCAGTGTTGAACTTTCTGTTCTAATGTTTGTGGAATAGGAGCAGAGCTGGGCACAAACTCTTCATTAGGAGCTAATGGTCTAGTTGCTTCAAAATTATCAAAATCCTTTCTTGAGACTTCTCCCATACATCTACAGAATAAAGTAAAAACCATGCCATTATACAAAAAGGAAATGAAACAATTGTTTTAAGTTTTTTTATGCTCAAGGTATCTTATCAATTAATTGTGACTTGTCCATATATTGCAGACTTTTAGATTTGTTTTCAGGTTAAAAACTGCATGACTGTGAGCTTTGTCTGTCCATGTTATAATTAACAATCATCAAAATGTGTTAAAATTCCAATCATGAACTTAAAAATCTATCAGTACTGTGTTTCTTTGTTCTGACTTATGGCACCCCCATACCAGCATGGGCCATAATGATTTAACCTCCAACTTACAACAGAAATAAATAGAAATTATCATCTTATTTGCATGTGCATATTAAATGAAAACATTACTAGTTGCTTTGGTCAAACAAGAAACTTTTGCAATAGAAATATCTTAGTCTATTTTACAGTAGCAATTATCAATAATAACACTTGTAACTGAAAGAGTAAAAAATATTAAATTCTTACCTTACTATGGTGACACATTGTGAAGACTTCAACCCAGCTGAAAATAATAGAAGTATATTTATTCTCAATAAGTACATTAGTTATATATAATATCTAACAGTGTTTTTATGAGCAAGGTTCAGTCACAGCAAGTCAAAGCGGTAAAATTTATTATTACTGCATCAGTCAAAATGCATGTAATATTAAAGCTATTAGCGTTGTCAATCAGTTTAAAATACTAATTTATGAATATTTCTTTTTAAATTTGAGATATTTAATTTTTGCCAGTTTTTTCCAGTTTTTGCCACCCTATTTTTTCCTTGCCGGTTTTTTCCGGTTATTTCCATGGTTTTTTCCGCCATGCGGCAAAAAATGTCCAACCCTGCGGTAAATATATCTGTCTTTGGAAGGATTTTACAAAATAAACAAGGTTTTTAATGTTTAAAAGTTAAAAAATATCTAAGCTATAAAAACATTCTGATGTGATTGTATGTGACTCTATAGTCAACCCCTTTACTGATAAGCATTTTTGCTTCAAGGTCTGTACGAACCCTGCTTTGTAGTCAAACCCTTTACCAGTTAAGGGATGTGGTTGATTGTTTCACCTATCGCTAACAACCAGGTTTAATTCCTGGGCAGGTTTAATTGTTTTTATTCTTTTAATTTACTGGTGTCAGAAGTGTTTGACAAATCCAAGGGAAGCCCCTGTACGGACAATTTATTTACTGAGAGCTTAGTCAGCTCTCTAGAAAAGCAAAAAATTAAGGATGAGATGATTGTTTGTGGCTTTTAAGTCACTTCCAACAGCCTTGCTGTTAGATTAACTCTCCAGCAACATGATTGTCTTGCTTACCACCCCGGAGAACCAAATCAAACACCCCTCAGGTCATGTCATCATACAGGATTCGAGCACAGGTGCCCATTGCATTAAAAAACTCCAAATAATTGTTAATTTTTTCTTAAACATGCTCCAATTATCATAAAAACACCAAATACAAAAGTTCCAGCCAAAAGCCAAGATTTTGTTTTGTAAAAAATTATAAGGTATCCAACTTGATGAAATCGTTCTGAACTTTACTCGGAAGATATGTGACAGGTCCCCATTCCAAGACTAAACACCCCTTTTCCAATGGTTTACTAACCGTTTAGCGCTAAAATGGAATACTGACGTATTAGATAATTTAAAAATGGACTTCCATCATCAATATCAAACTCCCTTCCTAAGATTGTACCGATCATTTTATTTGAATCGATTTTGTTTATCTCCCGAGTCGACCATTTTAGCGAATGAGGATGCGCGCGCATCACGTTGAACCATAATTTGGTTACGAGTCATTTTATTGGACATAATAAAGACAACGTCCAATGAAATGACTCGTAACAAACGTGATGCACGCGCATCACCATTCACAAAATGGTTGAGACGGCAGATAAACAATAGTGATTCAAGTAAACTGATCGTAATACTGTCTTGCGAAACATAGCGAGAAGTTTGATATTGATGCTAGTAATCCATTTTTTATTTGTGTAACATGTCCTTATTAGATATTAGCGCTTAACCGTTCGGGAACAAGTGTTTAGTCTTGAAAAGCAGACCTGTCACAACTCTTCTGAGTAAAATTCTGAAGGATTTCATCGAGTTGGATACCTTAGTTTTTTTATTAAACAAATTTTTGGCTTTTGGATGCGACAGGCACCTTTGGATTCGAGGTCAAGGACATCAAAACTGTATCATAACGACAAAGCTTTTAGAGTTTATATTGCAGAGTTTGAATTGCTAAATAGTCATTTTTTCATTAAAGAATAAAAACGTCATATTGTCAACAATTTTATAACATGACCATTAAATTTGTAATTTTAACCTCTGACGTTTTGGACTGGAGGTTAAAGGAACACACTAACTTTTCACACATAAGCATAAGATAGGAAACTAAACTGTGGTATACTTTGACAAATAAGGAAAGAAGAGATTACAAGCAATGACAAACATTTATTCAAAATTAAAGGCAGCAAGAATGAACACCAACTGTTAGATTTGGAATGATTTTGTGTTCGCGAGTGGATCAAAGCAATGGATTGTTGAAAATTGACAAGACATTTAGCAGATATGACATTTTCCATCGATTGAACATAGCACAAACTTAATGTTAAATGATTAGCAATAACCTACCCCAGGGTGCTCGTTTGGCAACCAACGTTGAAAGCATTTTTGGGCTGCTTTTTCTACCGGCAAGGTCACAGACCGGAAATGCTACAGTAACTTAGCGAAACGAAAGACATTAAACGAATTGAGAAAAACACGAAATGACACTTATAGCGAAATGGTATTTACGCAGTTATTTCCCTTACATATAAATTTTATATAAATAAACGTCTTAGTTCGGTACAATAATTTTACTAGAATGTCAGTGCCCACATTGATTGTACAAGATGGAATCTTTATTATAGAACCAGATGATGAATTTCAAGCGTATAATTGTTTTGGGAGCAGGTCGTTTCTCCACTAAGTCATTTCTCCCCTGGTCATTTCTCCACTTTTTAGTAGTCATTTCTCCACTTTTTAGTAGTCATTTCTCCACCTTTATATATAATAGGATTATAATATGTTTATAGTGTAACGTGATAATTACCCTTATTATGGATTGTCATATTGAAACATTATATCAATTAAAAGTACCAACTGATATTATTTAAGCATGTTTTTATACAAATATTTTGTTGATTTATTAAGTGTCATTGAATGTGATGTGTTTAATCAAATCAATTCTAAGTGAAAGTGGTTGCATGCTCTTATTTGCACTTGTTAAGTACATTTTTTTTCATCATTTATTTTCAATAAACAGTTGTATTTAATACAATGTTCTTAATATTTATAATAATTTTCCTTGAAGTAACTCAGGCAATTTATATGTAGTGATTTATACAATTATTTCCACGCATTGATACAATAAACTTTTATCAAAACTGTGTGGTTAAAAAGACAATGAATAAATTGATTTACTCATTTTATTTTATTTACAAGCAAGATTATCATTCCTTTTTATATTCAAAATATTTCATTTTTAGTCAGTTACTAAAATACATCATAAGTAATATACTAAATAACATGCAAAATTAAATTTTAATTTGCACTTCAATATAATAATACATTATTGATTTATCATAATATACTAAATAAACATTCTAAATTATACTATTTTAGTTCAAAAATGAATTTTATTTACAAAATTAACATGAACATAATTCAATAACATACCTATATCTTATATAAACCTATTATATATAAAAGTGGAGAAATGACTACTAAAAAGTGGAGAAATGACTACTAAAAAGTGGAGAAATGACCAGGGGAGAAATGACTTAGTGGAGAAACGACCGTAAGCCAATTGTTTTGTTCCAAGATCTTTTTCCAATGCACGAGGGTTATGATCAGATACATAGGTATCTATGTCTCTGGTTTTGATATACAAAAATGAAATGTTTTACATGTACATTATGTGTGTGAAAGGTGAACACATATAATGTAACGTGTGAGAATCACATTTATGAGACTGAGGAAATTTTGACATAGTTTTTGTTTACTGTATTAAACTGTACATACCATCTCGTATCTAAAAACGTAATTTACAGGATAATATTATTTTACAGTGTACAGTTAAGTCACATTATCCTTTTGTACGTGTCCATGCACAATAAGGGACCTTAGTCAGTTATTTCCCCTGTATACTCTTCAAATAGGTAGGTCCAATTAGTTGGACTACTCGAATTTTACCCTTACTTATTAATGTCAATTTGCCAAAATTAATGTTGAATATTTTTTTTGTAAATCCTTTAACTTGTTTGAAATTCAAGCTGAGTATTTTTAGGGTAAAGAACCATCTTAATTTCTTTACTTCTGTATATATCTTCATTAACAAGAAAGATATTAGATGAAATATTTTGTTATCCTTACATAGGAATTCAATGATAAAATCCGAGGATTCCAACTGTATGAACCTACTTACCAATTGTATTGCTTCAGATTTTATCAGGGAAAGATAACTGACTAAAGTCCCTAATTGCAACCGCATAAATCCATTCCCTACGCATTTTGGCTTGCAATACATTTGAAAAACAAAATTCATGCGACCAATCATTGAATTTATTTAATTTGAAATTATAGCAGAGAGAAAAGCTTGACTCTTTATTAAATTATTCACAATATTGATATGAGTCATTACGTGTTTATAAATTCATTTCATCTTTCATGTGCAACTAATTAAGACACGTATAGTTCATAAATTATTCTCAAAGGTAATTGCAAAGTTGAATGGAAAATGAACCCGGGTCGGTAGCGCAGTTGGATCAAAGTTTGAATACCGTAAAATAACCAAAATGTGTTGGCACGGCGTTAGACCCAGAATAATAAGAATGGAAATGTATTTGTAGACGTCCCTTGCTTTAAACGAACCATATCTTTTATACGAGTTCAACCTTTCCAGGTCAAGTATTTACAAGTACCAATTTTACCATGAACAAAGCTGATTCCACTCGTAGGAGCAGTGGTCCAGTGGTAGGGTGCGCTTATGGATCGAGAGGTCCCGATGCTAATTTATTTAGCAAGAAATTTATCTTAAGTTGTTCCACTTCACCCAGGTGTAAATGGTTACTGTGAGGGATCACCTGTCTGAAGCTGATTTTAGTGATCAGGGGTGATTGTTCAAGTTGGCTGAATATGTATTTGGAAGCAGACTTTAAACTTAATTTCAACTTACACTTCTGTGTCTTACATTGTGTGTCAAATTTGATCTTAATTGGTTGAAATTTTCTTCGATCACAAACGAGCAGAAAGTATACCATGACAAGGTAAAGAGAATATCTAAGACTTGCTTTGATCAACTTTCAGAAGATACGAGGTAGAATCCCATTATAAAACCCATTATGATAGTAATAAGTTAATTTAACTGTTCAATATTCATTATATGACATAACCTCGGCACGGTACAATGAATACTGATGAATATTTTATGTGTATTAAATTGTGACTCAAGCTCTTTAAGTGCCTGCGAATCCTGCATATTATCAGCGATGATTTATAAACGTAATAATGAAAGGCATCTAAAGTTTAAACCTTGGTCCATGGTCTAATAGGTTTCGGGCAGGATTTAGAATATAGCGTTCCCAGAGGGGTTGCTAGTTAGAACTGGTTATACACTCCCTTGAAAATCCGACGATGATATCGTTTTCATCTATTAATAATTTAACCGAACCACAATACAGTTAAAGACAGGTTTAATTTTGTAAATATCTGTCGGGGAATGGCTGAAACTAAGTTGCGAGAACTTGTGGTCAGACTCCATTGTCAGTTTTTGTACATATGTATCTGTCATTGTTGTATTTGATCTATGCAAACTATTTGACTATAAAAATATGATTAAAGAAAGTAGGGTAATAATATTTCTTGGCAAAGTGTACACATAGTAAAATTACATAGAATACAAATATCAGTCATCAAGTTGTAATTTACTATGTCAAGCACATCAACACCAGGGATAACACAAAAAAAGGGCGAGCCCTTATTTCCATTGTGGTATATGTAAAAGAAGTCGGCATAAGGTATGTACTGGTTATAGACAAAGGTCTGTAAATGCTATGAGAAGTAGACAATAATACTTTGTGTTGACATGGCTTTAAATAACATGTAACACACATTTACATTGTATGTAACCTATAGAAACCACATCACAACTCGCGGGCTTAGCGCAAAACGGCCGTAACTCAATTTAAAAAAGAGTGAGTTACGACCGTTTCGCATTAAGCTTGCGAAACGTAAAATTTAAGGTCCGTATATAAGAAATGCTCCAGGGCCGTATGGGGAACATGTTTATGAACAAATATTGGTGTCCGTTAAATAAGACATTTTATTTCAAGAGTTGCAAAGACTTCCCCATCAAGATTAAGTTCATATAATAAGATGTAGGAACACTACACAGCCATATATGTAGACAAAACTAAGACGTGAATTTGTCTTCACTTAAACTATGCTACTAGATTAAAGGGAGAAATAATTGCAATCCATACCACAGCACTCCCAATGACCCAGACCCCCACGGATTCATACAAACCGGGAGCGTGAATGGGTAGCAATCCCAAATTATCTGTGACTTTGGTTTTACGCCGTACTGAAAATTATCAATACAAAGAATCACCATGGATTGCAGAAAATCCGGGAACATCCGCACAAGATACACCCATACTCACCCGAAACTATCATCAGTGAAAGTTGACCAAATGAAGTTATCAAAGCTGGCGGCCCTCTAGTCTAGGAGAATGAGGGTCGTTGGCTTTTTCAGTATTCATATTGTAACTTGTATACATGAATGATTTAAGTTGATCAACACCAGAGTGTTAACTCAGTGTTTATTGGTTTCCGATGATAGAACGCCACGGTGCCATTAGGTAGCTTACAATTGAATGGACTTGGAAGGAAATTAAAGTCTACAATACGCGGAGAACAGTTAAAGTTTTGTATAGCCCATACAGTGTACGTGTCGGCAGACTATCGAACGCGTTATGGATATTTCTTAGGAGAAGCTGTGTTTTTTATTCATAGGTAATTAGTTTTGTAAATCATGTTAGAATAAGGATTACCGTTTTGATTTTAAGATTTACGGAGATTTGTTAAAATTATATGAAAATAATAACTTAATATTTTGATAATAAAGTCAAGTTAGTTTATATTTGTATAATACTTATGAAATCTATTGTAAAATATATGGAATACATAAAAATCGTATATAAATCATATAAAACAACTACATGTACAGGTAGTTTAGATCTATTCATGGTAATATTTCTATGTTTCTTAAGATTGTAATGATTTAGACAGATTTTAGCCCAAATTAAAAATATACGCTAAATTATTGAATTATTTTAACAGAGACATAGATAACATAAGTTTGGGGTATCTTCGTCTCTGATTTTAGTTAATTATAATGCCATATATTTTGATACAATAAACCAATATGATAATCTCTTAAATTTGTATTTGATTACCATCGTATTGTGTGACTAGCTGACAGAGATATTCATGTTTTGCTCAAAGATTGTTTCAAGTTCTTTTCTTTTCAACAAAAAATCTAAACATACATCGTAAGTAAAACGCAGAAAACATTCCTAAAATATTCAATACATCGTTCTGACAATTTTAAATAACCGTAAATTATTCATACTATTGAATACCTCCTGAATTTCATAAAAAATTATCAAAATAATCTTTTCTTATCTTTGAACCCTCTACGACAAACATATTAATTAACTTGCGATGATATTCATCGTACGATTTTTCGTGAAATACTATTTTGGTAACACATGTCTTTACGCGTGGTCTTGTGTCATAGAATGTCATCTTTAAATGCGCTGTGGTAATTTTTCTATAGTACAAAACGAACACATGAAAAAAACCGTTTGAACAATAATTATTTATGTTATGCATTTCCTTATCGCCATTTTGCAAAAGTCACTGATTTTAAGTTGCATTTTCTGGTTCACATTGTACACTAGGCAAAAATGAATAATTACAGTCGCATAAAATGTTAATGCCGTCGATATTGAAATGACACTCATGTAAAACGTGTCAACGACAATTACTATACATGCATGTATAGCATTTAGTTTGTTTTAAATTGCTATAAACGTTCAATGGCTTTATTAATTATTTCTATGTATACCGACTGAGAAAATAGAATTCTACTCATACGTCCCGCATATTTTATAATAAACCATAGACGCTATAGACACAGGGATATATATTTCTATATATAAGCGTTTTTAGACTTTCGGCGATTTCCAGCCGAAAGGCTTAAGTTATACCACAAGTGGAAAACTATCGACGACTCAAATGCCTGACCAATTTAACCTGCGCAGTGATACATGTGTCCCTGATTTACTACGCCGTTTATTTCTAGGCGATAAAAGTAGTACCGTCAATCAACTGATGCGTCTTTGTTTCAGTGTCAGTGACAGGTATTTTACTTATATTGATATACATGTGAATGGGCGGAGTCAAATCTCGTTAATACACTGTGATTAAACAGTAGTATTTGCCCGTTATACAGGATAGAATGCCCGCTCAGTACGTACTTGAATCTAATGTGTAAGGAGTAATCATTAGTATGGATTCGTTTGGTTTCAATGTGCACGAAAGTCTTTCTGTATTTCAATACTTCGATATTTTGGGGACAGTGCCGACTGACTTTGAGTAGAATCTCATAACTGTTATAATTATAAAACCTATTACATGTCTATTAACTAAAATGACAATATTATGTCACAGCCAGTCTGCGAAATTAGGATATGAAAGTGGTTGTTCGAACAGATCATTTTATATCTCATTAGCAGAATTTCAGTTGCCCAAAAGAAATCGCTGGTTGCCCGAACTAAAATGTGGTTGTCCCGGGCAACTGGACACCCACTAATTTCGTAGACTGGTCAAAAACTATAGATGCTTATACCTTAACAGTTATAACTCATAATTACAAAGCTTGAACCTTTAATCAGTATAAAAAAATTATATATACATAATATGAGTATTACTGATTTCATTTCAAACCAGCTTATGTAGTGCGTACAAAATAACAAAACGTGTTTTGGTAAACAATTAAAATGACAAAAATCATTTCAGGGGTAGGCTGTATTGAAAATAAAATTTGTGTAATTCATTTCAACAAAATTAGCATGGTTGATAAACCACCACCACTTGGTAAATCATTGTTATGGTAGAACGCTTTCCAATACATCAACAACTAAGACACTTGTAAAACATATCATAATTGTTTATTTTAAAGTCATCCTGGGCATCCCTCGTCGCGGGTTAGTTCATTGTATTGTTATTATAAACAGTGTTTTTTTTTGTTCGAACTATACTTAATACCTTGCAATTATGTCTTTACGTCTAAAATCTATATTAAAGTCTATTACCATTTCACAATCCTTAGAAACTGTTAACCATCGACACAAATGACATGTCAATATATTTATCTTCAGACTAAAGTCGACACTGATGCTTTCATCAATGTTATGTGTGGGACATAATGAAATCTTTTCTATAGATAGAATCACTTCATTGCTTTACGTACAATGTAATATATATACAGATTTTCTATGATCCAAATTGACACGCAAATATAATATGATTTCATAACTATTGATTCTTGCGATCTAAATTTAACGATCACGTGTGTATTCTTAATAGGTGAATGGAATCACCACCGTGTTACTACGGTGACGCATTTAATTTCCATTCTGGCGATCAGGGTTCAATACCTGGCCACGTCAGATCATTCCTTCAATGCAAATTTTTAGTCTTTCGAAAGGGTACGTAAGTACTGGTTAAAGAAAAATGTCCCGGTTATGCTACAGTTCCATAAACATAAAACAGTCGTGAGGGCACCCAATCTCCGTAAACAGAGATCCTGTTCTACTCGCGTTGTCGTACTGGATCTCTACTTAGTCAATGCAAGGTCACGTCGAGATGAACTTTGTGTCGACCAATCAATGCGTAGCTTTCATCTAGACGAAAACACTATTAATCACATTTTGATTTCGTAATTTCTATTTTTAGACCAAGGTTTGCATGCAAATTTAACAGCGGTATTATTCACAGTCTGCGATTGGGTGACTCATTTCAAATTGCGTGACGTAGACGATGTAAACAAGTTACGTATCATAACAATTTCGTCATGAATATTATGATGAGAAAAGGTCACCTGAACGTGACCTTCGTTTGGAAGAGGCCAGATCTAAATTAGCGAGTATGCGAGCGGTAAAATTTTAGATCGGGTTTTAATCAGATTGGAGGGCACCGTACGGGCGCCGTGCGATCAAGCTCCGCAAGGACTCGTACGAACTCTTGCGTGCCCGTAAAGTCTGTTACGTTTTTACCAGGGTCCTTGAGATGAGCCGTGGATACATGTATCAGTTTCAAAGTCAAATCGTGAACAAAATCGTGGCCGAGTATGGATTAAACTTGATTATCTTCAAACTGCGGCTCCGTACGAGTGTGTTGTTTTATGCCATGTGCGTACTGTCACCTTAATACGTAAGGCTTCCAACGGCCTACGGCTGTCTGCACGTACGGGTTCGCAACAAGCCACGGTTTTATTGGACTGAGGCAATAGCTGCTTAGGTGAATATGTCGTCATTCATAACCGAATACAAGGGTGGTATAATTTCATAGCACCATTTGTTGTGGGCCTTATACAAAAATATACTTCATTGCATCATGTTTACAATCAAATATGATAATTTCTGCAATGTCTTGATAAAATAGGTCTGAGACTATAATTGTTGTGTTCCTATCAATATTTTGTACCTAAACACAGTCTTAAGGTTTTGTTTTTTAGGCGCGATATAACCTTTTTGCGTTGATGCGCCGTAAAACCCAAACAAACAAACAATAAGGTTTTGGTATTTAAGACATATCGTCGCCTCAATCTAACAATGTCCCAACTACCAAATTTTTATTTTTGGGAAATGGACTTCAAAAGTTCTAATGGTGATATCTTCGTTGTTTTATTGTTTATTGACATGAAACTTGACAGGCATATTTACAATGTATTTCAATACATTCATGAGGAATATGATTAAAACACGATGAATAAATAATATAAAAAATGCAATTATGTGTTTGGAGATATATCAAATTCGCTTATTTTGGTTGATGCATCTTGGTCTAACATTGCGCTATCTCCAAGATGATAATTCAATGGTATTTGTGCACATTTTCTGAAATTATGAGTTTGTAACACTGCCTATATGGCAGCATACATATTTATACAGGTATACAAAGCGAATCAATGTCATTTGAGAAAAAAACACGATATCTAGCTGGACGAAACGAGATAGAGCAATGTTCGAACGAGCTTCTATGGGCTTAGAGCATTGTTAGAGTCAACTAGGGCATTAAACAAGAGACAAACCTTTCATTTTGATCGGATAACAGTATTTTCAGCCCAAACATTGATCTATGTCCTGGACATAGATCAATGTGTTCTCTGTGAGCAGGGAAAAAATGTGGAGATAGGATAATGTACCATTGGCGGGTTGCGCTATTTGACATGATAAAGTCAAGAAACTATTTTTAGATAATAGAGCAAGGTCATACAAATCGCTTTTATCTCATTTTTTCAAAAAAGGAGATAGGACATTGTTAGATTGAGGCGACGAATTATAACAAAGAAATGTGGTCATACGACCGTACGTATATATCACAAAGCTTAAGAACGCAGTCATTTAATATTATAGATGTTCCTGTGATCTCAAAAATACTTTACATAATATATATATACCCCACGTGTAGTCTTCTATTTGTTTAGCAAATGTACTTAAAGTGTTTTTAAACAAAAAAACTATTTCATAAACAATTTTTAATATTTTTAACAATGACCCAACTGTTGATTACCTTATCTTCATTGCTATCATTAGGTATATGGTTAATGAATATCTTTGGGATAAAATGGATTAATCATTTGTTCTATTCAAATTGATGGTCTATGTAGATCATAATCAAATGATATAATCGGGAAACCGCTCGGGCGATTCCGTAAGTAAACGACTAAAGCGAAGATATCTCCGAGCTGATACGATTAAGTCAAATATTAGACACAATGGACGAATCAATTATCAACTAATTTGATAGCATTGTAGTAATTTCAATGTAATACATGTATTCATCCGCCGGTCGTTTTACACATGGGTTGTTAGCCACGTGTCCTTTGGAACTACTTTATTGCGGGAGCCACCTCCATACTTCATGTTTCTGTTCGTATTGATTAACCGTTAATTAGAGAACGAACATACTTAATTACATTCCATGGTACACAAATTACAGAGGTGCGGAAAGACGTTTGACATCCGGCGTTTGCTGCTAGCTGATGGTCAAGTTAAAATGAACAAAGTTATGACGCATTCGGAACTCCTCCGCCATTCACTACAAAATACATTCAATGAATTGTCGTGGTGCTCTGGTGTGGACCTCCCAAACTACAAGACTCGCAGTTTCACATTTGGAACACCTCGACCTTTCATGAATGAATAATCTCGGAAGGATTCGTGGAGGGGTCTACCCTGGCGGCTTGGGTTTTTACTACCTACGCGAGGCGAAGCACGTAACGGTTATGAAAAATAGTTCTTGTAGTATACTCACAGATCTTTGTCATATCATATTTCTGTGTAATATATTGAACCAAGTATTGTTCAGCGATATCAGTGAACTGTGTTATTACAAATTTACCACTGGCACCAGAGTCCTCACACTCATTAAATACGCACATATATATATATATATATATATATATATATATATGTGCGTATTTAATGAGTGTCAATATTGTCATCAAACACTATTCAAAATCGGTCCCGTACACGTTACCGTGTACGAATTATAACTATACTTTCATTATAAGTTCATTATTATACATTTGTATATTAGGTAGTGTACATGTATGTATGCACAAAGAACTAAATATAGGGACGTACGCATTATTTTATGATCATAAGCTTTTGACTCTGGTGCCACTGAACTTTACGGACTAAAAACGAAACATTACTCATCGCCTAAACGACCGTGTGTTTGTTTACTTCAACACCGGTAATTCCAAAATGGCGTCTAAATATGTCCGAGATTATTCGTAGCAAATGGCCTAGGGGTTCCGAATGGCAGGTTCCGCGTCTGTAATCAGGACTTTGTAGCTACTAAAGTAAAAAGTTGGCATTGTTTTCTCAGAATTTGAACCAATTTGTTATGTTCTAGGAAAATCTCAACAAGGCTATAATTTATTTCTGAATTGAAAAATAACAATTAACAAATCCCATCCCAAATCCAAGGAAATACGATCCTGTTATTTGGGTCAACATATATATATACTGACATAATTGGTTTAATAATTCATTACCAGTTTCCTATGGATATATACAATATTTACAGGGAGTCATATACATTCAATTCCTGATTTGTTTTTACAGTAGTACAAGTTTTAGCAAAATAGAGTAGTTCTTTAAAATATATGCCTCTAATAATCATTTCCGAAAGTACATGCTACACATAGTACTATGTTTTAAGATTTAGTTCCATGTATTAAGTTTTGATTTAATACGAACAAGGCTATAAATTATTGCTAAATGGAAAGTAACAATAAACAATTCACATCAAAGAGATATTGTCCTGTTATTTGGGTCAACATATCCTAACATAATTTGGCCTGATTTATAAATGCTGATTTATTTATGTGGATACATAGATATTCATATAATGTATAAAATAATGTATATGGTAAAACAGTCTGCAGGGATTTTGAGCGCAATAACTGTTAATTACTTCATACCACAAATACGAACATTTATTCCTGCTAATTATTTATAAATGCTAATTGATATTGTATGGAGGTTCATTCACACGAAATAAACGGTTCGATGTTCTTCATAAAACCTGACACTTACTCTTCATAAAACCATTTCTTCAGTCTTTAAAGCCTTCTTGATAAAACTGTGCTTTAAGTTATGACACTTACACGTCTGGACCATTATACAATGATGGTGACACTTTGTTAATTCTAAAATTTAATAGACTGTGAACACTTAGTAGAGGTGAACTGATGAGCTTGTAAGGAAATAGGTGACCACTGGCCACAGACAGCAGGTGGCTGCTTATGACAGGTGCAAAATAGTGGGAGTTTCACTGGCAGGAAGCCAGATTGGCCGCTTACCGCAGGTGACCGCTGATAGCAGGTGGCTGTTAATGCAGGTTATACTGTATATTCAAATCTTATGAAATTACAAACTATGTAACACAAACAAATTTAGTGCTTTAGCGCTTTGATGAACTCAGAGGTTGCTATTGGACAGATGAAAATTCGTCCTTCCAACGACACCACCTTTCGGCCCTATAACTCCATGTTTCTTGCTAAATACATTAATGTCTTCATGCTTTATCAAACGTCGGCTTCGACTTTAATGAATCGGTGCAATACATTATTTCCCTGTTTAGTTAGCGTTTTACTTTGTTGTAAAATTGTATACGAATAACTTGCTAATGTCCCATAATTTCATGACCAAATGCTGCGCTTAGATAATGCCAATAAATTAATGTAGAGCCAGTACAATGACGGATTATTTCTATCAATTGAAAAAATCACAATAAAACATCACACGGGAAGTCATTGACCTTTCAATCTATAGAGTATTAGTTCTTGAGCACTGAGATTATATTCTAACTCTAAGATCAGACAACACCATAACACCATACTCGTAATAAAACTCTCGGCATCGTGAAAGTCGCTCTTAGAGATCGGGAAATCAAATAATTGAGACCCAGGCCATACGAGTTAAGATCGATCGAACTCTATGCTCAACAACTTAGCTTTGTTCACTAAGGAATGCTTGAAATAGATGACCATTCAATGAAATCTTAATTCATGTACTTGTACATTTAAAAGCAACATACAATAATGTTTCATAGCTGTAAATGAGTTCACACTTGCTACTTGTAGGACAAAAACATCTTTAAAACAAAACTGAATTTTAAGTCCAGTGTCAAGTTTAAAACCATTGGCTTGAATTCACCAGGGATAATATTTAATGAGCTTTAAAGGTGACTGCGATTGCTTAACTGCGATTGCTTCACTTCACACAAAAGTAAATGGAATACGTACATATAATCTATTGGTTCATTTGACGACAACCTAACGAACTGAGTCTATAGCCTCCACATGGAAATTGGTAGATAGATACCATGAGACCTAAATGATCAAAGAAAAAAGAGTCGTACTCGTTGAAGCATGAATCTCAGACAAATAAATGCTGGTAGACAACATATATATCACATGTGATTGGAGTTAACAAACAATCAACGATATAGTTAATAAATCATGATGATTGAACAGTTGATATTTCTTTTAATGCAGATATTACAAACAAACAAAATAAACTGGGCATTGGCACCAATAAAATTCACTTATTTAATGCCTGTTGTTGTATTTTAACTGCTGGTTATATCATCACGTATAGGAAACAACATCAATGACTCACATGTTAAATAGGTAGCCATTGTGTCTATCAAGCTTTTATGGTTATCATATCAATTATACATGCATATAGTTGTATAACAGGAAATGAACAACATTAAGGCTAGTTTTACTATTATGATTATGAACAGTAGGCATATTCATTCATGCTGCTATAGATTGTGCAAATTGACATAAGGTAGATAATTACATAACACGCTTCCGAAGCTATACTGTTAATGCGTTCATATTTGTAAACTGTAAGCAATACAACATAAGAACAAACTGAATGCACAACAGCATAAGAACAAACTGAATGCATAACAGCATAAGAACAAACTGAATGCACAACAGCATAAGAACAAAATGTATGCACAACAACATAAGAACAAACTGAATGCACAACAACATAAGAACAAAATGAATGCACAACAACATAAGAACAAAATGAATGCACAACAACATAAGAACAAACTGAATGCACAACAACATAAGAACAAACTGAATGCACAACAACATAAGAACAAAATGTATGCACAACAACATAAGAACAAACTGAATGCACAACAACATAAGAACAAACTGAATGCACAACAACATAAGAACAAAATGAATGCACAACAACATAAGAACAAAATGTATGCACAACAACATAAGAACAAACTGAATGCACAACAACATAAGAACAAAATGAATGCACAACAACATAAGAACAAAATGAATGCACAAAAACATAAAGACAAGCTGAATTTTAATTCATTTATCATGTTTTAAAACCTTGGCACGAATTTTACCTTAGCAATATTTATTTATGAACACTTTAAGTTACTAAGTTTGCTTCACTTCACGCAATAGTTAATGGAATACGTACATATAATTTATTGGTTCATTTGACGACTACCTGACGAGCTGAGTATAAATATTCCACATGGTAATTGATAGATAGATACCATGAGAATTAAATGATCAAAGAAAAAAGAGTCGCACTCGTTGAAGCATGAATCTCAGACAAATAAAATGCTTGTAGACAACATATATATCACACGTGATTGGAGTTAACAAACAATCAATGATATAGTTAATAAATCATGATGATTGAACGGGTTATATCTCTTTTAATGCAGATATTACAAACAAACAAGATAAGTTTGGCTTTGGCACTAATAGAATTCACTCTTTTATTGTCTGTTGTCGTATTTTAACTGCTTGTTATTTCATCACATATAGAAAACAACATTAATGACTCACATGTTGTTTAGCCTATGGGTAGTCATAGTGTTTGTAGTTACAACTAAATACTTATCTAGCTTTTATGGTAATCATAGAAACAATGTAATAGGTTGATTTTACTTTTATTTCATAGAGATAATCGATGTGGAGGTAATCATATAAACTATACATGCATATAGTTGTACAACAGGAAATAAACAAAATGTGGGCTAGTTTTTGCTATTATTCCATGGGGGTAAACAAAGTGAAGAGTATTTACAATATATCTACAGGTACGAGCAGTCATTTGAAAACTTCGTACATGATCTGTAAAAACCTATTCATATTGATATAACATTCTTGATTACAAACCTGAGTTTATGATGAAAATTTAATAGCTTAGATACAGTCATGTTCTCATTTTTTCTGTCATTTTTATAAAATGCTCAATTTATTATGCAAGATTACATAACATGACGCACAATATATTTTCAAGCTTTCATTACTTTCTTAATAAATCATGCATCATTAAACATATAAGGTCGGGATTGGAAGTATTTTTGTTGGATCTGCTGGTATTCTTGTACCATCAGTATACTGTGTACGAGTATATAAATGTTGTCTCTTTGGTTCCAGGTCATGTTCTGATAATCCTTTGTATACTTATATTACATTTTGATTGTTCTTTTGTTGTTAAAGGTTCTAGTTCAAAGATTTGGGTTTTTTTCTATAATTTCAAAAACAATTCAGTGTCAAAAAATAATTCTCATTATTTTAAGACAAACTGACCTTTATGTCGCAAGAAATATACAATAAAAGTCACAAAATGCACTAAAAGTGTCAACACCGTGAAACACCGCAATCTGTTACAGTAGTTGTATGTAAATTTGCACTAAAATTGCCATTACCAGAAACTATTTTCCTGCTTCCAAGTATGATTCCACACTATTTGGATAGTTATAGAAAAAATGATATCTAAGTTGAAATCTGTGAATGAGTACCTTTAAACTGTTCAAATCTTCATTCTTCTTACTCTGTTGGTCCTTTTTGATCGTAGTAGGAACCGAACTGACAACGAAAACCATGTCATTCCCACAAATTTTAAAGTATCCACTTTTTATTCTGTCGGGATACGTTCGGTGATATTTTCACTGGATGGAATAACAGGTGACTTGTATAAAGTTATACACTGTAAATGACAGACTACTTCACATGAATTTGAAAATGTTGAAGACAACAGTATAAAATACCTGCAAAAATATGTCTTTGAAATAATATTCACTCATTTAAATATGAGTTCATAATGTAAAGTTATGTATCATCAGATATAGCTTTTTACACTTCTAGATTGGAAAGTGGTGCTTTTATTTAGGCTATGCCATACCGGAATTTTGTTAAGCGTCCACGTGCGCGTATGTTTTAGAGTCCTCAATCCAAAAACAAATTGTTGATGAAATTTTCTTATATAATTCTGTTGTCCCGGGATTCGATAACTGATTTTTCTAAGGAAATGCTGATAGTTCCTTGTTTCTGTGTATTTGATGCATGAAAATGTACATGTGTATGTTGTTTATACTTTTTTATAGAATTACTTTAATCTCACATTAATGTCATCAACATTCATGTACTACCAAGTACTTATTTGTGTGAATACTAGCTAGAGTGGAAATGTGTTTTGTATTTCGGTTTGTGTGTTTTTGTGAATAGGTACCTAGGTTTGTCAAACTTGAGTTGACGCTTAACAAAATCCTAATTTGGTATGGCTTTATTATAAGTAACTGTATATGTACATGTGTATGGACCTAAGGCCTTGAATATCACAATAAAGAAATTGATATTATAAGTAAAGTTCGGTATTTAATTTTAACATTCTATGATAAATGTTGGAATTTCTAAATAATGGAATTAAGTATATGGTTAAAAGTTCGTATTGCATAATACTCGTTACCATTAATTCTGTTTAATATTCTATTTTTGCTTTTTAATCAATGATAGACTCTTGTGATCGAAATTTTATTTTCTAATTAAAAGACTAATTACGCTTAATATGTATAAACCAACACACGAGTGCATTCAAAAGCAGTTGTATCGATGTTATCCCTTTTAAATTATGCATACAATTTTTATGAATAATCTTTTTTTTTTTACTTTTGTAAAATACCATTAGATACAACTCTATACAAGTTGAGAAAGTCATTTTACTATGCATCAAAACGAACATTGTTTTATTGACAACTGATCCACAGTAATCACATGTTACAATAAGAATATCCAACGTCTCCCCTTACCCTACATAACATAGTCACTCACATGTAATGAAATTGGGTGTTTTCTTTCATTTAACTTTCATTCCAATAATTAATACCACAATTTAGCACAAAGTTTAGAATGATATGAACCCGAAACACTAAAAAATAGCTTTTTCCAAATATTTTGGCGGCCATCTTGGACGCCATCTTGGATTTCACAAAGCCTTGTCAGAATGTGATTATGCTATTGCCTCATTCCGAAAACAACTTTTGATGTATAATTATGTTATGTTATAACAGCGCATATATCAAAACCATAACATTCTGGTTAATTGAAAGTAAACAGATTAAACTATTGAACTATAAAACAGCCATTTAATTATCAAGTACAAAGCAATTCATTACAATCACTTTTGAACTTTAAGCCAATCTATATTTGCCATGTGATCCATATTTCCAGACATACCTTGATTCCGTTAATCGCCTTTATGTTCACAATTTTTCATTGATTTGCATATTTCTTACAATACAGTAACCACCAAAAGTTTGGACACAAAAGAAATTTACTAAAATTCTTGAATTTCGATAATTATTTTGTAGAATTATTTTTTAAATATACTATAATTTAAGTAATGTGTCAAAAAGCGAAAATCTTGATGGGTCTAAAAGTTGGGTATGATTTAAGTAATGTGTGTGATAAAATGAAAACAAATCTCATGAATGCAACGCATTTATAGGATTCAGCATCTGGCATCCTAAAGCCTCCAAAACCATGTATATTGTAATTATTTTCCATGACATATCTTTTATGCTATTTTTGTAGTCTCGGTTATAATCATAATGATAACCAGAAAATAAAGCAAAGCTAAAAGACATTTCAAAATAAACTGTCATTAAATTTTAGATAAGAGCTATTCAGTGGGCCTACAAAGTGAAAATGTCTCCAAACTTTTGGTGGGTACTGTAGATGTTGTATTAAAGCACAATTATGAAAATATTTGCTAATGGATAACTGACAAGTCAATACGTTGGCTCCAACCGACAGAAATTCATATAGAACATTGATTATTTCTTTCTTTTTAATTGATAACAAGGCGATAAACTGAATAATGCATATAGAGAAAGCCAATCTATGCACTGCTTTGACTTATACAGTTATATAAACGAAGAGAGATTCATTACGGTCCAGGAAAATACGAATTTTTGTATGAACTTTCAAGTGCATAAATCTTTAGACGATAACTGGTATATATATATATATATCAAAGTATTGAAATACAGAAAGACTTTCGTTCACATTGAAACCTAACAAATCCATAAAAATGATTACTCCTTACACATTAGATTCAAGTACAAATCGACTAGGGCAAATGCGGGCGAAGTGTTTATTCTACCATGTATTACTGGCAAATAGTACTGCTTAGTGTATTATCGAGATTTGACTCCACCCCTTCAACACGCTTATTGAACATATGTAAACACCTGTCAATGATCATTGAAATAAATATGCGTCAGTTGATTGACAGAACTACTTGTATCGCCTAGAAATTAACTGCGTAGTAAATCAGAGACACACGTATCACTCCGCAGGTTTAACTGGTCAGGCATTTTCAGCGTCGATAGTTTTCGTTTTGTGGTATAACTGAAGTCTTTCGGCGAAATCGTCGAAAGTCTAATAATGAATGCCTCATGTTAGAATGTGCATTCCAAAAACAAACATGACGAATTTTATAACGGAAGTACACATCCTTTTGCAATAACCAATGCGGTCTTTATAGATCGGAACTTTGTTTCATATTCCAATAACCAGGGCTTATAGCAATTTTGTAAAACATTTTCTATGCGATTTATTACACATGACAGATCATGATATAAAACCAAAACACCACTCAACAGAAAATTGCCAATTCTTATCGATTGGGTTCCGTAGATGGTATTTGTGTAGAATTATTGAGTTTATCAAAAATGAAAATTTAACTTATTTTCCTTCAAACATCCGTTCTGGTCCATTTCTTGATTGTTATTGCATGTTTTTACTTCATGTTTTGTTTGTATATTTTCTATCTCCGTAAACAGATATCCTGTAGAGCGTTGTCGTACAGGATCTCTAAGGTTCCAATGGAGGGTCACGTCGAGATGACCTTTATGTCGACAAATCAATGCGTAGCTCTCGTCAAAAGAAACACTATTAATAGCATTTTGATCTCGTAATTTCTATTTTTAAAGGTTTGCGAGCTAATTTGACAGCGATATTATTTACAGTCTGCGATTGGACGGCTCATTTCAAATTGCGTAACGTAGACGATGTAAACAAGTCACATGACTATTATACGAGTAAAGGTCACCTGAACGTGACCCTCTTAAGAAAACGGCCAGATCTGAATTGGCAAGTAGGCGAACGGAAAATTTTAGATCGGGTTTTAATCAGATTGGTATATTTGCCAATCAGTATTATATACATTTGCGCCATTCGAATTACCATATTAGTACAGATAAAGTACAAATTGGGATTAAAGCTGTTAGTTCCATCACCTGTTCTAAAATGTGTCGAACTCTCTTTTGAATCTAAAAATTCTGCAACTCATTGTATAGCGAGCTTCCATTGAACCACAGGAGCTTGACATTTTGTATCGTAGTTTGAAAAAAATCCCTCCTTCTTATAATAAAAACTACCGTATATAACAAGAAGGGGAATTTTTCAAACTACGATACAGAATGTCAAGCTCCTGTGATTGAACTTTCATCTGTAAACGTTGTATCCAATTGAGAATGTTGTGTATTTAACATGCACGTCATATCCGAGATCATAAGGTAGTGTAAACAGGTTCTTGGTCCGTATTTGAGAGTCAATATCGTTGGTTTAGTGCAACACTAGTCTAACTATATGTAATTTAAGAAGAATGTAGACCAGGATTTCGTTTAGCAATCGACATGCTTTCAAGTAAGTCCGTATAAATACTTATTTCTTTGAGCGTTAAATTGTGAGTGGAATATCAAATAAACGATTTTTAGAATCAAAAAGCAAATACATATAATGTGTTCTCAATGGTTCTTAAGTTCTTAATTAGGTCGGTCTGTCTTAGTATTGTTTTATTTTGTATTTTTGGTAGAACTATTGATCAGTCAAAAATACCTCCCGGCTGGAATATTGTTAAACAACAAAGTTTACTGTCGTAATTATTCGGTATGTTCAAAGGACGTTAATTAGTTTGTTTTTTCCAAGGTATTCATTAATTGTGTATGAAATATTGACGTAAATAGTTCAGTCGGGAAATCATGCATTTATTGTAAGACGCAATTAATACCGTTGTTCCATACAATTTCCTGGGCTCAAAATAGATTCACATGGTCATAAGGTTAAAATAATTGTTTTCCTTTTAAGTCTAGGATTGATATTAAAGACCTCGGCACACTTTGTATTGACAATGTAATGTGAAATACACTATATCTATAGTTAGCCTTTTAAGGTAATTTCCCCTTATACTAAACTAGGCTTATAACAACAGGAACGTTCTTAGAAAACTGGAATCCAATTGTACATTTTATTTCTTATGTTTTCACCATTTGACATTTAATACTTTTTTTAAAAACTATATTACCTACTACTTTGTACGGCCTGCTTAAAACTTACACTATTTCATATCTTTCAAATTGGCCTGACTAACTTTAGATACATGTAGTCAGTTCTTTATAGCGAGTCGCTTTACTATTAAATTACTTCATGAAAAATATGTTTAATTGAGCTATCTCATAAATAACTAAGAAGCATACATTTTCCATATTTGGTATGTCGCATGACTAAATGATTGTTTACACATTCGGAACAAACAACCTCGGCGATCATCTACGAAGATATACCTCGGAAATCAGACGTAGTAGGAATACAACCAGGTTATAAGGTCCGGCGATTAACTCGCTGGCAAGTAGTTCTGTTATTTTTTAGGCATGGACGTGTAAAGTCAATATTACCTGACAATTAGCCAGCTATTCTACTAATTAGCTACAAAACAACTTTCAGTAGTCTTAATCAAAGCAAATGGCAAGGGATTGTCTATCTATATAATGAAACGCGACCACCTATCATTTTCATTAATATACATTGTTACACGCTTTATCAAAACATTTCATCACTACAATGTCTCACACGTCGTATTTCTGTGTAATTCAGAAACAAAATTCCACCAAATTCACGTTTTCTATGGAATCCATGTTAGATCTATAGTGCGTACAAAAAACAACAACGTGTTTTAGTAAACATGAAAAATGAGACAATTCCTTTCAGGGGTAGGCAGTATTGAAAATAAAATTTGTGTAATTCATTTTAACAAAATTAGCATGGTTGATAAACCACCACCACTTGGTAAATCATGCTTGTAATGGTAGAACACTTTTCATTACACCAACAACTAAGGTACTCGTAAAACATATCACAATTGTTTATTTTAAAATCATCCTGGGCATCCCTCGTCGTGGGTTAGTTCATTGTATTGTTATTAACAGTGTTTTGTTGTACTTTCTCACCTTATGATATCCGAAGTTTATCTGCGTAGAAGATCGCCGAACTTGTTCCGAATGTTGTTTACAAAGATATTTCACATTATGCCCCTTTGGGTCACCACTTTACATAGTATAATATATTGTACGAATCTTTATAAATGTTGTTCTGTATAACCAACATGCGTTACATTCACCTTATTTGGCATGTAGCATTAAGGCATAGTGCTCAACATAAAACAAGCCATCCAAAGAAATTAAGATGAAACGCCCAAGTAGTTATGCAAAGATACTAAAGTGCTCGACTCGCTTGTTCCATTCTTTCTAAAAGTGGAACAGTTAACCATGTCTTGTATTCACATGATAAAATATAAACACTTAAGTGTTTGAGATAAAAACATGACAAGATAATACAAACTTGAGGTAACACCGGATATACTCTCCGATAAATCACTGAACACCCAGCATAGTCTTATTTCCTGTAAATCAATTGATTTCTATGATAAGATATTGTCATGTTTTAGATGACTGAAGTTGAATGTAATTGATAGAATCCATTGATATTGTGATATAGGGTATAATGGTTAAAGATTGTTCTATTTTGAATGGTGTTGTGAGCTCTGAACAGTCTCGTCTTGCTCTTCACTGGACAAATCGTTATTGGAGATAATATGAGACAAAAACTTTCAAATCGGCCAGCTAAATTGTAGAAATGTGTAAGTCCAATCTGATTAAAACCCGATCTAAAATTTTACCGCTCGCATACTCGCTAATTTAGATCTGGCCTTTTCCAAACGAATGTCACGTTCAGGTGACCTTTTCTCATCATAATATTCATGACGAAATTGTTATGATACGTAACTTGTTTACATCGTCTACGTCACGCAATTTGAAATGAGCCACCCAATCGCAGACTCTGAATAATACCGCTGTGAAATTTGCATGCAAACCTTGGTCTAAAAATAGAAATTACGAAATCAAAATGTGATTAATAGTGTTTTCGTCTAGATGAAAGCTACGCATTGATTGGTCGACACAAAGTTCATCTCGACGTGACCTTGCAATGACTAAGTAGAGATCCAGTACGACAACGCGAGTAGAACAGGATCTCTGTTTACGGAGATTGGTGTAAGTCAACATATTAGGAATGGCAACACTCAAAACACGTACCTACCTACAACCATAAAAAGATGAGGATTTTCAAGATTTCTAAACTTTGTTCTGAAAGGGACGCCACAATCAAATTACGAAAACAATAAACTAAGGGTTTTTTTCCTCCTTTGAACGAACAGTGCATAATAGTTTGATGTAAGAAAATAAGTAAGATAGTCAGTTACGTATGGCGAGATCATCCAGTTTATTTTGTTGCGAAAACCATTCTTTACAGCTCATTCAATTACTATCATAGTTCTGAACTTTGTATGGCAGCTTATTTGCTAAGTAGATACTGTAATCCAAAGCAACATGGTGTAGATGTTTGCTCGCTTATTCGGTGATTACTTGGTTTTACGAGACTACGATAAACATTTGAGTATTTATACACAGCGACAAAGGCGAAATAATAATCACTGGTACACTTTTTGAGAGTGTTTGTATCCAAAATGCTTTTTATATTTTTGATTTCCAGTTTCACATGGATAGAATACACTATTTGTGAATAATATATATATGTTACAGGCAATTTGTAAATTTAGGAAATTGTAAAATGCCTGAACATTTTATGCATTTTGTAAATTGCCTGGCCATTTAAGGCATTTTGAAAATTGACTAAAATTCCTAGGCAATTTACAAAATGCCTAAAAAAAGCTCAGTATTTTACAAATTGCCTAAATATAGAGAACGATTATGAGAATAAAGGATTGCATTATTCTCGATTGACATCATGTTTGAATAAAGTGATGCGTTCGTTTCTTACATAAAAAGATTGCCTATTGTAATCTGAACTACTTTCGGCAGACATTGACGTAGTAACCCAAAGGCAACGAAATCTTCAAATAAAGATTTACATATATTTTAATGTAATTATTTTTCTGAACATTTTCAGTCAATCTGTTAAAAAAGCCCATGAAATTTCAGTCATTTTGTAAAATGCCTAGATATTTTAAGTAATTTACAAAATGCCTGACTCATTTAGGCAATTTACAAAATGCCTAAATTTTTAGGCATTTTACAAATGCCTGTAACATATACATGTCATATATACAAAGTGTATGCAAAATGTTTGCAGTTTCAATATTTTACATTTTTGATATATTTGTTTTATAAATTTCAGGAAAATGAATCAAGATCCATTCTAAGACAAGTTACAGACTATTATTGAAATCAGTGAAGACAATTTGTGATATTATTATATTATTATACCCATAGCGGTCACTATGTACCGTATAAAAGACATGATGAACAAAATAATGAGAGTACCGTCTTGTTGTTTGTTAACGTGGATCCTAACTACGATGTTAACGTTGTTTGTATTCTTTGATGTTGCGATTGGAGGTAATATTTTACAATATTAGTTTATTACATTTGTGACAAACATATGCATAATACCACTCGTTTAAATTTTTGCTGTTCCTTTTTTGTAAGCATTAATCTTCAACAAGACCAGGGGCGGCCCCGATGTGTATAATAATAGTGTTTTTAGGCGGAACCAAACCGGCTGCCTGTGAATAAGACCTTTATCGATATGATAATAACTGTTAACCAATTTATTTAGATAATTTCTGTTAACGGTGACTCCAGTTATACTATGCCACTAAACTATAGAGTTATAACTAATAAGAGTTCCCCATACCTGACTGTTTCAGAATGTAAATATGACAAATCTAAATTATTTTTATATAATTGAAGTTCTAGCTCTTTATTTTGGCCATTTTGAAATTTATATGTATTTGTAAGAGTGTAGTATTTCCTCATGTCGTAAAACTATCTTATCTGAGACGAAATAAAAGTATATGTCTGCCAAACAATTTTATAAAAACCCGATTCTATAAACGCGACCAATGTACGATCCGATTGCTTTAGCAATGGCTCTCCGGTCAGCATCAGTTTAACCATTTCAATCATCGAATAGTCCCCCATACTTCAGTGACGTGATAAGTCTCGATTTCCAAATAGCTTTTTAATTAAGTAACTAAAAAATGTCATTTAAGATATTGTTCCAATAAGGTTTGACTTCATTTAATATGGGCTTAAGGTTTTTGCAATATTCTCGCTCAGTCCGGTATGTATTGCGTTTTATCTTCTAAAGTTTTTTCTTTCATTAAACGAACGAATGCGGAATGCATGATATCAATTAAGCTGTATCGAATCCAACTAAAAATGCATGAACTGCAGCGAAACTTCAATGCTAAAATGCCATTTTTACCACATCTCATTTTAAAGCATCACAAACCTTTGATCGACGGACCGTTTCAATGAGTAATGAATGTTGAATTGCTTCTTTTATGTATCCACCTAACTGTGTAGTGCTTCTAGAATCCATATATTGAAGAAATAAAATATTAATGAATGACTTGGTAACTGAACAAGTTACAATAAACAAACGTAACAATTATACGTTTGTCAATTAACGAAGCATATACAATGTATAGGTCGTTTGCGTTAAAGCTGGACCCCTAAAATCATGAAATATCTCAATAACTATTAGATGGAATTAACTCAAATTTTGTATGTGATCATAACTAGCATTTTCCTTCTCAAATCCAAAAATTCAGAATTTTTCTTTTATTACATAACATACTTCCCGTAGACATGCAATGCAAATTTTGAAGCCAGAAAGAGACTTTTGTTAAATGGGTATGTGCCATAATCAGAACAGCCACATAACGGTAGATACAAAATAATAGCTAAATATGAGGCCCGGTTGAAACTTTATTTGATAACAAAGTATAACAGTATATACAAACTCAAACATCATCATCACTGTCGTCTGTATCGTCAAAATATATACAAATTCTACACGTACGATTTTAAAGACGGGCCTCTGCTTTACAATTCAGTATACCGTCGAGTGTTTATTTAAGCGACAAATTTACAGTAAACGCACGGGACTTTGTATAAATACCCTGGAAGTATGAAAATGTTATAATCAGAACAGCTTTTTTACCTCCCGCCGGATTTTTTATAAAAAAATCCAAATATTTTGCATTATACCTTATGGAAAACTTTTTTATTTATCTATTAAAAATTCTGAAAATCTAAATCCTAGAAGGAAAAATTGAAATAAGTTTGTATTTAATTTTTTAGCAAAATCGCTGTTATAGTTTAAAAGATATTTACGGCAAATAGGGGTCCAGCATTAACGCAAACGACCTATAGCTGCGCATATACGAGTTACGAATGAAAGTGAAAGTTACGAATACCGGAATGTACGAAAATTTCACATATAGCTCGATCCGGTAGTTGTCCGTTTCTTTCGTTCTGTTGAATAGCTCATTGTTTGTATCAAAATTTTAGTCATAATATATATCAAGGGCGGATCCAGGATTTTTTTTCTAGAGGGGGTCCTTACTTTTTCTAGGGGGGGGGTCCAAACTTTCTAACCACAACCACATTATACACATTTTGCAGAATAATGCAACATATTAATAATAAAAACTGCATAACCATTAAATCTATGTTAAGCACAAAGAAAAAATGCTTCATGATACTTAAAAATGACTTACAGTCAAGAAATACACTAATGGAAAGGTACATTTTGGAAATTCTAGGGGGTCCGGACCCCCTGACCCCCCGCTAGATCCGCCCGAGTATATTGATATACATGTCAAAGAAAAAGCAATGAGCTTCGTTAACTAACCCCCGTCATTATCAATGTAGCCAGTTTTATCTAGATTTGAATTGAACAATAAGCTACACAACTTAAAGGCAAGAAATATAATGGTATATGATTGTTGGAAACATCCAATGACACACTCGCTATCGTGGTCGAATGGTAGCATTGTCTGACTTTAAACCACTGTTATCTCTCACACCATTTGCGTCTTGGGTTTAAGCCAAGTTGCCATCTATAATTTATACTACATGTAATTTATTTTAGCTCGATTATGTAACAAGTTCTTACAACTTTGAGTAATCACTTTCGAGTCCGCTTCCTGGTCCTCTAGTTCTGAGCTAACACAATAAAGTTTCTTACTCATGGAAACAACACGGAGGGTAAGTTTTGGATGGGATTTAAACCAACGCAGAGCTGGCTATCCAATGATTACCAGTCGAACGTCGTAACTGCTCGGCCACGCCCCTCTTTAGCTACCATCTATAGATTCATATGTAAAAAAGGCAGTTGCCTACGAAAGATAATACTGCTTTGTATTTGTACTCTACCTCTACAAGAACAATTGATAGAAGTCCTTTTCCCCCTCATGTATCTGACTGCTGAAATAAGACTTTCAACAACACCCACCAAATACAAAATATAACATAACAGAAGAAACACTTATACTAAATTCTACTAGTATACGTTGCCATGTTGTGAAATATAAGGAAACGTCGTGGGTGGTTGACAACGATGACATTTTATGTACAGTTGTGATTGAACTGTTACACATACGATCAGAAATAGTTCTCGTAAATTATCGATGTCCACTTTACGTCAATATATTACTGTATAAGTTCCACTGATTTATTATCAATATTGAGGAACCATCTGAAGCATTCGTGAAACATCGTGTATTTTCGTAGGCGGCTTCGTAAAATACATCATATATGTAGGATAATAACAGAAGTGATCCGATTGCGATCGTAACAACTCGGCAATTTCCGTGAACTAAAAATATTGTTCAAAACCGATCGAGTTCGGAGTGGTTAATATTGCATTGTACTTTCCATGTTTTCTATTCTGGCTCAGAAACACTTGTATTTAATAAAATATCTCCCCGAGAATGGGGCTTGTTTTATTAAATAATGCCGTTATGAAAGTGTGCTCGTCCAATGCATTTATCGTTCTTTTGATGGTATGCTTGGCAGGTGTTTTACAACTATTAAACAATATTGTTTTATTGATTTGAGTCATGCCTGTTACACCAGGATGATTATTATCATAGATTTAATGATTTGTTTTTACTTTATGCACAATGACAGTCACGTGTTTGCCATAAATCCTTGAACAATACATGTAGTATCACCGGCTCGTCATTTACGCTGCTATCTTCTGCTTCACCCAAACGGTTCCGAGTCAAACAAACTATATAGACATATGAGATATACAATGTATTACCAAAATTGATAGATTTTATTTATTTATTTATTGGAGTTAACGCCGTGTCAACACAATTGAGGTCATTTTACGGCGTCCAGCCACCTAACATAGCTTTCCTGGACCATTTTCAATAAACTCACCTACCCTTCCACAAGGCCGGAAACTTCTCCATTATCTAATTAATGGAGGAAAATCGACATTATTGTCAAATTTTCATGGACGGGTATAACCTCCCCGGTTGGGATTCAAACCCGCACCCCATCGGGCATGAGATTCCAAATCCCGGCGCGCTACCAACTGCGCTATAGACCCTACCCAAGTTGAATTGGGAACCAATTTCATCGTTATATAACATCTTCTATTTTACAGATTTATGCATGCATACATATATAGTTAAGACTTTGCTCTTTCGAATGTCACCGACATTTTTTGCATATGCCAAAAATAGATCTGTTAGCCGATTTCAAACACCTCCAAAGCCAGTGAGCCCCGTATGGTACGTCAACGGTCTTACGCTCAAATTTCGTCGATAATCTCTACTACGTTGCATTGCTCTGTTATCGTAAACAATTTCTAAATGATTGACAGTAAAACACTACATCATTGACTTACAATTCTCACTTATCGATCTAGTTGATTTATATTTTTAATCATAATAGATGATCTAGTGTACACTAATCTATGATCAGTGTTTAAAATATTAAAATTCTTGTTTCAAAGGAATCCATCATTTCAGCTTTTGTGATTCAAAACTGTCGTACTTATGGGAAATCCATTAAAGGTACTAGTTCACAGATTTGGTTAAGTTTTTTCTATATTTTCAAAATACCATTGAGTGTCTGTAATTGTTTAAAAAGAATTAATTCTTGATATATTAAGACAAATTGACCTATAGGTTCAAGAAATATACAATTAAAGTCACAAAATGCACTAAAATGGTTTATACCGTTACATACAGGATTGAGTTTTACTGCGTGAAACACCATTATTTGTAGTTGTGTGCCAATTTGCACTAAAATTGGCATTATCAAAATACTTATTTTTTGCTTCAAAAATAAAGAAAAAAAGTTTATATTTAATTTGAAATCTGTGAATGAGTGCCTTTATAACTTCTTATGCTGCATCTGAGTTCTGATTAACAATAGACTAGCTGATACATGTTCTATCACGTGCAGGTTGTCACGTGACAATGTTCTAACCATAATTGACATACATTGGTATCTGATGAAAAATAAGTAAGACATAATTTAAGAGAATAAATATTAATGACGGTAAAACTTAAGTCAAAGATCATTACTAAAACACATGAAGAGGGTAACGACATCAGCGTTCAGAAACGTTTTATAATTATGCATATACATTTTTTATCAGTTTTAAATTGGACTTAGTTAAATGGAACAGTTAAATCGTGTTATTTGTATTACTTTTGTCGCACCTGCTAACCTTTTCGGAACTCCTCGGCCTTTCACTACGAATAACTTCAAACATATTTAGACGCCATTTTGGAACTACCTTTGCGTCACATTCCTATACAAAATGCATTGACTGGTGTTGATGTAAACAAATCCACAATCGTTTCGAAATTGATTTATGTTTCGTTTTTAGTCTATAACACAGTAAAATGAACTCGCTAAACAATATGTAGTCAAATATATAACACAGAAATATGTTAAACAAAGTCTTGCACGTGTATTCTACAAGAACTATTTTGCATAACTGTCACGTGTTTTGCCTCGCGTATGAAGTAAAACCCCAATATAATTGGCGAACCTCCACGAATCTTTCCGAGTTTTTTCATTCAATGAATGGTCGAGGTCTTTCGAATGCTGCTAACAAACCACGTCGTTGTTTGTATCGTAGCCGGTCGCCTCGGTTTCGAAACAAAAAATATACATTTATTATACTCGAGAGTACATTGTAAAGTGTTATGTCTCGGAACCATACCGGTATTATATTATATGTCTCTGTTTTTCATGTAAATTTTTCACACCGTCTAACCCTGTAGTACATCACTAAATTTGCTAGATACGTTCAACAAAACTTAAACAATGCCTCATTGGTCGACCATGGTAGTTTACGCTGTTAGTAAAAATTAACGATGTTACATTTCCTTTATATAATGAATATACATGTAATTCTTTATAAAATTGCAAGCAATGGTGTTTTGAAAGGTTGGTTATACTATATTATGAATATGGTTATTTTTGTAAAAGGGTATTTGTTTTGCCATGTTGTGTCAGTTCTTGTTTCAGTTCTTACTAGTTATGTAATACTAAACAGGTCCAATTTCGAATTTCAAAACAACCATGCATGTTTAATAAGACTTACATATTATATTCCATTATTTACGGTAATACAAATTTTAAAATGAATTCCTGGAATTTTGTTATTACAGCATACATGAGACATTCAATCCAATGATAAAATCAAAAGATTAGATGAAAACTATCCATTGGTTACGGTCCCAGAGCGACTATCATAACGTATAGTCGTCAGCATTTTAGGTGTTTTTGTTTTAAAACCATGGATTTCAACAGCATAGACAATAGCGTTGATTCATTAATATTCATAGGCATTATGAAAGTTAATATAAGTTGTGTAATTGACACCGCTGACTCCCCTGGAATAATTAAACTTTAATCAATCTATTGAAATTGAACAATAACCATTGTTTGATGATTTGTAATTGGATCACTGAAATGAAAATTTAAATGTTACAATATTATATGTAATTGCCACGTGATTACTGACACGAATGAAATAGGCAAATTGATTATTGTGCGTTTTCATGAGTTAAAGTATCCTCGGCTGGCACAATTTCATTCCAAAACAAAAGCGATGTTGATCTTGACATTTGGGCGATGATCAGAGAACGTATCTTCCAATAGAGAATGTCTTGTACCGTCAGAATTATCCAATCTATCTCCGGTACATAATATATATAACAGCAAGGACTAGGATACTATCAAAGTAACAAATTAGTTGAGCTTTAAGGCTTATTACAACAGTCCACGAAATTAGGATATGAAGGTGGTTGTCCGAACAAAGCAATTACTATACAATATTAGTTACACAGTCAGTTACTGACCGGATACGGTGTGATACCGGGTCAGTAAATTAATATTGGGTGAGAGCGTAGCTCGAGCCCAATATTTATTCACTGACCCGGTATCACACCGTATCCGGTCAGTAACTGACTGTGTAACGAATTTATCTTACCGAGTACTAATTTTGGAGTAGAAAAATAAGGTTTCGTCAGTGCTATCATTTATAAATTTTGTTACTGACTGGATATTAGAATCTACTGACCTAATATGGGATAATACATGGTCAGCACGTGACCGCTATCGGCCAATGAAAAACGAGTATTCTGTACGAGGTAAGATAATGTATCTTACTATCACACTTTCGGTTGCCCAAAAAAAGTGTTGGTTGCAAAAAGTGGTTGTCCCGGGCAACCATTCACCCGCTAATTTCGTACTTTTACAACAAATTTTCAGTCATATTACGGTGGTTATTCATCCTACTCACAGTCCCTAGTCAGGCTTAGAAGTTAGATCGATGGAACTAATAAATAACCAGCAATAAGCGGACACCCGTGTCAATGTTTTACAATTACTTAATACAGGTAGGATTTGGGAATCGCCGTAGAAAGTAGTTCATGACGGTATATAGATCATTCCCAGGAAATAAATATATACCATCATTGGATTTGTAGCCCACGTCGTTACCACTCGACCACGCCCGCTCCGATGATTAGTACAAATCAAACTCTATTGGTCATCAGGCTCCCAACATTTTCACGAACTGACTCCCACAGATAGATATTAAAGTTAAATTTAGAATTATAGATCAGATAAATATTCAAAATATTGAAATTCAAAATCAATTATTAGACAAAGAATTAAAATGTCATGTCATTAAATTATATCTCTATTGAGACAATGGTATTGATTGCTCTACTTGTTAACTATACCTGAAGGTGTTCTACTTTTAAATTACTTGAAGGAAATGTTCGCTTAGATGACACCATCTGTCCCAGACATGGTAAATCTCTATAGTTAAAAGGTCAATATTTCTTAAGCAAATGTCATCACTTTTTTGATATTATGAATAAAGTTAAGGTGTACAATTGTGTAATATATACTTAGGCCAAGTTGCCTAAGCATACCGCTACGAATCGCTTTGTGCTCTAATACCATTCTTACGACAAAAGAAATAAGTATGTGATTTCAAATTAAGAGTACCAGAGCGAAAAGCGATACGTAGCGATATGCTTAGGCAACTTGCCCTAAGTCTATATTTACTAAATTGTATATATTATAGCTGATCCTACCACAACAAAATCTATAACTGCCTACAGAATTTGACACAACCCACGCTCGAACATGTGTTCAATAATACAATGTACTATAATATTCATAGTCCTGCAGCGTGTTCAGTAACGATTGTTAGCTAACGTAACGGGTAAGGTAAAAACTCAAACCGAAGACAACTCAACCCTTTGATAACTCAACTCAAAGTTGTGACAACTCAACCCGTTAGTTGGGGATTTGGGTTAAGTTGTTCCGAGCCTAACGTTACGGAACGTTCGGGGTAATTGAACAGGCTACAAGAAGGTCAACAAAGATAAAATACGAGATTATAAAATTAATTATTTATCAAAGTTATTTATAAACTATACATACAATGTGCTAGTATTACTATTATATTGTTCGGACATTGACTATTGACCATTTGTCCAGGTTTTATAACATTCCAATAATATGACACCAATGAAATTATTGCTCAGCTTCTTGGTCTTGAAATACTGTTCTAGAAAAATGACATTTCGATTAGAAAGTACATTGCCTTTTGTCTTCATTGTTTACCTGCGCCATTGATTTTATCATTTGTAACTATAAAATATCGTATATTCATTAACAATTTATCAATGTAACATTCAATTTAAGTGTATAAATTTACACCTGATATTTTATACTGCATTATTGTTTCAATTAGCTGAAAGCTTAAATTCAACGGTCTCGGCAATCTAAATCACACAGTTGAATTTAATGAAATTCACTCTGCTAATAAGAAATGCACTAGCCTTTAGAATTTTGTCCAGCTTGACTTTCTTTGTTAAAAGAATTGCAAGGCAAAAGTTCAACTTCATATTTCCTGATTTTGAATTATATTTTTATAATTGTGAATGCAACAGACACACCGAACATTATATTACTTGGCAAAATATTTCTTTATTTTCTCGTAATATTTGGGATGTTTCCTAACTAGACCCACTTGGGTCAGGTTAGTTAAATATAGAAGAGAGTTAAAATATGCATTTACTGATGAGAAGATACTAGAGCTTGTTATTGTGCAACATTAGTATAATTCTATTAAAAAGACATCCTAACCGCCTAAGAATGTTGAAAAGACAAATAGCGACCAATGAAAATGTTTAATTTCAGCAAGTACGACATATAACAAATCTATAAACAGCTTGGTGATTCCCTCAGTATCATACTTTCGTTTTCAACAATGTGTATGCCATATGTTTTAATTCGTTGAATGTTATAAGTGATAAATGTTATTAGTGATTTCTTACGTTCTGAAAACTGTTTTAAAGACTAAACTTTTGGTACAGTTATTTGCCTGTATATCCCTTTAAGTTTATTAACATAATCAGAGTCACTCTTTTAAGAATCTCATTTGAAACTTTGCTATTATTTAACAGTGATTAAGGTAAATCAAAATTAGCGCAATTAGTCCATTAATTGGCCGAAAGGGCATAACTATGAGTAATAGTAAATTACCGTCTTATTATTTGCTTATATTTTTGGAGGGAGGGATAGTCAATACGCCATGTTGACAAATTGGGAAACTCCTCGATGATTATCTACGCATTTCTGCGTAGAAGGTCTCCGAGGTGTTCCAAATAATTTTGGGATTTTTTTTTTGCTATTTGGACTTACTTCAACGACTTTTTTTATACAATTTGATGTTTGTCTGTGGCAGTCTAAATTAATGATTTAATTTTATTACAAGTTAATAAAACATTATGAACATTTCAGTGCAAGTCAATACAATATAGCAATACTTGTTATATATTAATGTTTTATAAGAATTTATCCTGAAAATTAAAGTAATGAGATTTCCGCTATGGTACGCAAGTATGTTCCCTCACCATGAACAGTATATGTACAGAAAACAATTTAATTATTTTTAAAACGTTATTTGAATGAATAATCTGTAATAAAGCTGTATGAACCGCGTCAACGCAGGTGATAAAACCCCAATATATTGAGTTCCGTACAACATCTATTACTTTTTGATTACTTTCACAGCCATGTGACTACAATATTCTGCAGCGACTCTTAATCAAATACAACTGGAATATGGAAGCTATCAACATGCATACAACGTTTAAATGTCTAATACTTCTTCATAAGCCCTATATAGATCGCACTTTAACTAAGTAATTCTGTAAAAGCATGTTTATTATCGAACGGCATTCATTGTTCAAGAAACGCTCAACCCAGTATGCAAATTTTTTATTCACTTCAAGACTTGCGGGCGGTTTGTTTGGTAGCGATTAGAATTCAAATTGACAACTTATACAATATTCATTTGTAATTGTTCTAAATTGTGAGAAAAATCCTTCAGATTTTGCTTTATATTATATTCAAAACATAATTGAAACTAGACATGCATCACTATTTACCATTACGATGTTGCCAGCCATCTGAACTAACACCATTTAACTTAAATAGTGCGTGTAATTAAATGTCTACCTATAGGCGACCGCCACGGTTCCTAGACGAAAACACTAAATTTACACGTGTATACATGTACCCATGTATTTTTGGATCGAAACTGTGTCTGCTGCCTATCATTATACCCAATTGATAATTCCAGGCTAAGGTTGCACAGGTTAAAATGAAAGCAAAGGTTGACTACACCGTCCCAAACTACAAAAGACAAGTTTCATGGATCGGCTAAAACTGGCACATTAATATGGAGCTCTGATTCTTTTTATAAAAGATTTGTCGATAATTAGTATCTTTATCTGCAATCTGATTAAAACCCGATCTAAAATTTTCCGCTCGCCTACTCGCTAATCTGTTTACGGAGATTGCTTTATCTGTATCATTCAGGCGTGTAGGAGCTTGGGCCGCAGCCGCGCCCCTATATTCTGACAAGCAGCGGCAATGGGGCCGCGAGTTAATTTTTCATAACACATATTGAAAATCTTGAGGTCTCGCTACACGTTTTAATTTAAATGATTCATATAGCCGCCCGGCTAGCTCAGTTGTTAGCACTCAAGTCTACTGATCGAGGGGTCGTGGGTTTGATTATCGGACGGGGCATACTTTCGTGGAGCTTGGTCATGAAATTATTTCTACGGTCTTCTCCCTTCTATCAATGATATTTAATTATGTAGGGTAGGTGTCAGTCACTGACGAAAATCATGGCTTAGTAGTTGGTTAACAGTTAAATCCAGAGATTTAGTCTTTCCAGAAGGAGTGAGTAGGTTGACTGGCCGCCGTTATAAGACCTATACAATGTGTTGCTACGGCGTTCAAACAAACAAACAAAATGATTCATATTTTATATTGCTTTAATTAACATAATCATTATTCTATATTACAGCCACAACGGATGCAACGACTACCACAGAGGTAAATATTTACATTATCTCAATCAGTGGTGCTTTTCACAAAAATTCTTAGGATAAAAATCTTCGTAAGTCAAAAGCAAGAAACATTAATAATACGGTCATTTTTTACTAATTAATTCCAAATATAATAGGATTGTGTAGAATCTTATCAAATCATAGTTACTCTTATCACCCATCTGACTTTGAACTGCAAATTAATTAAAATTGACTTACGATAACTTTTTTGTAAGAATTTTTGTGAAAAGCACCACAGATCACTTCATTTATAAAGTGTATTATTACATCTTACCGCTATATAGGATCTGAAACCTCCGTACTGACTTTAGACTTCGCCACTGGTGTCCGACACATTTATCCCTTCTTTTTTATATTATAGGAAGGAAAAATTGTGTCGGGCACCTGTGGACTCAACTTCAAATTACCTGATCAAAAGTGAGTGGTTGTCGCTTGCTTATTTTTGAGGATTTTATGAAAATACCAACTTATTGTTACAGTGTGTGTTCAAGATCATGAATACGAATTTAGTATGATTCTACAATTTTGACTCACCCAGTAATCAAAGTCAGTATACCGTGTCTAGCTACGAAGCATAGGGTCGCGGGTTCGATATCCGGGCATTTACTCACCTTCCACGAGTTTGGTTAAGAAATATTTTCTGCATTCTTAATCTTACTCTCTATGAATTAACAACTGCTGCGTGTTCAGTAACGGCTGTCAGCGAACGTTACGGAAACGGGACAACTCAACCCAAAGACAACTCAACCCGTGGATAACTCAACTTAAAGTTGATACAGCTCAATCCGTTAGTAGGGGATTGGGTTGTCTAGGTTGAGTTGTCTTTGGGTCGAGTTGTTCCGGACCTAACGTTACGGAACGTTTTGGAACATTCGGGGTAATTGAACAGGCACCTGGCGAGGGTATGTGCTTAAGCACTAGGTTAAAAGCTCGGCTCAAGAGATCTAGGTCTGTTCAGGGACCGTAAATAAGACGACTAACCACAGGAATAAGAAAGAAAACGATTGAAATATACCATAAGGCACTGTATAATACAACAAATGCTACCATTTTTGGTCATTTTCTTAGCACTATTATACTAATATCTTTGTCATGATAATTTTCATTTAGCTGTCAGTGGAGAATACATTTACCCTGCTGATTTAAATACTCACTACAGTACTTCTGTACACACTTTCGATAAAAATAGTTATGTACGGCAATCATCAAACTTTACATTGTTAAAAAGCCTGTATAGTGCGTAAATATTGACCCCGACCTGACCTTTCTCATTTGCATGTAATAATTATCTAAAGGTCAGGTTAGGGTCAATATTTACGCACAATAGAAGAACTTTGAATTAGATATATCATTTTCTATTTTCAGAAACCGTTTATCAAGTCAACAATGTTTATAGGACTAGCCGCCGGGATAGGAGGTTTTATTGGCTTGACAGTACTTTGTTGTGTTCTCTGGAAATGTTGCTGTGGTGAAAGATCGGATTAACTCTATCAACTCATTCAAAGTTGACTTTGTCAGGTCACGTGGTCTATGTCCTATGTCACGTGGCATTGCCACGTGTCGTCAATACGAACGAGAGTGTTTCCGTCCAGTTTGTTTAAAAAAAGATCAAAAGAGACTTTGAAATATCACATATATGTACCCGTATAATGGACTTTTTATTTGTTTTATGAAAAAAATCAATATCAGTTCCCCGCTTTTGTATCCGAACGCAAACATGACTTTAAATTGAGTCTGTATTTCAACTTTTCAATGTGTTTTTGTACAGTATACATTTTTAAAACCAGAAATAATACATATACAAGTAAAATCATTATCCAACTTCCCCCTTTTAGCAATGTAAGCGATATGTCAGGTTTTTGATGTTTAAATAATATAATAAGTCACGTGTTGGGGAACTACCAAGTTGTCATCATTAATAATTATTACATTATATAATGTTTTACACGCTGTGTCAGTTTTAAGCTTAAATACCATCCTCGGAGATACACTTTCAGTACCATTCGTAAAACATCCTAATTTTTCGCAGCATGCCAACTGAGAAAATCTTATTCATATGTTTTGAGAAGTGAATCACAGACCAGTATCCGAAGTTGATTATACACATGTTAATAGTTTATTGTGAAGTTGGAAGTAAATGAAGTCACAGTATTTTAAACAATTCAGCAGTAAAAACTACGCTGTATGAAAATAGTATTTGGCTTTTTATGCTGGATAGTAAACAATAAAATTTCTATTAGTTTAGTGGTGCATACATTAACCCCGCTGATTTAAATACTCGATATTTGCATGATAATATCCGTACATATACATGTATACGGATATATATTTTTACTGATTGTGAGTACAGAAGTGCTGTAGTGAGTATTTAAATAAGCGGGGTATATGTATGCGCCACTGACAGTTGAATAAAGTGTAACAACAGAAATTATTTAACCGATTACAGTTGTATTATTGTTTCTACCATTACTTTCTATTTTACATATAGTTGTTCATATACATTTGTTGCAGTGTATGTAAAGCTCTCGCAGAAATAAATAAATGTTTACGTATGTTAAAGTCACTATTTCCTGTATTTCTGTATTTGAAACTGTCTCAGTATAGTGTACATTATTTTGTATAGACTACCTTGTTATTAAATCAAATACAAATCATATATGCAATACCATTTTTTTCAATAATTAATTGATTTGTATATGTTATTTCAAATGCTACTTTATGTAATTATCTTGTACGATAACCAATGTGCGAGATTCAAATGATAGTCAGAACAAATATAAATCTTCCTGAGATGTCCTCGCCCCAGTTTCACGAAAAAACTCATCTTTGTACTCAAACTCAATCTTATGTTTTAATCATAAATTTTACTTATTTAGTCACTGTTACATCAAATATAATATCATAAGAAACCCTAATAGTGATTTGAAAGCCAAATTATGTAAAATTAAACTGACTTACATGTTTGGATAAGGTTTAATTTAATTGTATTGATTTGAGTCTGTTGATGAACTGTTGAGTTTAGACTCAAGTGAAAATTGAGTTTGTGTCTTTAAGTTTATAAAATCACCAATATTATTTTATGTTGATACCTTTTATATATTTTCTTCATTATAATTATCTAATAACAGCAATTCCAACAACTTTGCCATGCTATTTAGAGACCAAAAATACATGAGTCTGTTATTGAGTTCGCACTTAAGATTGTTTGTGAAACTGGGGCCTGATACTTGATATAGATTAATATTATGTATAAGACAATAAAGTGTTTATTTTTTTTATTCCATCACGGTGGCATTTGCAACGTGAAATCACAAATGCTACGGTTTGAAGAAGAAAACATTGAAAATCCGCATTGACTTACATGATTCCTACTCGAGGCTAAACAGAAAAGTGTATACCATTTGCTGATGCGCATCATACCTCTAACGCCAGTTTCATACTTTTTGCAAACACTCTGAAAATTTACCAACGTGTTTCCTATTTAAAAAAGAAAGACAAATTGTCACTGTAGCACGCTAAAAAAGAATAGTTTTCCTAGCGTAGCTATCATTGAAATCTAACAAAAAATAAGATACTTACAGCTATTTAAAACATTGAGTCGAGATTGAATTTCCACTGTTTTCTCTTTTCAAGCCGGAGCATTTGTGACGTCATAGTCATGTGGTGTCATTACAATTCTTAAGATTATTTTTGTAAAATCATTATTTCAAATTTATTAAATTTTGGCACATTAGTAACAGTGTGGATTTTACTATACCCCTGATAACTTCGAGTGTACAAGAATGTATTTGCAATATTTAAGTTGATATTTGATATGTTATATGAAGAATATAATATTTTTGTAATATACTTTATAATATGGTTATATTGAGATTATATAATATATTGTAATTGTAATGTATATAATATAAATATGTTTGTCCTATATTGTGCATTGTGATATCAATTCTTGTCAATATTGTCATGTTTTAGTCTATGTAATACTAAAGGTTTTGGAATCAGGAACGACAACTCTTGCTTACTGCTGTAGGATTGTCTATGCGATATAGTTATCACACTTTGATATGAGTTATCGTACTTTGATATGAGTTATCGTACTTGAAACCATTTCCTGTGTATTGTAAAGTTAAAATTTATTAACTGGTTCTTATAAATACATTGGACCACGAGTATGTAGGTATTGTAGCAGAAATCTGCCTTGAACAATTGTAGCGAGCTTCATCGTTACGAAAAAAATACCATTTTCTATTCAGTAGTTCAACATTTTGAAATGAGAATAAAGCAAATTGACGTTAAATCTGAAAAAAACAACACTTTAAACAAATTGTCACTGAGGCATTTTTGATACAGTATAATGAGAAAAATGATACATCATGAGTCATTTATATTACAACAGTTCAACTTTCAATGTATTCATAAGGATGGGTTGCTAGATGTAACATTATTTTGCAGTTGTAAATATGTAAAACGCGTTGACATCATATCAGAGAAAAAATCCGTCCGTAATTTTATTTTCATTATGACATGTTATGTTACAATTATGTGATATTCCATCGTAGATATTGAATTTTGAAATAATAAGAAAGCAGTGCATTGTGTATTTCCCATTTTGTTGAAACATTTCTCACTTCGCGCAAAGTATAGTCCATTTTTCCTAAAATGTTCAAAGTTTGAATGATTCCTTGGTGATTGATTACACACTATCAAAATTTCACGAGTGTTAGACAAAGAACACGAAGTCACCGTGAAATTATTCATGTTTTGACAGTTGAGAAAAAACGTCCTATAACTGCACCGAATAATAAAAAGTTTTGACCCGAACCCGATGATATAGCAACATTTCAAGATTTAAAATGAATCAGCAATGTTTAATGTTCTGAATGTATTAACAATAGTATATGAACATGACGTCTTCATCCAAAATTGCATTCTTAAAATCTCCCTCATTGTGTTTTTTGACTGTGCAATAGGTCTGTGTTTTTTGTAAGGTTGCTGAACCTAGTATGCTTGCTTTTACAACATTTTGGCGTAGTTTAGAGTATCAGAAAAATCGTATTATAAATCTGAATTTATCAATTTCGAAAATCATTTTTTGTTTCATGTTTTACTCATTTTATCATTCATAATTTTCATGTTGGTAATCATTTAGTAAATTTCTAGTACAGTTTGCTTGTAAACAAAATTATTGTAGCGTATAGCTTTGATGTACAAATATATAAATCCACTCAATCCGTGAATAATGAAATTTTCGAGTGCAGGTCAATAAATTACTGAAAAGGCCAACCAAAATTTTATGATTCCATATTTTTCTCTTAAATATTTTTGAAATTTCTGTATAGGATGTTTCCAGTACCCTGCTGGATCAGTAATTGTTTTCGAATGATCTAAAAAAATTCTTAATGATAGTTAGTCGAGGTTTAACGGTTATCCGATATACCGGAGCATTAATCTGAGTTTAAATTAAATTTAAAAAAAATGCTGTAAAATGACGTGGCTTGAACTGAACACCTGCAGTATATTTATTTATCATGAATGATTTTTTCCAATCCCACTGAACCCTTTGAACTAGTTAAAGAAAACTTGCAAAATATGTACAATAATCATCGGGACTTAAAAATTGGTCAGTATAGCGGGTTGATCCTAATTCAGGGGATGTCGTAAAAGGTTTTTTACTGTATCTATTTTTTCTGTAGATATAGGCGTGCTACATCTCCAAGGAGGGGTTGTACGCTAGTTAATATTAACAGCCACTGTAGGTCAAACCAAATGTTCAAACTATGGTTTATTGATTTTTCCATATATCCCCACTAGACCTCCATCGCCTAAAGAACTACTTTGATTTCAAGTTCTTAGCATAGCAACCATTGAAAGGATTGATTAAAAATTAATTTAACTGGCTTATGATATAAAAATAAAACAAAAACATGGAAGAACCGACTTGAACTTTTACTACGCCCACAGAATTCTCAAGATTTAATCTGATATCAAAACTAAGGGCGCGCTCGATAGGGAATTTTGACTGTTTGAACTGGGAAAACTCCAATCGAGTGCGTCGGAACCGGGTTCTGGCAGCGATCTACCCATTCCATCGAAATAGGTGGAGTGAACGGAATCGGTCGCGGTTTATTCATACCCAAGATGGTGGCGGCATCACTGCAAGCATGTGAGTTTGGTGTTATGAAAGCAAGTGTTGTTAAAATTATACTTTTGCCCGATTGTCTACGATAACAATTTAACTATTATCTACATATAAAGTAAGAAGCGAGTATATTTGCTATGGATATTTCCTTTTCATTCAGTTCCGACATCAAATTTCACTCGTGTGGCAGATTCTGTGGAAGAGTCGGAATTTGATTCTGGCACAGTTCTGACAGCCCAATCGAGCACGTCCTATGTTATTTGAATAAGGAATAATACTATACTATTTATAATAAATTTTCTTTTGCTCAACACAGTAGCATATCGACAGTTCATTAGTATGGGAAAGCTCAGATTTTCAAGTTTTGTCTTCGCGACGCATGCGCAAAATTCACATTCATATTTCGTTATAACAGAAAATAGAGTTTACAATAATTGTGTTCATGCGCCCATAAACATAATTTAAGGCAAAAATTCATAGATGGTCTGAAAGCTTGTGAGCCAATACCAGTATTACTGAAAATGTATTTGGAATTCTTCGGTCATTCGCTACGAATAACCTCGGTCTTTTTTGTCCTTTTTTACAGAACAAGGAAAACTTAAGCGTTGTTAATGACATTAAACTTTATTATGAAATTTTGAAATCTCTTGCATTTTAATGACCTTTCGATCTAATTAATCCATATTTCAGTTGATTTGGTTTCTTCCAGCTATCTGAAATAAAATGTTGTGTCATTTTCACGTGACACCTGAAGTCAGTTACCTAATTGATCAATTGTATGTGATCATTGGAATAAATAACCAAGTTCCCATATGCTTGAAAGAATAAATAGACAAATTCTCATATGCTAATAAGACGTTTAATTTTGAAGTGTTTAATACCGCCTTGCGTCACGCGTATTATTTACACATCGTGATAATTGCACAATAGATAAATGGACTTAAAACAAAAATAGAATAATTTTATAATGTGCATAAGAATAATTAAGTATAATTGATTTTGTAGGAGTTGAATCTTATTTGAAGAGAGATATCTGGGTGCATTTTCTTTTGCTATCAGAGAAGTAGGTGCATACCGGTAATCAATCATACAACTTTGAAGCTTTTCAATGTCTTATTATGTTTTAAGGCGCACCGACAGCTTATGTCATTGGGTGCGTTGAAGTTGTTCTAACTCAAGGCTTGAGCTAAAGCTAAGATGGCTTTCCATATTAAATACAATCACAAGCATGTTTGATTTTTGTCACTGATCATAAACCTTACTTTGTTGGTACCACAGTTTATTTATGACCGATTTATGTTATACTTAATCTTTTTTACTGGGTTTAACGCCGTGTCAACATAATTTAGGTCATATTACGGCGTCCAGCGCACCTAACCTAGCTTTCCTGGACCCTCTTTCTAAAACTTACCCTTCCACAAAACCGGAAACTTCTCCATATTATCTAATCAATGGAGAAAATCGACATTTTTGTCAAATTTTCATTGAATGATATAACTTTCCCGGGTGGGATTCGAACCCGTACCGCCTTCGGGGCACGAAATTCCAAATCCCGGCGCTACCAACTACGCTATCGACCCGGGTATAATACTTAATCGAATTTAGTCACGTGAACAACATCGACAATACATTCTCACTTTGATTCTTCAACAACCCTTTTTTGATTGTCTCTTTGCGCGTTAAAAACTTTGGCGTACAGGCTCAGAGGAAGTGACGGTTGACTTTTCACGCATGCGTTAATCGTCTAACTCGTTTCGCGAGATTTAACGCGATTACAAAATCAAAGTACTCAACAGATAGTCAATACGACACAATCAAATTGTCCAGTATCAGAAACCCCATTGAATAATCATACATTTTTATACTCATAACATAGCCACGCTACTTTGAACAGTTTTCTAAAGAGCTTATGAAGATTTTTATTTTATTTATTAGGTATTTAAATAAGCGAGTCGGAACATGTGGTTATCGGAGGCCAAGTGACTTTATACGGTGAGTGGAAGAAAACATGACGTATGTCCATACATTGTGATGTATTGCAACATTATGTATTAGTTTGTGTTTTTGTGAGTCAAATACATATTTTAATAATGCTTACTTTAATGTCAATGTCTATTTATAATATATGTCTTGTTATTTGTGCATAAATATTTGTACATAAATATATAATTATTAAAAGTTTTCGTCAAATGTTTTTGTTTCTTTTTATTGTAACATATTAACATAGGACTGGACAAGACTTTATTTAATATTCTAAACCCAATTCAACCCATGAACAACATACATCATATAAAATATGTGACATGCACGGATATACAACATACAATATTTACAATACAATTACATACATATACAATTATCATTTCAATTTTCACAATACAATTGTCATTACAAATTTTACAATACAATACAGCAACATACATATACAATTACCAATACAATTTTAACAATACAATACAATAACATACATATACAATTATCATTACAATTTTAACAAATAGCCGTGCCGGCGTTAAATCCCATACATATATGCTACTATTCGATGTAATTGTGATTTTCTTAATTCCTTTTACCTGAAACAAAACGTTTGCCGAAATGGGCATAGTTGAAATACATTTGGTAATATTACATAGCAGTGATCTAATGCACAGATTTGTTCATAACAAAATCTACTTCTTTTATGGAGCGCGTTATAAATTACAGCTGTCATTGACACAAATCTATAATAAAGTTTGCATACAGTAGCTCAAATTTATGCTGAATACGTCCATAATGGTCCCACACTTGTCCAATCACCTTTCTATTGGCCAACGAGAGCGTCTGATTTAATGATTACGATCAATGTCATAACAAGTATAAATTGCATGGTATCTGTACCAACCAGAACCATTAACACTAAAACATTGTTCTTTGTCAAAATTGGACAACGGATCTTTGTTTTATTCTTTTGTTTAACAACATTATGGTCCAGATTTGTTCCACTTTGTTTTATAGAAACATTTCATAGTGAGCTATATTGTGAACTAACAAAGGCTGGCCAATACAAACAATAGACGTTGAACGTTTCCTTTGATTGAGTAGTTAAAAACTAAACATTACGTTCAAACAACTTTCTGACAAGTGTTAATGCCTAACTGCCAATATTTGATTCATGCTACTTCCTTTTTTATTGTTTTCAAGGTTTCATTTGTAGAAATAAGAAATGTTTAGGGGGTATGACCGTATGAGCCATTGTTACATTGAATGATATAGAGTATTGAAAAGTAAATATTGAAATCTGATACTATCGTTATTACAATATAAAATCCACCCACAGTGCTGTAGCAACCTAGCAGTCATTTAAATAGTTAGATCATAAACAAACGGGAAAATTTAAGCTGAGGTTGTGTTATGCTTAACTTCTCTTTCGGGCTGTTTCAGTAGCGATGAATCGATTATCGCCTATACATGTACGTCACCGAAATCTTTAAGAAAATATTCAGTTTATTGTGAATATCGACACAAAACTCGTATGTAAGTATATAATACAATCTAAACATAAATACATTGTAAATGAAAAAACATACACAAATGTACGAGAAAAAGACAAAAACCACAGAATAGAAATCGGAGCAAACATGCATAATACAGTTACATTAATATTACACAAATATTACACAAATACACACGTATAACATCACATCAGATCATATTTGAGTGACGATAATAAGGGACCTTAGTCATCAGTTATTTCCCTGGTATAGTCTTTAAATACGTAGGTCCAATTCGTTGGATTACTCGTATTATACCTTTACTTTTCAATGTCAATTCGCCAAAATGAATCTCAAATAACTTTTTAACTTGTTAATATCTTAATTGAAAAGAAAGATATTAGATGAAATATTTTGTTATCCTTACGAAGGAATTCAATGATAAAATACGAGGATTCCAGCTATAATGACCTACTTACCTATTGAATTGCTCCAGATTTTATCAGGGAAAGATAACCGACTCAAGTCCCTAATTGTATTTGATTTCACTAGAAGGTGACGTCGCAAAAAGTTTAGCCCGTACCAAAGAGAGATATGAATGGTGGACATGGTGGACATGATGACAACATAGACTTGTCCACAAATAGAATTACACACTGCTGCTCCCGGCAGAGAAACAGGGACGATCACATGGAATATTTTTAATTTTATAAAGATGAAGTTTGTAAAATTGATCCTAGACCTAGTTTGTGGTCGAACACAACTCGGTTTTGCCAACTTTTCTCAAATAACTCAAACTTTTCTTAAATATACACGTATCATACGTCTCAATGTTAGATTACTTTACAGAACAGAACAGAACTGGGTGTAGAGTTACGTGATCTTCCGAAATAAAATAATACTAGTTTTTCATCAAACTGTTTCAGCAGCCAGAGATACGAGGGTTGATCCAGAAGTAATGAGACAACGTCTATAACTTTCAAAGTTTGTGTAATAGAGTTATAAAATTATCACCATTAGTGCATAAAATAACTACATGTATTACTTTTTTTATGTTTTTAATGCTAGTGCTAATCTGAGAATTGTGATTGTTTATTCGGAACCATCCCGACACATGATTTTTGCAAATTACTTAGTCAGTTTGCCGTTCTATTCAAATTTTGTGCTATTGATTAGAAGCTAACGACCAGTAATAACGAACCAAAATGAAAATTTTCCGGAAAAGAAAGTTGGTACATATTGATATTTTATGTGCTAGATGGTGTCATGATTCTATTTGTCTTGAAAGAGAAATTGGCGAAAAAATATGTGCTGGAACGGTTACCTTAATACCTTATAAGTAATTGTTGTTGGACACGTAACTATATATATATCCTAGCATTCGGAACACCTCGACTTTTCATTAATGAATCATCTCCGAAGGATTCGTGGGGCGTCTACAATGGCGGCTTGGGTTTTTACTACCTTCACGAGACGAAGCACAGGCGAAGCACGTAACGGTTATGCAACATAATTCTTGTAGTACTCACAGATCTTTGTCAAAACATATTACTATGTTATATATTGAACCAGATATTGTTTAGCGGTATCATTGAACTGTTTAATTTCAAATTTACACACTAAAAATGAAACATCACTCATCGCCTAAACGATCGTTTATTTGTTTACTTCAACACCGGTAGTTTCAAAATGGCGCCTAAATATGTCCGAGGTTATTCGTAGCGAGTGGCCGAGGTGTTCTCTAATATGTATACTCTAATAATTGTATTGAATGAGTGTCAGTAATATGAACCGGATAAGAACTAAATAAAAAGACAACAAAATATACCATTACCATGACCAGCTTTTAAAATTCCACTTGAAAAGGTATTGACTCAAAGGACATATGACCAGAAACAATAGACCACAAAAAATCAAAACGTTTTAAAGAATGTATTGAAGCCTATTTACAATTAATATTTGAATAAAGTTCTAAGTGCTTGGTCAAAGAGCAAATAGAGAACTATTTCCTCAGATCGTGTAACAACTAAAGAAACGTCATAGTTTGTTTTGTTTTCAATCCATACATGTGATCTATAACTGCCTGGTTGTCAATATTGATGTTATATAGAAAATGTACTTCTAGTTAATGGAACTTGTAGTTTATATTTGCTTGCTGAGAACGTTGTTCCGGTCTGTTCCGGTTTATGTTTGCATTAAATTGTATTCTGCTATAAACCGTCTTCGATTTTCGTCGCTTCAAGATCGGTAAATTGCCTTCTGACAATTATGGTCTGTGAATACATTAAATCTACAATTGAATCGTCTATTATGTATGGAAATATCTATTTCGCATAAAACAACAGGGAGTTAAGGATAAAGGAATGTTCTCACAAAAACTGATGACGTCATAGCGACCAAAATACCTAGTCATGTTTAAATGTTTGATTGACAGGAACACAAAAACAAGATTACGTTGATGTCTGATTAATTGAGATTGCCATGTACTTATATGTCTTAGGACATCGTTATTTTCACATTACTGTGTTAGACTGTGATATAAGCTGAAATTAGACTATGGTGTGTACAGTGCAACCTTTCTCAATGGCCACATCAAAATAATAACAACCTTTCAACGCAGCCAACGCTAAACTATAACCTCATAACAATAACTTAGTAATACAGTTTCAAATAAATATAACCCTCTGTCACACTCATAACAGCTATCACCTCTCAATAACGGCCACCTTCGCACAGTCCTGCTGCTGGCTGTTGTTGAAAGGTTCATCTATGTGAGAGAATGGCGGAATTCCGCGTATTTTATTATATTGAAGATTTGTGTCGTCTGGTAAATTGGAATTTGATTTGTCTATTGATTAAAGTCATAAGCTACCTGGTGAATTTCAACATCGAGAATGCCTGAGTCAATTTAAAACATTGTTTGGATTTTTTTGTTCACGGTATTAAGTAATGTACGTCTGCCGACTCATCCAACAATCTTTCATGGACATTTTACGGTACCAACACAGTCTCTCAAGTTCTTCAATTAGAAGCAGACAGCATCTTCTTCGGAGGAAAATCGATAATATATAATGAACTTTCATGGTTGGTAAAACCTGTCGGAAGTCGAACCCGGCACCTCTGAATTCGTCGCCTAAATCTAACAATGTTCTATCTACCAAATTTTTATTTTTGGGAAATCAACTTCAAAAACTCTAAAGGTGATATCTTTGTTGTTTCAATATGTACGGACATGAGACTTGGCAGGCACTTTATAATGTATTTCAATACATACATGAGGAATATGATTAAAACATAATGGAAAAATATATATATATATAAATGCAATTATGTGTTTGGGGATAGATCAAAATTCGCTTATTTTGGTCGATGCATCTCTTTCTTATATATCTCTATCTCCAAGAAGACGATTCAATGGTATGTGTGCACATTTTCTGAAATTATAAGTTTGTAACACTGCCCACAGGGATTCCTAACGATGACCATTTATACCTATAATACATATTATTGCCTATATTGCAGCGTACATATGTATGCAGGTATATAAATGGCATCGATGTCATTGGAAAACAAAAACACAATAACTGAATATTGAACTCTGGCTGGACGAAACGAGATAGAGCAATGTTTGAACGAGCCTTTACGGACTTAGAGCATTGTCAGGGTCAACAAGGCCATTAAACGAAAAAGACAAACCTTTCATTTTGATCGGATAACAATATTTTTAGCCTGAACAATGATCTATGTCCTGGACATAGAGCAACGTGTACGCTATGAGCAGAGAAAATGTTAGGAGATAGGATAATGTACGATTGGCGCTATTTGACATGATAGAGTCAAGAAACTGTTTAGAAGATAGAACAACATCATACAAACCGCTTGGGATGTTTATCTCATTTTTTTCGAAAATGGAGATAGGACATTGTTAGATTGAGGCGACTAATTGTAAACAGTTTGCTATACTACAGAGCCAGAGGTTCACACGGAATATTGGATTTTTAAAATGTGAAGTCTCGGTAAATAAAGTCTTTATAATTACATGTATTATACAGAAGCGGCTAATTATTTTTTTCCAAATTAATAACTCCAGATATAGCTTAATGCACTTCAAATTAAACTTGAATTATCAATACTATGGAGTCAATGAATTATTTGTACACTGATAAGCAACTCTCTAGTAATCACAAATATATACTTAACACGTTGAACGTATCCCTACAACGTCAGAGTCTAGTAAATATAAGTGGACAATGTCAACATTTAGAATTCATTAGAAAAATAAACAATATGTAGGCAGTGCGTCATAACTTCCACCTCGATGTTGGGTTACTAAGTTTATTAAAACAATTAAGAGTACTGGGTGGGATTTGTTTTGTTTTCATATGTTAAGATAAAGAAATTTAAGGAAAATCGTTCCGGAACCAAACACATTACAAAAATTGCAACCTTAACAAAATAATTTATATGATTGGTTAATTCAATCACGTGACTCAATAAAATGTTGGTTTTTTTCTTTCTGAGTGAATGCCGTTGATTTGAATATCTGAACAATTGGTTAACAACTTGCGTTATTCGATATCAATAGAATGGCAAAAATGCACTAATCATCTATAGCGTTACTAACCGGACAGGGTTTTATTCATCAAGTCACCATTGTTTTAGCTTTATGTTAATATGCACTAAAACTAGTATTATAGAAACACTTCTTTAGTGTTTCCAAAACGTTTTTAAACAATGTTGAGGGTTTTAGATCTAAAAGTTGGTTTTGAAGTTGAAATCTGAGCAGCTCTAAAGTACTTTTTAAATACATCTATGAAAAATTAATAATCTTTATGGATGTAAATTTTTAATTTAGAGTTTAGATATTTTTATTGACATATTTGATTATACAATTGATATTCCTTCTTTAAATTAGATACAAAATTTCTAATAATATCGTATGTATGTACTGATTTTGATCATGTACTGACACATCATTCATTGATCATCATAAACTAATATACATTGTATATAATTACTTTATAATATATACACTACATAATATTGCACATAACTTGATGTAAAAATGACTTAAGTTGAATAAAAATAGTCCATACAGTTTATTCCTACGCTGATGTTGTATTCATCGATCTCTCACTTGTCTGCGTAGTGGCAATCCTAATTTTAAAATAGAAATTATGCGAGAAGTCAAAACAAAGGGCTTCAAGGCTCGGTTCTGTTCCAATCCATCTGACACACTGTGTTCATACATTCAATATATTAGGTGAAAAGTTTGTAATTCTATTTAACATATTTCCTCGAAAACTGAATAAATACAATATGTTAGCATACTATAAGATACTAAATACTATACAAATATACATATATGTACTTATACTAAAATACACTGAGGTCCAAAAGTTTCTTTACAAATTGTAAAATTTTTACAACTTTACTTGTTGTTATTAGTTGTACAACTAATATACAGTTTATCATTAACTGTCAACTATGTTCTATCATATTTATTTTTATTATAAATATATAATAAAATGTAAAACCGAATGTGTCTGCATTAATTTTTGCTATAAAAAGGTAAAAGGAAAATATGAAACAAAATACAAGTGTAAAGAAACTTTTGGACCCCAGTCTATCATAGTGCTTATTGTATAAAACAACAATAATTGAGAATACAAATGTATGTATAAGCATACATCTTTGTATATAGACCATATATATGTTTAATACTAATAAAAGTACTTAACAGTCAACTGTTTACCAGAGTGCTATGTATACTTTGTAATTATTATACTTTGTGATTACATGTTCACACTGGCATATTTTGCACAGTTCCTATTTACACCTATGTGTAATGAAGCAGTCTTATTTTATTTCTTGCTGAAAAAAGTTAGCAGTGCCACATATGCGATTCGCACCCGATACTTCTCGATTCCTAAGCGGTTGTTCTGCCATTGAACCATGCTCATGCTGATAAAATGTATAGGCTTCAAATATTATATAAAATATAAAACAATTTTATACATGTATAAATTATTTATGACAGATAAAAATCACTGTTCGTTCATGTTAACATGGCGATTATAAACAAAGCCTGGTCCATTAAAACCAATGTTTGGTGTCTGAAACATGACAACACATCATAATATTTAAATATGGAATGTATTATAAAACATGGATTTCACTATACTGATTGTACAGTTTCTGTCGTATCGACATTTCGCCAGTTACATTATTCAAATTAAACGTACATTTTATCATCGCTTTTAATGATACTGGCCTTGAATCACAGATATCAAAACTCCTATCCACAAGATTCAGAACTATGAAATTCAGACCTTATTTAGTTCATGCGACGCTTGAACAAAACTCACAAGAGTCTCCATTTACCGATTAGGAAATAACTAATGTAAGGACTTATAAATGATGATTGTGTTTATGCGCCTTTTAAGGAAATTTTGAAAATCTGAGACTAGTGCACCCTCGATATGCTATTGTGTGAAGTAATTGAGATTGTAGAGTAAGTGTCGTGAATTTCATTTTATATGATACATTCAATATTCAAGTTATTCAGTTTTACAAGTTACAAGTTTAGCTAGTTGAAACATTATTATTTTATTGATATATCAAGACGTTCAATTAAAATATACATATGCACTATTCAAAATAAATGCTAAATGTAAATGTGATCTGCTTTAACCAGTAAAATGGTGTACATGCATCACATTATTTAGGAGCAGTATTCCAGTGGTAGGACGCTCGCTTAGGGATTGAGAGGTCCCTGGTTCCATCCTCACTATGGGGTACTACTAATTTCCTTGAGCAAGAAACTAAACTACAGTTGTTCCACTCGACCCAAGTGTAAATTTGGTACTGTGATGGGTCGCCTGCCTGAAGGTGATTTTGATGATCAGGAGTTATAGTACAAGATCGTAAAGTCGGCTGAACAACATGTAAATGGAAACAGACTTCAAACCGCTCTTTAACTTTTAACTTTAAGTTATTTTTTACCTATTGAGTGGACTAGTGTATTATATGAAGTAAGTAAATACGCATGACCCATACGGCAGCTTGTTCAATTACCCCGAACGTTCCGAAACTTTCCGTAACGTTAGGTTCGGGACTACTCAACCCAAAGACAACTCAACGCGAGAAAACTCAATACCTCACTAACGGTTTGAGTTGTCCTAACTTTGGCTTGAGTTATCCACGGGTTGAGTAGTCTACGGGTTGAGTTGTCCCGTATCCGTAACGTTAGCTAACATTCGTCCCTGAACAATTAAGCTGCAGATTGAGGTACATATTAATCATTGTATTAAGTAAACGAACAGACTGTATCATTTCTTTGATTTTATCAAGTATTTTACATAACAATCAATATCTCTGTTGACTTCATTAACTGTTTCCTTCAATAATCCAATAAATGACTCAGATAGCAGATAAATGCTGTATGCAGCATGCATCATGCACCATGCATCATGCTTCATACGTCAACAGAAATTAATGAAGACACATTTTATATCAGTGAAACAGCCTGTGAAATAAACATTTGTCTAGTTGCTCGGGACTACATGATGTTCATTCGTGCAACTAATAGCCTTGAATTGGCAACTAATATCAACTTTAGTTTTGTAGATGTATCGTTACAGAGGTACCTTTAAAGTAGTTTTATAGTTTAGTTTGGCTTAACATGTCAATACAAAATTTTAGGGCAATTTTACGACGATCAACTCATACAACATAGTTTTCTGTACCCTAGCTTGTCTATAACCAGTACTCGCCTACCTTTCATGGCCGACAACTTTTCCACATGCCTAATTAATGGAGAAGAAATTGTAATTATAGTAAAGCTACAGTGTCATATACATAAAAATAGCCGTGAGGGCACCGTACGGGCGCCGTGCGATCAAACTCCACAAGGACCCGTACGAACTCTTGCGTACCCGTACGGACTGTTACGTTTTTGCCAGAGTCCGTGAGATGAGCCCAGGATACACAAAGATCAAAGTCAATTCGTGAACAAAATCATGACCGAGTATGAATTAAATAGGTCTGTGAAGTTAGCTATCTATTGTCTATTCTCTATTCAAAAGTCTATTCGCACAATAGACAGCTATGTATTGAGAAATCTATCGCATGTACTGTATACATAGATATAGGCAAGTTCAAAAATCTGTACAAAAATCTGTTCACAAAATGCCGAAAAAACAGCTGTCTATTCGGAAGTCCATTTAGAAGTCTATTCGAAAAAAAATCAGTAATGCAATCAAACAGATTTAAAAGTCTTTTCATGGAATACGTAAAGAGGAAAATGTCCATTCAAAAATCTATTCAGAAGTCTTTTCGAAAAAAGCCAGTAATACAATCAAACAGATTTAAAGTCTTTTCGTGGGATACGTAAAGAGGCAATTGTCCATTCAAATGTCTATTCCGAAGTCTATTCGCAAAATCATGTATATGCATTCAGAATGAGGGTGAAGTCTTTTATAGAATTTCGAATAGAGAGCTGTCCATTCAAATGTCTATTCAGAAGTCTATTCGCAAAATCTGGTTAATGCGTTCAGAATATGTCAGAAGTCTATTATGCAGTAGCGAATACACAGCTATCCATTCAAAAGTCTATTCAGAAGTTTATTTGCAAAATCATATATATGCATTAGGAATGTGCCTGAAGTCTTCTATAAAGTTGCGAAAAGATATATGTCCATTCAAATGTCTATTCAGAAGTTTATTTGCAAAATCATGTATAAGCAAGGTCAAAGTCCATTCAGAAGTCTATTCGAAAAAAGCCAGTAATGCAATCAAACAGATTTAAAAGTCTTCTCGTGGAATACGTAAAGAGACAAATGTCCATTCAAAAGTCTATTCAGAAGTTTATTCGCAAAAACAGTAATGCAATCTGAATGAGCAAGATGTTTATTCCCATATTGCCAGGGACAAATGTCCATTCAAAAGTCTATTCGGATATCTATTTGCAAAATCATATATATGCTTTAAGAATGTGTCTGAAGTCTATTTTTAAGTTGGGAATCGACAGATATCCATTCAAATGTCTATTCAAAAGTCTATTCGCAAAATCATATAGGCATAAAAAATGTGTCTGTAATCTATTATAAAGTTGTAAATAGACAGATATCCATTTAAATGTCCATTCAAAAGTCTATTCAGAAGTCTATTCGCAAAATCATATATATGCATTATGAATGTGTCTGTAGTCTATTATAAAGTTGCAAATAGACAGAAATCTGGTGAATGCGTCCAGAATGAGTCAGAAGTCTTTTATAGAGTTCGAATAGAGAGCTGTCCATTCAAAGGTCTATTCAGAAGTATATTCACAAAATCTGGTAAATGCGTTCAGAATGAGTCAGAAGTCTATCATACAGTAGCGAATACACAGCTGTCCATTCAAAAGTCTATTCAGAAGTCTATTCGCAACATCATATAAATATATGCATTAAGAATGTGTCTGAAGTCTATTATAACGTAGCGAATAGACAGATGTCCTTTCAAAAGTATATTCAGAAGTCTATTCACAAAATCTGGTGAATGCGTTCAGAATGTGTCAGAAGTCTATTATAGAGTTTCGAATAGAGAGCTGTCCATTCAAAAGTCTATTCAGAAGTCCATTTGCAAAATCATGTCGATGCATTCAGAATGAGTCAGAAGTCTTTTATAGAATTTCGAATAGAGAGCTGTCCATTCAAATGTCTATTCAGAAGTATATTCCAAAAAACGTCAGTAATGGTATCAAACAGATTTAATAGTATTTTTGTGGAATACGTAAAGAGACAAATGTTCATTCAAAATTCTATTCAGAAGTCTATTTGCAAAATCATATATATGCAGTAAAAGTGTGTCTGAAGTCTATTATACAGTTTCGAATCGACAGATGTCTATTCAAATGTCTTTTCAGAAGTCTATTTGCAAAATCATGTATATGCATTCAGAATGAGTCAGAAGTCTTTTATAGAATTTCGAATAGAGAGCTGTCCATTCAAATGTCTATTCAGAAGTCTATTCCAAAAAACGTCAGTAATGGAATCAAACAGATTTTAAAGTCTTTTCGTGGAATACGTAAAGAGACAAATGTCCATTCAAAAGTCGATTCAGAAGTTTATTCACAAAAACATAGTTATGCAATCTGAATGTGCAAGATGTCTATTCCCGGAATGCAAAGCGACAGATGTCCATTCAAAAGTCTATTCGGATCTCTTTTCAAAAGTCTTTTCGCGAATATATAGCTATGCATTCAGATTGTTCCTAAGGTTCATTCGTGGGGTGTGAATAGACAGCTGCATATTCGGAAGTCTTTTCAGAAGTCTATTCGAAAAAAGTCTATTCAGAAGTTTATTTGCATTTCATTCATATGCATGTAGAATGTGCCACAAGTCTATTATTGAGTTGCGAATATCGCAAAATCGTGTTTATGCATTAAGAATGTGTCACTAGTTTATAATAGAGTTGCAAATAGACAGCTGTCCATTCAAATGTCTATTCAGAAGTCTTTTCGCAAAATCATGTATATGCATTTAGAATGTGTAACAAGTTTATTATTGAGTTGCGAATAGACAGTTGTACATTTAAATGTCTTTTCAAAAGTCTATTGAGAGGTTTATTCGCAAAATCATTCATATCCATATAGAATGTATCACAAGTCTATTATTGAGTTGCGAATAGACAGCTGTCCATTCAAATGTCTTTTCAGAAGTCTATTCGAAAAATAACTATTCAGAAGTTTATTCGCAAAATCATTCATATGCACATAGAGGTCTATTCGCAAAATCAAGTAAATGCATGCATATTGTGTCAGAAGTATATTCTTGAATTGCGAATAGACAGCTATCCAATTATATGCCAATTCAGTAGTCTGTTCGCGAACAGTAGTTTGCATTCAGAATGTTGCAGAAGTCTTTTTTATAAAGTTTCATTTTGTAAAGTGTTAAATAGACATGCATATTTAATGTGTCGGAATTATTTTCTGGGTTTGTGAATAGACATGCTCTTATAAGCAGGTCTACTTTTTTCTATTGAAAGCAAGAATTCTATTTTTCTCCAGGTAGTAAGTCTTCTCTCGGTAGCTGAATTACTTCTTTCAGTAAATCAGGTCCAACGGACTTTACTACTGGCATGAGATTAATTCTTCTAATTGATTTTGTCTACCTTTTTCATTTCGGTTACAATATGAATACATTATAATATATACTGTGAGCACGAACCTGTGAGAAAACACCAAGATTGACGTCACGCTGTAGCACCGGCAAAAGAATTTACCAAAATGGCGTAAAATTGTGTTTCTTATAAAACAAAAATAATCATTTTGACAGGCTTAATCACTTAAATGTAAATTGGTGACAAAGTAGTTTTGTTTGGCGCTTATTTTTCTTGTGGATATAACAATTTGTTTACGATTTAATATGAAAATCAAAGGTTTCTACCTCCAAACTTCGAAATATAAGCATGTCTCAAGCAATGGCGCGTCCTCGAATAGAAACAGCACTGGTTACCGAATTTGCATTTGCACTTGTGTAATCTACGGTACCAGTAATCTTGTTTGAACCAGATTTTACCGGCTCGATTTGGTTTACAGAATCTGCAAGAAAACGACGATATGAAAAGGCAAATTCGACCTTCAACTAAAATTGCGAAAATATTCGGGAGATTCATTTATGTTTATGGGAGTTAAAAAACTTAATCAGTTCAGGCAAAACCACGCAAACTTTAGTAGACTTGGCAGGTCTATCACAATTACATCTAAAACATGCTGAATGCATAAACAAAATTTTGCGAATAGACTTCTGAAAAGACATTTCAATGAACAGCTGTCTATTCGCTACTCTATAATAAATGTCTGACACATTCTAAATGCATAAAAATAATTTTCGAATAGACTTCCGAATAGACATTTGAATGGACAGCTGTCTATTCGCAACTCTATTATAGACTTGTGACACATTCTTAATGTATATAAATGATTTTGTGAATAAACTTCTGATTAGACTTTTAAATAGACAGCTGTCTATTCGCAAGTCTATAATAGACATGTGACACATTCCTAATGTATATATTCATGATTTTGCGAATAGACTTCTGAATACACCTTTGAAAAGACAGTTGTCTATTCGCTACTCTTTGAATACATGTGGACTTCTGGCACAATCTAAAGGCATAAAATTGATTTTGCGAATAGACTTCTGAATAGACTTTTGAATTGACAGCTGTCTATTCGCAACTTTGTAATAGACTAAAGACACATTCTTGATGCATATATATGATTTTGCGAATAGAGTTCTAAATAGACAATTGAAAAGACAACTGTTTACTAGCAATCCTAGAATATACGTCTGACGCATTCTAAATGCATATATATGATTTTGCGAATAGACTTCTGAATAGACATTTTAATGGACAGCTGTCTATTCGCAACTCAATAATAGACTTGTGACACATTCTATATGCATATAAAAGATTTTGCGAATAGACTTCTGAATAGACATTTGAATGGACAGCTGTCTATTCGCAACACTATAACAGACTTCTGACACATTCTAAATGCATATAAAAGATTTTGCGAATAGACATCTAAATAGACATTTGTATGGACAACAATCTATTTGCAACTTTGTAATAGACTAAAGACACACTCTAAATGCATAAACTTGATTTTGCGAATAAACTTCTAAATAGAAAATTGAAAAGACAACGGTCTACTAGCAATCCTAGAATATACGTCTGAATAAACATTTGAAAGAATTGCTGCCTCTACGCTTCTATTTAAAAAGCTTTCTGGCACATTATAAATGCATATTAAAGATTTTGCAAATAGACTTCTGAATAGACATTTGAATGGACAACAATCTATTCGCAACTTTGTAATAGACTTCAGACAAATTCTATGATTTTGCGAATAGACTTCTGAAAAGACATTTGTAAGAATGGCTGTCTATTCGCTACTTTTTGAATAGACTTCTGGCACATTCTAAATGCATATGAATGATTTTGCGAATAGACTTCTGAATAGACTTTTGAATGGAAAGCTGTCTATTCGCGTTCCACGAATACACCTTAGGAACAATCTGATCTGAATGCATAGCTATATTTTTGCGAAAAGACTTCTGAATAGACTTCGTCAAAGACATTTGTCTTTTTGTCACTTCAATATAGACTTTTTGTACTTTCTAGATGACAAGCTATGCGTTAACGAATAAACTTCTGAATAGACTTTTGAATGGACATCTGTCGCTTCTCATTCCGGGAAAAGACTTCTTTCACATTCAGATTGCATTACTATGTTTTTGCGAATAAACTTCTTAATATTCTTTTTAAAGAGACATCTGTCTCTTTACGTATTCCACGAAATGACTTTTAGATCTGTGTGATTGCGTTACTGTCTTTTTTCGAATAGACTTCTGAATAGACTTTTGAATGGACATTTGCCTCTTTACGTATTTCATTGATACATATTGATTACATTACAGAGTTTTTGCGAATAGACTTTTGAATAGAGATCCGAATAGACAGCTATCTTTTCGGCATTTTGAGAACAGATTTTCATACAGATTTTTTAACTTACCTATATCTATGTATACAGTAAATGCGAATAGATTTCTGAATGAATTGATTTCTCAATACATAGCTGTGTATAATGCGAATAGACTTTTGAATAGAGAATAGACAATAGATAGCTAACTTCACAGACCTTTCTTAATGCATATATATGATTTTGCGAATAGACTTCTGAATAGACTTTTGAATGGACATTTGTCGCTTGCATTCTGGTAATAGACATCTTGCTCATTCAGATTGCATTGCTATGTTTTTGCGAATAAACTTCTGAATAGACTTTTGAATGGACATTTGTCTCTCTACGTATTCCACGAAAAGACTTTTAAATCTGTTTGATTGCATTACTGACTTTTTTTCGAAAGGACTTCGGAATAGACTTTTGAATGGACATTTGTCTCTTTATGTATTCCATGAAAAGACTTTTAAATCTGTTTGATTGCATTACTGACTTTTTTCGAATAGACTTCTGAATAGACATTTGAATAAAGAGCTATCTATTCGAAACTCTATAGAAGACTTCTGACTCACTCTGAATGCATAACTATGTTTTTGCGAATAGACTTCTGAATAGACTTTTGAATGGACTTTTGTCTCTTTACATATTCCACGAAAATACCTTTAAATCTGTTTGATTGCATCTTTCACTTTTTGGAATAGATTTCTGAATAGACATTTGAATGGATAGCTGTCTATTCGCCACTCCATGAAAAACGTCTGACTCATTCTAAATGCATATACATGATTTTGCAAATAGACTTCTGAATAGACATTTGAATGGACACATATCTATTCGCAACTTTATAAAAGACTTCAGACACATTCTTAATTCGTACATATGATTTTGTAAATAAACTTCTGAATAGACTTTTGAATGGACATTTTTCTCTTTGCGTATTCGACGAAAAGACTTTTGAATCTGTTGGATTGCATTACTAAATTTTTATGCAAATAACTTCTGAATAGACATTTGAATGGACAGCAGTCTATACCCTACTTCATAAAATACTTATAACTCATTCTGAATGCATATACGTGATTTTGCGAATAGACTACTGAATAGACTTTTGAATGGACAGCTGTCTATTCGCTACTTTATAATAGACTTCAGACACATTCTTAATGCATATATATATATATATATATATATATATATATATATATGTATATATATATATATATATATATATATATATATGATTATACTTTAAACAATACATTTAAATAATAATGAAATCCTTACTTAAACTATATATTATTCATATGAAAATAACAACCTTTGTATATTGAAAGTAAGACATAAATTCACTGAAATTTTAGCGCATAATATATATACAAATGACTACTCTATACATTAGTGACAACATTATTAAAATAAATAATTATATATGCAATAAGTAATTTTATATAAAGACACAATTGAACATAAAGTGTAAAACTCTATCAAATATACTTTTTAACGTACAATATACATTTATATACAGAATGTACAATTCTATCACGATAGAATACAAAATGTATTTGCAGTTCTAAACGATACAATATTGCTTAAATTAATGGGCCCAAGTTTAGGTCGAAGGTCCCATGGTACGAAAACAAACAAGTTCCGTTATAATCAGTACCGAACGGATTGATTTTATCAGATCCTTTTTCTATTCGAGCGCTCTTGTGTTTATCAAAACGAACTTTTTTGCTGGCGAACATATCCGAGTCTTTCGAATGGGGATAAAATAATTTCGGTGCGTACTGCGGACCGGCCACACTCCCACCGACTTTAAATATTTGCCTTGGGTCTTTGGCCTATTGATTAAAAAAGTATTCTACACACTTCATAAAAGTATAAATGGAATATAGTCTATTAAATACTTATAAATTCAATGAATTATAGAAAATAACAGCGCCTTTTTATACTTTAAGAAACTTCTCAAGTACCCCAATTTCCATATTGTAGGAATTTTCTTATATTTTCTTCAATATTTAAGTCCGATCGATAATGGAAATGTGTACAGTATAAGACCATACGTCCATACCGTCTGCTTGCATAGCTTTAATGCTTCTCTATCGATAAAAACCCGGTTTTGTCGTGCATGCTGTAACTAGTGGAAATGGGAATATGTCTGACTGCTTTAATTGAAATAAAACAATAGCGTTTATAAACCTTTTCTCTGCAGATTACACACCGCCTCGCAAAAGACATGTGGCAATTTCTCTTTCTTGTTGCGAGTCATTTCATAATTTTTCGGTGCGCATATTAACACACTAATGATTTTCACCAAAACAGACCACGTGGGATATTTGCATGAGACACACGTGCCCATCACCGTGTTTCAACATATACACGACTAAACCAGACTTGCATCAATAAAGGATTTATAGCAAAAACAGACCAAGTGGGATATTTGCACGAGAAAAACTTGCTCAATTCCGTTAATCAACATATGCACGACAAAACCGGAGTTGCATCAATAAATGAGCATGACAACCATGCAAACAAATGACAGTATGGCCTTGTATACATTTCCATTATCGATTATACCATTATACTAAACGAAACTCCTGACTACTCCGATTTCAATATTGTTGGAAATTTATATTCTAAACATTTATGTCCGATCGACAATGGAAATGTATACTGTCGTTTTTTGCATGGTTGACATGCTCATTTATTGATGCAAGCCCGGTTTTGTCGTGCATATGTTGAAAAACGGTAATGGGCACGAGTTTCTCGTGCAAATATTTCACGTGGTCTGTTTTGGTGAAAATCATTAGTATGTTGATATTCACACCGAAAAATTAAGAAATGGCTCGCCACAAGAACGAAATACAACCATATGTTTTTGCAAGGCGGTGGGTCACCTGCAGATATAAATTTTCAAATAGCTATTGTTATCTTTTAATTAAAGCAATAAGAAATCTTCCTATTTCCACTAGTTAATGCATGTACGACAAAACCGGATTAGCATCGATTAAGAAGCATAACGCTATGCAAGCAGACGACTGTATGGTCCTATAATGTACATATTTCCATTATAGATCGGACATAAATATTGAAAAAATAAAAAATTCCTACTAAATGTATATGGAAATTGGGGTACTTGAGAGGTTTCTTGAAGTATAAAAATTGCTGTAATTTTCTATAATTCATTGCATTTTTAGTAATGAATGGACTATATTCCATATATAATTATCTGAAGTGTGTAGGAAACTATTTTCATAATAGGCTAAGGACCTAAGGCAAATATTTAAAGTCGGTGGGAGTGTGGCCGGTCCGCAGTACGCACCGAAATCATTTTATCCCCATTCGAAAAACTCGGATATGATCGCCAGCAAAAAAGTTCGTTTTGATAAACTCAAGAGCGCTCGAATAGAAAAAGTATCTGATAAAAACAATCCGTTCGGTACTGATTATAACGGAAATTGTTTTTTTCCGTACCATGGAACTTTCGACCTTAACAAGGGCCCATTAATCTAAGCAATGGTCTTACGGGCATTTTCATGTCGTTTGTAATTGTGAAACTATTTAAGTGATAATAATATAAACAAGGTATCGACTTGTGTATTGTATAGACACTTTGTATAATGCATTACGAGTTTTATACTCCTGTATATATAATTGAATACTTTTTAGAATTGTATATATCATATTTAGAGTTGAATTGTAAATATATAATTATATTGTTTAGATAAAAATATATGTATTTAATAGAATTGTATATTGAATTATTTTAGAAATGCATATTATATAGAATCGAATAAAATAATTGAAATAACTGTACTGTTTGTATGGAAATGCAGTATGCATATCGAATTGTATATTACAAGTTCTTTTAACTATATATTGTTTAGAACTGCAGATACTTTGGTATTCTCTTGTTATAGAATTGTCATAAAACGTATATTTGGTAGAGTTATACACTGTATGTTGAATTGTGTATTATAAAACAATTTAATTGCATAAACGTCATATTAAGACGTCAGGTGTATGAACTCATTTTTATTCACACTCCAAGTTCGCTTTGTTTTGAACAGTGACATATACAGGCAACGTATTTACTTCATATTTACTTTTAATTAATTGTTTTTGTCTTACTTTTGTTACATAATTGTTACACAAGTCTCAAAATTTTAGTATGGTCAATGATATAATGGTCACGTGTTAAGTATCCAACTAATTTTGAATAACACTTAGAGTAATTTTGGTACGAAAAATTCAGTGGATATATTACACAATGAAAAACTACTCTACCATTTATAGTACGCACAAAGTATACTTAATGATTCCTTTCGTCTGTCTATGTATTTGAATTCAAATTTATACACATCCATGCTGTGCAAGGCTGATTATAAAAACTGAGTTGCAATTACATAGATTCAATCTTGTCCTGACGTCACCTTATATCGTTGATGTCACTTATATGTGTGTCAGTGCAAACGTGTATCGCACTCTTGTGTACATATTTTATGTTCTGAGATTTGGCGTGATAATATATTGATAATTTCTGCGAATGTCTATGTAAAGATAAAATGCAACTAAAAAGTTAAAATTTAATTTTTGCTTTTCACTTGAACACGGTACGAACGAATATACAAGAGTAAACGTGATTGCGCCTTGTATTATTAAACATTAAAGTGAGGCCTTTAATGCAATTACTCATGGGTCAAATGCCTAATTTATATAAAAATGACTAACAAACAGTCTTGTAAATTATAATCATCATGTGACGTAAGGAAAGAAAGTTTTAGAAAAAGTGCACGATTTACTTGGACACCCCTCGTATCATTGTACTAACGTTTAGACTTGTGTATAGAGTAGATATTTGTATATAGAATTGTATATTAACTTAAGTCTATACATAATGTAACTTGTTAATAAAATTGTATTTTGTTATAGGTTTTAAAAGTGGAGTATCATTGATTATGTATAATTTTCTTTTATACATGAAAGTGTCTATTGAATAGAATTAAACATGATATGTAAATTTGCGTTTTTACATGAATTTTGTACATTAGATGTAGACCTTTGTTTTTATATATAATTACAAATTATATGTTTTATATTGTATATTAAATTGTGTAGTGCGCAGATAAATAATTAGGCCATCTACACAGAAAATAGTTTGCTATATATAAGCAGTCACTAATCGTAGTAGGAAATTAACAGATGTTGGCATTAATTAGTATATTTATTCAAAACTTCAAATATTATGTAATCTAGCGTTTTGATCTCTTTAGCCGACACCTTTAACTGTGACCAGACCAAGAGATATAAAGAGATATGTATCCAATGCAAATGTAACACTTGTCACAGGAAAGATTATCAACTGCCACATGGCTAAAATGCGAAAACATAAGAAGGAAACAATATTTATAATGAAGATTAACAATGCATCTTGTATAAAACAGCGACATAAAATACGTGATGAAAATCAAGAAAAGGAGCCAAAAAAACATGTGGTCAGTTCCGTTGTTATCACTGATTCTATTGATTATGAATATTGTTAAAACAAGTGTAAAATTATGTCCAATATATATATATATGATTATACTTTAAACAATACATTTAAATAATAATGAAATCCTTACTTAAACTATATATTATTCATATGTAAATAACAAATTTTGTATATTGAAAGTAAGACATAAATTCACTGAACTTTTAGCGCATAATATATATACAAATGACTACTCTATACATTAGTGACAACATTATTAAAATAAATAATTATATATGCAATAAGTAATTTTATATAAAGACACAATTGAACATAAAGTGTAAAACTCTATCAAATATACTTTTTAACGTACAATATACATTTATATACAGAATGTACAATTCTATCACGATAGAATACAAAATGTATTTGCAGTTCTAAACGATACAATATTGCTTAAATTAATGGGCCCAAGTTTAGGTCGAAGGTTCCATGGTACGAAAACAAACAAGTTCCGTTATAATCAGTACCGAACGGATTGATTTTATCAGATCCTTTTTCTATTCGAGCGCTCTTGTGTTTATCAAAACGAACTTTTTTGCTGGCGAACATATCCGAGTCTTTCGAATGGGGATAAAATAATTTCGGTGCGTACTGCGGACCGGCCACACTCCCACCGACTTTAAATATTTGCCTTGGGTCTTTGGCCTATTGATTAAAAAAGTATTCTACACACTTCATAAAAGTATAAATGGAATATAGTCTATTAAATACTTATAAATTCAATGAGTTATAGAAAATAACAGCGCCTTTTTATACTTCAAGAAACTTCTCAAGTACCCCAATTTCCATATTGTAGGAATTTTCTTATATTTTCTTCAATATTTAAGTCCGATCGATAATGGAAATGTGTACAGTATAAGACCATACGTCCATACCGTCTGCTTGCATAGCTTTAATGCTTCTCTATCGATAAAAACCCGGTTTTGTCTTGCATGCTGTAACTAGTGGAAATGGGAATATGTCTGACTGCTTTGATTGAAAGAAAACAATAGCGTTTATAAACCTTTTCTCTGCAGATTACACACCGCCTCGCAAAAGACATGTGGCAATTTCTCTTTCTTGTTGCGAGTCATTTCATAATTTTTCGGTGCGCATATTAACACACTAATGATTTTCACCAAAACAGACCACGTGGGATATTTGCATGAGACACACGTGCCCATCACCGTGTTTCAACATATACACGACTAAACCAGACTTGCATCAATAAAGGATTTATAGCAAAAACAGACCAAGTGGGATATTTGCACGAGAAAAACTTGCTCAATTCCGTTAATCAACATATGCACGACAAAACCGGAGTTGCATCAATAAATGAGCATGACAACCATGCAAACAAATGACAGTATGGCCTTGTATACATTTCCATTATCGATTATACCATTATACTTAACGAAACTCCTGACTACTCCGATTTCAATATTGTTGGAAATATATATTCTAATCATTTATGTCCGATCGACAATGTTAATGTATACTGTCGTTTTTTGCATGGTTGACATGCTCATTTATTGATGCAAGCCCGGTTTTGTCGTGCATATGCTGAAAAACGGTAATGGGCACGAGTTTCTCGTGCAAATATTTCACGTGGTCTGTTTTGGTGAAAATCATTAGTATGTTGATATGCACACCGAAAAATTAAGAAATGGCTCGCCACAAGAACGAAATACTACCATATGTTTTTGCAAGGCGGTGGGTCACCTGCAGATATAAGTTTTCTAATAGCTATTGTTATCTTTTAATTAAGGTAGAATACGCATAATACACATATCAAGGAATAAACTTTTTGCTGCTTTCTATATAATCAGGATCACAAGCTAGACTCGCTAGCAAAATTTTTTAACTTTTTACCGTCAAATAAAATTTTTATAACATTTTTTTGAAAATTGAGTTATGAGTAAGAATCACACTATAAATTGGAAGGGGTATATGTCTTTAAAATGTTGAAATGAATTACTTAAACAAATAATTTTCATAAGTGTTGTTTAATAAAATTCACAATACTTCAATGAATGCAAATACATCAACTTTAATAACTTTACCTTGGTATTTTTACACATATAACAAGTTAATCATAGGGAGACCCAACAGAAAATGTGACGATTTTCACCGGCTTTATAAACTACAAGTCTGTATCCCAAGCTTTTGACTATGAAAACAGTTTCTGCACTCCAAATTACACATTTAATAATTTACCTTATACCGTATGGCAATGAATAAAACAAAGAAAAACATCTTTCACCACAGATAACTAAACAAAAAGCCATTTTAATACATCGACCCACCTTTTGAAAAAATGTCAAAACTCTAGTGACCATTATAATATGAAGAAAACACTTCTTTACAGTATATATTTTTATTTTTGAACGCCATTATTGACCATTTAATGATAACATAATGGTATTTTATGGTCTAATTGCTTTAATCATCAACAACTTATTGATTACGAATTTGCTAGGGGACGAATCAGTTAGGGGACGAATCTTTTCGTCCATTGTTTGAATTGGATTTTTAAACTTCCGGTTTAAACTTTTTACACGAATTCTATGTATTTTCTCAAATAATTTGGAGAATTGATAATCTTATGAGGTAATATAAGAAATGCATTAATAATATTTGAAAAATGAGGCATTTGCACAACAAAAAAGTATATCCGATCTTTATCGATTGATAACGACACCGACGATAACCTCCTCCGTAATTTGTCGACATGACCCGACATCGCCCGAAGTTTGACAGCAGCTATTATGGGTATTCTGCCTTAAAGCAATAAGAAATCTTCCTATTTCCACTAGTTAATGCATGTACGACAAAACCGGATTAGCATCGATTAAGAAGCATAACGCTATGCAAGCAGACAACAGTATGGTCCTATAATGTACATATTTCCATTATAGATCGGACATAAATATTGAAAAAATAAAAAATTCCTACTAAATGTATATGGAAATTGGGGTACTTGAGAGGTTTCTTGAAGTATAAAAATTGCTGTAATTTTCTATAATTCATTGCATTTTTAGTAATGAATGGACTATATTCCATATATAATTATCTGAAGTGTGTAGGAAACTATTTTCATAATAGGCTAAGGACCCAAGGCAAATATTTAAAGTCGGTGGGAGTGTGGCCGGTCCGCAGTACGCACCGAAATCATTTTATCCCCATTCGAAAAACTCGGATATGATCGCCAGCAAAAAAGTTCGTTTTGATAAACTCAAGAGCGCTCGAATAGAAAAAGTATCTGATAAAAACAATCCGTTCGGTACTGATTATAACGGAAATTGTTTTTTTCCGTACCATGGAACTTTCGACCTTAACAAGGGCCCATTAATCTAAGCAATGGTCTTACGGGCATTTTCATGTCGTTTGTAATTGTGAAACTATTTAAGTGATAATAATATAAACAAGGTATCGACTTGTGTATTGTATAGACACTTTGTATAATGCATTACGAGTTTTATACTCCTGTATATATAATTGAATACTTTTTAGAATTGTATATATCATATTTAGAGTTGAATTGTAAATATATAATTATATTGTTTAGATAAAAATATATGTATTTAATAGAATTGTATATTGAATTATTTTAGAAATGCATATTATATAGAATCGAATAAAATAATTGAAATAACTGTACTGTTTGTATGGAAATGCAGTATGCATATCGAATTGTATATTACAAGTTCTTTTAACTATATATTGTTTAGAACTGCAGATACTTTGGTATTCTCTTGTTATAGAATTGTCATAAAACGTATATTTGGTAGAGTTATACACTGTATGTTGAATTGTGTATTATAAAACAATTTAATTGCATAAACGTCATATTAAGACGTCAGGTGTATGAACTCATTTTTATTCACACTCCAAGTTCGCTTTGTTTAGAACAGTGACATATACAGGCAACGTATTTACTTCATATTTACTTTTAATTAATTGTTTTTGTCTTACTTTTGTTACATAATTGTTACACAAGTCTCAAAATTTTAGTATGGTCAATGATATAATGGTCACGTGTTAAGTATCCAACTAATTTTGAATAACACTTAGAGTAATTTTGGTACGAAAAATTCAGTGGATATATTACACAATGAAAAACTACTCTACCATTTATAGCACGCACAAAGTATACTTAATGATTCCTTTCGTCTGTCTATGTATTTGAATTCAAATTTATACACATCCATGCTGTGCAAGGCTGATTATAAAAACTGAGTTGCAATTACATAGATTCAATCTTGTCCTGACGTCACCTTATATCGTTGATGTCACTTATATGTGTGTCAGTGCAAACGTGTATCGCACTCTTGTGTACATATTTTATGTTCTGAGATTTGGCGTGATAATATATTGATAATTTCTGCGAATGTCTATGTAAAGATAAAATGCAATTAAAAAGTTAAAATTTAATTTTTGCTTTTCACTTGAACACGGTACGAATGAATATACAAGAGTAAACGTGATTGCGCCTTGTATTAATTAAACATTAAAGTGTGGCCTTTAATGCAATTACTCATGGGTCAAATGCCTAATTTATATAAAAATGACTAACAAACAGTCTTGTAAATTATAATCATCATGTGACGTAAGGAAAGAAAGTTTTAGAAAAAGTGCACGATTTACTTGGACACCCCTCGTATCATTGTACTAACGTTTAGACTTGTGTATAGAGTAGTCATTTGTATATAGAATTGTATATTAACTTAAGTCTATATATAATGTAACTTGTTAATAAAATTGTATTTTGTTATAGGTTTTAAAAGTGGAGTATCATTGATTATGTATACTTTCTTTTATACATGAAAGTGTCTATTGAATAGAATTAAACATGATATGTAAATTTGCGTTTTTACATGAATTTTGTACATTAGATGTAGACCTTTGTTTTTATATATAATTACAAATTATATGTTTTATATTGTATATTAAATTGTGTAGTGCGCAGATAAATAATTAGGCCATCTACATAGAAAATAGTTTGCTATATATAAGCAGTCACTAATCGTAGTAGGAAATTAACAGATGTTGGCATTAATTAGTATATTTATTCAAAACTTCAAATATTATGTAATCTAGCGTTTTGATTTCTTTAGCCGACACCTTTAACTGTGACCAGACCAGGAAATATAAAGAGATATGTATCCAATGCAAATGTGACACTTGTCACAGGAAAGATTATCAACTGCCACATGGCTAAAATGCGAAAACATAAGAAGGAAACAATATTTTAGCGCTCTGGCTGTTGAACTACACGTGGTTCACTGGGTGGTACTCTGGGTGGTTTACTGGGTGGTTCACAAATAAAACTTATTATAATCAAAAAACGACTTTTTGTTTCGAATGTTACGATTTTTATTGCATACAGAAAATAAATATAGATCTAGCAACAATTAAATTTTATGATACAAAGAAATAATTTGTGCTAGAGGTAAAACAGCTTAATTTAACAAATAATCCCCTTTAGTTCCGGTTTAACAAGACTATTAAACTGTTATCAATGACTGAGATCAGAAGTTATCCATACATGAAAAATTACTGATATGGTACCTTTAAAATAACTAAAATCTTATAAAATGTAAAAAAACATTACTTAATATTTATGAATAAAGCCTACTAAAAGTAACAATATCAATAAGTTCTAAAACCTAACCATTTAGAATGAAATTTCAAAAGATCTTAAGTTTAAATTTTAACGTGTCAGCCAGGCAGCAAAAATGAATGTGAACCCTGCTCAAAGGTTCTCTGGCCTATTTATACTCACAGACATTCTCACAGTCACCCATGTGAGAATGTGAATTCACAGAAATAAAGGTGCTCACACCTAACAGTGTGAGCTGTGAGCTCGCAAAAATAACGTTACGCTCACATTAAACGTTGTGCAAGTAGTGCATACAAATTCACGTCAGCGCCAAATAGTGCCTTTAAAGAAAGTTAAAAAGTTGAATGAAAATAGGTTTTATCAGTGATGAAAATGATCTTAAACGATCATTTAATGATTAACTAAACTGGTAGTAACCTCAAACGGCCTTTTAAACGTGTTTCTTTGGAGAGACATTGAAAAGTTTTCTTCATACAAGCAGTTGACATTTAAGTAAACAAAAGTTCTAAGCGGTCGCTAAGCAACCATGTCCCATCATGCAATTTCCAACGTGGCTGCCGGAAAAATGTGACAGTCAGTATGAAATGAAAGTAAAGTAAAATGAGGCCTTAAACACTACTGCTAAAAGGTAAAACTGACTTAAACTGATTAATTAACATGTATAAATACGATTTCAACCAGTAATCTTGCATGTCATTGCGTAACGGAGCCAAAATTCCAAGTAGAGTCGAAACTAGGTCATAACCCCCGAAAATAAACAAAGTCCGTACTGTCGGTATAGAGCCGGATTGTTACAATATTTATAATGAAGATTAACAATGCATCTTGTATAAAACAGCGACATAAAATACGTGATGAAAATCAAGAAAAGGAGCCAAAAAAACATGTGTTCTGTTCCGTTGTTATCACTGATTCTATTGATTATGAATATTGTAAAAACAAGTGTAAAATTATATATATAAAATCGCGATAAGAATTTGACCACCGTTCTGCATTAATTGGAAAATAAACATTACAATTCGGCAATTGGTGAAACCTTTTAGACGTCAAAACCCTATATTCAGTGAGGAAATGTACAATCTTTACGACTGACGTGATATTTGGATGATCGGAACAAAATGATTGTAGGCAACAACATTTCAGAAACATTTTGGTATAATTATCATTGACCTCGGACATTCAATATCTCAAATATGTGGGTTTAATGTACTTGCATGCCTGTTTTTAGCGCGAACCAATGTGACGTCCATGACGTCGTGAAAAAAACGACAACGTCGCTAAGGTTACCAGAAAAACAAACAAGAAGCATGAAGGTATCTGCCTGTCAACTTTTATCATAAACGGCGAACATAATTTTTTTTCGTTTTTTTCTCCGAGTAAGGTACCGACCCACCTTAAATTAATGGGCCCAAGTTTAGGTCGAAGGTTCCATGGTACGAAAACAAACAAGTTCCGTTATAATCAGTACCGAACGGATTGATTTTATCAGATCCTTTTTCTATTCGAGCGCTCTTGTGTTTATCAAAACGAACTTTTTTGCTGGCGAACATATCCGAGTCTTTCGAATGGGGATAAAATAATTTCGGTGCATACTGCGGACAGGCCACACTCCCACCGACTTTAAATATTTGCCTTGGGTCTTTGGCCTATTGATTAAAAAAGTATTCTACACACTTCATAAGTATAAATGGAATATAGTCTATTAAATACTTATAAATTCAATGAATTATAGAAAATAACAGCGCCTTTTTATACTTCAAGAAACTTCTCAAGTACCCCAATTTCCATATTGTAGGAATTTTCTTCAATATTTAAGTCCGATCGATAATGGAAATGTGTACAGTATAAGACCATACGTCCATACCGTCTGCTTGCATAGCTTTAATGCTTCTCTATCGATAAAAATCCGGTTTTGTCGTGCATGCTGTAACTAGTGGAAATGGGAATATGTCTGACTGCTTTGATTGAAGAAAACAATAGCGTTTATAAACCTTTTCTCTGCAGATTACACACCGCCTCACAAAAGACATGTGGCAATTTCTCTTTCTTGTTGCGAGTCATTTCATAATTTTTCGGTGCGCATATTAACACACTAATGATTTTCACCAAAACAGACCACGTGGGATATTTGCATGAGACACACGTGCCCATCACCGTGTTTCAACATATACACGACTAAACCAGACTTGCATCAATAAATGATTTATAGCAAAAACAGACCAAGTGGGATATTTGCACGAGAAAAACTTGCTCAATTCCAATAATCAACATATGCACGACAAAACCGGAGTTGCATCAATAAATGAGCATGACAACCATGCAAACAAATGACAGTATGGCCTTGTATACATTTCCATTATCGATTATACCATTATACTTAACGAAACTCCTGACTACTCCGATTTCAATATTGTTGGAAATTTATATTCTAAACATTTATGTCCGATCGACAATGGAAATGTATACTGTCGTTTTTTGCATGGTTGACATGCTCATTTATTGATGCAAGCCCGGTTTTGTCGTGCATATGTTGAAAAACGGTAATGGGCACAAGTTTCTCGTGCAAATATTTCACGTGGTCTGTTTTGGTGAAAATCATTAGTATGTTGATATGCACACCGAAAAATTAAGAAATGGCTCGCCACAAGAACGAAATACTACCATATGTTTTTGCAAGGCGGTGGGTCACCTGCAGATATAAGTTTTCTAATAGCTATTGTTATCTTTTAATTAAAGCAATAAGAAATCTTCCTATTTCCACTAGTTAATGCATGTACGACAAAACCGGATTAGCATCGATTAAGAAGCATAACGCTATGCAAGCAGACGACTGTATGGTCCTATAATGTACATATTTCCATTATAGATCGGACATAAATATTGAAAAAATAAAAAATTCCTACTAAATGTATATGGAAATTGGGGTACTTGAGAGGTTTCTTGAAGTATAAAAATTGCTGTAATTTTCTATAATTCATTGCATTTTTAGTAATGAATGGACTATATTCCATATATAATTATCTGAAGTGTGTACTAACTATTTTCAAAATAGGCTAAGGACCCAAGGCAAATATTCAAAGTCGGTGGGAGTGTGGCCGGTCCGCAGTACGCACCGAAATCATTTTATCCCCATTCGAAAAACTCGGATATGATCGCCAGCAAAAAAGTTCGTTTTGATAAACTCAAGAGCGCTCGAATAGAAAAAGTATCTGATAAAAACAATCCGTTCGGTACTGATTATAACGGAAATTGTTTTTTTTTCCGTACCATGGAACTTTCGACCTTAACAAGGGCCCATTAATCTAAGCAATGGTCTTACGGGCATTTTCTTGTCGTTTGTAATTGTGAAACTATTTAAGTGATAATAATATAAACAAGGTATCGACTTGTGTATTGTATAGACACTTTGTATAATGCATTACGAGTTTTATACTCCTGTATATATAATTGAATACTTTTTAGAATTGTATATATCATATTTAGAGTTGAATTGTAAATATATAATTATATTGTTTAGATAAAAATATATGTATTTAATAGAATTGTATATTGAATTATTTTAGAAATGCATATTATATAGAATCGAATAAAATAATTGAAATAACTGTACTGTTTGTATGGAAATGCAGTATGCATATCGAATTGTATATTACAAGTTCTTTTAACTATATATTGTTTAGAACTGCAGATACTTTTGTATTCTCTTGTTATAGAATTGTCATAAAACGTATATTTGGTAGAGTTATACACTGTATGTTGAATTGTGTATTATAAAACAATTTAATTGCATAAACGTCATATTAAGACGTCAGGTGTATGAACTCATTTTTATTCACACTCCAAGTTCGCTTTGTTTTGAACAGTGACGTATACATGCAACGTATTTACTTCATATTTACTTTTAATTAATTGTTTTTGTCTTACTTTTGTTACATAATTGTTACACAAGTCTCAAAATTTTAGTATGGTCAATGATATAATGGTCACGTGTTAAGTATCCAACTAATTTTGAATAACACTTAGAGAAATCCTTACTTAAACTATATATTATTCATATGAAAATAACAAATTTTGTATATTGAAAGTAAGACATAAATTCACTGAACTTTTAGCGCATAATATATATACAAATGACTACTCTATACATTAGTGACAACATTATTAAAATAAATAATTATATATGCAATAAGTAATTTTATATAAAGACACAATTGAACATAAAGTGTAAAACTCTATCAAATATACTTTTTAACGTACAATATACATTTATATACAGAATGTACAATTCTATCACGATAGAATACAAAATGTATTTGCAGTTCTAAACGATACAATATTGCTTAAATTAATGGGCCCAAGTTTAGGTCGAAGGTTCCATGGTACGAAAACAAACAAGTTCCGTTATAATCAGTACCGAACGGATTGATTTTATCAGATCCTTTTTCTATTCGAGCGCTCTTGTGTTTATCAAAACGAACTTTTTTGCTGGCGAACATATCCGAGTCTTTCGAATGGGGATAAAATAATTTCGGTGCGTACTGCGGACCGGCCACACTCCCACCGACTTTAAATATTTGCCTTGGGTCTTTGGCCTATTGATTAAAAAAGTATTCTACACACTTCATAAAAGTATAAATGGAATATAGTCTATTAAATACTTATAAATTCAATGAATTATAGAAAATAACAGCGCCTTTTTATACTTCACGAAACTTCTCAAGTACCCCAATTTCCATATTGTAGGAATTTTCTTATATTTTCTTCAATATTTAAGTCCGATCGATAATGGAAATGTGTACAGTATAAGACCATACGTCCATACCGTCTGCTTGCATAGCTTTAATGCTTCTCTATCGATAAAAACCCGGTTTTGTCTTGCATGCTGTAACTAGTGGAAATGGGAATATGTCTGACTGCTTTGATTGAAAGAAAACAATAGCGTTTATAAACCTTTTCTCTGCAGATTACACACCGCCTCGCAAAAGACATGTGGCAATTTCTCTTTCTTGTTGCGAGTCATTTCATAACTTTTCGGTGCGCATATTAACACACTAATGATTTTCACCAAAACAGACCACGTGGGATATTTGCATGAGACACACGTGCCCATCACCGTGTTTCAACATATACACGACTAAACCAGACTTGCATCAATAAATGATTTATAGCAAAAACAGACCAAGTGGGATATTTGCACGAGAAAAACTTGCTCAATTCCGTTAATCAACATATGCACGACAAAACCGGAGTTGCATCAATAAATGAGCATGACAACCATGCAAACAAATGACAGGATGGCCTTGTATACATTTCCATTATCGATTATACCATTATACTTAACGAAACTCCTGACTACTCCGATTTCAATATTGTTGGAAATTTATATTCTAAACATTTATGTCCGATCGACAATGGAAATGTATACTGTCGTTTTTTGCATGGTTGACATGCTCATTTATTGATGCAAGCCCGGTTTTGTCGTGCATATGTTGAAAAACGGTAATGGGCACGAGTTTCTCGTGCAAATATTTCACGTGGTCTGTTTTGGTGAAAATCATTAGTATGTTGATATGCACACCGAAAAATTAAGAAATGGCTCGCCACAAGAACGAAATACTACCATATGTTTTTGCAAGGCGGTGGGTCACCTGCAGATATAAGTTTTCTAACAGCTATTGTTATCTTTTAATTAAAGCAATAAGAAATCTTCCTATTTCCACTAGTTAATGCATGTACGACAAAACCGGATTAGCATCGATTAAGAAGCATAACGCTATGCAAGCAGACGACTGTATGGTCCTATAATGTACATATTTCCATTATAGATCGGACATAAATATTGAAAAAATAAAAAATTCCTACTAAATGTATATGGAAATTGGGGTACTTGAGAGGTTTCTTGAAGTATAAAAATTGCTGTAATTTTCTATAATTCATTGCATTTTTAGTAATGAATGGACTATATTCCATATATAATTATCTGAAGTGTGTACTAACTATTTTCATAATAGGCTAAGGACCCAAGGCAAATATTCAAAGTCGGTGGGAGTGTGGCCGGTCCGCAGTACGCACCGAAATCATTTTATCCCCATTCGAAAAACTCGGATATGATCGCCAGCAAAAAAGTTCGTTTTGATAAACTCAAGAGCGCTCGAATAGAAAAAGTATCTGATAAAAACAATCCGTTCGGTACTGATTATAACGGAAATTGTTTTTTTCCGTACCATGGAACTTTCGACCTTAACAAGGGCCCATTAATCTAAGCAATGGTCTTACGGGCATTTTCTTGTCGTTTGTAATTGTGAAACTATTTAAGTGATAATAATATAAACAAGGTATCGACTTGTGTATTGTATAGACACTTTGTATAATGCATTACGAGTTTTATACTCCTGTATATATAATTGAATACTTTTTAGAATTGTATATATCATATTTAGAGTTGAATTGTAAATATATAATTATATTGTTTAGATAAAAATATATGTATTTAATAGAATTGTATATTGAATTATTTTAGAAATGCATATTATATAGAATCGAATAAAATAATTGAAATAACTGTACTGTTTGTATGGAAATGCAGTATGCATATCGAATTGTATATTACAAGTTCTTTTAACTATATATTGTTTAGAACTGCAGATACTTTTGTATTCTCTTGTTATAGAATTGTCATAAAACGTATATTTGGTAGAGTTATACACTGTATGTTGAATTGTGTATTATAAAACAATTTAATTGCATAAACGTCATATTAAGACGTCAGGTGTATGAACTCATTTTTATTCACACTCCAAGTTCGCTTTGTTTTGAACAGTGACATATACATGCAACGTATTTACTTCATATTTACTTTTAATTAATTGTTTTTGTCTTACTTTTGTTACATAATTGTTACACAAGTCTCAAAATTTTAGTATCGTCAATGATATAATGGTCACGTGTTAAGTATCCAACTAATTTTGAATAACACTTAGAGAAATCCTTACTTAAACTATATATTATTCATATGAAAATAACAAATTTTGTATATTGAAAGTAAGACATAAATTCACTGAACTTTTAGCGCATAATATATATACAAATGACTACTCTATACATTAGTGACAACATTATTAAAATAAATAATTATATATGCAATAAGTAATTTTATATAAAGACACAATTGAACATAAAGTGTAAAACTCTATCAAATATACTTTTTAACGTACAATATACATTTATATACAGAATGTACAATTCTATCACGATAGAATACAAAATGTATTTGCAGTTCTAAACGATACAATATTGCTTAAATTAATGGGCCCAAGTTTAGGTCGAAGGTTCCATGGTACGAAAACAAACAAGTTCCGTTATAATCAGTACCGAACGGATTGATTTTATCAGATCCTTTTTCTATTCGAGCGCTCTTGTGTTTATCAAAACGAACTTTTTTGCTGGCGAACATATCCGAGTCTTTCGAATGGGGATAAAATAATTTCGGTGCGTACTGCGGACCGGCCACACTCCCACCGACTTTAAATATTTGCCTTGGGTCTTTGGCCTATTGATTAAAAAAGTATTCTACACACTTCATAAAAGTATAAATGGAATATAGTCTATTAAATACTTATAAATTCAATGAATTATAGAAAATAACAGCGCCTTTTTATACTTCACGAAACTTCTCAAGTACCCCAATTTCCATATTGTAGGAATTTTCTTATATTTTCTTCAATATTTAAGTCCGATCGATAATGGAAATGTGTACAGTATAAGACCATACGTCCATACCGTCTGCTTGCATAGCTTTAATGCTTCTCTATCGATAAAAACCCGGTTTTGTCGTGCATGCTGTAACTAGTGGAAATGGGAATATGTCTGACTGCTTTGATTGAAAGAAAACAATAGCGTTTATAAACCTTTTCTCTGCAGATTACACACCGCCTCGCAAAAGACATGTGGCAATTTCTCTTTCTTGTTGCGAGTCATTTCATAACTTTTCGGTGCGCATATTAACACACTAATGATTTTCACCAAAACAGACCACGTGGGATATTTGCATGAGACACACGTGCCCATCACCGTGTTTCAACATATACACGACTAAACCAGACTTGCATCAATAAATGATTTATAGCAAAAACAGACCAAGTGGGATATTTGCACGAGAAAAACTTGCTCAATTCCGTTAATCAACATATGCACGACAAAACCGGAGTTGCATCAATAAATGAGCATGACAACCATGCAAACAAATGACAGGATGGCCTTGTATACATTTCCATTATCGATTATACCATTATACTTAACGAAACTCCTGACTACTCCGATTTCAATATTGTTGGAAATTTATATTCTAAACATTTATGTCCGATCGACAATGGAAATGTATACTGTCGTTTTTTGCATGTTTGACATGCTCATTTATTGATGCAAGCCCGGTTTTGTCGTGCATATGTTGAAAAACGGTAATGGGCACGAGTTTCTCGTGCAAATATTTCACGTGGTCTGTTTTGGTGAAAATCATTAGTATGTTGATATGCACACCGAAAAATTAAGAAATGGCTCGCCACAAGAACGAAATACTACCATATGTTTTTGCAAGGCGGTGGGTCACCTGCAGATATAAGTTTTCTAACAGCTATTGTTATCTTTTAATTAAAGCAATAAGAAATCTTCCTATTTCCACTAGTTAATGCATGTACGACAAAACCGGATTAGCATCGATTAAGAAGCATAACGCTATGCAAGCAGACGACTGTATGGTCCTATAATGTACATATTTCCATTATAGATCGGACATAAATATTGAAAAAATAAAAAATTCCTACTAAATGTATATGGAAATTGGGGGTACTTGAGAGGTTTCTTGAAGTATAAAAATTGCTGTAATTTTCTATAATTCATTGCATTTTTAGTAATGAATGGACTATATTCCATATATAATTATCTGAAGTGTGTACTAACTATTTTCATAATAGGCTAAGGACCCAAGGCAAATATTCAAAGTCGGTGGGAGTGTGGCCGGTCCGCAGTACGCACCGAAATCATTTTATCCCCATTCGAAAAACTCGGATATGATCGCCAGCAAAAAAGTTCGTTTTGATAAACTCAAGAGCGCTCGAATAGAAAAAGTATCTGATAAAAACAATCCGTTCGGTACTGATTATAACGGAAATTGTTTTTTTCCGTACCATGGAACTTTCGACCTTAACAAGGGCCCATTAATCTAAGCAATGGTCTTACGGGCATTTTCTTGTCGTTTGTAATTGTGAAACTATTTAAGTGATAATAATATAAACAAGGTATCGACTTGTGTATTGTATAGACACTTTGTATAATGCATTACGAGTTTTATACTCCTGTATATATAATTGAATACTTTTTAGAATTGTATATATCATATTTAGAGTTGAATTGTAAATATATAATTATATTGTTTAGATAAAAATATATGTATTTAATAGAATTGTATATTGAATTATTTTAGAAATGCATATTATATAGAATCGAATAAAATAATTGAAATAACTGTACTGTTTGTATGGAAATGCAGTATGCATATCGAATTGTATATTACAAGTTCTTTTAACTATATATTGTTTAGAACTGCAGATACTTTTGTATTCTCTTGTTATAGAATTGTCATAAAACGTATATTTGGTAGAGTTATACACTGTATGTTGAATTGTGTATTATAAAACAATTTAATTGCATAAACGTCATATTAAGACGTCAGGTGTATGAACTCATTTTTATTCACACTCCAAGTTCGCTTTGTTTTGAACAGTGACATATACATGCAACGTATTTACTTCATATTTACTTTTAATTAATTGTTTTTGTCTTACTTTTGTTACATAATTGTTACACAAGTCTCAAAATTTTAGTATCGTCAATGATATAATGGTCACGTGTTAAGTATCCAACTAATTTTGAATAACACTTAGAGAAATCCTTACATAAACTATATATTATTCATATGAAAATAACAAATTTTGTATATTGAAAGTAAGACATAAATTCACTGAACTTTTAGCGCATAATATATATACAAATGACTACTCTATACATTAGTGACAACATTATTAAAATAAATAATTATATATGCAATAAGTAATTTTATATAAAGACACAATTGAACATAAAGTGTAAAACTCTATCAAATATACTTTTTAACGTACAATATACATTTATATACAGAATGTACAATTCTATCACGATAGAATACAAAATGTATTTGCAGTTCTAAACGATACAATATTGCTTAAATTAATGGGCCCAAGTTTAGGTCGAAGGTTCCATGGTACGAAAACAAACAAGTTCCGTTATAATCAGTACCGAACGGATTGATTTTATCAGATCCTTTTTCTATTCGAGCGCTCTTGTGTTTATCAAAACGAACTTTTTTGCTGGCGAACATATCCGAGTCTTTCGAATGGGGATAAAATAATTTCGGTGCGTACTGCGGACCGGCCACACTCCCACCGACTTTAAATATTTGCCTTGGGTCTTTGGCCTATTGATTAAAAAAGTATTCTACACACTTCATAAAAGTATAAATGGAATATAGTCTATTAAATACTTATAAATTCAATGAATTATAGAAAATAACAGCGCCTTTTTATACTTCAAGAAACTTCTCAAGTACCCCAATTTCCATATTGTAGGAATTTTCTTATATTTTCTTCAATATTTAAGTCCGATCGATAATGGAAATGTGTACAGTATAAGACCATACGTCCATACCGTCTGTTTGCATAGCTTTAATGCTTCTCTATCGATAAAAACCCGGTTTTGTCGTGCATGCTGTAACTAGTGGAAATGGGAATATGTCTGAGTGCTTTGATTGCAAGAAAACAATAGCGTTTATAAACCTTTTCTCTGCAGATTACACACCGCCTCGCAAAAGACATGTGGCAATTTCTCTTTCTTGTTGCGAGTCATTTCATAATTTTTCGGTGCGCATATTAACACACTAATGATTTTCACCAAAACAGACCACGTGGGATATTTGCATGAGACACACGTGCCCATCACCGTGTTTCAACATATACACGACTAAACCAGACTTGCATCAATAAATGATTTATAGCAAAAACAGACCAAGTGGGATATTTGCACGAGAAAAACTTGCTCAATTCCGTTAATCAACATATGCACGACAAAACCGGAGTTGCATCAATAAATGAGCATGACAACCATGCAAACAAATGACAGTATGGCCTTGTATACATTTCCATTATCGATTATACCATTATACTTAACGAAACTCCTGACTACTCCGATTTCAATATTGTTGGAAATTTATATTCTAAACATTTATGTCCGATCGACAATGGAAATGTATACTGTCGTTTTTTGCATGGTTGACATGCTCATTTATTGATGCAAGCCCGGTTTTGTCGTGCATATGTTGAAAAACGGTAATGGGCACGAGTTTCTCGTGCAAATATTTCACGTGGTCTGTTTTGGTGAAAATCATTAGTATGTTGATATGCACACCGAAAAATTAAGAAATGGCTCGCCACAAGAACGAAATACTACCATATGTTTTTGCAAGGCGGTGGGTCACCTGCAGATATAAGTTTTCTAATAGCTATTGTTATCTTTTAATTAAAGCAATAAGAAATCTTCCTATTTCCACTAGTTAATGCATGTACGACAAAACCGGATTAGCATCGATAAAGAAGCATAACGCTATGCAAGCAGACGACTATATGGTCCTATAATGTACATATTTCCATTATAGATCGGACATAAATATTGAAAAAATAAAAAATTCCTACTAAATGTATATGGAAATTGGGGTACTTGAGAGGTTTCTTGAAGTATAAAAATTGCTGTAATTTTCTATAATTCATTGCATTTTTAGTAATGAATGGACTATATTCCATATATAATTATCTGAAGTGTGTAGGAAACTATTATCATAAAAGCCTAAGGACCCAAGGCAAATATTTAAAGTCGGTGGGAGTGTGGCCGGTCCGCAGTACGCACCGAAATCATTTAACCCCATTCGAAAAACTCGGATATGATCGCCAGCAAAAAAGTTCGTTTTGATAAACTCAAGAGCGCTCGAATAGAAAAAGTATCTGATAAAAACAATCCGTATATATATATATATATATATATATATATATATATATATATATATATATATATATATATATATATATATATATATATATAGACTTTTAAATAGACATTTGAAAGGATATCTGTCGATCCCCAACTTAATAATAGACTTCAGACACATTCTTAAAGCATATATATGATTTTGCGAATAGATATCCGAATAGACTTTTGAATGGACATTTGTCCCTGGCATTCTGGGAATAGACATCTTGCTTATTCAGATTGCATAACTATGTTTTTTGCGAATAAACTTCTGAATAGACTTTTGTATGGACATTTGTCTCTTTGCTTATTCCAAGAGAAGACTTTTAAATCTGTTTGATTGCATTACTGGCTTTTTTCGAATAGACTTCGGAATAGACTTTTGAATGGACATTTGTCTCTTTATGTATTCCATGAAATGACTTTTGAATATGTTTGATTGCATTACTTACTTTTTTTCGAATAGACTTCTGAATAGACTTCCGAATAGACAGCTGTCTTTTCGGCATTTTGTGTACAGATTTTTGTACAGATTTTTGAACTTACCTATATCTATGTACTATGTATACAGTAAATGCGAATAGATTTCTGAATGAATAGATTTCTCAATACATAGCTGTCTATTGAGCGAATAGACTTTTGAATAGAGAATAGACAATAGATTGCTAACTTCACAGACCTGAATTAAATTTGCATATCTTCCAGCTACAGCTCTGTACGGGTGTGTTGTTTTGTGCCATGTGCGTACCGTCACCTTAATACGCAAGGCTTCCCACGATCTACGGCTGTCTGTACGTACGGGTCCGCAACAAGCCACGATTTTATGGGACTGAGGCATAAAATCATGGAAGAGTAATATAAGTCCAGACGCATTTTAAAGGTACTCATTCACAGATTTCAACTTAAATATCAACTTTTTCTAAACAATCAAAATTGTACGGTAATGTTTTTGGAAGCAGGAAAGTAGTGTTCTGATAAAGACAATGTTAGTGCAAATTGACATACAACTACAAATGATGGTGTTTCACTGAATCAAAATATCTACCCCATATGTCACGATACAGACAGTTTTTAATGCATTTTTGTGACTTTTATTGTATATTTCCTGCAACATATAGGTCAGTTTGTCTTAAAATAATAAGAATTAATTTTTGACACAATTACAGACACTTTATGGTATTTTGAAATTATAGAAAAAAATAAACCAAATCTGTGAACTAGTACCTTTAAATCAGCGGAGATCTTATGGTAGTTTAGGCCTATAATTTTTAGACTTTTGCGTTTAATTTAAGGCGAGCGACACAGTCTCAATCAACCAATACATTATGTATGCCGACTGCCTTTGTTTTTGACCAAACGAAATTTCAGCAATGTGTACCATGAGATGGTATAAGATTTGACATTATTTTTCATCTCAATTTGATTAGTACAAGCGGTTATCTAAGTTACACTTCATACAATGATGTTAAAAGTCATTTCGCTACTCAACAAATAAAAGCATACACAATGTACAGAAAAACAGGGAGTCATTGTCAAAACATCTACCCCAAAACAATAGTAATATATTTTACGAGCAATTTAAAAGTTAAAAGTTAAAGTTAAAGTGCGGTTTCAATAAAACATATTGTTCAATTTTATTCAACAGTCAGTGGCATATTCATTGACCACGCTAATTTAAATACTCGAAGTCTATTTGGTAATCCCTATACAAAGATACGGATAACTAGTGTTATTGATTTGAAAATAAATCTTCTTCTTCTTCATGTTATCGATAGTGAGCATGACAGTAGCGTGTTCAATTACACAAAATGTTACAGAACGTTACATAACGATACATTCGGAACTCCTCGGCCATTCGCTGCGAATAACCTAATCTAATACACAAATATGCGATCGTTAATGCAATGAGTGATGTTTCAAAATTTATGGACTAAAACAAAACATCACTCATTGCCTAAACGATCATATATTTGTTTACTTTAACACCGGTAGTTTCAAAATAGCGTCTAAATATTATGTCCGAGATTATTCGCGGCGAGGAGTTCCGAATGTATCGTTACGGAATGTTTTGTAACGTTCGCGGTAACCGAACGCAGGGCAGAAATATTGTAGCGAGTTTTTTTTTAATCCACGGGGTTAAATTATAGGGCTGTGGATCGTTGAGCAAGTGGCGATCCGAACCACGATTCATGTGTAGCGATTCGCGAATCGAACCACGATTCACTAATTAATGGAGAAGCATGTAGGAATTCAAGTAATAACAAAAATAAGTGAAGAATTACAGAAGCTTTTACTAAATGGAAAATCATTTACTCCAAAACATTTCTATTACCAGGTCTTTTATGGAAATTTTCAGTGATAACATTTTTGTTTAAATGTGTATCAATCGAAATTTTAAATTCAATTAAAATTTTCATTAGTTGTGCGGCTCGTTTTCAGTGGTAATTAAGCTGGAAATGTTCTTTCATTTTTTTTCAAAAATAGATCGCGATCCGACGATTTCGGATGCGAAAAATATTCGTACTCGATTTTCTGGTCGGGATCTTGAATATCCGAGTACTCGGATACTAATAGCAGCCCTATTAAATTATGCGCCTCTAATAGTATCGTAGTAAATTAAAATTTAACGATATCATGTGGAAAGATGTTTGACTCCACATCATCATGAATCATTCTGAAGCATCAGCAACATGTCCGTAAAAAACTGACCATAAAGTGAATTTATCATGTGGGAGATTCTATCATGGATTTCACAGAAGAATGACATAAAATATTTATAAGACTTTCCTTGTTTCATCTTTGAGAGACAGTGGGAGATGGTATCGTGAGAATTTCGTGTTATTCATGGTATCAAGTTATTCTTGGGTTAAGGTAGAACTCCAAATTTTGCCAGTTATGCTACAGTCCCATAAACCTAAAAATAGCCGTTAGGGTACTGTACGGGCGCCGTGCAATCAAGCTCCACATGGACTCGTACGAACTCTAGCGTACCCGTACGGACTGTTACGTTTTTATCAGGGTCCTTGAGATGAGCCGTGGATACACGTATCAGTTTCAAAATCAAAATCGTTAACAAAATCGTGACCGAGTACAGATTAAACTTGCATATCTTCCAGCTACGGCTCCGTACGTGTGTGTTGTTTTGTGCTATGTTCGTACCTTCACCTTAATACGCAAGGCTTCCCACGGCATACGGCTTTCTGCACGTACGGGTCCGCAACAAGCCACGATTTTATGGGACTGAGGCATTACAAGAACAACTTTTTTTGAAAAACTAGATAGATTTTATTTTTTACAAGACTTGTAATGATAATTTTAACGAGGTAATTAATAATATTGTATTACAATACATGTAATGATATGTTTTTAACAATGAATTGTATGTTTCATTCACTTCAATCTGCGTAAACAAAAATCCTATAAACCGCTGTCGTAGCAAGTAGTCGAGCGGAGAATTTTAGATCGGGTTTTAATCAGATTGCATGCAATGATAAGCTTTACAAAATATTATATGTTTTATTCAATGCAGATTGTAAATTATTATGCATGAAATTGCTTCAAAAACAACAGTCGCAAATTATTGCATGACAAATGAGTACGTTTTTTTATGAGAACCAGTTATTGACTTCGCTTGCTATAACAACAGCGTAATTTTCAATTTGTCCATAAAAACAATGAGTTTGTAGAATTTTTGAAATTAGATATGGAGATATGTTATGGAGTAAATACAACTAATAACCATGAATAATTTTCTGAGTCTATAAACATATTTTTACGTAAGGAAAATTCTGACTAATTGTGAACGTCAATGTGCCATTCAGTATTCGTACAAAGTTTGAAGACAATCGGAATGCATCTGTTTTCTATTTTAAGTGAAAATGTATGAACTACCTTAAACCATGAAACAGCTCTGATCGTTCTCTTGATCAATTACCACAGTCTTGTCGCCTCTGAAGTTGGTATTGTTCTCGTTATAATAATCAACTTTTTTATTTATCGACGATAAAAACACAAATAGTGTCCTTAGATCTAAATATGGACAATAATTAGTGTGCATTGAGTTAATTAATGATATTAATTTAGATAAAATCATAGTTAGTGGTAACCCAATCTGCAGAAGTTGAACCAATCATTCATGGACTGGACATAGTTGTCAATACTTATGATTGATCGAGGTAGTTCATTATGATAAAGTTACAATATTGTTTCACTATTTTTGGTTATTGCAAGGTTCTGCAGGTATCATTATTTTATAGTTTAAGAATTGGTAGCCGCCCGACTAGCTCAGTTGGTAGTACTTAAGCTACTGATCGAGGTGTCTGGGGTTCAATTCCCGGGCGGGGCATACTTTCGTAGAGCTTGGTCATGAAATTATTTCTACGGCCATTTTCCCTCCTACCAATAATTTTTAGTTATGTAGGGCAGTCACTGACGAAAGTATGCGCTTAGTAGTTGGTTAACAGCTAAACCCAGAAATGTAGCCTTTCCAGGAGAAGTGAGTAGGTTGACTTACCACCGTTATATGACTATACAATGTGTTGCTACGGCGTTAAACCCAACAAAACAAACAAGCAATAAAAATTGGTTTTTATTTTGTAAAATCAGAAAACATACATCGAGTTTGTGTTTTTTTCCACCGAACTTTTTCTTACACGGACCAAATTCAATTAAACAAAAAACCAATTAGAAAATGTTTCCATCGTCTTTGAATCTGACATTTGATAAACGAATTTATAAAAAGGCGACGGGCATTATTAATAATAATCAAAGATTCATTAAAGATATTTTATTAATATGATTATAAATTGTCTACGCAAGGATCGTTGACTTTAGTCAAAGGGAGATAACACAAACAGTACTGGTGGTTTGAATCGAGTGTAATACTTGTAGATATAGTTTAATATACTAATTTATTTTAACTTGATCGTGAAACAAGTTCTTACAATTTAGATTATTCACGTTCGGGTTCACTTTCGGGTCCCCATGTACTGAGCTAGACGAATAAAGTTTCTTGCTCAAGGAAACTATAGGATAAGTTTGGATAGGATTCGAACCAACGTAGAGCTGGGTATTAAAATTATAACCAGTTCAACGTCGTTACCACTCGGTCACGGCCGCTCCTCTTTGTAGTATGTATCTTGAATCTTTTTAACTATTTTCTTGTACAGCCGGTCCAAACAATGCATATAAGTTCTTAAGATTTCCGCTATTCAGGCTACTCTCCTTAGCATCGCTTAATAGTTTCACTTATAGATATATAATTACTTTTTTTGTTGGGTTGAACGCCGTATCAACACATTGTATAGGTCATATAAAGGCGGTCAGTCAACCTACTCACTCCTACTGGAAAGGCTAAATCGCTGGATTTAGCTGCTAACCAACTACTTAAGCGCATACTTTAGTCAGTGACTGACTACTGCCCTACAAAATTAAAAAATATTGGTAGGAAGAAAAATGGCCGTAGAAATAATTTCATGACCAAGCTCCACGAAAATATGCCCCGTCCGGGAATCGAACCCACGACCGCTCGATCAGTGGACTTGCGTGCTACCAACTGTGCTAGCCGGGCGGCTACATATTTACTATGTCTATGGTTTCACTCGTTCAATGCAGTAGAATATTCACTGAGCTGCAAGGGGAGCGTACATTTAGGCCAATTTGTCCCAACCCCGAGCTTTCTTCAGTTAGTTTGTACACCTATATGATTTGGGTTGTTTTGCATTTGGCCAGGAGGTATGTCCAGTTTCGACCACCTTGTAATGTATGCAACATGTTGACATATTTGATCAGACAGGAACGAAAGACAATTGTCCATAACATGATATCTCATACGTACATTTTCATAGATCATGTGTTATATGGCAAGGAGACACCAAAATAGATAGGTAGAACGATTTTGTAGACCATATGAAATGAGAACGAGTAAATGGGCAATGTGCAACACCCTGGTTTACTGTTGGAAAAAAAATAACAAGACATATTCGTAGATTATTTACAATATATACAACACATACATGATAAACATTTTCTTAACAAATTACTGAAAAATCAAATTCTAAATGTGTGTAGACCTATAAGTCGTGCATTGTCAAAGGAGAGTAAATATGTGTTCCCATATTAGTTACTAATTACATGTACTACGAAAATACGTAATTAAAACAAATAAACAATAATAAACGCTTTTATAGGTCTTACTTAAAAACAACAAGTTTTGCCATTTGTGAATCCTATTTTTTTATAGTGGGTCGATGGCTTAGTAGACATATTACCAAGTGGTAGTTTACAAACTTCTTTGTTTGACAAAAATCGGTATTACACCTACTAATATTGCTTTGACCATGTACAATAGGCATGGCAAAGACCAGACATACTAATTGCAAGAAATCATTTAATTAACAAACATTAAAAACCAATGCGTTTACCAAGATTTTACAATTAAATCCATTGGGTCTATCGGTAAAGGACAAACCAACTTTATTTTAATATCAGCCATATGTAGTATAATAGTAGGCTTTGACAAATATTAACTTTTTTAAAAGGTGCAAACCAAACGGATGTTTTAATGGCAAAATTATGTGCCGAGTCTGAATATTACAATTAAAATTTTCAACGATGACGTTTAAGGTTCACTTTTTTGCAAAAAAATCAAAATGACCACCAAAATGGCCGACATGATTTGCACTAAATATATAATGGTCACAAGAGTTTGGCATTCTATTTCATTCCGTAAAAACGGTTTTTATTATAAAAAAAGAGGGATGTGTTTTATATAATGATAAATATATGTCAAGCTCTAGTGACAATTACAAATAAACTAGTGAAACCTATTAAATTCAGGACTTATCAAGATACATGTCCTTGTATATTAGTGCCATTGCAAGTTTCAATACTGTACAGTTATGAGTCAATAAAAGATATGAAACTTTTAACTATTCCAGCATTTCTAATACATGAGACGTACATTATATAACCACTGGCAGGACCATCAAATTAGGGAGATCTTTACTTCTAAAATTAAGCATTTGGGACATAAAATTGTCAAAATGTCGTACGATTTTGCAATAACCAAGGTGGTCTTAATAGCGGAACTTATTGTATTGCTTCCCTCATAGTAAGTTTAACAATAGACATATAAAAACAGCATGGAAACGAGAAGCTATGTTCTAGAGAATAAAAACAGTTGAAAACTTGTATTCGATCACTTTGGTTCAAAATTTTGTTTTGCCTTCTTTATTAACTTTTGCATAGAGCACACTAGGGTCAAACGACACAGTTTTGACACCATTTGACAAAGCCTCGTTATCAATAGCCGGGTCAATGTTTTCTCGACCATTTACAAAATCTATAGTTTCACTTGAAGTATCTCCTGAATACGCACCGTCTGTTGGCATTCCATAACTAAATTTTGAGTCTTTGCTTCCAGTTTCATGCTTGAGTTCAGGTTTTGTATTAAGTTTGTACCGATCTAGCCGAAAATTTCCATTCAGCGTCGCTGTATGTCTGTCTTTTCTGGCATTATCTACAGTATCATACAGAAGATCGTCTGAGGTAGATGTAAACGCTTGATTATTCTCCACTTCCGGTGAGCCTGACTTGATACTTCCGGTTTCGTTGAAATCTTCGGGAAAAGAGTAAAATATATTTGTATTACGTATGTAATTCCTTCTTACATTCTCTTTTCGTTTAAGCCTGGAATACAGAAGTTATACTACTACGTAACGATACTAACATGGGTGATTAGTAGGGCTGTCATGATATAACGGATATGCAAAACATATATCACAGTCCTAAATGACCGTGCATACCTAGTGAAACTAGATTCAAGTAGTTGCATGTAAGATTAGCAATGTTTCTGTTGAATACAGCATAGACACAACGAATCTATAAACCCACAATATATCGTGGTACGTATCGCAATACGGTGCTAGCTTATAGCAATATATCGCGATACGCATCTGTCGTATCGTGACAGCCCAAGTGATTAGTAGAATCTATGCATTTTTGTGATGACTTAAAATTTGTCTGGACTTCATGAAAAAATCGAGTCATTTGCATAATGTGGAAATGAAACAATTTTATGATACCAATTTGATATTTGATCCCTTATTTCCAACCAGACCGGAAATGATTACTTAATGGTTATTTGATATTTTTTCTATATAAATATACATGTATAGTCAATACTAAGGACATACAAAATGTGAAACAAAGTTGTATAAAAAATCTTTGAATTTAAATTTCAAACAACCTATGTAACATTAATGAGTTGATGAATTATTATCGAATCATCTTATTGCGATGATAACCGTTAATTCAAATATAAAACTATGCATGCTTTGCTTGCTTGCGGCTATATTTGACAACCACATTAACAATCAGTGCACTTTTACACAAAAATTCTCACGAAAATAGTTATCTTAAGTCAAATTCATACTTTTGCAGTTCAAAGTCAGAGGGTTAATAAACATAACTATGATGTGATATATTTAAAAGGTATACAATATACTACACAATTCTAGGTATTGACCGGACAAAGTATGATGCTATTATTAATGTTTCTTGCCTTTGACTTACGATGATTTCTATCGTAAGGTTGTTTTGAGAAGTGCCACAGAGTTCTATATAAGGCAGACATACGACAGACATACTTCTTCGAATACAGAATTGATCTGTGTAACAAAATTGAAGTTTGGCGTCACAATGAAAATTAAACTAAACATTGCTCGTAAACAAACACCCCCAAAACGACTAGAGCGACTAGAGAAGTATGGCGCACTAAAGTCGGTGGACTTTTTGAGATGCCGCGGCCGTGGCGTAGTGGTTAGCATGTCTGACTTAGAATCCGGAGATCGCGGGTTCGAGCCCTGTCGCGGTAGGTCATACCCTATACAAGAGTTGTCGGCCTCGTGGAAGAGTAAGTTAGTACTGGTGATACAAAAAGTGTCCAGGAAACCTATAGTAGGAAAAGCTGGCCATCGTATTATATATATATGACCTGAATATGTGTTGAATGCGACGTTAAAAAAACGAAAAAAAAACAGATCTTAACAGTACAAAGAAAAAAGAGACTAGTATGACATCTATTACGTGTATTGTACATACCTGACACAGAAACATATAATAAGAATAAGGATCACAATAACAACAATAACAACAACACCAATTGTAATACCAATAATTAAACCATTATCACCACCATCTGAAACTATAAAAACAAACCTGTTTACATTGTAACGAATATATCTGAGTTAATTGTTTACACCAGCTTGATTATTACTGAGTTGAATTCTTTTTTAACAGAACAATACTTTTTTTAACTTTGGGTCCCTTTTTCGACAACACATAATCTCGGAATCATTTAAACGGTCAGTTCAACTACCATCGTTTTAAGAGATGTCCCAGAATCCGACTTTACACAATTAAGAGTATGACGTCAGCCAGCGAGCTGCATGTAGACCTACAATCATCATGAAATAGGAAGAGCTTATATAAGTGCGGTGCATTCGGAACTAGTTCTACCACGTGGTTACTGAACGGAGACTAATATGAAATACGCATGTACAAATTAGAAAAACTTTTTTGGTATAAAGCCAGTGCGAACATACTACGTGACCAAATGCTGTAAATCCAAGTAAAATAAGATGACTAAATGTCATCACTGTAGATGAAAAAAATACTCATTAAAACTACTTTCCGATTTCGGTATATAGACAATTCAATAGTGATTACCTTTTTATTTGGGTTTATAGCATTTCGACTTATTGTATGTTTACTCTGGAAACTCGAACTTACCTTTTGTGTTTTCAGTGGTGTGATGTTTGATATTGGTAACACTTATCACGTCACCTGTAGGAGATATCTGTGATGTTTGAACGCCAACTATGTTTTTAGTAGGACCAGAGTGTCCGCCATCATAAATAATCGTTGTACTTTGTTTCTCTACACTGTTAGATGAGTCAGTTGTCTTGCTTGAAATATGGTCAGAATTTTGTTTAGTTACAGGTTCTGTTGACGAATGAGATACTGTATTGTCAGGTATGGATTGTGTAGATATTGATAGTTGTGAATTCGTAGATGCTCTTGGACTATTACCTGATGTATGTGTATACATTGGTGGACTTGAATCTGATTTTGATGTACGGGACACTTCAATGGTACTTTCCATCGCATGGTAAGGCCTAGTAGAGGCGTCAATCAAGTCTGTTGAATATGCTGACTGTTGATTGGACGAAATTGTAGATGACAAGGAGAATAAAGAATGTGGAGAAGATACTGTTGATTCTGATAATGTTGAGGAATATAATGTAGAAGTTTCTGATGGTGATACTTTTAATGTTGATTCTTGGTTTGAAGTTGATGGTCCCGATTCTTTAGTCTGTGAGTCAATGGACGGTGTACTAGTACTTTCTAATGATAATGATGATGAAGAGGAGGAGGAGGAAATGGATTGTGATAATGTATGTGAGTTTACAGATGAATCAGTTGAAGTTATTATATTGTTAGAGTCAGTTGATAATGAATTTTCCGTCTGGAATATGGACGATTTAGTTGTACTAGGAGAAGTAATTCCTGCGTTTGTGCTGATATCAGCTGTGCCTGATGTTTTATCTGTTGTTGAAATTGACGGTGGAGTTGATGTGGCTTTACATGGTGTTATAAAGTTAGCCTTTTGTCCAAGTGGATAACAGTTGAGAATCAACGGAGCACCTATGATAAAGAGACAAAAATGGTTATAACTAACATACTGAAAAAGGAGAATATCTGTAACTAAGCGATATAGACTCCTTTGATATTTTGTATTCTATTTATAGTGCATAAATTTCTGTATAATGTTCATTATGTCGATAATATAGTTTTAACAAGACCAATTATGCTCTGAAAAATAATACAGACAGAATATCCCATCATTTTATCAACAATAACCAAAAGATTGCAGGTCGAAAGCGGGTCTGACTACCAAAACAGCTAGGTTCGATAAATGGGTGCGATTCCAGACGGGACCTAAGTTTGGTTATAATATATTACTACGGTCATTCACCCCCTACCACAGTATCAATTTAAGGGCAAATGTCCACTATTGGCAAAACAATGCGATGAGCAATTGTAAAAAGCTGATGCACAGATATCTTGGACACTTCTAAAACAAAGAGTATACCGACTTACAATCGTAGTATACTGAAACATCGTTGGAATGCGGCGCTAACATCTTTCGTTACCATTTGGAACACCTCGGCAAACATCTACGCAAATCTTCGTAGAATATCACCATAGGGTTCCGAATGCAAGTGTTACACGCAATCGTTATTATTCGGCAATTTCCGTGACCCAAACACATAATTTCATTAACAAACCCGATCGAGTTCAGAGTCCGTTATATCGAGTGATCACTTACCCTTTGTTGTAAAATGTATCATAATATAATCTTGACTGTTACTAATCTTGTTGAAATCTTTAATTGATATAATTTCTTCATTTCTATCAATTATCATTTGACTCAGTCTATCAGAACGCTGTCCAAGTTTATACGTATCAGTATTCATACAGTTGAACGTAGTGTTCGCATTCTGAAGGTACAGTGACGTTTTTGGACACAATGGTGTTGACCCATTCTGGCTCGAACGCTGGAAATCAAGATCTACTAGCGTCGCTGTGATAGGAGAGCCGCAGACTGGTGTAGATACCACACAGCTACATGACACAGACTGCTCATTTGTAGGTATAACAGTAGAACCATTCAACTTTAAAAAAACGTCATTTCCGGCAGCCTGCTTCTGTGTGCACATGTTCACGATGTTTTTATCTAAAATGATACATTGTAAAACTTATATGACGTTGTTGCGTTGTAAGTCTTACTTGACATTGTTATAAATCATTGTACGGCGCCTAGTTCACCTAACTTTGTTTATCTTTTCCCTGGTCTATAATCAGTACTCAACAACTTCCCGACAACTTCTCTGTATACTTCATTAATAGAGGAAACTAGACATTACTGTCAAATGTTCGTGGAAAGGTATGACTAGCCCGATTGGGTTCGAACCAGCGACCTTTTGTGGAGTTTAGAGTCGAATCAATATAAAAGTTTACCAGTAATAATAATGATTTTATTTCGGTAACAATGACATGACACATGGCATACAAATAGTATGTATAATGCCATATGTCATGCACATCAATACCGGGGATGACACAAGTGACACAGTATTCTTGGATTACCCTAATATAAATTCATATATATGGACTTCGACTGTCACTTAACTAAACTACCAGTAGCCAAACTGTTCTGATAAAGTATGATAACTATACAGAACTTGCTAAACGACATAAACGTTTGATTAGAATTTTAAAGACACGTTGTTATGCTCAGTTTGTTTTGATTTCAGATTATCTTTAATTGATTTAGCCTCCTTTACAGACAACAGTTATAACACAACTTATGATATCTTGTTCTAAATAAAAAATCAACATAATATTATTCGTACTTCTTCATTTTCGTCAAACCAATGTTTGTGAAGGTAATTGTTTAAGCATTACCCAAAGGTGATCGGCACGATCTACTATTTGTACATATATAATAAATATGTCTTCGATTGATCAGCAGCGTGTTCAATTACCCTGAACGTTCCGAAACGTTCCGTAACGTTAGAGTCGGGATAACTCAACCAAAAGACAACGCAACCCGTTAGTTGGGGATTTAGTTGTCTCGGGCTGAGTTGTCTTTGGGTTACTTAAGTTGTTCCGACCCTAACGTTACGGAACGTTACGAAACTTTCAGAGTAATTGAACACACTGGCCGCCTGTGATATTTTTGTATACCCCATTTGGAACACCACGGCGATCTTTACGCAGAAAACCACCGAGAATATCCGAATGTGGATTTCCCCATACACTTAACTAGGTTAATGTTCTGTATGAGGCATCGTCGGCAACCACAGTACTTTCTTCCGTTACACTCTATACATAACGCAGCATAGCGGAGTAATGTATCCTGGGATAACCGACGATGTGTACGAAGTGGAATAGAATAAAACGGCATGGTAGCGTTGTTTTGTCAGGTTATAAACATGGAAATAACATATTTACCATCAACACAAGAATATTGTATCCAAATATATGATGAATATGGAAACATGGCTAATCTAGGTGCCCACCCTGCACACTCTGTTTGTCCATCACAGTTTTCAATCAAAGCTGTAACATTACCGCCGCTGAATGGAGTAAATGAGTCTCCCTTATCATAAGTACAGCATCTCTTCACCCTGTCATCTTGTTTACAATTACTTATACCTATTTGACATTCAGCATCAGTTTTAGAGGCATACATCATCTTTCCTAGGATGATTGTCTTACCAATTGGACATTGGATCTTATATTGTGAACATCGATTGTCTGAGCCATAGCATGCTGTTAGTTCTTGCCATATCCTTACATCTGAACCTAGAGCGAGTTAAATAAATAGAGAACGTTACAGATTTATTGTTAAAGTTAATTCATCTGACAGTGGTGCATTCGTAAACTCCACTGATTTAATCATATTTTATCGATCGTAAGTAAAAAACAACTGTAAAGTGAATATTTAAATCAGCGGAGTTAATTTAGGCCATGCAATATCGGAATTTTGTTAAGCGTCCACGTGCGCGTAGGTTTTAGAGTCCTCAATCAAAATAAAAAACAAAATTGTCGGTTAAATTTTTTTAAATAATTCCGATGTTCCGGAATTCAATACGACATTTTAATTCAGGGAAAATTGTGTTCGGCAACGACGTGATTCATCGTAAGCAATTTATCATAACCGCATCATTATTACAGTACATTGTATATATTTTACGTGATTTTTTTTTTATATTAAATTCAGACCATTGTTTCATATTATGAGGAAGTTGTTCTATTGAAAAAAAGTATAATGCGTTGTCTTTTGTCGTAAAAAATATTTGTGTTTTATTTTCGGCTTGTGTGTTTTTGTGAATAGGTACCTAGGTTTGTCAAATTTGAGTTGACGCTTAACAGAATTCCGATTTGGCATGGCCTTATTGTTTAAACTTAGATCAAGTGCACAATTAATAACAAGTAGAACAATTACTACTACCATGGTCTTTAAACTCGTATCATTCTATTATACTATGGCCTTCAGGCTGGTGGTTTATTGCGTAGAGCAATCGTAACTTTGCATTCTTGAGTTTGTCTTTAATTTCTCGAGGCTTCGCAACGACTGTTCAAACGATTTATAAATTAATGTTAATAATAATAATATCTTTATTTAAAGCTGAACTCTTCTAAAGCGCAAGGCTTATATCCCAGAAGGTCATCTAACTAATAATTACAATTTACAAATGAATGATCAATATGCACGACAAATGTCAGTGGATTAAAAAAACACACACAAAACAATTTAGACACATATCGTTTAAAATTGAGAGGTTCTGGTCGTAAGGTGTGACTTGAAGGAAGAAAGTGATGCCTTGTCACCGTGACTTCTACTGGCGCAACCTTCTTTTCATCATTTATTTCTTTTTTGCATTCTAATAACTCCATCAAATCATAATTCAGAAAGGTAATAGCATAAACAACTAGAATATATAAGGGAAAACATTCTTAAATTCATTGAAACGACATAAACGACACTTTAATAAGTATTAAAGCAAACAAAAAAATACAGTACCAACCATACCTATTTTTACACATTTATAAATGTTTGATTACAACAATTCATATGAATAAATACATCCGAAATAAATTTTAACTTAATTAATGAAAAGACAGCTAGTTAATTAGCAATTGTAAATGTAAATTTGAATGGGACTGCAATAATGCTAAATTTATTCTAATAATTTTACCTTTTATTTCTTGAGTAATCCATAGAAAAATAAAGAATATGTTACAATAAATCCTCATTGTTGCTTTATATTTCATAAGAAACAAACGTCTAAATATTTAATTTTAAAGATCCACCCTAAATGTTTGTTCAAGTCTTAACTAAGTAAACAGATAAACAAATTTAAATTAAAAATTTCATGAAATAATTAATGACCAAATAACTGAGTGTACATGTCAATTTTTCAATAACATTATCTCAAATGACCACAATGTTTTTGTATCATTCACATTATAAACTACCGTAGATTTTTCACAATAAATTCCATTTTGGTTAAATCCAGTAATTAACCTGACTTCATTTTAGAGAGCTCCCCAACATTCTCATATTGTATCTGGGTTGATAGGGGATTCCCTACTCGCCTCCCAATCTACAAATATTTAAAATTTTCTTATGTTATCTCTTCTGTTTAAATACGATTTTATTCGATTCCTTTAAATCTAGGGAAAATGTAACAAATTTCTCTCTTTTCATACAAATTCGATTTTGCAATTAAGTTATCATAACTTAACCACTGGGACTCATCAAACAGCTAAGCTTGGATACGAAAAGAGCTTTAAATCATTTAGCACTTATTTTACCTTAAACTCGATTTTTCCTCATTTGTCAATAGGATAAATGGATCTTTTAAAGGACAGAGTGTAAAATGATCAGGACAGGCATTAAGTATTGACATCTTCATAGAGTCACGTCCAGAGTTGTCATTTATAAAAATGGGTGACACATCACTTTTTTCAATAACAAATTTATATTTGTCAACGAAGATAGTCTAAGATAATGGTCCGGTAGTGGGACAGTATTTAGTGGTCACAAACTTTGTTCTTCGTCTGTACTCTGTATATAAAGAGATATGTTCCTGATAGCTTCATCGATGTTTGGTGGGAACAAGTGTAAAACTATTGCTGGTAGGATCACACACCTAGTACCCTAAGTGATAAGTACCGGTAGTTTAAAGTATCTGTCTAAATATGAAGGGTGACCTCCAAGCCTGAGAAATACAAAGGTAACAGCATCAATACGAAGATACCACGCTCCAGACTGATTATACAATTCATTGTACATGTACTCCTATATTTAATTATAATTTAATGAGCGGCCTAGCGTGCGAGGTTTGCATGAACGTTGTGAACAATAGCCAGTGGATTATGAGCCATCACGTAAACTGATTGTGTATGTGTGGCATTTACCATTCACCAGGCGAAAATCACATTTGACATAATTATTTAATGTTGAATTTAAACTTAATTAATAAATATGTTTTATTATACTTTGGTACGATTCTCGTTTTTATGACAAAATGGTTTGTAACAAACCTCCTTCCGTCAGATAGCCTTCTGTCATTCTCGTTCCCAGAGGCTATCAAGATTCTCGATACCTTCGGATACGAGGATGTCTTCTGAGGGATCTTTTAAAAGAATATAAATAATTTGGGTTATCAGCCCAAACAGATATAGTTTCTGTAATGATTGTACAAGCTACTTTAATATTGTTGGGCATTGTCGAGCATTCCTGTGGTATACGCTGTCAACATTTCCAGCTCATTCGTCAGATTTCACAACAATGGTTTTAATTTGTCATGGCAGACTTTGTGATAAATGGTGGCTAGTTTAAGACACAACGTAAACGCTGTCACCACATACAGATAGCCATCTTTTGAAAGGTGTAAGGACCTACAAGAAGGGTTTATAATTGCGATAAGAAGGGTATCATACTATTTGCACTAACTTAAATTTATTAATCCTCAACTCTTTAAATAAATACATAACACGGATTATTTTGTTTGGTGTTTAGGGCGGAAGGATACTTATGAGTTTCTAGCAGTAAACATTTTGTAACTTGTGAGTGAATACAATTACTGCATACCTTTAGTATTTAATATAATGACCAATATCACGTACATTTAACATTTAAGGATAGGAGGGTCAATAAGTTGACTTTATAAACTATAATAGGTATGCCTTGACGCATGTCACAGATTGGTGAACGGAACCTTCGTACGAAAGAACGCTTACAATGTTATTATTCAATACAAACGTATTGCAGAATTGTAAAAATTGAGTGAAGCAGAGTCACTTCATTTCGATACAGAATTCTTGAAACGGGTCCAAGACAAACATGTCGCACGACGAAAAGTTCCCAAATTTGAAAGATGATGTCCCTCATATGTAAAACAGGGTGAGTAAATCCGCCCCCCCCCCCCCCGTGAAATTTTCAAAATGTACCAGTCCACGAGTGTATTTTTGGACTGCAAACCATTTTTAAGTAACATGAAGCAATTCTTCTCGGGCTCGCATTTGTATTTTACATAAATCTTATAGTTATGTAGTTTTTTTTATTATTAATATGCTGCAAATGTTGTATAATGTTGTTGTGGTTCGAAAGTTTGAACCCTCCTAGAAAAGTTTGGACTTCCCACCTAGAAAAGTCTGGACCCCCCCCCCCCCCTACACAAAATCCTGGATCCACCCCTGCAGGTATAAGTCTTTTGACCAGATCACTAATGTGGCATTGGTAGTATTTTTTGTACACTAATAGACTCCTATTTACTGTATATATCATATGGATCATGTTATTATTGTCATGCAACTTTTCACTTTGATTTTAAGACATATACCTATATCAAGTGTATTTTGTCTTTTTATGAAGTTTGAGCGAACAAGAATTAAGTGATGTCGGTTTTGCCCATGCATTAGTATTGAATCTACCACTGAACTACGTATACATTCGTATTTATAAATTTTAGTATATACATGTAAGTTATGTTCATGAGTCATCTCTGACCAAATGCATTTTAACCACAATCTTGTCTGCTAAAAATGAATAAATTCTGAAACTCTGAAATCATATGAATTCATACTTCAATAAAAAAAACATGTTGCCGATAGAGGACTAAGGGTTCAAGGCAAAGTAAGATAATGATTTCTAATGAGAGGACGCAAGTACTAAAGTTACCTTCGTAGAATGAGGCTTTAGAACTGATGCAAGCCGGGAGATTGTAAGATGGGCTGAGATGTTGGCCTCACAATGACTCTGACAGCGGAATATGGTTTTTAAACATATATTTATCAAATCGAATTAGAGAGCTCGTTACAACTATAGTTAACTAAGAATGAAACATTATAAAGACGTCTTAATTAAATATCTATATGTGTGTCTTAGATTAAGTCACTTAATCCTGTACTTACTAATGTTCGAGGGTTGATCCAGAAGTAATGAGACAACGTCTATAACTTTCAAAGTTAGCGCTAGTACATGTTCTAGAAATCAAAACAGGTGCCCGCTTCCTTGTTTACGTAACTTTTACGGCTGCAATTTTGTCTCTCTATTTGACTGTGTACAAGAGCGCACACATTCATTATGTCATCACTGGACTTGGACTAGTTCAAAGATACGTTCAGTCAGTGGATACATAGACATGAACGATGTATCGCAGCCAATGCAACCCCTATGAGAAATAGTGACGCTATGTAAGTAAAGGTTTTAACATTTTATTAAGACGTCGTTGACGTCAAACATCTGTGGCTTGCGGCGGGTTTCGTTTCCCTACATACTTCAGGAAAGTATAACTCGAGATTTAGAATACGCACATGCATGATTTTTCACATGCATATAGAAAACTACTTTTTACACAACTGATATAATTTTCAAGTTTATTTCACGACTGGTTTTGGATTTATGGCGTTTGTCTCATTACTTCTGGATCACCCCTCGTAGTAATAACAACTGATGGAAAAAATAAAGATAATAAGTTTAAAAGTTCATCCAATCTAAACATGAACGAAAATGTACTTAAGTGAACATTGAAACACCATTTAAACTTTAAATTCCAAAGTCACTATGAATCACATAGGATGCGTTCAATACGTATAGGGATTTTTGACTTTTTCGTAAATCATTTGAAATCAGTGATTAAAATAAATGTATAAACAGGGCTCTTGACATTAAATGGAAATTTTACGTGAAATCTACATACCATAAAGTGGTTGTTTTGATCAGAGGAACGTAATGATAGCTGTTGAGTTGTATCGTGTGAAATGTAAACAGCAGTCACTAACTAGTGAGTGTACATTTAAGGCCAAGAAAAGTTTTACACTCGCATCCTCCAAAGAGCCACCGCCCTTTAATCTGGAAATAAAATACAATTTAACAAGATTTTTAAATTGGGCATTCAAATTACTCAATTTAACATAAAGCTTGTAGGAAGCTAAATAAGTTTAATAAGTACAGTTAAGTTTCGCTTTAAAGACCATCTTACTTATTGCAAAATCAAGTGATTTTTGACGATTTTTGAATCCGATTTATGATGTCCATATATTATGATCGTTTCACTTTCAAAACCATCGTTTTTATTTGACCAAATAGAAGAACATTTCTCTGCATAAATCTGCCGAGATAAAAGTCTATTTTGCATGGTCTAATACAAGGAATTCAAAATAATAAATGTCTTCTTGTCCATTTTGTTATAAAATCCGAATGAAAATCCAATATGATAATTTTTATTGCCTATTAAGTAAAACAGAAGTAAGAGACAGCTTCATGATTTTAGTTATCTCAAGTGATGATTCATATAACTTTATATAACTTCCTTCATATCATCGAGGAACAGATGTTAGCAAGCTCACCATCTCAGCAGGGTGGACATACCATATAACTAAATGCCACAAATCTCAAGTATAAAATGTAAACAAATTGTTTCCACAGATATCGAAAAACTTTTTTGTCATTAGTTATGACTCTGAAAATGTCACAGGTGAGGGAAGTTGTTAGTTTTCCACAAAGAACTGATAAACGTTTGGGAAAATTGCAAACATTAAACAAAGCAACTTTAACTCCCCATCTTTCTCATAAAAGAGCTGGACCTCAACCAAGTAACGCTTCATATGACTACAGTTCACTAGTCCATCTTCTCTAGTATGCCCTCAATACACCATCCTCCCAGAGTAAGTTAATTATCAAAACAAGAAATGCAATGTGGAAAACACATCAAAGCCGGATTTAAGAACTTTAACACAAAACTTACAAACTTAAGGGAAATAATCCATAATAAAGCCAGGTAGAGTTGTGGTAACTGTCTAATTCTGTTCATGGCATGGTATGTTATAATTGTATGAAGTTTCATAAAGATCTGACAATAAATGGCAGAGATATATGCTAAATTGAAAACTTTAACGCTATTGTTAAGGACACTGGACGCCCGCCTGTGTATCAACTTAACTATTAGCCGAACTTTTTCGTTGAAAAATTCAGCTAACTAGACATGGCCAACACTTCAGATTGAACCATCATATCTAACATCAGCTACAGGATGGTGATTTTAAAAGTTAAAGTGTGGTTTAAAGCCTACTTCTATATACATGTTCAGTTGACATAACTCCTTTGTAACCCCAGATCATTGAAATCCCCTTTAGGCAGGTGATTCCTCACAGTACCCAGTCACACATAGATGGAGTGGAACTATAGGCAAATTTCTTGCTAAAGAAAATTAACTGTGCCCCTAGTCGGGTTTGAAACCAGAACCTCTTGATCCCTAAGCACAAGTCATACCACTGTTCCTTTGTTTTTAAGTTATTTTACTTAACCATTACTATCACAGAGGCAGTCAATTGCCAATTAAACTCAAGCAAATAAAGCATATGACTCTACAGTTTTCTTACACCATTTATACTAACTTATGTCACCAAGTTTCAAATACCATGACTTAAATAATTTATAATAAACATAACAATAAAACAGACAACATCTGAAAATTCATATGAAATTTAATAAACAAACATAAAATCATGCATACATGACACAAGAATTCAAACATAAAAATTTATAAAACGTAAAAAAATGCAGTCAATTTAAGGCTAAAACTGCTTCACACAATATATAAGCCGGATTGTCAAACTAATACAGTAAAAACTCTGAAAACCGAACCTGGTCCAGACTGACCAAAAAGTCACTTAGTGTCTGGTTTTCAGAGGATGTTTTAAGCATATTTATAATTAGAAGCCATGGCAAAAGGTCCAGTATTTGGAATTCAGAGTTAATAGAGAAAATATGGGACTAAAAAATCTGACTTTAAAAATCGTCCGGTTTTCAGAGGGTCTGGTTTTAAGAGTTTTTATTGTATGAGCTAATCTGAGCACACAATTTATGACAAAATTTAGTGAATATTGGATCAAATCTGTGATGAACAAAGAAGTAAACCAAGATAAGTCACCAAGATAAATTCTAACAAACACATAAAAGACAAAATGACATAGTAGAAACAAATAGTACTCATATAGTATTCCAAGTCTGATCTAAAGAGGTTATATATTAACTACAATAAAATTATCAAAAAAAACTTCAATTCTATCACAATGAAAATTCACAGAACAGTAAAAATAGAAGAAACCAGCATAAACATTTACACAAAGTACCAAAAGTATCAGGTTTCCTTACAACAATTTTATCATTAGCATTATTTTTACTATTAAATATATCTGATTTAAATGATAATTCATTTTTATTAGCAGTTTAATTATCAGTACTGGTTTCATTATTAATCTTATCAGGTTCTAAGATATCAAATTTTCAACCATCATCAATATCTCTAATATCATCAATTTAATTATCAGTACTGAATGTATTAATAAAAGATATCAGCTTAAAGGGATATACAGGCAAATGACTGTGCCAAAAGTATAGAACCAAGTTTAGTCTTTAAAACAGTATTAAGAAAGTAAGAAATCACTTAATAATAACATTTGTCACTTATAACATTCAACTGAAGGAAATTAAAACATGTGGCATACACATTGTTGAAAACAAAAGTAGGATACCGAGGGAATCACCAAGTTATTTATAGATTTGTTATACGTCACATTCTCTGAAATTAAACATTTTCATTGGTCACTTCTTGTCTTTTCAACATTCTTAGGTGGTTAGGATATCTTTTTAATAGAATTATACTAATGTCGCACAATGACAAGCCCTAGTATCTTTTCATCAGTAAATGCATATTTTGACACTAATGTATTTTTAGCTAACCTGACCCACGTGGGTCTAGTTAGCAAACACCCGAAATATGAAGAGAAAATATTGAAATAGTTGGCCAAATAATATATCAGTTTGTCTGTTTCAATCACAGTTATAACAAGAGCTGTCAGAGGAGACAGCATGCTCGACTTAGTAAGTGTTTGTCACAGGAGATGTGGTTGATGATAAGGAACATACATATTTGAAAATTTGAAAATATAACCTTAACAAATTCAAAGTAAAAAAAAAATAAAATAGAAAACTATAAGTTCAAGGGGGATAACTCTGAAAAAATGTATAAGGAGTTATGAATCTTGTCACATGAGATGTGGTTGATAACAAGGAACATATATTTAAAGTCAATACCTAAAGAAATAAAACAGTTGCAGTAAAAACAAATATTTAATAAAGAAAACTATAAGTTTAAGGGGGATAACTTTGAAAATAATGTATAAGGAGTTATGAACCTTGTCACATGAGATGTGGTTGATAATAAAGAACATATATTTAAAGTTTGAAATCAATACCTAAAGAAATAAAACAGTTGCAGTAAAAACAAACATTTTTTAAAGAAAAATCTAAGTTCAAGGGGAGATAATTCTGAAAAAATGCATTCGGAGTTATGGACCATGTCACATGAGATGTGGTTGATAGAAAGGAACATATATTTAAAGTTTGAAGTTAATATCTTAAGAAATAACAAAGATACAGAAGAAAGTATTTTACTGCACAAAAACTTTAATCTGTCCACAAAAACTTCAATCAGTTCAAGGGGAGATAATTCTTTAAAAAATGTGTTTGGAGTTATGGACCTTGTCACATGAGATGTGGTTGATAGTAAGGAACATATATTTAAAGTTTGAAGTTAATATCTTAAGAAATAACAAAGATATAGAAGAAAGTATTTTACTGCACAAAAACTTTAATCAGAAATGTGGACGCGGACACCGGGGCGAGTAGGAGAGCTCTACATTACTTCGTAAAGTCGAGCTAAAAATATAATGCAGAACCAGGAAAATTGGAACTGAAAATTTTGCCCACTAATCCCTTTAAACCATTACTTTTGTCATAAGTACTGATCAGATCCACATCAACTGTTCAATTTATAATATTGTCAAATTTATTGTCATCTTAACCTTCAGCAACAGTCATATTAGTTTTAGCATCTTTAGCATTATCAGTATCAATCTTTTCTTATACTGTTTCTTTATCATCAGCATCAATGTTAGAATCAGTTTCTATAATACTGTCTATTTTATCATCAATTTTACTATTATTATTATTAACTGTATCAGTATTTTGTTTCAATGTACCATTTTGATCATCAGTTTTACTTTCAACAGAGCTCTTGTCAATTTCAGCTTTTTCTATATTGTCAATTTTATCATTGGTGCTATTTTCATTGCAGATGTTATGATCAGCATCAGGATTTTTAATAGCATCATTCTTGTCATCAGTTTCATTTTTATCAATCACTTCGTCTTCAGATGCTTCTACTTTGTCAACTTTTCCATCTTTTTCATTAATGTTTTCATTATCATCATCGTTTTCATTATTTGCAATTTTATCTTCACCATCTTTCTTTTCATCATCATTGGCATTATCTGAATCATCATCATCATCATCATTATCTTTACCAATTTTTTTGTCATCTTCATCATCATTTTTTGTAACATCACCATCATCATCTTTTTCATCATTATCACCACTATCATTATTTTCACCATCATCATCAACTTCAGGTTCTGTTTTCTTTTCTTCAGATGTCACAGTAAAGTCCCATGGTGGAGAATCTTGGTCGGGTAAACGTTTTAAAGCAAACTTCCACACCATAAAACCAGATAATCCAGTGGTATACCATGCTTTCTTCACTTCATATAATCCTACAACATACAACATATTTAATACATATGTGTTTAAAACTGAAATATGTATCTACTTCCCAATAAGTAAAAAAAAAAACCTTTGTTGGCATAAAATAAGCATCAAATGCATATTACATATATCAAGTGTCACATCATATCAAAAGTCATCATCCTATTGTTGGGCCAAATTCTTACCCAATATGCTACAAACAAGGGTTAATCAATAAATGCCACATGCAAAATTATAGTTTAACTTGCATTCACAGCTTCCCACCACAGTTTTAATTTCGAAACATTTTATATCAAATGAGTTAATAATCTGGAGAAAGTCAGCCACCAGGTTAATTATGTGAGATTATCTTATTTCAAGCTATATCAGCCGACTGGATGAGAGTCAGGAAGCTCAGACCCCATTACTTAGTAGACATCCCTCATCTACAATATAAATCACTAACCATCATAACGATATCCCTCCTCTGGAGCAAATACTGTGTTTAATTTATAACCTCGGATCACTCTGACAGGGTTACCTGTCTCCACACTATTATATAGTGCCAAGTTTCCTCTGGTTAAAGTTTGATTCTTGGACTGGGGAGCCATTCTTAAATTCTGAAAATGACAAAAGCGAAGTATTATCTAACATATGTTTCAACTACAGCAGGGCTGTATATATGTAGTATATGTATAAATTACTTGTATGCTATTTTACCAGCCCAATTTGCTCAGTAGGAAAGTGTCTTGACTTGCAAGTGTGTTGTGGGTTCAATCCCCACATCAGGTTCTTCTCATTTCCTTCTCCTATTACACAAGATCTTGTATTACTTAGTATGAGAACTCATGCAAGCATATCTTAGTAGTTCTGTCAAGTGAGTCAGAAACATCCTTCAAGATCTTAATTACTTATTGAACTTGGTATATGGTATAATGAGATTAATAATAAATGTGATTAGCAACTGGAGGGTCTTTTTTAACACTGGCTTGGTATTCACTTCAGTTTTCCATTATCATAATATTATATAAAATGCATCAGAATGATACCGCTGACTGGAAAAATATTCTTCATAACCTAACTTATCAATATATTGGATAGGTTTTATCGGCACAAAATGTCTGTTTGTACCCAATGTACCTGTGTAGAACAAAGTTGAAATATAATAAAATGTAGAACAGTAGGTTCTAAACAATTGCTATACATCATTCAATTTCATCCTCTCATTTGAATATAAAATTACAATGTAATTTGTAGAGACCTACCTTGGGATTTGAAGCTGTACCTTTAAGATCACGGCCCCCTGTCAAGATAAAAATAAACAAGACCATTAGTCGCACAAAAAAAACATGAAATTAATTACTTGAATATATCTTGTAGACGATAGGTGGGTGTGTTCAAGCATCAATTACAGGTACATTGGTTAGTCCTATATATAAAACCCTCTATAACTTATTTTTCATTTAGACATTGATTCTGTATCAACTTCCATATAGGTTGACAATTTGGTGTTAACTATATTGCACAATAAAACAGACAGCTGCTCTAGATAATGTAAGAAGATAATTGTTAATAGATAATATGTTTACCTTCTCCTGTGTATGTAAAACATTCACCATAATCTACATTATCATCATAACCTCCAGATAATGCTATAGAATATGCCCCATCCTGTCCACCATGAATACCAGCTACTGTTGGTCTGTAATACAAGTCGTAATAAGGTTTTATACATTGAAGTGGTTAAAATTACTAGTGAATTTCATGCAACAGCCCTATAACCAAGATTGTATAATTTATATAGTATATAATTCGCAGGCTTTGCACAAAAAGGTTGTAACTCACTCTTTCTTTACATTGTGTAACAAACGTTTAGCACTAGGCCCGGTATATGTATACATGTGTGTTATACGCATCAGTCCAATTAGCTCAGCTGATAAAGCTGAATATTCAACATGGGGTATTAAGCCATCTGTGCTCCTACAAGACATATAAAATATTACCTAAAGTCTATGCCTTATAACCAACTAGCTGACAACTGTTAGACAGTAAAGAGAATGCAAAGATTTTCAAAACTTATGATAAAAAATATACCTTGAAATTTAATTAAAACAAGTAAATCTGTGAGCTAATGCTCACTAGTGATACCCCCGCCAAAATCTAAAAATATGCGACAAACAGGAAGTAGATGAGCGAGGAGCATGAAATCGCTTTACACCACATGGGACTATAGGATGAAGCAATATGCAAAGTTTCAGGCTGCTGCATGGTATAGTTGCTGAGAAAACTGTGACGGAAATTTTGTAACGGACGGACGCACACACGCACGCACGGACAAGGGTAAAACAGTATACCCCCCTCTTCTTCGAAGCGGGGGTATAATAATATAATGTTATTTTATTTAAGGTGCCAAATCAAAATTCCTACAACGTACAAATTTTAATTAAAATGTTGATAGGTCAGATCAGAACTAGTTTGTATTATTTAGTATTTAGACCAGTCTAGCACTGACCCATCAAGATGCCTGATAGATTAAGTTAACTGTTTATACCTATGTACACCATCTCTGCTGCATTCCATACGAGTAAACCAAGAGGCTCCAACCTCTATACCTGAATAAAGAAAATCATGAAGTTATTCATAGGTTTCAAATCTAGAAGCAACTTTATTTTTTTTACATCTTATAATATTCTGGTTCAGCAAATAAAATTTGTACGAGACTATAATCTATCACTGAGGATACTAACTTTAAGACAGGCCACATCACATCAGACAATGAAAATTACCTCTCTATATATTTATATCAGATATTGCAGACAGTAAAACATAAACAGAGACTGTTTTTAAAGATGAATATAAAATTTGATGAGTCAGATCAAAAACAGTTAACATTCTACTTTATTCAAATGAAGTTAACACTAGTTTTGTCCTCACCAATCATTATGTCTTCGAGTCTGATGTGAAGTCTACAATAACTCTGTTATAAAATTAAATTATTTCATAGTCAAATTACAGATTTACATCACTAAATCTTTCACACCATGTTGGGCACCAAATATAACTTGACCAAATCCATGGTTCAAACTGCGATTCAAACCCTGAGCTTCTCAAGAAGTAAGTTGACACTTTATCAGTGCCCTATGATACCTCCCAACATATTTTACCTGGAATTGGTCCATAAAAGTTTGGGCGATTTTTCTCCACAGGTTTTGGTCTTTCATAGTCTTCATCCTCTTCATTATCAACAAAGTCTGTAGATAAACCTTCAGAGTCTGGCGTCTGCAATACATAACAAATGGTATAGATATTGTAAAAAATTAAAATGAGAGGAGTTTAACTTACATTTTAACAAATCTGAAACCAAATTTTGAAGTCTATAGTCAGTTTGGGACCAAAACAAACTGCTTTTGATAGCACTGTGAAATAAAAACACTTATATAAATCCATTTATGAAGTACAGTGTACTAAAAAATTGAAAAGTTTTTTTAGTCAAGTTATTTTCAGTTTTTAAAATCCTGGATTCAAGAAAGATCCCTCTCTTGGTTCTTACAATATGATCAGTCCTGAAAACCATGTGTTAAGACTCAAGAGTTTCATGTAATGTTATAAGTAAGAAACAATACTCACACTTCCTCGAAGTCTAGCAGATCTTCTCCTAGCTCCCATAATAGATCCACGGTTAACATTACTACAATCTTCTAGGATAGCTCTTTTCTTTGGCTTGTAAAGTTGATGTTCTGCCTTACGTTTCAGCTGCGATGCCTTAAATGTGACTTTAAACTCTTCCTTAAACTGAAATATATTTCAATATGTAGATTAATTATGCTACAGCATGAAAGAACATTATAAATAAAGAGAAATCTAAAGACAGCATGATAGTTGCTTGTCTATTCAGATGCCTACAAAAACTAAATCAATATCATAGGATAAGGTGAATTTTAAGTAGATTCATTCAATTGTTGAGGAGCTAGAATTTGCATCATAACTTAAGGAATTATAGGGATATAAAATATCGCACCTTAAACCTTTACCAAGAAGAGCTATGACCACACTTAAATAACACAACTGAGGACTCGGTGGTAGCTTATCATATCAGTATTAGTACTACAAGTATCCTCTAAATTCTAATAAGATGTATACAGCATGTTTGATTTCAGAATCACACAGAAAATCATAGTCATCAATGAATTCTATTCTTACTATTTGATCAAATATTATGTGCATAAAAATGGAATACTTCAAAAAGCCATCCATCATTTAGCAGTACTTCCAGTACTTTGATTGCATTAAAACAAACTGCATCATGCATGCATTCTGTACACAAACGGTCTGACTGACTACACCTTCTATTTATAGAATGTCATGCATGTGCAAAACTACGGTGCAATCGAAATTAAAAAAAGGTGACAGTACCAGTTCTATGTGAAATTACAACAATAAATAATAAACATACCGGGTTACCAAGACCGATTTCGGCAAGAATACGCCGATTATCGGCAATATTTCGTTTCCGTCTTTGCTCTGGTGTTTCCTCCATGCTGTGATGATTATAAATGGCGCGAAATTAATGACGTCACTTGAGATTTATACGGGAATCACCGTGTAAGCCGGGTTTTAGCCAATGCATAAATGAATGAAAAAAGCAAAGGAGTACCGAGATTGTTTTTCTTAACAATATGGCCGACATTCCCTAGTGTTTACAAAACAAATGTGAGTTTTTATCATTTTTCTAAGTTTATGTTGGTTATAGTTGAGATTTTTAATGACATCAGGTTTCCAAATTAATAGAATATCGTGTGCCTAGATGCACACTGCGATATACGACGTATTACAGCCATTTTATGCATTTGTTTTTGTCGGTTTCATGATTCGACTTGCTTTTTTTCAGTTTCATACATACGGAATTCTGCACCTCTTGTCGCTCTTACTCTACAATTCCCATAACTTGTTGACTAGATCTACTTTCAATAACTGATTTGAACATTTTCACGATTGAAAATGTCACTAATGTAGTGAAACTATTTTAAATGAATAACTAAACTCAAGAGTTAATCTTAGGACACTTCGGCTAGTATTCTAAAGCCAGTATGCTGAACAAGCTAGTTTGATTGTTTGTTAATCTTAACTCATGCCTAACTTTATTGAATCAGCAGACATGTCCATACAATTTTGCATTGATCTTGATTAAAAGTTGCTTACTAAAGAATCTTGCTCAGGGCTCGAATTCAACAAAAAATGGACTTTTTTGCAAGTTGATTTTATTCCACTTGCAAAATGAAAAAAAAATCACTCGCATTTTGTCTTCAAATTTTAATAGCATACATAGTAACTATTAATATAAGCAGTATAAAAGCACTGGCATTTTGGGAGTATGCGAGCTTAAATACTAGCCCTGATGCTGTCACAGATTATATTCTCACTTCTAATGCCAAATAAAAAATCTTCACTACCATAATGATTTTGTTATTATGGTTTACTCCACAATATATTAATACATTGTTTCTGATTTGACGATTTCAATCGGCGTAGAATCAATGGAAATAATATGAACTTAGGTGCTACCTATGGCGCGGAAAACTGACTTACATGTATTACTTAAAAATAATAAAATAAGATTGTTACTTTGGCAAAATAAAATAAAGAAAAGATATTCGGCGCTGTGAAGGATTTATTTTGTTTGAGGGCCTATTAATTAGATAAGCTAGGGGAGATAACTGCGTAATTTATTGCATTCAGAAAAATCAGACAACATTTCATTCTTTTATGTCGGAATCATATTTCAATTCTGAAAGAAATGTATTGTTCATATTTATTTATCTTATGAATAGAGATGAAGATAAAAAAGCCTCGATAAAACATTCATTTATGAAGATAGAAATGTTTTCCTCTTTCCGTAACGTTAAGTTACGGAAACGTGCCGGTTTTATCATGGACGTCTCTTAGCGACGTCACGAACGGTGCGTTGGTAAGTATTTCCGATGTAAAAAGTCATAAAAAATACTTTAATCAGGAAACGAACGAATAAAACGACCAAATATATTTTGGATTGTTATCTTGGAATAAGCATCGTAAAAAAGCACATTTGAAATTATTTTGTAAGCGGAAAAGGCCACGAGTAAGCTGCCAATATTTTTATCCAATGAAAAGCCGCCAGTTGCTTCATTTATTGATCCGAATCGTTGAACGCTTGTTGTGCAATTTTCTATAGAGCGTCTTTAATCTTGATTAGCAGATGTTTGATTAAGCGTCTAATAAAATTGATGAAAATGGCGGCCCCCATATAGATCTACTGGAGACGTTTTTCAAACTCATAGGACTATATATTTTTCATTAATTTTATCGTTTTTTTCAATTTTAAAGAATTAACGTACGTCATACACGTTGTCTAAAAGCGCTCAAAGCCCTCGCGGGCCTTCGGCCCCGCTCGGGTTTTCCGCGTATAAGGTTTTTATCTCTCTATTTAATTTTCTGTTTATCTTTTAAAACTTTGAATTAAAATTCTAAAAAAATGATTTTTTTTTTGTGTATATGATATCATCTCTCAATAACCAATAATTAATTACAATTGTAATGTTCCTGTTTTACTTCAGCTCATAATTAGTGTGTGTTGAGATACATCAACAACTCAAAAATGGCGCCCCTTGAGTGGGACAAAGTAATGGCGGCTTCGCCTACCAAGTTATCAGATGATGAAGTGGATTCATTTTATGAGTCATTAGTTGGTGTAAGTATTTAATAAAACCACTGGTTTCTTTATTATAACATAATTTTATGTTCATGTCAGATCAAGAAATCTGAAGTAATGTAAAGAATAGATTAGGGAGCATGAAGTTCATTTACTCAGGGATTCTATATAACAGGGATTTGTAAGGAATTGCTATTTTGAATATTCTTAGTCTTCTCTGTCTATAACTGGCTGAAGCAGGCTGTACAAACTATTCCAGAGTTTATAAAATTGAATTATGTTTTTGTACATGTATTCCATGCAACTTGTGAATGTTTCTGAAGTATATGACAAAACTTTGTTGCAATTTTGACCAAAATTAAGACTTTAGGTGATGTAAAAGAGGGCTAAAAATGGCAGATCGGCGGGAAAATGCATTACTTTGTAAAACAGTCTGTGCGCGTAATCTACCTCAAAATCATCTAGAAACACGTTTTTCCTAACTTTTATGTTAATCTGAATGGTACTGGTACAAAATTTCATGTTAATATCTTTATTTAAACTTTTTATACCTTTCATCTGTATGGGCCGAAATAATAGCGAACACAGTGAAATTTGATAAAAATCTATGTCGTTGCAAATCCCTGTTATATAAAATCCCTGATTTACTAGAAAAAAATTTGTTTCAAACTGAAACAAATGTTCAACCAGGCTAAAGTTCATTTACCAGATAAATCAAATTCAGATTTTGAAAGTCTTTAATTCTTATATGGTCAATCTTGTTAAACTACAACAAAGATACTATCATGAACGAATTATAAGACACTATAATAATACTTTCATATTGCTGAACTTGAGGGATGTTAATGTTATTGTTGAAATGTTGTCTTCTTATTTTTTTAGCTTAAATGAAACCCAATTTTGATTTTTGATAATATCGTATGACATGATAATTTGCTAATTTCATTGGTTTTATATTGATTCATTTTCTTCTGATTTTTAGTATGATCCAACTGAGGATGACCCCGCTAAGCTGAAACAACTTTTTAAAGTAACTAAAGCTATTATGAAGTCAAGAAATGATCAAGTTGAAGAAATTATGGATGAAATGGAAAAAGAAGCTAAACAGACAAAAAAGAAAGGTAAAATTAGCACTCATTGTAGTGAACATATATTACAATTTATCCAAGTACTTTAAATATTTCTTTAGTATCTGTTATGATCTTAATTGTGTTACAATCTCAACCGATGCCAAAGATGTTGGGCTATCAGTTATTGCCAAAAAGATTTGCAAACATCTACCAAACTTCACCCATTGCCAAAAAATAAAATACTGGTTCTTGTTTTGATCTTTATTATTAAAGTTATCTAATACTTAGATCATTCTATTTGATGATATTTTTATTACAATGTATAACTAAATATATCATGTCTGTCATATTACTTTTCAGAACAAGAATTACTTAGTCAAGTTAAAGAACTAGAAAAGAAAGCACAAGATTTAGAGGTTAGATATCTTAACAGTTATATATTGTACAACATCCTAACTCTGTAAAATTCATGCTTCTATTTCATTATTGTATGGAAAGTTTGAAACAGTATACAAGATTATTTGTATACCTTTTGATATTGCTTGTCTTTAGAAATTACAACAAAGAAGTTTAACAGAGCTCCTGTGTGTTATGGAAGTTAGTATGCTTTGGTGAGCTGCAGAGATTTGCAATGTTGATAGAATAAAATCAGTTATAATAGACGATAGATATTAACTTAAACATTTACTTGTTGGACTTTACTTGACCAGTGTGTAAGCCATTCAAATCCAAAACCCATATCTCCTTTGCAATGCCTATAGTATCCTATAATCACTTTGCACTATTTGCCTGCTCTCAGCGAACCTGAAATCATTTTAAGTGATAAGGGGCCCTGTGCCCTCTTTAAACCATGGCAATTTCAAAAAGGGGTGAAAAGGTTAATTTTTCTTACATGACTTATATAACATTACAGAAATATGGTGGTGAGACAAGTAGAGGTACTGGTACAGCTAGAAAGATGAGAGATGAATTACAAGATTTAGATAAACAAAATGAAGAATTAAAACAAGATATTAGAGATTTAAAACAAGAATTAGCAACTGAACGACGCACTGCTGAAAAGGTAAGGTTTTATACAATAGTACAAACTATACTTGAATATTTCTTTTGCACTTTTCCTAATGATTGTCTGTTAAATGTGTTGTTGTTCATTGAAAATATGAATTATATATTTTAAGTCTTAAAATCTTGCTGACTTTGTTCATACCATATTGATTCTTTGTTTAACATCCAGTCAAATCTTTAATGCCATACTAAGTTTCCACCAGGTAGTAAAAACATAAGACTCAAAAATCTACCTGTAGGTTATTAGTTATTAGAATGTTTGTCTCATAGACAGCTCCAATGTGTTCGACATTCAGAAAAATTTACACATAGCTTCACATGAACTAGGGCTTTTTAATGGGGGGGGGGGGCTCATGTTATGTGATATTTTAGCACCTTGTTTACCAGTAAGTTTTATATTAACATGTAATCTCTATTTCTTGTTTACAGTACAGTGAAATGGTCAGTGATGTAGAAAAACAGATGAAAGAGATGAGAGAGGAGGTTCGTTTGATTTTTGTTTCCTTTAAGAAAGTATTGGAGCAAGAGTTGAATTATTTGTTTATTCATTTAGAGAATTTTTAGGGTTTTTTATTCATTATATATAAATGTATGTACTATATCCCTTGCATAAGGTATTGTTAAATTTCTATGTCAGTGTAGTTGGAGATATACTGACCTTGTCAGTGTAGTATAAGATGTACTAACCTTTTAATGCTAGCTGTCTTATATGTAGATATTTTCAGGTTTGACTGTGATCTGCAGTTCAATTCATCCAAGTGATCTAGAATTTGTTCCTGGTGTTGGGGTCAAATTTTTATGAAATTTTGACTAACTATTAAATTTTCCTTCACATTTTGCACCATTGTTGACCCCTTTGAAATTACAACTTAGTTATGGTTTGCATGTAGTCCTGAAATAACAATGAACTTGTCATTGTGACATGACCAGAAATGGTTGTAAGCAGAGGCATGAATGAGATCAAAAAATCATTTTCTTATCAGGTGACATAAACTAAATGGTGCCAGTTGTGAGCATTTCTCCTGTCTGTGCATATTTTTTCACCTAAACATCTAAAAACCTGAAACTTAGTAAGCCTCTAGATATGTTCATCTAATTGACTCAGGGCAGTATATTATCAAAAATCTTACTATTATTTTCCTATACAATTTATAGGGATTTATTATAAGTCGTAGGATGCTTGATAATACAAGCTGAGGTGCAGTGCCAAGAACCATGTTTCTTTTTATGTGCAGTTATAGAGTTATTCCCCTTTGATCAATCATCCAACTAGTTGAACTCTTTGATTATATTTGATATTACTTATGTTTTACAGAATGACCAAATGAGACAAGATATAACAGAATACAAGTTACAGTTACAATCCCAAAGAAATATGATGGTAGCTAGACAAGATGATACTGATATGGCTAGTAAACTGATGAAGAAAAATAAAGATTTAGCTGAAGCCATGGAAGAACTACAGGTATACTACATTATACTTTTTTGTTTTTGGCTGTGTTGCTGTGATAGAATGCTGGACATCCAAGTTGGTAATCCAGATTCAATTCCTAGTCAGGCCTGCACTAGCAGTGGCTCAACAGCTGGATTGGCTTTGTCCTGTTGGACTTTAAAGCCAAATATGACCTTTTTTAAGCCAGTTTTTACTGAATAGCTCCCTGACTTTATGGGTCGATTTTTTATGAATTGACTCGGTATGTGTATCTACCACAGAGGTAGGTAACACAAAAATTAATTATTTGACTTAAATGCATTTCTCTTGGAAGATTTTACATAAAACTGTTGTAGTTTAAGTTTTTCAAGTTATGCCGAAAAACTACTCTAGTTTGTCTTCATAGTTATTATGATCTTGCACTATGTAGTTCTTAACTCTGAGTGTCTTGAGTAAAAATAAACCCCATTTTTTCATTTCTTTCGAAAAGGTTTACAACTTTCAGCCAATATAAAGTTTTATTTAGAGACCCCTGAATCTAACATTGATCAAAATTTTTGTTATAATAAAACTATGATATAATATGTTTATTCCTTTATCTTGTAGAATCTAACTGATGCCAATGATATGTTACAAAAACAAGTAGACAACTTAAATCGTCAATTAGAAGAAGCTATTACACAGATGGACAGGACTACTGAAGATTATGCTAAACTTAAGGCATGTACTTTTATTTGTTGATCAGGTTACTTGATTTCAGCTGTTATAACAGTCTGTCTCTCTCTCATTCTTTAAGCTGAGCTGGCTGGTATTTTCAGATTAATTTTAATTTAAGATAAATCTGATTTTGGATGAATACAACTTGCAGTGTCACCTTTAAAATAAAAAATATCTGGTCTTGTAGCTAGTTACTGTATCCATGGAAAATGAATTTACAAATGTGATAATGTGTTGGTGAATAGACAAGTCCAATTTATTTAAACTGATCACATGACTAAACTGATCACATGACTAGTTAGCAATGCAAAAATTGCAGCTCACAGTATCCAATTTTCTGTTTGGATACACCACGAGCTCATGAAGAAAATTATGAATAGTGCTAAGTAATTTCCGTCTATGTTAAACCTAATAATGTTTATGTTTAAAAAAATCAGAAACATTTGCTCGTTTTCTCGAGGCTAGAAGGGAAAATATTAGGACTGCCATTCTGTATCTATTGCTGAGATGTTTGGAATATTTCCTTCATTAAATCTATACTTGCATGAATAGCAGGATTTCAAGCATTAGTTCCTAGTTGTGCAGATACATTAACAATTTTCAAGATGGCAGCAGTCAAAAAGATAGAGGAATTTCAAATGACATTATTTAAAGCCATGTTGTAAAAGCTACTTCAATAAACAGTGTTTTCTATATCTTAATGTATGCAGCCTTTATTGGCATTTGTAAGTTGGGTTTGTATCGAAACATTTTTTTTTAAATTTCAAAACTCATATTCACTATCATAATTATACACATGTATATATTGTCGTCAGGTTGTAATTTTGTATATTTTATTTTACAGCTTGTGTTACAACAAAGTGACTCTGTTCAAGACAAACTTAGAGAAGATAATGAAATTCTTAAATCAAAGGTACATGTATTTTCTTTTGTATTAGGTTGCTCTCCTTACTGGAATATGTTTCATTTCTACCATAATGCTTGTTATTTGTTGTTGTGCACTTTTTCTTAAAGGGAAACAAAAGACAAAAAGAGTGAACAAAAGACAGGGATTCAACTCCTTAAACAACAAGAAGTTGTTTTAAGTTGTCCAGATTATATTGAATGCATTTATTTCTTAATATTGTTACCATATTTTATTTTTTATGTTTCTAATCTTTCATAAGGAGTTGTCTTCATTCTCTTTTAGTCAGAATCACTTCGAGCTTTTACTCTTCCTGATTTCATAATATCACATATTATACATTACTAATAATTTACAGGTTGCTGATTTGACAGAACAACTTGCTTCAAAAACTGATGCTGATGATGCTATCATGGTTGCTGTTGACAACAAGATTGAAGAATGGAAGGTTTGTTCATACTTTTGTTTAAAATATTTGTCTATTACAGTAAATTTCCACTATTAAGACCAGCAAAATTGATGGTCTTAATACAGAAACGGTCTTATTATAGGGACCCTTTTGTTCACAAATTTAGCATTTGGGTCTCAATAATTGTCAAAATTCGCATGGTTTTGAAATAACGAAAGTGATCTTAATAGCGGAACTTTACTGTATCTATATTTTATAACTGCAGAAGTCACTATTATTGAAATTGTCTGAGTGTCTCAAACATGGATCAGGCAATAGTTTAGGACTGATTTTGTAGTTTAGAATTTTAAGGCCTGAGAAAGGGTTCTATCCTTATAAGCTGCTGAAACAAAGGAATTAAAAATTTTCAGCTTTTCAAATTTAATCATGAAGAATAGAAACTATGAGTCATATGTTTAAATTTTCAAACTCCTCATTAATTAGTTTATCAACATATTCAAATAATGTCAAACAGAGGAGTTGTAATCACAGTAAAATTACACACAGTATGCATGACCTGTTTCCTTATAATTTGATTTGTATAAGAACTTTTGGAGAACACTTAGCTAAGATGAGTTTGATAACAAGATCATACCAAGGAAAACTAGAGTTATGGACCTTGAACCATTTGTTAGGCCTATCAGATATTGTGACATTTTGACTTTTTATGGAAGTTTACAATACTTTATTTTATACTTTAAACAGCTGATACTACAAGACAAAGATCAGACCATCATTGATCAACAAGAACAAGTATTTAGATTACGTGAACAGTTGATTGCTGCTAACATGGATAGTGATAAAGCTTCAGTTGCTGCCTTATCTAAAGTAATAAAAGAGAAAGATGGACAGATTGAAGAATTAACTGAACAGATTAAAATCTATGCTGATGATTTAGATAATAATGCTGCCGTGATTGAAGATCTAAGAGCAGAGTTACAGAAAAGTAAGGAACTATATCAACATGAAAGATTTTTTGAAAATTTTACTCAGTATGAACCAAAGGTGGCCAGCACAGTTATGAGCTAATGTTTATGCATTAACCTTCAATGATTTAGAGTTACATGTAGCCGTGGCGTAGTGGTAAGCATGTCTGACTTCGAATCCGGAGATCGCGGGTTCGAGCCCGGTGGCGGTAGGTCATACCCTATACATGAGTTGTCGGCCTCGTGGTAGGGTAAGTTAGTACTGGTGATAGAAAAGTGTCCAGGAAACCTATAGTAGGAAGAGCTGGCCGTCGTATATATGACCTAAATATGTGTTGGATACGACGTTAAAGAAAGAGCTACATGTAAGAAACTGCTACTTATTAGATTTGGGTGAAAAACCTGCTGAGAATTGAAAAATTGGTTTGAGCTTTGCCAGCCACCTTTGGCATGGATTTTCAGGAACAAAAGTTATCTATCTGATGATAAGTCATTAGAAAGTTGATTTTTAGATTTTAATTAAGATTTTGGAAACAAATAGAGCTGAGTATGAGAATCTAACTTAGTGTAAAAACAAAATTTCTAATTATGTGTATATAATGTACTCAGTGGTGTTGTATTTTAAATGTAAAACAATTAGATTTTAAGCCAGATTTTTCAATGCAAAAATTTGGCTTATAGTTTGGCGAAACCTGGATGGGCAGTTTTGAGTGTCCGGTGTCATCAACAATTGCGTTAAAGTATTTTCTTTACCATGTATTTCTGCCATTTATTGTCAGATTCTTATGAAACTACATACAATGATAACATATCATGTGATGGACAGAATTAGAAAGTAACCACAACTCTACCTGGCTTTATTATGGATCATTTCAATATGTAATTTTTGCGTTTAAGTTTTTAATATGTTGGATATCTGTCATTTATTGTCAGATCTTGATGAAAATCCGGCTTAAATGTGGTTTCCACATTACATTTCTTGTTAAACATTATTCCATGTTATATATTTATTCAGGTGGAAAAGGTCCAGGAGACAGACAACAATTAGTTATCAGAGAACTTAAAGAAAAACTGAAAGCAGAACAAGAAAGAAATAAGAATGCTGACAGAGATGTTAAATTGGTAAGTTTTAGATCACCATATACGGGGCTTGACATTAACTTTTGTGATTGGTTGCCAAGTAGAATAACCAACTATAAATTTTACTTGCCCAAAACCAAGCGTTTGCTTGCTCAGACAAATGTTTCTTTAAATGAAATTTTAGAGTTGTAAATATATTGTGGTTACCCGATCACACCGACTTGATGCGAAAACTTGTTGCTCAATGTTAGGTTGTCATAAGCAATCGGATGACTGTCAATGTCGAGTACTGATATAAATGTACCTAATTTTTGTGTTGCATGACTTGACAACATGTTGGTACTTCTTACAAGGACATGACATTGTCATCTTAACTTCATAGTCTGGAAACTTGTTCCTTTCATTGTTTAAAATGCAGTAAACAAGAACCATAACTCCATTTTGGAAATTTTATTAGTTATTTTACTTTAAGTGAATATCAGTCAATATGTATGACTGCAAATTTCTTGTCTAAATAATCGTTTTATAGAAAACCTAAGTATCATTATTAGTTGTAGTGGAATTAACAATGTTATTCCATCAACATGTTTTTGCCACTGATATTTTTATTTCAAGATTACTTTCAATGCATGGTCTAAGTCTGTTATGATAATAAGACAACTCAATAAGATTTGGTAATATGATTTGTTCAAAATATGTGTAAATTTTGTTTTATATTTGTCATATCAAATGGTAAATATATATATTTATGTATTATTTATTCTAGGCTGAACAAGATGCAGGGGCTAAAGATAAAGAATTGACTGAAGCTCTAGAAAGAATGAGACAATATGAAGCTGTAAGTTAAAATTATTTGTGTCTAGTATTAGTCTTAACATGTTCATATTTTATGAATTGAAGTTGAGTAAAACTATATTGAATAGGAAATTTTGAGTTAAAAATAACATACAGTTATCTATACTTTGTTGTTAAATAAAACATAGGCATGATTTCTGGGGGTGCCAAAAGTTATCATCCAGTACTCAAGCATGAATTATTCAAGAAGCACTTTAAAGTGAGTGTCTATATTTTTTTCCACAATAAAATATAGAAAAAACTGTATGTTATTTGGATTCAAACATAGAATGATAAATAGAATATGAAATAAATTCCCACCAAGAGAAAATTATTAAAAATCATACTATTATGATAATTATAATGGCAGAATAATATAGTGCTGTTTACAAAGAAACAGGTTACAAGACATTTGATAATACTAACCCCTAATTGGTAAAATATCATTTTTTGTGCTCACTTATACAATAAATATCATACAACTATTACAGGGAGAGTATGGTTTGGCTGAGGCTGTAGCTGAGATTAAAGAAGGCAAGAACCAAGTCAGGATTAGAGATAGGTAATTATGTATCAATTTCATGTAATAATATTTAAAAATCGAGCATGCCGCGATATGACCTTTCTGTGTTGGTGCGCCGTAAAACCCAAACAAACAAACAAACAAAAATCGAGCAAAAAACTTTAAAATAATAAAGTGGAAAGTGACGGGGAAGTTATTTAAATATGAGCAGGAAAGAGCTACGAAAAGAGAACATAGGATTAGTTAGTGACTTTAAGAGATTTACTTAAAAGTAAAGAGGTTGACTTGGAGTTTTTAAATCTATTTGGTGGGTTTAGCGGGAAACCGTTGAAACTCAATATAAGAAAAGAGTAAGTTACAACCATTTTGTGCTAAACCTGTGAGTTGTATCCCTAGGATAGTTATAATAAGTTTGACAATGCTAATCAACAATGGGACTTAATACTTATAGTCTTCCTACCATTTAACATGCCTAATAACTAACAGTTTGGATCTTTGTTATTGTTATCTTGAAAAACCCTATGCTTTGGTGTTTCAAATGAGTTCAACTGGTAAAACATCTGATATTTTCAGGCAAATAGAAGAATTGACTCAACATATTAACAAGACAGAGTTAGCTATAAATGATCTATGTGATGAGAATGAAGATTTACGTGGTAGATTAGGTCTAGATCCACGTAAACCATTAGATCTTACACAGTTTAGATCTAAGAAAAATGTTCGTAAAGAAGAAGAGAAGGCAATGAACTATATATTACAGAAAGAGGTTAGTGTTGATGACTGTATTGTTAACTTTATATTGGTAAATTATATTCAACAGATAGTGACACACATATTAACCCTAGGGCTCTATATCGGTCAGAATGATCGATACGATATTCGTATCGATACAAAATGATCGATATTCGATATATCATATGATATTTTAATAATAGATTAATAAAACTGCTAACAGTGATATTTAGTTCATTTATTTTGATTGTTGTAACAACATACTACTAAATGCACTGTCTTAATAATAATTTAAATGTTAAAGTCTTTGAGGTTTGCATTTTTAAGAAATATCATTGCATCTAGTGAGTCTCATTCTCGTACCCAGAGGTTATCTTCTCGATTTACTCGAGAATCTTGATAGCCTTGGTATGAGAATGAGTGGGTATGGGACTAGACATGATCTGTCTGCTGACAGGGTGACATGTACGGCCAAGTTTGTTGTATTGCGTCCTTTGCTTACAGCATTTTTGCAGCATATAGTACACTCTGGTCCGTCCATTTTTGTACAATATGATAAACCCAAACTTTATTTTTTGGAGGAAGCATATTCTCGGACAAATGTTATGTTGTAGACGAGTTTTTGTGACACGAAAAGTCTGTGTAATAATATCAACATTGACTAAGTACGTTTGATAATCGATCGTTTATGTACTTGTGTGCAGGATTTACATAAAATGAAATCATTTTGTTGATGCTTGGTTTTAGTAAGATTTATCTCCAGTAATTCTTATTTACAAGACACTAAACGAAGATCGGCAAAAGGAAATGCATACTCTTTCAGAACTTCAGCTTTTAACAAGAATATTGCTTCTGGTCATTTAAGTTCTATTTACATAGCGAATCTACCCGAACAAATCCAAGAGACTTCTGGCTCCCAAAATTGATCTGTATTTAAAATACTGATCGTTAATGATTCCCAGACTAATTGAAAATGAACGTACGTAATTATGGATATTCAAACCGCAACAGTTACTTCCCTTTGATTGAAAAGGGACATAACACAGCGTATCTGATGTAAGACATTTACTAAAAGGAATGTCAAATTATGATATTGTTCGTACACATATTAATACATACCGAATTGGAAGCAATAGAATGTTAATTTGGCGATGCAAAATATCAAATGATTTGCAGACCATGGATTTTATTTGTATGCCCGTCATTGATCGATATTTTGTTCGATACGGAAACGTTCGATCCGATATATCTATCGAACCTACAATACCGGTATTTGATATATATCGTATACCGGTGTAGAGCCCTAATTAACCCTGCTGATTTAAATTCCTGATATTTGTTTGATAATTACTGTACGTCAACTCTTCTGTAGTACTTTTGTTCTCTATATCAATAAAAAATAAATATCCATATTTAAGTACCAGGATTACTTGACCAAGTTTTTCATTTGAAAATTCTATAAATTCTTGGGCATTTGGAAAAGACATACATGTGTATTTGTGTGGTCATTTATTTAAAATGAACTTAAAATTTTTTAGCTTACAATATAGCTTGGGTTAAATGATAATGATATATGTATCATTTACGTCATTTTCAGGTTGAAAAATTAGAAGATGAAAGAATTGAGTTGAAACAAAAGATAAGAAAAATGGCTCAACACATGGGACAAAGGTACATATTTTTGACTTATGAAATGAACAAGAAAAACTGAATAACATTTCTGCAGCAGTTTTTGATAAGAATTTAACAATAATAACAAACTTTAATTATTTGGCAAGACAATTGAGGAGTTAGTTCTGTGTTTAAGTGTAGTGTACAGTAATATACTGTTAAATATCGTCAATTTTACTTTCTGCTGACCTATATTTCTTTCTTTTTTAATTTTTTAGAATCATCTTTAATTATGGTGTTATAGTCAGCTAAGTTTTCCCCTTTAATTGTTACTTATATACTTGTATCATAATAACTGATTATTACCTTGGGAAATCCCTAAATAGGAACTCATTAATTGGCAATGTTAACTTGGGTCATGTTTCAAACTCGTACTGTGTCATTTATGAGTTACCTTTGTAGCAGAGGTATGATACGGCACTTGTACTCCTTTGCCTTCAAGCTAGCTTTTATGGGAACATGGAAGAGTGTCCACTTACAACTTGAGAGGTCAGAGGTTTGAATCTCAGTTTCTTAGATTCTTATTGGGTAATACGTTTTCTTTCCGTGTTATTATTCTTATGTTAAAGATTACAATTTAAGTGCACAAAGTAAAATGTATTGAAATGAAAAAATAAAGGTCTACAATTTAATTCAATTGTATTAATTTCAGAGCTGTAGCACTTGGTTTAACAGCTGATGATATGATTGCTGTACAAGAATATACAGAAACATTAAAAGAGAAACGTAAACCAGAATCTGTAGCAACTATAATCAAGAGAGAAGTAGCAATGGAGGAATCACAGATGAGGGTATGCTTCTTGTTTTAATTAAAATTTAATTTCATTAGAATCAAGAGACTGTGTAAGCTACATATATACAAGCTTATGGTCTTTAATTTATTTAGTGTCTGCTTATGTTAAACCTAATTATCCTGTTGAATGGTGTTTCATCTTTACTGTCGATGATCATTGTTTTACTCCACTACAGTTTGATGCAATAATTACATGTATTATCCCATAACTAGATATGCAAGAATTTTAGCTTTTCTAAAATCAGTAAACCCAGTTTGTTTCAGTCATCACATCAACCCACTTGCCTTTAATTATAAAAAATTGATTAAATTTATATATAAATTGCTTATTTCATATTGTTTGGCTTGTTGATCATTTTGCCCTTTACCATAGAACATAGGAAATAGTGCTGGTGCTTTAGAAAAAATAAGAGGAAGACTGGTTTGTCTATGAGTATATACCCTTCTAGAAAAAGTATTAAGTGCATGTTTAATCCGCATTTGAAGTAGTGGTACTGACCAGTACAATATTTTTTCTGCGTTTTAAGTGTATCAATTTGTCAAGTATATTTTTTAATTCCTGATTTCTCAATTGCTTATAACTTTTGTCATTTATCATTATTCATCTTTTTTCTTCCAGAGAAATGAATATGATAATGATTTAAAGGAGAACTTTAGAGAAATGGATAGACTATACAGTGATAATGCTCAACTAAAAGCTAAGGCTGAACAACTTGCGGAGGAGAATAAAGGTTTAGAAGAAGGTTTAAAAGAAGTTATGGAAGCTATGAAGAAATATGGTAAAAGAGTTGATGATGATGGTGAAGAACTAGAGAAAGGACAAAGAGAAATATCTGATATACAATTCCCTGCTTTAGAAAGAATGTTAGCTGTAAGTGTGTTTAGTTTTATACATCAGTCTGAAAAATTAGTTGATTTTGCTTGTCTAGGTTAACCAGTAGTTTAATGGGTTTTTTTCTCTATCTTTGCAATTATGTTTTCTTTTGTGTTGGGTTTAAGGATGTAGCAATCCATTGTGTAGATCATACCACAGCAGTCAGTCAGCTTATTCACTGTTCCTGGAAAGGCTAAATCTCTGAATTAACTGTTAACCAGTTTCAAGAAGCATACTTCTGACAGTGACTGGCAACTACCCTACAAGAGGGAGAATGCCCGTAGAAATTACTTCATGATTATCTTAAAGAAAGTATTTTCTGCCTGGGAATCAAACCCACGACTCTTCAATCAATAGAATTGTGTGCTACATACTGAGCAAGCCATGCAGACTGCAATGAGCTGTAGAATATTGACTGTGACACTGGGAATGTCTTTGTTTTAAAAACATAATCCAATGGCTGTTATTTGAGTTTTACTAAAATTTTAAGAACATTGAATCTGTAGATTCTAATACATTATACAACATATTCATAGTGTTAAATATATACATGTATGTATTACAGGCAATAGAAGCTAAGTCAGTTATAGGACGACATGATACATCATTATTTTTGAAAGCACAAATGGATAACCTACAGGGAAGAAATGATGAACTACGTTCAGCACTTAGAGAAATTAGACATGAATCAAATAAATATAATCTGGAATTAGAGAAAGCATTGGAAAAGGTTGGTAATATTTTTTTTTAAATTAGTTTTAAAATGAACCTGAAAGAATAGTTTGTGTTAGGAACTCAAATTTATGGGTTTTTCCTGATGGAATTACAATTTTTTGTAGTTTGTATGGGATGCATTTGTGTGGAACAAATTATTTTACATGTTTTTACTTGAAGGCATGCAGCACAGATTTAATCCTATTGTTCTGTGTACACACATTTTTATTTCAACTTTGTTTCGCACAGGTACATTAATTACAAACAAAGATTTCAGCTGGAAAAAACCATCTACTTTAGTTCCCAATCAAATTTATCAGAAGTTCCTAATAGTACATGAAATCTCTGAATGTTTTTTGTAAAGTTACTGTAAAGTTTTATTTCTTCAAATTTTCGGTCTCACATTGATTGATACGTATTATGAATATTTGTGCTGACAGGATAGCATATTTCCTATCTAACTATAATAATAATGATAATAATAATATCTTTATTTAGAGATGAAAACTCCTTAAGCGCAAGGCTTATCTACCAGAAGGTCATCTAACAGTAATGCAAATAATACAATATAAACAACAAATATAAGAGCATTAAACAAAACACGCACACAAAATAATGAATTAAAAACACACACACAAAAAAACTCTTGCTTTTATTTTATAATGATAGTTTAATAAAATAGCATCAACATTTGATACAAAAAATTGACTTCCCATAGCTTCACTGCTTTTATTTTCCTACTTTAGTTCATTGAATTCTTGTTGTTATATGCTATAAATTGAACTTTTCCCAATAAAAAGATGCTGCTTTTATTTTCTATCAAAAACTTTTGACCATTATATGCAATAAATGTCCAACCTTAATTTTGCTGCTTTAATTTTTTAGCAGTTTTTTAATAGTCAGTTTTAGTTATTTATTTTTTCTACCCATAATTTTGCTTCATGTTTCAAAGAGATGATTTTATATATACATAAATATTTTATTAGATAAAACAAATGGAAGAAGAGTTAAAGACAGTAAAAGGACCAGGTGGTGTTCCTGTAGGTTTCTTTAAACCAACCAATCTACCAGAAAACATGGCTACTACTAGTGCTGAAGTTATTGCAAGTTTAAATGAACATCTAGTCACAGTTTTACAGGTATGGTATCATAATATACAACTGAGAAACTTTTAAGAGCTCTACAGGGCTTGACATTAATTTTTAAAGAAGCTTGTCCCCTGTCGGACAACCAACTATCCATAAACTTGCCTTAAACAAATGTTCAGTAGTAGAAAAAAAGTTGCCCTAACACAATTTTAGGTTGTCAGGAGCAATCAGACGACCTTTAATGTCAAGCCTTGACACTGACCAGTTTCATAAGGAAATCACATCCTTGAGCTTTGTCTTCTGGTACCCTTCTTACTCATTAATAAGTATGTGATATCTAGTCTAGGGTACCAGGGGGCGAAGTGCTTGTTAGCAATATGTTTAAGAAAGTGACCTCAAGAATATGATCATCTAGTCACCTGATGCCTACCTTAGTACCAGGAACCTTGGCAACAATGTGATATAAAATCTGAATTGAGAAAAGTCAAACTTTATTCACATGTATAATTTATATAACTTTAACAGTTATTGATTATATTTGCACAATGTACAATATATGTGAATTGAGGTACAGGAACAAACACATGTACCGTGTATATATCTATGAGATAGGAGGACAACTGTCACATTTTACACAGGTGTTAGTGGGTACCTGCAAATGTGGACATTTTCTTGGCACCATTCATTAGCTGTGCATAAATGAGGGAAAAGTTTCCCTGTGCTGATTGATGGACGTCTACCAGTAACCACAGACCATTCTTTAAAGCTGTAAACTGACACTTAAAGAGTACAAAGTTTTATTGCTCTGCTTTATTACATATTTATAATAATAATAACGGAAATTTTGTAAATTATATAATATTTTTACAGGAAATATTTGTAAAAGAAGAGTTATTAAATAAAACAGAAAGTAAACTGGAAGATTACAAAAGAAAATTAGCTGTTGTTAGACATCAACAAGGTTTATTGTATAATGATTATCTTAAAGATAAAAAGGTAACATTTTATTTAGTTTGTTTATAATTATTTATTTCTGACCATGGCTGCCAAGTCTATTGCCTTCAACTATGTTTTCTGAATAGTCATCGCACTATATGTTCTTGAGCACTAGCTCGATTTATTACGTTATATAGTGAAGGGCAAAATTATCATTAAGCCCAACTTGAATCAAATTATCTTTTCTAGCACAAATCAACTTTCAATAGTCCTGGGGTTTTGGCTGGCGGGTTCAAGCAATGACTGGTTTCAAAAGTATTGTCAGAATTTAGGACATAAACATAGTAAAGCAAATTTTTTATCAGTCTGATTTCAAGCATTATCACGTATCATTCATTTGTCGTTATGACTGTTCTGTATCAGAGCTGTGCTTGATTCTAATTGTTCATTTAAGTTAGTCATAACAATGATAATATACTTCTTATTAAAGCTTGATATTTCTTTAGTATCATTTTCTTCTATCAATCATTTTTACTGCATGTGAATTGTGATGTATCAAAATTGAAAACGGTCAATAACATGGTATTAATCAAGTAATATAACTATGATAGTAATGTCAGCATTGTTTGGTTTAAGTATATGATACAATTAAATTGTGTATTTAATTGCTATTTCCTATCATAGAACTTGTCAACTTTCATAAATTCTGTATTGTAAATTAATATGTTTTGATCATCCAGGTATGGGAAGAAGAAATGAAGAAATTGACTGAGAGTTTAAGAAATATTGAAGGCAAACATGAGGAAGACAAAGTCAGAGTATTAGAATTTGATGTAAGTAATTAACCCTTTCAATATTTTGACTATTTTGAAAAACTGCCTCTATTACAATTTTAACTTGACAATTTGGCCAAATTATTCCTTGGTCAATTTTATTTTTGAAATTGCCATTTAAACACTGTTCCCTGTTACTATGGTGACACAAGAGCAAAATGGGCAATAATGCAATGTGCTTTCTCAGGCTGTTGATACATTTTCCTCTAACTCCAGCTAGATATGTGGCTCATTATCCTCTTGGACCCTTTGAGGTATTTTGATGAGGAAGGCACACAACCGGCAGTTATAAAGCTGCCAATTTTCATTAAATCAGCTGTTTTCAGTCGCACTATAGTCTCATCAGCAAATAGAGTTTACTTATGGTCATTGGTTCATTCTTTGAAATGTGAAATAAATAGGACTGTCTTCTGTCAGATGACTTAGAAATACTTTCAATAGGAGTAACAATTGAATCTTTGGCGAATGATTGTCATTAAGTTGGTTAGAACTTGTAACCAGAGCCCTTTGTTGTATAACTTCGTGTAATTGCATTATTGTTTGTATAAAAAGCTGTGTGTATAATTATATCATATGACTATAAAATATGATTGAACTTTACTAACAATATAAAAAAGTAGATCCAAATTAGATAGAATTTCGGAAATGGTGGATACCTTATTTTAAATTTTGATGTTGATAGCTATATAGTTATGTTGATAATTGATGTGTTTGTTTTGTAGCGTCTTATTGACACATTAAACCATGATGATAATGAGATCAAACGTAGATTATCTGATATGACTAGACGTATTACAGTATACCGTGTTAATGAGAAAGCTTTAACTAGAAGATATCAGACTATGGAAGAAATGGATGGACAACACAGAAGGGTAAGTTATAGGGCTGTCATGGTATACGGGTATATTGCAATATGCAGCTGCAGCAATACGTACCGCAGTACGATTTTAATGTACCGGTATTTTGCGATATTTTTTATTTCATTGGAAAATTCTTCCCTTCGCAAAATAAAAGTATCAGAAGTCAGTTTTTCCATTGTCCATTCCATCTAACATTAAATTACAAGAATTTAACCGACTGGGGCGTGTCTCAGTCTAAAATGACTGCAAATACTTTAAGAGGCTAGATTCTATCAAGATTTACAATGTTTCTGTTAAATACAGTGAAGGCACAACGAATCTAAACGCCCACAATATATCGTGGTAGTTATCGCGATATGATGCCAGCGTATTGCAATATATCACGGTACGCTTGTGGCATATCCTGACAGCCCTAGTAAGTTACACTTAAGGTACACAAATTATGGGTATATAGTTGTAAGATGTTCAGAAGGTTAACTAATGCTTGCTTTGTCAAATTCCTTGCCAGCCAAAATATTGACAAGAGTTTTTTTAGCTCATAAAAACACTTTTATTTTTCTGAAAATGTCTACACTTGGGTGTGAATTCTAATTGTTTGCTCAATATCCTCTGTACACAAAAAAACAACAACTAGAGACCTAGTTTATTGGTTGAACCAATCGTTAAATGGCTAGTGCTCATTAAAATCTAAAGCCATGACTGTGACCACTGTTAACTTAATAATTATACTGCGACCATTGTTTAGAAAACTTAATAATTATCAATTTATTACACTATACATGTATAAGTTACAAAAAAACAAAGCAACATACATTTAGATATTATTCAAAGGAAACTTCATTAAAGTCAGTTTATAATTTGTTACATTATGAGACACATTGACATTAATATTTGCATGTTAATTCCACAGGAGCTTGACATTTTATATCATACTATGAAAATTCCCCTCCTACATATGATAAAAACACCATGTTTTTATTATATGTAGGAGGGGAATTTTCATAGTATGATATAAAATGTCAAGCTACTATGGTTAATTCATAACTGTTAGAATAAAAATTATATCAATATTTATTGTTTTAGGAGATTAGTCGTTTGAAGAATGAAATGGTACAAATGGAACAGGCTGTCTCAGAAAGGATAGGATATTTACAACGTTATAAGGTAAGAAATAAACAATGAAATGTAAAAAACAAGTTAAAGTGATTATGCTACGGACTGGTCACTTTTAAGCTGAAGTTTTCAACTAAAAAATCGGCTTATAGTTTGTCAAAACCGTGGTGGGCGGTTGGTTGGGCGGTGTCCAGTGTCATTAACAATTGCATTTAAGTTTTTTATTTACTATATATTCCTGCCATTTATTGTCAGATCTTTATGAAACTTCATACAACGATAACATACCATGTGATGAACAGACTTAGAAAGTAACCACAACACTTCCTGGGTTTATTATGGATTATTTTCCTATGTAATTTTTTTGCATTTAAGTTTTTTATATGTTGGATATCTCTGTCATTTATGGTCAGATCTAGATGAAAATCTGGCTTTAATGTGGTTTCCACATTATATTTCTTGGTATATGGAAACTATAACTTTATATTTTGTACTCTATTAAATCATATAGATTTGCAAAAAAAGTTACAATATTAGTATCATCAATGTCAATGGTCTTATAGTGGAATGGTTTTAATATGGAAATGTTTTTCTTCCCAATTTAAGCATTTGTGGCTTGAAAATAGTATAAAATCTCCTGATTTTTCTATAACCAAGGTGGTATTTGTAGCGGAACTTTACTGTTTGTTATCCTGCCTGTTCAACAATTTCATTACATAAATAGTAACATCCCCAGTACATTTGTGTTTATATTTTGTTTAGGACATGTCTGCCTTTAAGATTGCTGGTTTACAGAAGGCGTTAGAAGAGGCTGTTCCATCTAGTGACCTTGAACTTGCCGAGAAAAAGTTTCATAAATTAACAGAAAAATACCGCGACCATTTAGAGAAAGGCAATGTGCTAGCATTGAAAGCTGAAATGTTGACTGGTTTGGAGGTTAGTAAAATATATTTATTACAAATTTTGATAAGCAATTACCTCTGATTAATTATTGTATGTCATGGTTCAGTTAAAATAAGTAAAAAAATTGATCAAATAAAAATAAAAATGTTATCATACTCAAGCAGTTAAAAAAACAACAAATCGTATGTATTGTAATATGTATTACTGTAATTGGCAATTTGATCAGTATATTTTGTCAATTATAGACCTTATGCAGTTTTGAAATTCAGATGGAAGAGACGAATCCTTGTTCTTCCCCATGTACTTGATCTACCATTCCAAATAGTATATTTTGGAGTATTTTAAGATACCTTATATTACTAATTGTAGATGCTAATGAAATCTGTGTCTTGTATTTCATGTAGGTTGAAGTAAAAAGGATGACAGCAGAAAATGATGAATTAAAGAAAACTATGACATTAGATAAAGAAAGATTACATACTCTGGAAGCTGCCCTCAATGAATTACATAGAAAAGGTAAATAATAAATTCAAATTACTTGCATTGAGACTTCATGCATGTATTATTTTGTTTACTGCTTAATTGGTCAACAAAAAATACAATATGCCTAATTTTTATTTCCACAGATTTCAATTATGATGTAAATAATTTTTATAATAATTTTTAACCTGTTTTAATGGATCTTTGGTCAATATGAACCAGCTAGTATTGGGTCTCTGTGAGCCATGTTGATATGAACATGTAATACATGTGCAATGTAGTAAGGGTACTGCATATCTTTTTGTTGTCTTATACAGTGCCATCCAAAATTACCTTTTTTATTGTAAAAGGAGTTACAAGTTTTATATTAGTTTTATGTCAGATATATGTATTAGGCATTAGGATAGTTATTATTCATCGTAACATTTGAACGGGGAGTAATGATATGTAGTATAATGCTAATTGTTGCACATAAACGCATATCGAAAAATATAGATTGTTGTTTTCTTAAATATTGGTAAAAATTTAAAAGCAAATCATACTTATACAAGATTTAAAGGTAATTATGGATGGCACTGTTTTTGAAAAATCTGAAAACTTTAATGCTTAATGTGTTAATGTTTATAGGGGCCACAGAGGGACAAGAGATTAAAGGGATCACAGATGGGGATGTTATATCTACATCAAAGAAGATAACAACCTTAGAAATGAAAGAATTGAATGAAAGACAAAGAGCCGAGCATGCTGTAAGCATGTATGAACAACAGAAAGCTATATTACATAATCTTGAAGATAGAAACAAGGAACTGGAAGATAAATTTGCTGAGGTTGGTTTATTATATTATCTTCAGTAAAAACCTGTGTCGATAGCGTAGTTAGTAGCGCGCCGGGATTTTGATACTCGTGGCTGAGGGGGTGCAGGTTCGAATCCCACCCGGGGAGGTTATACCCTTCCATGAAAATTTGACAATAATGTCGATTTTCATCCATTGATTAGATAATATGGAGAAGTTTCCGGCCTTGTGGAAAGGTAGGTGAGTACTGGTTATTGACAATGGTCCAGGAAAGCTAGGTTAGGTGCGCTGGACGCCGTAAAATGGCCTAAAATTGTGTTGACACGGCGTTAACTCCAATAAATATAAATAAATCTTCAGTAAAACTAAGGTGATATAATCATTGTGCACTTGTTGTTTATGCATTGAAATTCAAATATAGGAGCCAAGATTTGGTGTTTAGATTTGGTTGCTTAAGGTCATACCTTTCTTATGAAAATTAATGAGTTGTTGCCATGAAAGTTACCTTTCTTATGAAAAGTAATGAGTTGTTGCCATAAAAGTTACCTTTCTTATGAAAAGTAATGAGTTGTTGCCTTAAAGGTTACCTTTCTTATGAAAATTAATGAGTTGTTGCCATGAAAGTTACCTTTCTTATGAAAATTAATGAGTTGTTGCCATGAAAGTTACCTTTCTTATGAAAATTAATGAGTTGTTGCCATGAAAGTTACCTTTCTTATGAAAATTAATGAGTTGTTGCCATGAAAGTTACCTTTCTTATGAAAAACTAATGAGTTGTTGCCATGAAAGTTACCTTTCTTATGAAAACTAATGAGTTGTTGCCATGAAAGTTACCTTTCTTATGAAAATTAATGAGTTGTTGCCATAAAAGTTACCTTTCTTATGAAAATTAATGAGTTGTTGCCATTAAAGTTACCATAAAGCAAGGGAGTACTTATATTCTGTTATACCTCTACTACATACATCCCCTTCTTAACTGAAATTGTCCTTGAATTCCTGGAGCTTAGGTAATTCTGTATTCTATGATTAGAGCTGGGATTAAAACTTGACCTTCTGAGTTGTAAGACCGTACCACTTGTTGTTTTGTTGTATTGCTTATTTCTATTTATATCACATTTAATTTCTTGTTTATTTAACATGATGTTTTGTTTGTTTTTTTAGATTACAAGATCTAACCTTGACCTCCAACAAATTGAGAGAGATCTCAGAGATGAGCTGGCCAGTAAGTATTTTCATATTTTATATATTTGAATTGATAAAATTTTTGCTGAAGAAAACTACTTGGCAGTTATCACTTTAAATATTTTTAAGCTCTAGCCCTATTCATTTTGTTACATACTAAAAAGCAAAATTATCACTGGTCTGACCACAGGCATCCTGCACCATTCTGAGACAGAAGTGATATTTATACATATAAGGTATATTACCAAAACAATGGTTGATTGTTTAACCAAGTTGTATTAGTGGCCATTATTATACCCCCGCTTCGAAGAAGAGGGGGGTATACTGTTTTACCCTTGTCCTTGCGTCCGTCCGTCCGTTACGAAATTTCCGTCGCAGTTTTCTCAGCAACTATAACATGCAGCAGCCTAATACTTTGCATATTGCTTCATCCCATAGTCCCATGTGGTGTAAAGCGATTTCATGCTCCTTGCTCATCTACTTCCTGTTTGTCGCATATTTTTAGATTTTTGCGGGAGTATCACTAGTGAGCATTAGCTCACAGATTTACTTATTAATTATCATATTTCAGAGAATTATATGTGCATGCATAGCTAATGCTTTGTCCTTCTGAATGACACCCAACATTTTTTTTGCATATGCTGATAAGTAAATTAAAAGGCCAATTTCAAACACTTGAAGCATTCAAGGGGTTGATTATCCCTTTTTACACTTGGCAAAAATTGATTATCATTTATGTGATCATTATAACTGTGTGTAAAATACATAAGTTGTTAACCATATATTGTATTTTTAGCCGGATTTTTCAACGAAAAAATTCGACTAATAGTTTAGCAAAACACGGGCAGGCGGGCGGGAGGGCGTCCGGTGTCATTTACAATTGCGTTAAAGTCTTCAATTTAGCATATATCTCTGCCATTTATTGTCAGATCTTTATGAAACTTCATACAATGATAACATACCATATCAACAGAATAAGACAGTAACCACAACTCTACCTTTCTTTATTTTTAATTATTGCCCTTTGTAATTTTTGTGTTAAAGTTTTTAAATCTCAACTGTTGATTCTTAAATATTACAGATTCAGTTACTAAAGCAGTAAGTGATGCTGATAGAAAGAAAATAGACCAATTAGAAGAACAAATACTCAATTTGCAACATGAGAACTCTAAATTAAAGGTAAATTAATTTATTTCACATACACTGTTTGATCATATGAATGTAGGTTGTATATGATACTATCTGTGAACATTAGTTGTCATGAATAAGAATCAGTCAAAATATGTCCAACTTGTGGTAAGATATTCTACAAAGGTTTTGTGTTTAGATTTTTACAGGTATAATATTATATTGTGGAGTAGCTACATAAGCTTGGTAATCTGTTTCAAATATTATTAAATTACACAGGTTTATAGTGCTATTGGTAGTGCACCTGTTTTGGAATCTAGTTTTTCAAAGGTGGTATAGGTTAGAATCCCAACTGGGGCGATTATATCCTTCCAATAAAGAAAAGGGAATCCATGGATTGCCATTCTAATTACATGACTACACAATATAATGGTGGTCAGTCAACCTACTCACTCCTCCTGGAAAGGCTAAATCTCTGGATTTAACTTGTAACCAACTACTAAGTGCATACTTTGTCAGTGACTGACAACTGCCCTACATGATTAAAAACCATTGGTAGGAGGGAGAATGGCTGTAGAAATAATTTCATGATCAAGCTCCACGAAAGTATGGCCTGCCCGGGAAATCGGACCCAAGACCCCTCGATCAGTAGACTTGCATGCTACCAACTGAACTAGCTGGGCGACTTTTCATCCAAGTTATAACACTTTATATATTTATAGGAAGTCACAGATATAGCTAGTTCTCAAGTGAAAGCTTTAGAAATGCAACATATATCTAAGGAAAAAGAAAGCAAATCACTACGGCAACAACTTTTAGACTTCCAAGTACAAAGTGATGAGAAGACCATTATCGGTAGGTATTTCTGAATATATCGCTAGGAATAAGAAAAATTACCCATAATATTGAATACACTCAATGCTTGTTCAATTAGTGAATTAGATCTTTGTTTGGAGTTCAGTACCACAAAAGTTGTTGATTTTAATGGTCAATTGACATGCATATTATTTGACGATCTATGTTCTAATTCACAGTTTGATCACTATATGATTAAATTTATTTCCATTCTGACATTCTTAACACGGCATGAGCAATCAGGGACAGCCTGTTAACACCTTTCACTAATAGAGTTGCTGACTGGGATTAAATACTTAATTCCTTTATTATGCTGATGAAGTCCAAGGTACATGGATGAAAGCTCCATGTTTGCTTTCTTAAATAATTTGTGTTGGATAATAAAACATTATTAACATAAAGAAATTGCCAATAGAATATGTGATAATTTTTTGTGTCTGAAACCCAAATCAGACTGTCAACACTTTGTGAACTTAGTAATCATGACATTCAGTGGAACATCAGACATCAGCAATACTCTTCTTTCATTATATGGGTAATTTTCACAAGCATTGTCCAGTCTTAAATTTGAATTTAATCAAATCTAAATATTAAACATATATTTCAACAGGTAAACTACATAGACATATAGTACAACTACAAGTCAGTGAAGGAACTGCTGTAAGAAAGTTAGAGGAATCAAGAAAGAAGAACAGTAAACTAGAAGCTATGGTGTTACGTCTAGAACAAAAGATTGATGATAAAGAAAATACTTTGTTCCATAAAAGAAAGGAGTCACAAAATAAGATACAATATCTAAAGAGAAATTTACATGTAAGAATATTTCTATGCAGTTTGTTAGTTTTTAGTTTAAACATATTTATTCTCAGAATATCACAAAATTACAAGAATATACAAAGTTTACAAATGTACAAATAAGATATTCCTTGAAAGGATTAGAACGAAAGAAAATTCTTATATAGTTCTTCTCCTTCCAGTTTGTTACATCTTGACAACTTGAGTAGGGCTTTCCCATTTAAGTGTATTGAAACATTTTGAGTTGCTTGTAAATTGATGGGGGAAATGTCATAAAAATGCATCAAGGGGAATTTTTGAGGAAGCTATTGATGAGAGGCTAGTTTCATTCTGTAGTTTGATAGAATGGTTGCTAAGACTTGGTGTAATTATCTGCAGGTCATGGGTCACTATCGATTAGGGACTGTAGCCACAGTCCCCTACCTCATTGCTAAAAAATATTCCTTTGTTGAGCCATCCATATTTTGTGTCCCAATGCATGATTTTTATGTTCATTAGTAGATTTTTAAGATGTTTGGTACTTTTAATATTTGGTTATTATATATTTGACTGATAAAGTATACTGGCTTCCATGATGCCTTGATTTGAAAATGTGTTGAGGTTTTGTAACAAGTAAGGAGAAAGTATATAAGATACAAAAGGGTTCCTTCTAAGTCACTCAGTTTTCATCAGATCTTCATTCAACCATGTCTGACTCCTTTTTCTGAGATAGATTGGATGAGTTTATGACCAATCTATTCAGAGATACCGCAGTTATAGGCTTCTAGTTGAATGTTTTGTGACAATAAATGCTATCTTGGTTTTTCATAATTATGTTACTTTTTCTTTCAGGATTTAAGGTTACAGTTTGCTGGTGCTGTACCTTTGTCTAAACAAGAAAAGTTCTCTAAGAATCTGATGCAGTTACAACAAGATAAAACACAGTTACAAGAAGAATTAAGAAATGTAAGTACATTTACTGTTGGTCAAGAATAAGAATTTATGTATAAAAACTATGTACTTTCATTTTGTTAGACGGATTTTTCAATGAAAAAATTCGGCTTAATAGTTCGCCGAAACACAGACGGGTGGATGGGTATCCGGTGTCGTTAACAATTGCGTTAAAGTTTTCAATTTAGCCATTTATTGTCAGATCTTAATGAAACTTCATACAATGATAACATACCATGTGATGAACAGAGTTAGAAAGTAACCACAACTCTACCTGGCTTTATTATGGGTTATTTCTCTTAGTAATTTTTGCGTTAAAGTTTTTAAATATGGCTTTAATGTGGTTTCCATGTTACATTTCTGGTAATATATTATAATTGATGTAAACATGATCTCAATGAACTTGTAAAAATGAAAGAATCTATTTTTTGAGATTATAAATTGTTATTTGAACACTTATGTGGTATTCCCTTGATATTATCAATTTTCATGTGATTATTCTCATGTGCTTGTCAATGATATTGTAAATTCTCATGTGATTGTACTTATGTGCTTGTCATTGATACGGTAAATTCTCATGTGATTGTTCTTATGTGCTTGCCAAGGATATTGTACATTCTCATGTGATTGTACTTATGTGCTAGCCATTGGTATTGTAAATTCTCATGTGATTGTACTTATGTGTTTAAGGTAAAGAAGACAAAAGAGGACATGGAGGATAAACTGGCAGCTCTAGAGTTACAATTAAAGAGTTTACAAGATTTAATGGGTACATTAAAAGATGGTCGTGGTGCAGCTAAGGTTAAAGAATGGCATGGTAAAATGGACAACCTTAGACTTGAAGAACTTAAACATAGACGTCATATTGCTAAAATTCAACAACAGGTCAGTAGAAAATTTTATGTAAAAATATGGTCAACTTATTATCAAGTGTCTTATGACTGATTTTAGTTGTGAATTCTTCTACATAGGTGAAAGTTTTTAGTATCAATAATGATTTCAGTATTTTGAGAATAAATTAAGTCTACATGTACTCTATTTAATTTATATGAAATCTGTCTATTTAGTATTTTGATGATATTGTGCAATTATATTGAACTGTCCGATTGCATAAATTAAAACGTCACATTACACGGTATATTTAATGCTCGGTTAATTTCGGTAGTTCACGTAGAGCGTATTGTCAGCACATAACACTTATGTATTATATCTTACTTGCAATATGTATTGTAGTTTGTGTGGCCGAGTGGGGAGAAGGTCAGACTATAAATCTTTTTATCGTGGGTTCGAATCCTGATAGAAACTTATTTTTTATCTTTTTTCTCATTTAAATTATGGGCGGATAGCGTAAAACACATTGCATCATGAAACTTGTAGAAGCCTTTGTTTTAAATTTGGTGGCATCTCTTTATGTGATGTTGACAGTAGCTAGCACAACCGACACATGCAGTTAGTAAACTTAAGTGATTTCTACATTGTTTTGAAGTGTTTTATTTTTTATGTCCAAAATTTACTGAATTAAATAGATTTAAAACAAAAAACATAAACCACGAAAAACAAAAATTAAAAGAATGATATATTTGGCTTCAGACTCGCACTTCTTTCAAAAATATATGTTTAGTAGCATTGCACTTTAACCGTACGACCATCCAGCCAGATGAGATATCGACACTAAATTAACCTGCTGATTGTAAATTTTACTGCAAATTTCTATGTATAAAACGCGGAAAATAATATATACAGTGTGCGATAACCGTGTAATTATGCAATCGGACAGTTCAATATAATCGTACAATAGGTTTTCAGTATTTTCGAAACTTTCAACTTCCATCCATGAAGTTCTATACTGTACTGTAACTACTGTTTAAATAATTAAGTATTTAGACATATGCTGTAATTGATATTTTAACAAAGAGTTGCATGAAGAGCAGGAGTAAAACACTCTAGTTGCCTGCTGCCTTCTCCAGCACCTGATAAATGTGCAGCAGTATAACCTTAAGATCTGTATCAAGACAAGTGAATATTTTATTTTTACTATGATATTAATTTTTCTAGAAATCTTACTCTTAAACTGTTCAGGGCATACTTTCATGGAGCTTGGTCATGAAATTATTTCTGTTGCCATTCTCCCTCTTACCAATGATTTCTAATTATGTAGGGCAGTTGTCAGTCACTGACGAAAGTATGTGCTTAGTAGTTGGTTAACAGCTAAATCCAGAGATTTAGCCTTTCCAGGAGGAGTGAGTAGGTTGACTGACTGCCGTTATATGACCTATACAATGTGTTGCTATGACGTAAAACCAAACAAACAAACTTAAACTGTTCTGAAAAATGCCTGCGAGGATGGACCAGGTGCAACATTAAGAATTTATGATGCTTGCTTTCATGGAACAATGTCAATGAACAAGACTAGTATATTTTTGGAATTAATGAAATAGGGGTGGGGCAGGAGAAAAGGGCATCTGAAAAGGGTCATAAGACATGTTTTCCTAATCTTGTAATGATGGTTTGTTTAACAATGTTAAATTTTCATTAATAATAATAATGACTATTTCATGTGGATAACATATATGGCTAAAACCAGTTGAATAAACTACATGATATTTCTATTTACAGATTGGTTATTTGGAAGGAATAATTAGAACACATGAAAGTGGTATAGCAGAATATGAAGCTGAGAATGTGAAACTTACTCAGGTCAGTAGTTTTAGATATCATAGTTTGTAATTAATGTACAAAAAATAAAACCTGGGTCGATAGCGCAGTTGGTAGCACATCGTGATTTGGAATCTAGTGTCCCAAAGGGGGTAAGGGTTCAAATCCCACCAAGAGGTTGTACCCTTCCATGAAAATTAGACTATAGTGTCAATTTTCCTCCATTGATTAGATAATATGGAGAATTTTCCGGCCTTGTGGAAGGGTAAGTGAGTACTGGTTATAGACAAAGGTCCAGGGAAGCTAGGTTAGGTGCCCTTGACACCGATAAGCTGTTTGTTATCAGATATATTTAAATCATGTCTATTGATGTTAAAGTTACTCTGAAAAAAATTAGCATATGAGGTTTATAAGGTTACACTCATTTGACTTGTGTATTTTTTGAATCTCTGAATTTTCCCATAACTGGAATGAAACACCTCTGCACTCTGTTACTCTTCTGTCTTTCTCTAGAACGCCTAACACCCTTGACATTAATGTCGTTTGTTCATTCTTTTTTCAATGAGACAGAACCCAAACTTTAAGCCAGCTCCATTCATCTGTTAACCATTTAAGGCACTCAAAAACTTGTGTATGACTAACAGTGTTCATATGTGGCAATTGTCAAATCATATTGAACATTTCTGTCGGAGATTCTCCATATTGCTGATAAAATCGTACAAACACGCAAAATTCACGCTTATTAGACGAGGACATTTTTGTACATGGAACGTTGAAACCATGGATGCTTGTAACTTGATTACTATGTTGTCCATTATCTAAATGACATCAAAATTTGACAAGGAGTTGCTCTTGCATTACGTTTTGTTTTGGCAAAATTGGAACATTTTGATTTATTTTGTTAGTTCATGGCAATACATCTAACCCTCTTACGTCATGTAATTTGAGCTGCCCACCTCAGCATTACCATAGTTATTAAAGAATGGTTTGCTACCGACTGGATAAAGATTTATGTTTCATATTTATCCCATTTAATAGAGAGTGTTTGCTCTTTCTTTTGGTGTATAATTTATACATGTGTGGTAAATATTGTTGTCTCTAGCATACCAGTCCAGTTATTTCCGGATCATCCCTTGTATATTACCTGTATTATATTGACACATCATGTATATTTGTCTGTATGAATTTACAAATTTCCTGCTTATTAATTAACTATCAACCTGATGGTTTATTACCTCCCCATATGTTTACATGTGTTATGCTACAGTCCCATAAACATAAAAGTAGCCGTAAGGACACTGTTCGGGCACCGTGTGATCAATCTCAGCAAGGACTTGTACAAACTCTTGCATACCCATACGACCTGTTTTGTTTTTACCAGGGTCCATGAGATGAGCCAGGGATACATGTATCAGCTTCAAATACAAATTGTGAACAAAATTGTGGCCGAGTATGGATTTAACTTGCTTATCTTCCAGCTACATCTCTGTAAGGGTGTGGTGTTTTGTGCCAAGTGTGTACTGTTACCTTAATACGCAAGGTTTCCCACGACCTACAGCTGCCTGCACGTAGGGGTCCGCAACAAGCCACAATTTTATGGGACTGAGGCACTAGTGTATTAAGAGAGGTAGACAGTTTCATTGTATGCTGGTTTTCATTGACACTGTTTGAGGATCATATTGATTTGAGTTTGCTTTTAAGACTTAAAATTATCCCGCCGGGCTAGCTTAGTCTTTAACTCAAAAGTCTACCAATTGACGGGCTGTGGATTCGATTCCAGGGCAGGGGATTGAATACCTACATCCTGAGTGGTAGACAAAACACTCAACTGCATTGCTAAAGGGTTAACTCAAGAACAAGGCTGTGGAAGCGACTATAAAACAACTTACAATCACAATCCTCTTCCTGTTAATACTTTTCCAAGAGCTGGCCAGGATTTCATTGAATAGACTGTCCATCCAGGAGCTTCACATATGTTTGTTGTAAAAACTTGTGACACCAATAAAGTTTAGAGGGTATGATTGTTTGAGTAATTGTGTTTGGTTATTTTTACAACTTTTCCCGATAAAATTGTTTTTAATTAATTTTCATAAAAAATGGATTATTGATAAATATTTTCAAAACAAAGATGTTAGTTTCAAATAAAATCTAACACGGTCGCACAATAAATTGGCCCTTTAAGCCGATACCCCCGTTACACTGTCTGATAAATTTGCAGGCAACACTTACCTAGGACAGTGAAAATCGATAAAATCTGGTTTAACGATAAGGCGTTACATATCCTAATATAGGGTCCTTGCAGAGATGTAAATAAATGTCTCGGCAAGTACCCATTAAAACTACAAATGTACAAATAGATTAAGTTTAAGCAACCAAGAGTATGTTCATATTGCTCAAGGAAATTGGCTGTACCCAGGAGATATTTGAACCTTAGAATGTATATGTTCTATCTTCACCTCCGGAAAAATGCCAGTACTTATGTTAACAGGGAAATGAAATACTGCACTGTGTATAAATAAATATTATTTGTCATGTATTTTCACTGCTATAAGCCAGTTTGAGACTGTTGATTCGTATTTTGTATTTATTTATTGTCTATGAAAGAGCCTATGTTAACCGATACACACGTAAATTTGTAAGCGTGTCATTCACTGTTGGCCTATAAATTACAAGTACCCGCCCTATATAGCGTTGTTTTATCTCCTGTTTAAACAAAATTACTATTGATTTCTGTCTTATTTGGGCACTGTCTCTTGTACGATCATATAAACTGTTATTAATTTTATCCCGTCAAATCATGACACCTGACTGACGATTGATTTGACCGTATTTTCTTTGAATTACAAACGGTAGACATATCGATGTTTTTGACGCCATTTTGTTTCCGTGTTATGTTCTAAAAATAGATTGGGAAAATCCGAATTTTATCTTCTTAATAAAATTTTGGAAAAAATCGGTCCGGGCTTATTGTGTCGGTGCTTGGAGTAGAAACTGTATTAAACTTACTTGTTCACTAATACTTTGACGTAGATATTACGTGTATTTTGTAAGTTACGAGCTTGAAAACCTTTTTAGAAACGGACTATAGTTCATTCGGCAAAGTTCGTATGTTTCCGCTTATCGAGTTTCTATTTATAATTGTTGATTGGTTACTAACGCTGCGTATACGGAAATAACGGTTGAAGTTGTAAGACTTGTAGTATTAATAGGTTGATAATTATAATATCTAGTAAAATTGACCATTATTTCCAATAAAGCCTCGTCAATTTGCTACAGATTGAAAATTACGAAATTGTGATTCATGTCTCCGCTATATAGATATTAATTTCGTCAACATAAGCGTTGTTGCCCCTATAGCTCAGTGGTTAGAGCACTGGTCTCGTAAACCAGGGGTCGTGAGTTCGACTCTCACTGGGGGCATCTCTAGATTTTTGCTTTTTTATTTTTTTCTTTAACATAGGTAACATTATGATTACACTTAAGACATAAATTAGGTATTTGGAAGTATTTTTGAAATTTTCAGAAATAAATAATTGTCTGAAAATGAATTTACTTACCTAGTAATTTTTATACACACATATTCAAGGTCTTCTATTATTTGACTTAATTCAAATAGTTTTGTCTGTGCAATTCATTGATCCAGCGTAGACCTTTTGATGTAACTTGAAATATTTACTTGACATAAAATAATCATACATTTAGTGAACATGGAACTAGGAAATATTAATTGCCATTGGATCTAAAAGAAAAAAAAAGAAAAAAAAAGGAAAAAATATATAAGCAATGTGTTGGTAGTGTTTTACATTCAATATACCATTGGATCTATAACGTCTTAATTTTTGTTTGTATTTACTCATACTGGGTTTAATGCTGTGTCAAAACAATTTTTAGGTTATTTTACAGCATCCAGCGCACCTCACCTAGCTTTCTTGGACCCTTGTGTATAACCAGTACTCACATACTCTTCCACAAGGCCGGAAACTTCTCCATATACCATATTAATGGAGGAAAATAGACATTATTGTCAAATTGTCATAGAAGGGTATTATTTGTCTGGTTGGGATTCAAACCCGTACCCCCTTTAGGACACTAGAATCGAAATCCAGGCACGTTACTGCCCCAGGTTTTTTGTTTGTAATTGTTGGAAAATATATCAACATCTCTTGTTTTAACTGTTGAGTACAAGACTTGCTTACACTTTCAACAGTAATGTTTGATTTAGAGAAGGGGACATAGGAGTTTCCCAACTCCCCGACCCCACCGCTTGATGCCTAGTGATGGTCGGAAATACTTGTGAGAAAGTTTATAAGAGATTTCACCTTGGCTCCAATTTAGATTACCAGTACTTCTATTCAAAGGAGGCTTACATATTACATGTACTTTTATATTTTATATTTTTCAGGAGTTTGAAGAACGTCAGCTACGTTGGGAACATAGAGAAGTAGAATTAGAACGCCAGATAGCTACATTAGAAAGACAGACGGCACAGATTGCTGGGGCCGCTGCCAAGGTTAGTACATGTGTACATTCTTTTGATGAAATCCTTCTAATGAGACCTTCATATCAATAACATATTTATGTGTTAGTTTTCACTCCAAATACTTTTTACAAAAAAAATACATATTTATAAGGTTTTTCACTCAAATTTGAATTTGTACTAAAATCACTTGATTTTTTTTTTAGCTGGATTTTTCTACAAAAAAATTTTGCTAAAAGTTTTGCGAAACATGGGCGGGAGGGTGGGTAGTCGGGTGTCCGGTGGCGTTAACAATTGTGTTAAAGTTTTTCTTTTCCATATATTTCTGCCATTTATTGTCAGATTTTTATGAAACTCCATACAATGATAACATACCATGTGATGTACAGAATTAAAAAGTAACCACAACTCTACCTGCCTTTATTATGGATTATTTCCCTTTGTAATTTTGGCGTTAAAGTTTTCAAATCTGACTTGAATGTGGTTTCCACATTATATTTCTTGTCTCAATTTATATATTGAACTCATTTTCTGAATAAATAATTATTCAATTCTGTCACTTTTCCCTTAAATAGGTAAGTGATATTATTGGAGCATTTGAGTTGTTGAGAAAAATTTTTAAGTGAAAGCTCAGATTTGAGTGAAAAAAGCCTATGTAGCCTATGATAGCTGCCTAAAGTCAGAGAAAACCATGTTCTGTCACACACTATACTGTGTCATCACTAACTATTGTCCTATCAATGTTCTACATACATGACGTGTCTCATTTGTTCCATTACATGTATTTGATATGTTGCAGTCTACAAAATTAGTGGGTGTCTGGTTGCCCCGGACAACCACTTCTTAGTTCTGGCAACTAAAGTTTTCTTTTGGGCTACCAAATTTCTGCGAATGAAATATAGTGCTTTCTCTTAAAATGATCTGTTAGGATCCTAATTTCATAGACTGATATTGCATAAGTGTATTTTGTTTATAGTATGTATGCAATTGCTGCAAGGTTATAAGATCTTAAAAGTTTTCTTTATTATATTATGTATATTTCAGTTTGAAGAAGCTGTAGGTTCCTTACCAGACTCTAAACTTCCTGTAGCTAACCAGTTAGAGCAAGCTATATCAACTATCAAAGCTAATGTTAGAGTTATATTAGATACACAAGCTGATTCTAAGAGACTTAAAGCGGTAAATATATCATTCTCTTATATTATTAGTTACACAGTCAGTTACTGACCGGATACGGTGTGATACCGGGTCAGTAAATTAATATTGGGTGAGAGCGAAGCTCGAGCCCAATATTTATTCACTGACCCGGTATCACATCGTATCCGGTCAGTAACTGACTGTGTAACGAATTTATCTTACCGAGTACCCCGATCTGAATTAATTAAGTTATTAAATTTTGTTACTGACTGGATATTAGAATCTACTGACCTAATATGGGATTATACATGGTCAGCACGTGACCGCTCTCGGCCAATGAAAAACGAGTATTCTGTAAGAGGTAAGATAAATTTGTATATAAGTTCACATTTTACTTCTTGAAGCTAAATACTAAAGTAGCCCCAAAATGGCCAGAAAAAAATTGACAAAATAATGATAAGTTTAACAGGATGAGTTATATAAAATTATATTGTTTGATATTAATCTATGAAAAATAATGATCCCACCAAATGGAATTATATATACAGTTCTTGTAAATATCAAGCAAGTCTTCTGCAGTAAAACACCCTCCTCAAAATTTTGTATTTACATCTTGCTGACTAGCATTATTGAGAAATTTCAGGGGGAGATATTAATTACATAATTGAAATGTTTAAACAAAAAAGCAAAAGTATTTCTCTGTGAACATCACAGATTAAGTCTTAAGTATTGAAAAAGTACTAGGGTTTTCTCCCAGGGGCGAAGTACTAGGGTTTTCTCCCAGGGGCGGTGAAATCAATCGTCTGTATTGTACATGTTGACCCAAGACAAGTATGTACAAGTGGATTTTCAATAATTATATTCTATAATGTTCATACTGACAAGTAACTTTACCTATTGTCAAAAACGGACAAGTAAACAATTTTAAGATTTCGTCAGCCCTGTCTCCAATTTTAGTTTTTGTGTTATTTTCCCCTCGCAAAGAGCCCGACCACCTTTCCCCTACAAAGTGAAAATAATGCTGCTTATATACGTAAAACATAGTAAATTTCAAATTTTTCAGAGAAATGAAGAGGTTGAGAAACATAGTAGAGAACTTGAACATGCTCTTATTGCTAGAGATAAAGTTATTGCAGATCTACGTCTACGTATGCCAGCTAGTTCTGATAGAGATGAGATTATTCTACGAGCACAATCTAAGGCTAACACTGAGGCAGAGATTAATCTAGCTACACATGATCGTAACTTTGAGAGTGAACAATCAATGAGAGTAGCTCAATCTACTATTGCTAGTTTACAGGTATGTTCAAATTGAAAAGGCCTACAAAAATCTGTGTTTAGGGCAACTCAACCCTACCTACAACCCTACATAGCAAATTCTGCTGACTCTAGAGGTTTTTTTTAATCTTACCTGCAAGAATATTGACAAGAAGATTATTTGTGAAAATCGCAATTGGCTCTATTTGAAAAAATCTTGGATGCTACAATACCTAAATGTGTGCAGACAAAACACAGGATTTTTTCCCCTAATACAGACTTTCTATGTCCAGATTACTTAACATATATTATATGAATAAATATCTCTCACAGCTGCAACCTTAATCAAATAGTTAGTATGCTGTTCTTCAATCCTAAGATCTAGGTTGAATTCCCTGATGCAGCAGTTCATAACCTTCAATGATAAATTTGAAAAATAATGATCATTTTCCTGTTGTTAATTTTTCCCGTTTGCTCTGTCAAAGCATTCCCATGGCAACTGGGATTGAGGTTCAAATGTTTGTTTTTTCTGAAAGACAAACACACAGGTAATTATTTGGCCTAGTTGGTAGTCGTTAGTCTGTCAGACAATAAGTAATGAAATAAGAGCAGCTTAAAATTAGCTGTATCACCTGAAAGTTAAAAAATGGAAAATTTTTGCCTATGTCTGACCAGAAAAGAGTTAATCTAAAGATTATTATATGATATTGATGAAACACAACACAAAATTCATCATCAAGGTAGGAGTAGTGGTCTAGTGGTTGATTCTTGCTTAGGGATCAAGAGGTCCAGGGGCTTTGCTTATTTTCATGAGCCAGAAAAATGGGTACTGTGAGGTATCATCTGCTTGAAGGAGGTTTCAATGATCAGCGATTAACATACAAAATTGTAAAGTTGCCTGAACTTGTACATTGTATATGGAAGCACACTTTGAACCGCACTTTAACTTTAAGGTTAGTTGATTATTAACTCTATACATATTAAAAGGTCAATTTTTAGCCGGATTTTTCAACGAAAAAATTCGGCTAATAGTTTGGCGAACACGGGCGGGCGGATGGGCGGGCGGGCGGGCGGGTGGGCGGGCGGGCGTCCGGTGTCGTTAACAATTGCGTTAAAGTTTTTAATGTACCATATATTTCTGCCATTTAAAGTCAGATCTCTACGAAACTTTATACAATGATAACATACCATATGATGAACAGAATTAGACAGTAACCGCAACTCAACCTTGCTTAATTATGGATTATTGCCCTTTGTAATTTCTGGACTCTGGTGTCGTTAACAATTGCGTTAAAGTTTTTAATTTAGCATATATTTCTGCCATTTGTTGTCAGATTTTTACGAAACTTCATACAATGATAACATACCATGTGATGAACAGATTAAGACAGTAACCACAACTCTACCTGGCTTAAAAATGGATTATTTCCCTTTGTTTTTTTTGTGTTAAAGTTTTCAAATTGTTGGATATCTCTGCCATTTATGGTTAGATGTTTATGAAATTTCATACAATGATAACATACCATCTGTTGCAAAGAATTAGACAGTAACCACAACTCTACCTGGCTTAATTATGGATTATTTCCCTTTGTAATTTTTGCATTCAATTTCAAATCGTTTGATATCTCTGCCATTTCTGGTTAGATGTTTACGAAATTTCATACAATGATTACATACCATCTGTTGAAAAGAATTAGACAGTAACCGCTACTCTACCTGGCTTAATAATGGATTATTTCCCTTTGTTTTTTTGCGTTAAAGTTTTCAAATTGTTGAATATCTCTGCCATTTATGGTTGGATGTTTATGAAATTTCATACATTGATTACATACCATCTGTTAAAAAGAATTAGACAGTAACAGCAACTCCACCTGGCTTAATAATGGATTATTTCCCTTTGTTTTTTGCTTTAAATTTTTCAAATTGTTGGATATCTCTGCCATTTATGGTTGGATGTTTATGAAATTTCATACAATGATTACATATCATCTGTTGAAAAGAATTAGACAGTAACCGCTACTCTACCTGGCTTAATAATGGATTATTTCCCTTTGTTATTTTTGTGTTAAAGTTTTCAAATTGTTGAATATCTTTGCCATTTATGGTTAGATGTTTATGAAATTTCATACAATGATTACATACGATCTGTTGAAAAGAATTAGACAGTAACCACAACTCTACCTGGCTTAAAAATGGATAATTTCCCAAAATACTCAGAAAAGATACAATAGGACATATATATAGTTAATGAAACTCTTTACTCCTTTAAGATTAATTATTGCCGTTTGTATTCCTTCTGATAAGCAATATATCAAATGACTTTCTTTTGTAACAATGTAAACTTGTTCTCAATGTTTCCATATGCAGAAAAATCCGGCTTTAATGTGGCTCCCACATATTCTTTCTTGTTATTATTTTACAGGCCAGAATACAGCAGAAGGAAGAAACAATATGTAAATATCAAGATTTATTACGTCAAGCCAGAGAAGATATGCAAGATATGAATAAACGTCACGAACAAGAATTGAAAGCAATGCAACAAAAAATACATATGAACACTGACGCTGCATTTAGTAAATTTAAGGAAGCTGCTCAACAGATTATGACACAAAAATTTGCCCATCCTATATCTAATAAACAGGTTTGTAACAAGTCTCATCTGTCATATCTTTGCTTTTTGATTGGGTTAACTCCATCGAAACAAATTGTACAGGTTATATCACTAAGGTCAGTCAACCTACTGACCATTCCTGGAAAGGCTAAATCTGAGATATTTTACTCAGTAGTTGCTGTCTTCAAAACTTCCTGCTAGCTGTCATGTGAGCTTGATTTTGCTGCTTTTTTGCTTCTACATCATCTAACCCCAGCCAAATCATTGCCCTGGACCCACCAGGGGTCCTTGCACCCCCAACATATTTTTCAGTGTATTAAGTTTTCACAGCTTTCACCCATGTATCTCTAGATTTAGCTTTTAACCAGTTACTATGTGGATGGTCAAAGTAGTGCATTCATTATTGGTTGAAAATTTCTTTTTTGCAGAATTTTACTTTAAAATCATGTTCAACTGAGTGATTTTGATTGTAGAGACAATTGTTTACTAAATTAAATGCAAGACAAAATTGATAACTTTAAGACATTGTGAAATTATTATGGCATAATCCCTCAGTTTATTAGGTGCTTGTTTCTTCAACATGTTTTGTTTTCTTATCCTAGCTTGCTAGATTAAACGAACTAGAAGATTTAGTTGTGGAACAAGAGAATGCTCTGGCTGCTATGGGACAGAAAATAAGATCTAGAGATGAAGATATTGTTGGTCTGAGAGGAAAATTACAAGAACAAGGAATGCAGTATGCTGGTGAAAAACAAAGGTATTAACATTCAATGCTGATGAACATGTAAATTGCAAGTAGGGAAATTGGAACATGTTAGATGTCCAATATATATGTGTTTAACTATCTAATTCTAAGTACTTTGTGTAAAACTTGCCCATAAAGGACTATGAATAATGAATAATGCAAAAATTTATAAAATGCAAAAATTATGTAGACATATTCTATTGCGTTTTACATAAGTCCTTCCAATGTCAAATAGTGTATTAAAAACACAGCACTATGTACACAGTGAAAAACACAGTTTCTAAACACAGTGAGACTGGAAATGTCACAATTATCAGATCAGTTATGATACTGGTAGAACAGACTATAAATGTTTATTGCCTCTCAAAGATAAGTTCTGCTTCTCCTGTCATCAAACTTGCTAACACAAGATATGTAACTATGTTCTATGTCACATGGATTAAAGAATGTCTGTACAACATCAGAAACGGTTTTTATTGAAATCTTCACTGCAGTGGTGCACCATGCCCCATTTGTAATTTCTGATTTTTTAGTACAAGTTTTATCTTGTGGAGCAACCTTTGTCAATGCTATAATGTATTTCTATTGACTAATCGTAATTTCCTCAAATTATATTTAATTATTTTTATTCTTTCAATACAGTGTTGTTGGTAAATTAACTGAAGACTTAGTAACCAAACAAAGTGAAATTGATAAACTAAAGAAAACAGTACATGATCAGGCTAAAGATATTGACCTTCTAAATGAAGAGTTATCTAATGCTAAAGATGCTAATTCTAGAGCTCCTACAACTACTATGAAAAATCTAGTAGAAAGATTGAAGAATCAACTTGCTTTGAAAGAAAAACAGCATCAGGTATTCATTGTTTTTTTAAAGACAGAGAGAAAGCTTGTTGTGAAATGACATTTACAGTACAAGTGTTCAAAACACAATTATAGCTAGAATTTCAAGGTATGTTTGAAGTCCAGTTGTGGCATAGAAAAAGTTAACAAAGTTACTTGTATTTGAGTCCTGCAACAGACCATGACTTCCAGTGTAAGACGAAAGACAGTTACTTATAATTGCTAACAGAGGTATGGGGTCTAGTACATCTCGGGAACAAAATTTACTGCCTTTATGGATTGACAAAATACAAACAAATATTATGTTAAAATTAAATAAAAAGATGAAATCAAGAATTTGAAATATTTTGTTTTTCCACCTACTAGGGACGACAATTTTTACACATTATTGCTTAAAATGATGTGTTAGTAAATTAATTCTACTGTTCTCTGAACTCATTCTTTATCATTGTAATAGTAAACATTTGTTTGTAACGTAAATGTCCATAAATTTTATTTCCCGGGCCAGTTGCCTAATCATATTACATATCACTTTTTTCCCTGGTACCCTTGATTTGATATCACTCATTTATTGTAAGAAGGGTACCAGGGTACCAGGCACAAAGCGATGCCCAGCGATATCCTTAGTCAACTTGCCCTCAGATTATTATTGAAATATTTGTTCTGCCAGAAGAAAGAGTTAAAAATATATAATGTATTCACATGTACTTTTCAGGCATTAAGTAAAGCTCTTACAGAACTCAGAGCTGATATGGTAACACAAGCTCAAGAACAAGTGAAAGCTCATTCTGATGACTCATCACAACAAATAAATGTACAGAAGATTGTTGATAAACATACAAAGGAATTAGTGGTAAGTTAAGTTGTTATCTCAGAATCGGTTCTTGTGGGTTCAGCGAAAAACGGTTGTAACTCAGTATAAGAAAAGAGTGAGTTATGACTGTTTTGCACTAAACCTGCGAAATACATGCATAAATTGTTTATTGCAACTGTAAGAGTGGCTTAATTTAACTTTCTTTAATTGTTCATCTATGTGTCTGTATGTTTTCCTTATACCACGAGTATGGCTGGTAACTATATTTGAATCACTTTGTCTTGTTTGTTTGTGTGTCTGTTGGTTGCCTCTGTATTTGTCCAAAAGATTGTGTCATTATTACTCATATAAAGAATTTAGAAATAATTGTCAGAAATGTTCAATATAACTGATGTGTAGAAGTTATTTAGACTATCTTGAAGCAACTTAAATAATGGTTGTTGCTTCATTGAAAGCTCTATTTCTTAGCATTTACAACTTCAATCCATGTAGCTGATGCCCAAGTTCCATAAAAACCTTTAAATGCAATAATTGCTTGACTGATGGCTAGCTTGGGGCATTACATTTTCATTGACCTAAGTCTTCATACAGTATAGTTCTTCTATTAAAACATGTTGGTTATTACAATATCATGCTCAATCTTAGACAATTTTTAAGATCTAAAGACATAATTTTAGTAGAAAGAGATCTCTATATTAAGATGATTATTATTCCTACAGGATCAGATAGAAGATTTACAGAATACAATAGATAGACAGAAGAAAGAATTAAAGAAAAGAAAAGATAGAGAGAATAGTTTACAAACAGAAATGGATGACTATAAAGAAGAACTTAGTATGTATTCATGTTAATTCATTTTCTTGTACTAATTGCATGTTTCCTAATGATATCCCTTGCTATCTAGCACTTGAACCCCTGGTACCTGCAATTTTATGTCACATACTTATTTCTGTTGGTGTAAGAAAGGTACCAGAGTACAAATTGATAGCTGTTGATATCCTTAGGAAACTGCCCACATTATAATGATGTAAATTGATTACCGGTAATATATTCGTACTATAAAAACTGTGGTAACTGACAGATTAATACATTATATGCTTTGGTGATTCATCTTTTGACTGCATTAATGTATGCAAATTATATGTAAATGTATTTTTGTCTTAGGCAAGCTGTACTTATGACTATGCTAATAGTCTAGTTGGGGTATTTTCACAAAAAATGTTCACAAACAAAACCGACTTCTTTGTAAATAGATTTCTACATTATTTGCACCACCTGTCAAACCTGTGAGTTAATTTTTCCAAAAAGATGTGGCATACATACTGTTTGCTTAAAATCTATTTGGAAATGGATAACAAGGTTTTGAATTGGTCTGTTTACTGTAATGGCAAAGCAGGCTTTCTGAATTAAAATGCTAGCCGGTTGTAGCATATGGTTCCATGGTAACTCTCCTTCCTACCACTATTCTAAATGAAGTAGGGTTGCTGTCAGTCACTGAGGGAAGTATCTTCCTAGTAACTGGCCCACAGCCTTATCCTGAGATTTAGCCTACGGTGAGTAGATTGACTGATTGCCGTGATATTCCCTATTGCAATAAACCCAACCTCAAAAAACGTCTTTATCTTTAAATTACAGCTCAGAAAGAAAAAAGTGTAAGTAAATTAAAGGGAGATAAACAAAGATTAGAGTCAGAAGTTGAAGAATTAGAGAAGAAAGTAGAAAGAATGAGTACTATGAGGACACAGGTTAGATTATTATATTGTATATATACATAAGGGGCACGTTCCGCAAGGCGATCGCTAGCTAGCGCTTTGTAGCGATTTCCTACGGAACGGTTTGCTACGATCGAGCAAATTGCATTGCTAGCTAGCGAAATGTAGCAAGTTTTTTTCTTGCTAATCGTATCATTCGGAACACTTCTGCTTATTCAAAATGGCTGCCCCCTGTGGGAACGTGTTTCTTTTTCCAGAATACTGATATATATTTCATTTAATGCATATAATTCGTCAAAGTGGTAAAATTGAATATTCATGGGGATAATTGATTTGAATATTTTTCATTTGTTACAATTCTGAACTTTTTGTTCGAGAAAGTTGCCATTTTGGATTTGCTAGCTTGAAGCAAACCGTTCCGTAGACCTCTTATGCTACAAAAAATCGCTTTTAAAAAGCGCTAGCTAGAGATCGCCTCTGTGGAACGTGCCCTAGTTAACTCACTTATATCCTCTCTGTGATATCTTGTACTTTGATGGCTGCATGTAATGTCTGCCTTGATTTGTCTGTAGCTACATAGGTTGCACTCCCCATTATCAGTTTTAGTTAAAAAGTCTAAAAAGTTAAAGTGCAGTTTAAAGTCTGGTTCATTATACATGTTTAGTCAACTTGTACAATTTTCTACTATAACTACTGATCATTGAAATCACCTTCAAGGTGACCCCTTTTCAGCTTGGCAGAGTTGAACATCTGTTGGTAAATTTCTTGCTTGATAAATGTAGCAGTGCCCCTATTGGGGCTTGAACCAGTGACCTCTTAATCCCTTTGCACTTGTCAACTTACTACAGTTTTCATGTACTCACAATCAATTTAAATCAGGGGAATTACTGTTTTTTCCTCTGAAAGTTCAATAAAATTCATCAATAAGCATAAAAAGTTGAGTTCCATAATTTTTAATAAAGTTTGGTGAATTTTGTTTACTAATGTAAATGATAATACTTTATATGTTAGATTGTATGTTATCTATGTTATCTGTGTTATAGAAAACTGGTGAAGAGAATACTAAAAGAGAGATGGATGATTTAAGACGACAAGTAAGAATGTTAGAAGGTGAATTAAAGAGAAAAACTCATGCAGCTGAGAAACCTTTAGAGACAAAGAAAGAATCACCTAGAGATCCTCCACCTAAGGTATGTATTTTAACTCTGATGAGAATAAGGAAGAGATAATACATTGTGATTGGGTTTTTTGGTCTTAGACATCGACAGTCTTATCTGCTCAGTTTAAATTTTTAACTTAATTATTGTCATTGTACTGTAGTTTAAGTTAATCATGGTCATTCTGTAGTGTTTTGTGCTCAATTGTACATTTTGAGTTAATCATTGTGCAGTGGTTCCCTTATCATCTGAACATTTTAAGTAAGCATTGTACATTGGTTGCATGCTCAGCTATATATTTTAAACTAATCAAAGTCATGGTGCAGTAGTTGTATGCTCAACTTCATATTCTGCTCTCTGAGTTCAATTTCCTACTACATGTATATAGAAGGTTTTTTAATTCATTCATCGTAACATAATAAATTGATTTATACCAGTGACTTGATTTTTGTTATTATATTGTAGGGTACTGGAGGTAGTGAAGAGTTACTGAAGTGGGAGGAAAGTAAGAAATGGCAGAAAACAGTAGAAAAAATGAGAACAAAGATAAAAGAAAGAGATAGCGAGATAGATAGACTTACCAAATCTAATAAAATGTTGAAAGATACTATTGAAAGGTATGTTATTGTCATTATTGACGTTCACTGACTGTACAGCTACTACACCTGGCCATCTGGGTACTGGTAACTATCTATCAATCTCCCTGGGGAGTCTTTTATTCCTCTTAGTGCAGTCGACATGTTAAGGCATCACCCTTGCATGTTTCCATTTACTCCTGGGTGAAGTGAAGCTAATGCAGGTAAATTTCTTGCTTGTGGTGATAAGCACCTCTTCTGGTAGGATTTGAACCCCCGACTTCTCTATTCCTAAACATGGATCCTACCAATTGTGTCCTATTATATCAGAGACATAGATAACATCATTGTTTATGTAATTATGTTAATTTATTTCAATAAACATAATGCTTCTTAGATTATCTTTCTCTGTTGTGACGGGGTCAATTTGGATGGTAAAATAACATTCCCTTTTGCTGAGTGTAATAAATACACTGCAAACAGATAAACATGAGAAATTGAAATAAATTTCAATATTGTTCTGGCTATCAAAACTTTATAAGACGCTTTTTTAACACTTGGATTTTCATTTTATGTGAGATTAAATAGATATGGGTACATTGAAAACCTTAAGCTATTTCCAATATAACTCATTCACTGTATAACTATATACCTTAAATATAGAACAGACTATAGTTTCTATTTACAATATCAGGAACATGTTTAATCTTGTCATTAAGGTGACCTATACTACCAATATACTTTACTACCCTGTAGTGCGTATACTATACTGTCTAGGGTAGATAATATTGATTTTTATTTGCATTTTATTTAGCTAAGCTTATTGATTTACTATCATAGTTCATGTTTAATGTTTAATTCATGTTCGGATATTTTTTGCATTGTAAACTGTTATAGAAAGATATTAGGTATTGGATATTTTCTTGATGTGTTATATTGGTGCTGTTAATAAAAAAAAATTTTTAGTTTTGGATTAGCACTTGAATCTTTAAACATGTGTTATTATATCTAATTTCTTTTTGAAAAATTATATGGAGTACTTGTATTACCATTAAATCGGGTAAATTTCATTAAACTATTTTCTAGCACTGCATTTTGTACATATTGGTTTGTTGTGACTACTTTCATGCATGAAAATACATTTGTAGCTATATTGCATATATATACTTTTATTGCGATAATTAAGGCCACCGGCCCATTCACATAATTATTACAGTACATACATACAAAAACATATCAGTGTGATGGAGAAACATTTTAACAATAAGATTAAGATAAGTATACTATTATCTCTAAGGTAAATTGTATAATTATATTCAAACATAGTATACATGTAATTCACATACTTAGCATACAGTCACTCATAGACGGGAATTTCCCTCTCTTAAGGTAAAATGTAAAATCATATTTGAACACAGTTAACAAGTAATTTACATAATTATATAATTACTCAACCATTTCAATAAAGGAAATGTTTAAACAAAGGTAATGTTTCAACATGTTTAAAATATAACACCAGTAGTTTACCTAAGTATACTATTACAATTACATGTACAAACCTTTACAAAAACAAATTTCATTCTTTTTAGGTATAATGTATACTCAAACTATTTAAAAAATTTACAATTATTTTACCAAATATTTAAACATAGTACACAAGTAATTAACCAAATATTTGAACATAGTGCACAAGTAATTAACCAAATATTTGAACATAGTACACTAGTAATTTACTATATATATAAACATTGTACACAAGTAATTTACCAAATATTTAAACATACTATACAAGTAATTTACCATATATATAAACATTGTATACAAGTATTTTACCAAATATTTATACATACTATACAAGTATTTTACCATATATATAAACATTGTAAACATTGTAGTTATAATGTATACTCAAACTATTTAAAAACATACAATTAATTTACCACATATTTAAACATAGTGCACAAGTAATTAACCAAATATTTGAACATAGTGCACAAGTAATTAACCAAATATTTAAACATAGTGCACAAGTAATTAACCAAATATTTGAACATAGTGCACAAGTAATTTACCAAATATTTGAACATAGTACACACATTATTTACCATATATATAAACATTGTACACAAGTAATTCACCATATATTTGAACATAGTGCACAAGTAATTTACCAAATATTTGAACATAGTACACACATTATTTACCATATATATAAACATTGTACACAAGTAATTTACCATATATATAAACATTGTACACAAGTAATTTACCAAATATTTAAACATACTATACAAGTAATTCACCGTGTATATAAACATTGTACACAAGTAATTTACCAAATATTTATACATACTATACAAGTAATTTACCATATATATAAACAATGTACACAAGTAATTTACCACATATTTAAACATAGTACACAAATAATTTACTACATATTTAAACATAGTACACAAGTAATTCACCATATATTTAAACATGCTATACAAGTAATTTACCATACATATAAACATTGTACACAAGTAATTTACCACTTATTTAAACATAGTAAATGAGTAATATACCACATATATAAACCTAGTACACGAGTAATTTACCTGAGTATAGAATTACCCAAACTTATCAAGATTAAAGTATAATGCATATTCATATTTAAACAAAGTATACAAGTAATAAACATGTGTACAATCATTTACATATACTAAGATAGATATTTTCTTCTTTTAAGGTAAGCGTATAAAAATATAGAGATTTCCCTATATATTTAGGTATAGTGTATATACATATCTTAACAAAGCATACAAGTGATTAACATAAGTATACAATCACTCATACCTTTCAATATAAGAACTTCTCTCTTTTAAGGCATAATGTATAAACATGGCAACATTACGTATAATTTCAGTATCAGAACATGACATTAATCTGTAAAATTCTAGTTCATTTGGATTGTTAAGGTAAACATGAGGAATATATTTAGAACGAAGAATATTGTACAATGGACATGTCATAAGAAAATGAAATTCATCCTCTATGCAATTATTACAATAAAAACATGTTCTGTACTCTCTATCTATACCTAGATGTCTGCCTTGTTCTATCATCAGTAAATGAGATGAACTTCTAAATGAAGCTAGACTAGAAAGAAATTTTGCTATATCAATACAAGTAACATATGGTTCAACTTTATAGTCTGTTTTAAAATGTGAATAATGAAATAATTTTGTATTATCTTTGCAAGAGGTCATCCAAGTCTGCTGATACTGATCAGTAATCCTTTGTACATATAATTTTATAAATCTATCTGGGTTAACAACTTCTTGATTATTCCATACATAAGCAAATCCATTTGAACTCAAGTTATTTCTTACATATGAAACCCAATTTGTATGACCTATACTATCAAAATACAACAGCATCTCATAACTTAAGCGTATATATCTATTTCTTGGCATAGTTAATATTCTCAACCAATATTTAATGGCTTTCTTAGCTGAATATATATACATTGGGACTCTCCCAGTGTCACCCAACACAGCATCGTTACATGCATTAGTTTTAACATTTAAAAAGCGCTTAACAGCATACAAGTGTACATTTTCAACACAATTAACATTACACAAGCCCCAAATCTCTGAACCATAGAGTAAAATTGGTGCAATTTTCATGTCGAAAACTTTAAAAAACGTTTTATAAGGTACATGGCTCAACTTACCAAAAGAGTTTAAAATATGACAAAGGGCTTTTTTGCCTTTAACAGACATATTTTCAGCCATTTTGTACAATGATAACCTGCTTGTAAAATACACGCCCACGTAACTAAACCCAGAGACGATTTGTAAATAATCTACTATATCTACTGCTAGTTCTTAACTGGTAAATTGGGGAAATCCATGATTTTTCTATATTTAGCTTTATTTTGGTGTTTTTCATGGGCCATGTGTGGAAATGTATACTGCATGTTCGCATAGTGGGAGGGGGAGGGAATATTTAGAATTCTTAAGATCTTTTGTATTGAAAATAATATATTTGGTGTCAGAACCCCCTCCCTCAGGAAAATCTAGTAGGTTAAACCCATGGAAAAGTTCTAGATCTGCTCCTGTTTTTTTGCTCTAATCAGATAACTCAGAACTGATTTAATAAAGGGAATATCAAAGATTTATTAAATTAATCTATGTTTATACTATAGTAGAAAAAAAACATGTGAGATAAAAGCACTGGCGCTTTGCACTGCATTTTTTTTCACTGGTGCTAGACACAAATTTTCCTTACATAGAGTACATAGAGAATATATACTATAATAAGGAAAATTTGTGTTTGGCACCTGTAATTTTTTCTATACACTATACATGTATAAGAGTTTGTTGTCTTTGCTTCTATATAAGCTATATTACATATGTTACAGATTAACAAGAGAGAAAGATAATTTAGAGAGAAGATTAAGTTCTAAGACAGGAGCTACAACAGCCCCACCTCTCACTAGTGGTCCATATAAACCTGATCATCAATTAGAATTACTGAAAAATCAGAATTATCAACTACAAGAAGAGGTTTGTACTATAGACTATATATATTTGTTGTTTTCATTTGTTGCCCATGTTGGGGACACCCTTAGACAGTTTGTTGATGGATACTGCTCATGATATAAAATGAAAAGTTATGAAAAATGAGTGTTTTAAAGTCTGCTTCCATATGCATGATCAGCCAACTTTACCATTTTGTACAATACCCCCTGATCATTGAAATCACCTTCAGGCAGGTGATATCTTACAGTACCCATTTACTCCTGAGTTGATTAGAACAATAATTATTGTAGGTAAATTTCTTGCTCATAGAAATTAGCAATGCCTCTAGTGGGGTTCAAACCCTGGATCTCAACCACTAGACTGCTGCTCCTACTTAAACTTGGTTAAAAATCAGTTGGTGTAAATCAAATTGTTAAAATATAACTCAACAGAAAACAAGGACAAGTGCAAAAGCCTGAATGTATCTCATTTAGTCACTGTTAAATTATATAATTTTTGACAGTTGAGGAAAAAACTATTGCAAACTATGTGAACAAATGAAATGCAATCGTTCCAATAATTTTGTAGTCTATGGACTGATAAGTAAATTTATTACTACTTTTGATTGATTTTACTTTTAATATTTGGTTGCCTAATTTAAATACTTACCGTAGTTGTCCCTAATAAAAAGTGATTGTAAATGTTAACTATGATATGTATAATCTTCTATAGAATGCTGATTTAAGAAGACAATTATTGGTGGGACGTGAGGTTCCTTTACAAGAAGAAAGAATCCGTAGTCAACAACTTGCTGAACAAGTTGAGGTTATGGAAAAAGTTGTTGCTACTACACAACAAACTACTGCTAAAGTAAGTTCTCTCAGCTGTTGATTGCTGTCAATGAAAGTAAGATCATTATCCGAAAAATAAATTGACAGATATTGCCAGCTCATTTAAGCCATAGGCAGCCAGCATGAAAGAGTCCCCCAACCAAAATATGTATGTACATTGTATATGTGGATGTTGTAAAAAGTTTTGGAGGGGACTCTTTCATGCTGACAGCATGTGATTTACACTACATGCCCATTGGTTCCTTTTTTTACAAAACTTTGTTAGTCTAAAATGGTAAATTACTCATCTTATGCTAATATTATGTAGAAGGTAACGGCATTGCGGAACTGTGTGACATTTGAAGCTCATTGAAAAAGACTTAAAAACTATTAGTGTTATATTGTGAAATTACAGCCGTGACAAGTTGATTTGTTTATTCATGAAAGTTTTAATTTTTCTGTTATATTTTAACTCTACTATGGAACCAATTCTTTCAACTTGTATCAACACTTTTTGTTCTGCAATGCTGGTCTCACAGTTCAAAAGCAATAATAATTAAGTTTCGTGTAGGATTCTAGATGGTATTCAAATCAAATGTAGTGCCAGCTATTCAATGATTGCCGCCCCAATGTAGTAACCCCTCATAAATATTTTGTTCCCTTGTGATTACTGTTTTACCTGTTTAAAATTTTCAGTCCCCATCAGAAACTGGTTCAGAATATCAAGTTATTTTTGAGAAAAGTCAAAACTTACAGAAACAGGTGTTGAAATTATCAGAAGAAAATATAGAACTTAAATTTGAGGCAGAACAAGCTAAAAAAGATATTCCAAGATTAAAGGTAGGTGACTGTTAGTTGTATGATTACAGTCATTTCTCTTTCATCAGCACTGGACATTTGGTCTAGCAAAATGGGATTTTTTTGGCCTAAATGGAAGTTAACTAGACCAAAAAATCATAGTGCCATGTTAAAATATGCATTCAATTTTGATGACTTGGAGTTAGATATCCTAATTAAGATAAACAATATAACAAAAAAGCATAACTTTTATTGAATTACGAAAATGGTGGTTAAAAAGTTGGACCACCCACATTCTATAGTTCACTTAACCAACAGTAATTTTGGTGGACTCTGGCTGAATTTGAAGACTGTTATTATAGTACATGTATTGTCACTGAAGATAATGGTATTTTAGTTTGGATTCTTAAACATATCTGGTTAGCTCAGTTGATCATGTGTCTGACTTTGAATAGGGTGTGGATTTGATTCTCATACCTTTTGTTGAGTATGGTCAAAAATATTTTCACGGGCCATTCTGCTGCCTATCTGTGGGTTGATCATAGACCAATGTGATATGACTGTAAAAGTTTGATATGTAGCTTAAAGGAACATTCATGACTTAGTTTAATGTTTTTTCATTGGATTCAGTTATAGTTAATAAGGTTCATAATTTTCCCAAGTATACCTTACTAGTACTAGCTTTTCTGTATTGAAAGCCTAGTGAATATGTAATATTACTAAGATCTGTATGGCTATCACTTGCTTTCCTTTTAACTATTTGTTTCCTCAGGTTTGTGCATTTAGATGTGCATAATGGGACATAGAAAGTTGTTAAGAATTCTGAAGATTCATGATACGTTTTGATTATACTGTAAACTATGTTCTATCATGCAATTGAAGAAGTTGTCTCCTTTTAGCATTGTCACTTGGAGAGATAAATTCTATTGCAGAGTAGAAAACTAATAGAATTGAACCTCCAAAATGTTGTTACAAATTTTATAAAGAGATATTATTGTTATTTTTATAGGATAGAATAAATGATCTACAGAGATATGTAGAAGCATTAAAGACAGAAAATAGTCAATTATTAGCTGGTGATGGTACAAATAGATCAATGGATTCAGCTGGATCATCTATACGTAGGGTAAGTTATCTGTCTTGTTTAAAATATCTTGAGCTGAAGTCATAAAAAGTTAAAGTGTGGTTTAAAGTCTGCTTCCTTTTACATGTTTAACCAACTTTACGATTTTTGTTTGATAACCCCGATAATTGAAATCTCCTAAAGGCAGATAATCCTCACAGTTCCCATTTACATCTGGGTGGAGGGAAATAATTGTTGGTAAAATTCTTGCTCAAGGATATTAGCAGTGCCACTCATGGAGTTTGAACACGGCACCTCTTGATCCCTCAGCATGTCAAACCATTGGACCATTGCTCATACATGAGATTTTATATCTTTATCGTATGTTTTCTTCATATGACACCACATTTTACAGTAAAGCATGAAAAAGGCATATTTCATGGCTAAGCATATAAAAATTATACTTGTTTCTTTTAATTTATAGATTGGTGAAAGTGGTAAAAGTACACGTCAGTTAGAGAAGACTATAGCTTTATTAAAGAAAGTTGTTGAACGTGTGCAGTCAGAAAATGAACAACTTAAGAAGGCACCTGGGGTTGTTAGTAATGAACGTTTACATGGCTTACAGATGGAGAATGAAGGACTTAAGGTAACTTATAAAAGTTCAAATGTTTTAGTATTGTAATTATACTGTTGTTGAATACATGCTTTATTATGTTATCATTCAAGTTGGGCAAGTAGCTGTCTTGACTGGCATCTGTCATATTGTAACAATACTTGCTCCAGTATATCATTGATAGCTGGTTACAGTATGGGCCAATGATGGGGTGCCTGATCAACACCTGATCATGTTACTGTCTGATAACCCACTGGAGAGTGAGATCAGAAAAAGAGTTGTATTATAACTTTTATATAGAATACATGTAGATGTTACTTGTAATGTAACTTACAAAAGTATGTTTAATAACAATTTGATTCACCACAGTAATGAGTTAGTTTCTATGCACCCAGTCAGTGGTCAGAATTGACCAATAGTGGCATGATGTGTGCTCTTTAAATCAAGTAGTTTTCATCATATCTTTACCACTTCTAATCATCAATATTTGTTACTAGAAATTTCTCAATGAAATGCAGAAACCATTGTGGAGTATGGTCATAATGCACTGGATTGTAAGATTTAACCAATGTGAAATACTTAGCTACACCATGTTTGAAAAAGAGTGATTGATTACACATGAAAATACTGCAATATACAATGACAGTCAACTTGATCCCACACTGTCAAGTCAATACATACAGGTATACAATTGCATATATTGTTTCTTTGACAGATTAAGACCCAGCTAGCCACCCTAGGTGGATTTGATTTCCATACCTTTGTGGAGTTTAGTCATGAAATACATGTATTTTTGAGGGCCATTTTCTCATTTTCCTTTTGGCTACTCATAATAATTATCAGTGTAATGGTATACTTTCAGTCTCAACTTGAAGATTTAAGACAGAAAGTAGGTTCTACATTAAGTGAAAGATATACAAGTCAACAGAAAGGCACTGCTAAGATGATGAATGATTATGAAAAAATGAGAAAAGATCTTATGAAGGTTTGTGCTTATAATGTTATTATAAATTTTGGTTAGGTTTTAAGCGAGATGACTGACAAAATAATTGGTGAAATTGTGTTGATACCTTATGATGATATTGTCATCAGTATACTATATACGTCTTTATATTGACAGGTGCAAATTTTGGCGTTTTTTAGATGTTTTAATATTGGCGGGGTAAATATTTGGCGGTGTGAAGGCTAACCGTCAATATTATATTTTCATTGTGACATCTTCCAGTATATTGTAATCGGACTGTGGTGATTTTGGATCATGTAAGTCAAGGTCAACAAAATGGAATATAGAATGCTCAAACAAGAACTTTGTCAAACTTAAACTTAGAAAACATGACAGGTTGACATGTTAGATGTGTCTCTTATTCATTTTACATAATTATTAATGACTTACATTGTATTGGTGTTAAGACACAGAGGCGGATCTTTTTCTAGGGGGGTCTGAGCTTTTCTAGGGGGTCCGAACTTTTCTAGGGGGGGGGTTCCAAACCTCTACCACAACCACATAACACACATTTTGCAGAAAAAATGCAACATATTAATAATAAAAACTACATTACCATTAAATCTATGTTAAGCACCGAGAAAAATTGCTTCATGCTACTAAAAAATGACTTACAGGCAAGAAATACACTATTGGACAGGTACATTTTCCAAATTGTAGGGGGGTCCGGACCCCCCTGAACCCTCAGCTGGATCCGCCTATGAGACATTTTCATATCTGCTGTAAGTGAATATATCTTCATAAAGTAAATTTTATAATGTAATATTTTTACCTATATTTTAGGAAATGGACACGAATGAGAAGTTACGTGCTCAGTTAACATCTCTAGAGATTAAACTAGAACAACAGAAGACCCAGTTAAAAGAATCACGTACTAGGTTACAGATAGAGGAAGGTAAAACAGACGACGGTCAAGATGGTGAAGGTAAAGGATGGAAATCTGCTGTAGTCACTAGAATGTATGAAGATAGACTTAAATCATTAGAAACAGATCTTGATAAAAAGGTATGTTTAGTACTTGAATGTTACTCATCAATGTCATAAATATTTTTTTATAGTGTAACATTATATGTCGCCAGTTTCCTGAACATATAGCAAGTTACCACTTTGCCCCATTGTACCCTTAATTTGATGTTACTTATTACTTTTGGTGTAATAGGGGTCCAAGGGGGGGGAAGTTCAAGGTAGTGATTTCCTTAGGAAACTACCCAAGGCTCTTTAATTATGTATACTCTGAGAAAGACCTTGGCTTTTCATTTGTTATGGAAACATTGACTGAGGGGGGAGGGGGCTGTTGTGCCTGCTTATGGAAAAATTAAAGACTGGTGGGAGAATCTTGTCTCATATATTATTCTACATTTGTTGTTATAAATTTCAGACTAAATTATTATCAGAGACAAAGACATTGTTGAAGGAATCTGCCATTAGAGAACAAAGATTGATGTCTGAAAAAGATCAATTATTGAAAAAGGTAATGATTTGCTTGTTGCAGTGTGTAGCCTACAAACAATAGAAAGGGGTCTTACGACTTTGAAAAGTATTACAAGTAATGAAAAGGTTATGTGCGGGGTAGTTTTGATAAGTGTGACTTGAAAAGTATTTAACCTAGAATGTGTTTCTGAATATGTGACTTCAAAATTGCTTGAAAACCACTGTGGCTGTGTGGTAAGCATAGAATAGTCAGCTGAGCATTGGTATGAATCCCATCCAAAAATCTATCCCATGGTTTCCTTGAGCAAGAAACTATATCCTACTAGCTCAGTACTGGGGGACCAAGATGAGATATCAGAAGTGATAAAACAAAGTTGTTAGAACTTGTTTCATAATCAAGCTAAGATAAATTAAGCTACAGTCCCATAGAAATAGCCGTGAAGGCACCGTATGGGGGCTATGCAACCAAGCTACACAAGGACTCTTGCGTACCCGTACAGACTGTTACATTTTTCCAGGGTCTATGAGATGAGCCGAGGTTACACATATCAGTTTCAAAGTCAAATTGTGAATAAAATTGTGGTGAGTATAGATTAAACTTGCATATCTTCCAGCTGCGGCTCTGTACGAGTGTGTTGTTTTGTGTTATGTGTGTACCGTCACCTTAATATGCAAGGCTTCCCAAGGCCTACAGCTGTCTGCACGTACGGGTCTGCAACAAGCCACGATTTTATGGGACTGAGGCATTAGTATTAACTAAAAGCAACTGTTTATTGTATACATGTATATTGTATATTACAGGTATCTGTACTAGAAAGAATACCAGGAGGTACAAGTAGTGGTTTAACTGATATAGATATAGCAAGAGATTATCAACAAGCTAGATTAACTATTGATAGATTAGAGAATGAGAAGAAAGAATTAAAATATGAGTTATCTATGGCACGTAAACAAGCTGGAACTAGTAATGTAAGTTATTGTGTTATTTATTTAAGTTTCTATCATTGTTGAATGCACACTAGCTGGGTAGCTTCACTGAAGCAGGGCTTGACATTAACTTCGTCAGTAGTATTGTGCATAAAGTTTGTCCCCGACCTGACCTTTATGCAAGAATATTCATTACATTGAATACGAATGTAGTACTAATGCTCGATTACACAGTGGTCGTGAGGATTATGTGTTTAAATTTAACACAAAAGCATACTTCTATAATTTTACAATCGCTGCTGAAGTGAAGAATAGGCGTGGTACTGATTTTCTTCGGGATATGTGTTCTAATTATTTGATGCAAATGTGAAAGGTCAGATCGGGGTCAATTTTTACGCATTATACTGGACAACCAACTTGATATTTTATTTGCCTATACTAAATATTAAGTCACGTGAACAATTTAATAAGGTCATCAAAGGTAATGGTACGACCATTATATTATTGTAGAGCTCTGTTAAGCAATTTGAGACATATGCATTTTTTTTAAATGTAGTCAGCATATGATAATGATGTTTTGGTGAAACAAGATCTTTTTCTGATGGGCATGTTCTGGAACCTTCTTCCCCTAGAGAATTGGTTTAGTTTTATCTAATTATGTTTCATTTTATACATCTTCCCTAGTAAAGAAAATCTGACTTTAAGGCAGAATTCCCATAATAGCTGCTGTCAAACTTCGGGCGATGTCGGCTCATGTCGACAAATTACGTAAATGGTATTCGTCGCTGTCGTTATAAATCGATAAAGATCGGATACACTTTTTTATTGTGTAAATGCTTCATTTTTAAAATATTATTAATATTTTACCTATATTACCTAAAAAGATTATTAACTCTCCCAATTATATGAGAAAATAGATAGAATTCGTGTAAAAAGTTTAAACCGGAAGTTTAAAAATCCAATTCAAACAATGGACGAAAAGATTCGTCCCCTGACAGATTCGTCCCCAAACAAATTCGTAATCGATAAGTTGTTGATAATTAATGCATTTAGACCGTAAAATACCATTATTTTATCTTTAAATGGTCAATAATGGCGTTTAAAGTAAAATATGTACTGCAAAGAATTGTTTATTTCATATTAGAATGATCACTACAGTTTTGACATTTTTTTAAAAAGGGGGTCGTTGTATTGAAATGGCATTTAATTGAGTTATCTGTGGTGAAAATTCTTTTTCTTTCTTTTATTAATTGCCATATGGTATAAGGTAAATTATTAAAATGGTAACTTGGAGTGCAGAAACTGTTTTCATAGTCAAAAGATAAGGATACGGACTTGTGTTTTTAAAGCTGGTGAAAATCATCACATTTTCTGTTGGGTCTCCCTATGATTAACTTGTTATATGTGTAAAAATACCAACGGAAAGTTATTAAAGTTGATGTATTTGCATTCATTAAAATATTGTGAATTTTATTAAACAACATTTATGAAAATATTTTGATTATTAAATTCATTTTTACATTTAAAAGACATATACCCCTTCAAATTTATAGTGTGATTCTTACTCATTACTCAATTTTCAAAAAAATGTTATAAAAAATTTATTTGACGGTAAAAATGCAAAATATTTTGCCAGTGAATCTAGGCTGTGATCCTGATGATAAAGAAAGTAGCAAAAAGCTAATTCCTTGACATGTGTATTATGGGTATTCTACCTTAAGAATTAGATAGTAACAACAACTCTACCTGGCTTAATTATGGATTTATTTCCCTTTGTAATTTTTGTGTTAAAGTTTTTAAATCGGGCTGTGTTAAAGTTTTTAAATCGGGCTTTAATGTGGTTTCCACATTACATTTCTTGTTCAATGCTTATAACAATCTACCATACAATTGTATGTTAGATTAAGATAAAAATGTAATTTACAAAGTGTCTTTCTTTAGCCATGCATGTATGAAAATTGTCCAGACTGATCCTGATTATGTCTGTCTATAGCTTTTCATAGCTAATGTTAAATGATTTATGTTATACGGACTATAGATAAAATATTTTATCCTTGCATCTGCAGGATGAAATGCTACTGAAATGCAGAAATTGAGGGCCTGAGGAAGGTTTCTTATCATATGTAAAAAATACTAGAATAATTACGTCCAGGAATTTCAAGATAATTAAATTTCATGAAATTGACCTCTGGTTATTATTATTTTTATTGTTATTTCAGATTGGTGAAGAGATATTTACTAAAGCTAACAATTATGACAAAGTTATGTCAGAGAATATAGAACTTGGTTTAGAATTAAAAACTATAAGAATGGAAAGAGACAAGACTAAATTGGAAGTTGATAGGGTAAGAAATAGATTCATTTATCTTTGAGGTTTTAAAATTGTAAACCTCAAAAACAGGGCATAATATTATCAAAGATATTTTGATGATATAACTATACAATGTAGAATGATTTATGACTAAAATCAGACCAATGATGATATGGGAGATAAAAATCCTGAAACTTGAACTTAGCCTACAGTATAGATAGAAAATATCATTCTAGGACATTTCCCCCCCCCCCGGACATTTGCTCCCTTTTTTTTTGATATGGCGGACATTTGCCCCATCGTGTGTTTTGACAGGGCGGACATTTCCCCCCCTAAGTTTTTGGGAAGGTGGGCATTTGTTACGAGGGGGCAAATGTTCGCCCTTCAAAAAACTGAGGGGGGAAAATGTCCGCCCTGACAAAAAAGGGCGGGAATGTCCTGTGGGGCAAATGTCTGGGGGGCAAATGTCCAGATAGCAGAAAATACTCACTAGTTCTTACAAAATATAGACTAGAAAGAGATTCATAGATGATTGTTTTTATACCATGTACATGTATGCTTTAATGTTTAAACTAAATTTCATATCTCTGAAATATCAATGCTTTCCAACTGGCCTTAATTGTATAAACACTTTACTTACAAAATGAGACTATACACATGTATTATACATGTATGCATTGATTTCAGGAATTGTCACCATAAAATAATGATAGAAAAAGGTACAAAATCTGCTGTGGCTATTATTGGATGCATTACAATTAGAATGCTCTGTTTGAATTTCCTTTATACTTATTCACCTTGGTTGATATAAGAGTTAACTTCATAAAATTAGTCATTGCCTTTATTGATTAGTTGATGCATATTCAATCTAGTTTGATTGTGAGATTGTGATTGCAAGTCCACTATTGTCAGTATCAAGCTCATTGCTTAGGCTATGACAATAACATACAGATATCAACATTTTATTATTTGTTTTTCGCTGTAATAAGGGACCTTAGTCAGTTATTTCCCCTTGTATACTCTTCAAATAGGTAGGTCCAATTAGTTGGATTACTCGGATCTTACCCTTACTTTTCAATGTCAATTTATTTGCCAAAATAAATCTTTAACAACTTTTTTGTAAATCGTTTAATTTGTTTGAAATTCAAGCTAAGTATTTTTAGGGTAAACAACTATCTAAATTTTATCACTTCTGTAAATATCTTCATTAACAAGAAAGATATCAGATGAAATAGTTTGTTATTTTTACATAGGACTTCAATGATCCCGAGGATTCCATCTGTAAGGACCTACTTACAAATTGAAATGCTTCAGATCTTATCAAGGAAAGATAACTGACTTAAGTCCCTAATTAATAATAATATACTTGAGCAAGATTATAAAAGGGAAATTACTGCATTCAGAAGACTTTAACAACCACAACAATTAAAAGTGAACAAAACTTGAGTGCTATTTTCTTGTGTTTTAGGGCAGTTTAAAACTAATGTAAAGACCCCTTCTTTTGGTTGTGTTTTGATATTGCTAGATGTTAAATATTTGCTTGCTATGTACCATTTTTGCAAGTTATAATTATTTAGGTGTATTATTTGGCTGTATCAATTTTTTTCAACATTGTGCATTAAAGTATCTCTGTTAGTGTGAAATCCATGTTTTTTTTATTGTTTCATTTCTTTAATTATTGCATCCTTACTATTTTGACAAGTCTTTGATTGCCAATGTTTTTTCCAATTTTTAACCAATCATTCTGTTTTTTGAGAAGTGCTTATCAGCTACATATATTGCCATGTTCAAATGGTACATTTAAGTGAGAATCAATGGGTTGCATTTCTCTGCATGTTATTAAGTCAGCTCTTTGGGAATGGTGATTTAGTACTGGTTAGAATAAAAATAGGTCAGGAAAACTGTTTAGATGAACTATCTGCTTCATGTATGATGTAACTTCAAAGTGAGGAAGGCGTTTAATCGAGAAAAAACAACAACAGAGATTCAATATTCAAATAGTTCCATGAAAGGATTTTGAAAAATCCAACATTATAAGTTTTGTAATTTACAGTTGTTGGTACAAACATTGATGCATTGTTTTCTTAAATTTTCTTCAATTTCTATGTGAGGCATACATTAGCCCCACTTAATTACGCCCTACTGTATTTCTGAACTCAGTATCAATAAAAAAATGACCATATTTATGTTCTATTGAAATTAGTGGAGTTAATGTATGTGCCACAAACAGTTGAAAAAAGTTTAACAATTATTAGTTATATGATTGATATTATTTGTTTCAAATGTATTTTTACATTATGATTTCAGTTGAGAAAAGAACTAGGAAACTTTGGACCAGAATTCTTTGAGGAGATTGAAGATCTGAAATTTAATTATAAACAATCTGTTGAAAAGAATATATTATATGAAGAAAAATTGAAACAAGTCAGTGATCAGTTTGGTATAACTATACCTGGTATTAGATAAAAGTAGTGTACTTGTTGTACAGTGAAACCTCTCAACAACAGGCAGTAGAAGGGCTATGTCCAGTTGGGTGTGATTTGTACAAAACTCTAGTGGTAGGACTACAACCAGTTAGATATGATCTCTACAACATCCTGGTAGTAGGTATTGTGCGTAAAGTTTGACCCCGATCTGACCTTTCACATTTGCATCTAATAATTATCTACACATATCCAGACGAAAATTTTATACCACGCCTATTCTACACTTTGGCACTTACGCTTTAATGTATTTTAAAAATTAACCCCTGTGTAATAATTACATTCGAGCTTTGACAATATACTCTGATCAGCATCGAGCATTAATACTACATTTGTATTCAATGTAATGAACATTCTTGCATAAAGGTCAGGTCGGGGTCAAACTTTATGCACAATATATACCAAGTTAGCTGATATCAAGACTTCAATAGGATATTGTATTAGGAATGACAACTTCTTTGGTTACGTGTGACAGTAGTGAAGATAGTGCAGAAGTAGCTGTTGTTGCATCTTGTCCTATTTGGATATGTCCTTTGTGAGAGGTTTTTCTGTATATAGAAATACATGTTTTATTTGAACTTTTCTTGAAATTTTAGTTTAGTTTTCACATCTGTAGAATTCATAGGTGTAATTTGTTCTGACTTATTTTTTGAAAGAATTGTGATTTTCATTTTCAATTTTTGATGTTAAGTGCTTTTTGTGAGGAAATGTTTAGCATTTAGATTTCATGTGCTACTGGCTTGTAATTTATTATTGATAATATTATGTTGTATTTGTATCAGGTCTTCAATGTTGTACACTGCCATTTTATATAACTGTCTTGATTGGAAAGTATTTGTTTATGGTAGAATATACCTTATGTGCTTGAGTTGATGTTGTCCAAAGTCATGCTTCACCAGGATACTTATCATTTGTAACATCATGTTTAAACATTTTCTCAATTTAATGCCATCTGAAATCAGCTTCACTTTTACCTGCTTGATGACATTTCACAAAAATTCACTAAGTTAATCAATAAGCATTCTACCTTAAATTGAAGATGCTGTTATTAACACCAAGAATTGCTTGTAAACATGTACAGTATCTATCCTACTGATATTATTTGTATTAATATTTTGTAATACTAACTGACATATAATAATTATAATTGACATTCCCATAGAGTTCTTTATACTTATATGTCTGTATGAGTTCTAATATAGATTCTTTTTTCATTTATTTTTCTTTATTGATAATTAAATGTATTTATTATATTTGTAAATTATGCCTACAGCAAAATAGGGAGCTTTCCTGTATTAAAGGAACACAATTTTCATCCTTTTTGTGGATTCTCAAACTGAGAAAATGATATTTTCATTTTCGATTTCTATGCTATTCAAGAAAATATTTTATTTTCTGAACTCACTGAGGGAATTAAACTATCTTGCACCAAAATTGATGAATATTGTCTAGTTTCTTAGGTACTTATATATGCTGTACACATAGGCGGCTGGCTTAGTTCTGGATTGAAAATTTTATACAGTATTTTTTTTTCTGGAATATTGCCGGTCACCTATGGTTGTACATTTATATATCTATAGATAGAAGATGTTTATTTGTATGTTTAACCTTATGGTAAATTAATGACATTATTCATGAATAGATTTTGTTTATTATGAGAGATATCCATGTATGTATACATGTATGATGTGCTTACTACATGTATATGAATGTGTGTTAAAGGCTGTTTAGAATTGCCTCAGATTATTCCAGTTGTACCCATATGCTGGTTTTCATAATCTCCATTTAAAAGAGATTAAGTATCCATCCATGGAGAGATGTACCATAATTTACAGCCTTATAGTGTTTGCCCAGGGATTTTATATAACAGGGATTTGTAACGACATAGATTTTCATCAAATTTCACTGTCTTTGCTATTATTTTGGCCCATATGGATAACAAGTATTACAAGTTTAAATAAAGATATTTACATGAAATTTTGTACCAGTACCATTCAAATTAACAAAAAGATTAGGAAAAATGTGTTTCTAGATGATTTTGAGGTAAATTATGCTCATAGACTGTGTAACAAAATAATGCATTTTCCCGCCGATCTGCAATTTTTAGCCCTATTTTACACCCTAAAGTCATATTTTCGGTCATAATTGCGACAAATTTTTGTAAAATCTTCAGAAACATTTACAAGTTGCATGGAAGACATAAATCAAGTTTTTAAACTCTGGGATAGTTTGTTCAGCCTACTTCAGCCAGTTATAGACAGTGAAGACAGTGAAAATTCAAAAAAGCACTTCGTTACAAATCCCTGTTATATAGAATCCCTGGTTTGCCTAAGGATTGCCTTTAAGTGTGTTTTCACTGGAGTAAACTGCTTTTTTATTTTTGATCAAGGATCTATAGCTTTAATGTATGTTAAATGTAACTTGATAATAATCATGTATGTATATTTGTTGCCTTATAGATAGAGTTTAGAATATTCTATATTTATTATATATATATTGACAGTTAGATCTGTGATATTATTCCGTCCTGGAATATTTTTTTTCGTTGTATACATTGTCTTTATTTATAGTTTGCATATTATATATAGTATGAATAAATACATTAGATACTGCATTATACAGCCTTTGTTGTCTTATTTAATCATTAGATTTGATTTCGCACTCAAATTGATGTTTTTTCCAGCAGAAAAACTGTTACCTAATGTACAGGTGGGGAACAAAGTTGAAATAAAATTGTGTGTACACAGAACAATAGGATTTTATCTGTTGCATACTTTTCAGCAATGATATGTAAAATAACTTAGTTATGCTCGGGTGCATGCAGTACAACAAACCTTATTCGACTGGAAAACCCCATAAATTCAAGTTGTTAATATGAACAATTATATTGGAGATTGAAGAAGTCCTAATGTAAGTGACCATAGTTGATAAAACAAAGAAGACTGCATTGAGAGCAAGAGTTAGACATTCTAACTACATGTCCCATCACCTTTGATAATCACAGCTGTTAATTTAAAGTCTAGACCAAGTAAAGCAGTGTTGTTAACTTCTATACAGAGGAAGTGTTAAGGGCGTTAATTTCAGCTAAATCAGCTAGCCCAGCAGCGTGTTCAATTACCCTGAATTTTTTAAAACATTTTGTAACGTTAGGTACAGGACATCTCAACCCAAAGACAACTCAACCTGAGAAAATTCAAAACCTCACAAACGATTTGAGTTGTCCCAACTTTGGATTGAATTATCCATGGGTTGAGTCGTCCCGTACCTGTAACGTTAGCTAACAGTCATCACTGAACATGCTGCAGGTGCTTTTAAGTAAGTTTTGAACGTTACTGATGATAGATGAAAATGTTTGGGTATATACAGGAAAATCTATTATTAGTAACCAGTAATACTAGGCTGCCATTTAGAAATGCCGAGGCGAATATCACATGCAATTGATACAATCTCTCATATGCTGCATCATGCACCTTATTGACCACAGGAAAACCTTTGTTCTATTGTGGAAAGTTAATAAGCCTCTATCCAAAGAGTGCCAATATTGCACAATCATTCGAAACTAGGTGTCAAATAAAGGTAATACTTCATGTTGTAAACTAGTTGACATATCACATGTAAGACCAATATATGATTTAGCTTTCCATAGTAAGTCAGTCAACACTCTAATACTTCGAGATAGTATTAGAATGATATTTAGATCATGTGTTCAGCATTCATTGTGTAACCGTTCTAGGAAAGGTGCACAAACAACTTGACATTTCTTGCACAATGTAGTAACATTTCTAGGACAATTCACAAAATTATGCATCAAAATGCATGTATCAGACCCTTTCCAATTTCAATTTTTATTGATAGTGATTACAGAAGAACTATAGAGTATTTAAATCAGCAGGTTAATATATGCCCCACTGACAGTTGAATAAAAGTTACTATTATTTGATCTCATTTAATGTCCTCAAAATAATAACCCTGAACAAGTTTGCTGAATGGCAATTCATGCTTTATGAAAGGCATTGTTTAGAATGCATGTGAAATGAGTTTCTTTAAGAAGCAGATTTATTGCCATTCTTTACAAAGCTTAATTTCTGCAAGCCTTTTTTTTATTAATTTGCCATGATCAACAGTACAAGTGTCTATTATATCAGACTTTTTTTACAAAAAATCTTTACACAGTGGTTATTTGATTATACATTGCCTTTATAACCAAGTTTCATGCTAATGCACATTCACTGACACTACAGCTATTACCCCTGGTCATCAGGCAACTGCTATCTATTTACCTCCCTGGAGTCTTTTCCTCTATCTAGTGCAGCCAACATATTGGCACAATGGAATAATGCCACCCTCGCTGGTACCCATTTACACCATGGTGAAGTGAAGCAATTGGAGTTAATTTTCTTGCTCAATGAAATAAGCAGGGCCCCAGGTGGAATTCAAACACAGGACCTGTCGATCCCTAAGTGTGTCCGACTACTTAACTACTGCTACTACATAATGTAAGCAGAATAACGACTAGAAATTTGTGTGACTTATCTATCAGTTAAAGAATTATACCCTTCATCTAGTGTGATTACCTGTTATGATGTGCCAATGGTCCAAATCAAGATTATGACCCAGACAACATCTTATGTTTCTGTATTTTGGAGCCTTCTGCTAGCTCAATCTGTAGCACACAAGTCTTGAACTCTTCCAATCTAGGGGACATGGGTTCAATTCCTGAACATGGCATATTTTAGCTAAGTTTGGTCATGAAATAATTTCTACAGCAACTCTCACTCCTACCACTGATACTAAATCCTGTAGGACAGTTATCAGTAACTGCCAAAGGTATGCACCAAGTAACTGCTCAACAGCTAAATTCAGAGATTTAGTTTTGGAATTATAATCAGCAATAACAACACAATAATTATATGAAGATGTTTTTTTATTATAAATGAGCACATGTAGAAAAAAAAGAAATTCAAGCAAATAAATATTTGATCAAATCATGATATGAAAACATGATTAAAATAGTCGATGATGGAACACAGTAGAGAAAATATGTAAGTTACAAGTCAATTGTACATTGCAATATCTAACACATAATTACTTTACTGTCTTTATCCACGTAGATATTCATTAACAACAAAGGGATAACTTGAAAAAAAATTTTCATTTTTCACAGGAGCAACACAAAAATTCATCTTCAACAAGCATTTAAAACTCATAGATTGTGCACAAAATAGGCAAATTTTGTATTGAAATGTACTTCGTTTTTCCTCAGAACAGTTGGACCACATCAGTTTTTTAAAAATTCATTCTATTTTTGAAGTATAGCAAAATTCACTTATGTTAATCACATCTAAAATTGTGAAGGCAGCTAGATTTTAAATTATTTATAACTTGTTAACATTGACCTAAGACTAATTAAAACAGTGCACAATTTGATGCTGTACACTAGATTGCAGGCTTAGGGCATAACTATCATAACTCACCCTTCTTTTAAATTGAGTTATGACCGTTTTGCACTAAGCTCGTGAAATACTGAACACTTCTTTGACTAAAGTCAATGTGATCAAGCTATCATACACACTTACAACCTTTGTTTTAGGTCAAAGTAAACAAGCTATTCAAAATGCTTACAATTCACTCACAAAAATTAGTAAAAAAGTTCCTAAATGTCTATGTATACAATATAAATATATTATTAATGGTCTCTCATGTCGGGATTTCTCTGTCTAGGAGCTGCTCTTACAATATTATCCACACGTAGAATCATCTCGGCTGCTTCAGCGGCACTCAGTAATACTTGACGTTTTACTTGGAAAGATTCTGTGATACCTAACTTTCCCATATCAGCAATCTCACCTTCCTCCATATCTGTAAACACAGAGAGAATTGAAAATGAAGAGAATATTAATGTGGTTTTAAGGAACCTGGGTTGTTTATTTTAGCCCTGGGGTCTGTATTGTCAACTGTTTAATGATCTGTTTAAATCATAAATTAAATCACCTGTTTTTTGTTGTTTTTTAAACTACCATGAACATTTTATAGATCACTAATTCTTAGTTTGATATTAGTCTTCATTTTATTATTTCATATTTTATCATCTCTTAACCATTTTCATTTAAATATTTCCTAATTATGCATATGATTGTGAAGGGCTTTTGAACATACATTCAATATGAAAAGAGCACTATACAAATGCGGTATATAATAATAAATCCTTACATTATATTGTAATATTATCATAAGATTTTTAATAAAATGCTACCTGGGCCTTCGTTGAGAGATCAGACAATAATATTAATAATTTGGAATATTTCTCTATTTAACTCATATTTAAAGTATGTAACTAATTTTTTTCGGATGTTGTTCAACTATTCACTCAAGTTAGAGATAAGCTGGTGAAAATCTGGACTAATGAGTTTAACTTGAATAATATTTGTAGATAACAATTCAGTAATAATGCTATGCCTGGAGTAGGGACCAACTTTTACCATAAGAAATTTTATTTAAAAACAATTAATACTGATTTCATAAAACCAGGATACTAAATTATTAACAATGGTAAAAATTAACAATCTGTCTTAAGCATTTTTTTAATTGCCCTATGTCGCAAAACATTAACTTAAGTCAGTTAATAAATCTTATTAACAGCCAGCAAGATATTAAAACAAGTAACACAAACTCTTCAAAATGCTAAAGTTAACATTAAGATTGTAGACAAAATAAAAGCAGGGAAAAATATTAACGGTCGCCCAGTCGCCAATGGCGAGTAAAAAATCGGCTGGGCGAGTAAAAATTCCTAGACAGGAGCCCAGGTGGCGACTGAAAAAAAAACCTTGTGAGTCACCATTTGGCCCTATCAAAAAGAAGTCCACTTCGCCGAGTATTTCCTATTTCGGCCATTGAATAATATCGTGTCGTCGTCAATTAATGATTACGCTCCGCCTAGTTTACACCAACGGCAAATCAGAGCGTCGTTTCTCAACATCGAAATTCGATTATCCAATCAGGATCGACAGTACGTAATGATCTTACAACGTTGTTTTGGGCAGTTTTACGGCTTTGTCGAGCAAATTATGTTTATAACACATTGGCGAGGATTAAATAACACGCATAACCCACTCATTGTACCCCAAGTTAAACAATACAATGTGCAGTCGGCCATGCGAAAGGGTAAAGCTTGCGGAAGCGTGTTTTTCACATGTCCCCAAAACTATTAATGTTTGCATACCATTTCTCATCGTAAAATCGTTTGCCGCTTATTTAATCAAAAGAAAAAGGCTTTTTTAAAGTTTTGTTTACGCAGTTTCGTCTTAAAACGACATATATGAAATGAACTTTTCTTAGAAAATACGTACGTTCGATGGCGAGTAAAAATGACAAAGTGTTACTAAAAATAGATTTGTTACGTCATGGACACTGTATCCACGCGCTGGCCATTAGTGATAATGGTTACCAGTTGAAACATAAATCGACACGCTTATCAGTTAATTAGCAAAGCAGTCAAATCTAAGATAACAAATAATTCATTTTTCACACATCGGGTAAGAAACGGATAAACTAAAGTAAATTTCCGTTAACAGTCCTTCTTTCACTATTTGTCGAATATTACGATTGTACTCTATATAATGATATATTGTGGCTATTAATTGCAGAAATTATAACCCCGTTCATTTCATAATGATTTCTTAATTTCATAATTGATTATACCATACATTTGACCTGAAAAACGATGTACTCGAGAAACATTCGTCCTCTGTACCTTTCGTACCCGGGTCCGATCGTTATATTTTTATAGAGAAAAAAAATAAGCAAAGTTAAATGTGAACAGAAATAAAAATTAAATCAATCATATGACCACTAATAATATTCTTGCATTGATAAATACTTCACTGTAGCTGTGAAGACTGATACACTATAACACTTAATTACATTTTAATCTTTGAAATGATTTCAATACAATGAAAACACTAAGTCACTGGAAGATGCTTTCATTTGCATAGTGCAAAAAGATTAAATGAATTCAAGATACAATTAATATACACATTTAATAAATGGTTAAGTACTGCACACAGGTTCATATGTTGCAGCTTCACAGTCCTTTGATTTTAGTTAAAAATCTTATATTAATGCCATGTTACTGAATTTGTGACAAGTGTCTACCTAGCTCATTTGTCACAGCACAGTGTCTGCTGAGCAGGGTCTACATTATTCACAGTTTGGTCATTAACCTTGCACTACTTGCTACTGATAAGATAGAAATCAGTGTTGATCCTGATCATCTGGCACATACTGGCAGAACTGTATCTACACTGTTTTCTGTTCATGCTGTCCCAGCACCTAAATAGTTTAAAGTGGTTTTAATATTTGTTAAATGCAACAAATAAATTGATAATCATTTGTTAAAATAACCTGTCCCCGCGTAATAAAAACCATGAAATATACTGGGCCCCTAAAAAATTAGCTGGGCCCCTAATTCTAAAAAGTTAGGGGCCACCAGAAAAAGTTAATATTTTTCCCTGAAAAGAATCAAATACATACTAATGCCCATGGCTTTCTTTCCTTCAGTATGTACAGCTCTAAGTTCTGATACTAACTGAGCACTATCATAACCTCCATTGTCTGATATAATAGCTGGGATCTATAAAATATAATATATTTACAATGGTAATATACAGTATAAACAATAATCCAATTTATTCAAGTTTGATTGCGAAACAAGCTCTTAGATTAATCACTCTAAGTCCATTTCCTGGTCCCCCGAGTACTGAGCTAGTAAGATAAAGTTTCTTGTTCAAGGAAACGGTGAGGTGGGTGTTAAGATGTGGTTTAAACCAAAGCTGAACTGGCTATCCAATTATTATCTGTCATCGTAGTAACCACTTGGCCTGACCCACTCCATTTTCCGAGGACAATAAAATAATTAACATCAATTATCAACAACATCAGCTTAAAAATAATTCAGTCTGTGAAATAAAATTAGTGTCCGTGACAACCACTTTTAGCTTCGGATCAAAACGTATAGCATACAAGTTTCAACTATAATTATACAAAAATATGAACAAAGTTGTTAGCAAGTTGTGACACACAGTTTTATCAGTTAAATAATTAATGTAAAAATTTATACTAGTGCAATGAAAAGAAAATTTCTTTAAAAAGTTGTATAAAGTGTACATACCGTTCTAAGAGCCTTAGCAAATGATTCCATCGCTACAGATTCCTTTCCTGGAGTTTTAGCAGCTAACTTTGAGACAGCATCAGCCATTAACATTTCTGAACTACCTGTAATAATAGATGAAGCAAAAATTTATTTTTTTTACTGGGTTTAACACGGTATCAACACAATTTAGGTCATATTTTACGGCATCCAGTGCACCTAACCTAGCTTTCCTGCCCCCTTGTCTATAACTAGTACTCACATACCCTTCCTCAAGGCCGGAAACCTCTCCTTATTATCTAGTCATTGGATGAAAATTAACATTATTGATAAATTTTCATGGAAGGGTATAACCTCCCCGGGTTGGATTTAAACTCATACCCCCTGCGGGACACAAGATTCAAAATCCTGGCGCGCTACCAACTGCGCTATTGATTCCGGTATGCAAAAAATTTAAGTACAGTTACATTATAACAAGGTGGAAAAATTTAAGTTTTGAACATGCCGAAATAAAGTAATCTAATAAACATTTCAATGTATGTGTTGTTGTTGGTCAATTTATTCAACATCTAAAACAAGGTGAAAGCATGTTACAATTAAAGTCTGTCAATCAATCCAAGAGCAAGAATTCTGATGCCCCTAGTAGTCAAGCTTGGTTATGGTGTTTATGTGAACAACAAACATGCTGTCCAGGTTTGGAGAAACTCAAAAGAAAGTTTAATTTAGAGAACAGACAAAACATATGACAATGTCATAAGTTACATGCTGTGAGTATTCATAATCTAAGGAGAACAAATACAGATTTCGATTATATCTAGTTCAAAGTCAAGTATTTGCATAGGAAAGAAGTTAAAATCCTTACTGTTAAAGTCCTGAATTTTCTGATTTTCATAATTTCAGAACATTTTATTCATGAAAAAAATACTTTCTAAGTTCACAAAACTTCTGAACGAATCCTGACAATTTTCATCCATGTATTTATAACAATAGAATCAACTTACCACCACCATAGACAGTTTTAGTTTCTTTAACAGTTTGTGTAAGAACACATAAAGCATCATGAAGTGAACGTTCAGCCTCATCTAAGATCTGTTTAGTTGCTCCTCTCAATACAATAGTACAAGCTTCACCTAATTTTACACCTAGAATAAAACAAACAATATTGTTTATAATAAAGGATGAGAAATAACTTATAACTTTTTATCACAACATTCAAGTTTTCAATGATAGTACTAAGTAGATTGTAACATTTGAAAGGGGAGAAATGATATTTAATACAATTCTAATTGCAATATGTAGTATATGTATCTAAAAATATGTTTTAATTTCACAAGAATTAGTGAAAGATTTAACAAGTAAATCTGTGAGCTAATGCTCACTAGTGATACCCCCGCAAAAATCTAAAAATATGCGACAAACAGGAAGTAGATGAGCAAGGAGCATGAAATCGCTTTACACCACATGGGACTATGGGATGAAGCAATACGCAAAGTATTAGGCTGCTGCACGTTATAGTTGCTGAGAAAACTGCGACGGAAATTTTGTAACGGACGGACGCACAAGGGTAAAACAGTATACCCCCCTCTTCTCGAAGCGGGGGTATAAAAACATAAAGCACATTTACGAAAGTGTAAAGGTAGTTATAGATGACACTATTTTTGAATTCATTTACACAAATATATTGTCAGTCAAAAGGTATACATAGATAATGTTTATTATTATTGTAAAAACTGAATGTAATTAGAATTTGTTTCTGTTTCATATATTGTTGGAATAAAGTAACTTTACCAGAGAATTTGATGAGTCTATCTTCTCCAATCATAACTTCTTCTATCAGATCACAGTGTCCAAGTTTACAGCCTTCAGGATTATCAAAGGTGGAATAGATTTCACTACCTATAAATAGAGTTTATAGTACAATTAATTTCTATAATAACTGAAATCTGTGAACTATTTTCATTGGAATTTGAAATTTATGATCAGGTGTAATGATAATGACAACAGACTTACAGATCTTGGTTAAGTAAAAGTATAGTCTTCAGTCTCTAGTGTAAATATACTTCTTACAAGTCAAATGAACTAAATTATTAGCCGCATGTGAGTATTCACAACCAAAATGCAGCTGATAATGCAGGGCTCGACACTAACGATGGTCCGTTAGCCCGAGGCTACCTTTTTTCCATAAGGACTACCTAAGTATCCAAGCTGGGTATCCCGTCGGGCTACTCGAAATTTTAGTGCCTGATACATTTAAAATCATTTAAAATAATAATAAAAAAACAATTGTTATGATACAAAATGTACGAATTCAAAACGAAACCGTGAAATTTCAGGGCTCGGCCGCGATGGCGATTCGGGCAATAATGTCGCCTTGTGTGTTACCATTTCGCCCTATCAAAACATCGAGGAGTAGTCCACTTCGCCGAGTATTTCCGATTTTGGCGATTGAATAATACCGTGTCAACGTCAATTATTGATTACGCTCCGCCTAGTTTACACCAACAGCAAATCAGAGCGTCGTTTCTCAACATCAAAAGTCGATTATCCAATCAGGATCGACAGTACGTAATGATCTAGCAGGCTCCAGTAGAACGTTGCCTTGGGCAGTTTTACGACTGTGACTTGCAAATTATGTTTATGACACGTCGGCGAGGATTAAATAACACGCTTGACCCACTAATTGTACCCCTAAGTTAAACAATACAATGCGCAGTCGACCATGTGAAACGGTAAAGGCTTGCGGAAGTGAGTTTTTCACATGTCTCCAAAACAATGCTGGCATACCATTTTCCCTCGTAAACTCGTTTGCCGCTTATTTTATCAAATGAAAAAGTTTAATTTTCAGTTTAGTTTAAGCAGTTTCGTCTAAAAATGACACATAAAATGAACCTTTGTTCGAAAATACGTACGTTCGATGGCGAGTAAAATGACATAAAGTGTTACTAAAAATAGATTCGTTACGTCACTGAATGAACACTGTTTCCACGCGCTCGCTATGAGCAAAGCAGTCAAATTCAAGTTAACAAACAATTACATTTGTCACACATTGGGGACGAAACGGATAAAATTAATTTCCGTTAACAGTCCTTCTTTCACTATTAGTCGAATATTACGGTTGTACACCATATAATGATGTATTGTGGTTATTAAATACAGAAATTATAACCCCGTTCATTTCATAATGATTTCTTAAACATGATTGATTAGATCATATATTTGACCGGAAAAAGGCGTTGTACTCATGAAACATTTGTCCTCCATAACTTTCGTACCCGGTCCGATCGGTATATTTTTGAGTGAAAAAAAATACATTTAAGCAAAGTTAAATATGTAAAGAAATAAAAATTAAATTCATCATATGACCACTAATATTCTTGCATTGATAAATACTTCACTGTAGCAGTGAAGACTGATACACTGTAATACTTATTAGGTAAAAATTACATTTTAATCTTTGAAATTATTTCAATACAATAATTAGCGGCTGAAATTGTGTATGTCCGTTCATCAGTCAGTGGCAATGTAAGAGTTTTAATATTCTGTTATATTTTATGATAAATAAATTTGTGTAAAACTGATTGGAATCAAGTTTATCAACTATCATTACCTGAAGTTATGGTACATGTTTGACCTTTCAAAACCGAATTTTTACAATGAGGACTACCTCAATTTGCCAAGGACTACCTGATCCTAAAAGTAGGTAGTCCTTCTGACTACCGCTAAAAAAAGTTAGTGTCTAGCCCTGTAATGTACTTGAAATAATGCAAAAATCACTCAAATCAAAGTTATAGTACTTGTGCATAGCACTTCTTTATATTGCAATGAGCATTCATGCCAAGTCATTTCAAATTTAAGGTTACAAAAGTTAATGCTGGGCAAGAAACATGGAAAGCAGCTGCTGATGAACACAGTCATGGATACTACCTATTATAAAATATAATCAAAACAAAAACTAACCTGTTACTAAAGCTAATCTTTCAACACCCTCAAAATCTGCATGTTCTATAGCCATAATACCAGCATCAGCAAATAATTGTTCAGGATAATTGTATATAAGTTGTCTAGAGAAATAAACAATGATATAACATTCATCATCATGTTCCAGAGAAATAAACAATGATATAACATTCATCATCATGTTCCAGAGAAATAAACAATGATATAACATTCATCATCATGTTCCAGAGAAATAAACAATGATATAACATTCATCATCATGTTCCAGAGAAATAAACAATGATATAACATTCATCATCATGTTCCAGAGAAATAAACAATGATATAACATTCATCATCATGTTCCAGAGAAATAAACAATGATATAACATTCATCATCATGTTCCAGAGAAATAAACAATGATATAACATTCATCATCATGTTCCAGAGAAATAAACAATGATATAACATTCATCATCATGTTCCAGAGAAATAAACAATGATATAACATTCATCATCATGTTCCAGAGAAATAAACAATGATATAACACTCATCATCATGTTTCAGAGAGAAAAATATACAACAAAGTAAATACGAAGTTAAGTCATATTACAGTGACAATAATAAAAATATGAACAATTCTATTGTTAAATTTTATTCAACTGTCAGTGGCACAGACATTGACCCTGCTAATTTACATACATACAGATAACTATTTTCATTGATAATGAGTACAGAAGTATTGTAGTAAATATTTTTATCCATTTGGGTTAATGTATGCACCACAGAAAAATGAATAAAATTTAACAATGTAAGTATGCAATACCAACTATTAAGCATATTCATAAAATCAACCAATTTTTAGTATTTTTTAACTTTTATCTCTTAAATAAGTCAATGATTTTTTCTATAAGTGAATATATTTCTAATAATTAAAATATAAAATCCTAAAGACTTCCTTCAATTTGCAAAACAAAACAAACAAACCTAACCTGATAAAAAACACATGATAACTAAAGAACTTATTTTTTAAACTTCTTACCTGTTAATGAACACATTACATCCATGTTTAAGAATTTTGTTGACTTTATCTCTCATCTTTTCTTTCTCAGCTAATTCAAGTTCAGCAACTTTAGATACTGCATCAACTTTTACTTTGGATCCAAACACCTGAATAGACACATAAATAAATTATATGTTAAGTAAAAGGTTATTCATACAGAAAACAGAGCCGCTCAAAATTACTTTTACACTCGTAAAAAATGGGTTTTTTTATTATTACAATTGAACTTTATTTTAGATGTTTTTACACTATCTACCTTTTAGCTGCCTGTTCTACGCATACCAAGGCAGATTATTAGAAGTTCAAATATAAAAGCATGTAGTCATGAGCAAGAGCTTCTGTACTAAAGTTAATTTCAAACACTGCATAATGTATTTAAAGAAAACAGATGTTAATTACAAACCTTAATCTTATCTGTATCCATAGGAGTATTAGCAACTAATATCTTAGCATTTTCTATTCTCTTTGGTTGATTTACACCAATCTTCTTGTCAAGTAAAAATCCTAAAAATCAAAGCAATATTACTTACATCAAACAAGTAAAATCTTACATTATTTATATATCATAGTTAATTAATATGAGCAATTAAACATACAGTAAGGATTGAGGGTATCTTATTTGATAATATTTATAAGGATTGTAAAAAGTAATGATAAAAAAGAATCATTTTAGTCACCAGAGTGATTGATGCTGACCAACCTTTCTAAATAGAGAGCAATCCAGAAGTTCTTGGACAAATTAAATTTTTGGAAAAATTGAACAGCATACTATATTAAGTTATTTTACTACGATTAAAACTTATTAATGTAACATAGTTTGATTCAGAAATTGAAAAACTAGTTAATGTTGATTAAGAAAAAACTCAGATGACGATGTTTTTTGCAGGGTAAATGTTTATCTTAAAAACATGACTTTGTAGTAGGACTTTTGTAGGGCACTGCATACAACCTTATCAATGACAGGTGCTAAAAATTTTCGAGTTTGAAATGTCATTTTGTAAATATTAAAACTTTAATTGAAATGATATAAACTTTACTCACCTTCATCTAAATATGAATCCTGTAAACCTCCACCAAGTTTCTTTATAATTTGAATAGCATCTAAATTACCACTACCCTGTAAGGATTGAAGTAACACTTGGTTAAACATTTAATATCAATTGAAAAAAGGTTATCTCATCAATTAAAATTTTAATACATGGTGTGATAATGAAATTTGATATGATTCATAATTTTATAAAATAAAGGGAAAAGTTATTAACTAACCTCACTGTATTAAGTAAGTTAGTTCTACAAGCCAGAATCAGTTTTCACTAGTCCACAGGCATATATGTTAACAAGGCCATATTTTGAAGAAAAACATCATTGGTAAGTTATCATTAAATATGGGTATGAACGTATATGGTCAGAAATCAATGCCTGATTACTTAATTAGAAGTCTTACATCCTAATAACTGCTAGAAGACTACACCTTTTAGTCAATCATAACTATCAAGTAAAACAATCAAGCAATCATAAATCAAATATTATTTTACCTTTAATCTTAAAACAGCATTAACAGCTAACTCAGAGAACATTTCTTTATACTGAGTTAAAATTTTAGAGCTGATTGTTGTACGAGCAATGTTGATCAAATCTTGACGAAATTTTACTGGATCACCCCTATAAAATACACAGAAATTCATGGACACAGGTGTAATGTTGACTTTTCTTTCATGCTTTACTGTGAAATGTAATGTTATTTCATCTAATATACAATGAAATATCTTATATTTCATTGTTGTGAATGTTTTTCATCAAAATTATATATTAATCATGAAGATAAATTGATAAAAAATTTAAGGAAAATTTAATTTAGCACAAATACCTCATTATTATTACATATTAAGCAATACAATGAAAGTTTCATTACATACGAAGTACTCTTATACTGAACAAAATTGACGAACTAATGAAAACTAAAATTATTTCAAATACATTGAACTGAATAGAAGATAAAAGTAAGAAAACAGCAATATCATTCAAGGAAAACTAGTTTTGTCAAATTGTCAGGACCTATATTAATTATTATATTTGCACAGATTAATTGAGTATGTTCTTACCCATTATCTTTGGCAAAATCAGTTAATGCCCGTCTGGCTTCATCTGTGGCCATTCTCCAACCAGCAATAACAGTCTGTGGGTGAATTCTCTGAGAAACTAATATTTCAGCCTCCTGAAGGTAAAGATATTGTCATATTATTAATCATATAGTTTAATAAATATTTTAGAGCAGACATAATACACTTGTCAAATATATTACATTTTGGAGTAATTTACTTAATTGCAATCAAGCCTGCTTTCAAAAAATAGGTAGTTTTCACAAGCCTAAAACAATTTTTTACAAACAGGGTTTAAGCTAGTGGGCTAACTCGAAAACTATTTTAGTGGTAAGTATCTTGATATTTTAATGTGTTTCTAACATGATAATGACAAGTATTAGAAGTACTTCAATACTTAAACAAGAAATGTAATGTGGAAACCACATAAAAGCCGATTTTAAAACTTTAATGCAAAAATTACAAAAGGCAAAAATCCATAATAAAGCCAGGTAGAGTTGTGGTTACTGTCTAATTCAGTTGATCACACGATATGTTATCAATGTATGAAGTTTCATAAAGATCTTACAATAAATGGCAGAGATATATGCTAAATTGAAAACTTTAACGCAATTGTTATGGACACCGTCCGCCCAACTGCCTGTGTTTTACCAAACTATTAGCTCAATCTGGCTAAAAATTAGAGATGTTATATTTTGTAGGTGTCCATGACCAGAAGAAGATTATCGAAGGTGAAAAAAACGTATTACAACTTACCCTAAGTAATTCACAAGCTAAAACTACAACAGATGTTGTACCATCACCAACTTCATCATCTTGTGTCTTTGATATATCTAGAAATAGATAATAAACAGTCCATCAATCTTTCTATAAGGCTATAAGATCATTTCAGTTGGTTTATTGAAAATAAATAAAGCTGAATCAGATGATTTATTACTTATAGATAATTTGTTAATTGTATTATTCCAAAGACCTAACTCAAGAAGACAGACATGATTAAATGCAAATGCTAACTTTAACTCATATATTGAAAATCAACTTGGGTCAGAATTGGAGCAGTCAATGGTCAACTCAAAGTCCTGATACTATGTACAAGGTAAAATTGAGCACTATTAGTAGTAAGTACAGAGTATGGTCAGACTGTAAGATAAGACTTGCAATGTACTAGCCTGGTTCAATAATGATGACAAAAACTTTGCTCATGATAAGGGTTAAAGTATAACATGAAACAACTAAAAGTCAAACTTACCAACTAGTACTTTAGCTGCTGGATTATCAACACCTATAGATCTTAATATAGTAGCACCATCATTAGTTACTTGTATAGTGTCACTACGTCCCATACTTTGTAATATCTTATCCTATAAGTTAATACATAAATGTCACTACATTACATATCATAATAGGTTTCTTCGTAAATATAAAAAAATTTAAGCAAGAAGTCAAAATGCCACAAAATATGCCAGTCATTCGTGAAAAACATTGGCTATTTAAGGGTCAAAATAACATTTTATGAATTGCACATGTAAAAACTTAACAAAATATGATGATGGTACATTCAGTTTTATCATTTGTAACCTGTTCAAGTCTGATACATACCATTCCTTTTGGTCCAAGAGTACTCTTTACAAGATCCCCAATAGCAATGGCACCAACAAATGATGACTGAAATCAGAAATATATAGAATCATAGATGTACTACATCTAATAAGTTCCAAGGATATAAAACACACTTAGTTTACAATATAAGTAATGAGAATTGAATGAAAAAATACAGTCATAAAATTAACAAAAGGTTCATGAAGGATCAACTAGACACAGTGATCCTAATTAATTGAGGATCACTTTATTTCAGGCATTTGTCCCTAACATCATATAATGAAAATAAGAGTTTTAAATGTATGAAATCTTAAGGACCCAATTATTGACATATGCAGAGGTTTTCAAAAAGGAAACGCAACATTATATTCCAACATATATAACTCTGACAAATGCTTATAAAAAATTGCAGAATTTTTTCCCTATGTATTTTTAAGGGGCTTTAAAATTGTTTGTAAAATACTATTTAAAATAGCCAATAAATTTTCAGATCAATAAAAGTTAAACATTACCAGTCTAGCTGTCTCTGCCTTCTCTTCCTCAGCACCACGGCTAAATATAGTTACAGGATTTAAAGACACCTGAAAAATATTAAGTTTAGCATAAAAACTTGTTTTACTTTTTAGTCACTTACTAAAAGAAATTCAAATTGAGTTTCTTCAATGCTTCCACCTAAGTTCATTTAAGGTTCATGTAAAGTCTTGGATTGCTAAAAAATAGTAAAACAGAAATAGCTCTAATTCTGTCATATTTCCACCAACAGTATTGTTTTATACATCAAAATGTTTCTTATGAAACATACAAAGTGATGCTGATAATCAATTTCGATAAAAATATTTAGCAAAAGATGTATTTGCAAAATTGATGCTGCATAAATAAAAATACTAAATTACATTAAAATTTTCTTACAACAAAATTTAACATTAATTCCTTTACAGAACCTTATAGTACACATTCCAATGAAGGTACTGCAATATTTATAACCTCAATAAATATTAAAACAAAACTAAGGCAATTGAAAAACTAAAGTGAAAGTAGAAAGAGGGTCGTGAAAACCCATTACACTTGTATCTGTCAAAATGTTTTTCATTTACCTTAGTTTTGTTGTAACATTTTTTTAGGTTATAAATATTGGACTACCTTTATTGGAATATGAACTATAATGTTCTATAAATGATTTAATGTTAATTTAGTTTGTAAAAAATTCTTAATGTCTTCAGTATTTTCAGTTTTACAGCATCAATTTTGCAAATGCATCTTTTGGTAAACATTTTCATCTAAATTAATTACCAGCATCACATTGTATCTTTCATAAGGAACATTTTGATGTATAAAACACCGCTCTTGATGGAAGTATAAAAGAGTTTGAGCATTTTTCATTTTACTATTTTTAATGCAAACAAAGACTTTACTTGAACCTTAACATTTGCAATAAGTTCATTTTACAACTAAAACAACTTCTTTCTCATGTGTATTTTACAATTCTAATAATGCATTTGGCATAATAAACAATGGGAAGAGCTTGGTGTCAAAGACAAAGTGAGACTCACACAAGACTTGACAAGTGCCTTGAAGTAGCGGCATGAGAAATAAATCCAATGCAATAACGAAGATCCTACAATGACAAGACCCGTTCACTTCTTATGGACTTAATCATCCCACTCTATTCATCGATTCGGTGGACCATGAATGGAGTTGCCCTAGTTACAAAAGTATCCCAACAGTCACTGAGTAGTCCTAAATATAAGACCCTTCATAACTATTTTATCATACGGACGTTCTTCTGTTATGCAGGGTCTTAACGGATAGCTTCAAAAACGCATAGCAAAATATTTTTTTCAAAAAGTAAATGAATGTGGGTCAAATTAGCCCCAATCGATAGATAAAAGTTTACTTTTATTCTTTCCATGAAGCAAAAGATAAAAATCATTTTTTTCCCATATGAAAACACCAATTACTTTTCCTGCTATCCAGGATTGTCGCCGCTTGCCTCCATTTTGAACTGAATTCGTGTCGGTAAATAAAGTTTCGAATCGCTTACAGTTTACTTAAACGAATTTTAATCTCTCAAGAGTAGTCGTTCTTACTGTCAACAGTCAAAAGTATACACGGAACGGTCCGGATACTGGCTTTTATACTGTACCTAATATATTCGTTCAAAATCATTTCTTACAAATGGCGTGACCAAATTTAAATTCGGATTGCTTTGGCTATTATTGCACGATTATTGTGACAAACTGAAAGTACTCGTTAATTAAGGATTTTAAATGGATTTTTTGACTGTCTAAGGTTAGAATTTGAAATTATTTTGCTTTCATCATGTGTATTTTTCGTTTATCTTTCTATTGGTGTATCGTTTTATTGCAATTTTTTCGAATTAAAACGAGTAGAACGTTCAGACCTGATTCGATGTCTGTACACTAAAATTTTTGCTATGCGTTTTTGAAGCTATCCGTTAAGACCCTACGTAACAGAGAAATGTCCAAATGATAAAAAAGTTACGTAGGGTCTTATATTTAGGACTAGTCACTGAGCTGTCAGCAGGGACTTGTCCCAGGTAGGCCACACCTATGACTTGGTGGTTATGCGTCATATATAGTCTGGTTAGCTTCATTTCTTATTTGGTCAATGGTCAATAAATGACAGAATCATGAATCAAGCAGTTGTAGAAATTTGTCATCAGTGAACCAAGTGGGTGGGGTACTGTAAACAATAACAACAAATTGATTTTAAGTCATGACAACGAACATAACATGGCACATACAACAATTTGCCGTCAATTAACATTATTCTATATCAATTCAATCAAGCTTTAGATGGAATATCAGACAGAAATAAAGATTTCGATGATAGAACATGTTCATTCGTGAACAAAAATCTTGTCACATGGCGTCCATGTAAACGCATGTAACTACCAATATTTCTTAATTTTCCCACAATCATAACACCAATCATTGGTTCAATTTGGATAATCAATTGATTATCTATCAATGTTATTCAAGAAAATAGCAAAACAACGCTTACCATCGTTAAATTTGTCTGAATTTAGCTCCGGTGAGTGGATTCCACGAGAATGTTCGATTACAAATTATACTAAACCGCTTACGACTGAACGTCAGATATCGCTGTCATCGCGGGGTCTTCCTAAAACACCTACCGCTTAACTGACGAGTTAAATAGAGTGCGCCTAACTGACGGAATTTATTAATTTCAGAGAATTTAACAATAAGACAAAACGTATTTTTTTTTCAGAATAAAATGATTTAAATATTCTTTTCGAATGTCAGAGTATTTAACTGACCAAATGAGGGTAAAATGTTAAACTGACAAAATGAATAGAAAATGTTTTACTGACCAAATGAGTAAGAGATTATATTTTAATAAAACCGTTAAATGAGCAAACTAAGCTATTAGCTCTCAATACTAGCTAGTATTGATAATCCTACTAGACTCTGGGAACGAGAATGATGAACATATACACCACTGATCATAACTAAATTTAAAAAAATATATCACTAAAGAACACGTACAGTAGTGGATTTCTAATCAGGGTTAAATTTCATGAATGTGGGTGGTTAAAGGGGTCTAAATGGTTGAATATGCAATTAAAATTTCTGAATGAGTTTTCTGGTCTTCCGGCTAGATTCCTTTGCAAACTTGTAGCATCGATGCGTAAAAGCAGCACCGAACTCATTCGGGTTAATCGGGGTCACACACACTATTGAAAAAAATGTTTCATTGAAAACTGACTCAAGGCAATCATTTGTAACTTGCAAATCCTCAATGTCAATTTTCAACACATTAGTGCACCGACAGAACTGGCTCAAATTTCACAATTCTTTTTTTATACAATGCATAATAACATTCTCTTTCTAACGATACCAAATGTATGAGTGTGCAATAACAAACAAAAAAGATTTTATGTTTTTTTTAGACCGGACAAGACTTTTGTCCATTAGTATATAACAAAACATACTTATACTGATACGTTTACATATGTAAAATATACTTAGTCTACCATCTGCATTATACGGGGCTGAACTATAGTCGAATATATCAACGCAAACGATGCTACGTCTAGAAAGATTTAAACGCCTGGCTGCCAATCGAATACAACATCTACCAAAATCAACTAGAACAGACATGGCTTTAAGTCTAATTGGTTGGCAGCCGATAGAATTTGATATAAATAATCAAAAACTTATGTTCTTACAAAACTGTGTCCTATGCCTTCGTCAATACTCTGTAGTCAAATATTTGATTATAGACTAAATTTATATGTTGTGAAAGGCGGAAAGAGTCAAGCTGGCTTCGTACCGGATATAATGTCATTCCAGACGTAGCATCGTGTAGAACCTGTGCTGGAATATATAAAAGCAACTTCAAATTAAATCACGAGATGATCTATTAGCTAATTAGCTCAAGGAAACGACACAGAATAGCTTAAAAACAACCGTGAGATGTTATTAATCACACACATAATAATTTATAATAATAATGGTTATATTTTTTCCTATGGTCCGTTTTGTCCCGACTATGGTCCGTTTTGTCCAACAAATATGGTCCGTTTCGTCCCTACTTTGGTCCGTGTTGGTATGGTCCGTTTCGTCTCATGGTCCGTTTTGTCCCGGCACCTTCCGATAGAAGCCCATTTCGATCTTTAATTTATGTAAACAGTAAAAATGGCAGTATTCCGTAACCTTCGAAGTATTGTTGTACCTTTCGAGCGACAGTTCGCGGCACCAGTGGCCTTGTATCACAAGAATGTAATTGGGATTTTGTTATTTTTTTGTAAACGAATTTTATTTTGGGATGCCATTCTTACGTGAAGTCGTGAAGATGTATTTGTTTTTATTGTAATGTAATTTCGCGACCTCTGATTCTGAGCTCCCTGTTATGTATTACGCACTTGGAAATTTTCCAGCAAATTATGTTAATATATAAAATAAAAATAAAAATTACTTATAATTATTTATATAATGCATACACATGACAATAAATTATTGGACGGTGATCATCTGACATACTGTAGCCTGACCCAGTTATTGTCATAATTGTGACACTGCTGGTTCCAGAAAGTACACTCGAACCCCATTGTATCGATCTATCCATTGTATCGTGCTATTTATTGATCTCGCGATATTTTGATTGCAACGCCACCTGCCGATTGTTTACAATGTTAACTAGGTCAAATTTACTGTTGCATGGCTTTTGATAGAATTTTACGATTGAAACATGTCTATAGTAGCATTTTTTGCATGATTTCTCCATTTATCCTCGTTTTTCTGCATGTTTTCGAAAGCTTCTTGTGTAAGATCCTATAAAACCCACCTCTGATGTCTTAATCAGCTTCCCTTTAAATGATTAATAATATTTTAAGAGAGAAGGACTCTGTCAGTAAGTCAACAGTTGTAAGCACTAAAACAACTCTGGCCTTCCATATTTGTGAACTGTTTTCCCACAATGCATCGATACAATGGCGTGACGTAATATTTCCCTCAGACTTACCCCCCTTGTGTATATTGACAAGTTATATGCCGAAATTAAAACTTATTGAAGAAACTTTGATATAACTGGATTAAATGGACATTAAAGACACTTGAAATTCAACTTAAATGCAGAAATAACAAGATAAATTTTTGGTTTATTTTGTTTTGAAATTTGATGTTTACAATTAAGTAGATCGATACAATGGGGTTCCAGGCTACTGATAGGTTGAAAGTTGGGGGCACAGTTGGGTCGGGTTATGGGAAAATATTAAAATTTAGCATGTCAACGGTGCAGATTTGACCACATTAAAATACTCTTTTGAGAAAACTTGGTTACTTATCATTTCCTTCTGAAGAAAAGTCTGTCAATTCATAGCAATTCAGGTTCATGTAATTGATTAAATTTTAATTATTTCATAAAAACATGTGTATTGGATCTTAATACGCGGAAAACCCGAGCAGAGCCGAAGGCCCGCGAGGGCTTTGAGCGCTTTTAGACAACGTGTATGACGTACGTTAATTCTTTAAAATTGAAAAAAACGATAAAATTAATGAAAAATATATAGTCCTATGAGTTTGAAAAACGTCTCCAGTATATGGGGGCCGCCATTTTCATCAATTTTATTAGACGCTTAATCGAACATCTGCTAATCAAGATTAAAGACGCTCTATAGAAAATTGCACAACAAGCGTTCAACGATTCGGATCAATAAATGAAGCAACTGGCGGCTTTTCATTGGATAAAAATATTGGCAGCTTACTTGTGGCCTTTTCCGCTTACAAAATAATTTCAAATGTGTTTTTTTACGATGCTTATTCCAAGATAACAATCCAAAATATATTTGGTCGTTTTATTCGTTTGTTTCCTCATTAAAGTATTTTTTATGACTTTTTACATTGGAAATACTTACCAACGCACCGTTCGTGACGTCGCTAAGAGACGTTCATGATAAAACCGACACGTTTCCGTAACTTAACGTTACGGAAAGAGGAAAACATTTCTATCTTCATAAAATAAAATGAATGTTTTATCGAGGCTTTTTTATCTTCATCTTTATTCATAAGATAAATAAATATGTACAATACATTTCTTTCAGAATTGAAATATGATTCCGACATAAAAGAATGAAATGTTGTCTGATTTTTCTGAATGCAATAAATTACGCAGTTATCTCCCCTAGCTTATCTAATTAATAGGCCCTCAAACAAAATAAATCCTTCACAGCGCCGGATTTCTTTTCTTTATTTTATTTTGCCAAAGTAACAATCTTATTTTATTATTTTTAAGTAATACATGTAAGTCTGTTTTCCGCGCCATAGGTAGCACCTAAGTTCATATTATATATGATATGTCTGGAATTCTGAAATGATACTATAACATGTATTATAATTTTGACCGCTTTAAAACTTAGTGTGCCTCACAGATAAAAAGGCTCAATATGTTTTGAAGTGGTCAAAATTGGATCTTTCCTATAGTGTTAATGTCCTTTACTAGGAAAGGGTTTCAAATGATGTATCCATATTGCAATGTAGAACATACTTAAGCAATGTATGTTAGTTTTTGACAGTCTAAAGAACAGTTCTTAATGGATGAAATGAGTCTAAAACTTGGTAACTTATCATAATATTATTTAATTTTTTTTCAGGTAATTGATCATTATGAAAACCCAAGAAATGTTGGTTCTTTAGACAAGAATGATAAAAACGTTGGAACTGGTCTTGTTGGTGCCCCAGCTTGTGGAGATGTTATGAAATTACAGGTAAATAGCTCTTGGTTATAATTTATTAAATAGCTATCTTTTATTGACTGGATTTGGATTGCCTATGCCTTTTCATTGAGTTTTAGAGATCATGGCCCAAAGGAACATGTCCCAAGACAAAAAATGTCTCAATTTAAATATTGTGACCCTTAAGTTATAATTTTATATTAAATAGAGGGAAAAGTCCTATAGTAAAGGATCATGAATATCAATACAGTGTTCAATGCAAATAGCAGTAAATATTTTCTTTAAAATTTAACAATTCCAGGGCATTTTTTCGGTGTGTGGGGAAGGGACCTGGAGCCTTACTTTATACAGAGCAATTGGAGAAATTTTATCACAATTTCATTGATAGGGGAATGGAAAATCAAAGATAACTTTCAAATTTTGAGAAAAGTGCATGATTTCAAAGAATTTTTGGAAGGGGAAGGCACCTGTAAATGACCCCTGTTATATAAAGAAAAAACCTGAATTCCACTCCTACTTAAAAGTCACAGATTATTGAAGAATTAATTACAGGCAATACCCCATTATGTCATAGCAGGGCTTTTTTTCAAAGTTCGGGGAAGGGGCCTGTGGCCTTTTCTTATATAGAACATTTGGGGAAATTTTATCGCAGTTTCATAGAAAGGGGAACAAAAAATCCAAGTTAAACCCCAAATTTGGGGAAAACTGCATGATTTTAAAGAAGTTTCAAGAGGGGAAGGCGCCTGTAAACGGCCCCTGTTATATAAGGAAAAAAAGGCCTGCATAGAAGGGTAGTTAAATAAGGGCTGCCAATGTGAGACCATAATCAATATATCAACATATTCTTCATGAAGACTGACACTTTATCAGTCAGTCATTCATGATATCTGACAGTTTTTTTAAAGCTTTCTAAGGCATGATTGTAATTTATTTACCCTCAAATGCTAATGAAAATTTCAGGTTAAGGTTGATGAGAATGGAAAAATCATTGAAGCAAAATTCAAGACTTTCGGCTGTGGATCAGCTATTGCTTCAAGTTCTTTAGCAACAGAATGGATCAAAGGAAAAAATGTAAGATTTGTTTCATTTTTATGCTGCTGAAAATTGTATTGCATACTTGTCTTTTTTAAAAAAAGTTAAAAAGTGTCGTTTAAAGTCTGCTTCCAAATACATGTTCAGCAGACTTTACAATCTTGTACAATAACTCCTGATCATTGAAATCACCCTCAGACAAGCGATTCCTTACAGTACCCATTTACACCTAGGTGGAGTGCAACAATTATAGGTAAATTTCTTGGTCAAGGAAATTAGCAGTGCTCTTAGTGAGGATCGAACCCAGGACCTCTCGATTCCTAAGGGTCTGTCCTACCACTGGACCATTGCTCCTACTTGGTGTAGAGGCAGCAAATATTTTCATAGATTTCTTAATATAATGGCTAGATATATTGACACGTGATGTAGAATATTGTAAAATTTAGAGTCTTATTTATTTGAGTGTTATTAATTTTGAAAAAAGTCTATAAATGTAAAGTACCTGTAGGATTTCAATATGACTTAGTAATTTGTCTACTTTTGAAAACCACTGAATATGGACTAAAGCCTTGACTATTTCTGAATATATAAATTTTGTTAAATACAAATGTATATTAATCATATGATTAACTTTCTGTTCTTTCTAAGCAAACATTCTTCAGATGTTTCTTCTTAATAAGGTCAAGACTTTTTTAATAGACTGTAATGTTGACCTAACTGGGGGGATGAGACATTCATCAGGTTACAAACTTTTAAAAAATATATGAAATACCCCATTTGAAGTTAATAACTATGTACAGGGTTTAAAACTGTGTACAGGGCATTGGCTGACTCTGCTGCAGGGGGGGGGGATGTTATGCTCTAAGCTAGGCTTACTCTTGCTCAATGAATTATTATTTGATGGAGTCAGGTTTTGGACTTTATTTGAACCAATGCAAAATGACAATCTGGGTATTTAACTGTATAACATTGAAATTACAATATGAATTTGTGAAGGTGCAATTCATTCAATATATCCTTTGATATGTTAATTTCTAGGTTGGTGAAGCTTCCAAGATCAAGAATACAGATATTGCTAAGGAGCTTTCCTTACCACCTGTCAAACTCCACTGTTCAAGTAAGTACAATACATTTAATTGTATTTGTTCGCCGGATTTTTCAACCAAATAATAGTAAGGCGAAACGTGGGCAGACGGTCGGGATGGGCTGGCTGTCTGGCGGATGTCTGGTGTCATTAACAATTGTGTTGAAGTTTTCCATTTAGCATATATTTCTACCATTTATTGTCAGATCTATATGAAACTTCATACAATGATAACATACCATGTGATCAACTGAATAAGACAGTAACCACAACTCTACCTAGCTTTATTATGGATTATTTCCTTTGTAACTTTTGCGTTAAAGTTTTTAAATCTGGCTTTAATGTGGTTTCCACATTACATTTCTTGTTCTGTTCTTATGCTGATGCCGGATTTTTGCAATCTATAAGTGTTGCATTTAATTTGTGGCATCTCTTACTGCAGATTTCTGGATGAAAATCAGCATCAGTATAGCTTTAACAATTTATTTTTAAACACAAATGTGGAAAAGGTGTTTTCAACTGAATTAATTCCTCTAGAGTATACTTCCCTGTCAGCCAATACTAAGCTATAGGGGAAAAAGCTTTTAGCCAAAGGAATGAGATTAGTTTTAGATGGGGGTTGGAAGTAAATAATTGTGAAATAAGTTATTTAATGATTGACAGTCCCATAGTATTAATGCTTAGCCATAGCAAATGTATGTTGGTCACAAACCCTTCCTTCAACCTTTTTGATTAGGGTATCACTCATTTATGTTATAGAACTACAATACTCACTTCATGTTGTACAAATACTTGCAAAAAATTAAGCCTAGTTGAATCCATGCCAACTCTCGATGTATCATTATTTTTTATTTATCTCTTTATATTATTTTACTCAACGTTTCAAATTATATGATTGAGCTTCATGGTTTTCACTTTAGAATTTGCCAATTTTTATATTGTACTTGTTTGCTTTTTTGTTTGATTTTACGCCGTAGCAACACAATGTATAGGTCATATAACAGCGGTTAGTCAACCTACTCACTGTTCCTGGAAAGGCTAAATCTCTGGAATTAGCTGTTAACCAACTACTAATTGCATACTTTCGTCAGTGACTGACAACTACCCTACATGATTTAAAATCATTGGTAGGAGGGAGAATGAACGTAGAAATGATTAATGTTCTATAAATTATTTTCAGTGTTGGCTGAAGATGCTATCAAAGCTGCTTTGAATGATTGGAAGGTGAAGAATAACAAGAGTGATGGTTAAAAACAGTAATGATAGAGTTATGGGACTTTGGTTAATGTGATATGATATTACAGTGTCTGTGCTGAGTGCATTGATAAGTTTAGTCTTTATTTGTGTCTACAGACTTGATGATAAATGATGTTGTGAAAGTTTATATTAACTCTCAAGACACTGTATAATACATGTTTATGTTTTAAGTATACTATAGCCTTGTATATGTATTAGTAAATTTTATTCAACTGTCAGTGGCACGTACATTAACCCTTCTTATTAGGATACTTACTACAGTACTTCTGTGCTCACTATTGATAAAATGATTATATGTATCTATATAAATTACTGCACTTAATGTATGCCCCACTGACAGTTAAATAAAATTTAAAAATAATAAGTTAAGCTGTGAAACTAAATATACATACAATAAAAAATTGGCGTAGCTTTGTTGTTGTTCCAATTCCTTGATTATAAAAGCTGGTCTTTGTATTTAAAAAAATCTTTAATTTGATAACTGGACTAAATACTGGTTTAATGTAGGAGATTTATTATTCTTAGTTGAAGATGGATTTAGTGTTAAAAAACTCACCTGTTTGTTTATTAATATGACCACATAATTTGAGGAATATACTCAATCTTCTTTTTAGCCAATTGTTGATCTTCAAAATTGTTTGTCGTGACTCTTATAAAATGCTTAATTCTCTGAGTACTAAAGCAGTAGTGGTTGGTGCTTATAATGATAAGAAAAGATTTGTTTTGTCTAATGTTTGAATAATTAAAATATATATCACTATTTTTTTTCATGTGATTTGATTCTAATCAATAAGTATTATGTATAATAATTATGATTATGCAGATTTTTATATAAACAGAAAATGATTGCTCTCCTTACTTTCTTAACTGCAATTCCATGCTTTTTATACTACAGTATTCACTTTGAAGGTATGAGTGTGTTATGTGTTCTTTAACTCTGGCTTGCTTAAAGGCTTAGTAAAAAATTTAATCTCTTTTAGTTAGTAGAGGTTTCACTTATTATGGTTAAAATCTATTACAAAATATGTGCTTGGATCTTTAACTTACAATTATTTGTTAAACTAAGAGTCAATGAGGTTTTACAATCAAGGTCAGTCCAAAGTTTACTAATACTTTGTTTTGCAGTTATTGTGTAACATAATTTTTATTGTTGACTTTATGTAAATAAAATAAAAAAAATGGTACATAAAGTACTTGTGTGTTTTTATCAATTTATTTTTTAATTGGAAAAGATCATCATAAGTAATCACATAGCTTTTGTATACTGTATATACAAATGAATACAAATCATTCAGATCAGATCTTATATTCACTGCCAGTGTGTTTGTTGAGTTTAACGCAACACATTGTATAGGTCATATAACGGCGGTCAGTCAACCTACTAACTTCCGGAAATTCTTAATCTCTGGATTTAGCTGTTAACCAACTACTAAGCACATACTTTCGTCAGTGACTGACAACTGCCCTACATAATTAAAAATCATTGGTAGGAGGGAGAATGGCCATAGAAATAATTTCATGACCAAGCTAATTGATCATTATGCTCCGCCTGGGAATCGAACCCTCGATCAGTAGACTTGCCTGCTACCAAAATGAGCTAGCCGGGCGGCTGCCAGGGTGTATTGTGACAGTATTGCATTAACTTTAATGTCGGTGTGAATTTTAACAGTACAAGAAACAAGGTGCTTTCACAAGGCTGTAAGTGAAGTCTTTCTCACAGAAGCTTCTTTTTCAAGAATTGAAGTAGCTAAAGTTTTTTATCTGTGATGTCATCCATATTGGGATACTGATTAAAATGATGTCACTTCAGATGTTAATCTTTGTAAACTATTAAAATGTGACAGCACTGTATGTAATTGAAAGTTCTTCTGAGCTAGAAACATTAACAGATCTGCTGAAATTGATATGATGTAGAGGCAAGGTATATGATTTAAATGAGATTAATATGAATGGCCCTTATAGGTGAAAGTTGCAAGTTTTTAAAATACTGAAACCCTACTTTTAAAGTAGTGAAATATACAGATTCATGGGTGTAAGTTTTCAGTATCAATACTGATTTCTGAATTTTGAAAATACAAGTAAATTACTCTCTTAACGTAATTTGTATGAAATCTGTCTATTTCAGTATTTTAAATGTAGGTTTTCAGAATTTACAAAATGTTCCACCCATGCAAATTTCATTTGAATTACATAAGAGTAATTCATTCTAAATACTGAACTATTTCACCCATGAATTTATACTTAAGGTTGTTTTATATAAGAAATAATATAGCTCTTCATGTGAAAAAGTCTACCATTTACAGTAAAATTAGAATAAATTATATTTTTTGGATAAAAAGGAGGCTGGCTAAGTCCCATAAAAAAGACACATAAAAGTTCTGCTATTAGGTAGGGACCATCAAAACCAATGGTCTTTATAGCTTAATGGTTTTAATATAAGGACTATTCTTCTTAAATAAGTTTGGTACTTAAAAAAACATCAAATATCACATGAGTTGGTTTGTTTGTTTGTTGGATTTAACGCTGGCTGTAGCAAGACATTGTATAGGTCATATCAGTCAACCTTCTCACTGTTCCTGGAAAGGCTAAATCTCTAGATTTAGCTGTTAACCAACTACAGTGTACTAAGGGCATACTTTCGTCAGTGACTGACAACTGCCCTACATAACTTAAAATCATTGGTAGGAGGGAGATGGCCGTAGAAATAATTTCATGACCAAGCTCCACAAAAGTATGCCCCGCCCGGGAATAGAATCCACGACTCCTCCATCAGTTCAGTAGACTTGCGAAATACCAACTGAGCTGGTCTTTTTATCAGAAATATGCTGTATATAGCTCATGGAAATAATGCAAACCATCTTTGTTGATATATAAAGCTTATTCCTCTAATATCTTATTTGTTTTTGAAATGACAACAATGAACTTAGTAGTTTAACAAGAAGGTCCTGGGGATTCTGGAACGCTCACCTGAGAACTAGAAGCTTATGGGCATCTGACAAAAGATTGTTAAACAGTTTCAGCTGATGAAAACAATGATCCCCCAGGCGGGGTCAATTTTCAACCCAGGGCATAATGAACAATTTTTGTTGAATTCCTCAAGATAATACCACACATTAAATCTCTATGACTTGTAGTTTTTGAAAAGAAGTTTTTTAACATAAATTTTCCTTATACATATGTCATAGGTAGAATTATATCGTTAGTTTTTCTATGTAGTGTAATTGTAGTCAGTTAGTAGTTCCATCACCATCTCATTAACTATAGTAAAACATCGAATATTTAACAATTCATTTCATTTCATTATCGTACCACCCATCACGTGACCATTTTTTCCGATAACCGCGCACGATAAACTTTTTGTCACTCTGCCACTATACTTCACTTGAACCAGTTGTTCTGGTTTTGTATTAAACCAAACCAGGTATTTAAATAGATTTTCACTCTTTTGAATTATAATTAAATATTTATTTGTTTTTCACTCTTTTTGTAAATTATTGAATATGTATTACTTTATTTCATTAATTCAGTCTTCAGCTTAATTTAAATTGTTTTGAATCTTTTATTACCAAAACTGTTCAATTGTAACTCATTTTATATCATGACCACGTGTCCTTGACTACCTTTTAATTCAGTGTTGTATTTATTTTCAGATTGATTTATCTATATATTTACAAACTATATTGGTTTCATTAAAATCATCATTCTTCTACATTAAATATACAAGTAACTACCAAACTACCTAGACTTGTTGTTTTCTTGCTGTAACCACGACCCATGACTGGGATGGTCGGCGACAATGGCGCCCAACGTTGATGTTTTACAAGTATGAGGATGTGATTTGATGTTGTGATATTTGTTTCGTGAAGAGGAGCATGCTGAATTCTACGATGGTATACTTCCCATTGGCCAAAATATTTTGTTTATAATTTCTCCGGAGCGCGTGTGATTCTTCTTTTCTATGCTAGCTAGTCACGTGTTAACTTTCATTATTACATTCACTAGTGCTTCAACGCTGGAATGACTCTTCTAAATTAACTCTCCGAGTGACAGTTCATCCATAAACTGTGTTCATTTTGTATTTTTGTATTGTGTTATTTTAAACATTGATTTTTTTTCATTCCATTGTTTAAATTTTGTATTGTACATGTGTTTTGACCTTTTGTATTTTTGCTTATTGTATTTGTGTATTGCATAATTGTGTATTTTTTTCCCATACGCGATATAATTTAATTATAGGCGTTAATTTTTCATTGTGTACAATTGAATACATCACGCGGTCCATGCACGAGTTTACGTATTCATTCTAACACTCATTTTTCATATATCATCATTTATACAGTAGTATTAGTTTAAATGTAGAACAATTTATTTTACTGTGTAGTAGAGTTTATCGATATTACCTGGGTTTAAACTTCTTATTCTAAGCGTTAAATTGTTAAACTAGTTTTACACCTTTCATAAACTTAGATTTAAACCATGCCATTAGTTTAACGTGTATTGATTTTTGTATGGGTCAGTATACTTCGATATGTACTGAGTTTATATTCAATTGTTTAAATTTGTTTTCAGGTAAAATTAATCTCTTTATTTACAGGGTTTAACAGATATTATTTTACCGTACCGTCAGCAATTGCTTTTCACCGTAGTCGCGAAATCCGTATACATAGTAAATGTCAAGGTTTATCGTGCTTTACCTTGACACGTGTACTTGCGTTGGGTATAAATTATGTTTGCGGGTTTGCTGTGTTAGTATATTATACTGATACAATTGTTTAAACATTATTTGAACACAATTGCATTATTGAATTGAATTTAATTGATTTGTATTATTACTTTTGTACTATTTATTGAAATTGAATCTGTTGTATGACTTAATGATTTAATTGATAGCATTAATGTTTTCGTTTGATTCAATATGTTTGGGTAGTAGTGCATATGTCTTTTGTTGTATGTTGTTGTTATAGTTGGTTGATTTATTATTGATTTTTTTTGTCAGTTTGTGTACTTGAGTTTAGTATTTGTTGTGATTAAATCCTAATTATAATTGAATGAGTACATTGACGGGACTTATGTAACATTTATGTATTGATATAGTTCGTTTGATCATTGTTTATTAGCCTTGATAGTATTTGTGTTTAGTTGGGGTTGTTTGTTCACCTGATATGATTGGTTGTTAAGATTGTTTCGACAATTTGTTGTAATGCAACCAGGTTGATGTGATTGGTGGTTTAGATTGTTTCGACAATTTGTTGTAATATGTTATTTGTGGTCGAGATTGTTGTTATACAATCAGGTTGTTGATTTATTTTGTTGTCTTTGAATATTATGTTTAGGTGATTTTGTGTAGAGTGAAGTTGATTATAGATTTGATGTTTTGACACTTTACTATGGTGTTTTGAGGCTTAGTGGCATTAGTATTGTTATTTATGTGACGTCATTGATGTTATCGGTTAATAACATTTTACGTATTTGATCATAGAATTAGATTTTGTTGTTGGGTTGTTGCAGTTAAGAGGCAGAGAGTTGATTGTTGATAGTTAGATTTGATTGAATTAATTTGGCATTAATTTGTTTGGTCATATTTCTAAGCAATATAACTGTCTTATGTGAATGTTGTATTAGATAGAGATTTGTTTTGTATTTGAATTGGATTTGAATTTGAATTGATATACTGGAGAAGTGATTGTTGAATTTATTCTCTTATTGTTTGTACTTGAGTTAGATTTGTATTTTAGTATTGAATACTTCGGTTTGTTTGTAGTGACGTGGAATTTGAATAGATTTGTATTTGAATTAGGGTATTGAAGACTTTGTTTGTTGTCTAATTGATATTCAGTGAGGTGGAATTTATCTAAACATTTTTGATAATGGTAGTATGTGATCTTGTTTGTTTTGATGTCAATTAATTATTCTTGGTGTTAAGAAAATTGATTCAATTAGATATACGATTGCTTTGTTGTATTGTGATTAAATATACATATGCAACTGATGTAAAGTTTGAACCTTAACTGTTTATATCTTTAAAGATATTAATTGATATTAACAATATGGCTGAAAAGTTAAGTGAAAGAGAGTTGAGAGCACTTATAAGAGATAATAAGAGAAGGGAGAAGGAGATTAAAGAGTTAGAAAGGACACTTAAGAGAGACATGAAGGGAAAGTTAGGAAGTGAAAGTGAAAGTAGAGATGGGGAGAAAGGAGCTAAGAGTAAGAGAATGTGTGATATAGATGAGACTTTCAAGTGGTTGGACAGTAAGTTGTATGAATTAGATGGTGAGCATGTTGATGAAGATTTAAGTGATAGTGATGTAGAGGTGAAAGAGTTAGAAAGAGAGATACGTGAGCTGAGAGAAAGGGAGAGAAAAATGAGTGATGAGATTGAAAGAAAGAGATGTAGTCGTGAAAGGTTAAGGAAGGATAAACTTGAGAGGTTGGGTAAAGAGAGAGATGAGATTAATAAGAGATTGAATGACCATGGAAGGATGATGGATGAGTTAGATAGTGATATGACTACTAATAATTATGACAGGTACAGATTTATGAAACCAAATATTCCAAAGCTAACTGAGAATACTTATGATGAATGGAGGGTAGAAGTTGAAGCGATTTTGAAAATGAATGTTTACAGCGAAGAAGTAGTTAGACAGGGTATTAGGAATTCAATAAGTGGTAATGCAAGAAAAATCTTATTAACCATTGACCCATTGGCGACATCGAGGGAGATTATTTTAAAGTTAGATAATATATACGGTAATGTAAAAAGTGGGGAATCTATTATTGCTGAATTTTACCAATCGGTACAACATAAGGATGAAAGTATATCCGACTGGAGTGTAAGGTTAGAAGGTTTATTAAAATTAGCTATTGACAAGGGCCAAGTTATGGATCATCAAAGGGAAACTTTATTAATTAACAGATTTTGGAAATATATTTACAATGAGGAATTACGTAATAATACTAGAATTTATTTTGAAACTGCCAATTCTTTTAGAAATTTAGTTATTCAGGTAAGGAAAGAAGAACAGGATATTAAATTAAGAACAAGTACAGGTATTCAGGTAAATAGTCAACAGTTAGACAGTAGTAATGTTTTAATTAGGGAATTATCCGAACAGCTGAAAGATATGAAGTTGAAGATGGAAGAGATGGAGAAGAAAGCTGATGCTGGTAGATACAATGATAGAGGAAGAGGATGGAGAGGTCGAGGTAGGTATTTTAGAAGATCGGGTTTTAACAGGGGCATTGGCCATGATTTAAACGAGAAGTAACTCTCACCGATGAGGCTGATGAGGGTTTCAAAATTGACAAAAGCCTCAATTGTAACAGTTCTGGAATCTTTGAGAAATTAGTTGGTCCGGTTAATTCTACTAATGTTCAGATCAATGATGTACCTTGCAAAGCTTTGATTGATAGTGGCTCTCAAATTACAACTATCAATAGTAAATTTTATTTTAATATGACTAATAGAGCACCACTGAAGTCTTTAGATAATCTAGGTCTTGAAGTATATTGTGCTAATGGAGGTAAAGTTCCATATATAGGGTTCATTGAAGCTGAAATTAAACTTGATTTTATGGAACCTGCTATTGATACTTTAGTACTTGTTACTGATGTGAAATCAAATGATGATATTCCTATGATAATTGGAACAAATATCATTAGGGAAATTTCCAAATGTGGTGATGACATTCCAGGTGTTTGGAAGTCTGCTCTTTTGCAATTGACCTCTGGTATTGGTATTGTTACAGCTACTCAAAATTATACTATTAAGCCAGGTGAAACTAAACTTGTTACAGGTTTTATGCGTAAAAATAGAAGTGTTGCAACAGCTGTCACTGAATCGTTTGAAAATGCAAGGCATAATGCTATTATTTGTCCAAGGGTAGTTGAAGTTAAAGAATCTGGAAATACTTGTAGAATACCAGTTAAAATGTGTAATTTGACTGCAAAACCGATCAAAATTAAAGCTAAAGATAGTATTTGTCAGTTACAAGAGGTAAAAGTTATTGAGCAAGATGTTTTACCTGACAAAGTTGATACTGATGTACATGCTGACAATAAAAGTTCATCTGATAATGGTATTGATTTTAGCAAGTTTAACATTAGTATTGATACAGATGAATTTTCTGGTGAACAATTGTCTAAACTGAAAAATGTTTTTAGTAAGTGGGAAAATATATTTCCAAGTTCTTCTTCTCATTTAGGTCATACTGATAAAATGAAACACAAAATTAATCTGACAAATGACGAGCCATTCAAGGAACCCACTAGACGTATCCCACCTGGTATTTACAATGAAGTGAAAACTCATATTCAAGAGATGCTTGATATAGGTGCTATTAAAGAGTCTAGTAGTCCGTGGAGTTCCAATGTTGTCATTGTCCGGAAGAAGGATGGTTCTATTCGTCTTTGCATAGACTATAGGAAATTGAATAATAGAACAAAGAAAGATGCGTATGCAATTCCTAAAATTGATGAATCTCTTCATGCTCTTTCAGGTTCAAAGTATTTTACTAAGTTGGACTTAAAATCTGGTTATTGGCAGGTGGAATTAGAAGAAGAGGATAAGGAAAAGACAGCTTTTCATGTAAAAGGTTTAGGCTTTTATGAATGTCAACGTATGCCGTTTGGACTTTGTAATGCCCCAGCCACGTTTCAGCGGCTTATGGAACGCTGTATGGGTGATATTAACCTACAAGACTGTTTGATATACTTGGATGATGTCATAATATTTTCCAAAGACATTGATTCCCATATTGAAAAGTTAGATCGTGTCTTTGAGAGATTAAGTAGTTATAATTTGACATTGAATTTAAAGAAGTGTGAGTTTTTCCAAACTAAAATTACTTATCTTGGTCATGTTGTTTCAAGTAAAGGTATTGAGACCGATTCACAAAAGGTTGAAGCTGTTATTAATTGGCCTGTTCCAAAGAATGTTAAGGAAACTAGAAAATTCCTTGGTTTTGTTGGATACTACCGACGCTTCATTAAAGGTTTTTCTAAAATTGCTAGGCCTTTGAATGATTTGCTCATAGGTCATCCTACTGTAAATTCCAAGTCTAAAAAGAAAAATGTTAAGAAAACACCATTTAATTGGGGTGTTCAACAGCAACAAGCTTTTGGTGATCTCAAGAATAGTCTCATTTCCCCTCCTATTTTAGGGTATGCTGATTACAGGTTACCATTTACATTACATTGTGACGCATCCTTGGCCGGTCTTGGAGCAGTCCTATATCAAAAACAAGATAATAAAGACAGGATAATAGCGTATGCTAGTAGGTCTTTAAAGCCTTCTGAAAAGAACTATCCTGCTCACAAGCTTGAATTCTTAGCCTTAAAGTGGTCTGTCACTGAAAAATTCCATGATTATTTGTATGGTACCAAATTTGAGGTTATCACAGACAATAATCCTCTAACTTATGTTACCACGTCAGCCAAACTTGACGCTACAGGCCAGAGATGGATTGCTGCATTGGCCAATTACAATTTTGAAGCTAAATATAGGTCTGGTAAGTCTTGTTCCGATGCTGATGGCATGTCGAGAATACCTTCCAAGTCAAATACATGTGTTCAGTCAAATGCTTTATGTGCTTTAGCTACTGTTGCCAACTCGTCTATTGAGGAAGCACCACTTGCATATAGTATTGCAAACCCTGAATCGTTGGAAGTCATTGATAAGTCTGTTGATATTCCTAATGACATTTTACATGCATTTTCACTCAGTTCTAAAGATTGGAAGCAAGCTCAGTTGGAAGATCTAATCATATCCCAAGTTCATACTCACCTGATTGAAGGTACGAGACCGTTGGCTAAGCCGGATTCGAACCTACATCATGGTCTTATCAAATACTTACGTTACTGGGATAAACTTGAATTGCGTGATGGTGTTGTTTATTGTCTTGGTGCCTTGAACAATCAGAAATATCACCAGTTACTTTTGCCAGAAAAGCTTAGAAACGACATTTTTCTAGCGCTTCATTGTGATCAGGGTCACCAAGGTAGAGACCGCACTTTGAGTCTGTTTAAACAACGTTTCTTTTGGCCTGGTATGGATAGTTATGTTAAAGAACAAGTTGCTTCTTGTCCAAGATGTATATGTAGGAAAACTCTGCCTTCAAAGGATAAATTGATAAGTATTGAATCAAAAATGCCCATGGATATTGTTTGTATTGATTTTTTAAGCCTTGAAAGATCTAAAGGTGGCCAAGAGCACATTTTAGTTATAACAGATCATTTTTCTAGGTATGCCCAAGCTTTTCCTACAACTAATCAAACCGCAAAAACAACTGCTAAGGTATTGTTTGAAAGGTTTTTTTGTGCATTATGGTTTTCCATCACGAATTCATAGCGACCAAGGGGCTAATTTTGAGTCTACTTTGATTAAAGAGCTTTGTGAGCTTGCTGGTATTATAAAATCTCGTACTACACCTTACCATGCAATGGGTAATGGAATGGTGGAGAGATTTAATCAGACGTTACTCAAAATGCTTGGCACTCTTGAACCTAGCCAAAAAGCTGATTGGAAAGCTCATGTTGCTTCTTTGGTACACTCATATAATGTAACTATACATCCTAGTACGGGTTATTCACCATATTTTATTATGTTTGGCCGACAGCCCAAATTAGCAATTGACGCTTTTCTTGGTTTAACCAGTGATGATATAGAAAGCAAGTCTAAAAATGAATATGTAAGAAAATTGAGACAAAGGCTTACTGATGCTTATAAAAAAGCCAGTGAATGTGCTGCTAAGTCTGCTAAGATTCATAAAGCTAGATATGATAAATCTGCTTTTGCTAGCAATGTAAAACCTGGTGATTTAGTACTAGTTAGAAATGTTTCATTAAGAGGTAAACAAAAATTAGCAGATAAATGGGAAAAAGAGCCTTATGTCATTGTTTCACAACCATTTATTGATCAACCTGTATTTAATGTAAAAAAATATATTTCAGGTGCGAAAAAGATTCGTCGTTTACATAGGAATTTATTACTGCCACTAGGGTATGAATCTGCTGATGAAGTGCCTAAATATATTATTCCACAACGAAGAGTTTAGATTGTGTTTGAATGATTTAAGTATTTATCAAAACTTTTTGATATGTGCTAAAACTGTGTTTGTGGTTCATTTTTTTTATATATAACTCTATGTAAAGCTTGTGACCCCCTGGGCCAGAGCCAATTTTGAACCCAGAGGCATAATTTGAACAATCTTAGTAAACCACCTTCTAGTGATGCTACATGCCAATTATCAAAACATTATGCCTAGCAGTTTTAGTGAAGAAGATTTTTTAACACTTCCTTATTGATATCTGTTAAACCCTGGGGCGGGGCCAATTTTGACACCAGGGGCATAATTTGAACAATCTTTGTAATGCACTATTGCTTATTTGTCAGACCCCACACAATAGCTCACCTTCAGCACTTAGTGCTCAGGGGCCACTTTCACGAAACAACTTAAGTTCATTTTTAAACTTAAGTTGTTGCTTAAGTCTAGTTTTTATCTTATCACTGTTTCACAAAAAAACTTAAGTCGATTTTGAAACATAAACTTAAGACAAAACTTAAGTCACCTACGGAGGTGACTTAAGTCAAAAACAGGCAACTTAAGTCAGAAATTTCAATATGGCTGCGCCCAATGTTGTAATTCGGAGATGTCATTTGAGTAGGCCGCGAATATTTAGAATATATTTAACCCATTAGAAGTGTTTGACGACCATTACTTAATAAATATGTACAGATTATCCAGACCAGCAAGTTACTGCAAGGCCATTTCGTGCGACCTACAAGCAGGTCACATAGTTAGTCAGTTTACATGAAAGATCTTGTTGCGTTAAAGTTCTATGCTACTGGCACAGAATTCAAATGGCATGACTCATAGAATGAATGGCATTCAAATACAAATATGTATCACTATTTCTATGAAGAGGCGAACAAATAAAAATGCGTTTAAAGACGATTAAAGCTATCCTACAACAAAATTCAGGGTTGAATGCAAAATAAAAGCAAACAGATTAAATTATGTATCAGTGAATGTTAAAAAGCAACGAAATGCAGAATTTAAATAAGAAAATATTGATTTACCTTTTCAGTGATAAACTCATAAATCCAGTTATTTGGCTGCTTTCTAATTAGTCATGAAAGCTTTGCCTGCACAGTGATTTTGTTTTGTTTTTCAGGCTCTACATACATGTATATATTACACTAACCTCTTTTTGCTTTACTTTCGTTCCCTGCTTGTACAAGGATAACACGAGAACATCGTGTATTGATATTTAATGTGTTTGTGTGATGTGTATATAAGTCATTGCTAAAAGATTGTACATGTATTACAGCATGCTATTGACGGTTTACACATTACCGGTTTAAAATTGACAGATTTAACAGCGTAGCTTTGAAACATTGATATAGTCAAAACTTAAGACCAGACTTAAGTCAGGCACATATAAGATTGTCGTAAGTTTTTTCGAGAAACTGACTTAGTAAAAACTTAAGTTCACCACAACTTTTAACTTAAGTCCAAGCTTAAGTCTTGACTTATGAAAAAACTTAAGATTTTTGTGAAAGTGGCCCCAGGTGAGCTAAACATTATAGAGCATTTTTAAGTCTGCTTCCATATACATGTTCAGCCGACTTCACAATTTTGTATGATAACCCCCAATCATTGAAATTGTCTTAGGCAGGTGATCTCTCACAGTTCCCATTTACACTTGAGTGAAGTGAACAATTGCAGGTAGTTTCTTGCTAAAGGAAATGAGAATTGCCCCTAATGTGGTTTGGGACAACTGGATCTCTAAGCTGGCATCCTTTTACTGGACCACTGCTCCTACTGCAAATGGGAATTTTTGAAATGGCAAAAAGACAAGGAAGAAAAAATATGAAAATAACAATACATGACCATTTAAATATATAGCTTTAATATAAACAAAAACAATAGATGTAGTATTTAAATTATGTAAGATAGTATGTATATGCATAAATCATAGGTATTTGATACATATAAACACAATTACAAGTTGATTACAAATCATCAAAAACAAGTACATTGTAATAATGTATTGGTCTCAAGGGTCTAAGACTTTCCAGTTTTCTTTATTAAATAAACTTATAAAACTTGTAATAATTGCTGATATACTGAAATCTATGCAACAGTAAAGTTCCTCTAAAAAACGCAAGGGTCTAAGACCTTCCAGTTTTCTTTATTAAATAAACTTATAAAACTTGTAATAATTGCTAATATTCTGAAATCTATGCAACAGTAAAGTTCCTCTGAAAAGACAACCTTTGATATTGCAAAATTATGTGTATTTTTACTATTGTTAAGTACCAATCTGATTAAAACACAATCTAAAATTTACCGCTCGCCTACTCGCTAATTAAGTGGTCTACAGGATATCTGTTTACGGAGATTGGTTAAGTACCAAAGGCTTAAAATGAGAAAAAAAGTTTGGGATAGAAATGATAAAAAATCCCATGATTTTGTTCAGTCTACGAAATTAGTGGATGTTCGTTTGCACGTGACAGCCACTTTTTAGTTCAGACATCCAAAAACTTCTTTTGGTCAACCAAACTTCTGCAAATGAGATATAGTGCTTGCTCTTAAAATGATCTGTTCAGACAACCATTTTCATACCCAATTTCATAGACTGATTTTGCTATAACCAAGGTGGTCTTTAAAGAGGAATTTTACTAAATCAATGAAATACAAAAATTGCTGTAGTAAGCTTCAAAATCTGAAACTAAATACTTGGAAGATGTGTATAGGCATACTGTGATAACACTATTCAAAGAGAAATACACTGGAATATATAGAGACTAGAATATTTTATGATCAAAGCTTTTTATAGTTAATTACATGTATGTCCATTCACAAAGATATAAAATTGTTGTAAAATAAATTAGGAGACATTTACTGTACTTGACTTATTTTAATTTTGTTTCATGCAGTTGATTTCTTTCACAGTAATTTTGCTTTGCTCTGACTGGCTTCTACATGAGGGTCTCTTGTCAGAAACTTTGAAACCTCTGGTTATGAGATGTTGATTCAACGGAATACAATTGTCAAGACAATTTAATTAAACATGAACTTGATATTAGAGTTCTGATTATTTTGTGAATGCTTCATTTGTTACATACATGTACTATGATTTCAGTGGTAAAAAGTTCGTGATAGATATACAGATTACTTTCTAAAATTAATTCTCATAAGTTTCAAAAATAATAAACGTATTAAAATAGAATTAACAGAAAAAGAAGATAAAATAATATGTAAATGATAATCACAACCCTTCAAAGTTTGTATTCTTGAAAAAATAAACAGTCAGACATAATGATTTGACTAAAAATATTGATTAAGCAGCATTGTAAGTGAGTGACATAAAACCAACCACAAGAAGAGCTACTCAGCAAGCAATATCAGTTAGCCCATATATAATATATATTTCCAAAGGTAAGTGATTCTCAGTACAACAGTAAACCTCCCTTCGTGCAAGAAAAACTTAACATGGAAAAATTATATTTTTAGGTATTTCAAACTCACATTGAAAATGTTAACTTTGCACCAAATACTAGCTAATGACATTCAAATACTTAAAAAAACATTAATATTTTACCTTGACTTATAAAACATAAATGAATGTTTTAAATAAATCATTCAAATTAATAATTAGTAATTCTTCAATTACATACATGTATAGAGGTTTACAAAAGTCTTGATTTAAGTAAACCTCTAAAACAATTCAATTAAAATCACAGCAAACATTTATTATATTATCATAAAAATGAAGTCTTATTCGTGTGAATCCGGATTGTTTAAAGTAGAATTCCTGTAAAACTATTTTACAGCCACAGAACAATCTTAGAGTAGTGATATCACACTTGTTTTGCTAAATATTCACTAAGTCAAGCTTTGTTTGGATAATTAAAAATTACACTGTTTTCATATCAATGGATGGTAATAAATGACTTTATTATATGCTTTCCAGTGGAATACCAGGATTTATCAGTGAAATAAAAATCGATATTCCACCGTTTTAAAACAATGAAAATAAATTTGTTATTTTTCACTGTTTGGATGTGCCATTCTGATGACATACCATACTAAAACTTTAAAAAAGCCAGTTTGAAGCATATAATGAACAGAAAAATAAAAAGTAATATGTGATTTGTAAACTTTTAACAAGGTCTCCAAAATTAGTTTAAATATGATTACCAATAGGCGAATTCTTCTTAAAACTTTTTGCAAATTATGATTACTCACTGCAAAACTTCTTGGTCATAAAAGCACAATCAAGCATAGTAAAACACAAAAATAGATCAGACATGGAAGTTCATTAGCAATTGTTAATTACATGTACAGCTTAACATTAACACTGCATATTGCAAAACTTTACAATTAAGGACTCAGCATAGCAAAAAAGGCATTTTTTAAATAACAAAAAAAAATAACCGACAAGTTCCTGTATGATTAAATAAAAAGCACATAAGTATGTTTATCAAGGGGATATATGTTCATTACTCATTCAGCACTCATTTGTAACAAAGAATTTATGGTCGTGTCTTTATTTCCACTATTAGCAACAAACACGGATCTTATAATTTCATCATCCATGTTTGGAAACATATCTTTTACTTGTTTAAAATCTTCTTCAGTAAAACCTGGCTGTCTTGGTTGAGGTGGGTATGCTGAAATATAGAAATGGGGATTATAATGATGTAGAAGTTAGCCTGTATGGTCAGCTCTATTATATAAATGTCAATCTTGGGGTCACCAGTTTGATCTACATGTATATACCTTTATAGAGTTTGGTAATGAAATATTCTCTAAGGCCAACCTTCCTCATACCAATGTATCAAGCCACAGGCTGCCTGCATTCCCACAAAGGTGTATAAATTTTTTTTGTGGGAACACCGGTAGCTTATGGTATTTGCCTAGTATCAGTCAAAAGCTTTAGTCTCAAGATTTAGGCTTCTTTATTTCTTCATGGACAATGAGTAGGTCAACAAACTACAGCAGTTTTGAGTGGACTTAGAACTGATACAAACTGCTGATCAAAAGAATACTGTATCAAGGTAGTAAAAACAAGTAAGTTAAACAAGATCTGAAGACCTTTTTGAAGGGTTGGCACTTATTATCACTACATCTGCTACAAAGTAGAAAATTGAATTACTAGCTAGGGATATGTAGCAAGTTTTTTTCTTGCTTGTTGCAAAACATTCAGAACACCTCTGCTTTTCGAAATGGCTGCTCCCATGGTAAAAGGGTTTATTTTTCAAAAATACTGACAGCAATTAAAATTAGTATGTGAGAATGGTGAGTATATTTTTCATTAATTACAATTCAGAAATGCTGTTTGTGGAAGTCATCATCTTGAATTTGCTAGCTTAAAGCAAAACCATTCCGTAGAACTTGAAAAAAGCACTTTCAAAAAGTTTTACACAGAGATTTGCTTGCAGAACAAGCTCCAGGTACATTTGTATGAGAATTAAATTAAATGACTTACTCATTCCAGGGACAACAACGCCAGGGTATGTCTGTATTTGTGGAATAACCATAGCTGGCATGGTGGGTTGTGGTATGTTTTCTATAGGCTGAAATATTATATAACAATAACATACTATAAATATTCAAGTTTAATAAGCCGTTAAAAATTAAACAAGAAATACAGTAATAAAAAGATAGAACATAGGGACACAAATACATAATAATCAGTATTACTTAAGAGATCTGTTCATTTATTTGGTGGGTCAGACAAATTCTCTTTTTATCAGAGGTATTTAAGGTTCCATATCTAAATCAGAAAACTAGATAATCTCTACAAACCAAGAATGTGATTGGAATATAAAGAGATTTTGTTCCAATGCAAAAGCCAGTGGAAGCTAGTCCCAAACTGTGTTGAAAAATGGTTAGAGTGATCAACACTGTGGAGAACTCAAGAAGACCAGCAGATGAAGAGTTCTTCCAATGGAATGTCTAACTGGACATTAAGTTGTGCTTAAGTTCTAGCCAGACCACGGCGAATCAAACTCCAATAGCGCTGTTGGACATGGGGTTTTGATGAATGCAATACAAGGGACTTTCTCTAACATAAGCCAGATTAGATATACAAGTACAAATGTACTTCAATTGCACAAACAGCATATCATCTGCATGTTAACCTGTAATGCAGCCTACACTAACTGTAGTGGTAATTATTCCTTTAATTGTGAGTGTGCGGCTGATGTAATCGTCCACGGCAGATTTTAATGAGGATTTGCAACAGTCCGCTCCTTTACATGGAGTTGATAGAACCTTGATAAAATAAATGCATGCATTTTTTATAGAGCTTTCTCAAGCTTGTTTTTTAGGCTCCCCCTTAGTAATATTAACTGAATATATATAAATTGAAGCAAGCTACTTACTGTAAATGTAATAACAAGATTTAATGTACCCTCTCGACCTTCACCTTGTTTACCACTTAAAGGGAACCATTCATCGACAGTTTCACCATTTAATGCTGCAGGTGGTATAGTAACATGTGACCAAGCAACACGATCATCGGATGTAAATGATTTCTACAATTATCAATAGTAATAACATTTTTAAACATATATGTTATACACTTGATTTGGAACTCATGCTGATGGGGTTTCCCAGCTGAAAAAAACTTTTTGTACTGCATGAACCCATTTGAAACACACAATGTGAGTACATAGAACAACAGGATTTAATCTATGTTTACAAACTTTTCAGCAATAATATATCAAATTACTTTGTTCTGCATGGATACAACCAGCACAAACAAACCTAAATGGCATGGAAAACCCCATAAATTCAAGTTCCAGAAAAAGAACTACAAATTTATTAGACTTAGTATAGTATCCAGGCAGATACAAAAAATAAATAATAATAATAAATTAATAAAGTTTCGGCTTATAGCCTTTCTCAAACATGGATATATTTTTAAAACTGTAACTACATCCTTTCTTCTTACTATTACATGACAATATTACACCAAATTAACCTGTGATTAGAAAAAAAACAAGTAAATCTGTGAGCTGATGCTCACTAGTGATACCCCCGCTGTGAGAAATATGACTATCATAATGTAACTTTCATTTAACAAAATCTAAAAATATGCGACAAACAGGAAGTAGATGAGCAAGGAGCATGAAATCGCTTTACACCACATGGGACTATGGGATGAAGCAATATGCAAAGTATTAGGCTGCTGCATGTTATAGTTGCTGAGAAAACTGCGATGGAAATTTTGTAACGGACGGACGCACACACGGACAAGGGTAAAACAGTATATTCCCCTCTTCTTCGAAGCGGGGGTATAATTATGATAAAAATAAACAATGTACCTCATCAAAGATCTCAACATACATATTGTCTACTCCATTTGGAAGATAACTGAAAATAAATCATTTAAAATACATTTTACAATTTTTATTTAAGTTAAAAAAAACCACTAAATATTAGGGTAGAGTTTCTGACTAAAGAAACAGAAAGAAACATGAAATGTAATGTGGAAACCACATTAAAGCTAGATTTAACAACTTTCATGCAAAAATGACAAAGGGAAATAATCCATAATAAAACCAGGTAGAGTAGTGGTTACTTTCTAATTCTGTTCATCACATGGTATGTAATCATTGTATATAGTTTAAAAAAGATCTGACCATAAATGGCAGAAATATATGCTAAATTGAAAACTTTAATGCAATTGTTGATAACACAAGATGCCCGCCCGCTCGTGTTTCACCTAACTATAAGCTGAATTTTTTCTTTAAAAAATCATGCTACAACACAGTAAAAACAAAACAGTAGATCCAAAGGTTTTACAATAATTAGTAATCTACAATGCCTTTATTGTTATATGTTAACTGTACATCTAAGATATAAGATACATGAAGCTTAATTTAAAGTAAGGTTTACATAATTATAGATATTACAGATATAAATGAACATTGGCTACTGGTAATAAGGTATTTTCCAATAGCAGATCCAGTAGGTCTACTCTTTAAGGAATATTTTTTTCCTGTTACCATCCATATATACAATAGTTTCTCCATAAATTGATATAGGCATGTATACTGGTAGTCAGTAAACGTGCAAGATACAGACAAGTTATAAATTGAATCAAATCAAACCAATCCTACCATTGCATATCCTTACACCACTGTGGGTTCTTTGCACCATTGTATGCAGTAGGAGTTTCAAACACAGCATGACCAACCCTTACTCTACAGTATGGATCCATTCTAGTCATTCCATAGTTCTTACACAATTTGGCCTGGAAAGAACATTTTATAATTATGTACATGAGTTTACTTAATTGATATTATGAGCCAGCTATAACACATAATAAGACATAATAAAGTTCTATGTTACCATAGTTAAAACTTGTATGAAATACAACATGAACAATAAATATCAAAACTCATGAATAACCATGTTGAATAGAATTTATTTAGGCTTCCTGTCCACTTACAAGCCATGTATGTGAAGCTGATGGCTTAATATTTACTCCAAAAACAAGCCAATAATTAAGCCAGACACGTTCAAAGGTTTCAGTCCAAATATTCTGGGTGTTGCTGGCCCCCAATTTAAAGAAACAAATATCACAAGAATAGGGAGACAATAAGGGACATTAGTCAGTTATTTCCCCTTGAATACTCTTCAAATAGGTAGGTCCGATCAGTTGGATTACTCAGAATTTACTGTTACTTATCAACGTCAATTTGCCACGACTAATCTTAAATAACTTTTTTGTTAATCATTCAATTTTTTTGAAAATCAAGGTAAGTATTGTTAGGGTAAAGAACTATCTAAAAGTCATCACTCCTGTTAATATTGATATGACCAGTAATCTCACTAAAACCTAAATTATTAATATGGGCCTAAATATTGATTTTTACCTTGTTGAACAGGCCTATGGGGCATTTGAGTGCCATACTTATTTATCTTTGGGTTCATTAGTTTCTTAAAACCAGTCTTTGTCTAGTAAAATAATTTGTCTGTAGGCTGAATCATGCTAAAGTTCACCAAAACTGTAAGATTCCATGTTATTCATTCCATCTTATCGTCTATAATTCCATTTTAGTTCAGTTTTGAGGCCGCCATATTTAATTTCAATAGTTTTTAGTGATGACGTCATATCGTCCCGTTTTTTGGACGTCACAGAATCGTCCATCGGCCACCGGCCATTGGACGATCGTCCCGGCCACAGGACGATTGTCCAAATCGTCCACTTTATCGGCCATCGGCCACCCTGGGGTATAAAAACCCTGGCGTCCATCGTCCAGGGATCAGTCTCCGCCAACAAGCATTGAGTACACATCCACGCTAATCTTCTTCAGAACTACATTTTATTGAATATTTTAGAACAAATGGTTAGCTATTTATCAACTATATTAACAGTCTATGTCATGATTAAGAAATCCTTTTTGTAGAAATTATACCTGTATATTTTGGCTATATTGCTAGTTCTGTTGAAAACTTGAAAACAACTAAATAAACTAAACTCGTTAAACAGAAATCCAGTTTCGTTTTGAATATTTCCAGTTGGCGACACGATTTAATTCCTTTGTCAAGTTCGTGACTGATCCGTAACAATATCTTAATAAACAAGAAAGATATTAGATGAATTTTTTTATTATCCTTACATAGGGCTTCAATGATAAAATCCGAGGATTCCAACTGATAGGATCTACTTACCAATTTACATAATTTACATAATAAATGAACTAGAGAACTGTTTGAAATAAATAGAAGAAAACATGAAAATATTTCAAGCAGCAGCAACAAACATAGACTTTATTACAACATCATTGTAGGCTAGCCATTAATTAAAATGGAAAACCTTAGAATTCTGGAAACCTCAACCTTTTTATTTGGTCTGATGTTGTTTAGTTTTCTGAGATTCCACTGTACATGTTATTGTTTCAGTTCACTAGTACGAGTACTACCTATTTCACTCTGAGACTAGTCTATAATATGAACATGAGCTAAAAATTCTGAAGTATCACAAACAGCTAAGGATAATTCCTACCTGTACAACACTAATATTTAATCTTCCTTTTATATTTGGTGGGATAGAATAGTATCCAGCTTGTTGCTGTGCTTGTAAGATCTGAGCCACTCTTTCATCTGCAAAGGATTGTTGTTGTTGTGGAGTGGAATTAAATCTTAGAAAATCATTGGGTAGTTCACCAACCATAATCTGTAAAATGATCATATTATGTACATGTATATTATATGACAATAAAAATATAATTTTAAATCCCCTTTTCTATGTAATTTAATAATTAGTGAGTATTAACTATTATCTATGTATTTTTATTGTTGGGGGAATTCTAGCCCCCATTAAATATTTGCTTAAAACTTAATATTTTTTATACAAAATTGAAATTTTATTTTAAATGGACAGAAAGAGCCTAAGAGGAATTTTTGGAAGTGGTGATGATGCAGCACATTTGTATCAATCATACACAATTATGTCATTGTATATTTTTGGCATGATCTTTACAGAACACATCACGTTTGTGTAGGCTACCCAAATCAGTAAGATAAGTCTTCAGATTGATACACCTACTTAAGCAGCAGCAGCAGCACAGACATATTAGGGTAACATCTCCGATGCCAGTAAACAATACCTGATAAATCGTTGTAATAATGTTATATTGAACATATTATGATTGTTAGTAGTATTGAGTTTTAAGGGGTATCGAAACTTGTCTTCTCACGATTATCATGGGCTATGTGCACCAATACTAAGGGCAAACAAAACCATGGCTTGGATTCCACTCAAATTTCCAGGACACGCCTATGTTGCTCCAAGATGAAACAGGAAGAGAACTCTTCAAGGCAGGCATCTGGATTTCTTCCCAAATCCCTGTATTACCACAGTCCTGTATCACCACATAGCTCTCTGTTTATAAATCATATCAACTAAAACATGCACAATTGCCCTTTCAGGATTAAATTCATCAATTATGTTTTAACATTAACTTAACTTGATATACAAATTATAGACAAGTTTAAAGAATTACAATACACTGCTTTAAATTATAATAGTAATTAGTATAATATAATTAGCATAGAACATGTTTCACCATAGACGTGTGTATTAAAACCTTTTTTCCTTTTGCCTTTTTACGTTTTATCTGGAACTATTGCTTATTTTGTTTTCACTTTATTTTATTGTTTTTTATCCTTACTTTCAGTCTTGCAGTTGACCCGCAAATGTCTATGTCCCCTCGCCGGGTTTGACATCATGAAATTTTTATAGGAAGATAGATTATTCAGAGCTATTAACCAAAAACCCGATTCAAAATAAAGGAGAAACAGACAATAGATTTAGCGTATTGCAAAATATTATGTGTATCAGTACTGTAGTGTAGACTTTAACCAGACAATATCAGCAAGTTTAATCATGTAGTCTTTTTTGTAAGACAATATCATGTTACACTCATGACAGTTAATTGATCAAGATAATTATTATTAAGATGAGTTTATTAGCCATTTAAAATAAAAGACACTCACATGACTTCTTCTATCAGATAAAGCAGTTTGTCCTGCAGCAGCCGATCCCGTCGTGTCCGACATCCTGCCTAAATAAACTAAATGTAACGCTGAGGTTTTGAAGTGTTTACAAAAGAGAAAATGACAAATATCCACTTCCTCCAAGGGACGTTACTCTGGGAATGCTCGAGCGCTGAGGGTAAATCCCAGTCTGACCGTTCGGATTAATCAAACGGTACTCGCACTTATGACGTAATGTTACGTTAACGACGGACGTCACTAACGTAAGAGAATATATAAAGATGACATAGTTAGAGTCTGTTTGTAAATAAGTAGAATGAAAATTTAAAAAAATAAATAGAAATGGATTTTTTCCGTTTAAACGGCAGCAAAAGACATGAAGGTAATTTAATATTATGTAATATATGGATCCCAAAACGTAGATCTATATATAATATAACTTATAATCATGTGGAGAATATTACGTACAAAATAGGAGTTCACTCCCCCTCGTAAGGAGTAAAAATTTGTGATTGGGTTTGTTCCCTTTACACCAGATTTTAGAGTTTAAAGTTAATAGATAAATCGATAGTGTGCAATGTCATAATCCGATAGAAAATCGATATAATAAAGATGATGTCTATAATATATAGGACACCCATGGTGTCACACTTACTGATAAGATCGGACAATAGATTAGTATATGTGATTGAGTAAAATATTTCATGATAACTTTTGGAAAAAAACCTTGAAGCCAATGTTATACTATGATACATGTAGCAGTTTCGTTGACACGGGAGAAAGTTGGACGTTATGTTAATTCTTTCAAAATACTGAAATATTCAGATTTCGTATTTCAATTACATAGCTAGATCAAACTCAAAATACTGAAATCATTATTTATACTGAAAACTTTCATCAATGCGTTGAAGTTTATGCTCTTATAATAAAACATGTATATTTCTGCAGTAAATTGTACCAGGAATTTTGTTTGAAGCTATGTAAATCTCTGGCCTCACTAAGCATAAGATATCTATAAGTTAATAAGAGTAATTGACTGGCTAGATGATCCAGTAAAAATCTGTCACTAGTCCCTTTATTACCTTTTTTATTGAGTTTTATTGATAAGTAAAAATTGATGATGTTCGATCTTAGTGTAGTGCAACCTCGGCTATTAAGCATGAATCATGATTTTAAAGAGTGACAAAAAAGTATATTCATGAATATATATAGCATAGTTTTCAGGGAGTTAAGTTTTTGGTTATAAAACGCACATGTAAATTTTAATCAATAATCGTAGTAATAATATACATGTATTAATGCAATGTAATATAGCTGGGGGTAGACAGTAATCCTATCAGTGTCATCCTGTATAATTAAAGTTTTATGGTTGGTGACCGCTGTATAATGACCACTTTATCATTAACACTATCATCATTAGGGGTATAATATGTATCACTGCATAACAATGATATCATTAAAATATACAATCAGTCTAATAACCTTATCATCAATATACATGTGTCTACAGTATTGTTTTAAGTGAAGCAAAACATTTATATGAAATCTCGGGTATAAAAAATGAATTCAAGATTCAGTTATTTCTATTTGAAAGGGTCTGCATATATTGCCCCTTCGAGGCGGCTGATCCAACTTTTCAAAAATCTAAACAACAATCACACGAAGAAGAAACATGAATGTTAGTATGAATCAGAGTATATTTGTCCAATTCCCAAAATAAGTCATTTCTGTGTGAATCAAAAATTGATAAATGATATTGCTTACACGTTGAAAAAATCGTGCTAAAACTGTAATTTATTATCGTGTTTCAAACACCCAGACCACAATTAAAGCAAGAACGTATATTTTTCTTATTTTACTTATAAATGCACTTACAAGCAAATTTATAATTCATCGAAGTGTTATCTGAAAATATTAGCTGTCGTATTTCATTCATAAAAAATATCAAAATTCAAGGAATGAACTAATTATTTCAAATAATGGTAACAACATCAACCACTCTTTTTATAATACATGTACATAGTTGTTTAGGAGAGTACATAACTTGAAAGACATAGATATTATCTTTGTCTGATCGCCTACATAACAATTTACGTTACCTGTAATGACCCAAGTGCGCATGTACTTAATCGCCAGATTTTCTTCAATTTTCCATTTTCAACGATTTTGTAACAAAAATGGAAGCAAGAAGACAATATTTCATTTTAATTTTAAAACTACCATCTTAAAGATCATTACCCATAGATTGTGTGTATAGGAGGAAAAAAGTTCAAATTTAATGCAAAAGTACGCTAATTTTCGATTGAAAATAGAAAAATTGCATGTTTGCAATATTTTTACTCTATTTTTAATATGACTCATAGTAGTCAACTTTAAACTCAAATGGAAGCAAGAAGACGTTACTTAAACTCATTGAAAAATATACCAGATTAAAGAGGATGGACTAAACTTTGTCTCAATAGGAGGAAAAATATTGGCATATTTCAATATATTGTCGAAAATTATGATTATAATATTTCTCACTCTATATTCTATATGATAAATTTCTCTATCGATTCAACCAATATCGATTTTAACTAACTCAACAAGGGGGACAACTTTCGGCGGATTATCACAATAAGTTGGGTATGCTATATATTACAAATATTATAAATCTGTGATATGATATTTTTTGCCTCTCATATTGATGCCACAGCGCAAGCACCAAAATGTAAATAAGAGTTTTCTCTTTTTTGTTTGTAATAAATCGCTAGTGCTTGATGCACGTCGCCGACTTGATGTATTAATATACCATGTTTTCAAGAGTATGAATATGTATTTATGAGTATATCAGTAAAGGATTAGACTATCAAGAGCCCAACAAACCCAGTGTTTATGTATTTTACACATCTGGCTCTCATCTATGTGAACTATGTGAACTAAGTATTGCTGATTATGAATGCTTCCAAATACGAAATAAAAACAACAGTGGTGCTTTTCACAAAAATTCTTACGAAAAAAAAACTTCGTAAGTCAGTTTCATATAATTAGCACTTCAAAGTCAGACTTATAAGCGTAACTATGATATGATATTCAAAAGGTATACTCAATTCTACACAATTTGTATAATATTTATAATTGGTACGCCAAAAATGGGCGTATTATTAATGTTTCTTGCTTTTGACTTACGAAGATTTTTTTCGTAAGAATTTTTGTGAAAAGCACCACTGATCTATATAACATTATTTCCTTTAATCTTGAAGATACATTACAAAATGTTAGTATAGATTATATAGCTTTTATTTGAATGAAATTTAAAAAATGAACTTGTGAATATAAATATGAAAATAAATAATATAATTTTAAATCAATGGAGCAAAACAAAATAAATCTGAACGCACATATTTTTTTACATACTTGCAAGTTGCAAATGACATGATTATTACTTATTACATGATATGTGATATATAACTCAGTTAATTTGTACGATGTCCTAATTAATTCTTACATATATCGTAATGTATAGAACTGATAACCTGTATCAGTAGTTGGATATCACAGATAGGGCATATTTGTTTGTAAATAAGTACAGAATAAAAATTTTAAAAAATGGACCAGAAATGGATTTTTTTCCGATTAAATAGAAGCAAAAGACATGAAGGTAATTTAATTCAATTGTAAAATATAGATCACAGTTCGTACATAGCTTAAACAATAATTTCATACATCTAAAAAGTAAACAACTTCATTTGATAAATTTCTTTATCATGCATTTATTGCTACTTATGTAGGCTACTTACTAATTTAGCAATCGGCAAAAAAGTTTTGCTTTATTAGACAACAAATTGACGCAATGTGATTTTAGAAATTTGTAATGTTATTTGGAGCAGCGTCAGCTTCACAGTTCCATTCAGCAGAATAGACTACCCCTGCCAGTCTTTCTTTTTCTAGGCTACAAGACCGTAGAACCAGCTGTCAAACCACCTTGAAACAACTTGAACTGTCTTTATGTATTCAAGCCGGGAAAGGTTTAGATGTAAACTACGATGAGCATTGCGTATAATATATACATGTAGTTTTAGTAGATTTTAGCTATTCTAACTTTTGCGCTTGACCACTGCCTTAACCTCTGACCTTTGTGACAATATTCCCAGTGAGGGATCTTGCTTAATAACAGGCCCGGATTTACCGGGGGGGCACAGGGGGCACGTGCCCCCCCACCTGGCCCCACAGATATTGACTCTCATTCAAAGAAAAGGGCACAAAATCGGCACCATCAAAGCAATATCAACTCGACTTTTAGATTAATTTTAATATGCAATCATCCATCCGAGCTATTGAAAAAGATAATAATCTAAATTGATACATTCAAGCATCTCAGGGTACCCAGATCGGGCCTTATCAAGCGTTCAAATCATTGATCGTGCAAGTGTATGGTCCCTCGATCTATACAGACACATAGATAGTTTATTGTCTATATTACACATACCTCAACAGTATATTTAAGACCGTCACCAGTGAAATTACCATGGTAACTAGCTTACGAGGCCTAAATTTGGTTATTGTGCACTCTCTAATCTTATTTACTAGTGGATATCATCAGCGTTTTCATAGCAAGTTAGACAGAGAAAAGACGAGGACAGCTAGTCAAGTGCATTTTATACGTCACTACTATGACACTCGAACTTAGTTAAAAAACATGCACGATCGTTTGATGATTTTTATGGTATTAAAATTCCGAATAACTTTTAAAAAGTGACCGAGCCTTAACATAAATTAAGTATTTATGGAGGACATCGGCGTTTTTCATATCAAGTAATAGACTGAGAAAAGCCGAGTATAGCTGAATGTTTGTCATTAAAAAGAGTAAATTAGAAGTTATTTAAAATCGGAAAAAGCGAGCGTTTTATGTTGTTGTTGTTTTTTTAGAAAATGTAGGTTAATGAATTAAACTTTCAAGTAACTTTTCAAGAGTGACCTACCCTAAAACAAGTTTTCTAACGAAAAAGAAGACAAAAAATAATCAGTGGTTAAACATTTTTTTTCATCCAATCATACATTAATAGGCTTGTGTTTCGTTAATTTTTAAATCGTTGCTTTTATTTTATATAATTTTACGTGTTTAAAATACTTGTATTCTTAATGATTTTTCCAAAGGAATCGAAAAATGTGATTCTTCGAAGGATTTTCACGTTTTGGATCGTCCCAACAACCATTCTTGTAAATCCAATGAAACGTCCGAAAAACTCACAACAACGCTGAATTTCAACACAATAAACTAAGCCTCTTATTTAAAAAAAAAACGTATCATAAACCGGCTTTTTTGGATGTTAAATCGGAGAATTTTCTCATTGCATTTGTTGATTTTATACAAGTTACCAAGTGTATTTTTTTTATAAATTCTCGGCATTTACATGATGAAATTGCTGATTTTTTTGTAAATCAGGATTTTATCCATTCTCGTTCCTTGAAAACTTCGGGGTCCAAGAATGGGATTTAATAAGCCAACAAATTAAATCTAAACGAACAAAACGGGCACACGCATGAAGAATACCTCAATTATAGCGCTCAATATTTCCTAGGTAGTGCCCAAAAGTGCTTAAAATGTAATGATAATTTACCAAATTTTAGCTTCATTTTATCCTTTTAAAGTGTGATCAAAAGTGCTCAGATTTACACCTTTGACATGCAAAAATTCAAAATTTTTCCACATCTTCCGGAGGGGATACCCCTCCCGTACCCACCCCAACCGTACTCCCCTATAACGACTCCTCTGTGTCAGGCCCTGTGATCTCACTCACATTTTATAAATGCATTTTCTTTATTTATGAATATTTATAAAAAGCTAATCAATCACATTAATCTGAATTGTTACGCATTGCATCACTTTTCTACAGAAAAAAATGATAATTAACCTAGTTTTAGCTTCATTCAATTTGTTTAAAAGAGCATTTTAAAGTACTCAGTTTTGCACCTTTGACATGTGAAAAACTCAAAAATTTCTATACCGTAGGGAGGGGGTACCCCTCCCGAACCCACCCCCTGTGCCCCCCCACTTACGACCCTTCTGGATCCGGCCCTGAATAACATGAAAAGATTGGATCTTGTTGTAGTTGTAGACCACATTTAAAATCGTCAATTTGTCACAATATGCAGACGACACTCGTGCACGTGGCCCACGTTATTAATCAATACAAAATATCGATCAGTACGAATTATTGGCCAATCTAATGGTTCAATATATAATTTAGATCAGCATGTAGATCTAATGAATGTAGCTCTATCTTTAAAAGAACATTAGACCTAGTGCTATTTGTAAAATATCATTCGCTCTTGTCTGACAAATATCGACCGCAATATTTCGGTACTGGACATCTCATCTTTAAAAAGTCCAACATTATGACTGAGTTATCTCCCTTTTTACGGAATTTATAATTAATGGACGGTCAGTAAAACTAGGTTATTTCTGTATATATTACTAATACTTCTTTTAATCTGCTCTAGCTATATAACAAAGGAAATCTTATATAAATCTGACATTATTTTCGGATAATCAGGATCATATGACGGGAATTCAGTTTTCGAATTTACCTGTTTAGAATCAGACAACGTGTCACTCTCACTCAACTGCAGAGACTGAGAGCATTGTTTGTATAGGTCGTTTGCGTTATTGCTGGACCCCCATTTGCTGTAAATATCTTTTAAACTATAACAGCGATTTTGCTAAAAAATTTAATACAATCTTATTTCAATTTTTCCTTCTAGTATTTAAATTTTCAGAATTTTTAATACATAAATAAAAAAGTTTTCCATAAGGTATAATGCAAAATATTTGGATTTTTTTATCAAAATTCCGGCGGGAGGTAAAAAAGCTGTTCTGATTATAAAATTGTCATACTTCCAGTGTATTTATACAAAGTCCCGTGCGTTTACTGTAAATTTGTCGCTTAAATAAACACTCGACGGTCTACTGAATTGTAAAGCAGAGGCCCGTCTTTAAAATCGTACGTGTAGGATATGTATAGATTTTGACGATACAGACGACAGTGATGATGATATTTGAGTTTGTATATACTGTTATACTTAGTTATGAAATAAAATTTCTAACCGGGCCTCATATTTAGCTATTATTTTGTATCTACTGTTATGTGGCTGTTCTGATTATGGAACATACCCATTTAACAAAAGTCTCTTTTTGGCTTCAAAATTTGCATTGCATGTCTATGGGAAGTATGTTTTGTAATTAAAGAAAAATTCTGAATTTTTGGATTTGAGAAGGAAAATGCTAGTTATGATAACATACAAAATTTGAGTTAATTCCATCCGATAGTTATTGAGATATTTCATGATTTTAGGGGTCCAGCTTTAACGCAAACGACCTATAGATGATTCATGCCATCTTGGTTTAGTGCAATCAAAGTACTGACTGTATGTCTGCTAGTGTTGCATTTATTTTTCAATATTTCTTAAACATGTCTTAGTGTACATAAATACACAATTAAACCAAACTAAAGTTAAAAGATGCCATAACATACATATCTACTAAATTGTCGCCTGCATTTTTAAATGAGTAGGAAAGGGACCGGGACAACTCAACCGGAAGACATCTCAACTCGGGACAACTCAACCCGTAAGCCAAGACAACTCAACCCTTAAGTAGGGACAACTCAACCCGTGGACAACTCAACCCGTATGATATATAATTAGTTATTCATCATTAATAATAATTATGTTTAAACTGTTAAATTTGATATTGAGATAAAATTTATCGCTTATGAAAGATTTTCAAGTATAAAAATAATGATGACAATTTTAACCTAAAGTTTGCTAATTAAATTGGAAATAGTTATTAGATATATTGACAAACAAAATCCACAGTATTATATACAAAACTATGAGCTTGTTTAATCAAAGGTTATTGTGAAATATCCCATTTTGCCGTGTAGTTTGACAATTAATGCAATTTAAATTCTTTAAGAATGGCTCATTCTATGAGTAAGTAAATTAAATTTAAATTACTGTTTATTGATCTGTGATTATTATGTTACCTTGAAAATCTGTGATAAAAATATATATCATTCTTGTTTATCACATAACACACATTTTTACAGTCAATATGAGGATTAATTACAAAATAATGTTCAATTATTGGTAAAACCGGTGCTCAATCTTAAAAGTATAATATGAAATTAGGTGCTACCTATGGCGCGGAAAACACACTTATTTGTATTACTTAAAATAAGTTAAAAATTAAAAAAAAATAAGATTGTGACTTTGGCAAAATAAAATTAAAGATATTCGGCGCTGTGAAGGATTTATTTTGTTTGAGGGCCTATTAATTAGATAAGCTAGGGGAGATAACTGCGTAATTTATTGCATTCAGAAAAAATTGACAACATGTCATTCTTTTATATCAGAATCATATCTAAATTCTAAAAGAAGTGTATTGTACATATTTATTTATCTTATAAATAGAGATGAAGGTAAAAAAGCCTCGATAAATCATTCATTTTTTAGAATGGAAATGTTTTCCTCTTTAAACAATGCCCGGTAACGTTACGTTACGGTAACGTGCCGGTTTTATCATGAATGTCTCTTAGCGACGTCACGAACGGTGCGTTGGTAAGTATTTCCGAGGTAAAAAGTCATACATTGTAAATAAATATTTTAATGAGGAAATGAACGAATAAAACGACCAAATATATTTTGAACTGTTTTCATGGAAAAAACATTGTAAAAAAGCACGTTTGAAAATATTTTGTAAGCGGTCACGAGGAAGCTGCAAATATTTTTATCCAATGAAAAGCCGCCAGTAGCTTCATTCATTGATCCGTATCGTTGAACGCTTGTAGTGCAATTTTCTTTAGAGCGTCTTTAATCTTGATTCACAGATGTTTGATTAAGCGTCTGATAAAATTGATGAAAATGGCTGCGCCCATGGTCTGGAGATGTTTTTCAAACTCATAGGTATATCATTTTTTCATTGATTTTATCAGTTTTTTCAATTTTAAAGAATTAACGTACGTCATACACGTTATCTAAAAGCGCTCAAAACCCGCTCGGGTTTTCCGCGTATGAATACTTCACATTTGACATACAATTACATACAACACAATTGACAAAATATTTTGCAATCTCTAAATACCATACATTACCCATTCTTATTCACAAATATTTTCCATTTTTTATAGAAATATATTTAATTTCACTTTTTTTATTGTTATTACATATTTTTATGATAAATAACTTATTAGATTATATATCATATCATAATATATCATACGGGCATGATACGGGTTGAGTTGTCCATGTGTTGAGTTGTCCTAACTTACGGGTTGAGTTGTCCCAACTTCATGTTGAGTTGTCCACGGGTTGAGTTGTCCATGGGTTGAGTTGTACCAGACCCGTAGGAAATGGGCTGTTGTTAATTTGGGAAATGTAAAACTACGAAGAATAAACATTATTGCTCAAATTCTGAAGGGTAAGGACTTTCAGGCCTCAGTTTGTTTATGAAAAAATCTTTGGCTTTTAATTCACTAGATTATATTTGTCAATTTCAGGGGGTAGGCGAAGAAGAAAATCAACCATGTCTGGATCAGAGACCCCAGGGACATCAGACAGTTGTTCCAATGAGAACTCTACAAACCCACCACTAGAGACCATTGAGAAAGATAAACTGTTTGTAAATAGATTTGCCTTCTTATTCAACAATGAAAGATTAAGTGATATCATCGTCAATGTTGGTGATGACAGATTCTTCGCCCACAAATTTATCTTGATTGTTTGCAGTGAAGTCTTCGAGTGAGTAATATACATGAATTTATTTTCTTTATTTTATACATAAAACATTGATGCAGAAATTTTGTATATTATAAGAAATAGTTTAATTAAAAATTTGATCTTTTTTACCAAAGCTTGATGTTTTCTTACATGTTCAGAGCCTGTAATATGTTCATAATTTTACCTTTCTATTCAACTCATCATTTAAGTCTTGTTAGCAAAAGCTCCCATCATGCTGCTTTTTGAAACACCCAGTACATTATGTAATACTTTATTCTCAGGGTAATGTTAAATGAAGAAAGATGGAAGGAATCATCTCAACCTGAGATAACACTCACAGAAGTTGAAGAATGTATACCTGTATTCTCACATTTTCTCAGGTAAATAAACAGTTGAGCACTGTTACCACTTGCTAAAACTTTTAACTTACAGAATGAATCAGCTCTAAAATAGCATAAGCATTCTGAAATCTGCAAATATTATTTGATGATGTATGTTTCAAAGAAGATTAATCAGGTATTGTAAGAAAGGCATTTACTTATTGCTTATGCACTCACACTATACATTTGTAATAGCCTCTTTAAAACTCCCTTGTTTATTTTACTATGTACATTTTCTTGCAGTCATTGCCATAAAACCTACTTGAGCATGGCCTTACCATAGTGTTTCTAGCTACATATTTCATATAGTTTGGCTTGTGGATAATTCTGTCCTCAACTTTATAACAATTAATCTGGCTAGAAGTCTAACGCAATGGCTGTACTTCTGTTATACTAGGGGTGTATTCTGGTGTAATATCAGAAGCATGTCAAAACATAGGGGAAAAAATCTTAAAATGTAGCCAAAATGAAGTTTGATACTAATGTGCATTTAATGAATAAATATATTAAAGGCTTCTGTTATAAGAATGTCATAGTCTTGTCATGACTCTCATGAGAGTGTAAATGTATCAGTCCAATCAATGAATCACTTTCACCTGACAGTAAGAAAAATCAGAATCACTGAAGCTGATAAAATGTAGTAGCTAAGGTTGTCATGTTTAATAAGGATATCAAAGATGACATCACTTCTGATGTCAATCCATATGAGGATATGTGTAATTGACCTGTTCAGCTGATTATTACTCATCAATTAAAGCCACTTTAATGGAAATAGGTGGAGCAAGATGTACAAAATATAGTTTGATTTTAATGAGATTGATTCATGTATGTCTTCTTATCATATTTATTTCAGGTATATGTACACAGGATCAGTTGGTCTTACTACAGATAATGTCCTACCTATCTTGCTGCTAGCAGACAAGTATTGTATGCCTTCTCTCAGTAACACATGTGTTGAGTACATGACATGTCATATTGTTCAGTCACCTGATACAAATCGTACGTTGTCATGGTATCAATATGCTAAAATGACAGGAAACAGTATTCTTGTTGATAAATGCAGGAAATTTATCTTGTCCAACTTTGACATCATTTTGAAGACATCTGATTGGACAGAACTCTTAAGATCAGAGGTGGTTGAATTTTTAACGAGTAGCGACCTGGTTGTGAGTAACGAGTATGAACTTTGGCTCCAAGTGAAAAAATGGTTATTACATGATAAAAATGTACATAACATATTGGAAAATATAGAAGAAGTGATTCCTCTACTGAGGTTTAAAATGATCCCGCCAAAACAACTCTTGGAGATTGAGAAGTCAGAGCTACACAATACTGATGATAGTAGTGGACTTTTCCAGCAGAAATTAAATGAAGCTTACAGACACCATTCATTGTTGATGAATCAAGTGAACGTCCAACGTGATGGAAACAAATATCGTAACTACACGTCACCTATATATGGTCTCTGTATCGACATGTCTCTATTACATTATCATTATGTTGAAAAATTTGAGAGCAAAATTTGTAAGCAAGTTGGTATTCCAGTAGAGTATGTTGCATCAGCTGATGATAATAGAGAAGTGAAGTTTGAAGTTGTGTTCTGGCCAAAAGGTCCATTTAAAACCTTCAACTGGTATGGACACACATCGGAGAATGCTACAATGTCTATAAGGATGCTGTCACGCCAATATACATCAGTGGAGGTCACACTGGCTTTGATTCTCTATGGTATAAAAAATGGTATAAAATATGTGGCTTTCACTTACAACAACAATCATTCATTTAACAGTCAAACTACAATGTTTACAGAGGAAAACGTCATCTCATTGAAAACTCTGACAGCTAAAAATTCACCATGTCTGGTAAATGGTAACATTGAGGCGAAATTGTTCATCAAGATTGAAAACATTGAAGGAGAATCTAGAAATGATCAAATAACAGTTGTCAATTGATTTATATATTTGTGTTCTGTACTTTATTCTAATCTCCGTATAATATGTTATGTAGTGATTTTTCTAAAGCAGAATAGCAGGGCGCTGCGCCCTGCCCTTTTTTAGCCCCGCCCTGCTGCCCTAAAAGTCCCGCCCTGCGAGTGTCAAAGCGCCCTGTTGCCCTTTAATTTCCTTAAAAAATATTTTCATAATTGTCAATCATCGGTAAATTCACACGTCAATTGTATAATCTTTATCAATCTGTAATTAAATGACACGCCTACTGCGAAAGGGCAGTGTCAAAAATCAATAAGGTGGTTGTTAGGGTATGCCTGTAACACGCTTGACAACGTCAATATACATATATACAGTCAGGTACATATACGCGTCAAGGATTAAATTGACACTGATGACCAAACCATGCTGTGCAATTAGCAGGGTTTTTGTTATTTATAGTGGACGAATGTGATGTAAATTGCAATTTACTTGGGCCTATTATGATATACAAGTCCCCCGCAGGATGTGTAAAAAATACAGAAACGAGAATTTGCTATCCGTTACATTTTTGGGGGTGCAGAACGATTTGATACTGACGATGTTTTGTATTGATCGTTTTTTCACTAGTCAAACAGGACATATTAGTTTTTTCTGGTACAAAGTAGCTCAAGAAAAGTTTTCATTATAATTATTTACATTTGATGCTTTCTTTAGCTGAATAGACTAATCAATTTTATAGAAAATCGTATATCAGCAAATCGTTTTGCACCCCAATATTTTGCAGAAAAACAAAAAGTTAAAGTGCAAATTGAATGATTTAAGCAATGGCTTCCTCTATTTCTTAGAGAATAATGCACTCCCTAATTTATAAGAGGATTATGTGCAGGTGCTGACAAATTTAAAGTTTGATGCTTTCTTTATCTGATTGAACGATTTTATAGAAAATCGTAAATTAGCAAATCGTTTTGCACCCCAATATTTTGCAGAAAAAAAACGAACACAAAATAAAAAGCAAATTCATTGATTTCAGCAATAGCTCCTTCTTCTTCTAAGAGAATACTGCACTGACCCTCATTACTTTGAGGATTATGTGCTGGTGCTTGCAATTGAAATTTGGGTAAAAACAAAAAACCCAATAGATTCAGTAATCACTTATTAACAGTGATAAACTAGATAAATATATACCAGTCAACTGTCGCTTGGTGTACAGCAGCTGACAACTTGTTCCACTGAATTATTGTGCTTGGAAAGGAAGAATATTTGGACATGCTTATATGTTAAAATGAATTGAGATGGCTGCTGTACACAGTCTAGTCTTGTTTTTTATGTGTTGGGTATGAATAAGGCAGGGCCAGGGTGCATACCAATAACATTATAGACAATTTTATAGAATATTATAAGTCTGGTTCTTGTTCTTCTACAGTAGTTTCTACAGGACTGGTGGCCACTTAAAGTTAGAGATCATGGTAGAGACGGAGCTTGTATAGTGAAAATGATTTGTTTCAAATCTTCCCACCCTTTTTGGACTTTTAAATAGCTAAAGATTTGACACAAAAGTATGTTTTACAACTACGCTAAGTAAATTTGTACACGAGTACATGATTATAGAAAAGCATGTAAGAATTTGTTGAGCATGCAGCTACATTGAATATATAAATAATATACTAAAAACATCAGTTCACTAAATGTTATTGACTACAGAAATACTTAAGAATTTTAAAAGTCGCACCGCACGCTGCGCCCTGCCCTTTTTTGGTCCCACCCTGCCCTTTTTGGAGTTCTAGAATAATCACTAGTTATGTATATTTTAATCACAATATTAAATGGTTGTTATATGTTTACATTGTGGTATATCAAAATATTATTAGTGGTTGTTTTGTTGTTACGGGGTTAGATATTACTAATTAAGAATACATAAGATTATGACAGGAAGTAAATGGGTTGTGTTTTATTCTCAGTATTTCCATACTGAAATTGGATTGTACATATTTTATATTGCTTGTTACCACACATTTTAATTATATGCTGATATTTGTTGAATTTTATTCAATTGTCAGTAATGTATACATTAACCTACATAATTAAGGCAGTGTTCTCAGTAAGATTTTGTTGAATAGGTTCAAATAGAAAAGTAATAGGGTTTCTAGAGGGTTCCGGGGGCAAGAACTTTTTGGCCTATTTTAACAGGCCTTTTGGTCTTTTTAACCGGCTGTTTGGATCGGCGAGTGGTTCCTGATGAGAACACTGTAAGGTATAAAATCCCTACGAAATACTTTGTTTTATGTCAGCTAAATAATTCTAGAAATAGTCTATTTGTTTGTACATTGTTTTTTAAAACCTTTTCACTATGTAAGACATTTTAATAATGTCAACATTGACTTTCTACAGACACATTTTGAATTATTTTATTTCCATATGCAAGGGAAGTAATTACTATGTCCTGTAAACGTTTTTGTCATAATTTTGATGTTGCAAGTTAGTTAATAAATCAAATCCATGCAAAATGATTAACTTATTGTAGTGAATGAAAAATATCTTTAAAACAAAAATTTTTAAAACTTTTTTCATACTTTCACAAAATTAATTTTCAACTGTGAGTGGAGTTAAGGACTGTATACCTTAAAATACTTATTAGTAATTTCAGTTTTTTTGTATTCATGATCAATAAAAATAGCCGTATTTATGTATGGCAGCAGAGTTTATGTTTGCACCACTGACAGTTGAATAAAATTAAACAATACCTGTACAATTAGCTTATTTGTGAAGTGTCTGACTAAGGATACAATGGCATAGTATTCCTGCAAAGATATGTCATCTTGGGGACAATTGTTAGCCTCTGGCAGAGGTATTAGACTGGTATTGCAGCCTACAAAAATAGGATTTGTGAGTGTTTATCTGAACAGATTATTGTAAGAGCAAGTACTATATCTCATTTGCAGAATTTTGCTTGTCCAAAAGACACCCACTATAATTTTGTAGACTGTATTGGTTAAAAGCTTACATCCAGAGATCTGAGCCTGTACAGTGACAGTTAATAGGTAGGCTGGTTGGCACAATGTAAAATGATTATTAAAGATTTTATTTGTTATATATATTTTTGTGCAATAGTGCTTTTCTATGGGCTTTTATTGACTGTTAATTTGTTAATGTTTGTATGATAGAATTATTGTAACATCTTCACAACAGAATAATTAAGCTGAACATTGTGTTTGGCTTATTAGCCTGTAATGGAGATGTTTTTTTGTCATTGACAATGAATGATCAATGAATGAATGAAAGTAAAAATATGTTGTTGAGAAATAATTTCTATTGGAGGGTGGTTGATAAAATGTCTAAACCTATGAATTGTGGCTCATGAATTTTAAAATGTGTAAAGCTTACTTAACTTTTTTCAATTGACCACAGCATTAAGAAATTTAGAAAAAATTGGTATTTGTAAATTAATTTACACATAAGGTTATCCTGTGCTGTCGATATTCTAATGGTGAATGTTTATTTCTCAAATGTATTGTGTATATCGCCCCCTCAATGCAAAAAGGTACCAAATTGTTCTTATATCCTATGGTACCTTTTTGCTTTACGGGAGGAAATATGTTAGACTTGCCTGAGTTATGTTGTTTATTATACATGTAGCTTATGATCTGATCCATTATTGAAACAGTACATGCCATGTCATCCTAAGATTTTGCTTGTTACTACAATTCCAGATGTCATGGTTTCAATTCCAGGACAAACGCACATACCTTTGTGTAGTAGGGTCATGGAATTTTGTAAGATTGTACTCTTGTCAACCTCTTCAAGTATAGTAGATAACAGCCACTTGGAAAGTATATGCTCTGTACTGGTTAAATACTTGGTTTTATACGGCTTAGTCTCTCCAGGTAAAATGAGTAGGAAAATTGACCACTTTATAGAATCTTTTTGAAATTCAGTGAAAAAAGCATCATACATTACTGAATAAATAACATACAGTTATCTATATTTTGTCGTTGAATCAAACATAGGCACAAGTTTTGAAGCGCCAAAATTAAATATTGAGTGCTTTAGCACAAGTTATATATTAGCTCATCAAAACAAGTGTCTATGTTTTATTCTACGACAAACTACGAAAAACTGTATGTTATTCATTGAAAAATGAATAAGTTTCCCATTAAGTTCTATGAACGAGGTGGTAAATTATAACGGCAGTGTATCTGTTTAATTTTAAAATATAGATGATGTCACATTAAATGTAGAGTTAAAACGCATGTGCCTTAGTTAGAATTGTACATGACATTATTGTTGCATTTATTTTGTTTTAAATTTCACACATTTTTTTAATGGGGTTACATGTTCTATCAAAAAACAGAATTACTTGACTCTTGCATTAATATAAAGTGTAATCTGTTCTCTTTTATACTTAATCTAAATTAATTGTCAACCATTAGCAAATGTATATATTTACAGAGGCAGATCCTGGATTTTTTTCTAGGAGGGGGTCCCAACTTTTTCTAGGGGTGGGTCTAAACTTTCATACCACAACCACATTATTCACTGTTTGCAGAATAATGCAACATATTAGAAATAAAAAACTGCATAACCATTAGATCTATGTTAAGCACAAGAGTGAAGCAAGTCCAAGAAAAAATTGCTTCATGTTACTTAAAAATGGCTTACAATTAAAATATATACACTGATGGTGGGGTACATTCTGGAAATTTCAGTGAGATCCAGACTCCCCTAACCTCCCCTCAGCAGGCTAGATCTGCCTATGGTTTAGTACTGTTCAGCTTGAGCCAAGACATCTTAGCCTATCCTTAGTAGACAAATCACCTCAATATGACCAATTTCTAAATACAAGTGTCATGCCTTACTTTACTTTACAGTGTCATGCCTTACTTTACAGGGTATGACACTAAACTTTTATCCAGGGATTCTTAAGTTTGTTGTTTATTGGTAAAAAGCATGGACGTAGAATATGGTAAAAAGCATTTGTCTGCCCAAGGGAGGTAATTCATATTGAATGGCTAAAACTCCAGTCCAGGTATTCACCAAACTCCAACACAGTGGTCTTCCATCATTTTGAGTGGGCCAGTACAGCAATACATGTGTCATATGTTATACATTTAATTGTTCTTGTATTTATTTTATATAGATTTATCTAGCATTTAAGATATTATGGTACTAGGACAGTAACCAGGTCAATATACATGTATAATCATCAAATTATATATTTTGATGCATATTTATCTTGGTAAAGGTAAAGGTAGCTTTACCCTGACCTTAAACCATGTAAATGGCCAAGTAAATTCTATAACTATTGATATCTGATTGCTCATTGTTTTTCTAAACTACATTGTATTTTAAATTATGCTAACATATACTTTTTTATTGACCAATTAAATTTTATACTGTTTTCATATCAATGGATGGTAAGAAATACCTCTCACTTTAGAATACATGTATATACTCTGTATGCTAATAATCGGTGAGTACTGTACATTGATGATTACAAAGATATCCTGATTGTCGTCGACTAATGCACAACTAATGGGTGTCTTTATCTGCTACATTCTGTTTACTTTGTGTTCCGCATTTTCCCAAAGTAAAAATTGTTTTTGACACTTTTGACTCCCCATTTTGATTACATGTATGTCTGACAGACAGATTGAAAACATTTACATGTTGTTTCTATTATAGATTTTTAACAATTAATTAACAGTTTGAATCTTTTATATATTGATTGATTTAAACTGGTTTTAATTTTAACCAAGTTCTTTAAAATGCTGTTTACATTTGATTTTTCTGACCTAGGGAGTTTTTTTTTTTACTTTGACACCAATAACACTTATTCAGAAACAAAGTTAGCGGCCTCCATTACTGATACAAAAATAAAGTGAGGATCGATTTTCGTAAACTGAAAGTTGTAATGTTGTAAAGTTTTGGACAGATAAATCACTAAATATAACATGTTTGTAGTACAAATGTACTTTGTTTAGTAAATTACAGCCTTATATTACAGAGATTTGCTACCACATAGAATTACATCAAATTTCACTGTTGTGGCTATCATTTCGGCTCATATGGATAACAAGTATTACAAGTTTAAATAAAGATATTCACATGAAATTTTGTTCTAGTAGTACCTTTCAAATTAACATATTAAAGGTTACAAAAATGTGTTTCTACATGATTTTGAGGTAAATTAAGCTCACAGACTATTATACAAATTTATGCATTTTTTCACTGATCTGTTATTTTAAGCCCTATTTTAAATCACCTAGTCATATTTTCGGTCATAAATGCGACAAATGTTTGTCATAAACATTCACAAGTTGCATGGAGGACATGTACAAAACCATAAATAAAGTTTTTAAACTCTGGAATAGTTTGTACAGCCTGCTACAGCCAGTTATAGACAGTGACGACTGTGAATATTCAAAATAGCACTTTGTTGCAAATCCCCGTTTTATAAAATCCCTGTCTTAAACAAGCTTTTTATGAAATATATTTTGTACAATTATTTTTATTGAATGTGTATCACTTGTTATGCTTTGTTATCATTATCATTAATAAAACAATTGTACTTATGATTACTGTTAGTTCATCTTCACTTCAATCTCACTGAAATCAGCTAATACTTACACGTATTACATGATCTGACAATATGAAGCACAGGTATAATACTGCACTTGTACTCCAGTGCCTTCAAGCTAGCAACATAGTGGAGTGTCATCCCATGGGAGGTTTTGGGTTCAAATCTTAGTTCATACATAAAAATTCACAGAAATTACGAAGATAGGGCTTGCTTCGAAAGCAATAAGAGAACATTGGAGAATGATGATTACTTCAATCTCTTTACAACAGAGCATAATGGTGGATGTGTGATTTTGGGGTCGCAGGACATACTGCATACTTCTGCATACTTGCGTCAAAACCCAAATACTCCCTTGGTACTTGTAGATATTTATGATTTTACACTTATATAAGTATCTATAACTTTTGCTGGAAATATTGACTTCAATTGATATAACATTTCTGAAAATAATGCACACTTTATATACTTGTGTAAAAGAGAAACAAATACTCCTGGATACCCCCTTGATTCTTATACACAAAAATATTTCAAGTATCCATGCATGCTTATTCAAGTGTATTTAAAAAATCTAAATATGATTGTTTAAGGGTGTATCGGGATTTGAAATTGAAAAAAATCTATGAAGTGGGTGTGGTTACTAAACATATTAAAATATCCATAAATTCCATAATGATTTTGATATATTTTGTAAGTGATGCATTAAATGTATAGATGTGACAGTGAAAGTATAAAAATCTCAACACATTTAGAACATCTATACACTTAATCCATCACTTACAAAATATATCAAAATTATTTGGAATTTATGGATATTTTGATATAATTAGTTACCCCACCCACTTGATAGATTTTTTCAATTTCAACAAATGATAAACCCTTAAATTTTAAGAACCAAGGAAGTATTCTGGAATATTTGGGGGTTTTGCTCAAGAATGCATTACAGGGGTGGATCCAGTATTTTTTCTGGGGGGTCCTAATTTTTTTAGTGGCAGGCCCGGATTTACCGGGGGGGTCACAGGGGGACGTGCCCCCCACCTGGCCCCACAGATATTGACTCTCATACAAAGAACTGGGCACAAAATCGGCACCATCAAAGCAATATCAACTCGACATTTAGATTAATTTTAATATGAAATCATTCATCCGAAAAATGATTAAAAAAGATAATGATCTAAATTGATACATTCAAGCATCTCAGGGTACCCAGATCGGGCCTTATCAAGCGTTCAAATCATTGATCGTGCAAGTGTATGGACCTCTATACAGACACATAGATACCAATTGCTTTGTTTATTGTCTATATTACACATACCCCAACCGTATATTTAAGACCGTCACCAGTGAAATTACCATGGTAACTAGCTTACGAGGCCTAAATTTGGTTATTGTGCACTCTCTTATCTTATTTACTAGTGGAAATCATCGGCGTTTTCATAGCAAGTTAGACAAGAGACATGACGAGGGTCGCTAGTCAAGTGCATTTTATACGTCACTACTATGACACTCGAACTTAGTTAATTTCGAAAACATGCACGATCGTCTGATGATTTTTTATGGTATTAAAATTCCGAATAACTTTTAAAAAGTGACCAAGCCTAAACATAAATTAAATATTTATGGAGGACATCGGCGTTTTTCATATCAAGTAATAGACTGAGAATAGCCGAGTATAGTCGAATGAGATTGTACACATTTATTTACTGACGGCTCTAAAGATGGTAACAAAGTTGGTTGCGCTGCATATGGAAATTCTTTTGTTGCAAGAATGCGATTGCCTGACCAGGCATCCATATTTACAGCTGAAGTCATAGCAATAGATCTTGCTTTGTCATACATATCAAGTAGTATTAATAGTAATTTTATTATTTTTTCAGATTCTCTATCTGTATTATTGGCCATAAAAAATCGTAATTCTAACAATATTCTTATTAAAAGTATCGAATTGAAATTGCATGAAATTTTAAAATCTAAAACAGTACACCTCTGCTGGATACCAAGCCATATTGGTATACAAGGAAATGAAAAAGTTGATATTTTAGCCAAAGAATCTTTACACCTTCAACCAGTGGATATCAAATTGCCAAGCAGTGACTTCAAATGTTCAATAAACACGTTAATTAAATCAAAATGGCAAACGTTGTGGAACAATGCAATTTTTAATAAATTACGTGACATAAAGCCTACCCTTAATTCATCTTCGTCAATTATATATTCTAATCGCAGAGATCAAATAGTAATTTCGCGATGTAGAATTGGTCATACTAGATTAACACATTCATACCTTCTCAAAAGAGAAGAAGCACCTAAATGCATACCATGTGACGAGCATTTCAATGTAAAACACGTTCTCCTTGACTGTCAGGATCTTAAATACATTCGTGACAAACATTTTAAAGTAAACTCACTTAAAGAACTTTTTGAATCTGTACCATCATATGCTATACTTTTTGAAAGAAATAAATATTTATAATAAGATATAGTTTTACATCATTAATATACAGTAGTTTGAATTATTAGTATCATTAATAGTTTTCGGCGCGATATGACCTTTCTGTGTTGGTGCGCCGTAAAACACAAACAAACAAACAAACAAACAAACAGTATAGTCGAATGAATGTTTGTCATTAAAATGAGTTAATTAAAAGTTAATTAAAATCGGAAAAAAGCGAGCGTTTTATGTTGTTGTTGTTTTTTAGAAAATGTAGGTAAATGCATTATACTTTCAAGTAACTTTTCAAGAGTGACCTACCCTATAACAAGTTTTCTCACGAAAAACAAGACAAAAATTAACCAGTGGTTAAACATATTTTTCATCCTATTATAAACTAATAGACTTGTGTTTCGTTAATTTTTAAATCGTTGCTTTTATTTTATATCATTCTACGTGTTTAAAATACTTGTATTCCTAATGATTTTTTCCAAAGGACTCGAAAAGTGTGATTCTTCGGCGGATTCCACGTTTTGGATCGTCCCAACAACCATTCTTGTAAATCCACTGAAACGTCCGAAAAACTCACAACAACGCTGAATTTCAACACAATAAACTAAGCCTCTTATTAAATAAACAACGTATTATAAACCGGCTTTTTTGGATTTTAAATCGGAGAATTTTGTCATTGCATTCGGTGATTTTATACAAGTTACAAAGTGTATTTTTTTATAAATTCTCGGCATTTACATGATGAAATTGCAGATTTTTTTTTGTAAATCAGGATTTTATCCATTCTCGTTCCTTGAAAACCTCGGGGGTTTACGAGAATGGGATTTAATAAGCCAACAAATTGAATCTAAACGAACAAAACGGGCACATGCATTAATGTACCTCAATTATAGCGCTCAATATTTCCTTGGTAGTGCCCAAAAGTGCTTAAAATGTAATGATAATTTACCAAATTTTAGCTTCATTTTATCCTTTTAAAGTGTGTTCAAAAGTGCTCCGAATTACACCTTTGACATGCAAAAATTCTAAATTTTTCCACATCTTCGGGAGGGGATACCCCTCCCGTACCCACCCCAACCATACTCCCCACTAACGACCCCTCTGTATCAGGCCCTGTGATCTAACTCAGTGAATTCTGAATTTCGTCCTGAGGCCATGTTTAGACACCTATATCTCTTCAAATATTATTTCTATACTTCTGAAAGTGAAATATATTATGTACTTTTACCTGTAGAGTACAAAAATGGTGCTTAATCAAGTGTAAAATTGTTACTTTGTCTATAGACCCCCAAAAATCGAAAAATCTTAAATTTGTCATAAAATATGCCAAATTTGAACATTAATTTTTTCAAAACCATTGCATATTTAGAACTCAAATTTATATTACATTTAGTTACAACTTGTAAGATTATCTTAAAGCAAATTTGAATAGAAAATCTCATTTCTAGAATACACAATCTGTGTTTAAATTAAGCGACGTCTCAAAATTTTACGAAAATTGCCTATGTTTGAACACCAAAATGGCCATGTCAAGAGTTCCCAATCATTTTCAAATTTTGCACATGAATTCTATCACATGTAAAGATGACTTAATCAAAAATTTGTTCTGTTAATGAGCTTCTCTGTGGAGTTTGACATAATTTAAGAGGTATTAAATTTTCAGTTCTCAGGGGCTATTACGGTATATTTTGAAGTTGGTTATGTCCTGGGGTGTGACTGTATATGCTTGGAATAGACTTAAAAGTCCTCATATTATGTATGGAAATAACATTTGAACATTAATTTGCATCATATATCAATATTTCAACAAAAATTTAATTTTACTTTCACTTTAAATACTCATTTTGTTGGTTACCTCGGTGCTCAAGTCATCATTGGTGACTGTATTAAATTGAATGTCTCAGGGCCCATATTCTTTTAGTAATGATTAGATGTTTGCAGGCAAAAACTGTTAGAGTTACATGTACATAGATATTTTAGTTATATAAAAGCTTCTTTCTAAAATAAAAAATAATTTCTTCGTGGAGTCTTGGGTGATAAAGAGGTATTTAATTATAAGTAACATTTGGGGTTATTACAGTATGGGCTTTAAATCATAAAGCCCTCATGTTATGCATGGATTTAATATTTTATCATTTAATTTTATTATGTACCAAAGTATTTAAGCAAAATAAATTTTGTGATCAAACTTCTCAATTGAGTTGTAAGGCCCTTTAATATGATATAAATTTTCAGTTCTTGTAGATAATTTGAACATGTTTTACACTGAAAGCAAAGTGCATTGACTAAAATGATTCCAAATTTAATTAAGAAATGATTTGTTTATTAGGGATACAAAGATTCTGGATCTTTTGTAAGTTTAATGTTTTGCCTTCATGGCGGTCTGACCCCCTTAAAACAGGTTTTTAGGGCTAAGGTCCACCTTAAACGCTGAGGAAACTTACATTCGGACCCGCTGGGACCATTTTAGGCCAAAACTGGAGAAAAAAATTTTTCGTGAAATTTTGAACTTTGCGACAGGTCCGCGTATGAGGAAAATTCAAGAAATTGCAAATTTTGGTGCGGAGGATTCAGAGTCGCCAAACGGGCTGGTTGGTGGGTGGGGTTGGTCGGTGATGTCAAATCTGTCAAGGAAACGCGCATAACCAGGGTTCGCAAGTCAAACAGGAAAGCGTGAGGCCAGGTAATGTTTCTCAATGGTTTCCTACTGTAATTAACAGGTATACTCAGTTCTATTCATCTCAGAGGTGTGAAAGCCCAGCCACACACGTGTTTGCGGGCTATATACGTTGGAGATGGATTGGAACCGCCTATAAAATCCCCACTTTTGGCCTGGAAATGCCCCAGGATGACAATGTCATTGTCTCCCGGGGCATTTCCAGGCCAAAAGTGGGGATTTCATAGGCTTTATATTTAAGACTAGCCTAAACTGTACTTGTTGGACAGGTGCGCGTATGCAGTCAATGTCAGTTTTTGAGCGAAAAAACTTAGAGTCACGAAACCGCCCCAGGGATGATGGGGTCTGTGCGGGGGGGTCAAGTAGGTCGAGGTAAAGCGCGTAACCGGGGTCCTAAAGCCGTGCGGATAGCGGGGGCCTCGATTTTGCCTTTCAGGGGTCCCAAATATGAAAATTCTGCACTATTGCCTTCATGGCGGTCTGACCCCTTAAAACAGGTTTTTAGGGCTAAGGTCCACCTTAAACGCTGAGGAAACTTACATTCGGACCCGCTGGGACCATTTTAGGCCAAAACTGGAGAAAAATTTTTTTCGTGAAATTTTGAACTTTGCGACACCGCGTATGCAGAAAATGTCAGTTTTTGAGCGAAAAAATTTAGCGTCACGAAACCGCCCCAGGGATGATGGGGTCTGTGCGGGGGGTCAAGTAGGTCAAGGTAAAGCGCGTAACCGGGGTCCTAAAGCCGTGCGGATAGCAGGGGCCTCGATTTTGCCTTTCAGGGGTCCCAAATATGAAAATTCTGCACTATTGCCTTCATGGCGGTCTGACCCCCTTAAAACAGGTTTTTAGGGCTAAGGTCCACCTTAAACGCTGAGGAAACTTACATTCGGACTCGCTGGGACCTTTTTAGGCCAAAACTGGAGAAAAAATGTTTTCGTGAAATTTTGAACTTTGCGACAGGTCCGCGTATGCAGAAAATTCAAGAAATTGCAAATTTTGGTGCGGAGGATTCAGAGTCGCCAAACGGGCCGGTTGGTGGGTGGGGTTGGTCGGTGATGTTAAATCCATCAAGGAAACGCACATAACCAGGGTTCACAAGTCAAACAGGAAAGCGTGAGGCCAGGTAATGTTTCTCAATGGTTTCCTACTGTAATTAACAGGGATACTCAGTTCTATTCATCTCAGAGGTGTGAAAGCCCATCCACACACGTGTTTGCGGGCTATATACGTTGGAGATGGATTGGAACCGCCTATGAAATCCCCACTTTTGGGCTGGAAATGCCCCGGGATGACAATGTCATTGTCTCCCGGGGCATTTCCAGGCCAAAAGTGGGGATTTCATAGGCTTTATATTTAAGACTAGCCTAAACTGTACTTGTTGGACAGGTGCGCGTATGCAGTCAATGTCAGTTTTTGAGCGAAAAAACTTAGAGTCACGAAACCGCCCCAGGGATGATGGGGTCTGTGCGGGGGGTCAAGTAGGTCAAGGTAAAGCGCGTAACCGGGGTCCTAAAGCCGTGCGGATAGCGGGGGCCTCGATTTTGCCTTTCAGGGGTCCCAAATATGAAAATTCTGCACTATTGCCTTCATGGCGGTCTGACCCCCTTAAAACAGGTTTTTCGGGCTATGGTCAACCTTAAACGCTGAGGAAACTTACATTCGGACCCGCTGAGACCATTTTAGGCCAAAACTGGAGAAAAATTTTTTTCGTGAAATTTTGAACTTTGCGACAGGTCCGCGTATGCAGAAAATGTCAGTTTTTGAGCGAAAAAATTTAGCGTCAAGAAACCGCCCCAGGGATGATGGGGTCTGTGCAGGGGGTCAAGTAGGTCAAGGTAAAGCGCGTAACCGGGGTCCTAAAGCAGTGCGGATAGCGGGGGCCTCGATTTTGCCTTTCAGGGGTCCCAAATATGAAAATTCTGCACTATTGCCTTCATGGCGGTCTGACCCCCTTAAAACAGGTTTTTAGGGCTAAGGTCCACCTTAAACGCTGAGGAAACTTACATTCGGACCCGCTGGGACCTTTTTAGGCCAAAACTGGAGAAAAAAAATTTTCGTGAAATTTTGAACTTTGCGACAGGTCCGCGTATGCAGAAAATTCAAGAAATTGCAAATTTTGGTGCGGAGGATTCAGAGTCGCCAAACGGGCCGGTTGGTGGGTGGGGTTGGTCGGTGATGTTAAATCCGTCAAGGAAACGCGCATAACCAGGGTTCACAAGTCAAACAGGAAAGCGTGAGGCCAGGTAATGTTTCTCAATGGTTTCCTACTGTAATTAACAGGGATACTCAGTTCTATTCATCTCAGAGGTGTGAAAGCCCAGCCACACACGTGTTTGCGGGCTATATACGTTGGAGATGGATTGGAACCGCCTATAAAATCCCCACTTTTGGCCTGGAAATGCCCCGGGATGACAATGTCATTGTCTCCCGGGGCATTTCCAGGCCAAAAGTGGGGATTTCATAGGCTTTATATTTAAGACTAGCCTAAACTGTACTTGTTGGACAGGTGCGCGTATGCAGTCAATGTCAGTTTTTGAGCGAAAAAACTTAGAGTCACGAAACCGCCCCAGGGATGATGGGGTCTGTGCGGGGGGTCAAGTAGGTCAAGGTAAAGCGCGTAACCGGGGTCCTAAAGCGGTGCGGATAGCGGATAAATCATTCATGTGAGACGGCACTGACCTCTATTATAGATGATTGGCTTACATCAATCAATGACAAGAACTACGTAGGAACAATATTTCTTGACCTGACCAAAGCTTTTGACCTTGTAAATCATTCCCTACTTATAAGTAAACTTAAACTCTACCACTTTAGCGACTCCACAGTTGAGTGGTTTAAGTCGTACTTAACAAATCGCACCCAGAAAGTATGTATATCAGGAAGCCTATCTGATGCCCAAGAAATAACAGCTGGCGTACCCCAAGGCTCAGTACTTGGACCAATACTGTTCATTTTATATATAAATGATTTACCCCTACATATACAACACTCTAATGTTGATATGTTTGCTGATGATACAACTTTGTCTGCAAAAGGTAAAACCCTTAGCGAAGTACATAGTAATCTTCAAACAAATATTGATATTGTTTCTAAATGGTGTGAACAAAATTCAATGTTACCAAACGTGTCGAAAACTAAAGCAATGTTCATATCCACATCTGCAAATAATAATAGAGTTTTAACTCACACAAATACAAATCCTTTACAAATGAAAGACCAAAATTTGATGTACTCTACCACTGAAAAATTGTTAGGGGTAAATGTTGACCATAATCTTAACTGGAAGTCCCAAGTTGAAAAAACACTGAAAGTATGTAATATGAACTTATATCTTCTATTACGTATTAAAACTTTTCTTAATATCCATTCCCGTAAATTATTTTTCAATGCTTATATTCTACCCCATCTAGACTACTGTTGCACTATTTGGGGAAACTGCAGTACTGAACTGTTAGATACTGTTATCAAATTTCAAAAAAGAGCAGCAAGAATTATTTTGGATCAAGATTTAACAACTCCCTCAGCTGACCTTTTTAAGGAGCTTAAATGGATGCTTTTCTCAGATATAATCATGTACAAAAAAGCAATATTAATGTTTAAATCCCTGAATGATAGTGGTCCAGAGTATCTGAACTCTATGTTCCACTCTCAAAACCCCAAACATGGCCATACTCTAAGATCTAATGACCAAGAGATAATTCCTGTCCCAAAACCTAAGCTCGAATTTTTTCGTAAATCCCTTAGTTATTCTGGCCCTGTGATTTGGAATTCTATTCCTTTAAATGTTCGACAGTCAGACTCTCTAAGTAAGTTTAAGACTAACTATCTTAGGTGGAAGTACTCTGGTAGTGCTATGTAAATATATGTTGTTGTTCTGTTGTTTGCTTTTATCATTACTAAAATATGTTTGTATATATGTAATTATATTTAACTTCATATTAAACTTGTGCACCACATTGGTATACAAATGTTTATCAATTTTCAAAATAAGTACAATGTACTTAGTAATGATTGTCATCTCAAATGAAATGATAAGTTCACATATTTTATGAAATTTCTGTTAATAAGATACTTAACTACCTCTCTTGTATGTTAACATATTTGAACTTAAATTTGCATGTAAATTTTCAGTTTGTTTAATACTATTGTTTTTCTATTATTGTTATTATGTTAATTGCTATTATTGTTATTATGTATGTACACTGTAAATGTCTGTGTGGACCATATTGAAAATTGGTTTACACCAAATATGTTATCCACAATAAATAAAGTCGTTATTATTATTATTATTATTATTATTATTATTATTATTATTATTATTATAGCGGGGGCCTCGATTTTGCCTTTCAGAGGTCCCAAATATGAAAATTCTGCACTATTGCCTTCATGGCGGTCTGACCCCCTTAAAACAGGTTTTTAGGGCTAAGGTCCACCTTAAACGCTGAGGAAACTTACATTCGGACCCGCTGGGACCATTTTAGGCCAAAACTGGAGAAAAATTTTTTTCGTGAAATTTTGAACTTTGCGACAGGTATGCAGGTATGCGTATGCAGAAAATGTCAGTTTTTGAGCGAAAAAATTTAGCGTCACGAAACTGCCCCAAATATGATGGGGACTGTTCGGGGGGTCAAGTAGGTCAAGGTAAAGCGCATAACCGGGGTCCTAAAGCCGTGCGGATAGCGGGGGCCTCGATTTTGCGTTTCAGGGGTCCCAAATATGAAAATTCTGCACTATTGCCTTCATGGCGGTCTGACCCCCTTAAAACAGGTTTTTAGGGCTAAGGTCCTATAGATGTGACTGAAACCATTCGAGAGGCAGCAAAAAATAGTAAAGAAACTGATGGGGAAACAGTCAACTTGTGTGATGCAATAAAGTCATCCTCCTCATCAGACGTTATAGGGAAAGTTGTTCAGGTAAAATGTTCTTTCCATTGGTGTTAAAAAACTTGCAGTAGTACCAAAAGGGAGGGGGAAAAAATACGGTAAAAAATACGGTAAAAAATACGGTGTAAAAATACGGTAAAAAATACGGTGTAAAAATACGGTAAAAAATACGGTGTAAAAATACGGTGAAAAAATACGGTTGCAAACTTACCTTGGGGCAATACTTACGTTGGGGCAAGGCTTACCTTACTTTTTTTGTTAGTTTTTGGCGAATCCCTAAACTTGATATTTTCAATTGCAATTTAAAGTTCATTAATCGGTGTATTTATAACTGTTTCATTCTAAAATAGCCTTTTAGACATTAAAGCTTTGTATGGATTACACTGTATAATCATTGCTTTCTATACAATATCACTCCATAGTTTTATGCACTGTTGGATAGTAAACATCAAACTATTGCAGAATGTCGCATTATTGGCTTGAAATTTTCAGCTACTTCCAACAACTTCCAGTCATCGAGGGTCAACTGTATTTCAAATAGATAGTATACTCATTTGCAATGTCATGGTATTTAACCTTATAACTTGTTATGAAAGGTGATCTTATCTCACTATACAAAATAGTTTCATGATATAAAGTCATTAACTCTAACTTTAAATATTAAGTCGTGATTCATTTTGAATAAAAATAGTATGTTGGTCTTGTGACTAAATCATGATGAAATCTAAGATAGCAATAATTAATATTATTTTCAATTCGTCTCTCGGGTAACCATATACATTCAAGTTATGTTAATAGCTCACAGTTGATAAAATGTAAAACGATCTTATTTGACCTGACTATACAGTGCAATACATCGTTGTATACATGTTGTTTTTAAAAGCAGATTGTTTTGTTCACAAAGGAGGATATTAGACAGCATAGCTTTATATTGAACCTTACATAACACTTGTCTTTTCCAGTACACGCAGCATTTCCTCTGTATTAAAGTTTAAAGTTCGTTGAATGTCGATCCTTCTAGATCAATCATTTTACGTGTTACATTTCAATGTAAGGGCTTGACATGATTCAGTTCATGCTCATCATTAATTCAAAACACGAGCCCACATATTTCTTTTGAAATATTCAAAAATCACGTTTCAGAGCATACAACATATTGTTGAAAATGAATGATTAAAGCTACTCATTCACAGATTTGATTACTTTTTGATGTTTAAGAATTATCTACCAGTGACTGTAATTGTGCTTAAAATGAACTCTAAATATATTAGGGCAAACTGACTTATAGATTGTGAGGATTATAAGATAAAAGTTAAAAAAAACCCCCAAAAACATCGTACCTATATATCCTTACCGTTACTAATGGAGTAGGTTTATTTACATAAAAACATCATCTTTTACAGTTGTATGTCAATTAACACTAATATTATCATTATCAGAACACTGCTGTGCTACTCCCAAACCATTTCTTTACAAATTTTAGAGTTTAAGAAAAGTTGAAATTTACGCTGAAATATGTGAATGAGGTGCTTTAAATTATGGTTACATTCCTTCATCGCTTGGATAACTTAACATGTAGTCAAATTCACTGATAATGACATATGATACACTGTAGTTATATTACAATGTCAAAGTACATTTTACCTTAGTTTATATATGAATACAATAAGATCTTATCTCATCAAGATACTAAATTTTTTCGTGATACTAAGTCATGGATTCTAACTTTAGTCATGATTTATTTTGAATAAAATATCTATTACATATCGCCCACGTTTAGATAGCATGATGACTGCGTGGTTTGGGGGTCTAAATATAAGACTTGTTTGTAACAACTCAAGGTATAGCATATTTTTGCATCCAAGATTGAAGTTGCTTTCCTCTTTTTTTACATTTTCTTGAGAAAGTTACAATGGCAGATTATATAGATAAAAATTATGGAAATATTCAGTTCTTCAAGTAAATGGAGACAATCATTTCATTCGTCTTTCACGGATTTGTATTGCTGAAAACAGTCATGGATATGATCAGTGTGAACATTTCTTCAAAAGTTGAATGAAGTAAGCTTTCAATTTCATTTATCCATTTTTATTAATATATTTTTGTTGTTGTTGTTGTATTCTATCATAAGTGAATGTCTTATGAATGTTTTAATTGATATGATAAGCCTTGTCTTATTAGGTATGTTATAGTTTGTCTACTCAAACTGACTCAGAATGTTAAAAACGTGTCATTGCGAGTATATCCCTTTATATTTTTGTTGTTTTTTTTTTACACTTATGAATACTATCATGTTTAAAGAATTTACAGGTGCACGTTTATGATATGAAAACATTTAAAGCCACTCGCTCACAAATTTTGTTTATTTTTGATTCTTTGAAATTACCTGTCCGTGCTTTTTAATTGTAGTAAGAAAACGAAATCTAAATATTCGAAGACTAACTGACTTATAGATTGTAAGAAATATGAGATAAATGTTGCAAAAAAAGAAGCCTTAATTAATTAATACCGTTACTAGCGGGATCAGTTTTCTAGACATATTCGCCATATTTTACAGCCGTATGCCAAAGGGCACTCAAATGGTCAATATCAGAACACTGCTTTAGTTTTCATAAAGTTTTTATACAATTTTGAGAGTTTTAGAAAAGTTAGTATTTAAGTCGAAATCTCTGAGTGAGTAGCTTTACTTTTAAAAGTTTTTTTATCTAGCTATTCATCAAATTTATTTGACAAGCGTTAAGACATTAGGCCGAGCTATTTACATCATTGGTTATGATGTTGAGCGATATATGTTTTTAAATATTATACACATATATGATAAACATTTTAGACGAGCGCGCTTAATATATCACTTCATATTTGAATTTTGCTAAACATATTAAGTGAATCATTGTTCAATTGATTGTTTAAAACGTATTCTTACATCTTTTTTGATGACGGTAAACCTAAGAGCAAATTGGCATGATCTTGTTGCTTTAATCAGTATGTTTAAAAACTCTCTTTAGGTCATCTTTAACATTTTTTGTTAAGAATGGTAAATGTTTATAGGATGTACATATAAAAAAGTTTACAATATACATATACACAAATTATAAAGTTATCAAGTCCACTATTTGAAGTACATAACTACGTTTGAACTAATGTACGATCTGTAAAATCCTTAATTACTTTTATAAACATGGTGTATATAGACAACACAACAATTCATAGATATCGATAATTTCTTTTTATTTCTGACTCTAAATTAAACAATAAGCTATTACAGTGATATGAATATAATGTATAATAAAAAAGCACGTAGAATAATTTGAAGTCAAATAAACGCAATTCTCCTTTAATTTTGTGACACAGTCTGATATATATGTTTACACTGTTTCTGTTCAGCACAGGTTTATAAGATAAGCGTAAGTCTAGCTCTATTATTTTTTGTAACTAAGTATCAAATTAAACACAATTAATCATAGTTTCACACATTGATTGCCATATTTATTCCGATCTTTGTGGTAGAAACACACAATCATTTCATTCATCTTCTTGTTCAATGGCTTCGTCTTGTTCCATTTCATTTCCATCTCCAAGTTCTGGAAGTTCGAAAGTATCTAGAATCTTATCAAAGTGAAATCTCCGCTTGAGTATACCATATTTCAAAGCCTCCTCTTTATCGTAATTATCTTCATCAGCTAATCGATGGACTGTCTTTAAAACTGATTTATAAGTGGGATCCCTTCTCATAGCATCGAACCATACCAATTTACGACCAAAACTGTTCATTATAGCCTCTCTGTAAGTGTGTTTCATATTTTGAAAAACAATTTCTCTAGCATCATCTTCACTCATGTTGGTGTCTTCCTTCATGAGCTCATTGACCTCTGAGTCAAACTGCGACTGACACTTTTCGTACGCATCTTTTACAATGTCATCCCATGGGTCGAATGCTGAAGATTGCTCCGAGGCAGCATCGCTGTCATCCTCACTGTTTTCATGTTTATTTACTTTTCCAAAAATATCTTCTTCAGTCGATATGTCAGACATTGGTTCTTCGTCCGAGTCTATGTTTGAATGAATGGATTTCATATGTCGTAACATATTATACTTTTTCGCAAACGTTTTCAAACAAATGTCACAATGAAACATCCTCTCCAAAGGTTGGAGCACAAATAAAATGGAGTGAGCAAGGTATTTATTTATGTACTTCTCCTATTATATGGATGTCGTCATGTTCCTCCATACTCTTATTCGGTGTTTGTTTAGTGTATGGTTTATTTTGTCCTGATTGATTACTCTTCCTAACTCTTTTTCCACCTTTCGATTTGTTACGATTGCGTTTGACTGTGGTTGGTTTAAAATCGTTTCGACCAATACCTGATACATCTTTAGGCTTAGCTTGTCTCTCCAACATACTTTTAGCGATAGCGGTTGTTTGCTCTGCCGGTAAAACCATCCGAATGTAAATTTTAGAATGATCTTTCTGACTTCTCTGAGACACACTTCTTTTCATCTTCCTCCTATCGTTTTCAAATAAATCCATACTTAAGTAACGTCTTGACTCTTTAACACCCTAGTAGTCAATAACAGTCAGGAAGATGTTGAACTTTCTTTTAAAGTCGATGTAATTCACTAAGTCCAGGGCGTTGCTAGCGTCTGCTTGATATGATCCAGTAATGATCTTTGATTATGAAACTGTTTTTCGCAACATATACATTTGAAAGAATAATAATCGCAAGTATGCCATGTCCTCAAGTGATGTAAAAGATTTCTCCAATACAAAAAATAATTGTTGCATTTTGTACATTGAAAGATCACAGGCGTTTCAGACTGAGAGTCATCCATTTTAACCATAATTAAGCATTAAAACGTAATACAAGTTTCATCGGTTAGTACACCTAATGAAATTGGACTTATGACAAAGTATAATCACGCTTTCTCATTATACTCCTCGCGCCTGCTCATTCACTCCTCGCGCCTGCTCATTCACTCCTCGCGCCTGCTCATTCACTCCTCGCGCCTGCTCATTTACTCCTCGCGCCTGCTCATTCACTCCTCAGGACTGCTCATTTACTGCTGGCGTTAGCTCATTCTCTCCTCGCGCAAGCTCATAGTTGGTATTTTAATTTGACCATCTCCCCTTCAATTAGGAATTGAACAAACCTCAGTAGCAGTAAATGAACATGCGCGAGGAGTGAATGAGAAAAACGCGAGCAGTAAATGAGCAGTCCTGAGAAGTGAATGAGCAGGCGTGAGCAGTAAATGAGCAGTCCTGAGGAGTGAATGAGCAGGCGCGAGGAGTGAATGAGCAGGCGCGAGGAGTGAATGAGCAGGCGCGAGGAGTATAATGAGAAAGCGTGATTATACTTTGTCATAAGTCCAATTTCATTAGGTGTACTAACCGATGAAACTTGTATTACGTTTTAATGCTTAATTATGGTTAAAATGGATGACTCTCAGTCTGAAACGCCTGTGATCTTTCAATGTACAAAATGCAACAATTATTTTTTGTATTGGAGAAATCTTTTACATCACTTGAGGACATGGCATACTTGCGATTATTATTCTTTCAAATGTATATGTTGCGAAAAACAGTTTCATAATCAAAGATCATTACTGGATCATATCAAGCAGACGCTAGCAACGCCCTGGACTTAGTGAATTACATCGACTTTAAAAGAAAGTTCAACATCTTCCTGACTGTTATTGACTACTAGGGTGTTAAAGAGTCAAGACGTTACTTAAGTATGGATTTATTTGAAAACGATAGGAGGAAGATGAAAAGAAGTGTGTCTCAGAGAAGTCAGAAAGATCATTCTAAAATTTACATTCGGATGGTTTTACCGGCAGAGCAAACAACCGCTATCGCTAAAAGTATGTTGGAGAGACAAGCTAAGCCTAAAGATGTATCAGGTATTGGTCGAAACGATTTTAAACCAACCACAGTCAAACGCAATCGTAACAAATCGAAAGGTGGAAAAAGAGTTAGGAAGAGTAATCAATCAGGACAAAATAAACCATACACTAAACAAACACCGAATAAGAGTATGGAGGAACATGACGACATCCATATAATAGGAGAAGTACATAAATAAATACCTTGCTCACTCCATTTTATTTGTGCTCCAACCTTTGGAGAGGATGTTTCATTGTGACATTTGTTTGAAAACGTTTGCGAAAAAGTATAATATGTTACGACATATGAAATCCATTCATTCAAACATAGACTCGGACGAAGAACCAATGTCTGACATATCGACTGAAGAAGATATTTTTGGAAAAGTAAATAAACATGAAAACAGTGAGGATGACAGCGATGCTGCCTCGGAGCAATCTTCAGCATTCGACCCATGGGATGACATTGTAAAAGATGCGTACGAAAAGTGTCAGTCGCAGTTTGACTCAGAGGTCAATGAGCTCATGAAGGAAGACACCAACATGAGTGAAGATGATGCTAGAGAAATTGTTTTTCAAAATATGAAACACACTTACAGAGAGGCTATAATGAACAGTTTTGGTCGTAAATTGGTATGGTTCGATGCTATGAGAAGGGATCCCACTTATAAATCAGTTTTAAAGACAGTCCATCGATTAGCTGATGAAGATAATTACGATAAAGAGGAGGCTTTGAAATATGGTATACTCAAGCGGAGATTTCTCTTTGATAAGATTCTAGATACTTTCGAACTTCCAGAACTTGGAGATGGAAATGAAATGGAACAAGACGAAGCCATTGAACAAGAAGATGAATGAAATGATTGTGTGTTTCTACCACAAAGATCGGAATAAATATGGCAATCAATGTGTGAAACTATGATTAATTGTGTTTAATTTGATACTTAGTTACAAAAAATAATAGAGCTAGACTTACGCTTATCTTATAAACCTGTGCTGAACAGAAACAGTGTAAACATATATATCAGACTGTGTCACAAAATTAAAGGAGAATTGCGTTTATTTGACTTCAAATTATTCTACGTGCTTTTTTATTATACATTATATTCATATCACTGTAATAGCTTATTGTTTAATTTAGAGTCAGAAATAAAAAGAAATTATCGATATCTATGAATTGTTGTGTTGTCTATATACACCATGTTTATAAAAGTAATTAAGGATTTTACAGATCGTACATTAGTTCAAACGTAGTTATGTACTTCAAATAGTGGACTTGATAACTTTATAATTTGTGTATATGTATATTGTAAACTTTTTTATATGTACATCCTATAAACATTTACCATTCTTAACAAAAAATGTTAAAGATGACCTAAAGAGAGTTTTTAAACATACTGATTAAAGCAACAAGATCATGCCAATTTGCTCTTAGGTTTACCGTCATCAAAAAAGATGTAAGAATACGTTTTAAACAATCAATTGAACAATGATTCACTTAATATGTTTAGCAAAATTCAAATATGAAGTGATATATTAAGCGCGCTCGTCTAAAATGTTTATCATATATGTGTATAATATTTAAAAACATATATCGCTCAACATCATAACCAATGATGTAAATAGCTCGGCCTAATGTCTTAACGCTTGTCAAATAAATTTGATGAATAGCTAGATAAAAAAACTTTTAAAAGTAAAGCTACTCACTCAGAGATTTCGACTTAAATACTAACTTTTCTAAAACTCTCAAAATTGTATAAAAACTTTATGAAAACTAAAGCAGTGTTCTGATATTGACCATTTGAGTGCCCTTTGGCATACGGCTGTAAAATATGGCGAATATGTCTAGAAAACTGATCCCGCTAGTAACGGTATTAATTAATTAAGGCTTCTTTTTTTGCAACATTTATCTCATATTTCTTACAATCTATAAGTCAGTTAGTCTTCGAATATTTAGATTTCGTTTTCTTACTACAATTAAAAAGCACGGACAGGTAATTTCAAAGAATCAAAAATAAACAAAATTTGTGAGCGAGTGGCTTTAAATGTTTTCATATCATAAACGTGCACCTGTAAATTCTTTAAACATGATAGTATTCATAAGTGTAAAAAAAAACAACAAAAATATAAAGGGATATACTCGCAATGACACGTTTTTAACATTCTGAGTCAGTTTGAGTAGACAAACTATAACATACCTAATAAGACAAGGCTTATCATATCAATTAAAACATTCATAAGACATTCACTTATGATAGAATACAACAACAACAACAAAAATATATTAATAAAAATGGATAAATGAAATTGAAAGCTTACTTCATTCAACTTTTGAAGAAATGTTCACACTGATCATATCCATGACTGTTTTCAGCAATACAAATCCGTGAAAGACGAATGAAATGATTGTCTCCATTTACTTGAAGAACTGAATATTTCCATAATTTTTATCTATATAATCTGCCATTGTAACTTTCTCAAGAAAATGTAAAAAAAGAGGAAAGCAACTTCAATCTTGGATGCAAAAATATGCTATACCTTGAGTTGTTACAAACAAGTCTTATATTTAGACCCCCAAACCACGCAGTCATCATGCTATCTAAACGTGGGCGATATGTAATAGATATTTTATTCAAAATAAATCATGACTAAAGTTAGAATCCATGACTTAGTATCACGAAAAAATTTAGTATCTTGATGAGATAAGATCTTATTGTATTCATATATAAACTAAGGTAAAATGTACTTTGACATTGTAATATAACTACAGTGTATCATATGTCATTATCAGTGAATTTGACTACATGTTAAGTTATCCAAGCGATGAAGGAATGTAACCATAATTTAAAGCACCTCATTCACATATTTCAGCGTAAATTTCAACTTTTCTTAAACTCTAAAATTTGTAAAGAAATGGTTTGGGAGTAGCACAGCAGTGTTCTGATAATGATAATATTAGTGTTAATTGACATACAACTGTAAAAGATGATGTTTTTATGTAAATAAACCTACTCCATTAGTAACGGTAAGGATATATAGGTACGATGTTTTTGGGGGTTTTTTTTAACTTTTATCTTATAATCCTCACAATCTATAAGTCAGTTTGCCCTAATATATTTAGAGTTCATTTTAAGCACAATTACAGTCACTGGTAGATAATTCTTAAACATCAAAAAGTAATCAAATCTGTGAATGAGTAGCTTTAATCATTCATTTTCAACAATATGTTGTATGCTCTGAAACGTGATTTTTGAATATTTCAAAAGAAATATGTGGGCTCGTGTTTTGAATTAATGATGAGCATGAACTGAATCATGTCAAGCCCTTACATTGAAATGTAACACGTAAAATGATTGATCTAGAAGGATCGACATTCAACGAACTTTAAACTTTAATACAGAGGAAATGCTGCGTGTACTGGAAAAGACAAGTGTTATGTAAGGTTCAATATAAAGCTATGCTGTCTAATATCCTCCTTTGTGAACAAAACAATCTGCTTTTAAAAACAACATGTATACAACGATGTATTGCACTGTATAGTCAGGTCAAATAAGATCGTTTTACATTTTATCAACTGTGAGCTATTAACATAACTTGAATGTATATGGTTACCCGAGAGACGAATTGAAAATAATATTAATTATTGCTATCTTAGATTTCATCATGATTTAGTCACAAGACCAACATACTATTTTTATTCAAAATGAATCACGACTTAATATTTAAAGTTAGAGTTAATGACTTTATATCATGAAACTATTTTGTATAGTGAGATAAGATCACCTTTCATAACAAGTTATAAGGTTAAATACCATGACATTGCAAATGAGTATACTATCTATTTGAAATACAGTTGACCCTCGATGACTGGAAGTTGTTGGAAGTAGCTGAAAATTTCAAGCCAATAATGCGACATTCTGCAATAGTTTGATGTTTACTATCCAACAGTGCATAAAACTATGGAGTGATATTGTATAGAAAGCAATGATTATACAGTGTAATCCATACAAAGCTTTAATGTCTAAAAGGCTATTTTAGAATGAAACAGTTATAAATACACCGATTAATGAACTTTAAATTGCAATTGAAAATATCAAGTTTAGGGATTCGCCAAAAACTAACAAAAAAAGTAAGGTAAGCCTTGCCCCAACGTAAGTATTGCCCCAAGGTAAGTTTGCAACCGTATTTTTTCACCGTATTTTTACACCGTATTTTTTACCGTATTTTTACACCGTATTTTTTACCGTATTTTTACACCGTATTTTTTACCGTATTTTTTACCGTATTTTTTCCCCCTCCCTTTTGGTACTACTACTTGCATAGATTCATCATATTACAATAGTACTAATTGATAACATTTTTTCTTTTTTATTGGCTTTTAACGTCGTATTCAACACATATCTAGGTTATATAGAATTAATATGACAGCCATTTCTTCCTACTACAAGTTTTTCTATCATTCGTACTGACTAACCATACCAAGAGGCCCAAAACTCATGTATAAGATATGACCTACCACAACGGGGCTTGAACCCAGGATCTCCAGGTTTGAAGAAAGACATGCTTAGTACTATACTGCAGCTTTGATAACATATCTGTAAATCATAGCATAAAACTTAGATGACAGAATTATTGTCATTCATTAAGTCTTTATTCAAATTGAAACTAGTTAATAATACAGCACACTACAATAATCATGCACATGATTGCACTATGTTTCATTTATTTTACATCAGCAGCAACTTTGTTTCCCAAGCATTTTTTTACATTTATAATTAATATGGTTTTTGCCTATTTCAGACATCACCATTGAAGTTCAGACGAGATGGTACCTTACCAACTAAATTTATTGGGTTAAAGGATACTAATGATGGACCTACTGTAAAACTTGTATTGTTTGGAGATGATGCATAACCATAGATGAAGGTGAAGTCATAAAGGTCACAAATACTTTCAAATGGAAAAATACAGATACTTTATCAACAAAGAAAACCTCAAAAGTAGAGGTAGATTGTTTGTTTTCATAAAATTATTTCATGACCATATCACTCATCAACTAAGTTTTGCCTCAAGGGTGAAAGTTTTCAATATTAATACTAATTTCAGTATTTTGAGAATACATAACTCTTAGAAATTACAATAAAATCAGTATATCAGTATTTTGAAAATAGAATTTCAGTATTATCAAAACTGTTAACTTTCACTCATGTTTTGCCTTCATTTCATTACTTAAAGTCACTTTAGAAAAATATGTTTGGACCCAGCAAGTATGACTATTCACTTTCAACTAACTAAATGTACATACTGGTTGCACATACTGAAAACACTTTTTCTTCACTCTGTTTTTGTTTTAATTTAAGATATTGTTTGATTTTTCCATTATTATATTTCCTATTTACATAATTTGTCTAGAATGTCTCACTTGACTGACTTTTTAACTATGGATGTATATTTTAAATAAAGCTTGCTGTACTGAGTGAGCTCAGAAAACATACTTTCACATGTGGCATAGCCACGAGTGAAAATGTCGCTGTCTGAGTTTACAAGTTGAAATACAAATCATCTTTCACCTAAGTTGATGAATATTCTGTTTCTTTCATGCTTATTTGTGTTTTATTTTATGTATTTTGCACAAATTATAAAGTGATGTTTTTACTCCAAAATGATGTCATTTATCATCTAACATGACGTCATGAACGATGAAAATATAAGGTTATATTTTTACTGCAATGAAAATATAACAGTTATATTTTCATCGTTTCTTTTCATCGAATTACTTGACGTTTCACCGTAAGGCTTGAAAGAAAAGTTTTTCTTTAGGACCCTAAAAAACTTAGTACAATGATCCAATGTTTTACCAAACGTATGAGTAAGTTAAGTATTCTCTTCAGGTTTACAGTGTTCGAAATCCACTTAAATATTAACAATTGATATTTCTTCACACATTCCTGTTTTGTCAGTTTAGTAGCAACAATTTCCAGCAAAGAATTTTCATGAAACTATTGGTAAGCCTTTGTGATTTGAACTCACATTCATTTCTAGCAATGACATCAAAAGTCGACATCTCTCAACTACATTATACTGTAGAAGAGGTATTTCATCTGTAATACTCCTGGTTGTTTGCTATTGTTTCAGTTTTTACCACCAGAAAGTCTACCATTTGATGTTAAAAATGAAGACAAATTAATTGACCCAGACTTTGGGGATGAGAATAATAATTTACCACAGCCTGAAGAGCTTGTAATAACAGGCATTTTATCAGCTACAACATACAAGTGCTGTCCACATACTGGTATTTTAATCAGCTGCAATATTTTTCTGTAACTATTGGTAGAGAGTTTTTAAGTTATTCTTACAAAAGTTGTAACATTCTCACATTAGCCTCTACTTGTGAGGGTTATTGTGTTAACCATCTTCTTCACAACATTAACCCTTTTATAATGATCTAATGCAGTTCATGCTGTCTCTTTATTTTAAAGCCAGCTTTTAGTCCTTGCTCATTTTTGAAGTTTTTTGTTTGTCCCTTTGTCTGATTTTGTACAGAAAAGGATGCATTTCTTGCCTGCTGCTTTTGCTTATTTCAAGGGTTTCATTTGTATTCTTTTAATTGATAATGCTGTATAAAGGTATTTACCTAATTATACCAAACACTATTTAGACATGCATTGTGCTTAATGACTTTCTGAAACACTGACATTCATCATTTAAAACATGATATATTGTTACTATTGCAACAGCAACTTCAGAATGCTTCAGAATGTTTTTCTTTTTTATGTTTCAGATTGTAAGAATAAGAAATTGGACAATGGCGTATGCCCTACATGTAAACAAGCAGCCAGCAAAGCTGCTTATTACTGTGTAGCCAGTGTTTATATAAAAAACAAAGAGGATAAATTCTACAGTACAAAAATTTTTTTACCAGACATTCAAGCCATAGTTGACTTACTTCCTCTTTCTACGCTATCCCAAGATCCAGCTCTAAGAGATTTCATTTCAAGGCATTTGCCTATTAACATCAAAGGAATCATAGGAAATGGAGGAATAAAAATTGTTGCATCAAAACATCGACTAGACTCATCTATATATGCATGAAACATAAACATTCTGGGCTCAAATTTATAATATTCATTATTTATGAATGGCCAAAGCATTTTGCTTTTTGACCTTTTTAGCTCAACTTTACTAAGTAAATAGAGCTCTCTTACTTGTATAAGCGTCGTCTTCCGCATTAGTATTTCAAATTAAAGTTTTTTGTGCAGTAAATATTTTGCTATAAGGCCGTGCCATTTTGGAATTGTGTTAAGCGTCCGCAAGGGCGTAGGTTTTAGAGTCCTTGATCAAAATAAAAAACAAAATCCTAGTTAAATTTTCTTAAATATTTTCTATGTTCTGGGATTCGATATGACAATCAATCTCAGGAAAAAATTTTGTTCATCATAAGTTATTTACTATAACTGCTTCATTACCACATACATATTTTACCTAAAAGACACTAGTCATTTTATATTAATTCAGATTATTGTTCAAATTATGACGATTTTATTCCATTGACAAAAGAATGATATAATGGTTTATTATTGTTGTAAAAATATTTTTGTTTTCATTTTGTGTTTGTGTTTGTGAATTGGTACCTAGGTTTGCAAAATTTGAGCTGAAGTTTAACAGAATTCCATTTTGGCAAGGCCTCATTTCTTTATTTCTTTCGGTATCAACTTCAAACTTAAAATTTATGTTCCTTATTATCATCCGCATCTCATGTGACTATGTTCATGACTCCAAATACATTTTTTAGAATTATCTCCCCTTGATCTTACAGTTTTCTTTAAAAAAAATTGTTTTTACTGCAACTGTTTTTTATTTCTGTAGGACTTAATTTCAAACTTTGGATATGTTTCTCATCATAACCACATCTCATGGGACAAGTTTTTTAACTCCAAACATGTGTATTTTTTCAAAACTGTCTAAAAATATTCTTTTTTACAATAACTTGTTTATTCTTTTAGGTATCATTCTTAAATATATATGTACCTTATCATCCAGCTACAGTGGCATAGAGGTGACATGGAGAAATACTTGAAATGCTGCTACTATTACGTGGCCACGCAGTACCTTTTACGTGCACACGCAATAGCTTTTACATGCGTAAGCAATAATGTATACATAGCCACACAATAACTTAACGTGTACACACAACAGCTTTTACGTGCGCCCGCAGTAACATTTAGGTGCCCATGCAAAAGCTTGACCACGTAAATGTTATTGTGTGTGTAACGTTCTTGGGTTTCATATAAAACTAGAGAAGCCAGGTAAAATGATAAGATGATGTTTATTGTAAGAACTACGTTTAGAGAGTGAGAGTAAATCAGCATGCACCAGGTTATATATATTTAACAGGGGTTGTTTCCCTTTACAACATACATGTATAATGTAACATCTCCTTTCTTTTAAATGAAATCACCAGTCTAAGTTAATTTTAAGAGTTCATCATTGAACAAATCTGTTTATTAATTAATTACAGTTTCTACACTAAATTGATTTCCTGTTCAATGTTTGATCTTCAAATCAAGTTCAATTTATACAGGAACTGGCGATTATCTTTAACAAATAACACATTTGTTACTCAAAGGGAAAGTCTTTGAGGTTTTTTAATAACACGACCTGATCTTGTAATATAAGGGATAGGGCCGTTTGGTTCTGGAGTGTCAATTTCAATATTTGGAGTTAATTGGCCTCCTGGACTTGTTTCCGTGTCTTTTTGTTGAACGGAAGTTCTGGAACTAATATCCTGTTTACTAATTAGTGGCTTTTGGGGTGTGATTTCTGATTCTTTGAACTGAACTTGTGATTTTTTGAATGTGATATTTTCGTTTGATTTTAACAGATGTTTTCTGTTTCTGCGATACTGACCACCATTTTCTGTTTCAACAAGATAGGATCGGTCATGAAATTGTTTTTGTACAATCGCTGGTTTCCACTGTTTACCCCATTTAATTCTAACACCTTCTCCTATGTTTAATGGCTTTAATATTTTTGAATTTCTATCATGGTAAAACTTAGATTTTTCTTTTGTATTAGTTATTTTATCTCTGATAATCTGTTCATCAGGAATTTGAGGTTTTAACTGACCTGAAATAACCGGTAAAGTAGATCTTAATTGCCTACTCATTAACAATTGAGAGGGAGATTTACCACATGATAAAGGGATATTGCGATATTCCAATAGTGCTAAGTAGGGGTCATTCCCAGACTGTTTAGCCTTGGTGAATAGAGCTTTGATAGTTTAACGGTAATTTCAGCTAACCCATTACCCGATGAATGACCTGGGGATGATGTTGTGTGTTTGAAGTCATAATGCTTTACAAACACCTGGAATTCTTCAGAGCTATATTGAGGGCCATTATCACTGTGAACTATTTCTGGGATGCCATGTCTGCTGAAATAGCTTTTTAATTTATTTATGACAGTGTTGCTTTTTGTATTTGATAATGTGCTGACCTCAAAATATTTGCTGTATGCATCAACTAACAATACATAGTCATTATCATTCCAGTGAAATAAATCAGTGGCACAAATTTGCCATGGCCTATCAGGAATGATGCTTGGATTAAGTGGTTCTTTAGCATTTGAGGGCCTATGTTCAATACAAATTGGACATTTTAGAACCATAGATTTTATATCTTCATTCATACACGGCCAAAATAAAATTTCTCTGGCACGTTGTGTGCATTTTTCAACACCTAAATGGGCTTCATGAACTTTCTGTAACATGAGTGGCCTTAGTGACTTTGGAATAAGGATTTTTAATCCTTTTAGAATTATATTATCAACTACAGTTAATTCATCTCTGTAGTTCCAAAAATCTAACAGTGATTTTGGACATTCTGACCTATCATTTGACCAACCTTCCGAAATAACCTGCATGAGTAATTTCATTTGAGGGTCATTCATAGTTTCAGTGCGAATTTGTTCCATTTTCTGATCACTAACAGGTAGATAAGACATAATAGCATGTACCTGGGCATCTAAACCATCTGCAATATCAGGGCATGTATCTGGGAGAAACTTGCGCGAGAGCGTGTCAGCTAACGGAATATTCTTCCCAGGGACAAATACTAGTTCAATATCATATTTTTGAAGTTGTAATAACATGCGCTGTAACCTAGGGGGTGCTGAGTGTAAGGCTTTCTTAAACACAGCTAGTAATGGCTTGTGATCAGTTTGACATCTTATACGTCTTCCATAGACATATTGATGGTACTTCTTACAACCAAATAGTATAGCATATAATTCTTTTTCTATTTGACCATAATTAATCTCAGTGGGTGTCAAGGCTTTGGATGCAAATGAAACTGGTCTGTCGTCTTGCAACAGTACAGCAGCCAATCCATATTTTGATGCATCAAGTTGTAACGTAATTTCCTTAGAAGGATCAAAATACGCCAATACTGGCCCTGGGCATTCAGTAATAATGCTCTTAATTTTTTCAAGTGCATGTTTTTGGGGCGTGTCCCACGTAAACAAAGCATCTTTTGACAACAATTGTCTAAGAGGGGTAGTTATCTCTGATAGATTAGGGGCAAACCGTTGAAGGTAAGTAACCATGCCTAAAACCGTTTGAAGTTCAGACTTACAAGTAGGGTCTGGCATATCTTTTATGGCTTTGACCTTGGAAGGATCCATTTTTAACCCTTTTGAGGTAAGAACATGACCAAAGAATGGTATTTCAGTTTTACCTATTTCTGTCTTATCAGGATTTAATCTAATACCCATAGCTCTACAACGTAACAACAACTGTTCTAGATTTCTATCATGAGTTACCTGGTCCTTTCCATAGACAACAATATCATCTACAATGGTTCGAACCCCGGTGAGGTTCTCTAGGCATTGATCCATTTTTTGTTGAAACAAATCATTGGCACAGTTAATGCCAAATGGTAACCTAAGAAACCTGTACCGACCAAATGGGCTATTGAAAGTAGTTAAATACGATGACTTGTCTGTTAGTTGTATAGACCAGTAACCACTGCGGGCATCAAACTTTGAAAATACAGTTGCTTCACGGAGATCTGGAAGTATATCATCCAGCATCTTATTTGGATAGTGAGGTCTTTTTATTGCCTCATTCAAGTCTTTGGGGTCTAAGCATACCCTCAGACTACCATCAGCTTTTTCAACAGTGACCAAACTGTTTACCCAAGCTGTTGGCTCTGTAACTTTAGCTATAATGTTTAAATTTTCCATTCGATCAAGCTCTGTCTTTAGCTTATCTATGATGGAAAAGGGAACTCTTCGAGGTGGATGCACTGTAGGTGAGGCATCATCTCGGATTTGTATCTCAGATTCACCTGGCAATTGACCTATACCAGTGAATATATCAGGAAACTCTTTTAGAAGGATTTCTTTTGTGAGTGGGCACGTTGTTGATAGTGTTTCTACTAGTTTTATCATGTTGAGTTTTAAACATGCATGTAATCCTAATATCGGACTTGATGTTGTATTTACAATGTAGACTTCATCAAATGCTTGCTTGTCATTATAACTAAATGATAAATTTATTACACCATCAATTGTAAGTGCCTGACCATTGTATGCTGTGAGACATGTATTTGTGGATCTAAGTGGTTTATTGATATTCAACATTGTGTAGGTTGACCTAGGTATAATGTTAACCTGTGCACCAGTATCCACTTTCATACTGATGTCTTTTGAGCATATGTTAATGGTAGCGAATACCTGATTTGTGGATTTGTTGTGGTGTATTGTATCTACGACAAAATTAGGGGAGGACAAGGACGTTTGGGGAACAAGATCAGACGAGTTATTTACCTCATTGATACGTTTCTTATCCTTAGTCCTATTCCGACACACTGTCGCGAAATGGTTCATTTTGTCACATATAAAACACTTTTGTCCTTTTGCAGGACAAATATTGTCACCATGTTTCTTCCCACATTTTCCACATTTCTTCTCCTTCTTTCTAATGTTCCTTTTTACTGCATGAACTTCTGGCTGCTCACTCATTGCCTTGCATTGTTCTTCACTGAGTTCATGTGTTCTGGCAATGTCAATACATTTGTCCAGTGTCAAGTCTGATCCTTCATTGATCAGTTTTTCTCTCACTAGAGTTGAACTAATCCCAAAAACAATATGATCTCTTAGTAATTCATCATGTCCAATAGGATTATATCCACACTCTTTGATCAACAGCTTCAGTTCAGTCACAAAACTGTCAAACGACTCTCCGTTTAGCTGTTTTCTCGACTTGAAAATATATCTGTTGTATATGTTATTAGTTTTTGGCTTACAAAACCTCTCAAAAGACTGAAAATATGCGTCTAATGTTTTTCTTTCATCTTGACTCATTTCAAAAGTAGAGAAAATTTCTCTACCCTTATCACCAATCCAAATCATTAGGTAATTACATTTTACTTCTTCTGATTTTCCGCTTAAGGGTCCACCAAACATAAAATTGCAATGTTCCTTAAACTTTTTGAATTCCGTTTTTAAATCTCTAGCTTCCCAATTCATTCTGGGATTAAGTCCAGTATTTACATCCATTGTTTCAAAATAGACTGATTATCACTTTTTTACAGTGTTAAATACACAACTTTAAATCCAAAGAATGTTTTATTTCAAGATAAAGTGTTTAATTTCGTAACAAAAATTAAACTACCACTTCTGACACCATGTAATGTTCTTGGGTTTCATATAAAACTAGAGAAGCCAGGTAAAATGATAAGATGATGTTTATTGTAAGAACTACGTTTAGAGAGTGAGAGTAAATCAGCATGCACCAGGTTATATATATTTAACAGGGGTTGTTTCCCTTTACAACATACATGTATAATGTAACAGTGTGCACACATAAAAGCTACTGCATGACCACGCAATAGGACCGTTCTTTTTTAAATATTTCTCAATGTCGCCTCTATGCCTCAGTATCAACCACATCTCATGTCACAAATAATTACTTGGTCAAGCATGCTGTCTCTACTGACAGCTCTTCTTTTTAAAGTCACAATGTCAAAACAATACATACTTATTACGAACAAGTACTTTAACACATGACTTCTTTTGCAAGGACACCTTCCATTTGTGTTTCGAAAGATTTATTGTTAAATGTGAATATACTGTTATTTGTCAAAAAAAACTGTTTCAATAATGGATCTACACAAACAAGGCTATGATCTTTCAAATTTTGTATATTTTTTTGTTTTGCAAGGTCAAATAGACTTTATGGAACATGTTAAGTTGTGCATTATTTTATACTTGCTTTTTCTCTTAGTGTTTTATCATTTTAACTGCCATTTTTCATACATTGTTGTTATCTGATATTGCACATTTGTCAATACCTTTTTAGCTCTACTTTTTAATGAAATTGACAGCTATTGCTATCACTTGTGCATAGGCGTTGGCGTTGGTTTTCAATTATTATTCTACAGTTTTTTTTCCTTTAACAAATTAAGTTCTGTCTTGAAAAGGTTTTAGTTTATAGATAAGCCTTGCCATGAACAGAACACCCAAAAAGTCCAGTGTGCTGTCCTTTGACTGCTCCTGTTAATTCTTTTGTCATGAATGGTCAAAATAGACATTTTTTTAAAACAACAAACATTTCTTATATACACACTTTCACCTGGTTTTTTCTGCATTTGTAAATATTTCTCATTTGAATTCTTGCAATTTTTGTCTGATGAGCAATTGAAGATCATTTGGCTTAACATATTTGCTTCTTACTACTTCACTTTAGATCTTTAGAGGAAAATAGATCAAGCAGCCCCCTAGCTAAGTTGGTTTAAGTCCCAGGTGGGGCATATTTTCATGGAGCTTGGTGATGAAAGTTTTCTTACGGCCATTCTCCCTCCTACCAATGATTCTTTATTGTGTAGGGCAATTGTCAGTTACTGACAAAAGTATGGGCTTAGCAGTTGCTTGACGGCTTAATCCAGAGATAAAGCCTTTCCAGGAACAGTGAGTAGGTGGACAGACCCCAGTTATATAACCAATACAAAGTGTTTCTACAGCAATAGACCCAACGAAACAAACAAATGAATATAAAACTTTCACAGTTCTTCAAAGTCTATATTAGCATGTACACAAACTTTCATTTATAAAGTTTATGTTAATAGTGATAGTTTCTTTATAGTATGAAACCATTAATTTGAACATAATTTTATCAACTTGCTGTAGTAAAATCATGTTTCACTCTTATTGTCTATCATACAATGCTAACAAAAACATCTTATTGTCAGCTTGTCAAGTCTGCACACACTCAAGTGCTTCGAATCGCTTTTCACATGATTTCAATAACACATTCATAAGAAATTCCACCTCATATAAAACATAAAGCAACTTGTACTCACTTCTGTCAAACATGTAACCGCATATTTATTTTAAGCCAAATAATCTCTCTGATATCAAATTGTTTTGGTTTATTCTTAAATTGAAGTCACTGAAAGTAATTGAAATTTAAAAGTAGCTGTATATATATATATTCATGTTGAAAGCTAATGCCAATTGAGTTAATTCCTCGTGTATTTTTGCTTTCATAGATATATGAGCCTAAATGGTTAAGTAGAATTAGAAATATGTAGAAAAATTTGTGACTCTTAATTTCAGTCTTGTATTAAATAAACAAAGCTTAAGATACTGTTCATGGATATGAAAATTCAATTGTTACAATCACAGAGAATACAAAATAAAAACGAAGTAAGTACTTCTGTGTCCAGTATTCATGCTAATTGCTAAATATTGTCTTATGAGAAAGTTTCCGGAAACCTTACAAGTTCACAACAATTTGTTGCATTTCTTTTTTTTGATGTCATATCATAATAATTAATCAATCATAGACTGTTTATCTACATTATATACTGAGTGTATAATTTAGATAAAACAGGTTGTCAACCAGTTGAGGAAATAAGGGCCATCATGGCTATTTTGTAATTTGTTTTCAGTTCTTAAAAACATACTGACTTATATTGTATAATTTTATGTTTACTGCATGCTTATCTTTTTCAATATGTTTTTAATTGCTCACCTAATCACAAATTTGTGAGATGAGGTGTGTATATATATAAAGTTATAACATGCTGTAACAATCATTACACAAAATGAAATAAAAAAACATCATCCAAATGAACATTTCAATATATATATTTGAACCCGACCAGTTTCAAAATCATCAAATATATAATATTGATCATTATAAACCCTTTGCTAATTTTGAAACGGGTTGGGTTTTTATATGTATATATTTAAATGTCCATTTGGATGATGTTTTTTATATTATATACAAATATACACATACATCACTTATGTAAACTTAGTAAAATGAATAACATTATGTCACAAACTAGGTTACGTGAGCAATTAATAGATTTAATTGTCTTTTTTGTTTATTTTCAATTATTTGTGCAATAAAAAAATATTTTCTTTCACATGAGACTTAGTTTTCAATATGCATTTCTCTATTTATTAAGAGGCTGTCCACGAAAAATCTGGCAGTGAGTGTTACATGCTATTTCTCAGAATTTGATGATTTTGCTGTCAGTTGATCATATTGATGCAAATAAAAAGAAATTAGGTTTAAAATTTTGTTTGCATCATTTGGTTGCAATAGCAATGCGATTTAGTGTTTTGGTCATTTGTAGCATGAAATGCACTTTACCTACCCTTTTAGTTTAAAAAAATGATGAAGGCTCTCAAGACAAATTCTGTCACTATCAACTTGTATAAACAATTTGAAAAATCAATTGTAACATTCTTTTACTTCATCCTGCCTGATTTTTTGTGGACATGCTCTAAACTATAAACATTCGGCACGCCAGGTGGTACAAAACTTAATTTGGCTCTTAGTCGTTACCATAGCATCAAACTTTGTTCAGAATTCATGTCTCATTATTGTGAGCTAAATTCTTACTTTCCTCTAGATATGAAGAGGAAAATATTTTATAACAAATAATATTATCATACTGAAAACCCTTAACACTTAACATCACCTGTTCTTTTTTTGTTTTTCGCCGTGACAATCACATTGCTGCATTTCGCAGCAATTTTTTACTTGTTGTTTTATCTGCTTGGTGAAGACATTTCCCAATATGTGTCATGAGAAAACCATTTTTAAAACTAATTGCTTATAGACCTGAATATGGTTGTCAGCTAACTCTGCTCAAATTTATTGAGAACTGGAAAAGAGATCTAGAACAAAATAAGTACCTTGCAGCAATCATGACAGATCTCTCAAAAACTTTTTATTGTTACCCTCGCGATTTGCTGTTACTTAAGCTAGAAGCCTATCATGGTACAGGTATCTTAAACTAATTGACACCTATCTAACTGGAAGACAAGCTTCCTGTAACCTACCTAAACAAATATAGCAGAAAACACTTGTCAAAATAAAATCTCCCGTAAACGGCAAAGACAAAACTGTTAATTATAAATGCAAGTTCCAAACAGAATGAGAAGAAAAGAGATCCTAACTAGGTAAATCGGACAGGCCACCCAGGGATCTAATTTTGCAAAGCCCGTGTAAGATATTTCAGTGTTAGTCACAGTGGCCAGAACGAAATACAGCGGCACGAAGGTGCTTTTATTCACAAGTTGTCCATAAATCTATGACAAATGTTGCCCCATTTAACCCTTATCACACTGTCCGCGTCAATAGACGCGATCTCCAGCTCGATCCACATGTTTAATTGTCTTACCCTACGGAAAGGCTTATTTCGACAAGGGCGAGATCAAGATAGTGTGACTGGAGAGGGCTCCGATCTTGTAGTGGATTTATCAAGTACTAGTTTTGTATACCAGGAATGTAGAAGAGTGTGTGCAAATGAAGCACTGTGGAACCTGATGAACACTGCTTCAGGTAGATCTTCATGTGTGTGATTCATCTGCACTGTCATACAGGCTAAGTTTTTATGCTGAAGAAAAGATTGAGTGTGTTTCCAAATACATATGTGGGATTCACTACCAATGTGAACCAAATGAGGGACCCGAGTTGAAGAAGGTTGTGAAGGACATTGATCAGTCCAGCCGGAGACAGATACCCCATACTTTGCTTTGCCAGGTTACAGCACCTTACCCGGAATAAATTGGTGGGTTGCAACAGAGGTAGCAAAAGTAAGGGGGAGTCATGGGCGTCTCTTTGAAAAGGTGAGAGCTAATGCTTAACAGACATCATGAATGCAATAAAAAAAATTCGATTTGACAAAATTTAAGGCATCCACATTTTATGAAGATAGATAAAAACATTTGAAATGCGGGCATCTCAAACTTTTACACATTCACAGTTTACATTGTACTGCATGGAATTTCAAACATTTTTGAAAGTAGTTTATTGTTAAACGATATTTATATTATTGACTTTACACTGTTCACATAGATTTTCAGTTTCAGTTTGACATTACTCTGTACACATTGATACATGGTACCAGTCTGACTTTACATTGGTCTATCGATGTTTCTGTCTGACTTTCCATTCTGCTCTTAATTTTATCTTTTTTTCCTTGCTCTCTTTCTCATTTGAAAAAACATCATTTTAAAGTTTTTTTTCTTTTCAGCAGAACCCTAAGCGAAAAAGGCTCTTTGAAAATGCAGCAGAAGGTGACGCTGAAGTAAGTGTATTATTATAACATTTCACTGCTCACATTGCTACATAGTACCAGTCTGACTTTACACTGTTTACATTGATACATGGTACCAGTCTGATTTTACATTGTACACATTGATACATGGTATCAGTCTGGCTTTACACTACACACATTGATACATGGTACCAGTCTTACTTTACACTGTTCACATTGATATACAAATGTATATGGTAACAGTCTGGCTTTACACTGTACGCATTGTTACATGGTACCAGTCTGACTTTACACTTTATGGTAAACTATCCATTTTTACATGATGTCAATCTAACATACGCAAATGTTTGCAGATAACGACGTTGACTGCTTGATTAAGGGCAGTGGATTGAGAATTAAAGTAAAATGACTGGACAAATTCTGATTTCTCAAGAAAAATGTGATTGTTATTTCAAGTGAGATTTGATTTCATTCAATTATTGCTAACAAAAGAGATAATCATGAAAAACAAGTTCTTTATCTTATTGGTGGCTGTGGTAGGTCACATAATTATTCGGGGTTTTACACTAACACTTTCTTCGGAATTCGGGGATCCCTAAATCTTGGGAACCTCGTTTGATTTAGATTAGAATGTAAAAGCACAATGTGCTAATATGAAATAAATATTTAAAAGTTTCAGTTAGCATCTTCAGGATTCTACTATACAAGAAGAAATAACAAAATGGAAGGATTTTCTTGTAGATTAAGACTACAAAAATGGCAAAAGAGGATGGTTCTATAACAGAACACAAAATACATTCATCAAAATGTTTATTTTTGAAAATGATTGGACATTAAAAGTGCAACCTATTAATTCATGTATTGAATTTCCCGAATTCAGATTTCGCTGGTTTGATGTTATCATTGAATAAATTTTTCCTAACTATCATATCGTTGAGCTCCATTCAACATGAAAGATTTGTTTCTTGATATATATTGCTGTAATATTTATGATGAAGTCACTGTTAATGACAGTTTGGAGGCAGATGGTAACCCAGGTTTGCCTGACTTTGAGCCATGCAATCTCCATATAGTGCATTAAACTTTTAGAAAAGATATCAACTGTTTTGGAAATGAGCAGAAGAAATTAATTTTTCGGTCTGCAGTCAGATACAAATAAAAATTATTAAGGCGAGCCATCAACTGAAATTATAAATCAACAACTGTTATCATCTTATTATAATAAGTGATGTTTACAGATGGACAGAAAGCCCAACGTACCCGGTTATTTCACGGCGTCTCAACGCCGTGATATTGTGGTGGGTAGATTTTGATAGCAATGGGCAAAAGTCACGTGATAAAAAATGATAAAAATCCTTTCGATTTCCACTGCCGACAAATTTATTGTTATCGACGTACCTGTACGTCGATATATACAATTATCAAGATTTGAGCATTTTGTAGTCGACACCGGTTGCCTTAAGCCAATCAAAACGATACATTTGAGGTCACATGATAGAAAAATGGACGGCAAATTGTCAATTTAGGGGTGCGTGAATTGACTCGTCTGGACGCCATCTTTGTCGGGTATTACCAGAAAATACAATAATCAGAATAGGAATGAGTACCAGTTTCAAGAAAGCTGCATTTAAGACCCAGAAAATACAAAACTAACTGTAACATGTTTGTTTTCTTTTTAAAACTCCCATTTGTTGAAAAAAATGCAAACTTATCTTCCCTACTAATGGGCGAATCTATTTTTACGGGAGAAGATAATCTGTATCCAATCAGCTGAGAGGCGTAACCAGTATCCACTGAGACAGGTTTAAGCCACGCCCCTCATAAATATCGCTGTTCGCTTAACGTTAACCATTGGGAACGCCACACTGATTCATAATCGTCTGCCGGAATATTTTGGTTTACTAAAAAATTGAATGAAGTTCATATATGCCAAATAGACAGGAACAATTCTTGAGTCTACCATAATGCTGTTTTACGTGCATAGTCCGAACAAGACCTGGACAACACCTGTTCATTCGATGTATTTTTATCAGCCCGGAAGGTTCCGTACAATGAATCAAAAAGGTCTAATAAAATGTTTTACATATAGTTAGTGGGTCACGCAAATCCCGATATTCTCTAAATAGACTTGGCACGGCTAATAGCGTTGACGTATATTACTTGGAAGGAGATGTTGTAATTACACGGCTAAACGTCGATTTCAAGCATTTTTGGAAATGCTAATACTTGTTTTTAATGCAGTCATAGTACAGCCCATTTCCGTTAAAAGTTAAATAGAAAAATCATTTTTGGGGGAATCCATATAAACAATTTTTCTTGCAACAATGCAACACACGAAAAATCAGCGTTTTATATCAACACATTTCCGCAAATCCTTTCGAATCACACGAAAAGGGGTAGGTATAAATCGCGAACCAACCGGACCAGGAGACCAGTTTAGTATACGGATACAGTTTAACAAATATGCGTATCATAATGTGTGTATAGTACATATATTATTGATATTTGCCAATATTTTATTTGAAAAGATAAGACACCAATATCGAATATATATTTTAAGAAATAACTTTGCAGACTTTAACTATTAAAAGAATCGTCGATTGCTTCATCACATATTGTTGTAAATATTATATATTTCAACTGTTAGAGCATTTATCATTTGAAAACTAATTTGATATGATTCATATATTTTAATAATATACCTTTTTTTCTTATTAGCCGACTGTATAAATAAAGAAGCGTAATCGTGTAACATTGACTCTTAATTCTTACTCTTACTGAGCTCTATTGGCGATCTTTTCTAACTATGATTAAGTGCAGCGGACCAGTTAATTTTAAGAGCATAAGAGTTACGGACCAGGGTTGAGTTCAGTAACTGCGAACGTTATAGAACGTTCCGCAACGATACATTCGGAAGTCCTCGTCCATTTGCTGCGAATAATCTCGGACATATTTGGACGCTATTTTGAAATGTCCGGCGTTAAAGTAAACAAATGTGTGACCGAGGAGTTCCGAATGCATCGTTATGTAACGTACTGTAGCGTTTTGTGTAATTAGGGACTTTAGCCAGTTATTTCCCCTTGTATACTCTTCAAATAGATAGGTCTTAATAGTTGGATTACACGGATTTTACCCTTACTTTTCAATGTTAATTTGCCAAAATTAATCTTAAATAACTTTTTTGTAAATCGTTTAATTTGTTTGAAATTCAAGCTAAGTATTATTAGGGTAAAGAACTACCTAAATTTCATCACTTCTGTTAATATCTTAATTAACAAGAAAGATATTAGATGAAATATTTTGATAACCTTACATAGGACTTCTATGATAAAATCCGTGGATTCCAACTGTAAGGACCTACTCACCAATGGGATTGCTTCAGATTTTATCAGGGAAAGATAACTGACTAAAGTCCCTAATTGAACTTGCTTCTGGTTATAGATCGAGCAGATGTAAGATTATTTTTGCAGACTTTTTTTAATTATGAAAAGTTTGGTACTATATTGACGGACTATTGACCAGACGGACCAGGTCATTTTAAGAGAGTTAAAATGACGGACATTTACACCTAGGTGAAAAGCTCGCCAGTTTTTAATTTGTTCGAATGGAGTATGTTTTCTCGAGTCCGAGTGAATTCATTATTAAGAAAAATGATTTCTATTCGAAATAGCTTGCCTTTTGTATTTAAGTGCATCTTTTCGGAATTAAAATACATGTTAATTCCTTTCGTGTATCCGGCAACAAAATTCTTCCGTAACAAGTAAAGGTATGACTACTCTCTAATACACTGGTTTGAAAGATTCACTCGCTGACTCTCTACCTCTGCTTAAATACTATGCACAAACTGATATTTCTATTTCAAGGCAAAGACACACACATTTAGATTGCATGACTGTCTCGTGATTAAAAAATAAATGCAATAAATGCAACAAATGTTCACGCCTGTAAAATCAAAATGTCGAAATTCAAAGATGCTGGACAGTTATGCATTAGTTAGATCATTGGTTACACGGATTGGTAAGAACAGATCCGCAATGTGAGGAGCACTTGACTAAACAGAAGTGATAAGTCATTTAATTGCTTCTGTTCTGAAGAACTATGTTTTCCCTTCTGCCGATCTTTTTAAGCGTCATGCAAATATGAATTGCTGGAAATAAATCCAACTAAAACCAAACATCCTGTCGGCATAAAGATGGTGTCTAGATCCAGACCATTCGCGTACTCCAAATTTGTCAAGATTCTCAATCTAACTAGTATCGAGAATCTTACTAGGCTTTTGGAACGAGATTGTTACATTTAAACAGAAAAACGTTTTATGACAAGTTACCTTTTAATTACTGAAAAACCTTAACATGACAATTCAATATAATGCTCTTTTGAGTTACCTTTAGATTATACTTAATCATTCTTTCTTGTTTGCCGTGACAATCCCTTTGCTGCATTTAGCAGCAATTTTTTACTTGTATAATATTTCAGATTAGGGATATTTTTGTGTCCGTAAAATTAACCTTTTTAATGCTTATGGACTTTTTAATAACATAAAGTTTGTGTGGTGTTTGAGGACAATGGTAAGATCAAGGGGGACAATTTAGTAGATATATTTGATAAAATAAACGATGTTATAGATAACAATACATGTAACTCAAGAAATGCAACAAGATACATTAACATTCCCAATAACAATTGTGTATTTTGACAATTTGGATTCCTGTTTGTTAGTTTGCTTGTTTGGGTTTAAAGGCGCTGCATATTTTCCTGTGGGTAGTTCATACCCAGAAGATAAAATCGTTGCTGAGTTTCACAAAGATTACACCCCGAAAATGAAAATGCACATTATAAATGAGCTCCGTTAAGAAAAGCCTAAAGTTCGGTTGGTTATCGCAACAGTTGCCTTAGGCATGGGTTTAAATGCTCCATTGATTTCTAGGGCCATGCACATGAAACCACCAACCACTCTCGAGAAGTATAAGCAGAAAATATGTAGAGCCGGTAGAGATGGGCAATAGGCTGTTGCCGTATGCAACTACAACAATAGTGATATAGCAAAAAACAGGAAAGGTCTCGATAAGTCGACGGGACAGTACATTCTGAACCATGGTTCTTGTCTGCGTCTGCAATTATTTGCATTTTGGTAATGAGTAGTTTCTTTATAGATGACCCCACACACTGCTGTAATAATCATCAGCAGAAATGCCCGACAAACATACGGTATATAATACCAAAAGTAAAAAACCCTCTCTATATCGAGATAAGCACAAACTTGCTGTAAGAAATCAATATCCATAGTCATTGAAAGACAAAGAAGAAATAAAGTATTAGTGCATATTGAATGAACTATAATTTTATATTATAAAGAGTACCACATGGTGACATCTTTGCATCAGACAGGACCCCATTCGGGCTAGATGCAAATGATTTTGTCAAAAACACACCTGTTAAAGAAATGATAAACAGCGAAAGAGCAGCTGATCTAACCTGCGATAATTTTACAATGAGTAAGACTGATATGATTATTTTATTGAGAACCTGGCTATACTACTTGGAAGGCTAATGAAAGATTGCTGTCTACCTTTCAAAAGGCTTGATACCATTTTTGCCATTTCACATGAATCAGTTCATCTGATGTTATGACAAGAAGAAAAGTTTCATTCAGACTCGACGTTGCTTCAGAGAATAAAGTAAAATATGAAAATTGTGTACATATATATTAGGTCAAAAGCAATTGGTGAAAAGCAATTACTGTGGACTAATATGTGAACTATGGGAAAAACATGTGTCCATGATGTACATTATTGAAAATGGATGCATTTGTTCATTAAATATATTTTCTTTATGATTTGTGCGCAAGAATGGTGTATGATAATTTACAATTATATTGCGTTAGATCCTCATCAACTCCAAGCAAAACTTGCAAATATGACAGACATTTTACCAGAATTGCATACAGAGAAAAGAGTTAAGGGAAATCACTCTAATTGGTGGAGATATAGACTGAGTTTTAGTGCTGTAGATGAGGTGTGTGGAAAAGTCTATAAGAGTTTAGATTAGTATTTAAAAATGAAGATGAACTTGTTGATAGCTCCATGAGTGCCTTTAACTTTCCAGAACAACTATTGATTGATAATATTGATAAAACTTTAAGTTACGATTTTATTTAAACTGTCTTAGTTTTGTTTATAATAAAATATAGACATGTGCACTAGCTTTTGTGTGTCAACATTAAATAAAGATTGTTTTAGTCCGTGCTATTTAATAAGCGCATTAATACGAGTGCCTTTATTTCATTATTTGATAAAATATTGGAAAACTATACATTTTTTGTATGTTATTACCTTTGTAATATAGAACAATAAGTAATTTTATTGTTAAGTTTTATTAACGAAGGTGTATATTATAACAGCTATGTATAGTGTTTATAATAATATTAAGATGACGTCACGTCATTTATCAAAAGAGAACGCATGTGACTGTTAAATTATCTATTTTGATAATAAATTCTTTATAATGGAAAGGCTTTTTATCTTTTTTTATTTTTATAAATTGAAATAAACTATATTGCTTTTACTCTGCATTTCAACATTTTTTTCTATCAAATCGCACATCAGCGGCCAATCGTTACATCATACACACTGTCATTGGACCATGGACAATTAGTTTTTTATGATCTTGACTAAACACAAGCTTTCAACCATTTCATAGTATCCAGTATCCACCCTTAGCCAGTTGTTGAAACTATCCAACTTGATACAGTGGCAGTCAGTAAAATTGTCGAAGAAAAAAATTCAAGAACCACTGGCATGATATGAAGGTACTACTGGATTTCGAACCCCTGACCTCCCAGGCAGTCAGTCGTGTTACAGACTGAACTGATCACCCTAAGTATAACATGTTAATGTCAATACCTGTACTATCATTAATGTACACTCAGTGCGAGACGACAAGTTTACAGGTTAATGTGCAGAACTTCAAATACAATGCCGCTTATAACGTTGTTACAAGAACTTCAAACACAATATTATTTGAATATGGAATTTATCATACACGTAACATCGAATTCACTATGTTCACGGTAAAATGTTGTTTTTTTATTCTACATAATAGCTTATCGACAGTTCATTTGTATGAGAGGTCTAGATTCTTGCAATAGGGGACATGAAAAATCACAATCGCAGTTTGTTAAACAATGTACCAGTCATTGGTCAACAGATACTTCTTTGAATTTAGTTCATGGTTAGATGTCCTTCAACCTCGATTCAAAGCTGTTTTATAAAAATAGTGACGTTCAGTTTCAAAATCGATGAAGAGTTAAATAAATGATGAATAATCAATACGCTTTTATGTTGAGTGAAAAATATTGCATCTTGTGTGAAATGAATTCCATGTTTAATTAAACATGCTTAATATGAAAATTACATACATAACGCAAAATCACGTCAGCGCAACGTAATATTAACGTCGTTGTTTTAAAGGTAATTTTACTTTGAAAGCGATATTGTGAAAAGCTGAGAACGTTCACTTTCCTTTTTTATTTCATTAAAATGACACAAAAGTGTGTAGTTTTCAAAAATCGCGATAAGAATTTGACCACCGTTCTGCATTAATTTGAAAATAAACGTTGTAACTCGGAAATTGGTGAAACCTATTAGACGTGAAAACCCTAAAATTCAGTGATGAAATGTACAATCTTAACGACTGACGTGATATTCAGATAATCGGAACAAAATATTCGTATGCAACAACATTTCAGAAACATTTTGGTATAATTATCTTTGTTCTCGGGCATTCAATATTTTAAATATATGGGTTTAATGTACTTGCATGCCTGTTTTTAGCGCGAACCAATGTGACGTCCGTGACGTCGTGAAAAAAAACGACAACGTCGCTAAGTTTACCAGAAAAACAAACTTTTATCATAAACGATGAATATAATACTTAGAACATTTCTCAATTGAAAAATTTTGTCAATCATTAAGTCGTTTAGAGTCTCTTCTCATAATTTAGCTATTGAATCAAGTAGATGGGCGAAACCCAATAAAATTCCTTTAAATAATAGAAAATATTCTAGTTACGATACTTTAGAAGACGAATGTCATTTTGTTTTGGAATGTTCTATATATAGCAATCTAAGAAAACAGTACATACCTAAATTTTACTGGTTAAGACCAAGCATGTATAAATTTGTTAATTTTATCAATTCAGATAACAAAACACTTATTAGAAATCTTGGCATGTTTATTAGTACAGCTTTTGATGAAAGAGATAAAATTTAGTTTAGACACTAGGGTATTTTTGTTCGAACGTTTTGTTCAAATATTGTCAAGGATGTCTTTCACTTTATTCTTGTTCCATGTAACTGATTTTAACCTTATATGTGTCATTATGACCTTCTCCTTTCCTTCCTTTCCTTTCTTTCGTTCGTTCTTTCTTCCTGTCTTTCTTTATATATATATAGTCATAGTTATAATAATATATACCTGTTAGTAGTTGGTTACATTTCATTTGATTTGTGTAACTATTTATTTATTTATGATCATTATGCGCATAACATGCTATGTAATGTCCACTTGCATTTATATGTATTGGAAATAAACTATATCTCTCTCTCTATGTGAGTTTAAATTTTTATAAAGTAAGTTTAAGCTTAACATCTCGGAGTAAACAAATAGCTTACCATGTGCATGATAGGCTTTATCCTACTTATGTTTTAATACTTTTAATGTTTTATTAGAGAAATAAGCATCTCACAGTTGATGGGATTTCCATTCAGATCATAATGACCGTATTTTTACTTTAATTTTACCATTATTTCAATCAGAAAGATTATAATTACACACACATTATATGTTGCTCACATTGTTGTTCATTTTTATTTAGTTATTGTTTTTTATCAGATAGATCTATGTTGATATTGTTTATTATTGTTTTTACATGGCATAAATGAAGGAGATGTTTGTATTGTTTTTGTCGTTGTGTATTTATTTTCTGTAATAATTCTTTGTTTTTACTGGAGATTATGTAAATAATAAAATAATAAATCTTGTATTTTTATTTATTTTAATTTTACATTGTTGTTTTGTTATTGTAAGATACTTATAATTCTATATAGTATTCAAAGCACTATTTCTCAACAAGGGTTTAATAATAGACAAAGCCAATATGAATGGTTGAAAAACAATCAATAAAATACATAATTCCCTGTCATAATTAGTTTTAATTACAGTTGTAGGGATTTTCCTCTTACTATTCAAAATGAATGATTTCTTGCTTACAAAAATGACTACAAGACTCCTAGCCAATCAGAATGCTGCGTTTGGTGTGCGCACCACCAAATAACCACATGGCTCTTAACTTTACACTACTGATCCTATATACATTCAGAAAGCCTCATAACTAAAATGTTTATGAAAAATTCTGTGATAATTTATTGCAACTGATAACCATTAGAAAGAAAGTAAAGACTTTTGTTAGTGATCAACACATTATCAATATTTCATGCGGCCTCAAAATTAGCCATCTTTGAAGATATTATTATAGGAATCTAGTTTTTATATTTATCTTCATAGAAGACCACCAAGTACTGAAATATATGTACATGCCAAAATGACTGCTTTAAGTCATATATATTTGTCGTTACGATCATTTAAGAAATTATCACTACTGAATATACAGCCAGTAGAACTACATCAAACATTTACCAGAAATGCAAAAATGTTTATATGCGAGCCAATAAAATTCAAAATAAAACTCAGCAATGTTAAACTTATAGATGAACTAACAAATAACACAGATATGGCATCATCCATAGACTATCATATTTTTGCAGAAGTTCATGTCAACATTTCACTGTGATAATATCATATTGAATCCATTAAAATACATTCCTACACAATGGACATGTACAGTTGTGACTTGTATTAAACCATTTGTACTGAAAAAAGAAAAATAATGCATTTTAACTACTTGAAATTAAGTAATGGAACTTTCCATGACCTCACCTATTAGCATATTTAACAAAAGTTTACATTTATTTTTTGTCCCACAAACAAGGTGTTAACAAAAGAGCACATCCTTATATTTGTGGGTAAATGTATTGTTATTCAAATGAAAAGGTTGCACTCGGAATGGTCAATAGGGAATAGTCTCATGATAATTTATACTGGGTTTAGCGCAGTGTCAACACATTTTTTTATGTTATTTTACAGCGTCCAGTGCACCTAACCTAGCTTTCCTGGACCCTTGACTATAACCAGTACTCACCTATCCTTCCACAAGGCTGGAAACTTCTCCAAATACATGTACCTTATTAATGGAGGAAATTGACATTACTGTCAAATTTTCATGGAAGGGTATAACCTCCCCGAGTGGGATACCCCTGGAAATCCAGACGTACTTCCAACTGCGCTACTGACCCACATTGTCTCATGATAATAAACAATTTTGATTTAATTCACCAAACACAAAAAAGTATGATGAGCAAAACACTTAAGATCACAACGAGATAAACACATATCAAATTTTAACTGATTGGTGGGATAATGACAAGGAAAATCGTGCTGCTTCCTACTTATGTACTGTATAATTGTCCTTCAGTTAAATGACAAAAAATCATAAGCATGAAATAATTTTGTTACGTATTAATTTTAAATTTTTGTACTGATTACTTAAAACAAAGTGATACAGTAAACCCATGTTTGAGTTCAGGCAGCATGTTACGGCTATTAAAGATGTGGTTGGGGCAAGTTAAAAATATAGCTGGCTGTCCATTTGGGCAACCTAGTTAAAAAACTAGAGTTGTGCCCTGTATATTTTACACATTATGAATGCTTCCTCTTAGGATACATGTATTATAGGGAGGGAAAACAATCAATTTTAAGTAAAATTTATGAACTGCATAAAATCTTACCAAACAACTAGAATGAAATTTCTTCTTGCATGTTTTACAAGCAATTCTAGGTAGTTGAAAGTTGGTACCATGTAAAACATAGAAACATATCATACATTCATCTACACCTTCAAAACGTTTGTCAATATTCTTCTTCCATAATTGTAAACCATCAACAATATTTCCATTCTAAAATATATAGAGGATATTTGTTTATTTCGGTGTAAAATTGATTTTTATTTCATGAGTAAAATAAATAAATCTTACACTGAAATAAACAAATTTTCTATTTATTATATACTTCAGTCTGGCTTTTTTAAAGTTTAAGTATGATATGTCATCAGAAAGGCGCATTCAAACAGTGAAAAATAACAAATTTATTATCATTGTTTCAAAACAGTGGAATATCGATTTTTATTTCACCGATCAATCCTTGTATTTCACTGGAAAGCATATAATATAATAAAGAAGCTGTGAACTTATTAGAAAATATTGAAACATTAGTGTTCACAAGGAGAGAGGTTTTTTTATTAGCTAATTAGCTATGTTCTTAATCATAATGCTTGATTTTAATGTACATGTATGTTGTAAATGATAATAAATATAGAATAAACCTACTTCACAATTTCCAAAAAAATGAAAACAATTTTTTATAGTTACTTAACTTTGGCACTATGTTATGCTTTATCCAGTATTTGGTGGATACATAAATATTATCAATACATGTATTTGATATCAGTTAATAGGGAAATTCTACCTTTATATAAATTTATCAGCAGGCCATCATTAAATTTTCATGAGCCCAATGTATTATGTTATACAGTAAAATGCAAAATGATAGAGACAGCTAGCTAGTATAACCCCTAATACTTCACAAAAAACAAAGTCTCACCTGATGCTGTAAAAAGATGTTTAATTGTAGTAGCCATTTCTCCCACTGAGGACCTGATACACCAACTCTTTTTTCACTGGTCACCGATATATTACCTAGAGGATAATTCTGAGGAAGGGAGATAACCATTTCAATAGTAACTTCTTCTAGACTGTACACAGCAATTACTTCCCTTGTCACTGGTCTAGCTTTTATCTGTAAATAATTTGGATAAATGTAAATTTACAAACTTTAAAGCATGACAAAATTTACCCAAGAAGGGTCAAACTAATCCGAATTCACTTTCAAACCCTCTACTTCCTTCCCAAGAAGGGTCAAACTAATCCGAATTCACTTTCAAACCCTCTACTTCCTTCCTAAGTATTTACAAAACTTCACACAGAAGCAGTGAATGGTATAAAAACTTGATGAGAAAATTAGTTCTTAAAACTCAACAAAAACTTCATAAAAAAATAGAACTTAATGGTATTTTTGCATACATTTTAACTTCACAGTAAATCTGCTTTTAGATAGCAACAAATTGCAGCTGCTCTTAAAACGTTGATCTGGTTTCATCACCAGTAACTATATCAAATTGAAATAGATGTAAAAATGAAGTGAAAATGTAAAAGGTAATTCACAAATCCAGATTATTTTAGCAATCACTTGACTTCTTAGAAACACAAATATTGCAGCAGACAACATTATGATACAAATCCTGTAGTAATCATTATAACAAACAGAATTGAAAAAGCTTCTGCACAGGTAGGAGAAAATTGAAACATAGGAAAATTAATAAAAACCGACATTCACCCAGCCTAAATAGCTCAGGTGAGCAAATAAATCATGAATATTGACACTTGTTAAATAGATGATATTAGACTAATAATCTTTGGAGAGTCAGCTCCCTCTTACTTTAAATACTGCCATATACCCATACACTGGTTATAAAACAAGTAAATCTGTGAGCTAATGCTCACTGGTGATACCCCCGCAAAAATATAAAAATATGCGACAAACAGGAAGTAGATGAGCAAGGAGCATGAAATCGCTTTACACCATATGGGACTATGGGATGAAGCAATATGCAAAGTATTAGGCTGCTGCATGATATAGTTGCTGAGAAAACTGCGACGGAAATTTTGTAACGGATGGATGGACGGACGCACGGACAAGGGTAAAACAGTATACCCCCCTCTTCTTCGAAGCGGGGGTATAAAAAACGAGAAAACTTTGATATACTCACAGTCATATCCTGTATGTCTACATTAGTTTGCTGCACTGATTTAATCTCTGATGTACATAATATATGACTTACATGCTTGCTTGTATACCTATAATACAAAATACATGGGTCAGAAACAAGGTTATAAATTACTTCTTTAAATAAACAATTAAGTTAATGGGCAACCACAGATTTTGAAATGATGGGGATCAAAAATGAAACAACATTCATTTATATAACTGTCATGTAATTTTCTTCTCTCCAAAATAATTCAATTTATTAATGTATTAGATTTTTCTTCTCTATAACAAAGAAGCCATTTCTTTTTCTTTTACTAAATTTTAACGCTGTGTCAGCACAATTTTTGGTTATTTTACAGCGTCCAGTGCACCTAACCTAGCTTTCCTGGACCATTGTCTATAACCAGTACTCACCTACCCTTCAACAAGGCCGGAAACTTCTCCATATTATCTAATCAATGGAGAAAATCGACATTATTGTCAAATTTTCATGGAAGGGTATAACCTCCCCGGGTGGGATTCGAACCGGCACCCCCTCTGGCACGAGATTCCAAATCCTGGCGCACTACCAACTGCGCTATCGACCCGTGTTCCGGAGCCTTTTCAACCACCCACCATGGTTGAGTCAATAAATTGTACCAGCTTCAGGTATATAAAAACTTACAGCCCACCCAGCTAGCTCTGTTGTTGCAAGTCAACCAATCAAGGAGTCATAGGTTTGATTCCCAGGTGGTGCATGCTTTCTTTGAGTTTGTCCATGAAATAATTTCTATGGTCATCAATCAAATTTTCAGTCACTGACAGAAATATGTGCCCAGTTAGAGGTTAACAGCTAAATCCAGAGATTGGCCTATCTAGGAACAGTGAGAAGGTTGACTGACTGCTGGGATATAACCAAAACAATACGTTGCTAAGATGTTAAACCACAAAAGAAAGAACTTACATATCAACATAAGCCGATGTTTTTCTATCTTGAGACATCCACCAATGTCTAACCATTGCTGGCATAGTTTGTAGTATTAACATATAGAGAGCACATGCTACACTCTGTATCTCCTGGTAGCTACCTGATCCTAGAAGATAAAGTCAATTGTTTATAATTGATCAATTAATTATACAACTATGGCTGACTGCAGACATAAGATTTAACAATTTGACCAAGTGAGAGCACTGGTCAAGTGATAGAACGGGAGCAGACCACTTTCATGAATAATGCCCCACAAGCTTGTTACTAAATATAGTAACAAAAGTTTTATCTGCCAGTGCAATGCTAGGAAGCAACAGTAGATATGCATTGCATTCAATTACATTTTCCTAAAATGAAGCCTTAATGTTACTTTTCATAAGCTGAAAATATGCCATCTTATCACCATTTTGGCCCATATTCCTGCATCCCATAACGCTGATCTTCTGACTACTATTATGGGGTAGGTGCATGAAAAAGTCATTTTTTTTTAAAATCATATAAAAACACTAATTTAAGGTCCATCGGCAACATTTTTGAAGAGGTGGTAAACCCAAAATACTTGCAATTGACCAGTTTAGATTATAAACAAACTTCGAGTGAATCAGAAAAAAATATCTACATGTATGATCGTCATTATTATATTACCTGTGACATCCATATCTGGTTTATTTTGAAACATTTGTCCAGGATGATTTGGCATCAATCTAAATACATTATATACAAACTGTACAACGTAGTCATTCTCTTGTAAGTAACCAGCATACTCTTGTCTTAACTGAAGTGTATAAAAACAACAGTTAGCATCAGTCAATATTGTTCATAACTATTTAATAATTATTCAATAAAGCAGAACATTGAAAATGCCCAAAAAAAATAGAACAGTATTGTTGCAACACTTAATGTAATTATGTTATTTTTTTAACATGCCAAGTCACAAAACATTATTTATAATTACTTTTAATATATTCAAGTATGGTTTGTGATAAAATGGAAACTAAGTTCATGAATGCAACATGTAAGAAAATTCAGCATCTGACATCCTAAAGCCACCAAAATCGTGCTCATTGTAATTTTTTCCATAACATAGCTTTTGTGCTATTTTTGTAGTCTCAGTTATAATTATAATGATAACCAAAAATTAAAGCAAAACTAAAAAGCATTTCAAAATGAACAGTTATCAAATTTTAGATGAACTCTATTCAGTTGGCCTAAAAAGTGAAAATGTCTCCAAACTTTTGGGTTGCTACTGTATAGTGAAACAGAGCTACTGGCTAGCTCAGTTAGTAGCACACAAGTCTATTGATCAAGGGGTCATTGGTTTGATTCCCCGGAGGTCCATACTTACTTGGAGCTTGGTCATGAAATAATTTCTACTGCTAATCTCCCTCATACCACCGAATCTAAATCATGTAGGGCAGTAATCAGTCACTGATGGAAGTATGTGCCAAGTAACTGGTTTACAGCAAAATGCAGAGATTATGCCTTTTCAGGAAAGGTTAATAGGTTGACTGATTGCTGTGATATAACAAATACATAGAGTTAATACAGCATTAAACCCAACAAAACATTTCTTGAAAAAAAAATTACAAGAATCCGATACAAAAGTGCAGAGTGGATCAGTCTGATTCATTTATTCTAACTATTACCACTAACCAGGCAAAATTTTACTTTATAGCCAAAAATATCCCAAGCGTACAAGTCAAGTCAGTAACTTGACCATCATAAGGCTTTATTACCAAATAAAACTTGACAAAATGCTTACCTCAGCAGGGGCACTTTTAAAGAACAGTAATAATAGTTTCCATGACAACAAATAAGCCAAGGTGTAGTGATACTCTTGAGACATTTCACCGATTGGTTGACTAGCATCAATGGGAAGCTCACTCAGTACAGTATTTAACACGGAACTACTTTCATCAATGATTTCCATTATTTTCCCTGGAGGTCTCCTGAAATTAAAATCCCTCAGTGTAAATATATTTATATTTTCCATATTAACATAAATTATCACATACTTATTTATTTATTGGAGTTTAGGCTGTGTCAACACAATTTAGGTCATTTTACAGCGTCGAGCGCACCTAACCTAGCTTTCCTGGACCATTGTCTATAACCAGTACTCACCTACCCTTCCACAAGGCCGGAAACTTCTCCATATTTTCTATTCAATGGAGGAAAATCGACATTATTGTCAAATTTTCATGAAAGGGTATAACCTCCCCGGATGGGATTCGAACCCGCACCCCCTCTGGCACGAGATTCCAAATTCCAGCGCGCTACCAACTGCCCAATCGACCCGGGTTCAAATTATCACATACAGAGATATAAAACAATAGTGGTAGTAAGAGATTATCAAGAGAGCAAAAATCTAAGGTCTTTTTTGCTCTCTCGTTAAGGTGTAATCCAATTCATAGATGTTTGCATAACAAAGCCTCTAAACATAATTAAATGTGGCTGGACATGACAAAGTTTTTTACCCCTAATTCCCATTTATTCCAAAAATAATTTTCAAGATTTTATTGATATGAATCTGGTGACCATGTTAACATCAATATTACTAGATTAAGTATGAGTTGTTGAGTTAAAATTATTGACAATATTAACTGCACAGAAACAAGAGCTCCGCTGGGCGGGGCATTATACGCCCGTGTGCAGTCCATGCTGTGTTCTATCTCATATAAAGTCCCTGTGACCTTGACCAATGACCCCGGGATCTCAGAATAGGTCCCATTCTTAACAGGAGGGCTATCCAAAGCAAAGATTTTGAGAACCTAGGTACAGCCATGGTTGATTTATCACCGACACAAAGTTTTCCCATACAAACTTCCAGTGACCTTGACCCTGGGGCCTCAGAACCAAAAGTTCTCGCCCTTGACCCAAAGAGTATTGATACATAAAATTTGGTGATCTTAGATAAAGTTGGTTGTTGGACAAGGTTTTTCCTCATGATTTTTCTTTTGACTTTAACCTTTAACCCAGGGACCTAAAACCAAAGGGGCATATGCTAGACATTAAGGCTACCCTTAAATAAGATTTGGAAAACCTACAATGTAGGTACAATTATTATTGAGTTACTGTCCGGAAAATGTTTCAATATGAATTAAATCCCTGTGACCTTGACTTTTGTCCCTGGGGTTTCCAAATCAAGAGAACATCAAATACCAAAGAGCTATCAACACATTACATCTTGACAAATGGGCTGATCCACATAAAATTTGGTTAACCTAGGTACAATCATTGTTTAGTTATTGTCCGGACAAGGATTGTCCATATGATGCCCCTGTGACCTAGATCTTTGACCCAGTTTTGACCCAAAACCAATTGGGAACATCTTTAACACATGGGCTACCCTCACATAAAATTTGGTGAACTAAATTCATTTTACTTATTAAATATACCATTATTTCCATGGTTTGTCATTTTGACTTTGTTAACATATTGATTGAACATTTGAAGTCTCTGCTTGGTAATTTGATATCTTCTGGATGATGGTTTAAACTTGACCCAGGGGCCCCAAAATCAATAGGGAACATCCTTGACACATGGGCTACTCTCACATGAAATTTGGTGAACTTAAGTGCAGTCATTGTTGATTTACTACACGGACAATGTTTTTCAATATGATGCCCCTGTGACCTTGACCTTTGACCCAGGGGCCCTAAAACCAATAGGACATAACCATGACACATGAGCTACTCTCACAAAAAATTTAGTGAACCTAGGTACATTGGTTGTTCAGTTATTGTCTGGACAAGGTTTTTCCATATGATGCCTCTGCAACCTTGACCTTTGGGTCTGGGGCCCCAAAACCTATTGAGAACATCCTTGACACAAGGGCTACATTCACATAAAATTTTATGAACCTAGGTACAGTCCTTGTTGAGTTATTGTCCGAACAAGGTTTTTCAATATGATGCCTCTGTGACCTTGACCTTTGACCCAGGAGCCCCAAAACCAAAAGGGCATATCCTTGACACAAGGGCTACCCTCACATAGAATTTGATGAACCTAGGTAAATTGGTGGTTCAGTTATTGCCTGGACAAAAGTTTCATTGTTTGCCATTTTGACTTTATAAACATATTGATAGAACATATGAAGTCACTGCTTGGTAATTTGATATCTTCTGGTTGAAGGTTTATACTTGACCCTGTTTCCCCAAAACTGATAAGGCACATCCTTGACACATGGGCTACTGTCACATGAAATTTGGTGAACTTAGGTACAGTCATTGTTGAGTAATTACCCAGACAATGTTTTTCAATATGATGCCCCTGTGACCTTGACCTTTGACCAAGGCGCCCCAAAACCAATAGGGCATAACCTTGACACATGGGCTACTTTCATATAAAATTTAGTGAACCTAGGTACATTGGTTGTTCAGTTATTGACTGGACAAGGTTTTTCCATATGATGCCTCTGTGACCTTGACCTTTGGGTCTGGGGCCCAAAAACCTATTGGGAACATCCTTGACAAAAGGGCTACATTCACATAAAATTTTGTGAACCTAGGTACAGTAGTTGATGAGTTATTGTCCAAACAAGGATTTTCAATATGATGCCCCTGTGACCTTGACCTTTGACCCAGGAGCCCCAAAACCAATAGGGCATAAACTTTACCCAAGGGCTACCCTCACATAAAATTTGGTGAACCTAGGTACATTGGTGGTTCAGTTATTGTCTGGACAAGTGTTTCATTGTTTGCCGTTTTGACTTTATAAACATATTGATAGAACATTTGAAATCACAGCTTGGTAATTTGATATCTTCTGGTTTAAGATTTAAACTTAACCCTGTTTTCCCAAAACTGATAAGGTACATCCTTGACACATGGGCTACTCTCACATGAAATTTGGTGAACTTTGGTACAATCATTGTTGAGTAATTATCCGGACAATGTTTTTCAATATGATGCCCCTGTGACCTTGACCTTTGACCAAGGTGCCCCAAAACCAATAGGGCATAACCTTGACACATGGGCTTCTTTCACGCCAAATTTAGTGAACCTAGGTACATTGGTTGTTCAGTTATTGTCTGGACAAGGTTTTTCCATATGATGCCTCTGTGACCTTGACCTTTGGGTCTGGGGCCCCAAAACCTATTGGGAACATCCTTGACACAAGGGCTACCTTCACATAAAATTTTGTGAACCTAGGTACAGTAGTTGATGAGTTATTGTCCAAACAAGGATTTTCAATATGATGCCCCTGTGACCTTGACCTTTGACCCAGGAGCCCCAAAAACAATAGGGCATAACCTTTACCCAAGGGCTACCCTCACATAAAATTTGGAGAACCTAGGTACATTGGTGGTTCAGTTATTGTCTGGACAAGTGTTTCATTGTTTGCCGTTTTGACTTTATAAACATATTGATAGAACATTTGAAGTCACAGCTTGGTAATTTGATATCTTCTGGTTTAAAGGTACTCATTCACAGATTTCAGCTTAAATATCAACTTTCTCTAAAACCATTATAATTGTATGGAAATATTTTTGGAAGCAGGAAAGTAGTGTTCTGATAATGACAATTTTATTGTAAATTGGCATACAACTACAAATGTTAGTGTTTCGTGTAGTAAAATTTACCCCGTATGTAACGGTATAGACAATTTTAGAGCATTTTCTTTTACTGTTATTGTATATTTCTTGCAACTAATAGGTCAGTTTGTCTTAAAATATTCAGATTTAATTTGTTGACACAATTACAGACACTGAGCGTTATTTTGAAAATATAGAAAAATTTAAACAAATCTGTGAACTAGTACCTTTAAGATTTAAACTTAACCCTGTTTTCCCAAAACTGATAAGGTACATCCTTGACACATGGGCTACTCTCACATGAAATTTGGTGAACCTAGGTACAGTCATTGTTGAGTTATTACCCGGACAATGTTTTTCAATATGATGCCACTGTGACCTTGAACTTTGACCCAGGGGCCCCAAAATCAATAGGGCATATTCTTGACACATGGGGTACTCTTACATAAAATTTGGTGAACCTAGGTACATTGGTGTTTCAGTTATTGTCTGGACAAAGTTTTTCCATATAATGCCCCTGTGACCTTGACCTTTGAACCTGGGGCCCCATAAACCTATAGGGCACATCTTTGACACATGGGCTACTCTTACATAAAATTTGGTGAACTTAGGTACAGGCGTTGTTGAGTTATGGTACGGACAAGGTTTTTCAATTTGATGTCCCAGTGACCTTGACCTTTGACCCAGGGGCCACAAAACTGATTGGGAACATCCTTGACACATGGGCTTCTCTCACATAAAATTTGGTGAACCTAGGTAGATTGGTTGTTAAGTTATTGTCAGGACAAGTTTTTTCCCCATATGATGCCACTGTGACCTTGACCTTTCATGCAGGGGCCCCAAAACCAAAAGGGAACATCTTTGACACATGGGCTACTCTTACATTAAATTTGGTGAACTTAGGTACATTGGTGGTTCAGTCATTGTCCGGACAAGTTTTACCTATTTTAAGTCCCAGTGACCTTGACCTTTAACCCTGGGGTCTCAAAATCAATAGGGAACCTCCTTTACCCAAGGGCTATCCACACATAAAATTTTAGGAACCTAGGTATATCCTTTCTTGAGTTATCATCCGGACAAGCAATTGTCTACGAATGGACAGACGGAGGGACGGACAGACGGACAACATCATAACATAATACGACCGTTTTTTCAAAACGGGCGTATAAAAATGGTATAGGCAAACAGATAACTATCAAGTAAATTCTAATACCTCCTTTAAATCTATGTGTATTGGGAAGGGATAAAAAAACTAATAATATGCTAATGTCACACTGTGGCAAGATTTTTGTTGACTAGCAAAATTCTGGCAAGATTTAACTCCCCTGAATGGTGTGGCAGTACCAACTCAAAACAGTATGACACAAGTAATACATAAAAGACAAACCTCTTATTTGATTCCTCTTGCTCTCCACCAGTAGCTTCTGTATTAAAACTTTTATCTTCTACATCATACTGAGGTAAGCTATCAATAACTCTACAATAACCATTAGACATTATTGTCACATATTTATATAACATTTGTCAATATGTCTTTGGCTAGTAAATATATCTACATGGACCTCCATGTTCACAACAGTTCCAGCCTTTCAAATCGTGAATTTTAGCATGATAATCTTATGAAAAAAGTAACACAATTATCCAAAATTATAAAAAAATCTCACTGCAAGACTTGACTTGTGTAAAAAGCAAACAGTAAATAGCTACAGCTGAACTTTAGGCCCCAAAATATCAGGATGATTGTGAAATTTGGAAATATTTTGTGAATTTTCATTTTTGTCCATTGTGAAAGGCAAAAAATTGGGCATTTTTTAGAGAAAAAAGTCACTAGACATACCTACAACAGATACAAGTATAATTATCTTCTAAAGTTATACTCACTTATGTAATATATGGAATGCCGACATCTGTACACATCTATGGTTAGATAAAACAAGTGGACAAAAATGATTCAATAAACATTGAAGATTATCTGGCAAGGGAGATGACTCTATCATTAACAAGGGGGGTAATTTATGTTCTAAAATGTGTTGTTTAGGTGATTGAGCAGCTGCATTACAAACTGACATCAGTAATAACTGTATTGATCCAGATACGGTGTCTGTGTTACATATATCTGAAAACAAAAATAAAACAAGTTAATCTGTGAGCTAATGCTCACTAGTGATACCCCCGCCAAAATCTAAAAATATGCGACAAACAGGAAGTAGATGAGCAAGGAGCATGAAATCGCTTTACACCACATGGGACTATGGGATGAAGCAATATGCAAAGTATTAGGCTGCAGCATGTTATAGTTGCTGAGAAAACTGCGACGGAAATTTTGTAACGGACGGACGCACGGACAAGGGTAAAACAGTATACCCCCCTCTTCTTCGAAGCGGGGGTAAAATAATGTATAGCTTGTGAAAATTGATCTGAGACAAAAATACAATATGAATATCATTTGTTAACATAAACATACACTGCCCTCCATAAGTTTCTTCACAGTAAAATTAATTAAATTTCTCAACTTTCTATGTTCAAATTTGAAGAATTATTATAGCATTGTTCATTGCATTCATTATTCATGCAACGGAAATGGAATTTCTGTTGGTACATTTTATTTTTTGAGTTGCAGCAACAGTTATCTGTCAGCCTCTGAAACTATGGTTGATGTATCTCAATAAACTAATATCAAGTTCGAGATATCTTTAATATTTCATATCCATTAGACAAATGTACTAATTTGAAAAAGCACAATTTAAAACCATTTAACAATAAATTGTTTTTACAAAGTTTTGAAATTCTATTTAGTACAATTTAAACTGTGAATGTGTGAAGGAACTTTTGGAGGGCAGTGTATTATCAAGAGTAATGATCAAGGACTGAGATAACTTGTATTGATGCTTTCAATACATTCTAACAAGGCCACAAGCCCATTTACTCTATTTTTAACATGACATATGTATTGAACATACATGTATATATCATAGGAGGCTCTAAGCATTGAGCAATACTAAAATTTAAGTAATCTTTTTTATAAACTCACTAAAATAAGCTAAGATTCCCGTTTTTAGCTCGAAAACTTAATGTAGGGTGGAGCGAAGTTGTAGGCGGAGCCAAACCTGCACTGATTGTGATTTTACACTACCGGTAAACATGTCAATATTTAAAATGGTGGAATTAATGGTGGAATTTCGATTTTTTGTCATAAAATTGTTGAAGAAACAACACAGATTGGAGGTAAAAGATCTAAATATTGTATATAAATAAATAAACGAAGATTTGCTTCACAAAAATGAAGAAAAAACATATTTTTATTTTGCAGTGTTGATTTTTGGTCCTGCTTAAACAGTCGTCTGCATTTATACCCAGCCTCAAAACATTGTGTTTACTAATGTTATTTGACAGAATAAACCCTAGAAAAGTTGATGGAATAAAAGCTTTATGATTCATTTACATATTTTAAAAATAAAAAGTCAGTTTAAAATTACAAATTTAACATTGTATTCATTCATTTCCTTAAGGTGATGAAATATAGCCACCCCAAGATATACTGCTTTGATACTTTATCCCTTTATTTTAATTTATACAACTTAATAGTTCATGTTTTCAATAATTACAAAATATGATAAATATGACAAGTTCTTGTAAATCTTTATAGTGAACACTGTATGTTTTAAATAAGTCACAAATGGTAACACAATACAGACAGAACCGTTCCATTGTTACTTTTAGCAAGATGTTTTACATACAGTCTGTATTGAAGGCGACTTCTTTACTTGAAATAATGCAATGAATTAATGAATAACTTCACTTACACAAAAATGTCAGAGAAGCAGACTATAAATAACAAGTAAATCTGTGAGCTAAGGCTCACTAGTGATACCCCCGCAGTGAGAAATATGACTATCATAATGTAACTTTCATTTAACAAAATCTAAAAATATGCGACAAACAGGAAGTAGATGAGCAAGAGCATGAAATCGCTTTACACCACATGGGACTATCGGATGAAGCAATATGCAAAGTATTAGGCTGCTGCATGTTATAGTTGCTGAGAAAACTGCGACAGAAATTTTGTGACGGACGCACGCACGGACAAGGGTAAAACAGTATACCCCCCCTCTTCTTCGAAGCGGGGGTATAAATATAACTTAGTTATAAGGTTCAAGAAAACAAACAAAATAACTTACTATAAATAGATTTCATCATTGGTATAATAATTGAGAATATAGACTCGCTGAAAAATTCCAACCACTCCGAAGCTAAATTTTCAGGATAATTTCCTGGCACTTTGCCAACTTTGACCCTCAAGCAGATGGACACTTCACAAAGTAGATTAAACACACTGACCATGTAACACTGTAACAATGGATCATCAAATCCCTTTACTTGACTTTCCTCTATACTCTGTAAGTAGACAATAACTACATAACTTACTAAGCTAACCTGGCTAGATCAGTTTGACACAGGTCTACTAATTGACTATATCTGGAATTCAAATATTTGGGTTTTCCCCTCCGGAACAAACAAACTTTCACCGTTACAATGAAAACATGTGTACAAAGAACAATAGGTTTTAATCCATAGTTTGTGCTATTTAGCAATAATGTGTAGAAAACTTTGTTTGTACCGCCTGTGCACGGATGGAAAAACCCATAAATTTGAATTCAGGATTAGGTCTATTGAGGGGTCATAGGTTATTAATTCAGTTATCATTAATTCGGTATTTCCAGGTGTGGCATACTTTCAAGGAGTTCAGTCATGAAATAATTTCTACAGCTATTCTCCCTCCTACCACTGATTCTTAATCACGTAGGGCAGCTGTCAGTCACTGTCAGTCACTGAAGGAAGTATGTGCCTAGTGATTGGTAAGCTGAGGGTTTAAGCCTTTCCAGGAAAAGTGGGTAAGTTGACTGACCTCTGTAATATGATAAAAACAATAAGTTGCTAAAGAATTAAACCCAAACAAATAAAACATAACTTATCGTGAACATGGGCAAAAAGTTAATGCCTGTGTTTCAGCAGCTTTCATATAAAAAATGATCCTTTTCTAAGATCAAATAAATCCTAAACCTTAAGACTAGTCCTGGTGACTTTCATCAATGAATCAGACAATGATTACTTGACGTAACTATCAACATAACAACATGTATCAATATCCTTTATAATTATAACATTATAAATATGACCTGTACTCGATAAAATTAAAGGCAAAGGCATCATTGTTGACTTAATTGAACACAATAAAACACACCAACAAAACAAATTATTTGTCTTGCATATCATGGTTCTTGTGCGCACACTTGACCACTATTATAGAGCTAAGCTATGGTTGACAACACTTAGACTTACCTGTATCCAGGACACTAAACTACACATAATAAAATCCCAATGTTTGTCTAATAACTGGCCAGATCTTGTATGTACTATAGATTTAACACAATTACACACTGCAGCATTAAACAACACTGTTTCTCTTGATACTTCAAAAATATCTCTATAATAAATCAAGTAAAGAATTTAAGATTATTATTGATATTAGCCAAATTACATAAAATATAGTGTTTGCTGCAATTTTGTTATGACAATGGAGTCGAATGATCATTATAAATAAACTAGGGTTGTCAATTCATGTTTTTGTCTATTTCACTTTGTCACAAAAGCTGAACAGTTCATCTGGCCAACTTTTAGGAAATGTTCTTGTACTACACTCCTTCTGTTCAATAATAAAACAAGTTTTATGATATGGTATAATTTATACCACCCACCATTTTCAACAAATCAAAATAATTTTTATAAAGTTTCCTGCTAGAGGAAGCAATGAGCTTAGTATTGCCTTGTTTTTTTAGCATTAAGTGCTATGTACTCCATTTTTATCAGTTGGTAGCAGGGTTGTGTATATGATAAATGTTTACATTATTTGTAAGTTATAAATATCTGCCAGATTAGCTCATTTGGTAAAATATCTGACAGGCAAACTTAAGTTTGCAGGTTTCAGACTCTCATCAGAAACCCATATTAGCAATGCATTTACAACCAATTTCCATTGTACACTGTTCTATAATGTATTATATAATCATTGTAATTTTTTTGATAAAACACTGCCCTGGTTCTTAGCTTTTCCTCCTCCTATTGCAAGACTAACATAACAAAAACTATTTCATCATACTCTTTACAAGCGTTTACCTAGTACTCCATCTTATTATAACTAAAATATCATCATTTGCAACTTTATTGGTACCATCCAGAAGGAGTCAAAAATGTACTTCAACTCTCTATTTTTCATTATTACATCAAAACTAAGACAACACAAACCTGCTGTATATAAAATATTCATCATTCTCTTCTTTCCACGCAATTATTTGATCTATAACACCAATCACTGTTTCAGTTAAATCATCACTAAGGTTACACACCACTAAATCACCAATTATATTCAGAAGGCATAACCCACCTAAAAGTAATGTAGTATCAGAAAACATAAGTCTCCACTTAAAAAAATATTTGATAAGTAGAAAACTTTGAAACATATAATTCTAACTATAATGTTAATAGAAAACTTCGATCTAAAACTTGAAGAATAAATATCTGAATAATCATTCGTAAAATAGTCAATTATACATCATTAAGTTTTGCCTAAATTCATTCATTAGATAATTACGACTCATCATCACCTGCACAATTTAAATCTAATACAACATTGTTAAGTCAAGAAAGTTAAATACTAATAACATGAGCAAAAGTCCAGAGGTAAGACACCACAGAAGGATCAAAAGGTCCCAGGTTCAAACTGAGTTGTTGATATTTTTATTTAGTCTATAATAATGTTAAATGTTCTGAACAGGTTAGGTAAATATGAGGCCGTCATCGGGAATCGCGATATCCATGTATCACTGATTCTTAACAGATGATCTGATATCGATTTGCAATTTGGAGTATCGATACAATCTAGCATTTTATAAAGCTATAAACTTTAGAACGTTTTTTTATATTTCTGAGTTTTCATGTATTCTGTTAAGTATTAAAAACAAAAAAAAATACAGTTGGTTGTAGTTTGTTTTATGTCTGAAACATCTTTTAACATCATACATAACATCATGAGGGCATTATAAAGTATATATATATATATATAAATACTGGAGTTCTAAAGGCTTCTATATATCGATATACCACCGATACTTGCTTTTTGATATATCGATACTAATTTTTCTATCAATGACAGCCCAAGGTAAATATCAGACTAAAACTGTTTTTACTTGGAAAAGGGACACCCAGGATGCATGCCCTGGCCTTGCCTTGCCTGGTCTGCTTGCCTACCAAGCCTGTCACCAGAATGGGTGTATATTAACCATTTATGAAAGGTTTAAGCACCTTCTAACAATATACTCACCATCCACCTCTACAGATTTGTCAACACTAAGACTTAGTAACCTAGCAACCATAATTTCAGTCAAGGTTAAAGTGTCATTGTTAGACATATACTTGACTATATTAACCAATAGATGTACAACAGATGGAGACAAAATGGAACTTCTGAAACACAGAAAATGAAGACATCATAAACACAGTGTCTTGCAGATTAAAATAACGTAAGTTGGTAATTTTGCACATACCTTTACAACATATGTAGATAGAGTAAATGCTAAAAAATTAAAGGCTATGACTAAAATGACAATGATTATGACCAATTTTATATTTATTTGTTTGGGGCTATCAGCCAAAACAAATATATATCTGCCATAATTTCAGCCTCTATCAATCCTAAGGTATGGAAAACAGTTCAAGCAATGTATACATAGAAATTCAAACTGATTGTCTGCCATGACAGACCCAATCTCTGTGAACAGATATCCTGTAGAACATTGTCGTACAGGATCTCTACTGTCTCCATGGAAGGTCACGTCGCGATGAACTTTGTGTTGACCAATCAATGCGTAGCTAGACGAAACACTATTAATAACATTTTTATTTTGTAATTTCTATTTTAGACCAAGGTTGGCAAGCTAATTTAACAGTGGTATTATTCACGGTCTGCGATTGGATAGCTCATTCAAATTGTGTGACGTAGACTATGTAAACAAGTTACGTATCATAACAATTTGCCATTAATATTATGATGAGAAAAGGTCACCTGAACGTAATCTTCAGTTGGAAAAGGCCAGATCTAAATTAGCGAGTAGGCGAGCGGAAAAATTTAGATTGTGTTTTAATCAGATTGTGATAGACCCAATAATTTCTAAACTCATTACAGACACCTCAAACCTAACAATTTTTCTGCTTGGAGCCAAATCACTGATCAGTACTACAGTAATGTGACTCAGAAGAGATGTTTATATCGTCTAGGTTTCAAGTGGTTTCAATGATTTGTTTTTACAGAAATTAAAATTTATATAAATTATTCAGAGTTGATAACTTTAAATGACATCTAAATTGGCGTTTTGTTTGTTATCTTTCGCCAGCAAACAGATGACTCTTACTTTTTGACCCAAACAAATTAAGTGCTTCAGTACTTTATTTTTATTGATTTGTTTACCTTTACAAAACAGATGATTCTAAACAGCTGACAAATTTCTGCCTTATAGTTATACAAACTGATTAACATTGCAACTTGGCAAGACAAAACTGAAGTCAATGTAGACTAAGAACATTACCTACCTATCAAGTACTGGTTCAAGTTGAAGTATGAAAGGATCTGATTGACTTGTACTTAATACTGATAGAAGAATTTTACTACAGAGTACCAAGTCTGTCTCCGTTTCCATTCTAAAAAATAAACTTACTTGATAAATATGAAAAAAAAGGAAACAAAAAAGTAAAACCTTAATTATCAATTCGTAGCGAGACTAAAGTATTACAAAATAATTGATTGAAACATTGCATACAGGTATGTCACATATTTTGTTCATATTAGAATCTACAGCAACCTATTCTGGATGATTATTTCATAAAACATTAAAGTTCAAATTTTCTGGTTGTAATTCTTTAATTTTCAAAAAATATAGATAATTATAAAATATTATCCAAAATTTCACGAAATTTGGTCATCAAACAACGGCGCAATACGAATTTTAACTCTTGGGCGTAACACACCTGCATCAAGTTATGCATGAGTTATCGTTCGTGACCGGAATCGGTATGACGTCATCGTAGTCCTACATCCTGAAAGCGATTATTAGAAACACAGGTGCAAGATACTATGTTTCCCAATTATAGAATATATACAGAAGATATAGATCGATTTTCTTCAAATAAAAAGTATTTTATGTAGAATAATCCTTTCTAGGTCGAATAGCGAAAGAATTTTGACGATTGTGCATTATTTGTGAATGTGGTGATTATGACCGTGAAACAGGTGTTTGAGACTTTTTTGAGAGTATAAGTATATATTATAGTAAGGAAAATTTGTGTCTTGTACTTGTAATTAGAAATAAATGCTAATTAAATAATTGCTATTTACAACTTAGTTTGTAATTCTTTCATGGTATCAATTTAAGTAAATTTGAAGTATTAGTTCGGAGCCCATATTCTTATGAAGATGAGAATTTATTACTTACCGTTGATCATGGTGTTTCAGATTTCTTCAGCACCAGTTTTGAATTATTATCACAGAATGTTAAAACATTAATTCCGATGCAACTTATGTTTTAAAAAAAACTTTACACTGTAATGGTTTATAAGAATTTCATCTTTGTGTGAGGGACTGCACTCACAATGGTTTCAAATAGATTAAGATAACTTGTTCAAAACGACGACAACTCGGCGACGAAGTAAATAATTTCAAATCGTATCTTCATCGTGTTTCGAATAGTTCTTAATAATTCCCTTTGTTGTATTTATATGCTTTTCCGTAATTCCATATGAGAATTTAAGTTTTTATAAAATTCCAAATAACTCCTTGGTAAATTCAACTGTTTATATATTTGTCTAAGAAACTAGTAAAAACAAAGATTTATTAGCGCGAATTGACTTCCGTGAAAAACAATTTCAACTCCGATTCGAAAGATTATTTTCTAACATCATTATTCAGACCAATATTAACTACAATTAAAAAGTATATAATTGGCGACAGCCTTTTGACAAGTCATGTGTAACCAATGCAATTTGTTGGTGGTGATATCTTAATCTACATTAAGGACCCCAATATATAGAGGCTCACCGCGGGACTTTTTTGTCATCTTGTACGAATTTTATTGTTTCCCGTGGGGAACCTCACAAACTTAATTAACATATTTAAAGTTAGGGGTACATCAAAATAATTTATCAATTACTCTTTTGTGTCATCAAATTATTGATACTATTGGGTATGTTTCCATGGACACAGACTCTCAAATCCTGACACGTGTTGGCTATCACTTTGCCGTCGACATTAATATACAAAGTACGTACCGCACCCTCAATCAATTTCAACATTGTCTAACAGACGTCATGCTGTGAATTCAAAAGAAATTTTTAATCCGCTGACATATGTTACGCGATATATTGGAGATAAGGTTAATGATAGTAGATGACCGTTCAGGCGATCAAGTTCATATTACGCATTTAAATATTTTTTGTGCAAAATAGCGAGGTTTAGAATGCCGGTCTCATCATTTAATATAATCGCAAAACCAGCGATATAAAGATATATATATTTTAATGTTTAATCAATTTTCATTCCATGATTTTTAAATGCGATTTTTAGATAAATTAATTTTTATGCTTATTTTTCAAACTAATATTTACTGCACCCAACATTACGAAACAATTTGAGTAGTATTTTCTGCACAACATTGCTGTCACCTGATTTTCCTTTTTTCATCTTTGGTTCCTTGAAAAAAAAACACGAGGTACACTATTTTCTTTTCAAAAAGGAAATTAAATAGCGTTTTCCGCACGAAGATTATATTTTTGGCAAGTATCTGTCAAAATATGACGAAATCATAACTTTACGTAGTCGAAGTTATTTCTGCCGAGTTTTTTCAATCTTTTTCCACTTTCACTTGGTCATCATATAGAAATAAAAAAAACGCGCTTGCTCTTAACCAGTTTCAGACTCATTTAATGTAATGACGTATTCAATTTAATTTCTTTTTGAACCTTTTTTTCATGCAAATAAAAAGTACATCACAAAAAAACTACTTAATATCATGGAATTGTCGATGAAGGCAATCAAATATACAACATATAAGCCTAGTTATTAAACTGGTTTATATAAAATAAAAAAAATCATGTAGGAAATGTAATTATTAATAAAAAAATGCAAATTTAATTTCAAAATGTTTTTGCGACTGATTAATTGACAGGCGTGTATAAATTACAATACATTGACTGTTACAACAGGTTTTAATTGATAGGACTACGATGACGTCACACACGGTAGATAAGCGATGCTGTAATATCGGCTAAATTGATACAGGTTTAAATCAGAGTTAAATATCTCGATATACACATTGTTTACATGCGTTAAGCGTGAGTGTATGCTGAGATACAATAGAAATACGTAATATTTTGATGTTTAATCGTTTTTTGTGTCCAACGATAAATTTGACCTTTAAGTTTTAAAACAATTTTTGCTTATTGAAATACCTCAGAAAATGTACAAATTTAATCATATATTCAATTTTAAATGGCTTAACACAGTTAATGAAATGGAACAATAGACAATGGGCAGTGGTTTTGATTTGCCATCACTAGAAATCAAACAAAGATTAATTTAGCTCAACCATGAATCAAATTCTTATTAGTTAGATTAGTCACTCTTGAGTCACCTCCTTGGCACCCAGTGTTTCTAACTCAATTTGAGTTCAAGATAACAACAATAATAAAAAAACATTCTATTTATAAGATGAAATATCAAACCTTGTAAATGCAATCTTCCATAACCTCTCTCTACTTTCTTGTGCCATATGTTTTACTATATCACTTATAATCCCATATAATTGATCTACAGCTTGAGCTATTGATGGTACATTCATTATCTACAATTATAGTAAAAACATCTAAGTCATTTTGTTTTTACTTTTAATAAGTTGCTATAAGTTTTATAAGCGCCTACTGATCATGATCAAAATCAAAAGTCTTGTGTAGATGCATGCTATGGTAAAAAATCAGTTTCATTTTTATGTCTTCAAACAAGAATGATTCGTTTATTTGTTTGTTTGTTGGGTTTAACGCCGTAGCAACACATTGTAAAGGACATAACAGGGGTCAGTCAACCTACTCACTCCTCCTGGAAAGGCTAAATCTCTGGATTTAGCTGTAATCCAACTACGAACGCATTCTTTGTCAGTGACTGACAACTGCCCTACATAATAAAAAATCATTGCTAGGAGGGAGATAGTCGTAGAAAGAATTTTATGACCAAGCTCTAAAGTATGCCCTGCCCAAGACCCCCCTTAACGTAAGATTAACATTAGCATGATTACAACCAGGCACTATAACATCTAAACATCATCTATATTTAGTCATATTAATATAGGCAGCAAATAGGATCTATAATGAAAGCCAAAAGTCTTAAATGCTTAAATTATTTTTTACGTTTTTGCTCAGAAATAAAGCCAGCAAGCATAACAGATTGAACAGTGGCAAATAAGTCCACCAGAATACTTACTGTATTATTAAGGTTTATGTAGTTTTGAACAATAGCAAGACCCTGAATAGATTCAAGTAAAACGTCTAGGCTATTGTTGGACCAGTAGTTAGATGATTCACTTGCTAAGCAATCATTTCCATCCTGTTGTAGTTCCACAGAAATACTTCCATGAATAAACTTTAAAATCTCACAGTTGTAAAGGGAGGTAAATAATACTTGACTAACTGGATTATCATTTCTAGTTTTTGGAAGCACAGAGTATTCTCCCTTGATACAAAGATATTCATAAATCTGGAAAAAAAAAACATAAATCAGAACTACTGAGATTTTATCCAATTTTAATACAATTGACTAATTTTAAAAAAGTTAGACTTTGCCTAATGATGGATAGAAGCTACTTTTAGGTCGTTAAATAATACATTTTTTCACTGGCTAATTTTCATAAACTATATCTCAACATAAAATACTGATTTACAGTCTTGATAAATAACAAAATCACAGAAATACTGTTTCTAATCCCAAACATGGTTTTTTAAAAATGTCACAAAATTCAAAGGCCATTTAATTCAATGTCTTAAAACAGACCAGCCTGTAGTTAAATTAGTTTGCACCAATCTCCGTAAACAGATATACCGTAGAGCATTGTCGTACAGGATCTCTACTGTCTCCGTGGAAGGTCACGTCGAGATGAACTTTGTGTCGACCAATCAATGCGTAGCTTTCATCTAAATGAAACCCTATTAATAACGTTTTGATTTTGAAATTTCTATTTTAGACCAAGGTTGGCAAGCTAATTTAACAGCGGTATTATTCATAGTCTGCCATTCGATGGCTCATTCAAATTGTGTGACGTAGACGATGTAAACAAACTACGTATCATAATCTCGTCATCAATATTTTGATGAGAAAAAGGTCACCTGAACGTGACCTTTGTTTGAAAAAGGCCAGATCTAAATTAGCGAGTAGGCGAGCGGAAAATTTTAGATTGGGTTTTAATCAGATTGAGTGCACTGACCCATTAGTATGCTTAACTACAATACACTTGATTTAATGGTTTTTTTTCCAAAAAAAAAAACTTTGTTTCTATTGGATGTACCTATGCAAAAGAAAGTTGAAATAAATATGTGTGCAATAGGATTTAATCTGCGTTACATTCTTTTCAGCAATAATATGCCAAATAATTTCTTGTGCACAGATGCATCGAATACAATCAAGCCCAATTCAGCTAGAAAACTCCATAAATTTGAGTTATGACTATGATCTATTACCTTATAAGGCACTTGATGTTTATTTTTGATTAAGATTAGGTTACAATATTCAACAAATACTGGATTCTTTTCATGCTCATCTTGTGGTAACTCCTTCCATAATATCTCTAGTAAATATTCTACATTTCTTACAGCCAGAGAAATCCTGCAAAGTACATTAATTGATAAAAATAAAACACCCTATAGGAATAGAATATACATGTTATGTTGTTGTTTAATTACTTATTTTGGATGCCATGATTTGAAATGATTTAATTAGAAGCCCCTATCCTAACCAATGTAGAGCAGAATGAACATAATAACAAGTCTAAAATCACAGCCAGGTTCATACCTATTAACAACCACACTGACAAACAAACTGTAAACAAGAGCTTCTGTTTAAAGATGAAATGCATTGTAATAGAAAACATACCATAGAGTTCACAATTTCGCTCAGAACTCATCCATTCACTACAAATAACCACGGACATACACTACTCCAAAGTTCTAAACCACCACTAAATAAGATCGAATAACTTACACATCGATTCATTTTCAAATATGAAATTTTGCATGGTAGTCAATTACAAGTTACAGAATTGTATTTTGCAAATACCTATATCGGTTTTAGCAATGTGCGAATCCGAACGGAAGTGGCTATTCCGATAAAATTAGCACAAAATTCACATGCAATGAGCTGCACAGGTTTTGTCTTCGTTTCATCCAGTATTCATGTTAAGACATAAGAAAAACATAACTTGAAGAACGCGCTATAACAAATCATTCCCTGATTATTTAACTATAAAACAAAGCCATGTATCTAGTGGCGGTTTAGAACTTTTGAGTAGTGTATTTAGACAACATGTTTGAACTACTTTTACTTCACATGACCTAACAAAATTCTTTTTCCAATGTTGTAGTAAACAAAATCCACAATCATTTAAGCGATGATTAATGTCCATAAATTTGAAATACACAATTAAATGATACCGTTGGACAATATTTATTGTTTATAGCATTTTGTTTACCATTAAAGGGACATAACTCCTAGACATACAGACTAAGGGCACGTTCAGCAAGGCAATCGCTAGCTAGGGCTTTTTTGTAGCATAAGGTCTACGGAACGGTTTGCTTCAAGCTAGCAAAAACAAAATGGCGACTTTCTCAAACAAAAAGTTCAGAATTGTAACAAATGAAAAATATTCAAATCAATTATCCCCATAAATATTCTATTTTACCACTTTGACGAAATATATGCATTAAATGAAATATGTATCAGTATTCTTGAAAAAGAGACACATTCCCACAGGGGGCTGCCATTTTGAAATAAGCAGAAGTGTTCCGAATGATACGGCTAGCAAGAAAAAAACTTGCTACGTTTCGCTAGCTAGCAATTCAATTTACTCGATCATAGCAAACCGTTCCATAGGAAATCGCTACAAAGCGCTAGCTAGCGATCGCCTTGTGGAATGTGCCCTAAGTATGTATAACTATCACCTTCATCTTCAGTGAGCATAAAAATACAACATAAAGATATAAACTAAACATAGAAAGGGAATATTTACTTTTCAATAGAATATACATCCTCTGAGTTGACTGTTTTATTTATTATATCAGAAATTTTCAGTAACACCCCATTCTCACTTAAAAGCCCACCTGTATTGTGTATGATATATGTTAAACCATTACTCCATACATCTTCTACTTCATGTAATAATTCATCTGAAATAAGGTTTATTATTTATGGTCATTAGGTTTCTTTTATGACTATTTTCTAAATCATGTGGTAGTGGTCAGTAGGGCTGTCACGATATACCTGTATACCTGTATATTGCAATATGCAGCTGCATCAATACGTACGGCAGTACAAATTTAATGTACCGGTATTTAGCAACACTTTTAATTTTCATTGAAAAATTCTTCCCTTCGCCAAATGAACATAATGAAATGTCAGTTTCCCATGGTTCATAGGAACAAGGCTTAAGTTCAAAGAATGTTCTCATTACTCTTAGAGGCCCAGTTTTTTCAGTCCAGTATGCTACAGGCACTTTCCCTACAAAATCCTATAACATACTTCAATACTGAACAGTTGAATAAGTTCTTTAAGACAGTATTATGAAGCCATGTCTTTGGTTTGCAAACGGTATAACATGGTACATATCGCAGTTCGATTCTAGCGCATTGCAATATACTGCAATACACTTCTGGCTTATTGTGACAGCCTTAGAGGTCAGTCCACCAACTCACTGTCCCTAGACATGCTTAAATCTATGGACCTAAGCTCTTAACCAGAACTAACCACATACCTTTGTTTACAGATGACAACTGTTTGACTTAGTACTGAGAAAGTAGAGATAATGACCGAAGATAATATTTCATAAACAATCTCCACAAAAGTATGTAGGTTCTACCAAGAAATTATAGATATTATCTGCAGAATAAACTAGGTGGGTCAATCTTTAGATTGAAAATTGTTTTATTCAATTTCTAATTCATTTATCCACATTTGTCTTCATTACTTTGACAGCTAGCTCACTCATAAGTTTTTGTTGTAACAAATTATATCAGTATAATCTTATCCACAGAGATTTTTTTACAGTATTGTTATTATGGGTCCTAGGACTCGCTGAGCTATAAATTTATTAGTCCCAAATTAAATGGGTGAGTCCAATTGACCAAATTTAAAACTTAATATCTGTGGATGAAAAAGAAACAAAATTGATGATGCACTTTTAAAGTGAACTAGTTTAATTTTATAAGCACATCTATCATAACTACTTTGTTAAGCCTTTTAATAGTAAAATCGTAAAATAGTAATCCCAGAACTCTCCTACATGTAAATACTAAATGCATGAAATCTAAGACAGCTAACATTTCAAACCTTTAACATACAGTGTTTTTGACAAGTAATGAACCATTATGGTGTTTAATTCAGACAAGTTACTGACAACCAGATTTTCAAACAAGCTATAAATTATAAAATGACTTACCACTAACACTACATTGATTGGTCAATGATACTTGAAATAATGTTAATATAAGCTCTTTAGCTGATACTGTCTCAATGCATTCCTGAAATAGAAAACAATATCATACATAACATTAGTACTTCAAGTTAGTTATATATTATAAATACAGACACACATCCCTGAAGTGGAAGTCATAAACTTCAGTACACAATAACTTCTCCACAAATAGAGTGAGGCAGGTTTTAGCCCAGCAACTGACTATGACTCTTTTTATGAGATTTTAGTCAGTTTCATATAATGAACGATAGTCTAGTACTGGTGAGTCCCAATCTCCAGTTACTTATTCTACATAAATTGCACCTCTATACTTTAAACACAAGATAAATATCATCGTTTATATGATTAAATCCAGATTTTTGTATAACACTGCTATGGAAGGTTGTACCAGGTTTTTTGGGCAGGGCATTAGAATGCCTTACTTAAGCCCTCTATGCAATCTTGGGGATGGATAAAAATACTCTTTTAACAAAACAAAAATAACAATACAATACTTACGGAATATTGAAGGAAAAAGCATTTTGCTGCCTTGGAAACAAAGTTAACAGCAAGTTCTGCTCTATTTTGTACATCTACAGCTTCTGACAACTTTTTTAATGGTAAAAGTAGAACTGAGAGTAATCTTTCAACATAATCCTTCTTAACAAGTAATTCTAAAATTAAAAAATAAATTGAATTTAATACAATCAGTAGTAAGTCTACATGAAATGACATCAATATCAATATTAGTCAGTTGATGGCATACTTTTCTAAGAAAACTGAAAACATATGCAAACATTTAATGCCAGTATTTGCACAATCTCCGTAAACAGAGATCCTGTTCTACTCGCGTTGTCGTACTGGATCTCTACTTAGTCAATGCAAGGTCACGTCGAGATGAACTTTGTGTGGACCCATCAATGTGTAGCTTTCATCTAGGCGAAAACACTATTAATCACATTTTGATTTCGTAATTTCTATTTTTAGACCAAGTTTTGCATGCTAATTTAACAGCGGTATTATTCACAGTCTGCGATTGGGCGGCTCATTTCAAATTGCGTGACGTAGACGGTGTAAACAAGTAACGTATCATAACAATTTCGTCATGAATATTATGATGAGAAAAGGTCACCTGAAAGTGACCTTTGTTTGGAAAAGGCCAGATCTAAATTAGCGAGTATGCGAGCGGTTAAAGTTTAGATCGGGTTTTAATCAGATTGGTATTTGCATTATGCTCAAGTAAGCAGTGTTCAAGCAAATTTCAACCTTTTTAGTTTTGAAATCAAAAATGCACTATCAAATCCTGCTTAGATGTCTATTTACATAGACCTACAACCAAATATGTTTAATTTAACTTTCATTTACAAGAAACCCCTAGTTTTAAATCCCTGAAATGACATAACTAGATCATTCTCATAGGAAACCAGAGAACCTAGTTATCCCCAAGTTTTCTACTTGTAAACTATATTTTTTCATGCCCACTTTAACATCTTCCCCTCTTAGCCCTCCAAGTTCTTCCAAGTAAAAAACAAATTACCTACCATTTCTCCCATCTCTGGTTCCCAGTACTAAAGATACCATATTTAGAATATCAGAAGTCTCTCCTTGCCAGGAACCATCAATATCTCTATCACAAACAGCTGCAGCATGTGAGACAAGTTTTATACCAAACTGTTCACTATTTAACCATTCTTTCACTGGTTCACTAGTTTGCACCATAACAAATAACTTCTCCAATAATATACATTGCGATTTTGTATCTGTACAACTCTAAAATAAAATACAAACAACAGGGTTATAATGTGTGTAGATAATTACATGTAGGACAAGGATGAAGTAAAGTTTTAAGTTTCAATCCTCACAGGACAGTAATTAGCCAAATGCTTAACAAGACTTATGATACAGTAAAGCTATAATACTAGGACCATCAAAATCAATGTTCTAAATAGCAGAAGAATCTCAATATATAGGGATATTTTTCTTCTCAAATTAAGCATGCAGTCTCTTCAAAGGTTTTTGAACAAACAAATCTTTGAAAAACAAATTCATTCAAACCACAAGTAATATTACTATAACTAAAGTTTACATGTAACATAGTTTGAATAATGTGTAAATAAACTACTTAATGCTGGTTTTAGAATTTGTTCTGAGGATTCATTGTTAATAAAAAAGGAGTTTTGTCTAATGACTTTTGGAACAGAGTGTATTTAAACATCATAATACCACTAACCTCATAGAGTTTTTCCAATAACTGTATCACAGATAGAGAATCTAACGATGGCAAAAATATACAAACAATATGTACAAGATGAGATAACTCTGCACCAGTCCCGCTAATCTCACTGACTTTTTGTATCCAAGGAATACAGATTTCAAACACAAAATAATGTGACGATGACCTAGTTTCTACATCACCATGGCAACTAGATATCACATCACCTATGACCTCATCAGATGAGTCACATTCAACGAGCTGAGCAAAAATCCGTAAATGAGACAAACTGAAATCTTTGTGAGCCACATCAAATGATGTCAGAATTAAATTTCTCACAAAGTTTTTAGCACATGTACCAATATCAGTACGCTTCAGTGTCTTCGATGTATCAATCTCAAATTTGTTATTTCCTTTTTTCAAATTGGTGTCACCAGCTACTTCAAATTTTACTTTTCCTTGTTTTGACTTTATTTCCAAGTTTGGATAAAACAAGCTCTTCACAAAGGATGTAAGCTTTTCTTCAAAATTATCTCCCTTAGCTAACTCTTCAGAAGAAGTCAATTTTGATTCTAAGTTTTCTTTTAAACTCGTCCAAAACTCTGACACTGGTTGATTAATGCTAGATTTTTGTGATAATTCTACAGCAGACAATAGACTTCCAGCCATGTTATATAGAGGTGTCTTGTAAAGATTGGAACCACTTTCTATCAGTGAGGCAAGAACCAATGGTAAAACCTGAAATAATAATACACAATGATACAAGTGGGTGATAACTTGATAACTCTAAATAGTAGAATACAAAATTGAAACATTTACATGGGGCCAAGATAGCCCTATATCGCTAACCAAAGTTTTGGCCTCCATATGACCCTATTATCAAACTTGTCCAAGATTTTATTGATATGAAACAGCTGACACGATTTAATGAAAGTTGGAGCCTCTAATAGCTGTAAGTTGATACCATGTGACATATGCCACACAATAATGAACATAGTTGATACCATGTGACATATGCCACACAATAATGAACAATCTATCCAGCTACAATAACAATCAGAACACAGGTGGCTAAAGACAGCATCTTCCCTCAGAAAATGTCAATATTTGTGAAATTTTCCTAACTGTCCAGACAAGGGTTACTATCTGTCACAAAAAGATCCTATCATGAAGGGTTGGCACCAGTTCAGAGCTATTCTAAACTATATATAAATAAAGTAGTGTGTAGACCAGTTTACACTGACCAAATTAGTTATGTATAAATGATATAAGTCAACGCAGAACCAGTCTAAACTACTTGTAAATAAAGATTAGTTTATCCCATTTACAAGTGTAATACACAGCAGAGCATGGCCTGTTGGCAATTATCAGCCAGCTTGAATCAATAATGCCCTGCGAGCTTCATCTTAAAATATTTTACTATATTTAGTTACAAGTGTATTAACAAGAGCTGTCAGTAGAGAGAGCATGCTCGACTAAGTAAATATTTCCATATGAGATGTGGTTAATAATAAGGAATATATATTTAAAGTTTGAAGTTGATACCTTAAGAAATAAAAAAGTTATAGTAAAATATATTTTACTGCACAAAAACTTTAATAAGAAATATGGACACGGACCCCAATGCTAGGGCCAGTAGGAGAGCTCTACATTTCTTAAAAAAGTCGAGCTGAAAATAATATAAGAATGTATATAATACCTGATCTAAAAGTATATGAGCAGAGATATCATTATCTAGATTCTGTATTATAACATAATGTGCACATTCCATATAAGATTTTATATAAACATTACATTCACTAGTACTCTTCTTTATACTTGGTGTACATAACCTGAAATATAATTATACTTAATGTATTTGACTGGAGCTCAAGTTGGTGGGACATTTACTAAGACTAACAATAGTCTATATCTGGAATTCAAATATTTGGGTTTCCCCCTCCAGTACAAACAAACTTTCACCGTTACAATGAAAACATGTGTACAAAGAACAATAGGATTTAATACATAGTTCCAGCTATTTAGCAATAATGTGTAGAAAACTATGTTTGTACCGGCTGTGCACGGACGAAAAAACCCATAAATTTGAATTCTGGATAAGGTCTATTACTCACTGTTATATAAGTTTTATATTATGTGGTACAATTTTTATGGACCCGAGGCCTGAATACCAAATAAATACAATTAACCGAACATAACAACAGAAAAATGCTTGTAACAGACTTACCTGTGCAGAACTATGATGAAATCAAAATATATGTACAAAGAACAATAAGATTTAAACTGGAGTTGGGGCATACAAACTGCTACCTTGTGCTTTTAAAAATAGTATTTTGATTATCACCTAATATCTATAGATTGGTTTTCTTCAAGGAAGCAAATGTCAGTGTTCCAAATATATTCAAATAGCAAAAACATTTTGCTATCTACAGCTGAACAGTTACTATAAAACAAAATACTTACCCCGTCTTAAAACAAGCAAAAAATTCTTCATAGAACTTGTTCATATCAGGAAATAAGTCTCCTGGTAGTTTACTTATTAATGGTAATATATTTGGAGCAATAACCACTGCATTACCATGGCAACCTGATTCTAGAACTTTCCTCAACTGTGGCCAAAATGCTTTCTGGACGTTGACATGTGACCAGCATGTCTGTAATAGAATTATTAGTTAGCTTGTACAACATTAAATAAGCTCAGTCTAAAGTCTAGATAATTTTATTAAAAATATTGTGGAGGTTTTTTTCATGCTGTTATTATTTATGCATACAAAGCAGTAGTTGTTTTCAAGCCAATTTAGGGGCCATTCTGTCCATTCCCAAACAGAAATGAATTGATTTTTCCTCTTTTCTTTACTATAACTTAAAATTTCCTTAACTTTCCTTAAAATTTGACCTAAAAACTGTATTTTTGCAAATTTTTAAAGCATAATAGAAAAGCTTCAATAGCTAAAATTCTTTGAAAATACAGCTCTGATAGTGGATGTTAACTAAGTACATGAAAGCTATGTTTATTTCTAAGTAAATTATCACAATAATTCTTAACAAATATAACATAAACTAACAAGTATTTTTCAAGGACATACAGTAATTATTAAGTGATTTATAAACAGAACTTTTTTTAAGAACAATTTTAAAGGACCATAGTCATGTGCTAATAAAGGACCCTGTTAGATAGAAAACAAACTTACATGAGAACAGTTAACAAGTGATAGTACAGCTTCCCAGAGATGAGGACATATAGTAGGGTCACTTTCATGTAAGTTATGTAATATAAATGGTGCTATCTTACTCATGTAGTTCTCTCCAATGTCTGTACAATATTGTAGAATACCTGTTAACATTGAATACATGGCTCCTTTCACCTGAAATCATATAAACCATTTTCTAATTATTATGTCAGACAAAAATTCTTATTTTTGTATTTTAAGGAAGCATATTTGATGCAGTGTTTTGTTGAGAATATGACCACATAAATCAAAATTGTTGGAGACAATTAAACTAAAGGAATCCAGGCGGTACTGTTGGTTTTGCTTCCAGTGCAATTGATATTCCTAATTATTAATATATGTGTTTTCAAAATTTCATTTTTACAAGAGCACGCAGTAGCAAAGATACGTCTATGTAGATTAATGTTACTATCAATCAAAATAATGTTTGCATAATATGGGATTATGACAAAACATTGGCTTGATCCAATATTGCTGAGGAATAACTACATAAAATTAAAATAAACCCTAAAGATGTCACCTGGCCCTCTAGACCAAACAGTCAATTGATTCACTGAGCTATAACACCAGCATTCTTAATAAATAAAAAATCAATAAGATTATTCCACTGATTATTTCTTACCGTAGTGACTTTACTCTTTCCATGTTTCCAAAACTTTGAGTTATCAACAAGGCTAGTTAGTTGAGGTTTTAAACCTTCAATCTGATTGGCTGGAATTGATGACACTAACTTTCTAATAGCCAATAAGGATGAGGTTAACACTCTGTTATATTTGTTCTCCATATCTTCTGCATCAGTGCATCTGAAGTATAAATATTCATAAAAACAAATACATGTGTTTATATATGTTAAATAAATGTTCTAAGGTAATATCACAATCACTACAGTGGTGCAGTGGTAAAGCATCAGAATTTAGTATCATGACATGTCTTTCATGGTTTCTAATTCCACCTGATGCCTTTTTTTGTTCAGTAATTGTTTGTTTGGAATCATGCAATAAACATTAAGAACTGGAAATATGTGGTTTGTTCTTATAAAAAAATAATGAGAATTTTATTTTAATAAAGCAAATTATTGACCTCCTCCGTTTCCAAAAATTATGATAAAATGACAAATTGAAAAGATTAAGTCAATTTAACTTACACAATTATAAAACAAACTTCAATAGGAAAAAACTGCTCAACAAAGAAAAAAATCAGAAGCTACATTCTCATTAATGTCTATCTGCCTACATTGTAATACTGACTAAATGTATAGACTTATATATTCTAACAGAAACTGATTATTTAATGTAAGTACAGAAACTGATCATTTAATGTAAGTACAGCATGTAATTATCATAATGAGTTGATTCAAGCTCAGCTTAATGTCCGACTTCATGATATTCTAATACTTACTTAGGATCACTTAAAGTCTGTGGAGAATGTGTTACAAGATTTTCTGTCATATACTGAAATAACAAAGAAAAAACATGACAAGATGAAAACAAGACAACAGGAGTAATTTATCACTCTAGAACATTTCATAATATTTATATATTTTATTTCTTTATGTTATGAAGACAATGTTAAAGCCAGAAAGTCTATAGAGCCCATTCTATAAACATTATTTAATCAATACATTTTTAACCCAATTCTGCACTAATTGTGATGCTGAATCATATACAGTACTACCAAAAGTTTGGAGACGTTGAACACAATGAGTACTTTTTTGGTGTTTTAGACAAATAAAAAAATAATAATAATGAAAACAAGAACTTAAGAGGTTTCCTACTTGAAACAGAAAGTTGCAAAATAATTAAGACAATTTATAATAAATCTGACTAGTGCTTGATTGCAGATATATTACATTTGAACAATGAATACAATAGTGAAAAACCCATACCTCTATCACACTCTCCTTGCAATAAACAAGAGCTTCAGTTTGTTTCACAGGAGGGAAGGCATCAGTAAAGCTTGATATAGCCGCACTAGACACTGTAGGATAGGTATCACATTGACTTAATAACCAAGGACCCATTAAATTACGTATATAGGGAGCAAGGTTACGTCTAACTCTAAGAACAAGAGTAGACATTGCTTGCTGGGCAGCTTCTCTTACTCTGTAGTCTACATCCTATAAATATAACAAAAAAAGCAATTGCATTTGATTTTTATAGTGTAAATTCATGCAGATGTGTGTTTATCAACTTCATTTCTTCTAATCATCAAGCTACTAGTATCTGCTACTAGAATCAATTAATCTCCCCATCGAGTATTTGTACTCCACTTACAATCTCTCATACAGAGTTGTCGATCCTTACAGTGATCTATATCTCTGTAAACGTCTCGGGTTTTACAAGATTCTTGTAAAATAGTAATATAGTTTAGATTTTGTATCGAAGACGTATTTCGTCTTTTATATATATAAGCATAGAGTTTTACGTGAAAAAGAAATTTTATCATATGCGAAATCCAATTTTTAAAGAGTAATATTTACAAGCACTATTTCCTTGTGAAACGTCTTCCTACTCTGAGTAATTCGGCTTATTTACTCATCCGCTAAAAATGTCAACAATAGATGATATTGCTAAAAGTAATGACAAAATATCGTGCTAAGGGCCTTTTAATGACAATACTTTGAAAATCGACAAGACAAGAAATGTGATCTGTAAGATAGTTTGCCTGTTGTGTATGTAAAAAATTCAAAAAATGTCACATGATCGTTTTAAACGATCACGTGTTTGGGACTACTTACGAGACGTTAACAGAGATAGAGATCACTGTAAGGATCGACAACTCTGTATGAGAGATTGCTCCACTTAATGGCAGCTGACACATTGGGATAACAGAATTAGACGATCCTCACAGGTACCCATTTACACCAGGGTAGAATGAAGCAATTGCAGGTAAATTTCTAGCTCAAGGAAATAATCAGTGCCCTTGGTGGAGTCTTATCACAAGACTACTGCTTCTAAATTATAGTAAATATATGGTATACAAACACCAATAAGAATACTTTATTTTAGACTCCCATCCTCTACATGTATATACAAATGTATTCTTATAATTATAAATGGCCATGCTCTGCAGCTAGATTTAAACCAACTAACTTCTCTATAAATGAGTTGTAAACACTGATTTGAAGTTAACAACTTGGGGCAGTATTTCTCAACAATGAAGACAGATTTAAGTTAAGCCTGCCAGATGAAACAAACTGAAATAGTTAAAATGATACAAGTTGTATCCATGAAAATCTAGCTGCTTGTTGCTACATTTCAACACTTTTTTAGCCATATTGTAGCAGTCAGTTGTTCCAATCATATTCCCTGGATAGACATGTCTATATAACCAGAGGCTGGCAACTGCTCTATTTGATACAAAGGTAGACAGGAGATGGCTGTAGGAAATATTTCATGACCCCTAACCACCACTAAGATAATAATCCTGCCCTGGAATCAAACCCATAACCCTTAGATCTGTAGTCATGCAGTCTGAAGCCAACTGACTGAGCTAATCAGTGGGTCTCTTTTATTTTAACCACTATGGCAAATTAAGAATAACAGCTTTCTTATCCAGTAATCTTTATAGTACAATGCATAACATAAAAGGAATAAAACATCTGATAAGTTTTCCTCACCATTGCCATTTTACTATATGTCCGAGGCCAAAATGGTAGAACTCCTTTTAATGTGTCTTCATCTTTTTCTTTACATAGCTCTCCAAATTCTTGTAACCCCTGTGAATTTAACATGTAAGATAATAAAAAAAGACTATACTAGTCAAGATGAGGATAATTGGAAATACATGTAATTGATAGAATATAAGTAATCATATATAAAAGTCATCACAATAGTATGTTAAAGATCACAGAAAGAGGCCAGGATGCATCATTGAGATGAAGTTTTCCAAATTAACTTCCTCTGCATTTATGTTTTTCTCACTTTTATTTAGACTTGTGAAGATAACTTACTTTATATAATTGGGCTATTGATAATCGGCCAAATATTATCAAATATAATGATTTAATAAGTCAGGCTAATGCTTGTGAAAATTTCAAGTAAATGCAGATGAAAAATTATTTCAAAACAACGATGCTCATTGCTGTATGGACTATCATTTATACAGCCAATAATAAACTTAAATAAAAAACACACCACAAAATTTGCATAAACTGGAATAAGTAAGGTGAGTTAAAAATGTAAGAATAGGTAAATTATACAAACTGAGTACCCTTTGCAGTCACAAGATCTAGATCTAGATCCTACGGGCACTTGACAAATGATCCTTTATCAATTTTGTATTCATCTATTTGAAAACTTTGTGACCCCTGCTACTGAGGCATAATTTGAACAGACTATATTAGGACCTTAATATAAGAGCACTAGTCCGGTAGGTTTTAGAGACACTTATTAAATAGCACACTTTATAGGTAAGTCAAAGAGGCATTCTTTTATACCATACCTTGATCTTGGTAGTAGCATCTCTTTTTGTCAATTTTCTTAACACTAGTCTGAAGTCAGAATCTAGGTTACTATCCATATCATCAAGTGTACTACTAGCAGGAACATATTTAGGTGTAGTTCCAAATCCTACAAAGCCTGTAGAAGCTGTACCAGCAGATGTCAGTAACTCAGCTGCATGACTACTACTTGAAGGCTGTCAATAAAAACATACAAAACTGATACATTGTATACACATGAAATACAATTAAAAAATGTTTTAGGCAGAAAAAATGACCATAAATCTTTGCCAGCTAGGGACTTAGAGATCTTAAATTATGCACAAAAACTTTGTACAATTTTCATAACAAAACATATGGTCTAGTGCTAATGCCAAAGTTCACATGACTAGAATAACTCTTACGTCCAAACAGTATCATTCACGACACGAGGAAGTAAACACAGATATTTCAGAATAAGATTGAAAATTGACGAAACAAAAAAACATCAGCCAAAACCTAGAACACATATGCACTCATGTATTTACAGCTTATTATTACGTACTACATCTAAATATTATAATGTAATGTCTGTGATGTAAACAGATAAATGGTCGATCATGAAGTTGTCCCACATCAAATTATTAATTGCCTTAGAATAAACATTAATAATAACCATAAAGTACTTGTTAATATGAAATATGTAGGACTACTTGACAATAACTGATACAGTTAAAACATTCTTTTGAATAGCCAAATAGGATAAGAATCATTCTTGTATACCTGTTTCTCGTATTCTCGTGGTTTCTCATATTCTCGTGTCGTAATAAGAATGGTCCGAACCGACGCTCGCGACGATTGGTAATATCCGAAAATACGTCAAATTTTTACTCTGATCAATATCAAACTCACCCGTAGTACAAAAACAATATGAGACCGCTAAAAACCCTTAATATGAGTGAAAATGTGTATTAAATTAGCAATTTTAAATGAAAAACTTCATATTCCTCCCCAGAATAACCGTTTCAACTACTCGTTTTTTGCAAAAGCCGTCAAAAGTAGGTCATGCTTCATTATTACATAGATGCTTTGGCACACAAAGGTTAAACCCCAATAAATTCTACATTGCAGTTCAGAAAGAGTGTTCCACGCCAATTGAAATAAAAATCCAATTACACGATTATTGTTGTGCCTTATTTTGAATTAAAATTGATCTGTGACCACTGTGTACCACTTAGTTTTGGCATCACAGTATGGGTTTTCAAGCTTAACTGAGTTTCTGAAGATCTGTTGTCCGTAAGGAGAATTTGTATAAAAATAGACCACAGTTTACCATAGTTTTTTTAATGATAATTGCACTTAAATTGCCATTTTTTAATGCATATGTAAAGCCTGATATCAAATTTTCTTCATACTCAATACCATAGCACATTTAAATGTCCGTTAGAATATAAAAAACTAATTCCACAGTTTAAAAAACTCGCCAAAATGTTTAATTCAAAGTGAATTAAGAAATCTGTACTGAATTGTAGAATAAATATGTCACATAGTTACGAGCCTTGACAGCCAATCAAAAACCACGAGAATATGAGAAAGCTCTTTAGTGATCCAGAGTAACAGGTTATTGTTTAAAAACGTCAATTTGACCTATTTATCCGTAAGTTTTGCTATTTTTGTTGCTTGTACATTGAAGACGAAAGTTTTGTGTATTTTTTGCAACAATATAGAATTAAGACATGACTCTTATTTGTTCTTGATACCCAAATTTAGTCTTAACCCCACGAGAATACGAGAACACAGGATAAAGTTCTTCTCCCAAGACTGTTTTAGATCAGATTTACACTTACAACAAGATCTCCAATACACAAATTTCATCCTTATATATAATGGTACCTATGCAACTACATATTATATCATCTAGAACTATTTTGATAGACCTATTATTTAGAAAATTAACACGTAAAAATTAGTCTACGTTTTCAATCGGGACGCTTGGTTTATAGTTCTACGTTCTATACACGACCAAGATTCAACATCAGATCAATCATTATTGTCATAAAGAAGAAACGCTTACCCTTAAATTGCCCTTAGTTCTCTGAGCTTGTTTCGTTTTTCCGTGTCCCGGCATATTCTATCAACTGTTACATTTATGGCCAACAGAAGTTGAAATCTGGACGCGACTAGCCTAGTTTCGCAATCAGTCTCCACATTAATGAAACTGAAGAGTAAAGACCACTTTTTATCAACCATTTAAGGATTTTAGATATCAACCATTGATGCAGAAAATAACCCCGCCCATTTATCATCTCCTCACGTCATTCTGGTTATCTGGTTATCTTCGGATCAATACCTCCTATCTAGGAGAACCGTCTTCAAAAGTAGTCTCTTCTAATTTCACTGGATGTAGGTAAGGACACCCTACACCACAATAACACTTGTTGAAAATATTCCATAACCATCTATTTACACTAATGTACACTTTAAGAACTTATTAAGATTAAAGTTAAAAAATAAAAGTTTCTATCAATCTAGGGGGTATCTAAGTGTTAAAATGAATCTTAATGACGGAAGTTGACTCTTTTTTATGTTTTGCCAAGTCTAAAATAGAAATTGCCAACTACCGAGAGTGGTGACCCCTAACCTTTCTGTTTTTACCACAGATGCTCGCCATAGATCGATAACGATTTGCATGAATATTAAATATGTACCATCTGCATTGGGTCTCGAGCGAATAAAATTTGTCTAACTTATATGTTTTGTTTTTAGGCTTTTGACAATCGATCAAAAAAAGTGCAGTCAGGATAATACGTAACTGTTCATGACTTTTAAGTGATTCAAAGTTCATTGCAAAGTTTTGTATCAGGCAATCTGGGACTTCCGGAAAACAAGCTTCACGTTGAAACTGAAGAACTGGACACTTCAGCACAAAATGTTCAGACTTTTTACCAGCATCCAATGTTTGTCGTTAACACCTGAATAATATAGTCTACGTAGTAGATGCTCATGATTCACTACGTCAAAAGCTGCTTTGGCATCGAGCATAATGAAATTGCAATCCCTGCCGTTGTCCTTACATTTGCGGGTCACTTCTTCTACTATAAGTGAGGCATGCAACGGTGAAGTACGTTGCGTGAATCCTCTTTGAAAATTACTTTGAGAATGTTCTAGTGTTTCATAAATCCTTTGTTTTAGTATATATTCAATGATCTTTTCAAAAACAGAGAGAACCGTAATTCTACGGTTGGACGCATCGTTGGCACTGCCTTTGTTTTTATTGGGGAGAGAAGTCCGACTTTCAGAATCTTTGGAATGTGTCCGGATTTAAATATAGCGTTAGTTGTGTCAAGCAGGATTGGATTTCCTAATTTTCTTAACAGTAGTGAATGTATCAGCAGATTTATTCAGGACGTTTATTAGTTTTCTACACATAGTTTCAGTATTATCTACTCTGCAGTTGATGTTACATGTCTGATATTTGGACACACTATCCTTATACTTCTGCAGGTCAACTTTGTCCCACTTTATTTTTGATTTTGTTTGGAAACTTTGACAGGTTTCTTGTTTGTATATTGGGTGATAATCAGAAGTGTTCACTGAGAAGGATTGCATAACATTTTTTTTCCTGAAAAGTGCAAGTTTTTAGTTTTCACTAGGAAGTAATCAATTTCTGTACATTCACAACCAGCAGGATTTATATATATATGTTTTACCAACACTGGTGCTGTTGCAATTATTAAAGTCAAGCAACTTTAATAAGTTGCAGAAGTGCATTTAACCTTTTTGAATGGTTTAAATTGTGTACATCTTTTTTGTCAGGAATATTTTCATTCAGATCTCCTGCTATTATAATGTTATGAGAGAGATGGAAGGTAGCACACATTTCTGTGAGAATATCTATGCATTCAATAAATTCTTCGATGGAATCACTTCTCCCTTTAGATGGCATATAGACGGACGTACAGAGAATAGGTTTTCTATCTTTCAGCAGGTATTTAACACACTGCATCCGTTCATTACCTGTCTGAATTGGTCTTATCTGTGAGTCGATTTCATGCTTCCAGATTATTGCAGTGCCTCCGTATCCTCTTGGAAGTTGAAAGGGTTGTAGGGGATGGAAATGATCGGGGCTCTTTGCAGCGAAGTTAATGTTGTCTGATAATTCATATATTGTTTGTAATTTACATTCAAATAACCAATGTTCTTGTATGAATACAATGTCATAAGATTTAATAAGTTCAGCCACAGCTAATGAATTTGCAGTCAGATTTTTACAATTAAGTGAGAAAAGTTTGAGATGCTGCCTTTCCTTATGTTTAGGTGCAATTAACATGTTGATAAAAATGGTTATTATTGAATTGTTGTCTTGGAGCTCTAGAAGCGACAGGCACTTGACCACTTGTTACCATATTGTTATTTGGACCAGGTCTAGTCTTATTGCAGTTAAGGTTTGATGAATGTGTAGAAGGCTTGGTTTGAAAGACTTCATGTGTCTGTTCATAAGATACTTTATTCGCAGATCTCTGTTTATGATGTGGAAGATACAGGCTCTGACCTTGGAGCGTTTCATGTAATTTATTCCTTGGTACCTGGATGTAGTCACTACTATTATCGATAGTTTGAGTTGAAGAATTTTGAAGATTTGATTTTGTGGTTATTCCTTCTGTATTATTACCAATATTTGTGTTATTAGATGCGGGTTGTAAGCTTCCATCTAGATGTTGTAGTTGCTTGTCAATCTGATTTAATATAAAGTTGGTAACTTTTTCATGCAATGTTTCTATTAATCTGTTTTTACCTACTGGTTCATTGTTGTTTGTTTGCCAAATATGTGTTGCGCTTGTTGAGTTGCTTGTTTTACCTTCTAATTGTTAAAGTCTTTTAGTTATAGTATCTAGTGTTCTTTCAAGTTCTATGTTCCTTGATTCAAGTTTTTCACAATGGGTTGCCAATCTTGGGTGTTCTTTTGACTTATCTTTCAATAGTTTGTCCTTCAGTTTTAGTTCTTCTTCATTTTTTTATAAGTTTTGATTCCTTAGTTTTCATTTGTTGAATGTTTTGTTTAGAGAGTCCAAAACATGAAACGCAGATAGCTGTGTCACCATGGATATAAGTACACGAATTATGACAGCTACTTAAGCACTGTTCACATGTCACAAGTCCACTGTTGTTCACCTCAGATTCAAACACATAGCAAACAGTCTCAGTTTCGAGACTACCATCGGAACGGTTAAGATCAGACTGTCCGTTTTCAATAAGGATATCATCGGCCAAAGTAGAGCTCAGTTGACTTACTCCATTAGTACGTATAAGTTTTGGAAGAGTCAATGTACTATGGTGAGATTCTTATGCAGTTCTATTTTGTACATATTGAGAACAGGTAAAGAGTTCGGAGCTATTTCTCTCGTGCTCCTTTACTTCTTCCTGAGTAAGCCCCTGGCACCTATAATGTATCCAGTGAGAACCATCTGTATAGAAAAGGCTGTTGGTTCTACAGTTACGTTTACATTTTATTGACTCTGAATTTACTGTGGAAGTGTTTACTTCAGTGGTTGTAGTATTAGCCATTGTTGGACATGAAATATTGGAGTCGATGATAGCTCGTCTGAGTCACGTGTTTTCCCCCATTTTTTGCCCTTAGATTTTGATGACTCTATGGCGTCAACTAAGATTTTGTTAATTGAGAGGCACACCATTCATCGTTGCAGATTTAGCAGTATTGCAAATTTTCTCAAAGTGGTCTACAAGAAATAAATCTGATTGTTTGCCATTAATCATCATCTTGCAGGTAGTGGTATAGACAATTAACGTGTAATTGTTAGCATGACGAATGGTATATTGCACAATAGATTTTCCAGTTTTATCAGTAGTTGTTGTAATGACTGCCTCTAGGTTGTTCTCAAAGAAGAGGATAGAGGGCTCTTAAAGTAACTTAAAGCACTCAGCGTCTGATTTTAAAATAACTTGGGAGGAATCATCTTTGTACTCAATATCTAACTGATGTTCTCTCTTTGCTGCACTTAGTTTTTTTGCAAGAGCTCTAGTAACACTAAGGGTATAGTTCATTTGTTGCAAATTGCTTCTGGATACTCTATTAGACTTATGCAGTTCAATCTGATTTACAGGGGTTTCCATTTTTAATGAGTTTATGTAGGATTTTTTGTTAAGTTAATTTAAATTAATATATAGAGTGACGGCAGGGCAGTCCCTACACATCAACTAAAATATTAAGCCTATATTTATGACTTGGAATCTCTTCTGCAGTAAATCTGATGAAATTTTCTTTCAATATGCAACGAACTTGTTCTTGAAAAGCTCAGATTTCTAGTACATTTATACAGTTTAATGTCTCAATTAATTTTGATCTTGAAATAATTTAGTTGCAATGGGTTGTGAAGACAGAGTTTAAAAAGAATGATGGCAATTAAAATTGAAAGCAGTAGGATATGGCTTCACCTCCTCATATGGTTAAATAATTAACAGGCCTACTAAACGCCTTTGTACAGTTAATAGAATACGTAAGTCATTAAATAAGAATTTCTCGACAAAATGGCGTTTTAATGGTAAGAATTCTTCAGAATAACAAGCCCAAGTCTAAGATAGTCAATAAAATCACTTTTTAAGAAATTATAAAAAAAAACGTTAAGAAGCTTTAAAATAAATAAAATCCATGAATGTTATTTAAAAGTCGTTTTGAGACATAAAATTATTGTTAAAAGCCGATAAAGTCTTTAAGGTTATAAAAAATTTCCAAAACATTCAAGATGGCTGCCGCCGCCCTGGCAGCACCAGTTGCCGAATATCAGCTGAAGTTCATGTATTTCAGTTCTGTACAGTATACGACACTATTCACATCAGCACAACAAAAAAAAACTTCAATAAAACTTCAATATAAAACTTAGTAGTGACACTTCAAACAGTTCTTAAACTTTTATTTCTTCCCAGCACCAAAAACACGTCTTCCCTACACCGTGTCAAATCACATAACCTTTATGATTTCATTATGAATTCATTTTTATTTATTTTATAGGGTTTAACGCCGTGTCAACACATTTTGGTCATTTTACGGGGCCCAGCGCACCTAACCTAGAATTCCTGGACCCTTGTCTATTCATCTTTTCACAAGACCGGAAACTTCTCCATATATCTAACTAAAGGAGGAAAATTGACATTATTGTCAAACTTTCATGGAAGGGTATAACCTCCCCGTGGGGTTTCGAACCCGTATCCCCTTCGGGACACGAGATTCCTAATCCCGGGCGGCGCGCTTCCAACTGCGCAACCGCAATCTTACAAGTTACATCGTGTACTGAAATAACCAAAAACTACATTATACATACTATAGGGGAAACAACTCTAACAAGAAATTTCCGGATTTCGTGCGTCCGGTGTTATAGCCATTACCGGAACAAGGAGGGTGCTGCGCGCGCAGTCCGGATATTTATTACATGGCTGGATGGCGCGTACCGCTAATTAGTAACGCAACAGAAATCCAACAAATTCCACCTTATGAGAAAGCATCTACCCATTTAATTCACCACAGTACGAAAGTGAGTCTTTCATTAATCAATTGATTTTCTTATATTGAGGGCATCTGCCCAACAATAGAATTTATTTAGTCCAATTTCGATCTCCCCCCGAAACCTTGGTTTGCACGGTATATTTGTGCAAGAAGAGTGTATCAAATTAATTTTTTAAATCCTAGTTAGCATTTATATCTTGTGGCCATTATCTTCTGTGTGGTGAATGTAAGATGACTGTCTTTTGATAAACGACTGGAATAAGGCCCGTATGGAAGATTTATTCATGAATTTATTGCAGTCTTGGGACTTGGCCCAAGATTTGGGCTGTCCACGTGACTTGAGTCTTGACATTGAAATGTCTGAAAACACAGGTTCAAGTCATTTAAAGTAGCATTAAGCAACTTTTCTCGGGCTCGCTTCGTTCTCTATTGTGCTAGACCTAATTCTAATTGATATCAGAGGCGGATCCAGGATTTTTCTAGGGTATGTCCCAACTTTATAGATAGGAGGGGGTCCAATACCACATTATGCACTGTTAGCCAAATAACCCTGTTGGCCAAATAACCCAACACATGAATAATTCTGTAACCATTAGATCTATTTTTAACACCAAGGCAAGCATGCGACATGTGACACCTGTGAAAAGAGTTGCTGCCCATGAATCATGATATGAAGTGTTTATTCCTAAGCAGAATAGCACCCTGCCCTTTTTCTCTTCCTACCCTTTTTAGCATCTTTCTATGCAGTAATAGTACACTTTAGTAATTTACCCTCATATATGCCCTGCCCCTTTTTTCTGCCTCCCTGTCCTTTTATGAGTTCTGGAATAATCGGTGAATGCTTTGATTTTTGTACAAATATGTTGTGTTTACCTTCTACAAAAAGAGTACGACTTCTCTTGAAAGAAAATCAACTGCTGAATTGGTCCTCATTTTGCAGCCAACAGTGATTCATTTTGAAGCTGGAAAACATGAGTCCATGGGACTCACATATTTTGAAACAATGAGTCCCTCCCATACGACAATGAGTCCCAAGATTTTGTTCACTAAAACATGTCCTTCCAATGATGCATGATTTTGAAACAATCAGTAGTTACTTAATATCATTGTATAATGCAAATGAATGCATCTGTCTGTGACTTAATTAGCAAATTAGTGTAGTGAAATCACTTAAAAGGTTAAAACATATAACTATTACATTTAGTAAATGATATATCTGCTGTAACTCACAAGTAGTTTATTAATACTCCCTGGATGTTTGGTTACCGAGTTATTTGTTCTATGTTCTACACAAAATTCACAGAACACATTGATTTTGTATCAAATTGTAAACTTAAATTATCTAATTTTCATTTCAATTAAACGTTCTTTTTTATGTTAAGCATCTTTACTTGCTAGTATTATGATCATCAAAAGAGATTAAAATGCATATACGACCATGTTTGGAAAATGTGTTATCAGTGTCCTCGTTTTAAAATTTGATCCTTCTTTGTTTAAATATTTTAATTAGATTATTTAATTAGGTTTACTGTAAAGGACATACATTTCCTTAAGTATAACATATTATGTAGCAATGTAATTATGCTTATTATTGATTTTTAGAGTCTGCAAGCGGGTAGGTTACGTGACGAATATTACGACTATTTTCATAAATTCACTTGAACCAACCGGCGTTTATTCTTGAAATCGAAAAAATTGAGGATATTTTCTCGTTATCTATTGCTTAATTAAAGAAGTTAAAATCAAAATAATTAGATTATTGAATTACTAACGTAGATTAAACCTTGCTTCATTTGAATGACGATAGCGTGGGTCTCGAAAACATACGCAATCATGGGCAAACTGCTAATTACGTCTTTTCTGACTGCCTCATAACTCTCTCATAATTTAATACAATTATCAATTTAGCGGCAAGCATCCAAAAAGCTTTATCTTATATTATTGTTGTATCACAGTTTGACACGTGTTTGTTAATTTCAATCATTTAATTACGATATCAAACTTGTCGGGCCGGCATACAGCACTATCGATTTTTAAGCGGACGCTTGTTGATCTTAAAGTAGACAATATACACAGGGGGCATTGATATACAAACGCGTCACTAATTATCGGTTTTTCAGGCGTGCGTACTAACAGCAAAACTCCCGCGTAGTTGATTGGTCGATTACATAAGAAATGCAGATGTAAGAAACGCTCCATCCGTCGTTAAATCGACTGTCATAATCTGGGTCATAATTTGTTTCATTGATTTTCCGAAAATGTCGGCGACTTCGTTTTCGCTTTGATGTGCTAATAGAGCGAAGTTTTAACGGAAAGGGCGACTTCTTCGCCCGAACGCCCTCTCGGCGCATCGTTGAAATTAGCATTTTTTCCCACTTTTTCATAAATGAAGTTTACACTTTAAACAGGAAAACTAGATGTTCGTGAAAGATTTTGCGTCCTAAGGACGCACATACTTTGAATTCATTGCGTCCACAGTAAAAAGTTTGCGTCTCTGACGCAGGACGCACGGCAAAATGAATCACTGAGCCAACAGTGATCTAAATGCAGGTATCTGTTCGCCTTTGGCTGAAATGAAACAACCGCAGGCAAATCAATTTGTATAGCCTAGGACTTCAGTTTTGGTCTATAGCTAGATTTAAACTAGGAACCAGGGGCCCGTATTATCAAGCGTCTTACGACCAATTTTAGTCCTTAATCCTCCTATATTGTATTGTTAAATTATCGACAATTTAACATAACAATATAGAAGGATTTAGGACTAAAATTGGTCGTAAGACACTTGATAATACGGGCCCCAGCTGATTTGTTTAGCTAGTATGTCTGCCTTCCACTTGTTTATATTTTGACCACAATGTATTTCAGATTGTATAAATTTATGGAATGGATCAATGTTATGAGAGTTCTGTTGTGATAAAATTGCTTGTGTGTAGATTAGTTTGATGATAATGGCCAACATCTTCACTGATATGATAGATAAAGGAAGTATATTTTCATATATTTATTTATAAGTTAATGTTTGATTTAAATCTGATAGCATTTTTGCCATATACTGACATTTTGTCGACTTTAAAATCTTGTATAATAACTGCCCAGGATTATACTCAACACCAAATTAGGTGATCTCAATTATTTACAAATTTATGCATTGAAGTAGTTAAGCACTTGCATTTTATTTTGCAAGGAAATTTAGTTGTGCCTGTCTGGGATTTGTATCTCAGATTTTGAATCCAAAAGCTAATGTATTAATGCTAGACTACTGCTCCTATGTAATCTAATTTTATTTATCAACCAGTATGGTTTTCTAGGCTGTAATTATGTGGTAGTGATACTTGGACTATTCCTTAATGTAAAACTAGGGCCTTTCTCTTACCTACCCCTTAATCAAGCAGGGCAGATGGCAGCCACTCACTAAGTTGTATGCTTGAATCCAGAGATCTATGCCTGTCATTCAGTATTTGTCAGTCAGTTTGATACAAGCCACTATACTGTATATTATGACAGCAATCTTAGGTGGTAATTATTGACTTTTAAAAAAACTTTTAATTTTATAAAATGAAACTTGTGTCAAAAATGTAAAGCTCAATACAAGAATGTGCATGTATTTGTGCTCTTAAATCAGTGTTAAATATAAGTAGTTTATTACTTGCACTGGTGCTGGAGCTAGTAATGCATTTTGACTAAAAAGGGGGGGGTTAAAGGCTAAAGCAAGACATTGTATAAGTAATATCATGGTGGTCAGTCCACCTACTCACTGTTCCTGGAAAGGCTATATCTCTGGATTAAGCTGTTAACCAACTGCTAGGCGCATACTTCTGTCAGTGACTGACCACTGCCCTACATGATTCAGAATCGGTGGTAGGAGGGAAAATGGCCGTAGAAAATTATTTCATGAAACACACAGAAAAGCACAGAGAAAGTATGCCCACCTGGGATTCAAACCTACGACCTCTCAATCAGTGGACTTGTGCACCACTGGCTGGGTGAGCTATTTTAAGGTTTGTATTGTACTCGCAAAACAAACAAAATTAAAAACCCCATATCATAAAATATTAGTACCAGAATTGACTAAAATGAAATTATCATTTAAGCTTTAATGTGATACTCTAGAAAATTTTGCTTATTTGATGGTTTTTTTTGCCTCACAAAACATTTCTACTGCTAGGCACATTTTTTTGGAATTATTTTATTTTCAACATAAACCATTTTGTCTTGTTAATTGATTCTTTGGTATTTTGAGTTGAACTTAGAGTAGCATTTATTCTTTCAATTTCTTTGTTTTTATGTAAATTTACTGGTATCAGTATCATACAAGTTTGTATGGACTGAATATATTCTGACAGGCAGACTTAAAAGTGGTTGCACAGAATGGGTATGTAATTCTTATTATTTTATTATCATAGCCTGGCAAGTAATGCCTTGTAGAATGGAGGATTTCAAATCAAGATTGTCCTGGTTGGTTTGTCGCGGCAGTTAAGACTTTTAATAGAAGTTTGATATCATTAATTAATTAATATCATTCTGAAAAAATATCAAATCGGTGCATGGTTTAGTTTATAGGCAGTAAACAAGTAAGGGATGAGTCATGATGTCTTATTTAATCTTGGTTATAACGTTTTGTATTTGACCATTCTTTTTCCTACCTCTGTTCCATAAGGGGCAGTTGTTGGCCACTTGTGAGAGGATGTGCAATTTAATTGTATAACAGAAAAAGAGGCTGCATCCTGTCTTTTAATGTGTATGTTTTGCTTCTTACTACTTACTCTGAAAAAAAGAAATTTGAAGTGCCCTGTCCCTTTCTTCCATGTTTTACTGATTACCTTTACTTATATGCTTTTTTGTTATTTTTTGCAGGTTAAATATATTGCAGATGAGGGGATGCTGTTTTAAGTTAAGTATTTATTAAATCTGAAGTACATTGTATTAAACACCTGTTATTGACCGATTTCTTTAAGGTTTGAAATGAAATTCATTAACACTCAACTTGCTGCAAGATATTTTGACAGTATCAAGGAAGAATTGGTAAGTGTTTACTTTTTTTTTCTAGAAATGTCATTTATTATAAACATAAGTAGTAGTAAACAGTACAAAGCTCATTCATTGGTTATTGATTTAGTCATTTGTCTGGAGGCGTGTTGATATGTGTGATTAGTGTGAATGTGTGTTAACAATAATTTATTTATTCAATAGGCAATGAATGAATTTTTACAGTTTGCAGTGTTTTTTCTCTTTTCAATTTTGGAATTAAAACTAAAATTTTGTTCAAATGAAGAAAAATTACCCAAATTTTAATCTTAAAAATCTTAATTTTTATGTTTTTTGTTTCTTTTTCAAGTTTTGGATAGTTACCCTACATTTCATCATAATTTGAAAGATATTTGCGCAAAATCTTAAAAATTTTGAAAAGAATTGGCTGTTACAAACAAAGAAAAACAAGAAAAAATCACTGGTTTACACATACTTGATGTTTGTTAATAAATGATATTTCTAGTTTATTTAACCCTTTTAAGTTGCAATTGTTTAATTTATTGTCATGTTATTGTTGTTTTTTTTGGCTTCTAGGTTATCTGTGTCTTGACCTGAAATTTGCTCCGATATTTCAGGTCCCTGCATGCATATCCCCTCCCTCCTGTCCCATCCATGCCATGAAAGAGGGTTCGGTCTGTTTGGGTTTGGAGTCGTTGGCTTCATATCTCCCAGCATCAGGGTTCGGAACGCTTTGGTCACTATTATTTGTATTCTTGCTGGCTTGTGGACTTCTATATTAGTTTTATCTAGTTAGGACAAATGTTTTGAGGGTCATTGGGGATTGTGGATGGTGTGCTTTTGGAAATTTTGAGGGACTTTGAAGTTATTAATAAGAAAATGATGGGATTTAAGGTGCTTTATTTAAGAATGCTCGGGGTGAGCTATTGTGATCGCTGGATGTTCAACATCTGTACACATATCATGTATGCCTTATTTACGTGATAGAGGCTGTATTTTTCATTCAATTTGGATCTTAATGAAACTGAGCCGCCTGGCTAGCTCAGCTGGTAGCACGCAAGTCTACTGATGGAGGGGTCATGGGTTTTCCTGGGCGGGGCTACTTTTGTGGAGCTTGGTCATGAAATTATTTCTACAGCCATTCTCCCTCCTACCAATGATTATGTCGGGCAGTCAAACTTGAATGAAACTGTCAGAATGTTGTCTTGATGAAATCTAGGTTGGAATTGCATATGGGTCATCTTGGGTCAAAAACAAGGTCACAGGGTCAAATCTTAGAAAAACTTTTAGTATGTGGTAGAGGCTGTATTTTCCATTAGATTTTTCCTAAGTTTGGCAGAATGTTTGTCTAAATGAGCTTTAGTTTGGGTTGGTATATGGGTAATCTGGGGTAAAAAACTAGGTTACGGGACAGGGTTCTGCCAAATCTTCTCTAAAACTTCAAGAACTAGACCTGTATGAAATTACAGTGTTTATTCTAGGATTTGAATAATGTGGGGGATCTGCCCCCACCTCTTGAAAAAATGTGAGGGATTTTGAAAAAATATGGGGGATGTAAGGCAATGCGATAAATGACTGACTAAAATTACTTTCCATTCAGTGCTTTTGAAATAAATTTGATTTATAGTTATCAAAAATAAACGAACAAAAAATACCAAAAATATGTTTTTAATCGTCAAATTTGTTAATAAATAGCTCTATATATGTATCTAAATTTTAAATCAACAATTTGGTCATTACATACAATATTAAAAAAATGTTAACATTAATTCATCTTTCATGTCAATAATCAACACAAATATTTTTTCCCTATATATATCTGCCGATTTTTTTGGCGAAATCGAGAGAATGGGCCGAGTTTTTGGCGAAAAAAAACACCTTTTGCTGATTTTTTCGGCAAAATCGGAAAGAAAAAACCTATTGCCAATTTTTTTGGTAAAATCGAAAGTTCATGTGCAACGGCCCGTAATCATACGATAAAATATCAATAATTATTAGTCAATTAACTTATAACCGACCACGTAGCTCTAAAATCCATAACAAAGACATCGTCCGTCGTTATCGAATTTAGATCGGCGGCAATCATCAAAGAAGTTGATATGCCTCGACTATCGGTTCAAAAGGACTTAGAACCAACACACTTTAAATTTATTTTTTAACGACGGTTGTTTTCTTTGTTCATACTCAGATTAAAATTGAATTATATGACCATAAATATCATGATATTCAATGGATATTTTTAAATATTTACAGTGTCAAAATCACAACTAAGTTTACTCAAACTGCCACTACGAGGTGCTAATTAAATTTTATCACCTGACCTTTCATAATTAATTGCCAACACGTATTCTTTCAAAAGGATTTAACAATTGACATTTGTCATGTTTGTATAATAACATTTTTGGCTTTTTTGTTCGCCGATTGTTTTTTCACACATCATGTCATGTGTTGCCTGGCAAGTAAAATTGAGTAATTGCTCAATTCAAATTCGATATTATAATTAGGCTGATTTTTGATAAAATAAATTAGTTTTAAAGAATAAGCATTTCTTTTACTTTTTGATAAAGAGTTTACACATTAAAAAGGCAAACTGGATGTTCCGGTGTCCACGGTAAAAAGCTTGCATCTCTAACACAGGACACACGGCAAAATTTACTGTGAGTTTAAACATTATTTGACTGGTTTTTGCACTTTAATCCCGAATTTTCCGTCGTGAAAATACAAAGTTTTATGGGTACAAAAGGTAAGACTAATCATTGAATTATTGTAACGTGATTTGAAGTGGGGGATTTGTCCCGCACATCGTCAAAATATGTGGGGGATTTTCTAACAAAGTGGGGGATTCCCGCGATCCCGCGGCCTAGAATAAACACTGAATTATCTGTGCAGACTCCAACCAAAGCTTGTGTTGGTATCTTCAAGCAGAATACATACAGAATAAAATCGGTGCGGTAAAGAATTAGTACACCCATATATCTATGAATAGATTTTTTCTATATGAGCCAAAGAACAATTCTGTACACAGAATTGCAAAATATTTAAATGAGGCTGATTTTAACCTGTGGCACAGATATGTTGTGCTAAGAATTTTGAACAGAAAATGTAATGACTGTACAGAATCTGACACAAATCTGTATAAAATAATATATGCACAGAATCTGTCATAAAAAAATGATAAATGAAAAAAGCAATGTGTTTTTTTACTTGATAATTCTAGATCAATCAAATGATAATTGACGGCACTGAAATTTTTATGGTAATTTTATAGAATAATCAATGTGCTTGGTCACAGCTTTGTTAGTTGTGTATCATCTGGCTCTGGCCTGTTGTGCTCTCTGCACCACATGCAAACATAACCTGACAAGTTAAATTTTTTGTTTCTTTTTGTAACATTACCAATCACAAATGAACAAATTTAAACAGAATTGAAATTACGCTCCTTGCAGCACAGTGAATACATAACATTCACCTGCATATTTAAAAGGTGTCTATATATGATATTGAACTTTTCTATGAACCTTTGAATGACTTATGAAAGATTACCAAATTTCAATTTAGCATTTTACATTTTATGCATTTTCATTGGTTGTTACAATCACCTGACATAGTAAACAGGTAAACAACGCCTTATATGGTATGATGACGAATGCAACCAAGTATGATGCCATATATACCTTAGCTACACTTTGTATTGAAGTTAAATAAGTTGCTTATGTTTACAGTTAAAAGATCAGAGAAACATGGTTAAAATGATCATTGTTTACTTTCATTTTTGTTAATTTTCCATCTTAACATCTTAGCATTTCGATATTTTGAAATTACAGGCGTGAGAATTTTTTGCATCTGTTTTTAAAAAAACCATTGTGACAGTCATGCGATTTAAACATTTATGTGTCTCTGTCTAAAAATAGAAATATCAGTTTGCGAATCGTATTTTAACAAAGGTAGAAAGTGAATGAGTGAATCTTCCATTGGAGAGTAAATTGAAATTAAACCACACAAGTAGATTTTATAATGTATTACAAACTTAAAACATAGGTTACATATATTGGCAATCAGTATACAATTATAATAATAATATTTATTTGGCAAAGTGTACACGTAGTAAAATATATAGAAACTCAAATATCACAGACATCATGTTGTAATTCACTATGTCAAGCACACCAACACCAGGGATAACAAAAAAAGGTCAATTAAGCCCTTATTTTCATTGTGGTCCCTAAATTTCCATTGTGGTTCCAATATGGCAAAAGGAATACATACTGGTAGGTATTAAGGCTATAACTAGACACAATATATCGTGCGGATAAGCTCATGGACAAACCACTGCCTTAACTGGCACCCCCTCAACCAGGACAGTAAGGGTGAATTGGGAGGATGTTCACTTGTTCCTAGGGCTCTAGCTGCCACACCCACCTCCTCTATTCTGGACTCATCACTAATTAATATCGGCCTCTTTTGACATCATTCATTCTCAGAGCAGGGTATTGACTGATTTCACTAGCCCATCACAGCGTCCTAGACATTCTCTCTTGAAATGCCTTTCTGTCTTGCATTAAAAATACACTTTTGCTTAACCAATAGGTTTTTCTTTGGCTATGATGTCTCAGGCATGGATGACATTTTCTTCATCCTGAGTTCCAGCTTTTAAATTGCTTACATGTGATTGTTCAAATGTGAGGTAAAAATGTGGAACCTATGGGCTGCTCCCCTCTATCTTTCATTTCTTAGACCCTGACCAGCACTTATCTTGGTCATTATTTGTTCTGACAGTCTCCTGAAACATACACACATTCTTTGTCTCCCATACAGAGCTGTTGATCTAGGTGTTAGAATAATCTTTGTTTTGAGTCGGTACATATATACATATAATAAATAACATAAGCTCTAGTGAGCTCCCTAAATCTGCTCATGTTGAATACTGGTCCAGGTGTGGTCACCAAACATTTTAACTTGATGAAGGCTTGCCGGATTTGTTCATCAGGAAGATGTGGGAGTGACAACGGCTTCCTCAAGAAGTCAGACATTTGTCTCCTTTATGTATGTAATAGCTAATCCTTGTATCTGCCTATAAATTTTTTGTTTCCAGTAAAAGACACACCCTTTCACATTAGTTTGTAGAAACATTCATTGATGGCTTGCCACATTTCTGAACTATGATTATTACCAGTATCTATTCCAGCACTTTCTAATGATTCTATACTTATAAAGATCTTTTGAGCGCGTATTATTAGGGGAGTCAATATGAAGAAATTTCTCTTGAACCTTTCTACATTGAGTAACACATACCAGTATATAATATATATCTTGTTCATCTCAAGATATATCAGTTGATCCATCCAACATATGGGTAAAGAAATTTGCCCTCTTCACCATCTCAACAGTGTTCTATCTTTCAGCACCTGCAATAAAGGACAAAAAGATAAGGCAGCTTTTTGATTTAAGTATGTTTCCCTCAATCTAACCCCTTCGCTTTGTCAACATTACAAAGCCAAACATAATCAGACAATGGCCTGTTGTACTTTGCAACAGCATGGGCATTTTTGAATAGAAGACCAAGCCTGTTAGGATACATCTAGTGCTGTATCTGTAGCGGAGGTCTTTCCCCTCTTCACATAACTATCTCTAATAGTAGTGGATGTGGCATGTTGACAAAGCAGGTGCATCAGCTGCTGACTGTCTTTAATTAATTAATGCACCTGACCTTAGATATAGATGGATCACTTGAAAGCTGGATGTCCTTCAATTTTTTTCCATCTGGCAATGATCGAATGATCCCTATCCCTTACATGTATCTTGTATGATTCCAGGGACTTGTCAAGCTTTGTCTACCACCCTTAGAACTTTCTATCTTGCCTCTCTTCATTTTCATTTTGGCCGCATTGGTGTAATTCTGTTGAAATTGAATTCATTTTCCTGGTGGCTAGTTTCCGGAATGAAGATATGTAAATTGTTCTTTATCAGAATAAATAATGAATACTTATCATAGTAACATAAGATCAAGAAGTAATCCAAGAATCATGTCAACAAAAAAGACCGCCATTTTTAAATGGCCGCCATTGAAATTCAACATTGCACAAGAAAATGAAAAATACTTACAGAAGTTCCCCCAGCCCCACGAGATCATCTCCCTCACACCACTCGCACAACACAACACCAAAGCAGCCATACCAGTAATCTACGTAACGCTAGGTAGTCTCTCGTCAGCAGATCAGAAGAATCAAGTCTTTCAAGTAATCTGTAATCAGATAAAGCAAAAGAGATTAATTCTGAAGACATTTTCGCGCGCAATCCCTTATATACCCCATTTGATTATGACGTCACTCGTTAGTTTCCGTCGGCCAACCAAATACAAGAATCGTTGCCGGTCAGAATTATTTTCATATAAGGGGTTCTTTTTGTATTAAATTATATTCCAATGTACAAGCCTTACAATGTCTAACTCTTAATCGAAACTAATTTGATGAATTAGTTTGACATAAAAGTGATAAAAATAAGATTCACAATTGTAAATATACGTTTTGACTAATATCAATCACAGTAATTCGCCTCAATGGCGCAGTGGTCAAGACTGAAGGCACATTTTTTTTCGAAAGAGCACGGAGCTAGTTCGATCCCCACTAACGGCGTAACGCCGGTTTTTTTTAATTTTAAATTTCAAAACAATTCGCCGCAGAACTACTGAAAGACGAAAAACAACTGTTGAAAGTCAATTTATATAACTCACCAAAATTAATAACGTTGATTATTTAATTAAATATATATCCGAGCGTTTGTTAAATCCGTATCCGAGCAAGGTAAAACTGTAACTGCGATGAAACTCTTTTTTCTATGACACACTAAACTCACATATTGACATCATGCCAACCGGAAAACTACACATTAAGCACCGCCCACATCAGCAAAAATCTAAAATCATGCCTTAGTTATTTGCCAATCAAAACTCATTGAATACCTTGCTAATTTCATATGACACGTGTCAACTGCCATGTATTGTACATTCTCGAAGTTCTGTTCCAACTTTTCGAATTGCTTTTGAGAAACTGAATGAAAACTAAAACAAAATTAAAATTGCTTTTTGTATATTGTAAACGCTTAAATCTTTAGGTCCAAGGCTTCGTCAAAAAGCCATTAATTGCTTATTCAACCAAAAGCGACGGGCATGGTCAAGATCCATCTTAGCAACGCATAGGCGATCCAGGATTTCCAGTTACGGGGGCGGAACATTCCAGTTACGAGGGGGGGGAAATTAGCAAGCAGACTAGGGTCTAGGGTTCGGTCGTATTCAAGGGCACACTATGGGTCCTTAGACAAAGCCTAAGGAATGCTACGAGCTCTAAAGCTCAGTTCTATGGGATTCAGGCACATTTACAGAGCCTAAACTTTCCTTTCCCAGGGTATACGATAAAACATCTACATATATATCATATAATTTTCACAGCCATTGGATTATGTTTAAATCTTACGAATACTTAAAAGAAATGTCCTTGATTAGTGCACGTTATCAGCCTTTACGATAATTTTTTTTTAGGACTTGCCCCTTCGGGCAGACAACATGGATTTTCAACTTGCCCGAATCCATTTGAACTTGCCCGAAAATAAAGGATCATTTTTTTAAATTTATGCTTTTAATCATCTTTATCTGTGTGAACAATTCATTCTTTAACAATAAAGACTCCATTTCGTGCACGAAATGGACTTTGGTTTGATAATTCGGCAATTAATTCATCTAAGTTAAACATTTTTTTAAATTTTTATCGAGAAAAGTGTAGTTTATTATATTAATGTTCATTCACAGTAAACAAAATCAATATTATCATTGGAGAAAAATCGTAACTGAACAATAAAGACTCCATTTCGTGTACGAAATGGACTTTGTTACAATACTTTGTAGGAATTCGGCAATAACAGGGCTTGCACTAGACTTTCAGACTCAAGGCTCAATGACCCATCAGTCAAAATTTTCAGGAATCAAAATCATTTTTCTGCATGAGATTTTGTTAAACAACATTTACGTTATAGTTTCTGTCACATTTGACAAACAGACCCATGTATAAAATCACATTCAGTATGGCAATGCCTTTGTTTAACTTAAATTTTGTAAAATTCACACAACATAGTGCTTTTGTATCAAATTGTTAACTAAAAATATTTATTTTTCATTTAAATTAATCCGTTCTTCTGGTTTAGCATGTTGCTTGCTGGTATATGTTCATCAACAGAGATAAAAATCATAAAGGGTCATTTAAAAATGTGCTCAAAATGTCCTAAATTTTGACCTTTCTTTGTTTAAATATTTTCTTTGAAAATACAGTCTGCTATGAATATCATACCTTTTGTTAAATTATGCTTTTCATGTAGCAAAACATAATATTTATTGGTTTTTTTTTTAGTCTAAAACACGATTTTAACTGATACATTATGAAACGAATATTTTAAAATTTTCACATATTCAACCAATGTTTATTCTTGAATCGAAAAATTGAGGGATTTCCCCTTACTTATTGCTAAATTAAAAAAATCTAAAAATATAAATGATAAAACATAATTTAATGACAACGTAATTTGAACGATGTTTCACTTTATTGGCGATAGCGTCGGTCGCGAAAATGTATGACAGTACGAAAAGAAAATAATTCAATGTAAAATAATTTGGTTTTTTTACGATTTTTTTGACGTAGAATTTAATGATTATTATTACCATTTAATCAGAGTTTATTATTGTTATCAACTTTAATTGTCTTTTAAAAAAACATTTGCAAACTGGCTATTACGTCTATTTAAACTGCGTCACAACATGCTCATAATTAAATACAATTATCAATTTAACGGCAAGCATACAAAAGCTTATCTACTTTAATCAATGCAATATCACAGTTTGTCACATGTTTGTTAATTGCAACAGTTTGATTACGTTAACAATCTTATCGGGCCGACATGTAGCACTATTGATTTTTTGAGCGGGCGGTCTTTATAGTACACATGGGTGATCGATAAACAAAGGAGTTACTTGTTATCGGCTTTTAAAATGTGTATACAAACTGCAAACCCCGCGTAGCGCGCATCGCTGATTGGTCGATTACATCAACTAGGCGGATGTAACATACGCTCCACTTGTTGTCAATCCGAGATCTTGAATCAACTATGACTCTAGAACGCAGAATATACGTGGGTCAAATTGACGCACGAACGATTTTGATTGTGGATCAAATAAGAGTATTTTGTAATTTCCGTGCGTATTTAATTCAACTTGCCCGATCGGGCAGACAGGTTTTAATTTTAACTTGCCCGACGGCAATTTTACTTGTCCCGGGCTTCGGGCAAGTGGGTTATTTCGAAGACTGGCTTGATTGTGGCGATATTTTCCACATTAATAAACTATAAGATAACTCCAACACTTTACTGGTTTCAATTCAAGTAACTTTTAATTTAACAATAATTATTCCATGATCACATTACAATTCTAATCTAAACTAATAAGAAAAGCAATCTACTCTATAGATAAATATCCCGTCAAAGACGAACAAGAAATCATGTGAAATTGAGGTTTCAATTACATAAAAAGGTGAAAGGTGCCCTAACGGCACCGCACCGGTGACCTTATCAACGATGTCCAACGGCACCAACAACAATGGTGACATATAAATTAACAATCGTTCGCGACATTGATCTTGAAAAAAAAACATTCATGCTGCCAAGCCTGCAAACTGTTCTATGGCAAGCAATATTCTTCGTGAAGTAATCTGGATGATCATTAACCCAACTGGACGCAATCAACATACTCGATCCTAGTAACAGTTCGGAGTGCCAAATGAAATTGGCCATATTTAAATTTATCAGATTTGATTCAAACTTCACACATAAAATTGGTATCAAGTAGGCATATCCCATTCAATTCTTATTTTCATGCACATTTCTGTCTTGAGTAAGATAATATCATGGGTGAAAGTTTTCAGTATTAATACTGATTTCAGTAGTTTGAGAATAATTTACGTAGTTGATATGAAATCTGTGAACACCATTATTTTGTTAGTAGGTTATCAATAATTTCAAAACTTCAACTTCTACTCGTGTTATTCCTATCTTCAATTATGTTTCACAACCTCAGTTGTGTGATCTTTAATTTCATGGAGGTTTCTGTCTTTATACCCCCGCAAACGAAGTTTTCGGGGGTATACTGGAATCACCCTGGTGGTTGGTTGGTTGGTTGGTTGGTTGGTTGGTTGGTTGGTTGGTTGGTTGGTTGGTTTGTTGGTTGGTTGGTTGGTTGGTTGGTTGGTTGGTTGGATATGTGGTCTGTCCCAAAAAATTGAAACATTTGTAGTATGCTTATATCTTAATGTATTTGAATAGAAGCTGTTATATACCATGATTTAATGGTGTATACAAAGCTCATGTAACTATGGAAACATATCTCACTTGTTTAAAATATTTAATTGTGTTACATATTTTAAATCTAATTAGATAACTGTATAGTTTGCTTTTTTTCTCAATAGATTTTTTTCTTATCTTATTTTATAGAATTTGCACAGGCGTTTACAGTTGATGTTTATATGCATGTTATATCAATTCCAATTCAAAATGGCTGACTTGCGGCCATCTTGAATTCTTTTTAATTTAGTTTAATTACTGTATGCTTATTTCTCAACCGATTTTTTCCTAATTTAGATAGAATTTTGCACAGGCGTTCACAGTTGATGTGTACATACACTTTAACTCAATTCCAATTCAAAATGGCGGACTGGCTGTCATTTTTTTTCAAAATTAATGCAGTCTTTTATTGACTTATTACCATACATATTTTGAAAAGAAATTGCATACAAGGTCTCACAGATACAGTTGATCAGTATGACTATTCTTCATCAATTTATATTCAATATGGCTGACTTGCAGCCATTTTGAATTTTTATTTAAATTACTGTATAGTACATGTATGTGTTTTTTTACTCAATTTTAGCCAAATTCGCTCCAAAGTCTCTGATGTAGTTGACTCGTACATGGATTTACTCTGGATACAAAATCATAATGGCAGACTGGCATATTGATTGATAAATTGGATTTTACGGCTTATTAATGCAAAAAGGTCACATTACGCTGAAACATTTGATGATACTATTACTTCAAAAGATAATGAAGATTTTAAGTCCTTTATTTTTTGATAAACATTTATTTCCTTCAGGTTTGGTTTTGTTTTGGTTTTACGGCGCACCAACACAAAAAGGTCATATCGCGCCGAAAGCAATCAATGACACTATTTATTAAAACGATATTAATGATGTAAAGCTCTATATCTTATTATAAACATTTATTTCCTTCAAAAAGTTCAGTATCGCATATGATGGTACAGACTCAAAAAGTTCTTTATGTGAGTTAACTTTAAAATGTTTGTCACGGATGTCTTTAAGATCCTGACAGTCAAGGAGAACGTGTTTGACATAGAAATGCTCGTCACAGGGTTTACATTTAGGTGCTTCCTCTCTTTTGAGAAGTTATGAATGTGTTAAACTGGTATGACCAATTCTACATCGCAAATCACTATTTGATCTCAGCGATTAGAAAATATGATGGTAAAGACTCAATAAGTTCTTTAAGTGAGTTAACTTTAAAATGTATGTCACGGATGTATTTAAGATCCTGGCAGTCAAGGAGAACGTATTTGACATTGAAATGCTCGTCACATGGTATACATTTAGGTGCTTTCTTTCTTTTGAGAAGGTATGAATGTGTTAATATAGTATGGCCAATTCTACATCTCGTAGTAACTATTTATCTCATTGATTAGCAAATATTATTGACGAAGATGAATCAAGGGTTTATGGCTTTATGTCATGTACCTTATTAAATATAGCATTATTCCACATTGTTTGCCATTTTGAATTGCTGAAGTCTATTATGTACTGCTATATTTATCCAATTCTTATTTTTGAACTTTTTTTTGATGTATTGATATTTTATCAAATACATAATGGCTGATTGGCAGCCATTCTGAGTTTTTCTTTTTAAAAAGCAAATGATTTGATAATTTTTGTACAGACTTTGAGAAAGTAAGCAATTGTTTAAGTTGATGTGCTTGGCATTTTCTTAAGTGGAATTCAAAATGGCTGACTGGCAGCCATGTTGAATTTTCTAATATCTTGTACAGCAAACATCTTTTTTTTCTCACCTTATTTTGATAAAATTGTGCTGACAAATTCTTGTTGATGAAATTTTTATATGTATTATTTTTTATGTATTTCAATGGACCAACTAATTTTTCTGTAATGTTGAGAAGAAAACATCTTATTTCGTTATAGCTACATGAGATTTTAGATATTATTTTAACTTTACTACTGTGAAAATAATGATCGGTAATTTAAGCTTTCTTATGGGGTATTTGTGAAATTCTTGATACAAGATATTGTAAATACTAATTGTTTGATTTATATTGTGTACATTGCTGACTACCATTTTTAGAATTGCCTTATTTTTTACTTATTTATAAAAAAATTACAAACACATTCTACATTTTGCTCATCTGGTTACAACATACTCATGATGAGTTTAAATGTGATCACTCTTTGTCTGTTGTTCCACTTTACATTTATAATGACCAAATGGTGTTCATTTTCATGTAAAAAAAATCATTTGAAATATGACAACTCTGTTCGTTTTGCTTTTTCATAAATCTATAGTGAATTACACTGTAATTTGCTGTTTATTTCCAATTTGATATTTGCATCCTATTCTTTTTATGGTTTTTATGCTTCTTACAACATTTACCCTTTTGGACTTCCACAATGTTGACTTGCTTTTATCTTGAAATGTTGCTGTTGCGGGGGTATTTTCGCCAATGGTGGCAGTTCTAGTTTTATTAGTTTACAAACACACAGTATGCAATCCACTTGGGTCTTTTTCTTCTGTTGGTTTCAGTCTTCTGTGTCTGGGTTCAGGCAACTTATTATTGCTAGTAATCATTTGGTTCAGGCAAGTGGCAAACTTGAACAATGTTGATTTCCCTAAAATACAAGAGTAGATAATCCACACTAAAGCTGTCATTGATTGGGCTTGAGGTGTCTACAGTTAAAACAGCATATAGTAGCTTTTGATCAGATAGTTTAAAAAAAACTTTACAATTAACTACATCTGGAATTTAATTATTGGGTTTTCCTCTCGGATACAAACACTTTCAAAGTCACAATAAAAATATGTTGTCAAAGAACAATAGGATTTAATCCATGTTTAGTTAATTTCAGCAGTAATGTGTCACGGACTTGGTTTGTACTGCTTGACATAGACCCACAAAATTGAGTTCCTAACAAGGTCGATAACTCAAGACCATTTTATCTAATATACATGTATATATTAATATATATGCTTAACATATTGATATACTCACTCCTGTTTCCTTCAGGTCGTTCTACTCGTATAACCTCTACTTCATCTACCTGGTTTTGTTCCTGCAATGTAAATTACAAAAAAATATAATATACCGTATCTTTATTTTGGTGCAAGATTGATCTTACTTTCATTCAGTGAGCTCCGGATGCAAAACATGTATTTTCACAAGGATGTATCAAGTGAAAATGTTATAACATTTGCTCACTAAAAAAAAATAAAACTTAAACTTAGACCAAAATAAAACATTTTCCTTTATGAAATAAGCTTGAAAATGACCTAAACAGACGAATAAGATATTTTCACCAGAGGACTTTCAAAGTCTCATGCATTGATCTAAATTTGCATGACATTTCATCTCAATTCAAACCCAAACAATGTGCTTTTTTTCACCACTAAAGTGATTGTTTCAGAGATTGTATCATCTTACATTCATTTTAAAATTTTTATTATGACTGATGCATATAACTAGCTTATGATATTAATAATTTGTAAACTATATGAGGAAAAAACTGACAAACATTGTTTTTTACTATTTATGAAGAGGTATAAACTGCAAAAAGGTGTCAGACAACCCATTGATATGCATATCATACATTTAATATCAAATAATGATAATCCCATAACAAAAGCTACCAATAAAACTTGTAATCAGATAACCAATTGAAAATGCATTATCATTCCAATCAAGATTAGAATGTGATAAAAATGTAACTAAATAAAAATAAGTGGCCAGTACTCAGAAATACTCATGAGTATCAAGTACTGCTAGTTCAGTACTTTAGTAAGTATGAGTATGAGTACAATTTATTTTTTTGAGTACCGAGTACAGGCGAGTACTGGAAAAAGTGGTACTTGTACTCATAATACTTAAGTACAAGTACCCCATCCCTGGTGGGGCATACATTCGTGGAAGCTTGGTCATGAAATTATTTCTGCAGCCAATTCCAATATCCCTCCTTCTATTGATCTTTAATTATGTAGGGCAGTTGTCAGTCACTGAGAAAAGTATGTGCTTATTAGTTGGATTATATCTAAATCCGGAAATTTAGCCTTTCCAGGAGGAGTGAGTAGGTTGACTCCCCCCCTCCCTCCCCGTTATATGACCTATGAATCATATTGTAAAAAACCTATTGTAAAATATAACTAAGTAAGTATTTGTCACATGAGATGTGGTTGATGATAAGTAATACATATTGTAAAATTTGAAAATGATACCTTAACAAATTTAAAGTATAATGGGTTTTTTTTTTCAATAAAAAAAATTAAGTTCACCAGTGACAATTTTTGGAGTTGTGAACCTTGCCACATGCGATGTGGTTGATAATAATGAACATATATTTAAGTTTGAATTTAATACCTCAAGAAATAAAAAAGTTTAAGTAAAAATTATTTTTACTGCACAAAATCGTTAATCACAAATGTGGACGCTGACGCTAGGGCGAGTAGGAGAGCTCTCCAATTACTTTGTAAAGTCGAGTAAAAATAGAATTAACATTGTCTTACCACTAATTCATTATCTTCTCTCACATTTATGTCCTCATCATTATGTTCTTCATCATTAGCCTAAAGACAAATATAAATATTTTCTTATGGACAATTCAGATAGTGTCCTGTTTGTTTGTTTTGGTTTTATGGCGCACCAACACAGAAAGCAGGCCTTTTTTTCATGTGTTGGGGAAGTAGCCTGTAGCCTTTTACAAGGGGAAAATGGTGCGCAATAATTGAAAAATGAGGAAAAATAAAACTAGGCTATTTACATCTATATTTAATTCTTGTAATCATATTTCATTTAAACTGTTATTGTTTATGTTTGTTGGGTGGAGATTTAGTAGCTTTAAAGGTATCATCATCAATGGGTGTTGACTCAATTCCATGTTCAACCAAAAGGGCATCAAGTTCTTCATTCAAAGGTTCTAGTTGTCACTGGCAGGGGTACTGTTAGTTCCTTTGTCATTGAAATCATTACTTGGCTTTTCAAACTAAATGTGTTGTGTTTTTCAACTGATTAATACCTGACTAGGACTCATCTTGATGTTTTGAAGTTTTTTAGAAAACAAATTCAGGGTACAAGTATTTCTTATGTCATTTTTTCGTATTTTTTTTTTTTCTCCTATAGTCCCATGTGGTGTAAAGTGATTTCATGCTCCTTGCTCATCTACTTCCTGTTTGTCGCATATTTTGATATTTTTGCGGGGGTATCACTAGTGTGCGTAAGCTCACAGATTTACTTGTTTTTATTACATCTCGGGCATGGATAACATTTTCTTCATCCTGGTTTCCAGCTTTTTATTATTTGTAAATTGCTTACATCTGATTGTTCAAATGTGAAGTAAAAATGTGGAGCCTATGGGCTGCTCCCATCTATCTTTCATTTCTTAGATCCTGACCAGCACTTATCTTGGTCATTATTTGTTCTGACAGTCTCCTGAAACATACACACATTCTTAGTCTCCCGTACAGAGCCGTTGGTCTAGGTTTTAGAATAATCTTTATTATGAGTCGGTACATGTACATAAAAAGTAACATAGGCTCTATTGAGCTCAATAAATCTGATCAGGATGAATACTGGTCCATGTGTGGTCACCAAACATTTTAACTTGGTGAAGGGTAGCTGTATTTGTTCATCAAGAAGGTGTGGGAATCACATCAGCTTCCTTAAAAAATCACATTTGTCTCCTTTCTTTACGTGTGTACATGTAGTAGCTAATCCTTCTTGTATCTGCCTATAATTTTTTTGTGTCCAATAAAAGATGCACACTTTCACATTAGTTTGTAGAAACATTTCACTGATGGCTTGCCACATTTCTGAACTATGATTTAATATTTACCAGTATCTATTCCAGCACTCTCAAAATAAATTAAATTTGAGCTAGTACTATTAGGGGAGCCAATATGAAGAAATATCTCTTGAACCTTTCCACATTGACTGACCTGTATATATATGGCTTCTTGTTCATCTAGTGCTATATAGGTAGCTTAGAAGGTCTTTCACCTCTTCACATAACTATCTCCAGTAGTGGATGTAGCATGTTGACTAAGCAGGTGCATCAGCTGCTCCCTATCTTTTATTAATTAATGCACCTGACCTTAGATATAGATGGATAAAAATCTGATTACTAGGGAGCTGGATGTCCTTCCAATTTCTTCCATCTGGCAATGATCTAATCCATATCCCTTATTTTGTATGATTCCAGGGACTTGGCAAGCTTTGTCTACCACCCTTAGAACTTCATGGGTGAAAGTTTTCAGGACTGATCCTGAAGTTCAGGATTTTTGGAACAGAAAAAGGGTTCTTTCCATATCATAATGTGACCTTAAAAACATGAAATTTGGAAATTTCAGGATATTGAAAATGTTGAACCTTCACCCATGGAACTTTCTGTCTTCATTTTCATTTTAGCTTTGTCTTGAAAAAAACATTCATGCTGTCAAGCAATGACAAAGCCTTGGAACTGTTCTATGGCAAGCAATATTCTTCGTGAAGTAATCTGGATTATCATAAACCCAACAGGACGCAAGCAACATACTGGACCCTAGTAACAGTTCAGAGTGCCAAATGAAATTGGCCATATTTAAATTTATCAGATTTGATTCAAACTTCACTCATAATTTTATGACCTTTACAATGTTTTGCTAAGGTAACTATGGTGTTTAATTCAATACTTATACCCATGGAATCATTTGAAAAGATACAAAATCAGTAGTATTAACAGATTAAAGTTGTTAATAGAAAGTTATGTATAACTACATGCTGATCAATGTATCAAGAAAACATTGGGGTTATGGGATTTTATGTCTTGTTGGTTTTATAAGAAAGGATATATGCTAATCGTTCAACTTCGGGGTTTATTAAGTTCATATCTATTGATACAAAAAATGTGAATCAATGTACAATTATAGAAAGCCAAATCAATATTATTTAAACTGTTGCTGAACACAAATCCATAAGAAAACATTGAAATATTATCCAAAAACTTTTCCAGTGAATTTAATAATATATCAGCATTTTTAAGGCAGATCAGTAGAAATGTAGTTATTTTTCGTGCATTACTGATAAATTTGTTTACAAGTTTCTTAAACATTTGTTATTATTAAATGAAGGTTTGACATTAAGATCTCCTATTGGAATATTTTCACATTATACTGATTAAAGTCTTGTTGAAAATCATCCAGTCATTTAAGCTGTCAACTTAGTACCAAATATATCTATTATCTGTGACATTACAAATCATGATAAGATGCGTAAAATAGTACAGTAATTTTTAACATGCAGAAACATTTATACTCATACCCTCCTTTCTTTAGTTCTAACAACTGAATCATTGTATGTAAGCTTATATTTATAAAGCTTTATAAAAATTGACATTAATGAAAGATTTTCTTACAAAAATTTCAATGTAACTTTTTTGTCAATTTTCAATACATGTAATGAGTACTAATGATGCTTGATAATGATGTACTAAGACTGGTATTGTTTGTTCGCAGGTAGTAGACCTAATACTTCTTAATTCAAACATAAAAAATATTAGAGTTTAAACACATAATTCTGAGCAATCTAGTGAAGGACCCTTTATGGGTGGATAGCTAGATCGGAATTATTCTTAGAGTTTAAACACATAATTCTGAGCAATCTAGTGAAGGACCCTTTATGGGAGGATAGCTAGATCGGAATTATTCTTAGAGTTTAAACACATAATTCTGAGCAATCTAGTGAAAGACCCTTTATGGGAGGATAGCTAGATCGGAATTCACTATTCATTAACAAAAAAATTATGATGTACCAAGTTTGTGAGGTACTATTGACAATACACAGAAATTATAATTATTTTGAAAATAGTACTAAGTCTTGCTAGGGTACCTCTTGCATGTATAAGTTGACACAAATTTGGAAAAAAACACTTTTCTGGAATTTTGAAAATATTAGTTTGCTTCATATGATAATTGTTTGGGCAATGTATGTATAATGAATTATGTTGTTATTTACTTGGTATTGAAGGTATTGAGTATATTTAGATTTATGTATGTATCAACTATGATTAATATAAAATAATATGAATTTGCCAGTTGGTATTTCTAAATAAATACCAGCGTTTGTGATTTGTAGATATCAATTGGTATAAAGCTGTTACATGCTTCATGGCTGGTGATTTGATAGATTCTTATATTTATACTTAAAGTGTGATATTGTTATTGAAGCATTCAGGATGCATTGACAATGTTGTGTTGTTATAGTTTTTGTTTTTGAAAGAGATATTTAATTAACTTGCACATAGATTTAGTGTAAGCTATGTTATTTTCATAAGTTACACCTAATATATATTAGATACATGTATTATTCAAACTTTGTGTATATTTAATGTTTACTTTAGATGTGTACTGTATAAGATACAGAAATTGTATACTTAGTTTTATTGGATTATTATATAAATTTTAAGATTAAGTATGCTATTTAAGTAATGAATTGACTCTCCTTATCATATTTTTCTGTCCTGTGTATAGATTATAAAATTGAAGTGGAAAGGTAAAAGTTTTTGGATAATATCCCCCATTTTCTCACCAATTTTCATTCAGCTTTTGTTTTAATAACATTTATTAGGCTTTCTATACATTACACTCAATCTCTAACAATTTATTTATGCTATTTGGCATTTTGTAGAAATTGGTCTTTAATGCATCTCTCATATTGATAAACAAATAGTAATTAATTTGTAACATGTTGGTTATCCCATATAGAATCAAAACCATTTTCAAACAAATGGCAACATAGCTTGGTTACCCAATTTATGTAGCCAAGTTCATTGTATACTTTTAACATGAAAAAACTTTTTTTATTAAGTCTGTGTTCAGGCATACGAAGCCAATATTTTACAACACGTTTACATGAGTATATAAAAATGGGATATCTTCCACAATCCCCTAGAACTGCATAGTTACTAGTATTCAATGATACATACATAAATCTTTTACATGCGTATTAATGAATTCTTTCAATAGCATCAACACAATACACTTGTATATTGATTCAGATTTTCCTTTTACTAAACATGAACTAAATTCCTCCACTTGGCAAAAAGCTATTAATTCATAGCAAAGGTTGAATGTACAGTACTAACTAAAATCTGTCTAGAAAACAAAATTTGGTGAATTAGCCTTCCTGACAGTTGTAAGAGAGGTAAATCATATTGTATAATTGTCCACTTCCTTTTGATACCCTGCACAGTTTTAAGTACTTTGTTACTGTTACTGTTTGATGTAATAGTATTATTTATGAAAGCTTGTATATTTGCATATTCAATCAATGCTATTTGTCCTTTTTTGCTCTTAGGCACTGTTACAAAATCAAAATACATGCAAGCCCTTGCTCTTACCAGTTAGTTAACTGACACTTATTATACCCCCGCTTCGAAGAAGAGGGGGGTATACTGTTTTACCCGCGTCCGTCCGTTACAAAATTTCCGTCGCAGTTTTCTCAGCAACTATATCATGCAGCAGCCTAATACTTTGCATATTGCTTCATCCCATAGTCCCATGTGGTGTAAAGCGATTTCATGCTCCTTGCTCATCTACTTCCTGTTTGTCGCATACTTTTTGGCGGGGGTATCACTAGTGAGCATTAGCTCACAGATTTACTTGTTATTTCTCTAAGCATTTCTGTTATTGTTTTTGAAGATAAGTGATTCCTCAATGTAGAATTGGTCATACCAGATTAACACATTCATACCTTCTCAAAAGAGAGGAAGCCCCTAAATGTATACCATGTGATGAGCATTTCAATGTAAAACACGTTCTTCTTGACTGTCAGGATCTTAAATACATTCGTGACAAACATTTTAAAGTAAACTCACTTAAAGAACTTTTTGAATCTGTATCATCATATGTTGTACTTAACTTTTTGAAAGAAATAAATGTTTATAATAAGATATTGAGCTTTACATCATTAATTTCGTTAGAATTTATAGTATCATTGATTGCTTTTGGCGCGATATGACCTTTTTGTGTTGGTGCGCCGTAAAACTCAAACAAACATCAATATTAGTCAGGCTTATATTGCAAATGACAAGCAGTGAATGCAGAATATACAGTTAAGTCAACCAATCCAGGCCTTTTTTTCCTTATATAACAGGGGCCATTAACAGACGCCTTCCCCTCTTGAAATTTCTTTAAAATCATGCAGTTTTCCTCAAATTTGGAGTTTACCTTGGATATTTTGTTCCCCTTTCTAAGAAATAGCGATAAAATTTCCCCAAATGTTCTTGCAATCTTATGTTTTCTAATTGTATTGTCCTATAGAATGTTGGCTATTCAATAACAAATATATCAGACGCCTCACTACACATTTATGACTTGTTTTCCATACACATTACTTGGCTTATTTCATATGCAAGTTGGTCTTGCAAATTTTCCTTCATGTATGAGTTGGATGAAATTGACTTTATGCTATATGTTGTATGTTGATTATTCAAAAGTTAACACAGGGATAATCAACTGCTTTGATTTCTTTACCTGTCTCTGTCTGGTTCCTTCTTGTGTTTCTGTACTATATAATTGTTTACTACTGTAAAGTTTCAGTATTAGTTAATACTGAAATCTGCTTCATTTCCCTTGTTTGAGAACATCTTCAGTTGAGTGGTTAGAATAGTAAGATTACATTTCAAGTGTTGTTTTGCATTTGGTCATAACTTCTGCAATCTAAGTCAGTTAATATTAGTTTATACTTAAATAATGCTTCATTACAGGTGTAATTGAAAACATGCTCTCGGGTTACTCTCCATTGCATCAGTTCGAAAGATTCACTCGTACTTGTTCACTTTCTACCTCTGCTAAAATACTATGTGCAAACTGATATTTCTATTTTTAGACAGAGACACATAAACATTTAAATCGCATGACTGTCACATGGTTTTTAAAAATAGATGCAAAAAATTCTCACGCCTGTAATTTCAAAATGTCGGAATGCAAAGATGTTGGACAGTTTTGCATTAATTAAATAATGGAAAATTTACAAAAATGGAAGTAAACATTGATCTTTTTGAACGTGTATCTCTGATCTTTTAATTGTAAACATAGAGCAACTTATTGAACTTAAATGCATAGTGTAGCCACGCTATATATGACGTCATACCAGGTTGCATTCGTTTCTAGTATGATCATACCATATAAGGCGTTGTTTATCCGTTCAACCAATGAAAATGGGTATAAAGTTTTTCAGCTAAATTGGAATTTGGTAAACTTTCATTGGTCGTTCAAAGGTTCATAGTAAAAGTCAATATCATAAATCGACTAGTTTTAAGGCAGCGGGTGAATGTAATGTATTCACTGAGCTGCGAAGGGAGTGTAGCTAGAGGCATTTGTTTGCTTTCTTTTAAAATGTCACCATTTTGTGCATTTTTTATGTTAAAACTTAACATTGATAGTGGCTGGAATGTATGTATCTTACCTTCTTTAGAAAGGAGTCTGAAAACATATCAGGAATAGCAGCAGTTTAAAAGTACAGACCTTCCACACTTGCAAAAAGCAAAGAGTGAGAACTTGATGTTATTAGATTGAAAAATAAACCTTATGTTATTAATAGAACGCCACAAACAAATGACAAATACAAGAACCTATGGGGTTTCCACTTGGGCACAAACTGTTGCAAATAATTGCATCTTGGGCCTTTACAATGTTTTAAGACATATCCCTAACAGGCTCATATAAGAACATACATTTTTAAAGTGTCTAAGTAAAAATACTTCAACATGTCCTTTACTCGACCAAGTTGAATGCAAAAAACACAAACAGAAAAAAATAATGCAAAGGTACAAAGCAAGCTTAAACATTTCTTAAAAATATTTAGTCCTTTTAGCTTACTCTGAGTTAAGTGTCTCAAAATACTGCTTGATTTTCATTGTACTTCTATACATTGGGTCTAATAAGTCAATATACGAACAAAAAGCTACTGATGTGTATAAAAGATGTATTAATGGTTGATTATTTGACATTATGTTGTAACAAATATCTTGAATTGACATTGTTTTTAAATACTAAATATGTACATCAACCATATGTTATATAAAACTACTTCGCTACATGTATTTCCAGAATGATGTAAATGTACTACAAATAAGGTCTATAGAAATAATAAGTCTGTGATTTAGAATATGTTCATACATGTATTTGGCAAGTTCTATCTCTATCTAGAAACCTGGATTCTAAGTGCAGTTAGTAGCGCACTGAGCTTTTTTTAATCAAGTGGGATTAGGTGTCTTGGCCGCTGTGAAATGAATGTGTTGACACAGCCTTAAGCTCAATACAAAATCTCAATCTAGGGGAACAGCTTTGTTTGCTTCAATTGAAGGTTTAGTGCCAAACATAGGATTTCTCTGTAGATTAGGATTATTGCTCAGAATAGTGATTACTGGTTAGGAGGGATTATTAAAGAGGCATAGTGTTTGGGTTAATTGGGTGGATAAGTTTGTCTTAACTAGGTAAAACAAAATTTCATGCAAGCTAGTCACCTTGGAATAATGGTGATCAGAGACTTCCTATAGCCCTGGTGAATAGGTGAGAATGGTAGCGGAAATGACCACTCGAAACAGACGTGAAACCCTCATGGTGTAAAATCCCTGCCCAGCCCTTACCTGGATGCATGCTCCTCCCTACCCAATGTCCATTCTAATTTCTTTCTTTTTCAGCATTCTGTTCTTTTTATACTTTCTTGTATAATGTATGTATTGTTGTAAGATAGATAAATATTTCTGTCAGGTTTCTCTTCTTGTGTTTTGTCTATTTCAGGTTGAGAGTATGGATCAAGAAAAATCGGCCAGACAAGAAAAGTTCAAGATTGTCAAATATACCAATGTCAAATTATTGAAAGATCTTGCAGCAAAATTTTCTTAAACCAAATAACAAACTCATGAAATTAAAAATAATCATAAAATGATCAATATTTAATTTCATTCTAAAAAGCCTGTTGATCAAGGGGTCTTGGGATTTGATTTCTGGGCAGGGCATACTTTTGTAAGTTTGGTCATAAAATTATTGCTATGGCCATTCTCCCTCCTACCAATGATTGTTTATTATGTAGGGCAGTTGTTAATGTTAGTGAATTGGTTAACAGCTAAATCCAAAGATTTAGCCTTTCCAGGAACAGTGAGTAGGTTGACTAACCATCTTAATATGATCTATACAATGTGTTGCTATGGTGCTAAACCAAACAAAAACAAAAAACTTTTAATATGTAGATTAGTGTATACTTTCTGTATATTAAAATTGTATTTTAATCATCAGACCATCAGTGATCAATTCATAATTGATTTAAGATGATTTTTGTTGTGAGATCTTTTCAATACAACCCCTGCCACTTGCTAGCAAGAACCATTGACCAAAAAATATGTATGACTTAAACATGGGTGCACGTTTTCAGGCATATGCCTGAAGTTCAGGTTTTTCACTATAAATTAGACAATGTTTTGCTATTAAATTATGAAGAAAATGGTTTTAAATTACAGTTTTCAGGTTTTTCAAAATTTTCATCTTGCACCATGCTTAAATCAAATGAGTATTTTGTAGGATTCAACTTTAAGCAGGATTTTGTGTTCTCTAGTAATATTTGACTTCCCGATTGTATAATTGACAAAACTAGTGAACTTTAATTGTTTGAATAAGAGATAAATAACTTATTTTATGTTTTTAAGGGTCAAATGATGGCTGAAGAGACATTCAGTGTATGGGCTGTGTTTTTGTTGGTTATATATACATGTATTATATTAGATTATATTAGCAAACTATAAAAACGAAATTTGTTCCTGTTTGAGTTTGCTTTAAACGAATATGGAAGTTCATACAAAAGTTTCAGTGGTAAGTAGATACAGATTCATTAAAATATTTTTATAAATTACATTCAAAATGTATATGTATTGCAAGAACCTTAAGTTTTATTATAACTTAAGGCAAGGTGAGCCAGTGTAGGCAGACTATCCTGCATCTGTGTATGCTTTATTTCTCTATATTGGTAAATTTGATCAATACAATATTCCTGTTATGCAAAAACTGAAAAAAAACAACTGAAACGGTTATTATCCCCCGCCGATGGAATCGGCGGGGGATATAGTTTTGGCATTGTCAGTCCCTCCATCTGTCCGTCCGAATTTCGTTCCCGGAGTAGTTCTCTGCAACTACTGGCTGGAATTCAACAAAACTTTATGGGAATCATCAATAGGAGATGCGCATATTGTCAGCTTGTTCCGGTCAGACCCTTTAACTCAGAGTTATGGCCCTTGATTAGTTATGTAGTATGCATATAGAGTAAAAGTCGTTTCTGGAGTAGTTCTCTGCAACTACTGACTGGAATTCAACGAAACTTTATGGGAATCATCAATATCAAGAGGAGATGCGCATGTGGTCAGCTTTTTTAGGGTCAGACCCTTTAACTCAGAGTTATGGCCCTTGATTAGTTATGTAGTATGCATATAGAGTAAAAGTCGTTTCCGGAGTAGTTCTCTGCAACTACTGGCTGGAATTCAACGAAACTTTATGGGAATCTTCAATACCAAGAGGAGATGTGCATATCGTCAGCTTGTTCAAGTCAGACACTTAAACTCAGAGTTATGGCCCTTGATTAGTTATGCAGTATGCATATGGAGTAAAAATCGTTTCCGTGCTACTTCTCTGCAACTACTGGCTGGAATTCAACAAAACTTTATGGGAATCTTGAATACCAAGAGGAGATAGGCATATCGTTGCCTTGTTCTGGTCAGACACTTTAACTCAGAGTTATGGCCCTTGATTAGTTATGCAGTATGCATATGGAGTTAAAATCGTTTCCGCGCTACTTCTCTGCAACTAATGGCTGGAATTCAACGAAACTTTATGGGAACCTTCAATACCAAGAGGAGATGCCCATATCGTTGCCTTGTTCTAGTCAGACACTTTAACTCAGAGTTATGGCCCTTGATTAGTTATGCAGTATGCATATGGAGTAAAAATCGTTTCCGCGCTACTTCTCTGCAACTACTGGCTGGAATTCAACGAAACTTTATGGGAATCTTCAATACCAAGAGGAGATGGGCATATCGTTGCCTTGTTTTAGTCAGACACTTTAACTCAGAGTTATGGCCCTTGATTAGTTATGCAGTATGCATATAGAGGAAAAATTGTTGCTGTGCTACTTCTCTGCAACTAATGGCTGGAATTCAACGAAACTTGTTGGGAATCATCAATATCTAGAGGAGACGCGCATATCGTCGCCTTATTCCGGTCAGACCTTTCAGCACAGAGTTATTGCCCTTGATTATTTGTGCAGTGTTCATATAGAGAAATATTGCTATTTCTTTGCAACAGCTGGATTGATTTCAACAAGATTTAATGGAAACCATCAATACAGAAAAGAAATTTGCATCTCATTGGCATGTCCTGATAATTTTATTTAACATGGAGTTATGTATGGTCCCTGTTATGGTTTTATGGATTTTTGGAACGATGCTAATTTAGCATCGTTCCAATGGTAACAAGAAAGTATAAGATTACTCTTTTCACGCTTCAACAATTTTCAACATAGACAAAGAGGCGTAGTTCAAGCGTGAAACTCATTAACATCTCATTTAAATGTAATACAACGCTGGCTTGTGTTGCCGTTCTTGAAACTCTTCAGGAAAAGGGAGGTTACTCTCAGGACATACAAATCTTGCAATGGAGACGGGACAACTCAACCCGTAGACAACTCAACCCGTGACAACTGCAATGGTTACTTGTTGGAGTAAAAAGGGCCTACGATGTTTTTGACAATGCATGTTATATGCGTAGCATAATTACGTCATTCGATAGTAATTAACAATATAAAATGATCGTATTATATTATGTTACTTATACCAATACATTAAGGACGATTTTGGTAGTTTTTGTGCGCACCGTTCTGTGCATATCTAAAACACGGTTTGACACGAAAAACCACACACCACACACACCACACACACACACCACACACACCACTTTGTATAACATGATATAAGACTTATTTTCGATTGTTTACCTGTTTTAAACCCTAATTGTGGTATAAATTAACAGAATTACATAAATTAATCAATAATTAGATCGTAAAACGCGTTGGAAATTGTCATAGAAAATGTCATTAGATGTTCGTGTACACACCACACACACACTACTTTGTATATAACAAGATATAAGACTTTTTTCCGAATGTTTACCTGTTTGAAAGCCTAATTATGGCATAAATTAACAGAATTACATAAATAAATCAATAATCAGTAGATCCCTGGTCCAATCTCCAGTCATAGCAGGTTATATCAGTGTATCAAAACTTGATTTTAATATCACATTACATGCACAAAATGAGAAGTTGTAAGCTCCTTGTGGTTAAAGAAAATAGTCCAGAATAATCTTTAGTTTGGTGAGATGGTTACTGTACATGACCCTATATAGTGTTGATGAAAATTAATTCTTTGACTGGTTTATTTTGTTTGATAAAGTAAGATGAACCTTGCCATGAGCAAACCACTTGAGAAGTCTTGTGCTATGATCTTGTTAAATTCTGTTAATTGATACTTAATACATTTTTATAGATAATATTCATATTTTGACATAATTATATATTCTTTAATAAAAAATAAGTTCAGGACATCGTTCCTCCAGCACTCCAGTGCTTTGATTATATTTATTAATAAAGCCTTATTTCTCCAGTTGTTGTGTTAGTAAAAACAAGTACTCGGCGGGGGATATTAATTCAACGAATTTGCTTGTTACATTTTATTTTTTTTATTATTGTCCAAATTACTTAAAAATAAAGGTGTCCACTAAAGCATTTCTCATGAGGCAGAGTAGTTACATTTGAGCTTATATTTAAGAAATGTTGACTTACGTAGAATTAAAATCAAATATGAAGTCACATGTCAGACTAGTCCCAAAAATAGCAATTATTGTATCAACTGGTTATCACAAAATAATTAATCTTTATTTTAGGCTGAAGATTGATTAAGTCTTGTTTTTATAGTGGTCAATTCTGCTGGTACATCAATTAGTTAATCTCAAGAGTTATAACAAATGAATACTGGGTAAGTTTTTAATTATTATAGTTTATAATATTAATAGCATTGTCTGTTTTTGTCTCTATCGGTGTACACAGCCATGTGATCTTCATAATTTAAACAAACTTGATCTGCAATTTTTGCTGCAGCCAAAAAGTAGAAAAGAATCAAATATTTGATAAGATTACTGTTAGATTTCTTTATCTGAAAATGCAGGCATTAGCCTTGAAGTTGTAATTTTTGACTCTGAATCTTGTTCACAAGTCATTTCGCTCTAGTTGACCTAATTTACTGCTGGGCTCAATTTTTGTGAAAGGTATTTAAAGCTAACGATTAAAACTGAGAAGTAACTGGATTTTTGGAGAGAGAGAAAAGTAGTATCTCACCTGAGCCCAATGTTGACAATTTGCCTGTATAGAAAATGAAAAAAATGTTTATTTATCATATTAAGTTTATTTTGTTGATCACATGACTTTGAACCCTGATTATATTTTAACAAAAACACAACTTATTATAACTTGGATACTAGTCTGTGCCAAAGACTTATAAATCTATTAGTCAGTCAGGGCCCAGTACTTGGGCCCCCTAAAATCCTGTGTTAAGAGTAATATGAAAAAGTCCTGAAGCAAGTCGTTTATTAAACAAAGCTGTTTCATAGGATCTGAGAAAGATACATTTTTTCAAATTTCATCGATTTATTCAGATCAAAAACTGTGGCATAGTGCCATGTTAATAGAATTTTGATTTTCTTAATGCATGTATGAATTAAATAAAATTTTGTAAGAAAAAGCAAATTTTATCTGCAGGAATTAGCAAACCAACATCTTTGGCATAATTAACCTATACAAAAAAAAAACAACATTAAGAGTCACCATTAGCCAACCTGCTAGCTCAGTCAGTAGCATGCAAGTCCACTGATTAAGGAATGGTGGGTTCAATTCCCAGGTAGGGCATACTTTTGTAGAGTTTGGTCATGAAATATGTTTTCTTCAGCCATTCTCCCTCCTACCAATGACTATTAAACATTTAGGGCAGTTGTCAGTCACTGACGGAAGTCTGTGCCTAGTAACTGGTTAATAGCTAGATAAAGATTTTAGCCTTTCCAGGAATGATGAGTATGTTGACTGACTGCAACTATACAAGGTGTTGCTACAGTGTGAAATCCCCAAAAAGATTCACACTGTTATTTGAACAAGCTAATAAGCTTCAAGTATAGCAAAATGACTAGCACTATGCATGGTTTTTAGAAGAATATTTTGAGTGCCCTGTATTTAATAAAACATAGACAGCCAGAAGATTCCCTGACAAAAAATTGTGCATGTTCATTATACCCCCGCTTCGAAGAAGAGGGGGGTATACTGTTTTACCCTTGTCCATCCGTCCGTCCGTTACAAAATTTCCGTCGCAGTTTTCTCAGCAACTATAACATGCAGCAGCCTAATACTTGGCATATTGCTTCATCCCATAGTCCCATGTGGTGTAAAGCGATTTCATGCTCCTGGCTCATCTACTTCCTGTTTGTCGCATATTTTTAGATTTTTGCGGGGGTATCACTAGTGAGCATTAGCTCACAGATTTACTTGTTTTAATTATATTACTATTATTATATAAATTGGTTTTTAATAGACATAATCCGGAATTCAAATTTATGGGTTTTTCCATCTGTGCACAGGCAGTACAAACTCAGTTTTCTACACATTATTGCTAAAAAGCACGAACTATGGATTAAATCCTATTGTTCTTTGTACACGTGTTTTTATTGTTACGGCGAAAGTTTGTACCGGAGGGGAAAACCCAAATATTTGAATTCCGGATATAGTCTATTGAAATTGACATTGTATTTAATGTTCCTATTATATTTTCTGCAGGTATATGGACTAGTAGATGATGGTCAAATCAAGTTGATGAAGATGTAGCAACATATACAGACATTTATGATAATATCAGAATTTTATAATTATATGTATTTTATACCTATTAAACTGTAACTGCATGGTCTTTATGCACACCTGAGCACAAATTGCTCTATGATAAGGTGTGCTTTCTATGTGTTTGTCTTTTCTTTTGGGAGATAATTAACTGTAGCTTGTTTTTGTATAAAGTGAGAGCGTGTTATTTGTGCCATCCTTTTGACAAGTACAAAGTCTCCAGTGCAAACTATAAAAAATAACACCTTTAATATTCTTCATTTTACTCTTTAATGTGAATTTGTTTCTTTCCAATTTTTACTGTAACATGCTCAATCGGAATTTTATCAGAAAAAAAATGTTTTTAAAGAAGTAAGTCAGTGTGTAAACCATACTAGTACTCTCACTCTGTACTTGTGTTTCAAGTAAGCCAAGTTACTGTTAAATGTCTCTAATTCTGGTTTTACTATGTTGATAGTTACCTGGTACAGATCTTAATTTGTTTCACAATCTTTCCTAATGCAAAACTCTCATGTTGCATGATTATTAACAATACTGTTTTTATAAAACTTAAAAATCATTTGAGTCCAGTTATAGTGCATTTGTATAAATCCCTTGACTCGCTAGCAAGTGTATGTCTGTTGTTGAGAGATTTTCACAGCTGGGTCCTATAGTTATAAAGGGGGTTGCTGGTTTGAAACCCACCCAGGTGAGCTGACCTCTGTTAAATTAACCCATTTCTTTGATGATATTGTTTTAACAACTAGGAACATGACCTACTTGAAGAAAGATCTGTACCAGGTTAATATCAACAATTTTATTTACCAAGTATCATTCTTGTACCCACAGACTATTGGGATTCTCGATACAAGATGGATCGAGAATCTAGATAACCTAGGGGTACGAGAATGGCCAAATACGTTATGGAGTTGAGAAAAAAAGATCATTGATTTTCCTAAATACTATGCACTTGATGTGCAACTCGAAAATTGGGAACTTTAGTCGGTTATCCCAAATAAAGCTTAAAGCAATTCAGTTGGTAAGTCGGTCCTTGCAGTTGGAACCCTCGGATTTTATCATTTAATTCCTATATATGTAAGGATAACAAATAGTACATAAAATATTTCATCTAAGTTCTTGTTAATGTAGATATTTACTGTAGTGATAACATTTAGATAGTTCCTTAAAAACGCTAATCAAAAAAGTTATGTAAGATTAATTTTGGCAAAATGACATTGAAAAGTAAGGGTAAAATCCGAGTAATCCAACTAATTGGACCAACCTATTTAAGAGAGTATATTGGCCGTTCGTTTTTCCTCAACTGTCAAAACATGAATAATTTCACGGTGACTTCGTGCTCTTTGTCTAACACCGGTGACATTGAGATAGTGTGTAATCATTCACCGTGAAATTATTCAAACTTAGACAGTTTAGAAAAAACGAACAATACACACTTTCGGAAACTCATGGATGTATTGCGACAGTAATTTTAACAAATGCATTCGCCGTGAAATTATTCATGATTTGACAGTTGAGAGAAAACGAACTATACAGACTGCCTATTTGAAGAGTATACACGGGGAAATAACTGACTAAGGTCCCTTAAAGGGTTCCTTTACATCGACTTCACCAAATTATGAGTGAAATGCCATCTTGGATGAACATAATGTAAGATTTTTTTCACCTTGCGAAGGTCTAAGTGCATTGAATATTCATGAAGAAGATCCGATCCGAATGCGGTGAACGGGTGTGCAATACAATACTAGCAAGCGTTAATTACAATTACTTTGACACATCTCACTAACTGATATCCTTGGCCCAGTGGTAACACGTCGGTCGTTAGACCTAAAGGTTTATGGTTCAAATCCCAGTTGCATAATATTTTTTCAGACTAAAATTTTGCTACTTTTTTCATCTTATTTATGAATTATCTAAGTTTTTTTTCTCGTGAATCTCATGAATCCACACTAAGAGTGTATATAACGACCCAAATGTCTTTGAAGTGAAGGTCATCACGTCTGAAACGTGTAAGCACGCGAAAAATTGTCAAAAATTATTTATAATGATGCTAAATTCTTTGAAATCGGGTGTAAAAGTAAGAATCATTTGCAACTGACTTCTGAAGCTTCGAAAGTAAACAGAAATTATTTCGAAAATTGTTGTTTTATTTTAATATTGTAATGAAATGATTATGCGATTAAATTTCGTTGAAATAAAGTGAAAAAAAACCAACCCAAAACATTTAAACTATCCAAAACAAATTGATACCTATGGAATGCCAGGGTACACCCCCGACGTCGTTGTTATTTTTCCAATATAAATGCATTGGAAAATAACTCCGTCGAATCTGTTAACATCGACGTCGATTTTAATACAAGGCGCCGACGTTATTATTCACACGACGTAATTATTTAAACTTCATCGTTACTTAAAAAGACGAAATTATCATCAATATCAACAACTTCGTTTCATAAGACGACCGTATCATTTAATTTCAGCGAAGGCTAATATCAACTTCACCGCCTCAATAAATAACAACTTCGCCAGCACAAATACGACGATACTATTAGGTGACGTCGACTGCTCGAGTCGACGTACTTATATCAACAACTTCGTCAGTCCATACGCACATGATACGGTATTATTCAACTGGCGACGGAGTTATTGAAGAATCTATTTTTAGCAACTTTCGAGATTATAATTTCGCCCGATATTATTTCACGAAATTAAACAAGAGCTCCGCTGGGCGGGGCATTATACGCCCGTGTGCAGTCCATGCTGTGTTCTATCTCATATGAAGTCCCTGTGACCTTGATAAATGATCCCGGGATCTCAGAATAGGTCCCATCCTTAACTGTATGGCTATCCAAAGCAAAGATTTTGAGAACCTTGGTACAGCCATGGTTGAGTTATCACCGGCACAAAGTTTTCCCATACAAACTTCCAGTGACCTTGACCCTGGGGCCTCAGAACCAAAAGTTCTCACCCTTGACCCAAAGAGTATTGATACATAAAATTTGGTGATCTTAATTAAAGTTGGTTGTTGGACAAGGTTTTTCCTCATGATTTCCTTGTGACTTTGACCTTTGACCCAGGGGCCTAAAACCAAAGGGGCATATTATGCTTGACATTTAGGCTACCCTTAAATAAAATTCGGTGAACCTAGGTACAATCATTATTGAGTTATTGTCCGGAAAATGTTTCAATATAAATTAAGTCCCAGTGACTTTGATGATAACTCAAGAAAGGATGTATCTAGGTTCCTCAAATTTTATGTGTGGATAGCCCTTGGGTGGAGGAGGTTCCCTATTGATTTTGAGACCCCTGGGTCAAAGGTCAAGGTCACTGGGGCATCATATTGAAAAACATTGTCCGGGTAATAACTCAACAATGACTGCACCTAGGTTCACCAAATTTCATGTGAGAGTAGCCCATGTGTCAAGGATGTTCCCTATTGGTTTTGGGGCCCCTGTGTCAAGTTTAAACCATCAACCAGAAGATATCAAATTACCAAGCAGTGACTTCAAATGTTCAATCAATATGTTAATAAAGTCAAAATGGCAAACAATGGAAATAATGCTATATTTAATAAGTAACATGAAATAAGTTCACCAAATTTTATGTGAGGGTAGCCCATGTGTCAAGGATGTTCCCTATTGGTTTTGAGACCCCTGGGTCAAAGGTGAAGGTCACAGGGGCATCATATGGAAAAACCTTGTCAGGACAATAACTAAACAATGCTTGTAACTAGGTTAACCAAATTTTATGTGGATCAGCCCATTTGTCAAGGAGTAATGTGTTGATAGCTCTTTGGTAGAGGATGTTCCCTTTTTATTTGGAGACCCTAGGGTCAAAAGTCAAAGTCACTGGGACTTAATTTATATTGAAACATTTTCCGGACAATAACTCAATAATGATTGTACCTAGGTTCACCGAATTTTATTTAAGGGTAGCCTAAATGTCTAGCATATGCCCCTTTGGTTTTAGGGTTTTGCCCAAGGAAATCATGAGGAAAAACCTTGTCCAACAACCAACTTTATCTAAGATCACCAAATTTTATGTATCAATACTCCTTGGGTCAAGGGTGAGAACTTTTGGTTCTGAGGCCCCAGGGTCAAGGTCACTGGAAGTTTGTATGGGAAAACTTTGTGCCGGTGATAACTCAACCATGGCTGTACCTAGGTTCTCAAAATCTTTGCTTTGGATAGCCCTCCAGTTAAGGATGGGACCTATTCTGAGATCCCGGGGTCATTTATCAAGGTTACAGGGACTTCATATGAGATAGAACACAGCATGGACTGCACACGGGCGTATAATGCCCCGCCCAGCGGAGCTCTTGTTTAATTTCGTGAAATAATATCGGGCGAAATTATAATCTCGAAAGTTGCTAAAAATAGATTCTTCAATAACTCCGTCGCCAGTTGAATAATACCGTATCATGTGCGTAAGGACTGACGAAGTTGTTGATATAAGTACGTCGACTCGAGCAGTCGACGTCACCAAATAGTATCGTCGTATTTGTGCTGGCGAAGTTGTTATTTATTGAGGCGGTGAAGTTGATATTAGCCTTCGCTAAAATTAAATGATACGGTCGTCTTATGAAACGAAGTTGTTGATATTGATGATAATTTCGTCTTTTTTAAGTAACGATGAAGTTTAAATAATTACGTCGTGTGAATAATAACGTCGGCGCCTTGTATTAAAATCGGCGTCGATGTTAACAGATTCGGCGGAGTTATTTTCCAATGCATTTTTTTAGGGAAAATAACGACGTCGGAGGTGTACTCTGGCTTTCCATAGTATCCACTGTGCTAAGCGTATTTCGATAATTGCAACATTATAAATTTGATTACAATTTAATATTGACCAAGGGGAATAAATCCTTGGAGAATAAACCTTCCGAACAACCTATTTTATAATGGTTTAGCCCATATTTACAAAGGTAAGCGAGGTGACCTTCATAAGGTGAAAGAAATCTTACCATAAAGTTGGCCAAATTAAATGGCTAGCTCTAGCTCAGTTGGTAGCACGCAAGTGTACTGGTCGTGGGTCCGATTTTCAGGAGGGGCATACTTTCATGGAGCTTTTTCTCTGCTACCAATGATTCTTAACTATGTAGGACAGCTGTCAGTTACGAAGTATGCACCAAGTTAAGTAGTTGGTTCATGGCTAAATCCAGAGATTTATCCTTTCCAGGAATAGTTGACTCGCCGCCGATATATGACCTATACTAGGTGTTGCTACGGTGTTAAGAGTCTGGTCGAATCCGTCCATGAACTAATGGATAGGAAATTTCAGGGGGCGAATAAAATGTTAAAGGATAAGGCAGAGCCCACTGGGTTTTAGTTCACAAATGTAATTAGTACGAACTATCTAGAACCGGATATCGTCCAATATTTATTTTTGTTTAGTACGAACTAATTTAAAAGGTTCGTCCTTTAATTTTCATACACAAATGATTGTGTGCGAAATATCTGGCGGATCGAATATTGAAAACCTCGTCTGTAAACTATTTAAACCTTATTTGAGGGCGGGGGCGAATACAAAAGCATTTGAAAGTACAGAACCTAATATAGATAAGAGAAACGTGTCCGCGAAAATTAATATTTAGGATTCGTAACATTTTGATGTAAATGGGTACGAAACTTGTGAGGACGAAGAAAATGTTAACATTCCCGCCCTTAAAAGTTACGTACACAAGTTCAATACGTGCTAAGTATTTGGAAATCATCAATGAAATTTCTCGAGTAGATTTAGGGTCAACATTTCTTAGTTTAATTAAACTGTTAAAATTCGCCGTCTGAACTTTGTACTACATGTAAACTTAACGAAACTTCTAAGTACTCCGATTTCAGTATTGTAGGAAATCTTATTTTTCAACATTAAAGTCTGGTCGATGATGGGAATTTGTTTTGGACCATACTGACCTTTGCTTTCATGGTTTTCATGCTACTTTATCAATGCACATTAATTTTTGTCGTGCATGCGTTGGCATGGGAAGATTTTCTAATTGTTTTGATTGAACAGAAAATAATTAGAAGTCTTATTCTGCAGGTGACGCACCGTCTGGCAAAAGACCTACGACAAGTTCTCGTTCTTGAAGCGACATTCGAGCCATTTCTTGATTTTTCGTTGTGCTTATCAATACACTAATGATTTTCACTAAAACTGACAAGGTGCAATTTTTGCACGATAAGCACGTGTGCATTTTCGCTTTTCTGCACATGCACGACAAAACCAATTTTTGCATCCATTAAGAAGAATGAAAACCATGCAAGCAGACGACAGTAAAGTCCTATACACATTTCCATTAAACGATCGGACATAAATGTTGAAAATGAAAATTTCTGACAACATTGAAATCGGTGTACTTAGAAGTTTCGTTAAGTATACATTGCCCTGAAAAGCAGATAAGAAATTTCTTGTGACGAATCTAAACAGTCAGAAACTTTCAATTTAGGTACGAAAATTTGGAAGGATTAATTTTGTGATATTCGCCGTCACTTTTTTCTCTAAATTTCTGTACGAGCAATATATTCGCCCCCATATGTTTCGTAATCTCAAAATTATGTACGGAAAGTTGGAAGGATAAATTTTGTAATATTCTGTAATTATCGTTGCCGAGGGGCAACGATATTAACAATTATCAAATACAAGAAAATATCATTATTAATGTATGAACTTTTACCAGTTTCAAGAAAGTTGCAAAATAACACCAGAAAATATGCAAAGCTAATTATAAAATGTGTTTTTCTTTAAAAAAAACTCCCATTTGTTGAAAAAATGCAAACCTATCTTCCCTTCTAACGGGCGAATCTATTTATACGGGAGAAGATTATCTGTATCCAATCAGCCGAGAGGCGTAACCGGTATCCACTGAGACAGGTTTAAGTCACGCCCCTCATAAACATCGCAGTGAGCTTAACGTCCAAGATTGGGAACGCCCTACTGATTCATAGTCCCTATTTGTTTTACATATCGTTACCAGAGCGCGCTTATTCCTGGAATTCTAAAAATAGACTCAATGGTTTTACATATTACCAGGGCCGGGCACGCTTATCTTCAATAAGTATACTTGGAACGGTTTGGAACTTTGGATACGCTGTGAATACACGGCTAAACAACGATTTCAAGCATTTTTGGAAATGCTAAACCTTGTATATATATATATATATTCGCCGTCAATTGCCCCCATATGTATAGGGCAGCTGAGAGTATCCGAGTACTCGGATATTCGCGATCTCGACTAGAGTACGAATATTCGTAACGTCCGAAATAGTCTGATCTCGATTTACTTTTGGAAAAAATGAAAGAACATTTTCAGCTTAACTACCACTGAAAACGAGCCGCACCACTAATGAAAACCTTAAATTTATGTCGGGACCGTAATATCATTAGTCAAAATCTCAATTGAAACGCATGTAAACAAATTTGTTATCACTAAAAATTCCCATAAAAGATCTGGTAATAGAAATGTTTAGATTAAATGTTAGAGTACATGGTTTTCCATATAGTAATTATTTCCATTCTCTTGTCGGGCAAAGCATCAATTCATCTTCAGGTTACTAAGTTGTCTTACTTTTTCGTTATTTTGCATTTATAATCATTTTCTGACGACGGTAAATTTGGTAGGAGTTTAGTTCTACATAAGATGGACCCTTTTTTGGACATAGAATAGTCTCGTTGGAATTTCGAATACTTTATTAAGCATGAATAGAATCAAGTCTAATATGAGATATCCGCTGCAGTTATTGTATTTGGATCATAAAAATGTCTTCATAGTGAGAATCTTTTATTTGAAAACATGATTATAGGTACTCTGCTTTGCCTGACGTACTTTAATTAACCCGTCACAGTACGACAAGGACCAATCCATTAAAACGACAAGGACCAATCCATTAAATAATTATTCGTCCCCAGATGCTTCGTGATCACTTGCGTGTATTAAGACTTTTTAAAGAGTACTGTAATATTTATTTTATCCCCGAAACATATTGCACTCATTTTATTTGTACACGAAACAATAATGTACTTATCTATTTATATTCGCCCCCTGATATTTAGTACTTCTTCCAACTGATTACGAAACGTTGAAGGATGAATGTTAGTTTTATTTGCCTCTTTAGTACAGAAAGCATGAAATTAATGGTGGTGAATAATAATTATAATCTTGTTTGTCTTAAAACTTTCGTACTATTATTGAAGCTGATATGTTCTAAGAAAAGAACGAAAAGTTAGAGGATAATTAAAGAACTTAAAACATTTTATCATGTAGGCATATGTCTATGATTTTTATTTAAATCTGTATCTAGCTATTAACCAAGTGCTTGGCACACGTTTCCGTCTGTAGAAATTATTTAATGACAAATATCCACAAAAGTATGCCCCGGCCGCGAATTGAATCTACTTAAATCATTGGACGGGACATGTGCGGTACCGACTGACATAACCACAGGAGCCTGACATTCTGTAAGCCTATTGTAGTTCGAAAAATCCTTCTTATAATAATATTTTTTATTATTAGGATTTTAAACTACGGTACAGATGTCGACCTCCTGAGACCTGTATAGCTGGCTAGCCTATTTAGTAGGTAAGATATTTAATTCTCAAGAACTATCGTTAATTGAGAGCTATTGATTATCCCTTTATTGAACTTTTCACATCCCGCAAATATGTTATCGCGAATCTTAATGAAAATGGTCGACTCAACATTTCTGGAAGAGATCCTTTAAATTTTCCATTAGTCTCCATGAAATTTCCTCTGACATTTTGTCCTCATACTTAGTATCCAAGAACAATGCAAAGAAGTTCACTTGTGGTATAATTCTACTGGTAGGATTTTCTTTTGACAATATGCAGTTTCCATAACAATTTGTCACTCATGTTTCTGTTTATGAAAAAAATCCGAGGACTAGTCCTTCGTTTATAGGCCTACTCCCAGAAATTGTATAATTCTACTGGTTAGATTTTCTTTTGACAATATGCAGTTTCCATAACAATGTCACTCATGTTTTTGTTTATGAAAAATCCGAGGACTAGTCCTTCGTTTATACTCCCAGAAATTGTGATCTCTATTCTTGGGGTTTGAGGACGAATCCTTGTGCATACATAAAGGAATGTGTCGGGAAACATGAACATAAAGTTGGCAGACAGCAGAAGGAACGATCCTTCTGCTGTGTCTGCTGGCAGAAAGTTAAAAATACAGCAGCAGAAGGATCAATATTTCTGCTGGGTGTATAATTATTGTTTATTTATTTCTTGTATTAATTGTATTTTTCTGCTGTAATGTTTTCTTTCTGCAAGCAGACCCAGCAGAAAGATTGATCCTTCTGCTGTAATTTAATCTTTCTGCCAACTTTATGTTCATACTTTTCAACGCTTTTGGGCTCGAATATTTATAATACTATGCAAAACGACACGTAGCTTTTGATGTCTGTCCGCCATCTTGCTGTCACGTCACAATGATACTCGGCACCGTTTCACGTACTAGACAGTGATATATTAAAGCCACTAAACGAAGACAAAATCTTTATCATCAATCTAAAAACAAGTAATAATATCTACATTGTATGCAGAACAGAAAATCTAGTTATTACGACAAAGAAGCTTTTTGTATGAAGACTTGAATGAATTAATGTTTGATATATTTCTTATCTCGTAAGGTATTTCATGCCACACGGTCATACTGTAGTAAGAAAAAGAATCCTTTAGATATTGTGTTTTGGGTTTTGTTTTCATAACAAGATCGTTGTGTACAATAGATCTCAAGGAGTAGTGTTCATTTTTAGCAAAATTTATTATATCTGACATATATGAAGGAGCCATATTATTTAGAGTTTTGAATACAAGTAAAGCAATGTGGTATTTACATCTGTCAGTACAAGTAAGCCATTTCAATCGCTCAGAGAGATCGGAAGCAGGTGTACGAATAGGTTTATTTAATATTAGTTTTGCTGCTCTCTTCTGTAGAACATATACTTTTTTAACATATCTTTTATTATATTTGCCCCAAACAGTACAACAGTAATCCAATATGGGCAGTAAGTATGCATTGTAAAATAATAGTTTGCATGGTTTCATCCGTAAGGTAATACAAAATGCGTTTTAGCAATGAAATTTTACTTTTAAGCTTTTTACAAATAAAATCGATATGTGTATGCCAATTAAGATTGTCGTCAATGTAAACACCCAATACTTTATGGGAAGTGACATTTTCTAAGAAATTTTCATTTATTTTCAATGTTAGATGTTTACCACCTTTAAGTTTGTGTTTAGAACCAATAACCATGCACTTGGTCTTTATTGGATGCAATGCCATATTTGCACCACTTCATAATATGGTCCAGGTTCGACTGTAAATGTGATTCAATTTCTGACAGTGAACTATCTGATTTAAACAAAGTCGAATCATCGGCATATAAATCAATGTTTAAATCCCGACAAGAATAGGTTATGTCATTGATATATATCAAGAATAACAGCGGCCCAAGAATGGATCCCTGTGGCACACCTGATTTTATTTCCATAGACTCGGATTGAAAATTTCCAACTTTTACCAGTTGTTTTCTATTAGAAAGGTAGGACTTAAATAGTGAAATGGACTTCGGGGAAAAATGATATAATTTTAGCTTGTATAATAAAATCTGATGATCTACTAAATCAAAAGCTTTTCTTAAATCAAGAAACACAGTTCCAATAAATTTTCCGCTGTCAATATCTTGAATCCAGGTTTCGACTAATCTTGTCAAAGATGTCTGACATGAGTGTTGTTTTCTAAAACCTGATTGCTTATCATGTATTGTATTTGTTGACTTAAAATATTCATGTATTTGTGTCGCTCATAAATTTTGGATATCGTAGGCAAGATAGAAATTGGCCGATAATTTTCTGCAAGGTCTTTTAATCCAGATTTAAAGATAGGTATAATACTGGCTTCTTTTAGTTTATCTTGGAAAACACCAGAACTAATACTATTATTTATAATAGATGCTAGACATATAGTTATTGTATCTCCACAGTACTTTAAAATTTTTGGTCCTACATTATCTAAGCCTGTAGATTTTTTGATGTCTAGATTGTCAATTATTTTCTTCACTTCTAAGGGAGTTATAAATTTTATATCAAACTTTTGACCACTAAGCTCTGAGTCTAACCTTAATTTTAAAGGTGAGAAATTTTCCTGCTGAAATTCGACTTTTTCGACAATACTTGAAATGTTTGTAAAGTGCCTATTAAGTTCGTTTATTATATTTAAATTTCCTTGCATAATGCCATTAGATGTTTTTAACTGATATGGTAATTCCACATTTTTGTAGTTATTCATGCAAGATACCTCCTTAATATGTTTCCATAGATATTTAGAATCGTTTTTGTCTTTAATGGATTTGTTGTAGAAATCTTTTTTAGCTTGTTTTATACGAGAAGTAACTAAGTTCCTTTTAATTTTGTATCTGTCGTGGTCACCTTTTTGTTTTAAGTGATCTCTTTCACCTATTAAGTATTTTATTTCTCCGTTGAACCAGTCTGGCTGGTGTACTATACGTTTAACGCGTTTTTCTTTAATAGGCGCATGTTTTGATAATACACCGTTTAAAATGTAATAAAATAAATCTAAAGCATCATTAGGATCAAAAACAGTTTCAATATTTTCTAAACCAGAACTCAGTAAATCATTTCGAAATTTCCGTTCATCAAATTTATTAAAAGAACGATACTTAATAACCGTGTGATTCGGTTTTTTACGTATACCTAAGTTCATTGAGAGTAACAAACACACAGGATAATGGTCGCTTATTGATAATTCTAATAATTTCTGGTATCTTAGTACATGTTTGTCGACACAATCATTTCTGGGGATTATAGTAGGCACAATACACACAGCCAAAGTGCCTTACGTTTTGTCAAGTCTTAAACTCTGAAGCAGATGGTCGAAATGTGCTTTAAATATGATAAAATCAACATTTTCTACGTTTACTTTCACATTCAATGATTACGTTGCCTTTTAGTTTTAACCTGCTGAATTTGGTTCAGATTACAAAAAGCAATCGTTTTAATGTAAACAAAAGATCAAATTATTTTATTCAAGCACTGTGTGCATTTAGAGACAATAAATTTTCAAATCTCAACAATAAACTACATTTAGACAATTTGTAACATATTCAGGTAATTTTTCAGTCATTCTGTAAAATGCCTAGGAATTTTAGTCATTTTATAAAATGCCTTAATGGCCAGGAGCCCGTATTATCAAGCGTCTTACGACCAATTTTAGTCGTAATTCCTTCTATGTTGTATTGTTAAATTATCGTAAGATTTTTAATAACATGCTGCCAAGTTTATTTATAAATGCCTGGAATTATCAGGAATATTACAGATTGCGTGACTGCCTGTAACATATATCAAATGAACGAGCGATCAGAATGGATCATCTCTGCCGCTGTGCTATTAACAATATATTCGATAAACATAATAATACAAATGTATGGAGTAGATGAGGTTGAATAAAATTCGCCAGTCTACCACAAGCTTGTCTAAATAAATCTGTGAGCTAATGCTCACTAGTGATACCCCCGCAAAAATCTAAAAATATGCGACAAACAGGAAGTAGATGAGCAAGGAGCATGAAATCGCTTTACACCACATGGGACTATGGGATGAAGCAATATTCAAAGTATTAGGCTGCTGCATGTTATAGTTGCTGAGAAAACTGCGACGGAAATTTTGTAACGGACGGACGCACGCACGGACGGACAAGGGTAAAACAGTATACCCCCCTCTTCTTCGAAGCGGGGGTATAAAAATCAAATAGCCAATCTTTATTGCTAGTTCTACGACACGAAACTATCAACTTATCTCAACAGTGTCACCAGCTTATAAATATAATTATATACATATAACATAGACGTCCCAAGAGATGGCCTCATCCCTTTTCTTATCCTGAGGAAGCGTTGCTCAGAGGAATTGTACAAAGAAGGCGGAAAAGCATTCTTTTGTATTCTACTGGCATCACCAAGCTTCAACTTGTTAGCCATCGGCCATCAGGACACTTCATGTATTCCCCACCAAGGTATGCTGTAAACATAGGCCCTGTTAAGGACTATGCATTGGAAATCAATATTCCAAGCGGTCGTACTAGGAAGACAATGCATCCATCGGCTACAACAGAATGTAATGCTCTGTGCAGGTAACTACTATGGAAGGAATAAAATACATAATTATATCTTGTCCCTATTGTCATGACTAGCAGTCAGTGAAAGATTGACATATTAAATAATTAATTAATAATTCAATTGCTCCGAAAGGCACCTGCGAGTCTGCTGCCACCTGGAGACCGAAATCTACTCATTTTTTTTCCTTTTTACACTATTCCGTCCAACTGTATTCAATGAGCATCTTACAACTTGGACGTACTGTAACGCGTCCTTTCACCAAGATGAAATGGCATCATCGAAGACTATGTTATAAACCATACTTTTCTTAGCCATGGAATGGGCCATGATCGTCACAACTTATTCTATAGAGCTTCAAGCATAAAACATGTTATCTCGACTTGATTTGTGATTAACTCTCCTTCCAGTAAGTTAGTAACATGTTTGTAATAACCGTTTCTTCACAAAATGCATTATGAACTAACAACAATTGCTGACGTCAATCAACATCTTTGACAAAAGAACTTAAGTTGACTGTTCCTGTTGAGCTCCTGATAAATCAAGGTAATGTTATCTTTTTGAGCATTTAGAGTTATCTAAAGTATGAAGGACATTAATGATATAGAATGGCAGTATACAACCTACAGTGTATTACCAATTTGACCGACTTTCGTGCTTAATCACTTTGATTTTAAGAGAATACTCAGCATTATCTGAAAGTAGTCCTGTGGAAGGACGTGAGCTTAAGGATCTATAGGTCTTAGGTTCAAACACCACTAGGGGCACTGCTACTTTCCTTGAGCAAGAAATTTACACGTGATTGCTCGACTCCACCCATGTATAAATAGGTACCTAGGAGAGCAGCCTTATTCCATTGCATCAATGTGTGGGCTGCAAATAAGTGGAGTAAAAGACTCCAGGAATAGTGATTGATAATTACCAGTAGTCTGATGACCAGGAGTAATAGCTGTAAAGTCAGTGAACATGTGAAAGCATGAAACTTGTCTATAAATATGCTGTATGCCAATTTATACAGGCAAGTTCAAAATTGCATGACTTCAAATTAGGTCATTAAAAATAAAATAAACAAACAACAAGTGAACACTATTCAAACATCTATATTTATTTGGTTTTGTGCTATTTTTAAGCAGTTGACAGTGGCACATTGACTCTTAAAAGATTTTACAAACCACAAAATATGATTTACTACATATATAAGTATTCAAAACAATAACAATAAAAACAAATCATATACTTGATGCAACCTTTATATTTGATCCCCAAAATTCAATGAAAATATATATTTATTTATCAAAACACTGACTTAAATTTAAGTAAATCTTCATACAGAAAAAAATCAATAATACAAATTTCTAGTTTGTTTCTTGTTTCATTGAGCCAAATCAATCTTTTAATCACTATGAAAAGCATGTTCTTCTTTACAAAGTTTTGTTTTGGTCCCAGTTTTAAATGCTCAAAGAAAGAATACTCAATGGTAAGAAGACAACTAAGAACGCATTAAAATATTAAGTATATATTAAGGTAAATTAACTCATTTATGATCATGAAAAATCAAGAAAAGTGCCTACTGCTCACTACAGCATAAACTAACCAGACAAATTGATCATTAAAAATTTGAAGCCTTCAATATGCACAATGAAACTAAAATGTTCTAGCCAAACAGGTAACCATAAACAGAATGAACATGAAAGTATGCAAGGGACATTTATTTTTTTATTACAAGAAAAACAGCAATTCTGTAAAAATTGTAAAATTTAATAAATGAATCAAGATCAATCAAAGAGTAAAAATCTATATCTGATAAGTTATGTCACATAAATTTCAAACTTGATAAATATGCTACACAATGTCAATCAATGCTTGTGTACAGTACCAGGAGTTTTATACTGTATTTGTCTTGATTGGAACCTTTTGAAATAGTTCCTATTGATATTGTGAATAACTGCTTAGTTAAATTAAACATCATCAAATATAGATTTAATACACTCTGACTGAGTCTTAGAAATTAAATAATCATACAAAAACAGTACACATAAATATCTTGCAATGAAAAACTGACTAAACAATGTTAAATGTGGTATTAGGCCAGCTAAAATTGTCAACTAATATACAAAAAAACTCTTAGCCAATGTGCTAAGGAAAGAAAAAAACATTCAAAGCATTGAACTTTTTAAATGCAAATTTAAACAAAATCATGGCAATCAAAATATTAGAATAATGATTTTAGTTAATGATTTAACACATTATATGTTCTGTAGCTAATTATTGTGATAACTATGATATCCAAAAATGGATTAATCCCATTATATTAAACAAAGTCGCTGTTTTTAGGAAATCAGATTGATTAAATAAAGTCACAAGACTTTTATTTGATATCTAATTGGTGCCACAAAGTCACATGTTTTTTATAGGAAATTTGATTGGTTCCACAAAGTCCCATGTTTTTTTATTGGAAATCCGATTGGTTCCACAAAGTCCCATGTTTTTTTATTGGAAATCCGATTGGTTCCACAAAGTCACGTTTTTTTATTGGAAATCCGATTGGTTCCACAAAGTCACGTTTTTTTATTGGAAATCTGACTGGTTCCACAAAGTCATCTGATTTTATATGGTATCATATTGGTCCAAATGGTTGTGTTATAATTCATCTGTTCTCATATAAATAAAGTAAGATGGGAAGTCAAATGAATGCAGAAAAGTTTACACCCTGACTAAAAATATTCCTAATAAAAATTCTTAACCAAGAAACAAACTAAAAATCCTTAATTAAAATGCAATACGATAGTACACATCACATGCCACATGTATAGTATGTTTAACCTATTTTGAAAAGTAAAGTTTTAACAAAATGTAAGTTTATGGTTTTAACGAAAGAATATCACATCAGTTTATGAAGATAAATATTGGTTAACAAGTTCAATAATAAATATGATAGAAATTACCTCTCTTGCCAGAAATCTCCAAAACGAGATAACCCTTGTAAATATCAAACCATGATTTCAGTATTTATTTTCTATTATTTTTTATTTTAAATTTCAAAGTGAGATCAGATTTATGATTTGGAGCAATAGAAGAATCAAAATAACCAAAAACTTCAGTGCAATAAACAAATCAGTTGATTGGTTAAAAAGGTTTTGTTTCACATCAACTTAGATTTCAAAATTAATCAGTTTTTGAACAACACCAAACTTGAAGCGTCACCTTTGAAATTAAAATTTTAGCATTGATTGTAACTGTTTTAAACATATGCTTAAGTTGAATCAACTTAAGTGTAAATAAAGGTCTTAAAATGGACCCATGAAGTCTTTATAAATAAAGTGTTTGATACCATAATCTTACAATCTAGGCAGGTATAGCAGAGACACAAATTGTAAGCAAATAAAGCAGACAAGCATTCAACATAACCCAAACAGAATATCATCTTTACAGTGAATACCATTCATACAGTCCTAGTTACAAAATTTATTCAAAAACATCTAAATGGGTTAGCGCAAAACTTTTTTAACTAAAATACATGTAGTAAATAAAGAAGAATATAAAGTAGTTTTCCATGAACCTGTTGATTTACAACATACAACTTCAGGCAACAAAAAATATGAGGAGCTGCAGGGGTTGACATTATTAAAGGTCTTTCAATTGCCCCTGATGACCCATATTTGAGTTTGGGCAACTAAAACAGCTTACTAACTTATTTTGGTTCGTGCAAGTAAAATATAAAGCTGGTTGTCCATCCCTTCTAACAAATTCAAAAGTTTAAATTTAATGTCGAGCTCTGAGCTGCGAAATGTTTTTTTTATATGTTTGAGAGTGTAATTTTAACACGATAACAGGTTAGTAATACAACACTGTGTGGTATCTATTATGTTCAGCGTCCAGAAGCAATCATCATCAAAGTCTTTATTCCATTCAATCACAACAAACACAACAGAATATCAGGTAACAATCAGAAAACAACAAATAAGAATCATCACAGTTACCATAGCAACATTACTCCTAACAACAAACAATATCAAATAGGTGGAAAAAAACTCAAAAAAGAAGAAACAATTGTTTGGTCCTTAGTAAAAATACTTCTGAACAGTTTCTTTTTGGTCCATCAATAAAATGCTGGTGATAAAATGGTTCAGTTCAATAAAAAACATAAATACCATACGAGTAAAATTTCTGTTTGGTCCAAATTCTGTGCAGTTTTTAATAAGGCATAGATCTTATTTTATTTCTGCCAATGTAATTTCTACAGCTAAAAAGAAGACTGTAGACATAGCAGATATAAAATCCCAGTAGAAATATCCCCTTATATGGTAATTATTCAAGTGTATAATTTTATCAAGAGTATATTAATATTGATACAATACAATGGGATAAAAATAAGATCTTAAGTGTGACTTAAGTAGTATAAGTATTACAATACTTCTTACAATTATATAAAAATTGTCAACTCTTCTTGGCCCCTATAAATGTAACTCTCATTCCTTGTCCTTACATGCAATGCTTTTGATGAAGTGCAATATTCTGAGTCCAGAAATTCAAAACAATCCTTCAATCAATCCAGCCCAAACTGAAATGACGTTATATCTACACATATAACATTGTTACAATACATGAGTCAGTGGCCTCTTACTGTGGTCAAGATAAGAAATAAAATATCTACTAAAATAGCTTATGAAGTTTGACTAGGTCATGCATGCATGATACATGGCACAAGCTCTCATTTTACAAGAGATATTGTACTGTTATATGTGCAACAAACTTCACTTTCATCATAACTTTTAAGTAAAACATATGGCCTTTGTAAATGTGTATATAAGAAAAAAATAAACCAGCTACTTTTATATAAAATATAATATAGAACACTTTTTCTCAAATCTTGAACTATCTTCTTTCACAAATTTTATCATAACTAATTATAAATAAATACTACAGTCAAACAAATATAAAAAAACAACTATGGAAAAAACAACACTAATGAAATCTAGCTATTTTAACTAGTAAAAAAATAAACCTTAGTAATAAAACCATCCATTCACTTTTAGCTTTGTTCCCATGGTTACACAAAACAATTATGATCACCTATATTTTGACCCCTACATAACATCAAAATTTCTTACATTCAAATTTCCTAAAAATGTCCAAACCCCAAAAATCATTAACAGAATGCATTATAGTTCGTTTTTTCTCAACTGTCAAAACATGAATAATTTCACGGTGACTTTGTGCTCTTTATTTTACACCCATGGTATTGTGATAGTGTGTAATCAATCACCGTGAAATTATTCAAACTTTGGCAGTTGAGAAAAAATAGACAATACTACTGTAAAAGGCAATAACCCTATTCAAATACAGTACAGTATATTTCAGATAAAAATAACATTGTATAATTAAGAATTGTACAACACTGATGTATAATAAACAACAAAAATATATACTATATAGAAAATAATAACATTGTCTAACATTGAAAATAAGTAACTTCATAACCCCACAAGCCATTGTTTTACATGACTGATAAATTTTTGATATGTGAGAGTACATGTGCACCTAATACTTATTTCGCTATACCAAGTCGTTTTTGTAGAAACTTAGATGAAATTTTGTTAGCATTTTTCTTCATGTATTCGGAGCCACCACCTTTGCTCCATTCTTGTTCAAACTCACGACCTAATACTTCTGCTCCTTTCTTCTTAGCTAAACCAGTCTCCTCCAGACTAAGTTCACACATATTCAAGTCATCTATACCTGAAATTATTATATATATCATTTTATAAGAGAAATTTAGAGGTCAGAGAAAGCAGTACAATGAAAGCTTAGAGATATCACTGAAGTCCTCCAACACAGATTGGGAGAACAAAAAAAATTCTAGCTTCAGACCAAAGCAAATTCCATGCTGATTGTAACACCTCAGAAGACTAATGTACTACATCGGCTAACGAAAATAGAACAGCACAGAAGGCTAGAAATGCAAGCACTTCATCAGTCAACTGACAACAAATGTCCAACTTGTGAACGATACTTTCGTGCCCAGATTGGCCTCATTAGTCATCTTCAGACACATAGAGTCAACTCAACAAACTGAAACCATGTTCATTGGTTGATGATAACAGAAATTATCAATATGATAGAAGCAGCCATCAAATCTTAAGTTTAAAGCCAACCAAGGATACTACTATTTTTACTTAAGCAAGAATTTCCCCTGTCACTGCTTCACTCCATCTAGCCAAGGTGTTAATGGATACCAGCACAGGAGCTATAATTCCACAGTAGGCCCCTTGGTATTTGATAGTTAGAAACCTGTAGCCAGATGACATGCAACATGCCTACTACATAAAAAGCCATCAGTTTATATTTTTATGGAAGGGCTCTTCATGCAGGGGTGTAGAAATTCCATCTTTGTTTTTATTGTTCATTGACATTTGAACCCATAATCCCTCACCATTTGGAGTTTACAGGGATCACTAAATTAAAACATTTAACCATGATAGTGGGTTTAACAATTCAAGTAACAAACAAATAAATATTAATGGTTCAGAACAAAACTAGTATACATGTAACTAAATGTAATGAAGTTTATTAGCTTTTTAGCTTGATGTGAAACAAGTTCTGACAACTTATATTAGTCACTTTCAAGTTCAGTTCCTAGACCCCCATCACTGAGCTAGTAGGATTAATATTCTTGCTTAAGAAAACACAACACATAGGTTTTAAATGTGATTTGAACCTATGTGGAGGTAGTATAGGTTATCCAATTATATACAGTCCAACTTAGTCTATTTTTGCACTAACCAATCAATTACGTAAATAAAATTCTACATACCAGCAATCATAAGTATAACAGGTTTATCAGGATAGACTTCCATCTGACGTGCGATGTAGTTTCCATCAAAATGTGCATACCACATTCCTTGTTGATGGTGACCTTCTCTGTATTCATCTGCTGGTCTAGCAAATGGTATCTTAAAGAATCTCTGTATACCATTATCTTCTTGCTTGCTCTTAGCTGGTAGTACAGCATTTTGTGCTAGAAATAAAACAATATACAACTCTTAGAAAAATGAAAAAAAAAAACATAAAATCTGAGGCCCAAGTCACTAACATAAGCTATCAAAATGTTAACTATCAGATTTGGAAAGTAGTGTAAGAATGAATTAAAAAGTCAATGTACATGATTTCAGAATGAAATTATGATAAAGACAAGAAATGTAATCTGGAAACCACATTAAAGCCAGATTTAAAACTTTAATGCAAAATTTGCGAAGAAAAATTACCCATAATAAAGCCAGGTAGAGTCGGATAACCCAATACCTCCGGACCATCTCAAAAGAAATAGTCAAATGTGGATTGGGGATCATTGTATGAAGTTTTATAAAGATCTGACAATAAATGGAAGATATATGTTGGATTGAAAACTTGAACTCAATTGTTAACGACTGGGCACGGCCCCTGCCCACCCGACCGCAAGCTCGCCCGCCCGTGTTTCTTTGAAAAATTCGCTAAAAAAGGTAGAAATACCTCACTATCTATAACTATGTTACACTTAGTGTGTTTCTGTTTTTATAAAGTAAAGAAAAATATGTGCTAGGCCTGAACACCATCTATTGGTGTACAGGTAGCACAAACAAAGTTTTTTATATTGTTGCTGGAAAGCAAGAAACACGGATGAAATTCTATTGTTCTTTGTAGACATATTTTCATAGTAACAGTGAAAGTTGTTTGTATGGCAGGGAAAAACCTTACATCTGAAATATTTGAATTCTGGATAAAGTCTAATTGATTGACACAATCCAATAGAGACTATTCTTACCTTCTTTTTCAACTTGTGTAGGTGCTCTCTTATTGTCATCATTTCCACCTCCATGTTTCTTGTTCTTGGACTTCCATGCATGGTAGACTTTGAGTCGACGATGAAATTCTACACGACAAGCATCCAAAAGTTCCATATCTAAATAAGAAATTAAGCAAAATTGTAGATAGAAAATCATGGCAAAAACATAGATAGAAGTAAATGTAACTATAGTAAAGATATGCTATTAAAACCACCTTGGTTATTACAAAATCACACAATTTTTAATGATTTTTAAGTCCCAAATGCTTAATTTAAGAAGACTAAGATTGCTGAATTCTATATTAGGACAACATATGCCGCCCTTTCAGTGACATTTTGAAATCTTTTTTTTATTTTTTTTTTACAATTATTTTGTTTAAACATTAAATTATTTCATTTTTACAGTACACATATCGTAAACAAAATAATAATTTATAAAAATGAAATAATACTCTGTAAAAACAAACAAATATTTCATAAAAACCAAATAACATTTCATTAAAACAAAATAATTGTAATAATATAAGGAGTACATGTAGATCAAAATATCACTTTAGCATAAAGATCAATTAAAAACATGCTAAGTCATCAAAACTTTACCTCCAGATCCACCAAGACCAAACCTCCTCTTAAGTGCTCACCCTGCTTAAGCAACCATGAGTCGAGTACTGGATTCCAGTACTTGAGTAGTACTTAAGTATTTCAAATTTTGTACTCGTACTCATGAGTAATGAGTACTGTTTTTCCTTCAGTACTCGAGTAGTACTTAAGGTGTTGGACTATATATTAAAATGTCACTAAAGGGGCTCCATATACAATATACAATCATAATATCTTACCACAAGAAGTGTTGATAGCATCTCTAAGTTCAGCATACTTCCATTTAGAAAGATCAAACTTCTGAGTAGCCATGGCTGCACGTTGTTGCAACACAGCATCGGACCTGTAAGACATGAATACCAGTAATTATATCGGTTAAACTAGATTTCTACGTTATTTCATCTCATACGATTTACCTATCATATTAAGAACATAAGAGTTCTGAGAAAAATGTGTTTCTATGTCGAATACAAGAAAATTCTGAAAGTTTAATAACAATGGATTAAAAGATAAGAAATGTTAATGATTCATTGGTTCTGGTACCAAGTACTGATAATTGATTAATGGTGTTATTAAGTGTTTGACAAATTGTCTACAAGAGGCAGTATTTCATCTTTGTTGAGTCAAAACCTCATAACTTCAATTTCAAAATGTGAATTTCCTTAACCATGAAATGTACATTTTATGGCTTTACTTCATACAGATGTGCAATCATTGCTTTAATCAACTACCCAGAAGCCAGGACTAATGACATTCACTGCATTCAAACAAATGCTATATTTATTTTGCAAAACAACCCAGACATTAATTATCTAAATTATTTCTCATTGCCATATAAATTGATAGAATGTGGTGAACAAATGATAATTGAATTGATACTAAGGAACGAAAGTAAGGTGATGGTAGTGTTTGGTGATCATGATGGAACAGATATATTGACTCCAAAAATTTAATTTGTACAACACAAGGTATGGAATTATACATGGTATGTACAGTATATTCTTTATTAATATACCCCCCTAATAAACATCATTTCCCCTACTTTTTTTAAAAAAAAGAATGAACTATCACTGAGTTTTTCATGTTGTAATTTTTCTTGATAATTTAAATAACTCCTTTATAAACTTTTAAGAAAATATTATGCCTCTTGGGCCCTTAAAAAAGAATACACAGTACATCATGATCAAAAATAAGATTTTTTTCATGACAAAATATGTATTTCTTAACCAGGATAGTACTGGAAAGAGCATCAACACCAATTGCTTAGACCCCTCTATTTCCAACAGTTCATACATAAATTTATACAAAGGTCAATTAGGGTATACATTGTACATGTAGCTATGAGGTGTTTGAAAGGGTAGGAGAAGCAAGGTGACCCAATACATAAATCAAACCTTCATATTATCACCCTCAATATGTACATTATTTATGTATGAGAGCAAAATAGAAACCGAGAAATTTGAGGTCAATATCTCACATTAGAATCATAATTCTAACTAACAACAAAAATTTTAAACACCTTGTTAAATGATTTAATAAGTTTGAGTTTACCTTAAAAAAGGCATGCAGTATATTTATCCATTTACAAGTAAACAGCTTACATTGATGCATTTTAACATTAACATAACTTTATCATGCTATATTGATATTGAAAATTGATATACATGCTTCATAAAATCATAAAACATGAAGATAAAACAATAAAATCAGCCAATTTATAATAACCTACTTTTTCTAACTTATTATGTCTATACATTAATACTAGTCTAGATCAGCATCAGTGATTTTACTTAGAACATTTACATAAAACAAGAGCAGTCCAAGTGCAACTCTATCGACTTTTTTGGCGTTTGTTTATCGATTCAGAGTAATGGTCATCCACATTTGATTAAATGTAGTACACTTAAACAAGCCTTCTGACTCGTTCAATTGTCTACTTCAGTAATAAAGATATTTCACTTTTAAAAAAACTTGACTCTTAAAACTTAGCAATTTCCTAATAAGATATCATACTCTTCTTGGTGCAGTCCGAATAAATGTACCAACGTTTAAAAAAATTAACATAGTTAGTGTTGAAGATATAAGACTTTTTAAAAACTTAAACCTCACAACCAACGCCAACATCAACACAAAAGTGACAGCATAGGCTCTCATTTTCTTTGAAAAGTTGAGCAAATAATCAATGATAATTAAATAAGTGTAATGGTAAACAACAATGGTGAAGTGGAACAATAGATTATATGGGCATTCCAAGCTTATGGGCTCAAGTTTTGGTGTGTGAGAGTTGCGGGCCCTATATCTGATACCATGCTAAGGTTTTAAACAATCACCTAACAGAATTATCAACAATCCAAGGATTGTTTTTATCAACAACAGCTGTGTTTCCTCCAGCATTAGCCAACATTTGTTCTCTGTAGGAAAGTAAAACAACATGAGTTATCTATCCTGTATTAAAACATATCAAGAGTTACTTCCCTTTTATTCATTTTGCATTTATGAAACATGATCTGTGACATTATTAAGTAGCAAAATCAAGATACATGTGTGGAAATTATTAACTTTTGGTATAGCAACCTATAGACTTATGGAAAATTAGGACGTATTGGAAATAAAGATCTATAGAAATAAAGTCATAATTTATGGACATTAAGACAAATGGCAATTATGATTTTTGGAAATTAAGATCATAGTAAAAAAGATTCATGGTATTCGAGATATATAGAAATTAAAACTTGTGGAAATTAAAAATTATGCATTTCTTATATTTCTATTTATAAACTGTACATATAATTACTCATGTATCATGATTTGAGGAATAAAGGTTTGTCCTGTTCTGTAAGTAAACTCAAATAAAAATTGAGGTTTCTGGCTGATTTGTACTCAAAGAATGATAAATACTAGGGAGTCACATATCAATGATATAATAAGAATTCTATGATCAGAAAACTCCCTTATCTTGTAGAAAGGTTAAGATCATAACATGCCTGGATTATGTACATGTATATCTCCCATTGAGCGAGTTTGAAAGATAAAAATAAAACATGCAGTAAAATATTGATAACTTGGGCCATAAAACTTCAGAAATATCCATTCAAAGAACCCCAAACTTCATAACCATAATATAAATATAATAATAATACCAATATATGTATAGTAACAAGATAATAGAAAGTATTGTATTCAATATTATCATACCATATACTGTATTATAATAAATCTGTTCCCTGCAATATGGTTATAGCCAAGAAATAGTTATAATATTATAATTAATGTATTCATTAATGTATAAACAGGCAGTCACACTTGCTATTTATTCAGACATATGAAAGCTGCATTTTGATCAATAAATATAAGGTCAACAGCATTATACAGACAATCTTGTATGTGGGCCTCAATAACGAACTACAAGCCATAGCATATTATGGAATTTCATTCTTAAACATCAGTTTTTGGGGTTTACAATTTAGATGATATTGCGTTCTATTAGAACTATAAACATTTAAAGATAAAAAAAATCCGATTAATGATAGAAAATCTCAAGTTCAATAAGTTGGTTTTGTTCTTCCTTAATGCCCCTTTTAAGGTCCCAGTCCAAGTCATATGCTGTGGGCAAACCCCTTAACTTTTGTTCCATGGTTAAACCAGTACTAGATGTCTAGCCCTACTACCTTTGTACAAAACTTCCTATATTATCACACAGACAGCCATGAACCCACAACCACATTTGAAGAATTTCAATGATACCAATTTGAAAATCCACTCTCCTCATCATTCCAGTTCTTTTGGAAATCCTTGGCTCTGTTTCTCAAACATTAATACTCTAGTTTTTAGTAGGCCTACGAGAGAACCTACTCACTCCTCCTAGAAAGGCTAAATCTCTGGATTTAGCTGTTAACCAACTACTAAGCGCATACTTTCGTCACTGACTGACAACTACCCTACATAATTAAAATTCATTGGTAGGAGGGAGAATGGCCATAAAGTAATTTCATGACCAAGCTCTACGAAAGAATGCTCTGCCTGGGATTCGAACCCACGACCCCTCGATCAAATGAGCTAGCCTGGGGCTTAGATTTAAAGTCAGGAACCATCAAACACTACAGATAATATCAACAAGGTAAGTAATATATTTATACCTGACAAGAGGTGGTAAAGTAACATCTTCTACTTGGTTTTGATCTTCTGCTGCAAGACGTAAAGCTATTTCACGATCACGTCTCTCTTGTTCAATGATAGCTTGACGTTCAGCCTGTTCTGCACGTTCTTTCTCCTTTTCGGCATTCAATATGGCCTGTGAATACATAGAACATATTTCAATGTACTTGGCAGCTTATTATCAAAAATTTTACGATAATTCAACAATACAATATAGAAGGATTTACTGCTAAAATGAGTCGTAAGACGCTTGATAATATGGGCCCTTGATTTCTGCTTTTTTTCTTATCATTTACAACTCTTATAATCACTATATCTGAATTAAGCTTAACAATTCATCAACATGAACTTACTCGTACTAACAGATTTTTAATGGGATTTTCACTATGGTATGTGCTTTCGAAATTCATTGACTGTTCAACAGCCAGAGGCATCATAAGTTTCTAGCATTTATCAGTACAAGAACTTTGTTCTTTTTTGAAGAAATGTCCATTTTCTCAAATACAGAGCTATAGTCAGTTACTGGGTTAGAAACAAGGGTCATGAACCAACAAAATGTTTCACATATTTAGAAAAAATAGCCAACTACCAATGAGACTTAACACTGATTTAGAGACAGTATAGTTAACGACTCAACTATGGAGACAGGTCATAGACTACACAAGTATAACACTAAGGTAATATATCTTACTTGTTGTTTCTTTTCTTCAGCCTCTCTCTTCTTTCTTTCTTCTTCTTCCTTTTTCCTCTTTGCTTCCATCTCAGCTTTACTATAAAATACAAAATACATTATGTCATAACTATTCATTTCACCTTAAATGGTACACATGTGTAAATTGTACATATATATGATATTTTGTTTTTTATGAAGTAAAAATGTCTTCAAGATGTAATCCTAAAACATTTTTATACTTATGTTTTAGCTTGATTGTGAATTAAGATTTTACAACTTAGATTACAATGTAATCACTAATGAGTCCGTTTCCAGGTCCCCCAGAACTGTTTAGCAGTGCACCTAGTGGAAAGCAAACCTGGGACCTATTAATTCCCTACTACTGGACCAAGCTCCTACTTTAAACAAATCTAGACAATGAAACAAATGCTTACAGTCTTCTGTCTTCTTCCTCTTGTTTTCTCTTACGTTCTTCTTCTTCCTTTCTTTTCCTCTCTCTCTCCATTTCTTCTTGTATCTTACGTAATCTTTCTTGTTCTTCCTTAACTTTCTGTTGTTCAAGTTGATTCTTAAGATCGTCAAGGTTACGGTTCATTTTATTTATAAGATCTTGATGAGCAGAGTTCATTTGCTCTCTGGTCATATCTGTCATCTACAATATTAAACATGTTACACAAACTTTAAAATCACAAATTGAGCAAAATTAAAAATTGTACTATTATTGGTACATTTTATTTAAGCAATAGTGACACATATAGTGCGTACAAAAAAACAAAACGTGTTTTGGTAAACATTAAAATTGAGACAATTCATTTCAGGGGTAGGCAGTATTGAAAATAAAATTTGTGTAATTCATTTTAACAAAATTAGCATGGTTGATAAACCACCACCACAGTAAATCATGCTTGTTATGGTAGAACGCTTTCCATTACACCAACAACTAAGACACTCGTAAAACATATCACAATTGTTTATTTGAAAGTCATTCTGGGCATCCCTCGTCGTGGGTTAGTTCATTGTATTGTTATTATAAACAGTGTTTTTTTTTTTGTACGCACTATACATTAACTCGGCCTAACCTCGGATTTAAATACTCCAAGTGCCTTCAATACCCCCCCATATACATAGGATTTTCAAAATAGATTTTTAAATAGGTCCATATAAATTGATCTTTCCTAATAGCTTGGTGTTCTAAATAAAAAAACTTTTTCATACAGAATTAAGCAAACGCCCAAACTCGCATGATTTTGGAATAATGAAGGTTTTTTATGGCGGATTCTTTTCTGTACATAACAAATTATACAGTATGTCAAGTGATATAAGAAGCATTAAAAAAACCAACAACATACCCTGATCTTTTGAATGAGTCCATTCAATGCAGTCTCCATCTCTTTGACTCTGGCTGATGCAGATTCCTTATCTTTCTTCATTTTAGAAACAATATCATTCATCAATGTTAGCTGACTCTGTGTAGCCTTCACCTTTACGATCGTATCATACCTGAAGATGATATTTTAAAACATTAATTTTTCATTTTAAAATTTGAAGCAGAAGTTTGTGATCTATAGAAAAGTATCACAAAATCAAAGGCAAAAATACTGTGAGTACACATGCAAGAATGGAAAGATTGTTTTGTCTAAGAGTTTTACACCTCATACTCTTAACTAAAAAACAAACTGATTTTTACGTTCAAAACAATACAGGGTATATGTCTACAACTTTTTTCTAGTTGATTGATATGGTTTCAATCATAGATCACATGTATTTTAAAAAAGAATCAATATCAATGCAGACCTTAAATCATAACAATTATAAAAAGAAATGCCCTATATCTTCTGTTAGTGAATTGAAAAAATCCATTTTGTTCAATTGTATGCAAAAGAAACTTAGACAAGAGAAACTGTCAAAAAATCGCCAAGATTGAGGGAATAATTTGCAGGGATGGTAATCAATTACTGTAATGAGAGATTGAGGGAATAAGTTGATTACACACAATCGCTTCAGGAGACTACAAGAAGTCAACTCATAGACCTTGACAGAAAAATTCCTTAATGATAAACTATAATATAATGATCATACTTAGGTTTAAACTTTCTGGCTACTGTCCACATTCTTATAGTTTTCTGTATGGTCACCAATCTTTCTTTTCTATATAATATCTTATTTTTTACTGAAAATAATCAAAAAGGAATATAATTTCTTTAAACTAACAAGAGCTGTCCAAAGACAGCATATTTGATATTTCTTGTGTTTAATAGAAGAGAGTAAAAATTCATAACAAGTGAAGCTCACATGCCTTCCATGATATAAAGCAGTAATTAATTAGAGGTTGATACATAAAAAAGGCAGGCAAAACAGTGATCCAAGAATGAATGATGCCCCAAGAGCTTTAGCTAAAACAAATTTCACTATAAAAACATGTTTTGTAAAATATAAGTAAGTAAGAATATTGTTTTAAAACTAATACCTTTTTTTCTAAACAAATCCCAATTGATCCAGTGAGTTTTATTGCTAGGTTCAAATCGTCTGCACAAACATAGAACCAAGTGATAAACTAGGTCATGCACCAAATAATTAGTGCGGAGGACTCAGGGTAATCAATTACATCCAACAAAATTATATGGGTATTTTCAAACAAATAAGTGTAATAGTTATTTTATGCACTTTTTCAATCCTTCCGATTTTTTGGTCCTGCAAGTGATTGTTTTCAATCTTAAGATCATGTGATTATATGTGATTAAGAAACAAAGAAAGACTAATATTAACTTACATTTAATCACAGAGAGAGTACACCACTGAGCCTTCTTCCATCTTGAACATAGCAACCATCTGCGTACCTTAGCAACAAGAGCTGCTAAATTTTCAGGATCACTTTTCATGATTTGATCAAACTCGGCAAATTTACCAGGCCTAAAGAACACCTTAGTTAAACCAAACTTGAAGTCGTTGTCATCTAAACCTAGAGCTTTGAATAAAGCCTGAAAAATACAAAATATTGGTGAGGGTATATCTGTTTATTGAGCCTGTTCATAACCATGATATTATTGTTTACAGCAAGCATGCTCAGTATTATTATAAAACTTATATTTACGAGGGGTGATCCAGAAATTCGTGGACACCTTGCATGAAACAAAAGGTAATGAAGCCAGTCACATGAACTTCTAGTATCTTTTAAATTGAGCATTTGTCAACAAATTTCCAAAATATTGTAAAGATTCGATCATGATTAATGATTCTGCACTATTTTATATACATGGACGTGATGAAATGCGGCGCAGCTCATGGCGTCTCAAACGACGTCATGTTGTCAAAAGAAGTAAACTTAATTACTGTTTTGCCTTATATATCTTCAAAGCATTCCCCCTTTGACATGTACGATGCATTTCTAGCTCATCTGTTACAATTCTGCTTACAGTTCCAAACAATAAAAACAGAGAATAACTGAGAATCGTAAAATTATCCATGATTTCATTTACCATCTCATGCAAATTTTCCTTTGTTTCTCTGACTCTGTTTCTCAGACTGCGAATCATTCCATACACCTTCCAATTCATTCGAAAATCGGAGAAGCTACTTATACACTATTGTACGACACACTGATGGTTTATATGTCACACTTTCTATCATTGTTTTTGTCTTGCTTAATGTTTTTTCGAAATTTACACAGAATTGTATAACTGTCTGCAGTTTTGCTGGTTCCATGATGTCCGTTTTTTATGAAGCTGTTTTCATAGCTTCTTTTATTAAACACGAGTGTATAATGCCCGCAACGTCAAATTTCTTCTAAAACTTACAGAATGACGTCATGCATGTCTAAACAACGTTATTATAACGTTTCCTGCCATTTTCTTTATTTGAACAGATTTAACATGGGTTTGAATGAGGTAAAAACATATTCATCAAGGAGAAAAAAATGAGTTGCGCCGCGATTTCGATACTTCATATTTTGATGACGTCATAAATAGATGAAAAATGCAATTGATGTTTCAAAATTTTGTCCATTTATTAAAAAAGCATTGATTAATGATATCCTAACAAATCAGCACGGTAAGACGTTACACACAGTGTCCACGAATTTTTGGATCACCCCTCGTATGTTTAAAATAATGTAAATTTCTGGCTGATTGTACCTCATTTGGTAAAACATTCCATAATTATGAGATTTTTGTTTGTTTGTTTTTGTTGGGTTTAACACCATAGCAACACATTGTATAAGTCATATAACGGTGGTTAGTCAACCTACTCACTGCTAGATTGGAAAGGCTGAATCTTTTGCTTTAGCTGTTAACCAACTACTAAGCACATACTTTCGTCAGTGACTGACAACTGCCCTACATAATTAAAAATCATTGGTAGGAGGAAGAATGGCCATACAAATAATTTCATGACCAAGCTCCACGAAAGTATGCTCTGCCCGGGAATCGAACCCATGGCCACTAAATCAGTAGACTAGCGGGCTACCAACTGAGCTAGCCAGGCGGCTGAGATTTTTGCATATCCAAGTCTAGGTTTTACATGAGTGAAAAGAACAATAGTATTTTTTTGTGTTTTAAGACCTTCAGTAAAATGTGAACAAAAACATAGCTAGTACCAAAATTGCGGAGATGAAAAATCACAATATTTAGAGTTTTGAAATATATTCATGTGGTAGAGGTCGAAGAAGAGTAAAATAATGATTACAGTGGTATCGTACCTTACAGAAAAGTCTAGGATCTAATCTAGCTAGATCAGGTGGTAGATATCTTTTATACATATTATATAACTCTGAAAACTGTGTTCTTGATGGGAAACCTTGCTGCATAAGATCCAATACAGAATTCATACCTGAAAACATATTATGTATTTTATTATAATCAAAGAAGATAAATTACAAGTTTTATAAATAAAGTAATGAATAGTGGTGCTGTACACCATGGACCAGTTTCCTAAGCATATCACTAGCTAGCACTCCACCCTCTGGTACCTTGATTTTTCTCACATACTTATTACTTTTGGTGTAAGAAGGGTACCAGAGAACAAAGCCTTAGGTAGCGCTATCTTAAGGAAACAGGCCACATATTTCAACATTTAACAGTATTACTGCACCTGGCATGTGTCATACTCACAATGCCTAGATAACCCATGATCAATGGACCCAAACTTTTACCTAGCATTAAGCACATAACATTGCCAATGAATGACATGGCCACCTGATAGGTAGTAGAATGGCTACAGAAAGTATTTCATGACCAAAATTCACAAATGTATGTAGGTCCTCCTTAAAAATTGAGCCCACAAAGGGCCATAACTATTCCTGGGTGAATTAGTCAAGTTTACATTCTTCTTTTGTCTTAGTTTGCAGAAAATCAGATACAAATTGAGAGTGTAAGAGCAGATATAACAGGTACCACGATGAAACACATAATGTTGTACATACCAGCACATTCTAACTGACTTAGAATAGAGGCACCTTCAGCTAAATGATCAGCCATCTTACTGTTGGGTTTGATACATCGTACAAAGTTAGTTCCCTGAAATAAGAACAAAAGTTTGAACACTATGTATCTTTGAACCATAAACTTTTTCACTTCAAAAGTATGTTATTGTGTTTATTTTCACTTTTAGGGGAAATTTGGCAGGGTCTTTTTTGAAAAGAGAAAATAGCAACAAAAATGAGATTACGTTATTTAGATAATCCATTACATGTAATTCAAACAAATCTGCTTTTTATAGACAAGTTCACAATTAAATTACAATTCCAAATAATTGACTAAATCATGTTTTATTTTATATAACAATGTGTTACTGATATCATAATAATAAAAATCTCAAGTAATGTTGCTAAACAATCAAAATATCACTTCAGTTTTCACCTTCAATTCACTACCACCCTAGCCCAACTTATAATGTTATATACTAGAAGGCAAAATCATCAACTGGCTGGACTATATGAAATGAGTAACTTTCACAAGCTCAAAAATATTTTACTAGACCCAGATAGACTAGTCCCAAGTTTCATGCCAACAGGTTTTGACAATGACTGTCATATAATCAAAGTACTCACCGTAGCTTTCAGTTTTTCCATTAATACAACCAGCTGTGATCTAAACTTGCTACCAACACTTATAAAGTTAAGTTTACCAGTTGATACTTCTACAGCTTCAAACATTTGTTTTAATAAAGCATTCTTACTTTCTCTGAATAAAAATTCCAGAGATGCATGTAGAGCATCATTGTTCTTTTCTATAAATTGAGTCTGAAACAAACCAAAAATAGTATTAGTTTGAGTTATAAGTAGCATTAATACATCATTGTCTATAACTTGCTCAAGAACATTACAATATTATATGATTCTACCAAGTCATCAGTAAGTGTTATCTATCAGAGATAAGAACATGGCATAACTATTAACAGAGTAATAGTCACATAGTACATGTATTCATATGTAAACAAATTCTTGGTTTTCGTCAAATTCTTGCAGAAGCCAAAACATAGGAAAATGTTGAGTACTGCAAATACCCTGTTTGCTTCTATTTCCGCGGTACTAACCAAACAAACATTCTTTGTAACAAAATAAAAGCTTATCTTTTCAAAACATTGTAATCAATTTATTTTTTAAATCTATTGCAGCGAATATAGGCTTAATAATTGCATTATTTATTCGTAAATTTCGTATTTTACCCATGTTGACGAACTCTATTTGACCTTCTCCTTTTTTTGGAGACTGGTTCTATTTCCGCGGTATCTAAAATCCTTTGCCATACTGTTAAAATGTTAGAGTATTGGTTGATAAAAACTTCGCTAAAATGATAAGGAGATTCTTTTCTACATATTTTCACTTAACAGTTCGAAAACTATTAAAACGGAAAAGATTTATTCACTGTAAAGAATAAAGGGTGTGTTTTTTATTTCAACAATGTGAAATCAGTTTGTTAAATTGATTTTTTTGCATAACACTTTGGCAAAGTTAATGTATCTTAGAAAAATAGTCCCATATACATTTGTCGATAAAAATATGTCAATTTGTTTTCTTAGGTGGCGCTGTGAGGTGTTTTTACTTAAAATTGGAAATACCGCGATACCAAAATTAATGCGAAAATAGAAGCAACGAGTATATAGCTATTACATTTTTTTGTCAAAATGTCAACATTAATTTGTGAGTTATAATTGTTTACTTTGTATCCTCTGCACCAATATTGACCTAGTTTAAGGAGTGGTCAAGTGGTTACGACATTTGACTGGTAATTATAAGATTGCCAGCATCCCTGCGGTTAATATCCTATCACAAACCTATCACATTGTTTCCTAATACAAGAAACTTTATCCTACTAGCTCTCTACTGGGAGACCAGGTAGCAGACTCTAGAGGGATTATTTTAATTAATAAAAACTTGTTTTTACTTACAGTATGATAACATACAGCACCAGCAAAATGTCTAATTAAGAATCCTTCATCATCACGTACATCTCTATGGGACTTTAACTTGGATTTCCTGGGTATCTAGAAATACGAATAATATGTTACATGTAATATAAATATTAACTGATACTATTAATACGGAACAAAAGTTACAAGAACTCCACCATTTTTTGTCTCCTTATAATTTATCTAAGAAGAGTCACTGGAAGAGTAAATATGCAGCCCGACTGTGATTGGAACCTGGCAGCCCAACTCTGCTTACAAGGTAAGTGCTTCCCAAACCAAGCTTTCTGGCCACTTACATAATTTTCTCTCCATAAAGTGAAAGGTGATTTTGTTGACAGTAGGATGATTCCAAAACCTCAAAAAATGAGTTATGGATCTTAGCAATGAACCTGATTGCATACATGAATTGTAACATGTTTCCTGTAACTTGAAGAAAATCTGTTGTAACCTTCTGAGCAAACATGAGGTAATGGTTATATTTATTTTATCATAAGTAAATAGTAAAGTACAAAAATATTAGCCATTAAAATACTTACACTAAGTCTAAAGTGGTTCTTATTTCTATTATGTACTTCCATGGTAAAGTGATCAGGTTTTGGTGTTGGTAATTTACTTTCTTCATCCAATAAGTCAAATATACCTTTACCTTTCATCTCAATCAATTCTAAAATCATAATAATATTAAATACAACAATACTATTTAAAGAGTAAATATAAACATGCTGTAAGGGTTAACCTGTTTATTGATTTCAATTCAATTTCTATGAGAACCACCCCCCAAAAAAAGACATTCATCAGCCGAAATGTTGGATAAATAAATATGCTATGTTTTTTCTTGTTATTGTTAAGACTATTATTCTATGAGAAATCCAGACATTGCTTTAATCCACAAGCCAAAGCCTAGAATAAGTGTAAGGTTTTCGGCAAGTGAAAATTACTAGTTAGTCAGGTTAGTTGATAATTTTGCCCTTCACTATACAACATAATAAACTAGGCAAGTACTAATGAAATTTCGTGGTGATGACAGGAATTAATTCCAATTCAGTGGTGCTTTTCACAAAAAAACTTACGAAAAAAATATTCGTAAGTCAAAAGCAAGAAACCTTAATAATACACTCATTTTTTGGCTTATCAATTCTAAATATTACAGAATTGTGTAGAATTGCGTATACCTTTTGAATATCATATCGTAGTTATGCTTATTATCCGTCTGACTTTGAATTAAGATTAAGTAAACAGAAATATTTACATGGACCACAATGGAAATAAGGGTTTTCATTTTTTATGTTATCCAGGTTATTGATGAACATTGACATAGACCATTGATTTTTATGATTGATCATATTTATTGTTTTCATCTTGTTTGATGTAATATTTTATGTTTATTGTACATTTGTTAACCAAATAAATCTATCTTTCTATCTATAAATGTGGATAGAGCCATCAACTAACATCTCAGGAGAAATAAAAAGAGGCACTTATTTATTTATTGGAGTTAACACCGTGTCAACACAATTTAGGTCATTTTACGGCGTCCAGCGCACCTAACCTAGCTTTCCTGGACCTTTGTCTATAACCAGTACTCACCTACCCTTCCAAAAAGCCGAAAACTTCTCCATATTATCTAATCAATGGAGGAAAATCGACATTATTGTCAAATTTTCATGAAAGGATATAACCTCCCCGGGTGGGATTCGAACCCGCACCCCCTTGGGCACGAGATTCCAAATCCCGGCGCGTTACCAACTGCGCTATCGACCCGAGTTAAAAAGAGGCACACTATCTTTGTTAAATAAGAATTTACATTCATTTTCTCATCATATGCCAATTCAGTATTTTTATATTCACATAGCACATTTTTGAATCCGATGGCCAAGCTTAAATTCTTGACAGAAGCAATAATGTTGATTTTCTCTTTGTAGAAGATGTGAACAACTGCTTGGAAGGGTAAGCGAGTATGAATGAATGAAAAAGAAAGATAGAAAACAGTTAAACTTTTACCTATACAATCAGAATTGTCTGTCCATTTAATCTTCTTTACATTTAAACCTTCTTTCTCATATAACACTTGTTCCTAAAAAATGTAATTGTAAAAATAAATTGTAGCTTAAACATTAGAATAGAAATATACAGTATAACCTTTGCAGCACAACCTCTGAACAACAACACACTTTAGTCCCTCCAAGTATGTGTAGTTTGAGATCGTAGTTCGAGAGGTTGTACTGTAGTAACAAATTATTGTCAAATATAGAATTCAATAATGGTCAGTCAAATTTCACCTGATACTCTTGCTAAGTCTTTTCATTATAATTTACTTGATTTTGTCTTAATTTTTTTTATCAACCAAAATCAAACTGTTAACATGAAGAGGAGTTCCAAATGGCACCAACATTTATCAATCATTAAACTGATCTTCAACACTAAATCTTTTATTTTTATACAAGTTTTTAAAATTAAAGTACAGTTTAAATTCTGCTTTTATATACATGTTCAGCAGACTTTTACAATTTTTACCATCACCCTGATCAATTTCATTGAAATCACTTTCAGACAGCTGATCATTAACACTAGCCAATTCTATCTGGATGAAGGGAAGTTTTTGCTAAAGGAAATTAGCAGTGCCTTGAAGTGGGGTTCAAACCTGGGACCTCTTGATCCATAAGTGCAAGTCCTACCACTGGACTGCTCCTAGATTTAAAATTAGTAACACATCAAAACATTGGACCACTATATTTGCTATTTTTAACAAATATCTTGCATTTAATATCACTAGGGACAGTCAGGACAAACACCAATGGTTTAGTCCATGTAATAAAAACATCAGGTAAAATCTAAATCTCTCGTTTTCCACACAACTCAATGATATTACATTATAAATGTGTAATCAATTACTTACCTCTTTTAGAATTCTGTCATTGAAGAATTGTTGAAGTTTTTCATTACAGTAGTTAATACAAAACTGTTCAAAACTGTTAACTTGGAAATATTCTGTAAATTAGAGAATACATTGTTAAAATAACAATTGAAGTCAAAATTCCAGAAAATAGTGAAATTTAACTATCAGGAAAAAAAAGTTCCATGCATATTGATTCATTTTAAAATGGGGTTTATCTATGTTTAGTAGCAGACTGTAGCAAGTCTTAATAAAAAAATTGTCGTGTACAATAACAGTAGGCTGCACATATGAAATTAAAGGGAGAATTACTACTTCAATTAATGTAGTCCGCAATACATGCTAACAAGTAGACATATGCTGTTAGTGTAATTGAAGTACGTCCAATTTTGTATGATTGGTTTATTGTTTATTGGTAAATCATGTTCAACTAACATTTGTCACTCTTCATTTTACTATCAGCCACAACTTAGACATAATATGGAGATATTGTGAGTTCATGAGCTTAAATCAAATTTTCCACTTAACTCCACTAATTTTTTTACCCAATAAGGGACCCTTTATCTGCATTTTAACAATGAAAAATTGAAATTTCACACATTTTTACCAAAATTTCACAATCAGCAACATTTTTAGGTCACAAAGTGACTTTTCAGTCTTTTTTCCATTTTCTTAGCAAAATCAGCCTGTTTGTTGAAGAACTTTGCATGACAATAAACTCTTTCCTTTACATTAATAAATTATAGCCCCACAATCTTTTTTCACAATTTTGGAATATTATCAAACTGCAATTCACAATTTGAAAGGCTAGGACTGTAGAAATATCTAAAATAAAACTATAAAAGTCTCAATTTATTAGTAGTCAATGTTTTATGGAACAGTACATGTTACATTAAGTGAATACTGATCAATTTTTCACGAATATTTTTATTAGTGGATAATAAGTCAAAATATTTTGCCTGTGAATCTGGACTGTAATTCTGATGATAAAATAGTAACAAAAAGATTTCCTTGATAGCAGCTGCAGTGTCATGGGAATTCTACCTTTATCCATCACATTGTGTCATAATATCAAAAGGAAATAATAAACTTGTAAGAGTGAATTTGAACAAAATCTACAATACCTCACAGACGAGTACTTACCAAATCCAGCAATATCTAACAAACCAATAAAGCAATTAGATGAACTAAATGGTATAGCTTTATTTACTCTCAGTACAATATAATCAAATAATCTAGAATATATGGCTTTAGCTAGAGCATCCCTAGCACTGGATGCTTCATATAGCTTCAATGGTACCCTGAAATATACATATATTTAATGATAATTATCATTATAATGATAATGTTGATAATAAGAACATAAGTAATGACTAATGAGATGATAACAACAATGATGATGATAATAACAATGATGATGATAATAACAATGATGAAGATAATAACAATGATAATAACAATGATGAAGATAATAACAATGATAATAACAATGATGATGATAATAACAATGATGGTGATAATAACAATGAATGAAGATGATAATAACAATGATGATGATAATAACAATGATAATGATAATAACAATGATAATAACAATGATGATGATAATAACAATGATAATGGTAATAACAATGATAATAACAATGATGATGATAATAACAATGATGGTTATAATAACAATGAATGAAGATGATAATAACAATGATGATGATAATAACAATGATAATGATAATAACAATGATAATGATAATAACAATGATGATGATAATAACAATGATGATGATAATAACAATGATGGTTATAATAACAATGAATGAAGATGATAATAACAATGATGATGATAATAACAATGATGATGATAATAACAATGATAATGATAATAACAATGATGATGATAATAACAATGATGATGATAATAACAATGATGATGATAATAACAATGATGGTTATAATAACAATGAATGAAGATGATTATAACAATGATGATGATAATAACAATGATGATGATAATAACAATGATGATGATAATAACAATGATGATGATAATAACAATGATAATGATAATAACAATGATGATGATAATAACAATGATGATGATAATAACAATGATGGTTATAATAACAATGAATGAAGATGATAATAACAATGATGATGATAATAACAATGATAATAACAATGATGATGATAATAACAATGATAATGGTAATAACAATGATAATAACAATGATGATGATAATAACAATGATAATAACAATGATAATGATAATAACAATGATGATGATAATAACAATGACCGTGATAATAACAATAATAATAATAATGATAATGATAATAATAATAATGATGATGATAATGATTATAATAATGATGATAATGATAGCAATGATGATGATGATTATAACTATGATATTGATGAAAATAGAAATAATAATGATGATGATAATAACAATGGTTATGATGATAATAACCATGACAATGATAATAATGATAATTATAACAACTACAATAATAATAATTACAATAATAACCACTCTATTTATTGAGACAAAAAATTTAAATATATCCTATCTTTCATGATGTCAGCCTAAAAACAAACAATAGCTCAATGTTTCAGCCAAACCAGTGACATGTAAAATGTATTTGATCATCATAAAGCTCATCCTAACTCAGTGTCAGCAAATATAATCTCTAGGAAAAATAAAAAAGCAAAATATCCAAAACCAATTCAGCTCTTTTTTAAGGTGGTACAAGTAATTCATTTATGATCAAAATCTAAAGCAAAAAATATATACTCAGAAAAGTGGCTTTTCTATACATCACACTTCAGAAATGACTTTAAGTTAGAAGAAGACACGGAGACTATTTTTGCTAAGATCCAGATACAAAGCAAGTAGATTCTAGATACAATGAATGTTTATCTAGCAAGCAATGTGAGACATAGCAAGCTGTAAACATGATGAAAACAGTGAGTTAAAATAAAATTACTTATAAAAAATATATATATGTGTAGATTATGTAGTTTTAATTTCTGTTGTAAATTCTGGCAGTGATTCCTTTTCCATTTCTGACAGATCTAGTATTTTAAGTTCTAGTATATATGAAGACTTAAAGCTGTTTAAGCTCAAAGACCAACCAACACAAATGAAAAGAAATCTATAAAATATTAAGTAGAAATTTCTGCTGTAGTCATTGAGCTACAGAATTTATATTTACTCGAGTTATTGTAGGTTACACTACATAATAATAATTCAAAGAGGAAATTGCAATAAATGGGATAATTTGGTCTTTACATAAATTTTGGATATTTGAAATTGACTTACTGATGGGCACAATAGGTAAACAGGGAGAGGTTAAAGGTCACATATAGGTCTGAGGTAATTACAGACTCTGTTTTCATAATACTGACGTTACAACTAATTTATCATGACTATGTTGATACAGACCACTAGAAACTTTGGGAGGTCTTAGACTGTTGCTGATGGCAACAAGGGTGACTTGTAACAGGTTATGATGTCACATAAAAACCTTATTACAGCGTAAGGTCACCTTTCATGCAATGATATCTTGCTTTTTGGCTGCGTAGAAGGTATGTGGGTTTTTTACTGTTGATTTTTATTGATATATTTTCAGACTTGTTTTTGGACAACATTGATCCAGCAGTGAACAGAGAACAGGAGTAAAACGCACTAGCTGCATTTTACCTATCCCAGTATCTGAGACAACCATAGAGGTTTTAATATGTTATAAAACCAAGTCTATTTCTCAGCTATTTAACACAGTATTAATAGACCTAATCCGGAATTCAAATTTATGGGTTTTCCGTCCGTGCACAGGCGGTACAAACAAAGTTTTCTACACATTATTGCTATATAAATAGCACCAACTTGGATTAAATCTTATTGTTCTTTGTACACATGTTTTCATTGTAACGGTGAAAGTTTGTTTGTAACGGAGGGGAAAACCCACATATTTGAATTCCGGATATAGTCTATTTAATAGAGCTAGTAAAAGAATTATTATCAATAAAAATATTGAACACATAATCTTTGAAAGATTGAATAATCAAAGAGAAAGTGTTAATTTGGCAAAGGTAACCTAACATTAAGCTTTTATCCAAGACAGTTGTAAAGATTATTTATAATTAAGACAATATTGTAAGCAGCATTTATAATACACATCATAAACCCAGATCAGTAGCTCATTTGGTAGTGCGTCTGGATTTGAATCTAGTGTTCCGTGGGGGGTATGGGTTTGAATCCCACCCTGGGAGGTTATACCCTTCCATGAAAATTTAACAATAATGTCAAGTTTTCTCCATTAATTAGGTATATGAAGAAGTTGCCGGCCTTGTGGAAGGGAAAGTGAGTACTGGGTATAAACAAGGGTCCAGGAAAGCTAGGTTAGGTGCGCTGGATGTCATTATATGTCCTATACAATGTGTTGCTACTGTGTTAAACCCAACAACAAAACAAAACTACACATCATTAGAATAAATACAGTAATTGATTTAATGAAACTAATACATCCAATTATTCCAGGTTAACAAAGAGTAGCAAATAGTTTCCATCTATTCTTTCCTTAGAGCATGTATTAGTAAACAAGCTCTTAATCTTTACTCACTAACCCACTAGCCCAAAGCCAGGGACTGGTTAAAACAGACAAGAGCTAGTGAAAAAGAGCAATGCATGTAATTGGACTACATGTAGTTGTTGATTTAGCTAATATTTAAAGAACATATAGTAATTTGGGGCAACAGAATAATAATGGCTAAGGAAAATATTGTAATTTTTGTAATAGGGCTAGTTGATGATTTGGTCATAGTAGTTTGGGCCAGTGCTTAATAATTTAAGACAGACTGTAAGCAGACAGCACAACTTAGATAGCTTGATATGTAAACAAATTCTATTAGATAAATCCCAGCTTGTAAAGTGACTAGCATATACTGGAACACAGGAGTGGGTGGGGTAAGTATGTTATACATATATGAAGTACTAGGCATTTATCATCAAGATTCTTACATAATCACTTCACCATGATCTCTGTTTGCTAAAGCTCTGTAAATACAATACTTTATATCTAACATCAAGTACTACCATAATTATAGTGTATCATAACAAATAACTACAACATATTATTAAGTTTAAGCAAACTGCATTCTCGTAAAAATTCTTTACTTAAAACCTAATGATGATTTGCATAGAAAAAATATAGGAAACAAGAGCTGTCAGAGGAGACAGCATGCTCAACTAAGTAAGTGTTTGTCACAGATGTGGTTGATAATAAGTAATATACAAATTTTAAAATTTGAAAATATAACCTTAACATATTTAAAGTAAAAAAAAATTGAAAAAAAAGTAAGTTCATGGAAGACAATTTAAAAAAAAAATGTATTTGGAGTTATGAACCTTGTCACATGAGATGTGGTTGATAATAAGGAACATATATTTAAAGTTTGAAGTTGATACCTTAAGAAATAAAAACTTAGAGTAAAAAATATTTTACTGCACAAAAACTTTAATCAGAAATATGGACGTGGACGCTGACGCTAGGGCGAGTAGGAGAGCTCTCCGTTTACTTCGTAAAGTCGAGCTAAAAACTGAAATGCAATATCATTGAATCATGTTTTTTCAAGTTTATGGACTAAAAAAACAAGACAATATTCATCACCAGAACAATTATTGATTTGTTACCCAACACCAGTTAAAACATTTTGTTTGGGGATGTTACGCAAATGTAGTTCCTAAATGGCATCTAAATATGTTCCAGATTATCATAGTAAATGGCCAAGGATTTTGAAATGACTGTAATGTCTCAGTGAATGTATTTAAGTCAATTATTGAGCTAATATAAAATATTATGCAGTGCTTATAAATATCATATAAAATGAATGTTAGTCAGTAAATAAAAAAAACTCTTCAAAAAAAAGATACCAGCAATAGATTATTCACATACTTAATAGCAGTGCCTTTGACTCCTCCCCTAGTTGCTTGCATCACACGTGTAACTAAGGCTTCTTTGAACTCATCCTGATCAACACCTAACAATACTGAGGCTATCTTCAAGGATTTCTCAGCACTAGCAGATATCATACATCCACCTAGAAAATATACAACACTACTCATAGAGGAAAACTGTTGACTTTGGTGTATGACAGGTTTTCATTTCTAACACTACTGAGCTTAGAATACATATTTTCATGAGTGGTGTAACAACATAGTCTTAGATTAAAGTAAAAGTAAAAAGTTATGGAATTTGTACAGTATAAGTAGCATACTAATGCACATTAACCAATTTTACAGCTGTTAGCCTTTGTCATTGGGCTACTGGTGTTTATCAATCAATTTCTCTAATGGCTGGACATTTACTGTAGTCTGATTGACCATGACAGCCAAACTAAGGATTCAAACAATAATATCAATCAATTTCTCTAATGGCTGGACATTACCTGTAGTCTGATTGGCCATGACAACCAAACTAAGGATTCAAGCATTAATTTTTTGCCAAAACTTGTCCAACCAGACTAACAGAATCTATCTAAAACTGTCAAATTTATTGAAGTACCATTTTGTTCAGACAAGTAAACATTTGGTATTGGCAATTACATAAGTTGTTATAGTTGGTCATCTCTCTAAGCAACCTACTTTAATAGTCATTGTCATGCCATGCATGCTCTCTAAATAGTAACAAAACCAACATTGCAGTCAATGGGACTGTGACTCTATGGTTAATTGCAGGGTTTCAAATCATTCCATGAAAATATTTTTCCTTCTAGTGGAAGGGTAAGCAAGTACCTCACAGTAAAGAAAAGTGTTCAGGAAAGCTGGCTAGTTGTTAATCAGCCTTAATATGTACATAACCCAATAAAAATAGTCGATAAGCAACCTAAATAAATCAAACAATACCCCACCCTGACCCACCTTTAGTATCCTCATGGTTGTCTTCAAATGTAATATTTCCAAGATGAAGTACAGAAGCCACAATAGTATAGACAGAGAATCTTTCATCAGCTGACATACCAAGATGATTCATAGCATCATCACATACTTTAAAATCTCTTACATCATCAATTACTGGATCATGTAAACTTCCATTCTTTAGGAACTTAAAATTAAAAAATATATATACATTACAATTTACATACAGTAAGAGCAAATTTCAAAATTTTCAAATCATGAATACATGCATCCCATATCATGATAAAATCCATTATTATCCTTAGCTTGGCAGCCATATTGATAGGCAATTTTAAGTGATGTTTATGATTATGAAGTGCATAATTACAGAATTTTCTTTTTTTGTAGATATTATTAATTTTCGCTTCAAATTTAAACATCAATTCATTTTTATGCAATATTTAAAAATATTAAAAGCAGTAATATTTGTTGAAAAAAAATCTGTTGACGAACAAGTCATGTGATTACTTTAAATAAACTGAGGTTTTCAATTCACTAACATGTTTTCTCTTCATTATTAGGTTTGTCACACCTTAATATAGTAACTGACAATAAAACCTGACCTTTTTTTAGTTTAAAGAAGAAAGTGCAAGTTGTTGCAATCCAAAAAAAAACAGAAATATCGAGAAATTAAAATTTGCATGAAAATATCGGCAGACAAAAATAATAGTAATTAAATTATTACTACTAATAATGCTATTAATACTTTTACTAATAATAACTTAATTCAATCAGGTGACTCAATTGGACTAACCCAGTGTACCCTAAGAACTGAACATTTTACAATACCTACCAAAAGTTTGGAGACATTTTCACTTTGTAGGCCTACTGAATAGCTTTTATCTAAAATTTGATGACTGTTTATTTTGAAATGCTTCTTTGTTTTGTTTTATTTTTTGATAATCATTATTATTGTATCCTAGACTACAAAAATAGCATAGAAGATATGTTATGGAAAATAATTACAATAATCATGGATTTGAAGGCTTTAGGATGTCAGATGCTAAAACTTATACATGTGTTGCATTCATGAAATTTCCTTTCATTTTATCACAAACAATGCTTAAAATACATATAAAACAATGATTCAACAAAAAAATCACCAAAATTCAAGAATTGTAGTAAATTTCTTTTGTCTCCAAACTTTTGGTGGGTACTGTATATATCAACATTTGAACATATGAGAGCATGTTTAGAAGTATTCAAGTATTTTGTATTAACAGTTCAGCTTTACCAAAGGTCAACAATTACCGGTACTAAGCAAAACACTTGCTTATAAAAAAGAAATTTAAATGCAAATTTATAATACTTCTATACTTTTGACCTCATTCTATCCCCAGTATAGACACATTTTTAAGGATACAATATTCCTCACTAAAGGATTTTTTCTTCAAAAATTATTGCAATAGTTCATTAATTGATGGCCAAAGTGCATTTAATGTTACAGCAAGATTCTTAGTGATTATTTTACTTGAATTAAAAGACCTGACCAAACAGTGAAGTTTAGTAAAATAAGTCCCCTCCATTCCCCAAAGAACAAAACTTTACAAAGCATAACAATGCACAATGCCATCTACTATGCAAGTGACCCTACTTATCAAAGGGTCAATGATGGTCAATCTTCAACAAACAACAAACTGCATTAGGCGTTGCCTCCCTCATCTTCCAGGTAAGGGAAAAAATCCAAATCTGGAATGTATTACGTCCCACGGGATCTTAAACTGGAGGGATATAACAAAAGCAAGGGGTCAAAGGTCAGCATGCATAACTTACCTGTTTAGATTTCCTGTCATTTCCAAGACCCTTCTCTGTATCTCTAGAGACGAAATATTGGGTATTTCCACGAGACAGATACTATCATGCAAAAAATGTAGAGAAACATCAAAATACATGACACAATATACAGAATAGAACATATATGTATAGCAACAATAACTGTAAGGTATTCAATACAATACTTTCATTAAGGTAGCATCCTCCTAATAGGCTTGTTATGTCATCCATTGTCAAATGTTATGAAAATATCCATAAATGCAAGCTCTGGGTTTGCCATTTCTTACAGTAAATTTCCAAAATAACAACAATCAAAACTGATGGTCTTAGTGGTGAAACCATGATTACATAGAGACCTATATTCACAAGTTCAGCATTTTGGACTTAAAAATTGTAAAAAAAATCACAAAATTGTGCAGTAATCAAGCTGATCTTTATATTTGAATTAAACTGTATTAGTTTTAAAAAAATCAAGCCACCCCAAAACATTGTTTAATTCAATACTGGTTGTGACAATGATATACAACTTTATATGAAATGCAATAAAAGAATGCTACCTTAAACATCTTAATATAAAACAGGGAACAGGACAGGACTAGAGAAGATACAACGGAAGTGGGTTTGTTAGGTAACTCCTTGGCATGACTAGATTTTGTATTGCATATTGTGCATCAAGGACATATATTTTATCTTATAACTGTAACCTTTAAATATCTCATACCCCAATACAGACTGGTTAAATATTTATCTTTATTACCGGTATATGCTTCCCTGTTGAAAACGGGGATTTATTGGTGAAATAAAAATCAATATTCCACTGTTTTGAAACAATGAAAATCAATTTGTTATTTTCTTTGTTAGGATGCGCCGTTCTGATGACATATCATACTTAAACTTTAAAAAGGCCAGTTTGAAGCATACAATAAACAGAAAATTTGTTTATTTCAGTGTAAGATTATTTATTTCACTCCTGAGCTAATGATAATACATTTTCACTCTTTGCTACGCCACTTGTGAAAATATTGCATCCTAAGCTCACTTGTGAAACAAAAATGGATCTTACACCGAAATAAACAAATATCCTCTATATGCATTTATTTCAACATTGTGACAGATACATTATTTATTTCAAACAGTTTTTGTTTTTATTTGAGTAGATAAATAGAGAATATTAGGTTAGTGCCAATCTGTATCTAGTTTATCCGGCAAGTTGGAGAAAGGTTTATTCGGCGAGGCTTGCCGAGTCGAATAAACCTTTTGGAGACGAGCCGGATAAACTAAGTACAGATTGACACTAACCTAATATTCTATTTATCCTACTCGCATTTGCTTGAATGACTAATTTAAAATCCGAAAATTCTGCGTTTAACATGCTTTAAATTCAGATCATGGCCGAATTGTTCAAAGCACAGTAATTGTGTAAGACGGTCTTTTAACTGTTTGCGCGTCAAGAAATAATTCCGATGATTGACTCCATTATAATATATTAGTAAAGGTAATATTTTAAATGAAAGAAGCGAAAATACTAAATAAACTCGGTTTAGAAATAAACAAGGAAAAATCATTTTTGGACGAATAAATCACTTGCGAATTTTCCAAGGACGAATCAGTTTTTATGACGTCATGTAAGCGAAGTTTGTTGTCAACATGGCGGTCGTACAGGAACGTTTGTAGGATTCGTCATTTGACGAGTTTACTATTATTTATCATGGATTTAACCAATATTATCAGGACAATTTGTTATTCAAACTTTAAATAGACGATAGGATATATGGATGGAAGGATTATTAAGGGAAATACACTCGCAGCGAGCCAGCGACGCTGAAAGATGTCAACCATTTTCAGAAAATGGCCAGGACGGTCTGTGTCATGGATGACGGTGATGATTTTTGAAGCCAGTTTCATTATATTTAATTTATGCGTGGCTTGGCTTTGGTAAAACAATAGTCAACCTATGTATTTACTGTATAATGGCTGGATATTCGTCAAAATATACACAGAAAGGAATTGATTGCAAATTTTGGAGTTTGGCACTGTACAGCGTCAACGATTGAGTTTTTGTAAAATTTGAATGATGAAGTAAGTCATTTAATTAAAGATTTACATTGAAATTGTTTGTACAAGCCCGTATTTGATTATTTTGTGTAAAATGTATTTGTTAAGTTGTCGTTAAAAGAATGAAACGCGGTCGCTTTTGATGCCCAATGTTATGATTATGTAGAAAAGTAGTCCGTCAATGCGTAGTCACGTGACTGCCGAATAAAGCAACGCTGCCGAATAAAGATAGGTTTATTTGGTCAATAGGTTTTCCTTCTAAAAGATCACTTTGGGGTAGGATAAAGAACAATAATGACAAAATGGATAAACAATATTCAACAACAAAGCATTTAATACAACATAGTACATTTAATAACATTTATCTTAAAGGTAGAGTTATAATAACAATAATAAAGACTTTATTTCAAGAGTCTACATATTTGGATAAATCCAATTTTTCATGTGAGCCTCCATTTTTCTCAAGTGCCAAAGTTTCAACAAAACTTAGGGCGACAAAGTAAGATAAGATCTCATGCCTCTTAATAATTGGCTTAATCAATTATTTAGACAAGAATTGTTTAGTTGAAAAACAAAAAAGAATATTTTATACAAAATATCAAAACATTTAAATTATTGTTTTCAAAGAAATCATAATTAGTATTTTTTTAAAATGATTATCCTTTGCAAAGGTCATAAACAGGGACCAGTAAAATTGACAATTTATGGATCAATTTAATACTTCCAATCAATGAGATTTAAACAATAATAAAACAGTCTAGTTTCTATGTTTAAACTTGCATTCCAACCTTGGTTTACAATACAATTCATTCGGATGAACTTGAATGGTCGATGGCTGCTTTTTGAATGGACTCGGACTAACTGGGATTGTATTTACTGTTCCCTGGTTATGAATATAAACATGAGAGAATAGAGACAACAATACAAGGATGAACCACAATGTCAAATAATAAATATGTAACCAAGTTCAATATTTAAAAAACAAGTAAATCTGTGAGCTAATGCTCACTAGTGATACCCCCGCCAAAATGTAAAAATATGCGACAAACAGGAAGTAGATGAGCAAGGAGCATGAAATCGCTTTACACCACATGGGACTATGGGATGAAGCAATATGCAAAGTATTAGGCTGCTGCATGTTATAGTTGCTGAGAAAACTGCGATGGAAATTTTGTAACGGCCGGACGGCCGGACGGACGCACGCACGGACAAGGGTAAAACAGTATACCCCCCTCTTCTTCGGAGCGGGGGTATAAAAACAAGAAATTATACAATTTTCAGATTTATAAACATTAAACTTGGCTTCATGTAAAGGTATAAGATAATTCATTTTTCATTTTATAAGGAACATATGCTGTTGACATTACTATACTTACATAGAATTGATCAGGTGAACCTAACTGTAATTTAGTATGTAAATCAGGGGGAGCTCCAGCACACATACGATAAAATATATGATAATTTCTTTCTTCTGGACTCTGTACACAGATACGAGATTTCTCTAGCAAATAATGAGATATAAATCCACCATTGACAAGAAACTGGAAAATAAAATTCAAATGAAGTTAAATTAAAGTTTTGTTAAGTTCAGTTTAATGCCTGCTTCCATATATGTGTTTAGCCAAATCTGCAATTTTGTACAGTAAACCCTGATAACTGAAATCATCTTCAGGCAGGTGATTTCTTTAAACATTACACCTGAGTGGTCAGTAAAATTCTTGCTCTAGGAAATTAATGTTGCCCCTAGAGGGTTTAGAACTCGAAACTTCTCCACCCCCTGCATGCTATCACTGGACCACAGCTCCAACATAAATATGAAGTAAAGTTAAATTGAAGGTTTTTTTAAAAAAAATTGCATTTAAAGTCTGCGTCTATACATTTTAAGACATCTTTACAATCTTGCACCCTAACCTCTGATCAAAAGTGTTTATTAAATCAAAACATTTTTCATTCTCTAACTATAAGGATGTGAGATCAATTTGGTTTCATACAATTCTAAATTTATTTTCCATAATCTGACAGATACAGTTTATACCCTTTTAGAATATGGAGTCTGAAAATATGTCAAGAACAGAAACAGAAAAAAACAGACCTTCCACACTCAAAATAGTTAAGATGTTATAGATTTTTAAACTTTTGTTATAAAAAAGGTGCCAGATACAAATAAGAAAAAACAAGCACTTTAGGGATTTCAGTCTTGGAGTGGACAGTGGCAAAATAAGGGCTTTAAACCAGATATTAGGGTGCACAAACCTCACATTTATATCATTCAAGAGAAATTTGATTTACTGGTGGAAAGCCTTAACTTAATGTAGAGCTACCTACCTTATTATCAAAATGGATTTCAATAAATTTACCAAATCTACTGCTGTTGTTATTTCTTACTGTTTTAGCATTACCAAATGCTTCTAACAATGGATTAGCTGTAATAATATATCATATATTTATTTATTACACTTAACAGTCATTGACTTAAAATTTCTTATTATATAACTATATTTACTATAAAATATATAGTAAAGCCAAAATGATCAGCTTACTGGACTACAGTCAGATCTCGATACAACGACATCGTTCGTCTCCAAGAAATATGTCGTTATAACGCATGTCAGTGTAATGAATTCTTTATGAATTCTTACGACCATGTACATGTTGGTATTGGTTCCCATAAAATATGTCAGTATAACGAGAATGTCGTTGTAACAGATGTTGTTGTATCAAGAACTGACTGTATACATACTAGAGGTTAGATTTATCCAAATGTGTAGCCTCCTTAAATAAAGTCTTTATTATTATTATTTATGAAATACAATATAATTATGCAATTTTCTTCAGCTCAAATCAAGTTTTCACTAGTTCCTGGCTTCAGATTAGTCAGCTTTGAGGTTTCGACTGTTAAGAATAAATAGTTCCCATATATCTTTTTTGTTTTAGACAATCGGCCCAAACAAGTATATCTACCATAATTTTCAGCCTCTGTCAATCTTTAGGGACAGAATCAGCAAATAGTTCAGTCAGTGTATAAATAGCAAAACAAACTGATCGTCTGCTATGACATGAACAATAAATTCTTAACTCCCTACAGACACCTGAAAACCAAACTATTTCTCACTATGAGCCAGCCAAGTCACCAAAAAGTACTGCAAGTTATGTGTTCAAGTACAGATTGCGTCTTAGGGCAAAACGGTCATAACTCATAAATTGAGTTACGACCATTTTTTGCTAAGCCCACAAGATGTTTTCATTGTCTAAGTCTAGAAGGGTATCAACAACTTGTCTTACAGGTTTAGGTTTAAAGTTTAGTATAATATAGGAATAGTAAAAATATGAAGTCTGAAGAAATGATTTTGAATGGCTGTAAAATATGTTTCTTGACAAAACACCACAGAGGTAAGCAAGTCCCAGTCAGGAATTGAATCAACAATCCCTGAATTGCAAGTCATATGCACATTAAGTAAACAAGGCACTGCCTAGTAAAATACACCCCTTGGCCACAGCAAGTTGATCATTTGTTCTATGAATTCGCTCACACCTTAATTTTGACGGTTTCTACAACAAAAAAAGTCTATTTCTTCGCTCCCTCATAAAAATTTGGTCAAACCGCTATAAAAAGCAACTGAATTAAGATTTTTTTAATATATTATTTTCTTAGCTCACTCGCCCATTTTTTCCCAGAAAAATCTGTAGAACACATGATCAACTTGTTGTTGCCCTAAGTATTAAATCTAAAAAGATACAAGTTGTATAACTTACACTCAATAATTCTTTGTTCTATAGGTCCAGCATGTGTACCCCAATTATCAGTGAGATATTTTAGTATATATTTAGTAGATTCTGTTTTCCCAGCCCCAGATTCTCCAGATACTATGATAGACTGACTAGCTTTTCCTACCTTCATATCACGAAATGCTTTGTCCGCTGAAATAGTAATAAAAATATAATAAACAAGATATCAAAATGCATAAAGAACATCTGTTACAAACCCATCAACTATATCTCTGATGCAGCCTTTGCTCAATGTTCACAAGCACTTCCATGACACATCACATTTTATAGCCATTTGCTATATCATCAACTTGCTTGATTATATGAACTAAGTCAAATTTCCTGAATCCGTTTTTCATCAGCCCTGTCTTTAGGCTTATGGGATAGGCATTCGGGACACCTCAGCCATTCATTGAATGAATAATCTCGGAAGGATTCAAGGGGAGGGGGTCAACCAATAATACTACATATGTGAAGCAAAGCACAGGGGAAGCACCTAACCATTATGCAAAATAGCTCTTGTTGTAAACACACAAGGCTTTGTAAATACATTTCTTATGCTATATATGTGACTATACATGTATTGTTCTGTGGATATCATTGAATTGTGCATTTCATATTTATGGACAATAATAAGAGACATTTATAATCCCTTAACAATAGTGGTTTAGTAAACTTCAACACTGGTTTAAGTATTTTGTTTTGACATGTGACGAAGAGGTAGTTCCAAAATGGCATCAAAATATGTCTGAGGTTATTCCTAGTGAATGGCCAAGAAGTTCTGAATGATGGGTTAAATAAGGGGAATGACTTGACTGATGTCTTTCAGGTAGAATGACATGATTATGAAACTCATCCAAACTATTCGGACATAAATCATTCTGACAGGGTTTGATAAAAAATTTAACTCTAACATAGTCACAAGCTGTAGCTCATTCTATACATTATTTCTCTATAAAATATGCTGATTTAATTAACCGCCATGTTTACTGAACTACAATGCATCTAATAAATGCATCTAAGTAAAATGTGTACACCAACACTATTTTCAACTACAAGCAGGTTAATTTCAAAGGCTTCGTGGTTTACCATATTTAAATTGGTTTAAAATAGTTTCAAAGAATTCCAGTCTGAGACAACTGAGACAATATAGATATCATAGGAGTGTCTGTGTGTATTTTCTTAAGAATCAATTATGATTGAAATTCTTACCAATGGCATATACATGAGGTGGCATAGTACCCAGTGACTTTCCTTTATAGATCTTTCTTGTCTCTCCTGAGTATAGATCCGGAATTTTAGAATAAGGGTTTAAAGCAATCAAAATGTTTGCAGTAAATGTCTGAAATACAGGAAAAAAGAAAAACAAAACATAAGAATAAAACTAGAACTACAGGGTATTTCATAATATGTGATACACTTTTAAATAATTGTAGCTTTACTAATTCTATAGCAACAAACTCATAGCTTACACCAAAATAAACTAGACATTTCACCATTTTGAATGCAACATAAAATATGGGAAAACGTTAACGTCGTGACATCATGTATGGCATCATTATTATCTGTTATTTTCAAGATGGCATTGTCCGTGGAAAATTGTCAGGATATCATAGAATTGTACTATAAACACCATTCTATCATCGCTGAATAAATGGCATTGTTAGCTTGAAACAATAGTGAACACTTCTAACATATAGAGGTATAGGTATACCGGGTACTCTAGCACAGATGGCTGTAACAAAGTTAACTTAGTGATTGAGTGTATTATTCATGCAAAAATGCTGCATTTAGATGACTTTTTGAAAGCAATGAGGTCCATGACCTCCAAGGTGGGATATCAAAGGAATTTATTCCTCGACAAATCATTTTCATTTACTCAAATTGGGGGCCTGCCACACTCACTATACAGGGTAAGTACCCTGTTCAAGTCTAATTATACAATACTAAATACTTTTAAAGGGCAAAGATGCCTAGATACGTCAATTTGCCAAAAATTGAAAAACATCTTTTCCTCCATTTTGTATTAAAAAAACAACAGGTAAAGTGAATCAATGAACAAACAGATTTAAAGAGATACAAAAGTTAACCTCTAAGATGACTATACTTACATAAATCTTATTTTTCATATATCTCAGTTTGAGATTATTAAGTAATGTAGCTTCATTCAGATACATAAGACCACAGTTATCATCAACATCTTTACCATCATATTCTTCTGCTGGAAATGTTCTATCATAGATGGCTTTCACAGTCTGTGAGGGGAAAAGGATAAATACATATTACATAAATTATTTTTTTTTTAAAACTTAAAACAACTTTATTTTGTTTTATGGCTATTTAAAAAATGCCATAACAATCTATCAACAAGGTGTTTTGTTATATCTCATATCTACAAGTTCAACAAAGTCTGCAAATTCTCATATTACAGTACATACTGTTGGGCAATACATCATTAATATATAGCTTATTACTATGTAGAAACAGTTCTAAAACTGAGGATAGTGCTATTGTATGTCTTTTCCTTCCTCTTTCCACACAAACCCTTCTTCTACAAAAATCTACCCAATGCAGTCATCACATTTAACCCCTTAGCCAGAACTCATGGGTCTAGCAAAAATTACAAGAAAGCTTGTAAAATAAGTCAGTTACTTTCAAGAATAAAGAAGTTTAAAATCTAAATAAAACAACAACATAAACCTTTAACTTAATCCTGACAGAGACATTAAGACTACTATATGTATTCTCTACTGACATTCAACCTTACCTAAGAAATATCAAAAGACCCAAATAATTTAACAGCCTCTTTACACCAGAACTGAAAAGTTTGAACACCAATAAAATTTTAAGATCATTCATTATTGTAAGAAATAAAATTAACTTACTGTTCCTGGAGCATCAAATGGTTCAATGGTAATGAACTCTGAACCAATGTCGACAATACGACCAAGTTTAAAACCCTCGGTCGGATGTGCCACCCAAACCTTCTTACCACCATCCATCTTGTCTAGATTACAAGTACACTATCTTGGTGATATCTGAAATATACAATACATATATCATGTTACTTTATTTGGTTGGGTTTAATGCCATAGCAACACATTGTATAGGTCATATCACGGAAGTAAGTCAACCTACTCACTGTTCATGGAAAGGCTAAATCTCTGGATTTAGCTGTTAACCAGTTATCAGTAGATTTGAGCATAACAGACTGAGCTTGTTCTATCAAAGTACTAGCTTTTAGACATTAAAACTATGTACAAAATGTATTTCTACCTCAAATTATTTAATAGACCAGAAAAAACATTGAGGTCCAACCAACTAACAATCACACTTTTTAGTATCAACCATTGTATTTAAGGTCATTACCATGGTGCTCCGAGTCAACCTACTCACCATTCATGGGAAGGTTATTTCTCTATAGCTATTAACCAATTACAAGGGGCAAACTTTCCTCAGTGAATGACAACTGCCCTACATGATTTAGAATCAGTGGCAGGAAAGAGAATGGCCATAGAAATAATATCAAGACCAAAGTCCATGAAAGTAAGCCCAGCCCGGAAGTCAATCATCCACAACTCCTGGATCAATAGACTAATTTTGCATGCTAATCAATGAACTTAAGTAGGGCTAGAAAGCGTTTAGAAATCTTGATTTTCAATGATTTGGTAAATCTGGTTTATTATAACTATAATCCTTTGTTTGATATTTTGACATCATTATTGACAGCTGCTGTTATGGACAAAAACAGCAGTGTTCAGACCATAGACTAAATATTTATAACAAAATCAATGATCAAGCATACATAAACACATACATCTTTAATGACATTTAAAACAATGGAGAACAGAAATGAAACATTGCATGTATTGTGAACATGATTCATAAAAGCATGGGTGGAAGTAAAATTCATGAAAATATTGAAAACTTGTTTTCAAAATACTGAAATAGACAGATTTCATTCAGAATTACATAGAGAAATTCATTATCAAAATACTGAAATCAATATTAATACTGCAAATCTTTCACCTATATAAAAGTAAAACGGAAAGTGAGAAAGAGTGGATTTGTAGACTTTTTGGTGTACTTCATAATACAAACCCCATTCCCTACAATTTTCATATAATAATATTTTTCAGTACCCCAGACTACCCTGAAAAAATCTTTGATCAGCTGGACCCAACATTAAAGGTTGTAGGAATAGAACATTAGATGTACAAAAAAAGACCTATGTTAGGCAACCTGTTACTGCTAGTAAACATTTGGTTCAGGACAGTAAAATGCATCGTTGATAGACCAACCCAGAAACCTAGTTAAAATATTATATTCAAGTCCTGGATAAGTTCACCCCATGATCAGTCTGCCCTAGCCAATAATCTTGATCTGCCATGCATTGTAAAACATGCAACCGGGAGTTCAAAAAAATAAAGATATATCTTCAAGACTAAAGTACATTAAGTCAAGGTTATCTTCTCATTTTATCAATCATAAATCTAAAAGTAGTTCTTTAAATTTTACAACATGGACACTTCAGAGATAAAACAATTTGATAGTTTAGTACATAACTACTGTATAAGCCTTCATCCTTCTTTATTTACAACTAGTTAAGACTAGTTTTGCACTGACATACAATATTAAATTTAAAGATTTGCAGCAAAAACAAGTAAATCTGTGAGCTAATGCTCACTAGTGATACCCCCGCAAAAATCTAAAAATATGCGACAAACAGGAAGTAGATGAGCAAGGAGCATGAAATCGCTTTACACCACATGGGACTATGGGATGAAGCAATATGCAAAGTATTAGGCTGCTGCATGTTATAGTTGCTGAGAAAACTGCGACGGAAATTTTGTAACGGACGGACGGACACACGCACGCACGCACGGACAAGGGTAAAACAGTATACCCCCCTCTTCTTCGAAGCGGGGGTATAATAAAAACAAATCATGAGATACCAGGAAGCACAATGATGTTTCAAAGAATGTAAAAAGAGTAAAAATTTTAAAACCCAATGTATGAATACGAAGTCATAGCACATATTAGTCATTTTCATTTTGACAAAAACAGAAACAGTTCTGAACAAAATGAACTAAAAGTAAATCATCAGGTAAGAAAGGTACATACAGCTCCACCCAGATCTTACCTTGAAAATTAATACAAAACTTTCTCCATTTAATTACATCACACAATACAATAATAACTGCATGTCACCAATAAACTCAATCAGAGTATACAAAACGTAGAATCAATCTGTACTAATTAAACAATGATTTTCTCCAAGAACATAAAACACCACACTAAACCAGAGACAAAGTAACTATACACTCATTATATATGCAAGAAAAGTCAGTTATTCATGAGACTTGAATGTTGGTATCACCTGGGTTTATAGGATCTCTAAAATCAATACATTTACTGACAGCAGCAGGAAAATCTGTAGGTATTTTAATAATGAGACTAGACCAATACCTCCAGGTAAGGCTAAAACATGAAGATATTTGGTTACCTTATTTAGAGATAATTGTATAACTATTCCATTTAACCTCTACCCAACCTTCTCACAAAGAATTCTACCAAGAATTAATTAGATTTTTAAAGCCTTAAGAGCATTACTGTCTACGATGTATTTTGAAATTAATATGAAGATGTATGTATGTGAAGATTGTGAATACTTAACAACTGCATGAAGGGCGTGGCTCTCTGTTCACACTATTGTTTAGCTGTGAAATAAAAGTTACGACAAAGGTCAAGCTCAGCCTATACAATTCTACATGCAAAAGTTTCTAGAACACATAAGTCTTTGTACCTAAATAGAATTTTGCTTTTGGTTGAATCCTATTAATTAATCAAACTACTTTTCTATAAACCCAATATAGACATGTGAAACTCAATTTTCTTGTTGGCCTAAAGAGATCAAATACCGTACTTGTTAATAGTACATATGATACAAATATGTATATACAGTGGAAAATATCATATATTAATAAAGAACTTTGTGATAGCACCTGTGTGAAACTAGTTCAGAACAGGTGCCGAAATAAGACACTTTATCACCACTTGCAAGACTGTACCACCTTAAATGACACATTTCATCATTATTTCAGTCATATTGCAGCTGATAGTAGTCATACTCATGGTCCCTGGACAGGTCTAGATCTCTGGACCAAAGCTTGCAACCTAGAACTTAGCACATAACCCTTGCCAGTGACTGAAAACTGCCCAAATTGTATCAGACGTAAACATAAATAGCTGAAGGCCCATTAGTTCAAGACCAAACTTGACCCAAGTATGTAAGCCCTGACTGGGAATAAAAACCAAACACTCCTGGATATGCAGTAAATTTCACTACCAACTGAGCTAAATGTAAACAGCTTAATAAACTAGACTGTTAAACAAAGTTCTTAAAAGTTGTTGATGCAATGGTAGACCCTAAGGTCAACCTTTCACCCTTTGCAGCAACAAGACAAAAATCTTCATACCATGACCACAAAATAAAACAAATACCAGTCACAACCCTAAAGGTACACATCTAGTATTTATCAACCTATACATTGTTACATACCATGTAGATCTAGATTAGATTTATATCTTATATAAAATTACTGGTACATAAAATCTGTATAACAATAGTATGATATTGATGACAGATCTTAAATCAGGATAACAATCACTCTATCAATAATGATTTTAAACCGCTGATAAAATACAAACAAGAGTGTCTATTATGGCCATATACCGCTCACCTGAATGATAATCCAACATGGCCTTGTATCCCCCTCCTGAGTGAAAATGAACTACTGTTTGATGAGAACTGGAGCAAAATTTAAACTATATCTAAACTATATGACTTGGTTTTTGACTCCAAGTGACACATTATTTAACTTGTCTGAGGTTATGTGCTCAGGTGAGCTAAAAATCTCAGACAACCTTATCAAGACTTGATAATTCACTTTGTTGGCTGTTTGTTTACAGTATGAGGGCTAAATAAACAATAAAACATATGTGTCGACAAATACAAACGCAATATAGCCAATGACACATTATAAATAACTTTAAACTCATTCAAACAGAGATGTAATATGTGGTGGAATACAAAGTCATCATAAATAATTATCACTTCTTTTATTATAAATATTGTATTGTTTTAAATATGTTTTTATCACTCTTCAAATGTTTTACCTTGCTTGTTGTATATATTATCTAAATACTGTGAGGCTCACAGGGAAGATTGGGCTTTGCCTAACTGTGTTGCCTCTATAAATAAAGTCTTTATTATTATCATATTATTATTGTATTTGCCTTATTTATTTTGAAATATTTAAAGTCGTCCAAGTGGCATTAGATGATTAGAAACAATATTTTAACTCTTCAAGGTTAAATTTATGTAAACTAACAGATACAGAGATATTTTTCTGATTATATTCTCACTATTGCTATATACTGATAATTGTTTAAATATGTTAATCACTTAAAATATTGATCTATTCTCGATTTTAAATAGAAAACTTGACTCTGAATTTGTTAATATACATTGTAATTATGTACACTATATAACTATGTGCTTTATACATTTTTCTTGAATGAAGTTCTGTTCTATTCGGGTATTAACTTATAGCCCACCTTACTATTACAGTAGTTACCCCAGTCAGAAACTAGGGCTGTCACGATATACTGGTATACCAGTATATTGCAATACGCAGCTGCAGCAATTCGTACTGCGGTACGATTTTAACATACCGTATTTGGTGATATTTTTTATTTCATTGGAAAATTCTTCCCTTCGCGAAATAAAGTAGCGAAACGTCAGTTTTCCATTGTTCATTTCATCTAACATTAAGTTACAAGAATTTAACCGATTGGGACGCTTCACTGTCCTTAATGACCGTACATACTTAAAGAGGCTAGATTCTATCAGTAGCTGCATGTTAGGTTTGCAATGTTTCTGTTTAATACACCGGAAGCACTACAAATCTAAAAGCCCACAATATATTGTGGTATTTATCGCAATACGGTGAGAGCCTATTGCAGTATATCGCGATATGCTTATGGTGTATTGTGACAGCCTTATCAGAGACATAGATGTCTCTGTTCCAGTAAGCTTGATAAGTAATGGATTGCCTAAGGCCCTTTTTATTGTTAAGGTCACAAAGTGATACGAATAGAATTTCCCCATAACAGTAATATCAACTAGGGTTATCACAACAGCTGTCTGGTCATTGTTCAATGAACCATACAACAGTTAAAGTCATATTGATAAATTTTGTTCGACTGTTAGTAGCACATACATTAAGTTACTAACCCAGCTGATTTAAATGTTCACTGCAGTATTTCAATACTCATGAAAGATTAAAAATATATAATCAAACAACTATCTAGTATTTAAATCAGTGGGGTTAACATTTTAGCCACTGACAGTTAAATAAAATTAGACAATACTAAGGTCTTCATCATAGAATAAGAATTTAGCAAAAAAGACAAAAATGAGAGGAGACAGTGTATTTAAATCTGAAATCTTATTTCTTAAAAAATCCCCCACAAAAAACACATGTGTTAAAATCTGAAATCTTATTTCTTAAAAAAAAACCACCCCTACAAAAAACCCATAAGTATACCAGGGTATCTGATATTTAAGAAGGATAAATGTAATAATATAATGTATGGTGCTTTACCCGGCATTTCAATGTTTTTTTTTCCCAGAAATATAAACAAGGTCAGTTGTCAAAGTCACTGTCTCAGGATAGGCCAAGAATCTATTAGCTTTTAACATTTAACTGGGCACTAACCCTTACCAGTGGCAGAAAACTCTAGTTTAGTTGATACAGTGGTAGGAGGGAGAATGGTCTTAGAAATACTTCATGATCAAACTCCTCAAAGGTATAAATGTCCAGCCCAAGAATCAAACCCACAATCCCTGGATTCATAGTAAGACATACTATAAACTGAGATAACTGGGCAGGTAAGTTAAAAATAAAACAAATGAAATCCATGGATTAGTGCAAATCTAGTCTAACTACAGTGTAACCTCTGCAGAGCGACTTTCTGCGGAGTTTGAAAAAACTGCCGCTCTGCAGAGGTGCCGCTCTGCAGAGGTAGACTTTTTCTACCGATCACGAAAAACGGCCGTTTCGGTACGGAAAACTGACCGTTATCCGTTCCGTAATGTAAATACAGTTATTATCGGGCGCTGATCGACAAAAGTAAAAAGTTTTGATATGATTACTTTTTTTTAAATAAATCATTATCACCGTTAGAAATTCCTAGCATGATGGTTAGTTTTACGCTCAAGAAAGCAATACACCAGCAAAATCGTTTCTTTTACCGTCATAATTGTTTTTATACCTGTCTAATGGCGAATAATATTAAGCATGAATTATCGTCGTCTTTTCGGGAGTAACTATCTGATTCGACTCTCAAACCTCAAATAACTTTAAAACTGAATTCATGATTCATGTCATCAAATATTTTAAATGATAAGTACAATAACAAATAAGTTTCATTTAGTATTGTTAACTAGCTGAACGTATGTACAACTGATACTTGATGACGTTAGCCTACCAAACAAAGCGCTCCTCATCTTAGATCCGTTCGTTGGTGTCATGGAAACCATATGTCACTTGTATATTAACCCCTGTTAGTCAAATGATTTAACAACATGACACTTTAGGGTAGTTATTATACGATTAAGGGTATCGCTTATTGTTTAAATCTTCCGGTCATAGATAAAATCGATGATTGATATTAACCTTGCTAGACTTAGTGTCGCTGTACAGAGGTAAAGAATAACAATGGGAATTTATCTCAACGGCCGTTTACCGCTCTGCGGAGGTGTCGTTCATTAGAGGTAAATCATAGTGCAAAACCGACGAGGGGAATTCTAACATGCCGCTCGTTAGAGGTGCCGTTAGCAGAGGTTATACTGTACATGTAAATAAAGAAGAGTGTAGGCTAGTTTTGCACTGACCCATTGAACCATGATGTATGTCTAATCTACATCAATCTACTGAAACAGGACACAACAGTCCTTCTAATGTTTTCCTACATTGATAGGTGTACTCTATACCAGTTCAGTACAAAACAGTGTAGACTACAAACATCAGGACATACTTGGTTCATTCCATTATCTCCATAAACCAAATGTTAACTATTAAAGAAAACCATGACATTGATTAATTTATATCTTAATTAACATTTTAAAACATAGAGAATGGTTCAGCCTGTCAATTAAACAACATTCCTCCCTGATTATAAAACTTTGTCTAGATTACAAGTCACATCGAGATGAATTGTACATGATTTTGGTACATGCCTTTTGAAATGGGTTTTTCATCTTATAGAACTAAGAGGGACAGTTCATATGTTTCATGGAGCTAATAGCCATGAAATATTTGTGGCCGTTCTCACTCCAACCACTGATTCTAAATCATGTGGGGCAGTTGTCAGTCACTGATGGAATAATGTGCTTAGTAACTGGTTAACAGCTAAATACAGAGATTTAGCCCTTCCAGGAATAGTGAGTAGGTTGACTGACCACAGTTATATAACCAATACAATGTGTTGCTATGCCTTAAAACAGTTAAACACAACAAGAAATAAAATATCAGTAGCTGTTACATAAAAATAAACCTTCCATGTCATAAATACACGAAAGTCTGAAAATTTTCATTTATCGAAGTGCTGTGCAATGTTCAATGATTCCAAGTTCCTAAGGTCAATAAGATTTAACTGGATAGTCAAACTTTTTCAAAACCTGCTGAATTTCAACAAAAATTGGGCTAAAATAACCTGATAAAAAACCATGGTCCACACAGAGATTTAAACCCATGACCTCTCAAGCTGTAAGCAGACACTCTACCACGTCATCATTAAAAAGCTAGCTTGAAGGTAAGAGAGTACAAGTGCTGTATTATATGCCTTATTACACATCAACATAACACAACATAACACAACATAATATATTTGTTTGTTTGTTTGTTTGTTTGGGTTTTACGGTGCACCAACACAAAAAGGTCATATCGTGCCGACAACATAATATAATTTTATATGAAACACACATGGGAATTTAAAGAAAACCAAACAATAACAAATAAACTATAAACGATCAGAGAAGGTTAGACTGTATACAAATCAATACATCAACAATTATGTATGTTCTGTGACTTAACCAATCAATAGGCTTAGTGTAATAGTGTCAAAACTTAACATTTAATGTCAATTTATGTTTTTTACTTAACATTTTTGTTTCTATAAAACAAGCTATATTGAACAATATTGTCATTGATAACAAAATGATACAATTGTTAAAATTTTGAGAGAACGACATAAAGTTTCATCATTATAATTAGCACGCTTGATTCATGGCACAGATCAGACAAAAAGGCAATGCAACATTTTACGCATTTGGTACAGTCCCAATTTTACCTCAGAGCTCAGTCAAAGAACAAGCAGGAAATTGATGAAGATGGAGTTTGCTGGACAGGTACACCAGGGGCGGCAAAATCAAACGTCCGTATTGTCCGTGTTGTCCCAAGACAAGTACGGACAAGAGTGGATTTTTCAAAAATTTTGTTCTGTAATGTTCATACAGACAAGTAACTTTACCAGTTAGTATTAAAGAACGGACAAGTATACAATTGTTAGATTTCGCCGGCCCTGTACACTCTATATTCAGTCGGGCATCTTGCTAAATTCAAGTCAAGTATATCACTGTTTAAATGTGCTCACATATAACTACACCTCTCACCTGACCCCATCAGGAAACTTAAGTCTTTAATTTAAGCCAAACTCTAAATAAAAACTCAGATAACCAAACCACAATCTTTTATTCAAATTTCAATGTGACAATGTGCATATAAAATAAACCCAAGAAATAAAAAACATCCCAAAACAAAAATGCTCATGAATTGATTCCTTGAAAAAAAATTATCATTATCAAAAGCAAGTTTTTATATGTTTATTTTATAAAAATAATTCATACAGATTAATTCTAATAGAAAGAAAATTTATTCAAATTGAACTTTAAATAAAAACTTGATTTAAATATTCCCCACTTCAAAGTGGACAGACTACATATATAAATATAATGTTTGCTCACACCCATTAAAATTCTTCTAGGCTTCAAATTTGAAAATCAACTTGGTAGTTCTTTATTTACATTTTTCCAGTTCAGTAAACATTTTAGTTTTACCACTTATTAATATAGAACATAAAATCAATTCCTTAGATATCAATATACATGTAGCCAGGGACCAGGAAATTCGCCGAAGTCAATCGGTCCAAAGCCGTCCGAGTACCGGATACGGGTTTTAACGTGTACCGTACGGACCCGACCGTTTACTGTACTTTATTCACGACCATGTTAGTACTTATTTTTTGCTCCCTTTTATTAGGAAGGCATACGATACATTGGCATTGTTTGTTTAATTTTTTACAAAACTTAACTTCTATCTAAAATGAAAGCGTGGTTTCCGAAATTACTCCCCGCAATCGTCGGTCGTTCAATAAACAGAACTTAAATAGGCCGTTTCATCTAGTTCTAATGTTGTTGGAAAACTCCGTCATGTGGGGAAATTATTTTAACTGCGCATGCGCAGAAAAACGGGTCCAAAGTAAATGTCTCGCATTTAAGCGTCGTTCGCTAAATTAAGAAAGAAAACGTAAAATAATGATAAGCTTTTTTAATTACACACGTAGATTAAAACGTTTCTCATACGAAGTGACGATCTAGCGTGGGTCTCGAAAATACATGACATCTCATCACAATGGTTCAAGCGGTTTCTTTTAACACAAAAGATTATCAAATTGTGCATAGTACACCATTTATATAGATAGTTTAATGACACAACTGTTCGTTTTGAAAATTATTTTCGTTGAATTTGGAATTTAATAGTAATCATTAATTTTGTTCACCAAAGAAGGGAGAAGAGAAGGTTGAATTTTGATCATCAACAACTGTACCTTCGATTTATAAGAATTTGCGTAGATACATGTCCTAAGATAATTTCTTATTATTCACACCTCACTTTAAGACGTAAAAATAAATCATGAATTAAGTCAAACAAATTAAAGATTTAACGAATACATCAATCAGGAATTGACAACAAAAGCAGTTAAATTGTTTTCTTTAATTATTCATAAAACATTCTTTATAAAAGATTATTGTTTTTTACAAGTTTACAGGTTTCAAACAGACCGATTGAAAAACGTAATCGGTTCGATGGACACGATTAAGTAAGAACATATTCTTCTGCTGTTCTTCAAATTAATCGAGTGCAAATCAAGCGTACCTTGCTGTGCTCGATCAAAAAAAAATATCACTGCCTCAACCCCACATGATACCTGTAACCATGGATACGTTATACAGGGTCCTTGATGTGTAACCTGTCAACAATTAAGCAGGATATTACATCAGTAAACAGTGGGTTTTAGCAACTGATAGTTGTTTGATAATATTTTATCGATACGTTTTCTTGAAAATTATGGAAATTAATGGTTTGAGGTCAAAATTAGCGAATTTTTCCCGGACCGATTTTTTTAAGGATTTTGAAATCTCAATCGGTCCAAACTGAAAAAATCGGTCCGAAAACCGAAAAACCGGCGATTTCCTGGTCCCTGCATGTAGCAATAGCAACATAATTGATATCAAGTAACCTAAGTTCTAACAATAGTTTAATTAGAGAAAAATATAAAGAACAATAACAATTGCAGCAAATACTAAGTCTTATACAGTAGTTGTATCATATAAACAATATATGCATGGATCAGCACAAAACCAGTCAACACTAATCTCTATTTACATTTAGTTAAACAAGATATGCCCTGACCCATTGGCATACTATCATCATCTTAACCCACTAGCCAAATGCCCAGGAATTAGTGACTATAATGAATATAAGAGTACATTTGTTATGAATATTACCCTTCACAATATACAGTAACATAATAAATTAGACTAGTGCTTGAGAAAATTTAAGGTACCTGAACACTTTCCTCCCAAAAAAGTGAAAGTTAGCCGATTTGAATGAAATTTTGAAGGCTTGTTGTATGAAGACTGAATTTCAGCATAACGTCATTATTTTGACGTCGTGACGTCATATACCATACTTTAGGGGCTGTACCTTGTGCATGTGCATTTTGCTGCTTAGTCTAGTGCTAAATACATTAATATTTACTGTTGTTCAGGTACCTTGAGGTGAGGACTTCATATATAGGGAATAAAGCAATCATTGTCTTGCACTGTACTGTAGTCCACTGCTCTAATACTCTGTACTGCTCTGTACAGTATTGCAGGGCAGGGGTTGGGGAGGAATGGCAACACCAAGCAATTCTGATTGTGAACAATCACTATACACTTGTTATCCAAATATGTAACTAATTCAGTATATAGTATTAACCTTTCAAACAACAAATAACAATCATCATTTGCATGGGCAAAGACTTTTATGACATTATTTTACTAATAGTATATCACATAGGTAACAAAGAACAGAAAAACTATAATTTCACACTTAAATAAATATACATCAATAATATTACATGTATCAGTGCACCACTGAACATCATATAGTTCTATATCACCATTTATACTATATATATTAACAACACTTTCATGTTCCACACTTCTTTGTTAGAACAGCTGATGTAGTATTTCAATGAGACAATGCAAAGCTAGTATACATCACTTTTTGTTTACTTGTAGTTAAGCTAGTTTAACACTAACTATCAATATATAGAAACACCACACTGATGTATATAACAACATTACGACAAAATCTGTCATACATTCTAGACACCAGTTTTTCAATAAGAGACTAAATTTTCATATATAATTATCACACAATAGGTAACTATCCAATTTCACATCACAATATTGACTATAACCTGCTTGAACCAGAAACAAGCCATTGCTGAGCATTATACTAAACCTAAGACTAATGTTACCAATAGTATCTCAGGGATCAGATGAGCAGGGGTGACAGAGTATTTATGACATTGAACTGGTAATCATTATAGATAGCCTAACCCATGGTAAATAAAGTCACCTCCAAAACCCATTTCATTGACCAAGAAACTGTATCCTTTATATCATATATTTGATATCTAGTATTATATCCAGACTAGTACTGTTTGTGCATGAAAGAATACCTTCTACAGAAATGTATATTTTTCTAAACCAAAGCACTAAAAAAGGCCATACATCAGCGCTTGTAACAATGTCACATTTAAAGCAAATATAGGAGCATACATAGTGCAGAAATATGAACACAGGTATCCAGATACTAACTAATAATAGCACAGAGTCAAAAGGTCAAACTCTTGATTTCACTAAGAAATGAAAACGCACACTGAGTGAAACAGTGAAGTATCAATTTACATAAGAGAATATCATAATAAATACAGTAATTAGACATTAAATTGAATGAAGAAGAATCTTTGCTATCATGATATGACTTGTCAATGTATAAATATTGAGTTGAAACCTAATACCTTTGCAACAAGTCGATATAATGGCATCATTTAATATCTCCAATATGAGATTTTATATGTTAATGTTACCATGGAAACAGGATATAAATAATACCCCAGTAAAATCAATTGTTAATAACAAAAGCTAGGATAAAAGATTATTGATGAAACAGATAGTTACAGAGCATGAAATACATGCTTTATATATAATCATCTTATGGTTAAGTGAAGGATGGCATGAGGTCAAAGGTACTCATTCAGGAACTTTCACTCCTGCACTTTGTCTATGTTGTGGTGTATAACGTAATACAATTAGTTTTTATAAGCCTTCACATGTATTTCACATGTATACTGAGGATTAAGTATAATGATTAAACATCTATATACAAGCTCAGCCTCCAGCTTCATGCGAACAATGACTCTCATTCTGCACTAAAGATTTGATGAGGGACTATTTTAATGTTAGGCAATGTTTAGGGCTTTACATAGACTATGACATCTTCAGCTGATAAACATACTCTACCGTAATTATTAATAGAGAACTAAGAATCAGTAGTCAATTAGATAAGAAACTGTGAAGAGTGTGATTGTGTTTTGACAAGCATTTTTGGAGCCTAGTACTTTTCTTTGACACAGTACTATTCCAAAGTCTAGGGCTGATAAAAATTCAGATTTGGTATGAACCATAATTCAGACTCTTTCCCACTTTGAAAATTTATCCAGAAGTAGTCCCTCAGTATATATGTATAGAGCAATTCAAAATGATCGGCTGCTATGACAGGCACAATAATTCCTGAAATACACCTGTTAATCGGTCTATACTGAAGCGTATGTATAATAGCTTATGAGTTAAGCGTCTCAGTAGAGCTCTTTATGTCGTATTATGTAATAGAATTGTATCAACTATTCAGTCACGACCCATTGTTTGTGCCAGTTGTCAGTAGAGATGTTACATCATTTTATGTAATAAAATGGTTCTATAGGAAAATTAAGTTTAAAGATCATAGTAAATAACTTTGAATGATGTCTGAATAGAGGACTTCATTTATTTTACATACAGATGCAGTAGAATAAATGTGCATGAATGATAACTTATAAGTGGCAGTTATTGAATTGTTTTAAGAATGACCCCTTTGATTTGCGGTGATTGTGTGAAAAAAATCAGTAGTGAGTTCGCCTGTCCGGTTTACCTGTTGTATTTATAGGTCGATTGTATAATGTGTTTTGAACCGGAACAGTGCTGGTCTACCTATTGAACTTATATCACTGAACTGTGCTTTGTGAACAAATGTTTTGTTGGAGCCGGAAATCAAATTCCACTTTCAAACCCAAACAAATTCAGGGCCTTCAGCGCTTTGATTTTTGGACATAAGTATCATCACATTATATCAAGCCTATAGAATGCTCATTAAATTCAATCAAATAATGTACATGGTAGAACTGACATTAATTGACATAGTAGTCTATAATAAAGTAATTGATCCTCGGACCAATGGCTCCAGTAAATATGATTTCTAATAAAACATACTATCATCATTATCAATAATGAATATTGTGTAAGTCAATAGGTGACATAATCTTTTTCACCATTCCACCATAAAACTTTGTTCTAAGACAACTAAAACACTATTAAGTCAAAGATATATCAGAGTTAACATGAATTAAGGTATAAAAACAAATAGGCAGGCTACAACCCAAACCAAAAGTGGTATGCATGTGTACCTCTTTATTATCTACAGGTACATGCCTTACATCACAAAGGCTTTGTTGAGAGTACAGGTAACTTATGATAAAGAGAAACTACAGTAATTAATATTTCATTACATAACATTAGCTAGTTGTTTAAAAAAGCAGGTCAAGATAAAAATGGCGATTATGGTTCAGAAAAATACATTTAAGAACAAACAACAAAAATACCGTCATATACATCTACGTTTTCCGAGACAAGCAGTGACAGAAAACACGAGTTTTCGCTTTGATCAAATAAAAAATGCACTTCCTGTAAACTTCAAAGGTTAATTTGCCGACTGTTCTTTGTTTACAAAATTTGACGAGGAATCAATTACAGATCGTGAAATGAAGTTTTAAAATATCCACATAAATTAAAATTAAATTACCTTTCCTGATGTAAACAAACACGAATTCCAGTAGATATTTCTGTAAAATATCTCAATTCTAATGACTCAGTGAACCGGTGTTGTCAGTAATTTCACACCTGTTGAATATTCCGACAGGTGTGTCGCGTAGGAATAACAAATAGTTCATCAAATTAATTGCAATAAACGCATGGATTCTGATCAAATGTCAAGAAATTTACTAACTTTATCATTTCATAACATAAAATATTATCAGCATCGATGAGATATGATAATTTCAATAGTTAAAAAGCAATAAAAAAATTTCTTTCATGAATCGAAAGTAGAAATGGGGGCGTCGGCGAATTGGAAACGAGGCTGACATGAATATGATAAAAGCTCGAAAATCCGTACCATTCCGGATTTACATTATTTATGTGATTCTGTAATTGTAAATCGGTATAGATACATAGCGAAAACAACTTGTTTTCGCGAAAACAACTTTTTTCACGAAAACAACCTGTTAAATTAATATCATACGTTATTTAAAACAAAACTTAATATTTTATGAATGCATATTATAAAATACGTTAAATAAGCAAGTTTTGGTACAAAAATCCGAAAAATATTGACTTTGTACTATCCGTCTTTCCTGTTTAAGTGGATCACAATGGGAAGTCGATTGAATTGCTACCTTGAAGTTCTTTACGAAAACAACCTATAAGATGTTTATTTATTCATGTTAAGCATGGTAAAAATCTTTTCCGTGATAAATATAATAATTGGATGCCTTTTTTCTAATTAACTTATAAGCAATAAATGAAAACCATGATGATATTACTGTTTTCCTTCACGAAAACAACTATTATAGCTAACTGTTTAGCTGATGTACGAAAACAATTTAACAAACTGTGCAATTGAAATAATCTGTGTTTAAATTTTGTTCTTTTTAATCTTACATCATTTCGTAAGACGAAGTTTAATTGGTGAGTTAATATATTAATAGGAAAATAATGATTTCATCCATCATAACAAAACAACTTTGTCTACGAAAACAACCATCAGTCAGTCTCACGAAAACAACTTTTACACGAAAACAACCATCAGTAAATCTCACGAAAACAACTTTTCCTGCGAAAACAACAATCAGTCAAAATCACGAATACAACTTTTCCTACGAAAACAACTTTTATACGAAAACAACAATCAGTAATCTCACGAAAACAACTTTTCCTACGAAAACAACAATCTGCCAGTCTCCTGAAAACAACTATTTCTATGAAAACAACTTTTACAACGAAAACAACTTTTCCTACGAAAACAACTTTTTCTACGAAAACAACAATCAGTCAGTCTACGAAAACAACTTTTTTACTAAAACAACCATCAGTCAATCTCACAATTATAACTTATACGAAAACAACTTTTATATGAAAACAACAATCATTCAATCTCACGAAAACAACTTTTCCTACTAAAGCAACAATCAGTCAATCTCACGAAAACGACTTTTTTACGAAAGCAACAATCAGTCAATCTCACGAAAACAACTTTTATACGAAAGCAACAATCAGTCAGTCTCACGTAAACAACTTTTATTACGAAAACAACTATCAGTCAGTCTTAGGAAACAACTTTTATACGAAAACAACGATCAGTCAATCTCACGAAAACAACTTTTACACGAAAGCAACAATCAGTCAATCTCACGAAAACAACTTTTCCTACTAAAGCAACAATCAGTCAATCTCACGAAAACAACTTTTATACGAAAGCAACAATCAGTCAATCTCACGAAAACAACTTTTATACGAAAGCAACAATCAGTCAATCTCACGAAAACAACTTTTCCTATTAAAGCAACAATCAGTCAATCTTACGAAAACAATTTTTTCCTACTAAAGTAACAATCAGTCAATCCCACGAAAACAACTTTTCCTATCAAAGCAACAGTCAGTCAATCTCACGAAAACAACTTTTCCTACGAAAACAACAATCTGCCAGTCTCCTGAAAACAACTATTTCTATGAAAACAACTTTTACAACGAAAACAACTTTTATACGAAAGCAACAATCAGTCAATCTCACGAAAACAACTTTTATACGAAAGCAACAATCAGTCAGTCTCACGTAAACAACTTTTATTACGAAAACAACTATCAGTCAGTCTTAGGAAACAACTTTTATACGAAAACAACGATCAGTCAATCTCACGAAAACAACTTTTACACGAAAGCAACAATCAGTCAATCTCACGAAAACAACTTTTCCTACTAAAGCAACAATCAGTCAATCTCACGAAAACAACTTTTATACGAAAGCAACAATCAGTCAATCTCACGAAAACAACTTTTATACGAAAGCAACAATCAGTCAATCTCACGAAAACAACTTTTCCTATTAAAGCAACAATCAGTCAATCTTACGAAAACAATTTTTCCTACTAAAGTAACAATCAGTCAATCCCACGAAAACAACTTTTCCTATCAAAGCAACAGTCAGTCAATCTCACGAAAACAACTTTTTCTATTAAAACAATATTAAGTCAACCTCACGAAAACAACTTTTATACGTAAACAACTTTTATACGAAAGCAACAATCAGCCAGTCTCACGAAAACAACTTTTATTCGTAAACAACTTTTATACGAAAACAACAATCAGTCAATCTCATGAAAACAACTTTTATACGTAAACAACTTTTATATGAAAACAACAATTAATCAATCTCACGAAAACAACTTTTCCTATTAAAGCATTAATCAGTCAATCTCACGAAAACAACTTTTATACGAAAGCAACAATCAGTCAGTCATAGCATTTTGATCGGGTTCCTGTTGTGATCCGCTAAAACAAGAAAATCGGCTATTAAATCATTATTTTTCGGAATTTTGTAGCAAAACTTGCTCATTTAATGTATTTTATAATATGCATTCATAAAATATTGAGTTTTGTTTGAAATAACGTATAATATTAATTCAACAGGTTGTTTTCGTGAAAAAAAGTTGTTTTCGCGAAAACAAGTTGTTTTCGCGAAAACAAGTTGTTTTCGCGAAAACAAGTTGTTTTCGCTATCTATCTATACCCATTGTAAATTGATTTATGGGGTTACAAAGGACTGACATAAATCTTACATAAATATCAATGTATTATTTGTGTTTTTTTTTTTTTTTAATACATATGAATAATTCTGAATAACTAAAGAATGGTTGAAAAAGAATGTGCTAAATACATATACATATATATATATAATTTACCTTTTATATATAATTTAGTTCTGGCTTCCAAAACTTTATAAGCTGCTTTTTTAACATTTTGATTTTCATCAGATGCCGCATTACCTGTTTATTAACAGTATAAACATGGGTTCGCTGAAGACCTTAAGCTATATATAATTATACCCAGAGATAAAGATATGCCATCATATAATACCATAAATTTACAATGATTGTGCAACAAACAAGGTATTTACATGCTGGACTGTTAAACTCTCTCTTCATAGTGCGGCCAATTTAGTGCTGAGTGTCAAGCAAGGAAGCTACTTGTTTTAATTTTAATTTCTTTGATATGATGTAGTTGAAAATGACACCAGGCTAGTTGCCAAATAAAGCTCTGATTTATAATGTTGACACCAGGCTTGTTAACAAACAAAATTTTGGAAAAAATGTTGAAATCAGGCTAGTTATCAAACAAAGCACTGGTTACAATGTTGACACCAGGGTAGTTGCCAAACAAAGCTCTAGTAAACAATGTTGACACCTGGCTAAGTGTCAAACAAAGCTCCGTTAAACAATGTTGACACCAGGCTAGTTGTCAAACAAAGCTCCGGTAAACAATGTTGACATCAGGCTAGTTGTCAAACAAAGCTCTGGTAAACAATGTTGACATCAGACTAGTTGTCAAACAAAGCTCTGGTAAACAATGTTGACATCAGACTAGTTGTCAAACAAAGCTCCGGTAAACAATGTTGACATCAGACTAGTTGTCAAACAAAGCCCTGGTTAACAATGTTGACACCAGGATAGTTGCCAAACAAAGCTCTGATTTATAATGTTGATACCAGGCTTGTTAACAAACAAAATTTTGGAAAAAATGTTGAAATCAGGCTAGTTATCAAACAAAGCACTGGTTACAATGTTGACACCAAGGTAGTTGCCAAACAAAGCTCTAGTAAACAATGTTGACACCAGGCTAGTTGTCAAACAAAATCTGGTAAACAATGTTGACACCAGGCTAAGTGTCAAACAAAGCTCTGGTAAACAATGTTGACTCCTGGCTAGTTGTCAAACAAAGCTCAGGTAAACAATGTCAACATCAGGCTAGTTGTCAAACAAAGCTCAGGTAAACAATGTTGACATCAGGCTAGTTATCAAACAAAGCTCTGGTTAGTTGTCAAACAAAATAAGGTTAACAATGTTGACACCTGGCTAGTTGTCAAACAAAATAAGGTTAACAATGTTGACACCTGGCTAGTTGTCAAACAAAATCTGGTTAACAATGTTGACATCAGACTAGTTGTCAAACAAAATCTGGTAAACAATGTTGACATCAGGCTAGTTGTCAAACAAAATCTGGTAAACAATGTTGACATCAGGCTAGTTGTCAAACAAAATCTGGTAAACAATGTTGACATCAGGCTAGTTGTCAAACAAAGCTCCGTTAAACAATGTTAACATCAGGTTAGTTGTCAAACAAAATCTGGTTAACAATGTTGTTTACACCAGGCTAGTTGTCAAACAAAGCTCTTGTTAACAATGTTGACATCATGCTAGTTGTTACACAAAATCTGGTTTTCAATGTTGACATCAGGGTAGTTGTGAAACAAAGCTCTGGTTTACAATGTTGACACCAGGCCAGTTGTCAAACAAAGCTCTGGTTGATAATGTTGACACCAGGCTAGTTGTCACACAACTTTTTTTTGTATGTGTCTAAAGCCGTTGCAACACATTGTATAGGTTATATTACAGCAGTCAGTCTACCTTCTCACTGTTTCTGGAAAGGCTAAACTTCCAACAACTTGGCGCATATTTCTGTTGGTGACTGACTACTGCCAAACATGATTTAGAAACAGTGATAGGAGAGAGAATGGCCTTAGAAAATAATTTCATGACCAAGCTTTACGAAAGTAAGCCTGCCCAGGAATCGAACTATGACCCCCTCAATCGGTAGACTTGTGCGCAACAATGTTTATACTAGGCTAGTTGTATGAAGTATATTTTACACCTAACATCTCAATATCTGGAAATGTTCTGTGTCTCAAGTTGACAATATTCACTATTGTCCTTTAGACATGAGCTATTTATATAATCATCATCAGAAAAGTTTCCAAATGTAATCTTAGTTGATATTCTTGGATTCAGACCACAAAACATTTCACTACCCAGAAGTTACCAAGATTTTCTTGAAACAAAAATGGCTACAGAGTCTGTAGTAAATGCCAAATATCAAGTTTGGTAATCATTAAAATATAAGAAAATACAAGGAAAACATTCATAATAATTTATTTTAATTCAACAGAAGTCCCCAAGTAGGGTATCTGCACTAATATAAGTCAAATCTAAAATAACAGTACAATAAATTAGAAACATAAAATATAACAAACAAAGAGAGAAAAAAGTTTCTAAAGATAAGACAAATATTACAATACATCCATTAGTCACAATTCAAGCTACATATACATAGTTCACTTGTGCCATTTAACAATTAAAATCCATCAATCATGATTCAGAAAAAAATACTCTGATCGGTCATGTATCGAAATCCTTTTATCACTGAATTCAATCAAATATTCTTTACTAAGAATAGTAAAAATGTCTAACCTAAATATTGAAACGATAGTTTAATAAATAACAACCATATCTTAAATACAAGCATACTAAATAGTTCATTGATATATAACCTGTCGTATTTATAAAATCATTCAAAAACTGTCATTTTTTAAAACATGATCTCATTTCATTATTTCAAAACTAGCTCCATTAAAATGATACAGGAATACAAAATAAAGCACAGTTACCAAAATAAAGCTGAAAAAAATTGTTTAATATTGTAAATGCATACAAAACAATTTGGTTTCATAATACATAAAGCTGAGTACATATCAGATTTTTTCCTGACGTTAAAACACATAATTCACCATGTATCTCGCTAATGATTTAAATACATCTACCTGATAAGATTCTAATTATCCTCAACTTAAACAAGATATCTTAAAATGTTACAAAATATACTTATTAAATGATTCAAGAACCATAACTCTGTAGTTCCAGTAGATTGGTCTATTAGTTGAAATGAAGTTTACAAGTTTATTTGTTTACAATGCAAGCAATGCTTGTAGAAAACATAGAAGCAAGATTGAATAAAGATTTGATAAAATGTTTGGCAAGGATAACAGATGCCTTCCCACAAGTTAAAACTTGTGGAAGCATTACACGAACATCAATCATATCATATTGGAAATGAATATTGAATTCCTATATCAAAATTTGTCAAGTTGTCACTCAATAAAGTCTCATCAATGCTCATTGACTTATACTATGATCCTTAGATCTAGTGTCTTATGTAAATAATACTAAATCAATCTATAAAAGCATCATATGAAATGTGTGGCCTTTTTATATTGATGAAATAATTCATAAGCTAGGCTTTTATGGTACAGGGTATCAGGCCTGACAATTACATCTTTTAAAGAACAATTAGGCCTAAATAGTTACACAAATATGTAAACTTGAAAGGTAAAAATACTATCAAATGAGGCCATTTGTTTAAATCACATCAGAGCAATGTAGAATAATAGCAAAAATTTAAAGCTTATGTAAGATGAATAAAATTATTAGGTAGGACCAGCATTTAGGGAGCAAGAAATCATGGGTTCCAACCCCATACATATCCTTGAGCTAGATTGTTTTGTGTGATTGCTTCACTCCACCCAGGTGTAAATGGGTACAAACCAGGGTGATAAAATTTCATTGAGCCCAAGATTTAGCTGCAATAACTGGAGTAAAAGCCTTTTCAGAGATAGAAAATAGAAACCATTTACTAAATGACCAGGGTTAATAGCTGTTAAGTCAGGGTACATGCATTAGCATAAAAATTATACTTTAAAATGCAATTACTTTTGAATTATTTTTAAAATTGTTGTTAATAATGCTTTACATAGAGAAGATAGCAAAAATCTTCATAGCAAAAATATATCAACTAGCTCTTAAATAAGATCCCAGAATAAAGACTACACAAGTATAACAGGGCAAGAAAGCTTGAAAGAAATTCAATGAGTAAAGACAAGTAGAAAAGCTACAGAATTCATACAACTGGAAGACTTTATCCACTAACAGATTTTATAACAAAAGAGTCAGCCACTGTCTTGCTAATGTAAGCTATTTTAACTACCAAACATAGGAAAACTGTCTCCTACATGTATGATCAGATTATTGCAACATTCATAAACAATAGAAAGCAAGAAGTGAAGCCCATATGCAAGATTATATTTATCTAACTATGTAGCCTTGTTCAATAAAGTAGTTACTATTATTTAAATATTATAAAAACTTATTAAGCATGTTAAACAAACTAATTGTATTTGGTACGAAAAAATGTATAATCATAAAATGTAGTAATTATTATTTAAGTATCATAAAAAGCCTCAACCAGCACATTGAAATAACTAATTTGAGGGTTGCCCGCAAGACTGTAGTAAGTGCATTTTCCAAAAGAGCCAGTTACTACAATCTTACGCGCAACCCTTAAATTGTATTTGGTACAAAAAATGTATAATCATAAAATGTTATAAATATTATTTAAGTATCATAACAAGCCTTATAAAGCACATTGAACATTCTAATTGTATTTGGTATAAAGAAAGTATGATAAAACAAGAGCTGTCAGAGGAGACAGCATGCTCGACTTAGTAAGTGTTTGTCACAGGAGATGTGGTTGATGATAAGGAACATACATATTTTAAAATTTGAAAATATAACCTTAACAAATTCAAAGAAAAAAAAAGAAATAAATAGAAAAATTAAGTTCAAGGGGGATAACTCTGAAAAAATGTATAAGGAGTTATGAATCTTGTCACATGAGATGTGGTTGATAATAAGGAAAATATATCTAAAGTTTGAAGTCAATACCTGAAGAAATAAAACAGTTGCAGTAAAAACAAACATTTTTTAAAGAAAACTCTAATTTCAAGGGGAGATAATTCTGAAAAAAAATATATTTGGAGTTATGAACCTTGTCACATGAGATGTGGTTGATAATAAGGAACATATATTTAAAGTCAATACCTAAAGAAATAAAACAGTTGCAGTAAAAACAAATATTTATTAAAGAAAACTATAAGTTCAAGGGGGATAACTTTGAAAATAATGTATACAGAGTTATGAACCTTGTCACATGAGATGTGGTTGATAATAAGGAACATATATTTAAAGTTTGAAATCAATACCTAAAGAAATAAAACAGTTGCAGTAAAAACAAACATTTTTTAAAGAAAACTCTAAGTTCAAGGGGAGATAATTCTGAAAAAATGCATTCAGAGTTATGGACCATGTCACATGAGATGTGGTTGATAGAAAGGAACATATATTTAAAGTTTGAAGTTAATATCTTAAGAAATAACAAAGATACAGAAGAAAGTATTTTACTGCACAAAAACTTTAATCTGTGCACAAAAACTTCAATCAGTTCAAGGGGAGATAATTCTTGAAAAAATGTGTTTGGAGTTATGGACCTTGTCACATGAGATGTGGTTGATAGTAAGGAACATATATTTAAAGTTTGAAGTTAATATCTTAAGAAATAACAAAGATATAGAAGAAAGTATTTTACTGCACAAAAACTTTAATCAGAAGTGTGGACGCGGACGCGGACGCCGACGCCGACGCTGGGGCGAGTAGGAGAGCTCTACATTACTTCGTAAAGTCGAGCTAAAAATGCAGAAATTATCTGTAAGTATCATAACAAAAATTATCAAGCATGTTGAGTAAATTAATCATATTAGGTACAAAAATGTATTATCATAACAATTTAGCTCTAATGAGAAGTCATAATAAGTCATTTATACATAAACTGTTACCCTAACCTACCCTAATAAAATAATGAGATAACCCTATAGAGGGAAATAATCATGCCCAGGTTATAATATACTGCAAACAAACATAACTAGCTTAAAAAAATGAAAATATCTGATACAAAATATAATAATATGCAAAAAAACATTAAAAGAAAGCTAATGTAGAAACAGCACTATTGCATTGTAGTTGGTATATGAGACCTAATATACAGTGCTCTTTTTCACAAAATTCTTACGAAAAAAGTTATCTTAAGTCAATTCCATATAATTAGCAGTTCAAAGCCAGATGGATATTAAGCATAACTATGATATGGTATTTAAAAGGTACACAATATTCCACACAATTCAATAATATTTTGAATTGGTAAGCCAAAAAATGAGCATATTATTCATGTTTCTTGCTTTTGACTTACGAAGATTTTTTTCGTAAGAATTTTTGTGAAAAGCACCACAGGTTCACAATTAAATCTCAATTAAATATTACTGTTTGGTGCGTTATGTCTCATTTCAACATTTTTTCAGTCAGACCAACTGGGGTCAGTCATCTTACTCACAGTACCTAGATAGTCTTAAATTTCTGTGTCTAAGCTTTTACCCAGCACAAGCATATATCCGTACCAGCAACTGATGACTGCCTCACTTGATACAAAGATAGGTGAGAGAATCGCCGTAGGAAATATTTCAAGACCAAACTCCACAAATGTGTGAAGGAATACAACCGCTGAACCCTTGATTGGTAGTCAGACCCACAACTAAAGCTACAGTCCCATAAACATAAAAATAGCTGTGAGGGCACCGTACAGGCGCCATGCAATCAAGCTCCGCAAGGACCCGTACGAACTCTTGCGTACCCGTACGGACTGTTACATCTTTACCAGGGTCCGTGAGATGAGCCCAGGATACACGTATCAGTTTCAGAGTCAAATCGTGAGCAAAATCGTGGCCGAGTATGGATTAAACATGCATAATATGCATTATCTTCCAGCTACGGCTCCAGACAGGTGTGTTGTTTTGTACCATGTGCGTACCATCACCTTGATACGCAAGGCTTCCCACGGTCTACAACTGTGTGCACATAAGGGTCCGTAACAAGCCACGATTTTATGGGACTGAGTCATTACTGAGCTATCAAGGCAGGTGGTATCACAAATAATAGGTTGACTAAGATTGTTATTAATAGCAAATTACTGAGAGACTATTGCAATATATTAAGTCATGTTATCTCTACAGTTTAAAAAAAGATATAAAAAAACAACTCATAAGAATAAACTGGCCGTGAAATCATCACAATTCAACAATGTAAGTAAAACAGAATTAAGTATAGAGTACAAAAATGTTCGTTATTACATTGAAAAAAAAACTGACGATAAGATTACTACTAAAATATGCAAATTTGTTCAAAAATTATTATTCATAAGCAAATGTCATGATGAATATTCATAAGTGTCACAATGTCCTTAAGGAATGCTAAGGCTTAAAAATATGTTTTAACAAGTGAATACTAATCCCTTTGAGACCATCAGATATTACAAAATTAACCCATACGTAAGAAAAACTCATATGGACCTCCTTGGCCATTCACTACCATTAACCTCGGACATATTTGGACACCATCTTGGAACTACATTTTCGTCATATGCCCTAACTAAATACTCAAACCGATGTTGAAGTAAACAATCCACGACTGTTAAGGTGATGTTAAATGACCCGTTTTTAGTCCATAAACTTGAAATAAATTATTCAATGACATCGCTAAACAATATTTAGTCAAATATATAACATAAAAATATGTTTAAACAAAGCCTTTTGTGTTTACAACATAATCTATTATGCATAACCATTACATGCTTTGTCTGTGATCCGCCTCGCGTATGTAGTAAAGATCCAGTATACTTGGTGGCCCCCAAAAAATCCTTCTGAGATTACTAATTCAATGAATGGTCATGGTGTTCCAAACGAGAAAAACTATCAAGCCTTATTTTACTAAAACAAAATACATTGAGCTATTATACTATGTACAATAAACATTACATTTTAAAGAATAAAAAAAATAATTTAAAGAAAATTAAAAAAAACCCCAATGATATCAAAGATTAAATCAGATAAGGATACAACAAGCACATGTATGATTTTATAACATTTACAGTAATGCTGTAGAAAGCTTTAAAGCATAAGTCATGTAATTATATATTAATATAATGATGAATATGTAATATGATGTATATTATAATGCCACTGTTTTAGCTAAAGTTTGAAATATCTTGATGTTTTTCTTCATATTTTCTCTCTAAGTTGCAATGCAGCACATATCAAATAAGTGGACATTTCAGCACAAACTTTATTTCTATGGTCATAAGTCTAGCCACAGAAATTATTTCTGTGCATAAATCTGGCAGGGTTATGTCTTACACAGTTTAAGGAAGTTATGTTCTACAGTCCAACAATATCAACCTGAACTTGAATTACCTTATTATGATAATGACACCTTCACTATATTAAATTGTGAGTTCCGTATGCATGTAAACAAATTTACACATGTTTATAACAACCTATGTGACTATAAATCAATCTTGTAAACATGACATGTTACTATTTTTAATTTTGGACACATTTGTTATAAGGAAACATGTCAGAGACAACAATTTTGTGACAAAGTTATAAAGTATTTATTCTTATGAAAACATAACTAGTCGTTCATTACGTGTATTTTGCCGAAAGCCTAGTATAAAGTGTGATTTACAAACAAAGACAAAAATATGCTGTAAATACCGAGTTTAATATATTATTGCATAACGGTCAAGCTCAGGTTAATATTCTTGGACCATACCTACACTAGATTCTATATATTGAGCTACATTTTCATTCTCTTTGAAGCCAACTTGTCTTCCAGTGGAGACATCTTACATGAGAGTGTTAACCAATACATACAATGTTACAGCAAGAAAATGCAAGCTATAGGAACAGTGTATAGATATTAGTGCAAGGATATACATGAGACAAGTCATTGGGTAGACCTATAATATGATTTAATACTAGACATTCAGCGAGTCTTTAGGTCTATTATCAGCAGTTATTAAATAATCTATTATACAACTTTTATAGAAATATATAATAATAATAAACAACAAACAATTTATGTTGCCTAGCAATGGAAGATTATAATTCTATGAGGAAGAAAATGGAATGAAGCCTGTTATAATTTATTAAACAAAAAATAAAAAAATAAATTTTGAGATTCAAACCAAAGAATATAATCTCTGAAATAAAACAAGTAAATCTGTGAGCTAATGCTCACTAGTGATACCCCCGCCAAAATCTAAAAATATGCGACAAACAGGAAGTAGATGAGCAAGGAGCATGAAATTGCTTTACACCACATGGGACTATGGGATGAAGCAATATGCAAAGTATTGGGCTGCTGCATGTTATAGTTGCTGAGAAAACTGCGACGGAAATTTTGTAACGGACGGACGGACGGATGGATGGACAGACGCACGGACAGACGCACGGACAAGGGTAAAACAGTATACCCCCTCTTCTTCGAAGCGGGGGTATAATAAAATACAAACAGATGAAGATGAGATTTTGGTTTTATTAAAAGCATGTCCTGACCTTAGTGCTAAACAGTCGTAATTCACTTTTTTTTTAATTGAGTTATGACAATTATGCACTAAGCCTGCAATTTATTGAATAGAAATCAGGTTTAATCATGTCAGATTAAAAATTTTCACCTGATCTATGATTTCAATATAATTACGTCCTATCAACATACTATATAAGTAATATTTCATGATATCAAGTCTGCTATCTTAATTCAACATTACCAAAATCTAATAAAAAATATTGCCTGTAGACTACAGACAGCCATTTTAATCCATGTGAGGCAGTTTAACTAAGGTTCAGCTGAAGTGTTGACATACAATATGACTGATACTTGTAGGCAACTTATTTATGCATGGTTGCTACTTAGGTCTCTTATATTTGAATTTCATATATTTATTGACTGGATTTAATGCCGTGTGAACACAATTTAGGTCATTTTACAGCGTCCAGCGCACCTAACCTAGCTTTTCTGGACCCTTGTCTATAACCAGTACTCACCTACCCTTCCACGAGGCTGGAAACTTCTCTATATATCTTATTAATGGAGGAAAATTGACATTGTCAAATTTTCATGGAAGGGTATAAACTCCCCAGTTGGGATTTGAACCCATACCCCTTCGGGACACAAGCTTCAAAATCCCGGGGCACTATCAATTGCGCTATCCACCCGGGTTTTATTTGAATTTCACTTTAATTTTAGCCACCCATACACTCATACAACTAGAATTAGAATTTCATTTGTTCTGTTACAGTGAACACAGTACCATAATATCCTAAAGCTAAAATTGATTAGTAAACAAAGAAGTCTGTTTCTGAACAAAGACTACAACATAAAGTATAAAGTATCTGAATCTGTAACCATCAAACAAGCATCAGTATAAATACATAAAGCCTTATTTTCCATGTCTACTGGTCCATTATTTCAAAATCATTGTAGGCCCATAAGAAATTTGGGACCATACTCATAGATCATGAATTTCAATAAAAAATCTATTCCTGTAAGTAAATGACAATTTAATCAACTGTAAATATATTCAAGAAATATATGTACAACTGTTCAGCCATTTTTGGGGGGTGAAAATCATAAAAAATCATTAACAAAAAATTAACAACCAACAGCATTACAAACTAAACGCTGAAAATATTTGAACACAAAAAAAGAGTATGTTTGAAAAATCAAATCAGTAAAATAATGATTAACGATAAAAGTAGAGCAAAAATAAAAATGTAAAATTTATTGTAAGAGAAGAAACGAGCAGTGAACAGTGATTTCTATTGCTTCATTGGATACTAATTGAGGTCAGATAGGTCATTTGAGATGACAATTAATATTACATATACATATATACCATTGTCTAGTCTACTTCATCCTATACCTTCCTGTTTGAGATAAATAAAAAGTTTTACATGATTATTTTCAAAGCAACTTAGACAATAGAAATTGTCAAGCAATCAGGAAGATAGATTGACAGAATAAGTCAATTACAAGTAAACACAGAACCTGTTTCAGCATGGAAATAGATATCATTAAATTCCAAAAATCAGATTTATTTTTTCAGTTGGCCGACCAATAATAAGAATTTGATGATTAACTAATAGTATTTATTTTTATCTGTACTTTTACAAACTTTGTTTGTGCTGTAGTCATTTTGATACATAATTAATAAATTAGTGTACTTCTTGAAATTTACGTGTTATAGATTTCAAATTTGTTATTTATAAAAAACACAGTTCATCTAGCTAAAATGTAAAAGTAACTGCAACAAAATAAAGAACTGAAAAAAGTCTATTTTTAGTCAAGCCAAAATGCAATCAATTAAATCAATTAACACAAAACTATAAGTGAGAACACCATGATAAAACTAACATTAATGTTTCATTGGAAGAGTATAAAAACTAGGCTAGACAATGGTAAAATGATAAATAATCTCTTAAGGGACAAAATAATTAATATTCATTTACTACAAAATGGATAAAAATGATTGAATTTGTTAACACAATGTTTGATAAAAATGTGTGCAAATACAAATATACAAAAAACCATACATATAAAACATAGAAATATCTATAGTCTATCATAAATTATTTATAGTACAAAATTTACCCGGTAGAGAAATATCATTGTTAAAGCATTTAAAAACAAATAGCATAAAAAATTGTAATCAATATCAATACTGTATCTATGATAATAATTATGTTCATCGTTCATAGAAATAAGTTTACACATAAAATAAATGTAAACTTTTAAACACAAAATGAGGGACAGTAGAAATAATGGTTGCGAGCAGATTAAGATAAAATAAAATGGAGTCTTTGAAGTTCTGCCGTTAAACTTGATAAAACATCTAGCTGTCAATTTGTAGCCAATTATTATACAATATTTATTTGTATAATGCGAGCATAAAGTTTCCCTTGTTTATTAAAAAATTGATATAAATAAACACAGTATCCTGTCAAAAAATCTGTAAGTCATAAAATAAATTCCCCATTGGTTTCCATAGCAACAGAACACAAAAACAAACTAAAAAAGAGTTGTATATAAATAAGTTCAAGTAACAAATCATTAGCACTTTGACAGCACTATTTATAAGAATAAATTAAACACCAATCACAGTAACAATGTTGAAATGTCAACCTCCAACAAAATATATATATATATGACCTTCACCTTCACTCTGGAAATATTTCAAAGGTCAAGGTCATGGTTACAAAAGGTCATTTGGAGATTTTATGAGTAGATTTTCTCTATCCAGAGCTCGACATTAGTTTTTGAACTAGGGATGCCCAGTTGGACAACCAGCTGTATGTTACACTTGCCCAAACTCAAATATAGGTCATCAGGGGCAATAAGACGATCTTTTATGTCAAGTCATGCTACCATTTCTCATCTCCTATTTTGAAGACATAATTTTATGACGAAAGCAGGTAAACATTGGAATATTAATCCACTAAATGTCTAGGTTTCTTGAGATGATGATTCTCCACCAGTATCGTCAACATTAATGTTTGAAGTGTCACAAACTGAGTGTTCAGATATTTTAGATAATGGTGAGTTACAATTTGGAGATTCAGATTCCTCTGTTATAGGTTCCATCTCTTGTTTATCAATACATACAGACTCCTGGAATCATAAATACAAATATATAGTGATACAATAACTTTCCTAGCATACTTAAACTAGTTTTTCTTCTCATATTTTTCAACTATTTATAACTTCACGAATACAGAATCCCCAATTTCAACCTGGGGCCACTGGGACCCCTGAGAATTTTAGGGCTCCAGCTTTGAAGTTAGAAGCCTACCTTGAACTTTAATAAAAAATACAAAATACCAAAAAAAAACCACACAAAAAATACAACAAATTTAAATATTCTGAATGTACTTGCCACCTGGGCCCTTTCAAATGTTATTTTCACTCACACTCAGGTGGAAATCCACTAGCATTGGGCAACTTGGCGAGTGGGAAGTTGTATTCTTGTAACTTGATAGATATGTCAGAGCAAAACTACTGTAACTTCTGTACATTAATACAAATATCTAATTAAATAGATCATAGTACTGCAGTACTGTAGTGAATATTTAAATCAGCAGGGTTAATGTTTGAGCCACTGACAGTTGAATCAAAATTTAAAGCCACTAAACGAAGACAAAATCTTTATCATCAATTTAAAAACAAGTAAAACTATCAAAAAGACAATAGAATATCACTGCCTTTGGATTATAATAACTCTCTGTAGCGGGTTCCCTTTTAGGGGTCAAGTTATTCAAAATATCAATTTCTTATAAAAGTGGGGTACTTTTATAACATGCAAATTAGACTACGGAGATACCCTCTCAGCCAATCAAGTTGCTTAAAAGGTGTTTGATAAAACTTACACAAAATTGTTAATCGTTGGATAGGTCATATTGTTTTTCCAGTGGTTTACTCGAGAAATCAGTGCGTGCAAATTTTGATTAGCAAACATTTAAACTGATGCTAAAAAGAAACGCCTCATTTCAACTAGGTACATAATTTTCGTGATTCAGAATAATATAAGGAAACATTAATGTTTTCACCCAGTAAGAAGTCCTCGGTGACATGCACAACGTAAGGTCTGTCGTTACTATGCTGATAGACACAGTCATGACGTTGCCAGAATATAGAGACACTCACCGAGCATAAAAGCTGGTCTATGTGTATGTCCACGAGATTACCTTTGCAAACAACGAGTTGTGACTTAAACTCGTTTTGAAACATTGATTAATCTGAGGGCGTTACATAAGCCGAAACGCGAATCCTCTCTGAATTCTACATTCTCCCAACACTATGATCGCGATGATACGAGCGGAGAGATAGACGTTGGTGACAGTGGCATAAATTTTGAACTGTTTACGCCAAACAAGAAGATTTCCCATTGTTTATCGACTTATTTGGCATACACGGTTACACTTTCACCACACATGACGTTAATTGTTTCGTTTCTTTTTCCCGTCAGTATATTTTTATGTAAAAAACTATTTACATGATTTCGTGAGTTTTAATTGGCGTTCGCACGAAATTCACTATACAAAAGTTTATTTATCAAAGAAGAAAATTTGTTTTCTTCCAATTTGAAGTTGTGGTTATTTTAAGCCACGACTGGATGTTCCGATCTCGTTCGTTGAGTTCCGTGATTTTCCGTAGAGTCATTACTTTGGGTTTTATCGCTAATTTTAAAATAGTATTAGTATAAATTCTGAAGAAAATACTTGAGTTTTTTTTGTGCCTTGGGTGCGTTTTATATATTCATTTAATGTTTGCATGAGTTTTAAGCAAAAGCGTGATATTTGACAATTACATGGGTGAAAGTTCAACATTTTCAAAATCCTGAAATTTCCAAATTTCATGTTTTTTAGGCCACACTACCATATGGAAAGAACCCTTTCTCTGTTCCAAAAATCCTGAACTTCAGGATCAGTCCTGAAAACTTTCACCCATGCAATTATCAGCGTTCTATTTAGTAAAGGGGCTTTAAGATTATCATTATTTACCTGTTGTATATTATCTAATTGTTCTGATATAGATTTCTGTTGTTCTTCTTCTTGTATCTTAGCAACCCACATAACATGATTATCTTTCATATTCTTTGTTAAAAGACAATTAATCTTTCTGGATTTCTTTTCAGATTTTGACACCATGGGACCTACAAGTATAAAATAAATATATCAATGTAGATTGATTCATCTTTTCATTTAGACTTTCATTTTTTAACATAGCTCACTCATTTTTATGTTCTATAAAAGACCAAGGCAAGCTTGAGAAACAATACAGAAACAATCACCTTGAATTATCTCCAGCACTAGTCCATTTTTTTTTATTATGATAAAAATAAAGGGCAAAATTATCAACAAACCTGATTATAAGAAATAAGTAACTCTCAATAGCATGCATCAAAGTTTTTACTAATCCTAGGCTTTAGGCTGTGAGTTAAGGTGATGACAGGGTAAGAATATAGGAACTCAAATATATTTCATGGTAGGTCCACCACCTATGTTTGTGGAGAGTGTATAATGAATTAAAAATCAAATCAGGACTTAATTGATACTTTCTTGAATACCAACATTTTAATATCTGCAGAGAAATTCATGTTGATTATTGTTATTATACTTTCAGAAAGCATGAATAACCATTTTGACCATTTTCCATACAGTAATGATCATAGAACAAAAGGGTTAAGAAAGCCCTAGATTGCTTGTCAGAATTCAAAGGCATAATCTAAGTTACAGACAATGGCAGGTCAACCTTCTTACTCTGCTTGAATATAATTTAGCTTAGTGAATATTACACTCCATATGGGATATAATAATAACTCATTAGAAACTTCAAACCATACTGACCATTATCATTATCAACATCAGTATCTTCCTCTGTATCTTTTAAAGCATTATCAGTTTTATCACCATCTGAATCACCTACAAATAATTATTATAGAAACCTTAGTTATATGCATCAATTCAAGGAAACACTTAAGTTAATTTTGTTGGATTCAAATAGCTGGCTAATGATTATTGGGCCTAACAAGTAATAAATGAGTATCATTTGAGTAACATTTTTTAAAAAGATGACCTTTCACTGCATGGTCCACTTCAAAATTTATATAATATAATATTATATATTATATATAATATAGCATTGTGAATTACTAGTATCATTATTTTAAACGTTCATTGGTCTGACTATCAGTTCAGACCCCTACCTTCTCAGTGTAAGGGGTGACTATCGCGGCAAAAAACACTATCGCGATAGTATTGCGATAATAAAAGTACTATCGCAATAGTATTGCAATAGTCAAAAAACTATTGCGATACTATCACGATAGTTTTTTATTATAAAAACAACGGTAAACAGTCTCAAGTCTTTTACAATAAACAATAGGATTGAATTTTAAATATCTCTCGCACTTTGAGAATGAGCTGGTTCTCTATTAGAGGGTATATCATTGGTTTAGTTTTTGGTCCAGATTTATTCACATTAGGCAGCGGCCTCTAAATAGATTTAATTTGATCCGTATCAATGTAGAGTTCTCTCATTAAAAAAAAGAAGAAAGTAAAGCGTTTTTGAGGCTCCACTTTTGTTTTCAAGAAAACTATCGAAAAAACTCAATAGTCAGAAAAACTATCGCGATATTTATTGACTTGAAAAAGTTCTATCGACCTATTGCTATTGCAAGGTAAACTATCGCGATACAGCGATAAGTTGACCTATTGTTACACCCCTACTCAGTGTCTCTTTATTGGGTTTAATACTGTAGCAACACATTGTAGAGGTCATGTCGCTGGGGTCATTTAGCTAACTCACCATTTCTGGAAAGGCTAAATCTTTGGATTACTAGTCACATACAAAAGTTAGTGACTGACTGTCCTACATGATTTAGAATCAGTAATAAGAGGCAGAATGACTGTAGAAACTATTCCACCACTTATCTCCACTAAAGTATGCCCGCCATGGAATTAAACCCACAACCTCTCTATCAGAAGACAAGTGTTCTACTGATAGTGCTAGCAGAGTGAGCTTAACACATGTACACTGAAATATACATTGCAAAATTAGGTCCCAGCCTGTATAAAACATTCATATTATAATTATTACCTTCATTATCACTGTCCTCATCCACCCACGTCCCTGGTAACAAACCAGCAGTAACCAAGGAGTTACATAGTGGAGCTACTAAATGATTTATAAATGTTTCTTGTAATTTGGCTAATTGAGGATTTCTACGATCCATATATGGAGATATAGGCATTCCTAAACCAGCTTCCTCATCACCCTACAAATACAAATATTATAATAATCATACATTAAACTTCATGTTCAATGGCTTTCAGCATATAATATTATAACATTTCTAAGTTCAATACAATACAATACAATACAATACACCCTCATTTACATACATTAAAAATAAGGTACAATCATAATCATAGTTATACCTTTCAATGCTGAATTTCCACAATGAACTAGTCTGTCTTCAATTTTTAGACCTATCCATTGTCATTTTTAGGGATTTCAAGATGAAAAGTGGACAATGAGCAGCCGACAACAAAGAGCCTTTTCAGTAGGCACTTGTTGTGTCAGCTGACCAAGCTCTTTGCATGTGGCAAAAGACTTTTCATATTTGGCTCCCGCATTGTTAGGGTTAAACATGCAAAGAAATTTTAAGTGTAAAATTTGTTTACAATAACATGAGGCACTGATAAAGAATCTTATGTTTATTTGTGTCCTACTAAGTTATCCTAAACTACCAACAAAATAACAAAAATCTAAGGGAGGTAATGCTGACTTTAAGAGAAACAGGAATATTAGGTTTTAGCACAGCTCATGTTTGTAAGAGTAATTTACCTTTGATAAATTTATGTTACAGTACGATTCATCCGATACAACATAATACATATTATGTAAATAAAATTTTCACAAAAGGAATACTTTTATCAGTCAAAAATAAGAATTAAACTAAAGTCTACAAACTTGATTTTTTCAGCATAAAAAAACTGGATTTTGTGTGTATTTTATATTTGATAGATATGACAAGCATTCACAGTAAACTATCAATGAGACCAGCAGTATACTGTAATTGAATATCAAGAATAAATAAAATTGTAAAATTTGTCACAAAAAATAATCATTTATAACCAAAGAATACAGGGTGCAAAGTGTGTGCAAAAATAAATATTTTTCGTATCAAATTCTTTTGACAATGCATCAAGCTCCTCAATTTTAATAATTTTCAATTCTATGTAGAACAAAAAATTAAAATTATAAGTTTTGAAAAATCTCAAATATCACCACTCCTGTTGGTCGAATATTGATTCAGAGAATTCAATTTTTACAACAATCAAGTTTCACTAATTGTTATGCAAGAAGCAAATATCATGTATATTTGATACCATAATATAGTATTTAAATATTAACAATTTAAGCAGTTATACCATGAAACAAAATATACAAACAAATACATTATATTAATTTACACTATTTTTGAGTACATTGTACAAAAAGGATAGAATCAGATTTAAATATATAACACAATTCATTGGAAATTCTAATAAGAGTTTTTGCCCAGCAGTACTAACAGATTATAGTATTTTCATGAACTTCAGCATTTATCGTAAAAAAAATCCGAAGGTGTATTTATGCATTTATTTTAATTCTGGATGAAGTTTTTTCCAGATACTTGACCACAAATGAATAAATCAAACTTCATAACTTCATTACACAGAACTGATTGATTTGAAACGATAATAGTCAGCAAACAACTGGTCTAACTATGTCAGGGTTAGTAGACACATGATCTACAACTGCTACTAATAATAAAATAAACTTTTTTTTAAAGATTTTTTCTTACTAAGCAAGCAATTAAACAACATCTAATTGTAAATACAATAGTAAAAACTTCTCTCCCTGAAAAGTTCCAATTGGTCCATTAAACTTTAAATGTTAACTCTAAATTTGGAAAAAAACTAAGTTGAGCAATAAAGTAAATTCAATCTGCAAAAATATTTTGTGCTGAAGGTTCAGAGTATACAAAAACAGCTCACAGACTAGAGAGCAAAATTTGGAAAAAAGAAAATTAACACTTATGCACTTTTAGATTTTTTTAAATGAAACTGTTGGTGAAAGAAATTGAGGAAATACAAGTCTCAGTTTACCATCGAGAGATCATATGACTAAATACCAGTAAATAAAGTAATAAATGTAAACCTGTTCATAGAATTCTTCTGATATTCTATAAGTCCATGACGTATGTAAATCTTTCGTTTTAGCAGGACCATTTATATCTGCTAATTTTATAACCATTTGTGCTACTTGTAATCTATCTGTCTCTACTGTCCAATCTATACCTACTGCATTCTCATCATTTACCTAGATAAATATATATATATATATTGGTAAAAGTTTATTTAACTGTCAGTGATGTGTACATTAACCCTACTGATTTAAATGCTAGATATACTTAAAGTGCAGTTTTAAAGTTCCATATACATGTTCAGCAGACTTAACAATCTTGTACAATAACTCCTTATCATTGAAATCATCATCATGCATGGAACCTCTCAGTACCCATTTACACCTGGGTGGAGTGGAACAATTAACCTACATCTCTTGCTCAAGGAAATTAGCAGTGCCCCTAAGGGGGAACGAACCCGGGACCTCTCAACCCCTAAGCTTGGGTCATACCACTGAACCACTGCTCCTACTTGTTTTTGGTTTAATGGTTTTACAATGCACTGGAAAGATAAAATGCTAATCACCCTAAATAAGCCCATTTGTTTTCTTTTAAAGCCAGATCATTATGTTTATCACATACTGATAGTTCACATTTTATTAAATTAGGGTGGCTACCAGTTAACAAAAGAGTAGAACAGACCATTTTATGTCATGTTTTGAATATGAATGCCAATATGAGTTCAGTATATCTGTCAGCAAACCTTGTTCATTAGGACACCTTTCATTGGGCCATAATTCAGAGAAATATCAATTGACCGTAACCTAAATGCTTAGAAATTGAGTGGACAAGAAAAAGACTGACTGACCTACTGATCGCCAAGCCACTCCTATATACCATCCAAATGTTTTTGGGGGGTATAATTATCAACTAGCCTGACTATATCAGTAATTTTAACAAGCCCAAATCAATTTTCACTAAATCAAGCCTTCAGGCTAGTGGGTTAAGACTATGGCTGTGGATTGTTGAACCAAACCACAATTCATGTGTAGCGATGCACAAATCAAACCACAAATCACTTGTAAATGGAGAAGCATACAGAATTTCACATAATAACAAAAAAAGTGATGAATTACATTAGCTTTTACTAAATTGAAAACCATGTACTCCAAACATTACTATTACCAGACATTAAATGGGCATTTTCAGTGAAATCATTTTCGTTTAAATGTGAATCAATCAAATGTTTAAGTTTACATTAGTAATGCGGCTCGTTTTCAGTGGAAGTAAGCTTATTTTTTTCCCCAAAAAAATAGATCCCGATCCAACAATTTCAGACGTGACGAATATTCGCACTCGATTTTCTGGTCTGGATCGCGAGTATCCGAGTACTTGGAAACTCATAGCAGCCCTAGATAAGACAATGACTGAACACTTACTTTAGCATTAAATTCCGCCAGTATTTCGAAGTGTCGTTTCAGATCAGTAGCGAGTATTGCTTCAATAACAAGGTAACGAAAACGCTTAAATTCAGCCTGATCTAGACCAGAGAGAAAATTAAAATCAGGATTTGATAGAAATAGATTCCAAGCAGCAGCTGCATGATGATTTTCTAACACTGATCTGTCGTTGTATAATACAGCCTGAAATATAAACATATATCAATAGGTTAGAAACATTAGTGCTTGGTTTATCATTCATTAGTAGGGTGTAAGAATATGGTAAAACCAGTATTGCAATATGCATAACCCATATTGCAATACATATTGGTTTTTTGAGTAGACAATAAAAGCAGTAATTAAAACACATAAATGTCCTTATTGGATCAGCATCACGTGTATATATATGCATTGTAAATGCTCTTTTATAAGTAAAATGGATTATATGCAAGAAAATGCATAGCTTGAAACACACATTCGAAAAAAACTATTCTTATTTGTCAAACTGTTTAACCTATAAACATATTGAGATAATTTCAAATTTTTTAACACACTTTTTTGTTCAAACCTTTCAATTTAATATCTGATCAAAACAATCAGAATAGCAAATAACAGCTTACAAAAACCAATTCAGGGAAAATCAAACCGGTTAAAAACAGTCAGAATTGGTAGTGCAATATTAACCGGTATATTGGTTAACTGTTACATCCTTATCCATTAGAATTGTATGTTAGTTAGTTTTATTTTTCTATTGTAACATTCCATGACATAAACCCATTCAATTGTAGTTTGATCTAAATTTCTGATTTAAAATAAAATATACTATCTTGAATGTCTGTGTAGTTAAATTCTCTAGGAACTGTTTTTATGGTCCCATGTTTACATTAGAATAAAATTCCATTACAAAGGCCAACTTGGTTATTGTAAAATAATTCCATTTTTTGATGACTTTCAAGTCTCAAATGCTTAATTTGAGAAGAAAAAGGTCCCTTAATTGAGACCATTCTGTTACTAAGACCATTAGTTTTAATGGTTGTATCAGTGGAACTTTACTGAACTAGTGTAAATAACTTGTAGATGTTTTATAAGAGGTCCACATGAAAGATTGGATTTGTCCAAATGTGTAGCCTCATTAAATAAAGTCTTTATTATTATTATTATTAGTGTTCTGTTCATCATCCATTAGAATCTTAAGTCAATTGGTTTCTGTTTTTTTATTATAACTTTCCAATAACATTAACCTATTCTATTGTAGTTAGATCTTGATTTCTGACGTATTTGATCAGTTAAAATATAACGTAGTTATATTTTTGGATTGCCTGTGTTATTATTTCCTTTTTTTAATATTTTATTTGCTTATCTTAAGCCTGTCTCACACACTGATTATATGGTTGGCCATTCATGTAAACTGCACATACCAACTGTGCTCTGATCCAAGTCACACTCGGTCCATTCGAGTGTACCTGTGAAAGCAGTGTATGATTTTTAAAACATTCGAGTCTAAATTGTACCAACTAATTCCCAGACGAGGTTGGAGCCCAATACTTGTACCAATCAATCTGTGCACAACCGAGTATACCATATAGGAACCATGTCCCCAACCATGTTCCTATAAAGGCAGTCTCACACAGAACAGGGTATAACCGAATATACCATATAGGAACCATGTCCCCAACCCTGTTCTGTGTGAGACCACCTTTATAGGAACATAAATTGAAGCAAATTCAAGTAGGCAGAGAGTCAATACTTAATAGCAATTCAAACAGACTTGAATGTTATAAGTTAACTTACCTGCGGAGCATTTGTTGCAACTAAGAAAGCATTTGTACGACCAGGATGATCATAGTCATGCATTGCTGCTGCTGTATACATGGCCATTAATTCCAATGCTGGAAAGTTACCTCCCATGATACCATAACTGTCGTCTGCAGCGAAACTATTAGCTCTATATGGAGGAGGAGGAGATCTTTCACTGTCTCCATCTAAAATATACACAAACATTGTTAGAGCCACTCCTTCACTAAATTTATCAACATTTCAAAATTACCTGTCAGCCACTGGAATTGACTGAGCTGTAAATTGTGAGAAATATTTAGTTAAAGTCACGAAAACACAATAAAATCCCCTGTACCATTACTAACAGGGTTTTAAAAAAAATAAATTTCCATCTTTTACAAATGTATGGAAATTAACAGTAAAATTTTCATTATCAGAACACGGCTTTACTGCGCCCAAAATGTTTTATAGAATTTTGAAAGTCTTAGAAAAAATAAAATTTGTAAACAAGTATATAATATACATTAGAATAAAATCAAATTTATCATATACCACTATCTTTTATCATTTTGATGAGCACTGCAAGCTGACAAAATAGGTGTTGTGAGGTGGTACCCACACAGGGCATCACATACATAGTAAATTGCATAATACTAATTGTGTCACGTAAGTATGTTAGAAGTTGTGGTGTAATGAGAAATCAATATACTGGTTAATATTGCAATACAAATTCTGACAGTTTTCAACCAGTTCCTTTTTCCCTGAACTGGTTTTTGTAGTTCTTTGCCATGCTGATTGATTTTATCAAAATCTAAAATTTATAGGTTTTGTCAAATGAGAGTGTAATTCTCTTCGAAAGTTTGTTTCAAACTATGGATTCAAACACACATACAGTCTATTTTACACAAGTCATTCAAATGTCTGCTCAAGAGATCGTTTGCAATACACAACATGTACGCAATTTTAATCCTGTGAGGACGTTGAATAAGCATTAATTCCTGTTTTGCTTGCTTACACAAAAAAATACTATGTATTGCAATATATGGGTTTAGTGTACTGCAATATACACAATGTATACACTTTTTACTGTATTGTTACACCCCTAGTTAGAAGTAACTAAACAGGTTAACTTTTGTAATGATTAACAAAAATATCGTAGAACTGGTCATATTCATAAACACATTATACACATTTAATAACAAGCTATATGTAGTCAATTAATGGAAGAGTATTCAAACATCTATTCTCACATAAAATTCCATCATTTCCCCAGCCTCATGCATATTAATGAAAGCAAAATTTTGTCAATTTTCCCATGGTGTCTGGGTGAAATGTAACAGAAGAAATCACCATGGATGCTGACTATGATAATGTCTCTATGTAAACAAAGTATGCTCCACTGAAAGTTGAACAATAACATAAACTAACACTATACCAACCTGACTCGCTGGACGAGCCATGTCTAGGGAATACATCTTGTGTATTAACTTGTGTAAAACCTGGTATAGGTTGAGTTGTTATATAATATACACCATGTAAGACATCTGTAGCATGGACTCTATTATGATCTGAAAACAAAACAATAAACAAAATGATAATAACTACGACTGTCACAATACTCCAGAAGTGAATTTTCAGGAAAAAAATAAATATCGCTAAAACCAGTATGTTAAATTCGTACCCTGTATGTATTGCTGCAGCAGCATATTGCAGTATACCAGTATATTGTGACAGACCTAACAAGTAAATCTGTGAGCTAATGCTCACTAGTGATACCCCCGCCAAAATCTAAAAATATGCGACAAACAGGAAGTAGATGAGCGAGGAGCATGAAATCGCTTTACACCACATGGGACTATAGGATGAAGCAATATGCAAAGTTTCAGGCTGCTGCATGGTATAGTTGCTGAGAAAACTGTGACGGAAATTTTGTAACGGACGGACGGACGCACACACGCACGCACGGACAAGGGTAAAACAGTATACCCCCCTCTTCTTCGAAGCGGGGGTATAATAACAACCAGAATTGGTTTCAGGGTTTGCCACTGATCGACAGTGTCCCAGGATTACGAGGATAAAAAAAAAACTTCCCAGTGGATTCCCTGTGATTTTTACCAGCTGATTCCATCAGAATCTCTGTAAATGCCCTGTTTATTTATGAATTTTCAATGATTTTTGTATAAAATTTGTGGCTGCAAGTCTGTTTTTAAAATGTTTCCCTTTTATTGGAGGAATGCCTAATTTTAAGAAAGAATCTCTGAATCACTAACTGGGGATACTTTGGGGATCTGTGGTATAAACTGTAAATGTTAAACCCTGAATTTGATTTTTTTACTCTAGTCACAGACAAACTTAGGCACATTGTGGCAGTAAAGATACCAGTCCTAATCAATGTCCTGTAAGAGGGAAGTGCTCTAAGCCCAAGTAATACCTCCCCCAGCTGTTGACAAAATTTATGTAGTACTTGATATTGTGATAGGTAACAGAATAAAAGTGAGAAGGTATTTTACAACCAAACATCACAATATTACGTTGGTTCCAACAAAATAGGGAGAGGTTTTACTGTAATTTCTAACAAACCATCACATTCAACAAACATATTTCATCCAGACAAACAAACACATTCTTGACAACAACATCTTCTACACACAATCTTTATAATCTCCTAACAACAGACAATGCCATCAACAAAAACTATCATTATTTATAATACATGTAGATTGGTACCTAAAAATTGTATGGTATCTTTTTGTAGTGTCCAGCATTATGTTATGAGGAAAAACACAGACAGGGTTCTATTTGTTGAGATGTGGCATATCAAAAACTCATTTCTGATTGATTGATTGATTGATTGATTGATTGATTGATTGATTGATTGATCGATCAATCGATTGATCGATCGATTGATGTAGGCATTTATTTCAAAATGACAAAAAGAGAATGCAACAAATGTTTAACAGAACAAAATTATAACTACTGAACTTATCTTGTAAAAGATCACATACTTGTCTAGACAGCAAATCACCAAAATCAATAAAAATTCTGCCATTAGTATTTTAATTGATGGTTTTTGTATGCATTCCATAAATACATGACTATTCATTTCTTATTCTTGTACTTCTTCTAACCCAACAGTTAGCTTTAAACTATCATGAGCACTAGCCCAATCAATTATGTTTAGAAGCAATGGATAAAACTTATTTATTTATTTATTGGAGTTAACGCCATGTCAACACAATTTTAGGTCATTTTACGGCATCCAGCGCACATAACCTAGCTTTCCTGGACCCTTGTCTATAACCAGTACTCACCTACCCTTCCACAAGGCTGGAAACTTCTCCATATTATCTAATCAATGGAGGAAAATCAACATTATTGTCAAATTTTCATGGAAGGGTATAACCTCCCTGGGTGGGATTCTAACCCGCACCCCCTCGGGCACGAGTATCCAAATCCCGGCCCGCTACCAACTGCGCTATCGACCCGGGTTTGGATAAAACTATCAACTAGCTGGACTATCTGATATTAGTCATTTTCACTAGCCTTAATGAATTTTCCCTAGTCTCAGGCTTCCAGCTAGTGTTTTTAGATAGTGATCATAACCCCTAAAACTAAGCAGACTCTATAAATGGTCGTTTCTAATGGATATAAATAAAGCATCAAATTCATCTGTATTTATGTATTTATTTTAAATTAAATTTCACAAGATAAATGTCTGTCTTATATAGTTAAATCTGTCAAACTATTCCATCACACAAGGCAAATCTGCTTAGCAAAGATTTATCAAAACTTTAATCAGAAAATTTAATCACATTGGGTTTCCAATAGAAGATATATGTTAAGCCATACTCAAGAGAAAGAGAAATATTTCAAAGAATCTTCAAAAGACAGAACACAAAAATAGAAATACAGAATAGAATGTATTAGCAGACATAAATGAAATTGGACAAATGAAAACACAATTTAAGATATTTTAAGTTGAGTCACTTGGACACTGGGTCACATAAAAAGCCTTTTTAGAGTCCACTGATCATATAAAATTGTTCCAACTTAGTTTAGACTCTGAATAAATGTTGCTTGTTCCACATATTTAATAGACCAGAAAGGTTGCGGGAGTCTGGAATGTAGGGTACAAGAACCGTTAGGTTAAAATTTTTAAATGAATTTCTGATGTTTGGTTTTTGTGCCATTTATGTGCCGGACGCCTACCCTAAAAATCTGGCTAATAAAATTTCCATGCAATGGAAGAACCTGCCACAAACATGGGGACTTTTTTTAAAACCATGATCACAGCAAATTACTATTCAACAACAATCACAAACAGAAACACATTTCAAAGTCTAAGAAACAATCTTAACTTAACCAGAAAGTCAAAATACAATCAAAGGGCTGTAAGACTGGGAACATAATGAACATATTTCTTACTCAGGGCGTCCACTCATTTTTCATAAAAAAATATAGGAACACTTTGAAAATATAGGAATTTTCAAAGCCAGAATATAGGAAAATATAGGAAATATAAATAACAAACCAAATGAGAGTTTAACCTCCTCCTCCACTCTCCATCTACACTTTTATTGCTTATTTTTTTATTACTATATAAACAATGAACATTTTAAACAACATCATAGTTTGAAGTGGTAGTCTTTTGAGCAGGTGCTTAGCAGTAGTTGAATAGAAGGCCCCCACACCAAGTAATTGTTTGTGCTGTTCTGAAGATTCAGTTTAAGTAGTTCACTTCTAGCAGTACCCAGCTCCATTGACTGATCGTCATGCTGATCATTTATACCCATTTCAATTTCATTCATGTTCTCAGTGGTAGTCTTGTTGACAACATCTAATGGCAGGAACCTTCTCAGCAATGTCTTAGTTAAGTTCACCAATCTGCTGTGTAAAACATGTATCAATGGTGCTTCGTTCTGATATTCAGTCAAAAAGTCTTCAAACAAAGGAATCACTGAGTGCAGAAATTTGATCTTAAATTTCATATATGTTGATCTAATGGCTTCTCTGATCAGTTGGAAGTTCATACTTTTTGGGACTTTTTTAATCCTTTTAAATCTGAGTTACATATGCAACTATACCAGACAATTGTTTAATTATTCTCTCAAGAGCTGGACCAATACTAAGCCAACGGACTTGTGAGGGTTTGATAAATAGCTCTTCTTTGAGATCAAGGTCCAGCTGAACTTGTCTGTAGTCCTCTCATCAACCAACAGAAAGTTTGAAAAGTCCAAATAACGCCAAGTTAAAGTCTTCCACCTCTTGACCATATTCTGCTACACCTTTACAGAAAGATTGTTAATTGTGTGAAGATTACAAGTGTCTACATCAACAAAGCATTTCCAATCTGGGATGGATTCATGCATAGATTTTGACAGCTCCCTATATATACGGTTTTATTGAGGTTTGAGCCATCACTTCCTAGTGCAACTAATTTATCGAGTGGAAAACCATCTTATTGCATAGCAGTGAATATTTTGGCTGCTACAGTATTGCCATCAGCATGGGAGAAAAACAAAGACCTGTAGTATCTACACCAAACCTAATCATGAGTTGGAGACCAGTACCTCAGAAGGAGATCCATTTGCTTCTTAACCTGTGCCTGGGTTGACTCATCATACTGTAATGAGAAGTAGCCCTGAGAATTCCTGACATCATACAGCAGAGCCTTCCAATAAGCTGGCAGCAGTCCATCTGTTAACATATAGGAGAGTTTAGTTCTTCCAACATTAAACCCATCTGCAATAGGACAGTTGAACATAGCCTGAAATGTTTCTGACAAACTATCACACGCCCGAAAGCTGATATTGGATGTTGCACACTTTGCAGCCCAAATAATTTCTGCGGCCAACACATCCTGACCTTGGACAGGGACACTGAGTGTTGATTGTCCAGACTTGTTTAAGGCCTGAGTCCAGGGGCTGATCAGTTGTACTAGATCAAGGTTCAGAAGATGTGGATGTCTGAGATTTAAATACATGTACTAACTTTGTCTGCCCTCTAGAATGAACAGTCTTGCAAACTTTATGTGCTGTGCTCCTTTATAGTGTTGAAGTATTTGTTTGAAACCTGAATTGTCACACTTAATGTCAGTATTACATACTGTGCACCTACCAAAATATTCCAATTTTCCTTTAATGCACCATTGTTTCACTTTAACACCATTGGCTTCTTGTTCTTCAAACCAACGTTCATTGAATTTTGTTTTTCGGCGCAGCTGTCTAAGCCAACTTTTGACCTATATTCTAACCAATACAATTTGCTCTACTATAGCTTTTTTGTCCAATGAAAATCCTTTACAGTATAAAGAAATGGATATAACACATGACACCATTGGCTATTTGTGATAAACAGGTGTGTTGCACGAACATGTACAGTAGTTGCTGACTATTTACTCTGTGTATAATGAGTGACTCACTATGCTAATTGATAATACATTTGTCGTGGTACGCCCCTTGTGGTATAACTAAATTTGGGAATATGACTCAGCGCACGCTTGGAATGGGTTTTCTTTTGTCATAATTATGTAGACCACCATTGAACATTTCTATCAAATTGTTTTATGTTCGCCGGAAAAGAAGCATAAATTGTTTGGTCATTCTGGAAGAAGTGATTTTTAATCGAAAATCCATGGGATATTTATTAAACATGTTCTTAATTTTAGAATCTGACAGGCAGATTTTCCAAATTGACAAATCAGCGAAGTGGCAATATATTCGGACAAAAATTGTCAGTTGAGGCTAAATTGCAATTTTGGACCAACTACATTTGACCTATAGTTAATACATGTATGCCGTGAATGACCAACACTGATACTTCAAACCGTTGGAAATGAACCCAGCAGAGCGCCATCTTTTTTAAAGATATTTCTTGTTTCTTTTGGAATTTTTCCTTGTAACTAATTCTTTAATTAGTTTCTATTTGAACAACGTCATTGGCTTGTTTACGGCTTACCTGCTAACTGAATACAAAACACTAGTTAAAACATAAGATGAAAACATTAAATACAATGTATTTGTTTTATCACATGAATGTAATATCATGTAATAAAACAAATAATGGATCGGCTAGGCAGGGTCACCAAACCTTTAAGAAAAAAGCATAGATAAGGAGATTGGTAACATATCTTTTCATATAAAATGGAAACTGTGTCCATTTACATCTAGCTCTAAATTATTATGACAAAATATTTAAAGAATTCTCCTTATTTAAACTTTTTGTCTTAGCCTACCCACTTAAATATAGGAATTTATAGGAATTTTGGGCAATAATAGGAAAATATAGGAAATTATAGCAAGTTAGTCAAAATATAGGAAAATATAGGAAAAAATAGGAGAGTGGACGCCCTGCTTACTAAAAACCAGTGCGATTTACTCAACATGAGGAAAATTGTCTTTGTTTAATTGTAAAGTAAAAAAGGCAAATCTTAAACTTTGATTGTAGTCAAATCAATAAAGATTCAACCAATATAAATCTCTTACATTTGTATTTAATATAAGAAAGTCTTCACTAAAGACTTTTATTAAAGGGAGGTAATCAGAATATATAATAAAGTCATTCAGGGGATATAATTAGCACAAACAAAAGTACATTTCATTTTATTACAAACTTATACATTTTTTATACATATAAAACACTAACTCCACAGAAGATAAAAGAACTTACATTAGAATTGGGCCAAAGATTGAATTTTGTAGAAAAAGAAAACTAACTCCAATGTATTTCTACCACATGTTTTGACTATTTCTTAGTCTTGATTAGGTGAAAAAGATTGTCATAATAAAGTCATAACATAATGACGTCATGAAGATGCCAAAAATTGATAATTTGGCATACTTAAAGCATGTATACAAGTGAATAATACAGAATCTAAAAGTTTCATAGTCACTGTTTGATACTGCTACAAAACAAATCTATAAATATACATACCGGTAGTAACAACTGCACCAGTTAATGAAGATTTAGGAAATTAAGGAAATTCTTCACCATGATAAATATTAATTGGACAAGAAAGATGGTCAAGGACAAATACAGTTACATAAAGATACATTTACATTTGTATAAAAAGATCAAACAATAAGAAAGATATATGTAGAAATCAATAAGAAAAGTAAGATATAAAATAAAATATATACATGTTAATCAAAAGTCAAGGTCAAGTGTAAAAACTGAAGGTCAATGTATCATGAGAAAACAAAGGTCAAGGGCAACATAGGTCAATGAGGATGGAGAGGTCAAATTAATATGACAATAGAAGATAGTTTAGAATTTAGATTACAAACATAAGTTATTTATATGCATATACATTATTTAAATAATAAGGTTTAACAAATAACTAAATCTTCCCTCAACCTTAAGTAAAACTTAACCAACCTTGCAAACATGCAAATAACTGACTTTCTTCTGAAACATTCAAATGCCAACTACATTATAGTAGGACTCATACTCATGCCTTTAAAGTCAATAATGAGTTATGTAAAATTTCATGCAAATATGCATGCTTACTCAAACTAGTAATCAAATTGTTCATTACTTAATTTTACAAAGACTAAAAATATAAAAATGAGTACATACTACATGTAAAAACAAATATATCTGCTTTTCCAAATATTTAACTCTAAAGGGAACAATTGAAGCAAATGCTCATTTCTTAATGTGAATACCTTATATTAAATATCAATGCAATATTTTTCTTAAACTTGTTTATATGTAACATTATCAAGTACGCAACTACATCAAATCAATGATGAACTAGTCCTGACACCTCACTATCATCACAACAACAAAAATAATCTTAAATCTCACACACCATGAAATCTCAGTAAGCTGCAAACAAACAAAAACAAGCAACCAGTATTGCATGCATAGAGAAGAGTTTTATGCCCCTTTATGTAATATAAAGGGGCATAATTCTGTCAAAATGACAGAATCACAAAGACCCAGTAATATACTATGGGGTACCTGATGGCAATACCTTGATGAACGTTAGGTTTAAATCTGTTAAAAGTGAGTTTTTTTTGGTGTAATACAAATCAACTTATACTTACATGGTTTTTCTCTGTATCCAAGTTCTAATGCGTGAAAATAATTCATAAAAGGTGCAACAGGTATTCGGAATGTTTCGAACAGCCCTACTTCCATAAATAACTTATATGCAACCTGTAATAAATTACAAGAAAACATTTTTAGCTCCAAGTAGACAGAATCAAATCCTAACGCTTTCATTGAAAATAACTCACAGAAACAAAGCCAACTTATACAGGAAGGTGGGACTAATTTAGTCAGAAATGTTTCCACTATTTGTTTATCTGGGCGTATGGGTGCATGCTGAAAATATAAAAGCCTTTGTGACAGCCCATTTCATCTATTTAGGTGAAAAAAAAGATAAATTTATACAATGCAGGGATGTTAAATTAAACTTCACCTTCATTTAGTTTATAGCTTTATAGACTGCTAAATTGTATTGATATTCCAAATTGCGAATCAATATCCGATAGTCTGTCAAGAATTATTGATACATTAATATAGCGATTTTAGATGACGGCCCTACTTTTATGAACACATTATAAGCAAGTCATGTGAACATTACTAATAAACTGAACATGTTAATTCTTGTCCATGTTTTCAGTTAATATTTTACTTTGATATGGTAACCAGTAGTAAACTAAAGGAGATGCTTAACAAATTCATTGTGAAAAAAATACCTAAAAAAGAACCAAAATTTTTGGGGTAAAAATAACAATAATGGTGACCCAATTTATCATAAAACGTTTTTTAAATTAATGTTAATGAGCAAATATTATGAGCAATACTGGAAATTCAAATGAGAATTGGAATCTTTTACCAGATCATTAAACAAATGTGTATTTAAAGAAATTCTTCAATAGCCATTAAGATGTTTACATTAAATGTAATTGACATAACCGCACAGAAAGGTGACAACATTGTCTAAGACATGTCAGAAATTTCTCAAGGAAGGGTAATTAATAGGAATGAATCCATATTGATCAATCCGTACAAGGTTCCCTCGTCATTTTTCATTCAATCTCTTTGAGTCTCTCTCAGACTGTTTTGTTACAAATACTAGTTTGATTACAAATGCAGAATAAAGCTCTCAACAAGATAACAGTGTAATGATGGTATTAGGGATGTGAATTGCATGAATAATTAGCGTTATATCTTCAAGATGAGATACATACAGGAATGACATAGGGTCTATGTTTTATATAGTATCTCATTTATTTGTCATTTATTTGTCACTGAAAGTGATACAAATTGTAATAATACTGTATACTGTATTGTGCCTGCTGATATTTTTCATGTTAATTTTAATTTTGTGATAAAGCTGCTTTTGATAACAAAAACTTGCAGTTTAGTTGGCATTTTTGACCTGGTTTTTATTGCCAGTTACTGTATCAAATGGAAATAGACATAAAAATGATCTGAATATATATAAGATAATTGACAATCCCAGTTTACCTGAAGGGGTCATTTTACTTAAGCAGTATATACTTTACATCATGTCTACCCCTAATTTTTTCTAATATTTTCTTCATATGACAAAGGCTCAATGTTCAACAAAATTTGCAACAGTAGCTTTTAATTTACCTCACCAGGGAGATAATATTTCTGCAAGAAAACATTCTTTGCTTAACATTATAAACTAGAACTGCCACCAGTGGCGAAAATACCCCCGCAACAGCAACATTTCAAGATAAAAGCAAGTCAACATTGTGGAAGTCCAAAAGGGTAAATGTTGTAAGAAGCATAAAAACCATAAAAAGAATAGGATGCAAATATCAAATTGGACATAAACAGCAAATTAAAGTGTAATTCACTATAGATTTATGAAAAAGCAAAATGAACAGAGTTGTCATATTTCAAATGATTTTTTACATGAAAATGAACACCATTTGGTCATTATGATTGTAAAGTGGAACAACAGACAAAGAGTGATCACATTTAAACTCATCATGAGTATGTTGTAACCAGATGAGCAAAATGTAGAATGTGTTTGTAATTTTTTGATAAATAAGTAAAAAATAAGGCAATTGTAAAAATGGTAGTCAGCAATGTACACAATATAAATCAAACAATTAGTATTTACAATATCTTGTATCAAGAATTTCACAAATACCCCATAAGAAAGCTTAAATTACCGATCATTATTTTCACAGTAGTAAAGTTAAAATAATATCTAAAATCTCATGTAGCTATAACGAAATAAGATGTTTTCTTCACAACATTACAGAAAAATTCAAGGTGGCTATTAGTTGGTCCATTGAAATACATAAAAAAATAAATACATATAAAAATTTCATCAACAAGAATTTGTCAGCACAATTTTATCAAAATGAGGTGAGAAAAAAAGATGTTTGCTGTACAAGATATTAGAAAATTCAACATGGCTGCCAGTCAGCCATTTTGAATTCCACTTAAGAAAATGCCAAGCACATTAACTTAAACAATTGCTAACTTTCTCAAAGTCTGTACAAAAATTATCAAATCATTTGCTTTTTGAAAAGAAAAACTCAGAATGGCTGCCAATCAGCCATTATGAATTTGATAAAATATCAATACATCACAAAAAGTTCAACAATAAGAATTTGATAAAAATAGCAGTACATAATAGACTTCAGCAAGTCAAAATGGCAAACAATGTGGAATAATGCTATATTTAATAAGTTACATGACATAAAGCCATAAACCCTTGATTCATCTTCGTCAATAATTTTTGCTAATCAATGAGATAAATAGTTACTACAAGATGTAGAATTGGTCATACTATATTAACACATTCATACCTTCTCAAAAGAAAGAAAGCACCTAAATGTATACCATGTGACGAGCATTTCAATGTCAAATACGTTCTCCTTGACTGCCAGGATCTTAAATACATCCGTGACAAACATTTTAAAGTTAACTCACTTAAAGAACTTTTTGAGTCTGTACCATCAGATGTGATACTTAACGTTTTGAAGGAAATAAATGTATATAATAAGATATAGAGCTTTACATCATTAATATCGTTTTAATAAATAGTATCATTGATTGCTTTCGACGCGATATGACCTTTTTGTGTTGGTGCGCCGTAAAACCAAAACAAAACCAAACAATACTTGAAGGAAATAAATGTTTATCATAAAATATAGGACGTAAAATCTTCATTATCTATTGAAGTAATAGTATCATCAATTGTTTTCGGCGTAATATGACCTTTTTGCATTAAAAAGCCGAAAAATCCAATTAATCAATCAATAAATCAATCAGAGTTCAGCAAGAAGAAATTGGTAATGAAATAAGCTTACTATACAGTTATTTAAACAAAGTCAAAATGGCTGCCAGTCTGCCATAACGAATTTGTATCCAGAGTAAATTCATGTACAAGTCAACTACATCAATAAAGACTTTGGAGCGAAATTTGGCTAAAATTTAGTAAAAAAAACCACATACATGTACTATACAGTAATTTAAATAAAAATTCAAGATGGCTGCCAGTCAGCCATATTGAATATAAATTGATGAAGAATAGTCATCCTGATCAACTGTATTAGTGAGACCTTGTATGCAATTTCTTTTCAAAATATGTATGGTAATAAGTCAATATAAGAGTGTATTAATTTTGAAAAAAGGATGACAGCCAGTCCGCCATTTTGAATTGGAATTGAGTTAAAGTGTATGTACACATCAACTGTGAACACCTGTGCAAAATTCTATCTAAATTAGTGAAGAAAAAAATCTGTTGAGAAATAAGCATACAGTAATTAAACTAAATTAAAAAGAATTCAAGATGGCCGCAAGTCGGCCATTTTGAATTGGAATTGATATAACATGCATATAAACATCAACTGTAAACGCCTGTGCAAATTCTATAAAATAAGATAAGAAAAAAAAATCTATTGAGAAAAAAGCATACTATACAATTATCAAATTAGATTTAAAATATATAACACAATTAAATATTTTAAACAAGTGAGATATGTTTCCGTAGTTACATGAGTTTTGTATACACCATTAAATCATGGTATATAACAGCATCTATTCAAATACATTAAGAAATAAACATACTACAAATGTATTAATTTTTTGGGACAGACCACATATCCAACCAACCAACCAACCAACCAACCAACCAACCACCAGGGTGATTCCAGTATACCCCCGAAAACTTCGTTTGCGGGGGTATAACTAGGGAAACATCAAGTTCTAAAACATGTTAATTTATTTATACTGTGTTTAACGCCATGTCATCACAATTTCTAGGTTATTTTACAGCATCCAACCCACATTTCCTAGACCCTTGTCTATAACCAGTACTGGCCTACCCTTCCACAAGGCCAGAAACTTATCCATATATCTTATAAATGGAGGAAAATTGACATTGTCAAATTTTGATGGAAGGGTATAACCTCCCTGGGTGGTATTCAAACCCAAACCCCCTCCAGGACACCATATTCGAAATCGAGGCACACTACCAACTGTGCTACTGATTTTGGTTCTAAAACAGATAAACCAGTAGAAAGCAAGAAACAAGTGACCTACCTTACTCAGAATACATTTACTATGCAAAGCTGCAGCGTCAAATACTGGATAATCCCATTCATTTAACATTGAAATTTGAAGATATTTACAACTATCAATATCTGATATATCAACAACAAGTTTATCATTAACAACATTATCACCATTAGTGTTGGCATTAACATCATCATCATTGTTATCATTTTTAGATAATTCAACAGTACTACTATCACTATTATTTGTATATATATCAGTTTGTGTAGGAAGCTTAGTCACTATGGATTTATCATCGTCATCATCACCATCATCCTCATCATCAGCAGCACCCTCTCGACTATCATCATCAGTTTGATGACCTCGAAAATCATGCTGAAAAAATTTAAATACAAATTAAAGTTATGTAGTTATGTTAAGATAAGAGAAATTTACTTACAATTAATATAATGGAAAATTTTGATAATGTCTCTATTATCACAATTCCTTAACCGCTATATATAAAAATATCAAGATTTGAGCATTTTGTAGTCCAGTTGCCTTAACACAATAAAAACGATGCATTTGAGGTCATGAATGGACTCGTCGACGCCATGTTTTATCAGGTTACCTGTTTGTATTACCAGAAAATACCATTTTTAATATATGAATGAGTACCAGTTTCAAGAAAGTTGCAATAAAAGACAAGGAAAAATGCAAAATATGTTTTATTTGTTTTAAACTCGCATCTTCCCTACTTTTGAGCAAGTCTATTAATACATATAGGTGAACGTTCAACTAGCGGCCAAAATTTGGGCAGAACATGTTCTCGAATAATTCGGTTTGCTAATTAATTGAATATAGTTCCTATGTGAACAAATAGACAGGGAAAATGCTAAAGTCTACCATAATAATGCTGTTTTACATGTGCAGTCTGAACATGTCCCGGATAGTGCCTGTTCATTCGATGGCTAAATTCCAGGCATTCTATAAATAGACATGCGAAGGTCTAAAACTCTGACACATATTGCTTGAATGTTTTACTACAGAAGATGTTACACACGGCTAAACAGCGATTTTAAGCATTTTTGGAAATGCTAATACTTGTACAATGTCTAATCAATTTAAATCAAAGGGAAATCACTCTCATACTACACAATGGAGTTTCAGTACTTGCAAACTGCTCTTCTAGTTTTTGCAAGAAACTTGCATACCAAGTTGTAAGTCATTTGATTAAAGATTAACAAAGTAAGCTTAAATAAACAAACAATGTTTAGAATAAGGTTTTATGCATAACTGAGGGAACTCTTCAGAGACATAAATGAGGTAGTAAAACCTGACAACAACATAATAGTCAGAAAACAATTTTAAAATTATCAAACTAGAAAATGGAGTATGATTTTTTTAAGTTTTAATAATTTTCTGAATGAAGATGTTGAAAGCTGATTTTCCAAAAGAGTCCTTTGACAACCAATATTACAATTTTAATGTATTACATGTACTTACAAAAAACTAAAACAAAAATATTTGATAGCAAAAACCTAAAAAAATTTGTCTGACACAAAGGGACAACTGCATATTTACTCAGACCTTAAAAACAGATTATCATTCAACAGTAATGCAACATTTCACTTTAAATATTAAAGTAACACACATCATAAAGCAATTAAGAAAAAAGCTCACAAATTTTAAAGCAATTAAGAAAAAAGCTCACAAATCTTAAAGCAAATTCACAACAATTGGGGGGGGAGGTAGTAAATAAAACAATGGGTCATAGCAAAACTAGTATAATTATACCCCTCTTTATTTACATGTAGTTTTGCACTGACCCATTGAAAGACTATGACTGCATAAAGGTGAACAAATAAAAGACAATAAAAGAAAAGAAGTTCAATGACTGTTGCATTTATTAACCCTTAACTGCTCAATCCCGCATTTTTACGTGTCTAGACCCCCCTCCAAAATGGCTGCCACAGCCTTTAAAAGGGTGCTTTTCAAATAGATTTAGTGAATTTCACTAAAGGATAGTTGTCCCCAAAAAATGAGGTTTTTTTTGCGCGCCTCCCCCATCAAAAGATGTCTCAGGGGGGTTCCAAAGGGGGGATGTGCCCCCCTTTGTTGCTAGGGTTTGAAGGGGGCACAGCACCCCTCATGCCAGAAAAAAATCGCGGTCATTGAGTGCAGAGAAATGGCACCAAATGCTGATAAGAAAACATGTTTTTAGTCTCTGAAAAGACCTGGCACTTTAGACCTCAATTTCGGATAATATTACTGTTTGAAATGCAAATGTGGGGTGGAAAAAGAGCGAAAATTGCAGTTTTTGCCGTTTTTGCTCCACCCCCAGTGTTGCCATGGTAACTGGGACTGGGGCTCAACTTGGTTTTTTCTGAAAGACATTCACCCAGGGAATAACTTGGCCAAGTTGCATATCTGTATGGTTATTTGTAATGAAATTAGAGCAAATTGAAATAGCCATAGCGCGTAATGGTGAAAAAATGGCTACTTTTCACACAATGTCATGTCACAACTAGTAAAGGGTTAAGAAGTTCTTTTTCATTGGAGGAGTTTGAAATAGATCTATGTTTTTTTTCTTTGCAGTCCATGGACAGCAATACTTTTGATATTACTGATGGGGCTTTAACTTATTACATTTTGATCAAACATTGTTATACTCACAACTGGGTCAGATGAATCACATGGTGATGAATCATTTATTGGCACAAAGTCTCGAGCAGCAGCCGTCTATAAAAATATACACAGAAAAAAACACAATATAGAGAAATAATAGGTAAATTAGAGACAAAGAGAATGTCAGGGTACACATGCACTTAAGACTTCAACATCAATAGACTAGATCCAGAATTCAAATACTTGGGTTTTCCATGGTGTACAATCAAACTTTCACTGTTGCAATGAAAATGTGTACAAAGAACAGTCATTAAGATTTAATCTCAGTTTTCTGCTTTTCAGTAATATTGTGTAACAAACTTTGTTCGTACAACCCGTGCAGGGATGGAAAAACCCATAAAATTGGAATTCCAAATTAGGTCAATTATCACAAAATATTGTCTTTGAAATTTTTACTGTAAATATTTTAGACATTTGCAGAAATTCTTTATTTGTTTCAGTATAAGCACCCCATTGGGATTAACATCCTGAGAAATTTTGAATTAGAGAAATTCAAACATAGGAAGAAACGATCGATTTACACAGTTCTACATTGATAACGCTTCTAATTTATAAAATGAAGAAAAGACAAAATTTACATTCATTCTTAACACAGACATTTATCAAATAGATTGATTGCAAGATCATCCAACCAGTTAAATTGAAAAGAATGTTTTAACTTGCAGAGAATCCATTTTGTGCCAGATAACATAATATTTTCATTTTCCTTGTGTTTTCATGCCAAGACTGTGTGAGAGTAGGTGAATTAGCTGTTAACCAGTCACTTAGAGCATATTACTGTCAATGACTGACAACAGTTACTGTCCTACATAATTTAAATTAGTGGTAAGAGGGAGAATGGCCGTAAAAATTATTTCATGAACAAGTTCCATGAAAGTATGCCCTGCCCTGGAATGAAACCCACAACCACTTGCTCAGTAGACCAGTGGGTTAAATGGTAGGCGTTTTTTTCAAACTTAACAGCTATATAAAATAACAGTATTTGACTAAGTGTTCAATGAAAATCACCAATCTCACACAAAACAAAGGCATAACAAGGGCTTAGTGCAAAACAATAGTAACTCAATCTTATTTTAAATTGAGTAACGACTGTTTTGTGCAAAGGCTGCGATATTCATCTGACAGTTAATCCATTTAATATAGACTTGTCTAATATTAGTATTCCCAGCCAATAAATAGTTTCAAAGACATTTTTGTGTGAATCAAGGAAACTGAAGCAGGAAAGCATTTCACATAAAATTCAAGAATTAAAGTTTGGAAAACATAAAAAATCAACTTTAAAATAAATAAAAGTTGTGATATCAGATGATTATAACCACATATATAGAACCTTACCTAATCTCCTAACCCCTAAAATCATTGTCTCAAATCAAGCAGATACCTACATTATCTTAATTTGACCAAGGGTATATTTGGTTTTTGAATTTTGTCTTTTATAGTGATTGCATATTACAGAAAAATCAGAATTCATCTGTTTGCTTGTTGGGTTTAATGCTGTAGCAACACATTGTATAGGTTATATCATGGTGGTCAGTCCACCTACTCACTGTTCCTGGAAAGGCTAAATCTCTAGATTTAGCTGTAAACTAACTACTAAGCGCATACTTTTGTCAGTGACTGACAAATGCCCTACATGTTTTAGAATCAGTGGTAGGAGGGTGAATGGCCATAGAAATTATTTCATGACCATGCTCACTAGAGTATGCCATGCCCGGGAATGGAACCTATAACCCCTCGATCAGCAGACTTAAATGTACAACCAACTGAGCAAGCTAGGTGGCATTGGGAGAGAACATATAGACGAGCATGATCCATTTATAAATCCCATGAACCACTTAATGTACCCATGATCAAACCAAAATAAGTCTTTATGTTTAGATGAAAACAGAAATAATTATAATACAGAAAAGCCATGACACAACAAACAAAAATGGTCAAAGAGAAAGGATAGTTTATGAGTAAATAACTGATGAAATGTGGACAATATAAGAAGATAAGTGCAAAACTACTCTATCTACATATATAAATAAAGAAGAATGTAGACTATTTTTGCACTGACACATGGAAGAAGTCCAAGATATCCCCAGGTGTCTAGCAACAAGATTTAATTAATAAACGTTAATAATATCAACTGTCTGAACCATCCTATACTTTCATCACTAGATCTATCTTGTACGATATTTACTATACATTGATATGTCACACTGTTCTTTCTTGTAGATGACATGGTAATCATATATATGAAAGAAGCCAAGAAAAACTATTTGACCACAACAAAGTTCTTTAACCTTTATCTTACATCCAAAGAAAACAGTTTCCAGGAAGTCATTAATGTAACAAAAACTATCAGTCAATTTTGACATTCAGATATTTAGCTTCAATATTTAGCTTTGATTTTAATTAATATAGCAGTCTACATGACAAACTTTTGTCAGCACTGGATATTTGGTCCAGCAAAATGAATTTTTCTATCTGACCAAATGAGTTTACTAGACCCAAAAAATCATAGCGAATGGCATTATGTTAAAATATGCAGTCCATAGTAATGATTTAGCATACAATGAAGTATGTCATATAATTAAAAAAAAAACCAACATTTTTACAATTTTTTTATTGAATATGAAAAATGGAAACTAAAAAAGTTGTGGATCGTCAGACCACTATCATTTAAAACTATCGAAGTTACTGGACCTACTGCAATTTTGATGGACTCGGTCAATGGTTCACCAGCTAAATTCGAAGACTAATAGGGGTGTTAAAAAACATCCAAACCAAATTTCTGCTGTATTCCCTCCCATTAATAAGGGGGATGTTCCAAAAATACATTTAAAGTTCTGTTTTATTTATTTATAGTCTTCAATAAACAGGATGTTCAAAAGTTCCAAATATCTGCTGAAGGGGACGTTCCAAAATTACATTATAATTTTTTGCTGTATTCCCAGCCCTTAATAAAAAGGGATGTACCAAAAACTTAAAATCTACAATGTAAAGAATGATGCTCAAATTAGAAGATAGTATGAAATAGAACTTATGAGTAAATTTTAGTTATAGAATGTCCACATTACCCAATGGTTTATAAACTCTAAAACTAACACATCAAGTGGGGTTAGATAAAATTATAAAAAAAATGTTAAAAACATAATGCTACCTACCACTCTAGTTAATTGTGTAGTATTATCAACGACCCTTCCACTAATGATTTTTCTAGGAGATGAGAATTCATCAGACGCAGGGATATTATCACTATGGTCACTGGAACTTGGTGATTCATTACAACTTTCATAATCTGATGTTATATTCTTTCTTATAGAAGATAAATGTTCCTTATTTAAAGCAGCAATTCTATAGTGTTCATCACTGATCTCGCTTACCTCCCCTTTCACTAGTGGGCTTATCTTGGTGTTTGAAACTGAAGTGTCTGTATTTGACAATGGTGTTACACTTTTACGTGTGAGGCGTTTCAAATGGGAGTTTGCCGATGTTGTTGGTTGTGTAGCTGCCAGAGAAAATGATCTGGATTTTGGTATAGTTAAGACTACAGTCGGAGAACTTGGTGAGGGACTGTTACTACGGCTACCGACAGGACTGGAACCAGGAGTTGTGTCCCTTGAATGTCTAAAACTTGAACTTCTAACTCTACAAGGTTCTAGTTCTAAGGTAGGCATACCAGTAGCCGATGTGGTTGTCGTCCATGTACTTGTAGACATTCTTCGTAATAAACTAGGCGGTAAACTACGTCGTAATCTCTGAAATATGTAAATACATAGTTAGATAATAATATAATAATCCATTTATATATAGGTCCTAAGTATTTAGAGGACGGAGTTTTGTTGAGGATTCTGTATGTGTATTGACTTACTCTTATATGACTGTAACATGAAAATGGACATGGGTGCAACTCCTTGGATTTCTCACACACTATTTCCTTGTTGCATGCCTAAATACATGGCCTCAGCAAAACACTGATAGAGGATATTAGTTCGCTTTGGAGTAAGATTGAAATTATTTCACTAAATAAAACATACATGTAAATTCAAGAGTGGCATTAACACAAGAGGAATGCTTAGTCCAAAATCAACAAATATTTGTTTCTTTCATGCTTTCTTCTGCTATTCTGTGATAATTAAGAAATAATTTTTTTCAAATATATCCCACTGACATCATTTTCATGTTATTTATGATTACAATGAAAATAATACCACATTATACTTACTTACAATCGTGATAAATCTTAACCGAGTGCAATGCATAAATTAATTTAATATTTCCACTCCGAAAGCAAAAGATTCATTCCAAGGCAAAAACTTAATATCACACAAAAAAATTCACAACTTCAGCAAAAGATTCATTCCAAGGCAAAAACTTAATATCACACAAAAAAATTCACAACTTAAACAATGAATGAAAATTTTGATCACAAGCTACAAGTGTGGCAACATATCAAATACACAAAACATCACCCAATTATACAGTGAATATGTTAATGAAATTACATGATGATATTCTATATAAGAAAGGTGTCTTCTACGATTATCACTCAAAATTTTAGAAGTAACCGAGCCTGACTATGTGAAAAAAAATAAAATAAAAGCAAAATTGAAGTAAACTTAATTATACATATCAATGGGTCAGCACAAAACTAGTCAAACTACATGTATATAAATAAGAATATAGACTAGTTTAGCACTGACACATCAATATTTAAAGTATATGTTGACCTTATTGGGGCAAAAATTTTAAGGAATTTAATTTAGATAATTATTCCGAATTACAGATTTATAAAATATAAAACAAACAGACTGAGTTGACTCTTCATTATATGGTAAATATTAGGTTGAATACTAAATCAGTATTTTATATTAAACACTTGAGATTTTAACATGACTATTAATTCTATATAATACAGTAATGATAAGCAAACAGAGTGTCTAAAAATTGATCATTTTATCAAGTACCCTGACAGAGTACCGTGACAGAGTACTGTGACATCATAAAGAAAAAAATGAGAGCAGTTAGTTATGTTAACAAAAATATCACATTTTTGATGACTAGGTCAAATAGTTTAAACTTTCTGAGTTGTTTTTTTATTGAAGTAGAACATCACTATATATGCCATTTTTTAGGAAAATTAAGTATTTGAAGCTTCACAAATTTTTAGTTGTTTAATAGGCCAGGCCTTATGCACCTATTCAATACAATGTTCAAAAACTATGTTAATGGCCTAATTCAAGAATTAATCAATTTAAAAGTTACAAGGAATAATCTATCAACAAACATCATATGTATCTGCAATCAAGCTATGTAAAATCAAAGGTAATAAATCAGACTTGCATTTAGATCAAACATCTCTAAGACTTTACTTAAATGCATACAGACTAAATAATATAAACTACATGTATATGCACACAACAATATGGGCATACTTTTTCTATATTGATAAGAAAAAAATAAAAATGTTTATATTTGATATATCTGAACTAGGATCAACTATTTATCATTTATTACAATACCACACATGAGTGAGGGTTGACACTACTAAAGTATCACATGCAAATGACTTTAGTCAGTGGCACTACATTATGGCAGCCTACATAGGCATATAAAAGGGATGACAAAGGTTGTAGTGTCATTTGCTATGTCTAAAAGTAGCATTCTATTTTTAGTAACACAAGTAAGTTGCTATTTCTATTAATAGCATGCTATTTTTAGTAACACAAGTAAGTTGCTAGTTCTATTATTGGCATTCTATTTTTAGTAACACAAGTAAGTTGCTATTTCTATTAATAGCATTCTATTTTTAGTAAAACAAGTAAGTTGCTATTTCTATTAATAGCATTCTTTTTTTAGTAACACAAGTAAGTTGCTAGTTCTATTAATAACATTCTATTTTTAGTAACACAAGTAAGTAGCTATTTCTATTATTGGCATTCATTTTTAAGTAACAAAAGAAAGGTTACTTCCTACATTTAATATTGTCAAATAGCATGTTAATGTCAAATTAACATGGGAATGTCACTTAAGGTGTAATGATATGTGGTATCAGCAATAAAGCGTCTTAGACAAGTGTAATACATACCGGGTAGCTTGTTATGACTCAAAATTAACACAAGAATATCATTAGAAGTAAAGCATATGATGTCACCAAGGTCTGAGATTATCATAAATTTTAATCTTGTAACTGCATTATTAAGTTTCATGGCAATGCACATTCACTGACTTTATTGCAATTACACCAGGTCATCGAACTACTTGTAGTTATCAATTACCCAGGAAAATCTTTTTTCTTATATGCAGGCAACAAAGAAATATACCTCACTTGAAAGTACCCATTTACACCAGTGTGAAGTGAAGCAATCCCAGTATAATTTCTAGCTAAAAATGTTAGCAGCGCCTCTGGTAGGGTTTGAACCATTGACCTGTTGTTCCAAACAGTGACATCTATCATTAGACTACAGCTGATCTCTAAGGCAAATTCCAACAAATGGACTACCGATACAACTTTATCAAATACTTAATAATTTATATACATGTTTTGTCATTCATACACAAGTAAAATGTAAAACGGTACTAACCTTGGGTAGTGATGATGGACGTTCACCAGTGTACGGGTTTTCTTCGGAGTCTGATCCATAAGAGGTGGATTCTGTGAGAGAGACAAGGGGGCTAACTCTAGTTTTATGCATGGAAGAATGGTTTTCAGCAGGTTTTAATAAATTACTAACAGCTCTTAGACCACTAACAACATGAGGTGGAAGGGTTGAATCAGCCAACATGTCTGTTATTAACCCATGTGCCTCCCCAATTATAGCAGAATCATAACTTGAGGAAGAACTCTGAAAATATAAAAATATATAACTTTATAATATAGTAAAGTTAGAAGCCTAAATGTTTGACCCCCTTTTTTTCAAGAGTGTGATTCATATGAAGCAGACATCTCACCTAATCACTGTTCTTGAGAGGAACAAAGACTACATTACAATCCATGGCAATCAACTCACAGCAATCTCACATAATAAATTATTGTTTGAAACTAAGCAACATGTTTCTAGTTAGTTGGAACAAAATGTAACAGTAAACTTTTGTTACATATGCTATAAGTAACCACTGCACTGCTCCAAAAACAAACAAAAACAGCATATTTGATCCATAAAGTTGGAGTTCTAATGCCAACAGTTTATCATTTAAAGCTTTAACAACCGTGAGTCAACAATAACTAGTTTCACCATAAAATCTTGTCTAATATCTATGTCTTGTCTAATATCAATGTCTAATCATAATTCAATTAAAAAAAGCAAGAAAATAAAAAAATCAATGAAACTAAATCATTAGGAGATAAACTTTTTTCTTCCTTTCATTAATATAACTATAGGGTTAGAGACATTATTATCAGTCTAGTAAATACAGGGAGTGTTACTGTAAGAACTGGCTGCCTGTAGAAAATGTTAATTAAACAAAAATCATACAAAACTTGTCTCACAACTTTTATACAGACTTCTTATAAAATGGTTTTTCATGTCAAGAGGGTAAGGCAATTTACTTTTTTATTTATTTGTTTATTTATTGGATTTAATGCCGTGTCAACACAATTTAGGTCATTTTACGGCATCCAGCACACCTAACCTAGCTTTCCTGGACCATTGTCTATAACCAGTACTCACCTACCCTTCCACAAAGCCGGAAACTTCTCAATATTATCTAATCGATGGAGGAAAATCGACATTATTGTCAAACTTTCATGGAAGGGTATAACCTTCCCGGGTGGGATTCGAACCAACACCCGCTCGGGCACAAGTATCCAAATTTACTTTTTTCAACAACAGTTGTGGTCTTAAATTTTTAGTCTAATATATTGTGTTATATAGTAAAAGGCAGCATTTTACACCAGCCTGACTATGTGAAATAAGTAATTTTGACTAGATCAAATCAATTTTGACTAGCCCAATACTTCATGCGAGTGGATAAAGGCTATGAGTATAATAACTTAGAATGCACCAGGCAATAGTAACCTGCATCCCAGTGTTTTCAGAATTTAAAGGGTTACATTATATACAAGTATGACTAGTGTAAATATTGACGCTTCCATCAATAAAATGGGTATGGGCTCAAACAATCTTTTAGAATGATGACATTCACCTAGGATTTCAACATTCACAGCATGAAAATTTCACCTAAGTTTACTTAGCTCAAAGTCAAGGTCACAAAAATCCTGACCTTCAAGACTTAAGTCCTTTACACTGACGTCAATGTAGAATGCCATTCACAGACAATGCACAGCTGTGTTGAAGTCTCAGAGAACAATCCCTGATAAGTTTACCTCATAATATAATGTAAATTTCAATAATGTAGAATGTACTCAGACAAGCACACTTGTGCGTTATACTATATAGACAGTAATATAGTATATAAATGACCAGCTAAAACATGATGAGATGAAAATCTGTGACGTAAAAACTACAATAAATATTTAACCTACGTCAGAGAGAAATTAATAAATTCAGAGTTGCATACTTTCAGGAGAGTTCCACAAAAAATATTAAATTCCACTAATAGTTCCATGGGTCATAATGAAAAAAAATCCCACGGAAAATAATTGTTGTAAACAAACAAAGTATAATAAGACTTCAAATAAACTTTTATCCAAGATCAAATTATGAGGTCGATGAAAAACTAGTCTAACTACATGTAAGTAAAAAAGAAAGTAGACTGGTTTTGTAATGACCCATCATCACCGTGTGTATTGATTAAATCGAATAATTAAATGAACAGATTGTTAGCTTTAAGTATAAACTTCATCATTATTCATATATACAAATATTTACCACTTGATTTAACATTTGTTCAAAACTTGGAAGAAAAACAATCACCATTTTAAATCCTAACAATCAGCTTTCACTTAATGTATGATAATCATAATGATATAAGCACATAAAACAGTCCCAGATGAATGGAAAATGATGACCATAGTTGACCATGCTGAAATATCATGGTCAGCAATCAAATACTGATGTGGAACATGGTCAAACATGGTCAGACAACCACAGATCATGGTTGGATCAGGTTGACCATATTCTGAGAAAATTGACATCAGCATTGATAACTAACAGACAGGCCATGTTCGACCATTGTCATTCGTCAATCATGTCTGGTTTTCTTGGATCATGGTTGACCATGTTTTGACCCCTTGGTTTGAATCCCATCCCGAAAGGTTATACCCTTCCATGAACATTTGACAATAATATCCATTGTCCTCCATTATTAAGGTATGTAAAGAAGTTTCCGGCCTTGTGGAAAGGGTAGTAGGTACTGGTTATAGACAAGCATCCAGGAAATGTAGGTTAGGTACCCTGGATGCCGTAAAATAACCTAAAAATTGTGTTGACATGGTGTTAAACCCAATATAAAATAAAATATAACCATCAATGATATAATTAAAGCCATTAAGTGACATAATAACTCATAGAGTAGAAAACTAGTAGAACACACCTGGCTTCATCTATAACAACATAAGTGGAAGAAAATCAATTAGTGGAGAAAATATTTTCAACTTCATTGAATCAGTAAATTCTTGCAGGTACCACTCCTTTAAACATTGAGATAATTAATATAAATATAAAACATATACATATAGCGCCCTCCAAAAGTTCTCAGTTCTCTTTTATGATAACATAATTCACAGAACTTTATTGTTCATTATTATATATCTAATAAATCTAACCGATCCACAATCAGCATTTGTACCACGTGACCGTCCAATATATTCCCGTATTGGATCCAAAAGATATATATTATTTTAGTATTGGACAGTTGGGTACATGTGCACTAAACGATGCTAGTCTGGTTTCCGATTTTAATCTTTAACGATCAAATGATGATGGTTATTTCAAAGAATACAGAAGATATATAATAACAAGAGCTGTCAGAGGAGACAGCATGCTCGACTTAGTAAGTGTTTGTCACAGGAGATGTGGTTGATGATAAGGAACATACATATTTTAAAATTTGAAAATATAACCTTAACAAATTTAAAGAAAGAAAAAAAGAAAACTATAAGTTCAAGGGGGATAACTCTGAAAAAATGTATAAGGAGTTATGAACCTTGTCACATGAGTTGTGGTTGATAATAAGGAACATATATCTAAAGTTTGAAGTCAATACCTGAAGAAATAAAACAGTTGCAGTAAAAACAAACATTTTTTAAAGAAAACTCTAATTTCAAGGGGAGATAATTCTGAAAAAATATATTTGGAGTTATGAACCTTGTCACATGAGATGTGGTTGATAATAAGGAACATATATTTAAAGTTTGAAATCAATACCTAAAGAAATAAAACAGTTGCAGTAAAAACAAACATTTTTTAAAGAAAACTCTAAGTTCAAGGGGAGATAATTCTGAAAAAAATGCATTCGGAGTTATGGACCATGTCACATGAGATGTGGTTGATAGAAAGGAACATATATTTAAAGTTTGAAGTTAATATCTTAAGAAATAACAAAGATACAGAAGAAAGTATTTTACTGCACAAAAACTTTAATCTGTGCACAAAAACTTCAATCAGTTCAAGGGGAGATAATTCTTAAAAAAATGTGTTTGGAGTTAAGGACCTTGTCACATGAGATGTGGTTGATAGTAAGGAACATATATTTAAAGTTTGAAGCTAATATCTTAAGAAATAACAAAGATATAGAAGAAAGTATTTTACTGCACAAAAACTTTAATCAGAAATGTGGACGCGGACGCCGACGCCGACGCGAGTAGGAGAGCTCTACATTACTTCGTAAAGTCAAGCTAAAAAGGTTATTATACATCTTACTATACAATACGGAATATATTTGGACTCGAACACAGCTTGAATAGTCATATTGGACGAGCCGATATGACTTTCCAAGCTGTGTAATCGTCCAAATATATTTCCATATTGTACAGTTAAATGTATAATAACCTATAAATATTATCCAACTGTCAGCCGCACATATATTAACTCCCCTGTTTTAAATATTCACTAAAGTGCTTCTGTTCTGATGACAGATAGATATATACTAGGACGAAAAAGAAACGCCGGGTACATAAAATATGCAACAGATGTCCGGCCGTGTTTCGCAAAACAAGAAGGGTCATCGTTAAAAGGGGGTATTTTTTCACATAATCAGCATCGGAAATCGATTGAAACTTCAACAGCTGGTTCCATACAGATGACATTTCATACAAAATAAATATAATAATCCAATAATACAATTTATCCCTTAAAACAATCATTATAGGTTACCCGGCGTTTCTTTTTCGTCCTAGTATATATTCAAATATAATTCGGTGGAGTTAATGTATGTGCCACTGACAATTGAATAAAATTTAAAATTCTCATAAATAAACAATGAGCCATTTGAGCAAATACCAAATTCAGCATTAAATATATTAAAAACATATATGATTTGAACTATTTTACATGTATAAGCTTTAACTATATAGGTAGAAATACTTGCAGTACACAGTCATGATCAGTTTTTCTAATGCTTTAATTGATTCAAGAACATTTGGCAAGCACTGTACATCTGATTATGTTTTATAATTAAAATATTTGTCTGGGTTATTCAATGTACTTTCTAATTAAATCCACTTCTTAATAAATAAATCCATCTTTTTACAACAAGTTCAGACTAATCATTTAACACTGAATATTTGACTCTCCCATTTTCACCCAGTGACATAATGACCTACTAAAGTTGACGTCATTATCTTCTTTTTTTACGCAAGTATAATCACCTGATATAGATTTCCATTGAACTAAGGTTCACCTACGTCAATTATCAATTAAAAGTTAAAGTTACTCTAGAAAGTGCAAATTTAAAATGCACTGTAATGTCAACAAAGATCATAAGGTTTATTGATTCACTTTTTGCACTTAATCAACAGTGCCCTCCAAAAGTTCTTTGAAAAATTGAATTTTGAAAAAAAATGGTTTGTTCACACCCGAAGATTCTTCACTATAGTTAAAGCTCATTCATACATAGTTTGAATCAAATGTTGGTAACTAATTAATGTTGATTGAGGAATTTGCTCACTCAGATGACTTTTTGATTCTTTTCGAAAATTGACGATTTACATATGTTTCCATGTGCATTATTTCAAAAAATCGGCAAATTTACATAAGATGATATTTTATTTTTTATGTGATCATGTGGTGAACAAAGCCCAGTTAACTATTTGTAAATACTTGATTTTTTGTTTGTGTGATTCCGCTACAACAACAACACAAAAGGTAGGTCAATCATGTCGTCAAAACGTACGTGTACACAAAAAACTCGGGCAACCATTTTCCTGATCGGGCAACCAAATCAAAGCTAAGTGGTTGCCTGAAGTGCAACCAATTACAAATGCTAATTTCGAAGTCTGTTTATGGCTAAGACTAGTGTGATAATGTTAAGTTTTTGTAAAACAATATGTAAATAAGGAGGTCAGGAGCATATAGACTTTCAACATGACAGGCAGTGATAATTAATTATTATAAAACATAGTATCACAGCCTGCCTTCTCAGTTATAAAAACAATAAAAAAAATGAAATTATACAAAATTTTGAAAATATTAAATTTCGAGTTAAAACTGAAAAAAGGTTTTTATCTATGAAGATTGATATATTCAATAAAGACGATGAATTCATAATGCTACATTTATTTTATTTATATTACTAAATTATGTAGAAACAATTTTCAAAAATTTAAACAACTTCCGGTGTACATAATCATATTTCACAATAATTCCTTTAAGTGAGACAAAAAAATACATAAATACATAATAATTAGAATGATTATGACATTAATCTTATAAAGTCAAGAACACGATAGCCTCATAGTTTATAATATATGTAACATAAAAAACAGTATACAAATCAACTTTACATATCTAATGAAAACAACAAGATGGTTCATTGACACGTCAACTGATAAACAAATCTGTGAGAATCGGGTGACTTAGTACCACTAATTGAGTAAGAAAACTTGCTGACTTGAAACATTATCTAGGTCACAATAGTGCCAGTTTCTGTTACATTTATACATCATGTATTATAAAACATGACCCTTAACTATCCAATATCATCTACTTTGACTCTTAAAAACATGTAGAGTGTGACAATATTAACCTGACCTTGAATTACCTTATCATAATACTTACACGTTTCACTTACAATAATTCGTCAGTTTTGGTATGCCTGTTTGTCTGGTTCCTAGTCGTACTTTGACAGGTAAAAGTATGTCAGGCAAAGCATGATAATCGCTGCGCCCAATGTAATGAATTAGGTATTGGATAATTATGTTTTCAAATGAACATTTCTCACTACACAGGCTTAAATCAATGGATCATTGTACATGAATTACAGTGGATAGCTTTTTTTAGTAGTTCCGTTACATTTATGCTAAATTACGTATCCGAAATTCTAACAAGACTAATCCACATTCGAATTGTGTTCACTTGAGACATGTTTTTGTTAATGGTTTGCTAAATATACGTGTAATCAGAAAAATCGAAATCTAATGACCTATATAGTACCCAACTAGTAGACTTGTGCACTACCGACTGAGCTAGCTTGAGGCAGCTCTAAGAACATTGAAACGAGAATTTTTATATTTGAAGTATATTTTAAACACCCAACGCCCAGTCCTACCACTAAGTAAGCACTGACAACTTTCTGAACAACCCTCGATAACTTCAGATCAACTCTCAATAACTTTCTGATCAACTCTCAATAAGTTTCTGATCAACCCTCAATAACTTTCTGATCAACCCTCAATAAGTTTCTGACCGACCCTCTGGAGACACAAGTAAATCTAATAATTAATGTAAATTTTCGAGTCATGAAGAGATATTTATCTTGTTAATAACATACACGATACATACTTGTATATAATTAATGAAAAATAATCAATTAGATACAGTACTATATCTAAATAATATTCTAATTACTTTTATGCATTATGTACCATAGAATAAACAGTGCCCAACAAAGGTTAGGAGACATACACAATTTACTAAAATTCTTAATTTTCTTTTTTTAATTCATCATGCTGTAAAGTTATGTTTTAATACATGGGAAAGTCTTCCCGTGCTTTCAATACTTTGATTTATAAAATATTTGGAATGGTTGGTGATAAATTGAAAATATATTTCATGAATGCATCACATTAACAGCATCTGACATCCCAGAGCCTCCAAAATTATGTTCAACAAAATTCTTTTCCATAACATAGTTTAAAGCTACTTTGTGTAGTATTAATTATAAATAGAAACTTTACCAAACAAGAGGGTCCTGAGGACCCTGGACCGCTCATCTGAGGAACTAGATGCTTAGGCATCTGACAAAAGATTGTTAAACAGTTGATGAAAAGTGAGGGTGCAGGGCCAATTTTCAAACCAGGGGCATAATTTAAACAACCTTTGTAGAAGACCTCAAGATAATGCCACATATCAAATATGACATCTATATGACTAGTAGCTTTTGAGAAGATTTTTTAAACAATAATTTTCCATATATAACTCTATGTAAATCTTGTGACCACTGAGATGGGGCTAATTTTGACCCTTGGGGCATTTATTTAACAATCTTAGTAGACCACCTTCTAGTGATGCTACATGCCAAATATCAAAACTCTAGGCCTTGCAGTTTTAGAGAAGAAGACTTTTAACATAACCATGTATAACTCTATATAAATCTTGTGACCTCTGGGGAGGGGCCAATTTTGACCCGAGGGGCATAATTTGAACAAACTTTGTAAAGAACCTTCTAGTGTTGCTACATGCCAAATATCAAAACTCTAGGCCATGCAGTTTTAGAGTAAAGGATTTCTTAACATTTCCTTTTATAACTCTTTATGTAAATTTTGTGACCCCTGGGGCAGGGCTAATTTTCACCCATGGGGCATAATTTGAACTATCTTTGTATAGCACCTTTTAGTGATGCTTTATGCCATATATCAAATCTCTAGACATTGCAGTTGTAGAGAAGATTTTTTTATAAATTTCCTCATATAACACTCTATGTACATCTTGTGACCTCTGGTCTCTTTGTGCTCAGGTACTAAAAAAGCCCCATAAACCAATTTTAAACAAAGGGTTTTCAAATTTTTTATAAAAGCTATTTTTATAGTAGTTGGCCCAAAATGGAAAAGTCTCCAAACTTTTGGTGTGCACTATAGTTTGGTTAATTTCTTCAACCATAATTATGAGTAGTAAACAAGTCTCTCTTAAATGATTAATTCTACATGTATACTCAGTCAGACTAGTTGTGAGGTGCAATACTTTGAATCTTCTTAAAAAATGGTATTAAAACACAACAATGCCAGGGTCAAGGAAAAAATAATCTACATCCTGCTGTAAATAGCTGTTAACTAGTTAATATTCACATATTTCTATCAGTGACTGACAACAGCCCTACATGACTTAGAATCAGTGGTTGGAGGAAGAATGGTCATAGATGTTATTAAATTCCATGCTCCACAAAAGTATACCCCTCCCAGTAATCAAACAGACTGTGACTTGTGCCCTACCAACTGAAACAGCCAAGCAGTTAAATGATATTAGAATAATTTTATTTAACAGGTCTCACATTAGAATAAATCCAACTTTTCTTTGATGATCTCAAAAGAGTAAAAAAAGAAAGTAAATTCATAAATAACAGCACACAAGATAGTATCACATAAGATGTAGGAAGACAAAAAAGTTTTAATTAAAAAGACAATGATACCAACATACAAGTTTCAAATATCTCATTTTAAATTCAAAATCAGCATCATAATACATTTTATAATATTTATACAACTCATAATTATCCCTCAAAGATACAAAGTTACTTTTATCATATATATAATATTACAATAATTATGCAGAATAAAATTTTAATATTCAAGACGAATGAAGTTCATTAATTATATTAACATTTAATACTTTTCTATTCAGTTTATACTGCTTTGTAAAGGTCAATTCATTACAGCTGTTATATTTCTTATTTCAAACCAAGTCAAAATTACCACTTGTTTCAACATCTGGGACAACCATTTTGAAATTTTGAAAACCAAAATCTCTCTAAGATAAAATACAAAATGAAAGAATATATAACATAGGCGATTTTGATTGATCTTTGGGACATTATTTATAACAAAATAAAAAAAAAATTGACTGAAAAATGAAAACCAATATTTTATGTCAATGGAATTAGTGTAAGTTTATTATTCAGAATTTCTTGCAGTTTTGAAATTCCTAAATTTCATAATTCAAGCAACAATTATATAGAAATTGTAAAACACTTTCTCAGGTCTAAAAATCCGAAACATCAGATCCAGTCATGAAAACTTCACCCACACATATAAAAATACAAAACCTATTTTTATCAACACCAGTTCCTAACCATCTAAGCCAGTTGTCAGTCAATGTTTGTGCCAGTTGGGCCTAGTAACTGGTTAACAGCTAAATCCAGTGATTTAGTCTTGCTAGGATTGATGAGTATGTTGACTGACCCCCATCCCTCTCTGATATGACCTATACAATCTATAAAGCCAAACCAAAAATAAATTAAAATACAAAAACCTACTGATATAAAATAGTTTTACCTCACTCAAACTCCTTCTCATCCCAGCTGCATATTTATGTGATTTTTTACACTTAGTTATCACTGGCATTTTACTACAGTCCTTATCGTACACAGTGACTACAGAATGTTCCGACACAGAACGATGTGGCTTCATATCAGAGTGTTTGTCCAAGCCTTGCATTGATTCCACAACATGACTTTCTAATTCAGTCATTTGATAACACAAGGAATTCCACAGTTACTAATCAACAATGATATTATTCTAATATTCAATGAATAAAATCACACTAGCATATAATTCCAATCACTTTTTCAAAAAATAATATAAACTCACACAAAAAAAATCACCAAAAAATCATTTACAACTAATTGAGTCTTGGTTTTATATCATACCAAATAATTACAAGACCTACAAGCACCCTTATATACGACACAATTAAATATATACCAAGAAACAAGCAAATTAAAACAGATTTCCAACACAGAATTGGCAAGCAGACGCAGTAGGAAAACAGACGACAACCCAAATGAAGTTATATTGGACTTTATCCTTAATATCTAGAAAACCCAATATTTCTTTACTCAGTGATTTCATAAAGATGTCGTAAGACTCTGGTATAATCGCTTCAGGGAACAATCTGTCAAAGTTAGATGCATTGAAGATGCCAACAATGTGATATAATTCTGGCTACAGGTTAAAGAAATTAATTATTGTATGTTAGAAAGTAATAAGGAGAGAAAAACCTCTGTCTTTAGACTGCAGAAAGTCTTTACCAGGCTTTTATCAGAGAATCAATAAGTTCTGATATTAAATTAAGAGAAAACAAGACTGATAAACTAGGATATCAGTACCAAGCCAGGAAAGGGGAGGAGAAAATGTTTATTATAATGTTGAGCCAGCTGACATCATTATTGACTATTATTGATAACCTATTTAATATGTGCTTGAAACAAAGGTCACTATACCATTAAAGTACATCAAGTAAACAGTGGCGCTTTTCACAAAAGAAATTCAGATAAAAGTCATCGTAAGTTGACACCGCCTGTTCAGACATAACTTTCATACCCTTATTTCGTTGACTGCAATAGATTCTTTAAAAATAAGCAGAAATAAGAACATCAAAAGTTAAAAAATACAAACTGTAGAAATACGACTTAAAACCACCTTATAACAACAATATTCCAATAAATTAAAATAATGATAGAAGTAAAGATCCAAGAAATTCTAACTAACTATTTATAGAAACAAATAAACAAATAATATAAAACACACAATATAAAGTATAATATGTTACAGCATTAAACCCAACAAAAAAAAAGTATATGTATTCAATATAAAAAAATATTATACAACTAATATGAAGACTTTAATGGGTTCTGTATTGCTCATCTGAAATCTCATGTGAACATTTGAACTAATAGGACATCTAAACTCATGTGAAACTTTGAATTAATGTGCTATCTGAACAAATGTAAAACCTTGAACTAATGTGACATCTGAACTCATGCGCAGCTTAGTCATAATGTGACATCTGAACTCATAAGCAACTATGAACTAATGTGCCATCTGAACTTATGTGGAACTTTGAACTAATGTGACATCTAAACTCATGTGAACATTGAACTAATGTGCCATCTGAATTCATGTGAAACTTAGTACTTATGTGCTGTCTGTAAAAACTCATGCGGAACTTTGAACCAATGTGACATCTGAACTCATGAGAAACTTAGACTTAGTATGCCATCTGAGCTTATGAGTAACTTTGAATTAACATGACATCTGAATTCATGTGAAACGTAGTACTTATATGCCATCTGAACTCATGAGTAACCTTGAACCAATGTGACATCTGAACTCATGAATAACTTTCCACCTATGTGACATCTGAATTCATGGGAAACTTTGAACTAATGTGACATCTGAACTCATGAGTAACTTTGAACTAATGCGACATCTGAACTCATGAGTAACTTTGAACCAATGTGACATCTGAACTCATGAGTAACTTTCCACCTATGTGACATATGAATTCATGGGAAACTTTGAACTAATGTGACATCTGAACTCATGAGTAACTGACTAATGTGACATCTGAACTCATGAGTAACTTTGAACTAATGTGACATCTGAACTCATGAGTAACTGACTAATGTGACATCTGAACTCATGAGTAACTTCGAACTTATATGACATCTGAATTTTTGTGAAACTTAGTACTTATGTGCCATCTAAACTCATCATCCGATGTGTCATCAGATTCAGTCATGTATAGCATGATCTCATGAGATATCTACAACATAACTGTCACCTAATATAGTGTTTCCAACAACTTTTCTAATCAGGGAATCATATGTCCATGTGGTGTCCAAACCAGTGACATGTAGCAGATGAAAAGCTGGCAACAATGACAATGGAAGGAGGCTATTGATACGACAAAAGTTGACAATTTTGGATTGCAGGAGAATGAGATAGGACACATTTTTTGGTGGACTGACTGTCCACCTTTCTGTAATCTTGTTTGAATTTATTAATCTGTGTTTTACAATGACTTACTGTTTTACTGGAAACTGGTTCAATTAGTGTGTTTTACACAAAAAGTGTTGGAAAAAACTGATTTTTTTTACCTCACACAATTCAGGTAAGCTAAAATTTTAGTCAATATGAAGACATGTATATTCAAGATCAATTGTAAAGTTGTACCTTTAGAGTTAAGATTCTTCTATTGTACCTTTCAAATATACACACAAAAAAAGAAGACATCATACACATTCTGATCATGTTTACGTATATAAATCTTTTATAAAATGAGAAATAAACGTATAGAAATATATAATAAATGTCCTGACATCACTATTGATAAACTTATTGATAGAACATGTTTAATAGAAGAGAGGAAATCATGTTAAAATACATTTACATATTAAAGCAGCTCGGTCACAGATTTCAACTTTTCTGAAACGCTCAAAATTTCATAGAAACAATAGACTATAGATCCGGAATTCAAATATTTAGGTTTTCCCTGTGGTACAAACAAACTTTCACTGTCACAATGAAAAAAGGTGTACAAAGAACAATAGGATTTAATCTGTATTTCCTGCTTTTCAGCAATAATGTGTAACAAAATTTGTTTGTACTGCCAGCACAAAGACAGAAAAAACCCACAAATTTGAGTTTCGAATTAGGTCTATTGGAAACTACTATGCAGTATTTTGATTATGACAATTTTAGTGCAAAGTAAAAAAAAAACAACTTTAAATTATAGTGATTTATGTATGAAATCCTAACCTGTTGGTCATGGCTCGAATTTAACAAAATATTAGACTTGCAAATTTTTGCCAGTTGATTTTATTTCAACTCACAAAAATGAAGAAAATCGCTTGCATTTTTTCTCCAAACTTTTCTCCTAACCCCTAACCCTTTGCATATATAGTAACTATTCATATATGCAATACAAAACAACATAGTACTCTAGTTAACTACAGATAGAACAAAGGTGTTATTGCAGGATATGGAGACTATTGAACAGTCATGTTTGTACTGTGAATAATTTTGCAGCGATTTCAACGTGGAAAATCAAGTTAAAACAGAAGTTACTCACAATTTTCAACATCCACTCACATTTATGAGTATGTGACCTTAAATTTGAGCCCTGCTGATGGTACTAGTATAGATGATTTTAGTGCATTTTAGCAGCTTTTTATTTTACATTTCTTACAATCTATTTATCAGTTTGTCATACAAAATTTAGATTTCATTTTCTTTTCACAATTATAGACAAGTTATTTTACACATCACATGCTATTTTAAATATTACCACCCAGGGAGGTTATTATACCCTTCCATGCAAATTTGACAATAATGTCAATTCTCCATTATTAAGGTATATGGAGAAGTTTCCCGTCTTGTGGAAGAATAGGTGACCACTGGTTATAGAAAAGGGTCCAGGAAGGTTAGGTTACTACTATGCACTGGACAACGTAAAATAAACTAAAAAACAAGAAATGTAATGTGGAAACCACATTAAAGCCAGATTTAAATGGCAGAAATATATGGAAAAGAAAAACTTTAATGTAATTGTTAATGTCACCGGACCCCTGCCCGCCCGCCCGTGTTTTGCCAAACTATTAGCCGAATTTTTTCGTTGAAAAATCTGGCTAATTATGTTGACACAATGTTAAACCCAGTATAAATAAATAAATAAAAATATGTAAAATATGAAACAAATCTGTGAGCCAGTAACTTTAACAGATATAGCAAAATATTCTATATCACATCAATATCTATCATTCAACTGATAATGGTTCAATCAAATCACATTTTTCTCTCCATTGCTGAAGTTAACATTTTTTTTCTCTTTCATATTCCCATGTTAATGCCTACATTGAATCAGCCAAGGTCATGTTATGATATAATGGCTTTCATTATTCTGTATACAGAATTGTTTTAGCTGGATGGTATCATCACAATATTACAATATGTAACATTGAAACACTCCCACAAGATTTCTCCATAAAGCTACAGTATAATTTTTACTTAAGGTATTCAACCCCTAACTAATTTTACTTTGTTTTATGGCAGCTGAAAATATAGAAAACCCCATGAACAAACTCAATGTATAAGTGAAGCAAATTTCATAGGAATCTCTGATCAAAGTCCATGAGTCAAACAGAGTGGAGTTTGAAGTTCATGAGACCATATGAGCAATTTTTGAATTATTACTATCTGAGCTAGAGCTGTCATCGATTCCAATGATATTGATGTATCGTCGATATTTTTTAGCGATCAATAACGATCAATAATCACTTTGCATTTTGAAATATTGATAATTAAGTCTACATAGCTTAGGTAAATAAATAAAAGTGTCCAAATTGCAAGACAAACCTATCGTGAGTGGAAACAAGAGGGCTGTCATAAATATGAACAGATCAATACAAATCCTTTTTACCAACTACTTACCAATTTAATGCAGGATACCAAGGTATAACACTCATGACAAATATACATATATTATGAGTTTATGACAACATAAATGGTCTGTATAGTACTGCAGTGAATGTATTGATATATATTGATGCATCGTCCATATTTATTTCTTAATATATCAATATCATCGATTCGCTTTAAGTCTGATCAATTACAGTTCTAATTTGAGCAAACTTGTTTCTAATAGTAAATAAAAAATTTCATAGAATTATAACCTGCCACAGCAGGGTATCAAACAAATGACCTCCAGTTTCAAGCTATTGGACTCAACCATTTTGCCATGACTGTGTCTACATTAACAGTCAGTATAATAATCTAAACCACAAAAGATGTTTCATTTTGTTGGGTTTATGCCATAGCATTACAACTGAATATGTCATACAACGGTGATCAGTCAACCTACTCACCGTTCCTGGAAAAGCTAATTCCCTGGATTTAGCTGTTTACCCGAGTTACTAGGCACACATTTTAGCCAGTGATTGACAACTGCCCTATATGATTTAGAATCAAAATGTAGGAGGGAGAATGACCATAGAGAGCTATGATACACGAGAGAGCATTCATGAAATAAAGGTAGACAAAATTCTACCATCATTACTTAAAGTACACTCAAATAAATTATCATGTAGACTGTTGTATCATTTATTATTTATGTTCATCATCATTAAAGTCATATTTATAACAGATACAATGACCTAGTTAAACATACAATTAATGAGTTATGTAGCAATTAGAAATAAAAATGAGTTATAGATGTTCATGGACTTAGACCACAAGAAAACCATAAAGAAATATTAGATGTAGGTGGACTTTATTTTGGTCAGGTTTAACGCTTTTTTTTTTTATCACGGCAGTCAGTCAACCTACTCACCGTTCCGGGAAAGGCTAAATCTCTGGAGTGAGCTGTTAACCAGTTACTAAGTGCATACTTCTCACAGTAACTGACAACTGCTCTACATGATTTAGAATCAGTTATAGGAGGACAGATAGACTAGACCACAAGAAACTATCAGTAAATATAAATATACCTACTATATTGTCTAGTTCACAAGTGAGTCTAACTCCACAGTATAATATTTCATTGTCCAGTCAAAAAAATACCACAAGAAAATCATCAGTAAATATTAAAATAGGACATACGGTCACTTATGATTTTGATTTCATGTTATGATATTAAATTTATAATGAGGCAAAATAAACTACAAGAAAAACATTGGTTAGTGGAGCCAAATCATTGATAAGTTGAAATAAAAATCAACTAGCAAAAATTTGCAAGTCCATTTTTTGTCAAGTTGTTCTAGTAAGAAAGTCCAGTAAATAAAAGATATATACATTCACTGTCTAGTCACAAGTAATTTTGATGTCATGGTATATTTTACAGTTTTATAAACACAGATAGATGACTATAAGATGCTGTGATTACCATTGGTATTAGACTTGTAATGGAAACAACATAGAACACAAACAGTTTGCTGACCTCTTTTTAAGTGTTGAAGCAAGAATTTTCTGTATAAAATTTTTTATAAACATATTAAGCCTTCTTATACAATATGACCATTAAATGTAAAATTAGGATTTAAATTTGGGTATATAAATGAATGCAAGTGTTCAAACATTCTATACATTAAAATATGCAAATTATGGGTTTAAACACTAGAAATCTACAACTGGTGTATAAGCAACTGTTTAAACATTTAATAAACAAACCAAACAAAATATGTGTTTAAACACATGAAAACTCTTAACTTGTGTCTATGCAAGTGTTCAAACAATTAGTTGATCAACTGTACAAAATATGTGTTTAAGCACACAAAATCTACAAAATATGTGTTTAAACATGCAAAATCTACCAAATATGTGTTTAAACACACAAAATCTACACGGTATGTGTTTAAACACACAAAATCTACAAAATATTGGGTTTAAACACACAAAATCCACAAAATATGTGTTTAAACACAGGAAATCTACAACATATGTGTTTAAACACAGGAAACCTCCAAATGGTGTATATGCAAGTTGTATACATTTTATACATCAATTGTGTTGATGTATTAACTGAAATGTGAGTCTATAAAAGCTTTGTTCAAACATTTATTAAATCAAACTATTACTGATATATGTTTAAACACATAAAACTTCAAACTGAAGCCAATGCATGTGTTCAAGCATATCAAAAATTAAAGCTGCAACAATTGTGCACTATCAGATACAATAAACCTTACAAAATTTATGTGCACACTCAGGAGTTTAAACACAATTCTAACATGCATGCATAGGCATCAATCATCAACTGGATTAATTTACAGCAATATGGGTAGTTCCATACAACTGTAACAAAAAAACAATTTATTTATTTTATTTATTTTTACTTGGTTAAACGCCACGTCAACACAATTTAGGTCATTTTACGGCGTTCAGCACACCTAACCTAGCTTTCCTGGACCCTTGTCTATAACCAGTAATCACCTTCCACAAGGTCGGAAACTTCTCCATATTATCTAATTAATGGAGGAATATTGATTATTGTCAAATTTTCATGGAAGGGTATAACCTCCCCGGGTGGGATTCAAACCTGTACCCCCTTCAGGACAGGAGATTGTAAATCCCTGCGTGCTACCAACTGCACCATCGACCTGGGTAACAAGATGACAAAAAATATAGATAAAAATACAATGTTATTATAAAATTAAACAGTTCTCACCTCAACTAAGATAATGGGAAAATGTTCAAAATCCCATTCTTCCACTTGTATGCCTATATCAATTGAATGCATTATGATTCCAGGATAGCAATTGTTGGGTTTTTAAAAATCACTTTTATGTATAAAACACCTCTGTAGAGAATTCCTTTAACATTGTCAGAATTTCAGCTACTTCTCTATAATAACAACCATTATCACAAAATCTTACATATTAAACAACTTTCTACCTATAAACCCATTTTCAAATTAATATGTTGTTTTTTGTAATTTTAACTCAACAAAGAATTGAATCATAACACACTTTTTTTCAATTTTTCAAAGTCTTCAACAACAAAACTTTCTACATCAGTTTTCTTTAATCTCTACCAAGATTATGAGATACCTATGAAAGTAGATTTATATATCATATATGGCATTATTACAGTAAATTATACAGCTATCTTTCACCAAAAAGATGGGACTTAAAATAAACAGGAGAGGGGGGAGGTAAACAGCTATGCATTTTTAAACTTTGAAAATTCAAATCAATATTTATCGATGCTCATAATAATGTATTTTAAATTCTCTATTCAATAAACTGCATCTAATTTGTCATATGAGATATTAAAAACATGCTATGCATACATAACATCGAAATCTAGGTGAATTTTATTTACAGCAATGAATGGTATTTTATTTACAGAAATTTAAGATCATTAAATTTTGACGTCTTCTAACAGTCAATGAAGTCTGTCATATTGTTCAATTATTTACTCAAGTAGAAGTAAAGTTTACTTATTAAATGACTCTTTTATTATAATGTACCTTTTATCGTTTTTTTAATTACTTTTGAACAGTACAGTTGTACTGATAATTGTTAAGTTCTGGTACAACATTTTATTAGCACACTTCACAGTTCAGCGCAAAATGGTCATAACTCAGTCTTTTCTTATATTAAGTTACAATTGTTTTGCGCTAAACCCACGATTTCTATTGCTTAAACAGCCCTAATTTTAAAGTGATTCCACTAACCACTTACTCTATTGTATAGAAACCTTTAAACCATAATTATTTAAACTGCAATATTAACTTATCCAAGGGAAACTACTCTTAAAAACCAAAGTCATTTCAAAACCAAAATTTTTGCACTTTTTTCCTTTAAACAAACCAGCATTTTACCTCCCTTGAAGATCCTTAATAAAAATTATGTTTATTTTTTTTTATCTATTCACAAAAGCTGAATTATTCACTAGCTAGGAAATGAAAAATTATCTTGTTTCAAGTTCTTTCATGAAAGTGTACTGTATCACTACGACTGAATTCATGACAGAGACATATCATATCACAACTTGCTTTAACATGGTAAGATACTAAGCCCTAATTACTTCATATTATGGACAAGACATTTAACAAAGCTAGAGTGGTCAGTTACCCAAGTTGAAACATTAAAGCAATCTTGAAATGCACATTTTTTCACTTAGTTTTAATGCCTAGTTCACTGTCCTGGAGTACAGCCCCAACATGTATGGTTTGGAAACCAGGGCAAACAGGGACTACACTGTAGTGACACTGTGAGGAACAGCATTAAATAGGGATAAACTGTGTTGAATCTGCAATCACCAGGGAGTGGCCCCAGTGGTGTTTAAAATTCAAATACAACCTGGATTCACAAGGAAGCCAAACCAATGCTGGATTAATCCAAGGAGATCCAGATCATCACTGTTGATCTTCTGGCATGATCCGTCCATTTGTCTTAAGAATATTAAGACCACCAGGTGAAACCATAGTAAACCAGCAAGGCTTGTGTCCAAGGTGGAGATACATTGACTCCAGGTTTGGCCACTATATTTTTATTGAATCATAAAGGTTCATACAGATCCACTAACTACAAATTACTGGGACACACTGGGGCAATTACACCAAGATATTGTAAAGTAAGCATAAGATAGCACTGAAGAGCAAATTGGTAGTAAAATTGTAATTAAACAGCAAAATGAGTTTAAAATACAATAAATACAAAACAAAAAAATGATTTTTTATAATGCCAACATAAATATAAATGCATGAATACGGCCATCTGGAAGCAATTCATTAATTATAATATGAAAAATGCTATTAATTTCCAATAACATATTTAAAAAAAAATAAAACTGCAACAGAATTAATATTTAATAGACGCTTAACCTTTAACTTCACATAATATCCATCATACTTTTTCAACAGTGTTTCTATAACATAAGATTAGAGATTTGAATATGAATGAACTTTATTGTAGCAGCATTAATGTGAGTTTTTGTATCTACAGGCATGAAATATTGAAAATCCAATTCATATGAAAGTTTTGAAACAGTTTTTTTTTCAAGAGAAAAAAAGCACACTATTCATACTTTGTGTTCAAAGCTTCCTTGCAAGAAAAGAGTATCAAAATTGGCACTTAGACAAAATCAGACCTACTTTACATTTTTTTATTAAGTACCAATTATTCAAGACTTTATAATCTCGCTTGAAACGTGAAAATCATCAAATGTTAAAACTATTCAGTAAACTCTATTAATCACTTTGGGACACCAACATGACATGATTCAATACTTAATCAATACATTCTTGCTTGACATAAATCCAAAGGGATAAATCCTGGGCTTAAGCGTGAAAAGGTCGTAACTCAATTTAAAAAAGAGTGAGTTACGACGGTATTGTGCTAGGCCCACGAAATGAACTCTACTTAATATTTTCTACATTCTTAACTTTTTATCACAGTTAATATAATAAGACTGTACTTAAATTATCACACCTTACTAAGGGCCACCATGAATTTGTACCACCTTCTATGAAAGAGTGATTTTTTTATCATTGCTGAAAAGACTATCAGTTTATTCCTTTACTTACTATCCAGCTTATCATATAACTTTGTTCCGATAAGAGGTCATTGTTACCAAGGTTAATTGAAAATTTTAAATCCAATGTAAGTCTATAATTATCAATCACATCAACAAGTTAGCGCAAAACTTGGCTAAATCCTATCTTATTAAAAATGAGTTAGTCTAGTACTGCACTTACCCATTGACCTACTTTTAACTTAAGAGTTGATAAATGTGTTTTGCGTAGCATGAAATATTGCATTATGGATAAAGAAATATTTTTTTAATGAGTTTTTAACTAATTTTGAATGCAAAGAGATTAAGTTCACATTAACATAATATTATAAAAGTTAATGATAATTTATGTTTAATTAATCAGGGTTAATGTTGATATTTTATACTGTCATGTGAGCATTTTGTACAGATTTTGTGACACAAATTGAAAGTATGCCAATAACAATCTATTTCACATAAAAAATTGCATTGAGTCAATTGACAGATAAATTCAAAGAAATGATTTTTTTTGAAGATAGTGTATTGAATAGAACCTTATACAGTGCCTACCAAAGGTTTCGAGACATTTTTACATAGTATGCCTAATTAATAACTTTTATACTAAACTAGTTGCAAAACTTTTGGCGGACACTGTACTTTAATAGCAATAATTATAATTATTACTGGATCGTTAATTTCTCAGTATCTATCTTGAACATTCAAAAATTCAATATTTATCATAAGTTAAGATTCTAAATTTAACTTTAAATCAGGAATGTTAAACCTCCCCCCCCCCTTACTTTAACATTAGTTTGGCAATGATTTTTATAATATTTTTAGTATTTTACTATTTCAATCTTTTCCAGACATAACATTAATAAACTCTACAAATATTTTACATAACCAAGACTTATACAGATTTTCATAACCAAAACTTGTCTGAAGTGTATACCATTTTTCCACTCAGCGAACATTACATATTGAAGGATCAGAGCAAATCAAGTCTATATAATTCTTTATTTACATAGAGTAAGACTAATCCTGTACAAACCCTTCAATATGCTATAAAAACAAACATAAGAATAATAATTAAAAATTTCAACTAAATCAAAATGTAAACATTCATAAATAAAATGATTATTAGAGTATAATTATATTACAAATAAACTTGTTTTATACCAAAATACACTGGGATCCAAAAGTTTCTTTACTCACGTATTTTTTGCATTCATATTTTTTATTGCAAGTTATTGCTGACACAATTTGTTTTATATGTTTATTGTATATTTTGATAATTTTAATGCATTAAAGAACATAATTGATTATTCATGGTGAACTGCACATTAATTGTGAAACTATAAACGAAATTTTAAGTATATCTATAGCTCGTTTAGGATAACTTGAGACAAACGACTCAGTTTGTTTACATATTTGGGACTCAGATATTACATAAAACAGGGAGGTCAGCTGATTTTGTGTAATGAAAGTATTAAACATGTCTTAATGCATGGAACGTGTGTTCTCGTACTAAATTTGATACATCAAAAACACACTGATAATAGTTGATAACTATGTGTACTAAACTTAAATCCACCTGTGTATAAAAATGGTATCGTTGTATTTAGTCTCAAGTTATCCTTAACGAGCTATAGTCATTTCACAATAACATTATAATTAAAATGTGTAAAGAAACTTCTGGACCCCAGAATAGTTCCAAATTTATGTAAAATGATAATAATAAAAGATTTTGGTTCCATTGTTTATACGCCACATAGATAAAACATTAAATTCCTATTTTCCAATTTTAATATACATTAAAATTCATTTAACTCCAAATAAAGCTCACTTGATCATTATAACACTTGACCATTATAAACATCTAATCTCCAAACCTTTATTCAAACAATACAACATTTCATAAGCCAAACTTTAAACATGAAATTTTTAATATACATGTATAATTTTACTGATGCAACGGCTGTGATACATCCTCTCGAAAAATTAACACACATACATTTCTGCGCAATAGAAACCACTTTAAAAGAAAACACTACATATGATGACAATAGTAAGGTAACAATAGTCAAGTCATACATACAAAATGTTCATGACAAGCTTACATACTATCATTATAATACGTTCTTCCTTAAGCATTTTTCACTGTCTATGACGTGACACAGTACATACAGGTTGATATGCAAAATGTTCATAGAAAATACCGCTTATATCAAAATAATTAAGTACCATTTCTACTCTTATACTATAGTGGAAATAGTACTTAATTATTTTGTTATAAGCTGTAAATTCATACCTAATCGTGGCAACAGAATGTAAAAAACAGGTTTAATTTCATGATTTTGAATAATAATAATAAAGAGACTTTATTTAATGAGGCTACTCGTTTGGATAATTCCAATATTCATGTCAACATCTGGCGATCTAGGCAGGACACGAACCTGCAATCTTCTGACATATAAAAATACCTACATGGAATTACTTTTAGAATGAGTTATCACAAAAAATAGTTCCATTTACTTAAAAACATAAACTTAAATTCATGCAGAAACTCGGTTTTAACTTTTGTTTATTTGTTTATTTTGTTTATATATTTTCTTCAAGCATCCTCCCTATTGACCGCTCAGTACATACATTTTTAATTGTGTCACCTGATTAAAAAAAAATGTTTCCACCAAGTCCATGAACATAAATTACTAAGGTTTTTCTGTCCTTTTGTACAAGTTATCTTACATAAATAAAGCCTAAAAAATGAAACTTCCCATTAAAGAAATCATGGACTTGGCACAAAACAGTCGTAACTCACTTTTTTATTAATTTAAGTTAAGACCGTTTAGAGCTAAGCCCTTGAAATATGTTATTGCAGAATCATTGAGAAAAATATATTCCATAATCTTTGGGAAAAATACATAGCAGAAGCTTTAAAGTAGTGTATAGTAGTAATAATAATAATAATAATAATAATAATAATAAAGACTTTATTTATAGAGGCAACACAGTTAGGCAAAGCCCAATCTTCCCTGTAAGCCCCTAAGAGTTCATTTTGCTAGATTAACCTGAGTCTACGACAGTCTACAGGATTAGTGGGTGCCTAATTGTCCAGGACAACCACTTCTTTAGTTCAAGCAACCAAAAATTTCATTCATATTTATCTACTACAAGAAATGATGAAGCTAGCTGCTAAAATCACCTGTTGGTTCAACCACTTTCACATCCTTATTTCATAGACTGCTATGACATTGACATTGTATATAAACATACTTCATTCGTTATCATATAACTACATAGGAGAAACTCTTCATTATAATAACACAAGTGAATGATGAAACCTGTATAATTGGGGAAGATGCAAATTTTGTCTAATCTGAAGTTTTGTTTAGCTTTGTTTTTACACCAATCTAGTTAGTTTTGTATTATTAAGCCAGATCACAGCAAGACATTTAAAGTACATCCTAAATTATGGAGTGTTAAACAGAGAAACAACAAACTTCAAATCATGATAATTTTTCATTTTTTAAGTGTATTGAAATACACCAAAATTAATCAATTACAGATCTTCTCTAATCAAATTGCCATATCTTAATTTTCAACTCAAGTCGCCATATCTTAATTTTCAACTCAAATTGCCATAATTATCTTAATTTTAACCACAAATAACATTATCTTAATTTTAACTTTAATAGCCATATCTTATTTTTCACTCAAATTGCCATATCTTAGTTTTTAACTTTAATTGTCATATCTTAATTGTTAACTTTAATTGTCATATCTTAATTTTTCACTCAAATTGCCATATCTTAATTTTTAACTAAAATTGCCAATCTTAATTTTTGACTCAAATCGCCATATCCTAATTTTTAACTAAAATCCCCATATCTTCACATTTAACTATCTTTAAGCTCATTAACTTATGACCTAGATCCGGACCTTAAGATAATGACCTTGAAATCAAGGTTAACATAAAATTGTCTGCTAGTGACAATCTTAGAGAAAAAATACCGGTAGTATGATTTTATGCTGCATATGGAAATACAACATTCATTCTTAATAATCCAAGTAGGATGTCAGAAACACTGACTGTCATTTCATTATTATGATGAATTCTAAAATATATAAATCACACAAAAGTAATTTACATCCAAGGAAGACAACTCATACAGAATACATAATTCCAAGAAAAGATAACTCATAAAAAAACTAATTTTATAATATCCATCACATACTTCATTCCAACAATTACAATTACTTTCCCACATATGTATAACAATCATACTAAAGGTGACTTTCAAATTCAAACAAATCTGCACTGATTTAATCCAAATTTTGTTAATTAGCAGACAAAAACTCATCAATACATTAATGTTTCACATGCTGCAATAATTTCTTTAATTTATAACGCTAATTACACTCATGACTAACGCATGAAATATCACAGAACTTTCATACATAACTAAAAACACTTGAAATTCTTCATTTCATACCCTCCAACATAATATTCAATAATAAACAATCAAATGGCAAATAAGAATACTTGTTTCTAAGCTTGAGTACAGTGTAAGTCAATTGATCCATAGATTTTACTTCAAAGCAACCCAGGAATCTTAATGAAATAATTAAAATGGATAATATGCAATAATAAAGAGGTGAAAGGGAGACAATCTGATATTTTTACAGGTATATCAAACAAAAGGGAGGGAATTCTACTTAAAAAGGTATAATCTGATATATAACTGAAATTTCAAATTTCAATGGTCTCACATTCTTGTGCTAAGATTTTTTGTAAAAAAAAGTTCAAGCGATTTAAGCAATCCTTGATAGTGATAAAATAATAAATTATAGGTCAACAAGAAATTTATCTTTATATAGAATGACATAACTAACCATTTTTTCCAGTTGCCTCGGACAACAAATAATGGAACTTCGGCAACTACATTAACTGCTTAGACTGTTTAAAAAATTGTAAATAAATTTTTTCCAACTAGGTGTTTCATCCTCAGCAAAGAAATCTTCTATGCATTTTTGAAACAGTTTTTCATATCTTAAACTTTAAAATCTAACAACAACAAAATAGTACCAGCTTAACACAAGGATTTGAAACATGAAATTAAATTGTTCTTTTGATTTCTGCAAAGGTCAGGATCTTTATCTTTATCTTAACCCAACCAAAGCAAAAAAACCTAAAACCTTAATCTTACTCTGGCTATAGTTTCAAACAATTGTATACTAAGCAAATAAATGAATGAAATTTATGAATGGATTATATACAACACCAACATTTTCTTGAATGTACTAATTAGTGGCGTAGCTTGGCATATACTTCAGAACTCTTGAGTGTAAGATCAAAAATAATAAAAACATAATAAATAAAGATAATACTTCAAAAATGCCAAAACATAAAACCACTGGGTGGTTATGGGTCTTAAATGTTAAAAAAATCTTGCTTAAACGTTAAAAAAAATCTTAACTGCGATAAAAATATCAATTTGAAAAAAAAAATGTATATCTCCAAAAAATGTTTAATTTTGCATGATAAATTGCTATCATCAATCAATCGACCAAATCAGGATAGTTTATTTGTCATCTGTTGCCGGTGTCCCAGGAACTGTGGTAGGCAGCAGCCAGCTAGATCTTCTTACATCTGTCCTTCACATAACCCTGTCTAAAGGATCACTGTTATGCAGCTTGTATGTCTTCAAATCAACTTTTACACACTCAGACCAGGACTCATATGGCCACCTATGTTTACCAGAGGATGAAATACTCAAACTTGTAATAGAGATGATGAACCCCGCACAGCTCATCACATAACCATATCATCTTAGCCTTCTTGAACTGAAGGCATCCGTAACATTCTGTATGTCTAGTTTTGGTAAAGAGAAGTATCCCCATCTTAAGAACATCTAAAAAAAACTCAAGCTACACCACACTACATAAGATAAATTACAACATGAAAACATTAACATAGAATTCTGCTTAACAAAAAATTATGCTAATTATAACAGTATCCTTACTTTATGAGATAAATTATTCAGATCTAAAAATAGAATTGACAGGACATTTAATGATGCATCTTAATAAACATTAATTAGCACTATAAATACATGTACACAATTATAGTAATTTCCTCTCGGGAACAATGTCATCACATTGTTCTTACAATATACAACACAAGGTGAAGGCAAGGATAATATGTCAGAAATAAACCTGATCTTAAAACTGGACAGACATTTATATTGTATTGTACTTTTAAGATAGGAACTATGAGCCTTGAATCCTAACTCTCCTTTCTTGCTCTGAAATTCACAAAATAATTACAGAGCTTGCTGTAAATGGAATTCAAATATATCAATATATTGAGCAGACCCTGTTAGAAAATATCTTGTGAAAAAGCATCCCCCATCATTGGTTTTTACAACTTTACAATATTTTACAAGAACTCCTGATTATTGAAATCACCTATAGGCAGGAGACCCTTCACAGAACTCATTTACATCTGAGCCAAGTGGAACAACTGTAGGTAAATTTCTTGCTCAAGGAAATAAGCAGTGCCCCTAATGGAGCTTGATCTAGGAACCTTTTGATTCTTATTTAAAGCGCACATCCTACTACTGGCACAGTGCTCCTACATGACAAAGATTACAGCCAAACAAGAGCTCCGCTGGGCGGGGCATTATACGCCCGTGTGCAGTCCATGCTGTGTTCTATCTCATATAAAGTCCCTGTGACCTTGACCAATGACCCCGGGATCTCAGAATAGGTCCCATTCTTAACAGGAGGGCTATCCAAAGCAAAGATTTTGAGAACCTAGGTACAGCCATGGTTGATTTATCACCGACACAAAGTTTTCCCATACAAACTTCCAGTGACCTTGACCCTGGGGCCTCAGAACCAAAAGTTCTCGCCCTTGACCCAAAGAGTATTGATACATAAAATTTGGTGATCTTAGGTAAAGTTGGTTGTTGGACAAGGTTTTTCCTCATGATTTTTCTTTTGACTTTAACCCAGGGACCTGAAACCAAAGGGGCATATGCTAGACATTAAGGCTACCCTTAAATAAGATTTGGAAAACCTACAATGTAGGTACAATTAATATTGAGTTACTGTCCGGAAAATGTTTCAGTATGAATTAAGTCCCTGTGACCTTGACTTTTGTCCCTGGGGTTTCCAAATCAAAAGAGAACATCAAATACCAAAGAGCTATCAACACATTACATCTTGACAAATGGGCTGATCCACATAAAATTTGGTTAACCTAGGTACAATCATTGTTTAGTTATTGTCCGGACAAGGATTGTCCATATGATGCCCCTGTGACCTAGATCTTTGACCCAGTTTTGACCCAAAACCAATTGGGAACATCCTTAACACATGGGCCACCCTCAAATAAAATTTGGTGAACTTAATTCATTTTACTTATTAAATATAGCATTATTTCCATGGTTTGCCATTTTGACTTTATTAACATATTGATTGAACATTTGAAGTCTCTGCTTGGTAATTTGATATCTTCTGGATGATGGTTTAAACTTGACCCAGGGGCCCCAAAATCAATAGGGAACATCCTTGACACATGGGCTACTCTCACATGAAATTTGGTGAACTTTGGTACAATCATTGTTGAGTAATTATCCGGACAATGTTTTTCAATATGATGCCCCTGTGACCTTGACCTTTGACCAAGGTACCCCAAAACCAATAGGGCATAACCTTGACACATGGGCTACTTTCAAGCCAAATTTAGTGAACCTAGGTACATTGGTTGTTCAGTTATTGTCTGGACAAGGTTTTTCCATATGATCCCTCTGTGACCTTGACCTTTGGGTCTGGGGCCCAAATACCTATTGGGAACATCCTTGACACAAGGGCTACCTTCATATAAAATTTTGTGAACCTAGGTACAGTAGTTGATGAGTTATTGTCCAAACAAGGATTTTCAATATGATGCCTCTGTGACCTTGACCTTTGACCCAGGAACCCTAAAACCAATAGGGCATAACCTTTACCCAAGGGCTACCCTCACATAAAATTTGGAGAACCTAGGTACATTGGTGGTTCAGTTATTGTCTGGACAAGTGTTTCATTGTTTGCCGTTTTGACTTTATAAACATATTGATAGAACATTTGAAGTCACAGCTTGGTAATTTGATATCTTCTGGTTTAAGATTTAAACTTAACCCTGTTTTCCCAAAACTGATAAGGTACATCCTTGACACATGGGCTACTCTCACATGAAATTTGGTGAACTTTGGTACAATCATTGTTGAGTAATTATCCAGACAATGTTTTTCAATATGATGCCCCTGTGACCTTGACCTTTGACCAAGGTGCCCCAAAACCAATAGGGCATAACCTTGACACATGGGCTACTTTCACGCCAAATTTAGTGAACCTAGGTACATTGGTTGTTCAGTTATTGTCTGGACAAGGTTTTTCCATATGATCCCTCTGTGACCTTGACCTTTGGGTCTGGGGCCCAAATACCTATTGGGAACATCCTTGACACAAGGGCTACCTTCATATAAAATTTTGTGTACCTAGGTACAGTAGTTGATGAGTTATTGTCCAAACAAGGATTTTCAATATGATGCCTCTGTGACCTTGACCTTTGACCCAGGAACCCCAACACCAATAGGGCATAACCTTTACCCAAGGGCTACCCTCACATAAAATTTGGAGAACCTAGGTACATTGGTGGTTCAGTTATTGTCTGGACAAGTGTTTCATTGTTTGCCGTTTTGACTTTATAAACATATTGATAGAACATTTGAAGTCACAGCTTGGTAATTTGATATCTTCTGGTTTAAGATTTAAACTTAACCCTGTTTTCCCAAAACTGATAAGGTACATCCTTGACACATGGGCTACTCTCACATGAAATTTGGTGAACTTTGGTACAATCATTGTTGAGTAATTATCCAGACAATGTTTTTCAATATGATGCCCCTGTGACCTTGACCTTTGACCAAGGTGCCCCAAAACCAATAGGGCATAACCTTGACACATGGGCTACTTTCACGCCAAATTTAGTGAACCTAGGTACATTGGTTGTTCAGTTATTGTCTGGACAAGGTTTTTCCATATGATCCCTCTGTGACCTTGACCTTTGGGTCTGGGGCCCAAATACCTATTGGGAACATCCTTGACACAAGGGCTACCTTCATATAAAATTTTGTGAACCTAGGTACAGTAGTTGATGAGTTATTGTCCAAACAAGGATTTTCAATATGATGCCTCTGTGACCTTGACCTTTGACCCAGGAACCCCAACACCAATAGGGCATAACCTTTACCCAAGGGCTACCCTCACATAAAATTTGGAGAACCTAGGTACATTGGTGGTTCAGTTATTGTCTGGACAAGTGTTTCATTGTTTGCCGTTTTGACTTTATAAACATATTGATAGAACATTTGAAGTCACAGCTTGGTAATTTGATATCTTCTTGTTTAAGATTTAAACTTAACCCTGTTTTCCCAAAACTGATAAGGTACATCCTTGACACATGGGCTACTCTCACATGAAATTTGGTGAACTTTGGTACAATCATTGTTGAGTAATTATCCAGACAATGTTTTTCAATATGATGCCCCTGTGACCTTGACCTTTGACCAAGGTGCCCCAAAACCAATAGGGCATAACCTTGACACATGGGCTACTTTCACGCCAAATTTAGTGAACCTAGGTACATTGGTTGTTCAGTTATTGTCTGGACAAGGTTTTTCCATATGATCCCTCTGTGACCTTGACCTTTGGGTCTGGGGCCCAAATACCTATTGGGAACATCCTTGACACAAGGGCTACCTTCATATAAAATTTTGTGAACCTAGGTACAGTAGTTGATGAGTTATTGTCCAAACAAGGATTTTCAATATGATGCCTCTGTGACCTTGACCTTTGACCCAGGAACCCCAACACCAATAGGGCATAACCTTTACCCAAGGGCTACCCTCACATAAAATTTGGAGAACCTAGGTACATTGGTGGTTCAGTTATTGTCTGGACAAGTGTTTCATTGTTTGCCGTTTTGACTTTATAAACATATTGATAGAACATTTGAAGTCACAGCTTGGTAATTTGATATCTTCTGGTTTAAGATTTAAACTTAACCCTGTTTTCCCAAAACTGATAAGGTACATCCTTGACACATGGGCTACTCTCACATGAAATTTGGTGAACTTTGGTACAATCATTGTTGAGTAATTATCCAGACAATGTTTTTCAATATGATGCCCCTGTGACCTTGACCTTTGACCAAGGTGCCCCAAAACCAATAGGGCATAACCTTGACACATGGGCTACTTTCACGCCAAATTTAGTGAACCTAGGTACATTGGTTGTTCAGTTATTGTCTGGACAAGGTTTTTCCATATGATCCCTCTGTGACCTTGACCTTTGGGTCTGGGGCCCAAAAACCTATTGGGAACATCCTTGACACAAGGGCTACCTTCACATAAAATTTTGTGAACCTAGGTACAGTAGTTGATGAGTTATTGTCCAAACAAGGATTTTCAATATGATGCCTCTGTGACCTTGACCTTTGACCCAGGAACCCCAAAACCAATAGGGCATAACCTTTACCCAAGGGCTACCCTCACATAAAATTTGGAGAACCTAGGTACATTGGGGGTTCAGTTATTGTCTGGACAAGTGTTTCATTGTTTGCCGTTTTGACTTTATAAACATATTGATAGAACATTTGAAGTCACAGCTTGGTAATTTGATATCTTCTGGTTTAAGATTTAAACTTAACCCTGTTTTCCCAAAACTGATAAGGTACATCCTTGACACATGGGCTACTCTCACATGAAATTTGGTGAACCTAGGTACAGTCATTAGTGAGTTATTACCCGGACAATGTTTTTCAATTTGATGCCACTGTGACCTTGACCTTTGACCCAGGGGCCCCAAAATCAATAGTGCATATCCTTGACACATGGGCTACTCTCACATGAAATTAGGTGAACCTAGGTACATTGGTGTTTCATTTATTGTCCGGACAAAGTTTTTCCATATAATGCCCCTGTGACCTTGACCTTTGAACCTGGGGCCCCATAAACCTATAGGGCGCATCTTTGACACATGGGCTACTCTTACATAAAATTTGGTGAACCTAGGTACAGGCGTTGTTTAGTTATGGTCCGGACAAGGTTTTTCAATTTGATGTCCCTGTGACCTTGACCTTTGACCCAGGGGCCCCAAAACCGATTGGGAACATCCTTGACACATGGGCTTCTCTCACATAAAATTTGGTGATCCTAGGTAGATTGGTTGTTAAGTTATTGTCAGGACAAGTTTTTTTCCCATATGATGCCACTGTGACCTTGACCTTTGACGCAGGGGCCCCAAAACCGATAGGGAACATCTTTGACACATGGGCTACTCTTACATTAAATTTGGTGAACTTAGGTACATTGGTGGTTCAGATATTGTACGGACAAGTTTTACCTATTTTAAGTCCCAGTGACCTTGACCTTTAACCCTGGGGTCTCAAAATCAATAGGGAACCTCCTCCACCCAAGGGCTATCAACACATAAAATTTGAGGAACCTAGGTTCATCCTTTCTTGAGTTATCATCCGGACAAGCAATTGTCCACGGACGGACAGACGGACAGACGGACAGACAGACAGACGGACAGACGGACAGACGGACAGACGGACAGACGGACAGACGGACAACAGCATAACATAATACGACCGTTTTTTCAAAACGGGCGTATAAAAAATGCTGTAATTTAATACTATATTTAGTAGCAAATGTATTAAGGCACACTAATCCTCCAAGAGAAAAAAAACATTTCCCTAATACATAATTAAATAATCATCACAAACAGTACAGACATGGATAGGTATGCACCAGAATAACCAATGATATAAAAACATGATTATTTCTATCATTAATGAATAAGTCTATGGTGTGGGTCATCTAATCAAGTTATTACTATGTAAATCATCTCTAATCATGTAATTTATTACCAAATAACCTATAAGGCACAAAGTTGAGACAAGTCATTTATCTCTCATTTCCAGGCAAGGATAAACACTAACAGTGATACGAATACCAACTATCCGTATACATAGATAGATGAAAGACAAAAATTGATTGAATTTATTCATACTAAAATCTTGTCAAGACTGGCCACAGACGGTTTAATTATTCTGTACTAAGAAAATTGCATTTATAGACAGTTTTGCTATTTTGTTCTAATGCCCACAATTTCCTATACTTTTCTTCAATAGAAAAAAGGATTGAGCACACAATTGGGATAAATTCAAACGGACACAAGAAGGTGTAAGCAGACAGGAAGAGCAACAGAGTAGAAGACCAAATTTGTGTGCTACCACGTCTGACGACATTTGCTGTGGTTGTTGTTACAAGATTCTTTGAAAAACCCACAGCTTTTTTAACTATTTTCTAATATTATGTTTTTCATGTATTTTTGACTTTACTGTAAACCCTTAGAGAAATATAATAGTTATAAAAAATAGTGAACAACTTAAAAAAAGGTTATAAAAAGTTGTATGAAAATTTACTAAGGGAAGTAACTTGAGTAACTTATGTCAATGTAAAATGGTGAGGTCAAGAGTTGCTTCCCTTCAATTAACATTGGAACCAAGAATGAAATTTACATCCTAACTAATCAAGATAAAGCATAATGCTGAAGCCCATTGATTCACCAATAATTAGAATGAAATGCATTATGTATTCTAAGAGTACAAAATGTTCGTGTAGTTAAGTCTAAGAAAAGTATATTGATTTGTGTTTGTCTCCATTTTTTACTTTATTTAAATGATTCTTATCAACAAATGATTAACAACTGAAAATAACACAAAATGAAGAAACATTTTATTGTATGTAACAACTCAAATCATTTTCCATCAACAAGCATAGCTTATCTAATAATAAGTTTCCAAGTAATTTGAAAAAACAAACAATCTTCAAATTCCTCTATAAGTGAGAAAATGTTTTTACTGTCAAAGGAAATTTCTCTAAATAAACAAAACTAGATGTAATCAGAGTGTAAATTTTTACATCCAATTTAATACTACATACTAAAACTGAATAAAAATAACAAAATTATCAGTGCTATAAAAACAAGGGAGATAATTCTTACAACCAACAAGTCTTATATTTCAGAAGCAGTTACTTCCCTTGACCACAAGTATAACCTCAATCTAGACCAAGAAAATGTGTTTATGAAGATATAAAATGTAAGAAAGATATCACAGTAAACAATGAGTACTTTTATTTCAGAAATAAAGATGGTTTTAATAACGTAACAAAATGTATCCAAGGTAATAAACACAGACCAAAAATGTTATAATTTCAACAACTTTTTGCAGCAGTTTTTTTGCAGAGAGATTTATGTTTAGAAAGTTGTGTAGATTTCATTCTATCTAGGTTTTAGTGGTGTAAACTTATGTAAAAATGCCAGTTTTTCTAGACACAGTTTTAAAGAAAACCGTGATCATCATATTCTATTTTTTACATTATGCTATAAGCATTTTAATATAAATGCAGAGAAAAAGAGTGAAAGAGGGAGAGAGAGAGAGAGTGGGCGAGTGATGACGATCAATTATTCATTGTTTCATTTTTTTATAAAGTAACATTGTTGTGATCTTCATAAATTTACTGTTGTATTATAAAAAAGTTGTTTGGTTTTTTTGCAAAAATCAGTTCAAGCTTTTTATAAATACACAAACACAAATAGTTGAATTTAAAGCTGTTTAGATTAGTAAAAACACATAATTTAAATTTTAGATTCGTATAAATATTTTTTTACGTTTGTAAAAACAGATTGTAATTTCTTTACTTTGGTATAAACCCATAGTTAATTTTTACATTGATATAAACACCTAGTTATTTTTTTACATTGGCATAAACACATAGGTTTTTTTTACATAGGCATAAACACATCTAGTTATTTTTTTACATTGGCATAAACACATAGTTATTTTTTACATTGGCATAAACACAGTTATTTTTTACGTTGGTATAAACACATAGTTATTTTTTTACATTGGCATAAACACAGTTATTTTTTACATTGATATAAACACATAGTTATTTTTTACATTCAATTTGGTATAAACACATGATATAAGTTTTATATTGGTATAAAAATAAAGTTCAAGTTTTAGATTTGCATCAACATAAAAGTCAAGTTTAAGATTGGTATTAACACGTAATTAAAGAGTTTTTTTATTTGTATAATTACATAATTCAAGCTACTTAGGTAAAACTAAAAGCAAGAAAGTTAAAAGATTTAGATTTGTAAAAACACTTAGTTCAAGCTTTTTCAAATGGCAAACAACACTGAGCATAAGCTATTCATTGTTGTTGTTTTTTCTGTTTTGCATTCACCTTAGAAACACAACCAGTGGGTGTCTTAATCCATTTATAAGCTGAGAACTATACAAATAAGAATCATTCACAAATAAAAACAAGTGCATTATGCACCTGCAATCTTGAGCATAGTAAAAACTAAACAAATCAGAGCAAAAAATCTAACATCATTTCACTAACATATCATCATAAAACGTGTGTGTAATTTCTTCAAGGAATTTCATTCATTTGACTTGAAAGAACATAACAGAAGAATGCACAATTCTCCACAGGTGAGTTTCTACAGTGAGAAACCTCACAGTTTTTAATCATAAATCTCAAACTAATCTTCATTCTAGTTAAATTATGTTGTAAGATATTGTAAAGACCAAGCATTGATTGTATTATTAAAGATGGCATCAAACATCTGCCATTCTCCTTTACAAAGACCTGTTATTATAGACTACAAATCCATTTAATTCATTAGTTTAGTTTAAACATATTTTAATGCCATTGTAAATTTAAAAAAAAAGTCATATACATAGAACATAATCATATTCAAAGTGTCTAAGGGACCTGCTCACAAGTTCTCATATCATTAATTAAAGGCAATCCCAAGTTACAGGCATTCCCCCCTTTAGTTAGTTCATTAAGGATTCATAGCTTATCACCTATACTATAAACATTTAAAAAATACCTGCTGGATTTAAATGCATTAAACAGTCATTACCTTAAATTTTCTAGAGCGGAAGCCCAATTAAAAATACTATATAAGTAATGGGCAAAATGATCAAATGCCTAGATCATATGAAAAAGTATTTTTCACTAGCCCTGACCAACTTTCACAAGTCATAGGCTTTGGATTAGTGGTTTCAGGCAAAGACTGATTAAGTTAAAACATTGTCCATACATAACCTATATTCCTACAGACAAGTTTTTGTACATCTTCACAAGAACAAAACCCTAAATATATAAGAACATAATTTTTGGTGGAGAAGAGTATTAAGCTGCTGCCATTCAGTGCAACAACAAGAAAACCCAAATGTTCTCAAAGAGAAAAAACAACTGACTCGTTTATTGTCCATTGCATAAAAGTAAGTAGTACATGTATCTGTAATCAAATATGTATGGGAATGAAAAGAAGATTTTTTACTAGACATCAACGTATACATGTACACTAAAAGACTCTTTAACTGATGCAACAGAATCACAGGTGCCACCAGTTCACAGGTGGTCTAAGAATGAAGCCATACTAAAGATTCCAAAATTCTTTCATCAAAATACAGCTTATGTAAAATCCATTCATATTACGCAGATTGATTCATAAAATGTCTAATTACATCATGTTCCGATGTTATATTGAACAACCAATGAGAAGAGATCAAAAAGCTATCATAGATCTACCATTGTAAACTATAAGAGAGAAAGAAAAGCCGAGCCTATGAAGCTTACGTCATTTCTACAATCAAGTTATTGTTATACCATCATAAAATATTCAATACATTATTATTGCAGCTTTATACTGTATATAATAACAAAATTTCAATAAAACCAGAGTACACAGGAGTGAATTAAGACTATACAATTAAGACAATACTATCCCACAGAATAGCATTTACCTTAAAGAGGCCACTAATAAATTAAGGGAAAGTCTTGGTCGTGAAGACTGAGTCAGTGCCTAGACATTAAGACATCCTAAAGAGTTGTATCATTTTTAGAAAAGGCAATTTAAAGCGAAGAATTCCATTACTTTGTGGACAATTCTTATCATTTCCTTTAAAGAGCACTTCTAAATGAGGGCAGGCCTCAGTCATTATCTTTTTGTAGTTTAGTAACCGCTAGCCCAATGTGTTATGTTACATAGGAGAGCAAAATTACAACAAGCCTGACTATATAATAAGTAATTTCAACTAGCCCAATTTTCACTTATCTTAGGCTTTCACCTTGTAGATTAACATGATGACTAAAGTCTTAAAGACTTTGCCAGCAGCAACAAAGAGCAAGTATTCAAAGACTGGCATTTTATGGTAAAGATCACCAAACGTTATAACTTGAAATATAATTCAACTGTCAGTGGTGCAAACATTAACTTATTTAAACACTCACTACAGTATTTCAGTACTCACAATCCATACAATAGATATTCATATTTATGTACAAGAATTATTGAACAAATATTAGGTATTTAAATCAGCAGGGTTTGTGTATGCACCACTGAGGGTTGAATAAAATTGAATAATACCCTCTGACAAAAGAACAATTACCATGAGACTCTTATACCATCATATCAAAGATTAGTTCATCAACAATGATAATCAATCAGAAGGGACAATAAGGGCAATGTAATATTGATGAACCCTTAACATCAAAACAAAACAAATACTTTATATTAGGATCCCAAATTTATGTGGTTTTTTTTCTAGCCAAAACAGTTAAGTTTTTACCCAGTGCATTCACATAGAACTAAGTTTTATTTCTGTGCATAACAAAATCAGAATGTTCTTTATGTATATTTTATGACTGTAAAGTCTTCGAATGAAATGTTTCATAATTAATGGGTGATTGTCAAACAAGTAATATTTTAAGAGGGTCATGCTAAAACTTCACAATTTTCATAGACAGGGGCTGTAGTAGGACTATCACAATTAGCTGGTTAATCGACTCTGGATTCTATTTAGAGCTGTCATCGATTCTATCGATATCGGTGTATCGTCAATATTTTGTTTTTTGATCGATATGAATTTTGAAATATCAATAATAAAGCCTACGTAGATAAATGCATAAAAGTGTCAAAATTTTCAACAAACCTTCTAGTATAGTGAGCCGAACAGTGCCCTGTCATAATATGAACTGATAGTTAACAATCAATTTGCGATAGATCTTTTTATTTATTATCATTTATTTCTTATCAATACAAATCCTTTTTACCAACTACTTACCAGTTTAAGCAGGATACCAAGGTATAACATTCATGACAAAATATACATCTATTATAAGTTTATGACAACATAAATGGTCTGTATAGTACTGCAGTGAATGCATCGATATATATCAGTGTATCGTTGATATTCATGAGCCCTATCAATGACAGCGCTAATTCTTTTTCAATAAGAAATCTATTCCAATTCTTGGAATCTGTTAATTGTTCTATTACATAAGAAGACTGGAGATAAATTCTGACTCAATGATTCATAAACTTTATATGCACCACCGAATGATGACATATTCTGTTTCAGTTTTATGTATTATATCTTGAAAACCCAAGGCTGTAGCAACAAGTATAAAAAATCTTACTTGACAATATCACATTACCTTTCAATGACCATCTTAATCAAGAATACAAAAGAACATTCTGTAATTGAACTCACCTGAAAAGAGATAAATAAATATCAAATAATACAAAGAATTAAAATCTGAGATAAATTATAATTTCTATAAAATTTATTACCAATATAAAACAACATTAAAATGTCAATGTAACATCGGAAATGTAATGGTTACATTGATTACTCTGATTTCAAGACAGACAAGTTCCTAAGAACTCATGAATTCTAGAAGTTCAGAAGATTCTAGAAGTTCAGAAGATAGCATGAACACCTGATTTCACAATGTCATGAAATAATTGTCATTTTAAACAGACTTTGTGATAGGTTTTACAAGTTTTCAAGAACTCATGGTTCAAAAGAATTTAGTATATAAAGAGGCTAATCTTGCATTTCAACATAGAAAGCAGGATTTAACATTAAGTTTTAGAAAGAAAGTTGCGCCCCGCTGGGCAACCAGCTATACATTTACTTGCCCTAACCAAATGTTCAGAAGCAAAAGCCATAGTGCCAAAACCAAATTTGGTTGTCAGTGGCAACTGGAGGATCTTCAATGTTTAGCCCTGAAAAGAGGCAGGTTAGGACACTATTTCAACATATAATGAGATCATTTTTTTCACTTCACTTTTGAATTGGATTCAAGCTCCTTTAAAAGGAAATATAATTAAGATTAGACACATATGCCAAGAAAAGTAATGAGGTGAATTAACCATCACTTATGTAACCTGATAAAAATCTATGGTCAGAACTGAGATTTGAACCCACAACCTATCAAGTCGTAAGTGGAAACTCTACCATGTTGCCATAAAAGCTAGCTTTAAGGCAAGGGAGTACAAGTGCCGTATTATACCTCTGCTTCATACACCCCTCCTAAACAGAATTGGTCCACAAATTCTTGGAGCTTAATTGTCTGTGGGACTATCTTAGGGTGCAATCACACAATTCCTAGTGGGTTATTTACGTTGGGCCCCAAATGTAACCCGATAAAAATCTATGGTTCGAACTGAGATTTGAACCAACGACCTCTCGAGTCTCAAGCTGACACTCTACCATGTCGCCATTAAAGCTAGCTTCACGCTTTGAAGGCAAGGGAGTACAAGTGCCGTATTATACCTCTGCTACACTACTTTAATACAACAAAATGAACTAGACAATATAAGTTTCTCAACCTATGTCCAGTAACTGTTATACATATACATCAATAGATCAGCACAAAACTAAGCCTAACACCATGTAAATAAAGAACCACATAGACTAGTACAGCACTGACCTATCAAGTCATGTACAGAATTAACTGTCCAGTACCATGAGAAGTGATTATCTTGTATCATGAATGTTAATTACATATACCTATAGACGTTAATTAGTACACTAAGTCAAATATCTACAATGTACATAGCCATCCAAAAGTCAGTAAAGAAATTTCTGTTTTTAGCATACACATAACCCATGAAAAAAGAAACAAAGAGTCATTTGAGAGAATTCCATAATCAACATTTAATTCGTTTTTCAACATACGATTCAGAGCTTGACATTAATTTAATTTAATTTTTATAGTAGGTTTGCCCCTTTGGAAAACATTAGCTGTATACTTTACTTGCCCGAACTAGTTGTTCAGTAGCAGTAATAAGTTGCCTTAACTCAAATATAGGTTGTCAGAGGAAATAGGATAACTTTTATTGTTGAGCCCTGTGATTCGAACTACAAGTATAGTTCATTTTTTCTCAACTGTCAAAGTTTGAATAATTTCATAGTGGTTTAAAACACACTATTACAATATCACGAGTGTTAGACAAAGAACACAAAGTCACCATGAAATTACTCATGTTCTGACAGTTGAGAAAAAACAAACTACATGTTACATGAATATGGTTTAATACCAGTAAAAATACTAACAGAGGGCATAATCAGTCTTTGCGAATACCGTCGGACCGCCGGACATGTCCGGTAAAAAATCGGCCGGTCCAACGTGAAACTCAGGATCGACGGACCGAATGTCCGGTAACGGTAAATAGTACCGGATAACGTACTTTTATACCTAACCACATAATTTTCACGGACGCGTCATCTTTATGCACCGTGCAAAAAGGTTGCAACATCGAAAGAGTTTATCTGCTAAAGTTGACCAGGTGATTTCTATAACATTTTTTGAGATAATTATTAAGTTTATGAATTTTGAAGGGGTCCAACCGTGACTCAAAACAATTTAATAATATAAATAATGAAAGTAAGAAAGTAAAAATCGAGGCCACCTGGTTGGAGGGAATATATTTTAGGAGGGTTTGAATTTTTTTACTGTAGTCTGATTTTTTCTCATTGGCATTGCCGTGATCGTTAGCTTTGAATATTTAACAGCCGATTTTCTTATAATTGATTAACTAGATTATTAATATGATTGAAACTGACTTTAATATTTGTTGTCTAGTGTTATTTAGTCATAGTTGACTTTTTTTTTGATTTGCTACATTTACGGTTCAACTGTTAGGACCATAATATCAGGGATGTTATAGAACCCCTGATCATATTGGATTGGCTTTGTAGCATAACCTGCTTAATTTAAGGACTGCTTTCATTTTAAATTAAGCATTTTATGACTTAAAATAATAAAAAAATAGTACAACGGTTGTTTAAACAGTGGAACTTTACTTTAGAAGTTTTAAAGTGGAGAAAGTACCTGATAACTTGATTATGTTGCATATGTATATCTGTTATGATTAATAAAGTAGAATACAAAGTATTATTACGTTGTAATAGTTTATATTATACGTATTGTTGTGTATATGTTGCAGACTACATCATTGAGAACAATAACACCAGTCAAACTACCACTGGCATAATGGAATCTGATGTTGACGAAAACTAATTTGTAAATGACGAACCATCTTTCCGTACCAAAGTCAACAAGAAACTGATTATGATAACTATGATGATAATTATCAATGTGAAGCTGACTTCATGTATATAAAATAACTGTTGAACCTCATTCATGATAAATAAATGGCATTAAAACTTCAAATTCGTGTTATGCCTTTTTTTTGCTTCATATTATTTTGGTCTGGTAAACTTTCATTCGGTCTGGTAAAAGTTCGCAGTTTACCAGACCGAATGTCCTGTAAACTTTTTAGCCTATTCGCAAAGACTGGCATAATGATCAGTTTTTTCTTAAAATTTCATTTTTCCAAAAAACTTTAGTTAGGCACTGTATAATCATCATAGTGTGAAACGTCACTCAGGAAGCCAATCCAAGTTGAACGAAATGTTCACAAAAATGGCGGCAAGCCTAGCTGTAGAAGTCAAAATGAATTATGATGAATCCTCGATAGAACTATATCAAACTAGACTCCTAATGGAGAGTTACATAAATGCATTTCTAAATTGCTACCAGTTAATAAGTATGTAGCAATGTAATGACACCCAAGATTGAAGATAAGTAGTCTGATGTCAGCTTAAATATCCTAGATAATTGGCATGACCTCAGGCATTCAGAGAAATAGAAGAGAAATATAAGCCGTGGAAAATAATATCAACATGTACAATACAGTAATACATGTTCTTGTAACCAACTTGTTGAAACCCCTCATATGATATACATACAATGCCCATGTCACACTGTGCCAAGATTGAGCCACAATTAGCAGCAGGATGAAACTCACCAAAACCCTTCTCCTTCAGTTGTTTTGTATATTTCAAACAAATGTAATTGTCTCTAATTATTCACATGGAAGATTGGATTTATCCAAATGACTGTAGCCTCTTAAAATAAAGTCATTACTATTACTATTATTAGTATTATTATTACTATTATTACTATTATTATTATTATTATTATTATTATTATAGGCAACAAGCACAGTTCCAAGTAACTCGCATCAGGTTCCAAGATATCATGATAAAGTCAAATCCCTCAAATTTCAAACTCCCAGAATCATAAAGCCAATCACTCAGACTTAAAATCTTATCATAGCAAGTGTTGGTAATATATCTCTAACATGACAGTTCTATAGTTCCCTGGAAATATTTCAAAATATTTAATCATAGAAAAAATGATCCAAGCTCCCAAGTGAGCCAGTTTTCAGGAGAAAATCTTGATAGTAGAAAAATATTGACACAAGATCTCTCAAAGGTCTTTCCTTACCAATTATTTTGTCATCAATTTACTTAACATACTTGGACCAGTCTAAATTGGATGGAAGGGAAATCTCCTTTGGCTAACATTAGACAGACTGGTTCTCTAAGGTACAGTGGTTTTATTTTCAGGCATTCAATTGCTATAAACAATTTTCCACAGATTTGGTTCTTTGAGACCCCATTAGTAATTGAACAAAATAACTATGCAATACATTTACAGACCATCTTGGTGAAAGGTTAATTTACATAGTTTTTTGCTGCTTGGTAAGTCTTTCATTAAGGTCAATCTAAACTGAATTCATTCATGGTCAAAAGACAGTTGCCCTAACTACTGTTCCCAGCATGCATCCGTTCCAGATTCCAATTATCAATAAGTAACTTCATACTTTCTTACATAAAGAACTACTTGCAGTATATTTTGGGCTTAAACCAAGGACCAGCAATGACCCTAGCTTAAACCCATGACATTCTATCATTGACCAGGGCATGAACCCACAACCTTCACTCATGGACATGGGCTTGAACCCACAAGCTTCAATCAAGAACCAAGGCTTGAACCCACAACCTTTTATCAAGGACCAGGATTTGAACCCACAAACTTCAATCAAGAACCAACACTTGAACCCACAACCTTTTATCAAGGACCTGGGCTTGAACCCACAACTTTCTGTTAAAAATCAAGGCTTGAACCCACAACTTTCTATTAAAGACCAAGGCTTGAACTCACAACTTTCTATCAAAGACCAAGGCTTGAACCAACACCTTTTATCAAGGACCAGGGCTTGAGCCCCCAACTTTCCATTAATGACCAATGCTTGAATCCACAAACTTTAGTCAAGGACCAGGGCTTGAAACCCCATCTTTCTATTAAAGACCAAGGCTTGAACCCACAACCTATCAGTCACAGGTTACACTGATCTGAAGTCAGTGATCAAATAAACCACTCAGCAATGGATAAGTGTTGCTAAGTACACAGCATCAGTCAAGCTTAATAAAAAGGTTTGACATTTCTAAGCCTTACAAAGACAAGAATGGTAAGTTCAGTGACCTGAATATTAAATCTAGAAAATTCTGGACAATACAGCCAGAATAATTAATGAATATGAGCCATCATTATGGGAAGATAAGTAACAAAGAGAGAAATAAGATTATATATAATCTGGGAACCAAGCCCTCCCGCTATCACTGTATTCATAAATATATTATAATAAATGAGGGAATCAAGTTCATTTGTATTGTCTGTAAAGCTTATACAATCCCTTGTTATAACTCAACAATAATGAACAATGACGTAGCTTGAACCTTTTAAATGTAACCTTGAGTTAAAGTGAAGCCGTGGCCTAGTGGTTAGCATGTCTGACTTCGAATTCGGAGATCGAGGGTTTGAGACTGGTCGCGGTAGGTCATATCCTATACATGAGTTGTTGGCCTCATGGTAGGGTGAGTTAGTACTGCTGATAGAAAAATGTCCAGCAAACCTATAGTAGGAAGAGCTAGCCGTCATATATATGACCTAAATATGTGTTGAATATGATGTTTAAAAAAAAAAGTTGTGTGGTTTAAAGTCTGCTTCCATATGTATGATGATTATATGTTCATTTGTCATTTGTATTTTTATAAATCCATGTATCTATCAACATATGTTAAGCTGAATTTACATTTCAATTAATAACTCCTGCTCATTAAAATCGGGTGACCCTCACAGTTCCCATTTACACCTTGATGGAGTGGAACAACTGTAAGTTAATTTCTTGCTCAAAAAAATTAGCAGTGTCCCCAAAGTAGGGTTTGAACCAAGGCACTCAGAATTCTAAAGTGTGCGTCCTACCACTGGGCCACAGCTCCTACATATAACGAACATTTGATGTAAGTGGATACAGGAGTTCTTCAAAAAAATATAGTATATTATATATAAGCTATTTTGACACCAAATACTTCTACAAAATCAAATGAAGAAATTTACACCTTAACAATCTAATCTATATTTAAATTTTTTACCACTCTAAACCATTTCCAATCGTAGTGACTTCATTTTCAATGCAGTTACATAAAGTTAAAAACTTTTTTATTTTGTTTTCAGTAAATATTTTCAACCTTACACAAGAGAGTACTGGAGTATGTCAAACTTCCCCAGTAATTAAAACTTTCTCTACAATATTGTCAGTCATTATACCACAAGGATTCTATACCATACTAAACCATACAACTATAATATAGTGTATTTATTTTCCTAGTTAACAGAATGACAAAACATAGGAGATTATTTCTCAGTCGATACTGGGAACTTTCTAGGAGACATTAGAGACAAAATGAAGCCGCAAGTATTAACAAACAATATGTTTCTCCCAACGGATCAACATGATGTACATTGTGTTCAGTATCACAAGAAATTGGAAAAAAATAATGATAAAGGATTTTCGGGATTTAATCAAGACAAGGCTTTCTATGGTATGTCTATTGGTAATATCTTGTGATGAAGTGAGACACTTCACATGTACACAATCTTATAATTAACAAATAATCTATTGTCACAAAATATGAAACAAGAGCAGTAGGACGGCTTGCTGGACTTTTCAAGCGTGTATTAACTTTTTATTTTGAAATTTAAGTATAAACAAAGCATAAATCCAATGTAATTCATTCAGAAATATGCACATTCTTAGAAAAGTATAATGAAGACATCAAACCACGATCCTTTGATCAGTAAACTTGGGTAGAACAAAATCAGCTAGCAAGGCAGGTTTAATGAAAATATAAAGCCCTGATAACTTCAGCAAACTGAATCCAAGGGCCTCACTCACCACCCTATTAAAGCCAAACCCTTCATGTTTGCAGATATCTTGAAACCGTAGCAACATCAAGTGACATATGTTCTCAATGAATGGTTTATAATATAAATGATTTATTAAATCATAAATTGAAACAAAAAGAGTCCACCTACGTCAAGATCACTTCAACATCACACTTGTGTGATTAACTTTCAAGAATCAAATCTCATAAATCTAGACCTATTCATAATTTAATGGAAAATTAACGATTTCTAATGAAAAATACCACAAAATTTGAATGAAAAACATATTACTATAGGCAATCACATACCAACATCAATAGAGGTATAAAATGCAATGTGATTCCTTATAGACCATTCCAGGGGGGAAACTATAAATGTGAAACCAATATGACTAATAGCCTCACTGAGGGAAAGGTATAGATCCTGGCTGATAATGAAAACAAAGAGACATGAAGCAGTTCATATCAATCAATTATATAGTGTCATATCACATAATCATACAGTACCCACCAAAAGTTAGGAGACAATAGGAATTTACAAAAATTCAATGATTGTTTTTATAGCACCACTATTTTTCATATGTTTAGTATGGTTGGTGATAAAATGAAAACATATCACATGAATGCATCACATTTATAAGATTCAGCATCTGACATCACAATTAAAGCCTCCAATTCTGCCTTCAATGTAATTCTTTTCCTAACAAAGTTTTTAGCTGCTAATGTAGTCTCAACTACAAATGGAACCATGACAAAAAGTAAATCCAAACTGAAAAGTATTTCAAATTTATACAGGGTTTAACGCCATGTCAACACAACTTTTCAGAGTCCTGGACCCTTGTCTATAACCATTACTCACCTACCCTTTCACAAGGCTAGAAACTTGTCCATATTATACCGAACACCCTCAGGACACTATATTGAAATCCATGTGTGATTTCACAGCTAGTATCTGTGCTACCGACCCAGGTTAGCATTCCAAAATAAACAATAACAAAAATTTGATAAAAGCTACATAGTTAGGCTTACTAAGCAGACTCCAAACTTTTGGTGGGCCCAAACTTTTGGTGGGCCTAAACTTTTGGTGGGCCTAAACTTTTGGCAGGCACTGTAAGTATACAGAGTAATAATACTGACGTCAGACAAACTTGCAATAACAATAGTTTTACATACTGTGCTACAATCATACATATAATGTTTCAAATTATTATAACAATGAACTCTTATATCTTATTCTCTCTTTTCATGAAATTGTTCGGCATTAAATCCATCAAATTTGACAGTGGGAAACTAATATATGGGTCATTATGCTTTCCCAGTAATTTAAATGGAATTAGACAATATAGTAATACAGTAATACAAGTTATACAGAATAATAAAGATATTAAGGCAAGTAATTTATAGGTTTCATACACCAGGGCAAATTATCATCATGTTATTTGAGCGAACAAAAGCAGATCTATACCAACGATTTTATGAATGAAAGGAGAGGGGAGAGACTTTGATTTCTTTTGGTGGGGCAACTTTTTTTGGAAAATTAAAAGAATTTTTTACTGGATAGTCCAATCTCTTTAAACAGATATCCAATAGATCCCTGTCATAGGATCACCTGACATCACACAGGAGGTCATGGACAGATGACCTTTGTGTCCACTAGTCTAGGTAGTACTTTCATCTATATGAAACACTAATACTATTTATGGCATTGAAATTTCGTAATTTCTATTTTAAGATTATGTTTGTGAGCTTAATTAGACAGTGTATTACTCACAGGCTGTGACTGAACGAATCTTTGAGAACTGCGTCAAACTCTATATTAGTTTTTTTTATTACTTAGATGATGGAAACAAGTCCATGAGCACCATGATTACTGAAATAGCAACGGTCGTCTAAACAGGACCTGTTGCATTGCAAGCTTGTCCTATGTAGAATGAGTAAATGAACAAATGGTGAATTTTAGATTGAGTTTTAAACAGGTTTGGGGCACTCAGGATCTATGACCAGTAACAAAATGAAGTCAAGATTGTATGAACACCCACTTATAGCTCCAATGAATAATAGTGAGGGACTGAGGGAGGAACAGAGAGATATGTATATAAATATACACTAAGAGAGCAAGGGAAAGAGAGAGAGAAATTGAGAATGAGAGAGAGACTTGTCTACAGGCAATAATCAATGATAATGCTTCATCATAACAGCAACAGTTTGCACAAATCAATTTAAAATTATAGTGTCTACAACGTCATACAGGGCTAGGGAAAACACTAATGCTCAATTTGTTGAGAGAGATTGAGTAGTTTTCAGACGAACTAATAACCATCAACTAACAGAGGGGACAAATATAATACAGTTTTAGACCAATAAAATATACATTGAGTTGTAAATAAAGAAACAAGAAAAACTTATTAGAAATCGTCAGACCAATTTTATCCATTCAATTTATTTGTATTATATTGCTTTGGTCAAGTAACTATGAGTATTTCACTGGTTTATAAATCTCCTATTTTAGAGCTAAGGGTTTTCCTTGATGCACAAATCCTGCCATCAACATAATTTAATCACAAATTTCCACCATGGTCTTATTTTTTGCATTCACATGAACAAAGTTTAGTCATTATGACTTTTGTTTATCATGTGTTCCAACAATCTACTTTCAGGGGTCAAATTGATCCCCCATTTTAAAAAAAGACTAAGAAAAACCTTGGTAGCATAATAAGGCATTTGTTTACCAAAAATAACAGAAAAATGAAACATTTGGCCAACTTTTTCTTACACAAGTAGAATTAAAATTTCAAATCTTCAGTGTTTACAGAAATTCCTGGAAACATAACATTTTTGAGCTCAGCCACTTACTGTCACCAATCCCTGGTCAATTACCTCAACATTTCTATACAAAATAGCTCAATAAAACTAAAATACACAAAAAATAAAGATTAAGAGAAAATCACCTGCTAGAATCAAAATTCCAGGAAAATCTAAACTTGTAAACTTAGAAATTGGTATCTTACAAAATGTTAATGAAAAACTACCTGTACCAAGATGAAAATATTTCTGTGTGTAGAAAAATTGACCGAAATAACTTGAGAGATAGATCAATGAATGAGATAGCCGAGATTTTTGTTAGAAACAAAAGTCAGTCATGTCAAACAATCAGATGTATATCAAAATTAGAAGTTACATGTAGTAAAACTGTAAACAATTTAAACTAACATCTCAACATAAATCACTGATGTACAGTAACACCTACTAATGTGTACTGATGTAACACCTGAGAATGTGTACCGATGTAACACCTGAGGATGTGTACCGATGTAACACCTGAGGATGTGTACCGATGTAACACCTGAGGATGTGTACCAATAATGGTACCCATGTAACACCCGAGATTGTGTACCAATGTAACACCTGAGGATGTGTACCGATGTTACACCTGAGGATGTGTACTGATGTAACACCTGAGGATGTGTACCAATGTAACACCTGAAAAAAGTGTACCAATGTAACACCTGAGAATGTGTATCAATAATGGTACAAATGTAACACATAAGAATGTGTACAAATAATGGCACCCATGTAATACCCAAGATTGTGTACCAATGAAACACCTGAGAATGTGTACCAATGTAACACCTGAGAAATGTGTACCAATGTAACACCTGAGAATGTGTATCAATAATGGTACAAATGTAACACATAAGAATGTGTACAAATAATGGCACCCATGTAATACCCAAGATTGTGTACCAATGAAACACCTGAGAATGTGTACCAATGTAACACCTGAGAAATGTGTACCAATGTAACACCTGAGAAATGTGTACCAATGTAACACCTGAGAAATGTGTACCAATAATAGAACAAATGTAAGACATGAGAATGTGTACCAATAATGGTACCCATGTAACACCCGAGATTGTGTACCAATGTAACACCTGAAAATGTGTACCAATAATGGTACCAATGTAACACATGAGATTGTGTACCAATGTAACACCTGAGAAAGTGTACCAGTAATGGTACCCATGTAACACCCGAGATTGTGTACCAATGTAACACCTGAGAAAGTGTACCAATGTAACACCTGAGAAAGTGTACCAATAATGGTACAAATGTAAAACCTGAGAATGTGTACCAATAATGGTACCAATGTAACACCTAAGATTGTGTACCAATGTATCACCTGAGAATGTGTACCAAAAATGGTATCAATGTAACACCTGAGAATGTGTACCAATAATGGTAATAATGTAACACCTAAGATTGTGTACCAATGTAAAACCTGAGAATGTGTACCAATAATGGTACCAATGTAACACCTAAGATTGTGTACCAATGTATCACCTGATAATGTGTACCAAAAATGGTATCAATGTAACACCTGAGAATGTGTACCAATAATGGTAATAATGTAACACCTAAGATTGTGTACCAATGTAACACCTGAGAATGTGTACCAAAAATGGTATCAATGTAACACATGAGAGTGAGTACCAAAAATGATACAAATGTAACACCTGAGGATGTGTACCAAAAATGATACCTATGTAACACTGTTACCCCTGAGAATGTGTACCAAAAATGGTATCAATGTAACACCTGAGAGTGAGTACCAACAATGGTACCAATGTTACACCTGAGATTGTGTACCAATGTAACACCTGAGAAAGTGTACCAATGTTACACCTGAGAATATGTACTAGAGAACTAGAACACATGAAATTGCTTCACAGAGTGCTTAACCTTTATTATGGGTGACAAGAATAAATATACAACATATATAAATGAATCATTTAGCTGTTACGTAACAATCATCAACGCATGAAGTTTGCAGACGGCATATGACATTAAAACAGTAATAAACTGATATCAATTGTATCCATAACTCAATAAGACTGTGAAATATTTTCATAATGCAATCACAATGTCATAAAGATGTTACAGTATCAATTAGTTATCTGTGCTGGGTATATCATCATGATGAAGAAAACGTAGCAACCTTCAGCTAATAATGTTATCTGTAGAAACTCTTCAAGGTCAGTCAGAATAAGTGGCACTGACCCAACTCTATAGGTCTGTAGGGTAAAAATTGTGGTAATTTTTTATCATAAAAATATATATACTTCAACACATTCACTGAAATGATAGAAATGAGGTTGATAGGAGGAAACAAATATTTAATCGTTCAAACAGACATAATTCAATCAAAAACCAGCACAGCACGTTTTTCCCCCCCCCCTCCCCTCTCACTCCCTCCCGTTCATTTTTCTCGGAATATAATCTAACCAAGTAAACAGACAATAATATACGAAGTATTTCCAGTATCCCAGAATGCATCATTCACTGTGTTTATACGAAAATGATTGAAAACCAAGATGAATTGTGAGATATAGGATGAAAACTAGGGTAGAATGATATAGTGAGAATGACAGACATTGTATGTAAGTAGTTGTTAAGGTGTATAGACATGCTGCCAAACCAATCTCACTTGCCATTATCAATATATACAAACAACATTCCAACTTCAAGGCCTTTTACAATAATATACATGTATATTATATTCTACAAGCAAGCTACCGTCCACTAATCTTGGATACTTAGATTAAGACGTAATTCTAGAAATTGCCAACCATCAACTAGTCTTGAATAAGACGCAATTTCCAGTAAAATACAGACTGCTACATAGTCATAGATACTAGAACTGTTATGAAGTATGAATACAATATAAACTTACTATTAGAGCTTGGACAAATCACATTGATCCTAATTTAGTGATTTCTAATGGGTTTTGCGCATCAAATTATTAATTTTAGCACAATAATTTCTCAAAACAGACATAAAATGTGGTGCATTTATCATAAATTTGAAAATTCTCATTAAAGACTTTACTGTACAAAAAGTACTCCAAGAAACAGTTTGATCATTTTACAAACAAAAAAACAAGCAGTAAATTTCTAGTATATATTGTTCTATACAAGATACATGACAATTCTACTATAAAAAATGCCAGTTGCAACTTTTGTATCCATAGGTGAATTGTACTGCAAAAGTAATGTGAAGTAAGCTGCTTTAAACAACATTTCAATTTTTCCGTCTTATTATTGCAGTCAGCAGTCCTCCTCATTATTCCTGGATAGGCCAAGACCTCTGGATCCAAGCTTCTTACTAAATACAAAGCTCATACAACTGACCACCTTGATACTGTGGCAGGTGGGTAAACAGCAGAAGAAAATATTTCACAACTAAGACATCACCAAAGCCCCGAAATCTAACCAATGATCCCTGAATTCATAGTTAGACAGGAAATCGACTTATTTACTTCAACCAGATGTCTTAGCCATGAAGAGCAACAAAGCCAATAGGCACATGAAAGCACTTCAGATGATAGAAATGTGAACAAAAACTTAAATCATTAATATCATTACTAATTAATAAACACAAAAAATATCTACCCAAATTGAATAATAAATCACACAAAAATATCTGCAAAAAAACTGTATAAAAAGGAAAAAAGGAAAAAATGTAACAGCAATTGGTGTAAGGTTGTAAAAGAGTGGTAATATATTATTGATCAAGAAGGTAGATAAGAGAGAGTAAGTTAGTATAATATGTAGGCTACAATTATAATCTGTTTAATCAATTATCAAAGACAAGGATAAGTATAATAACACCTGTTGTAAACAACATACTGCAGAAAACCATATCTCACCCTGTCATTCTCTCTTTCTCTTTCGCTCTCAGTCTTTCAGTCTCGTGTCTCTCTCCCCTCCTATCTTTCCTCCCTATTTCTTCCTTTCCCTCCCTCCTTTCCTCCATATTTCTTCCTTTCCCTCCCTCCTTTCCTCCCTATTTCTTCCTTTCCCTCCCTTCTTTCCTCCCTATTTTTTCCTCTCCTCTCCCTCCTTTCCACCCTATTTCTTCCTTTCCCTCCCTCCTTTCCTCCTATTTCTTCCTCTCCCACCCTCCTTTCCTCCCATTGCTTCCTTTCCCTCCCTCCTTGCCTTCCTATTTCTTCCTTTCCCTCCTCCTTTCCTCCCTATTTCTTCCTCTCCTCTCTCTACTTTCCTCTCTATTTCTTCCTTTCCTTTCCTTCTTTCCTCCCTATTTCTTCCTCTCCCTCCCTCCTTTTACCCCCTATTTCTTCCTTTCCCTCCCCTTCTTCCCTCCCTTCTTTCCCCCCTTTTCTTCCTCTCCCTCCCTCCTTTCCTCCCTATTTCTTCCTCTCCTCTCCCTCCTTTTACCCCCTATTTCTTCCTTTCCCTCCCTCCATTCTGCCCTATTTCTTCCTTTCCCTCCTTTCTTTCCTCCCTATTTCTTCCTTTCTCTCCCTTCTTTCCTCCCTATTTCTTTTTTTTCTCTCCCTTCTTTCCCCCCTTTTCTTCATCTCCCTCCTTCCTTTCCTCCCTATTTCTTCCTCTCCCTCCCTCCTTTCCTCCCTATTTCTTCCTCTCCTCTCCCTCCTTTTACCCCCTTTTTCTTCCTTTCCTCTCCCTCCTTTCCTCCCTGTTTCTTCCTCTCCCTCCCTCTTTCCTCCCTATTTCTTCCTTTCCTCTCCCTCCTTTTACCCCCTATTTCTTCCTTTCCCTCCCCTTCTTTCCTCCCTATTTCTTCCTCTCCCTCCCTCCTTTCCTCCCTATTTCTTCCTCTCCTCTCCCTCCTTTTACCCCCTATTTCTTCCTTTCCTCTCCCTCCTTTCCTCCCTGTTTCTTCCTCTCCCTCCCTCTTTCCTCCCTATTTCTTCCTTTCCTCTCCCTCCTTTTACCCCCTATTTCTTCCTTTCCCTCCCCTTCTTTCCTCCCTATTTCTTCCTTTCCCTCCCTTCTTTCCCTCCTTTTCTTCCTCTCCCTCCCTCCTTTCCTCCCTATTTCTTCCTCTCCTTTCCCTCCTTTTAACCCCTATTTCTTCCTTTCCTCTCCCTTCTTTCCTCCCTGTTTCTTCCTCTCCCTCCCTCTTTCCTCCCTATTTCTTCCTTTCCTCTCCCTCCTTTTACCCCCTATTTCTTCCTTCTACAAATTGTTTTCTCTCCTTCTCAGAACCTCCCTCGCTCCCCCCCTTTAACCAAACGCACAAAATAAGCAGTAGTCTAATTATCATGAAGGACACATTCACTTTCCAGTTTAAACAACAAAAATTCAACTCAACTCAAATAAACAAAATACATGTACTTCAAAGATATATACAAAGCAAGCTACAAGAATTCTTCAGACAAAGCAAATTGTCAGACAAAGAATTTTCCCAGACATTACACCCTTAATTTTCTTTAGCACAAGCATAATACATGTACATAGTATAAATAGTAAATGACAAAATTATTAATCAGCCCAACATTATGAATTACATACATGTAATTTTTACAAGCCCCAAGTCCTTGTATGCCAGGTGCCATTTACAGGCGCCTTCCCCTCTTGAAATTTCTTTAAAATATTTTTTTTTTTCCAAATTTGAAGTTTACCTTGGATTTTTTGTTCCCCTATCTATGAAATTGCGACAAAATTTCCCCAAATATTCTACATAAAAACGGCCCATGGCTCCTCCTTCCCTAAATACTGAAAAAAGCCCTGCATCTTTTTTTAGGCAAGTGGGTAAAATTAAAAGCAATGACTACAGACTGTGAATGATGTATGGAAATAGTTTCAAAACATTATAGAGAATAAGTATAAGAACCAAATTAAGATTTCCTCAAATAACTTACACCAGACATTTGGAAAAATGCCAGTCCAACAGACCTGACCAGTGAAATTTCATTCGGTCCAAAAAAAAGTCTGTCGAAGCCAGTCCAAATGTCCTGTTAAATTTCATTTTTTAAAATAAAATTAGGACGTCTATCAACCCTTTTATCTTATTTATTGGTATGTATTTAAGTTATTTTGATGTTTGTCTTCAGTTAAAAGTTGTAATAATGACTGATTAGCAACCAGAAAACACTAATAAGTCATGAAGTTTGGACATTTTGATGATTTCTTGCAGTCCAGTGAAACCTGATTTGGTCCAGTGATTTTTTCGCGATCACAGGACCGAATGTCCAGTAATGTCAAAACACTTTTTGGAATGTCTGACTCACACTATTCTGGAGACAAAAGCACCATTCTATAGACAATAGTCTAGCACTTGTGTCAGATTGTATTATACATAATCATGGTACCAGTAGAAAATTGACTTACCAATAGACAAGTTAGCATCTAAGACATTTTACAAGAGCATACATTGCAACCTCTTACTGCTAACAAACATCTCAGCTATTTGGATATAAAACATTATATGTTAACAACAGCATGATTCATTTATTTGTTTTATTGATACAAGTATGTATGCTAGCATTCTTTGTGCACTATTCAACAGGTTTTTAAGTGACAAAGAAATAACATCAAAGTAAGATCAGTGTTATATACAGTCACATAATCTTCTGATTGTAAACTAACACTTGTTTTTCATCATCATTTTGCAGCCGCCCAAAAAAATAGGAAAGATTTTAATATGGCATACAATAACTGTCTTATTTCTTTGCCAAAAAGTGCCCACATTTGCCGGAGAGTTGTTACTATCAATTTATTAATCAGAAATCCTGTGCACAATTTATTTTTGCACATTATCTAGTTTACCACTTGATTCCATTTTGTAGATATGAATTAAATCTAATGCTCCAAACCAGAAAACTTAGGTCTATAGATCTAAGCTTGTCCAATCGAAAGTAAAGTAAAATGATAAACTGATGGCTGCAACAAGACTAAATACTTTTTGAAATGCAGTGTAAAGCACCAAACATTACAATACATAAACTTTTATACAGGAAAAAAACAACTATTTCTCAAGCTCCAAAATCTTGAATTTCTAGACCAGCTTTGAAAACTTCTATCCAACCATGCTAGTACATGTAACAGGTCCAATTTCATAAATTCCTTTTTACTATAAAAATCACTTCAAAATGGAATAAAAAATGAAAATAAATTTGCTTACCCGAAGCATTTATTACGTCAGTTAAGCATGCAATGTTTATAGAACATAATGCAAGGTTATTCTGACCAATAAAACAGTGTTTGTATAGAGTCAGAATCCTAATTAACATGCCAATATCAGACTAAAACTTTATTAACAACATGGGATATGACGTATTTGTAAAACAATATCAACCCACACAAAACAATCATAGTTTGCCAGTCAAGATAAAACACCATGCTTTGACATTTCTTCAACTATTTATGGGAGACACAAGGAGCTAACATGACTTATGGCCTGCCCTGAGCAGAACATCAAACCTATACTTCTTGACTTAGAGCTCAGCACACAGGGTTCATACAGATTTAGATTTAAAAAATTCCATGATTTTTCTATGATTTTTCCATGATTCCTCTCAATTTTCCATGATATAAAAACGCATATGCAACTCAAAATGAATACAATTGAATTGTTGATTACTCATATTTCTCCTTGAAACTGCAGTCAATGATTACTATTGTTTAGTTGTCTGCTTGAGTGTGTCAAGTTTTATGTCCAATTTCTGTATTTCTTGCTGTTTTTCTTTAGCAGTCCTTCTTAACGAGCCTGGGTCAAAAATGTTTTTTGTTCGACTTTTTTAAGGTAAAAATTAAAAATAGCCATAAAAAATTTTTTCCATGACACAAACAACTTTTATCATGATGATTTCTAATTTTCCATATTTCCATGACTTTTTCTCTAAAATCAAAATTCCATGATTTTTCCAGAAAAACCTCATTTTCCATGATTTTTTCCAGCTTGTATGAACCCTCAGAGCACATTACATAAAAGACAGTACTAACAATGCTACCCAAACAAAACAAAAATAGAAGAGTAATATACACACAATCTAGACATTGTACATAATATATTGACATGGCTGAGCTCGCTGGTATAGTGGACTTCATGTTCTGTTGTACACACGTCTTACATGGTCTCTCACAATCTTGTATGATAGCTTATATGATCTTACACTGACATGACACCTGTGCCAGTTTTTTTAAGTTTTTAAAATCATACACAGCTTTCTCGGATACACCCAAATGGCACAAGTGTAACGCAGATCAGAACACTGTTGGTTCGGTTGTATGTATTTTTTACACGGGTGGCTAACCATACAAGCTGTGTGATCTGTGTGAGACAGGCTTAAAACTGAAAAACTTGAATTTATCATGATTGTAACTTCAGTGAGAATTCAAGTACATTTAAAATCTTATATGATAGGAGAATTATTACATGTTTTATAGAAGTTTACTCTCTTGACATTTCCAAAAGGAGTGTGAAACATGCCGTAAATATATTGGAAAAACAGACAAGTTAAAAGTCAAGTGGTGAATTTCTAAGATTCCAATATAATTTATACTTCTCTAAATTACCCTTACACCAGCTGGGCTACCATATGTACAGTCTGAACACTTTAACCTCTGAACATGTTTTTTTAGAAAGTAAAAAATACTTCACAACTAATATTGTTCGGTTTTTCTCAACAGTCAAAGCATGAATAATTACACAGTGAATGCGTTTGTTAAAATTTAAGTCGTAATACATCCATGAGTTTCCGAAAGTGTGTACTATGATCGAGAAACGCTGCTTATGCCGTATGATATGTTTAAGTCAACATATTTTAAATAACAATTAGGCCGCCAGTACAAAAACAATGCATTCAGTCACCGTGAAATTATTCAAGCTTTGACAGTTGAGAAAAAACGAACAATAGAAACAATTTTCCCTCCTAAAATAAACATGGCTGTCAGACATGGAAAATATTTAGTATACACTAATCAGTGGTAGATTTAATTTTTCAAACCAACTTGCCCATGGGGCTTGCAAGTTAAACCTGACATTAACTTCCCCTAGTACCTTTTGGTTGCCCCAACAATTATCATCTGCTGTTTTTGCCATTTCTATTACTGAATACATGCTTTGACAGAATATAACTAGGAAATTTTAAATTCCTTTTTTTGTAAGAAACATTTTATATCAGCATAACATTACTAAAACTTTGAAAGATTGGCTTAAGATTGAGAAGAACAAATATATTGCAATCAGTCAGAGAACAACCAAAGTTTAAAGTTCCAAAATGCTGACCTAAGCCTGGCAGAACAGCAACTATTGTAACCAACTTGCCATGTTGATTTTCATCTTGGTAGGGCAATTGGGCAAATGCTTATTTCTAACACTGCTAATATAATACATTGCCTTTCAAAAGTTCTTGAACAAATGATTTTTTGTTTACTTGAACTTAAAACTAGGTTTGTATAGGCATGATTCAATTATAAAATTTAATGTTATCGTTGTCATACCTCCTACGTTTAAATTAAGTTTGCATATCTCATTAACGTCTGAAATCAAATATTACAAAATATTAACAATGCAGAGAAATGCATCATTTTCTTTGCTATCAAGACTTGAAATTTAACAGAATACATCATTGTCTTCAAACCCCCCCCCCCCACTCCACTGGACTCCACTGACCACAAAACCAAACACAATCAGGGCAAAAAAGGAAATACTGAGAGATACATGCTTAAAACAAAAGTAAAATATGTCAAGAATGAATTAAAGAATGTCAAAATGTCTAGGCCTATATTGATTCATCCTCTAAATATCGCTCTGTCTGAATAACTGGAACAACGTTCCTCATCAATAAATTTCCTATTTGGGGTTCTTAACAAAAGACTTTGTTGCGAAATCCAGTTATAAGTCTAAAAAAACAATATAAATATGTAGTATCCTTAGTAAAATAGCCAGACATCTACATGTAATAAACCAATCACCAATTATTTCCACCAAAGATAAAATCTAGGTCAAGTGCATCTTTCCATAGATGATAGAACAATCAAAGTCTTGGGGAAAAAATGAAGAATCTTTGATGCAACAATTATAAAGAAAACCAACAACTATGTATTACTAGAGTTTTTAATAGGATTTTACACAATTTATATTAACACTTTTTGATTATTCATGGAGACTTCTCACCTTAACACCATTCCTGGACATTTCTTTCACCTGTACTCCCTTTCACCAGTACTCAGAAAACAGATGACATATTCCTTCTTTGAAAATTGACACTACTGGAAAAATATTCCAGATTTTCATAAAAGTCAGACATTGTATGACCAGTTACAATACTGTGCCTGTATTACTTAATCCAGTAGGGTGCAAGTTCTAATCCCCCTTGGGCTGTTTATACCCTTCCATGATAATTTGACCATTAAGTCAATTGTCTTCCATTTATAGTCACCCAGGTGAATACTGACTATAGACAAAGGTCCAGGAAAGTTAAGTTTGATGAAATGGTCATCATAAAATAACCTAAGTTGTGTTGACTCAGCATTTAACCCAGTAAAAATCACAATACGGAGAGGATAATGAACCCTGACAGTCAAATTCGAAGGTCGAACCAAAAGGTTCAAAAGGTCATCAGGTCATCAAGTTACCAGAACACCATGACAACAGCTATTACAATAATTAAACTTGGACAATTTATATTACAATGATGGCTTTGTATTCTATAAAACTTTCATTTTCTAAATGATTCGTACATTAAGAGAATGAAAAAAGAGCATTAAAACACAGATTTAATTGTTCTCCATAGAGCTGTTTGTATATAAGAAACTAACATAAACTCACGGATATAATCATTTCTAGAATCAAGAGAGACTTGCCTTCAGAACAGATATACCCCATGATTGATTTCATCAAGTATACAAAGTCAACTGAACAATAAATAAAACCCTGTCAGTTTTCAAGCTGGAAACTATCAAGATGGCTCAATTCTAGTATTTTTTACACTAAAATTTGGAGCAATGCTTACATTGCTTGTCATTACAGTCTGTTACTCAAATATTAAGAAAAAGGAACAACGTTTCATGAGGAAGATTTTTTTCTAATCAGATAAATGGCTAAATCTTTTGATACATTACAATAATTATTTGAATGCTGAGATGAAAATTACTGATATCAGCTATGAAAACCAACTGTGTTGTGTTTAGAAACAATTTATCTTCTGTTTGTGTTTATTTTCTTAGTGCAAAGTTTCAAAATTCAGGACATTATTATGTTGGCAAAAACAAGAATTTTCTAAATTTCACAGAAATTCTGTGTTTATATAATAATGTAAAATAAATAAGTAAGGCTGAGCTGCAAAAAATAAAAACAATCTAAATATCTTGCCCATTATTTTTACAGAAAAGTACTTATAAAAAGGGTATTTGGTGAAGTGTAAATATGTGAACTAAGCTTAGATGATGATCTTGCATGGCTGTTAGTTCAAATCCCAACTAGTCTAGAGGTCAAAGGTATGCTCATGTTGCCTTTTGATGACATGAGATTTTTAAAAAATGTTTGATAATTGTCCTACAAAATCTTTTTTCACAATTAGGGAAGATCATTATGCTAATTTGACAATTTGAAAGGCAAATGCTGTTGAAAACACAAATATACACACATGTAAGGACTTGGTGTAGTGGTAAAATGTTTCACCTCACAATCAAGAGATTACTATCCCACATAAAACCTTATTTTTTCTAGTTTAAACATAATCAGTACATGCTTTACAAATACTTGTGTACACGATGGCGCACAAATCCATGATTTTAAAAAAATATTTGCCGCTAAAGACTCAGAGTGTCACATATCAAAGCGACGAAATTTGACAAATGTATACGAACTAAGCCGTAAATCGATACGGATACTAATGAAGTGCATGTCTAATATTGTCAAATAATAACGTCTTAACAGTACAAGTAAACATTAAAGTGACTTACGGTACTCTCACTTTCTGACCATTTAATATTCTAACATGTCTTTAGTGTATGTAAACTTATACAGGTAATATTTTTGTGAAATTAAAACTGCCACATCTAAAATGATATTAAAGGGATCCAATAAAGGGTTTGATATAGACACCTACATGTAGAAAAGTTTAACAGCAGCCATTTTAGTACATTTAAGCTAGTTTAATATATTCTTTACCAACAATGTTCATCATACCAGTAAAAGAACTAATTTTTTTTTAAATTGGTTTTAACGTCATATTCAACACATATTTAGATTAGGATATATATATGACGACCAGCTCTTACTACGTACTATAGGTTTCCTGGACACTTCTCAATCACCAATACTAAATTACCCTACCACGAGGCCGACAACTCATGTATAGGGAGAAGAACTCATAAATCTTTCATTTCAGGTGCTTGATATTTTAATCCTATTGTGTGCTTTCAGCACTTTGATTTCTTCAGTACTGTGTGCTTCAGCTATGATCTATCTCTCTGATAACATTACTGGGATACATAAACAATAAACTGCCACATTAGAATTTCTGTCATTTTGGCTCATTAACAATAAACAATTGGAATACGTATTCACATAATTAAAATGACATTAAGAAGTCTTCAGCATTCTTTTAGAATAAATCCCTCATAAAACATATCTTTCTTAATTATGAGCAATGCAAATATAGACATCACTTTATAACCAATTTATTCATGCATAGTAATAAATTCTCCATTAAATACACATTTCACAGAGACAAATGCTTTCTATCACTTGCTATAACTTGGTATTATATGAGGTATCTTGATCAAGGACAAGTTTTGCGAGACGTAAGTAATACATCATAACACTGTTATCTTACGTCAATATCTCATTATATACTCAAATATTCTGTACAGTTGTATTTTATATACAGACAAAAAACCTTTAGAAATTTACTAAATCACATAATAAAAGATCAATATATACTTCATTAAATACTGTACCAAAACAAACACTATACCCAGTCTGATACAAATACCAGTCTCGGCCAGTCATTCTTTTAACTCTATCTAAATCAATGAAACAAATAAGTTAAAACACTATGGATGCACATCTGAAACTTTTCAATAGCAGTATTATACAACATTTCATTAGAATCAACACTCAATGTAACAGTTTGCCAAGTACTAACATGCACCTCTGAAGCAGCTAGTTGCCTCACAGAATTTTTTCACACCAACCCATCAATAATGGTCCAGCCATCTCGGCCCCAAAGCTGAAAATTATCCCTTACTGGTTACTGCTGCTGTGGTCAAACCAAATCAATCTAACATAATGACTACGCTTTTGCTAGGCCAGTTTAAGACAAAATAAATTTTGTAGCTTTTTTTAGACTGTTAGAAAAAAACCACATAATTATGAGACCAAACAATTATGTAGATGCGTCAGTGCACATTATAGTCAACATCATCCATCTACATTTAAATGCTGTTAAACTAGTTCTGCACTAAACCCATCAACAGTCATTGTCTTAAATTTTCTTGAGCACTGTGCACACGCCCAATTTCGTAAATTATATGTATTAAGGCCACAACAAGTTGATCATGTGTTCTATGGATTTTTCTGGGGGAAAAAATGGGGCGAGCGAAGAAATTTTTTTTTTAAAAAGTCTTTATTCACTTGCTTTATATAGCGGTTTGACCAAACTTTTATGATCGAGCGAGGAAATAAAAATATTTTTTGTAAAAACCGTCAAAATTAAGGTGCGAGCGAATCCATAGAACATATGATCAACTTGTTGTGGCCTAAAGGGCAAATTGATCAACTAGCCCATCTGTTTGAAATAAGTAATTTTTACCAGCCCACATAAATTTTATCAAGTCTTGGGCTTCTGGCTAGAAGGTTATGGCAATGACTGCATCATGTTAGATTATAATGGTTATCTCGCCGATATTCTCACCTTTCGACTTCCAATATACAGGGGTCATTTTGAGTGATGAAGTACAAAGTCTTTGGGCTAAAAAACTTGTCTGATTTCCAGAATGCAAAGGTTTCTGAATACAGGGTGTTTTTTATTATATAAATAAAGAGGAAAAATATTTGGGACTTGAAAAAATTCCGGTTTAGAGGGATTCCAGTTACGAGGGGTTCCACTGTATATACCAACGCATAGTAACCAATCACCATTCTTTTACATAATCAACTGTAAAGTCATCGTCCTGAGGGTTAAAAGCTAAGATCTTAAAAAGTCTTGATGTCTTAAAAACACAATTAACATATCATTACCTTTTAACTTAACTACAACATTAACACTAACGATTTCACTAACGATTTCATCATAATATTATACAGTATCAATTTCTCCTTCGATTAACATAAATGTCAAATACACCTTCCTGTCTCATATTACAACTAAAACTATTAATGTCATATAAAAAATTTTGTGCTCCATTGTCACTATCCTCAGCCTCCTTAATTTGTAAACAATCCTGACTAAACAAAATGCTAATTTGACTGTACTGTGGCTTTGATGTAAATCTTAACTAATAGCCCAGACAAATTAAAACAATGAGAGTTAAAACACAGCTATAAAAGAAATTACTATTTCAATGGATCAGACGACAACTAGTATAATCCTTCTTATGTAAGACTGTATTAATGTCACAAAATGCATTTGAATCAAATTAAAGGGGCACAACTCTAGAGGTCCCAAATAGATTGGGATGGTTGGAAATCTCTTTTTTAGAGTAAAAATACATAAAAAGCTGGTCGACTAAGAAAGGATGAACATTAGGATTGGTCCCGAAAACTTTCACAAAGAGTCAAATCACAGTGCCCACCATGTGTCTCGGCTGCTTACAATGGGTGTTTAGACAGAACAAAAACCCGTTTTCAGCGAAAGAAATTAAAAAGAGACTTTTCACCATGATCAGTACATTTCATTTTATCCAGTCCAATTATTGGTTGCATGTCAAATTAACATTTGTTTCAGATAAAAAAAACCCACAAATGTTAGGATTCTAAAAAAAACAATTCTAAGGACGAAATGCTCTTAACTCACAATAATATGCCAAGAAATAGCAGAGCCGGTATCAGATGAACTAACAAATCAATTGCATTTATGAAATATTAACTTAATTAATTATCAAACCAAGACAGAGACTCCACATGAAATCTCTGGAGAGAAAATCAAGATGATATTAAACTTCACAACAAAGTCAATAATCAGAAGCTATTTTGCTACCAATGTATAACATGAAACAAATAGGGAGGCATTGTCCAGTTGTATAGCAACGCAGGATTTTCAATTACATGTGTTTCTGTAAAATCCAAGTAAATTGTTATCATTTACAATATTGGACCAGACATATATTATATTGCCATTTAATCACATGGCGATTTTTGTCCATTTCTATCTCTTCTAGAATGGACCAAGCATCAATAACAGTACAAACAGCAATCTCCATAAACAGATATCCTGTAGTGCATTGTCGTACTGGATCTCTACTATCTCAATGGAGGGTCACGTCGAGATGACCTTTATGTTGACTAATCAATGCGTAGCTTTCATCTAGGCGAATCACTATTAATAACATTTTGATTTCGTAATTTCTATTTTTGACCAAGGCTTGCAAGCTAATTTAACAGCGGTATTATTCACAGTCTGCGATTGGACGGCTCATTTCAAATCGCGTGACGTAGACAATGTGAACAAATTACATATCATAACAATTTCGTCATTAATATTATGATGAGAAAAGGTCACCTGATTGTGACCCTCGTTTGGGAAAGGCCAGATCTAAAATAGCGAGTAGGCGAGCGGAAAATTTTAGATCGGGTTTTAATCAGATTGTACAAACATACAAACAGTCACCCTAAACATGGCCCACCAATGGACAAATCCTGTAATAAAATAAAAGGTCCATCTAGATATGCAGATTTCCAAGACCTACAATCCAGCAAAATATTCAATCTCATCCACACAGTTTTTAATTAATCAAAATATTTAAAATGTCTCTGATCCTGTAAGACTTGGTTTTGTCCAGTAAAACTTGGAACTTCACAGGACCTACTGTCCAGTAATTATCTGTTGAGTTTCACAGTGACTGAGTACATAGTATTAAAAACTAAAGTGGGACAGTTTCCATTTTTGAAACAAAAGTTAGAAATATTTCATCATTGTTATTATAATATGATCAGTTGATCACCTAAGGCATCTTTATTTAGATGAAGATTGATTTGAGAAGATAAAACAAGGTCATAGTTTATCTTTAATGGACATTTTCATCAAACTTGGCAAGAAATCAATCTACGCTTTTCCATCAATATACATACAACATTTCTACTTTCTGTCAGCTTCAAAGCTTCTCTGTACTGAGGTTTAGTTACTAAAGTTCATAACAATCCATTATTAAGATATTTCATTTCAAAGTCAGGCTATAACTAGTTCACCTTGACCTGAGCCATTAAATATAATATTTAAATGGCCTGAGACATGAAATACTAGTAACTTTAATGTCATATTGGTGTTTGTCTGTTGTCATTGACAATGACTTTGATTTTCAATCTGTTGAACGGTAGTTGACTTAAATAATTTATATTATGGCAGAGAGCAAAATCATCAACTAGTCTAACTATATAAAGGAAGTAACTTTCACTAGCCCAAATCAATATTTACCAATGCTTTACCCAGTGTTTATTTTTGGTCAATTTTATAGCCGTTTATGGGCTTTATTCCCAATCTAAAATATTTTTTTTCCCAAATTTCAATCCAAAATCCCAATAAAACTTGAAAAAAAAAATTTGAAAAATGACAGCTGTATGTTTCAGCTTAAATTATACATCCCATTAATCTTTCTTTTAATTACTGATTAAACTAATTAGGAATGAAACTAAAAACTTTGTTAAATCTCCTTTTGTTATTAAATTTGCATGACATTTTATCCCAATTTAAACCAAAATTCCCATTTCTAGGGGTATGGGTCATATTCCCTAATTTGTGGGAAAAAAACATTGTAACCAAGAGGTTCAAATCAATCTAAACTGTTGAAAAAGGACATAAACAAAAAATTGACCAAATAATATTAACATGAATATGGACAAATTCCTCACAGTACTTAAGTCACACTTTGCTACTCAATTTATAGAAAATATTAAAATTTAAAAGAAAAAATTAAAAAAAAATTTACTTGTGGTGGAAGTGGTTTTTGATACAATAAAGGGACGTAACCTCTGTGGGGAGTTTGGAATATGGAATGTAGGGATCAATTTAATCATATATTCATAGACTGTAATTCAAGAGAAAAATATTCAATTTTTACTTCAGACTTTTGACATTATGTAAGAGCTATGAGTAATAGTTTGATATCATGGATATATAGATACAGAGATAAAATATGTATCAGACGTAATCAATTCAGTACGCTAGGCTGCATCAAGACAGTTTAGATCAAAATTCTGAAATAAATTACATTCCCTTATCACATGCCAATGAAGACGAAGAAATAATTTATATGAAGCTTATATGGAATTGATAATGCAAGTTATAACTGGTTTTTTCTTTCATCTTTTGCTGGTAATGCACTTTCCTCAGTCCATTTATTAACACTATTTTACACTGAATTGAGACATTTTCGTCACTTCAAAGAATCTAGCTTCAAATGAATCTCTAGCCATTTGGTCAAATAAATATTATCAGTAGGGAATACTTCCCGTTCGGGAAACAAGGGGATTCCCCTTCAGTGCTTCCCGATCGGGCAGCAAATGTCAAAATGTTTCCCGATCGGGAAGGATTTTGGCTTTTTTTGACGTACCTTACCAAAAATGGCCGCTGCATAAAAGTATTTAACCTACAAAAATATGAAAAGCTACATCTGATACAGGAATGATGTATCTAAAATCCTACCGAGTCGTTTTCTTTTAAAATGCCTACAATTAAAATAATTTGAATTTGAAATTCAGAAAACAATATTACTTTAAAGAAAAAATTTGTTTCCCGTTCAGGAAACATTGCTTCCTGATCAGGAAGCAAGTTATACTATTTGTAATATAGTTTGTATGTAATGCAAAAATAATTTTAACAAAAGACATACCTATTTATTTGTAAAGAATTTAAGGCTGTATAACCCAGTCAGTATAGTAATAAATGATCTAACACATACACTTTAAAAACATTCTGATTTTCTACCAGAATAATCTGATAAAAAAATTAATTGTCCAATTAAACTTTTATTTATGTACATAGTTGTGAATATTTTTAGTTATATGAACTCTCACATTCAAATACCACAATATTTGGTGAATTTCACAAATCTGTTACTTTATCATATTTATTAGATAATTAAAAAGGCTAGAAAGTCTGGTATTCTTGGTTGTCAAATGTTGGAACTTAAGTCAATTGTAGATAGCTGGATTTACTATGTTTTTTTATTACACTACATATGTACATGATTATAACCAGACGAGCTAAGCAGTATCTTGCCAAAACAAACATCAAACAAAATACACCTTCATAGTTGTACATTGTATAATTATTTTAAAATAAAATAAACCATTTTCCCCTATATTTGAAAACAAAATAACATAGAATTTATTACTTTGTAATATATTTGAGCCTTTCCCTGTCAGGTATATGTTTTGTATGTTAATTAAGTAGGTTTATAAGATTGAAAAATAAAATTTCTGCAATATGTTGAATGAAGAAAATAATTCTTTACTATTTAGTATATGGTTATTGACGAATCAATAATTTCTTAAGCAGCATATAACAACATTTCTATTTTCTAAGTTTGACCAAACTCAAATACAATGCATGATAAATCTATAGCATGAATTGAAATATAATTTTAACAACTATTGAGATTCTCATAAATGTTTAAACAGAATAAAACATAATGTATATTGGGTTCAATATTGTTTGCGAGTTGTGAAAAATATATAGTAAACATGTTTTGCATGATGTTTGTTTTAAAGAATATGTAAAAAAATCAACGAGCATTTATTAATTGAGAACAAATAAATGCTTTAAATGGGATAAAATACTGTAAAATGTTATTGGACACACCTCATGTACTCTATTTCTTGTGAAATAATGATAGAAATGATGATGTGACTGTGCTTTAAGCATTCACATAATTTTCCTTGAAAATTGAAAACATTACACATATCCTTAGACATGCTGTATTTATGTAAGTCACTTGGCCTATGCCCATTTTAACATAGCAAGCAGGATGGAAATATGATAACTATTTTTTCACTTAGTTAACTTGTAAAAATAGTTTAACAATACTGCTCAAACTTAATTTTTATAGCATAAGATATACCTATGGCCCCGGTGTCATTGCTTACTCCCTAATAATCAGGTTTTACTATGTATAATTATTGGGAATAGTAACTAATGAAATGAACCACATTTACAATTTTATGTTAGTGTTTATTTATAAGTTTTATAATCAGTTTAATATATTTGTATAAATCGTTAAGTATACCGCTGGTCTAGATTAGTTGGTACCATACTAATCTACTGATTGAGGGTTGTAGGTCTTGGTCATGAAATAACTTCTACGACTATTCTTCTTCTCACCACTGATTTTAGATCATGTAGAGCAGCTGTCAGTAACTGACCAAGTATGCGCTTTGTAACTAGGGAACTGCTCAATTCAGGGATTTAGCCTTTCCAAAAACAGTGAGTATGTTGACTGACAGCTGTAATATGAAACATGACATAAACAATGTGCTGCTACGGTGTTACCCAATCAATGATACTTTACATTTATACACAAGTCAAACCTTTAAAATAATTAAACTTATTTGAATATCTTTTGGGATGTTATAATTATACATATAAAATTGAACAATGTGATTAAATTTCTATACATTTCCCTTTAAGGTACAGCTAAATTACTATGAATGGTATTTGTGAAAAGTGTTTCTAACATATGCATTGGAATCAATGCAATATTTCCATTAACATAAAAAAAATTCTTAAGTTTAATTTGCATTACATACAAACTATATTACAAATAGTTTAACTTGCTTCCTGATCGGGAAGCAATGTTTCCAGAACAGGAAACAATTTTTTTCTTTGAAGTAATATTTTTTTCTGAATTTCAAATTCAAATTATTTTAATTGTAGGCATTTTAAATGAAAACGACTGGGTAGGATTTTAGATACATCTTTCCTGTATCAGATGGTGCTTTTCATATTTTTGTAGGTTAAATACTTTTATGCAGCGGCCATTTTTGGTAAGGTACGTCAAAAAAGACCAAAATCCTTCCCGATCGGGAAACATTTTGACATTTGCTGCCCGATCGGGAAGCACTAAAGGGGAATCCCCTTGTTTCCCGAACGGGAAGTATTCCCTACTGATTATAGAGATTTAGTCTAGACAATGTAATGATTTCTATTACTTGACTTGCACATTGGAAGGCCAATCTTAGTGAAGGCAAACAAGTGCATAACAATAACCTTAATGTTCAATTTGTTAGTGTGTAAGAGACTAAAATACATTCCACAAAACAATTTCTGAAAGTCAACTTCAAGCCCAGTATACCTATCACTTTAACTAGGGCTGCTGCGAGTATCCGAGTACTCGGATATTCATGATCTCGACCAGAAAATTGAGTATGAATATTCGTCACGTCCGAAATCGTCAGATCGCGATCTAGTTTAGGAAAAAAATGAAAGAACATTTTGAGCTTAAATACCATTACAAACGAGCCACACTACAAATGAAAACTTTAATTTATGTTAGGACCGAATTCACTTGTGTCAAAATTTCAATTGATACACATTTAAACAAAATTGTTATCACCGAAAATGCTTATAAACTTCTGGTAATAGAAATGTTTGGAGTACATGGTTTTTCATGTAGTAAAAGCTTCTGTAATACTTCACTTATTTTTGTTATTACATAAATTACTGAATGCTTCTCCATAAACAATTGATTCGTGGTTTGATTTGTGAATCACTACACATAAATCATGGTTCGAGTCGGTTCGCCACTAGCTCAACGATCCACAGCCCTAAATTTAACCCATTAAAGTCCAGAAGCCCAGAACTAGTGAATCTTGATTTAAACTGTCCAGAGAACAGAACCGAAGTTTTCAAAATCTTGAAATTACAAATTTAAGTAGGTTTTGCACAGAATATTAACTATAAAGCTTCCCAACCCCAATAAGCCTTGACCTTCAGCACCAGCTCTGAAAATGTTCACCAATGGAACCCATTGTAGAACAAGCACCTATAAAACACAAGCTGCTTCCTTGATTATCCTTCTCAGAACTAAAATTATATACTTTGTTAACCAGGAAAATCAAACCAATGTCGTCAAAGAGACTATAATTTGGAATATATATAGGTTACCATGCCAACGATAAGTGTAAACAAAAATTCCCATCAATATAACAAACAGACTTAAAAGCAATATCTTGGTAATAATTGGTACAGACACTGAAATTTAAACATAGTAAATTACGGATAAATATTTTCTCTGACGTTGTATGTTGGATACAAAATACCGCAGATGGCTTGGTCATGTCGAGAAATCCTTTGAAGAATAACAAAATTGCCTGACTTGAGGGAATTATAATAATCAGAATAGCAGAGACAATCCTATTGATCTAAACTTTCCAATATAACAAGTGAAAATGTTGAAGGCAGCTTGAAGGTACCAGCATGACCAGTGTTAAAAACTTCCAGACTGCTTCAAGCTTTGATGACATATCAGGCAGAATAAACTAATAATAATAATTAAGAGGACAAAGTCTCCTGACCTTAACAGTTGCTGAGCTAGCTTACAGTATAATTTCAGAGAAATTTAGTCCAGATTACTTTAAGCATATTACAAGGAAAGTCAACTTTATGTAGATCTATATCAGTGAATTGTAAATTGTTATGACATTACAAGAATAGAAACTCACTTCCAGTCAAACTTGTGCTTACAGGCACTTTTGAATAGAAGGCACCTGCAGACAGCTGCCAATCTGTTTCCACACTACAGAAACCTCTCTTAAGCAGTCCAACAGAAATGGCTAACTTTTTACTTTTTTCTTGCCATGACTGATAGAAAAAGATACCTGTATTTATGTTCAGGGACTATAGAACAATAATTCAGTATTTAAATAGGTAGGATTAATGTATGTGCCACTGACAATAGAATCAAATTTAACAAAAGCAATAAATAGTCTTATGATATGAGTAGATATTTTTACTAGAGCCAAAGTTTATTTTTTAGTTCTGGACTGTGGGCTACAGTGTAACCTCTGCAGAGCGACTTTCGGCGGAGTTTGAAAAAATTGCCGCTCTGCAGAGGTGTTGCTCTGCAGAGGTAGACTTTTTCTACCGATCTTGAAAAACGGCCATTTTCGGTACGGAAAACTGGCCGTTATCCGTTTCGTAATGTAAATACAGTTATTAGCGGACGCCGATCGACAAAAGTAAAAAGTTTTTTAAATAAATCATTTATAACCATTAAAAAATTCTAGCATGATGGTTAGTTTTACGCAAAAGAAAGCAATACACTAGAGAAATCGTTACTGTTACCGTCAAAAATTGTTTTTATACCTGCCTAATGGCGATTAATATTTAACATGAATTATGGTCGTCGTTTCGGGAGTAAATATCTGATTCGGCTCTTAAACCTCAAATAAACTTAAAACAGAATTCATTCCATCGAAGCTTTTAATAATAAGTACAATAGCAAATATGTCTCATTTACTATCGTCAACTAGCTGGACGTATACATGTTCAACTGATACTTGATGACGTCAGCCTACCAAACAAAGCGCTCCTCATCTTAGGGCCGTTCGTTAGTGTCATGGAAACCATATGTCACTTGTTTATTAACCCCTGTTAGTCAAATGATTTAACAACATGACACTTTATGGTAGTATTATACGATTATAAGGGTATCGCTTATTGTTTTAATCTTCCGGTCATAAATAATTATCGATTATTGATATGAACCTTGCTAGACTTAGTGTCGCTGTACAGAGGTAAAGAGTAACTATGGGAAATTATCTCAACGGCCGTTTACCGCTCTGCGGAGGTGTCGTTCAGTAGAGGTAAATCATAGTGCAAAATCGACGGGGGAATTCTAATATGCCGCTCGTCGGAGGTTGCCGCTCGTTAGAGGTGCCGTTAGCAGAGGTTATACTGTAGTAGGTAAATGCCATGACTGAAATTTGGGAACAGTTCTCTTGAAACCTATCTAATATATAAAATAATTATTAAAAACTTTAGCCGATTTTAGCCAAGCCTTTTTTAGTTGCTTCCCTGTCCTTTTCTTACTTATAATACCATTACAGTATTAAGCCCCTAATTTTGAAAAGTAGTCGAGTACTACTTATATATGTAAAATTATTATTCATACTTACAACCATGTTAAACTAAATAATATCAAGATTGTATTAATTTTTGCTATAAAAAGATTCAACTTGATCATTTCAGTACTTTTTAGTTCACTTCAATTCACAAATTAATTTATTAAACACTTTTTACTGTAACAAAACAGTCTTCCCGTTAACCCAATAGCTCAAAGCCCAGGACTAAAGTGAAAATGGATTCAGGCAAGTGAAAATTACTTATTTAATGTAATCAAGCTAGTTGACAATTTGGCAAATTACTACAAAATGTAATAAATTGGCTAGAGCTTGTAATGACTGGCTTAAAGCCTAACAGTAATGTTAAATGACACTGTAATTTTAGTTTATTTACATCAACCAATGTTACAGGTTTTTTTTTAATATTTATATCATATTTATTAAATTGTGATCATTCAGACTCAGAAAAGGTCAGGGGGTTTAGAAAAAGGGACAATGTGTACCATCAGAGGATTGATGTAAAATGATCAAATAACTATTTCTGCAATGCAGTGAGGAGAGAAAAAGGGCCAGGTGCAGCACATAGGAAAAGTCATTGCTTTAACTCTCCTGAATCAACTAGCTCAACTATATAAAGTAAGCTATTTTCACAAGCTTTAATCAATTTTCACTAGTCCTGGGTAGGGCTGCTGCGAGTATCCGAGTACTCGGGTACTCGCGACTCGAACAGAAAATCAAGTACGAATATTTGTCACGGCCGAATTCGTTGGTTCGCGATCTATTTTTGGAAAAAAATGAAAGAACAATTTTAGCTTAATTTTCACTGAAAACGAGCCGTACTACAAATATGAAAGTTTTAATTTATATAGGAACTGAATTATCAGTAAAAGCTTCTGTAGTTCTTCATTTATTTTTGTTATAACATGAATTCCTGTATGCTTCTCCATTAACTAGTGATTTGTGGTTGATTCGTGAATCGCTACACATGAATCCTAGTTCGAATCAGATCGCCACTAGTTCAACGATCCACAGCTCTAGTCCTGGGCTTCTGACTAGTGGATTAAAGTGATGACAGTTAGAATAATCACCATACTTATAAGTTATATAAATAATATTATACAACAATAAATGCTTCTAATTTATAGGGCTGCTGTGAGGATCTGAGTACTAGGATATTTGCAATCTCGACCAGAAAATCGAATAGGAATATTTCACACTTCCCATATTGTCAGATCAGGATCCATTTTTACAAAATATGAAAGACACTATTCAGCTAAATTACCATTAAAAATGAGCTGCACTACAAATGGAAATTTACGTACTTTGCACACCGCTATTATTTCGAATCTTTTAGATAACTTAATAGAAGCTTCTGATATTCTTCACTTATTTTGTGATATTTACAATATATTTATATGTAGCAGCCGTGGCGTAGTGGTTTACTGGTTAGCATGTCTGACTTTGAATCTGAAGATTGCGGGTTCAAGCCCGGTAGTGGTAGGTCATACCCTATACATGAGTTGTCGGCCTCGTGGTAGGGTAAGTTAGTACTGGTGATAGAAAAAGTGTCCAGAAAACCTATAGTAGGAAGAGCTGGCCTTCATATATATGACCTAAAATATGTGTTGAATACGATGTTAAAAAAACAAAAACAATATATTTATATATATATGGGTTATTTATATGAGTTCCTGTATGCTTTTTCATTAACTAGTGATTTTTAGTTTGATTCATGAATTGTTACACATGAATCGTGGATCGGATTGGCACTTACTTAACGATCCACAACCCTACTTAATTTCCATAATGTTGAATACTCAGACTACAAAAATACATGACGTAATTTGAGAACATTTATGTTGGAGACTTTACTTGTGAAGCAGAGCATAAATGAATGAATAATTGAAACTATAGAAACATACTATCCACTATTTTAGGATGATATCAGTTTACCTGAATCAGTGAATGACAAATTCATCTATGAAACTTCCTACTACTGTAGTAAAAGTTCATCAAGCTTCCCATGTACAGATGGCAGACTATATTGAAGGGTCTTTACAAAACTAAGTCTCATGTACAGATGGCAGACAATATTAAAGGGTCGTTACAAAACTAAGTCTCATGTACAGATGGCAGACTATATTGAAGGGTCGTTACAAAACGAAGTCTCATGTACAGATGGCAGACTATATTGAAGGGTCGTTACAAAACGAAGTCTCATGTACAGATGGCAGACTATATTGAAGGGTCTTTACAAAACGAAGTCTCATGTACAGATGGCAGACAATATTAAAGGGTCGTTACAAAACTAAGTCTCATGTACAGATGGCAGACTATATTGAAGGGTCGTTACAAAACGAAGTCTCATGTACAGATGGCAGACTATATTGAAGGGTCGTTACAAAACGAAGTCTCATGTACAGATGGCAGACTATATTGAAGGGTCGTTACAAAACTAAGTCTCATGTACAGATGGCAGACTATATTGAAGGGTCGTTACAAAACTAAGTCTCATGTACAGATGGCAGACTATATTGAAGGGTCGTTACAAAACTAAGTCTCATGTACAGATGGCAGACTATATTGAAGGGTCGTTACAAAACGAAGTCTCATGTACAGATGGCAGACTATATTGAAGGGTCGTTACAAAACTAAGTCTCATGTACAGATGGCAGACTATATTGAAGGGTCGTTACAAAACTAAGTCTCATGTACAGATGGCAGACTATATTGAAGGGTCGTTACAAAACTAAGTCTCATGTACAGATGGCAGACTATATTGAATGGTCGTTACAAAACTAAGTCTCATGTACAGATGGCAGACAATATTGAAGGGTCGTTACAAAACTTAAGTCTAACTCATGTAAATAAAGAAGAATGTAGACTAGTTTTGTGCTAACCTTAGCAGGACTCGACATTTATCATTCAACTCGGTTGCCTGGTTGAAGAACCAGTCATATGTTTACAAGCCTGAACCAAAAGTTTACTAGCAGTAACCAGTTGCCTGAACTCAAATGTAAGTCAGCAGGGCAGCATATTATCAAAAATCTTACGATAATTTAGCAATACAATATAGAAGGATTTAAGAGTAAAATTGGTCGTAATGACGCTTGATAATACGGGCTCTAGGTGGGCAATCGAACCACATTAAATGTCGAGCCTTGGACTGGGTAAGCATGCAACTAAAAAATATCTCAAGATTGACCTTCACATTTGCAATTAAATGACAGTCAAGCATGTTTACCACCCATCATCCAGGTGGGATTCCTCCATCCTAACTATGATAACCTTCCAATACTTATGATACTTGAATTTATGATACTTGAAAAAAGTTGAAGTAGAACAGTTTATGGAGGATTATGACTGATAAAGTTATCAGAAAACAGGAGTAAAGCCAGTAACTTTCTTAAGAATACTTGAAAATATAATTACATTTTTATCACTTTTTTCTAACAATCATGTTTAATTTAATATACTTCAAGTTTAATTATCTGCAAGCAAGAAAGTAATTACACTGAAAAGTAAACAAATAATTTGCCTGGAGTGTTTGACCTAAGATAATAATTGACTCTTAAGGTTTGTTTTATAAACGTTAGAGATAAAAATTCACTTATACAGCAGACTAGCATTTATAATATAACCTGTCCACGGAATCTATTGAACTTATTGTACCCGAGGGCTTATGATGCTTTAGATCAATATATATTAATTTGCTTGGACATCATTTTAGAAAATCAAATAGGGCAACCATTGCATTATTCCATTAGCAAAAATCCCTGGACTAGTGAAATATTTACTTCATAACAACAATTATCTTATATGCAGGGTTTGACACTTAACATTTTTTTACCAGGGATCCCCAAGGAATCCCTAGTCAGTTACTCAGGGATTCCTCCTGATAGTAAGGGATTCCTCCATTTTAAGACAAAAACATTGAATGCAGATTTGCAGTCACCAACTGTAATAAACAAAGCATGGCAATTTTAGGGATCCTGAGTGACGGAATCCCTAGCTGAGAATCACTGGGATTCCTCCCATGTTTTAGTGATACGCAGAATCCCAAGACACTGTTAGTGTCCTTTTTACTACCTCCTAGTTCATAACTAAATTCGAGAATAATCACAATATCTCCTTAAATTCACTTTCATTTTAAACCAAATCTAGTAAAAAACGCTTTTTTCTCATTATGCAATCAAATTGATTCATTAATTTACGCTGTACAGAATCTCTACAAGATTTAAAACCATTACAACAATGACTCTTAAGATTAGAGTAGGATCGTTTAGTGCAACCGAGAAAATCTTGTATTGTTTATAGTAAATGTCAAGCTAATTTCAAGTGATAAAACGATTTAAAACATACTGTTAGAAATGCACTGAAATTTTCTTCAAAGATTCAATCTTAAGTTTTATAAATAAATCCAATGCATGTTATATCTTAAACAGATCACGGAGTATAACATGCACCAAGTTTTAAACATCAGAATGCAGGAATTAAAACATTTATACAAACATGCAATACTCAATCATCACCTTAACCCACATGCCCGAATCCCCGACTAGTTGAAATTGATAGAGGCTACTAAATATAACTTGTTCCATAGTTGGGCTAGTAGATTATTTAGCCTTTCACTTTGCCTTGTATAAGTTAAAAATATGATAAACAGATCAAAGTATTGAAATACAAAAAGACTTTCGCGCACATTGAAACCTAACAAATTCATAATAATGATTACTCCTTACACATTAGATTCAAGTATGAATCAAGCTAAATAAATAATCATTTATGATTTAAATAAATAACTATTTATTTAAACAATGTCAAAGCATACTCTTTAAGTTTTCTCAAACCTTTGAAGGTTACTTGCATCAAGATTGAAAAATCTGCTACAATTTCATGTCCACAGTTATTAGAGACTGCAGGTTCTTAACCTTACATAGAGACTTAGGGAGCCAACAAATTCTCCCTCCAAGGAAGAAAATCAATATGAAATATCAAATTTTGATGGAAAGGGTACGGGGGAAATGTCTGTCTTTGTTTGAAAAAATTAACTCCAGAAGCACCATTTCCCTCTGTGAATACATCTTCATGACAAAATCAACAATCTAAACACATCATTTTAAGAACAGGAGAATTTTGTACAGAACAGAGAAAGCATAGAAAGCAACGTACTTAAGGGAGGAGAATTAGGCTAAAATTGAGCTTTTAAATGACTGAAAACTGTGTAACAGGCCTTGATATTAACTTTTAAATTAAGTCGCCTAGTTGGACAACTGGCTATATATTTCACTTGCCCAAAACTAATGTTTACTAGAAGCAACAAGTCGCGCAATTGGGAACTCTAATACAGGTAAACGGGGCCAATCAGAAGACCATTAATATCGAGCCCTGTTGTATAACATCATAAAATTCATAGATCTTGTTACTTCTTTTTTTTCTCTCCTTTGAAGGGGAACCAGACATAACAGAATGAAAAAAATTATTACGTCATCATTTAACTTAACATTTCTAATGATATTATAAATCTTTTATCTAAGTGTAACATGTGTGTACTTGGGTATCAAAGTAAAATATATCAAATAGGTCAGTGCAAGACTAGTCTACGTTCTTCTACATATACATGTAGTTAGGCTAGTTTTGCACCGAAACATCAATGATATGGATTTTATCATATAATCATCAGACTAACAAATTACACAACAATAAATACATCAATTATAATTCAACTACAAAGGATTACGATTAATCTATTGAAACACCAATACGATAATTTATTGATAATGCAACAATTAAAAGCATGTTCTAAGGTAATTATTCAATACATCATTACATCACAAAAACTTCCCATTCAATAAATTACAGCAGCTATTTAAAACTATTACAATGTTTATTGCTCAAACATAGAATGTTTGAAGTCAATGAAAAGAGTTCTGAAAGTATCATTAATTTACCATCTATATTTCTTGAAAAAATAATTTACACATTATAATATCTTGTACATCACTTTTTTCTGTCATAAAACAAGTAAATTTATGGGAACAGAAATTTAATTATTGAGAAGGGAGTTGATGGTAGTACACATTTCAGTCACCACAAAGCATGGCAGACCGACGAACAAACTTTAACCTGTAAAAAAATAGAAGGTCCGTCTAGATCAGCAGGTTTACAGGACCGACTGTCTGGCAAAAGTTTTGATCTCATCCACACAGTTTTCAATTCATCAAAGTATGTTAAATGTTTTCTGTCCTGTAAGACTTGGTTTGGTCCAGTAAAATTTTGATCTCCACATGACTTTCTGTCCAGTAATGAACTATTGAGTTTGTGATGACTGACATTTCAACTTCCATTTGATGGGTTTTATTAAGTGCTGGAAGATGACAGGTCCAGGGTAATTAGGGGAGTTACCATCACACTTAGCACTTTGAAAATTACAGTATTAATATAATAATTTTATTCAACTTGTCCAATTCATTTTGTTTTATAGTGATATGCCGAATTATCAACTATCCCTATAATATGAACAAAGTTGTATTCACTAGCTCAATCAATTTTCACTAGCCCTAGATCAAGTCAAAGACTGTCATTAATGCAGCAATACTCCATGTATATTAAATATTGCGAAGAAACTTGATTTCACCCAGGATTTTTTTTCAGTATTTGGGGATAGGGACCTGGGGACTTTCTATATGTAGAACATTTAGGAAAATTTCATTGCAATTTCATAGATAGGGGAACAAAAAATCCAATGTAAACTCCAAATTTATGATTAAAAAGAAATTTCAGGAGGGGAAGGTGCCTGTAAACGGCCCCTGTAATATAAGGAAAAAAAGGTCTGTCATGGTACAAGAGTCAGGACTGCAGAAGTACATGTTTGCTGCACAATACACTATATCTCACTGGCAAGCAAACATCACAAGAATAGAGCAAAGAACCCAGACATAAAAGACACCATGTGTGATCAACACATTATAGCTTTCATACATTATGTCAATGTGACAGTCATGATGAGTCATCTTGTTGCTAAAAAAACATGAAAACTAGCAAAGATTGAGTAACCATAATCTCTGTGAGTAATAATAACCAAAGAAAGGAGAATAAGTCTAAAACTGCAAAAATCATTTTGATTCTTTTGCACTTCACTTCAAACTAGAATCAAACACAGACATTTCATCAGCATTCAATTGACTGGCAAATTACATTAGGTCATTATGACAAAATATTGACCAGGGCAACAAATAGAGGAGGCTACTAATGACAAGGCAGTTGCCAACAAATTTAGCTGAAACATATTGCATTTGCTAAATAAATTGTACATTACGGACTACGGAGGTTACCACATTTTTGTCAAATTCTAGACACTAGCTATAATTAATGTCTGAATGACCAGCTTCAATTGAGGGTCCTCCACTTGTATGGACACTACATCTAAATCCACAAAAAAACTTACTGTCAAGAACTGATCATTAAAACTTGGTAGTAGAAGCAGAATAAGAAATACTGGAGTGAAAAATAGGAAAGACAGAGGTACTGTAGATAGTTAGAAGACAGAAAAAGGTAAGTTTGGGATAACCGCTTTCTGTACCTATGTCTTAGAATTTTACCATTTACAATATTTTAATGTTACTAAGTTTTGTAAAGCATGCAATCACATACACTATGAACAGTAAGTAATAGTTGAACAAGCTTTAACAATAACATTACCTGATTCTTTGGTATTAATGCTGGCAATGACGTCCTTCTGGTAGATCTGTGAGAGCTGAACGCATGTGCAGTTGATGAACTGGATCGTCGACGTTTAATAACAGGTATTTTACCGTCATGTGTCATAAAGTTATTGATAGGTGGTTTGAGAACCATTTCCATATATTTTGAGACAATAAATCCTCCGAGACCACACATGTATGCTGTATATGGACGTAAACCATATGGAATTACAGCCATGGATGAACATAACAAATATCTAGTAAAACTTAGTAAAGAAATCACAATTGCGCTGTTAGCCGTTTCTAATGATGAAAACACGCTAGCGATACAAATTGAAAGAAGAACTACAAATAATATAGCGGGACGGCTGAGGTAGCCTCCGTCATCGTTACTTGTGTCACCTCGCCACTGCCCAAACGTGAGTTGAGCAAATGTCTCCCCAACAAAACATGCCCCAAAAAGTAAATAAACACTAGTGGTACTCCACGTCTTCCGTAAATACAGTGAAATCCAGTAAAATATATTAATCACTGTAAACATTGGAACAAAAACTGAACACAAACGCTGGAAAAATATACCCATGTCGCATATTTGGTAAATAACGAAACCTAAAACTAGAAAAGCAATCCCATAGAAAATACTGACACTTTCAGTTAAATTAGAATTAGCAATTCCGAACAAATTAACGACTAGATTGTACAAATTCCCTCTCTCAAGAGGTTTCACTAATACTTGAATATACCCGTTGTTATCTATCTCCTCATCGTCCCTTGAGGGGTCATTTTTGGACCCTTTCCGAGTCATCGAAGTTCTTTGGAGGGCCATGTTTTGCTAGCACACTCGAAGACTGGATAAAGAATACACACTTAGAATCCTGGGAAAATATCGATTCGTGTATTGGCAGGCGCCGCCTAGCGGTGACCTGATGCAAACGCGGAAGTAAACAAAAGCACGTGGCAAATGTAAACAAACGTAAGTAAGGCGCCATAAATCGTAATGATATCTGAAGCGAGTGCGAAAAACACTGACAAAGATCCGTTAGGCCAGATTTATAACAATGAATATATTAAAATAGGTTCAATGTACTGTTATATCTTGTAAAAAAGTGAAACTAGCGGTAATTGACCTCATAATGCGAATTAGTTTCATAATACATTAATAATGTACGTGTACTTAATTTGTTCATCGTAAGTAGATCAGTAGGTTACAACATAAATTAATGATGCGCTTAATGGTCATTAGTCAAAACATAATCGTTCGGTAACACATGTACATGTATATGAAGAAGTTCGCCAACAGAGTATATTTTACATAGGCGGATCTAGGATTTCTAGTAAGAGGGGGCGAAGAATTCTAGTAAGGGGCGGAAAATGAACAAACAAACTGCATGGGGGACCAGGGAGGCGTAAGGGCCCCGATGGGTCATGTACAAAGCCCTGACAAAGTAAGTTCCAGGGGGCATGAAGCTCCTGAGTTTTGGTAATTTCTAAGGGATTCTGGCACATTTCCAGAACCTTAACTATCCCTTTCCAGGGCAATATACAGTAAAACTATCCATTCCCAGGATATACAATAAAACATCTGCACATATCGTATAATTTTCTAACAGCCGTCGGAACATATTAAAATCTTACAAAAAATGAAAAGGAATTGTTTATTAATTATTGTGCGTTATGTCATTGTACTGTACTTAAATATTTTGACATTATACAAATATATTTTCCTATAAATATCATACTTAATGATAGAAAAATCGTTCTTGGGCAATTTTAGTGGGAGGGGGGCATACGCCGGGTCCGTCCCCTGGAGCCTATGTCTTAATTAAAGTAACTTCTTAAGTATATATGAATTAAAACTTTGAACGGCTTCAGAGGCTTCGAATTCTAAACAATACAATGCCTTGAAACTTCTTAATAGTACTAATTGATAAAATTCTAATATTACAAGATACAGTTAATAATTGGCCTCATTAATTTTGATAATGTCCATTCTTACAATTATTAATGACATAATGTTCTACGTCTGAAATGATCCGTGCAATTAATTTGTATCATTGCTAGTGAAAAATGGCCTTTTATCATTCCTTGTGAAAATGACCGGAGACAAAGATACAATTTAAATATTATTTGCATACATTAACTGAGTTAAAACAACTAACTGTCATTTTGCATAAACTCTGCCAATTAGTTATTCGGCTATAAAACTACGAATGTAATCACAGACTGTCGACAAAAAAGATTAACTTAACTTAAACATTACGAGGTCATTTACCGCTAGTTTCACTTATTTACAGAACAGAACAGAACAAACCTTAATTATCTCAAATCATGATACATGAACAACAATCTGCGTAAACACATATCCAGTAGACCACGGTCGCTACATTAGCGAGTATGCGAGCGGTAAAATTGTAGATCGGGTTTTAATCAGATTGAAATTAGATGTACAATTTGTAAACAAATAAAAAAATAGAAATCAAAATACATGTGTATAAAAAAGTACTTATCATTGCATGGGGGAATAAAGAGGGGGAAGAGGGGGAGCGAGAGAAAGTAGGAATTTTTATTATCAACATTACGGCATTAGGAGTGCTAGTTTTGTTGCATAGACTCATTAAAGACAATTTTACTATAGTTAAGTGAGACATTTTTCAAAGATTAATGTTACGTGGCCTGAAATTTGGAGTCGTCATAAACACACAAACAAACACCCAACAACATTCGCACATCTAAACGTTTTTGTTAGTAAAATGGCTTGACAAATGTATCGGTAGATCCATATTCATTGTTTCTATAACTTAAACGAGTCGATGTTCATAAAGATTTAGGCACGATATTTGTTCAGAAATAATCTGATACCAAGATATCCACATATGACCAGTTCGAAATAGTAGACTATAAAATTCGTAGACTCTTACAACACTATATTTAGCACGTGTTATAGGACACTTCCTGACCATGTCTAGAGTTCATCGCTTACTCATCTTGACACGTGTAAAATGCCCTCTAATCAATCCTATATTGTCATATTAATAACTTTTAGTTACTATTTATGTAACTGTTATGTATGGCTGGGCCACAGGATCCGGGACAAATGACTAAAGCAAAATTGAGCCCTGGCCAAAGATCATGTAACTAATTTCTTGCACGGTCTGCAAGCCAAGACCAACCAAAAGGCTCATTGGGACTTCATGAGATCATCACGTGGGCCCGTAATACTCAAATATTCAAGACATGAGCAACGAACCTAGGCATGTAAGGACACACACTTGTCGAACATCTCAAATATCGGTATTTTCCTTAACTCTGTACTTGTGTCGATTTTTGATACTTAGTAACTTAGGACATTAGCTGAACTTTCGTTAGTTAATATCATAAATATAGTAGTTAAGAGAGAAAGTGGTAATAGGACGTTGTGGTGAACTATGAGTATTACTTTGTATTTGATATATAATTATATATATTTATATAAAACAAAGAACAGTGTTTTTTTTCCATTTATTATTTAGTTAGATTAGTGACATTATATAGTATAATAGTTGGCTACAATATTCAGCGAACATTCGAACCTTGGTATTCGAACCTTTATACAAACAAAACGTACCAGTGGGTCGGACGATCCACGATACTACGACCACTAGACATCACGTAGTGCCATACTCTAAGAGTATATGATGTGATTTTGATTCCATTTTTGACATCTTTTGCAAGTGCGTGTACTTTGGAAATTCCTAAGCTCCCACTCATTTCCATTGGATCAACCATGCTTGAACACATTTACTGATTATTTTATTCATTTTAATTTCATTTTATAAGGTTTAACGCCGTATCAACACATTTTAGGCCATTTTTCGGCGTCTAGCGCACCTAACCTAGCTTTCCTGGACCCTTGTCTATAACCAGTACTCACCTACCCTTCCACATGGCCGGAAACTTCTCCATATACCTAATTAATGGAGGAAAATTGACATTATTGTCAAATTTTCATGGAAGGGTATAACATCCTCGGGTGGGATTCGAACCCGTACCCCCTCGTCACACGAGATTCCAAATCCCGGCGCGCTACCAACATTTACTGATTAAAGCCCCTATACACCAAAAGTAACACCGTCTATGTACTGAAAAGAAAAGAGACATGTATGGGGTACAAATGTGTTTTATAGTATTTCAAACATCTCTACTGAAAGAACTTTTTAAGAAATGAACATTAACTTAATTATGTCTTAATCATCTTTTTGTTATTTATTTTTTATTTAGTTTTTAAGTGAAACTTGATCGAACCAGAAAGTAGAAATTGGTTGTCAATACTAAATACAGTGGTTTTGATCACAATAATATGTTTAAGATATAGTCTTGTGATAGAAAACAAACTTCCTCCAAATTACATAATTAAGCTCTTGGACGAATTTGGATCAAAGATATTCAACGCTTACACGATATCAGTTAGTGCTCTATAATATCAACATCTAATAATCTTACTATAGTTACAATAAAGTTCCACTACTGGGACTATCAAAATCGGTGGTCTCAATTATGGAATTATATTAATGCAGGGTGAGCTGTCATCGATTCTATCGATATCGGTGTATCGTCGATAATTTATTTTCGATCAATAATCGATATGAATTTTGAAATATCGATAATAAAGCCTATGTAGATAAATGTACGAAAGTGTCAAAATTTTCAAGACAAACCTTCTACTGTATAGTGAGCTGAAACAGGTGTGCTGTCATAATATGAACGGATAATAAACAATCAATTTGTGATAGATCTTTTTATTATCAAATCCTTTTTTACCAACTACTTACCAGTTTAATGCAGATACCACAGTATAACATTAATGATAAATATACATCTATTATGAGTTTATGACAACACAAATGGTCTGTATAGTACTGCAGCGAATGCATCGATATATATCGGTGTATCGTCGATAATCATTTCTCGATATATCGATATCGTCGTTACGCTTTGAGCCCAATCAATGACAGCTCTAATGCAGGGACATTTAGTCCGGACGACCGCATTTTGCAATAACCAAGATGGTCTTTATAGAGAAACTTCATTCAAAGATAATTTTAAGTCAACATGTTAATTTCAGAGAATATGGTTGTAACATCTCACTCTGTTCATTACTGACATAATTGGAAGACAAACTTGAAACACAGCATCGACCCTGGAGAAATTAATACGTAAATGTGATTTCAGAAGTAAATTACGAGTCAGCACGTCAGAATGACTATGTCATGCAATATAGTTTGTATAATGCATGTCCCAAGCGACTGTACGTGTAATGTGTTGATAATTATCTCGATATTTTAAAGCTGTCAGACTGAGACTCCATATTTTTCTGGAATAGTGAGGTATGAGAAAAATAACGTAGAACGACACAGTCTGTTTTATACGGAGCCCATAAAGTGACATTTTGAAATACTTTTTTTATTTTCACAACTATTTCGTTTAAACGTAATATTATTTCGTTTTTACGTAATATTATTTCGTTTCAACGAAATATTATTTCGTTTATTCGAAATATTATTTCGATTAAACGAAATGATATTACGTTTAAACGAAATATTTTTTTTTCGAAATAATTATTTCATTTTTTCGAAATAATTATTTCGTTTAAACTTAATATCACTTCGTTTAATAGAAATAATATTTGAATAAACGAAATAATATTACGTCTAAACGAAATAGTTGTGAAAATAAAAAAAGTTTTTCAAAATGTCACTTTAGGGGCTCCGTAGTTTTACACAAAGGAGTTTATACATATCAAGGACAACAACAGAGAAACAACTCAGACCTTTCAGACAACCAAATAGCATAGAGAGAGAGAGACACCCCCCCCACACACACACACATAATAGGGTGCAAAAAGTGCAATCTGTCCAAAACACTCATGATCGACATACCTTCTAGATTAATGTCTATGGCTTGTTTCTTCCTTGAAGATTCAAAAAATAACAAACAAATTCACTCATTATTTATCGATTTGACGGATTTACTTCGATGCAGTTATAAACTTGTACCAATCCGTCGTCAATTTCACCTGCAATTTTCTGGTTCTAAATCGAGAATTAACAACATGTTTTGACAGTCAAACTGGAAACTTATAACCACTACAATGCACATACCAGTACGTCTGCATAAAAAATAGTCAAGCCCAAAAAGTCATTTTAGTAACTTTACTAACATGCCAATTTCCCTCCATTAATAAGTATATAAAGAAGTTTCCTGCCTTATGGAAGGATGAGTTCTGGTTATAGGCAAGGGTCCAGGAAAGATAGGTTAAGTGCGCTGGACGCCGTAAAATAACCTACAAATTGTGTTGACACGACGTTAAATTAACAAGAGGGCCATGATGGCCCTTTATCGCTCACCTGAGTATCCAAGATGACCCATGTTCGAACTCATCTAAGCAATGCTTAGACGAGCATCCTGACCAAGTTTGATAACAAATGAGTAAAAATTGTGGCAACTAGCGTGTTCACAGGATTTTTCCATATTTGAGCTGAGTGACCTAGTTTTTGACCCCAGGTGACCCATATTCATACTTCACCTAGAAATCATCAAAACAACCTTTCAGACCAATTTCCAGGATATTTTGATCAAAACAGTAGCCACTACAGTGTTCACAAGGTTTTTTCTATTTTTAGCTCCTCTGATCTAGTTTTTCATCTGAAATGACCCATGTTCAAACTCATCCGAGCAATCACCTAGACAAGCATCCTCACAAAGTTTGAAAAGATTTGAGTGAAAAATGTAGCTACTAGAGTGTTCACAAACAATTGTGGACGAACGACGGACGGAGCTAGCGCTCAGGTGAGCTAAAAATATGCATCTAAAGCATTAATGCCCAATATACAAAACGCGCGTGCTTCATTCTAAAATGCACTGTAACAATTGGATGATATCATTGAGGTGGCTAAAGTGACGTACAGGTATTAATTAGGTCGTTGACAAGACTATTTATTTATTTATTTTACTGGGTTTAACGCCGTGTCAACACATTTTAGGTCATTTTACGGCGCCCAGCGCACCTAAAAGAAAAGCTAAAATAGTCTCAATGACTCTCGTACAAGAATGTACAGCGACCTCCATAAGTCATGAACAAAATTATGTTTTTTTACGATAAAACGATTCGCATTTACCCATGAAAAAAGACGCAAAATACATTTGAGCAAATTCCAAAATCAGCATTATATATACATATAGTTTACCAAAATATGATTTATACTATCTTGTATAAATAAACTTAAATTAAAGTAGAAAATACTTGCTGTACGCATGGTAAGTTTTTCTCAAAATCTCATTTCTTTAAGAACTTTTGGAGGGCACAATACATGCATACAAAAACAAAGAGAAATTTAAAAATACACATTAAATATATCAAATTTGGACTAATATATAGAGCATTGTTCTAGATTTCCTCTATTCAGCTAAAACATTAATATTGATTTGTTGATATCTAGGTTAAAAGCAAATTCACAGAACAAACATTAATAACTTTTCTAGAGTAGATCTACTGTCACGAAAATGTCTATAATTAAAACTGTCACGAAAGTTGCAATAAAATAAAGAAACAACGTAGAAATCATACGAGGAGAATAACAGAGCAACGCCGCTAATTTTCAAACTAATTCCATTCGGAACTCCTCGGCTATTCGCTACGAATAACCTCGGACATATTTATACGCCAATTTGGAACTATCTTTTCGTCCCATTCCCCAACAAAATGCTTTGACCGGTGTTGAAGTAAACAAATCCACGATCGTTTAAGCAATGAGTGATGTATCGTTTTTAGTACATAAATATGAAATAATACAGTTCAATGATGTCGCTGAACAATATTCAGTTAAATATATAACATAGAAATATGTTTTGACAAAGATCGGTGTGTATACTACAAGAACTATTTTCCATAACCGTTATGTGCTTCGCCTGTGCTTCGCCTCGCGAATGTAGTTTCCGGGAGAACTACTTTTTAGTTCGGGTAACCAAACATTTCTTTTGGGCAACCAAATTTCTACAAACAAGATATAGTGCTTGCTACTAAAATGACATAGGCTGTGTGGAAGGGCTGTGTTTTAGCTCACCTGAGCACAAAGTGCACAAAGGGAGCTACATGTATATTGATCGGTCTTGAGCGTCTTGCGCCGTGTGCCGTGCGTCAACAATTTCTTAAAACATTTTCTTGTCAAAAACTATAAGGTCTACAGTAAACAAATTTGACATGCATGAAGCAGTATCTCAAAGTCCTCTACAAAGATTGTTCAAATTATGCCCCTGGGGTCAATATTGACCCTGACCCAGAGGTCAACAGATCTAAATAAGAAAATGTTAAAAACAAATCTACTCACTAATTGTATGGCCTAAATCTTGCATATTTGGACGTAACATCACCTCAATGTCCTCTATACAAAGTTTGCTTAAATAATGTCCTTGGGGTCAAAATTGGCACCGCCCCTCGGACACAAGTTTTATATAGATTAATATAAGGAACTGTTGAAAAATCTTCTTTTTTTAAACTGTACGGCCTAGAGGTTTCATATAATGTAGCATGTAGCTGCTGTAGCATCACCATAAGGTCCTCTACAAAGATTTTCAAATTATGCCCCGCCCTAGGGGTCACAAGTTTTATAATTATAGAGTTATGTAAGGATATGTTGAAAATCTTTTTCTCAAATATTGAAAGGCCAAGACCTTACATATTTGAACCTAAAGGTCACATTTGTCATACGGCTAGAAATAAAATAGTACAAGATTTTGTGTTAGATGCCCTTAGAATCTAGTTCTCAGATGAGCGATCCAGGGCCCTCATGACCCTCTTGTTTTACTGTGGCTGTTTCTGATGTTTTCTTTCACCCTTCTAGTAAAATGATATATAATTGTGTATAATATACAGAAACCTTATGGTGGATTATCGTGCACTGCGTGGTGACAGACTTTCTATTTTTAGTTTTAAAGTGCTTGTTACAAGGTTGCCCGGATGTTAGCGAAACGACAATGAACCGAATACTCGAATGATGAATGTTGATTGTCATATCGTCATGGATACCGCGTGGTGATAATGAAAGTGAGTAAATTACAAGGAATTAAAGCTTTTATATATTTCGACGACTTGTTCGTACGTACAGAATAAAGGAAGTCTAAGTTCCGGTCATGAACGTAATTAACCCAAAGTATCAAATAAAGGCAACCAAGTCCGGAAAATGAAGCAAAGATGTAAACACTGATGGATATCACTATGGTTACGAGAATATAAGGTTTCTTTTGTGCCACTGACGTGTTGATATTCTCAACCAATCGTGTAACCTCGGATATTTCCGTATCCTGCTCCAAACCAAAGTCAAGTTACTTATAGTGAGAATATTACATATATTTTTTCACTGATGATAAATTTTATTTGATTATGGAAAATAACCATAATGGCAGGGAATTATATATCTTTACTTATATGCAATCTTTTTTGCTCAATATAATAGCATATCAGCAATTTGTTCGCATGGAAAGTCTCAGATTTCATAAACAAATTCACAGTCTTAGTTCACATAAAATTACATGAAAAACGGGTTAAAAACCCTTTGTGTATAATTATGGATTTTGTAAATAGATACAGAACTTGTAGGTTTATTTTGTCAGAATTTATCTTCCGTTAAGCGTTTTGATTCTCAATTTGAACCAACGACTCGAATTGACCCATGGACCATTTTGGTTCTATCTCTTAAACAGGATGTTAGTGAAACAGTTACAACAAGTAGCAAACAAACACCACCTTCATTTAATTACACTGTTTATTACGAAGGATAGTAGCCGCTATGATCTCATTGAATCGCCAACAGATCAAAGTGCTGTATCTGCTGGTGTTTTCGCGTTCATTTTAAATTCGCGGTAAACTATATTATGGTAATAGTAACACCGCGTTTCAGTGCCACCTTTAAAATATAAGTCAGACCTGATTTTATCGCCTGTATCTTGATCTAACTGAGATAGACGTATCAAACAGAAAACATGTTAGTTAATTGTTAAGTCTTGTTTTAGAGTGAACACGTGACCTGTAAGAGCACTTAATTGCTAACAATTAATGTACATACATGTATTTACATTTTTTTAAAGTCAAGACTATGGCAACTTATGATTGAATGATGTTAACATCACTTTATACATATATTTACTTAATATGTTTATTACGACATTAACGGGGTTTGTGTGACCCCCCCCCCCATCATCCGCTGGTGCAAATGAATTTGGTTCATAGGGATGAAGGAATGTAAAAACTAAAACGGATGCTTGTAACGTTAAATTGCATGGACATGTGTGTGCAATTTTAAGTTTAACTAATTAACAATTTTTATGCCAACTCAGTCATTTAAGTATACTTCTCATGATTATAATGTAAAAAATTCATGAGGATTGAAATACAAACAACGTGTGGTCCAGTGAGTGCGAGCGTTTAGGAATACAGAAGTCCCGGGCCCGGACTCCACAAGGAGCACTGCTAATTTCCTTGAGCAAGAATTTTACCCATAGTTGTTCCACTCTAAATGGGTACTGTGGAGGATCACCTGCCTGAAAGTTGATTTCAATGATCAGTGGTTATCGTACACAAGTGTAAAACCCGGGTCAATAGCGCAGTTGGTAGCGCGCAGAGATTTGGAATCTCGTGTCCCGAAAGGGGTACGGGTTCGAATACCACCCGGGGAGGTTATACCATGAAAATTTGACAATTATGTCAATTTTCCGTCATTGATAAGATAGTATGGAGAAGTTTCCGGCCTTGTGGAAGGGTAGGTGAGTACTGGTTATAGACAAGGGTCCAGGAAAGCAAAGTAAGATGCGCTGGACGCCGTGAAATGACCTCAATTGTGTTGACACGGCGTTAAACCCAGTCAAAAATAAAATAAAAACAAAAAAAAACACAAGTGTGAAGTCGGCTGAACATGTTTAAGGAATCAGGCTTTGAGCCACATCTTAACTCTTTATTTTAATGAATGGAAATTATGAACAGTCGTTAGCATTTTTCATACTAATCAAAGCAAATATTGTTTTTTCTATTACGGGCGGCAATAAGAGACTATTCGTTAAACGTCATATAATTTATCATTATGTACTTCTAATATATGAGATAACTGCTTTATCTTTGTGTGACTTATCATCGTGGGATCAGAACATCATGGCGACCAAAAGAGAAAAGGTTGGAATAATAGGCAGGTTAGTGTAACTCTTTTATTACATTTCTTGAATTTATTCTACCAAACTATCTACATGTATCTAAGAACGGAGAAGTTCTTATACCGACTTCTTCTATTAAATGTACAAAACATTACTCAATATTGACCATGTGCATAAAATAAACGTGGAGTAATTGAGGTCATGCAAAGCGTGATGCAAAAGATCATGTACATGTTTATAGATATGAATATGCACAGGAGCAGGTGTGGACAAGTGGTTACGACGTTGGACTAGTTAGCTGGATTGCCAGCCCCGCATTGGTTTGCACCGAATCCCGTCCAAAACCTACCCCATTGTTCCTTTGAGCAAGAAACTTTATCCCATTTGCTTAGTACGGGGGAAGGGGGGAAGAACTGGTATCGGAAGTGAATAATCTAAGAAAGTTGTAAGAACTTGTATCATAATTGAGCTTAAATAAAATTAGTATAAACTAACACATCATACTACATAAATTATATAATAATCGGTGTCATATTTGCATATTGACTTGTATATAGAACTTATATTTCAGTGGATTGATAGGACGTAGTTGGTCAATGTTATTTGCTGCAGCGGACTATGATGTATATTTATATGATATAGATGAGAAACAATTGTCCAGTGCTGTAGAAGAGATACGAAAACAACTCACGATCTTGGACAAACAAGGTCTACTTAGAGGACAATTATCTGCTGATCAACAATTTCAGAATATACGTACAACAAGTGATCTCACACAGTGTGTGGAGGACGCTGACTATATCCAGGTAGGAGATATTTTTAATTATCGAATCAAGATATATTGTCACGTGATCTTTATAATGAAAATGAACTCATTTTATTCATCAAATTCTTGCAGCAGCCAGAAATGGAAAGATTTACAAAGTGCACTTAACCCTTAACCGCTCAATCCCGCATTTTTAAGTGTCTAGATCCCCTCCAAAATGGCCGCCACAGCCTTGAAAATGGTGCTTTTTAACTAGATTTAGTGATGGCGCCAAATGCTGATAAGAAAACATGTTTTCAGTCTCAGAAAAGACCTGGCACTTTAGACCTCAATTTTGGAAAACATAACTGTTTGAAATGCAAATGTGGGGTGGAAAAAAGCGTTGCCATGGTAACTGGGATCGGGCTCAACTTGGGTTTTCTGAAAGACATTCACCTAGGGAATAACTTGGCTAAGTTGCATATCTGTATGATGATTAGTAACGAAATTAGAGCATCTTGAAATAGTCCTAGCGCGTAATGGTGAAAAAATGGCTACTTTTCACACATGTCGCCACCAGTAAAGGGTTAATAACTACATGTATTTCATTTCTATGTCCGAAAATGTTCATGTTAGCCGTTGAATCGCAATTGCTTATTATGAATCCATTATCGTGGAGAGAAACCTAGAAAATACAGAACATACAGTCATGTCGTATGATTTCATTCAATTATTTGTCTCGAAAGAGAAACCGACGAAAACAACTCTTTAATTCATTAATCGAAATTGTAGATCACGCGATTAAAGACGCTGGAAATGCAACTTGAAGATTTGTTTCGACTATTGATCTGGAATCTCCTAACTATCTTCCCCAGTAACAATTAATTTGCACTTACGCATTGGTGCATTATACGATCATTAAAAACTAACTTTCAACTCCGCGTGTATTGTTTAATTTCAAATTATGGTCTCTTTACTTAATAAAATATGTTTAGTTATAAATAAAACGCTGTCCCCTTTATATTGTTACGAGTTGTACGTCGTCATTGAAGGGCACTTATTTACAGGTATATTAAAATGGAAATAATGAAAAGTAGAGCAAACATCTTTGAAATAGTCAATGCAGCGTTCGTATCCCTCCAGCCTAACTTGACTAAAAGTCTCACCGATTGCTTGGCGAGGTAATCTTGGCGGATTCTTCTTCTATTATGGGTTTCGTTCTTCACCAGGGTCTGTTCAGTGCTTAAGATGCATTATTTGCAAACCTTGGATAGAATTAAGTGTCTAGAAAGACAATCCGTTGAAAGAACTTTCTTCCTTTGCTTTGCTTGTTTTCTGATGTTCTCAGCCATTTTACAACCGGGCTTGGGACCAGCTACGATTGGTTCAGTGGGTTCCTTTTAATTAGTATTACTATAATTATAGATTTGTTTTTAAGTTCTTCTTTCTTCAGTTGCATTCATGTTTTGTACGCAGAACAGAATTTGTCGAATTCCGTTTTCAAAGTCTGATATTATTTTGTTGCGCGTTTTCGGAAATGTTGTTATGGTTAGAATAATTTTGTAAGCCTTGATTTGTATCATATCAATTATAATTCATTGTGTTTTACTGTTTTGCAGGAATGTGTACCAGAAAGGATAGAATTGAAAACTGTTGTTTATTCGAAAATAGATTCGTTTATCAAAGATACATGTATTCTTGCATCGTCAGCAAGCGCACTACTTCCGTCAAAATTAGCAGCAAATATACAGCGCAAGAATCGTTTTATAGTAGTACATCCTGTGAGTAAACAGTTCTACAAAAAGTAGTCCCGTTCAACCATATATTTAGTAATTACTGTTATGAGCGGTTCTCTGACAAGTTCCAATATTTTGCCTATCAGAGAATTATCCATCTTTGTCTATCACTTCTCATTTGGTTACATTAGCGGAATAGCTGGAAAGATTTTACCGGGTCGTAAAATGCAATTTTGTAATGCGATGTTTTGCGGGCGTACTTTAGCTCGAGTGAAAATGGCGAAATAGTATCAATTTTACTGGGCAGACAATGCCATTTAAGCCAAATGGAATTAGACATTGAACCCAATGGTTGAAAATATACGTGGAACATCATTAATTTTTATATCCTTGATAAGATTATTGTGAATGGAAATTTATGTTCGGCCCTAGGAGATAACAAAGTATATAGAAAATGCTCTTAGACGATAGATTTTCGTACGTTGAACATTTTTTACAGTAAATAAGATTCTTTATTATAAAGTATATTTTCAAATAAGACTCACTTGTAGCGATGCTATTTAGCTCATCTGAACTAGCTCAGGATGAGCTCTAAGGATTATTGAATGTCCGCGTCCGTTGTCCGTCGTCTGTCCACATTTATTAGTGAACACTCTATTCGTCACATTTTTGCCTCACTTATCAGCAAACATTTTGGGGATGCTTGCCTATGTAATTGCTTGGATGCGTTCGGACATGGGACATCACGAATGAAAAACTAGGTCACGGTAGCTAGAAATAGAAAGTCTTGTTAGCACTAAAGGCTTAGTTTTGAGCCAAAATATACTAGAAAGTGGCCTGAAAGGTTGTTTTGATTATTTCTTAGACTAGGTCAAGTTCGAATATGGGTCACCTGGGGTCAATTCTAGGTCACACAATCAATATATGGAAAAAAAATTGAGAACACTCTAGAGGTCACATTTTCTTACTCAATTGATATCAAACTTGGTCAGGATGCTTGTCTAGGTAATTGCTCGTTTAAGTTCGAACATAGGTAATCTCGGATAAAAACTAGGTCACAGCTGAAAATTGTATAATCTTGTTAAACTCTAGTGGGTACTTTTTATCTAAATATCCTCCTGGAAATTGGTCTGAAAGTTTGTTTTGATTTATCTCTGGTTCATGTATATATCAATGTGTGCGATTAGGGGCCATCATGGTCCTCTTGTTCCTACGCATTTCTGAATATGTTTATTAAAATTCAAAATGACGTTTTGTATTACAGACGAACCCACCATTTTACGCACCTTTAGTAGAACTGGTACCCAGCCCATGGGCTGACAGTGATGTTGTTCCTACAACAAAGTCTATAATGGAGAAATTAGGCCAGGTACCAGTTATCTTGAAGAAAGAAATAGATGGATTTGTGTTGAACAGAATCCAGTATGCAATTTTTAAAGAAAGTTGGCGTTTAATTAAGGTAAGCTCTATAGACTTTATAAAATTGTGTTATTATCCTTATTTATGTAGAAGCAGTAGTCCAGTCGTAGGACGCGTGCTTAGGGATCGAAATGTTCCGGGTTCGAATCCCACCTTGGACACTGCTTGAGCAAGAAATTAACCTATGTTTGCTGTACTTCATCCAAGTGTAAATGGGTATCTGCGAGGATGCTATAACTCCTTTGCCCCAAATTGTCGGCTGTACTAAGCGGGGTAAAAGTCTCCTCGGGGAAATTGAAACCGTGGATTTGCATGAAACTTTAACATGCGATTACTTCTTTACTTTTATTTGTCCAGCGTACTCGTATGTTTCTGGCAATATATCCACAGTTACGCAAAATGAAAATAAATGAGCCTGTGTAGCCGTGCTGTCTAGAAAGTTGACACTTGATTGTAACTCAAACTTAAAATGAAATAACATACTTGTATAGTGCAAAGCTCTATCGTACTGATAATAGGACGATTTTGAATTAGGGGTCCAGGTATGTCACTCAATATAGCATACGTTTTTCTTATTGTTCTGCTGAGAGGTTGTTGACCAAAACTAGGTCAAAACATCACATCCAGCACAGACAGTTCTCTTCTTCATCAGACATATTCAAGTTCAGCGTATTCCCTCGCACCATCCCTCTACGGAATTCATTACCAGCATCTATTGCTGAGACTTCTTTGGCACAATTCAAAGTGAAGTTGTCTTCCCAACACTTCTAATGGGGTTTTCTCTAGCTACTGTATCCCTATAAGTCACTGAGCTATGTCGGGGGGGGACTTGTTCCTGGTAGCACCTCGTAACCCGGACAAGTCACCTCTACTGCTGACTATGTGGTGATACAGTAGCTGACTAACTTTCTATTTTCTTTCCTTCCTATCTTGGTTCCCTTGACTGACTTCTATATTTCTTTCTTTCCTATTAATTTTCTCGGCGCGATATGACCTTTCTGTGTTGGTGCGCCGTAAAACAAAAACAAACAAACAATATTTAATTGTGCACCGTGATATAATTGTCAATTATTTACTGGATTATGTAACGTGTAGAATGTAGAGAAATATTTTTCTACTTATTTCATTGCAGGATGGTATAATAGACGTTGAAGGTCTAGACAAAGTTATGAGTGCTGGTCTTGGAAGACGTTATGCTTTTATGGGACCTATAGAAACTGCTTACCTCAATGCAGATGGTAAATTTCTGCTTTTTATATGAACCCTTGAAAATACCCAAATTAAGAACCTGTAGTAAGCTTTGTTGTGCCATCTCATGAATATACAATAAAATACAATACTATACAATACGATACGATACGATGCGATGCGATGCGATGCGACGCGACGCGACGCGACGCGACGCGACACGACACGACACGACACGACACGACACGACACGACACAACTCAACACAACACAATTCAATTCAATACGGTACGGCACGGCACAACACGACACAACACAACGATACAATACAGTATAAAACACTACCGTATAGTACAATAAAGTACATCACAGTACATGTACAACACAGCACAGCACAACACAACACAACACAACACAACACAACACAGCACAATACAATACAACACAACACGATACAACACAACACAATAAGTTTATTCAGCATTAAGCCCATTTATTAGGATTCTGGCCATGACCAAACATAGACAAAAACATATTTACAAAGAACAAAGAAACATGCATAAATTCAGAACAGTAATACTGTACCTCGATTAATAATTATAATAATGAATAACCTAATATGATTTACTCTATATTAAATATTACTGATTAAGTTGAATATATATATAAATGAGCGTTACAATGAAAAAATAGATATAGCATAAATATGTAAGCATCTTATATTAAGATACAATGTATATACACGGTGCATTCCAAACGTGAAACGTCTAGACAAATCTTTTTTTTTTAATTGAAGAGATTCACATTGCCCAATAAAAAAACCAAATAGTCATCTGAGCAAATGCCAAACTTTGTTTTATAAATAAGCTCATATATTCATTTCATATAATCGTTATTGTAAAATGAGTTACTGCATGCGATAAGTTTTTCTCAAAACTGTTTTGTCCAAAATCTTAAAAAAGAACGAAAAAAACAACAACAAACAAATGGTACGTAATGTTTCAGATGAAGTATACAATAATATAATAATAATAAAAATAAAAATTCAATTACTATTCGATGAAATGAAACTCCAACTAAAACCCTTGGTAATATATTTCAATCACGCAATGACGCATATCCTCTATGTGAGAGATTACCCAGGGTTGTAGTTGATGTCAAACGTCATGAGAAAGTTTGTGTTTTCAATTATGTGAGTTTTTTTCCTTTGTTGTCAATTTAACAAACACAATCTTAGGGGGAATCATGTTGTTTTCTAAGAAAAATGATTGCTTCCACTAAAGAAATGTTTCTTTAAATCTTGAAGATTTTTGTTTAATTTCAGGAATGTATAGTTACGCGGAAAGATACGCAGATATGATTCAGGGTATAATGGCAACATTCCGGGAACCAGATCAATTTGGCGGTGAAACATTAGACCAGATCCAAGCGGAAATGGAACAGCTGGTTCCCATGGATACATTACAAGAACGCCGGAAGTGGAGAGACAGGCGTCTTGCAGCGTTAGCACAATTACAGAAGAAACTTAACGAAGAAGACATATAATAGACCATCTATTAATTAGATGTTGTAATAATGTTTTGTACCGGAAGTAGCTTTCTGTTATCATGTGATAAAAAGTTCTCGAAGCTGTAGCTTAGTTTTTCTTTTCTTTTGTGATTAGAAAGGTTCTTAAACAGACGTAAATGCTTTATTTTAGGTTGTTCTTGTCTGGAAAAACGTCATTATAAATTTCATGTCAGAGCGGACCTAGCGGGCTTAAGTGGCGCCAAACTCCTTGGAATATTTTATATTTTATACCGAGATTATGTGACCCCCAGGGAAGATAACTGGACTCACATATAAATATATACGTGTGGCGTAAAAATAATGAAACAATATTTTGTACCTTGGTACGCAATGAAACCTTTTGAAAGCTTTATTTTTCTTTCATTGTCTTGTACAACGACCAACTCAACTAACCAGCCTTCCTGTAGAATTTTCATAACCTGTACTCGCTTACACTTCCTTAAGTCATAATGAGCCGACAATTTCTCTCTCTCTACGGAATAAATCAAAGTAAAATATCGAAATTTCATGGAATAGTACAACCTGCCGTGGTCGGAAATCAAAATAATCTCCGAATTCGAAACCCTGCACTCTGGTACTGAGCAATGGTCGCGACTCACATGCCTATCATAGCACAGGAATGTGCTATTCATAAATGCCAATATTCTACTGCTTAATTGGAACCAATTTAATTCTTAATGAATTGTCAAAATTGGTAAAGAAATATTAAAAGAGGCATAATAGTGTACTTGTTGAATTGTGACCTTGCCGACCCGCCCAACCGCCTTTGATTTGGAATAATCACTCTCTACTAGAAATATCAATACTTTGTTGATCAAATTTCTTAAATTTTTGGTCAATCAATTCAGATAAAACCCACCAATAATCCGGCGGATTGGCGCAATAAAACGTGACGTATGTAAATGACGTCGCCACTTTTGTTCTGACGTCACGAATTACGCGTTATACTGGGAAGACGATTTCGTGCATTTGTCGTGAAAGAAAAACAAGATGTCGTCTGCTGAGAAAGCGTTGATAGAGGATGCTGACAATGAACAGGGAGTAGATTCTAAACCTAAAGAAAATATCTTGTTTCGAAAAGATACGAAATATTCATGGTTCGTTTGTGCCTGTGCCTTCTTCACCCAGATTTTTGTACTCGGAGTTCTGCATGCGTTCGGTGTCTTCTTTGTTGAATTTATCAAAGAATTCAAAGCTTCAAAGGGAGCAACAGGTATAATAACTGACAAGATTTGGGTTGTTTTACACTAACGTTTGGCATTAAACAAATTATCGACGAAATCTTGTCAGCAAGTCTGGTAATTTCGTGGAACTACAGGCTGGTCAATCTTGCGTTCAGCTGGCAGATTTTTTTTTGGATAATTCTTTTTTATGTTTTGATGAAGTATGCGCCTTCACGAAAAGTTAACTAACTGAGGTCGGTGCATATCCGAGTTTAGAAACAGAGTTACAACTTATATAAATTTTGTTGGTGTGTCATCTGGCGAATAATATCTTCTGATAAGCACCTAACTATAAAATACGAGATGAAAGCCTAGTATCATAATTTAGAAATATAAAAATGCACCAAATTAACAATTTATCATTTCAAATTTAAGCTTCAAACTTTGCAAGACACTTGACGATGAGTTTTTCGAGTCAACACCCGGATGACCTACGTGCAGGCGCATGCTTAATCATGACAAATGTTAAAACTCTTGAAATAAGATGTCTTCTTCTTTGTTTTTACTAATTATAACAAATATACAGGCCTAGTCAATTGGTTATGACGTTGAACTGGCTCCCATTGAATGGCCAGCTTCGCATTGGTTCGCATTACATACGAAACAACTTTTTTTTTACGCAAGAAACTTTAAACGTTACTACCCATTATGGGGGGACCAGAAAGCGATGTCTAGGGTGATTATTTTAAGTTACTATAGCTTTTAACCCGATCGTATGGTAGCATATTTCTGCCAACGGATAACCTCATAAATTGACACGTTATTTAAGTGGCAAACTGGTTACGATAACTACATGTAGTTAACCACTCAATAACGTATTAGTTTGGTAGTTATCTGTTAACAGAAATATGCCACCATACGATCGGGTTAAATAAGCTTGTATAATTACTGTAACTTTATACATTAATCAAGATTTTTACATGATAAGTATTATTCTTAAGGACGAATTTAAGCTTGATAGCTACTTTAAAATTTTTCTAAATGTCAACATTAGACTATATATTGTGTGATAATGATTCCCTACACAGGATTTTTCAGCTATAATATTATGTTAAAATCGAGAGACATACTGTCCTAACTTGGGACATTTTTGTTGTGGGACTTGTTCGTCTGCATCATAATCTACCGTTTCTAGTGATACAAAATCATTGTACATGTTCTTTGCGGTTAATTTCTAATTTCAAAATGTGTCAATCATATTGAAGACGTGCGGGGGTGGCCAATCAGTTACGATATTGGACTGGTAATCATTGGATAGCTCGCTCCGAGTTGGTTCTAATCCCATCTCGTAGTTTCCTTGAGCAAGAAACTTTATCATACTAGCTCAGTACTGGGGGACTAGGAATCGGACCCGAAAGTGGTAAACTAAGTTGTAAGAACTTGTTTTACAATCGAGCTAAAATAAATTAGTATAAACTAAACTATTGAATACCCTCATATACTGTAAGTTTCTTGTTATGTTATATTTCAGCCTGGATAGGATCACTAGCTTATGGTCTTTCAATGACATTTAGTCCAGTAACAAGTCAGTTACTGACTCGGTTTAGTTATTCCAAGGTTATGATGACGGGTGGATTGTTTTGTGTGATATCTTTGGTAGCATCGTCGTTTGTAGAATCTATTTCTATTCTTTACTTCACTTTCTCTGTTCTTTATGGACTCGGAACGTGTATGTGTACAGCTCCAACAATGACGATTACACCAGAATATTTTGATAAGTACATGAGTGTAGCAACTGGCATCACCGTATCAGGCAGCAGTTTTGGTACTCTAATTATGGGCCCATTGTCTCAATTCATCATAGACAGCAGTGGATGGAGGACAGCGTTCCGAGTTTACGCTGGTTTAATAGTCATTACAATCGCACTAAACTCAAAGATTCGAGCACCGCCATCTGTGAAACAAAGAAGATTAGAAAATCGTAGTTTTATTAAAGATATGCAAATCTGGAAGAATCGAGTATTTGTTATATGGACAATAGCCATCACACTTGTAATGTTTGGATTCTATATACCTTATGTTCATCTGGTAAGCTTTCTATATTTTATATCTTTCTTTTAAGCGTCCAAGTTTTACGACTAGTCTATGGTAAAAGTGGAAAAATCGACTTTTATGGTTAAGTTCTATTCAACTGTCAATGGCGCATACATTAACTGTGCTGAGTTAAATACTCGCTAGAGTTCTTCTGTACCCACTATAGATATAATGGATATCGGTGATTATCATGTTAATATCTAGTATTTAAATAAGCGGGGTAAATGTACGCGCCATTGGCAGATGAATAAAATTTAACAATATTTCTTGAAAAAAAATGATTGAATGTTTGTTTTCATATGAAAATTCAAACCACCTTAAATTCTTGTGTCATACCCACTGGATCATTAAAATAATGTTCAAATAAGTGATATACTTGAGTTCTCATTTACACCAGTGTAGCGTAAATCAATTGTAGATAAATGTCTCGCTCAAGAAATCATGCAGGACATCAGAGAGATTCGAATCCGCAACATGCAGTTCACCAGAAAAATTCGAATTCGGAACCTTTCGATCCCTAACAGTGTGTCCTACCTCTGGATTGCTGCTTCTAATCTGAACTGATATGCTGAAATAATATCTATAAGTTCATGATTTGCCAACGGTTGGCATCAATGCTCCATATAAGATTATTTTAAAAGTACGTGCTTTTGAACTTAGAGACATTTTTCCTGGCTACATTTGTCAATTCTGATACAATTGATTTGCATATGAAATAAGTGGAAACTCGCACGTGACTTCATTCAATACAATTTATTAAACTCGAAAGATTACCCGAAATAATGTCTCGTATCACGAGAAGTTTATGTGGGTCAGAAAGAACTTTAAAATATATGTACTTTAATGTTTATTTGATTTGAACATATCTAGAATTAGAATATATTTTATTCCCAGTCGGAATACCTCGTTTAAATTAATCGGAAGTAGCGTACTTCAATACTCGGCCGGGTTCGTCACTGTCACGGAAATAGTCGAGTAGTTCCGATTGATATTTCACCTATAGGGTACGGAAATACTCGATAGTTTACAAATGTCACATACATTGTTTTCTACCTCACTGTAACTCGTGTACATGAACTTCTCAATTAATAATTTCCTACTTCAATTATCAATGTACTTGGCGTTAAACAGTAGCTGTCAAAGTACGTTATGATTGTCAATGTACTTTAAGGCCGATGACAATCTAAGAAAGCAAGCAATGCTCAATGACGTGCCCTCGTTTACTTATATTTTACTCGGTCTTTGGTGGCAGTGCTTTTTGAAGACTTCAATTCATAAGAATGCATAACTTATACATGAATAACTTACATTCCCACACTTTGTTTATCTTATAATTGATTCACCGTAATTCACTACTTAACTTTATTCCATTTTCCCTGAAAATCATGCATGCTGTAGTTTCAATAGAAATTCGAACTTAAGCTTTTTAATATTTAAATACATGTATATCAAACTATATAAATTTAATGCAGTGTTCATGCTAGAGGTTATCAACATTCTTGTTCTAGATCTAGAATCTTGATAACCTCACAGTCTGGGTACGAGATAATGCATATATCATAATGCCAAGTACATTTTATCAATGTCGCTGTCATTATATATGTAGAAGCTTATACTCGGCTGAGAAGAGCCAGGTGACAATCATCGGCTCGCTTGAATGAATAATGCCACAAGAGTTTCAGTTCAAAGGCAATATTCACTGAGAGCCAATAATTGCCATCATGCCCGCCTCTGTCGTGTTAAGGAGTTGAACATGATTTTACATGAGGTTTCCCCTTGTTTAGTAGCGGACTGTGGCAAATCCTCAATAAGATTTGTTGTGGACTATTACATTCGGCTGTGCATGCGCAATTTAAGGGGTAATTACTACTTCAATTAATATAATTCGCAATTCGCGTTATCAGTTCAGCAGTCGATATGCTGCTTTTGCAATTGAATTAGGTCTTATCCGGTTTATGTAATGAGAATTTCCCTCGCATTGCTTCCGTTTGTTATATAATTCCGTGTTTATATATTCTATCAAAATCTCATATTCGACAGTACTAATAGTGCTTTGATTCTTACATGTCATTGTCAGGTATCATATGCCATAGATCAAGGTGTGTCAGCAGATTTAGCATCTTTATTGATGATGATATTGGGTGGAACAACAGCTGTAGGTCGTATCATGTTTGGTAAGATTGTACAACTGGGTATATTGAACAGACTTCACATGCATCAATTATCAATGATAGTGACTGGTGTCGGTGTTATGGTGTTACCCTTAATCAAATCATACCCAGGTAAGATTTTCATCTTTGATTATATCAAAATTGGACAGACTATTAATGCTTAGCTCAAACTGTCCTAGTGTATAGAACGGATACGTCCCATAGTTTGGACATTGGGCAGAATCAGTGTTGAATCGGCGATCATCGGGAAGTGGTCCCGAGGTTTTTAAAATTTAAATACAATCGGGATTCATCAGGGAGCGAAACTAATGCAGACTTATTCTGGGGCATCACCGTAGCTCTTCTAATATGATCCATCTCTTAAAGACCACTTTAGTAAACCGGCATGGCTTGTATCAATTGTGAAGATACGGTAACTCCCGATGCGATATGGCTGTACGATTTTTCTTCACGATTCTTCCTGGTTCGTCTGAGTGCAAGACTACGAATTATTGGGATGCACCGGGACAGTGTGAAAAAGGCATAAGGAGCAAACCAAGTGTTTATGCGATATATTATGACTAGCTCCAATCTATGTGAACTTTGTGAACCAAAGAATTATAAGTCTCTTCCTGGACAAAATAGTAATATGTACTTTGTTGTACTTTAGAGCCGCAAGTGGCAAGTCATGATTTTTCAAGGGGCATGGGGGTTCTGGACACGAGGAACTTTCATTTTCATTTAAAGTAGACATGGCAACTGTTTTAAAACCGCAGTCATAAAATATAACAATGCATGGAGACAAAATAAACATTTCAAACCATTTTGCTTTTTAAGTTTTAGTTTGACAAAGTGTCCATTTTCTAAAAAATGGGATCCTTTCATAACCAAAAATCGTAAACGGCTTAAGTTCTTAATTTGGATTTATTTCTTTGTAGTCTATGGACGAGTTAGTCTTAAAATAGAGACTTTAATATAAATACATGTAGTCTTCCCTTCAATTACCCGCTGGGCAATCATTTCATAAAGTTTAGTCATCCATCAGAAATTTAAAACAATAATTGTTAGAATTGTCCTTTCTCATCCCTTAAGTCTTGACCTACTGGTCAAAAAAATACTGACCTATACATGGTAGCTTAGTTTCTGATAGACAAGAGCCATTATTGTGTGACACATTTTCATCAATAGGGACTGTGAGATTGTCATTCTCTTTGTAGCCTGGATAATTCTGATAAAATAAGTTATATCCATATAGGACATTTGATGACAGCAAAGTTTGATGGGTTTGCCCATTCTACTACAAACTAGTCTAACTACACGTAAATATAGAAGGATATAGACTGGTTTTTGTTTCTTATCAATCAGAATAGTTATTCAGATATATTTGTAGATTTTAATATGTTTTTTATCAGAAATCATACAGTACTTAAAGCTTGCTAAATTTAGTATACAATGTAGCTAGAAAATAATCTATTGCAACAAAATGTATGGTGGGTTTTGCTGCGTTTTAACATTTTTTTCAGTCATATTGCGTCTGTCAGTTAACATTCCTTCTCCGTTATCAGGACAGGCCTAGAATTCTAGACCCGAGCTTTGAACCTAGAACATAGCACATATCTTTACCGGAGCTTTAAACCTAGAACCGGAGCTTTAAACCTAGAACTTAGCACATATCTTGACCCGAGCTTTAAACCTAGAACTAAGCACATATCTTGACCTGAGCTTTAAACCTAGAACTAAGCACATATCTTGACCTGAGCTTTAAACCTAGAACTAAGCACATACCTTGACCCGAGCTTTAAACCTAGAACTTAGCACATATCTTGACCTGAGCTTTAAACCTAGAAGTAAGCACATATCTTGATCCGAGCTTTAAACCTAGAACTAAGCACATATCTTGACCTGAGCTTTAAACCTAGAACTAAGCACATATCTTGACCCGAGCTTTAAACCTAGAACTAAGCACATATCTAAACTTCAGCTTTAAACCTAGAACTCGGCACATGTTTAGACATCAGCTTTAAACCTAGAACTTGACACATATCTAGACCCGAGCTTTAAACCTAAAACTTATAAATTTGTTTTAACAAAAGCTTTCTGTGTATACTACAAGAACAATTTAGCATAACCATCACGCGCTTTAAACCACTGACTACGTATGAATATGATTTTACTTAATGATATTGATATTGACCCCACATGTCCTTATATCAAACTTGTCCAATATTTTCTTAATATGAATCTACAGATCAAGTCTGGTGAAAATTTGTGCAAAGCATGTCCTCGATCACTTTGAGCTGAACTCAGATGATCTAAGAACAAGTTTAGAAAACTAGTGCACCCTTTCACAAAATTCTAACGAAACCAGTTATCGAAAGTCACATATACTTGTGCAGTTCAAAGTCAGAAGGAAAATTAACATAACTATGATATGATTGACTGCCATGACCAAAATATGACGGTATTGTAAATGTTCCTTGCTTTTGACTTATGATTTTTTTTTATCGTAAGATTTTATGTGAAAAGCACCATATACGTTCATGTACTCTGTCCTTAATAATGTTATATTGTCTATGGAGATTGGTCTGTATCAAGTAATAGTATTAAAGACGTATTTCATACAGTCAGGGATTTTATATAACAGGGATTTGTAACGATAAGTGAATGTGATAGATTTTCATCAAATTTCACTGTCGTCGCTATTATCTTGGCCGATATGGAAAACAAGTATAACAAGTTGAAATAAAGATATTCACGTGACATTTTGTACCAGTACCATTCAAATTGACATAACTGTTAGGAAAAATGTGTTTCTTGGTGATTTTAAGGTAAATTACGCTCACAGACTGTTTCACAAAAAAATGCATTTTCCCGCCTTTAGCCCTATTTTACATCACCTAGAGTAATATTTTTGGTCATAATTGCAAATTTGTTTTGTCAAAAACTTCAGAAACATTCACAAGTTGCATGGAAGACATGTACAAAAATATAAATCAAGTTTTTAAACTCTGGAATAGTTTGTACAGCCTGCTTCAGCCAGTTATAGACAGTGACGATCGAGAAAATTCAAAAAAGCACTTTGTTACAAATCCCTGTTATATAAAATCCCTGATACAGTCATGTAGTTAAAACGTATATTTATTTAATATTAAAACTTATGAAACATGGTTTATGAATTTTGCTAACAAAAAATACAAAACCTGAAAGAAATACTATACAATGTCATAACCATATTCAATAAGTTTTAATATTAAATTAATAAGTTTTAACCATAAGACTGTATGCTTTTTATTTGATTTAGAATGTAACAAAGATAGGAATAATTCCCTACCCAAACTAAAATCCTATTTCATGGAAGTTTTATGTTATAACAAAACAAAGTTGACTCCAGTGTATTCGAACAATTCCATTACATGAGAAAACATACTAAGTCTCTTAGAGTTTCATTAAAATTACTGTGTATATTACGTGTTTGTCTAAGATTGTTGTCATGGCTACAGATTAATTCTTGAGAATCCTTCTAGAAGATTTTAATAGAAATAAATGAAATTTCTCTCAATACTTTGTATGACTAGCAAACAATAATTTTCCAAAGTTAAGACGGTTGAAATTCAATATGAAATTTAAAAATGTCACCATAGTTCAGATTTCTTTTATTCCGTAACTACAATGAAATGGTACACGTAGTTCAATAACTTCTTTTTTTGGAAACAAAGTATGAAGCAATGAAAAGGTAAATGAAACAGTAAACGGTGATAATGAACATTTTTTAATAAGCGCATTGTATTAAAATGATCTTGGTTTAGGTGCAGCTGGGTCTCAACATAGAAATATTTCATTGTAAGCACACTAAGACAAGATATTACTTGTCCATGCATGACAAACATAACCAATCTCCAGTTTTCTTGATGCATATAAACAACTCTCTCTTTAACTTACTGTCCGTTCCTAGGCGTTCAAAACCCCTTAGGTTCTCGTTTAATTATTTGTCAGTGGCATTTCTTTTATACTCCTAAAAATCTCTTTGCCTTTTTGCTGTGTGGTTGGTCTGTATTTCTTTCTGTTGCTGGTCCTGATATATTTGCTTACATCTTTTCATGTACAGGCCTATATAAACTGTTCTCCGACTCTTTCTTCTATTGCACCATATTCCCTAGCTCAGCTAGAAGCACTAAGAATCAAAGATTGTGAGTTCGATTCCTGGGAGGGACAAATACAAACCTTAAGGAGTTTGGTCATGAACTATATTCATTGGTAACTCTCACCTATCTCTCTCTTGTAAGACAGGTGTCTGTAACTTGTCAGGGCTTGTGCTTAGTACTTGAAAAAAAGGCTTGGGTGTAAAGATATAGGCTTATCCTGAGACCATGTAAGTAGGATGACTGACTGTTATAATATGACAAGTAAAATATTGAAATGCAGTGTAATGCACCTTTACATACTTGTTTTGTAATAAAAACTGGAATTGTAATAAAAATTACAAAATTGGTTATTTCAAAAGGGTTTGGATAGGGTTGGGCCAATATATACTTTGGGCATGATAACCTGTTTTGTAATAAAAAACTACTTGTAATATTTATTACACAATGGATTATTACAAAGAGATTTGAACATGATAACCCATTTTGTAATAAAAACAATGAAATGTAATAAAGTGCCTGGTTATAACGTTTTTTTACCATAAAATGTAGTCCAATCCATTTTGTAATAATCTGTTTTGTAATAAATAATGCAATTCAGGTTTTATTACAAAATTGGTTGTAACAATTTAGCACCAAACATTACTTTACACATTACATTTATTTATACAGGTATTATAATGTATGTGATCACGGTTGGTCTGGTGGATGGATGTTTTGTTGTCTTGTTACCAATAATGACTACTGCTTTGATGGGTATTGAAAAAACTGTCATTGCTTGGGGATTTCTGATAGGGGCTTGTTCTGTGACTTTCACATTGGGCCCACCAGTGGCAGGTAAGATAATAAAATTTTAAATTCCTATATGTGGTAGTGAATATATTTCAATAAATATTAAGACATTAGAGATGTAATGGTAATATTTTGTCTGTATCACATGGAAAAAACATAGATTTGAATTCCAGTCTGTTGTAAGATGTTTTCCAGAGAAACTTGATTCATAGACAATTGTTGCTACTGTAATTAAAATAATTTAAAATACATTGTAATTAAAATTTTCCAATATTTTTTATAACCAAAAATTTATTACACTTTACAGCATTACAGATTTTTTCAACTGTACATGTACCAATATATTTTAGCTCAATTGTGAAACAAGCTTTTGAGTCTGCTTCTTGGTTCCCCGGAACTGAGCTAGTAGGACAGTTTCTTGCTCAAGGAACAATGGGGTAGGTCTTGGATGGGATTCCAACCAACGGAGTGCTGGCTATTCTATGATTACCACTCCAACACTGTAACTGCTCAGCCACACCTGCTAGGAAGTGCAAATAAAATACAAATATAAACAACATGAATAATAACATTTCTGGATTTCAAATCTATTATTCTAAAGATGGTACGGGCTCCAATCCCACCCAAGGAGGTTATACCCTTCCATGAAAAAATTGACAATAATGTCAATTTTTCTCCATTATAAGGTATATAGAGAAGTTCCTGTCTTGTTCCTACCGTGAGTACTGCTTTTAGACAAGAGTACAGGAAAGCCAGGTTAGGTGTGCTGGACGTTATAAAAATACAAACAAGAAATGTAATGTGGTCCCACATTAAAGCCAGATTTAAAAACTATAATGCAAAAATTTCAAAGCAAAATAATCCATAATAAAGTCAGATAGAGTTGCGGTTAATTTCTACATGTAATTCTGTTCATCACATAGTATGTTATCATTGTATGAAGTTTCATCAAGATCTGACAATACATGGTAGAGGTATATGCCAAATTGAAAACTTTAACGCAATTGTTAATGACACGGGACGCCCATCCGGCCAACCGAGCAACCACCCACCGGCCCGTTTTTCACCAACCTATTAGCCAAATTTTTTCGTTGAAAAATCCAGCTAAAATTATTTTTGTTGAAAAATCCTGCTAAAATTGTGTTGACACGGCGTTAAACCAAGTATAAATAAATAATATTTCAGGGGCACTATATGATGCAACAGGTACTTATGATGTTGCCTTCCACTGTGCTGGGGTACCAATAGTAGCTGGAGCAGTACTCTTATTTCTTATACCCTGGGCGCAGCGTACAGCAAGAAGTACAAACATACTATCCACAGAAATCACGTCAACATTACAAGGTTCATATCAAGACAGTAGTCCATATCGTACTGAGAGTGGTGATACTATGTGTGAAGGAATTATCAACAACATACATCTAGGACCATACAGACATGTTGCTGTACAGACTGATTTTAAATCACCTTATGTGAATGGGTATTCAGGTAATTTAATTAAATTGTTGCCAAAATTTCTAATTTTACATAGAAAACGCAAAGTACCAACATTTAGTGGCCATTCACCTGACATACAGGATTTTCACGGGGTACCCACTATATTTTTGTGAGTTCTTGCTAATTTTTTATTCCTTTTATACAGCATCATTAAAAACCTATGATACTCATATGTTAATGTTGATGAATATTCCCTAGGTTATCGAAGATGTTAATACACAAACTTGAACCAAATTCATCAGATTGCCTGTCTACTGAATAAAATTGTTCATAAACGTGATTTGTAGACAGTGTTTGACAAACAAACTCAACGTTCAAATTATGTAATAACCACTTACATAGTCTGTGCTCAGTACATTTGATAAAATTGCAGGGGTTTAATCACAGGAGCTTGACATTTTATAAGAAGGAGGATTTTTAACAACAATACAGAATGCCAAGCTCCTGTGGTTTAACCAAGGGTTCATCAAGTTTGTTTTCACTGTTGCAATCAGCCTTACACTTACACTAAATATGGCCCTAACACAACCTTGCCAGCTTACTTAATGTTTGAAGAAGCATATCTTAATTGGTTATAATATACACTTTTTGACATTCAAAATTAATTAATTGCAAGTACAAGCCTTCTGTTTTAAGAAAGCTGACCTAAAAACATCTTAAAAAATTTAGCCTAAGATTTAAAGCCCATGACAGTCTGTGTTTAGAGTAAGAAATCTAAAGAAATTGTCAAGAAACGAGGACTGACATGCGAGAAACTACAGTAATACAGGAAAATAGATCACACAAAGCTGTGACTGAGTTTTAAGGTTCAGAAAGTAATTTCTTAGGTACAGCTTCTTATGTAATACAAGAGAGCTAAGATGCTGGCTCTATATCGCTCACCTGTAATCTGTCTTTTACCTAAATGTTATTGCACAACAGAGAGCTGATCAAGATTTTCTAAGATTTTATTTGAGACTAAGTTTTTTCACCTCAAATCTCATATAATAGCCCACTAGCTCAGTCAGCAACACACATGTCAACTGATCAAAGGTTTGATTCCAGACCCATTAAAATAAATGATCTAGTTTTGACCCAATATGGCCACTTTGGAATCCTTTTTAGGGATATCCATTGATTTGAAGTTTCTGACCCAGTTTAATGAAATTTGAGTATACATGTGGCCTCTGGAGTGTTTACAATAAAAATCTACCATGCAGACTAAACACCAAAAAGACAACACCTCAAAATAGCTAATCAGAGTTGCTAATCATGAGCACTTCTTGCACAGTTGAGCTAAAAAACAACAACATAAAATCGGTTGAATGTCAGTAGGTCGGTAATGTGTCGTGATATTTTATACAGTGAGAATATGAAGACCCACAATGCAATTATGTTCAGAGAACATGTGAGAGATTGACGACGTCTTACAAGTGTAATACTGCGAGGACAGAAACCATATAACTACATTGTATTATAGTTTGTCATATGTAACATTTACCACGACATGGTATCATCGGAGTGTAATACTCACTCTACTTTGTTTGTCATCTAGGTTCTTAACTTAATTTACACTTTTTACTTTCTTTTCCTTTCTCCTATCGCAGGCTTAGCGCAAAACGGTCGAACTCAAGTTAAAAGTGTGAGTTTCTAGCGTTTTGCACTAAGCCTTGGCTATATTGTTTTCAATAATATATTTAAAAAAAACTCTCAGATTCACAATTTTATATAAAGTGCTTTTTGTGTCTGAACACTCATATAAAAATACATGTATTAGGTTATGTTAGAATTCTCCTAGATAAAACTGTTATGACCTCAGAGAATAGTTTCTAAGAAAACTGATATCAGCTAAGTTACAACTTATTAAAAAAGCATATCAGTACATAGTACTTATGGCTATAAGCATAATTATAACATACATATTTAAACATAACTTAAACAGAATGAATAGCACACTGGTCAGATATCTCTACAATATCTAATTGTACATTGCATTACCAATGTTTTGTGATTTCAAATTTTAAAATTATATGAATTATCATCAATTGGAGATAATTACTCTTTTCAGTTTAAATGAATGTTGTTTTATATTTTCTATGCAAAATGATTTACGATTTGTAATGATTTATTATGATTTTTAAAAATATTAACGACTGTAAAAAAGCATTATTGGAATTCTATCTGAAATTCATCCAAGAAAGTCTGTATCTATTCCAAGCTACTATATGCTACCATTGAAATGGCGTCACTTCAGAAATTAATTCAATGAACTTAAAATAATGATTAGAAATCATACAATCTGAGCCAATCCCCCCTGGCCAATTTTTCCCCTGTAGATAAAACTGTTCGTATTATACTATTTCATTGTATATGTTGGCCAATCTCCCCCTGGTCATTTTCCCCATTGATAAAACTCTACCTATTATGCTATGAAACAGCTTCATCAAAAGCCTTTGATCCCCTGGAAAGATTGACCAGGGCCTTTTTTGCCCTGGCCCCGGGAAAGATTAGCCAGAGGGGGGGGGGGGGGAGTTACACCAGGCAACCATACACCCACTAATTTTGTAGCCGCAAATAGCCCTACTATTCTCAAAAGACAGAAGCTAAGAAAAAAATTAACTTTGCCATGACATCATACAATAAAGAACCAATGCCATATTATATATATTTCAGATAAGTCCACACTTACATATGATGTATCCCTATATCAATGTTATATATATTTCAGATAAGTCCACACTTACATATGATGTATCCCTATATCAATGTTATATATATTTCAGATAAGTCCACACTTACATATGATGTATCTCTATATCAATGTTATATATATTTCAGATAAGTCCACACTTACAGATGATGTATCTCTATATCAATGTTATATATATTTCAGATAAGTCCACACTTACAGATGATGTATCCCTATATCAATGTTATATATATTTCAGATAAGTCCACACTTACAGATGATGTATCCCTATATCAATGTTATATATATTTCAGATAAGTCCACACTTACAGATGATGTATCCCTATACCAAGTGTCATTAGATCTTTCAGAGACATTATCACAGTTAAGTCACAATAGCCGTGTATTTGATGATATGATACAAAGATCTTTGAGTAGTAGTAGAAGTCAATGTGCAAGTTCTGATGCATCTTATGAGGTATGTCAGCCATCTTGATTATGATTTTGGTAATTGTTTTATTCCTAAGTTCAGCATTCTTAGGTTATAATTATGTGACATACATTTTATCAAACAATTTTCCTGGGTCAGACTAATGCTTGACTCCTCTCCTTTTTAAGTAACTGTCATTTTTCTTGGGTGCAGTGGTCATGTGCTTAGAAACTGATGTGGCGATTATTGGTACGGAGATACGGGTTTTAACATTGTCCAATGTGAGGTCAGTTCATCTTGGTCAAAAGATGCATAAGTACGTCTTTGTTTTAAGACGCTCATTGAATATAGTTGTTTCGAAGAGTATAAAAGGAGAAAATTAGTCAATTTTAATCAGTCTGCAGTTGACAGCAGACTCGCACGTCCGACACTCTGAGCCCCAGAATTAATTAATAAATATTTTTCTTCTTCCGGTTATATGTTTTACTGAAATTGTTAGTTGTTATAGTGGGTACGCGTATGTGATGGTTGGAGAGACAACGCCATAAGAATAACCTGGGATACCCGAAGTCAATTGTCCTCCATGTTGTTTACCGCAACTCTGCCGAAGCCTCGCTTCCCCAGAGTGGTATGCAACTGGAGAAACGCCCGGCTCGCAGTAGTGTTCTATGGTTGTTGTTTGTGAATATTGTAGAGGCTGAGAGCCGAAACAGAGTTGCTGGCTTGGATCTCTTGTGTTAGATATGTGTCTATAAATGAAACTATTGTAGAGTTTCTGTGGTTGCCAGCTTAATGTTATACTAGTTGAATAATATGATTGTTAGTGAAACAACACTATGGGAAATACCTGGGAGGACCGAAGTCAACCCTCATTGTTGTTTACCGCAACTCTGCCGAAGCCTCGCTTCCCCAGAGTGGTATACAGCTGGAGAAACGCCCGGCTCGCAGTATTGTTCCATAGTTGTTGTTTGTGAATATTGATAAGGCTGAGAGCCGAAACATAGTTGCTGGCTAGGGCCTGGAGCCGTGTTAGATATATACCTAAAACTATTGTAGAGTTTTAGTGGTTGCCAGCTGAGTTTCATACTAGTTGAATAATGTATTATGTTGAAAGGCTGGAGACACTGTGGATTTTAGTTTGTGCTTTAGTGATTATTTGTCGAAGAGCCAGTAATAGAGATTAGCTATTGGATATAGCATTGATTATTTTGGTGAGAAGCATTTGGTAGCTTGGCGTATTTTATAGATCCCAAACCCACTTTATGTGTATGTTTTATACTGGTCATCGAAAATATTGTTTGTAACTCAGCGAAAGAAATGATCCACTCTTGTCGCTCGTCAACTTGATATATGCACGAGCTTATGTATATATGATAGCTCATCTGTTTTGTAATCCCGTCATTTGTATATCAGTTCCAACCTCTTTGTAGTTTATTAGATAGATGACGGCTGCGAATGTTGTTCGGCCGTCCATAGATGATTTTAAGACGAGCTGATAGCTCAACTTCTGTAGCATATTTGGAATCATTCCTGTCTGTCCCATCTACTTACACTTTCTTTGCCAACATGATTGTATTGTCATGAATAGCTCGGCGACAGAGACAGGTAGCTCTGATCGCCCGTTCATTTGATAACAAGGACGAGCTTCGGAGAAGCTCTCGTCTATCATAGTTATCTATGTCATTTTGCAGTGTATATAATTGTCCATGCATTTGTCTTCATTTGATTGTCTTATGTCGTTACTACATGTTGCATCATACTTAGTTTTGCCGTTTGTTGTATATGCATAGTTTGTTTGTCAACAATAGTAGATAATCTTGTATAATATTGTCTATTTAGCATCACCCTTGCTTCGTTGTCTTATGTATATATTTATTGATTTTGTTTAACGTGGATTACTTTTGACCTGTTTATTAATCTTATGCTTTGTGATGCTCTTCGTGATCATGTATATCATTGTATTTATAGATATATTGTATAGTTGCTGTTGTTAAATTTGTCTTATAGTTCATGCCTTGTACATATACCTTTTTTATTTTATTTTTCCAATCATTAAGCTAAGTAGCTCGAGGAAAATACATTTATATATAGTTGACCGCTCGGATACATGTTACACTGATAAGTCCCAGGTTCGAACCCCACTAGGAGCACTGCTAATTTTCTTGAGCAAGAAATTTACCTACAGTTGATCCACTCCATCAAGGTATATGGTTACAACAATTTAAAGTTGGTGATCTTTACCACTTGACCAGGGGAGCAGGTTATCTTGATAAATACACGAAATCATATCTAGATTCAATGTCAGTTATAAATACAATAGTAGGGGTTTAATACCTTGAGAAAATTGAGTTAAAAATATCCTTATAATATTCTAGCTAGAAATTTTGTCCTAAATGCTGTTAAAAATTAGTAGCATGTAAGTAAAAATAATTAGTAGTGCAATTGGACATACTTTTTCTGCTTATACAGATACCAAGAATCCCTCCTCCAGTATCAAGTAGAAGTACTACAGAGGAAAGATTACAAAACACAAGTTCACCAATGAAAATAAACTATTCAAGTGGAGCTAGACAAAGCCCTCGTTCACGACATCCTGCTGGTAAACCTTCAACAACAACAACAGGTTCTCAAGCAGACGGATCACATGGTACTCCTGGAATTTTACCTAGACAGGACAGTAATGATGCACATGCAGAAATAGCAGTGACATCTGCTTTAATCAACCCCTCTGTAATGTCTGACTTTTCCTACCAGGAGCAAAGTGCATTCTGTCCTGACATGTCATCTGCTAACGTAATACATACTGAATATCCATCACCAGTGAGTCATTTGTTTGGTTATACTGGCAGTCCCTTGCAACCACAACCGCCAGAAATGTCTGAAAACAAACAAAACTTCCAGAGTATGAACACTGAATCAAACATAAGTCAAGCTGCAGAAGATAGCGAACTTGTCAAACAAGAAAGTAACTTTGATCAAACTATATCAGACCAAGTCAATATGTTAAGAGAAACATTAAAAAGTCCAACACCTTGTTCCAGTGCAATGGAGGAAAGAACTACTAGTCAGCCGGTATCAGTTAGGAGTAGTAAACAAACTAGTCCCAGTGGATCTCTAGCTGATCCCTTCAGTAACACAGATTCTCAACCATTTTCACATCAATCAAGTCTAGTTTCAGAAACATCTAATCCATTCCTACAACAAGAACCAGGCCCATCTAGAAGTGAAGCCATTAAACTGATACAAGATGCAATAGAAGCAGACGACAGTTTTCAACAACTGTTCAACAACCAACCACAGACGAGCTCAAAGTACACATCACAGCACAGCTCTAAGGTCAGCTCACAGGCCAGTTCACAGGCAAGCTCTACAAAATCGGAAGTTTCTAAATTTGACCATGATAATCAATCAACCATAACTGCAGGAAATAATCCATTTGTCTCTAAACCTTCTACTCAGGGTACAACAAAACTAGACGATTTATTTAAACCTTTAGTTGAAGAGTCCCATCTTCAAAGTATAAAATCACATGAACTTGTAACAGCAGAATCATCTGGTGAAGTACAACAAACAACTAGTCATACAGGTGAACTTGATGTGTTTACACATTTATTTGAAGATGAAGAACCTCATGGTTGAACATTGGACATGCTGGACAAATTTCCAAACAAAAAAGTTGTATTTGAACCTGAAATAGCTAAAACAAATATCCCAAGAGTTCAATTAAACCACATGAACAGTTTATTTTGAACACCAGAATAGTTCAATCAGAACATCTGAACAGTTCAATAATCAACCAGAAGTATCAAAAACTTGACCGAATCTTAACAGCCCATAAACATGTACTCATTGATAGCTACAACAGAAATCAGGGTTATATCAGCAATACATGTTTAGTACCAACCAAAAGTTTGGAGACAAAAGAAATTTACTACAATTTATGAATGTTGGTGATTATATTTGCTGAATCGTTATATATTTAACACATTTAAGTATACTTGGGAAAAAAAATTCATGAATGCAACACATTAATAAGATTCAGCATATGCCATTCTAAAGCCTCCAAAACCAAGTTTATTGTAGTTATATTCCATAGCATAGCTTTTATGCTATTTTTGTAGTCTAAGTTATAATTATAATAATGTCCCAAAAATAATGCAAAACTACTAAGCATTTCAAAATAAACAGTAACCAAATTTTAGATAAATACTATTCAGTAGGCATACAATCTAAAAATGTCTCCAAACTTATTGTGGGTACTGAACATAACTATCAATTCGATAACTGTCATACAAGATAATTTGATAATTACATTACAAGATTTGAGTATGGTTTCTAAAAAATTATGTGACTGTGATTGATTAATTGTACTTATGGATAAAGAAGAATGTTATATATTAGTATATACATTGTTTACATTGAATGATGTTCAGTCTACTTTTAAATTATCATTGTAACATGACTTCTTGTTTTTTTATAATCTCAAACCCAGCTTTAAAGACATCAAATTCATTTCAAATATTATAGTATGATATCAGAATCCAAAGTTATTGAGTACAGGACTGACACTACGATCAAACATGAGTTTGAATCTCATGTGACTTTTTGTAAATTAGAGACTGTTTTTATTAACAAACTCTTATCTTCAAGTACTAAAAACTCAGGCTGACCAGAACAGCAAGACCAATACATGGAGTTTAATTGTACTTTGTAGTGAATTACCTTGTGAAGAGAAAATAAACACCTATCCATGGACTATCTAAAAGGATATTTTAGTCCCATTAGTGCGACTTTCAGTTTATTCACAGAACTCATAAGTAAATAAATCACTGCAAAGATAATGTCTTTGATTAGTCTTTGAATTTACTACAACAGTATGATGTACTATAGACAAGACAAGACAAGACAAGACAAGACAAGACAAGACAAGACAAGACAAGACAAGACAAGACAAGACAAGACAAGACAATACAATACAATACAATACAATACAATACAATACAATACAATACAATACAATACAAAGCAATGCAATGCAATGCAATGCAATGCAATGCAATGCAATACAATACAATACAGTACAAGTGTATTCATTTTGTAAGCAATACTATACTTTCACATTTTTATTTTGTTTTACTCAAGCTTCTACACATTTTATATACATGTAATTACTGTGGCTTAATTTTTATGTTTGTATCTTGCATGTGTATATAAAATGTATATGTAATGTACTCTGCATGTATGTTTTATTTCAATATTTATATCTTTGTACAATCTTTGATTTCATGTCATTAAACTTAGTCAGACAATAACTAATAAAAGCTATGTTACACACTGGGGTCCAAGTTTCTTTACACATGTTCATTTTTGATATTTTACAATATATTCAGATATACTTCACATGTTTTTAGTTTCATAGATAATGTATATTTCAAACAGTTATGTTCTTTCATCCTCCCTTTTTGTCAAAATGTAGTTTTTAATGCAATTGACTTTAATTCATTATTATTAAATTCTAAACAAAAGTTCAAGTTTTCGGTGAAAATATGAAAACAATACATGAGTAAAGAAACTTATGGACCCCAGTGTATGAAATATTCCAACTTGAAATAAGTTTTTGTATCTTGTATAACTATGATTGTATAACTAGTTTATGTCAATAAATCAGCTACTGGTAGAAAATAACTTGATATAGAGCATTGAGTAAAATCCTCAAGATTTAAGAGTAAGACCACTAGTCCATTATGTTTTCAGAAATAATTTTCATATACAAGTGTAGTAGAGGTATAACACAGTACTTGTCATTCTTTGCCTTCATGCTAGCTTTTATAACAACATGGTAGAGTGTATACTTACAACTCGGAGGTTCTTGGGTTCAATCCCAGGCCAGACCTTGGATTTTTACTGGGTTACACTAGTCTATTAGTATATATCATTCAACTGTCAGTGGTGCATACATTAACTCTGCTGATTTAAATACTTTATTATCAATAGTGAATAAAGAAATACTAAATATGAATATTTAAATCAGTGGGGTTAATGTACACACCAATGACAGTAGGATGAAATTCATTATCACGCATACCATAGAGGAATGTTCACCCTTGACAAGTAAAGCTTAAACTAAGAAATACTTTGTTTGCCCTATACCGACCCTAAATTTTTGGGTTGGGTCAGTAGGTAGGAAAAATATTTTAATTTTTCTTTCTAAAGCAGAATAATAAGCGGAAAGTAATCGTGACCAATAAAAAAACACCACATTTATTTTTCGAATAAATGGCATTTTTTTGGGTTGGTTGGTAAAGGGCAAACAAACTTTATTTTAATTTAGGCCTAATGTCAACCTCAGCTGAAACCTCGCTTGACATTACTTGTCTTGTCTCAGGTGAACATTCCGTTCTATCACCCTCTGTAGGATCACTAGGATGTGATATTTATATAATACCAAAATTTATATGACACAACAACAACTAGGTTCTGTCTTGCCTTATATCATAAATCTATTTTTAATACAAACAACATAGAAATTATATCACAATAGTGTATTTTGATGTGTAAATACAAACTAATCTACATTCTTATCCATAACAGTCATGTAGTTATTTTCTTTTTGCTCTGACCCCATTGCAAAATTTGAATGGAAATAAGCATATAGCTAGTTCTAGCTGATCTTTAAAGAAATTCCATGTAAATATTCTTTTTTAATTCAACAAAAACTGTAAACTGTCAAACTTCATGCAAGAGTTATGCAACTTGGTATTTGACCTCCAATGGCAACCCTGTAGACATATATGAAGTTTCAAGAGAATCCCTTCAGTAGTTGCAAAGATAAAATGTTGCACAAAAAATAACTAAGAAATTTCTAAGAAAAAAAGGGCCTTTCTTCAGTCAAAATTCATGCTAAAGCTTAACAACTTTGTTTTTGACCTCCAATGTTAACACTGTGTGATATTTCAAATGAATCCCTTCAGTAGAAGATATAAAAGATATTAAAAGTTGCATCGAAAACTTAACCAAGCTGCAATGCACAGCTGAGTTGAAAACCTATTATAAAATAATATGATGCCTAGGGCTGCGGCGAGTATCCGAGTACTCGGATATTCGCAATCTCGTCCAGAAAATGGTGTACGAATATTCGTCACTACCAAAATGGTCGGATCGCAATCCAGTTTTGGAAAAAATGTAACAATATTTTATAGCTTAATCATTACTGAAAACGAGTCACACTACTATAGAAAACTTTAATTTATGTAGTGACCGAATTATCATGGGTCAAAATTTTGATTTTTACACTTTTGAACAAAAATGTTATCACTGAAAATGCCCATAAAACACCTGATAGTAATGTTTGGAGTACGTGGTTTCCTATATAGTAAAAGCTTCTGTATTTTTCACTGATTTTTGTTATTGCATGAATTTCTGTATGCTTTTCCATTAACATGTGACTCGTAGTTAGATTCGTGAATCGCTACACATGAATCGTGGTTCGGATTGGATCGCCACTTGCTCAACGATCCACAGCCCTAATGATGCCCAATCCAGTAATAAAGTCATTTGTTAATAATCTACACCATGTTGATCCATAGAATATTGTTAAATCCCTAAGTTGGTTAACATCATCTCAGTCCGACCAAAGATTTAACTTGTTTCATAGTAGACTCGGCTATCTCACTAGCTCTTTCACATCCAGTATTTAACACTGTATTTAAATGATGTTTATCACTTAATAACCTAGACATCTCTTCACTGATTGGTTGAATTCTTTCATTTATGATATCAGCTAGGAATTCTTTATATTTCACTTTATTGTAATCTCCACACTGTTCTACCACTTGTTCTGGAGTTAAGTCTTTGAGTAAACAATGAATATCTATCAAGTTAGAAACACCAGGTCGAGTAACATGGTCATAACTTAATTGTCTAGAAATAGAATCTGTCGCAGAACCTTTAATTTTTAACTCTACATCTTTGGAAGAATCTGTTAAATCAATACGTGACATACCATTAACATCAGATTTACTCATCTTACTAGTTGGATCCTTGAGGCTTCTAACTTTGCTCATGGTTGCTATAGTAACGATGAAAATAAATACATGTAATTACAAAGTTTTTACATTATAAAGGAGTTGTATAGAAGAATTAAGAAGCTACCCAGCTAGCTTAGTCTATAGCACAAATGTCTACTAAAAAAGTAGTTGTAGGTTCAATTCCAGGGCCGGGCATACTTTCATGGAGCTTGGTCATGAAATAATTTCTACAGTCATTCTCCCTTCTACCACTGTTTCCAAATCATGTAAGGAAGGTGTCAGTCACTGATGCAAGTATGCACCTAGAAAGTGATCAACAGCTAAATCTAGAGATAAAGCCTTTCCAGGAAGGTGAGTAGGCTGACCGACTACTGTTATATGACCTATATAGATACCATGTGCTACGACTATCAAACCCAATCCCAAAATAATGCATTAAGATGATATTACAATATAGAATTTTTTATATTTTTTTTTACTGGCTTTAACGCCCTGTTATCACAATTTAGGTCATTTAACGGCATCCAGCACACCTAACCTAGTTTTCCTGGACCCTTGTCTATACCAGTGCTCACCTACCCTTCCACAAGGCCAGAAACTTCTCCATATTATCTAATCAATGGAGGAAAATTGACATTATTGTCAAATTTTCATGGAAGGGTATAACTTCTCGGGTGGGATTCAAACCTGCACCCCTTTGGGACACTTGATTCCAAATCCCGGGCACTACCAACTGTGCTATTGACCCGGGTTTCAATACAGATATATTCAGCTAACAATGAATACTTGCTACATAGCCTTACATTGTAGGTAACTGTAGGTAAAGCGCCGTACACAGTATTTTTTTGTATTTTCTTACCTATATGAGCCTTACATTCAGGAAATGTAACACCATATGTTCTGTTGAAAGCTCTAGCTAAATCTTTGGCTAATTCTAAATGTGTGATTTGATCTTCACCTACAGGTACCACTGATGCCCTATAAGACAACATAAGTTTAATACATTTACATTAAACAACTCATACACATGCAAGTGTACACTAACTTTTTCAATTTTTTTATCTGGGACTCTAGAGGAATCCCTAGTCAATTATTGAGATTCTGCCACATTAAAGATTGTGTGTATGATTAAATCACGAGTGCTTTAACAGTGATTCCTTCACTCCACACAGGTGTAAAAAGGAATTTTGGTATAATTCTGTTGCACTAATGTGACGTCTGCACACTAGAGGACTAAAAAAGAAACCCACAGGGAGATTGATAGATAGATACCAGTAGCCTAATGACCAAAGGCAGTAAAGTTTGTGAACATGCATCAGTACAAATCTTAGACTATAGTATAAAATGCAAAATACCTTTTTAAAAGTTGATTAGTTTTCAATCTTTGCATATAATAACTCCATAACAATAGAGACAGCTAGTAACTAAGACCTGTGTGACAGAAAAGGACCAAACCAAGCAGGAACACCCTGTTACAACAAAATGGAATATATTTTCTGAACTTACTTGTATAATAGTATATCAGCAGATTGTAGAATAGGATATGTGAACAAGCCTATACCTGGATCTTTAACTGTCTTAGACTTATCCTGAAATTATAAAGTTTACACATTGTTCTAGGCTCATTTATTAACATGATGACCATAGTCAAATCATGAAAATAAAAATAAATGAGTAATTTTTCCAGAATCTTGACAAAAGTGTACTAAAAATAAATTGCAGTAGTTAGTTGTCTTACCTAGTTCTAAGCCTATACCCTAGTCAGCGACTGACATCTGCCTACTTGATATAGAGGTGAATGGAAGAAAATATTTCATGTACAAACCCTACAAAAGTAAGTACCTAAGTCTGGCCCAAGATTTGAACCCATGAACCTTAGATTCATAGCATGCAGATGCACTTCCAACAGACATAACCAGGGGGTCAAGAGTATTGATGATTTAAGGGATTCAGTATTCAAGCAATCTTGGTCCCTGAATTGCAAACAAGTGGCTCAGATCAATCTCCCCATAAAATGAAACTAGCACCATCTTTGTTATCTAACTTGATGAATCTGTGATAACAATAATTGTGTCATATAATCATTACATACAGAAGATGTTTGTAAGCTCAAACTCCAAGGTTCATGAAGAAATTTTCAAGCCAACTCCGTATTTGATGCATATGAACTCAACATTATTGCTGCTTCCCTTTCTATCTAACTTGTATTATAGATTGGTGGCAGATTAAATGTTTGAACCATTCAGTTAGATGGAGTTAACTGTATTTATTTATTGGAGTTAATGCCGTGTCAACACAATTTAGGTCATTTTATGGAGTCCAGCGCACCTAACCTAGCTTTCCTGGACCATTGTCTGTAACCAGTACTCACCTAACCTTCCACAAGGCCGGAAACTTCTTCATATTATCTAATCAATGGAGGAAAATCAACATTATTGTCAAATTTTCATGAAAGGGTATAACCTCCCGGGGTGGGATTTGAACCCGCACCCCCTCGGGCATGAAATTCCAAATCCCGGTGCGCTACCAACTGCGCCTTCGACCCGGGTATTGAGCTATTTGAATTTGAGTCTTTGAACTTTCACTGTACTAAACAATCAAGTCTTACCTTCCATTGAGGTAAATTTTTAAGTCTAGGTAAAGTACATAGACATCCTAGAATCCAAGCTAGTTCTGTATGATAAGGTACCTATAACAAACAATAATACAATGTTTAATGTTAGTACAGTCTTTCAGTCTTTTCCTTTTAAGTCAGTGGACTTTAGACCGAGTCCACACAAACCACAGTTGATCCAGGGACTTTTAGAATGTTAGTGGTCCGAAAGTGCACCTACTTTTATGGCCACCATTTACCTGATTAAATAAAAATCAACTATATAAGAGGTTTCATGTATGAATAAAAAACAGTGTACAAATTTGTTAAAAACACTCTACTTTAAATTAAAAGGTTAAAAGATTTACAAGATTAAGACCATTATGCAATTTAAGTTTTTTTTAGTTCATAACTCTATGAAGTAAATATCTAAATACAAGTATAATATACTTATATAATATTATGACAGGGTTCTAAGCTTGCATAGTCGCAAAATGCGAGTGGGTTTTGAAAACTGAATAACATTTATAATAACTTGCAAATTTTCGCGAGTTGAAATCGCAATAATATTATTGTCTTTACTTATGATGCTCAAATCAGCCATGAAACTGCCAGATAAATCGATGGTACCAAATTTAGCTCTATGTACCTGTATTGCTACATGTTATAATGAGCATCAAATTCAAAAGTACATGTATACACGTCATGTCGCTGACATCACAAGCTAAACTTTGACATATTAAAAAGTTTAGAGAATGAATTGCAAGAGCTTTTTCATTTTGTGAGCTGAAATAAAATCAAACATAAGCAAGTCCACTTTTTGGTAAAATTCGGGTCCTGATTATGAGTACACTATAAACAGATTTGTTTAACAGTTCTGATATTATCTAACTCTTACCATAGATTGTTGAAACAATATAGTTGTATCAGGATTGATACCACAGGCTATCAAACATGCTGCCATCTGTAATATATTCTTTCTGTAAATAGACAATCTTAAACATATAATAGTCTACTTATATATGGATCTAGGTTTCCAGATAGCAATTTTGTCTAAAAATGTCGAGCTAGTAGTAATCACAAATTGAAAACTATCAATGAAAATTGCCTGACCAGTTTAACAACTGCAGTGTTCTTTTAGTGTGAACAAGCACAAACACATGCATGTGTGCACACTGTAAACCTTGTGAGAACTTAATCTGTAAGTCTTATCTTTGCCCATCAATGTTTTTGAAGTAGTTCAGGCTAACAGAAATGACCTTCCCCAAACCACAGTACCTATTATACACAACAAAATTTAGTTCAGTCATTGTTCTGCTGTAATTTAGTTTTTAAAGTCTAAAACGTAATCTGTTTATCATCCGACTGAGTCAAAGTAATCAAATTTTTTATGATCATTTCTTAGTAATAAGATGCCTGCCCAGCTAGCTCAGTCCGTAGCACATAAGTCTATTGATCAAGGGGGTCATGGGTTTGAATCCCAGAGAGGGGGGTATACTTTTGTGGAGTTTGGTCATGAAATAATTCCGCAGCCATCCTTCCTCCACGCACTAATTCTTAATCATGTAGGGCAATTGTCAGTCATTGATGAAAATATACATGCCCAGGAACTTGTTAACAGCTAAATCCAGAGATTCAGCCTTTCCTTGAATGGTGAGTTAGTTGACTGACAGCCATTGACATTACACCCGACAATAAAAAGTAAAATAATATGTAAGGAACCAGTACCTTAATTCATCAGGATCATGAGGCATGGTAATAGAGTGAAGATCTACAATACTTAGTAACATACTATCATATTGTTGTTGCATTTTTACCCATTGACTTATAGCACATAGATAATTGCCTAAATGTGGTACACCAGTTGGTTGAATACCGGAAAATACTCTTGATGGACATTCTGCAAATGGCTGAAAAAAATACAAGTTTTTAACAAACATGTAGTTACTAATGGGTTACTAATTAGTCTTGTAGGAGCAGTGATCGAGGGGTAAAACAAGTGCTTAGGGATGAGAGGTTCCAGATTCGGACCCTACTTGGGGGACTGCTTATCTCCTTACATTAAAGACCAACCAGTGACTCAGCATTGCTGTCATTCCATTGTCATGGACCAATTGACATAACTTATGGCAGAGGTATAAAAGTTGATACTCCTGTGCATTCAATATAGTATATATAGCAATCAATTGATACTGATAGAGTAAAAATCTACAAGTTTATATCTATGGAAACTAATATATGGAAACTAACTCTGGCAGTCTGGGTGTCAGCTTCAAGCTAAATGAGCATAAATATTACCAAATGACAAGTCCCATAAACTTTGCTAAGGACCTTATCTTCAATACTAACTAGACAAATGTCATTACACAAAAATATTACATTAAACATCATTACTTGTACACTTGTATCCGAAATATTTTGTCCGAAACTACAAACACTAATAAGCATGATTTGTATGCCAGGAAAAATAAAGAAGTAACATGACATTGACTTACAGTGGGAACACTCGTAGACCTTGCTGTGCTGACATGAATGTGTCTTCTGGAAGGCAAAGCCTTAAAACAGCGGTGAATACTGTGGAAACGTAACTTTGACATTGGTAGCCGAAATTTCTAACGACTGTAACCGAGATACGCCGAAATTTGAGTTCTTAGCAGATTTGTCTCCCTTTCTTAAACATTGTTAAAGGGAAACAACTGCTATTATTTACTGCTTTTGAGTTGCATCCCTTACTCCATAGATAATTATATACTTAGGGTCGCTGGGGCGAATCAAAACGCGCAAAAAGACATTTTTTTCACCATCATGAGGTTGAACATTTATAATTTTTTTTTATCTTTTAGCCATATTTCTTCCCTCAATAACCCCGATTTTTCTCTGACGATGAGGAGCGCTGCACCTCCTTCACACCCCTGCAAAAGAGGGGGCACATCCCCCTATAGTATCTTCCTGAGACAGTACAAAGCAGAGACTAATTCCCTGGTGCAAAGGGAACTAAGATACGATAGTATCTCGTTTTTTCTCGTGTTAAATGTTCACACGACATTGTCGTAGAAGCCAGGCACAAATTTTCACTCATATAATGAGTGAAAAAGTAAAATTCTGTCTGGCACTAAGGTAATCGACACCAGGGATTTTATATAACAGTTACCACATATAAAATCCCTTTTTTCAAAGGTTTATTAGTATATGCCTTTTATTTTTTACAGTAAGATTTATATGAATAATATAATACGATTTCAAAGTTATTTGCAAGGAACATTAATGACTGGAAAATTAAATATTCATACAGTAATCATTTGATACAAATTGTATATTTTGAAGTTGGCTATAACGTCGATTGTTCTATCAACTGATAAAGTTGATTTATTACAGTGTAAATGTTGCTTTGAATTTATGTTAAACTTAGAATTATTACATTACATGTCTTCAGAGTCGCTCGTGCATTATATTTTTCGCCGTTAGAACATGAACAATTCCTATTGAAGGCATGCATGCAAATACTTCATTACTTTCTGTATACATAAACATTGTATAAGTTTACCTGGATTTGATTTGAACCCTGACGTAGCCGGTACCCATTCTCGTTCCCAGAGTCTAGTAGGATTCTTAATATGCTAGTATTGAGAATCCTACTAGACTCTGGGAACGAGAATGGCCGGTATCAATCCCAGTTGAGAAATGGTGAGGGTGAACAGCAATGCCAAGACTGACCTAAGAAGATCAACTGAGAAAGAAGGTTCCCCTTGACAACGGAGTGTCTAGACATTAAGTTATGCCTAAGTTCCAGCCTGTGTCTGTGTATAATGCTTTCATTTGGAGCAGACGGACTATGGTGAAAAAACTAAACCCATAACAGCATCATCTTAGTGATTGAAATAACGTCAAACATGCATGTACACAGTGGAAGGCCTTCATCATGCCAATATATCGTTGATTAAATTGGTCTGAGACATACCATCTTTGGCGACCAAATATTGCAGCGATTTTACATATAAGTACAGTGTAGCTATCCTGATATGAAATATATTAGGAATTTTACAAGACTTGACAAAATTATAGCGCAAAATTCACTCTTTCTGGGATGAAGCGTGACGTCACGCATGGGTCTGCACATAATGCATCCTCACGACGCGGACAGACCTTCATTTAACCTCATCATAACTGACCCGAGACAAATTATCACATTATACTCTATGATAAATACACTACATGTACCTTCAACTAACTTAATTTATGCAAATTATATTAAAATTGTATATTTTTGTCTATAGTTATTTTTACGAGCTAAATCTTTAAATGTAATTATAAACTCCAATGAAAAGATACCCATCTAGACTATGGAACTAATTTCTTGTTGATTTATTGTCTATTATTGATCTAACCAATTTTTTCCTCATTTCAAAATAGTCTAAATGCGTAGTTGTATTAATTACTTATTTTCCATAATAATTATGAGCACAAAATATGAGATAATGTAATATTTTACTTTATTTCAAAATGATAGTATTTGTACATAGCTCCGTACATTCTCGTACCCAGAGGCGATCGAGAATCTTCATAACCTCTGGGTACGAGAATGGGCTCCGTACTGATAAATGAGCATATTGACATTAAATATTCAATTATCGAGGTCATACTAAAATAGTTTACTTTACTCGATCAATATAGAAAAATTATCGGAAATCCCTATGTTGTACTCTGATTAAACAATAAAGAATACCATAACAACGAACGATCTCTCGCTCTACAACGTGTTCGTACAGGTAACGTTGGTTTGTTTGTAAATAGGGTTTCATCAATACGGGTAAATGTGATAGTTTGTCAATAGTGTATTTCAAAATTAACCCAAAGTCAATAGAATTTTATAGTTTACATACATAGCATTTCAAGCATGAACATTTAACTATCGGAAAAATATAGATTTCTAAATTTTATTCATATGTTTAAAGACATACCAATTTTTTTCTTTATATAAAGTGACACTATTATAAAAAGTAGGACTTTGTATTGAATGCGTGTTGACTAATGGACTAGAGAATATATCGATTTGTGTGACTCTAACTCTAGATAATATACAGGTAGAAGGATATAAGATATTCACATGGAGTTAAATTGGATGATACTGTTTGATTTTTATGAATGAAGAAACCAAAAGGTACGATGTTGCTTTAACTTCGAATGCTTTGAAAAACATCCTGCATTTGTGTCTTTGTACACTTCCGTAAAAAATATGTTTGCTTGAGTTTGTTTTGAACGTTACATTTGCCATGAAATCAGTAAGTTTAGACCCAAATACTGAAATAAACAAGAATTGAAAATAGGTCATTTTTTGTTTTTTTATGAAGGTAAACCTTGCAAAATCAGTTCTTTTACGATATGATCTATCAACTGACGTCAAATTGTAGAGCAATTATAATGTTATTGATCATTTATTTGGATCAATCATTGTAAATGAAACTAGACTTTTACCTTGCTGAGTCGATCGAAGTAAAACATTCCAGGTCCATTTAGTCTGCTTTGGGCGATTCTATAATTCTATATGTTTTTTATCGTGTTCGTGTGTTGTAACCATTTCAAATCAAAGGACAAAGTTATCACATCCGGGATCAGTTGGTTTTAAAGTGCGTATGCATTTTGAATTATTCATTTTAGCACTATGTATTCGATTTTTTGATATTTTAAATCAATCGCACTATCGTATTATTTCGCAACTCTTCAATAGTCAATACAGAAACGCCAGTCTGTGAAATCAACATTATAATGAAAACGTAGCGGCTTCCTAGGGAACTTTTACGTAAATCCTGATTGAGGGTATAGTGATTGAATCATTATAGATGGTGTGCTAACTGTTAGGAACATTTAAACATTTTGCATTATTTAAAGGCAGCAAAATAGGATTTGATAAAGCATGTACATGTAGTTTGCTTAAAGGACACATGCAGTAGAATTTGAAAACGTATAGTTTGCTTAAAGTCGACTTAAGAATAATAAAATAACGATTTCTGCAAAATTTCTATGGAAGAATACCACTTCGTTGCCTTTTAAATCGCTAATTAAGATTGTAAAATATTGCGCGCGGATTTTCGTTGAATGGTACATGTAATTGGGTTAATTGCCTAATTATTGGGACTATTGTTAGTTTGATTACTATAAGAGACTTCGTGTGTATTGACTGATATTTAATAGTTGTGAAATATTTGATTAACAATGATTTCAGATACAGACAACGTTTATGAACTTAGTATAAGTCAGTTGTATAAAATGGCATCTATCGCTCCAGAACCTGCCATATACGAGGTAAGAACTTTAACTTTATTTAAAATCATGATAATGGATTGTTTATTTTCCAAATCATATACATTGCATGAGGTCATTACACAATATTGTGTTAAATATGCGCATAATGGTTGAATATAACTTATAATCATTTTCGTACCCAGAGGGTATCTAGATTCTCGAACTATAGAATCTTGGGTACGAGAATGAACCTTTTGATATACGAATAAAAAAGTTTTCAGCTTAACTTATTACATGAATCATGTATAGAGACATAGATATAATTGTGTATTTTACGTATCTGGTCATGGACGAGTGCAATGATGAAATGATCACAATGTTAAAATGACTACAGGCACTCGATGAAGAATATTGAAATAACGTATTGCGTATCACGCTTTAAGATTTCTACGTCGGTTTATAAAATAATGTAAATTTGAATAAAAGGTCAACAAAACGTAGAAATCTTACAGCTTGGTATTGATTTTGATAGTTTGATAATCATAAACCCTATATATTACGTAGCAAACGCTGAACGAAACACTATTGTAACTCCCTTTATTTTCAAATGGGGTTACAATTTAGTGTTTCATTCAGTCCTCTATAGCGGGACATAGATTATCGTGATCTATTCGTATTTCTATAACACTTCATCGGACCTGAATTACTGAAGAGCCGTGCCGATTAATCGAATGCATTTGTTATTTATAACTCGAAATACGCTTCAAAACATGTTTATCATTTGTTCTATATAATTTAGTACTACATAATGTTGTAGGGTTAATAAAGTAAAGTTTTTAACACACATCGTAAACCCACGCCGGTATTCTAATGATAAGCTTACAAAGCTAGCTCTCATCAAGGACTCTATAAATAAAGGATTCGTGTTGTGATCTATAGATACGTCAAGGGTACTTGAGAATTTTAGGTCAAGTTATTTTAAAAAAGGTGTCCCATAAATTACACATGTAACTGACTTTAAACACTCAATATATGCCGGTCCGCACATTGTGCCGGTCAGCGTTTTACACGGAACGTATGCCGTAGTCCGAATACAGTTTTTATACATTCCAAGTCTTGCAATAATTACCTCCCGTGGTATATGGTAAGACATAAGTTACTGTGTTTTCTCCATTTCGGCAAGAGTTTTACATGCGGTATCTCTTTTGTAAAATTGACACTTTTCATCAATATAGCATGCTTATAAAGGAAGTTAATTGATTGGAGACCCTAAAATCGAGACTTACGACTTTTGCGCGTCAAATTATTTAGACTAAGAGGCTTGACATGTCCGAGAAAAACTGCTTCATGATAGATTTCTAATCACAACAAACTGGACCGTAAAATATGTTAAGTATTTGTCATAATATGCTGTCTATTTGATGATTTTGCATAATTTTTCCCAAACTTGAATTAACAATGTACAAGCAGAACAAAAATCTTAAGTAAACCAATTTTAATGAATTTTTATGTTACAAATTTACTATTTTCTATTTGATTTGTTTTGAATTAGGAAAATGATGGCCATAAAAAGTTGGTGTACTGTGGGACCTCTCATTGTAAAGTCACTGGACCTACCAAGGATTGGAGCATGGTCCACTGGCTTAATTTGAAGATTGTTGACTTATAACATTATCTGAATACAGTACATGTATACAATGTATGTAATTTTTGTTTGTAGGACGGTTTTGCTGATGGAGAGGACGGTAAAACATATCAAATGAATAATGTAAAAACAACTGAAACAACACAAGATGCTCCAACTGAGATATCTGACATATTATTATCTGATTTTAATTTATTACAGGTATAGTATAAATTGATTATGAAGTACACATTTTGTAGTACATTGCCCATCGTTAAAGGTCATCCTAATCCTTTAGTCCCTGAAGATCAATATTTGGGTTCGGGCAACTTGTCACTGCTACTCTGCTAGTAAACATATGGTTCCAGCTAGTAAAATATATAGCTAGTTGTTAAACTGTGCAACATACTTTATAAATTAAGCTTGGTCATGAAATTGTTTCTACAACCATTCTTGCTCCTACCAATGATTTTTAATTATGTAGGGCAGTTGTCAGAAACTGACGAAAGTATGCCCTTAGTAGTTGGTTAACAGCTAAATCTAGAGATTTAGCCTTTCCGGAAGGAGTGAGTAGGTTTCCTGACCGCCATTATATGACCTGTAAAATGTGTTGCTACGGTGTTAAACCAAACAAACAAACAAACAAACAAACAAACAAACACTGACAGTTGAATAAAACTTTTAACAATACTACAATGAAAAATATCGATAGAATTTATCCCTATGAATTAATGCCTACCTTTCAAGGTTAATTGACTATATATGGAACAATTGTTATATTTGTTCAACTGTTATTGTATAGTACACACACTCACACGTATGCTCTGCCATTACAATGTTGGTAATTAGATCCTATATACAGGTCGTATTCTAGGTCATGCTTGTTTTTGTACTTTAAACAATGGACTTGTCTACTAAATAGGTAAATAAGCTAATGCATGAATAGCAGTTTACTGATTTTAACAGACCATTTCTATATGTAACATTTATTTTAAATAGTTTGTACCGGGTATGCGCATTGTAAATTTTACAAAATGATATGTTAATAAAATGAGTGTAAAAACTGATTGAAACGTGAAATTGTAAAAATAATTTATGCACCCCTAAATATTGGTGTGTAATGAAACTGTCTATGTTTATATACGCTATATTTACGTGGACGACCTTTAGTAGCTAAATGATCAACTTTAATCAATAATTCAATAATAAAATATGTCAGTTTGGTATCAATACACATAACATATCATGCATAAAATATCATATAATATAAATTTCAACTATTTTTAGCTCGACTTTACGAAGTAATGTAGAGCTCTCCTACTCGCCCCGGCGTCGGCGTCCGCGTCCGCGTCCACACTTCTGATTAAAGTTTTTGTGCAGTAAAATACTTTCTTCTATATCTTTGTTATTTCTTAAGATATTAACTTCAAACTTTAAATATATGTTCCTTACTATCAACCACATCTCATGTGACAAGGTCCATAACTCCAAACACATTTTTTCAAGAATTATCTCCCCTTGAACTGATTGAAGTTTTTGTGCACAGATTAAAGTTTTTGTGCAGTAAAATACTTTCTTCTGTATCTTTGTTATTTCTTAAGATATTAACTTCAAACTTTAAATATATGTTCCTTTATATCAACCACATCTCATGTGACATGGTCCATAACTCCGAATGCATTTTTTTCAGAATTATCTCCCCTTGAACTTAGAGTTTTCTTTAAAAAATGTTTGTTTTTACTGCAACTGTTTTATTTCTTTAGGTATTGATTTCAAACTTTAAATATATGTTCCTTATTATCAACCACATCTCATGTGACAAGATTCATAACTCCGTATACATTATTATCAAAGTTATCCCCCTTGAACTTATAGTTTTCTTTAATAAATATTTGTTTTTACTGCAACTGTTTTATTTCTTTAGGTATTGACTTTAAATATATGTTCCTTATTATCAACCACATCTCATGTGACAAGGTTCATAACTCCAAATATTTTTTTTTTCAGAATTATCTCCCCTTGAAATTAGAGTTTTCTTTAAAAAATGTTTGTTTTTACTGCAACTGTTTTATTTCTTCAGGTATTGACTTCAAACTTTAGATATATGTTCCTTATTATCAACCACATCTCATGTGACAAGATTCATAACTCCTTATACATTTTTTCAGAGTTATCCCCCTTGAACTTATAGTTTTCTATTTATTTATTATTTTTTTCTTTGAATTTGTTAAGGTTATATTTTCAAATTTTAAAATATGTATGTTCCTTATCATCAACCACATCTCCTGTGACAAACACTTACTGAGTCGAGCATGCTGTCTCCTCTGACAGCTCTTGTTTACTAAACAAACAGATCATATTTATTGTTTGATGATGTGGAGCAATATAATAATCTTTAAAGATTGTTAACAGTTTTTTACTGCTTAAAAAATATAAATGTATACTTCCCATAAAAAGATAGGATTTGATAATAATTCATTGATATTGTTAAATTTTATTCAACTGTCACTGGTGCTTATATTAAACTCGCTGGTTTGAATTGATCTTAATTAAAGAAGTACTGTAGTGAGTATTTAAATCAGTGGGGTTAATGTATGCCCTACTGACAGTTGAAAAAAAAGGTTAATGATATCAGCATTTAGATTAACAATAATGATATTGAGTACTTGGGGGGGAACTATTTAAAGACTGCCATAAGGTCATACTGTTTTCTCTTGTTATTATTTTTGGAAACAACATTTCCATGATAGTCTGTCTCAAATAGTGATGATATTTCTGGGGAAAAACACCAGACTGTATTGAATGAGAATGATATTCCTTAGAGTATAAGTGTAGTAGGGTTTGTATAATTATACAGTATAATTTATGTTCAAATTTTTTGTATGTTATACACAAATATATCATATAAAACATTTTTATCATACTGATATGGGGGGGGACCTCTTTAGGCAAAACATACTGCTTTTAAATGATCTCCACATTTAATTAACTGTTAATCAGCCTTCACATCAATAACTCACATGCCCTAAGCATAGGATTTGTGAATGTTGATTTGCTGTGGTGAAAATTACTTATATAGTTGGGCAATTTGAAATTTTTCTCATAGTTGTAAGACATGAAAAATCACTTAGGTATAGTCTTGTCAATAAATTACATGGCTAGTAAAAAATGTTAAAAATCATCATAAATTTCTTGAAGTGTGCATGTACATATAAATAATATTTGGATTGTATAGATAATGATCGTTTAAACATATTTTATTGCCCGTAAATACATTTTTCAATTACATAATTACAACAAATATAATTATAACACATAACTAAATGTATATACGGCAATCGGGTTGAGCCACAAGTTCTACAACTTAGTTACGGCTCTCCCCTTAAGGTATATACATTAAACAATGCAAGAAAATAAAATAGTCGGGCAATAAGAGTGGATTGAATTTCATGAAAATACAAAAAAAATATTGAATATAAGAATAGATATATATTGTTCGCCCTCTCCCAACCGTCAAAGCATGAACAGTTCAAAGGTTGATGACCACACACTATCTCAATATCACGGCTGACAGACAAAGAGCACGAAGACACCGTGAACTATTCATGCTACGACGCCGAGGAAAATCGAACGATAACAATAGAGAAAATGGCATAAGAAAGTGAAAGTAGAATAAAGAGAGGTATGGTCTATCAATGAAAATATAGATACAGTATTTAATGGTCGCTGAAACGTCTTGTATTTTTTATGAATTCTTGAACAGCAAGAAATATATATTCATTGTCTTCACTTGATAGATTTGCGCTGCCGAATAGTAAAATATTACAGTTTAGTGGGTGGAAATTACGTGTGTCTTGAAACAGTTTTAGACGTTCTAAAGTGTATAAAGTACATCGAAAGAAGAAATGCTCAGCATCCTCGCGAACTTTACAGTGATTACATAGCCTATTATCAGAAATGTGATTTTTAAATAAGTCATCATTAAGATTGCTGCAACCATTTCGTAAACGTGTATGAATTAATGAGAAAAATCGATTTCCCACTAAGAAGTGCGATGGAACATCTGTAGTTGTAAAAAATGTTGATAAAAGTGTTCGCTTAAAAGCACCCAGAGTTTGTATATTCCTTATATCGGCTGGGAGAGCGTTCCAGCTTTTAATAGTTGAAGGTACAAATGAGTTTTCAAATAGGGCAGTTCTTCTTGGAATATTAATGAAATCATCTATGTTTCGTAAGTTATAACGTAAGTTCTCAGGATTACTTCTTGGAAAAATGTCGTTAAGATATTGTGGTACCATTGAGTTTTTAATCTTAAAAGCTAGAATTAATTTTTGATACTGTCTTCTATCGTTAAGTGTCAACCATCCAATTTCACGGTACAAATTATTTATACTAATGGAGCGTGTAGTTCCAGTTACTATTCTGGCTGCTTCAATCTGGATTTTTTCTAGCTTTTCTTTTTCATAAATAGTGCAATTATCCCACACTACCGATGCATATTCTAAAATTGGTCTTAAAAAAGATATATATATTTGATTGAGGGTTTTACGTCGAACAGTAAATTTTAATTTGCGCAAAACGCCAAGAAGTTTATAAGCAGACGAAGTAATATTATCAATATGTGCATGCCATTTGCAGTCATCGCTTAAGGTTACGCCGAGGTGTTTGTGTGTTTTTGTTAAAGTTAATGTAACATCATTAAAAATAAGATTAGGTGGTGGTTCATTACCAAAATATAATACTTCTGTTTTTGTTGGATTGAATGTGACTAACCATTGTTTTGACCAATCGGAAATTAATTTTAAATCGTGGTTTAAAATATGCTGAAGCTCAGGACTGGATGAGGCTGTGCAAGCTAAAGATGTATCGTCCGCGAATAATCTGGTTATACTAAGAAGGTTACGAACTATATCGTTTACGTAAATTAAAAATAATAAGGGGCCTAAAACAGATCCTTGAGGCACACCAGCACTAACAGGTTTAAATCTTGAATACGATTGTCCGATTATAACTCGCTGGCATCTATTTGTAAGGTAATCGGAAATCCAATTTAATAATTGCCCATCAATACCGTTTTGTTTTAGTTTGTGAATTAATCCGGTGTGCCATACACGGTCGAATGCTTTTGATATGTCACAAAAAACAATACATGTGTGAGATTTCTTGTCGAATGAATCAGCTATTTGGTTATATAAGTCAATAAGTTGATGCACTGTAGAATGTCCTGACAAAAAGCCTGCTTGTTTATTGTATATAAGATGATTATGGATGAAAAAATTGTACATGTGTTTGTATACGCATCGTTCAAAAAGTTTACCTACGCAACTTAATAATGATATTGGACGGTAGTTTCCTGGACAATTTTTATCTCCCTTTTTGTATAATGGTAAAACCAAAGCAGACTTCCAGTGAGACGGAAAATGACCAACTCGAAGGGATTTATTAAAGAGCTTACACAAAGGTTTAGAGAGAGTAAATTTTACATTTTTTAGAACTTTATGAGAAATAAGATCTGGTCCTACAGCTTTGTTAGAATCTAGATTACTTATGATATTAATTATTTCATTTTCTCGAATATTGATGTTGATTAGAGTGTCATGTGTAAGTAATGTGAAAGGGGGTAAAACAGCATTGGAATCATCTAGCTCGGATACAGAGGTAAAGTAATCATTTAAGCAATTAGCCTTTTCTTCATCAGTAAAAAAGAATTCATCTTGGCCATCGTGATGTGATTTTAGAATTGGAATTGAGTCTGACGTTTTATAATCTTTCATTAAGTGTTTGATTGATTGCCAATAATTACGAGTGGAGTTTGATCGAAGTTCTTCAACTTTGTTTTCTATATTTGAGAAAAAAATTATTTTAGCATATTTTTTTAAATTATTGACCTTATTTCTAAGTGTTTTGTATTTCATCCATTCATTATCTGTTGATTTTTTAACAGCTTTACGTTTTTGTCTGTCTCTATATTTTGAATATCGCCGTATTTCGGAATCGTACCAAGGTTTGTCATTAGGTCTAATAGTTATTTCTTTCGAAGGTATACATTGGGACATTAATGATATAAGTTTTTGCGTGAATAATTCACATGCCTGATCTACAGATTCAGAGTCGATAAAATCCCAGTTTTCAATTTCAATCAGACTATTTAATTGAATAAAATCTGCTCTATTATAAAACCAAACTTTGCGACGTAGACATTTGTTATTAATGAAACTAGATTTAATATAAACAAATGTAGCTTTATGATCACTAATGTGATTGTCAACACTAAAACAACCAGAATTATAAATCTGAATATCATTGGACACAATAATAGGATCAATTAAAGTGGATGAGCGATCCGTTACTCGTGTAGGTTCGTTTATTATATTACTTAAGTTATTTATTGAAATGATGTTTTTTAGATTATTAAGGTTATCGTTGAGAAGATTTTCATTCAGGTCGCCCATGATGATTACATTAGGATTAATTTCTAGGGCACGTTCAATACTTATATTAAATTCGTTCCAAAAAGAAACGCGTGTATTTGGGGGCCTGTAAACAGTACATAGTAGAAAAGAAGTGCTTTTGTACGATATTTCAAGCCAAACAGATTGAAGTGATGGCATTTCAAGGTTAAATTTGCGTTGTGAGTAATAGTCATTACTAACATATACCACCACTCCCCCTGAATGTGATGAGTTATCGTTACGATATAAAGAAAAATTTGAACAATATTTCAAAAGATCAACATCGGGAACTTGGTGGTCAAGGTGAGTCTCGGTGAAGCATAAAATGTCGTGATCAAACAGGTTATCGGATATGTAGTCAAGTTTGTTCCTTATGCTACGTATATTTAGATGGATTAATGCTAAATTTCCATCTGAGTTTACAGAGTGAGATAAATTTGGGCCAGGATTTAGTTCGATATCACCACACACATTCAGAATAAGAAATATAAAGAAAATGTAATTTACGTTGACCATTCTGCAAATTGCCAGAAACGATAGAATTGAGATTGACATATGAATGTATGTGAGAAGCAATTTAGTTACATTGTACAAAGCAAAAGAGAAATGTAGATTAAAGACAAGACGCTTCAAGCACCCATGTGTTTTACAGTAAAACAGCCCAATGGTCGCTCGCCAACCTGTTACATCATTACCCATTTGGTAATAAAATTATGAACACAACAATATGGCGACCGACCACCGGGATAGCAATACATGAATAGAGCGTGAATATATTAACAAAGTAGACCATACCAGAGAATGAGAGAAGACACAGATGTAGAAATAATGAAAAAAACAGATGATAAATAGCATGACAAAATGATGAGAATGTACAAATTAGGTGAATATACATTCAGAGGAAATGAGTTATAGTTAGAGTGGTGCGTAATTCACCAAAATCATGGAGGATCAAACTACTTAAATGGATATATTTTGTTCAAAAGAGACAATTGTATTAATTAAGTGGTAAAAATAGATATATAATTTTATAGCAGTGACAATAGATGATTACTCGAGGAAGAATGCCAAGATACATGTTTAGAATGGCTTAATTAGCAGTCATATAGTTACCAACATGTATAATATGTAAAATACATGATGAAATCAATAAAAACCGTCAGTAAGATAGCAAGAAGTAATGTACATACATGTACATTACAAAATAAGTTCGTAGAGATACACAATTATGTGTGAAATGGCACATTTAACAGTCATATAGTAACCAACATGTATAATATGAAAATTACATGATGTAATCAATAATAACCGTCCGTAGGATAGCAAGGAATAATGTACATACAATGTACATTACTAACTAATTGTTCGCCAAGATACATGATAATTGTGATATGGCATATTTAGCAGTCATATAGTTACCAACATGACATATATTGTATACTATGTAAATTACATGATGAAATCAATAATAACCGTCAGCAGGATGGCAAGAAATAATGTTCATACATTACAAAATAAGCTCGTAAAGAAACATAATAATGTGTGAAATGGCATAATTTGCAGTAATAGAGTTACGAACATATATACTACATGATAAAATAAATAATAACCGTCAGTAGGATAGCAAGGAATAATGTTCGTACATTACAAAAAATGATTGTTCACCGAGATACATAATAATTTGTGAAATGGCAATTTTGAGCAGTCATATAGTAACCAACATGTATAATATGAAAATTACATGATCAAATCAAAATATCCGTCAACAGGATGGCAAGAAATAATGTTCGTACATTACAAAATGATTGTTCACCAAGATACATAATAATGTGTTAAATGACATATTAAGCCGTCATATAGTAATCAACATGTATATTATGTAAATTACATGATGAAATCAATAATAACCGTCAGCAGGATAGCAAGAAATAATGTTCATACATTACAAAATAAGCTCGTAAAGAAACATAATAATGTGTGAAATGGCACATTTAACAGTCATATAGAAACCAACATGTATAATATGTAAATTACATGATGTAATCAATAATAACCGTCCGTAGGATAGCAAGGAGTAATGTACATACAATGTACATTACTAACTAATTGTTCGCCAAGATACATAATAATGTGTTAAATGACATATTAAGCCGTCATATAGTAATCAACATGTATAATATGTAAATTACATGATGAAATCAATAATAACCGTCAGCAGGATAGCAAGAAATAATGTTCATACATTACAAAATAAGCTCGTAAAGAAACATAATAATGTGTGAAATGGCACATTTAACAGTCATATAGAAACCAACATGTATAATATGTAAATTGCATGATGTAATCAATAATAACCGTCAGCAGGATAGCAAGGAAAAATGTTCATACATTACAAAAATAATTGTTCACCAAGGCCACAACAAATTGATATTTTGTTTGTCGGATTTCCCGGACAAAATCCATAGAACATATGATCAATTTGTTGTTGCCCAAGATACATAATAATTGTGAAATGGCATATTGAACAGTCATATAGTAACCGACATGTATAACAAGAAAAATTACATGATGTAATCAATATTAACCGTCCGTAGGATAGCAAGGAATAATGTACATACAATGTACATTGCTAACTAATTGTTCGCCAAGATACATAATAATTGTGAAATTGCATATTTAGCTGTCATATAGTAACCAACATGACATATATTGTATAATATGTAAATCAAATGATGAAATCAATAATATACGACAACAGCATAGAAAGAAATAATGTTCATACATTACAAAATAAGTTCGTAAAGAAACATTATAATGAGTGAAGTGGCATATTTAGCAGTTATATAGTTATCAACATATATACAACAACAACAAAACCGGGCTATACTAAAATAAAAAAAAAAAAAAAAAAAAGGTTCATCAATAGAAATATACTGCGTAATTCCACAATATGAAGTTACCCTCTGTACATGAAAAACCGAAAGACGTATACAACAAATGAGGTTTGAAACAGTCGTTCATAAGACCATTCTTTTAAATAAAGCAATATACATAGCAACCAGGGCTGAACTCAGCCGTCGCGAACGCCACAGAACGCCTCACAACGACACACCCGGAACCCCTCGGCCATACAATCGTCCACCCTAACACCGGCAGTTTCAAAAAAGCGTCCAAACATGTCCGAGATTGTTCGCAGCAATGATCGATGAGCTCCGAATGTATCGCTACGAATGTATCGCTACGAAACACCCAGCGACGTCCGCGGCAATCGGACTCAGCCCAAGTAAACGTTAGGTGCAATAATTAATATCCTAGCTATGCGTACTGAGTCATGACAATAATATTTCATAAGAACTAAGAACAATTGTGTAATCCTATAGAAAAAATTCAATTATATTAAATGATCAACGGCAAATAAACACTAAACACAACTCAAAACACGTTACCGAACTAATACTTTCAATTTTCATTGACAATTACAGCAATCATAGTAACTATTGATATATACATTGAATACACTACAAACACGTGATCAAATTTAATATAACGTAAGTCATATATTGAATGGGTTTCTTAGTGTGAACAATAAGTAGTTCTAACTGGATAGTACATCACTATACTTCATAACATTAATTAGGTGACACAATGTAATTTGTTGAGGTCTGAGGTGAGTTCACATTTATGAATGACATCATGTTGGTCCTTAACAAGAATAGTTCCGTTGTGAGTCCATGTCGATTTAATGATGCCAGATTTTACCATTTTACGAGCGTTGAAGAAAGTTTCTCCTCTGGTTTTGGTTAATTCCTCGTTAATGTAAACTCTTTTGAAGAGATTAGAATTTTTCAGATTTGACCTTTTCACAAACACCATATGTCTAGCCCTGTATGTGGCGAATTTAATAATGATGTCTCTTGGCTTGTGAGAATGGCTTCTCGCTACTGCTGATTGGCTTGGTAAAGACTTGCGTCCAGCCAGACGGTGAATATTGTCAATATCCCGTAAGGTGACATCTACTCCAATCTCTTTGAAGAGATTGGTAGCAATGGTATCCATGGATTCATCAGGTGTTTCGGGAACACCGGATAACCTTAAACAGTTCTTTCTACTGTATTGGTTGATTTTGTCATCTTCCCTAATTAAAGACTCTACTTTACTTTCAAGAAGGGTCACCCTTTCTTGAAGTGAATGGTTTTTTTCTTCAAGGTTGGCGATAGTTTCTTTAACATTACCTACGACTTTGTCAACGATGTTTGACACCATATCTGTTAGCTGATCATTAAACGTATCTTTAAGGATTTCAGCAATTTTGATGATGTGCTCATCGGATAGACTTATTGAAAATTTTTCGGAGTCACTGTTGGTAGATCCAATACGTGATTTCTTGAAAGAATCTTCGTCCAGTGGTGATGAAGCATCCCGCTTCTTGTCCCCACATTTTGGAGTAGCACTCATTGTGATACAAACTTATTTTGTGCAGTATAGTTTGAAAATTTGACCTGAGTGTTGGATATGAGGTCAATGAAGCGTGAACAAGAAGAGATTTTAGTACACAAAGTCAAATTGCACAAAATACAGAGTTTCAGAAGAAGAGTCTTACTTTAATAAAAGACATCCAATTTCAACAATTAATTCCGTTTGACTAGCATAATATTATCCATTTGCAAACGAAAGAACACTAACAATTGTCCATGAGCGGTAAACACACACGTCTACTCCATATTGACCGGAAGTAACTTGTAGATAATGATCTAGTGAAAGATATCAGTCCTTATACGCCACCCACCAATACATGTCAATACAATACTCTATATTTATGGTACATGTATTCTTATTGGATAAATAATTAACATAAATAATGGAATAATTGTTTGTAGATATTGTCTATGACTTTTCTTTGTATCAGTTTAGTGTCATATCTCTTGGTATGTTTGCTTCTGAGTAATTGGCTCATTAACAACAATATAGTGTGATGTTAGTGGATTTGTGCTTCATATTAAAGTCTGTAAAATGTAGAAGAAAAGTTTTATTTAATAAAATCGTGACTTTAATTTCAAGAACTCTAGTCTGTATACTATATGTATCAGGTATCATAATGGAATTATAAGTACCGGTTAGGGTTTTGAATTACTGGTAAAATTAATGTTGATTTCTTTGTGTTGACTTTGTTGTTGCTATGACAACATAATATTGTTGTTGCTGTGAAGTATTACAACTATGTTAAAATTAAACAGTGTAGATATTATAGAAACTCCTAGTGTTACAATGATATCAGAAGAGAATTTTGATCATCTAAGTCTATGGCAGGTATTGTTATTTAATATTATTTGATTTCTCTATTGTTTTATATGTCGTGCTCTCAAGAAAAAAGCTACGAGCCTTGACTTCTTTTCTTCATTGTTCATGCAAAACTAGATCTTTAATTCAACTAAGGGTATGCCGCCCAGCTAGCTCTGTTGGTTGCGCACATGTCTCCTGGGTTAGGGGTCATGGCTTCAATTCATGGAAGGGGCATACTTTCTTGGAGCTTTGAAATGATTTCTACAGGCATTCTCCCTCCTACCACTGATTTGAAATCATGTAGGGCAATTGTTTGTCACTCATGGAAGTGGTAGACCATTGAATTAGATTGCAATTGGATCCCCATTTTTTCAACTCAATTTTCTCGATTTTTTGATAAAGTGAACTAGAGTCCTTCTCATGAGTGGTAAGCCCTATGTAATTATTCAAAATTGTGTATTTAATTGTCATATGCTTATTTATATAATTATAATCACTTATAAAAATTGCAAATTTACAGCATACATTAGCCCTGCTGATTTAAATACTCACTAGAGTACTTCTGTACTCATGATTGATTTAAATCAGTGGGGTTAGTGTATGTGCCACTGATAGTTAAATACAATTTTACAATACCCAAACAAACTTCTAAAAATCAATAACAAAAGATTTTAAAGGGTTTTATTTCTACTTGAAGTATAGATTCAAATCTAATATCTAAATACATGTAGATTATATTGTATTATTGAATATTAATTGTTTATGTATGTATAACAAGGTCTTTGTTAAGTTATAACTGTCGGTTAACTTAGAAACTTTATATACCAAATATATACCGAATATCATAACATAGGTATAAAATATTCATAATTAACAAGATTTTGTGCTCTTCAGATTTAAATTTTGTGTTTATTTCTAATTGAATGTGAATCAAACTTAATACAAATGGTGGATTTACTGATAAGTAGAGCATAGTAACCTTGAAGTATTGGTTATACTCAACATAGTTATTCAGATCTCTTTATGTTTAATTTCATATGATTTTTATAATTTTTCTTTTTTTTTAATAAGTTTTATGAATGGCACTTTTGTTTGAAAAAAAGCATTGTTGAAACACTTGGTACATATTATGAGTAAACTGTATTTGTGTATTATGTGATAAAAATAAAATTTGCAATTTGGAAAAAAAATGTAAAAAAAACCAGAATTTAAGATTTAAAATTTGCATTTTTGGAGAAATGTAAAAAACAGATGTAAGATATTGAATTTGACCAATCTTAGTTAACGTGGCAAGCAATTTATATGGAATACAACATAATGGATTAAAGTAGTGAAATTAAACAATGGTTAAACTAAACAGTATACAGGCTGAGGAGTGTGCAATATTTCCAGCAGAAGCAAATCATGGAAATCTTAATATATGGCAGGTTAGACTTGTTGTTTTTTTTTTGGTGGGGGAAGGTGTTATTAAGGGTCCGTCTGCTCGTGAGGATGCATATATGTGCCGACCCTGTGATGCAACTCTTAGAGAATGAATTTGAATCTGAACTGAGCTAATGTTTGAAAAATATTTCTAGTACATTACATTACTTATGTTTAGATGATAAGCTAGTTGCCAGATTTTTGTCGCTAAAAGTGGGTTGTGGGTTGTCTCCACTTTGCAAATACAGCTCTAAAAACTAAAAAATTAAAATTGAATTTTCTAAAAACATTTGTACTTGCAGACTTTAAGTGAAGAAAATTTAGAAAAAATGTTACCAATCTATCTATTGTTAAATTTTATCAGTGGTGCAGTTAGTCAGTGGTGCATACATTAACATTGCTGATTTAAATACTTGCTATTTTTATTGATCATGAGTGTAGAAGTACTAAGTGAGTACAGGATACTGTAAAGTTAAAGTGAGGTTTAAAGTCTGCTTCCATATACATGTTCAGCCGACTTTACAATCTTGTAGTGAGTATTTAAATCAGTGGGGTTAATGTATGTGTCCCAGACATTTGAATAAAATTTAACAATACTTTGTTTACTGATATAAATCTGTATGTTCTATTAGCTTTAAATAGTCTGATTGAGCGACCCAGCTAGCTCAGTTGGTAGCACACAAGTCTACTGATCGAAGAGTTTTTGATTGGATTACTGAGCTGGACATACTTCAGTGGATTCTTAATCATGTAGAGTAGTTGTCAGTCACTGATGAAAGTATGGGTCTATAGTAGTTGATTTAGCTTTTCCAGGAGCAGTGACTACCCGTAGGTTGACTGACTGCCATTATATGACCTATACAATGTGTTGCTACGGGGTTAAACCTAACAAAAAGGAAATACATGTAGTTTGATTAAAATGAGAATAAATAGATAACTTCTTCAGCAATACATCGGCTAAAATAATCTTTTACATACCCAAATAAAGCAGTGCCATGGATATACCCTAGTTATTATAAAAAGTCAAATATCTCATGCAGGGGCGGATCCAGAATTTTCTTTAAGGGGGGTCCAAACTTTTCTAGGGGGGTCCGAACCTTGAACCACAACCACATTATACACATTTTGCAGAAAGAAAGCAACATATTGATAATAAAAACTACATAACCATTAAATCTATGTTAAACACAGAGAAAAATTGCTTCAATCTACTTAAAAATGACTTACAAGCATGAAATACACTAATAGACATGTACATTTTCCAAATTCTAGGGGCTCGCTGGACCCGTCCATGTCATGAATGATATACAAAGAGTGACTTTGATATTATATTCCATGAACTTTAAAAACATAATAGAGCATTTTTTAATGTATTGTTTAATATAATATATTATTTTGTAAACAACTAGTTTGAAGGTCAATCTATTGGCTAAAATCCAAGATTGTTATAATATTAAAACTCTTTGTCAATATTCAGTAGTAATAAACTTATTTACATTAAGGGTAAGGATTTACAATATTTGTCATAAAAAATTGTAAGGGTAGTTATATAATTGACCTATCAAATTATACAGTTTATGTTCAATATTAAGACTTTAAATGCCCCCACTAGGGCTGCAACGATTCGATTCGATACATCGAAACTCGATTGCAAGGGCGCCGATTCGATTTCGATTCGGGACCCGCGAGTTTCGATTCGATACTGACTTTTAACATGTTAACATAAGTTATAACGATAAAAGCAAAGGCTCACCTAAAAGACAAAGTATGTTGACAGTGAAACTGGGGTTACCATTACGATTTAAGTAGCATGGAAACTCTGTTCCAAATATTTATTTACAGTATATGCCCCAACACTACGCAAATTGGGTCGGTGTGATTGAATTTTACCAGTCAAGTTTTGATGTTAGTTAATTCAAATTTCAATATATTTGCCTACAAAGCGTAGGTTTATGTTAAATGTACAGTAGTATATCAAGAACTGCATCTTTCTACAATTTATGCTCCATGCTGTTTATACTTTTTTAGTCGAAATTATAATACATTTTCGCGAACTTTACATTTGTACCCAAACCATTTCGTACTTGAAAAAAAGCAAATATTAATTTAGCAGATTTTCGAGTTTCGTGTTATCAAATTTCAGTAACACTTGAAGTTAGTCCATATTATTTAGTTTTAAGCTCAAATTAATGTATAAATGCATATTTGAAGTAAATTATATTAATAAATGAATCGAATCGAAAAAAATCGAATCAAAAGAAAAAGTATCGAATCGCATCGAATCGACTTTCCTGTGAATCGTTGCAGCACTAGCCCCCACAAAGAGCACACATTTTGGATAGATTCTATATGTTTTGTATATACTTTTAGGTTATCCATACTGTTTGCTGTTACTAACAAGTTGCATGCTTACTTTAAATAAACTGGGCTTGTAGATTCACTTACATGTTTCAAGTTTATTTTTATGTTGTTGTTTTTTTACTTGTATCTGTCATGGTGATGTAACAAAGTCGCTCAGATATATATTTGTGATTAAGATAAAGACATCTTAGTGTACCCTCAAGCCGCCTATATTTGTGATTAAGATAAAGACATCTTAGTGTATCGTCAAGCCTAGATTGTTCATGATGATCATTTGACTTGAATGATATCAACTTGCAGCATTGCCTTTGAAATTAAAATTTGTCAATCTCACTTAGAGCCATTTTCTCTACTTATAAACTGCTGTGGCATTAATGCATCAGAATTACACCATGCTCTCTAGTACCCATTTACACCTGGGTGAAGTGACGTAATTGCAAGTGAATTTCTTGCTTTAGAAAATTAGCAGTGTCACTAATAAGGTTTAAACCAGGGACCCATGCAGGGACCTCTAGATGCCTTAGCATGTATTCTACCACTTGACTGCAGCTTCTAGGAGACAATATCAATATCTCATGGCAGTACTTTTCACTGCTTGTTTTATGCTTCTAAAGTAGCCAACAAGTAATGGAAGGATATATCCTGCCTTCAAAAGGATCCTTAATAGGATCTAGATCCCTAAACATGTGTCTTACAATTTGACTACAAAATAGGTACTATTTCACCACTATTGTAGTGATTATTCCAAAGCAGAATAGCAGGGCACTGCACCCCGCCCCTTTTCTTTCCTCCCTGCCCTTTTTAGCCTCTTTCTATGCAGTATTAGTATATCTGACATTTACCCTAAGATATGTCCTGTCCCTTTTTTCTGCCTCCCTGCCCTTTTCTGAGTTCTGGAATAATCCCTAACTATTGTATAACTACCTGTAACTTTTTATATTTCAGTGTGCTAGGAATGGTTACTATGAAGCAACAAAACAATTGTTACAGAAAGATAAAGTATTAAGAGATATAAATGCCGATGATGAAGAAGGACTTACACCATTACACTATGCTGCTAGATATAATCACTATCATGTTGTTAAATTATTATGTGACCACGGAGCAGGTATATATACATTGTCATATAACTTGTATTTTAACCTTTTATTATACTATACTGTACTTGTTTGTTTTAGCTTAATTGTGAAACAAGTTCTTACCACTAATATAAATCTTTTTTCAAGTTCGTTTCCCGGTCCCACAGTACTGACTTCTGAGCTAGTAGGATAAAGTTTCTTGCTCAACAAAACAACAGGCCTAGGTTTTGGATGGAATTCAAACAACGCAAAAATGGCTATCCAATGATTACCAGTCTTACGTAGTAATGGATTAGCCATGCCCACTCCTTTTTATTCAAGATCTTACATCAACTTAATCGTGGGTCTATATATGATGTTAAGAATGATGCCTTTAGATACTGGTTATCAGGTGTCAAAGTCAAAGGTTAATTTTGAATTTAGAAAAAGAAAAGAAAACACCTACCTGGCTAGCTTGGTCAGTAGCACACAAGTCTACTGATCGAGGGGTCATGAATTTGATTCCAAGGTGGTGCATACTTTCATGACTCAGTCATGAGAGATTGGTCATAAAAAAATTCTCCAGTCATTCTCCCTCCTATCAGTGATTATAAATCATATAAGGCAGTTGTCAGTCACTGACGAAATTTTGCACCTAGTTACTGGTTAACAGCTTGACTTGGCCTTTTCAGGAATGGTGAGTAGGTTGACTGACTGCAGAGATATGACCTATACATTGTGTTTCTACAGCATTTAACCTTAGTCAACCCCCCCCCCAAAAAAAGGAAAAATATTCCAAGCCTATAAAATTACTGGCTTTGTAACCCAAACATGTTCAGTGTGTCAGCGCTTTGATTTATGACTATTAGTGTTGCTAACAAAATGTACTGCTACAAGCAATGTACAATAAATAGTGTTACTATGATAAGCCAATATAGTTACATACTAACATTAGAATTATTATTCTGCTATGATCAATAAATAGTAATACCAGTATTACTGTAACATTAGCTTACAATAGTAACAGTACAAAATTGATCACTATGGAACTTTCTCCATATATAATGTAATAATGTCACTACTCCTTTCTGTATGACATCTGATATAGTATGATTATTATAATTAGTTTTGGATCAGTGACATAATTTTTTTTTGGGAGATAGTCTGGAAGTTTTGGGGGGCTTATTTTAATTTTGTCAACATAAATTATGGTCATTTTACAACAACCAGCTTGCCTTACTTAGTTTTCCTGGACAATTGTCTATAACCAGTACTCACCTACCATTCCACTAGGACCACAACATCTACATATGCCTTATTTATTGAAGAAAATCAACATTATGTCAAATTTTATGAAAGGATATAATTAGCTATGTTGGATTTCGAACCAGTTACCCCTACACTAGAAACACATGATAATCCTTAGCATAGTACACCATGCTGCATTATTGGTCTGGATTTAAAATTCTTAAAAGATTCAATATGCATTTTGTTTTCTGATCCTCTGCGCCTGGAAGAAGTATTTGGCTGGAAACCCCTGACAAAAACATTTTTGGTGTGTCTTTGTATAATAACAGATTTGGATTAGGTTTGTTGTTAACTAAAGCTATTTCAGTGACTATTTTAGATAGAAACTATTCAAACTTATGTCAAACAACTGATATATTGTTCCTGACTGATCAAACTTTCTGTTCTAAGGTATCTTTTTCATTTGTCACCTGTCTAAAGGCAGCTGATCCAGTGCAAGACCACATCCAGATGTGTATACAGTCTCTTTATTAGTATGGATCATGCTAGCCATCTTTCATTGTCCGAAACCCATTGTACTCACCATTGATGAATAATACCCTGGGTTAGAGGCAATCTCCGTAAACAGATATCCTGTAGAGCGTTGTCGTACAGGATCTCTACTGTCTCCATGGAAGGTCACGTCGAGATGAACTTTGTGTCGACCAATCAATGCGTAGCTTTCATCTAGACGAAAACCCTATTAATCACATTTTGATTTCGTAATTTCTATTTTTAGACTAAGGTTTGCATGCTAATTTAACAGTGGTATTATTCACAGTCTGTGATTGGGTGACTCATTTCAAATTGCGTGATGTAGACGATGTAAACAAGTTACCTATCAGAACAATTTCTTCATGAATATTATGATGAGAAAAGGTCACCTTAACGTGACTTTCATTTGAAAAGGACAGATCTAAATTAGCGAGTAGGCAAGCGGAAAAAAAAAATTGCAATAGTTTGTAATCTAGACCTATCTGTCAGGCTAATCCCATTAAATATGTGTTATATAGAAAAATAAAGACCATCTATATTTATTGATTACATTTGTTTCAGATATCCATGCAGAAGATCATGAAGGGTTGACACCTCTACACTACGCATGTAGAATAAAACGACGCAGAAAAAAGTCAAGGCAGACAGCATTGGCTCTAAGTGTTGATGGCAATCAACCTGACACAGCAGTAAGATTTAACTTTCATGAATTAATATAGCTCTAATTAGTCTTGTAATATAAACTGTAACAACAAGAGATTTCTGCAGGGTCCAAATTTTGCAGTTTTTCAAAAAAGGAATTTTAGCCAGATTTTTCAATAAAAAAATCGGCTTATAAATAGTTTGATGAAACTTGGGTGGGTAGGTGGTTGAACAGGCAGTCAGACGGGCGTGTCCAGTGTCATTAACAATTGCGTTAATTGCGTTTACTTATTGTCAGATCTTTAAGAAACTTCATACAATGATACATGTAACATACCATGTGATGAACAGAATTAGAAAGCAACCACATTTCTACCTTGCTTTATTATGGATCCCTTAGTAATTTTTGCATTTAAGTTTTTGATATGTTCAGTTGGATATCTCTGTTATTTATGGTCAGATCTTGATGAAAATCTGGCTTTAATGTGGTTTCCACATTACATTTCTTGGGGTTGTTATGAAGATCATTTTTCTGTGGTCATACAATTTTGAACATATAGATGGTAAAGTTTAATGGCCTTTCATAATATAAGGTACATTATCATCATAATCTTAATCATCACCATTATCATTATTGTCATCATTATCATCATCATTGTCATCATTATCATCATCATCATCATTATTGTCATCGTCATCATCATTATCATCATCATCATCATTATCATCATCATTATTGTCATCATTATCATCATCATCATTATCATCATCGTCATCATTATCATCATCATTATCATCATCATTATCATTATTGTCATCATTATCATCATCATTATCATCATCATTATCATCATCATTATCATTATTGTCATCATTATCATCATCATTATTGTCATCATTATCATTATCATCATCATTATCATCATCATCATCATCATCATCATCATCATTATCATCATCATTATCATCATTATCATCATCATCATCATTATCATCATCATCATTATCATGATACTTATTCTGTATCATATTTCAGTCTACAGTAAGTGGTAGAAAGATCAATCCAGATGTAAGTGCTATACATTATTTACTAGAGAAAGGCTCAGATATCAATCATCAGGATGACTATGGTCTTACAGCTTTACATCATGCTGCATTACGTGGTGATGAAGTCGCTTGTAGAGAACTACTGGATTACGCTCAAGATCTTAATACTCTTAGTACTGCAGTAAATGTAAGTATGTCATCTAGGGGTCATTAATTTGATCATAAATACAAAGTATTTATGTTTTGTTTGAATAAAACATGGACTTGTTTCAGATTTGAGCAGTTGTCCAGCGGTAGGAAGCTCGCTTAGGGATCAAGAAGTCCTGGGTTTGAACCCCTCTTTGGGCACTGTTAGTAACCTTGAGAAAGAAACCTGTGATTGCTTCACACCACCCAGGTGTAAATGGGTACCTGTTTGGGCACTGTATGTTATGGCTGCAATCTGCCCATATGTTAACAGTGGTGTGTGACTTGATGATCAAGGAAGTTACAGTCAAGAGTCGACTGAATAGTGGTACTAATAGTAGACTTCAAAAACCTTGCTTTAACTTTAAATGTGATCAAAATGAATATTCAATTATTATTTTACCCCAGTCATTGTCTTAAATTTTCTCAAAAACAAGCTTGATTTATGTTATATTGTTAAGGACAAAATTATTGACTAGCCTACCTCATGAAATAACCTAATTCTCACTAGCCCAAATCAATTTTTACTAGCCCACTCTTTGGGCTAGCAGGTTAAGGCTACTTTAAGTACCTTGATCTAAAGTCACAGTCCTGGCAGTCCCTTGCCAGAGGAAGTGCAGTCATAACTGTAACTGCAGTTTGTGCAATTATTTAGTTATTCCCATTTATAATTTTCTATGTTAGACTAAACAGTGTGTGCATTTAATCTACATAATCTTCAGACTTACATGCATTTTGCTTGTCAAAGCATTGCACTTGATAGGTCTAGAATAATAGTTTTATGTTGAAAACATGCTTGGTTAATCATTTTTCTTTGGCAGGCTAAAGACAAACAGAAAATGACACCACTACATACAGCAGCCTGTCAATGTGAGTCTGATATTGCTAGGCAACTAATCAAAGCAGGTGCACAAGTAAGATGTTATGATGATGAATTATCCACCCCTCTACATGAAGCAGCGACAGTTGGTGATACAAAAATTGCTCGTGTTATATTTGATGCTTGTGTTACAGCAGACGGAAGACCAGATGATGAATTCCTGGTAATTATTGTATTTTTTCTACAACAGATTGTATGTGTAAGCTGCAGTAAGTTGAGTAAAAGACTTCCCAGGAAGATTTTAAGATATATGCTAGTAGCACGAAAAGACTTCCCAGGAAGATTAGAAGATATATGCCAGTATCACGATGACCGGGGATATTTGTTGTAAATTCAGTGAACATGCATAAGCATGAAATGAAGACTATAAAATGCAATTACTGTAATGTTTAACCTCTGCAAAGCAGACCTTATCAAAACAAATCCTCTGCACAACATCTTTTAATACTTCCCTTAGGCATGACCAATTAAATTTTTAAAAATGTTAATTCTTTTGTTAAAAATATCAGGTGTTAAGAATATGTGATATAATATAAGAAATAGTTTATATCACTGAGGCCTGTTGGTCTAATAGTGGATGGCCCATCATTAATCTAACAAATAGTGGACCTTTGACTTGGGTCCACTATATATAAGTGGGCTGACTGGGAGGTCACTATTTTACCAGAAGGCCGACAGTGGTGTGTACTATATCTTATGTATAGTGAAGTTCTGCTATTAAGACCAGCAAAATCTATGGTCTTAATAGTGAAATGGTCTTATAGAAACCCTTTCGTACACAAATTAAGCATTCAGGTCTTAATAATTGTCAAAAATTGCATGATTTTGAAATAACAAAAAGTGGTCTTAATAGCGGAACTTTACTGTAATATTTATATATTTCAGCATGCTTTGTTAGAAGATAAAGATGAAGACGGTAATACAGCATTAATGTTAGCTGTTGAATCAGGAAGATATAAGTTTGCTATGTTATGTATTAATAAAGGTACATTCTCAACTCTTTTTTTTAGAATTTTTAGCCGGATTTTTCAATGAAAAAATTTGGCTTATAGTTTGGCTAAACTGGGCGGGCAGTTGGGCGAGCGGTTGGGCCGGCGTCCTGTGTCGTAACAATTGTGTTAAAGTTTATTCTTTTTCTGTCATTTATTGTCAGATCTTTATGAAACTTCATACAATGATTACATACCATGTGATGAACAGAATTAGAAAGTAACCACAACTCAACCTTGCTTTATTATGGATTATTTCCCTGAGTAATTTTTGTGTTTAAGTTAGATATCTCTGTCATTTATGGTCAGATCTTGATGAAAATCCTGTTTTAATGTGGTTTCCACATTACATTTCTTGTACACCTTTTATTGAAGGACATTTTTTTAAGAATATGTTTTGACTTCTCACCTGAACAACTTGCCTGGACACTTTTTCTTTTACATATTGCTGACTTACTAAGTCCACCACAAAGAAATGAAAATTCTTTATTTATGGAGAAAAATTGATGTTAAAATTTTGAATTTTCATTTAGCCAAGTTTTCCCTGAATTTTAAACAACTCATTTTTATTGCTTTGAGTATCTTAACCACTCCATCTTTAAATACATGTATTTGTATTTGTTCATATAACTTGGATTATATTCTATATATTACAGGTTCAGAAATAAATACAGTCAACAAATGGAATATGACCCCATTACATCTTGCTTCAATAAAAGGGGATTTGCGCATTGTTAAATTATTATTGGAAAAAGGGGCTCTGATTACAGCCTTAAATCATGAACATCAAACCCCTTTACATAAAGCTTCCTTGTTTAACAATACAGATTGCATTACATGTCTTTTGGATAAGTAAGTTTAATTCTTTTCTTAGGGCAGTAACATTTGACCTTTTAAGGTCAATGTCACTTTTATCTTTTCTTAGAGCATTAACATTTGACCTTTTATGGTCAAGGTTACTTATTATTATCTTTTCTTAGAGCAGGAACATTTGACCTTTTATGGTCAAGGTTACTTATTATTATCTTTTCTTAGAGCAGGAACATTTGACCTTTTATGGTCAAGGTCACTTATTGACCTTTTAAGGTTTGAATCTATTGGAGAGCACTAAAACTACTACCATTAGTCAGCTATGAAGTGAATGTATCAAAGATATTGAATTACCCAAATCATTGCATGCCATACAATAAAGAATTCTGATTAGAGAGCATTTGCTTTTGGAGTATCTGACTGTCAATAAAATGATATTCATATTTTTTGAACTTCTGTATAAACTTAAGGATGACTTTATGGAATTGTGAATAATAAAGGCCTAAAACACCATCAAATGTGCTTTTCCAGAAAATTTGACAGCCGTCTTGGATTTCCAATTAGACACCAAGTGTTGGTAAAAATGACTTTAAAAAAAAAATTATGGCCACCATCTTGCATTTCTGGATTGGCAAATATGACTATTTGTTTTATGTACTTGAAACTTCATTTTGGTATACAACAACCCTAGTCCCTAATTATGGACCACTAAAATAGGGGACTTCTGAATCTATTGTCACTCTACTATTAGTTTTGTATGTTGTTTTAGTTATAGTATGAATAAGGGGTTTGCCCTTTGGAATTTAATAAGACCTGCCATTTTATTAGAAAGAAGATGAATAACTAATTGATCTCCAGTTGAAACACTAACCAAGGTTATTTAAAATGTTCAAATTAAATGCTTCTCTGTTCAGTCTTCAACTCTAGATGATAAATATGAATCCATACAACAAATGATAATTATACCCCCGCTTCGAAGAAGAGGGGGGTATACTGTTTTACCCTTGTCCTTGCGTGCGTGCGTGCGTCCGTCCGTCCGTCCATCCGTCCGTCCGTCCGTCCGTTACAAAATTTCCGTCGCAGTTTTCTCAGCAACTATAACATGCAGCAGCCTAATACTTTGCATATTGCTTCATCCCATAGTCCCATGTGGTGTAAAGCGATTTCATGCTCCTTGTTCGTCTACTTCCTGTTTGTCGCATATTTTTAGATTTTTGCGGGGGTATCACTAGTGAGCATTAGCTCACAGATTTACTTGTTGTATTTACAGTGGTGCTAATTTAGAATGTAAAGATAAAGATAATTTCACACCATTACTACTAGCAGCATGTTATGGTCATGCTAAATCTGTTGAACTATTGATATCCCGTGGTGCTGATCTTACTGTTGAAGACAAGAATGATAGAACGGCTATATATCTTGCTGCTGAAGAAAATAAACTAGAAGTTCTGGAGGTATGTCTGGATTTATACTGTTGTTAAGTAGAGCTGTGTATCCTTCAATTGATATATTGTGAAACCATATTGCACACATCATCTTATTTTGAGTAGGGTTTGCATGTCCGTGGCACAGGATTTCTAATCAGGTGTCCCAGAGGGGTTGCTGGTTTGAGCATTCATGGATGATTTCAACCTTCCATGAAAATTTTGATAATGATGTTGATTTATATTGTTGTTAAATAGTTGGGCTGTAATCTTAAATTGATGTATTGTGAAACTGTATTGCAAGGGACATAAATATTGTGTTGAAACCTGTCAACGATTTTAAAATTGTGATATTTCTTTCATTCAAGTCAGAATAATCTCCCTTTGAAGACCCTTTATCTATGAATTATTTATACTTATTTCAATTTTTACAGTAGGTGGTTTATTAAACGAACACATTTCTCTCACTATGATAGAATAATGTCTTACAATCCATGTGGTATTTACTATTGTTCTATTTTACAGGTATTATTACAAAACTCCGATGCTAAGATGGCTATCAATCACAGAGATGAATGTAGTAATGGACCATTACATGTTGCTGCTAGTTTAGGGCATCTTAGAATTGTCAAGGTAACTGTAGAAAATTTACTATATTTTGTGTCTTAGAACTTTATATTTGTCTTATATACATCAGTAGGAAGAGGAATGCTCTCATCATGGCTATTTGGGAAATTTATTCTTAGTTTAGTAAAATTTTGCAAAGGTTTGCACTTAAATCAATGAAAGTATCATCTTTGAATTTCACTGATCTCAAAGCAATTGCATATTGATGAATAATTTTGTTCACAGAAGGACCTCCAAAAGTAGAGTGTGCTGTGTGTGGACTGCTCTTGTATAACAAATTTTTGTTTGTTAAAAAAAATTTATGGAGGATTTGCTATTCATTGGTGATCAATGGTATAAAACATACACGTTCAGTTTTAGTTTCTAGTTGTCAAAACAAATGATACCTGTTAAAAGACCACATGTTTATGAATAGGACCTCCAATTTTGATCTAGTCTACGAGTTAGTGGGTGTCCCATTGCCCGGGACAACCAATTTCTAGGTGGGGCAACCAAAAATTTAATTTTGGGCAACTAAGTTTCTGCAAACAAGAACTAGTAGTACCTGCTAAAATGACCTGTACAGGCAACCACTTTAATATCCTAATTTCGTAGACTGTTGATCTCTCAATATTAGAATGGAGAAAGAGAGTTAATGATTTTTTTCTTATTAATAAGTATTCATTTTGTTAATATTCTGTTTTATTATTTACATAATCAGTGTTTATTAAACCATGGAGCTGATTTATTCTGTAAGAATGATATGGAGGAAACACCAATACATAAAGCTGCAGTGAATGGTTGGACTGGGTAATTATCATGTTATAATTATATCTTGTACAAAATGTATCTCCCTCAGTCTAACTATTCAAAACTTTTATAAAATTGCCAGGTTATGCCTCAGTCCCATAAAATTGTGGCTTGTTACGGACCCCTACGTGCAGACAGTCGTAGGCCGTGGGAAGCCTTGCGTATCAAGGTGACGGTACGCACATGGTACAAAACATACACCGGTAAGGAGCCGTAGCTGGAAGATATACATGATTTATCTATACTCGACCACGATTTTGTTCACGATTTGACTCTGAAACAGATACGTGAATCCTGAGCTCATCTCATGGACCCTGGTAAAAACGTAACAGTCCATACGGATACGCAAGAGTTCATACGGATCCGTGTGGAGCTTCATCGCACGATACCCTCACGGCTATTTTTATGTTTATGGGACTGTAGCTTTAGACTGAACTTTTGGAAATCTGTCATTTCAAGATTTTTTGAAATCCCAATTATTTTTACTAGTCTGATGCCACTTTGAAAAATTGTGATTCTGTATACAATGTATTTGAAATGTTACAAGATTTTACTGAAATGATGAAGAGTCACATCCCAGATTCTGCACATGGTTCATCCTTTAAGGAGCAGACGGACCAACATAAAATGCTAATTTATTCATTCATTACAGTGTGGTACGTGAGATAGTTGGTAAAGAAAAGAACACAATGAGTGATGGTGATGAAGATTCTAATACTGCCTTACATCTAGCTGCTAATGGTGGTCATATAAAACTTGTAGAAACATTATTAGATCTAGGTGCTGAACCTGAAGTCAGGTAAGTTAATGGTGGTCATATAAAACTTGTAGAAACATTATTAGGTCTAGGTGCTGAACCTGAAGTCAGGTAAGTTAATGGTGGTCATATAAAACTTGTAGAAACATTATTAGATCTAGGTGCTGAACCTGAAGTCAGGTAAGTTAATGGTGGTCATATAAAACTTGTAGAAACATTATTAGATCTAGGTGCTGAACCTGAAGTCAGGTAATAAACCTTTACTGTTTCCTGATATTGGGCGAAATTGGCCTTTTTTCACATTAACACAAAGGGCTATTTCAAGATGATCTTATTTCATAACTAATTGACTGACAAAAATGCAACTTGGCCAAATTATTTTATTGATATTTATCTTTCAGTAAAAGCCAATTGAACCCTGATCCCAGTTACCGTGGCAATGCTGAAATGTAGCAAAAATGACACAAATGCAGATTTAAACTGGTACTGTAAGGGTCACTTGCTGGAAGGTGATGTCAACTATAGTTAGGAGTTATTATACAAAATTTTAAAGTTGGCTTAATTTGTCCATTTTTGTATATAGAAGCAGTCTTTTAACCTTACTTTGACATTTTTTTAAATGTTATTACTTCCATTTAGTATAATATTAATATCTTATTTTAGAAATAATGCATTAAGAACACCACTGGGATGTGCTGCAATGCAAGGACATCTTAAAACAGTAAAAGTTCTTGCTGAGTCTGATGCCATGATTGACTCTACAGACAAATTAAGTGTAAGTACATTGTGTATTTTTATATCTGAATTGATTACATTGGAATCATGCTTGTATTACCTTCTCCTGAGTAAAAATTAATGTTTGCATAAAGAGACTGCAGTAAATAGCTGTTACCTTATTCAGTGCATTAAAATATGTTGGATAATGTTTTGATTAATACAATGTAAATCATGTTGTAATACTTGATAAGTATCAAAAGAGGCTTATAAATACATCTAAATAGTGATTAATGTAGTATGTGTAATTCTTTTAAACTTGTTTCATTATGAATTATAATACTTTTGTATTTTCAATCTCTTGTATTTCCAGAAAAACACATTTCATTTGTGAAATATTAAAATTTTAAAAATCCTGAAACCCTGAACTTAATAATTTGAACAGTATTTACATATGAAGGGAACCCTTTCCCTCATTCCAAAAAATCTGATGCTCAGAACTGGCCTGAATGTTTTTAACTGTGTCTGATTAATGTTCATTACATTTCCAGAAAACACCATTATTGTTGGCAGCAGAAAATGGCCATGCTGATGTTGTAGATTATTTGATAGAAGTAAGAAATGCTGATGTTACAATATGTGATCCTAATGGACATAATTGTTTAGATCTAGCTGTTATTGGAGAACATCAGTAAGTTAGACATTTCAATAACTCATCATGCCTATAATTACTATAACAGTTGTGTACAGAGTACATTTTAAGCATGTTTCATGACATAGTAAAAATTATGCAATCCTATCAACTTTCGAAAGTTTTTACTTTTCGATTCTGCAAAAAAATATTATATTTTATCATGTTTGTAACTTAGCTAGCAATTAACATCTTAGCTTCAAAGCCTAGAATATGAAATAAGCAAATTTTTTATATTTTGTCCAATGTAATTCCAAAGGGAATTTAGAAGTATTTTTTATAAAGATAGCAAACTCTGTTTTCAATATTTCGGCCGAAGCCTTTATCAAGAAATTATTTCATGAATCACATTACATTTTGAACATAGACGCCATATTGCTATAGCCATAGAAAACAATATGGCGTCTATGTTCAAAATGTAATGTGATTCATGAAATAATTTCTTGATAAAGGCTTCGACCGAAATATTGAAAACAGAGTTTGCTATCTTTATAAAAAAAGTTATAGTTTGCTTACACTGGCCAGACAATAATAAAATAAGTTAATGCATAATGCCTTATATAATTTTGTTCATTGATTTTTCTGTGATTTCAGAGATGTAGCTTTAGAGATTATTAAATCTAAGGAATGGAAACATTCTTTGAGAAACTGTGTTGTAGAGAAAGGATTACCTAATACTCCATTACGTAGACTCATCAGAAAAATGCCTGGTAACTTATTGGTTTATTATATCATTATACCCTCCCCCTTTAAAAAAATTGTGGAGTATTGAGGAGTCAGCTTGGTCAGTAGGTTCTGTCGGTCAGTCTAAGTCATGACCCTTTGATGAAAAATCTTGTCTGCTCATTTTTTCAGCAGCCAATTTCTTGACAAACACCCATTGGGGTATTTTATCACATTAAATGATGGGTCTAGTTGATTTTAGGAAAAATATTTTGATTCATGTTTTTTTTTAAGTCATTCCACCCAGAAGGTACCATGATTAACATTCATGTTGATTTTTATTTAGAATTATAGGTTTGTTATTGAACAAAACACTAGACCATTCTGCAGCGAAGACCGCCTTGGTTATTGCAAAATCATGTGATCCATTTGAGATTTTCAAGTTCCAACTACTTAAAGTGAGAAGATAAAGTTCCCTGTATTTAGATTATTCCACATCTAAGACCATCAATTTTAGTATGAATGCAGAAAAAGATCATCAATAAATTCTTGCAGAATGGGTTTAAAATACTTGTCTGTCCCATACCAAATAAAGAATGCTTGAACTTTTTTACTTTTTTCATTGACATTTAGCTCAGTGGATTAAGGCTAATTGCCTGCATGTCAGTTAAATAGGAATTAATATTTAAGACTTGCCATTTGCTATTTATCATTCACTACCTTTGGGACCAGCAAGTTCAGTTTATAATCATTTATTTTACCTTAATTGTAAATCAAATTTTTACCACTTAGTGAATTAATAACTCTCAAGTCTGCTTCCTAGACCCCAAGAACTAAGCTTATAGAAGATGTTTCTTGCTCAGGAAAACCATGAGGTTATTTTTCCATGTGATTTGAATCAACGCAGAGCTGTCTATCCAATTATTACTAGTCCAGCATTGTAAAAACTTGGCCACACTTGCTCCTATTAACAAATATAAAGTTCATTTAATTTTTTTATTTTTACAGAGGTTGCTGAGTTGGTATTTGATAAATGTATAGAAACACAGAAACCCGATGAAGGAAGCCAGGCAAAGCTAGAAACCAAATATTGTGTCAAGTTTAACTTTGAGTTTCTGGATGACTTGTACAGTGTAAATGAATGGAGAAAGAAACGATCCTCACGACGAAGAGAAAAGTCCAAGAATAAAGACTTAAGTAAGCTATTCTTGTTATTGTAAAATTATCAATTGCATGTTTGACTTAGTAAGATAAGTGAATGACTGTGGAGTTTGGTGAAAACTTGCGGCCAGTTTGCTAAGGAAGCACTTTGTTTTCTGTTGCCTTTTTTACACTAAAAGTAATTAGTATGTGATCCATGGTGGCAGGCCAGGGTGTGAAGCGCTAGTTTGCAATATGCTTAGGAAACTGGCCATTGGTGGACTTCATGTTGCTTTTTTTCAGAACATTCTGTTGAAAAAATGCTGGCATGGTAAACCAGAGGTCATGTTATTGCATATCCCTGGGTCATTTCATGTTCATCATCTTATATTTTGTATTCATAAACAGTTAATGTAAACATTATTCAAGATTATCACTAGCATGCAAATTGTAGAGTCCATTGCCTAAGTGAATTGCTTTATTGTGTATCCCTATGTGGAGCTTCTAAATGCTATCATTTTGTCCAGTAAAACTTTTTTATTATTGTTGAAAATATTTACTTGTACATTTGGCGGCTGATATTTCTTATCTCTTTTATGCTAAATGCTAAATGTCTGGATTAATTTTCCTGCTACAAGGCTTTACTTACGGCTTTTCAGAGTCCGTATTTCTCAAAGCCAAAAGGTAGTGCAATTTGAAACCACACTGAAGAACTTTTCTTAAACAATGGACTTGTTCTGTTACTCAGGGAGATTGGCATTGTTTGGAAATTTATTTTTATTTATGACTGTTCATACGTGATAAGTCATAGAAGTGGTAGATATATGAATATCATTTGTTTGGAACTTACTATTTTATAAGCAATGTCAATCTTTCTGTACTATGTTGTAGCAGAGACATAGATACTCTGTTATCTATGTCTCTGCTTGAAGTAAACTATTGTATATTCAAATGTATTATGTAAAAAAATGCATGAGGTTAAGCTATTACTGTTTCATCATTGCATGTTTTTGTAATCACTTATGAAGTTATATGCTGCAGATGTAGTTTGTTTCATCCTCTGATGTTTCCAGAACAACTAAAAATGGCATTTTGGGTCTTTTTTAATAGGTTTTACATGTATTAGAAAACTTTGGCTCTTACTTGCAATATTGAGAATAAAAAAATCAGACTATCCCCAACATGTCCTTATTGCTGCAAAACTATACAGTTATTATCAATGAATTACCTTAATTTGAAATTGAAACCAGGAAAGACTTGGTTCCAATCTCAGGCTGTCTGCATGAAAGAAACCCCACTCAAAAATTATTATATACATGTGTATGTGTTTATAATGGGGGGGGGGCTTTTACATGCAAGTAGCCTGTGGTTCCAATTATTTTGAGTTATAATTTATTTAATTCTGGCTATCATATTCCCCTTTGCCAGTGTTGGCTTTAATTCTGTTTTTACATGCTGCTTCATATGACTTGCTATCTAAGAAATTGTAATTATTGATGGAACTATAGAACATTTTTAGGAGTACAAGAATTTAGCACCAAAACTTATTTGTCATAAATTAGAGCTTGCAATGTCTAGTTGATTGAACTATTACATGTATATGCTCTGTGTCTGTTATCAATGAAATTTAATTATATTTCACATAGAACCCAAAGAAGAGAAAGTGTCTGAAACAGCAGATTTCTTCAACTGGGAGACTCTCAGACCATTTAAAAGACGAGGTTTGTTCCTTATTTTAAATGATTTAACTATCTACCACTAATCATTACATTTAGAATAGAATGTTTTACTGATATGAACATTTGCTATGTATATAAGTGTTTTATGTTATAAGCTTTGATTTCTAGCTTCAAATATGATGTGCTCTGATGTCAGTTTATGTTTTGATTGTTTTTGTCAATTCATTCAAAGCTTCATCTATGTACATCATTCAGTATATAAAAAGTAGTCCAACATTGACCACATGTAGTCCAATCTCATTAAATTTAATTACTCTATGTTTCATTAGTTTCATAAAGAGTGTCATTACCAAATTTGTTGAAGTTTTTATTTTAGCATGTTGCAGGCATGGCACAAAATGGTTTTAACTCAAGTAAAAAAAAGAGTGAGTTATGACCATTTTGCACCAAGCCTGCCATATATTACTGCCATTTGCTGGTAGATTTTAATAAAACTTCATGCAATGATAATATACTGTGTAATGAACAGAATTCTGAAATAATTAAACTCTACATTGCTCAATTATGGATTATTGCGCTGAGTAATGTTTGCTATTTCATATTATGAGAAAATCAGTATTATGAAGCAACCAGTACTGTTTTGATTTATAGCCCTTTGTAATTTTTATGTAAAAAAATGTAATTACATTTTATAGTCTAAGTTTCATGCTACGCACGTTCACCGACTTTACAGCAATTACCCCTGGTCACTGGGCTACTGGTATCTATCTATCAATCTCCCTGGGGAGTCTTTTTACTCCGCTTATTAGTGCAGCCGACAATTGGCGCAGCGGAATTATACCACCCTCGCAGGTACCCATTTACACCTGGGTGGAGTGAAGCAATCGCAGGTAAATTTCTTGCTCAAGGAAATTAGCAGTGCCCCTGGTGGGATTCGAACCCAGGACCTCTCGATCCTTAAGCGCGCGTCCTACCACTGGACCACTGCTCCTAATTTTTGCATTTAGTTTAATCATGACTGAACACTTTATGTTCAATAAATTATATGATTTGAATAAAACATTCCATGATGAGATACCATGACATTATCATAATAATTATGCAATAAATGAAACTCTTTCTTGCTGAATGTTAGATTATTGCCCTTTTTATACCTTTCCATGAACATTAATTGACAATATTGATTTTCCTCTTAGTTGAACTTGCTGAAGATCATGTATCATAAACATTATTATCATTTATTTCATATGATGTTACCATATAGGAGGTAAGCCTACACTGTTCCGTTGTACCATGGCTGCTGCTCTTTCTATCATTTGTTACATAAACCTTTTATGTTGTTACCTTTTAAACTCCAAACCTAGTTGTTATTCCATTTAATATTATTTTCTCTGAATATTGTTTCATTTATTTTATTATTACTTTGAGATATCAGAGGGTGATATAATAATAAGTGTAGAGCAAAATGCTTAAAGAGGTCCCTACCTAGAGCTTTTAAAAGTCTCCTTTTTATGTTGTCAAGCACTATGCAAAAGTTCTCCTTACTTGTAGAAAACCAAGATTGTGACTTCTGGGAATGACATTGTATTCCCAATATATTCAGCAATGAAAACAAATGCTAGCTCAAACTCAATTAATTTATGCTATTTGGCCTCTGGTCCTTGCACATATATACATATACAATGTAATACAAATTACAACAATTACAATTTCATTACAATTTAGTATTCCTTTTATCAAAAGCATAATACAAATATGTTGCGACATTTTTTACAATGGATTCCTGTCTACATGATATAAAATGTTAAACTTATGTAAATTTGGTTCAATGGTAAATTTTCTTGGTATGTATTTATTTCTAAGATCTGTATAAAGAGGACATTATCAGTAGGAAATGATATTCAGTTTCTATAAAGGAGATACAATAAAGACACAATCTTTCATTTCTATTTACATTTGTATATCTACCTTTTTTAATTAACAATTTTTGAGAAGAAGATCTGTAACATGAAATAGCTCTTCTAAATTTACTTATATTGATAAAATTTAGATATGGTTCGCATTCAAATACCCTTTTTGAATCCAAAATAACATTCAAGTTTAGAGCTATTTTCACATTGACTGTACCACTTTTGCAAAAATTGGTCCTTAATGCGTCTCTCATTGCAAACTTCTGCATATCAAGTCACTGTATTGTTAGGTAAAGTGATACTCTTAAGCAAATTGGTCATAGACTTTCAGTTCTGATGAAGTGTCTTTTTCATAGACTTTCAGTTCTGATAAAGTGTCTTTTTCATAGACTTTCAGTTCTGATAAAGTGTCTTTTTCATAGACTTTCAGTTCTGATAAAGTGTCTTTTTCATAGACTTTCAGTTCTGATAAAGTGTCTTTTTCATAGACTTTTAGTTCTGATAAAGTGTCTTTTTCATAGACTTTCAGTTCTGATAAAGTGTCTTTTTCATAGACTTTCAGTTCTGATAAAGTGTCTTTTTCATAGACTTTCAGTTCTGATAAAGTGTTTTACTTGATAGTATGTAATTTATGTTCAGGATAAACTGTATAAGCAAGTGATACTGTGTAGGTCAATTAGTGATAGTGAGTTTGGCTTTTGTTTTCCTTGTCACCATGTAACATGTTATAGAATTTATACATTAAACATAAATATTTAGCATGATTGTGTTATGATGTAAATAAATATTGTCAAACACTCATTTACTGGTATTTTATATTGTATACACTTGTTTCTAAGTATTTTTTTACTTTTTATGTTGTATCATTTTGTTTTATTAGCAATTTTTGTTCTTTTTAAAAATCTATGAAAATTTGTTTGATGTTGTGGATCATATTCAGTTTTAAGGAATTTGTTCTTACTGGTTTTGTTTTAGACTTAAAATATCTTGAATTAATTAAATACTTGTTCCAGTATATTCTGTATTCCAAACATTTTCTTTGCTGTTAATGTTACTTGTCTGCCAATAGTAGAGATTGTTAACATTTGCGATACAAATTTTGTTATAGGATAAACCTATTACATATTTTTCACATAAAAAACAAACAAAGAGTCATCTGAGCAAATTCCATTCTCGTTCCCAGAGTTTAGGAGGATTCTCAATACTAGCCTCTGGTGCCACACGGTTAATTTTGAGTGCTCGCATACGTATTCGATATTTTTTACACACCAATGAAAAAACGCGTCTCAATAATTCTGCGAAATGGCGCCAATTTAAACAAACTGTTGAGAATCCTACTAGACTCTGGGAACGAGAATGAGCAAATTCCAAAATCATCATTTATTAGTTTAGTCACCATATGAATCAAGCTGTGTTACATGAGTAAGCTTTTATTATAGTAAAATCATTCACAGTATGCATGATCAGTTCTTCATTTGACCTTGAACTTTTAGCAGACACATAGCTACCCTATGTCTATGCTTTTTGACGGCCCTGTATTAAATTTTACATAATTTTGAAGATCTATATGAAATGATAATATTATATCATGTATAACATATCTTTACAGACAAAGAACTGGTACCATATACAAATGAATCCTCTTTGTTTATGAAGAATCATCCTATGATGATTATGGTAAGTTTTAAATTCTTCTACTATTTGAACAAGTAACTTGGAAAAGTTAAAGATTGTAGTAAATGGATAGTTGAGTTTTGTTTGTTATTTTACATACGGTTAAAGAAGGGTGTTATTGAATTGGACCAGGAAAAATTAATAGTGTCCACCTGTCCAGTCTATCTACTGTGTTTATATATCGTTGTTATATAGTCTCTTGATCGGGGCAATATTGGCTACCTATGCTTGTAAATGCCAGATTATAAACAATAATCAAACAGAACTTGTCACAAGTATGCCAAAATGTAGAATCAATTATCGCTCTCATTTGTTTGAGACCATATCGTTATTTTAATAAAATATGTCCCTAATTTAAGTCTCACTATTGATCATAACATTTAAGAAAACTAACATGAAGTACTGCAAAAAGTTCTGGTAGTGTATAAATAGCTATTCAAATATTGGCTGCTATGACAGGTGCTATAATTTCTAAATGACACTTTAAAACTGAACTATTTCTTGTGCACACAGCCTAATAGGCTATAAGTGCAATGAGTTGTGCATCTCAGTAGAGATGCTTATATCATCTTCTTAGGTAACAGAATGGTTTTAATGATTCATTTGTATTGTAAAGTTTAAAGATATTTGTTTGAGTTACATTTGGTATCGCAATGTATGCCATTCTTCTTCCTACCAATGATTCTTAATTATGTAGGGCAGTTGTCAGTCACTGACGAAAATATGTACTTAGTAGTTGGTTAACAGCTAAATCAAGAGATTAAGCCTTTCCATGAAGAGTGAGTAGATTGACTGACCGCCGTTATATGACCTATACAATGTGTTGCTACGGCGTTAAACCCAACAAAACAAACAAACCAACAAACTTTTTTCAAAATAAAAAACAGCTGGAACTGCTACTTCTTACTGCATTGTATTTACATCTATTTATAGGTTGATTCATCCCGGGAAGAGTTATTAGATCATCCATTGGTTACAGCATTAAGACGTCATAAATGGACAAGTTTTGGACGTGTATTCTACTATCTCAGTTTTGTCTCATATCTTATATTCTTAGCTTTTCTAACAGGATATATTCTTGTGACACCACCACCCTTTCAAGTGTAAGTGGTTTTATATGTCATCACCAATTTTTATATGCCTGTAATAAACATGTTGTTAATATAATGTGTACAACCTTGACTGGTTGAAAGTGTGGGCAACTGTTATTTTGCTGTATATGTCAAATGTGTTCATCCAATCTTTGTAAATATTGTAATCTTGTAACATTGTAAAAGATATTATATATAAAAATAATTGCATTTTTTATGGATTAAATTTTATGTTGATGCACATTTATTGACTTTACAGCTAATACCCCTGCTCTGCGGGCTATTGCTATCTATTTATTTATTTTTCTGGGGTGTCATTTATGTGCAGAGGACTCATTGGCACAATGGATTTATACTACCAATCCAAGTGCCTATATACACCTTGGTGGAATGTAGCAATTCCTGCTAAATTTAGCAGTGCCTCTGGCTGGATTTAACTCTGGGATCCAGAATTTAGCAGTGCCTCTGGCTGCATTTAACCCTGGGATCCAGAATTTAGCAGTGCCTCTGGCTGCATTTAACGCTGGGATCCATAAAAGTTCATCCTACCAATGGGCTATTGCTCTCATGTGTTTAACATGTTCTATTATGGTATATTTTCAGACATAGTCAAGATTTCACAGGTATTGCTGGTGACACTGTATGTGAACAGTATGATAATGATGGTAACTCACAACACATGTTTGCTAGAATAGCTAAATATATCATACTGGTTCTTGATGTTCTCTATCTTATAAAAGAGGTTAGATTTATTTTTATTTTATTTCTGAAAGTCATAGATTAAAATTCCATTCAAGGTTGTGAATTTATTAAAGTAAAAATTACACAGTTAACAGAATGTCTGATGTTCTGTCACATTAATTTTTGACAGGGTTTATAATCATGATAACTTCAGAATATAAACTCACACTAGTTTTGGCCTAAAATTCTTGCAGCAACCGAATAATAGAAAAAAATAGTGCATGATGTTTTTTACATTTTTGTTCCAAAATGTCAACAATACGCTGTTATAGTCTTGCAGCAACCGAATAATAGAAAAAATTGGTGCATGATGTTTTTTACATTTTTGTTCCAAAATGTCAACAATACGCTGTTATAGTCTTGCAGCAACCAAATAATAGAAAAAAATAGTGCATGATGTTTTTTACATTTTTGTTCCAAAATGTCAACAATACGCTGTTATAGTCTTGCAGCAACCGAATAATAGAAAAAAATAGTGCATGATGTTTTTTACATTTTTGTTCCAAAATGTCAACAATACGCTGTTATAGTCTTGCAGCAACCGAATAATAGAAAAAAATAGTGCATGATGTTTTTTACATTTTTGTTCCAAAATGTCAACAATACGCTGTTATAGTCTTGCAGCAACCGAATAATAGAAAAAAATAGTGCATGATGTTTTTTACATTTTTGTTCCAAAATGTCAACAATACGCTGTTTGTTGTTATATTGTTATAGTTTATTCTGAATCCTCTGCACATATTTTTGCACATGACCTAGTTTACAACTATATTTTAAGTTTGTTAAAAGTTGACATTCCTGTGACACTTCTAAGAAGCAATATAGGTTCCATTTCTGATGGTTGTTACTGGTAATACATTAAAATAAATCTTCAAAAGTAAGTTGAAATTTTCCCTGAACAGAGCAATTTGTTTCTTGAAGAAAGATCGGAAAGTATACAGTAGAACTTGGTTATAACATTCTAGGTTATAACATACACTCGGTTATAACATACCATTTTTCCTGGCCCAATTTTTATATTTTGTATAAAACATACTTAGTATGCTATATGGATATAACATACCTCGGTTATAACATACCTTTTTTCTTTGGCCCAGCGAGTATGTTATATCCAAGTTTTACTGTAGTGGTAAAGCTAAAAGATATAGGCTGCCATTGTAAATAATTAAATAAGTTTGAAAGTGCTGAGTAGGACCTCAGTAGACCATAACATGACAACTAATTTATTAGTATTACCCCAGTATTTACTGTTTGATATTATTGTAATTATCTAGTATACTTTGGTATTCATTTTCAGTTTGTCCAGTTCATACATGGGAAACTAAACTATTTTTTACAAATAGAGAATTTAATGGAGCTCACTGTATTTGTGTCCAGTTTTCTATTAGTACTTGATGTTAAAACATGCCAGGCTAATACTGGTTATAGAATGGTAAGTCTTCTTTTGTTTACTTTATATTTCTAATTTAACTGTCTACCACCCCTTTCCAGTGAGCTAGTCAATGCTTTTGAATATGAATCCAAAGGTTGTAGGTTCAATTCTTTGGTGCAAATAACATATCTTTATTGATTTAAACATGTAGGTCAAAGTGTATTTTCTATAGCTAATGACCCTCTTGCAAGGGTACCAAGAAAAGTAGTTGGCAACCATTATTTTTTCAAAGACATGTGCTGAGCATTGGATATAAGCTTTAGTCCAGAGATCTAGACCAAACCAGGGACAGGGAGAAGGTTGACTGAATACCTTTATTTTACTGTAAACATGGCATAAAACACCCTAAATCACAAAAATTTGTCTAACAACTTTTTTAGTATGTAACTATGATATTGTGATACTTAGTATGTATATTATAATTTCATGTAATTAGGCAACTCGGGCTAATCTATTATTCAATGAGAGCCTCATTTTCATCACACATTTCCATGTATCAACAACAATATATTGTTGTGAAATATTTGAAATGTGATTTTCTCTATTTTAGGATTGGCAATGGAACTTTGGTAGTATATCTATAGTGATAGCATGGATTGGTCTGGTATTATATATACAGAAGTTTCCTAAACTTGGAATCTATGTTGTTATGTTTAGATATATATTATATACATTCTTCAAATTCTTCCTGGTATTCTTGTTGTTTATTATTGCATTTGGTCTTGGATTCTTCTGTCTAATTCAGAATCAGGTGAGTACAACTTTCTCTTTATTGTTTTCTGGATTCTTTTGATATATGAAGAGTAATTTCAGACTCTATTAGTCCTTATGTATGGAATCTACAAATAGGTATGTCAGTTTCTGAATATTTATGCAAAGACATCCACTGTTACAGTGGATGCAATAATTTCTTAACTTCATGCAGTCATCTGAAAACCAAACTATTTCTTGCTCAAAACAAAACCACTGATAAATGCCATGAGTTGTGCATCTCTGTAGAGGTGTTTACTTAGTCTATGTATAGAATGATTTCAACAAGGGCATGAATCGGATTTAGTTTAACAATCATATTTCAGACTGCAAAAGTCTTGGTCAGTGTTGATTACTTTGAATAGCTTCTAAAAACTAGTGTTTTGTTGGTTATTTTTTGCCAGATACAGATAAAGGTGAATAAATGTACATAAATGGCAATTTTAAACCTGGGGTCACTGAATGGTTGAATGAATGATCCCTTTAGCTTCTGGTTATCACGTGTCAAAGTCAAAGGTCATGAAATTAAAACAAAATTCCAATCCTATTTAGTACTTCAGTAATACAATTATACATAATACTATAAAATACCAGTTTACAATATATGTATAAAATTACATGAAGTTTTAGAATTATAACAATGGAACTAAATCACACTTTCTAAAATATCTCTCTTTATTATATATCTAATGAATCTAACCAATCGACCATCTGCATTTGTATCACGTGACCGTCCAATATATTCCTGTACTGGATCAAATTTTTTTTTTTTCGTATTGGATGGTTGAGTACATGTGCACTAAACTATGCAAGTGTGGTTTATAAGAATGGCTGTGATTGCTTTGTTGGGGATGATGGTGATGATGATTATTTCAAAGTAAATGAAAGATAAATAATAAAAAGGTTATTATACATTTTACTATGCAATACAGAATATAGTTGGACTCGTACAGCTTGAAAAGTCCAATATGACTTCAAGCTGTGCACTCGTCCAAATATATTTCCCCATAGTACTGTAAAATATATAATAATGTATAACTATGTTTCAGACACCATACAGTACAGCATGGAATGCTATAATACGTACAGCAGTAATGATGATAGGAGAATTTGATTATAATGATATATTTCATGGTGAAGATGATATGCATTATTGGTTAACTTATGTTTTATTCTGTGCATTCTTGGTGATCATGACTATCATTATCATGAACTTATTGGTAAGTTTTTACATTGTCTACAAATATATAAGTCTCCTAAGTGAGAGCAGTTATCGAGGTGCTCTATTTTTAACTCATAGCTTTTGGTCTGTGATGAACAAAATTTCCTATGGGGACTCAAGATTTTGAAATGATTGTCAATATTTATCTTGTTTTTTGTTTCTTATTATTTTGTATTCCCATCTTATATCTTTTAAGAAGGATATCAATTTATTTTTTGTACTGTGCCTTAAAACATGTATCAATATATAACAAGAAATATCTTTAAAAAAAGATATTCAGCGCTCTGCTGGGTTCATTTTCAACGGTTTGAAGTATAAATGTTGGTCATGCTCAGCGTACATGTATTAACTATATAGGTCAAATGTAGTTTGTCCAAATTGCAATTCAGCCTCAACTGACAATTTTTGTCCGAATATATTGCCACTTCGCTGATTTGTCAATTTGGAAAATCTGTCCGATTCTAAAATTAAAAACATCTTTAATAACAATGCCATCATAAAAATCACTTCTTTCCAGAATGACCAAACGATTTATGTTACTTTTCTGGCGAACATAAAACAATTTGATAGAAATGCTCAATGGCAGCCTACATATGACAAATTGAAAACCCATTCGGAGCGAGCGATGAGTCATATTCGCAGTTCAGTTATACAAGGGGCGTACCATGAGGAATGTGTGATCAATTAGCATAGTGAGTCACTCATTATACACAGAGTAAATAGTCAGCAGCTACTGTACGTGCTATGCACCAGTTTATCACAAATAGCCAATGGTGTCATATGTTGTATCCATTTCTTTTTACCGTAAAGGATTTTCATTGGACAAACAGCTATGGTAGAGCAAATTGTATTGGTTGAAATATAGGTCAAAAGTTGGCTTAGACAGCTGTGCCGAAAAAGGATTCATATAAAACTGTGGTTTATAATGATAATAATATTTATCGTGTAATTTAGGTTGGTTTGGCTGTAGATGATATTAAAGGTGTACAAGATCAAGCTGCTTTAAAAAGAATAGCTATGAAAGTAAGTAATTTATTCTGCTTTAAAAAGAATAGCTATGAAAGTAAGTAATTTATTCTTGTTTTATAAAAGGCTGTGGCTAGAACTACAGTACCATAATTCTAGGCAACCCTTGGAGGTGAGGCTAAAGTTACAGGAGTTTTATTATATGGATATGTTTCAACTTTTAAACTTTTAAAACATGTAGATATTTATTACTATTTTCAAAGAAAGACATATTTACCATCGTAACTTAACAAACTGTCATTAAATGTGCCATTTTGGTAATTGATAATTAATTTACTATACAGCAATACTATAATAGTGTTGTTATCTTCTAAGTGTCAAATACTTAATTTACTTGAGTGTTTCATTATTATGTCATATGTTGGATGGAATCAAAAGCACAATGTCTTTAACTTCATGTATGTGTTAAATAATGTTCTATTTGTCCATTTTTAGCTCGACTTTACATAGTAATGTAGAGCTCTCCTACTCGCCCCGGCGTCGGCGTCAGCGTCCGCGTCCACCTTTCTGATTAAAGTTTTTGTGCAGTAAAATACTTTCTTCTATATCTTTGTTATTTCTTAAGATATTAACTTCAAACTTAAAATATATGTTCCTTACTATCAACCACATCTCATGTGACAAGGTATATAACTCCAAACACATTTCTTTTAGAATTATCTCCCCTTGAACTGATTAAAGTTTTTGTGCACAGATTGAAGTTTTTGTGCAGTAAAATACTTTCTCCTATATCTTTGTTATTTCTTAAGATATTAACTTCAAACTTTAAATATATGCTTCTTATTATCAACCACATCTCATGTGACAAAGTTCATAACTCTAAATATATTTTTTTCCGAATTATCTCCCCTTGAACTTAGAGTTTTCTTTCAAAAATGTTTGTTTTTACTGCAACTGTTTTATTTCTTTAGGTATTGACTTCAAACTTTAAATGTACATTCCTTATTATCAACCACATCTCATGTGACAAGGTGTATAACTCCATATATATTTTTTCAGAATTATCTCCCCTTGAACTTAAGAGTTTTCTTTAAAAAGTGTTTGTTTTTACTGCAACTGTTTTATTTCTATAGGTATTGACTTCAAACTTTAAATGTACATTCCTTATTATCAACTACATCTCATGTGACAAGGTGTATAACTCCAAATATATTTTTTCAGAATTATCTCCCCTTGAAATTTAAAAAATGTTTGTTTTTACTGCAACTGTTTTATTTCTTAAGGTATTGACTTCAAACTTTAAATATATGTTTCTTATTATCAACCACATCCCATGCAACTAGGTTTATAACTCCTTATACATATTTTTTACTCCTGTGACAAACACTAACTAAGTCGAGCATGCTGTCTCCTCTGACAGCTCTTGTCTTGTATAAAAGCAGCCATTTTCACCTAAAACTATAGTAATTATTTCTGATATTTGTTTTACAGGTACAACTGGTTTTAGACATTGAAAGAATAAGTTTAAGATTTACCAGTAGATATTATGAGAAATATTTATGTGAATATTATAGTGATTTTGAAGAGATGTCAGCGTCTATAAAACATTCACAAGAGGTAAATGTACCATGCATAAAGTTTTTAATAAAACTAGCTTTGGGTATTATGTACAAGTATGGTTGGTACCTTTTGGATGGGTTGACATTGGTTATACACTCTAGATAGTATAAATATTTTATCTGCATTTTGTAAGGCAAAACATTGCTGTTCTGACTGGCTGCTGCATGTCATAAAAGAATATTTGCAGGAAAAAACGCCAACATTTGCAAGTATGTAAATATCCAAAGCATCTTTTGTTTGATTTGATAAAAGACAGACAAGTCAGGTGTGTGGCTGAGGTGAAGACCTCATTGAGATCTTGTACAATAATTATATTTTATTTATATATCTATTCTATGTTTGTGTATTGTCAATAAAATTTGCTTTAAGTAAAATATTCAATTTTACCTTCAGTTTGAAGATCAGATGCAAAAAAGTCAACAGAAAATGTTGAAGAAAGTTGATAAAGTAAAGAATACAGTAAAAGCTTTAAAACAAGATATAAGTAGAATGGAAGATATGTTAGAACTTATCATGAAAGCTCAAGATATTAAATTGAATACTGAGGATTAAACCCCAAGATTATAAATGAACCCAAAGAAGAAATGAAGCTAAAGATACTAAATTGAATACTGATGATTGAACCCCAAGATTATAAATGGACCCTAAGAGTAAATGAAGCTCAAGATATTAATTGGACTCAATGAGTGATTGAACTTTAAGACATTGAAATGAACCAAAATTATTGATGTTTTAGTTCACAGTACTGAGTACACTGACATAAAACCTCAAGGAATGATTTAAGCTCAAGTTATGAAAAACATCAAAATATTGTTTGGGTTTCTTATTAAAAATTCTGGTAATACTGATCATTATCCAATTCACTGAACCTTATGTTCAAATTAAAGAAAATCAAAGGCTTAAGTGAATTTAGATAATTGATAAATAAATACAGAATTGCTTATTAATCAAATCATTATTTTGTTTACTTACGCCTTTTTGTGATTCTGACTTTAGTCTTAACATTGATGAAGGAGTGGGTGTGGCCGAGTGGTTGTGATGTTGGACTGGTAATCATTGGATAGCCAGCTCTGCATTGGTTCGAATCCCATTTAAAATCCACCCCGTTGAGCAAGAAACTTTATCCTACTAACTCAGTACTCGGGGACCAGGTAGCCGACACAAAAGTGAATAATACAAGTTGTCAGAACTTGTTTCTCAATAGAGCTAAAATAAAATTATTATAGACTAGCATTGATGATGAGCAACAAATAAATGTTGAATTGCTGTTGAGTTTGTATCATTGAGTTGGAACAATTTTTGTTTGTGCTTTTTACACTAATAAATTTGAACAATTGTCTGCACCACTTATAATTAAGGTGGCATAGCAAGTCTCAAGTGTTGTTGTATTTTATATACCAAACTTTTTACATGATAAAAAATAAATTCACAAAATATAAACAATGTTTTTTACTTCTATATCTCAGCACCCTTATTAAATGACATAGTGATCTGAGGTTTCATTTATAAATTGAAAAATACTTAATTGTTTATACATGTATATACTTAGCCAATTATAAAGTCATAAAAAAGTACCCGGTATCACTTTTTTGTAATTCTATATTAGAGTTATATTTTTGCTATAAAAAGTGTACATAGATGTTATTTTTAAATTGATAAAAATCACTAATACTCATTGTTGTTTAGTTATTTATCATTAACAATTGTTTCAGCCTTAGGCTTTTTACATCTGTATTATTTTAATACAGTTCCTAGCATTTTTTGTTCTCAATATTTTTGTCAATTTGTCTATGAATGATTGTTCTGTCATTTTCTGTACATTTACTGGTTTTATGTAAAGGAAAAAAGCATATGATGTCAAAATTAAGAATGTAAAAAAATTTATCCCACCTCACTAAAAATCACAGAAAGATAATTCTTTGAGGAATAAATTCCTAATGACAGGTATTCCTTGAAAATTTAATGTTGTTTTGCTGATATCTAATTTGCATATTGGTAAAAGCAGACAATATCAATTAGGGACTTCAGTCAGTTATTTCCCTTGTATACTCTTCAAAATAGGTAGGTCTTATTAGTTGGATTACTCGGATTTTACCCTTACTTTTCAATGTTAATTTGCCAAATTTAATCTTAAATAACTTTTTTGTATATAATTAAATTTGTTTGAAATTCAAGCTAATTATTTTTAAGATGAGGAACTATCTAAATTCCATCACTTCTTTTAATATCTTCATAAACAAGAAAGATATTAGATGAAATATTTTGTTACCCTTACATAGGAATTCAATGATAAAATCTGAGGGTTCCAATTGTAAGGACCTACTTACCAATTGGATTGCTTCAGATTTTATCAGGGAAAGATAATTGACTAAAGTCCCTAATTAAAATCAAGAATATTTATTAGATATTTAAATCAACTGCATTCATACAGAATTGAATGTCACATGATTTATTTTAACCAATCATATTGCATTATTATGTTAACTTAGGTTGTAACTATTTTCACATCAACTGTTCTTCATTTGAAAAACATGAGGGACCAGTTATGTTGGAATAATTTTTATTTTATAATTTGACGTTATTTTGATGCTTTTTTATATTCCACACTGTAACCTCTAAACTGTCTGTGATATATTTATGTGTATATATTTTTTATATAGATTGATAATATGTAAACATTGTTTTTTTTACTATATGAAATGACCATACAATCATGTTATTCATGTAAAACATGTAGTTTAAATTTTACTAGGAATTTTGTTCGATAAAGCTTTGTCTGTACATATATTACTTACCGTAGTCTTGAAATTCGATGTAATTATACAGTTTGAACATTTCTGGGTTTATTTTGTAGTTTATTTAAACACATATTTTTTTTGCAAACTGTATACACCTATAGGGTAGTGACAATGCATAAATGTGTTATGGTTCAATAATTCATTTAGATAAGACTATATAGTCCAACAAAATTAACCTGAGCTTGATCTTTATGCAAGAATATATTAAACTCTGTATTTACAGTTTATTTTTGTTTTCGTTTGTAAATCGCACTTTATCGGAAGCTTTCAGCTAAATACACGTTCTGAACAAATAATTTTGTTTTCATAAGAATAAATACTTTGAAATTGTGCCACAATATTGCGGACTTATGTTTTTCCCTAAAACTAATGTGTCCAAAATAAGTACAATAACATGCCACTTTTACAAAATTGATTTATAGTCACATCGGTTGTTATAAACACGTGTATAACCGTCCACACAAACGGAAACTCACGATTTAATGTAAGTGAAGTGTGTAAATATTATAATTAGGCAGTTCAAGCTCAGGTTTATATCATCGCACTATACCTTTTACATACAAGCTTTTATAATTATATAAGTTTTAGGCAGCTTTATTAATTTTCTCTTTACTTTAGTAGATATGTTGCACATTATACTTAATTTACTTTTATATTCTATTTGCTTTTGATAGAAAATTAAACAATATCCATTTCTAGTCTTATTTACTATGGTTTATGTAAAACTAAACTGAAAAATATGCTACATTGTTGCTGTTGAAGACCAACTATGATAATTGCATGGTAAATTAATTCAACTGTAAGTGAAACATGCATTAACCCTGCTGATTTGAATTCTTGATGATTGACTGTGACTTGTCTGTGAGTACTGAAATACTCAGTTTGTATTTTAAACCAGCAGGGTAAATGTTTGCTCCACTGACATTTAAATAAAATTTAACAATACAAGTACTGAAGACATTTTAAATGTCATTGGATTTTTCAACTCTTTTTATAACTTGCTCAAATAATTGTTTCAATCATGTTCTTTAAAATTTTTACTTAACTTAAGCATATTTTGTACATGTAATATGAAATTTAGAAATGGCCTTATTCACCATGGAAAAATCACATTATTATGTGATAAATTTCTATATTAAAAAGTGACCTATCATTGAAGTAATTATTTATTCATATTTTTTGGATATTAGTTTATTAGTCTTTGACAGGCATAATCATAGAAATGACATTTGCTTTTATGTTAGTATTAATTTAAGTAGACATTTTTAAATGATGTCATCCATAGTTAATTAAAGATACTGGTAGAGTAAACAAGTACTGGTAAAGAAGAATTCAGGGTTTCATGGTCAGACACACTACCAACTGAGCTAACTTGGTAGGTGTGTTTAACTATAATTTTCATTCAATTTCATGTATACTTAACAAAACTTTAAAGTACCTCGATTTCATTATTGTAGTCAATGTTAATTTTTCAACATTTATGTCCGATCAATTTTGGAAGTGTGTGTATATCGTGCATATCAACACACTAATGATTTTTTCTAAAACTGACCACGTGGAATTTTTGCATGAGAAGCACTTGCCCATTTCCACTTTTCAACACATGTACGACGGAACCAATCAACAGTATGGTCCTAAACACATTTCCGCTATCAACCGGACATAAATGTGAAAAATAAAAATTTCCAAAAATATAGAAATCAGGTACTTAAGAGTTTAGTTAAGAATATAAGAGACAAGTTTACAATGTATTTCTCTTTGTTGTGTATATTTTTTGTTGTTGCTCAATCTTGTAGTCTCTCTCAGGAATTTGTAATGTGCTTAGAATTCTTCTAAATAAAAATATGAAATACCACCAAATGGTTATATTTATTTATGATTACAAGTTCATGTAGGTACTGTGGACAACACATTTGGAGTAAACCAATTTACAATATGGTCCACCAATATATCATACCAGGTGCATACATGGCAACATGAACAATAACAGAAAATTTTTGAGTTAAACAGTTGTTGGTTGAGTTTAATGCCATAGCAACACATTGTATAGGTCATATTACAGAGGTCTTTCAACCTACTCACTGTTCCTGGGAAAGCTAATTTAGTAGTGGGAGGGAGAATGGCTGTAGATATTATTTCATGACCAAGCTCCATGACAATATGCCCGCTTGGAAACAAACCTACAACCCCTCAATCAGTAGACTTGTGTGCTAATGACTGAGCTAGCTGGGCAAGCAACATAAATTTATAAAGAAATACAGGTAAAGATTATTTAAGATACTGAGAGACACACAAAATATGGGTATATATCAGTATGAAAATAAACATTATATTATAAACCCCATATTAATCAAGGTCCAGGGGTATGTATATTGTAGGCCTACCTATTACCATGAAGTCTTTTTTTATTTCATTCTACATGTGGAGAAGTTTCTAGCTTTAGCAGTCAGAGTTTGTACTGGTTAGAATATAATCCAAGAAAACTAGTCAAGATAAACAGTAACAGCCAATAGGCATCTCACATGAGTAATTGGGAAGTTTGTTCAAGATTTATGTAATTTGGTAAATAACCTCTAATGGTTAACACTAAGGACAATTGTAAAGTTCCAGTGAATTCTTCATGTATGTGTTCATGTAGTTGCATAATTAAAAAAATGTTGCACCAAAACCTTGATTAACAACCTTCCAGGCACACGTTGGTCATAATTCAGTTAAAAGCTTTGCTTCAGTAATGGAACTTTACATTCAATCTCTAGTGGTAACTTAATAGACTTGTGTAAAGACCTTGGGATTAGACATCTTGTGCTCTACCACCGTGCCTCATTCATGGCTTACACCATCAAGGTTATATTGACAAAAAAAACAAAACAAATGAATACAAAAATATACAATTTTATTAACATATCTGTTAAAATCATATTATACAAGTACAATAAAAAATGAATACAGACAAAAATCAGAAATTAAAATGACTACTCCATAACACTATAGAAGTAAACAGTTATACATGTATATACCACCAGAATGCATACAGAATTAACTAGTGCTACATTAAGACAACTAATAAATAAATTAAAAATTACATTAAAAAATTTATTTACACAAACTACAATACATAGAATGTTCCAAATAATATATCTGACACCAGCTATTTAACAATTTATTAATTTAAAGATGTATTGTGACCCAGAATGACCGAATGGTCACATTTGGAACTCCTCAGTCATTTGCTACAAATAACCTCAGACATATTTAGACGCCATCTTGGAACTACCTTTTCGTCACACTCCCAAACAAAATGCTTTGACCGGTGTTGAAGTAAACAAATCCACAGTCGTTTAGGCCATGACTTGTTTCGTTTTTAGTACAGCAATTTGTAAAAACACAGTTCAATGATATTGCTGAACAATATTTAGTTATATATATTACATAGAAATATGTTTTGACAAAGATCTGTGTGTATACTACAAGAATTATTTTGCATGGCCGTTACGTGCTCCCCCTGTGCTTCGCCTCACTTAGGTAGTAAAAACCCGAGCCGCTAGGGTCAACCCCAGGAATCCTTCCGAGATTATTCATTCATTAAAGGTCGAGGTGTTCTGAATGTGAGTGGTCACTTCAATTCGAAAATTTCAATAAATTACCACTTTTATCATTTTGTTAACCACCAAATATCATTTTTAATCTCTCATTTTCCAATTAAATAAAATACTAAGAATGGTATCAGCATACTAAATAAATGCTCCAACTCAGAGAGCAGAGGACCAATGGCTCAGTGAGTCTTGGTTATTGTGAACCAAGGTCTTACAAACACTAAATTAATTGTGTACCATCATGAAAATATATATTTTGAATTTTATGATTAATAAAGAATTAAGTACTTTTAATCCTAGATAGATATTTAGTATACATACTAATGAATTGAATAAAAAACAAAAACATAGAACTAAACAAAATAGTCCTATAAATTCTAGAGTATTTAATATTTTGTATAAAATCATCTATGAAGTATATTTATTCTACTCCCCAGTCCCCAGTGACCAGATATCATAATATTTCTACATTCTATAAGTTATTAATTAAATATACATTTATTCTAATAGTGACATTTATTATTTGATCTATACTTAACAAAACTTCTCAGTACTTCGATTTCCATATTGTAGGAAATTTTTATTTTTCAACATTTATATCCAAGATGATGGAAATGTGTATAGAACCATACTACCGTCTGCTTGCATGTTTTTCATGCTTCTTTATTGATGCAAAATGGGTTTTGTGGTGTATGTGCTGAAAAGTGGAAACGAGCACATGCTTCTTGTGCAGAAAGTCTATGTGGTCAGTTTTGGTAAAATTCATTAATGTGTTGATATGCACAACAAAAAATCAAGAAATGGCTGGAATGTCTCTACAAGAAAGAGTAAATGCCATAGTCTTTTGCAAGGTGGTGTGACAGTATGGTCCTATATACATTTCTATTATCAATCAGACATAAATGTTGAAAAAATAAAGACTTCATACAATAAGGCAATCGGGGTACGTTAAAGTTTTGTTCAGTATATTTTTTTAAATTGGGGGTTATTAACACTTTTTATAAGGTTTTGTACAACAGTAGTTCACCTTACCAACTTTATTGAACAGCTTTTTGCACCATTATTTGCTAAACCTTCCACACATAGCAAACAATTTCTCAATCTATGGAGAAAGGTAGATATTAAATAACAAATTTTATAGGAATGATTCAAAATACTTAGATCTACCGCTGACACTCTTATATAGTTCAACAGAATTAACCTGAGCTTGACCTTTAAGCAAGAATATATTAAACTCAGTATTTACAGTCTATTTTTGTCTTCATTTGTAAATCGCGCTTTATCCGAAGCTTTTGGCAAAATAACGTACAGAACAATTAATGTTGTTTTCATAAGAATAAATACATTGAAACTGTGCCATAATACTGCTGACTTACTTGTCAACCCAAAAACTAATGTGTCCAAAATTAAAAGAAACATAACATGCCACTTTTAATAAATCGATTTATAGTCACATCGGTTGCTATAAACACGTGTATAACCGTATACACGCATTCGGAAACTCATGATTAATGTAAGTGAAGTGTGTAATTATTATAATTAGGTAGTTCAAGCTCAGGTTAATTCTGTTGGACTATACTACCCCTCTACAGAGGCTACATGTGAAGTAATGAAGTAAAAAATCTCATTTACTGACAATACAACAAATGTATGTATTGTACTGGTGAAAGTAATATTCAACATTACAAAGATATCTAGCTATAAATTATTTCAGTGATTAAAAATGTCTTGTTTTATAATCAGTTATTACATACAAACAAACATACATACATACAGTACATGTTGTACTATTAAATGTTGGGACGGACTAAGTCTATATAATTCTTGAGACTCTAAAACACAGTGACATGTAACATTAATACACTTCACACGAGACAGTACTCCAAACCTAATAAGGGACCTTAGTCAGTTATTTCCCCTTGTATACTCTTCAAATTGGTAGGTCCAATTAGTTGGATTACTAGGATTTTACCCTTGCTTTTCAAGGTCAATTTGCCAAAATTTATCTTAAATAACATTTTTGTAAATCATTTAATTTGTTTGAAAATTCAAGCTAAATACTTATAGGATAAAGAGCTTTTTTAAATTTCACTCCTTCTGTTAATATCTTTATTAACAAGAAAGATGTTAAATGAAATATTTTGCTATCGTTACATAAGACTTCAATGATAAAATCCAAGGATTATTACTGTAAGGACCTACTTACCCCTTGGATTGCTTCAGATTTTATCAGGGAAAGATAACTGACAAAAGTCCCTAATTTGATAGTAACATAAATATCACAAAATGTAGCACATTAGTACTGCTGTAACAAGGCAAGTAAGTAATAGTTATCTACAACATTTATAATAGAGATTTCATATATTCACAAACAAAGAAATCTCAATGTAACAGGGGTTTGGAGCCTACTGTCTAAGGATATTGCTACCTAGTGCTACATGGCAATATGTTATGCAACAGTTGGCTACAATGTAGGACTACCAAGGAAAATATTTTCTGCAAGCTGAATACATTTCAAACGCTTGATCTCTTGTGCAAGCTGCAATTTGGTTTTTGTGACTTGGAGCAAAACTTGGAGCTTAATACTTTGCTTACACAAAAAATGCTTTTTAAAGTACTAGATCTTGAATTCCTTAAAGATTAAGCAACTGGCCCTTTATATCATTATACTAAATTCTTACTGTAAGACAGGTTATCTACAATAACCAGTAAATACTTTCTTACAAAGCTATGACTTCAAACCCTTGTAAAAATCAAAAAGCACTTCTATATGCCCATAATTGATAAAGTAGCAATGGTTTGCCAGAGAGCTACATAGTATCAATGTCAGAAAGTCTATTTGTGTGTTGGGATGTATGAGTTATGAGAAATGAGGCAGTGTTATGAATACCTATAAAGGTGTTGGGTTATGATTATTTATAAATACTAGGTCACAAAGATATTCCATAAGTTGAAAATTGTCATAGATTTTCAAGTACATGTATATAATGGACATGTATGAATAAACATGAAAAATCTTGATGTAAAGTTTCATCTTTAATATAATAACATAATAATATTATGAAATATTTGCGTCATTCCTTGCCATAAAACAAGTTTGTATGAATTTTAGAGCATTACATTTCAGTACTTTATATAATGAAACATTTACATAATGTAGATAATGGGGGAGATAATACAGTAAATAATCAATTAATACAATTGTATATATAATGATTCTGTGACAATAGGAATCATACTTATAGTTTTACAATGTGATCAGACACAATAATAAATATGCTAATATCATTTTGATGAGTCAGTGAAAAACTAGTCTAAATTTCTTTTTTGGCTGTGGCTAGAGTTACGGTAAATTACAATCCAACTCTATAACAATAATTATCGCTCAAGTAAACTTAGTATGTGACACTTTGAAGACGACAACGTCATATATCGCTGTATATTAAACATCCGGTAAGTTTATCAGTAATATCCAAAATGGCGCTTGTAATTACAATAGGATAAGTCACGTCGGTAAATATTTGTTTATTTCGAGTAATAATGAATATAAACAAGTTTTTCCGATGTTTAAAAGTTGAAACATAGGCATGTTATTTGACTTCCGTAACTCTAGCCTACCCTTGCTAGAAATGTCTACAGTTACAGAACTTCCATAACTCTTGAATCTGGGTCTAGAGTTACAGTACTGTAACTCTAGCCACTGCCTTTTTTTTTCTTCCATGAAGTTAAGACTAGTTTTATGCTGACCCATCAAAATGATATAATAAATAGTCCAATGCATACATGTGACATATCCCGGGGTTTAGCACAAAACAGTCCTAACTCAATATTAGAAAAGAGTGAGTTAAGACCGTTTTTTCCCCAGCAAAACCCACAGTATAAAGCTTGCAGGCATTATGCAACAGATCGGATGTCATCAAGTACTGTATGTATTAACCTAAGACAAACTTTGGCACTTTAACTTATAGATGATTCCACTCAATTATTTAGTCAATTATATAATTAAAAAACTTTTATATTTTGGCTATTTGATTTATAAATCATAACTTAATCCATGACCAAATAAAAATATCTGTAGTGTATCAATAACTAAAATCTGTGGCAAGTTAATAGAGGTAATGATAGTAATTGATAACATAAAAAATCACAGTAAAATATCCTAAGATAGATAATACAAAGAATTCCTATAGAATCTAACCTTTATTTGACATAACGAAAAATTCTCATGAAGTAATTCATTGAGAAGAAAATTCCATATCAAAACCTGGGTCATCAACCAGAATTGTGTTACCCAAAATAATTTTTAGTCCAATTTATTAAAATAATCGAGATCAAAAATCAGAATTAAACAATCACTATTCAAATTATCTTTTGTATAAAATGGTTAGATGGTAATCATTGAATTACAGTATACTACAATATTGAATATTATATGACTAAAGATTCCCTTATCTGGCTGCTTAACGCTTCTTGTGCCCATCTCCAATAGAAAAGTCCAGCCCGGATACATAGATCAATGACAGTAATCATGATGAGTAATGTATTAATATCTTGTATAAACTATAAACCAGTCTGTGAAATAAGTATAATACTGGTTGCCAGAGTAAAATGCCATGGCAACCAAATTTCATACAAATTTCAAGACAATTTAGCTTAAAAGAAGTTTCAAGTATCCTCTCTTAAAATCTAAACTAACAATATGGGTTATAAAAATTGTATGCTGTTCAAAATACAGTAGACTGTTTTCTAAGTTGTTATTGTTTTTTATGATTTTCTTATTTTCAACGTGTTGTTGTTTTTGTATTTTAAGATTACATTGTTTTCTATGTTGTTGTTGTTATTGTTGTTGCTCATGGTGATTGTAAATCTTCTATATAATCATAACCAGTCTCTTGTTGAGATATAGTTCTATCTGTTGTAATATCATCAAACTGTAAATATAATTAAACAACATTAATACTTCTATTAAACCTTTCTTGTACTATGTAGTTGAACTTGCTTTAAGCTACAGTCCCATAAACATAAATATAGCCGTGAGGGCACCATAAGGGCGCAATGCGATCAAGCTCTGCAAGGACCCGTGCGAAGTCTTGCGTACCTGTACAGACTGTTACGACTTTACCAGGGTCCTTGAGAAGAGCTCAGGATACACATACCAGTTTCAGAGTCATATCGTGAACAAAATCGTGGCCGAGTATGGATTAAACATGCATATCTTCCAGCTACGGCTCCGTGTGGGTGTGTTGTTTTGTACCATAAGCGTACCATCACCTTGATACCCTAGGCTTCCCACGGCCTACGACTGTCTGCACGTAAGGGTCCCTAACAAGCCATGATTTTATGGGACTGAGGCATTAGTCTAGTCTTCATTTTGGAGCTTTCATCTTGGTTGAACTGAAGACAAATCAATAGTTAAGGGCAAAACTACATTAGTTTACATAATACATATTCTTTATTCCAAAGGTAGTTACTGGTAAATGATATTAATTTGTCAGTGGCACATACATTGACCATGCTGATTTAAATACCTGATTATCAATAGTCAATATAAAAATGCTGTAATGAATATTAAAATCAGTGGGGTTAATGTATGTGCCACTCAAAGTTGAAAAAAATTAATCAAAGACTAGTTTCAGGTTTTTTGACCCACAATATAGTTGAACACAGGACAGATGTTAGATATTGTTTCTGTTTAATATGTACCAGTTACTAGGGGCATACTTCTGTCAGTGACTGACAACTGTCCTCCATGATTAAAATCAGTTGTAGCACTGAGAATGGCTGTACAAATTATTTCATGACCAAACTCAACAAAAGTAAACCCTACCTTGTGAATCCGACGCAAGACTCCAAGATCAGTAAACTTGTGTGCAACTGACTGAGCTAGCCAGGTGTGCTATTTCTTTTACAGAAATAACAAACTAAGAAGATTTGAGTATAATATACAAACCAAACTTACGGCACTTTTCTCACTACGTAATAAATCGTCTGCTTCAATAGACAGTTCATCTATATCTTCCTCAATCTCTTCAGCTATACTTCCATTCTGTGCTTCAGATCTTGTATGTGGACTTTTCTGACTTAAACTATGTCTATAATAGAACACTGTACATGTAAATACACACTCCAATATAATTATGGTACATTTGTTAGTAAGGTACATCCCTACAAATGGTAAACCCTTTACATAATGACTGTATAAATCCATGCTTTCAGTTATATGATATCCCATTTCAAAATTTTCAATGTAATTACAAAACAAGAGGGTCCACAGGACCCTGGAACAAATGTTTTAGAACTAGATTCAAAGGGCATCTGACAAAAAATTGTTCAACCAATTCATAATATGTCGTATGAAAACTGTGATCCCTGGGGCTGGGTGACCTCAGAGGTATAATTTGTACAGTCTTCGTAGAGGATATTAGGGTGATGCCACTTGTAGAAGCTCTAGGCCTAACAACTTTATGTTAAACTTGTAACCCCTGGGCTAGGCCAATTTTATCCCTTTAGAGGCATAATTTGAACAATCTGGAACAGGACCAAAAGGGGATGCCACATGCCAAATATGAAAGCCCTTCGCCTTATAGTTGTAGACAAGCTTTTTGAAGATTTTCTTATTCACATCTTATTGTACTCATTGCTAAATCCTTTGTAAAGGACCTTCAGTAATGCCTTCAGGCAGGTGACGATGACCACTCACAGAAGCCATTAACACCTAATGGAGTGGAACATCTGTATGTAAATGTCTTGCTCAAAAAATTAGCAGTGCCCTTACTGGAATTTAAATCCAAGGACCTTCCAATCCCTGCACGCACCCTGCATCAAACAAATTTAATAATATTAATGTCTTACCCTTCACTAACAAAATCATCCTCATAGGAGTAATCTTGAGCATCTAGAAAACAAAATATAGAAATACAAATGTAGTTGACATACAATAAGACATAGAGTGAGACAACATTAAAGTAAAAAGGTCTAGTGATATACAATATTGGAGAATTATTTTTTAAACTGATACATTGGTAATCTGTTAGACTACCAATCAGAAGGCTGTGGGAACATGTCTTGGCTTTGCCCTCTGCTACACCAAATATGATTGTTGAAGAATTTTAAACACCATTCCAGGACTGTATTAAGGTATTATCAGGAAATATGAGACAAATAATAGTGAACCAATAGATCTGGGACTCCAGTATGGATAAAATGGATTATGCATTAGTTTCAAATTTAGTTATGTATGCAGTTAAATTGTGATGTCACATTTATAGTCTTGTCAAAAATAGTAAAGGATCTTACCAATATGAGAGTTTGTTATGTGATTATATACCAACTATATTATCTATATAATCATACTACATTTTGGACACCCATTAGAACTTTTTGTTGTATTGGTTATTAAGCAAGCACTAATTTAAACAAGCACTTATGTGAGGAGGGCTTGACTACAGCAAAACTGTAGAAATGCACAGATCATTTAAACCAATGTAATAAGTGACCTCTGTTTTCTATACACTGCCCTCCAAAAGTTTCTTCACAGTAAAATTAATTAAATTTCTCAAATTTCTATGTTCAAATTTGAAGAATTATTATAGCATTGTTTATTGCATTCATTATTCATGCAACGGAAATGGAATTTCAGATGGTACATTTTTTTTGAGTTGCAGCAACAGTTATCTGTCAGCCTCCGAAACTATGGTTGATGTATCTCAATAAACCAATATCAAGTTAGAGATATTTTTAATATTTCATATCCATTAGACAAATGTACTAATTTGAAAAAGCACAATTAAAAACCATTTAACAATAAACTGTTTTTACAAAGTTTTGAAATTCTATTTAGTACAATATACACTTATTTCATGGTTGTTTGGGGAACAGTCAAAACTATTTTCCCGAGGTATCAGGGACAGCTTAAGAACTGTTGCCCGAGGCCTAACAACAGTTCTTAATGTTGTCTCTGATACCGAGGGATAATAGTTTTGACTGTTCCCCAAACACCCGTGCAATAAGTGTTTTATTACCTAATGCAAGTACAGATATAACATGGCAATAAAGATAGTTTCAGAAGCGGATGACATTACGTATGCTTAGCGAGTCCCGATTCTCAGCAAAAGTTCGAGATCCCTCTCTTCAATGTATTCAAACCGCGACATATCGTAGATATTTTCAACAGAATTTACTTTTTTTCTACTTTTCGTTTGGTAACTCTAAAGACGCTTGCAATGATCTCGCTCATTGGACGCTTGGAGTTTTTTTAATGCGGTTACTTCCCTTGCCACTGCACTCTATGAAACAGTTCGCACATGAGGGCAACAGTTCGCACGCGAGGGCAACAGTCAAAACTGTTTCATGCGCAGTGGCGTTGCGCAGTAAAACATAACAGGTTTACTCCGGTTTCACTCAGAATAGTTGAAAAACAGTTAAAAATAGCAAATTGACATTTATATAGAGCATTAGGTAATAATATAAACTGTGAATGTGTGAAGGAACTTTTGAAGGGTAGTGTATGGTCAGAGTCCAAAATGCTATAATTGACATCTGGTTTTTACAGGGTCAATGAGTCCAAATTGTTATTATTGACCTCTTGTTTCTGATTTTGGTCAGTGTCTAATAGAGATAGTTTACAGAATCAAACTATATGATATATATTTTAGCATAATATTAAACACATTGTGAAAAATACAAATACTATGCAAGAAGCAATCAATTAAGTGCAGGCAGTAAAACAACATATAAAAACAAAGTGTGACCCACCACCATCCAATCCTAGGTCAGCCATACGTTTATCCATAGCACGTAAATTATCTGATGGATTATCTTGAGCTGTAACAAACAACAACAACAATATTGTGATACCATTACCAACATTATGTGTGTGATCATTTCACCTATGCTATTGTTCGTTTTTTCTCAACTGTCAAAACATGAATAATTTCACTGTGACTTCGTGTTCTTTGTCTAACACTCAAGAGATTGAGATAGTGAGTAATCATCTACCGTGAAATTATTCAAACTTTGACAGTTGAGAAAAAATGGACTTTACTTGATTGAACTTTAAATTACTTCTAATCAATTTCAGTGCTGGGATTGTCTTATCAAAGGCTATTTTTAGTAATATAATAGGGGTAGTTATATGCCTCGTCCCCTTCTGAAATTTCTATGAAATCATTCAGTTTTCTGCAAATTTGGATGAAAAAGTGACAATGAAAAAAATGCAAGTTTTCTATATCATAGACCTGTACATAAATAAGTGATAACAAGCTGCCGAATGTTACAAAATAAAAGTGCCATGCAATTCAAGGGCCATTAATCAGCTGTCTGCAAATTACATTGTATATTCATATAATATAGGACCCATGTAATCATCATGTACACATGTATAAAATCAATAAAGTCAGAAGTCTAGTTATGATAGTTATAAAAAAATATTCAAGCACAAATTTGGATAGATTTCATTTTGTGTTTTGTTGGATCTATGTACAATGTAGCTGTTACTTTCACTCTTTCAAGACTTCACAGAGCATTCCAATAATGATAGTTTGTTTTGATATATATGTACAAAAATAAGTAAAATACGACAAAATTCTACTATAAAATATTTATCACTAAAAAACATAAACTTTGAAAAATATTACGACATTTTGCTCCCAAGACAAAATAAGAGACATGCATGTTTAAGAAATGTGAAAGGAAAAACTGAAGATAAAGATTGCACATTACAAAATATATCCTTACTAATGCCATCTTATGTTTATTTTACTACTTGTCTAAATTAATGGTGTATATTCAATCACAGTGCTTTGATATTAATTGGTGCATCAACACACAAAAAACAACAACAGTGGGATTTAAAGTCCTAGGCATTTTATACAGGTATTGAAACACACAATAAAAGTTGTTACATAAACAGTCATTGCCTGAAATGTTCTCCTGCATTAGCTGGATATACTATGTTATATAGTAAAGGGTAAAATTATCAACTAGCCTGCAATTTTCTTGTGCACAAGCCTGATAAGTATGTCATATAGTAAAAGGAAGATCATCAAATAACCTAACAAAATCAAATTGGTAATTTTTACAAGCACAACAAATTTAGTCTTGTTCCAGACTTTTGCAAGTGGGTTAAGGCAACATTCATACAAGAGTGCCCCGTCAAGGAATCAAACCCATAACTTCTTGGTCAGCAGACAAGTGCGCTACCGACTGAGCTAGCTAGATAGGTTTAGAATGTAGGGTCCAAATATGGTGAATAAATAGAAAGATTAAAATCACACTAATGTTTGACTGCATGTTTGACTACATAGTTGTATAAATCATACAGACATGTAGTGGAAAGTTTAAACTAACCAATTAATAGTATTATAATTAAAGGCAGGCAATTATATGGACATACACATCTTATCAGATTAAAGGGAGGTAATTATATGGACATACACATCTCATCAGATTAAAGGGAGGTAATTATATGGACATACACATCTCATCAGATTAAAGGGATGTAATTATATGGACATACACATCTCATCAGATTAAAGGGAGGTAATTACATGGACATACACATCTCATCAGATTAAAGGGAGGTAATTATATGGACATACACATCTCATCAGATTAAAGGGAGGTAATTACATGGACATACACATCTCATCAGATTAAAGGGAGGTAATTACATGGACATACAGATCTCATCAGATTAAAGGGGGGTAATTATATGGACATACATATCTTAGTAGATTAAAGGGAGGTAATTATATGGACATACACATCAGAACAAACTGTGTATCATAATCTTACCACTGTTGTTAGATATTTGATGTCTAAATACTGGTAACTGTCCTAATATATAACATTATACTTCCAAATATAAAATATTATATATAGATGATGATTTCGTCATGAAGAAATTGAATGTTGATGTGCCACTTGGTGCACTTATGTGATTTCACTTGCGCCAGTTTGACTTGCATGTGCAAACAATGCGTCCTTAGCAAAACACTGACCACCTTAAATCCATTGTAATACACTTATCAACCTTACATATCAGAATACAAAATTAGTGGGTGTTTGGTTGCCTATGACAATCAATTTCTAGTTTGGGCAAACAAAACTAACTTTTGGGCTACAAATATTCTACAAACAAAATATAATGCTAGCCTCTAAAATGACCTGTTGGGCAACCACTTTCACATCCTAATTTTGTAGACTGCATACAGTAATGCTTGAACCAATGAATGCCATAACAATGACTAATGTAGGCAATGTTTATTTTAAAGTCTTTTTTTACAGATAACAGGTTTATCACTTATTACAGGGATTTTATATAACAGGGATTTGTAACGATAAGTAAATGTAATAGATTTTCATCAAATTTCACTGTCGTCGCTATTATTTCGGCCAATATGGAAAACAAGTAGAACAAGTTTAAATAAAGATATTCACATGACATTTTGTACCAGTACCTTTTAAATTGACATAAATGTTAGGAAAAATGTGTTTCTAGATGATTTTGAGGTAAATTACACTCACAGACCGTTTCACAAAAAAATGCATTTTCTCGCAATTCTGCCATTTTACATCACCTAAAGTCATTATTTCGGTCATAATTGCAACATTTTTTTTGTCAAAAACTTCAGAAACATTCACAAGATGCATGGAATACATGTACATAAGCATAAGTTTTTAAACTCTGGATTAGTTTGTACAGCCTGCTTTAGCTAGTTATAGACAGTGACGACCGTGAAAATTCAAAAAAGCACTTCGTTACAAATCCCTGTCATATAGTATCCCTGTTTATTACAACATAAAAATATTAATATTCTAACATAAAATGTGAATTTAAACATGATTTGAAATCTTTACAAGAAACTAAAGTTCCACTTACGTGATTTTCTACCGCTTGTATTTCTGTCCCCACTAAGAGATGGAAGACCATGTAAGGAGCTCATGCCTCCTCCAGACTGGCCCCTATTTTGGGACCCTGATTTTTGTCCTACACCATTAGAGGCCCCTGTGTCTCTTGGTTTATCATCACTAAAATTGAACAAAGTTAAAATTTATAAATAAAGCTTTTAAATTAATTATCTAGCAACCATACTTACCCTTATGTATCTATTCTATTTGACCAAATTAATGGTTCCTTTGATAAAACACCAGACTTAGAATGGAACATTTATCCATATTGGTTTTATTGCCAACATTCAATGATATAAATCTATAACTGTAACTTCCCAAATGAGTAAGGTTTCAACCATCAAGTGAGGCTCCACCCCTCAGGCTGAGAGGTTACTAAATGATCACAAGAAAGAGGTAAATAAGTGGTTTGCAACCATTAAATCATTATTAGATAAAATTGAAACAATGGGTCAGCACTAAACTAGTCTACATCCTTTTTTATTTACATGTAGTAAGGCTAGTTTTGTGCAAACCCAATGATATACAAATACATAAAAATAATCACTAATTCTGCTGAAAACAAAATATTCATTCAAAATGATAAAATATTTAAAATTTATAAGAACAATAAGTCACTGTTTCCACCAGGTTAAATCACACAGGGATTAACACCATGATAAACAATGGTAATTTATGAAGAAGTCAATCACTAAAAAACTAATGAAAATAAAAACCCTGAACACCCAAGAGATGAGTCGGCACAAAAATGTGTCTACATTCTTCCTAATTCAAATGGAGTTAGACCAGTATTATGCCGACCCATGAAATGGAACCTTTAATAAAACCCTACCACAAGTTCAATGTAAAAGGATAAAAAACCTAGGATACCATAGTTACCAGCATTATCTAATTATTGGTAAATTTTATTCAATTGTCAGAAGCCCCTACATTAACCCAGCTGATTTAAATACTCTATATTTGTTTAATTATTTCCAAACATAAATATCTATTTTTATCAATAATGAGAAAAAAAAGAAAAAGAAAAAAATTGATGATAATAAATAAAGACTTTATTTATAGCTGGAACACATTTATGATAAATCTCCCAGAGGAAGCCTTGAATGGCGAAACATTGTTAATAAACAATAAGAAAAATATATTAGCTATGTGTAGGTAGTGTTTTAAATTCAATATACTATCAATAATGAGGTAAGAGGAACTGAAGTTAGAATTAAATGGATTATCAAACAAATATCGAGTATCAAAATCAGCTGCGTTAATGTTTGCAACCCAGTGACAGTGGAGTTCAATTTACCAATACGAAACAATATTATGATTTGTAGATATATGGATAGACTAAACCATAAATACTTTACAGGATTGAAACTTTCATACACCAAAAAAAAAAGAAAAAAATCTTATAAATTGATAAATCAAGAATAGTTTTTAAACATCAAATGAATGACAGACTATGTTTATTTAAATCACTGGCTGACACAAGAAAGAGCCCTAACCAATTTTTTTTGAGACAGGGGGATCTTTCATGCTGACAGCCTGTGATTCAAAGCAATTATGCTTATTATTATTTAATTATTATTTAATTATTATTTTATTTCCAATTTTCTCAGTCAATAAATGATAAAAATGATGATGATAATAATGATTATAATGGTGATGGTAACAATGATAACAATAATGATGATGATAATATATTTAAAAAAAAATTATAGCTGGAACACATTTATGATAAATCTCCCTGTTAGCCTTTTAAACAACTCAGTATCTTGCAATAAATCAATAATTTTTATAACAAATATTCACTAAATATTTTTCTCATAGAATTTGCAAAAAGTACAAAATTTATATAGGTAAAATATCAACATAACAAGTAAGAATTCAACTTCAACATTCATTTCAACAAACAAATAATCAACACCATCTGCAACAAGTACAAATTCACATTTAAAATTGAAGAACTGAACAATTGAAGAACTTATGCCTGAAACTTAACTTTCTCTTACCAAATTTGTATAATAAAATCACCTCTAGAAAATGATATGATATAAAAGTTGGTAATAAAAAGATCAGAGTAAAAATATAAAATTTGGTACCATGTTTTATCATTTTAAATAAAAAATATTTCAATTTTCCATATAAAAAGCCAACAAGAGCAATTCTAGTTTTGAGTAAAATTGATTCACAGGCTGGAATCAAAGACATTTTATCATCTTATTATAGCACTAAATGATTCTTATCCTGACTTTTCAGACACATATATCTGCAGACAAGTAAATATTTCCACACCAATTGTCCAATACAAGTACTACACTGCCCTCCATAAGTTCCTTCACACATTCACAGTTTAAATTGTACTAAATAGAATTTCAAAACTTTGTAAAAACAGTTTATTGTTAAATGATTTTTAATTGTGCTTTTTTCAAATTAGTACATTTGTCTAATGAATATGAAATATTAAAGATATCTCGAACTTGATATTAGTTTATTGAGATACATCAACCATAGTTTCGGAGGCTGACAGATAACTGTTGCTGCAACTCAAAAAATAAAATATACCAACAGAAATTCCATTTCCGTTGCTTGAATAATGAATGCAATAAACAATGCTATAATAATTCTTCAAATTTGAACATAGAAATTGGAGAAATTTAATTTATTTTACTGTGAAGAAACTTTCGGAGGGCAGTGTATATTGTATCATGGTTCTCAATATTTCTAATCAAGTATCATACTTTTTGACAAAAGCATTTTGATCTCAGACAAGTTGATTTTTAGATTTTACTAATTTTATGTATATATCTAAATATTAACATAAAAAAACATTTTCGATAACATAACTTATATAATTATAAATAATATTTACAACATTAAATAATATCTGTAACAGACAATTACAAAAATTGAGTATACATGCATTCAACATTCAAGCTTTTGATAGCTCAAACAGCCAGATACATCTATAACAGAGTCAAGTCTGAATTTCCATCATTTTTAGCTAGCTTACATGTATAAACACAATCTTTATAAATAGATGTCTTATAGACTGTTATCATAGCATTTCCCAGCATACCCTATCATTACATTTAGATCTTCACCGGTCAATGTTTGTTTGTTTGTTTGTTTGTCAGGTTTAACACCGCAGCAACACATTGTATAGGACATATAACCGCGGTACCGGTCAATGCATAGCTTTCATCTAGAGCATTGGAATATTGTAATTTCTAACTTTACATAAAGTTTTGTGAGCTAATTTGATAGAGCAGGTTACTTGTCCACGGTGATAGGACAACTGTGTTTGCAAATTGCATCACATTCTATGCAAATACAATGAAACCTAGCACAATGATTATGTCATGAATATTATATTAGCAAAGGTCAGCTGAACATGACCTTTATTACAAGATTGTCAGATGTAATATTAGCATGAGCCGATAATTGTAGATCAAGTTTTAATCAGATTGGTATATATAACATTAGAAAGTGTGCGAGCCGATAATTGTAGATCAAGTTTTAATCAGATTGGTATATTCATGAAGCCATACAATGTCTCACAAATATATATATTTTAAAGAACAAAAACACTGAGCACAAAAGCTGGTTATAAAACACATCATGTCATACATTCAGGGTATATAGCCATTTAAAACACACACACACAGAGCTTTTAAACAGTTATATATATATCATAACACAGCATCTCAACATTAATCATTATGTGGCAAAAACAAACTTTAGCACAAATATATTGTTTGAAATTAATGTTTGCATGTTATACATAAAAGTATGATTAAATACAATTACATGTTAAAATAAAAGATATTTCATCCAGGGATGATGTGATCATAATATGATATGATAGTAATAGTGTTGCTATGGAAACAGAAGTCTTTTCAATGTTATATTCAGAAACTGTTTATTTTTAAGAGCAAAAGGGACAATGAGTTATAAAAATACTTCAATGATAATAAAGAGTCTGAACAGACTAACATAGGCAACTTAAAGGAAGATAGACAGGTAATGTTAAATCTTATTCCACTGTCAGTGGTGCATACATTAACCCTGCTGATTTAAATACTTAATATTTGTTCCATACTCCCATACATAAAATGGTTACCTATTATATCAATGGTGAGTACAAGAAGTACTGTAGTAAGTATTTAAATCAGGGGATTTAATGTATTTGCCAGTCTGACAGTAATTTCTGAATTTTGGATAATATATTACACTTCGGCGCCATATGACCTGTCTGTGTTGGTGCGCCGTAAAACCAAAAGAAACCAATAATATATTACACAAAAAACACTGGATGAAATACCTTATATAATACACATCACAATGACAGTAAATTTTCATACATTTTTATATAATGTTTAACATAAACTGCTTTTGTCTGTCATGACATTCAAAAATTAAACATTTCCATGAGTCAACATACAACTAGTTAACTTTGTACATGTAGATAAACTAGTTTTGCACTGACCCAAGGATTTAAATACTCCATCCCTTAATTACTGCATTTTATCTTTTAACAAACAGAGAACTTTGTTTTTTATCAGTCATTACAAAATAAGGGACTTTAGTCAGTTATTTCCCCTTGTATACTCTTCAAATAGGTAGGTCCTATTAGTTGAATTACTTGGATCTTACCCTTACTTTTCAATGTCAATTTGCCAAAATTAATCTTAAAAAAACTTTTTGTAAATCATTAATTTGTTTGAAATTCAAGCTAAGTCTTTTTAGGGTAAAGAACTATCTAAATTCCATCACTTCTGTTAATATCTTGAATAACAAGAAAGATATTAGATGAAATATTTTGTTATTATCACATATGAATTCATTGATAAAATCCGAGGATTCCAACTGTAAAGGCCTACTTACCAATTGGATTGCTTTAGACTTTATCCAGGAAAGATATCTGACAAAAGTCCCCGATTGATAAATTTTATACACATTATTACCAAACTCATACATCTGTAAGTCAACAAAAAACAAGTCTACAGCTTTCATTACTCTCATGTATTTAGAATATTTTTACGCTGATCCATCTTAAAGATTTCCTTTAAATTGTGACTCTAAAGTGAATTCTTTCATAAATCTATTTAAAAGACAATAGTTAGGGTGGCAAATGGTGTCTAAGACACTTGCTATAAATTGTGCTCAAAATCTAAAGTATTTAAAATGGCAAAATGCATTCATGAATAAAAGCAGTTTGTGCTAAGATGATATATTTTATAAATTAGAACAATAGTGGCCATGATAAGCTCTACAAAACATGATGAATACATGTTATAATTTCTAGACATCACAAAAACCAACACAATATTATAATGTTGCCATATATACACCCAGTCATTATTATAAACTTGAAAGTCTGTTAAACAGTCAATGCAGACACCATGTTCAATGAATTTTATTATATCATACAATGAACAAACATTTAAATATTATTAATGAATATTTAAACATAATAGAACTAACCAAATCAACATGAACAAAATCATTAGAACTTAACTGAATACAATTTTCCAAGAATGTTTAACAAAAGAAATATATTGAGAATTTACTGCATCAGTAGCCTGTTCAATAACCAGAACGTTCTGTAATGTTAGGGTCAGAACAACTCAACCCAAAGACAACTCAACCCTAGACAACTCAATCCCCTACTGATGGGTTGAGTTGTCCCAAATTTTGGTTGAGTTATCTACGGGTGGAGTTGTCTTCGGGTTGAGTTGTCCCGCACCCGTAACGTTCGCTAACAGTTGTTACTGAACACGCTGCTTAGATGGGAAATAAAAACTTATTGCAAGAAAAATCAGGAATGGGAATCTGTTTATCAAGCAAATATACTTAAATAAGAATATCTGTCTACACAGAGGATATCTCTAGAAAAATAACTCTTACAGAGAAGATAAAAGCTTATTGCAAGAGAGAATTGCTTTTTTTAAATCTTGAAACTTTTAAATTGACTGATTTCTATAAACAATGAGCATGTTAATTTCAATATTTACTAACATTTAACATGATATAATTAGATATATACATTTATATTATAGTTCGTACAAAATAAAAAAAATGTGTTCGTGTAAACATTTATATTTTTAAAGGTCTCATTTTCTTCGAAAAGTCGAGCTTAAAATGAACCAATCCATTCCAGAGATAGGCAGCATTGAAAATTAAAGTTGTATAGTTCATTTTAACAAAATATGTGTGGAGGATAAACCACCACCCCTTGGTCAATCATGCTTGTAATGGTAGAATGCATACCCGCTACTCCAACAAGACACTCAAACAAAACATATTAAAACAAGTAAATCTGTGAGCTAATGCTCACTAGTGATACCCCCGCAAAAATGTAAAAATATGCGACAAACAGGAAGTAGATGAGCAAGGAGCATGAAATCGCTTTACACCACATGGGACTATGGGATGAAGCAATATGCAAAGTATTAGGCTGCTGCATGTTATAGTTGCTGAGAAAACTGCGACGGAAATTTTGTAACGGACGGACGCACGCACAGACAAGGGTAAAACAGTATACCCCCCTCTTCTTCGAAGCGGGGGTATAACAATACATCTTATCGCATCCTAAGCTTCCCCTGTCGTGAATGAATTCATTGTATTGCTTATATGATAATGAACAGTGTTTTTTTTTGTATCAAGTATAGTTAGTGAATAAACAAACATTACAATTAGAAATAAACATTGAAGCCAGATAGTGTGAGAGCCAATTTAGAACTACAAGAACTATGACAAGATTTACAACTAGGTGAATTCTTAAGTGACACATTTATAATTTCACTACATGTTCAGTGAGCTTTTTACTCTATCAATCAAAAGTATAGATAATCTAACATAGAATGTCTGTAATAGGCTTGACCAAACATTGTCCAATGTTATGTACCAGTGGTAGACCTTGTTCAAAATTTCATAATGATATTACTAAGACAATCAAGCCTGACTCAAAACCAACAGGTTTTAAGCTGATTCTGACAGTATAATACATTACACAACATCATGTGAATTCTTTAAAAGAATTCAATTCAAAGTCCTACGAACTACAAAATTATGAGACCAAAATGTACTTGGATGTAGTAGATCATGTGATCTTAATGAGGCACATAAAGACAGGAATGAAAATTTAACCACATATCCTAAATGCATTAGAATCGAGATCCAAAATAAACACTCTAAATTGCCCATGGTGACCAAAATTTCTAAAGGGTGACAAATAATTTTGAAAGGATGGCCAAGCTGGCAATTGAAAATGAGACTACTTTACATGACATTGCTGCTTAATACTTATCATTTCTTACTATGAAAACAACATATTTACAATCAGAATATAATGTTCAAAATTATAAGGTACTGGTATCATTTTAATATGTCAAACAAAATTTTAATTTTAGTAGTACTAGTGTTGAGTCATTATAAATTTCTTAGGGCAAATCCTGTTTGAAAGTAATAGACCCAAGTGGCTAACATGCATAAACAGTAAATGTTTAGCCCTGATAAGAAAAGGGTGTATATATGGCAAGCTGTATAAGTTATATTCATTCCTCTAGGATCATTATAATATAAAACGTTCCAACACACATGGCTAGGGTGGTGAGGATTAAAATAAATATAAAAAAACTGCTTCACCACAACTAGGTGGGGTGTGGAATTAATGCAATTGACAGTTCTTAGAAAAACAACAATATACCACAAGGCCAAAACACTATTCTTGGAAGAAGCCAAAAAAAAAAAATGCTGCTTTCTTCAACAAAACTGACCCCTTTTCTCTCCAGTTTCCAGTCCCCTAAAAAATACCCAAATTTTCCAGTCCCCTAAAAAATACCCAAATTTTACATTAGGCCTGAAAGGCCATGGTCAAAAAGTTGATATTTTTTCAATTTGAAAATGTCTATGTTGGTTTTTTTTACCAAATAGTTTACTGGATAATCTTATTGATTTTGTAACACCTATACTTGGATAAATTTATTCCTTTTTTACTGGCAATAAAGTGGGTTCATTTTCCCCAAATAAGTGAAAACCATGCAAATTTCCCCCAAGAAAAGGGCTAAAGCCCCTCCCCCAAAAATGATGCCTTGACCCTGTACCATAAAATTATGATTTCAACAAGTTTAATGGACCAAGGAGGTACTATTTGAAGGTATATCTATATGTTTTTACCATCTTAATAATATACTAACAACATGTCAATTTTCCACACCTCAGCTAGTTTTTAAAATTTCGATTCTAACTAACCTCCGTAAAGCAGAATACACCGGAATTTGTGAGGGTCGCCCGGTGCTACCACGTTGTCGATCAGACTGACCTTCCCCTTGACTATATCGAGGTAAAAACAACATACATGTATATACACATATTTATGTACATAATATATATTGATAAATAAACTATTATTGTAATATTATTATATATTTATTAACTTGAAAAGCATAAATGGTAAAAAATAACTCAAATATATTTTACCACAAGTAAGGAAAGGTGAACTTGTTATAAAGCATTATGTACAAATAGAAAATGTTAAAAAAACATCATTAATCCTTAACTGAAAATGACTTTTATTAGTTTTAATATTAACTTTATTTTAAAATAAAGTCAACTGAATAATATATGTTATAATAATTTAAGTTTAATAACGTAGTTTAATGCTCATGCATAGAAATAAAATCTGTATCATATAAAAGCCAGAGAGACTAATATTGTATATATATAAAGTTTGACCTTCAGATATGAACAGGGGTCAAGGTCAAAGTTGAAGCAATATTCAAGAGAGGGTTAGGTTATAATCAATTATGGTGACTAAAAAAACAAATATGATGTTGAATTTTACCAAAGTTTCTTTGTTTCAGGAAGATTAGTTTGGTATAATTAAGACTGAGCAGTGGCATCTCATACCAATCAGCAAGCTTACTATATGGGCATCTATTTCTTCTATCATTATGATATATAATAGTATCACACTTTATTTTGCATGAAATATTAAGGGCCAGACATGCCAAAAACACCTCAACCAGGAATTTAACATATTCAAAATTATCTGAACTAGCATACAAACTTGTCAACATACTTCCAACTATGTCTTAGAACAATAGGAAAATTGAATCAACTCATAACAGCTTATAACAAAACAAGTAAAAAGGTAAGAAAGAAAAAATATTCTGAGGCATGCAATTCAATCATGCATATAATTATTCATGCAAAAGCTAAACTTCACTACTATGAAAATAGTAAAGTCAAGAATTTTACACCATATTTCAACATTCTTTTTGTCATAGTGCAGTTACATACTGTATTATTCTCTATTAAACACCCCAAACACCCTTAGGGATGTTAAATTTTCCAAAAGAGGGGGTGATTATATCTTATTTCAACATATCTCAGCAATATTGCAGTTACATACTTGGTAAATACTTTTAAGCATTAAATTTGCTGATAATAGACCATGTAGAAATGTGAAAAAAATTATTTAACCTTGTCACTGACTTTCAAACAATGGACCAACAGACTAAACAATCACTTTATGCCTCCACATCTACTGATGTAGGGGGTAATAAACAATGTTTCTAAATTTAGTAAAAAAAAAAAACAAATGAAAAAGAAAATCCTACAGAATTAAGAAAATATAGACTGATAAAAATATACATAAACTTAAAATTATACACAGTATAATTAATTACAAGGGTCAGATATATATGGGACATTGATCTATGTAAATATATTGTTTTATTTTTACAATGCTACTCTTCTTCGACTCCTGTTAAGTTACATAAAGTACAAAATTAATATAAACATAAAGAACATGCAATATACAAGTATATTGATGGTTTCATATATAACAACATATAAATTAGTAGCATCCATTATTTCACAAGCACTAAACATGTATTATAAATAAATGATGTCAGCTGAAATTCAAATTTATGGGTTTCCCTACAATACTAACCAACATGGGCAATTACAATGGAAACATTGTACTGTTACAATGTGGTGTATGTGTGTAGACAAACAATGGCATTAATCTTGTACCATTGAGCAATAATGGGTATTAAGATAGTTTGTACTTCATCAATGCAGGTGGAAACACCAAAATTTTGAGTTTCTGATATTTGTTTACTCCAAGGCATTACTATGACTGTAATATTTAATAAATCTAAATATATATATACCGCATTTTAAACAACGCATTATTTGAGACGGTTTAACATTTCATTGGGGATTGATTGCTGCTTATCCAGGTTATAGGCCATTATCAGCCTCAGAGATACACTGTCGAACACATGCATAATAAATTATGTATTCATTTTAATCTCAAGAAAGTGCTTACAAGGTATTACATTCCATTGATATAAAAACTAACTACCATATCAAAATATGGAATTATATTTGGACAATATTCAACATTAGTCAAAAATTTATGACTTTTAGGACAAGTCCTACTCACACAATGTAAAGTGACAAAATAATTATTCATCACTTAGGCCCAAAACATTATTTCAGTTATAAAATCTTCATTCCCCATGCACAAAACAAAACCAAAACCAGTTTTTCCCCCATCAAATCAATATAAAAATAAAATACTGGTTCCCCTTACCTTCCAAATGCTTTAAATCCTGTACTAGGTGATGAGGGTACCGGATCATCAAAGAAATCTTCTTCTGTATCAGTATTATTATTATCTTGTAATATTTGTTGTTTCGGACCATTCTCTATATTTCTATTATTTCTAGAATCAACTAGACTACGTTCTGATCTCTCAGAATTACTTCCCTGAAAATATTAAATATATATTGAATATAATTTAAAGTCAATTTGGCTTCTACATATTTTTTATGTTGGCTTTAGCCATAGCAAAACTTTGTATCAAGTCAGTCAATCAATCTACTCACAACTCCTGGAAAGGCTAAATCTTGGATTTAGAAGTTAAACTATGTTACTATGTGCATACTTCCGTCAGTGAGTGACAACTGCCCTACTTGGCATAGAATTAGTGGTAGGAGTGAGAATGGCCAAAGAAATCATTTCAAGTCTCAAGACCAAATTCCACGAATGAAACATTTTAGTCAAGCCAAAACATTCTATTAACATATACTATGCCCATTACAATGAGACAATTTGAAAGTATTTTGCCTAACTTCCTTATATGGCATAGTTTTAAGTAATGTAAAGGTTCACATAATACAAGCTCTTGAACACTGACAGGCTGTAGCAAATAGTCACTATAAGGTCAATTAAAGGGAACCCATTACTTACCTTACTAAATGGTGATGATAGGGATTTATTAGGGGATGAAGGGGACAATATATCATTAACATCAGTAGATACAACACTTCTACATTGTAGAAATAATCGTTTATACATTGATACAAACTCTTTAAAACTGATACCTGCAATAGAAGAAATAAAACAATATATGGCATTTTATTGTCTTAAGTTTCATGTGTTCATCAACTTCACAGTTATTACCCCTGGGTATCCGGCTACAGGTATCTATCACGCAATCTCCCAGGGAAGTCTTTTATTCTGCTTAGTGCAGAAAACAAATTGATGCAACAGAATTATACCACCCTTGCAGATACCAATTTACACCTGGATGAAGTGAAGCAATCACAGGTAAATTTTTCTCTCAAAGAAATTGGCAGTGTCCCTAGAGGGGATCAAAATCTGGACATCTCAATCCTAAAGAACACAACCAACTACTGGATTACTGACCCTTATTATAATATAGACAACTAGAGACACGACGGAAGACTGATACTTCAAGGTATAATTCTCCTAAGTCACTTGACCCAGCATTGCCAATAGATAAAGTTATTTAAAACTACATGAAGATCAACATAGCATATACATTCTGTAAATACTAGAGGAAAGAAGAATTTAATCACATTTAAAACAATGATGTTACAACACTTAAGTCTTAAAGACATAATTATGATAATACTAACATGAGAACGTATTTAACTACAGGACAACAAATAAAACAACTTCCTATATTATGACAATATGTTGTACAGTAAAAGGTTTTCAAGACAAAAAACTATCAAAAGACCTTTGATAACACACCCCACATGAGTATGATTAAGTACAACCTTAACTCCACTTTTTTCAGAGTATAAATATTTGACAAAAACCAAGAAACAAAAACTAGTCTTTAATGCCACAATCATTTACAGAACAGAACAGTTCAAGGTTTCCCACAAGACTAAAGTAAGTGCATAGTGTTAAAGAGCAATTTACTACAGTCTTGCAGGCAACCCTCAATTGTTCTGTTCAAAATAATTTACAAATGACCTTTTTTGACGATCAATCACAACATAATAGTTCTAAACATTAAAGTTACAGCTAATATAATGCACATACAACATGCAAACAACCACAAGAAGCACTGACATACATAACATACAAACACTGATGAATTTACGAGTAAACATTGCATGATAAGATTGAACAGGACAAGACATTATCTCACAAAACATAATGATTACAAACATAATCAAAACAATGCAATACATTCATGACAATCATCAATTTAACCCACTAGCAAAAAACCCGTAACTAAAAAGCCTGATGCTCTGGATGGCTAAAATTGCATTTGGTAAGCAAAAATACTGGTTTTTATAGTTAGTCTTGTTGATGATTTTGCCCTTTACTATATTGCATAACTAACCAAGTAAGTGCTTAAGAAAGTTTTATACAAGGACTGTTTTAACAAGAAATATACAAATAGTTTTTCTTTGAGGAGGTTAAAAGCAATCCAAAGTGAAAAATATGCATACATTAAAGGGAGTGTAAAAAGAGCACAAAAAAAATGTAACCAAATCAAAAATAGCGATTAAAACAATTATAAATTTCTTCAATTGCATTCAAACAGGAAAAAGAAATAATTTCTTCAGAATTTAAAATTTATGAATAGATTTCATGCTAATATAACACAGTATATGTTAGCAAGAAATTCAAGGCAACTTTATTGTGTTCAACATAAGCTCAAGTGAGCCATTCATGTATATAAGATATTGAAATTGTTGAAGTTATTTACACAAAGCAAATGTTGCATTCAGCTGACAAGACAGAACATGCTGGTACAAAAGACAGACCATGATGGGCAATTATTGTCATGCTAAATATATAAATCATTTATTTACCTCGACTAGTAATGGTAAAATATGACTCTACAATGAAACACCAATATTCATTAACAAAAAATTTCAATTTTCAAACCTACACATACTAAAAGGTATTTCCATCATTTTATATCTATTATGTCATGGAACGAATACTATGGCTAACATGGTAACTGTATTTACTTCATACTAATAAAATTCCAATGAAACACCATTAAATTGTGGTTATTTAAATGGTTATATGTTAATAATGAGAAAAAGTGACAAATGATGGTAGGATGAGATCTAAAATGCTTGCAGCCAGCCAGGTTCCGGGATGGTTGACTGACTAATGGTACTGTCCTTCATGACACTCAAAACACCAATGATGATGATGATGATGATGATAGTGATGATGATGATGATGATGATGATGATGATGATGATGGTGAATGAGAGATAATGGTCACAGAAGTGTATCATGTGAAACAACAAACATAAAGGCTAACAATAAATGAAATATTTGATACAACTGAATCAAGACAGAATAACAGCATCGTTTTTATAAGTATATTCAGATCGTTTTCAAAACAAGAGCAGTTCACAGAAAGTGTACTAGACTATTTGGGGTGCTTGTGTTAACTAAATGCAAAACCACTGAGGTGAGTAAAATTTCAAGTGAACACTTTTATAACCAGTCGAGTTAGAAACTCCAAATCATGAATTTCAAACACAAACTTTTATCATGATTTCATATGTTGTTCTCCATGTATGTAAACTTTGTATAAAAGCCCTTGGTGGATAACCAACCAATGGGTGTAATAAGAGTTCTTACAGGCAATATTTTAAAAGAAAGTAAAAAATAAACTTACTATTACTTATATCTCTGTCCGCTGCCCTGAATTCATCATTTACATATCTGTCTAACATATTTCTGTAATTAAAACAATCAGAATTTGTTTTTTGTTTGGTTTAACACCATAGCAACACATTAACACATTGTATAGGTCATATTTTGGCAGTCATTCAACCTACTCACAGTTCCTGGAAAGGCTAAATCTCTAGATTTTGTTGATAACAAGTTACTAAACAAGTATATGTCAATATTAAAAATGTCTATTTACTATGTTCAATTGTTGTATGGGCTTTTCACATAACACATTAAAATAGCTACAGGCAAACAAACATGTATATTAAAGGAGTATTTTATGCTTCAAAACAAGAAAATATAATACATTTTAGGAAAGATCCCCATAGTGTAGTTTCTTAAAACCATTATCATTTTATTTCACTCATTTAGTGACACAGCAACACATTGTATAGGCAATATCATGGCAGTCAGTCAACCTACTCACCATTCCTGGAAAGTCTAAATCCAGAGATTTAGCTGTTAACTAGTTACTAGGCGCATACTTTCATCAGTGACTGTCATCTGCCCTACATGATTTAGAATCAGGGGTAGGAGGGTTAATCAAAATGACCTTAGAAATTATTTCATGACCAAACTCCATTAAAGTATGATCAACCCAAGTATCAAACTGCCCCCACCTCAGATCAGTAGACTTGTGTGCTACCAACTGAGCAGGCTAGGTGGGGGTCTCAGCTCTCAAGAGAGTATTTGGGTCACCCTTCCAATGTATTTGTGTGAATACAAATATACATACTTGTTAAAATTAGGAAACATATCAGAGAATAAATCACGTAATTCTTCCTTGTCTATTTCATCATTTTTATCCTGTAATATACAAATAGTATTATTGACAATTTATGTATCATTTAGTCTGGTACTACATACATGTACACAGGTGTGATTGGAAGGTCAGATTTAACATAACTTTTTTCCATGTTCAATGACTTCAATCTATTGGTTTAATAAATGATTCCTCAATTCCATGAAATTGTATATTTTTCCAAACTTTTTCTGCATACTTATAATCGTCACTGGAACAATTCAAAATCTGCAGACCTGCAGACCTGCAAATCCCATTCCTGACATCCATCACATGAGCTATTAAAATTTTGCAATCATGGATTTTTCAAGGCATCTTGTCTGATTCCCATTTGGCCATTGACAGCCTTTTTTCATAATCTAATCATTACATTAATCACATATACTTTATCTGACCACTATATAATGCATGATGGTTGGTGAGATGCGCGGGCACTGATGCTGATGGATGTTCAGGCGAGAGCCTTGGATTAGAATCCAACTTTGCACCTTGCAATCATGGATTTTAAGGCTATCTACCAAGATTCCCAATCGACAATTTGGTCTTATCATGGTGGACAGCTGACCTACTCACCCTTTCAGGAAAGGTTATAAAATTTTTGGATTAAGAAATTATCAGTTACTAGGTGCACTCTTCTGCCAGTGACTGACAGCTATCCTACATGGTTTAAAATTAGTAGTGAAAGGGAGAATTATCACAAGTAAAAGAAAAATTATTTACCCTGTCATAATAGTCAAACTTCTTTCTTGCGTCAGCTAATTGTTTGGGTGTGAGTTCCTGTAATACATAAATACTTGAAATAGAAATATGTATAAAAACTAAAATCAAATATCAATGGACCTACAGACCTCAGAAGGCATTAATGTATAGTACAGAATGTGGTTTATTTTCTTCGAAAAACTAAACCAAGAGAGGTTACAACTGATAGCATTATAATTTTAACATCAACTTTGAGGTGAATTATGTACAATTTTATTTCTGAAAATATTGCCAAAGTAAGTCTTTAAAAACAAACTAAAATAGTGAAATGTGATATGCATACAATCAAATGACTGAGCAAACATTATATTTAAAATAACAAATATTCCAGAATTTTTATTACTACATGTACTCGTATGTTCTTAAATAAAGCTAATACCATCCATTCATAAGATAATTAATCTGTTTTATGCAATTCAAATAAACAATTTTTACACATCCATATAACCAATGGAATAGGCATTTTGTAAAAATATTATCATTAAAATTGAACTATTTCAGTACTAGAAAAGCACAATGTTTACTATCAATACTAGCAACAAAAACAAAAAAACAACAATATTCTACAAAATAAACTGGAACAAAGTTCCAGTTTTATAGTGATACATGCCATCAAACTTGTACACAAGTAATTACACATACATTACACAGTCTAAGTTTCATGTCAAAGCATGCTCAAAAACTAAGTTTTAACCACTGGTCATGGACCTACAGTAGTCAACAAAAAATACAAAATCTTTTAGTTACAATTAAAAAAGTTAAAAGTGCAGTTTAGATAGCAGTTTCAGAGTTCAGTATCTTATATTTTAATCATAGTCAGCATATCAGTATATATTGTAACATGCATAGATCTATATTTACTTGATTATATGAACTTTTTATTGTTTACTTTATTTAGTTTCATAATTTATAAATCTTAGTTGGGATCTAATTTGCAGTCAAACTAGCATACAAAGCATTGGGTTTTCTAGCTAACTAACAAAGCTCAGTTTCTTACTGAGCAGAAGCATCCCAACAGCTAAATGACCATAGAAATGCAAAAACATAAATAGAATACGATGTATATCCTTATATATGATTACTCTTTTGATTCAAAATAAGTACCAACACCTTAAGGAATCCTGAGAACCCAAGATGATATTGTGTTAAGTTTCATAGTGTCACTGTTAATACATTGGTATAGCGCGAGAATATTAACCTGAGCTTGAACTACCTAATTATAATAATTACACACTTCACTTACATTAAGTTGAGAGTTTCCATATGTGTGTATACAATTGTACATGTGTTTTTTAATCAATTTTGTAAACATGGCATGTTATGGTACTTTTGATTTTGGACTCATTCGTTCATAGGGAAACATGCAAGTCCGCAATTCGTTTATCAGGAAACAAGTAAGTCTGCAATATTTTGGCACTGTTTCAAAGTATTTATTTTCAATACAACAAATTTAATTGTTCAATGTGTGTTTTTGCCAAACTTTTCCGACAAAACACAATTTACAGACGAAGACAAAAATAGAAAGTAAGAACTGAGTTAATATATTCTTGCATAAAGGTCAAGCTCACATTAATATTGTTGCACTATACAGGTCATTATTATGTGTTAACATGCCGTGACTAAATACTTTAGCATTTATCATGCTGCATGAATACAATAGATTTGATTGGAAACACAAGTTGATGGGTTTTAACAGCTGAAAAACTTGGTATGTACCGGATGAACATGTGTGGAACAAAGTTAAAAATACAAATGGGTGTACACAAAACAAAACGATTTGATCAGTGTTGCATGATTTTCAGCAATAATATATCAAATAATTTTGTCTACATAGACACATCCTGTACAAACAAGCCTTATTCAGCTGCAAAAATCCATATATTTGAGTTCCAAATATGACCTATTCTTGTGTCATTATTTAGCCTGTCTATCATAAGTCATCTTTCTAAAGGTCATCAGTGGGTCACATGTGACAGTCTCTACTGTACAAAGTCACGATACATGCACACACACTTATAACTTTTGCATCACTTGGTATTTGACATCCCTTTCAGCAATTTTTAAATCATTTAGCTTTTATTTCAATGTTTCATTGATTTTATTTAAACAGAACTGATGAATTTATTTCAAGGAATCACCAATTCTTCCACGATTGATTTTTACATATACATGTACAATGTACATGTCACATGGTCAAAATGGAGCATAGAATTCTGATCAGAATAAAACTGCTCAAACTATTTTAAATTACCTCATGTGATTTGTGTACTATAGAGCTCAATGACATCAAGGGGTGACAATTTGTAATGTCACCCTCTTGACATTACCTATCGGCCCACTTGACATCACCTATCGACCCGCTTGAAACGATTCGAGACCATTGCATTAAAGTTTGCTGAATATCGGGGCAAGATTTTTATCCATTCAATTTGGACAGACGCTTGCTTTTTACAAAAAGACAATCTTATATGGTATAAAAATGTCTTCAAGTTCAGAAGCAAATAAAACAGATAGATTTCAAAGATTTGTGCCTATTTAATTGTTAACAATTTCTGATTTTTGTTGTTCAGTATAAAAAATATCACATCCTACAGAGGGTGATGTTCACCCTTTACAAGCAATGTCAACCTCGGCTAAAGCCTCAGTTCACATTATTTGTCTCAGGTGAACATTCCATTCTATCAACCTCTGTAGGATGTGATATTTATATAATACCATGACTAGGTCTCATAAATATACATACACATATCAAGTGATATACCACAGGAAATACTCATATAGCAAACAATACACAAGTACATATCACTATAATACAAGACAATCATGAATGCTGAATGCAACACAGAGTGGGTGGGGTACTAATATATTCACTATATACAATATTTACCTCGGGTATAGAAATTTGTAATTCTGATTCCTATTAATGTAATACATACAATGTAAAAATTGTTATCTAAAATATCTATAACCTTTCTTTCCTAACAACTTTTCTTCATATGACATAAATACTTAGTAAGGCTTAAGACACAAAACAAATATGAAACATTGGTGCCTGCATAACAACCTTAATAACAACATTTTTAGACAACCAGTCTTTGCCTTATATTTTTTTGAGCACTAGTCTGTTTTATTACATTATTTAGTAAAGTGCAAAATTATCAACCGCCTGACTTCATGAAATATATCATTTTTACTAGCCTCAATGAATTTCTAATATTATGGCATTGGGCAAGTGGGATAAAGCCGTGACTGTACTATATTTAGTATTAAACTCAGGTCACTGTGAAAGTTGAATTGAGCTAGTAAAAATAACTTAAGAATCTTATATTATCGAGCTGGCTGATTTGTTTGTTTGGGTTTAACGGCGCATCAACACAGAAAGGTCATATCGCGCCGAGAGCTGGTTGATAATTTGGCTTGTAACTATAAAATCAAATTGGCTAGTGCTGGTTAACTCTAACATGAAGACTGAACATGGATTTGACAATGTTCTATTTAATGAAGAAAATGACGATGTGCCAGGAAAGAAATGAAGAAAAAAGTTAGAAAAGATTTAATAAAGAAAGGTGATAGGTCAAACTAGGGCGGTCATCGGAAATCACGGTATCGATGTACCACCGATTCTTGACAGACGATCCGATATCGATTCGCTATTTGGAATATCAATACAATCTAGCATTTTATAAAGCTATAAACTAAATGAAAATCAGTTTTATTTTTATGTGCTATTATTTTAGTCAGTTTTCATGTTTTCTGTTAAGTATTAAAAATATTGTTTGTTTTAGTTTGTTTTATGTCTGAAACAACTTATAACATCATGCATAAAATCATGAGGGCATTATATATACTAGAGTTCTAGTGGCTTCTTTTACACTGCTTGTCTGACACGATTTATCCATGTTTCACCGATACTTGCCTTTCCATATATCAAGACAAAATTTTCTATCAATGACAGCCCTAGGTCAAACAAAAACTTGTCTAACTGCATGTAAATACAGAAGGTTGAAGACAAGTTTTGTCCTGACCCATTGAATTACTTCCCTACAATTTAAGCATAGAATATCACACATAAACACATCAAGAATTTAGAAATCTAACCATGCATTTGAACACTTACAGGTGGATTCCGCTGTAAGAATTAAATGTAAGAAATTACTTAAATCGAGCCGTTGTCATTTTTAAAAACAAACACTGAGCATTTAATAACAACATTACATCATAGTACACTCACAAAGATGTCAGCGCAACAAAGAGCTCCTTGAAAGACCAGTCTATGGAAAGAATGCTAGACTACTTAATGTTCTCATAACGAACGAAATCAATGCTAGCATATAAGAACATTGAGATAAGAACAATTCAAACAGCTAGATTTTCCAACCAAAAGTCTTAAGACGAAAGGGCTATTAGTCAAATCCATGCAAGAGTAATGAGTTAAATGGTAGCCCCATAGACAAGTATGCTGTTTGAAATGTATCCATCGTAAGTAATTCTCAACCAAGAACTTTCTAAGTACATAATCCCGTCAAAATTTATTCTCGCACCTATCTGTTGCACCTATAGCCTTTACCAAGAAGTGTTACATGGATTCTAATGCACAACTGAGTAGGATAGCCCCACTATTGACAAACAGTCAATGAACTCAAGTCAATAAATTCATTCTTTGTTCAAATTTCAGCAACTAGTGTTAAACAAAAATATAATACACAAAAATATTTAATAAATGATATGAACCAGTTATTCAAATATTTAATTAAATCAATTACTTCTGCTCCTGTCATTCTCCCTACACCAGTTCTCTCCCCTTGTGGCCTCTTTAATAATTCAGCTAATAAAGGTAATTTTGGTCCACCATGACTCTCTGATATATGTAGCTCTTTAGCAAGACCATTCCTACCTTCATAATTAGAGGGCTGCAACAATAATATTTATAATTTAAGATTAAACAAAAAAGAGTTGCTTAATATAATAATAAATAGTTATAGTCTAAATAATTCAACCTTCATTCAAACTTTTTTCACAGAGGTTAAAACAAGCGATTTTCAATGTTAAATGTTACATTGTCCCTGCTGATTTAAATACTCACTACCGACTGTACTTTAGTACACATATCAGGATCACTTACAGTTCAGTGAGGCATTCAATGCAAATTCTCATGTATTTATTATTTTTACTTGAAATCTTGTGGTTTCTTTTGTAAAGGCAAAAGACATCCTGCTCAAAGGGAATTATTTAACAGGATTGGGAATTTTTTTCTTGAAATTGGGAAAAATGGTAGTTATTTGGCATTGGGAACGGGGCCCATATTTGGCCCCATGAGATAGGCTGAACAAGCCCTGTGAAATTTCCTATTAACCACATGATTTTTTTAATTAATTTAGGTAAATGATGGTTGTAAAAAGTTGGTGGACTGTCGGACCATCCACATTCTTAGTCATAAGACCAATGGCATTATTTGCAGACTTAGTTCATAGTCCACTGGCTAAATTTGAAAACTGAACAAGTATATAATATATATCAGTAGATATAAACAAGCATACTTACACAACCTGACTCTGGTTCAAAAACTGCCTGAGTAAACTCTAAATTGTAGAAATCTAGAAATTCTCTAACTAAACCAACCACTGTCTGACCTATATAGAGATAATAGATTTAAAGGTTTAAACAAGAGAAAAAAATGTCAGCCAATAGATGTAGTAAAATAAGATGTTACACTTAAAACACTCCACGTAGCTATTGTTATCATAATACAAGAGCATCAACAATTGAATATTAACAAGTCAGAAATTGTTTTAACCTTCTATGGAAGACCACATTGTTCAAATTAATGATAAACTTATGACTATTAAAAGATGATTATGTCAATAGAATATTTTAAACTGTACCTTCTTTTGTTGATATAAATTTCTTCAAATCATGATTCAATAAAGGTGTTTTATTCTGAAAAAAAAATCAAAATAATGTATGTGCTGTGGTATCATATATCAAGAAAAGTAACATCAAAGCAGGAATCCAACAATAGACCTCTGGCTCTATAATCAAACAGTCACATGTCGCAATCTGAGAAAAACTCAATGACAAATGAGTGTGTAACTGTAAGCCAAATGAGAATTTTAGAAGCTCACTGCACAGATTGTTTTGAGATGGCCTTAGCTATTATTACATTTATGACGCAACTCCATGAAAATTGTTCAATCACAGTCTATGAATAATGCCTCAGAAAACCCTTACTGAATATTTCTTACTGAATTCACAATGACAAATCAACAACTAAAAGAAATGAACCCATCAATGTGTAGAATGAATTCAAGTTTCATTAGCATAGCATAATGAGATTCAAATCAATACATTACAGTAGAGCTGTCATTGATTCCAGCGATATCGCTGTATCGTCGATATTTAATTTCCCATCAATAATCAATATGCATTTTGAAATATCGATAATAATTCCTATATAGGTAAATAAATAAAAGTCACCATTAAGGGTCAAATTTGTGAAACGAACTTTCTATCGTTAGTGGAAACAGGTGCGCTGTCATAATATGAACTGAAAGGTCTGAAACATTCGCAGCGACCCCACTGAGGAAAAAGCTCTAGTCCACAGAAGGTATAACATTAATGACAAATATACATCTATTATGAGTTCATGACAACAAAAAAGGTCTGTATAGTACTGCAGTGAAGGTATCGATACATATCGGTGTATCGTCGTTATTTAATACTTGATATATCATTGGGCTTCAAGCCCAATCAATGACAGCTCTACATTACAGTAATACTACAGAATTTACTGAATTACAATGTTTTGATGGACAAAATCTGTAAATAAATAAGCAATTAACCATTAACCACATTACCACATAGACTGACAGACATGTGTTACTTCATATATAATGTATTATACTGATTGATCATAATTACAGAGCTTAATTAATAATACAACAAGCCATCTTTGCAATATTCAATATTGTAACTCTGATCAGATAGTTCATGCTTAATACTTTATCACTTTTTTCTGACTAATCTGTATCATTATACCATCACCATACAAAGAAAAACATTCACCTTAAGTTATACATAAATGCTAAAGAGCCAAGACTTAAGTTTCCAGCATTCAGTTCTCTTACAGGTTTTCATGAAAAAAAATCATATAAGTTCACTTATTTAGAAATAAAGGTCCTTAAGAGTAATTTCCTCCAATTTTCGAAGGTTTTCAGGAAAAAGAAAAGGTTTTAAAAGATTTTTGCCAACTTTTTAAAGGTTTTAAATTTCAAAGGTTTTAGAGGTTTCCCTAGAAGGTCTGAATAATGAACTAGATCATTGCAGCTCTTAAATCAAAGGACAGTAACTCTTACCTGTATAGATTCTTGTTCTTCTAAAGCCAAGAACACACTAGCCCTCAACTGAGCCTGGAATATAAAAAGTTTGTTTTAAGAACAAAATCAACTGGTTAAAGTCACTTCATTTTTCTAACAGTTATAATTCAAAATAATTTATTACTGCGAAAGTATAAAAATCTTTTTTTCCTACAGACCCTGTCTTTCATATAGTGAATTTTGGGGGTGGTACATATGATCTTTCATAATTGTGATAAAGGGTTCGTGGGACAATTCTTCAAAAATTATTGTTCTTATTTAAAGAATTTATTGTCATAAAAAGTATTCAAAGAAATATTCTGACCATGCTAAGAGCAGACAGTGTATAGCCACAGTTATCTTGTGTGACCCCTCATATCTTACTGATAGTAAGATTTTGGTAACATTTTTTTCAGAAATTCCCCTGATTTTGGTGCAAGAATATCCCTGCTTCTATATTATCTTCTATTTTGATTCGTTTGTAGCTTAAATTAATTTATTTGTTGTTTAGATAAAATATATTAGCAGTCTTGATTTATAATGCTCCTACATGTACTTGTTTGTCTGTCTAACTCATAATTTCAGTACTTTCTTTCTTCATATTTATACCTTAATAATAAAGACTTTATTTATCGAGGCAACACAGTTAGGCAGAGCCCAATCTTCCCTGTGAGCCTTTTAACAAAACATATTTACATATTATGTACAGCAAGCATGATAAACATTGAAATAAAACATTTATAAAATATATACAGTGAGATAAATAGGAAATAAGGAAAACTAGATCAGCTCAATGATCATTTAAGTTACTTTAGTATTCCACCACAAAGTATATTTATGTTTGAAAGATTGTAAATTTCTGGCTGATTGTAACCTCATATACCTTGAATGTATTTTCTCACACATAATAACCCAATTAACCAATTATGATTGTAATTAACATAGTAATCACCGATTTTTAGTTGGAAGTCATCCATACTATAGTAAATACAGGCCATATATGCAGTTTACATTTATAACACCTACCTGTGTGGTTTACCAATATACAACAAAAAATGTTTACCAATTTATTTTAATTACTTTACGCTATGTCTGACTTGAATACATTCACAACAAAGGTAGATTGTCGTTAAGTTATCAGACGAATAAAATCTTATTGTTCATAAATTCCTATCATAATCAGGTCAATACAACAAGTATACAATGTATATCAACACATTAAGTCATTATAAATCTATAATGTTACGTATACAGTAATCAATACTTGAATATTGAATATAAACAAGCTGAAATAATGTTTGTATTTCTAACTTTAAGACCTTTTAAGCTTGATCCTTCTATACAACAAATAACACTAAAAGTTATAAATAAATAAATATCTTGTAATATAGTACAATTCCTTTGGAGTACAAGATCTATGGCCAGACAGTTTTCACTAAGGTTTTCAGCTTGCAACAGATTTGTCAATTTGGAGAACTGAAGATTCCATAAAGTTGACTGAACTGATTTATCGGGGTTCACATGGAGATTGGATTCATCCAAATGTGTAGTCTCGTTAAGTCTTTATTATTATTATTATTACTCATGCATTACACGAACATCTGAATACAATAAAACTTAAAATTATTGTGGACATCATAGACTTCTTTGTTGTTCATGTATCTTTAAACATAATTTATTAATCTTTTAAGGAAGAAATTACATACAGCCTATCAGATCATCCATTCTGACTTTTCAAGCTGTGTAATCATCCAAATATATTTCTGTTTTGTACAGTAAAATGTATAATAACTTATAAATATGGAGAAGTTTCCGTCCTTGTGGAAGGGTAGGTGAGTACTGGTTATAGCCAAGGGTCCATAAAAGCTAGGTTAGGAGCACTGGATGCATTAAAATAACCTAAAAAAATGTGTTGTCATGGCATTAAACCCAGTATAAAGTGTGATCTTGAGAGTTTATAAATATTCCTATGGCCAAGCATACATGTTTTATGTTCTGATAGTAAGTCAAATAAACACGTAAAGATCATTGGGCAGTGCATATGGCGTTGAACAAACCAACAAATGTCAAGTACTGTCAAGACTAAATGGTGAACAAACAAAGTCCTCCACTGGTAACATTTCAAATTTGAAAAGTACATGTAGATAGAATTATAGAGGTCAATAATTGACCATATTTAAACTTGTATATTTGTTTAATGTATTAAAGGCTATGCTAGATAAATTGAAGATAGCTTTATACATTGATTTTAAAATTAATCAAAGTATATATTTACAGTTTACATTTACAAACACTGAATACATATCTATAGCCTTTGAAGAGCTGATTTGATTTAGTTTCATAAAAATGTGTTCAGTAACTATAGTGAAAAGTCATTATAATTAAATTTTCCAATCAGGGTCATTATTATTCATTTGGCTATTGTCCAAATTCAAATGTCAAATTATTTTTAATAATCATTGCAGTCATCGCACTGAGTTTTCTTAATTAAGCAGTCGCCCAATTCATGCAATAAGAGACAAAGTTCTCAAATAGCCTGATTATATGAAATATGAACTTTTCACTAGCCCAAATCATTTTTTACTTGTCATGGGCACTAGGTTAGTGGGTTAATCCAATGACTGCCATTGATTGATGTGTAACTAGACTAAGTTGACTCGTAGAGATTTAGTAGTATAGTCAATTTTTTCTCAACTGTCAAAGTTTGAATAATTTCATGGTGGACAAGTACACACTATTGTAGTGATACCGGGATTTGGGGCGAAATCCGGATCATAGACCCAACCGTTCGGTCGACTGCGCATGCGCACGAAGAAGAGTTCTCTTCCCGTTTCGTCTTGGAGCAACGGAGACGCGTCGTGGAAAGTCGAGTGGAATCCGAGCCAGGGATTCGGTTGTCATTACTATCGGAGCACAGAGCCGACGATTATCGTGAGTACGCAGCTTTTGATACCCCTTAAAACACAATATTGGTGGCAGCGATAATGGGATATGGATATTTTCGGACGAATATGCGAACCGGCGTCTGCCGGCCGTAAATCGCCATCTTCCTTTTGAGTGATTTTCATGCAAGATGAGGCATTGTTTGAGAATTGGTTGTGTTCAGGGGAGGTTGCCCGATCGCGTTCAGAGAAATATTAATCCCGGGATCTCTGTTCGGCGGATGTGGGTTCAGTGGTTGGTTGGTCTCATGCGTCACGATGATTGTTGTGGTGTCTGGTGCATTTCCGGTTGACGGCGGTCCACGCGCATCCTTGCAGTGTCTAATATGGCACTGTAGAGGGAGTAGAGTTAGCTAAAGCTCCTCTGCTGCGTGACCGGCCGTGTGTAGAGGTGCCAGTGTAATGGGGTGCAGTGTGTGCAGGGCTCAGGGGCTCTGGATCAGCAAAGTGGTATTCGCTCTCTGGTTTAGCGGGACAGCTGTGGGTCTAAGTCTTGACTCAGGAGGTGCCAGCTTATGGCATCCAGCAGAGAGGTAGGTAGTTTTTGCTGTGTTTTGTCAGGAAGTGACATGGTGGCTAACTAGGTTTGTGGTTAGGCCACGGTGGAAGAACACCTGTGATCTGGCATAGGTGGGGCAGGACTGTTGCTGAAGGGAATGGAGCGTTTCTAGCAACCGTGGTTTGATGACCTTGACTTGAAGTGGCAATTGAGTTTCTACGAACCCCAGGGGCAGGGGAAATGATGATTGAAAGACATCATCGGGGTTACTAATGCTGCAGCATTGGGCAGGTTGTGTGCATGAAATGGCAGGTACCTTGTCATTGGTTGGACAGGGGGGGATGCCTGTGGAGGTTTCATGTGGATGCACACCTGGATTTACTGCCATGTGAATGATGCCGGAATTACATTGGCGGGGAAGGGATTTCTGGGGGTCCTGTGAGATGGTTGTTGACAACCTAGTGCCATTGGTGATATGCGGACCATAGCTATCAACCAGGGGTTGGTGCGGTAAAGTTGTCTTCGGTGTAACTGGTAGTAATTCAGGTGTCACGGATGGTCAAGGTGGTCATGGTCACTTTGTGCGGAGAAAGTGGAAATGGAACCCGTAGGGGTGGTGGTAGTACCTATGAGAACTTTTATTTGAGTGTTTTGGTGGCAAATGTAACATTCTGTTCTACAGATTTCACTAGATTTTTAAGTTATTTGTTGAAAATTTTAGAAATTTGAATATTTGAGTTAATTTTAGGACATTTTGGCCGGTTTCATTGTATTAATATATTAAAGCTAGCTTTGAATTTTGACATCCAGTCTAGTGTGAGTCATCATCTGTTGGACCATGGTATGGTGTGTGTTATTTGCCATTGAAACATCAAAAGTCGCTTCAGGATGTGTTACAAACCTTGGGAACTCATAGGCCCAGGAGACACATGACTGAAGTGGGTGTGTGCTGTCCAGCTTGATTGCTTGCGATAGGCACATTACCAGGCCGGAGAATTGAGAAGAGCACTGGTCTGAGTGACGGGGTAGTTTTTTGGTCTCTGTTGTTTATTGGAGTCCTATTCACTGCTTCGTCAAAGGACCAGCGTCAGTGATGGTGTTCTGCATATCATTTTGGTTTGGTCGCAGGATGGTTAGATTCCGGAGTCTGCCTTCTTGTTAATGCTTGTTGGATCCACTAGTTGTATTTGCAAAATGATGTGCGGTTCACTCATTGCTGGCCGGGTCATGTTTATTCATGATCCATGGAATTTTAGTGATTTTTCTAGATCCTGTTTTATCATTTAAAGCAGGGGGGTTGGGAAAGATCATGTATAGGTAACTGTTGATCATCTAAGAATGTGGGATAGATATGGATGGGTGAGGGTTTAAGTTTTGGTAAGGGTTGGGCTGGGACAGGCTAATAACCAAAAGTCAGATTGACCAGGCAATGGTCATCTGAGGGAGTACCAGACTGGTTCACCCAGTGTTGAAGTCTCATGGCCTTATTCGATTTTCTAAATCTTAAGGACATGAGATGGTTAAGTGATTTGTGGCTCAGGTCACAATGAATGTTGTACATCTATTTTTGATCAACAGGGCTGTATTCACAGCACAGGGGCCTGTAGATGGGGTTTGGTTCAGCCAAAGGTTATATTAAGTTTAATATATAGGGGTTGGTTCAGCCAAAGGGGTATCTTAAGTATAAGTTATCTACAGGGGCAGTAGGCAAGTAGAATTTTGGGCCGGTATTACTGGAAATTACTGTCTGCTAATGGCATGGCTAAATTCAAGGTAAAGGGGATTATGTCATTAGGAGCTACATGTTAATGGATATGTCTAGGAATTTTATAAAAAGACTAGCATTGGTTATTTAAATGTAGGTGTGGGGTATCCTCATTGAACAGTTTTAAAATGTGTTCATGCCAATAGAATAATTGGGGGGAGAGGATTGGTAGGTACTTTGTAACTAAAAGACCTATGGGTATTGTCGGTCGCAGTGATAGTAAAGTCTGCGAGGTGACATTGATTGAAACTATTGACCTAAGTATTGGGAATAGTTGTCGGGGGAGGTTATCGCAAGGTATAATTTTGGTTTAATTTGGTTGCGATGTTGGAAGGGGAGCTATGGGTTTAGCATAGCTAAGGTAATTACAAGTCACTAGGTGAACATTTTAGTGAACGGTAATGGTTCTTCCATGAAGTTCTGGATTATAGTGGTTGCTATTGTCATGTTTCAAAATCATGGCTATCCTGTCTGATATCAGTTGTTTATGATCAGACGGTAGAGCATCGGAATGTCAGATGCTGTGGTTCCCATGGAGGGAATGTTTTGGGGTTGATTTTGATAGGTTAGTTAGCGGGGGAGCTTGTTCAGCTGTGGTAAGCGTGCTTAACTGTGAGTGGTTTTATGTCAGAGGTTTTCTGGGTCTAGGTCCTGGTCCTGTATTTGGGAAGTGCATAGTTGTTGATTCCCAGTGTCTATAGGTTTCAGGGGCCTAGTGTAAGCTTAAGCTCTTTTAAGCTGGTCAATGTGGTGTCATTGTAGGTCATTGATAGCTGTGAGGGGGACTATAGGAGAATAGATATTGGTCTATTAGTAGTTTATAGGGACTTCTGTGAAAGCTTGACAGAAATAGCTAAATCAAGATTTTAGTTTTCTGACAGATTGGGTCTGATCACTTGAGTAAAGCAAGTGACTGCCACTGTGGAGAAAATTAGTCAAATCATGTAGATTGATTTGTGGTGTTGAAGACAGTAGGGTATACTTCTAGTGTTGGAAAGTATTGTCATTGTTGTCTGTCTGCTGAGTGGTGCTAATCTCAGAGACTTCACAAGTGTGATTTGGCTTGTGATGGTTATTAGGGAAAGAATTAACAAGTCTGGTCTTCGTTGCCTGACTAGGTCAGGGCTGTTCTTGAATGCCTGACAATGTCAGGGTTGTTTTAGGGTTTCTGAGGAGGTCAGGTTGTTGACAAGGTCAGGGTGTTATTGACAAGGTCAGGGTGGTTCTAGTGTTATTGACAAGGTCAGGGTGGTTCTTGTGTTATTGACAAGGTCGAGGTGGTTCTAGGGTGCCTGACAAGAAGAGAGGCTCTTGTGTGGTTGACAAGGGTCAGGTTGGTTCTAGTGTGCCGGATAGGGCAGGTTGGTTTAAGTGTGCCAGTAAGGGCAGGTTGCTTCAAGTGTGCTGGATAGGACAGGTTGTTCTAGTGTGCCTGGTAGGGCAGGTTGATCTAGTGTGCCTGGTAGGGCAGGGTTGTTCTAGTGTGTTGACTAGGTCAGGTTGTTATAGCTAGTGTGCCTGGTAGGTCAGGTTGATCTAGTGTGCCTGGTAGGGCAGGGTTGTTCTAGTGTATCTGACAAGGTCAGGGTGGCTTTTGTGAGCCTGATTAGGTTGGAGAGGTCAGGATTCTCCTGTTATTGAAGATTTGCCTGTTAGTGGCGCTGTGTCTGACTGGTTGTAGGGTCAGAGACCTCCTTTTATGGAAGAATTTCAATGCATGCTGTGTGGGTTGTTGAACAATTGTTAAAAGAGTTGTTCCGTTGACTATGCTGTCTGGGTTTGAATCCCAGGGGTGACAGTTTGATGTATAGATCTGGTGAATGGCTGTTGTGAATTGATCATAACAAGCTCCAGAGGTTTTTGTTTGTTAGTACTGGTTAGAATTAAGTATGTCCAGGAAAACTGGGTGTTGCTTGATGTATAGTTTCAAAGCTGCAACACTGTTAGGGAGACTGCATTGACTTGGGCTCGTGTTAGAGTGTCAATGTAGAACTAGTTTAGGCAGAATTGGCTTAAATAGTTGTTGGTTTCAGGTTTAATAAGAGAAAGCATGGCAGAAACGGTCTGGGGGTAAGATAGCACTGGCTGGTTTCAAGTAGTAGTGATGGCTGGGGGTTAGCCAGTGGCCCACTTGTTTCTCCCAAGGCCTTATTTAAGGTGGGGAGAAGTGTAGTGATACCGGGATTTGGGGCGAAATCCGGATCATAGACCCAACCGTTCGGTCGACTGCGCATGCGCACGAAGAAGAGTTCTCTTCCCGTTTCGTCTTGGAGCAACGGAGACGCGTCGTGGAAAGTCGAGTGGAATCCGAGCCAGGGATTCGGTTGTCATTACTATCGGAGCACAGAGCCGACGATTATCGTGAGTACGCAGCTTTTGATACCCCTTAAAACACAATACTATCTCAATATCACAAGTGTTAGACAAATTTCTCACATAGAATATGACAAATATCTTACACTGTTTAATAGTACTCATTCCCTTAGATCAACAACTAATCATCCTTACCAATACCAAAGAATCCTATCCTACTCAGATGCTCTTAAAAACTCATTTTTCCCATAAAATATACAAAAATTAGCCACATGCATTTTAGAAAGACTCAATTAATATTTTCGTTCTAATTTTGTGTTGTTTGATATCGGTCAAATTTTACGGGCTTTCGAGGGGATATATGGGACCATTTCATTAATTGTTGATCTATTTTCATCAAATAAAAAGTTTTTTTATGCAGAAAAATCCTATCCGGAACAGATAGTGAAAAAGATTTGACCATCGGGAGTTCGGGTCTTTGTGAACTTGGTGACGATTTGAAAAATATGACCATTTAACAGGGGTTAAAGACCTTTTCTCTATATACACTATAATAAGGAAAATTTGGGTCTGGCACCTGTGCTTTAGACAAACACTGGAATTTGCAAAGGACTTGAGACGGTACGTGACCATAGCTTGAATCATTTACGCCAACAAGCAAATCTTTTGCAGTTCATTGAGTACACATAACAAGTCAGCTGACAACAAGAATTATTGAAAGCATGAAATTATAATGAAACATTGAAGGGACAAGCAGATACATGTGATTTTAGAAATAAATATTACCCCACCCACAAGAAATACAAGTCTCAGCAAGCCAAGTTTCACAAGTTGCAGTGATATCCAAGAAATGACGCATGCATGAGAACAAAACTAAACACAACATGAAAGTTTAGCGAAAAATTAGTTCTTACGCGTATTTTTCCGAGAACGCCATTGGTCTCTAGTGTCTGTGCGACCAAATCTCTGAGTTCGGTGTCTTCGTCGGCGGACATGTTGGATATTCCAAAACAATGCAAGTGCGCATGCGCAAAGAAACCAACCGAAAGAATTTATATCACCACAAAGGATTACACTTGATTAATACATGTATATACGACAGGCCTATAAAGGTAAAATCATGATGATGTAAGCACAATTTCAATACGTTATTTTCATTTATTTGGAACACGAGCCAAAATGTTATATAATATTATGCAATCCATTATTTTTATGATTATTGAACATTTACGTTATCATAATGGACTTCAGCAAGTCTTTTATTTTTAAAGGTGGATCCCCGTAAAATAGTACATTTATAAACTAAACACCTAGGTATATACAACAATGTTATACTTACTTACTTACTGGCGTTCGCATTTACACAATTACGCCAGTATTTACGATGAAGGATGTGGTCCGTCTCAGGTCCTCAACATCGCCATATAGCTTCTGTTGGAGGGTTGTTTCCTGAGGCCACGTCGCAGCTCGCTCCTGGTCGTGTCGTTTACATCTTTGGAGGACATGCTCTGCAGTTTGATCTTCTTCTCCGCACGGGCACTTTGGGGATTGTACGAGTCGGTACTTTTTGTACATGTGTGCATTCAGTCTGTTATGTCCTGAGCGTAGTCTGACCATTATCACTTGCTCTGGCCGGTTCAAAGAATGATATGCATCAGGGTCTTGTCTTGGCTTTGTTAGTGCTTTGATGATGGTGACTTTCTCCTTATACGTGACCTGGACATCTGGTTGCTCTGATTGTGCTCCTAGTTTAGCCAAGTGGTCAGCTTCTTCATTGCCCGTTATTCCGCAGTGTGCTGGTATCCACTGTAAGGTAACGTTGCAAGTGGTGCTGAGGTCATTCATTGCTCTGGCTAGGTCTGGGGATTTGTTGTTTGTTAGGGCTTCCAGGACTGAACGTGCATCGGTAAGAAAGACCACTGCAGAGACAGCTTCTGTCGAGTCTATAATGATGGAGACTGCTTTCAGTAGTGCTTCCGTCTCTGCTCTGTAGTTGCTGCAGTGCTTTCCGGTGGCCATATGGTGTGTTTCTCGACGGCCTGATGGGTGTTTGATGAGAATACCAGCTCCTCCATCTTTGATTGCTCTTGTGGCTGACCCATCTGTGTAAACATGGGTCCACTTGTCATGAGGATAGTCTTCATTGATCATAGCGAGTGTAAGACTCTTTCTGATACTCTCACATTCTTGTTTACCCCTATCAAGCTGTGGAATGTTGTGTTTCACCTTTATGGCAGACAGGTCGTTTTTCAATGGGTCTGGTATGTCCGTGCTGCTCATAGGTGCGGTAGGTATTGTCAGCTCTGGTGCAAACTTTCTGTCCAGTTTCTTGGCTTCATGGACAAAGCTGCTTCGCTTGAGCCTGTTCTTTGTATATCCTGCCAGTCTGCTTTTCATGGGGTTATCTGGGATACACTTGAACTTCTCTGCCTGAAGAAGAATCTTGGCCTGCCGTCTTTCCTGTAGAGGCTGTATACCAGTGATCTTTTCCATGAAGGCAATAGGTGTAGATTTCGTGGCACCTGTTATGATACGCAGAGCTTGGTTTTGTACCTTGTCTAGGGTCTGCTGGTTTGTCTTGGCTGTTGTTGCCCAAGTAGATGAACTGTACTCCATGGTGGGTCTCACTGTGCCCTGATACATTGTCTTGAGTATCTGTTCATTAGCTCCCCATGTTGTACCAGCTAGCTTGCGCATGATTGCAAGTTTTCTTCGGGCCACACCTTCTACACGATTTATGTGGGGTCTCCACGTTTGTCTCTTGTCAAAGGTCACGCCAAGGTAAGTGGCTTCATCAACTTCAGCCAGAGGAGTACTTCCCATCATGACTTTCTCAGCTCTTTGCGTTGAAGACAGGGTGAATAGTGTTGTGCACGATTTATCTTTGTTGATCGTCACACACCAGTCCTCCGCCCATGCGTTAAGCTTGTCAATGGCTTGTTGCATCCTGTACTTAGCTGTGGTGGCATGCTCTTCTTTACACCATAGCACCAGGTCATCAGCATAAAGAGCAGCTTGAACTCCTCTGGGCAGTTCGGACACCAGATCATTAATGAAGATCAGAAAGAGTGTAGGAGACAAGACCCCACCCTGGGGAACGCCATGTCGCAGTAGGAACTTTCTACTTGTAGCTTGGTTCAGAGTCACTCTGGCTCTTCTGTTGTTAAGATACGACTTGATCCATTGGAGCATAGCTCCTCCAACCCCGCTACGCATGAGTTTTACTTGCAGTCCATCAATCCAAACTTTGTCGAACGCTCTCTGAAGGTCAATCCATGCTGTTAGGACCACCTTTTGTTCTTGAAAGGCGTCTTCGACTTCTTGTGCAAGGAATGTGGTTTGGTCTTCGGTGGAGCGGAATTGTCGGAAACCAGCTTGTTGTGTGGCAAGTAGATTGTTGGTCTCCAGGTACCATTTAAGGCGTGCATTGACAATCATCTCCATTGTCTTTACAACGCAGCTAGTGAGACTGATAGGTCTATAGTTTGCAGCCTTCTTAGGGTCCTTCCCTTTCTTGTGGATGGGGATCATAATTGCCTCTCTCCATATTTGTGGAAGTTGCCCTTGATTCCAGCTGAGGTTGTAAATCTCAAGGAGTTTGCTCATTGCTGTAGGCCCTAGATGGATGAGCATTTCATTGGTGATACCATCTGGACCTGGAGATTTCTTGGTCTTCAGCTTCTTGAGCACTGTCTTGAGTTCGTGCAGTGTCAGGCGCTGGTTCATGTGACTTGGTGTTTCCCTGTCTGTTTTCCTTTCTCTTTGCTCTCTCCGAGCCTCTCGTTGTTGTTTTTTGTTGACTGGGATGTCACTTACATCCTTGTAGTTGTGGGCAAAAACATTAGCCGCTTGTCTACCAGTCAACATTTCCCCTTCTTCCTCCAGGGTGACTTGGCCTCTCGCTTGGTCCTTGTCATCGTTCAGCTGTTTCGTTAGTCTCCACAACTTACGGCCATCTCGCTCAAGGTTCAGCGAGGCTGTTTTGCTTTTCCAGCTTTTCCTCTGTGCTTCTAGCTTGTATCTGAGGAATTTGGCCTTTGCTTGTTGTAGTGAGAGATTTGCTTCTTGTGATGGATTGGATTCTGCTTCCTCCCTGGCTTGAGATAGTTTGTTCTGAAGTTCATCCAACTCGTCACTCCAGTATGGCTTGTAGTCTACCCTAGAACCTCTTGGGATAGCCTTGAGTGCTGAGCTCAGGACACTATTGTTGAAGTCCTTGACAACATTGTTAATATTTCTTCCTTCAATTCTGATATCTTTACAGAGGTTGTCACTCTCGGATGCATATAAGGTCCAATCGGCCTTCTTGTAGTTCCATCTGGGAGCGCATGAAGCAGGAGAAATAGATTGGTCCAATGTTATCTGGATTGGGCGATGATCGCTACCACCTAGTTGTTCAGAGACTTCCCTTGTAGTGTGCCCATGTAGGTCATCAGTACAGAAGGCGAGGTCAGGAGTTGTTGTGGTGTGCCATCGTCTGGAGTAAAATGTTGGCTGATCATCAGGTTTATTAATCAGTATCAGCTTCCTATCATCTTGCCAGGTTTCCACTTCATCTCCTCTGTTGTCAATGTGGTCATATCCCCAGCTTTGTGAGTGACTGTTGAAGTCGCCTACAATGATAAAGTTGGTATCATCTGTTGGTATCTTGTCAAGGGATAGAGCTTTGTCTTGTGGGGAGTAGTAGTTCACAATGGTCAGACTGAAATCGTTCTTTCTGAGACCAAGTACCTGGAATTCGGAGTCGTCCATGTGCGTTTTAGTCTGGAAAGCATTGATGTTGTTCCGGACTAATGTCATTATTCCTCCTTTCTTTCTACCTACTCTGTCGCTTCGGAAGCACTGGTATCCTCTGACCTTAAAGGATTTAGCAGGTTGCAGGTGTGTTTCCTGGATGCAGCAAACATTGATGTCTTTCTCATGTAGAAAGTGCTGCAGTTCAGTCTTTTTGTTATATACCCCTTCTGCGTTCCAATGCATTACCTTAAAGTTTTGATTTTGATTTTTCGTCCTCAAAGGCTTCCTGTAGCCTTTTAGTCTCCTCCTCTTGGATTGTCTGAAGGAGGGACCCCCAGTAGCTTTGGGCGGACTCTGTCGAGGCTCAGAGCCCGGCACTGAATCTCCCTGGAGGGAGTCCAGAGATCCAGCACCACATCGTTGAACACTAGTTGATTGTGTAATATTTGCGTAGGTACATGGTGCCGTGGTTTGTTAGAGAGTGCCAATGGCCCGGCACCGCTGATTTCAACTCTCTAGGGGTTCTGTCGGGGGTACCTCACCCTTAGCCTTTGCCGATCCAACGACGAACCACAAGGCAGTGGTGGTCCTACTTAACCCAGTAGTAGGAGGTCAGTCGATGGGCACCAGGGCATATCCACACGCCGGTGGGCCATGCATGCCGCATCTCATGGGAGGCTGACCACCGCCCCTGCCAGGATATCCCGCCCAGCGCTCGGTCGCACCCTCAGTAGACTCTGTTTGCAACAGGGAGCACGATCTGGAACGCGCTACTGAGGAAACATTAACACAGTAGGGGCCATATGCAGAGTCCGGGTGGACTAAGCGGCGTAATCTGTGTCTAGCATGCCAGAGGCTTACCGGGTTTACCTATGAGCCCTGTGATACGCTTAACATGCCTTACGTGAGCGGGACATCCAGCCCAAGACCTCACGGCTCCCAACAATGTTATTATTTTGATCGAATCATTTCTGACCTTCAGACAACTTACCAGTTTAGTCAAGGGTCCCTCGAGAATCAGTCTTGGGACAATGCCTTTTCCTTACTTACATTAATGACTTACCCGACTGTGTAAAAAGCAATATCAGACTATTACTGATGAAAACAATATATACTATGCAAAAGTTATAACGCAAATAGGTACAGTAACGTAAATATTGGCATAAGTTTTAATGTTAATAATATGAAATTTAACATGATAATAAAACAATCACTTGTCATGGGTATTCAACAGCAAAACAATATGTACGATTTCTGAAAAGAAAAAAATCACAGAATCAAAAGCCCTGTAGGAGAAAAAAAGTTAACAAAATTTGATAATGAACAAGCGTCTAATTTGAATTCACTACTGCTAAAATCCTGAGTCTTGAAGACCCAGTATGACGTCGTAAAAACGTAGTGGGATGCTTGTCAATTCCTCATGTTAAACAATGTTTAGTTCCGGTAACGTCACATACTGTTTAAGACGGTGACGCATGCGTCTGTCAAACACGTCCAGAAAACGTTCATTTGGATTTTTGTCTGCTAAAAATGACGACAGGTCTAAAATCTTAATGTTATAAACCCTGAGAAATTAAATTGTTGTCATGTTCGTCCTCAATTGGAACATAGTTGCGCAGGAAAAATACCTAATAATATATGCAAACTAGAAATGGTTCAAAGATTCACTACTCACTCATATTATATGATTACTCACATATTAGTAGTGGAAAGTACACAAAGAGCATTTACCTCTGCTACACGAGTATTGAATCTTCCTCCTTATACATGTTTTACGAACTGTGATTAGTGCAAACCTTATCGCAATAAAACTCAGTAAATTTACTCTTTTTAAATAAAAAGAGTAAAATTACTGAGTTTTATTTGATGTCCCTTTAAGGACTAGTACAGTGAACTTATCGCAATAGACACTAACCACCTAATTTCAACCCGTAATCTATATAAACTTCTTAATACCACAATCATAAACCAATAACATATACCATTCTACCTCCTTTTCAAGGACCATCAAATTGTGGAACCGCCCCTTCACGCAAAGTCGAGCCAAAGCCTCCCAGTTTGAAATGTTTTATAAATCTTACCATAAAAAGTGTGCATTGGATATATCAAATCATTTCTCGAGCTATGAGCTCAAGAAACCACTGCATGAAAGTCTGCTTTTTTGTGAGCATTAATTATTTTCGCACGAAATTCACTGTAAGAAATGTATGTTTTAGATCTAACGATTTTAGCATGGGTTTCACAGTGCATAAAGGCGTCAGTGTTATACATATGTGACAAAGTAAATAAAAATTTAATGTCACAATATTTTAAAAAAATGTTATAATACCGACACAAATCAGCCAGGCGTACCCAAACGTACAAGCAGTGTAAATATATACATCTGGTTATGAGACTTTGATTTTGCCGAAAGAAATGTATATTATCCAATGGTTGATTCCAATCAAGTAGCAGTTATCATATCTGATCTCAGAAATGAGCATTATATGGGTATTCATGTACAGGTATATATTTTACAAAACAACAACAGGAATCTATTTGTATTTTCTCTCACTCATTTTATTAGAAAAATAAAAAATGACACTGCACAAATGAATATAAAAATGTAAGATTGTCGTGAAAATATGAAATAAAAACATGAAACTTTGTATAATATGCCAATGAAGCATCAATGAAAATAAATATAAAAGCGACACTATTACTGGAGATCATTATACTCATGGTAAAGCAACATTTATACAGATGAATTTTAAAATACTTCCGTAAAATGAAAGCAATTTATAGTGACAAATAACGCACATTCTAAAATGATATACAAAAGTCAATGAGATGAGAATGAGATCGTTTGGTAACCACAGTCGTTCTTTGACACTGTCGTACAGTTTATTACCTCATGCAGATTGTAACATATTTAAACTTGAGACAATTTTCAACTTGAGAACAGAACATATAATTTGTTTCATCACGGTTTACATAGTGAATACATGTGAACAAATGAATTACGAATACAGCATGACGGTATAATTATCAATTATCACCAATCAACTGTCAAAATTGACATTGTTTAGCAGATATTCATTGCAGTTATAAGCGAAATATTGATATGTTTTTCTAAAGATCAAGTTGTATCTGTAAATACAAATGTTTTCGATTTCCAGGTGGTATCATGACAAATTTGACAGTCTTTTATAAATGTGAACAAAAAACATAATTGTAGTTAAATGGTTGCATTGTGAGGGGATGGTGGTGCAAAAATACAAAATTCACTCAAAGTAAAAACATAATTCAAGTGTCCTAATTTTGAAACATAATTCAAGTGACCTAATTTTGAAACATAATTCAAGTGACCTAATTTTGAGGAGTTTTGTAAATGTGACCGTGTTTATTCTATCCTAGATGATTTCTACATTCATCCACACAGTATTGTACAGGACAGTTACCGGAAGCACACTGTGTCACACACCATTCATCAGCATAGGCAAACTTGGCTTTCCATACAGCAGTGGCGCCACATGTTGTAGACCCAGTTGATGCACCGATTTGAGAGTTGACACCGGTTGGAGAGTCGATTGCCACGTGACCAGATTGACTACCAATGGGACTAGCGCCAATATTATACTGGCTAAGTCCATTGATTGGGTTACTATAAGTATTACTTTGTGGAAGGCCATAGTTGACGTTGTTAGAGTTACTAAAGGTATTGCTTTGAGCGAACATATTGTTGTTGATATTGTTGTTAATATTGCCGGAGGATGAGATGGAGATATCAGAACAACCATAAAATTGTTCTTGTGGTCCACATCCTTTACAACATTTGTTGTTGACGTCACAGTCCCAGTTACTGGCTGAAAAAGACAATAAAACGTAATTCTAAGAAAAGTCTGATATTCTTAAAAGGCAGGATCACAGATTTTATATACATACAAAACACTTTCGTCATCTTACATGTATACTTTTAGTACGCACTTAAATAAAATTTGCTTATTTCATAAAATCCACTGCAGTCCTTTATTTTATAGATATCCAATGGGGTGAAAAGTTTTAAAATCATTGGTATTAAAAGTGATGAAGTAAAATGTAGATACATAACTAGTTAACCTGTTATAACTTATCTAAAATATCACTTAACTTATCATTTAACAGGTTGGCTGGTTACGTAACTAGTTAACCGCACAATTAACCCGTTAGATCTCTATGTGGTTATCTGGTGGCAGAAATATGCCACCATAAAATAGTCAATTCAAGTTTACAAATTTATTTGATACTGATCCAGGCCTCCAGCACATAGACTGTTAAGTAACTATATAAAGAATTTCTACGTTTTTCAAAAGCATAGTATATGAACATGGCAACATTTCGAAAAAGAAATTCGTTCTTACTTGACATAAGTTAAAAAATTTATGTATCGTTATATTATATGAGTATACCAATGTGGAATATACTTGTCTCGCAAAAACATTGTAGACAGGACACAAAATACGGTAAGCGTGAAATGCGGTGGCCATGTAAAACCGGCTCGTGTAAAATGTACACATTTTGAGGAATTTCTTGTGACTTTTAAGTTATTTAAATGGGTTTATAAAAGTGTTGTGAACTTGAATTTTGAATGGATAACTCATGTGAATAGTCCATTCAATACATTGTACTGTCTAAATAGAGTTATATGATATTTGTGTCTTACCTGTATTCCATTTCCACTGTAAGATACATTGAGAACATGTCAGACTACGTGGTAATACCAGTCTTACAGTAAATACTTGAGTACCTGATGGAAGATGCCATTTTGTTTCACCACTTGGTTGATGTAATAAATATTGATTGAAACATGCATCTGAAAACACGTACACCAACATTAACAGTTTATGTAATTTTTAACAATTATGTACAAATAGTTTCATAAATGTTCATAACTAGCGTTTGTTATGGAGTAGCTACTCGTATTTTTATGTTAATTTTAATTATGCAGTTTTAATTTTGATTTGATAACGACAACCTGCAGTGGAAACTTCATAATGGCCTTGTTTTATTGCCAGATACTTTATCAAAGTAAAATACATGTAGATACAAAAATGATATGAAAACATCTTAGTGATTGGACAAGTCTTGTTTACTTATTGTGATCAACTGCGATGATATTAAAACAAAACTTGTTAGAAAAAATAAACTCGTACATCACAGTGTAAGCTAATTATATTTCTAAATTGATTAAGGAACGTCACATGTATATCTAGGTCAACAGCTTCGGTAACAATAAACATTAAATCAAAATATTATAAAATATACGTTTATAATTAATATTTATTGAGATTCGTATTAAATTTCAAACAGAGCATTCAAACCCACATTTTCGAAAACAACTAGAACTTGTATTATCAATTAGCACATCGTTTTGTAGCAACTTTTGTGTTATATATACTGAACCAAAAAAGAAACTTTCGCGAAGTATGTGCCAGTTGTTCAAGGGTACCACTTAGATGTACACACATATATACATGTAGTATCTTGTAAAACTGTTGCTTGTGTCAATAATACAGTATTTACAAAATCATAACGTTGATTCCATCGACGACTGGCCCTCAAAAAGTCTTGATTTGAACCCAATATTGAACATCTTTGGGATAATCTGGATAGACGCGTACGTCGACGTCCGAACCCTCCAAACAACACCAACGACCTTCGAGCTGCATTGCTTGAAGAATGGAATAATATTCCACAGGCTGACATTAACAAACTTGTGCGACGTCGCTGTCAGGCAGTCAGCATCGCCCACGGTGGTCACACACGCTACTGATTGTTAACTTTAGAAACGACCCCTACCTTATTTTAATGTAAAATTCTACAATCAGTCTGATCCTTTCCTCCAAAATGACGATTTTAAAAGAACCACAATACATTATTTTACAAAAATGTAAGCTTTCAGCCAAAAGGATTGAAACTGTACTAACATATCTACAATCAAACTTGGCGAAAGTTTCTTTTTTGGTTCAGTATATATACTAAAGTCAATATATCTTACCAGTTGCTGGTCTAGATGGGCTGTTGTTTGGACACAATCTAAATTCAAAGTAACCTCCATGATTTGTTGTCACGTCAATGTTTACTGATATTATTTGACCTTCTGTGTAATGGCGGGAAATTGTTCCGGTTGCGTAGCGACCACCAGCCTCGTTTTCGCGTGGTCCATTGTATGGATCACCGCATACTCCACAGCGTCCGCCAGTATGTTTCCATTGGGTCTAAAACATAAAAATAAACAATTAACGCCTAAAACGTAGTATTAATTATTTATAGGGTGTTAGCAAACGTAACGTAGGCTAAAAGCAATAAAGCATATGGATTTTAGAAGCGAATGCAATACACTACTAAGAAAATATTGTGTATATCTTTAAATATAAACTGTTATCAATGTACACGGAATATTTTTGACTGTCAGTGGTGCATACATTGACCCCGCTTGTTCAAATACTCACAAGTGTACTTCTGTACTCACGTTCGATAAAAAAAATGATATTTGTATTTGTGCACGGCATTATCGAACAAATATCGAGTATTAAAATCAGCGGGGTTAATGTATACATGCGCTACTGACATTTGAAAACGATTTTACAATAGATATAAAATTGAGATATGTTGTTTACTGTCGCAAAGTCAATTATGAATATTACAAGGTATAAGATCTACAAGATATCTCAAATACTAGTAAAACTAATACAAAAATGTCAATGATCTTTTATGTGTATTTTTATGCCTGTACTCCCTTAAAAATCTTAGTAAGACCAATGATCCCATTTACATAGAGTCCTTGGTAAAACCAATTAAGAAAAAATGGAACCGTACGATTCTATTTATAGGTACTTACGTCATATCCGCCACAGAAAAGTTGATTATCATCATAGTTAATAGGTGTTTGAAAACCAAATCTCCACATACTTGATCTAGATGGAGGTTCTATAAGGCGACCATGTCCAGATACAGATATGATTGAATATAGGAGTATTATACATATAGAGTATAAAGTTAAATACATTGCACTTGTCGTTGCCATCTCTAACTGTAAATATAAAGTACATGTACATGTATTTGTACAACTTTCAGAAGGTACAACATAAATTTCAAACATTCGGAACTCCTCGACCATTCATTGATTGAATGATCCACGTAGTGAATAGACGAGGGGTTCCTGATAAAATTTTAAATTCTATAAATCAGCTCACTTTGTCACAAAATTCTTACATAAAAGGTATCGTAAGTCAAATTCATAATTCTGCAGTTTAAAGTCGGAAGGATTATAAACATAATTATGATATGACATTCAAAATGTATACGCTATTCTACAAAATTCAATAGTATTTGGAATTTATTGGCCAAAAAATAACAGTATTACATTTGTATTAATATTTCTTGCTTTTGATTTACGATCATTTTTATCGTAAGATTTTTTTGTGAAAAAGCACCACTGTTTAGATCCTACATTAATATAATCAGTGCAAAATTAGAGACTCTGTAAAAATATATCATTAAAAGACACTGTTGATCAAAACATAAAACATTGGTAAACAGAAATTTAAACGTGTGTAGTACGTGTGACCAGAAATTATCAACAACCGTGTGCATAAAAATGTGTTTGTCATGATAAAGTTCTTTTGAACTATATCTTAAAAGGATTTTTTTTCAAATAAAATATCATTAGATATGGCCAAGGACCCTATATATATGTTATATAGGGTCCTAGATATGGCTTTATACAGTTTCACGTACAATACAAACTGAATATAGAATGTTTAACTTTGTATTGCAATAGAGAGACTTATCTGTTAGTGTTTCACGTATAAATGGGACTGAGTGAATAAATTAAATAGAAATTGTCTTCAGAGTAAATATTTCGCAAATTATAGAAATATTCGAAGCTCGAGTGTGTTAGTTTTTAATTTGCACCTCACATTACGTTGAAATAATTCGTTAATTTTGTAAATAGTCTTCGAAATTAGTGGGTGTCAGGTTGTCCGGGACAACCAATTTCTAGTTCGGGCAACCAAATATTCCTTTAGGCAACCGAATTTCTGCAAACAAGAGATAGTGCTGGCTGCTGAAATGACCTGTTCGGGCAATCACTTTCATATCATAAGTTCGAAGATTGACTAAATGTGTATATATGTTAATAATCACAAACTGCACATTGAATATACTATCAGAACATGCCAAACGATTTAGTTTAGATACTGTTTGAACTACTAGAATCCATCATCTAAACTGAGTATAGATTCAAAAATCATGATTAGTACTCGTATATGTACACGTATCGTTAATTTCTATTAAACCGTAAGTGGCGCTCACATTAACTCTGATTTAAATAAATTTTATATTATCGACCGTGAGTACAGAGGTATTGTAGTGAATATTTAAATCAGCGGGATTAATGTATGAACCACTGACTCGATATAACTTAAAAACAAATGATTAAATAAATAAACTTACTTGTTTTAAAAGTGTCTATGTCTGCGAAGATCTACGTCAGTTAATGATTTGTGAATCTCCTCAGCCAGTCGATAGTTGCTTGAGTAAGTCTGAAATTCCATGGTGAATCTACCCCCTTTTTATAGTAAAATTGGTATCACTAATGTTTACAAAATATTGAATATGAGTAATTGTATATCCTCTTACCCATATTGACCCTGGATAAGATATCTAAACATCAACGAAAGTATTTACGTATTTTTAAAGCTGCCCATTCACAGATTTGGTTATTTTTTGACAAATCAAACTTTTCGATGTTTTTGTTATTTCAAACTAACAGTAAAATTTCCTAATAATGACTATCAAAATCGATGTTGTTATAGCAAAACGGTCTTAATACATGTACGGACTTTTTCTACTGAAGCTGAGTATTTTGGACATTAAAGTCGTGACAAACAGCATGATTGCTATGACCAAATAACCAATGCAATCTTTGTAGGGAACTTAACCGTACTTGTCAGTGCCAATAATTGTTTTAAGAAAACGATTGGTTTTTTTATATTTTAAGACAATCCAACCAATATATTGTGAAAAAAAAACAACAATACGATCCACAGCATCGCACTAAAATCATCTCTTCTGTACAATTATTAACGGGGTATGTTCATTTTGTACACCAACGGTCTTTATGTTTACATCGTCCATGTACACATGAGCAACTCGCTCATGTGTACATGGACGATGTAAACATGAGCTTTGTGTCCTGGTACCCTTTTTACTATGAAAGGCATAAGTATGTGATATCAAAGCAGTGGGACCAGGACAAAAAGCGATACGTAGCGATATGCTTAGGCAACTCGTCTATACCGAATGGGTGTGGGTTTTTTATAAAAAATTATCACATTTTACGACTGTATATCAATTGGCGCTTAAATGACATTATAAGAACGCTTCTCGACTCATTCCAAGCTGATTCTGTACCATTCTATTATTGTGTACAGAATGGATTCTGTACAATTTTGAGAGTTGTAGAAGAGTTGATATTTTATTTGAAATCTATGAACGGCCAGCTTTAACCTAATTTATCTTGGTTGATATTTACACTAATTTAGGGGTCAGGAAGTTCTTTCATGAATGAAACCTGAATGTGGTAGCAACCGTAGCAGACGACACTCTTTTTTCGTGACGTAATTAGAAGTTTAATTGTATAGATATTAAAAAGGTCAAGATGCAAAACAGTTAAATATAGTAAATCTGTATACTTGTGAGTATTATTTATATACGTATACTGATAAGCTATACAATGTGCTCAGTAATACAATACCAAAAACAAATACTAATTTACGTCAAAATGAGTTAATTTAGTAAAAGGGAAATTTGAAAGTACCGGTTGCCTTGCGGTCCAGATACTACGTACATGTATGTATTATGTACTCCATACCACCATGATGATGAAATTCGGGTATGTTTTGGTTTAGTTCATTTAAATAGTTTGACCAATCATATCCCATTTTAAAGACTTCCCCATGACTCTCGCGAGGTTACATGATTAGTTACGTCTATTGTGGTAAGGAAATACTGATGGTTCCAAGTAAGGTGTAGCCACAGTCATTATAAATTATCATACATGGTACCTAGGTACATTAGGTCTCTATGTACCATGTATCAGTGACGCAATATGAATAACTTGATAATAGGTAATTGTTAATGAAACATGTTCACAGTCAACTTGTAGGACACGCCTCAAAAAGTAGGGTTGCTTTGTTTTATTTCTTAAAGAAGGTCATTCTCGTATACCAGAGGTTGCTGGTGTTCTTGATTATACTGAGTAACCTTAAAGAAAAATTACATTTTCTTTGTCATGTATTTACCATACAAGCCATTTTCGTACCCAGGGGTTATAAAAATTACTGATGAAATATAGTATTGAAAAGAGACCGCGCATGTTTACAAGAGGATGTGAACGTGGAAAAAGCCCAGACATACTCGTACATTATCATTTTAAGTGTTATGTGTTGATTATTGTGAATTAACATTTCCTCATTTCTGGACAACCTATGGTCTGTAATGCAGAAGGCTAAGTGTAAGATTTCAAATCTAGTATCCAGAAGGAGTGGCTGGTTCGAAACCCATCCGGGTTATAATTTACAACGGAAATTTGGCAATAATGTCGATTTGCCTTCATTATTTGATAATGCTTATTGGGGTAGACATTTTTAAAATTTATTTTAGCATTTAATTTTTAACTTAATTTTAATGACCTTTAGAAATCATTACTGCGACAAATACTATACATGTAAATCGACAGTAGGCCTATTAAAATTATCGGGGGGTCTTGATTTATCAGAGTGGTCAAACAATTATCTTAAAATAATGTTTAAAAGTAGCAATAATCTACTTTTAGAAATGTAACCTACATTCTAAATATAATTTTATATGTAAATCCAAAGTTATCGTCGTTGACCGAATCTGTATAGTTCGCCAAGAGGTCAATGACGTCATCATTACTAGTATAAGTAGATTAGGTTATAACAAGGACCCCATATACCTGTAGGATCCTTGATTATATTTTCTGCTGACGTATGATATTTATCATTTTTAAAATGAAAGAAAGTCCAGTTGTATTTTCTTCGTATATATGACGTACCTCTCTAAAAAGATCTTGATTGATGGCAGCCCAACCGATCGGTAATGCTGAATAATATTACGTTTTCTGTAGTATAGGCCAACTACTATATGTATAAAATTACGTGGATATATATGACCTTAATTACGCTATTGGTTATATTTGCTCTAATTAACCAGTAAAAAAGGGGCCTACGTATGAGCACTAATTTTACATTCAGTCTGATTAAACCTGGTGGATATCAAGTACGAAATCATTTCGACTGAATGTCCTCAGTATAGAAATGTTTCAGTGCATCTTGTCGGTTATTTCTTGTCATTTGTGGTAAATACTTGGCGCTCACGCGAGATATAATCTATCAGCGAGAATTTAAAAATATTTATTAATTTTATAATAACTCAATCAGTAAAGCAACCATACTAAAATATTTTTCAAATTTCAGAATGATATTGAAAATGAATGATTAAAAGAAAAAATAATTCGTAACTATGCTTCTAGCCAATCAAAACTCTTCTCCTCTTCAAATCAAACCAATCAGATTTTGGGTCACAGGTCAATCTTGTGAGTTAGCAAATTTCAAATTCGAAAGGCACGAACAACATCACGGTAATGTAAATGCATATTTCTCCATTTTTAAGGATTCCTTTACTCATCCTGCGACTTTGTTTTCATAATGAAACATTCAAATTTTAACAGAAACATTTTTGCCGCTATGTCATTGTTTTAATTTCATGAAAAACGCACTCGAATCGACAGTGAAATACACGGAACGAAAATTAGATTTTTGTTCACAACACTTCTTATTCATTCAATCATTCATTCATTGACATTAATTTACTCTAAAATGTAAATCATTTTTTGGCAATATTTGATTGCTTTGAATAGTTTTGTCTAGAAAAAATTAATACGGCCAATTTGGTTGATGATCATGTCATGGTCGTGAACATTTTGATACTGAGTAGATCTCATTTTCCATCTCAGTTTCAAACTTATGGATAATGGAGAAGTATCAGGCTTTGTGGGGAAGGGTAGTTGAGTACTGGTTAGAATAAAAGTTACTTGCAATTTTCAAAATCGACTTGCATTTTGCGAGTATGGAAGCTTAAATTCGAGCCCTGATATATTTCCCATTTAGCTAGCTTAGTTCTTCTACAATCCATCTCAAGATTTCAACAAAGAATTGAAAGATTTTACTTGCCAATTTATATGCTTTGTACTTTAAATATTTTAAGAATACCTATCCAATCTTCATTAACAGTCAACACTTTCTAATTTAATCTTATTCTATATTTTCAGTTGACATCTCAAGATTTTGATTAAAAATATCTTCAAAACAACAACAGAACAACTGCTCTGCTTTAAAATTCAAATTTCTGAAAAAAGGGACTAGAGAAGGAAACAACTGAACTACCAAGTCTTAAATTAATGTAAGAATGTGAACTTTGTTTCAAATGAAACAAAACAGTTTTTATTCTGTAATAAATTACAAATTCTTAAGTCAGTACAACATTTATTGCAGTAAAATTAACATACCAGTATTTGTATGACCATATGAAATTAAAAACACAAAAGGTTAAATTATTAAAAGTCTTGTTCGTTCTATACAAATATTACTGGTAATGTATTCTATCAAAGCTGCCTTCATATTGCTATAATGAAATAATTAAATTGAATATTATTTTTTTCAGATATTTATTTTTTGTCGCCAATCTATCATCTTAACTCATCAAAATGCCTGAAGGTTCAAGACTCAAGGATTACAAGAACAAAGGAAGAGATTGTGATGTAAGTTTATTTATTTTTATTTATTGGATTTAACACCGTATCAACACATTTTAGGTCATTTTACGGCGTCCAGCGCACCTAACCTAGCTTTTCTGGACCTTTGTCTATAACCAGTACTCACCTACCCTTCCACAAGGCTGGAAACTTCTCCATATTATCTAATCAATGGAGGAAAATTGACATTATTGTCTAATTTTCTTGGAAGGGTATAACCTCCCCGGGTGGGATTCGAACCCGTACCCCCCTCAGGACACGAGATTCCAAATCCCGGCGCGCTACCAATTGCGCTATTGACCCGGGTTGAGATGTAAGTTTACATTGATACATTTAAGAAAAGTACAGTGACTGAGGGATATGTATTTTGGTAAGATACTTGCTATAAGCTTGAGTAGTGAGTATTCTATTAAAACACAAAAATAGCAAGTTTTGGCCAACCTGACATTGCCGTATAATAACTAATGTAAGGGAGAGAAATGCTGCAATTTAAAAATTTTAAGATACCAGTACTGAAAATGACAAAATTTGGTTAACCCAGCAGATATCTTTATTAGAGTAACAGAATCCTCTGGACTCATATTAATAAGCATTGGTATCACTGGAGTTAATGGGAAAGTTATGGTATGATAGTTTTATAATTTGGTTTACATGACAGGAGATGCGTCGTAGAAGACAAGATGTAAATGTTGAGTTACGAAAACAACGTAAAGATGATCAACTTCAGAAGAGACGTAATATTGCTGATGATGATGATGGTCCAACGAGTCCATTAGCTGATGCTTCTAACAAGGTATGTCTTCTCTCATGTTACTCAGAACTTGTTTTACATAATTTCATTCAATTTTCAGTGGCGCTTACATTAACCCGGCTGATTTAAATTCTTGATATTTGTTGGATGTTTCCCATGCATAAGTATAGGTATCTATTTTTATTGATTGTGAGTACAGAAGTGTTGTTGTGAGTATTTAAATCATTGGGGTTAATGAATGCTCCGCTGACAGTAAAAAAAAATTAAACAATATCAATGTTGCCTTAAAATCGCCAAGCTTTATATGGACCTTTTTGTGACTTTACATGAAGACATATCAAAATTTGCATTCCTGATGGTGAAAGACGACTGAAATTCATGGGCCAGTTGATGCTATGGCACCTGTCTAAATTTCTTTTTTGTCCCTCAGAAACTTTTATTGCATAAGTAGTGTGAAACACAGTCACCACCTTAATATTTCTCCTAATCCTAATTTATTATGTTACATATCATTAATTTAAATGGTTAAATGAGTTTTGTAAGCTTTTTTACTAATTGATGATTTGTTTATTTGTAGCAAAATACTGGTCCATCTTTAAGCTTGCCAGAGATTGTTGCTGGCATTCAAGGAAATGATCCCTCCCTTCAAATGCAAGCAACCCAAGCTGCTCGTAAATTACTGTCAAAGGAGAGAAACCCTCCAATTGATGACATCATCAAATCTGGAGTCATTCCTAGAATGGTTGAATACTTATCACATGCAGACAGGTAATATACAAACAGTTCACAAATAATATTGGAAGTTACTTAATGTGATAAATATCGTTTTTGGTTTGACACAAATATATATCTGCTTTATTTGACTTGTTATTCAGAAAATGATTTAAAAACTGAAAAATGCAAATTGTGCATCTAAAGACTTTCATACAAACATATTCTTAAAGGAATATAAAGATAAATGACCAAGTCACAAGTAAAGAACACATTTCAATGATGTCCTGCAATAATTATTAGCCTTACTCACTAATAAAAGTTTACTTTAATACATACTAGTTTTAGATAACCTTCCCTATTTTAGTAGGTCTTAGTTAAAACTTTGCCTATTAATTAATAACAATTAATGTATATTTATTATGGTTATTGTTTTTTCAGACCAGAACTTCAATTTGAAGCTGCATGGGCATTGACAAATATAGCATCAGGAACCTCTGATCAGACTAAGGCTGTTGTTAATGCTGGTGCTGTACCTAAATTTGTGAAATTATTGGAATCCTCTAATCAGAATGTATGTGAACAGGCTGTATGGGCTCTTGGCAATATTGCTGGTATGTTTAGATTGTTTTTGTACAATAAGAATACTGAACTCTGTATTGAGTTTAGGAATAGTATTTGTTTTAAACACATGAGACAATTTGAACCAAAGTTCTACTTAAACACATATATGCCAACAAATAATCAGTCATATTATTGATATTAATCTTTAATTTTCTCAAGCACTAGCCTGATATATTATGTAGTAAAGGGCAAAATTATCAATTGGCCAAAATAAATGATTAAAGTAAGTAATTTTCTCCAGACCAGATCGATTTTCACTAGTTCCACTGACGTAGTTTAATTAGGCAAAATAATAAATCATTGGTCAACAGAAATTTAGCTGTGTACATTTTTATTTCTTTAGATGTGTAGTAAGCTTAAATCTTTTTTTGCTTTGGAAATTTTTTAATCTACACTGTATATAACTTTGAATAAGATTTTGTATTATTATATATCATCAGATACAGATGTATGTATATTTTGTTGTTAATGTTTAATAAAAATTAAAATGCTATTTTCTTATACCCCAGGTGATGGACCAGAGATGAGAGATTATGTTACAGAATGTGGTATTGTTGAACCTTTATTGAGATTAGTACAAGCTGACACTAATGCAAGTTTGTCTTCCTATTTAAATCATTGTAAATAGTGCTATGCATTTAACAGGGCCCTGTATAAAGTTTAATTACGCCCCATGAAAACAGAACACTGAGGGCCTCAGTTATTAATTTCTACCTGCCTGTTATGACTGGTCCTATTTTGCCTGCACTAGTTGTAGTTGGCTGATCAATGATCTGCTTTATTGACTCTAAGAGACACACTGTTTTAAACCAAAACCAAACCACCTTAGAGAACATTGAAGGACAATTAAGATTTAGATTCCAGAAATTATCTCTTTTTCAAGAGTTACAGTTCTTGAATCATTTCATTGACATATATTTTTTTACTTATGGCCTGATAAGTGTGGTTTCAAGTCTGCTTCCATTTACATGTTCAGCTGACCCAACATTTTTGTAGGATAACCCCTGATCATTGAAATCATCTTCATGCAGGTGATCCCTCACAGGACCAATTTACATTTGGGTCGAGTTGAAACAACTGTATGTAAATTTCTTGGTACAGTAAATTAACTGCACTCCTAGTGGGGCTTGAACCCAGGACGTCTCAATCCATAAGTGTGCATCCTACCATTGGACTACGGCTTCTGCAGTTAAAGTGTTACAACCCTTTAATCATTTCATCAGATTTGTTTTACTTGTGATTGCATTTTATTATGATAATCCATATAGTCCTGTTTGTTATTTTCAGGCATCATTCTTAAGGAATGTAACATGGACATTATCTAACTTGTGTCGTAACAAGAATCCACCACCCAACTTTAAAGTAGTAAAACAATTTCTACCAACATTAAATCGTTTGTTACATCACCAAGATAAAGATGTTTTAACTGATACATGCTGGGCATTATCTTATCTTACTGATGGAACCAATGATAAAATACAGGAGGTCATCAATAGTGGTCAGTATTTTCATTATATGTTTATTGGAGCTACTGGTTTATATTCAGGGTTTGACATTAAAAGGTTGTCCTATAATTGGATTAAACCCTGACAACCTATATTTGTGTTCTGACAACTTCTTACTGCTGGTAAACAGCTGGTTCTGGAAAGTATTATATAGCTGGTTGTCAAACCTGGCAACCTACTTTGAAAAAAAGTATTGTGGATTTCAGGATGTTTTAAAATAACCTTTCAGTGTCTGTAGTTGTGTTTAGATAATAATTTATTTTTTGTGGCAGACTGACCTATAGATTGTGATACAAATAACATAAACACTAATACACACTGAAATTATTTATACCATAACTAATGAGGTAGGTTTTTATGTGTAAATCACTATCTTATATAGCTGTTCGTCAATTTGTACTAAAATTGATTTCACTAGAACACTAAAGTTTAAAAAAATGTTGATTTGCGAATTTCAGTTCAAGGAAAGTATGATTACGTTGAAATCTATTGAAATGCAGCTTTAAAATTGTGACCAATGACTCTAAAAACTTTCATATAGACCTGAAAGCAATGTTTTATTTGATAAAACAGGGCTTGGTATCCAAGGTTGGCTGATTGTCCCACTCAACTTGTTACGGCTAGTTATCATTTGGTTTGGATTTTGTAAGTAAATTAAACAACTAGTTTTTAATCAGGGAACTAACTTTGAACATTAATGTTGAGCCCTGTAATGATATAGTTAATTAATGATATAAACATTATATTACAATATAGGTGTTGTACCAAGATTGATAGAATTATTACAACATAAAGAAGTATCTGTGATTACACCAGCTTTAAGATCTATTGGTAATATTGTTACTGGAGATGATCAACAGACACAAGTGTGTAGTTTATATTATGCTATATTAAGTCTTTCATGAAACCATTGAATAATGTTTTACATTCAAAACATTGCTTAATTCTAGTCTTCTTTTGGTTTTATATAGAAATGTGTTAATTGTGTTGACAGCATCTACTTTCACTTATCTAATTCATAATCTTGACTTTTTAAAACGAAATTAGAACTTTTATGAGTGTAAGATATAGAGGATATTCGTCAACTTTGTTGCAAGATTGATTTTTATTTCACCGAGTGAGCTCAGAAAACATATTTACACGAGTGGCTTAGTCACGAGTGAAAATGTCATTTTCTGAGTTCACGAGTTGAAATAAAAAAGATCTTACACCAAAGTTGATGAATATTCTGTTTCTTTCATGCTTAGTTTTGTGTTTATTTGATGTATTTTACACAAATTATAACGTGACGTCATTTCTACTCCAAGATGACGTCATTTATCTTCTAATATGACGTCATGAACGATGAAAATATTAGGTTATATTTTCACTACAATGAAAATATAAAATTTATATTTTCATCGTTTATTTTTATCGAATAACGCGACGTTTCACCGTAAAGCATGAAAGAAAAAACATGTCTTTGTTATGAAAATGAGAGTTGATTTTAGTTTGTACAAAAACAGTCTGTATGCGTAAGATTTTAAATATGAAATATTCAAGTTTTAGAATTACAATTTACTATTAATTACCAATGCTCCAATTTTTCAGCGGCCAAATACATAATTTAAACAATAGTATCAGTGGAATGCAACTTTAATATATATGTATAAAGCTTGTTTAGTGAAAGAGAACACTAATTAAGGTTAAATACTGAACAAAATCCAAGAAATTAATGATGTTAATTATAATATGTTTGTTTGTTTGGTTTAATGCTGTAGCAACACATTGTATAGGTCATATAACGGCGGTCAGTCGACCTTCTCACTCCTCTTGGAAAGGCTAATCTCTGGATTAAGCTGTTAACCAACTACTAAGCGCATACTTTCGTCAGTGACTGACAACTGCCCTACATAATTAAAAATCATTGGTAGGAGGGAGAATGGCCGTAGAAATAATTTCATGACCCAAGCTCCACGAAAGTATGCTCCACCTGGGAATCGAACCCTGGATCAGTAGACTTGTGTGCTACAAACTGAGCTGGATGGGTGGCTAAAATTATTATGTGAACCTATTCTATATATTACAGCATGTGATAGAATGTAAAGCTTTACCAGTGTTCCAGTTATTATTAAGACATCAGAAACTGAATATACAGAAAGAAGCTGCTTGGACAATATCTAATATAACTGCTGGTAATGCTGAACAAATACAAGCTGTACTTGATTGTGAATTACTGCCTTTAATTATTGATATCTTGAAAGGGGTGAGTTCATTGATGTAATATTAGCAGATTTTCCACTTGCACTGACAATGTACAACATTTTGTGCTCATTATTGCTCAAATTCATGAGAATCAAAATTTAGCATACCGATATTGTTTTTCATTTTGGGCAGCAACCGTGGGTAAAGTGTTCTTTTTCCTCATAATTTCACATAAACTATCAATCAGGTGAAATTTCATTATGTATGAGTGTAATACTGTCAAGATAGAAATGTATATAGAGTAAAAACTTTATTGGATATCGATGGTTTGAAAGCATAAAAATGAAGATAAAGATGGATTGTTAAATAGAAGACTTTAAAATCAGCTGATGTGAAGTGATAAAACGGTTAATTTTCTATTATAAGTGTGATATGAGGTGAATGATCAAGACTGACCATAGTCTTTAGAGGATGAGCCCTGTTTATTAATTATAGAAGCAATGACAGTTCTCATCTTAACTAGCTAGCTAGAAGCCACAGACTGGTAAAAAATGAATTTTGGCTAGTGAAAATAACTGTCCGAAATCATTTCATAAAGTCTGACTATTTGATAAATTTTCAGATATTATATGGCATACTACTACATCAGCCTAGTGCTCATGACAATTTTATTTTTGGACTGCTTTAATGTAAACTATGTGTGTATATATTACCAGGGTGATTACAAGAGTCAGAAAGAAGCTGTCTGGGCTGTGACTAATCTAACATCTGGTGGTACGATGGAACAAGTTGGATTCTTGGTCAATCTTGGTGTTATACCACATCTATGTAATATGTTGACTGTGAAAGAGTCTAAAGTTATATTGGTTATATTGGATGCTTTGGGTAACATTTTGTTGGTAAGTTTTCATTACTCATCATATTAGAATAAGCTCACTCATTCAAATCACTACAATCATTGCCTTAAAGTTAAAGTATGGTTTAAAGTTTGCTTTCATATACATGTTCAGCAGACTTAACAATTTTGTATTAAAACCTCTGCTAATTGAAATCATCTCTAAGCAGATGACCTCTCACAGTACACCATTTACACCAGGTTGAAGTGAAACAAATGTTGGTAAATTTCTTGCACAAGCAAATAAGCAGTGCCCCAAGTAGGGTTTGAACCTGAGACCTTTAAAACCCTTTGTGTGAGTCCTACCATTAGACCACTGCTTCTAACAAACTACTAGTCCAAAGGCCAGGATGATTGATTTAGAATGGTGAAAAATATTGTGTTTCATATAATGAGGCTACCTTATAATTTTGCCATTGCAGTGTGCCACTATTTAAAAAAGTTAAAGGTGTTGTCTACACTAATACCTTTAAATGAAAGAAGGTTCTTGGTTTCATTATGTCAAGCTACTGACCTTGACTCTTGATGTAGAAATCCTAGGACAAAATCCTGATTTACAATTACCTATTATAAAAAACCAGAGGTTTTTCACAATTTCATATGTTCCAAGATTTTTTAGTACACTTTACTGATATTATAAAGTATATATTTAGGCTGCAGAACGTGCTGGACAGAATGTATTAGATACATTGACTGTGATGATTGAAGAAGTTGGTGGCCTAGATAAAATAGAAGGATTACAAAATCATGAAAATGAAACCGTTTATAAAGCTGCTCTAGAACTTATAGAAAAATACTTTGGTGAAGAGGCAAGTACATTTTGTACATTATTTACATCTGTGAAAGTGCTGTGTTCTGTCACTTAAGTGTTTTTGTGTTAGCTGATTTCAAAACAATAAACTTGTTTTAAAGCAGCAAAACCAAGGTTGCAATATCGGTAAAAGTTTCTAATGTATTTAACTAGCGAAAGTAATGCTAATCAGCTCATTGGGAATTGCTTGACACACACAGCTGGCTTTTGATATTAGTGGTGGGACATCGGCTGAAAATCGTAATCGATCATCAGTTGGAATCGGTTTCTGATGTCGATGTGATTCTTCCAATTATAATCGGTTCCTGATAAGTTTGTTTTTGCATGCATGTTTTGCTGTGAATCCTTATAAAATTCATGTACTATGGATAAGGAATTTTTTTTTCTTTAGTCAATGTGTCAAAAACCTAGTAAAAATTAAAAATCAAAGAAACCGATAAAAATAAATTATTGATTGCATAGTTCTCTTGACTAGTATAGTAGCTGTATTTTTGGAACTTGAACTAGATATATCAGTGTCCAATACAAGTCAAACACAAATGACATGTATTTAAAACATTTTTAATAACAGTTCAGATACATGAAAATATGTTATTGTCCTTAAATAGCCTATCTTCCTTTCTAACCGATGATCGATTATGATAAAGTTGAATTGATTATCAGAATCGGAAGCTTCCAACTAGTCGTTAATCGATTATTCCCGATCATCGGTACAACACTATTTGATATGTTATTGTTTTATCTTGCATTTTAGTTAGTTGAATTCAATGTCAGTTGCTAGGAAAGTTACAACTGCAATGGTTTTGACCTTGGGTTTCTCATCTTTCTTGATTTAACTAATAATTTCTGTGAATACAAAATGATGTGATATATTCTGTGAAGAATAAATTTGTGTGCATGATCAGAAACAACTTACATTTGAACATCCAAAAAAAATGTTTAAGTTGTACACTCATTCCATTTAATATGAGTTTAGAAATAACATACTGTTGTCTATATTTTGTTGTAAAATAATGTAGCCCTAGCATTGATGTGCTAAAGTTAAATCACAAGTGTGATTAAAACAAGAGCATTATAACAAGCACATCAAAACTAATGCCTCCGTATTAGAATGTTATTCTAGAAACAAAATCATGTTACTAATTATTATGTAAAATTGGTGTATGACTGGTTGGAGACCCTAAAATGATTGTTTTGTCTTAATTGTAACCATGGAGATATTAATACCTTTATTTGTGCTATATTTTCAGGGTGAAGATGAGAATCTAGCCCCTACAGCTGAGGAAGGTGCCACAAGTTATCAATTTACTGCTGCTACTAATGCACCACAACAATTCTCATTCTGACTTGATGAAGATTGTTTGACCTCTGACTTTATTAGAGATGGATATTGACCTTCACCTTGATGGAATCATGGACCTTGAACTTTGACCTTGATGGTTACTGGTTCTATATAAAACTGCAGAATACTTCATAAAAAGACACATTTTTTTTTCTTCCATTATTCCCATTGTCAGTGTAATTTTAACAAATAAATCCTATTTCATTGTAATATAGTATACTTTTGTATATTAGATTGATAATTCATATATTTTGTTGGACTGTGGAGGAAACGATCTTAATCATATACATTCTGACTGTCAGTGTGAACTTTTCTTGTGAGTTTAGTTATTTTTTGTCAAAATGCTTGTACTTTCCTATTTGATATGTGACCCACATGTGTTCATAATTAGTGCTATATTTTGTATTTTGAATATATTTACTTTCAAGTGACTGATCCTGAAGTTCAAGTTCTTTTTCTTTGTAAAATCTGATAAAATCATGAAGTACAAGAATTTCAGGGTTTTGAAAGCATTGAACTTTTGTCCATTTTATAATGGTGTAAGCAGTTCTGATAAATTGTGATTGTTTTCCTTTACTTCATGTAGACAAGACCATTTGAATCATTTGTAAAAATCATATAATACTCAATAGAAAGTAGTATTGCTCAATATTGTCAGGGGTTTTGATTATAGATTTAATGATATGTTTATATCAAACTTTATTGTACTGGTTCAGGGTATTTAGACTATCAAAATGCTGCCATACATACATTTTATATGACACTATACATCATTTACTTGTATTTAATCATTATTCGTTTTCATTATTTTATATCAATATAGACATTTACTTCTGTCTAGTTTGGTTGAGTTTTCTGAATTTTGGGACATGATAAAGGGTTCATTTTGCTTTGTAAAAATGATAAAATCAGAGATTTTGGGATTTTGAAAATGTTGAATTCTCTCCCAGGGTCTTTGTTTTTTAGTCTGTCTTGCATACCTCCTACCCTTATTAAGTATTATGTTCAGATTTCTAGTGTAAAGTTGTTGAGTTTATATGAAGCAGAATGTATTGTATTGTTTTGTCAGTATTTTGTTTTCCCTCCTACTTGGGATGCTCCAGATTTATACATACAATGTATTTTTATTGAGAAAAAAGCTTACATTTATATTGTTGCATAACTCCTGTTAAATAATTATACCCCCGCTTCGAAGAAGAGGGGGGTATACTGTTTTACCCTTGTTCGTGCGTCCGTCCGTTACAAAATTTCCGTCGCAGTTTTCTCAGTAACTATAACATGCAGCAGCCTAATACTTTGCATATTGCTTCATCCCATAGTCCCATGTGGTGTAAAGCGATTTCATGCTCCTTGCTCATCTACTTCCTGTTAGTCGCATATTTTTAGATTTCGTTAAATGAAAGTTACATTATGATAGTCATATTTCTCACTGCGGGGGTATCACTAGTGAGCATTAGCTCACAGATTTTACTTTTTTATACATCCTCAGCTTCCATTGTTTAACTGTGTTTATATATGTGTTGTCTATCATTGGGTATCTGGTTAAAAATTTGTCATGAAATGTCTTTATGTATTGTCATCATAAAATAAATTCATTAATTGTGTAAATGTCGTAAAAGGCAAACATTCCTTGTAAAATTTATACACCTTGTATGTTAAAACTTACATTTTGTAGTAATAAAGTGCTACACATGGGTAAAAGTTATCATTACTGGTCCTGAAGTTAAGGATTTTTGAGACTTGAGAAAAGGGTTGTATTTCTATGTAAAAACTACTGTTACCTTTATTTACCTTGTATCCCTGTTGACCAAAATGCGAGATTTCTCTCGTTGAGGCCCAGTTTAAATCTTGTTACTCAGACCTTTCAAGATAAAACTTTCACCCATGGCTACATGTTATATTTGAGTTGTGATTGTGTATTTAACACTGTTTTGTACCATACATGTGCTCCTATACTTTATTGAAGAAACTATTAATACTTCTCTGACTACTCTATTCTATTCTGTCCATCTGTCTGTCTCATCTTATATCAATATGTTTATTTTCTCTATCTAACCAAATCATGAATAAATTCTAATACATATACTATCTGTGGTGTTGTTATGATTTATTGCTATTCCTAACTTTAAACTAGTTACAGCCTAGTAAAGAGCTTGATGAGCCTATTGATGCCTAATGCTTTTGAATGGACTTAGCCAACATGTATGCATTGGTTTAGCTTCAAAATATGAAAACTAAAATTGTTGCCTTCACTTATGTCAGTGTTGTAAGCTAATGTATTCACCTAGCAAAACATAAGCTAGCGAGAGCTACATTGGAGATTACATCTTCATGCAACAGGCACCATGTCATTCATTATGTCCGGTTGACTGCTTCGTAAAGCTTAGTTTTTGAACTAAGTAAATGTTACTAGGTAGTTGACTGCCTCTATCATCAGTGGTAGATGTAACAAAGACTCATGATAACCAATGGGAAGATGTGATAACCACTGGATTGAAATGATGCCATAAAATAACACTAAATGTCAACTATCAACATCTAGTGTTAAATAGAACCTTACTATATGTTTGAAATATTTTTGAACATGTTTCTCATCAGCGGTTGATTTTCTGATCTTCCTGTTTTAAAACAACTATACTTAACGAAACTATTAAGTACCCCGATTTCAGTGTTGGAATTGTTTATTTTTCATCATTAACGGGTAGTTGTATAGGACTATGCTATCGTCTGCTTGCATGGTTCTTTGTGCTTCTCAAATGATGAAAATTGGTTTTGTTGCGCATGTGTGGAAATGGGTTTGTGCTTCTCGTGCAAAAATCCCACAAAGTGCTCATGGTGAGCTATTGTGGGTGGGGGGGGGGTCTGACAAATGTGTATCTTCCGTCGTCAACAATTTCTTATAACATCTTGCCAAAAACCATAAGGTCTACAATTATTAAATTTGGCATGTAGCATCACTAGGTGTTTACAAAGATTGTTTGAATTATGCCCTTAGGGTCCCCTAGCGCCGCCCCAGGGCTCACAAGATTTACATAAATTTATATAGGGAAATGCTAAAAAATTCTTCTTTGCAAAACTTCAAGGCCTAGAGCCTTGATATTTGGCATGTAGCATCACACTAGGTGTTTTACAAAGATTGTTCAAATTATTCCCCTGTGGTCAAAATTGGCACTGCCTCGAGCTCACAAGATTAACATAAATTTACATAGGGAAATGCTAAAAAAATCTTCTTTGCAAAACTTCAAGGCCTAGAGCCTTGATATTTGGCATGTAGCATCACTAGGTGTTTAACAAAGATTGTTCAAATTATGCCCCTGGGGTCAAAATTGGCACTGCCTCGAGTTCACAAGATTTACATAGAGTTAGGGATAAAACGGACCATGAGACGAAACGGCCATGACAAAACGGACCAAAGTCGGGACGAAACGGACCATATTTGTTGGACAAAACGGACCATTGTCGGGACAAAACGGGCCATAAGAAAACATATAAACATTATTATTATTATTTATTATGTGAGTGATTGATAACATCATATATATCTTTTATGTCTTAGTATAATTAAATTGTGTTTCAATAGTAATTAAATAGCCTCAAATGTGATTAACAGTTTGCGTGTTGTTATTCTTTCAATTTGCATGTAGTATAATTATTTTTCTAATATTTATTTTTTAAATGTACTCTGCTTATTGTATTCATTTGTACTCCTTAAACATTTATTTAACATATTTTATCTAATATTCGTCTTATCTAATAATTAATTTAATTCATATCTTATTTAATTTCTTAAATCATGAAATATAATAAATGTATTCTTTCATTTTATATAAAGTTTTTTTAGAATACTTAGGTGCTAATTGTAGTAATATGTATGTTTACTAAATCTATTATCATACTAACGCCTGTATACAATATATAATAGGATTATAATCAGTCATGGTCTGATAACCCTTCTTTATCTTTGGTGTCAGTAAATCCGTCAGTAATTTCCTTCTATGTGTATGGTGCCAGTGTTCGCGTCAGTAAAATAGACCGTCCCCAATAATTTGGCGCGAAAGCTGCACGTGAATTGTCGCCATCTTTTTCCCCTCGACAAGGATACGCTGCGATCATGTGTGGACAATAAAATTGAAATTTTAATTTAGTAACATATTTACGGGCATGGAAAAGGTACCAAACTACGCGTATGTTTTTCTTTATTCAAATAAAGTGGACATTCGATGCATTTTATCGTTCCATCCAACATGTACCAAGGAATTCCGTGCCGAAAAGGCGCAGCACATGAAATTGAAGAAAGTTTGAAACGCACGTGGAGATATCAAAAGTAAGCATTATCAGAATTTGTTCTATATAGCATATTTATAAATAGGATTATGAATTTATTTCAAGAGGATTGTGGTAAGCATCGGCCGATCTAGCGGGGGTGGGGGTCAGGGGGTCCGGACCCCCCCCCGTAGAATTTGGAAAATGTACCTGTCCATTGGTGTATTTCTTGTCTGTAAGTCATTTTTAAGTAGCATGAAGCAATTTATCTCCGTGCTTAACTTAGATTTAATGGTAATGTATTTTTTATTATCAATATGTCACATTTTTTCTGCAAAATGTGTAAATGTGCTTGTGGTTCGAGGTTCGGACTCCCCCCCCGCCCAAAATTAAGAGCTTTCGCTGACACTGGATACTGTGAACAGTAAACCACGGAATTTTGTCTTTAACGTGTGCCTGAAGTTGTCAGTATTTTCATGTCTTATTTTGTTTTTTTATTTAAAATCTCTTCTTAATGTGCCTTCTCTTTAAAGTTATTACTCCTGCACGTGCACCAGGCCATGTTGATTAGCATTCGGAACTTCTCGGCCATTCATGAGAAATAACCTCTGACCTATTTAGACGTCATTTTGGAACTATATTGGCGTCACATGCCCATACAAAAGCTCTGACCGGTGTTAAAGTATTATTCATTCAATAAAATGGTCGAGGTGTTCCGAATGTGGGTCTTCTGTAGCTTAAGGTCTTCGTGTTTATACTGTTAATGAACGGGTAATGCCGCATCTGATGAAAATCAAAATGTTAAAAAAAGCGGCTTATAAAGTTTTGGAAGCCAGAACTACTGGTAGGTCTTCTGTGGTTAAAAACTAGGCCTCAATGTCTAAATATGGGCAAACATTGTTAGCCATCTGGAGGCTACATTTTCAGGCAGCATAATTATGATTAATATTATTGAAATTTGAAAGGATAGATGAATTCTAGCATGAAATCTGAAAATGAGTCATTTGAGCTCAAAAAGTAGGTCACCATGCCCAAATATGGTGTGGCGATTGTAGGTGACTATATAGTCACTTCCAACAGCCTTGCTGTTGGTTAACCCTTTAGCGACGCGGTTGAGTGTCTGGCCTACCACCCGGGAGAACCAGGTTCGATTCCCAGTCTCGGCATGTATGGTTTTTATTCTCCCAATTTACTTTATTTGGTAGAAATTGCTAGCACTCTATAGGCTACTGTAGCAGAGGTATAATGTGGCTCTTGTTCTCCCTTGCCTTCTAGCTAGCTTTTATGGGGACGTGGTAGTGTTCACTTACAACATGTGAAGTCCTGGGTTTGAATCTAATATTGTACCATGAAATTTTATCGTGTTTCATTTGGCGCCCAACGTAAATAACCCACTAGGAATTGTGTGATTGCACCCTTATAGTCCCACTGACAATCAAGCTCCAAAAATTTGAGGACAAATTCTATAAAGAAGGGGGTGTATGTAGCAAAGGTTAAATATGGTACTTGTATTCCTTTCAAGCTAGCTTTTATGGCAACATGGTCTGCTTTTCACTTATAAGGTTAAGGGTTCGAATACCAGTTCCGACCATGAAATTTTACCCGGTTACACAACATTTAATGGCAAGTTATCTAGGAAATTTGTCTTAAAGGTTGATTGAATAATATCTAGGACAGCTTATTATATGGAAACATATTTGTATTAGATTTCTATATACTCGGGCGATTAGAATGTGAGACCAAAAGAGATATATGCATTTTAAATGTGGCATAACCCATCACTTTTGGCTTTATACCAGTAACCTCTTAAATGATATTCTTCATTCTTTATTACGGCGTAGCTGTCAAAGCTGACTTGGAATACCCTTTAAATTGTCTTTTTATAAAATGACATTCTAGAAAGTAGGAGAAACCTTTCCATTACTGGTTGAAAAAAGAAAAATAGGCAACAGCATCTGAAATAAGTGTTTATCTGTGTTTGTCAAATTTTGAACTCAAGACATTTCTTGTTTATTTCTAAATGAGTGTTAGTTTTCATAGTCTTAACCCTTAACCTCTCAATCCCGCATTTTTACATGTCTAGACTCCCCCCTCCAAAATGGCCGCCACAGCCTTGAAAATGGTGCTTTTTATCTAGTTAGTGAATTTCACTTAAGGATAGTTGTCCCCAAAAAATGAGCTTTTTTTTGCACGCCTCCCCCATCTATAGATGTCTCAGGGGGGTTCCGATGGGGGGTGTACCCCCTTTGTAGCTGGGGTTTGAAGGGGGCACAGCACCCCTCATCGCTAGAAAAAAAATCAGGGTTCAGAAATTGAGTTCAGAGAAATTGCGCCAAATGCTGATAAGAAATCATATTTTCAGTATTTGAAAAGACCTGGCACTTTAAACCTCTTTTTTGAAAAATATTACTGTTTGAAATGCGAATGTTGGGTGGAAAAAGAGCAAAAATGACAGTTTTTGCCGTTTTTGCTCAGCCCCAGCATTGTCATGGTAACTGGGATCGAGACTCAACTTGGTTTTTTCTGAAAGACATTTACCCAGAGAATAACTTGACCAAGTTGCATATCTGCATGATAATTAGTAATGAAATTACTGCATTTTGAAATAGCCCTAGCATGTAATGGTGAAAAAATGGCTACTTTTCACTCATGTTGCAATCCAGAAAAAGGGTTAAATTTGATAACTGAAGTATGGACACAAGGGGGTAAATTTGAACTTCATAAAACAATTTGAAGTCAAATTGTCACATATTATTTAGGAAATAATGGAATTGATGCCCCTTTTGACTTAGAAAATGCCTGTATAACTTAGTTAAAGGGATTGCAGACACAACAGTTACAGCAGTAGCTAAAACAATATACCAGTCCAAGACAAGGTTAATAAAAGTTTGGGTTATCTCCCATGTATCAGGTTTATAATGAAACATATACCCATCTACTTCATAACATATTATATATCATAATATTATATAACGATATTGCATTTTTTTTGTGGTGCATAAGTACATGTACATGAATTAAAATTATTAAATGCCATTTTACCATATGTACAATACAAGCTGGTCAAATACACTCATGGTAGAATAGAACTATTTACCAGAAAAGTAATAAGTAACTGATCTTTTCCTTAGCAATGTTGTTGTTTTACTGTAGTAATTACTAAGATTTTGTTTGTGATAGACACCATCCATTGTTTTGTACACTTAGTGTTCTTGTTTGCCTGATGTGCATTGTCTAAATTTGCTATTTTCTATGTATGTCAAAACACAGATATATACTTATAAAACATTATGAAATATTATTATATAAAATATTTTGACTTGATATGATTGTCATTTAAGGTTCTCAGATACTGGTATAGGGTGTCAATTGAAGAACCTTCCCACGTCAATTAAATTGTGGGCTTCAGCACATCAAATGGACATTTTCGATAGGTGTACTATAGGTCTTATGCTTCCTTGCAATGCTTGGATGTATTTTACTGGTCATACGATGGCTTAGAGTTTTCTATCTACTGTATAACAATGTTGTACAGTTAACGCCCGTTAACTCTGTTGTGTCTTGAACTAACAAAGTCAATGTATATTACTATATAAACGGACAACATAGGTCATATAAATCTCATACCTGATACATTGTAGCAAAAACCTCCATGATAACACACTGAAATATGTGGTATAATGATAACGCTAAAAATGCTTTTTGCTCGCCTATGATTAAACATTAAACAGCATACAGTCTTTATACTTTCACATTACAACAAAAAGTCTAACAACAATTGAACCATACTTTTACTAGTCAGTCAGAATCTAGCTCTGGACACCTGTCAGTCTCAGATTTACAAGCTCAACTCCAAGCCAGGATTTGGCCTTGTACACCACTCAGTCACACCCAGGCAAGACTCTTTACTTTTCTGGTGACAAATACTCATCCTGCCACTATTTTTATTTTGGCATTCAGAAGGTTTCTCAGATTACATGAACTTGCCATTCTGATTTTCAAAATATTCCCTTTTTTTCTCCAAAATATTTACTTGGCATTATTCATACATCTTTTTTTTCTGAATTTTTCTTAACCCTTTACTGGTTGCGACATGTGTGAAAAGTAGCCATTTTTTCACCATTACGCGCAAGGGCTATTTCAAGATGCTCTAGTTTCATTACTAATAATCATACAGATATGCAACTTGGCCAAGTTATTACCTGGGTGAATGTCTTTCAGAAAAACCAAGTTGAGCCCCTATCCCCATTACCATGGCAACACTGGGGCGGAGCAAAAACAGCTAAAAATGTAATTTTCGCTCTTTTTTCGACCTTTGATTTGCACTTCAAACAGTAATATTTTCCAAAATTGAGGTCTAGAGTGCCAGGTCTTTTCAGATACTGAAAACATGTTTTCTTATCTGCATTTGGCGCCATTTCTCTGCACTCAATGACCCCCCCCCCCCCGACATCTTTTTGTGGGGGAGGCGCGCGAAAAAACGCTCATTTTTTGGAGACAAAATTATATCTTAAAGACAAATTCACTTATTCCAGTTAAAAAACTCCATTTTCAAGGCTATGGCAGCCATTTTGGAGGGGGGGGGTCTAGACACGTAAAAATGCGGGATTGAGTGGTTAAGGTTTATATAAGCTATGATAGACTGTGATGTATGCACATACGGGGGAATTAGGCTTATAGCCTGTTATAATTGTCCAATTTTTGTTTTGGTCATTTTTATGTAGAAATATTTTCATGCTATGAACTAAAGCCAGGCATTAAGACAAATGATTACGAATTTATTTTTACTTTGCTTTGTTTGAAAATGTTTCTCAAGTATAAGTGTATAACTCTCTAACTGATTGACGACGTCACATAAAATTCTAATTCAAGAGTTTGGAGACATTTTTCCTAAAGTTGTAAACCTACTAAATAGGTTTTGTAAAAAAATGATTGCCAATTATTTTGAAATGCTTTTTAGATTTGCTTTTTTATTTGTTGTGGTACTACTTGTCGTTGAGACTACCCAAGAAGCTCAGAATTTATGTTAAAAGAATTGCATTGAATTTGGTTTTGGAGGATTTGGTATTTCTGATGCTGAATCCTATAAATGTGATGCATTCAAGAAATTAGTTTTTATTTAATCCTTTACCATATTAAATTGAAAATAAAGATTCTACTGAAAACAGCCAATGAAATATTTTTTAAAAATATCTTTTGTCTCCAAACTGTTGGTGGGTACTGTATGTAAGCCTTTATTGGTCTCATATTCTAATGGTCACAGAGAAAGCATTTTTTGTAAAACTATTTTCTGTTATTTAATAGTAACTATAGGGTTTTCCCTTGAAAATGTTAGAGGGGTCACAGTGTCCCCCTTAGGTTTATGATTTAGTGAATCATTGGTAAATTATGGTTTTGGATTAACTCTTTTTGACAAGCATTTATATGTCCAGTGTGGCACAATATAAGTTTATTTTAAGGTTCATGTGTCAGAATAAGCACCAAAACACACGCGTCAGGGTAACCCCTTCAATAGAATTTGTCTTGATAACATCAACATATTAAAACGTAGGTCAACTGAAATTTAGCTGTGTGAAGAATCATACAAAATATTTTACTCATTTTAAAAATCATTTCATAGTACATGGTGCAGTCTCAATTCATTTTTCTTTGCTGTAAGTAAATAAGTGATTAGGTACATACTAAGTGGAGTAAAATGTATAGAACTATGTAATTGCTTCTTAATTTGTTATTTTTTCTATGTTTTGCAGTGCTACAACATGTGCTATTAGTCCTGGGCATGACTTTAAACTGCATCCATCTGTGGCATCCCAATGTGGATGTGGGAACGTGAGGCTGCCCTTTATCACAGTTGTCTCCTGGCTCCCTTTAGGCAAGGGTCAGCACCTGAAATTGCCTCCCTTCTCAGTGTTATGAGCTGCTTCAACCAGAAAGAAATTATCGCAGTGATGGAAGTTGTCAGTACTGACTAATATATCTTGATGCAGTAGCCTTGATGGATGAGCTTAGTAGGCGGTCAACAACAAAGAGTCATAGGTATGAACCCATTTACTCACCTCTTCTATTTTATCATGTCATCATGTTATCCAGTTATGAAATAAAATAGTTCAGTGTATATGGTCACAATGCCTAGTCTAGCATAGCCAATTTTCCAGATATTATCCAGCGTTTATCTGCGTACCTCTATTTTTCCATGTTTTTCCACGGCTTCCATGCTAGAGCATGGAAAATCAGTCTGAATACTTCATGCTACAAATTCTATGGAGAATCATCTAAATCCATGGAAAATTAGCTGAATTACATAAAGCTTTTACAGACATGATGTTTTTCAGAACATACATTTTGATAAACCAACTTTTAAAGTTGTTTGTATATCATATCTTGAGTACAATTTTTTTTACATTCAATTTTTGCCTTTCATTTTATGTCTTATGATACATCATGTATAACAGATGGTACATGCATTTTTTAAAAAAATATTTAATATTTCATTTAATTTGCATTTTTATTTTCAGTATGAATAGTTACCTACACACCGAATGTACGAAAAAAGAATATGTTTGGTAAAGAAATACAGGTGACGGTGCTAATGTTATGGTAATGGAATAATAAGTATATTTTGTATTATTTGTGAGGGAGATAACTAGATATAAAAATTACATTCGGAACTCCTGGGCCTTTCGCTAGGAATAATCTCGGGACATATTTAGACGCCATTTTGGAACTACCGGTGTTGAAGTAAACTAATACGCGATCGTTTAGGCGATGGGTGAAGTTTCGTTTTTAGTCGGTTAATTTGAAATAACACAGTTCAATGATATCGCTGAACACTATTTGGTTCAATATATAACCTAGAGATATGACAAAGATTGATATGGTTTGACAAAGATCTGTGTGTATACTACAAGAACTATTTTGCATAACCGTTACGTGCTTCGCTGCACATAGGTAGTAAAAACCCTAGCCGCTTGGGTAGACCCCCCACGAATCCTTCCGAGATTATTCATTCATGAAAGGTCAAGGTGTTCCGAATGAGATAATTAGACTGAGTTTACCTGATAGTATCCTTATAGTGTTACCTCCCTTGAATAGCTCTTGTCTTTTGTGCTAAATAACTGATGACTGTAATCAAATTCCTAGTTCATTATTGTTCACCAGGTATTGAACAGTTTCTTGACTGTCATTTAAGTAAAGTAACTAAACTACCGATGTGTCTTTTGATTCTATTAAGAGAACATTGAATTCATGTTTGCAAGTATTTAATTTGGTGATTGAGCAACGGGGGAATTCTCTTTTCGCAAGCATCAAAAATGCCTATTGGATGTCCCCCATTTACATATTTTGTTTTCACTGGTTCCATGTTTAAGTTTTACGTTTTGAATTTTCTTTAATTTCAGAATTTTACAGCTGCCAGTGATGGTGAAACTTCATGTTATAAAATTACTAATGATGATTTCAATTTGAATGTGGAATTGTAATGGAGATCTTTGAATTTTGACCATAGTATAAAGCTGAGTGTATTTTGTGATTATATTTGATTTTTTGAAAAAAAAATTTTTTTTTTAATTGTCAGGTTTTTGGAATTCCTATGCCCTACTTGTCCGACTTATCAAGTTTTTTTTTACTGTGTTTAATGTGTTTATGCAAAAAAGATAATCATCCTGGGAAGTGTATAGAAATCTTTTAAACATATTTTGTAGAGGTTTAACATCATTACACTTTTATGTAAGTTATATATTGGGGGTTAGTCAATCTACTTTAGGAAAGACTAAATCTCTGGACTTAGCTGTTAACTTGTTTCTAGGTGAATATTTCTGTCAGTGACTGACAACTGCCCCACCTGATTTAGAACCAGTGGTTGGAAGAAACATGACTGTAGAAATTATCTCATGACCAAGCTCTGCAAAAGTATTTCTAGCCCAGGAATCAAACCTAGAACCCCTAGATCACTAAACGTGTGTGCTACCGATCAAGATAACTAAATTTAATAACTTTAACATTTCTGATCATACATGTATCTAACAATTTTGTTACTGTTTTCAGAGTCCTCAAGATGTCATTCTTCAATATGTTCAAGTATTTGAATCTGTTACCATAGTTACTATATGATATTGTGGTGTTTACAGTTTGTACAAGATCATCATATTGGTGAGTGTGTACAATTTTTTTTCAGCATGTACTTACATTTTAGAACAGTGGTCCAGTGTTGAACGTGTGCTCAGTGATCAAGTCAATTCCGGGTTTGAACCTCACTAGAAGCTCTGCTTATTTCCTTGAGCAAGAAGTACAATTTGCATTACCATTCCTATTTGTCCAATGAAATTCTCATCGGGTATAGAGAAATGGATATGATACCATTGGTTATTTACAGGTAAGCAGGTGCATGGACAGTAGTTGCTTACTATTTACTCTATGTATTATGGGTGGCTCACTATGCTAATTGATTACACATTCAACATGGTACCCTCCTGGCAGTGTAACTAAACAGAATATTGAGCACATACTCAGAAAGGGTTTTTAGCTCGACTTTTCGAAGAAATGAGAGCTATTGCTATCACTTATGCGTTGGCGTTGGCATTGGTTTTCAGGTTAAAGTTTTTTGAAACACTTATAACTTCATCACTATCTAAGATATTTTATTGAAAGTTGGTATACTTATTTAGTGGGACTATATTATCCATACTGTGATAGGGGATAACTCTGGATGAATTATTTTTTGAGTTATTGCCCTTTTATACTTAAGAAAAATTGCGAAATATGAGGTTAAAGTTTTTCCTATGTAGAATATCTTCAATACTGATCGAGACATTTGACTTAAATTTTGTATACTTATTTGTCAGTACTATATCTACCCGACTATGAAGGGACATAACTGTGGATGAATTATTTTTTGAGTAATTGCCCTTTTATACATAAAAAACTGCAAAATATATGGTTAAAATTGTTTCTATATGTAATATCTTTAATACTAATCAAGATATTCGACTTTAAGTTAGTATACTTAATTATTGGTACTATATCTATACAACTATAAAGGGACGTAACTGTGGATGAATTATTTTTGGAGTTATGCCCCTTTATACTTTAAATTTGTTCTAATTGGATATATTTAGAACTTGCATATATATTTGAATGAAAGTTGGAATGCTTATTCATCAGTTCTCCATCTATTGGACTATTAAGGGACATAACTCTGGGTGAATTACTTTCCGAGTTATTCCCCTTTATGCTTTGATGTTTAAGGGCCAAGTTTGCTCAAATTAAATATATTTTGTTTGGTAGAAAGTTAGTATACTTTTTCATCAGTACTACATCTAGTCGTATACAATGGGACGTAATAATTGATGAATTATTGTTGGAGTTGTGCCCCTTTTCAACTTTTTTATTCGGAAGAAAGTATTATGAAGTGTAATATTTTCAATACTCATAAAGATATTTAAATGACAGTTAGTATGCTTATTCATCAGTACTACATCTACGCGACTACAAAGGGACATAACTTTTGTTCAATTTGAAATATTTATAGTTCTTCATATAGATATTTAAATTAAAGTAGGTATGCTTATTCATCGATACTATGTCTACTTTACTCTGAAGGGACGTTACTATGGATGAATGTTTTAGGAGTAATGCCCTTTTTATATTTTACAAATATGAAATGGTAATTATTGTTTGACAAAATTATATCCTTTCAAATATTATGTCCTGTCTTGAAATAATTTTTGTTTAAAGATAAGCCTTACCATGAACAAAACACCCGAAAAGTCGAGCGCACTGTCCTTGGACTGCTCTTGTTACTTGACAATGTGGGCCGCCATTGAACATTTCTATCAAATTTGTGAATGAAATTGTTTGGCCATCCTGAAAATAAGTGATTTTTAATCGAAAACCAATGCAATTATATTGAATAAAGATGTTTTTTATTTTGGAATCGGAGGGATTTTCTGAGATGACAAGATTAGTGAAGTGGCAATATATATATTCTGACAAAAATTGTCAGTTGTGACTGAAATGCAATTTTGGACAAACTGTTTTGACCTAATAAATACATATACGCCATACATGGCCAACATTTATACTTCAAACAAAATGAACCCCGCATAGTACTGAATGGTTTTTAGAGATATTTTTTGTTTAATCTTTTATTTAATTATTTGTTTTAAGGATGATAACATAAACTGATGTCATGCCAACCTCCAAGAAAGAAATCCAACAAGCCTTTGATTGGACCAGCACATCTACAGAAGAAAACAAGCTAAGAACTTTACATTTATTTCTAGTTTTTTTTGCCAAGTCAATACTGTCTTTACATTGTTATAAATGTTGACCCCTTATTGTCAAATGGTTTCTTTACAATATTCAAAGAATAGTTCGGATATCTAAAGTGATCATTTTCCCACAAATCTGACTTCATTAAAATATTTGTTTGCCATTTTTTACTAATCCAAGATATGGTGAATTTGTAGGTTAATTGGTACTGGAATTGTTGTCTACTCATGTAAGTCTATATGCAAATGTATAGGTTTAAGGTAATGGCACGATTGTACTCTTTAACGTTGCAAGTTCTCATGGTTTAGTGTAAAACTGGCAAGCATTCATTTCTGTTGAAGTCTGGTAGTTGGCTAGATTAGTTAGCAATAATTATATTAGAGTTGGGACTTTTTCTCTACTGACCAATCATACAAAAATTAGTCATTTTCTGTATAATTTGTTCATGTTAATATTGTTAAATTTTATTCAACTGTCAGTGTGGCATACATTAAACCTGCTGTTTTAAATACTCGGCACAAATTTTCTGTACTCACGATTGATAAAGATAGATACCTAGGACTCTATCAAACAAATATCATGTTACTAAATCAACGGGGTTATTGCATGCCCCATGGACAGTTGAATAAAATTAAGTTAACTGTTCAATACTTGTCTGTACTTGTAAACTAAAAGGAAGTAAAATGATTCTTCATTTTACTTTTGTATGTCGTGTCACATAAAAACTTTACTATTATTCATTGATAGATTTCTAAATTCTGAGCTGATTTTTATGAATAATTATGAACAAAAGAGAAAAAGTCCTTGTTTTGAGCATCTTACTTTCCTCCACAGCTGTTACATTATGGTATTTTTTTAACAATTTAGCCACCTGAATGCTGGCTTTGATTTTGTTTTTATTATTTCAAGTGATCAAAAGACTTGTTTACATTTGTCTACGTATGTTTAGTTTTGCTTTTTGAAAAGTTTCCATTTCATTGTAGAAACAAAACCTTCATCGTCTGTTATTTTATAAGTTGCTTTATGAAATAATTGATCATGAGCACTCATTTTTACATTCAAGATTATAGAATATACCAAAAATTTTTTATTTCCGTCAGAACTTTAATCTTGTATAGTTCACTCACATTGACCTGAGACTAGGTTTACAATTTCAACATCACTTACATTTTTTATATAAGTTGGTCACAGGGTTTTTACTTGAATGTTTATTGTATTCATTTGTTTCTGGTCAATGTGAACAAGCTATATTTACAAAAATTGGAGGAAAGTTAGATGTAATTTAGACAGGAGTGTGGATTGACCATGTTCAACTTGTTATACCCTGACATGTCATTATTTAAGGTAGAATTCCCCTTTTACAAAACGTATGGTTATGAACATGGAAATTTTCCCAGAAAACTGGTATTTAGTTGTACACTGTTTTCATAACATGTTCACTATTCAGATTTTCAAATTATATTTACTCCTTTTATTGAATAAGCAAATAAAAAAATCACTATTTCTATATCAAAGGGAGATAATAAGTCATTTTCATAAAATGTTTTCATAAATAACTTCACATTTTTTTAATGAATCTATTGACATGCTGAAATGAATGAAAAATATGTATAAATGATTTTAAATTGGCATGATCATAGGAATCCTACCTTAATGACATAGATGTTATGTTAATATTTGAAATTGAAATTATGAACAAGCCATGCTAGACAGCAGACAAATGGATTTTTTCAAAATTCTCTTGTTTTGGGACTTAGTTGAATATGTTGGTATTTCCACACCCCTGCTTTAGGTCTATGACTCCTAACCAAGTGTACATGTATAGGTATAAAATAATATTTAGTATTCTTGTCGATAGTCTTCACCTTAGCCTACTAGCTTGAAAGCCAGGACTAGTGAAAATTCATTTGGGCTAGTGAAAGTTACTTCTTTAATTTAGTCAGGCTTGTTGATAAATTGGATCATAACTACAAATTTGTTATATATTCGGCTAGTGCTAGTGAAAGTTAAAGGTGAAGACTTACATCACATCACATATTGTTGATGACAAATTTACTTTATTGAAAGTTCTATACCAGGAAATAAATACCCCTTTATCATTATCAAGGCAACAGTACCATTTTTATACCCCCGCTTCGAAGAAGAGGGGGGTATACTGTTTTACCCTTGTCCGTCTGTGCGTCCGTCCGTTACAAAATTTCCGTCGCAGTTTTCTCAGCAACTATAACATGCAGCAGCCTAATACTTTGCATATTGCTTCATCCTATAGTCCCATGTGGTGTAAAGTGATTTCATGCTCCTTGCTCATCTACTTCCTGTTTGTCGCATATTTTTAGATTTCGTTAAATGAAAGTTACATTATGACAGTCATATTTCTCACTGCGGGGGTATCACTAGTGAGCATTAGCTCACAGATTTACTTGTTTACCATTTATTTTTTACAATACTTATGATAATACCCAGTGGCACTTTTTACAAAAATTCTTAGGATAAATATTGTACATCAAAAACAAGAAATGTTAATAAATAGGTCAATTTTTGGCCAGTCAATTTCAAATATTATTGAATTTTATAGAATATTGTATACCTTCTGAATATCATATGGTAAATATTTTTATTATCCATTTGACTTACAACTGCAAAATTATGAAATTGACTTATGATAACTTTTTTCATAAGAATTTTTGTGAGAAAGTGCACAGATCTGAAGTGCAGTTGTTGGCACTCAAGGATTTCAATTCTAGACAATAATGTCAATTTTCCTCCATTAATAAGGTACCTGGAGAAATAGCTGGCCTTGTAAAAGGGAAGGTGAGTACTGGTTATAAACAAGAGTCCAGGAAAGCTAGGTTTTAGGTGCAGGTTGCTGTAAGATAACCTAGAGTGTTGACATTTTGTGTTCAACACTAGAAAAAATTATTATTAATCCAATAAATCCATAGTTTACAGTACTTGCTTTAATTGTTGGCTATGTATAAGATATTGGTTTGAATCTTGATTCTCTAAGAGTACAAACAATTAACACGCATTTTCTCTGTTTTGATACCTATCAAAAATCATTTGTTAAGTGTTCAACATTTACTTAGTTCTTGAATGAATGTCTTGGGTAAGGAGTCTTAGACTTTAGTTCATACTAATCCAAGATTGCATGCTAAGTGTTAAACTGAAAACTTAACACACTTTGTTTGCAAAGTGGTCTTCTTATACTTGGCTTTAGAAGTACCAAGTAAAAATACAAGTAACCCAGGGCAAATGTGTAGATTAACAGAGAGAACATTTATTCTTCTGAACAATTTTGAAAGTTAGACAGTTATACCCGGGTCAGTGGCACAGTTGGAACACGGGTCGATGGCGCAGTTGGTAGCGTGCCTAGATTTAGAATCTCATGTTCCAAGGAGGTACGGGTTCGAATCCCACATGGGGAGGTTATATCCTTCCATGAAAATTTGACAATAATGTCAATTTTCCTCCATTAATAAGATATATGGAGAAGTTTCTGGCCTTGTGAAAGGGTAGGCGAGTACTGGTTATAGTCGAGGGTCCAGGAAAGCTAGGTTAGGTGCACTGGATGCCGTTAAATGACCTAAAATTGTGTTAACACGGCATTAAAATCAATAAAAAATAAAATAAATTGACAGTTATCTGTGAAATCCTTGTTTTATTTTAACCTGACTAAATCAGTGCATTCACATTTTGTTTGATCCCAGAGGGGATCAGATTGTGGTTTCAGCATTTAGGAGCATCTTGTTAGCTTCTAGGTGTAAGAATACTTTACATCTATCCTCAGGTGCCAAACACAAGCAGGGCTCGTCATTGATCGTTGTGACTTGTGACGTTAGTTTGAATCCAACCCAAAACCTACTCTGTCATTTTCTTTAGCAAGAAATTTTATCCTACTAGCTCAGTACTGGGTGACCAGGAAGTGCTTAATCTACGTTGTTAGAACTTATTTTACAATTGAGCTAAAATAAATTAGTATAAACTAAAGATACAGTACCCACCAAAAGTTCAGAGACAAAAGGAATTTACTACAATTCTTGAATTTTGATGATTATTTTTGTATAATTATTATATTTAATATATTTTAGTACAGTTTGTGATAAAATGAAACAAATTTCACGAATGCAACACATTTATAAGCTTCAGCATCTGATATCCTAGAGCCCCCAAAACCATGTTTATGGTAATTATTTTCCATAACAAAGCTTTTATGCTATTTTTGTAGTCTCAATTATAATTATAATGATAACCAAAAAGTAAAGCAAAATTAAAAAAAGATTTAAAAATAAACAGTTTAAAATTTTTAGATAAAAGCTATTAAAAAAAACCTACTAAGTGAAAATGACTCCATACTTTTGGTGGGTACTGTATGTCTCTTGTGAATTGTCTATTGGACTCTAGAAAGATGAGAAGCTGATATTCAGGTATGAGTTCTATAAAACTAACATTTTCTGGCTACAGTATGTTAAGTGTATAAATCTATGATGTCTGACATATTATGACTTGACTTTAGCAAAACTTATTTCATTGAATTTATGTTTGTTCTTAATGTCTGCTGCTCAAAAAATGTCAGTGAGTTTCTTTCATATAATATAAGAGTATAAGACTCAAAGTTTTTGTCCCCCTAATTTCTGTTAATTATTTGAATCTTTGGCGTATGCAGTATTTTTCAAGCAACTGCACTTTGGAATAATGCTTAATATGATACTATGAAGTAATTATACTTTGTTCAGGATAACATGAGACATAATCTTGTTAGAATTGTCATTTAGATTTGTCTTAAGTTAGCCTTAACAGAGTATTACAAGACATTTTAGATACTGAATTATTGAGATTTATACACTTTAAAGGTTTGCTACTGTGACTACCTTAAGTTAAGCCCGTTGAAAGTAACATGAGACATTGTTCACATAGAATATTGTTTAGATTTGTCTCAAGTTATCCTGAACAAGCTACAATTATAATGCTTAGTCATGAAGACTGACCTCTTTTTAATTTGTCTTGTTAAAAGAAGTTTAGGTTACATTATTGTCTTATTACTTGAATTGTTATACTTCTACATGTTCAAATGTTTAATGTATTATTGAGGTAGTCACATTAGTTGAACTGTGCTGTAGTTGAAGTCATGAAAGTGGATCTGTAATGCATGTAAATAGATTATTCCAGGAATTCAAATATTTGGGGTTTTCCATAGCGTACAAACAAACTTTCACCATTACAATGAAAAGATATGTACTAAGAACATTAGGATTTAACCTGTGTTTTGTGCTTTTCAGCAATAATGTGTGAAACAGTTTGTTTGTACCGCCTGTGCTGGTATGCAAAACCCCAAAAATAAGGTCTATTTATACATATCATCTTTCATGATGTTTAACCTTAGTTATAAGGCCAACTACCATCCTTTTGGATACACATTTATAATTTTGTAGTTGACAGTATTTGACTTGGACATTTTGTTAGTACATGTATATTGAGTTGATTCTGTTATTATGTCTATTTTATTTATTTTAAACAGTTTTGTTGAAGAAAGTTGAGATAGATTTCAAAACTCAAAATTTGTAGCTGCAATATATGACCAATAGGGGGAAGGGGGGTGGGAAGTTTCGGTGGCAGTAATGTTGATGGATCAGTTGACTAGTCAGTTATATATAAAGTTCCGGCAAGTCGTATGTTGGAGAATTATTTTTTTATTCCAATCTGTGTTGGTAAAACTTTAATTCAATTCTGTTTGGGGGATGTATGGGGATCTGGCTCACAATTATAGCCTACCAGTTGAATACCAATCTCATTGAAGTCAGATCATGTTCACGCTTCAGTGTATGGCAGTATCAGCCATCATAAATCTCTGATTGCAAGGTGGGAATGTCGAAATTCATTAGTCTACTGATTTTAGCGACCTAAAAACTTACCACGTAAAATGTTCTGAAAAAGTTTCCATGATATTGGGCTCCTCATTACTCAATGAAAAATATTATTTGACTAATTGACAAAGCTAAAAATAGACTAAAAAATAGTGCACATGTATAATATCTTCATGTGAAAAGGATAAACTTAAATTTATATTGTTTGAAACTCTGTAGTGCAGTTGGTAGTGCTCTGGGATTTTGAATCTGATATCTCGAAGGGGGTATAGGTTTGTCCGCGACAAATTTTGATGTGGATTTGCCACAGTCCACTACTAAACAAGGGGAAACCCCATGTAAAAACCAAACAAAATATTTAGCTTGGAACAATTCTGTGTGACTGAGGTATTAGTATTCTGACTTTGATGAGATTGGTTTTATTCTGTTAGGCTGTGATATTGTGTGCTAGATTAGTAATGATTTCATGTTTTCATCACCAGATCTATTTTGTTGCTCCCTGTGTAAGGAATTATAGTTGTCATGTTTGGTAATCTAAATGTTTGGCTCGAACATTGTGTAGGTTCCCTTGTATCTAGGGTTGTCACGATGTTAATTGATTAAGATTCTTTTTCCTAGAAAAATTTATTTAAATTTTATAGATCAGTTAATCTTTGTCTATACATTATCAATTTATAAACATGGGGTCTATTGCCCAGTTGGTAGAAGGCCCTAGATTTAAAATATAGTTTCTCGAAAAGGGTACTAGTAAGAATACCACAAGAGTGGTTATACCCTTCCATGAAAATTTGACAATAATGTCAATTTTCTTTCATTCTTAAGGTGTATGGAGAGGTTTCCAGCCTAGTGGAGGATAAAGTGAGTACTGGTTTATTAAACAACAGTCCAGGAAAGCTAGGTTATTTGTTCTAGCTACAGTGAAATAATCATATTGTCTTGACGCATCAAAACCCAATTTTAAAGAAAAGTAAAAAGCTAGATTTTGGGTCATGCATTTGTATAGCATTCAATAACATGTTCATATTCATGATTTCTTGTAGTGAAATATGCATTGGTCTGTTTAGATCATTGGTCATAAGTTTTGATAAAAAATAGATGCTAATTTACCAGTTCTAATCAACTTCAAACAAGAAATTGGTGCCAATTTAATTTCTTTTGTAATCCTGACAGGTCTTAATAACTTGTTGCAAATCCTGATTATAGGATTATTTGTTAGTCATCATAATGGGTCTCCTTTTTATTGACAAGTATTCTCATGTGACAAGGTTCATAACTCCAAATACAATTTTTTCATAATTATCCCCCCTTGAACTAAGAGTTTTCTTTTAAAAAAATTGTTTTTACTGCAACTGTTTTTTTATTTCTTTAGGTATGAACTTCAAAATTAAATGTTCCTTATTATCAACCACATCTCATGTGACAAGGATCATAACTCTAAATACATTTTTTCAGAATTATCTCCCCTTGAACTTAGAGTTTTCTTTAAAGAATTTTTTTTTACTTTAAATTTGTTAATTTAAATTTGTTTATTTACAAATATCCTCATATTGGGTCTTCTTTTTGTTCACAAATATCTAAATGGGGCTTTTTATGTTGACAAGTATCCTCATATTGCATCTCCTTTTGTTGACAAATATCCTTGTAATGGTCTAATTTTTGTTGATAAGAATCCTTATTATGCATCTCCTTGTTGTTCACAAATAACCTCTAAATGGGTCTCCTTTTTGTACACATATATCCTTATTATGCATCTCCTTGTTGTTCACAAATATCCTCTAAATGGGTCTCCTTTTTGTACACAAATATCCTTATTATGCATCTCCTTGTTGTTCACAAATATCCTCTAAATGGGTCTCCTTTTTGTACACAAATATCCTTATTATGCATCTCCTTGTTGTTCACAAATAACCTCTAAATGGGTCTCCTTTTTGTACACAAATATCCTTATTATAGATCTCTTTTTTGTTCACAAATATACCCAAATGGGTCTCCTTTTTGTACACAAATATCCTTATTATAGATCTCTTTTTTGTTCACAAATATACCCAAATGGGTCTCCTTTTTGTACACAAATATCCTTATTATGCATCTCTTTGTTGTTCACAAATATCCTCCAAATGGGTCTCCTTTTTGTACACAAATATCCTTATTATAGATCTCCTTTTAGTTCACAAATATCTTCTAAATGGGTCTCCTTTTTGTACACAAATATCCTTATTATGCATCTCCTTGTTGTTCACAAATAACCTCTAAATGGGTCTCCTTTTTGTACACAAATATCCTTATTATAGATCTCTTTGTTGTTCACAAATATCCTCCATATGGGTCTCCTTTTTGTACTCAAATATCCTTATTATGCATCTCTTTTTTGTTCACAAATATACCCAAATGGGTCTCCTTTTTGTACACAAATATCCTTATTATGCATCTCTTTGTTGTTCACAAATAACCTCTAAATGGGTCTCCTTTTTGTACACAAATATCCTTATTATGCATCTCTTTGTTGTTCACAAATATCCTCCAAATGGGTCTCCTTTTTGTACACAAATATCCTTGTTATGCATCTCCTTGTTGTTCACAAATAACCTCTAAATGGGTCTCCTTTTTGTACACAAATATCCTTATTATAGATCTCTTTTTTTTGTTCACAAATATCCTCCATATGGGTCTCCTTTTTGTACACAAATATCCTTGTTATGCATCTCCTTGTTGTTCACAAATATCCTCTGAATGGGTCTCCTTTTTGTACTCAAATATCCTTATTATAGACCTCTTTTTTGTACACAAATATCCTCTAAATGGGTCTCCTTTTTGTACACAAATATCCTTATTATAGACCTCTTTTTTGTACACAAATATCCTCTAAATGGGTCTCCTTTTTGTACACAAATATCCTTATTATAGATCTCTTTTTTTTGTTCACAAATATCCTCTAAATGGGTCTCCTTTTTGTACACAAATATCCTTATTATAGATCTCTTTTTTTTGTTCACAAATATCCTCTAAATGGGTCTCCTTTTTGTACACAAATATCCTTATTATAGATCTCCTTTTTGTTCACAAATATCCTCTAAATGGGTCTCCTTTTTGTACACAAATATCCTTATTATAGATCTCTTTTTTTTGTTCACAAATAACCTCTAAATGGGTCTCCTTTTTGTACACAAATATCCTTATTATAGATCTCCTTTTTGTTCACAAATATCCTCCAAAAAGGTCTCATTTGTTCACACATATTCTTTTATGTGTCTCTTTTGTATAAACTAAAAGTCTTATAATGAGTCTCCCTTTTGTTGATAAAGAACCTAGGTCAGTAGCGCAGTTGGTAGTGCCTCTGCATTTCAAATCTATTGTCCAGAAGTGGGTACAGATTCGAATCCCACCTGAGGAGGTTATACCCTTTCAAGAAAATTTGACTATGATGTCAATTTTCCTCCATTAATAAGGTATATTAAGAAGTTTCCAGCCTTGTGGAAGGGTAGGTGAGTACTGTTTATAGACAAGGGTCCAGGAAAGCTTTGTTAGGTGAGCTTGATGTCATAAATTATCTAAAAACATGTGTTGATATGAGGTTAAACCCAGTATAAATAAATAAAATTGTTGATAATAAATAACTTCATATTGGGTCAACATTTTGTTGATACAGGTCGTCCAGGTACACATCGCGTATTTAAACATTGCCGGTTTCATTACACACTTATATTTAGGAGTGATTTATTTTTGCAAATTCATAGTTTAGTTAGTTTACACTTATCTTATAAACACTTCAATATATAAAATTTATAACGTGCTTATACTCTATTTACAATTAAGGTTTAATATCAAAGTGGTATGTTTAAATGTAAATGTTGTTCATGCACCAGCTTATTCACATTTTTAGTGGGGAAGTCCATTGTTTAAAGTACAATAACATGCATGACCTAGAATACGACCTGTAACTGACTTTATATTGTGTCGTCTTTTTGTTGATAAATGATCTTGTAATAGCTCTCTTCTTTGTTGATAAATACCATAGCTTTTTGTACTGTAAATAGCTGTTCATTATACTAAATACATGTAATAGGCTTTTATCCCATGATTGGTTTCCATGCATAAATTGACAGAACAAGTGTAGGGCTTTACAGTTCGCCCAAATATAAGTCATCAGGGATGATTGGATGACCTTTTTGCACATGGTCATTGTTTTAAGGAAATTTGACCCTGATGTATTTGGTTTGTATGAGTTCTTGTTAGGAGACAATATGACAATGTCTGGTGATGTTTTATGTCAGGATGGTCCTATCTCTTAGTAGAGGAGAATTTTTCTTGACACAAAATGGTGATGAAATCATGAAATCATTCTTTACCCTTCTGTTTGAAATGTTTGAAATGCAGGATTCTGTTGATGACTTGTATCAAAGTTATATAGTGTTGTACATGTGTATAGACACATAGAGGCAGGTATTCCATGTGTATGTTGTCTGCAAATGTCATCTTTCTATGAAAAATATGGGACAGATAGGTTTTTGTACTCATATGTCTGTCTTTGTATTGTCTGTTAAATAATGAGGGAAGTAAGCCTTGGGTTTATTTATATGATGTTGAACATCTGCTAACATGAATACTGTAAATTATACTGGGTAATACCATTGATAATTAGGAACACTAATGTACAAATAATTGCATTGGGACTAAAACTTTCAATGAATGTTCTCTTGAAAATGATGAATGCTATTACAAATTCGGTGATTGCTTAGCTAGCTCAGTCAGTTGCATCTACAGTAAAACTCGGATACAACATACTCGCTGGGCCGTAGGAAAAATGTATGTTATAAAGAATGTAAAAGTATGTTGGGACCAAAAAATTGGTATGTTATAACCGAGTGTATGCTATGTCCGAGTATGTATAACCAAGTTGATGTTATGTAGAATATAATTATAAGGGTGAAAAACGGGCCAGGAAAAATGGTATGTTATAACCGAGTGTATGTAATAACCGAGTATGTTATAACCAAGTTTTACTGTTATTAAGTCTACTGGGGGTATGAGGGGTAGAGGGTTTGATTCCTAACCGGAGCAAAGATTCCTGGAGTTAAGTCATAAAACAATTTCTATGGCCATTCTCCATCCTACCACTTATTCTAAATTATGTAGGGCAGTAGGCAGTCACTGACGGAAGTATGCAACAAGGAACTGGTTTACAACTAAATCCAGAGATTTAGCCATTCCAGGAACTGTGAGTAGGTTGACTGACCACAGTGATATGACCTATATAATGTGTTGCTATGATGTTTAACCCAACCAAAAAACAATTGGTTAAGTAAACACTTCCATCCTGTCAGGATGACTGTACATTATTATTATTCCATCTATACAGGAACGTGTAGAACGTGTATTAGATGTATGCATTGAATACCATTAGCATAATTGAGTTGATGCAAATTTTGGTGAGAGACAGACAACATGCACATGGAAAACCATGCTCTTTGTCCTGAAGTTGGTAATAAAATGGTATCTTTAGTCAATTTCTAAATTGTTCCTTTTTTGGCTCTGGGAAATTTTGCTAAATACAATTATAGTTCATTTTAATAGTGTTTACATTTACGTGTTATAATATGCTAAATAGTATAAGGGATCGACAGATATACAAAACCAAATGTGGACAAACAGCCATATTTGATTTAAAAAGATTATTTTTCATTGCATCTGTCTCCTTGAATTTACGTTCTGATATTATCTAAAATTTTAGCTAGGGATTTCATATTTCTTGATTTTTGCACGCACCGTCTCTTGTTGAGTGCAAGCCGAAGTGGGCGCTTGTTATGTTATGGGTTTTGATTTGTTGTTTTTGTAAACTGTCAGTACTATCTGTTTCATTTTATTACCATTGGCAACAGTTAGTTAATGCAGTTAAGTCATTCAGAGGATAGTTTGGCTAATGCCTCAGTCCCTTAAAATCGTAGCTTGTTGGGGACCCGTATGCGAAAATGGCCGTAGGCCGTGGAAAGCCTTGCATATGTACGGTGTGTCTTTGGGTTTGTGGTCACATAAATCTTAGAGTCGTGCAGGATAATGGTAAGAGCAATGTACGTGACTATTAAGGTGTCTGTACGCACATGGCTTAAAACTACACGCCCATACAGAGCCATGGGTGGAAAATATGCACGTTTAATCCATGCTTGGCCACGATTTTGTTCATGATTTGGCTTTAAAACTGATATGTGTATCCACGGCTCATCTCACGGACCCTGGTAAAAACGTAACAATCCATAAAGTTATACGAGTTATACAAGAGTTCATACGAGTCCTTGGGAAGCTTGGTCAAGCGGTGTCCTCACAGCTATTTTTGAGTTTATGGGACTGTGGCATAACATATCATTTTGACTTATATTCCGTCTTGTGTCAATGAATAGCATAACTGTCTCATAATCATATTGCTTGGTATTTATCCAGTATGGTTATATTATGAACTTTCCTTAAATGGATTAAAAACAATGCTGACCCCAAACAGATATCAAACATACATCAGTCAAATTGTGCCAATTGTTGGGTCTGTTTAAATTTTAAATAGTGTGGCCGGCCGGGTTATTATTTCGTCAAGTGTTGCAATTTTAATATCATTTTGAATTATGATCAAGTAGAGCTGTCATTCCAACGATATCACTTTATCATCGATATTTATTTTCCGATCAATAATCAATATGCATTTTAAAATATTGATTATACAGCATATAAAGGTAAATAAATAAAAATCACTATTAAGGGTCAAATTTATGAGACAACCATCTATCATAAGCAGAAACAGGTTAGCTGTCATAATATGAACTGATAGGTCTAAAACATTGACGTCTGAAACATTGACGGCACCCCATTGAGGAAATACCTCTAGTCCACTGAAAGTATAACATTAAATACAAATATACATTTATTATGAGTTTATGACAACATAAATTATTTGTATAGTACTGCAGTGATAAATATCGGTGTATTGTCATTATTTATTTCTCGACATATCGATATCGTCGATACACTTCTAGCCCAATCAATGACAACTCTAAGATCAAGGGATAGGTTAAGCATACATTTAATTTCATAACATCTTTAACATAATTATATTTGTCTGTTAATGCAAGTTAGATAACTCTTACATTGTCCCCTAATAATTAAGTAACTTATTTATCTCCCTTACATATATTGTTGTTTAATTGGAAATAGTCTTCTATTCTGAGCGCTCTTGCCTATATTTAAAGAGTTAATTTTAAATATATGATCTTAAAATTACAGTAGTGAAATAAGAACAGTCATTGTTTCAACCCACTATCCTAAAAGTCCAGGACTAATGAAAGTAGATTCAGGCTGATGAAAATAACTTAGTTCATATTGTCAGGCTAGTTGATAATTTTGCACATTTCTATGTTTCGATATTACAATCTAAAATTCTGACTATGATTTATTATCCTTAAAGTCAATTAACAAAACAATAAGTATTCAGTGTTATATTTTAAAACATTGCCTCGAAATGTACTAAGTTACCATCAACTTATAAAATAAAATTTGAAGTCTGTCAATAATTATGTTATAATTTGATTTAAGAAGCCTGCATGGCCTAGTGGATGTATGGCAACATTGGACAGGTAATCATTGGATTGTCGGCTCCGGGTATATTCAAATCCCATCCCAGACCTATTCCACTAATTGTATGAGCAATAATGTTCTTCCTACTAAGCTGCGGCCGTGGCGTAGTAGTTAGCATGTCTGAATTTGAATCAGGAGATCGCGGGTTTGAGTCTGGTCGCGGTAGGTCATACCCTATACATGAGTTGTCGGACTCGTGTTAGGGTAAGTTAGTACTGGTGATAGGAAGTGTCCAGGAAACCTATAGTAGGAAAAGCTGGCCGTTGTATACATGACCTAAATATGTGTTGAATATGACGTTAAACCCAATTAAAAAAAGTTCTTCCTACTAATAATGGGTGCTGACCAGGAAGTGAACTAGAAAGTTGAAATTAAAGTAAATAACTTGTTTCACAAACAAAAATAAATAAGTTTAAACTGTTATTTTCTATAATTTGATATTTGTTACAAGTTTTAATTAAGAATATTGAAGCCGCCCGGCTAGCTCAGTCGGTAGCGCATAAGTCTACTGATCGAGGAGTCGTGGGTTCGATTCCCGGGTGGGGCATACTTTCGTGGAGTTTGGTCATGAAATAATTTCAAGGCCATTCTCCCTCCTACCACTGATTCTTAATCATGTAGGGCAGTAGTCAGTCACTGGTGAAAGTATGCGTTCAGTAGTTGGTTAACAGCTAAATCCAGAGATTCAGTCTTTCCAGGAACAGTGAGTAGGTGGCCTGACCGCCGTGATATAACCTATAATGTGTTGCTACGGCATTAAACTCAACAAACAAACAATAATTAAGAATATTAGGGTTAATCTACTTTCACTGCCATAATATATAAAGATGGGTTTATGGTTTTAAAATTGATAAAACATTCTAAGTAATATTAATACGCGGTAATAACAACTGACAATACTTCACTATATACATAATAGATTCATATGTAAAGAATAACAAATAGTTGATGAGCAATAAAAGAAATAACTGTGCTTTTAAAATATAACAACTTAATTATCTAAACTTGAAAAGATGACGTTGAGTTAAAACAGTTGCTTTTTAGACAGTAAAACTACTGCAGTATATCTCAAGTTGTGAAAGCCATTCTCACATTTTAGTGTTAAATATATTCAATCATTCTTCATACATTTATTCTCATCTGATGGTATGAAATATTGCCTCAAATTTTTTATCAATGGTTTGTAGTAATTAAATACAGTGTATATTCATATTCAGTAGATGTGAAGATCTAACTTGAAATAATTAATGTTTTTGTATTAAAATAAACTTGAAATAATTAATATATTTGTATCAAAATAAAGTATTTTACTTCATTGTCATTCAGTCTTAGCACTCATTTAAGTACCAAATAAGTTACTTTATTTATTTAAAGTACAATTGTAGTAAGCTTAGTCAAGCTGTGTGAAGTCATTGTTCATATAAAATGCTAAATATTAAAATGAATGATAATCATACCTTTACTTAATGTATCTAACAAAAGAAGTTGTTATACATCATTAACTGCTGGAAATTTTGAATTAAAAAATACACTTAATATTAAAATTAGTTCCAATATATTTCAAAATATATGTAGTTGTCACTAATGATACTAGGTAGTGATCTGCTATGGCTATAGTCACATTGAAAGAAAGACTCATAAACTTGAGAGAAATAAGAAAATCATAGAGGAAATAAAAGATCAAGAAATTATCAGATGTAAAGGAATTTTATTCCTAACAGTCTAGCAGTATTTGACCATGGTTCAGGGTGGTTAAACTGTTCAGACTGCTGAATTGAAAGTAAAATGTATACATGTAAAATGAAAGATCTAAATGTAGATTATCAGATGTAAGGGAATTTTATTCCTAACAGTCTAGCAGTATTTGACCATGGTTCAGGGTGGTTAAACTGTTCAGACTGCTGAATTGAAAGTAAAATGTGTACTTGTAAAATGGACAGTAGTCGGGTATAGTATGGGAATCTAGTTAGGGTGCTCTTACATATATTATATACAGTACATACTTGTACTAATTGATGAAAGTTAACAATTCATGGAATTGTTGATAATGTTCTTTTTATGAATACTTCCTTTTTCTATTGGTAATGATGTGTGATAACTTTAATCAACTTGTAGTTTTACAGGAAGTAGAGGTATCAGTGTTATTCATTTTGTGATATGATTAATTGGCTATTGAGAAATAATAATAATTGTGAATATAGCAATATTTACTATATGAAAATGATATTTACACATGCACATGGCTTTGTTTACTATATTGATACTGTAGATAAAGGATGTTTACTGGTATAACAGCTCATGACTGGATGTTTGTTTGTATTTTACTTTATTTTGATGTAATTACTGGTATTTATTTTTTACTCAGGTAATATGAGAAATGTTAGTAATGATGGTTAATTAATTTTAAGTAATGTACTATTGAGATTATTATACCAATATTTGAAAGTATTCTCCAATTTTCATTATTATTCACAAAACCATGACAAAAATATGTTACAATGGCTTTCATTATAATAATCTAATACATTGAATGGAACAGGTTACTATTCACAATTTATCATGTGTTAATTCTCTACATTTATGGTCAAGTTTAGTAACTGTACTCATTAAGTTAATAAAATATTTATTAACATTCTTCTTTATTTGAAGCATTGCTTCAGACTTAATTGTACCAACATGAAAACTTTACAATTCATTTTTAATTTGACAACTTTTTCTGTATGATATATATTATGGTTCTTAATAATAATAATAATAATAATAATAATAATAATAATAATAATAGTAATAATGATAATGATGTTGATGATAATAATGATAATGATAATTACGATAAGAATAATGATAATAATAATAATAATAACTACTGTAGCTTGTTTGATTTTTTGTTTGGGTTAATGGCATGTCACTGTATTAGTGGTTATACATAGAACTAGACCCTGTTTTCATAAAGCCAAAAACTGACACAACTCCTATTCCTACAACATCTCCTATTCATACAACTGTATAAGCCTATCTTTCCTCTGAATGAATTAACTGCAGCTACTGTTTAGCTTTATGCTAATTGTGAGCATTATTTGTGATCATATTTTGTCTGTTCTTTCATCTGTTAATCCTATTGTTTTCTGCATTTCAAACATTTCAAACTGCATCCTCCATACTTAATTGAATATCTCTAAGACTGACACAGATTGTGATTTCACATTAATCACTCCTGCATAAAAGTTTAAGGAAACTTATATATAGCTGGCCAGGATATTTCCGGTTATACTGCATTGACATTCGAGACCACCGAAACATTGTGAATGGGGTATTGGTCATATGGCGTAGCTGGGGGGAGGGCTTTGGCATTATTTTGAGATCTATCCCGAAGTTAGGTCTTTTATGTATTTTTTCTTGCTCTGCAAGTGTTACAATATGCTTTGGTATGAAATATTTTTTTTTTCTTTTGTATTTTATATATTGTATTATTGTATGTATTATGTTTCTATTAAAGTGCCATCTATAATTACCTTTACGTTTGTCAAAAAATGGGTTTCTTTATTACAATTAAATTTTATTTCAGATGTATTTACATTTTAGTGATTAGTATAATTGTAATAGATTGTACCATTTAAAAGGGGGTAATGATACTTTATACTGTTTTAACTCTTATACATGTACATGTAAGCAACCCGGCTAGCTAGCCTGGTAGCACAAGTCTACTGATCAAAGGTCATGGGTTTTATTCCCGGGCGGCATACTTTCGTGGAGTTTGGTCATGAAATGATTTCTGACCATTGTCCCTCCTACCACTGATTCTAAATTATGTAGGGAAGTTGTCAGTCACTGACAGAAGTATGTGCTTAGTACTGGTTAACAGCTATATCAAGAGATTTAGCCTTTCCAGGAGGAGTGAGTAGGTTGACTGACCGCCGTTATATGACCTATAAAATTTGTTGTTATGGCATTAAACCAAAAAAATACATGTACATGTATCTAAAAAGTATTAAATTTTTCAAATATTTGTAAAAATTTAAAAACAAATCATGCATTTACATCAGTGTAAAGGTAATTATGGATGTCACTGTGTTTGTTCATTGTTATAAGATAATACAATGTACATTACTTGCTCATTTTACTCCATTTTTTTTCTTTGTTTTCAGGTAAACAATGGTAACCATGGCAACCAGTACAACCAAATCATCAAAACATTAAAGTAAGTAAACTTTTTTTGATATCAATTTGTTAAATGATGCCATTCATACAGTTTTAAGCTCCACTTATCACGGAAAACTACAGTAACTGTCCTCTAACATTAATAGTATCATTGATTGCTTTCAGCGTGATATGACCTTTTTGTGTTGGTGCGCCGTAAAACCCAAACAAACAAACATGTCCTTTTTTATGGCTTTTTACTGGAGACTCCAATACAAAAAAGATTGTAAAGCTGCAAGAAAGAGCATTGCATTTTATATATGATGATTACACTAGCTCATACCATTCTCTGTTACAATATTCTGGACTCCCATCTCTTAAAGTGCGAAGTATGAAATATGTTGCTATTGAAACTTCTAATATATTAAATAGACAAGGGCCCACTTTTCTTCATGATCTAGTGACTTACAAAAACTACAAAATATAATTTTAGATATGCAAACTGTGTAGAAATCCCACAACCTAGAACAGAGAGGTATGGTAGAAACTCTTCACTACTCGGCAGCCAGGATGTGGAACTCTCTGCAGGACGCATTCAGACAATGTTCATCTTACAGACAATTCAAATCCATGATTGACAGTTGGAATGGACCAGACAGAGCTTATGCCATTTCTTTTGTGTGGGCATCGACTTTGCTTATGAGGTTAGTATTTTAAAAGTCTTACGTCTTTAGCATTATTAAAGATGGACTTTTTCAATGGGACTATAGCAACCATACTGAAGGGACATAACTTGGTTAATTATTTTTGTTATATTCAATCCATGGACAACTTGACCATTACTATGTATAATTTGTTATTTCAGGTAAAAGGTTTTATTTAACAATTAAAATTGATTTTGAACATAAGATTTTTACGTTAATAAGGGACTTTAGTCAGTTATTTCCCTTTGCATACTCTTCAAATAGCTAGGTCCAATCAGTTGGATTACACGGATTTTATCCTTATTTTTTAGTTATAAGCATAACTTTAGTTCCATTTGGTCCACAATTTTCAAACTTCAGGTAGAAGACCCCTATTGATTTTGGGGTCAAAGGTCAAGGTCACTATTACCATAAAACTGAAAACAGTTTCCGGAGCATAACTTAAGTTCCATTTGGTCCACAACATTCAAACTTCATACGATGATTGTCCATATCCGGTAGAAGACCCCTCTTGATTTTTGGGGTCACAAGGTCAAAGGTCAAGGTCACTATTACCTTAAAGCTGAAAACAGTTTCCGGAGCATAACTTAAGTTCCATTTGGTCCACAATATTCAAAATGTATACGATGATTGTCCATATCGGGTAGAAGACCCCTATTGATTTTGGTGTCACAAGGTACAAGGTCAAGGTCACTATTACCTTAAAACTGAAAACAGTTTCCGGAGCATAATTTAAGTTTCATTTGGCCCACAGTATTCAAACTTCATGGGAGGATTGTCCGTGGTATCTTTTTTCTCTACTTTGTTTTCCACAATTATTCATAATATGATATTCATATGAAATATTCTCATGTCTTACAAATGCTTCATCTTAACTAAAAAAAACAACACTTTCGGGCATATAATGCTCCGCCCATGCTCCGCCCAGCGGTGCTCTTGTTAATGCTTTTATCATTAAAGAAACACCAAGATCTTACAGTTTGAAAATCAATTTTAATTGTTGAAAATACTTTTTAACTTCATTATCACTTGTATATGATATTGAGTTGTCCCCTGGGTGAGTTGACTGGACCTACGGGTTGAGTTGTTCACACATACAGGTTGAGTTGTCCTGGGTTGAGTTAAATTATAATGGGCTTGAATTCTCCTGACCCTGTTTTAACTTCTTTTCTATCTTAATTTTAATATTTTATCTTTTCAAAGTTATTTATTATCTTTCTTTAACTTACAGATTCATCTTATATGTCAAGCTGGTCGATGTTACATTATGGTCTTTACAGAAAGCTAGAAGAATCACAGATAGTCAATTTTTTGTACATGAAATAATTCTGACCTGTTCCTTTTTAACAAGTCATCTCGGACATTTTGTCCTTGAGATGTTTGTTGCCCAATTACATGTTTTAAAAATAGTTGACTTTTTATTTAAATGGGTAAGACGAGAGGCGAATCGAAATGTTTGCAGGATTCTTACTAAGTGCGAAATTTTTGGGCATGAATCTAAATGTCTCGATTCGCCCTCTAGTTTTTCCCATCTCAATTAATTGGGTGTGCAATTTGTAAGACTAGTCCACATGTTTTTTGCAACCCTCTATTGGGTACGGAAATTTTATGGACGAATCAGAATATCTTGTTTCGTCCTTTAAATGTTCGCTCCTAATTAATTGGGTATAAACATTTTATAGACGAATCGCAATATCTCGTTTCGTCATCAAAATGTTCGCCCCTAATTAATTAGGAACGAACATTTTATGGGCGAATCGAAATACGTTTCGTCCTCAAAATTGTTCGGTCCTAATTAATTGGGTACGAAATTTTATGGACGTATCGAAATATTTTGATTCGTCCTCAAACTTTTCGGACCCTAATTAGGTACGAACATTTATGGACGAATCAAAATATCTAGTTTCGTCCTTTTAATGTTCGCTCCTAATTAATTGGGTATGAACATTTTATAGACGAATCGCAATATTTCGTTTTGTCCTCAAAATGTTCGCCCCTAATTAATTGGGAATGAACATATGGGCGAATCGAAATGTTTCGTCCTCAAAATTGTGCGGTCCTAATTTATTAGGTACGAAATTTTATGGACGTATCGAAATATCTTGATTCGTCCTCAAACTTTTCGGACCCTAATTAAATTGGGTACGAACATTTATGGACGAAATAAAATATCTTGTTTCGTCCTTTAAATTGTTCGCCCCTAATTAATTGGGTATGAACATTTTATAGACGAATCGCAATATCTCGTTTCGTCCTCGAATGTTCGCCCCTAATTAATTTGGAATGAACATTTTATGGGCGAAACGAGATATGTTTCGTCCTCAAAATTGTTCGGTCCTAATTAATTGGGTACGAAATTTTACGTACGTATCGAAATTTCTTGATTCGTCCTCAAACTTTTCGGACCCTAATTAATTAGGTACGAACATTTATGGACGAATCAAAATATCTAGTTTCGTCCTTTAAATGTTCGCTCCTAATTAATTGGGTATGAACATTTCATAGAATGCAATATCTCGTTTCGTCCTCAAAATGTTCGCTCCTAATTAATTAGGAATGAACATTTTATGGGCGAAACGAGATATGTTTCGTCCTCAATATTGTTCGGTCCTAATTAATTGGGTACGAAATTTTATGTACGTATTGAAATTTCTTGATTCGTCCTCAAACTTTTCAGACCCTTATGGACGTATCGAAATATCTTGATTCGTCCTCAAACTTTTCGGACCCTAATTAATTAGGTACGAACATTTATGGACGAATCATAATATCTAGTTTCGTCCTTTAAATGTTCGCTCCTAATTAATTGGGTATGAACATTTTATAGACGAATCGCAATATCTCGTTTCGTCCTCAAAATGTTCGCCCCTAATTAATTGGGAATGAACATTTTATGGGCGAATCGAAATATGTTTCGTCCTCAAAACTGTTCGGTCCTAATTGATTAGGTACGAAATTTTATGGACGTATCGAAATATCTTGATTCGTCCTCAAACTTTTCGGACCATAATTAATTAGGTACGAACATTTATGGACGAATGAAAATATCTTGTTTCGTCCTTTAAATGTTCGCTCTTAATTAATTGGGTATGATCATTTTATAGACGAATCGCAATATCTCGTTTCGTCCTCAAAATGTTTGCCCCTAATTAATTAGGAATGAACATTTTATGGGCGAATCGAAATATGTTTCGTCCTCAAAATTGTTCGGTCCTAATTAATTAGGTACGAAATTTTATGGACGTATCGAAATATCTTGATTCGTCCTCAAACTTTTCGGACCCTAATTGATTAGGTACGAACATTTATGGACGAATCAAAATATCTTGTTTTGTCCTTTAAATGTTCGCTCCTAATTAATTGGGTATGAACATTTTATAGACGAATCGCAATATCACGTTTCGTCCTCAAAATGTTTGCCCCTAATTAAATAGGAACGAACATTTTATGGACGAATCGATGTATCTTGTTTCGTTCTCAAATGGGTACTAAAATTTTATTAACGGGTCCTTAATATTTAGTTACGTCCTCAAACGTTTCGCACCCAATTAATGAGGTGTGAACATTTATGGGAGAGTCGAAATATCTGGCTTCGTCCTCAAAATGTTCGCACCGGATGAATAGGGTACGAAAATTTTACAGACAAACTGAAATATTTAGTTTCGTCCTCAAAAATTTCGTACCCTAATTATTTAGGTTCAAAAAATTACGGGAGAATCGAAATATCTGGCTTCCTGAAAATGTTCGCACCGGATGTATAGGGTACGAAAATTTTATGGACAAACCTTAATAACTAGTTTCGTCCTCAAAATTTTCGGACGGCAATTGGGTACGAATATTAATGGACGAATCGAAATATTTTAATTCGTCCTTGCATGATTGTTTGCCCCTAATTTATGGGGTACGAAATTTTATACACGAATCTAAATGCCTTGTTTCGTCCTCGAAATGTTAGGATCCTAATTGGGTACGAACATTTTATTGACGGACCTTCATCGAACATTTCGCATTTGATAAGATGTGAAATTTATGGACGAATCGAAATGTCTTGTTTCATCCTCAAAATGTTCGCCACAAATTGATTTGGTACGAAACTTTTATGGACGAACTTAAATAGCTTTTGTCCCTAAAATTTTCGCCTCCTGTAAATTGGTCATAAGATTTATAGACGTATCGAAATATTTTGTTTTGCCTCAAAATGTTCGGCCCTTATTTATGGGGTAAGAAAATTAAGGGCGTATCGAAATATCTTGTTTCGTCCTCAAACTTTTCACTCCCAATTAATACGGTACGAATATTGATGGACGAATCGAATAAATTTAATACGAAAGCTTAATGGGAAAATCGAAACATCGTGTTTCGTCGTTAAAATTTTTGGACCCTAACTGATAAGGTACGAAGATTTATAGACGAATCGAAATATTTTGTTTCGTCCTCAAAATGTTCGCCACTTAGTAATGTGGTACGAAAATTTTATGGACAAATCAAAATATATCTTGTTTAATCCTCAAAATTTTCGGACCCTAATTAGGTACGAATATTTGTGGACGTATTGAAATATCTTGTTTCGTCCTCAATATTTTCGGACCTGTTTAAATTGGGTACGAATATTTTGGACGTATCGAAATATCTTGCGTCCTCAAAATTATCAAACCTTATTGGTTACGAAATTATTTTGGGTGATTTGAATCTTATTTCGTCCGAAAAAATCGGACTTATTTCGTCCGAAAAAATCGGACTTATTGAGTACGAAATATTTATGGAAAAAAAAATCTTGTTTCGTCCTCACAATTTTCGAACCCTTTTTTAATGGGTTCGAAGGATTTTGGACGAATCGAAATGTCTTTTTTGTCGTCAAAATTTTCGAACCTTAGTTATTGGGTACGAATATTAATGGACGAATCGAAATATCTTGCGTCTTTAAAATTTTCGAACCTCCTAATTAGTGACGAAATTTCTTTCCTCAAAAAACGCCCCGAATTAATTAGTTATAAAAAAATTCTGGAGTAATCAAAATATCTTTTTTCGTCCTAAAAAATTTCGAACCTTAATTAATTGGCTACCAATACATTGTATTTAATGACGAATTGCAATATTGGTCATTCCAGGGTACGAACATTTTGTTTTCATATCCTTTATTAAATGGAAACAAATTTTTTTTTGGGCGAATCAAAATCTTGTTTCGTCCTCAAAATTTTCGAACCCTTTTATTGAGTGCGAAAGTTTTATGAACGAATCGAAATATCGTTCGTGCAAGGAATTTCCGAACCTCTATTGAGTACAAATATATTGTGGACGTATTGAAATATCTTTTTTTCGAACCCCTTTTAATTTGAAAACAGCTTTCCTTTTGACGAATCAAAATATCTGGCTTCGTCCTCAAAACTATTAGAAACTATTTTGAGTACGATTTTTTTGAAAGAAACGAAATATTTCGTCCACAAGTTTCCACCACCAGTAAATTGGATACAAAAATTTTATCGACGAATTAAAATATCTTTCGTCTTGGAATTTTTTAACCTTTTATTTGGTACGAGTTTTTTGTTTACAAATTGCGATTATCTTTTGTTCACAAAACTTGTCAACCCTTATAAATTGGGTACGAAATTTCTATAGAAAACCGAATTTTTATTTAGTCCTCAAAATTTTTACTCTAATTAATCGGGTATGAATTTTTAATGGACGAATGGAAATATCTTTCACGCTTGAAATTTTTGAACCGTTATTTATTTATTGGACGAATCGAAATCATATTTCGTCATCAAAAATTTCGCCCCCGAGTAATCAGTACACAAATTATATGGGAAAATCGAACATCGTCATTCCTCAGAATATTCGAACCTCCATTAATTGGGTACGCATACTATGTGGACGAATCGAAACATCTTGCGTCCTTGAAATATTTGGCTGCCAATAAATACGGTACGAAAATTTCATGGAAGAATACATTTCATCCTAGTGTTTTTGCACACTTATTTTAGGGCACCAAATTTTTTTGGGCGAATCTTATTTTGTCCTCAAAATGGACGAATCAAAACATCTTCTGTCCTTAAAAATGTTGAACCCTTATTGCACTGTCATGTAGCTATGTACGGGACAGTCAACCAAGATGGCGGACCGAACGCTGATGAAAATGTAAACATAATTTATTTTCTCGATTTCTCTAACTTAATCCACATTTATTGCTGTATAATCAGTTGTATTTAACCAGGCATAGACTCCGGTGATTCTGACTTTATTTGAGCTCTTAGATTGAAATCAATTGACAGAGTAGCGTAGTCACCGGTGTATGGTGCAGTCAAAACGCACATTTTTTAACGGTGCAGTCTCATAAAACTGTTCGGTGGAGTCATTTTGTATTAGAAATATAGCCATACATTCAATTTTTTAAACCCTATCAATTGCCTACGAAATTTCTATTGGCATATCGCCATTCATCCCGTGTTTTTGCACCCTTATTTATTGGGTACGAAATGTCCATTAGTGAATCGAAATATCGCCAATTGTCCTTAATTTTCGCACCCGAATTACTTAAGTGCGAACTTGAATGGACGGGTGGAAATTTTCGAATCCCTAACAATTGGGTACGAAATTTAATTAGGCGAATGGCAATATCGCCATTCCTTAAATTTTTATTTTCCGCACTTAGATTAAATCGAAATTTACGATATGTCCACTACTTTTTGCACCACAATAAATTGGGTTCAAAATGTGTGGCGTGAATCGAAATGTAGCGATTTGTCCTTAGTTTTTCGAATCCTTAAGAATTGGTCCCTGTAGTCTACGAATCAAGTGTACATCTGTACAACTAGACCACTCCTTCACAAGTATTGTGTTATAGTTGCACGTTCCCTTAAATCCAAGTGATATTGCACATCGCAGATTATATATACATGTAGTTACATATCTCTATATTGTACTTAGTAACTATTGTTTCTCTATTACATTTTCATTCGTCGTTGATTAAATTTAATTTACGTATAGTTTCTAGTCACTTAAAAATGTCGACGAATAGGTAGAACAATATGGTACATGTACATACAAAGTCAAAGTGTAGCTAGTCATGTTGAGACCTTGCCACTGGTATGTGTCTATGTGCAGTCTTGACCAAAATTGAGGGCTTCATTCAGTTGGTCCAAACTGGGCCCCATGGGAGTGAAGAACCTATATAGTGATCTGATGGCGTAGAGTACATTTGGACTTGGTTCTTAGAGCTTAGACATTAAAGCTTAGACATAAGAACTTGGAACTTTGTTCTTGGAACATAGACATAAGAACTTAGAACTTTATTTATTTCAGAGCAAGCTCGGTTTATAAATCACTCGTGAGCTATGGATAATATATATACGCCAATCATAAAAATATTGCATCCTCAGCTAACTCGATGATTACATCGAAATAAACAGATGTCCTCAATATAAACTGCACAGAATGCATCTTTTTAAAATCAAGCTGACACATTTTGCAAGCATTTTGGCAAATAGGCATTGATATGCCATTCTATGTAATTTTGTATCGAAATGCATAGACTTTGTTGTTGTTCTCAGTACTGGTTCGTGTTGCTAAATCAAAAATACAACAATTAAATCTTTATATTAATAAATAATTTATTGACTCTTTGGAAAAAATTCAGTTTCACTGACAAATCATACAAACAAATCAAGAGGTATTTTTTCATACTCGAAATATTGTAAATCATGATCCGAATTTTGTTTCCCGATTTTTAGAAGACCATTACTTGTTGTTTTTTTCAGGAAAAAAATCAGAGATATTCAGCATGAACCTGAATGAACCTGTACCGTGTTCAGATTCGTATTATTAACCAACAGACATGTCTTTGTTAATTTTATAGTAATGACTAATTCTGGTGACTCTTGATCTTCTACCTATTATCATTAGACCATAAAATATTATTGCAGTGTCAACCAAGTTTGGTGCTTTGTCTCGTGTTTAACTAGTTTTACCCCCCCCCCTTCAAAATGGTTGTCATAGTTGAATTCAGCACGCCACCAACGCATCTAGCATCTTTATCTCTAAGCTCATTTTAAATTAATAAAGGGACCTAACTCCATAAATACCATAATCGGGAATTGTGTAGTTATTTCCCTTTGTATTAATGTTGCACGGCAAAAGTATTTGTCGTGATTGAACTGCAGAAAATCGTTCATTGAAATCTTTACATACGGCCATAGATACCGGAATATATCATTTTTGTTTATTAACTACATCATAGCTTGTCTATATACTATAGCATTGTCGAAATATACGTATATGCATGGAAATTGAATATAAAATAATTATCCTTCCAAACGTGACTGCGCGGTATAACCTCTGCAGACGTTCCGAATGCTCTACAGAGCTGTTCTGGCACTCGAACATACACTCATTCTCAATCACACCAAACAATTACACTGAAGTAGGAGCAGTAGACCAGTGATAGGACGCGCGATTATAGATTGAGAGGTCCCAGTTCAAACCCCTCTAGGGTCACTGATAATTCCTTTGAGCAAAAATTTTACCTGCAATTGCTTCACTTCGCCCAGATATAAATGGGTAAATAATTCTATTGTGTCGGCTGCACTTTGCGGATTAAAATACTCAGGAAGATTGACAGGTAGATACTGGTAGCCCAATGAGAAGGGGTAATAGCTGAAAGTCAGTGAAAGTGCATGGAACTTAAAATGCATATTTTACACACACACACCCGCACCCCCTCTAACATACTAACACTATCACTTACACGTTTATGCATTCATGAAATCTCTAACTTTCCCACTCACTCCCAGATGAATGGACGTAGGTCAACAAATGGTGTGATAACAATTGCTAGAGTTAATCAACAGTTCTTCATTTTAATATTACATTGTAATGGGTTACTTCAAAGATCTTTACTTTTCATGAAGTTTATAATCACGATTTTAAAACATTTTAAATGATACATATGTACATAACTTATTGTTTGCATAAAATGTTTAAGCTAACTTTTTTATCAAGTTGGAGGGGATGTCCATCAACCAATAAATAACAAAATGGCGATATAAGCAGCGCCAAAAAAGAATATTGCAGTGGCCCTATTTATGTAGCACTAACCCCTGAACTGGCAGTATTACAACATTACAGTACATGTACTTGATATCTATCTGGAGCAATGGACCAATGGTTAATATAAAGTTACAAAAAACTCTTGAGATGATCCCTAGGAATCAATTAAGTATTTTAACTAAAAAAAATACACATACGTCCTGGAAATCATATTTCCGTGGTCACGTGACAGGAACTTCCGGTTTGATGAAAAATATCGGTATTTTTTTCTAAAAATGTAGTATTATATAGAACATTAATCTACATTAATGTTCTCGAGTTCTTATTAAAACTACATTATCATTGCAAACATGAATGTTGAAAACAAATTTTATAACAACCCCGATTTGTCGTCAAAGTAATGTAATTTGAGAATCTAAAAATTCAGGAGCCCAAGTGAACTAAAAATCTAGTTAATATTTGCTCGTCTGTGTCAACAGATTTCAGCGCTCACACCTAAATGTAAAAAGTGCTCCAAAGTAAAGCAATGTTTACAAAGCGATCTCTGACAGCGCGAATGATATTTACACATCCATATGGTGAAATTAACTTGCCCGATCGTTGCTTATTTAAATAATATGATCCTAGATGATCGAATAATATTAAACATGCCGAAGTTTGTTATAAAAAATCACATTGAACATGATGATGTCACAGCTAGTCTGACAGACGTAGAACATCGTGTGTTACTCTTCTAGAATGACAAGGTTTTGGTAAAAGCAGCCAATAATATCCGTTTAAATGTTATTGTTTCTTTCCAACGCCGTGTGAGGTTGAATGAACAACTGTCATTAACTTGGCTAAATCTTAATAAGAAAGATGATTCGAAAATGAATTACTAATTGCTAATTTTCCAAGCATATCATCTACATCCGTGTATTTGTTTTGACTTGTATTTTATGTTTTATTGTTTCCAAGTCAATGGCAGTGAAAATTGCTTAGTTCTACTTAAAGACATACATATGGAACGACATAAGACCAAAGAGTATCATAATTTATCGGCTGCTGTAGAAACAAGAAAAGCTCATCGATGACGTTTGGACATAGTTTATGCATTCGGAACTGCTCGGTCATTCGCTACGAATAACCTCGGACATATTTAGACGCCATTTTGGAACGACAATTGCGTCACATACTCAAGCAAAATGCTTTGGCCGATGTTGAAGAAAACAAATTCATGATCGTTTCGGCGATAAGTGATGTTTCGTTTTTAGTCCATACATTCGTAATAACACAGGTCAATATGATATCGCTGAACAATATTTGGGCACACGTATAATATAAAGATATGTTTTAACAGAGATTTGTGTGTATACTACAAGAACTATTTTGCATAACCGTTATGTGCTTCGCCTGTGCTTCGCCTCGGGTTTGTAACTAAAACCCCAGAATAATTGGTGGACGGATCCCCACGAATCCGTCCGAGATTACTCATTCAATGCATTGTCGGAGCTGTTCCAAATGATAGTTGCTTTCCACTTTACCACGAAAATTTGAGCTATATTACAGTAGCAACATATCATTCAGGCAAACACATGACTTAGTGACCCCAGCTTCTCTGCTGATAATGAGTTTTGAGAAAATGTTGTCGCTGTATTATCAACCATACAATACAGGGATAAGATGGAGTTCAAACCTTTACCCAAATGTCGATGTCAACGTCCACCAAAATAATGTTCTTGACCAGTATAATCCTGTCAAAGTATATCATCAGCACAAAGTAACAAATGGTAATAGCCAGTAGATATTTAACTAAAATTGTGCCATGTTTACTTATGACGAATAATCCCCAGAACATTGATCGATCGGACATTTAACCCCAAACTCTACACCACCCTTCACATATGCTACTAAATTAACTTCGGGTATAGAGTTACGTAGTTGATAGCAATGTAAATGTTGACATAGATCGCACGGAAGTAGAAAAATACTCTTCATTAAGTGAGGATGGAATAGTGGTTTTGAGTGTTCAATAACGCTTGATTTTTTGACAGAGCGCCATCTAGTGTAGTAATGAATTGCTGTTTTATAAAGCATATTTTGATGCAGACATTGAAATGACATGCAAGTTTAGGTCAATGATTGGTTGGTTCAATATTGTAAATATCGTAGGAAGAAGTGACTGTATTTACTGACTTGATGCGAAGATGCACATATGAATTATTTTGTATTTTTGTCAATTTTTACCTCGATAACAGTGTGCTACTTTTTTCTTTTATTTATTTAGCTTAGATTTGTTAATTTACTGTTCTAACTGCCTTGACGCGAAGCTGCAATGCAGTAGTACAACTATATGTTTCCCACATTTATTTTAGATTACATAGTTGATTTTATGATTGTCATTCAATATTTCAAATTTTATAACTCAAGCATTAAAGCTTAGAAGTGAAAAACTTTCATAACGTTGCTGCTTTGTTCTATTTGAATCTATTTGAATCTTTACAAATACTGTTATATATTGTCACCATGTGTAATATGTCCTTATATTTGCATTATTCTTGTAAATTTGTTGTTCATGTACAATGTCTTTGTTTACCTGGTCCTGACATGTTGTAAATACATGTATGGCCAAATGTATACCTTGTATACAGATTTTGCTAGTAATAAAAGTTAAAACAACGGACCATTGACGATCAACGATAGTCTATAGTTTTTAGTCCAAAGAATGAAATTGGACAAACATATGCAATACTTCTACAGAACACTTCATTTGTAAACAATTTGTTTTTGTTAATTTTGACCTCGCAATTCATCATTACTTATATGGCTTGTTTACATATCAGTATCCGTGGCAACGCTCGCTAGTAGAAATAAATATAAATTGTTGTGTAGTGTTATTCATAGTCAATAAATAGAATTAGACAAAAGCCAGCTGTGAAATTTGTGAGCATTTTTGTGAAAATTCTTGTTATCCCAGCAACGTATTTATTTTGACCACTTGTCTCAATATATTGTGGTCACTATTTTGTATACTATCTAAAAGTAAAGGTTTAGTTTTTATTTCCAAATGTGTCCGACTAATAAAGTGCAATTTATCAGACGCCGCATAATTTTTATTTCTAAAACAAGAACTTATACGGCAATGCATTCTAGACATGCATTGGTTTAAACATGTTTCAACTTTTTACTGCTGTCTGAAGTTTGAGACGAGAAAACTTATAAAAGCGTTTCTTGTGATGTGATAATATACCAGACTTGTTTAGTCTTTGATCTTTCCTTCCGACGAGGGCTTAAAATAAATTTACATTTTGGAATCTATGGCATAAAATAATTGAAAAACATATGCACAATTGTCCATCGCTTTTTTAAAGCAATGCTATAGTCAATTCATGTGATAATAATTTGTCAGAAATAGATATTAAAACCAATTTCGACTTTTTTCAAAAACATATATGCGTTATACAGAATGAGTTCATTTTGTCAGAAAGCATTAATCTGTGATATCCTTTCCTTCTTGTTTTAAACGACCTTTAAACTAGAAATACATTGTATCTGCTCCGTAAAACTGACTATAGATCATCATGTTATCTCTAACAAGCTGTCATTCTATCATCATTGGGCATGCATCGCTAGAAAGATAATGAGAGATGAAAATTAATGGTAGCATCATCCGCCATGTTTGTTTAGAATAACCCACATTTCTTTCAGATGTTTGACAATCTCTCCCTTGCTTCCTATCACTAATTCTGATCGTTTGTTTAGCTTGAAGCCACGCATGCATGATGTTGTCTAGAAATACAAACTTTTTCAAGCCTCAGTAGAACTATTCACAGGTTCATTGAAGATTTTTTTTCGTTTGGCGGGCTCCATTACGTTCTTACATATAAAATGGCGTCGTTTAAATCATGTAAAGCTGGGAGTTTCTGCATTCGTATTTGTTGTTGTGACGTCATATCCATATTTTACGACATTTATGATCTTTTACCATTGATTTACGACTTAACCTTTTTGTATATTTATGAAAGACAAAACGTACACTTTTAAACACTGATGTCTAATTTAATTTATGATAGATCTACTATGATTTGGAGACTGTCGATGACGTATGTATGCAATGCAACGCCCAAGGAGAAAACTTTAAAGGGATATACAGGCAAAAGTTCAACTTCATATTTCCTGATTTTGAATTATATTTTATAACTGTGAATGCAACAGACACACTGTTATATTACTTGGCAAAATATTTCTTTATTTTCTAGTAATATTTAGGGTGTTTCCTAACTAGTCCCACGTGGGTAAGGTTAGCTAAAATAGATTAGTGTTAAAATATGCATTTACTGATAAGAAGATACTAGAGCTTGTTATTGTGAAACATTAGTATAATTCTATTAAACAGATATCCTAATCGCCTAAGAATGTTGAAAAGACAAGAAGCGACCAATGAAAATGTTTAATTTCAGCAAGTATGACAAATAACAAATCTATTAATAGCTTGGTGATTGCCCCAGTATCCTACTTCGTTTTCAACAATGTGTATTTCACATGTTTTAATTCGTTCAGGTAAATGTTATAAGTGACAAATTATTGTCAATTATTAGGAAGTGATTTCTTACGTTCTTAATACTATTTTAAAGACTTAACTCGGTTCTATACTTTTGGCACAGTCATTTTATTTGCCTGTACATCCCTTTAAGATCTGCAGTGATATTGTGTATGGGCGTATTTAACGTATGAGTAGACCATCTGTTACTCATGTAATCGACAATTTATTACCCTTACCAAAATAGCATAAAGTGTTCACTATAAATAAACGCTATCGCACAATTGCAAAAAGAGTTGCATTTTTATTTAAAATTTGCTATTACTAAATATTTATAATATTGGAATGGTATTTATATTGATATTGGAACATTCTTTCCTCAAATAATGATGAAAAAATAATCAATATATTGCATGGTTTTGCAATAATCAATGTGGTCTGTATAGCGGAACTGGCTGTATTAGATTTAAAGACTATGCTCAAGAAATCAGTTCATGAATTAAAAACACTATACAATTAAGAAAAAAATCATGAAATGCAAAACTATGTTTTGTACACAGAAAATTTCTTAGAAAACTGGTGTCTAATTGTACATATTCTTTTTAATGTTTCACACCATGCCAGATTTTTTTTAATAAACACGTAAAATTACACTTTTATCATCAAAAGAAGATAATTATATTTCATTTAAACTTTCCATTTAGTTATTTTGCAACAGAAGGTTGTTTTCAATGTTTTTGTAAATTTATTCCATGCAAATGGTAAGCAAGAAAAAATGAATGAAAATGTTATGTTTTGTAATAATTGATAATGGGTTTTAAATACATAAATGGCTGTAAAATGTCATGAAAGGTGTTCTACTTTATCAACTAAAACATAATGTTATATCACTTTGGAATTTATTGTATAGCATGGAATTCACTATACTTACAATGCATTATATTTTATTAGATATAATATGCATATCGACAGCTCCTTCGTGTGGAAGGTTTCAGACTTTTAAATTTTGTCCGTACTGGGCACATTTCACATTTGTAGTTTATTCACATAATTTAACTACATAGTTTATTTATTTATACTGGGTTTAACGCTGTGTCAACACACTTTTTAGGTTATTTTACGGCATCCAGCACACCAAACCTAGCTTTCATGAATCCTTTGTCTATAACCATTACTCACCTACCCTTCCACAAGGCCGGAAACTTCTCCATATATCTTATTATAAATGAAGAGAATTTGACATTATTGTCAAATTTTCATGGAAGGGTATAACCTCCCCTGATGGGATTCGAAATCCAGGCGCGCTACCGACCCGGGTTTATAGTTTATTTACAAGAATTAGTCAATATAGAGACTAGGTCTAGTGATTTTTGTCTATGTGCCGCATGAACTTAAGTTAGGGTTGAGTTTCATAATACCTAACCACGTAGTTAGATGGTCTTGTAATTGTTAAAAAATATTTGTAATAATGAAATGTACAATGCAATGGATGTTCAAACTATAATAGTTAATATAGCAAATGTACGTTTATATGATGAACAATGGTAAGTATAGTGAATTTTATGTTAAATGATTTATTCAGAATTCAAATAATATGGTTTTCAAACCACTCTTTTTCTTCTGTCTTTATAACCCTCTATGGTCTGTTTTGATACCACATTATTCTCGCCTTATGTTTTTACATTAGTATAAATGTGTCACCAAACTTGGCATCCGTGTTATTCACTCAAACACTTCAGACTGCTTTGCATAATTAATAAGGATTCGCTTTCTTTTTGAGCGATTTTCTCTGTTAACTGTCGATCACATTTTCCGCCTCACCAGACAAACAACTCTATTATCCGAAAAAGCTTGTATCCTCTGATATCGTTTTGGCGCTCTTATCTCAAGTATTATTCGGACATGTTCGTCTTTTATCGTCCGAAAGCAGACTCCGTATCAGTAATTTGTCTTTATGAATAAGGAATTTACATTTTCAATAGCGATTGTTTTGTGATTTGACAAGTATTGTCGCTTCATCTAATACTTGTCAAGTGGACCCTTAAACATTCATTTTGGATGAATCTGGTTTCAAGCTGAACGCTGTTCGATGTTATTTTCTGAGCTCCCAAATTAATTGCTATGATTCCACTTATCTTTTTCAAACAACACAAGCAATTTGGTCTGCATAGAAAATTTGAAAAACCATATTGTTACAGTAAAGTTTCGCTACTAGAACATAAAAACCGACAGTCTAAGTAGCGGAAAGGACTGAATGATGGGACATTATTCTCATATAAAGCCTTTTTTGGAACTGAAAATTGTAAAAATCGCATGATTTTGGCAATTAACAAGGTGATGTTTATAGTGGAACTTAGCTGTAATTATCTTTTAGAAACGCTGCTTTGTTCTGTTCTTTCTCAAGCCACATTTGTGTGCCTAAATTCACAGCAGTAAGGGCCAATATATTCACACTTACAACAGATTTTCAAAGATAAACATTTCCCTGCGACAATCATTGTTTGGCTGAGACCTTAGACTTAACTTGTTTGTGTGAGTTCCGTTGCCATCCAAAATTATCTTTAAACTGGTAAAAATAGTTTTTTGCGTTGATACAAATAAGTTTATTCCAGATGTATGTCGTTTTCGTACCTAGAGACGATCAGAATTCTCGATACTAGCTTTAGATCGAGAATTTTGATAACCTTTGGGTATGAGATTGGATGTATTTATGCATTAGGATACTTGTAACATATTGGCACAGTTGGAAAAGGAGTAGATTCTTATGATATTTAAAGGTACTCTTTCACAGATTTCAACTTAAATACCAAGTTTTTTCTAAAACTAGCAAAATTTTATGGAAATATTTTTGGAAGCAAAAAAGAAGTGTTCTGATTATGACAATTTCAAAGCAAATTGACATACAACTACAAATGATGTGTTTCATGTAGTAAATATCTACCCCGTATGTCAAGGTATAGACACTATTAGTGCATTTTTGTGACTTTTATTGTATATTTCTTGCAACATAAAGGTCAAGAATTATTTTTTTTACCAAATTACAGACACTGAACGGTATTTTGAAATTATAGAAAAAATAAACCTAATCTGTGAACTAGTACCTTTAAAACAATTGTAATTTTTATATACATTTACAAGTACATGTATCCAAATACATATATCTAATTTCTCAAGTACAATGTAGTGGTAAAATTTAAAAAGCAAATCAAACATTTACAAAACTGTAAAGGTATAATGGATGACACAGTATATTTCTGATGTGTGCTGGAATATGGGACACAGAGAAAATAAACTATAGTTTTTGTGGCCTGGTTTTTGTAAATTTTATTCATAAACAATTTCAATAAAATATTCCAATAACAAATAAATTACCACAATTATAAGACAGATGCATGAATAGCACCACTGCATAAATATTATACAAACACAGTAACATGAAAACAATAGTTAAAAACAATGGTGAATTCTGATTGGCTAAACTGATTTAATAATTTACATATAATACGTCACATCCGGTGAAAACCATGCAAACAAAATCTTATTTTATTAACGGCAATACCATGTATCTTCAATTCTTGTATGTCTAAAACATAATGTGAATTGATTATTAAAATCACCTTGGAAACGGAGCAAAAGTTTCGGAATATACTGGTGTCCCAATTTCTCATTTTTGCATGAAATAATGAATGAGAAGGGGAAATTGTTGCTCGAAATTTCAAAAAGTTTTGGATTTATAAAGACTTGAATTTCAACTCATAAACTATATTTCAAACAAATGACAACATAATTTTCTTGAATGAATAGAAATTTTATACAGTCAGGAATAATGGCGCGAATCTTGAATAAGTAAGAACAACAAAAACAAAACAAATCAGACACATGCTAAACAATGTACGCCCCATTTCAACATTAGTCAGTCGTCCTACTCGTGGTTCGTGAAAATCCCTAGATACAAGGACTTGTTATTTTACTTAGTACTAAGCAAATACAATCGGCCGTGACTGGTGTCTGGCGGTCATAAGGTATGCAGGTCCAAACCGGGAATAGAACCCAAAACCTCTGTATTGGTAGTCAGTCGCGTTACCGACTTAACCAGTAAACCGTTTAACCAGACGGGTTCGCATGCAAGAAAGCTACGAGAAAATAAACTTGAGTGTAAACAGACTGACTGGTGTATTACCATGTTTCAGCTCCTCTGGAGCTCTTGTTACAAAAAAGCTATTTTGGTTTTATTGTTCATCATAATCAATTAATGAAAGTTAATCTTAATTAATGTGTACCATAACTTATTGACTAGCTAGTACTCAAAAATGTTCGACAATAAAGTCAGATTATATGACATATCCACTTGGATATGTTGTCTTGGCAACAAAACAACAACTCTTCATTTATTTCATCATAATATGCTAGACGTTAATGAACAAATCCATTAGCCATTTGGTATTGGTTAGCGTCTACAATAACACTCGTATACCCTGGCTGTGGAACAACATTGTACGGTTTCGGTTGAAAACCCCCAGCTCCGTATATGTTACTTTGATTAAAATTATCGTATGGGGTGAAACCATTCCTTAAACACTGCATTAGAGGATCGTCATTGTATCCCTTTGAATTAAATTGTTTTATTCCATCATAAAACTTATCCCCAGTCTCCTCCACGAAGAAATTTGAATTGGGACTAGTTTCCGTCTCGGATGGATATTTCACTAAATCTGTGTGAACAGATCGCGGCGATTTTGATAAAGTAGTCCGATTATAGTCACAACTATATCGTGGTGATGTGGAGTAATTTTGTGACTGATTAGGCATTCTCATTATGACCGATTGTTGAATAGGTTCTGTGGACACATTATGAGAGTCGTTCACTTTAACACATTTAAGATTGTCGACTTTTGATGCTTCTATTTCGTCAGAGATGACGTCAACATCTGACGTGGATGAATCTGATTTATTACTCGGTACTTCCTGTAGCAGTGATGCACCAAACGTTTCTCCTCTACTGCTACTCCGCGAACAACTTCCGGTTGACCTAATTTCTCGTGTTAATGGCGTCAGATGAATAGTTTCGTTCAATTTTGGCTCTTCGTCGGTATTTGTATGCAATGGAAGGAAATCTGTAGTTTGCCTTGGTGAAAAGGAAGTGTCACAATTGAGTCTAAATTGTCCAGAATCGAAATTCGGCGGCTGTGATTGATAACTGTATGCACAGTCTTTGAATGGCTGATTAGGAACGGTTGACACACTACCGGGATTGGAATACGTAGAATAAAGAGCGTTATATCGTTCTAGCACTGACTCATGAGAATTTGATATCAATGGTTGCGCATAAGAGATACCATGAAAGCCTTGTAATGGATTAGTTACGTCAGCATCATTTTTATACCCATTTTCAAATTCTATTGTATAATCTCGGTTATCTGAAAGTGTTGGGTATGGTGACTGTCTTTGCTTGCCTTTAGGTGTTCTGGACTTACCAACCTTGTTTCTATCTTGTAGACTATATTCTTGAACATCTTTCTGTGTGGTTTGATCAATGTGAATACGTAGATGGCTAGCTTCTACGTCACTGAAATATGACAACATTATAAACGTGAAATAATGACAGTTCAACAATATTATAAGCATGGAATTACGTGTTTATAAAAATGTGTCATTGCTTGTATTAAATTGAATTAATTTTTAATAATGAATAGTTAAGATTGCACTTTTTTACAAAACCAGTAATTTTTGTGCAAAGTTAATGCATTGTTTCATTTTCAAAGTGAGTTAAATATTTTCTCCGAAATTATTAACAAGTCCGAGTTATGTTTCATTTTACAACGACTAACATACGTGAATATTTGATAACTTAAGTAAATTTCAAATTCCATAGTGATATACAATGTACATTGTACTTATATTGTTGACTCTGTAAATTTACTCTTTTATAACATTAAATGTATGACAATACTAGAAAATAGTTTTTAGGAATTAAATGCATATATTGTTAAAGTTTAGCGCGCCTGGCTAGCTAAGTCGGTAGCGCACAAGTCTACTGATCGAGGGGTCGTAGGTTCGATTCCTAACCGGGGCATACCTTCGTGGAGCTTGGGCATGAAATAGTTTTCTACGACCATTTCCCCCCCCCCCTACCACTGATTCTAAATCAAGTAGGGCAGTAGTAAGTCGCTGACGGAAGTATGCGCCAAGTATTTGGGTAACAGCTAAATCGAGAGATTTAGCCTTTCCAGGAACAGTGAGTAGGTGGACAGACCGCCGTGATATAACCTTTACAATGTGTTGCTACGGCGTTAAACCAAACAAACTTGTTAAATTTTATTCAACTGTCATTAACCCCGCTGATTTAAATACTTTGAATACTTCGTTCGATATTTCGCGTGCATAAATACGGATATCTTATTTTATCGATAGTGAGTACAGAAGCACTGTAGTAAGTATTTATATTAGCGGGGTTAATTTATGCGCCATTGACTGTTGAATAAAATTAACCAATATATATATTTAAGTAAATAAAAGTAACTTCCGGCCTGGACCGGAAGTGGATATAATTCTTACCTTAGAACATAATTAACGCTGACTATACAATGAGGACGAGATGATCTACTGTTGTGTACTATTGTAGCATAACTTTGTACCCATACCCAACCACCATCTTTACACATAAATCTATAATACCTCGTTGTTACTTGTCCTTTCATTAATACTGAAAATATAGGATAGAAGGAGATATAGTTCTATTACATTAACCTGTCACAACTTAAATAATTACACGGTCACTGATTCTGTTATTTTTAACCCCTTTCGAACTTGTTATTTCCCCGATATTCAAAATTGTCGCATATCTAGTTTGATTATCAATAACTAACATGGATTGGTGACTCAATGGTTAAAAAGAGCTTAAATAATAACACATTCAGTGACCGTGTAATTATTCAAGTTGTGACAGGTTAATGTAACAGAACTAAGTATATAACACTTTTTATAAACATAATAATATACACTGTTTTCTAAACGTTTCTTCTCTGTACAATTAATTAAATTGCTACAATTTCCATGTTCATAGTTGCAGAATAATTGTATCATTATTTATTTTATTCATCATTATGCAATGAAAATGTTTGTTTTTTCTGTATTTACATTTTATTTTTTGAGTTGCATCAAAAGTTATCTATCAGCCTCCGAAACTATGGTCAATGTATCCTAATGAACCAATTTCAAGTTTGAGATATTTTTGTAGTTTCATTTTCATATGAAAAATGTATTGATTTCAAAAAGCAAAATTTAAAGTCATTTAACAATAAACTGATTGTACTGATAGCGAAGCGGCCTCGATACATATTTTTTCTTCTTCTAAAATTAACACTTGGGAATTAAAAATCACCAAAACGCATATTTTTCAATAACTAATGGGTCTTTAATGCGAAACTTTACTGTATAAGATTTTAGTATGATGTGGTAACTAAGTATTTCGTCTCTGTCTGCACATGACTAATTCAAATTAGTTAAAGTTTGCTTGTAGTTAGAACTATGACAGTCGTCAGAGTAAACAATGAATCTTTTTATATTCGCTTCATCGGTAGTTTGAAGGGAATATAAAAATAATACAAATACAACACATTCATATAGCGCAAATATTTATTAGTCAATTAAGATATTCAAATGCGCTTCACAACACAGTTCATGTAATAGGAGTCTTAAGCTCTTTCTTAAATCAGATTTCATTTTCAACCATTTTTATACGAAGCACATATTTTGCTTCTTTATTTTTCAATAACTCCGGTAGATATAAAAATAAAATTGCGCGTTGTCTAAAATTCAATGGGTTTAGATGCGCTTTTTAAGCAATTGTTAACAAGTGCTATGTATTATTGTTAATTTTGGCATATTAATTAAAGCTCGTGCTTACATTTTATTTTACAACTAAATTACGCTCCCCTCGCAGCTCAGTGAATACATTACATTCACAAGAAAGTTCAGCGAGTGAATCTTTCGAACCGATGAATTGGAGAGTACAACTAAACATGGACAACTGTAGGTTATTTCCGAACTCATATTTAAATGGAAAAATCTATTTGAACAACATACTTTTTTTCTTAACGGTCAACATTTATTTTTAAAATGGTCAACTTTTAGCACAAGAATATTGGTACACGTGCATAATAATCGACTTGCCATTCATTGATTTTAATCCAATCATATATCGTTATCTGACATAACAGTGATGGCCCCGTTTTAACTTAATATGGTTGAAAAATTGACAACAGGTGCTTCGCATTTTTATTTCATTACTGTTCGTCAAATTACATATCTACGTGTGAAATATTTATCCGTTTAAATCCACCGACTTTTCGTCATTAGTTATTTTCAAATCCCTAGATTTTAAATCCTTGATACTAAGGTATGTGCTCGCCAAAATCCAGGGGCGGTTTTTCGTATCTGTGTCTAAAATTTGGAACCCCTTACATCTGCTTTTATTGTATCGTGAATTGTCCTAATAAATGAACCTTTTTTCTTTTAAATTCAGTATTTTGGACAAAACTCCGTAAAATCGCATGATTTTGCATCAACCAAGATGGTATTTCTATCAAACTTTTATCGTACTTAAAGTATTACAATGTACATTTCTAATATACAATGTACAGTCAAGTTCCGGCAAAATCGATGGTCTTAATAGTGAAATGGTCTTATTATAGAGACCCTTCTGTTCACAAATTGGGTCTTAATAATTGTCAAAAATCACATGATTTTGGAATAACAAGAGTGGTCTTAACAGCGAAACTTTACTGTAGTATATAACAGGCAAATTATGTGAAGGACGCAGCCCAATATTCTTTACCGTCTTCTGAATACTGGTCACTCATAGAAATGCTATATTTAAGTTATCAGTGCATGGAATTTCGTATCCTTTTATTCTTGATTTTATACAAACTTTATTTTCTCGCAGAACATATCACAAACAATTACTTTTTGTTTCATACAAGGTGTCCACGAATTTCTGGATCACCCCTCGGCAGTGTTTTATTCTTTTAAGTTGTTTTGAAATAAGTGGGTGAATTTTAGACAACTTTAAGCATAGCTATGATGATAGCATGCCTCTCATAATTACAAACTCAGTATTTAATATAAGCTATTTACAAATGGCAAAACAGTTTAATATTACACTATTTTTTACTGTTTTAGACGCCAGCTACGGGACAGTATTGTAACACATCATAAGTTGATAAAAGTTGTACGGTCGATTGTTGAACAATGTTTATTGTCAGGAGATAATCCAGGGACCATCCAAACATAATCTGTATGATAATTCATGAGATTTGGATGGCTGTACACAACCACTTGAGTACTCGTTCTCTAGTAGTCTAACATAGTGATAAATTGTACCAATAATATTTATATTACAAAGCTAGTTTAAAACACATAAAAGAGTTAAAAATATTCACAAGTTGACAAAATCACAAAGTAGTTTTTGTATGTTTTTTATTTCAAGTTTTTGTATTTGAAATTTTGTTATCTTTTAACAACTGTAAAACTCCTTCATTGCCTTGTACAGAAACATACATTGGTAACTTACTAAGTGTTTATTAAACAAAATCTCATTTCATCATTTATGTATCAAAGACCACAATAAAATACGAGAAAGATTTCATATAAATCAAAAGAAATTGTTACATTTTAATCAAAAGGGTGCAATTGGACGAAAGTGAGTGCATTTTTAAAAATTGTAATTTAGTCACATAATTTTCGGCTCTTGCCTTCAGATTTTTATAACCATGTCAGCAGAGCTAATTTTACGTAAGCTGTATTTCATAATCTAATTAATAAGAATTAAAGAAAACCCTAATCAATGCTGCTCAAAATGACAGATTACGTTTTTGAATGGTTTACTCATTAAACATTCAGATATTCAGTCACTTTTCAAATATCAAATAATTTGTTATCATATTGTGAGGCATCAATCTAATGCCCTCGTGTTTCCAGCTGTGAAGACAAGACAAGTTCAAACAAATTTCAAGTGAGTAACCAGTCACTCATTCCTGTACTCTTTTTTCCGCCATAAACCAAGTAACAAATTATGGCGGTAGGAATTTACCGGAAGTCGACCATCGGCGCGTCCATTTTGTTTTTGAGAGCAGCACAGTTAAAAATATTTAAAATGATCTGAAGTTTTTCATCAATTTCAATTACAATTTAATTTGTTTCATGATTGAAAGAATTTTGAAAGAATTTTGTAATTGTTATAAATTTTACATGATCCAAAAGTGTAAGTAAATTCGACTATGTCAAGATTCGGATAATGTTATATTGAATAGTATAGGTGGCTCACCAAAAAAGAAGATAAATTAATTAATAATAAATATGCCTACCAAGTCATTAAAAATACATTTAATGCACATAACTTTGATGTTTTAATTGATAATTTGAAGTAAAGTACTTTTGTTATGATATAACAACTAATTACATTAAAAGGAAAATGCATCAGTCAGAATACTGGAACAAAACCTTTTATAGACAATCTGAAAACATCAAATTAATGCTACATTGCCAGAACAGAACAAAATTAATGCTACATTGTCTATGGCATCGATTCAGCCAGGACGACGAAATACTAGTGAAGGTCTTTGAAAAAATAAACAATATAACTCACATGTTTGATGAGCAAATCTCATATTCATGATATCACAAACATGTATGTGATGATATAAAGTTTTTTCTATAAGTTCTTGGGGTTCATATCCTGTTAGCTGGGCTACCCTGAAATAAGAGTATTATCAATATTAGCATTAAAAGAAATAAATGGAAATCGTTGATGCAGTGATACATCATTTATGGGGGTCTGTATATTTTTATGTTTTTTAACATTTTAAACAGTAAATATATTTACAAGGTTCATTAACATTTGTACTGACTGCCTCAAACACTTCTTGTCAAAAAATGTCAGCACCGAGGCTCCAAACTCTGTCGTGTCAAATGTTAAAGCCATATGAAATACCGGAGATTAAAGTTCATATAAGTCGTGAATCTGTTTTGACTCGAAATATCAATATTATACCCTCTGATGTTCATCAAAGTTCTGACAAAAAATCTTTAAAAAATCGCATGATTTTGCAGTAGTTAAAGAGTTCTTTATAGCGGAATTTTACAGATTTAACACGTGTATTGATCGTTATTTAATCAAAGACCTGGGTACCATATTATCAAAAATCTTGGAATAACATAAATATAAAATATAGGAGGGTAAACGACTAAAATCTTGACTCTGTTTATAATATAAAAATTCCCCCTGGGTGCATCAACCCAACAGGTTCAAAAACAAAGAATAACAAATTGTCTTGGGGAAAACTTCAGCCCTCTCCTCACTTGACATTATTGCGTGCAAAATGACACGAACACAAGAGAAGAAACAAAAAAGCTATAAATGATAACTCACCTTGCATCAAGAAATATTAATTTTAAATCCAGACTAGCACGTAACATAAACATATTATTAAATAATTTGATTTCTGTGATGGCACTAGGCGGCAATGAATGACCAACAGCAACCATTCCAACATTCTGTAGGTATGTTTCATATGGCGACATCTCTAATGGAACATGACGTATTTTTATATGACCACTACAATGTATTACCTTAAATACAAATAAAATGAATAGGTATTAGTTAAAACATACTGTATTGTCATGTATTATAATCAAAGAGCTGAAAGTACTGAAATAACGATTTATTGAAAGTTTGTCGGAACTGCAGTTTCGTGAGGAACAGAACTGAGGACAAACATATGTAAAAGACTGATCAATAAGGTAGTGGATTTTTCAAATGGCAACACTGAATATTTAAAATTATTAAATTCTTCACATTAACAAGTTTTTACAAGAAAACAAACAATAATGTAATTACATAAAGTAGTATGACAGGGGGAAGTCTGGTAACAAGTTCTAAATAATTTAATCACAACCATTCTCATGTAATGTTATATACATGGGGACATTTAGGATAAAAGAACATTGAACAAAACAAGTGAATGTTAGTACTCAATTACATAAGAGTAACATCGGATACAAGAGTAACATTAATACAAGTATTATCGTCTGACAAAAATATTTTCATATATTGACTAAAATCATTTTAAAAGGCCGAAAGAACGAGACAAAACTAATTGAGTGCAAACTGCGCCATCACCATTGGCAACAAATACATTTGGTTTGAACCCTTACCTTGTAACCACCAGAACATAAACCAGCGTTTCTTTTGGCAAGCACGCATTTCATACGTATAAAGAAAGAACGTTCTATTTCATATTCTGAAAATAATAAAAAGAAAAAAATTCAGACTAGTATTTATGTAAAATATCTAGATCTACTTTCCTAGTAACAAGAACATAATAGTGCAGAGCAAGATGAAAAACGATAATGGGAATAAAATGATAATGTTGGTAGTGATAAGGATAATAATGATTATATCAATGATGATAATGATGCTGAAGGTGACAATCATAATTATAATAAAATTGATGATGATGATTATGTTGAAAATGATGATGACGAGGATCATGATAGTGACGGAAATAATGTTGTGACGATAATAATGATAATGATAATAAAATGATGATGATGATAATAATGACGATGGTTCATAAAGTACTTACAACTACATGTATGTATCTATATTTAGAAAATACATGATGTTCAAGTTATACTACTATATTTGTATATTGTTTTACAAATTTAAAAGAGTCTTAGATTTTATTGGCAACATAATGAACATATTTACCTCTGACTAACTGAGGGTTACATGGTGAAACTGTTAACACGGCAGCCATTTCATCATGGTCATTTGGATGTATATATTCATATATTGAACTTCCGGTTAATTCAACCTACATTATAAACAAACAGTCAATTATTATATATACATTGAGAGTATCATGAAAACATTGGTTTCAAATATTAAACGTGTGTGGTCAAAATATATAGTAAATGTTTACTAACTTACAAAATTTATATAAATGTTACTTCATCGGGGTGAGGAATTCACTAGTGACTGTAGGAAAGTTATCCTGCTCAAGTCTAATTAAATACAATCATTATAGTATACCATAGAAGTAAAAGCATTCACTAAAATAGTATTTTATATTGCTGTAGGATGCTGTGATTTGTAAGTAAGTCACAGTTTAACGGTTCAAAACTTTTCAAAAATGATTCTCTCTGATAGTCCCCAAAGACCCTTTGCTTCGGTTTTCAAGATTTATTCAGGCTAAGTCTGCTCCAGTAGAAGACATTATGAGTAGACCTTGGTAAGTGACTCTTAATCCCTTATTGAATGAATTTTCATTTTCAGTCAAATTATCCAACAATACTCAGCATGATCCATTCAATGATTGTTACATGGTTGTCAGAGTGTAGTCGAATTTTTGTTGCCAAAAGTTGATTATCTTTGGTTTGCTAATAGAAGATACAACTATATGATTCTTTATACTGTTGAGGTAAGAACCTTAGCCCACTTTGCAAGAAAGAGGTTCACTTTTCGAACTTAAATCTCCAAAGTCATTATATTAAAAAATAACGTACGATGTACACTTGTTCATATATTATCGTAGAAGTAAACATGTGCAAGAGCTTAAATCGGACAAACTTAAATAATGAGTACTCTAGCACAAGTTGATTAAGAATCGTACCAAAACGAAATATTGACATTGTTGGTGACGTCATTGCCTATGTCAGAATACATACCTGTGATAAACCAAGATGGACGGATGCTGTCTCAGAAATATACATTATTTTACCATCTGGGGCAACAACAAATATAAAACCATCTAAAGTCTGAAATTATACACAATGGATACATGATTGTATTGGCTTCCCAGTAGATCGATTTGCGTATGCATGTCAATGCATTGTTCGCCAAAAGTCTAATGCAAAAACACCTTGTTATCATTTGGATGAAACGAAGTTTATTTTTCGACAATTTTCCGTTCCAAAATTAATATCTTCAAATCACAAATAAACATATTTGATTTTTAATTCAATGTTTTATATTGATTACTATTTTCCATATACATGTATCACACAAAAATATTGGCAAGGAATAAATGCAATACCCACAGTAAAGTTGAAGTACGATGGAAAGCTCAGTCGGTAGTGCACCAGTCACTGATTGAAGTATGCGCCTAGTTACTGGTTATCAAATTAATTCAGAGAATTTGCCTGTCAATGAGCGGTGCGTAGGTTTACTGACCGCCGTGAAAAGACCAATACAATGTGTTGCTACGGTGTTAAACCCAACCAAAAAATTGATAAAAATAATAAAACGGACATTCAATGCTTATGTTGAAGGAAATTCAGTAAAAATCAGTAAAATTGGAATAAATAAAAAAGATATTCCTCTTGGGTGCTTGAAAGCAAAACATATGGCAGCTTGATACTGACATGATACTTTCACAATTTTAAGAAGACTTTTTAGATCAAGTCCGAGAACCGGAAGTTCACTACAGACGGATATCAACTCCTCTCAGTTAATATCACGATTTCTCTCGTACAGAACGTGACCTGGCGAGATTTTGTCTGAACCCAAATCTCAAGCTATTTCCATCAAATGCGGAGTAATTAAATGTGACATGCGACAAATTTGTTTTCCATTTTGTACATCAAAATTATCGCTCGCTTAGAAATCAATTAGCTCGTATCGCGAGAAATCGGAAATCGGATCGCGCGAGATTCCGGACAGGGTCTAAATAATTGCATGGTATCATTACAAAATAAATCGCTGTGATCGCATTTTAAAGGCTTTTAGTGAATTATAGTGCTCTTTTACGACGTTAAATGTAATGCCTGATTAACGCTATTGACAGGCATTTAACGATTCAATGAATAGCGGGCGGAGATGACAGTACACAGATTGGTGACTTGATTCAGAGGTGAATGGTGAGGATTAGTTCATGAACAGCTGTGCTGTAATCGGTGAGAAGATAACAAAATATAAATTTTCATTTCGTGGTATTTTATCATTGGAGTTTTCCTATGCTCTTGTATCATGTCTATACTTGTGATACTGTTTCAGTGTGTGGTATAGAATGTACACAACAAAACAGAACATAACAAAACAGAACAGAACAGTGCAGAATAGAACATAACAGAACGGTTCAGAACAGAAACAGAACAGAACAGAACGGTTTAGAACAGAACAGAACGGTTCAGAACAGAAACAGAACAGAACAGAACGGTTTAGAACAGAACAGAACGGTTAAGAACAGAACAGAACGGTTTAGAACAGAACAGAACGATTTAGAACATAACAGAACGGTTCAGATGAGAAAAGTGCAGAACAGAACAGAACGGTTTAGAACAGAACGGTTCAGAACAGAAAAGTGCAGTACAGTTCAGTACAGCGCAGCACAGCGCAGCGCAGAACAGCACAGCACATCACAGCACAGCACAGCACAGCACAGCACAGCACAGCACAGCACAGCACAGCACAGCACAGCACAGCACAGCACAGCACAGCACAGTACAGTACAGTACAGTATAGTATATTAATGTAGATACTGATTTCTAAACATATCAATTAATGAATACCCAAAATAAACATTCTTTCGTTTGTTTTGATCACAAAATAGAGTAATAAAATACTTAGTACTGTGATTATTGTTTTAAAGACTAGCAAACTCAGAATAAAATATATCTTATGGTATTTACAGTCCGCTCCTCAGCTTCTCGCTTCTCTACGTTTTCAAATCATACAAATGATCGCCTTTGGTCTTTAATGGTAACCGAATTCAAATTGTTTTCAAATATGTCGCTTTATCATAAACATAATACTTAGAATAAATTGTAGATAATGTGTAACTTACTCGAAGCATATATTAATAAAAAAACATTTGTAAAAAAAATGTGTTTTCATTTAAACTTGCGATCTAGAGTATTATAAGACTGGGTCTAGTATGTTCAACTTACAATAATTTGTCAGCAAATGTTGGTGTAAATTAACCTACTCCCTCTTAAGCGAAATGTATAGAAAAGATGTATCTACTACAAATTCATTCAAACCATTGCATAAAGAACACGTGAGTAATGTGCTCCGTTTATCCCATATTTGTCATGAAAAGCCAATTCCATTTTTTCAGGATAACCTCTACAATGAATACAAACATTCCCTGAACTAATATGCGCAGGAATTTCCGTTTTTGTCTCTTTTTAAGTTTGACCTCTCCCAAAATTAGATTGGAATTTAAATTAGAAAGTACAAATCAATTAAAGCTATCGTTACATTTTATTTGAATTTCGCCTTTTTCTTTTTGTCCAACAGGCCAAACACCACTCAATTTGCATATTTACTGCGGGACGATTGGTCACGGCAATAAATGGGTGGGGAAATGTTATCAAACTTCAATTACACTGAATCAACAGTGTATGACAATAGCGACTTAGTCAAATGAGAAAACCTCTAAGAAATAATCGCCTCCTGCAAGTATTAACTAGACGAAATATTCCGGAAGAGAATTTGATGCGTAGTCACGAAGTATTTTTCTATCTCTAAAAAGCAGACGACAATACGACTAGCAAAGTAAAATCTCAAAATTCCTCCTTTTTATCGCCAAAACAAGTTCACCATTGAATACTAAGCATTTAAAACCCAAGACAACATTGGTCAAATGATATAAATAGACTGTTCGGACTGATTGGCCTATGAAGAATATTCATAAAAACCATGACAGCCGATGCATCTTGACTCATTTGCTCGACATAATACAGGATGAAGTAGCCAAACAATCTCAAGTATTTTGGCTGCATTGCATCATCACCATCAACGATGTTGTATCTAACAAACTTATGAACAACAATGAAACTTGGAAATCGGGGTCGGGGCTAGATCTGCGAGATCTTGAACTTGAAATAACCTACCTGAAGTAAATGAGATCCTAGTTCCCTTTCTAAAGGTGTTCTATGTTTCGTAGACACACAGCCCCATTGGTCCCCTAAACCTAAAATAATAAAAAATATCATTTATTTACTATTAAACTGACAGTAAATTGACATCTGGAACATTAATACGTAGTGCATTTTTTTTTATTACAGAATTGTATAGTCATTTTTTATTCCACAGTCTGTGGCGCGTTTATTAACCCTACTGATTTGAATATTCATTGCATTACTCCTGCACTCAAGATCGATAAAATTATATTTAAATCAGCGGAGTTTATGTATGAGCAACTGACAGTTGAATAAAATTGGACAATGTACTTATACATATGTTAATAAACAGGGTAAGTATCATTCTCGTTCCCAGAGGTTATCAAGATTCTCGATACTACGTAGATGGATGGAGAATCTTGATGAATTCTGGGTACGAGAATGGGCAAGTATATATTCACATGCAAAATAAATTAAGAATTTAATATACATTTACTAGTTTTATAGTAAAGGCTTACTTATAAATATGGTGTTCAGTTTGAAAATACAAGGTGTGTATTAAAGTATCTACTAAGAACAATACATTTTTATATACTATTTCTAGAAAACTGTTGGTAATTATTTGTTCTAATCGACGGCTATAATGCTTCACAAAGTGTATTATAAGTTACGGCAGATATATCGAAAATACGCGATTGTTTACGAGTGATAATGAATTCTACATTTATCTGTGCTAGTTCAAGTTTGTTTCATGAAATTGGTATAGAAAATGTACCACAAACTTAATTTTAGCCATAGGAGGCATAAGTCTGTCAACATAGCATGTAGTTTTCACGAAAACATGACGTTATATATCCGTCACGATTTAAGTAATGCATGCTCCTACAATCAGCTCTTATCCTAACTATGTGTCAATTAAACGTTCATCAGACGATTAACTCACGTGCTTACACGTGATAACTGCCCGTGCACGAAGTATGTTTAACATGTGAAACACACATTGTTTATCTAATGACGTGTTATACATGGTTAACACTGATATTACCGTATCATTTTGATTTACGATTGAAAACTGAAGACTTCTTCGTATTTTCTTACACTATTTATCATTCCGAGGACGTATTCATCGTTCTCTTCGTGAATTTTCGCTTTCTTCTGAATTCCATGTGAATTATGAACGCTAGGAACGGAACGCTTTGAATATTTTCGTTGAAACATGAAAAACACATACTGTTACGAAAATATCAGAAGTCATACGAAACCATTTGGTTATAGATCTATAACAGACGATGATTGATAGAATGCATAAAGCTGCGCAGAAAGGTTTTGGCAAATTTTAATTTTAATCCATCAAGACTCAGACGGATTTAAAATAAACATTTTTAGAATCATATAACATTGACCAAGGTCTATAATCACGTGGTCTACTGTTATGATACTAAAGCGTCGAGTGTAATGGCGGCGACCGCCGGATCAGAGGTAAATCTCATTTTTCTTCTTTATTTTAAATTTTTCGAATGTTTCATGTAGCCTATGTTCTAGCCAACAATTTTCTGAATCTATCGGTAACAATATATGCTGGGTCAAGACCGTAGTTTGTGAGAACACTCTGCAGAAAAATTTGAAGTGGACAGAATTTTCAATAAAATCTGTGATACTAAAGAGGAACAGTTTATAAAATGACCATATAAATTCCTATTTCATATATTAAGAACAAAAAAAACATGTAATGTAACACTGCATGAGCTTTACATTATGTACATGATACAAAATTGTATTTGTTTGGGTAATATAGAAAAGAAACTAGAAAATGAAACAAATGATACTAAGGAGAATCAAAACTTATATGATACTAAGGGGGAACATAACTTTTTATGATACTAAGGGGGAACATAAATGTTTACGAATATGCTTTTATATTACAGAAAATTGACGTCGGTGAAAATAGAAACATCACTATTGTCAAAACAGCATTTAACAGAAGTAAAGTTAATAATGACAGTCGTGTTTATGAAATTAGGGTGCAATATGTATTATGTATGGTGTGCTTTTGCAGGGACCACATTACATTCCATGTGTATGAACATATCCGAAGATGAAGAATGTTGAAGTCGTCAAGTTTGAATCTATGGTTATGATATTCGGATATAAAACTGTTTAAGTGAATTTGATTTTGAATCAGTTTGATTTTCTTTAGGGTTGTATCCATTTTGATAATAATATGGCGCAACAATTTATATTTGCCTAAAGTAATTACATGAATATTTTTGTTAATTGTTTGATATTTCCCTATTTGTCTGTTGTCATCGTATTGGGTGTAGTCTTGTTTTAAGAAAGATGCATGGGCATTAATTCTTATAGTTTTATGTCACACGATTTTGTGTCTTAGTATTGATATGTTGACCTGTCACAACTTGAAAAATTACACAGTCATTGCACTGATAACCGTCGCCATAAGTAGAACGATGGCTTGAAATGTAAAATTCAAATACATGTACAAGTATTATTTATTATATATTTTCTGCCACCCCATGTGGTGAAGTGGTTTTGTTCTTGGCTTCACAAAGCCGTGAGTTCGAGACTATTATATATCATCGATACATTTGTTGCTGTTTTGTTCTCATTAGATCTATACTTAACAAAACTTCTAAGTACACCGATTTCAAAATTGTAGGAAATGTTTATTTTTCAACATTTGAGTCCGATCGATAACGGAAATCTGTCAAGGACCATACTCTCGTCTGCTCGCTTGGTTTTATGCTACTTTATCGATGCAAAACCAGTTAAGTTGTGCGTGCGTTGATATGGGAAGATTTCTAATTGGTCTGATTTAACAGACAATTGACAATTATAAATCATATCCTGCACCACTTAGCAAAAGACCTTTGGCAATTTCTCGTTATTGAAGCGACATTCGAGCAATTTCTTGATTTTTCGTTGTGCATACCAACACGCTAACGATTATCAAAAACTAACCACGTAGGATTTTTGCACGAGAAGCACGTGCCCATTTCCGCTTTTCGGCACATGCAAGACAAAACCAATTTTGCATCAATTAAAATCATGAAAGCCATGCAAAAAGGCGATAGTATAGTCAGATACAACTTATCATTAACAATCGGACATTAATGGTGAAAAATAAATAAAACAATTCCAACAACATTGAAATCGGGAAACTTAAAAGTTTCATTAAGTATATATTTATACCCCATTGTACTTTTAAGAATACAAATGTATTCTTATTCGGAGTTGGAGATTGTAAAATGATAGAATGTAGAGTCGAACCCAAAATGTACAGCTTGACAGACAAATGTGCTTACCATAAAGCCACTGTCCTATATTGATCAGTGATTAAAATACATGGGGCGATTTTGAATATCGGGAAAATATTACGTTAAAAAGAAGTCGGAAATAACACAATCAGTTACTTTGTACTTGTTTAGTGACAGGTTAATAAAAAAAAAAACACGCTCTTGAAAACAAATAAAAATATACAAGACAAATAAAAAAGTAATTGTCGTTTATTTATAAAAACAGTAGTGGTTTTTTTTCATATTTATTTAAAACATACAATTATCATAGATTAATGATGAAATTGGAATGAACTTAAAAACTCGAAGACATCATTCAGATCAGGGTTGATCATCGCCATTTGGCCAAACTCCAAAAACATTTGTACATTTGTACATATGTGGATATAGGCATTTATTGTGGTGCGAATGCTTAAGAAAGCTACGATCATTTTGTGCTGCAAATATTTTATGAATGAACCACATACAAGACTTTCATGACACAATGTTTCACACGCTTTTATTCAGTGGGATGATAGTAATGAATAATACCCTATAGGACCGTGATAACCGACCGCAAATTGCTCTAATATATAAATTTATTTAGTAACAAGGGTATTAATGAATAATAGCCCAGTGAGCATGCTTATATCGGATATACATCGGTAATGGTCAAAATATTGGCAAATAAACACGAAAGCGGTCCGATCTTTGTCAGATTTAAATCATGGCACATCAATAAAGATATTATAATGACACTTTTTATGTCTTTTGCAGAAAAAAAATGCTTTGAATACTTCACATAACAAGCATTAGACTTATTGTGTTTTAACGAAATCGATAACAAGAATTGTCCGACATCGACCCGACGACCTAAAAATAAAATGAATATACAAAATGATAATAACAATATGCATGTATAGCTTGTTTTTCAAAAGAAAGTTTGTACTGATGTAATTTAAGGTAGAAAGACTTGATTTGAGAAAACAAAACTCGTTTTAAAATAAAACCAATCAAATGCTCGCATTAATTTAGAGCTTGCCTAACGTTATGCAACACCCGAAAATTAAAAAAAAGACGGACTTGATTTTTTCAGATTATTTTGATTAAAAGTATATCTCTCATATATTACATTGTTGTTGTTTTTTTTTATAAAGCCGTTTAGTCCAAACTGTTTTCCTAAATACATTTAAACTGATCGCTGGATAGTCGATATTGCTTGCACTAACATTGTTTATAAGTCAGCTCAGACTGAGTTCGTATATAATATTTGAATTTGAAAATACTTTTTATAAAGTAGTAGCATAGCGAGACAGTGTACCATGTTTAAGACCCATGTCGGTAGCTCAAAATTCATAGTAGACAGTAGACTTTGAAGGTTATTATTAAATGATAGATCGGCAAGTCCGGACTGATGTCTAACACCGTTGTAGCGATGGTGGATAGATTATATGAAAAAAATATCTGTCCGGTATTAGACCGATGTGTAGCCACCAACTTATCGGTCCGACTTACTACCGATGGGCAAAACGATGTAGGTTGGATGCCGATAACGATAACTATCCGATATTGCTCGATGTGTAATAGGCATCAAACAACTGTTGTGCCGATAATGGATCAGGCCGATGTGTAGCGAAGAAGGTATCGGTCCTTCTTTAAACCGATGGGCAAAACTATATAGAACAGTTGTTATTAACGATCTCTACCCGATATATAGAATATTTCAGTTTAATGATGACAAGATATAGATAAGCTTACTGGGTAAATACACTTGTTCGTAAATTAACGGACTACCTATTCAATTTGGTACCCCGTTTCCGTGGTTGAGTGGTAGAGGTCACTTATATAAAATCGATGTAACCTCTAGAAACGATAGAAGATCGTGATTAAAAGCTTAAGCATGAGTTTTTAAAAGAAAGTTGACAGATTCTTACGAAGTACGAGTGGCTCATCCTGGTGTATCACAGGTTTTAAAAGTATACAGTATATCGGCATTATTTAATGGAATTAATTCTCCAACAAATGACATCTTGTCACCTGGTGGATTTTATCAGGTTGTTTTGTACCAAGCAGAAATTTGTAGAACATAGATAAACTTATCACAAACGTTGAAAAATTAGACATCGTAGTGTATACAACGATCGCAAGCGTGTTCTCATACGTTTTGCACATACTGCCAAATAGGTTGTATGTTTGACAGGGACCTAAACGGCATAAAATCCAATTAAAAATACCTGTGATCACGTGCAATTATAATATATAATTATGTATATTCTACATAACGGCATTGTCACCTATGTACACCTATACATTGATTTTAACATCAAAAAATAAGTGACATTGTCTGGACCTGTGAGTATGAAAATGCTCTCTGTCATAGTAGTTTCTTCCACAACAGGCAAACGGGTTTTTGTTTTTTGTTGTGACGCCTGCAATGGCGACTGTATGTAATTTTAGAGTTGAAATGCTTTCCACACTCATTGCATAAGAGAACGTCTTCATTGTTGTTTTCATCTATAATATAGAAAACAAAGTAGTCAGTGACTTTGGGTACAAAACTATGAATACCATTTTTGTTCCCCCGTAGTATCATAAGATTTTGGTTCCCCCCTAGTATCATTTGTGTTTATTTTCAAGTATACATTATATGTTACAAAATAAAATGCAATTTCAAATTATTTACAAAAGTATACGTTTTAGAAAACTCTTTTAGTTTGATATTACATGATATACATCTATATATATCTAAAATGGGACTTTAAATGGTCAATTTATAAAATGTTCCCCTTTAGTATCACGGATTTTTATGAAAATTCTGTCCACTTCGATTTTTTCTGCAGAGTGTTCTAACGAATTACAGTCTTGACCCAGCATATATTGGTACCGATAGATTCAGAAAATTGTTGGCTAGAACATGGGCTACATGAAAAATTCGAAAAAAATAAAATAAAGAAGAAAAATGAGATTTACCTCTGATCCGGTAGGCGCCGCCATTACACTCGACGCTTTAGTATCATAACAGTAGACCACGTGATTATAGACCTTGTTGACTAACAGTTTATGTCGATATAAACGATATTTCGTCATCACATTCCTTCATAACGAATTGCGCCGGAAATAAACTTTGTATATTCGGGATGCTTCTACAGTTATCGCACCAAGAATCATTGTCTATTTTCAAATCTGCTATTTGGTGAATTATATAAGTTTTTCTTTTTTAACATTCGTGTATCAAATCATCATTAACAGGAGAGCTAGACAAAAGCAAAGCAATTTACTCATGAAAAAATGTTCATGACATCTGTGTTAGTGTTACTTTTTTATAGAAAAAAATCACACATCTCCGAAGATATATTTTATCTAAAAAGAAGAAATTAGGTTGAATTGAACGAGCAATAATTACTTATGTAATGGATAGCATAAAATGGGGCGTTAATGCCACCTAGCAACGTTAAAGAACAACATTTGGTAATCCATAACACCTAAGTTTGAAAGTTGCAGAACTTTTCATTTGTAAACAGTACAGCGCCTATGTTGTCACTCACTTATTTACTGATAAATTAATCAAATCCAACATTTCTACAACATGACATGTGAATATTGAAATACCAGGCGATAATTTTACGGACAATTTAATTTCAGTGGTGTATTATCAACTACAAACGAATTCAGTGATCTTTTGATGAGCCGACAATACAAACAACGCGAGAATTTCATAGATAATTTACATAATCTCTTTGTCATCTGTCCATACATGTATAGTTTGGTCAGTTGATTTAATACTAATTAAAATCTCAATTATTAGTTAAACATTACAAGTGATTTTACCACATGTATACATGTAGGTCTTTACGTGTTTTGACATATCGAAATATTTAAACATTGTCTGCTACCATTTGCGGGTTCTTGATAGTTGTAAACAAGAATGGGTCAGTAGTTTAAATGGGGGTGCAGTATTAATAGTAACTATAAGTATTTCAAAACACTTTTCGGATACGAAAATGGTTTGAAACTTTAACAAATGATCTAAGAGTTCTAAATATTTATCTATTTTATAGAAGTATCTGAAAAAGGGGTATTTTTATCTAAAGCTTTCAATGTACACATTTATCGAATTACTACTTTCTGAAAACAAAGCAATTTTTTAAAATACATGTATAAATGGTTACAGCCTGTTTGCAGGAGAGTAATGTCCGCAATTTCAAATCATGCATTAAAATGTATAAAAAAATAGACATATTTTATATCCCTTTAAGTGTTTAATTCTAAAGAAGGACCCCTATTACATAGAGTACGATGCCATATCCAAATTTTGTGTCTGTGCCGCAGATATTACTCTAAGTTGGGTCCCAGTACATTTTACAAGCAACCAAGTCATATACTCACGGAAACGGAAGGGACTGTTTTCTTTAAAGGATGAAAACTAATCATCCATTCTCACATTAAGGGTCAGTGATGTTTCATAAAAAATATGATAGTTACTATAGTAACGTCCTCATAAATTTGTCATTGTTATATTTGTAATAAAAATTCAATAAACTTTATTAATATAATTTTATTGGAATGTCCGATATTTCGTCTTGTTATTTCCGCGAGTATAAAATCCTTTGTAGTTAGGTTATATATTAATTCTTCAATACGATTCAATCATTAAACACTATGACCCTTAAGGAGTTAAGCGAGCGTTATTTACTGTCGTTTAAGGTTCCATTTAGCATTATTAATTGCGCTGTTTTGACAGCCGACCATCAATGAAAAACGCAGACGAGAGGATCATGCACGTGCTATGACGTCGACAAACTCTCGCCGTGACAAATTAAACGAGATTTCATTGTTCAAGTGCCAAATGAATTAACAATAGTGGACGAAAGGTCCATAAATTTTGGAGGAGGTTTCAAAAGACAAACTTTAAAGACATTGACCAAAGTAAACAGAGAGTTTCGGACAATCAATTGATTTTTGTATCATTCCAAATGTTTATGCAAATTAGTTAAAATTCGATTACAGACCTCCAAAGTTGAATGAAAACAGATGGTTATAATCAAATATTTGGGATATTTTACTTATCATTAAATCTATGTCTTCAATTTTCCTTTCATTCCTCTGTAGTTTTCATATCTATTCTCTTTTACATATTCACGTTAATGAAAATATTTACAAAATGTATTTACATTTTTTCTAATATCGAGATAAAAGTTTCATATGTTACTATTTGAAAACAATGTTTTTTTCTGTTCAGTTTTGTTCTGTTCTGTTCTGTAACAGTATACAATGTAATTTAATATTTCAGAAAATATAAAACCTAATGACCAAATCATATTGAATTTTATTTGATTATTATTTTGCAAAATTCTATGTTTGTATTCGAATAAGCAATAAATATTTTCAAAGTTAAGACGTGAATTCGAGCAAAATAAAAATAGTGAAATTGGACTTGGCTTATTTGGATATCAACGTACGTAATTGTTCTAAATTGTATTGATAAGGAATATTTCTGGATTTCAAATTTATTGACCGAAATGGACGAACTCTTTCTGTATTTTTATATCGTACACTGCCAACGGCTCCACTAGGAGCTATCCATAAAATCAACGTGTAAATGAAATAAATCTATATTTATTATAGTAGATTCAATATTCATGCTTTACAGCAGAACTTCTAAAACAAGCTAAATAAAATATAAATTGAAAACAAAACTGAAGATTTTAATGTTGTAGGCGGCCTTTCACATAAACGTTCCGTACATCAACCAGCAGCGTGTTCAGTTACTTTGAACGTTCCAAAACGTTCCGTAACGGAAATGTCGAAACAACTCAACCCATAGACAACTCCACCCGAGACAACTCGATCTCCTACTAACGATTTGAGTTGTCCTAACTTCGAGTTGAGTATTGCACGGCTTGAGTTGTCTTCGGGTTGAGTTCTCCCGTACCCGTAACTTTAGCTAACAGTAGTTACTGAACACGCGGCTGTGCTTACATTCATAAAATGTAATGGCAAATTAAGCAATGTGATAATTTCCTATGACTATCAGGGTTTATGTCATCAACTCATTAGTTAGTCAGCAGACGGTAGAGAATATAAATTTAGATAAAAACAAGTTTTATGAATGAGTTTCGTCATTTAGAGTAAACATTGAAATCTTCGTATGTGTAAAACGTTATAAATCATGATAAAAACATCACTAGTTTTAGAAGTTTGTTTAAACGAAATAAATATTCTTAACTCACTGCTTTTGTTTTTAGAGTCCTTGTTTTATTTAAATTTGAATTAATAGTACGAGTAAATGAAATTTGAAATTATTGAAGAAGTGAATGTTATTAGAGATATGTAAATAGTGAAGGAATGGTTTAGGTACTAGTTATACGGAAAAATACATGTAACTAATTTAATATAACAGTTAATGTGTTAGTAAATTTTAGTTATTTTTACTTTGTTTACTTATATATCTGTTCACATGAAATTATTTGTTTTACATGTACAAATTTACACGAAGAAATGTAAAAATCTCAAAACTTACGAAAAATTGTTTTAAATTTGCTCTAATTAAATTCTAAACGTGTACACGAACAGTATCGCTATAGAACATGAGAAAGTGACAGGACTGTGCAATTTGTATATTTATTCTATTTGATTTAATCTTATTTTCTCTTCAACCGCAAACCATAACCACTTTCAAACTTAAAGACGTCATTTCATAAATTATTGTATCAATCGACGAATGCGAAAAAATATCGTTGTCGGCCACCCAGTTTTCTATATAGAGAATACTGAATACAGTTCTATTGACCAAATCGTATATCAGGACGGTTTTAAATCGATGAGTAAACAGACAACTGCATTCCGTCCCAGTACGAGTGATTAATTTATCAACATTTTCGCAGGTGTTTGCGATTTTTTTCTGTTGACTTTCGCTTCACACCTCTGTGGGACACAGGGGTTCCAATAAGGAGGTGTATGAAGTCGCCTGTCACCAGGACGTGAGTCAATTAAAAAATGACAGTCAAAGAAACATCATTTTCTTTTCATATATTCTTTTCTCAATAATATTCATATACACGTAATAACATTGAAAGTTTGAACAACGTTTTACTCGTACCACCGGATTAGATTTTCTAAAGTTGGTATTTTGTATAATGGAATTATACGAAAATGACATAGAATGCAAACGCAAAAAAGGACCGTATAATAAATTTGACATAATAACTATATTAAGGTAATGCCCTATACCTATCACTCTGAAACCTTGAGAACTGTGTTTAAAGACCATGCTTTTTTATTATGATTTCCAACGAAATACGATCTGTTATGAATACAATATTTTTGTTTGATTATCAAATCAAATCTTTGATTTAAATTCACAAAATATATATTTAACTAAGACTATAAAAATGCAAATACATATTTAAATGTGACCGAAATGAGTAAATTTCTATTTCTATTTGTTAAATATTTATATTTTTCAAGTAGTTAAATGATTATATTTATTCAGGTATCAAAACTCTGCATTCTAAAAAATTGTAATAAAACATTGTAATTAGATTGTATAATTTGATATAACCCCCTCCCTCCGTACCATTCTTACATTTTTTAAATGTTCTATTTTAGAATTGTGTCGTTGATGGTTGTCTTTTCTTTATAAATCATAATACAAGTGAAATTTTTTTTTCGCTATCATTCAACTGAAACAAAACTTTTTCCAAGAAGAGCATACGTATAATTGTTACCTACGGTTATCTAAATAAATTGTATTGTTTTAATTGTTAATCACTAGAAACTGTATAGTTTTTGTGAATAAATGTATGTTCTGTTCTATAAAGATCATGTTCAGTTCTGTTCAACAAAACACCCACTCACTTGATGTAACCTTCATACACAAAGAACCATCAAATATTGGTGATAAGTATTTTGTAAATCATAGGCATGATCTCAACATTACGTACAATACCAAAATAGAAAATGACTAAAATTCCCTCCATTACATTTATATACTTTTACTAATATTAAGCAAATATCAAATCGCAGAATAAAACAAATCATTTTATCTGATGATGAGTAAACACTATTAAATCTGGCATTTTTTTGTAAACATCAAATTATTACAAAAATAACTGATTACAGATTTTATATTAGACTTATACAAAGTTACTTACATTGTCGCATTTAAATATAAAAATATAAAAGTAAAAAGCGCCAATGCACTTGCTTACGCACTCGTGCACTTACGTGCACACACACACCCTCCACTCGCACATACACAAAACTCACTCATAACTGACCACAATGCATCATGTGTAAATTGTCTTTTTGCATTTATATATTTGTTATTTTTTGTGATGTTTTGTAAATAGTACCAGGCTGTGTACAAAACTTGGGTTAAATGAAGAGTATGTTGCTCTGTTCTGACAGAGAGTTGGAGATAGAGAGAGAGGGATGGGGGACTCTCAATCAAATATCACTGAGATAATAAGGTGAAAGTTCTAATTAGTAAGAAGTCTGTTATCTTTCTGGGTGCTAAGAATCTATTAACCTTCTAGATACACTATGTTCACGCTAGAATATTTGATAAATTAACCATTTTAATTGTGTCTAGTGTACATGAGAAACCTTCAACAACTTCAGAACAGAACACAGATTATTTCAGGGCTGGAGTTATACTCCCCATTCAACGCCCCTGAGTACAAAAACAGTCATCGGTTTAACCCTCGACATAAGCCTAGTTTTGTAAAAATAGATTCAGGCAAGTAAAAATGATTTATTTCATATGCATGTTGTCGGGCTATTTGAAAGTTCTTTCCTAAACTATATTACATATTAATAAAACTAGTGTTCAAGAAAAGTTAAGGGATGACTGAATTTATCAGTAAACGTCGATCAAATCGTTATACAGCAAACTGGCCAGTTCCTGTGTTCTTCTCTTAACAATTATAAGTTATTCTTTTCCTAGATTAGGGGTAGGTACATGAACATATTCATAAGTTAACCGTTATAGGGTACATAATCACGTGATCTTGAAAATATTAACTAACTGTTGCCTTTCGTCAAAAATAGAAGATGCATTAAAACTGCATAAAATAACTACATGTAGCACATGTCCGAAAATGCCTCATAAGCTTGTGAGGTTAAATTGTTTAAAATTAAATCATCTGCACAAAGTATGCTTTTATTTTCTATTCATTGTTGTGCGAAGAATGGTGTCAAGAACCACAAGAAATAAAGGAACTTCAAATCATGCATTTGTTTTTTAAAATACATGTAATTAACAAGAGCCTTTTTATGCAGTTTGCTGGAAACCGCAACAGTTAGACTCCCTTACAGTCCTCGCATACCAAACAAAAACATCCATATTCAAATCGGCGTAAAATAGAAAAAAATCAGAGAATTAATCATTCTGCTAAAAATCACAGACAAAATAGTCACTACTTCCTCCCTCAAGCTTACGTTTTCTAGAAATAATATTTTTCTAATACCCTACCGGTGTTCAGATACCAGCGGGTCATTTATGGTGTTTAATTATATCTCCATATCGTTAGTTTTTAACGTTTAATTGGATTTTCTATTTAACAAGATCTTCTCTCAGTCTTTTTGTATGGAACAAAACTGAGCCATGGCTTTATTAAACAAGTCATTATACGGTATTGACTGCTATTGACTGGTATAAAGACGCTATTGACGTGTCAAACGAGGCTAATAACAAGTTCTAGGAACGTGGTCAACAGCGCATGATGTTTTATTTTTTCTAGAAATTAGTACGACGGTGTGCCGTAATTTATATTGACTGAGCTAGGCTTTATTTTTTCAGAGATAAAAAAGAGACAAGGCGACTGATATTAATGAATGATACTTCATGGGAGTTTTAGGTACAAAACGATTAGAGGACGACTCGGAAATATTATGATATAATTTTTAAGTAGATAAAACAAGCCCCTTTTTGAAAACAAAAGGATTCGTGGTATTTAAAGTCTATACAAAAATTTTAAGCGTTCGTATGGATCTATATATGATTGGTACAGAACATAATCAGAACGGAACTTTACAGAAAGGAGTATGACAGAACGGAATCGGACAGAACAGAACGGACGCAAAAATAAACAACAACAAAACATATCAGACAAAAGAGCAGAAAAGAACGGAACAAAATAAAACAGAATAGAACTCAGCATTACAGAATATAAAAAACAACAGAAGAAACAACGGAACATAACAGACCAAAATAGAACGAAACGGAACAAAACAAAAACAATATAGAACGGAACAAATCAGAACAAAGAAGTTGAACAGATTGACATTGTTGTATTATTTCGTAAAATGAAGCTCAAGAGGTACGTACGAAACAAAAGCTTCTTTGAACATTGAATCAATATACAATGTACATGTATCTGAAAAAGTAAATTGGAATTGGATACGCTGTCCAGACATTTGACTGTGAAATTCAAAACGATCCATTTAAATAAATATACAGTAGTTCTAAAATTAAAATATTGCAAATAGTCAGGTAGTTTTTAATGATATGATTTTAATATTAAATAAATGCCAATCCACGAGTAGGTCAGCGTTCATTAAGATATTAATATATTCATTAACATGAAATCTAGCTACCTAAAACAATGTTCTTGTTTCTGACTGTATAAAATTAACATTTATAAACATGTAGGATATTAAATATATCTTCATTAAGTCTGAACTTTCTATTGTTTTTATTATATTAGGAGTAAACGATGTGATGTACATGTATTTTTTATTATTACAAAATATATTCTGAACTGCCTTGGACAGAAGAAATTGTACACATCTTACGGCTACATGAGCAACAAAATAGTTTAAGACAAAGTATATATATAATGGAACAGAAATATAAAAGAACAAAACAAAAATAACAATTTTGATAGGAACCAACATTGAGGAAACCTACATAATAAAAAACGCATATAGATGTATATTTTCGCTAGACAAAGTGTCGGATTTTTGTTTCAAATGTTAATAAAACATAAAATCATTTTTGTTGCATTTTTTTTTCAATTTGAGCATGTATTATATGTATACGTTGATTTTCACATAAAAGAAATGAAATGTTTAATGTCAACTGCAGTACGATATACATTGTACTTTCTAAAATGTAATAAAAAGCTTAATTATAATACTTAGTTACTTTTTTACTGAAAAGAAATTAGGGGCAACAGTACGGTAGAACAACATTTTTACATATGTTACATATACCGTAGATTGTATAGATTGTTTCGTATCGAAGTTAGTCCATCAACAACGGTAGATCATAAATTAATATTTTGTCTAAGTTTATATTTTGTTCACTTTATTTAATATATTTATGTATGTTACATTTTTGACATGTATTTCTTTTGTAACTCTTCATATATTTGGTGGAAATAAAGTTTATATAGGGAATATAAATGACTAATAAGTGAAACTAATTAATACATGTATAAACAAATACCAACTTCGTACAAAACAGTTCAGACTAAAACATTCACCATTACATATAATAATTATAAATACTTGTATAATAATTTTATCTAGTGGCCAGTCCCCACACATTCTCGTTCCCAGAGTTTAGTAGGATTCTCAATACTTTTTGAGAATCCTACTAGACTCTGGGAACGAGAATGGTCCCCACGCTATAGCCTATATTTCGTATTCAAATGCATGTTATTTATGTTTTTAGTAATATAAATGCATCAGTGTTAAAGACAGAATAAAACAAAAGACAAAAATAAAAATAAGAAAAGTTATATTTTTATTTCAATTTTGTATTTCCTCGATAGGCTAGATTTCCGATGATTGATTCATATTCATACTGAAGTCATAACAATTAATCAAGTAGAAATTGTCAATCAAACTGTGTATAGTCGTATTAAAACTTGAACATCTTGAGTTTGTACGTATTTGGGAGGTAGCTTTACTAATCCTATATTTAAATAACATGGCGAGAGGTTCAGCCCTGAATGGGGTTTATTAACGAGCTGAGACATGGATGAAATTTGGGATGCATGTTGATTTTGTTTGTATTATAACTTCTCTGCTATAAGAAAACTAATTCCCTACGTAACACAACTGTGTGCCCAGGTGTTCTTCTTTCCAAAGGAGATTAGTGTGGCTTTTATTCAAACTGGTGTTGAATTTAATTCACAAAATTCCGATGTGTTTGGGTTTACTATTTTTAGTGTTTAACACAGCGTAATTTTGTTATAGATAATTATGTATATATTAGAATTAGGCACTCTATTTAAAGTATATTTGTATATTAAACATGTACGTTTAACATCGTATCTTATGCAGATGAATGCCAAAATTACATTTTTTGGGTACATCTTGAATGTAATCAACAACACCAATTTATCAGATTGAGTACATTTTCGGGTAGATCTTGAATGTATGTATACAGTCGAAAGTAACAACACCAATTCATTAGGGTTACACGATTTTCACCACTTTAGATGTGAGTTTTTTTTCTAATTCAAAGTCAAAAGTTAAACAACAATAACAGTGATCGAGTACATGTTCTTCGTCGACTTCTCTTTCTAGACAAATAATTGAACGTCAACCTATAGAGCAAAATTAACTATATGTACTACTGTTCTTTCTCCGAAATTTTTCAATTGGTCCCATGAATGAAGGACTTTAGTCAGTTATTTCCACTTGTATACTCTTCAAATAGGTAGGTCCTATCAGTTGGATTAGTCGGATTTTACCCTTACTTTTTAATGCCAATTTGCCAAAATTAATCTTAAAAACCTTTTTTTGTAAATCATTCAATTTATTTAAAATTCAAGCTAAGTATTTTTAGGGTAACGAACTATCTAAATTTCATCACTTTTGTTAACATCTTAATTAACAAGAAAGATATATCAGATGAAATATTTTGTTAACCTTACATAGAAATTCAATGATAAAATCCGAGGATTCCAACTGAAAGAACCTACTTATCAATTGGATTGCTTCAAAATTTATCAGGGAAAGATAACTGACTAAAGACCCTAATTGTTATCGTTTGCTCTAAATCCTCTACACAAACCTCGAATAGAACGGTAAACTAGATCGTTTGCAAACCTAATTTGTGCGGAGTTTACAATGCTTAGAATTACCATTCACCGGCTAACGTCGGCATTTTCGGACATAGATAATGCAATAGTTATTTTATGCACTAATCAATAATGCTTTGGCTGCTGCAAACATTTGACTTAAAATGATATGCAACAAGTTTTAAATGTTCAAATAGTAAAGTCGGAATTGGTTTGTACGAGGATTAGATAGTGTTTGTCTCAAATTAAGCTTTTAAAGTAATTTTTATTATTATACGATCAATGTATGGTTTTTTTTTTCAAATGATATATCATTTCTTTAATACATAATATTTTTTTTATTTAGCATAATATATGCTCAGATTATTGCCTTAAAAAATAAAAAAAATACATTCAATAAAAACACTGCTCTTTCTTCTAAAACTTAGTATTTCAGACACATTGTGTAACGCTTCCCCATTTCCCCCTCTACCTACAAAAACTTGTACCCAATTGTCAATTAAATCTAATCTCATTAAAATACAAATAAATTAGATGTATTTAAATTGTATGACAAATATACGACAGTGTTAAGTTTTCTTTGAGAGCTACTTTCCCTTATCTAAAACCAAACTTCATAAATTGTTTTCAACATTATGTTAGTGAAATTATTTATTGCTCAGTTCAACGTTTGGTGGTTAACAATAACCTAAAAACTTTTTTTTCAACTTTTTCTTGCTTTTCTCATACTCCTGTTATTGACAAAAAAATGTTCACAAAAATTCGTCATCACCGCCACCAACCACGAAGCGATGTTACAAATTAATAAGATATCTTGCAAGTCCCAGGTGTGAAAGATAACCGCTCTACAAATACTTTTGTTCCGGTGGAAAACGTCTTAGTGATTTACCGACCGTAAGATGTGTATATCATAGGAGCTAATCGCTTGTTACATTTGGAGGACCCGCTATATAAACATTGTTCATACCAAATGTTAAATGAGTTTACTGTGTGTTTAAACACTATCTACGGGACAAAGTCGTTATTAGACAAGCCTCTGTCGTGACCATTGATTTCAGTTTACCCATTTAAGTATATTAGTTGTCAACTTAAATTGAGTAAACAATATGGATGTAAAATTCTTAACAATATTCGGATACATGAGCCCCTCTAATCCACATATCTCGAGAAACTTCGACAATTTCATTGCCTTCCCGCTAGGATAAGAGTACTTGAATGTATTACTTCTAAATAGATGGTCAATAACTCTTCTATTTAGAGGTAGTCAAACATAATATTGACCAATCAAACACAAGATTACAAAATTGAGTCATGTGATACAAAGCCGCCATATTTGATTGACAAGCAAAATAAATCCAAAATAAAAATGCTAACGTTCAATACATTTCGCTGTAAGATTTTTAGAATCGCTGTCTTAATTCTCGTACTAGTGCTACAACAATTGCACCAAAATGCTCATAAACTGCGCATGCGTGGACTGACACTTGAATTCAATCAATAAAAGTCGTCTTTTTATTTGTTTGTTCGATTTTAAAGAAGCCATTGAAAATTGTCCTGAGGAGAGATTATCATTCTTCAGTCGAGAGTGGTCAATTGTCCGCAGTAATTGATGAAATAAAATCGCTTTCTCATAATGTACAATGAGGTATTTCAAGAGCCTCAAATACTTTAAAGTTGACCTGAAGTCGCAATATGGTCAAACTGGTCAAGAGTTTGTCTGACTTGAATTGTATTTTTGTGCCGTGGTAAACATTAAATAAATCAAACAGACATGATTTTTTCTGATTGCTTAGGCTATCCTATTGAAGAATAATTCCACTAATTTGTCTAAAACTAGAACTTTCTTATTGCATAGACTGAAAAATATTACACTTTAGCATTTCTTATTTTCGCTTTTAGGGCAAACAAAGCAATGTCTTTTTTTTGAGCGGAAAAAGCAACAGAAATGAAATTTAGGGAAAGCTCTTTCTTCCTTTTTAAATACAAATATCATCTAAAGTCTTGTTTTATTTACTTGTCACAACTTAAATAATTACACGATCACTAATATAATATATATAATAATAAACTAATATAACCATTGACTCACCGATCCATATTGATTATTGATGAACTAACTATATATGCGGCGATTTCGAATATCGAGGAAATTACAAGTTCGAAATGAGTTAAAAATAACAGATTCAGGAACCGTGTAATAATTTAAGTTGTTACAGGTAATAAAACTATAACAAATCTGGAAACATTTTATAAGGAATGTTTCTGTCTTCTTTCTTAGAATATCAACAAAAGAAGAAATAATTTCGTCTGAGATTTCTCCATAGAATATGTACTTAAGAAATTTGCAAAAATTAAATAAAAAGTACAAAGCTTTAAGGGCATGGGAGTTTTAGTTCAATGAAGAGTAAATGCATACATTTGTACATGGGAGGGGAATTGGGTGTAATTTCGGCCCCGAAATGGCCTGAAAAACACTGCCCGTACTTTGTCTGTTATTTCTAATGAGATACCTAGAATATTGAATAACATAACCATTCAAGAAATGGAAACAAAACAATAGATCATGTGATAGACAATCCGCAAATAATAGGAAGAACGAATGTCGATGGACACCAATTTCATTTGAAAGATAAAACAGAAATAAAGACTAGACTATTGAAATGACTAAATGGAACAAAACATCTAACGACAGGACTTCAGGTTTGTTGGTTTCCAATTCTAGAAATTCAAAATTTCTGTTTGTATAGAATTATATTGCATTGTTGCGTTAACATTCGAGTATGTTGCATTACGTTGAGTTTAATTAACACTAATTTACGTGTTTAAATCTCATTTAATAGTGTGTTCTATATTTGCGTGCTCCGCCCAATCTAAGTTCATATGGCTACCAGAGTTTATTTTACGATTGAAAAAAAAATGTTTTATTAATTAATAGCTAATAATCCTGCCATAAATGCAAATTTTACCTAATATTTATTGACGTACAAGCATTGAAATAGTGTTATCTGAGCACGTTCCGTTGACCTACTTTAAGGCCATCCACTTCCGGTAAAAAAAAGCTTATATGCTTTTTTTCATAAAAAATATATAATTATGTGATTCTTTGGATCCAATATCAAGCAAGTTGGCAAGATATTTGTTATTTTTAATAGCTACAGGGAAAGTAACCAGCCGTTTCTCCTTTATTTCATTTTCAAAAAATGCAGGAAGTCCAGCGTTATATGGACAATGTCATTCAAAACATCTTGGTGATCTTCAATACAGATATGTTTATTTGAGTAGAAAATAACCGAGTAATTCGTAATTCCGAATATTGTGTTTTCTTAAACGAATAAATATTTGAATCGTTGTCGTCAGTTATGAGTTAATGGACATTATAATTAAGTTCGAGTTATTCAATGAAATATAGTAAAAAAAAGATAAGAAGAGTGACTACGTACCATCTGGGAACACAGTTCTCATTTTAAGATAACTAGTTGAAAGTCTAATTATAGAAGCTTTATCTAGTTGACTTGTGATGGCTGTAGGCAATGGCAACAACTTGGCTAACTCATAGAATTCCGCGTTCTCCTTCTCTCGTCGAGTGCGAGCAGCGTTCTTTGACTTATCCTTCATTTTTCACGATTGTTCTGAAAGAAAAATGATATTTGTACTTGTTTGGAAAATATTATCACAAATAAAGGCACCATTTTGTGATAGAAATGGTATTCGTTAAATTGATTTATAAAAAGGTGTAAGTAAATATATATATGGAACAGTAATAGTCAAAATACCCAGACCTTCTACACGGCCAAAAAAGAGGGAATGTTTTCAAACTTTTAAATTTCTTTTTTTAAGGGATGTCGCAAACAAATACAATGTACAGAAAACAAGAACCTATGGGATTTCCGCCTTGGAACGGACAATTGATATCATTGTCTACGATATTGCAGTGTCAAAATAATCGTCCTGGTGCATAGTTATGAAGTATTTTGTGCTTTATTGTTTTATAATTACACATGTATATACATTGTACCTGATAGTCCCTTATTTAATGTTCTGGAAAAAGAGGACTTTAAAAATCAGTGAAAACGCTTAAATCGTATTGTAACTGTGACCATTCTTTTTTTACCGGAACTAACTCTTGGCGTACAAGTTTGTGTATGAACATAGTTTTCAAGGAAATCAAGTGTCTAGTATCAGGATTCCATCTTTAACAAAATACCAGCGCCATACTACATTCTAATATATTATTCTACTGTGCAGGTACTCTAGAAAAAACTCATTTGAATCACAGGCAACCGACACAGCCTCGATCCATCAAAGACACTATATATATGTATATACACTGTATTTAGTATGTTTTGCATAGATCAGGACCATAATGGCGATCTTTGATTTGAATCCTCGATAAAAAGTAACATGAGCGAGTTATATTAACAGTAAGCTAACATAAAATGGTGTCAGTCTTGTCTATAAAATAGTCGGATATATACATTTTATGCCACCCTCTACTACCGAATACCTATCAAGCACGGCTTCATCCTACAGTTGTATGTTTTGCATTAGGCAAAAACTCTATAAAACTACCTTATCAATGTTGATTTTAGAATGACCATGTCACGTGACGTTTATAGTTATTTTAGTATGATTGAAAACATGATCTTTTTAACTTACCAACCATTTAACTGTCATCAAACTTCCAAAATATCACGAACATATTTGACCTACGTGTTCTTCAATTTAGACCTTATCTCTACGCCTTATCTCAATGAACATTTGTTACTTCTGTCTTTGATTAGAAGTGAGTTATTTACAGTTATTCTATTACTTGAATATCTTAGATAAGTGGGAAATTATAATTGGATATTAAATTATGGACTCGTAACACTGTCATAGCATACATGGTATAATGAACGTAGTAAAATATTTCGTCTAAAATTATTTTATTTCGTTTGATTGTTAATATTTATACAACCATGTGCTGACAAGTGTTGGATACACATGTAGCTCGTTTAGGATAACATGAGGCATTGCTCACATTGAATATCTTTAAGATTTGTCTTAAGTTATCCTAAACGATCTATAACGAGTAAATTATAAATAATGAACTTAAAACACCATCATAATTATCATACTTGGTAAAAAATTCGTCGAAAACATTTTTTTTATTTCGTCTGATAGTAATATTTATTCAACCATGTGCTAACATTCTAATAAGTGTTGGATAACAAGAAAAAACATTAATTTATAATGAATCTGAAACCATTCTGATTAGAATATTCTATATTAAGTAAATGATTTGTTGGTGGGTAAATAATGAATGTGACACGTTGTGAATATCAATACGTCAGCAAAATATGCACACACTTACTCGAATATCATTTCAATAGAGAGAGAAGGGGGTCGGCTTATCAGTCTGTTGGCATATTTATAATATATACATGTTATTATTGCATTTACTGAGTAGTTTTAATGTTTAATTGCAAGTCGAGAGCTACGTGTCAACAATCAAATTTTAACCTATAAATATATTCAGACTCGCAATGATCCTATTCTCTCTGGACAAATTTTGAAAACGTTATGTCCATTTGACGGCAACCAAAGATCTATTTACCCTCGCACAGCTAGCGCCTGGTAATATTAAATTAGGGGTTTTCTAGAAATGGAAAAGTGGGTGATATAAACATTGGCATGCTAATCGTGTCGTTAGAACATGGTCAAGCAGGTCGTATTATTAGATTTAAACACCATATGTCCCAGATGTCGTTTTGCTGTATACGATGATAAATAATGATATACATGTATGTCAAAGTTTATTATGTTCAATTGAAATGGTTTGAAAGAATTTAGAAGAAATTAGAAATTGTTTGAATAACAATGCATGTTTAGCTTTACTCTTTATATTCTGCTGGTCATTCGACCTCGCAAAACACACTTCTCAGAATTGTTTGTCTGCAGCATTCATGCACATACAGTGCTAAGTTTATGTTTTCAAATAAAATGTACGTGGCTTCTAGAAAATTACATAAATAAATTCTATGATCATTACGAATATGCTTCAAATACGTGTGCATGCATTAATATACTAAATAATACGAAATACCGATGGAGTCTTCAAACCTCGGACTTCACATTAATTTAAGACTTATTGCATTGTATATCAGAAGGTTGGAGTTTGAAAAGTGACGTTTGCTGTTTGAATTTGACGTTTGATGTTTGAAGTTAGAAGTGGTAGTTAGAAATATTCTTCCGTTTGAAGTGAAAAGTTGCAAATGAGAAGTTTAGAGTAAGTGTGTGAACTTCATACTTCACATTTTATACTTCATGCGCTTGATATGCCACACAATAATTCTAAACTGTAAAGTCTATATAGTCGGAAATCAAATTGTTTCTTTTGTTTTCGTGTTCTTGGAATTCTATATTTGTTCAATGTCAGCAGTTACAACAGGTACGATTATTTTGAATTTAAAAGGGATATTTATGGTGCTAAGATAAAAAAACACGGCATCAAACTCTTAAATACATGTATTCCTTTGCCTAGAAAATATCTGTGGAGAGAAGTGTAAAATAAGCAATGCTATTTAGTCAATCATCACTATCTTTTGTTCATTCTTGTGTTTATGTACTTGTTTGTTGATTAATAAATATTGTTTCACCTAAACTAAAGTTGAAAGTCACCACCAGTGTTTCGTAGAATATCAAAGAAAGAACAGATTCTATATGAAATGTCTAAGAAGTGTATACAATATCATCTAGAAAGGTTATCCCACCCACTATCAACAACATTATCATTGGATATAAACAGATTTTCAATGACCGTGACTAGCAAATCTTAGAAAATTTAATTAAAACTTGCAACATGATACTCCTGACCTCACAAGTTCATACCAACATGTTTCAGATAGTTCAATGACGGTTGTATACATGTACGAATCCGTTATAGGTACGACATGTTTGGGTTTTATACAATTAGAAAAAATCAACTTCCGCCTGCAGTCTATCGAACTTGAACGCGTTTTAATCAGACAGGATTTAGCTGACATGTTAACCGGTTACTAGGCACATGTTTCCGTAAGAGACCGACAACTGTCGTACATGATTAAGAATCAGTGATAGGAGGGAGAATGGCTGTAGAAATTATTTCATGGCCAAACTCACGAAAGTATGTACCGTCCGGAAAAGAAATCAACCACCACTCGACCAGTAGACTTGTGTGCTACCAATTGAGCTAGCGTTGAATTCAGATAGGTTTTTTATAGCATTTGGTGCTAGATTATTGAACCGTTGGCCCATAAGTTGACAACAATCGATAGGTTCAGACATGGGTTATGTAGTTCTTTGAGCCAACATGACTTATTAAATAGAACAGAAGATAATTCATTCTCTTTCCTATTCCCTTTCCTGGTAAAATGATATGTTATTATTAGGAACCCAGCTCGGATTGTGTAAAGCTATCAGCTGTACCTGTCTAGCATATACCTTAGCATTTGTGTAAAGTTATAAAGAACAAATGATGTTTGCGCTTGAAGCATACTTAACTGATTATCTAAACTACAGCGATTTTCCTATATGGATCTTAATAAATTAAGTATGAGGTAAAATAAAAATAATAAAATGTATAATATTTTTTCGGAGCAATTGTTTCCAATTTATGAATTTTCCTATCTTAGTATTATAAGTCAATAAATTAATTGGTACTCATAGCTGGGCTGGACATTGTTTTTTTAGTTTCTATCGAAAATGATATTATTCGAAATTATAGATATAAATGATAATTTCTGTTATTGTCTGAATTGAATTAATGTATTTTTATCTTAAATTTGGATTTTACGTAAATCATTAATCAGTATTTTTCAGTTTAATCCAAGTTATTCAGACAATCAACTATCCTAATTAGTTCTCATGGATTTTTTCTTTTGTAAGTTTATCCTTATACTTGTATATTAGGTGCAACTTCTTCCTGTTTGAAGAAAAATCTAATCTTATTTTAATTGAAAAGATGACGGGAAACAAATTCAGATCACCAAAATCACTCAGATTATTTTAGGAGACATTTAATCAACGCTGTATATAGGGCCTCTAAAAGATGCTGGGGGGAAATCCAGTCGTAGCCCATTCTCGTACCCAGAGTCTAGTAGGATTCTCAATACTAGCTAGTATTGAGAATCCTACTAGACTCTGGGAACGAGAATGGTCGTAGCCCATCTCAAACCAGTTTGTGAAATGGAGAAGGTGCAACACCACAGTAGATAGCTGACGTAAGAAGCTCAGTCCAGCGAAGATCTTTTCAAAATTTCTACTTTAGACACTGAGCTGTTAGCGCTTTTGAACATATATATTCAGTATGAAAAGAGCACTATATAAATTTGGTATATAATGATAAAAATAATAACTTTTGAAGTTAAGTTTCTAGCCATGGGCTGCACATAATGTATCAATATAGAGCGGACGGACCCTGGTGAAAAACTAAACCTTAACAAAACAAAACATGCTGGGCAACTTTTAAAGAAAAACTGATCACGCTAATCACAAGGAATTTTACTAAAATATTATATTAATACATTTTGTAATAGTACATAAGTATACAGTCCATTTGCGTTCGCTCGAAATGGGACGGGACTTGCAAAAAGCTTATATTTTTATTTTAATATCTTATCCACGTAAAGAATATAATGTTATGCGGAAAAACCCACATCAGGAAAAAAGCATATGGTTTTTACTCAAACTCAAAACAAAAGTAAATCACATCGTATTTAAGAATAATGCGAGATGACGCCATGGAAGTAAATTTTACTCCGCTGATTTCAATATTTAGGCTACTACAGTATTTCTGTACTCGCGATGGATAAAAATATATTTGAATCAGCGAAGTTAATATGTGTGCCACTGACAATTGAATAAAATTGAACAATACATGTATTTGTACTTGTGTTTCACTTTTTTAATATTTGAAAAAAATAAGCAAGTTTTTATTAAGGACAATCATTATTTGCGATATAATCACATATACATTTCACTGTATGGAGGGTATGGGAAATTTTAAGACTTCTTCAAAATCGTGAGTACATAGAAAAGTTATTGACTTTTTAAGTAATTATGCAAATAACACATCGTGAGAATCACCATAATGAAATTTGGGTTGGTATCACTTTCTAACGACTACATTTAGTTCATTATCGTTGTAATCATCGATATAGAATTATGATAATCCTTATAACACTATCTAGTAGCTTTATCAAATATTAGTATAAGTATCTTCACTAGCGGCTTTTCTTTGATCTTTGACTTGCCCAATGCACTTTCTAAACCATGGATATTTGTCTGTCCATATTGTCCGCAAACAAAATATCGACACGGTGATAGTTCACATTAAAGTGTGAAGTGGTAGAGTAATCATATAGAATCTTTGTTAAATAAATCTACTATAGGCGGCGCTTTTAACACAATAAAGAGGGGTAATCGCTGATAAAAGAACGATAATCCATGCGACTAATAGCAATTGTGAGAGTTATCAAGCGTTCAAATGATAGTGAAATTGCAAGCCTATGTTAATTAAAGATAAGTTTAAACTTATAAAAGAAATCAATAAACTCTTTGTTTATTTTTCATCACTTATTTTGTTTACTTAAATTAACCATCTGTGAAAGTTACTCTTCCAAGTGTATTCAGACGAGAGTATAATCAGGTGATCAATTTTCTTCCCCGTGGTTGGTTAGAAATAAAGGTCAAACGATAGTTGACCTTTGTAGAAAAAAACATGGTGGTAATGAGCATTGAATATTAATTATAACAGAAACTCATTGGTGTTTAATTGTCTGTACTCGGAGCAACATTACGTATAGAGTTACCTCCCGTAGTGACATGTGACACCGGTAACGCTGGTTTGGCAATACACAAAATGCTCGCCACGTGTCGGATTCGACGAAGATGAGTATATTATTCGAACATTTTTACCCCCTACCTAAGTGACGCTTGGTCCGAGCAACAATGATATTACGTAAGGTACGTCTAGACCGGTTTTTACACCAAACCAATGAATATATTACTTTGTTATTTAATAGCACACATTGTTTGTTCCCATCGTTAGCTCTCATTCAACAGTTAAACATATGCACATCGTCGTTGAAGCTTCCATGATTAATTTATGCATTAGAAAAGTAATAAGTTATCCCTTTAGGTTGCTTGCTTGCGTCACAATGAGTTAAATTAAACGATTCTCGATAAAATAAAAACAATCATACTGGTGGACAATGGTTCCATTGGAAAAAGTTCAGTATCTTTCATAATGCTTTTCATACATATAATGTATAAATAATTTTAAGATTCAAAAACGTTTTGAGTTTTTTTATTATTATTATTTATTTTAATTACGATGATAAAATATTTTTTGTACACATTTCATTATTTTTTACGATTTGCTTGGTTAAATTCAATTATTTTTGTTTTAGAGTAATACACATGTGATGGTGTTTGAATATTTTTTCATAAAAGTTTTAAAGTCATATTGCCATAAAATACATGATTTTTATGTTACCATTTAAGCCAAGGGCAGCCGGCACAATCCTAATCAACCAAAGACGCAGACCCGGTCAACAAATTAAATATGTAGGGGCTTTGGTGAATGGTAACCGTGCAGTTCCCTGTGCCCGAGATATTTATCGATGTTTTATACAATCTAATCGATCAAGGGAACAAGGCAAACAAGAAGTTTTATTAACTGAAAGTCTTAAATGAGAATGACGTCAATATTCTTAAACTTCTTCATTTGATTAATTTGAATATTCAAATGAGCATTGTTTAAAAGATATATAATATTATAAATCTCTGCTGTTTCATACCTCAACATTATATTTCCTTTTAATTAATTAAGTTATTTTGAGATTCCTTAGCATCTTTTGGTTATAACTTTTTGTCATCATTTTATTTATTTGAGAAAGACTGGAGCTTTTTCATCCGACATTTAAATCACATTTTCTTTATTTCACGTGTTTCAGTTCATCCTGCGATTTTTTCGACATGTAAAAAAAACTTTTCTTTTTTCCAAAGTTTAGTTTAACCATGATTATGTGACTAATATTATTCGTATTTTAGTATTCTTTATTTGCAAACCAATGATGAGCTATGTACACAATATAAAATAATTCACCCTTATGATTTTGATGGCCGAACAACATCAAACGAATGGTATTTTGAATCCTAGCTTCGCCACGGACAGATCTATAAGAGTTAACCGAAAAATCCGAATGTCCAATAGCTCTCTTAAACATGTTTAAATGCGTTCTATAAATATATTACAATTCATTTTATTCTGACTTCTTCAATTATGTGAAAAATAAATTTTGTCTAAATGAAACAAAAATTAATAATTCTGATAACTGAACATTTATTAATTTTAAAATATAACATTATTCTAAAAATATTTATTTCCAAATAAATTACAAAACAGAACAGAATTTACATAGATTTTTTTTAAAGCAAAGAAAAAAAAACAACAGAAAAATAGCCTCTTTAATTAATTGATATATCTTTAATCCCGATTGTAAAAAGAGAGAAAATATTTTCCACTGCGAGTTGTAGTTTATTATACCTATATAAGGTTGAAATCTTAGTGACATTAATCCTTCTATTCAAAAGTAGCAAATCACTTTTCAATCACATCAGCTAGAAAGCTGAATGATTTTTTTTGTGGCCCGGTGTAAACATAATTTCTCTGCGGTCATGTTATGTACTTTTTTGTCAGCATTAGATACAGCTCCGTGTCATTTTTAGATTGAAACTGACGTCTGAATAGGATAAGAATGTTACGGAAAAATCGCACACCTGTGCGGGTATTTATGTGTGTAATGCAACATCAAATTTCTCACCGTGAATCTTGTATACATTAAATAAAACTTTTTTTCAATGAGGACAGGAACGTGAACAGTTTATGTATGAGTAAAACCTAAAAACAAGACCAAATTTAATGTAGAAATTGTATAAATCGTATTTGAAATACAGTTGTAGCTAGTTAGAAATACATTGTACAGCGAAAAATTGTTGATTTTTTATTTATTTGCTTGTTGTTGTTTTTTGTTGTTGTTTTTTTGAGTTTGTTGTTTCTTTGACATTCATTTTAGATGTACGGGAACATGTATTAATAAATACATGTATGTGAAATTAAGGATGTCAAGGCCACAACAAGTTGATCATGTGTTCTACGGATTTTTCTGGGGAAAATGGGGCAAGCGAGCGAAGAAAAAAATAGAAAAAATCTTAATTCAATTGCTTTATATAGCGGTTTGGCCAAATTTTTATGAGCGAAGAAGGAAATAAAAATATTTTTTTTCAGTGTAAAAACCGTCAAATTTAAGGTGCGAGCGAATCCATATAGAAAACATGATCAACTTGTTGTGGCCCAAGGAAGTTAATATTGTCATATAGAGGCAACACTCAACTGACCTTTCTGATCGCTTTAGATAACCAGCGTTCTTTTTCTTATGAACAGAACAGAAACAAACATAACTCATTTCGCCACAATTTACAGAGTAAAGCATAGAAATAAAGTAAAGAGAGCAATAACGAAAACAACAGGACAGTACAATTATAAATATTCACTATTATTATCAATCATATTATTAATGTGAATAATAATTCGAACGAAGAACAATAAATTAAATGATAATAAAATATGAAACTAATAGTCTCTTTAGCCAAAAGCGCATTGGTTTAGTATGTGACAATATAACAGAAAACTTATGATTTCATTGAGTATTATGTTACTATTATCGTTAAATCTGTATTTTCTCATTTAAAGTCTCCTCTATGTAAATCAGATACATTAAGAAATGTTGCTCCATTGTTATTATTATTTCTTTTTAATGTACAGGAGTCTCTCATCAAAAACAAAATAAAATCCTATAGCTATTCTATTGTCGCTAAAACTACATCACCAAATAATTATAAATAATTATATATTTTATATTGTATATAAATTCAATAAAAATGTTAAACTAATTCCATTATTTCAAGTTTCGATTCATACTAATTAGTTATTATCCATTGATGTAAGTAATAAAGGCTCGTTTGTATATCAAAACTCCGATAAAATCTGAAGAACAAAAACAATGTAATATAACTAAAATATACAATAAATCTAAATGGGTGAAAGAAATTAAAATGTAATAAAATTTAAAATGAATTGCTAAAAGTATAAAAATCATACCAGTAATAGAAGATCAGTGTAAAATCATATACATTTGTAAAATAATAATACAATAAATAGAATATTAGGGTATCATATTAGATTATTATTATAACTGTAGCTTAAGTCTTCTATATTTTGTAACATCTATTTTAGTTGTGATAACTTCGAGGTGATTGCATACATGGAATCAAATGAACATCATGCCTATATATATTATGTTTCACCTACAAAAATAAGTTCATTTTTTCTGAATCTTATATTTATACAAAAAACATTTTCATGTTTTTTGTAGGTTAAAATATGTACCTATGTCTAGCCCGTTGCAAGAACTAATTCATAATAAATATATACATTGGATAACTCCTGATATTTTTCAAAGGAATACCATGTGTCACATTTTAGAAAAAGGGCTCCCATCGCGTTTTCTTCATGAAAACTCAGTGCCACAATATGGTACAGTAGTCAGTTGTGTATTCCTAAAGTAACATGACATGGCTCTTTACAGAACAATGTTCTATCTACATGTCACATGGAACCGATGATAAATGAACGCTAGATGACAGCATATACAAAATGTATACTGGAATTTATTCTGAACAATATTATAAAATCATGACACTGATATGAATTCATGACACTGGTTTAACTATCACAGAAATAAACTCTATGTAGGAATATACACTGTCCATTGTTCTGTATATGACGATGCATTTTTATCATTTTGACATTTTTCATTATGCATCCAACTTCATTCCGTCAACAAATATCTCAAACTTGGGTTCATGATTTGAACTACTGTTTTGTACTGATATATCAACCCATGTGGTATAGTTTTGTCAAATTTATTCTTGAACTTAGATGTCCCTTATTTTATGATTACCATGTAAGTGTGTTTGAAAAGACAAGACATGGAATTTCATTCTATAAAAATCAAAATTTTTGATCGGCTTTCATTCAAGAGATTGTCTGACGATTTTTTTTTCACTTTTAAAATTGAATTAGACAAATCTTATATATAACAGTTGTTAAACTTGATATTTGATACAAATAAATTGGAGAAAAATAAATATTGCTTAAAGAAATTACATCAAAAAATTGAAACGCAATACGGATTGAAATAAGTGACTGCTAAATTTATAGCGACACCGTCGGTTAGATCAAAGCGAATGATCGGAGATTAAGATGTTATATTAAACAAGCTTAAAATTTATTTTGTTACGCTAGCCTTTAACTTGTTGTCTATACAAACATTGAAAATTTAACACTTTTTTCAAATCACAATTAAATCGAGAATAGATTTGTACTCAAAACCGTCCCGGACGTAATCGTCCGTGTGAACGTTCTTTTATCGTGTCCCATTTTGTAAAAAAAGTAAAACACTGTTTGATTTCTATTTAAAACCTGTCAAGTTCTTGAAACACAAATTAAAATCAATAAAATTTAATGATAAAAATATTGAAAATCATTTAGTTGTAATATTTCACAAATATAACTAAACCCATTCTTATGTATGTTTCATCATTATGTACACTTAATCTTAATTAATTAAAACTCAATTAAATGAAAGTTTTGATTACTTATAAGTTTTTTATCACGAAGCAGAACATTTATCTCAATTTTTACGCCGCCTCTTTTTGATGTTGCTACATTAAGGTGAGAAAATAGAGTTTTTTCCCATCGAGGCAAAAGTCATACATTTGACCTCAGCGGAGATAAGCGCAATTGTAGGAATATGCTAGCCGACATTTCACATATCAAGTTTGATAAATATTGTTAATTTTCTCTTTTCTCCTTCCCTTTAATTTGTAGAGTTATTTATCGCGTTACTCCATTATTTGTACAGGTGCGTTAAAGATATGTAACTCTCCCCCAAACAAACATGCAAATAAAATAACGGTCCAATCTATTTCCAATTCATAATATACGATCATCGGAATGAACAAAAAAACTCAGGAGAGCTTGAAAGTTTGTTTTAAGATCAATAATGAAAGGAAACTCACCTTGCATAACCAGAGCCAATAATTCAACCGAATAAAACTATAAAACAACACGTATCAATCTCTAATATAATGTCGTCAACTCATTTTCCAGGGATTCATATCACACAGTAAGTCCTTCGATTCCAGTCCACGGCACGTTTTCTACTTCGTCTGTGAATTGAGTCGAAGTTCCCAAATCTTCAATCAAGCACGTTCTGTATTGGAACGCTTGTTTGGAAACGACTCGAAGACCGTTTCGCTCCTAAAGTTCTTGTTGATAAGCCGACTGGATAGAGTCTCACACAAAGTTGATTTGGCACGTTCTCGTTGCAACCACACGCCAAAGTAAACGATTTCCTATTGTTTCAGTCACACTTGTGATCCTCAATAAACTAACTGCTGAGCCACTGTCGATTTCATTCCCTAGGTTAACGTCAGATCTAATAGATGTTGTATTTATTTCCAGAAGTATTTATTCTAATTTGGATATTTATTATTCTTGAAAATAATATTTTCGTAGATCTTAAAACTTACAACTTATTTATTTCTTAAAGAAAGTAAACTTAGTTAAATCCGTGTTTGTCGAAAATAGTTCAATTTATGGAAATACTCTTAGATTCAATAAAGTGGTTTCAAATTTGATTTAAATTCTTAAAAATCACTGAAAAAAATGCAAAACGCTTGAGAAGTGAGATGGATATTTTAAAGTTATTACTACAATCCGCCCGTTAGATGAATTACTTATCAACCAAAGTGGTAATTCGACCACTTGAGACCCACACCTGTGAGGTACATTCAGACTTTTAATTTCATGTCTCAGTGATTTTCCTATTTTAACTGACGTTTCTAAGTGGTTACGCCGATAATCAAAATTAAATAAATAATCTGACTTTTTCTTAAGAAGTGCTTTTGTTTTAATATATAATTTTATGAGGAGAAAGAGTGGGATGACCCTAAAAGACAAGATGATTGATAAGTCATACGTTTAAGCCGGTGGGCGGAGTTACGCTGCTGAGCAGTGTATGAATAGCGCTGATTGGTTGATGGTGTTATCAGAGCTCTATTATTGGTTATTGGATTACGGTGGTGTTAAAGATGTTATGAGGAACTGTTAGGAACGCCTACCGTATTGATGGAAATTATAATTCACGACGGGAGATTTGCTTGAAAATAGCAAGGATATACGAGTTATTAAAATAACTCGAATGTCAGAGGAATTGTTAAGATATAGAATGGATAATATTTGAGTTTAATTATCAAAATTTCGATTACGCTTTCTATTCAGAAAAGAAAAAAAGGCGATGCCCCTCAAAATATTTCCAACGTCGATTTTTGAAACAGCCAAGTCGTAGAATATTTGAATATTTGTCTAAAACAAATACTAGTCATTTCTTTAAGTTTTATTTCGGGTAGGTTGTCGTGAATGAGTAAATAATATGCGAGGGGTTAAAGTATCTTTAGATAGCAATGTATAGAGCGATTGTTTTAATAATTTTTAAGTCGATATATTAACTATGATTATTTTATATAAAATATTTTACTACACCATTGGTCTCTCGTGGTTTCTCGCTGATTCTGAAGTTCACGAGATTCAAAAGTTACCAACAGTAGCTGGTAACTACGAGTGTCTTCGTGTCTTAACAATAATTTAGCTAATTAAATCTCACTCGTTGTTCTGTCATCCAATAAGAAAACATTGGACTTTTTAACCTGAATGATTTTTGAAATCGATTGACATTTGTGATTCTAAAATTATTAGATCTTAATTGTTAGAATTTATTGATAAATTAGTTACTGTTTGACAAAACGCATTTATATCTACTTTTTTATTAAATAAAAACATTTGGTCACTTGGAAACACAGTCATTGAAAGACAAATTTTCAGTATGATCAGCACAATAGGGTCTGTATTATTAATATATATTGTAGGTCCATTCATTATTGTTCGATATTATAGACATAAGTTCATTCAGAAAAATATCTCTCTTTAAAATATGAAGATTGAGTTAGTTCCGTGTATATAATGAATAAAATATTTATAGGAAACGAACAATAATACTATTGTTTTCTGACGGAACGCTGTCACACACACACACGCAGTCTACGAACCTTTTTGATGGCCTAATGCCAGATACAGCCCAAAATATGCTTCAGGTATGCTGGGTAGTCAGAAAGTTGAGAGTTAAACAAATTTGGTACAAATTCTTACAAATATAGGACAACTATGCATCCATTAATGTCCTATTTAAGCAACAACTTGGATAAGGCAACCGGAAGTGCATTTTAAAAAGATTCGAAAGTGAGGCTGTGTGATTTCACACATGCGCAGTAGGTGTCACGAGAGAAGTGCACGAACTGTGGTTGTCAAGCTGATTAAACTTCAGCTGCGTAACCTTTCAATTGAACCGTGGTTTTAAAAGCATTTGTTCTTCAAATTATGCTTTTCTTAAACAAACGGTCGACGACAGGTTTACTGAGCGACTCCTTAAGAATTTCTGCGTCCCCATCCAGCGTTCTTTGTATGAATTTGATGGCGGGTGAAATCGACACACATTTTGATACAGTTTATCGCGATTCATTGCTAGTTCTTAAGAACCACATTATGATTTTAATGCCTCAATTTGCGACAAATCACGTTTCAGTTGTATAAAAGACCGTGGAACAGAAAAGGACAGATTTAGAACATTATTGAGGCTGACGATTTTAACAATCCTTGATTAATTAGGAAATATTTCAAACCACTAAATACATTGACAGTGGTTTTCATAAAATTAGGACTGTTGGTTTTATGATGTTTGTGAGCAATTCGTGTGAAAATTTATTGCAATTACAGGAATCTACAAAAATGCTGCATTAGTGAGGATTTCACCACCAATAAGAATAGAAAATATTAAGTTCAAATAATAGGTCTTGCCTGGCTCGATAATAACTACATGTATTTTATGCATTTTAAATAAAATTCCCATCCAAAGACCATCGTGGTTATTTCTAAATCATGCGATTTTTTACTTTTAATTTTTAAGTCCCTAATGCTTAATTTAGAGAGAACAATGCCTCTATATACAGTGCCATCCGAAATTACCTTTACACTTGTAAAAAAGCTGTGTCTTTTTTTCATACAAATAGATTTTATTTAATAAGTTTTAAGCATTGGGAAAGTTATTATAGATCGAAACATTTGAAAGAAGAGTAATGATACTTCATTCAACTGGAATCGTTAATTATGAACATGTATTTAAAAATATGTTTTTAATTTCCCAAACATTAGTAAAAATTAAAAAAACTTATCGGACATTTACTAAAGTGTAAAGGTTATTATAGATGGCACTGTATAAAGACAGCTCCGCTATTAAGACCATCGGTTTTGTGGGTTTTAATAGTAGAAGTTTACTGTAGTATGTTTACATTTTGAAGACCTGTTCAATAAGATATGATGTTTAAATGACACAATAAAGCTACAGTATTTAGATTCCCTATTTATTTTTAAAAGTAAAACAACTTGTTGCACATAATGTTGTGTATTATAAATATGCATTATTTTCTATAGGAATGGTCGAAACTTGGTTTACAAACTCATGTTCTTGAGGCCAGATATACATGAAAAGTCAATTTGTTTTACTGCCGAACTGCTCGTAAAAAAGTAAAAGTTGCGAAAATTCTATGTTTTTCTTTGTATTAACTTAAGAAAATAGTTTAATTATGTCACGTCTACGGATAACGGCAAGCAATCGTAAATTTATGCAAAGACCTGTCGTAACGTCTGATGACGTCGATGGGATTATAAAACTATTTTCTGAAGTTAATACAAAGAAAAAAAAACGTCTGCAACTTTAACTTTTCGCCTGTCTGTCTTATTTCATATAATTATAAAATATATGTTGCATTGTCACTGTCCATGTACCTTTCTCAAGTTTTTTACGCTATTACTAGGTTTGAACTGAATGGCCTGAGTTGGTTAAAGATTTTCCCCCCAGTACGATTATGTTGAGAAAAGGAACATTCTATAAAATAAAGTAATTCGTCCATAAATTATAAAACAAGTAATTTTATCAAATTATATTGAGTCATTGTATGACATATATTATAAGAACAATATTGATTAGACTGTGAAATCCCTGATCCCAGTTTATTTCAAGTATGATAAAATAGAACGAATTTCGCGTTCCCACGACGAGCTCGTAGGCTTTTGAAAAAGCACGCCACAAATATCCCTCAACAAAAGGGACAGGATTAGCGAATGATTGGATCTATTCGAAACGGTTCGTAATAAAATCTTTATCAAAAATTTAAACTGTTAACATCGTTGATGTGAAGTTGGTAAGTTTGGTGGAGAAAAGTTTGGGAAGGCGTGAAATGGTAATGTGTAACAAGATATACCATTCTTGTATATGGACAATCTTGAAATAAATAGATACGTTCGTTTGAAACACCTGGACAAAATACGCTAACCATTAATGGAAATTCTAAATGAATAGACCCTCACAGGGTAAACCTAGCTCGCTATAATTGAGGCGTGGAGACAATTTGCACACAAAATCACCTGTACTATTATTATTTGATTAGAAGTTAAATATTCCCACCTTATGACAAAGTTGTTCTTTTTTGATAGAGTATAATGTAAAAATATAATTATAATAATATGAGAGGGTTGGACTCATGGTACCTATTTTATGGTAGCAGTTTATAAATATAATTACTTTAGTTAACTAATTGAGAGCAAGTATGAAAAGAAATATTTCAGAAATCTATGAGTTAATTTACACAAGAATGTAACAACTACATGTCATAATTTGATGTTCATATTAGAATCTGTGCACTGTATGATAATTTTGGAACGACTAAGTACCCACAATTATTCTCTGAGTGCTATGCTCCAGTAGTTAGGACACTTTCAACAGGCACGAAATGCCCCGGGTTCGAAACACCAATGGGAACGGCGCATTTTCATTAGCAATAAAAAGAATCTTTACATTGTCTTACGGTCTTTCCCATTCTCGTTCCCAGAGTCTAGTAGGATTCTCAATACTAGTATTGAGAATCCTACTAGACTCTGGGAACGAGAATGGGTCTTTCCCTATCCAGGTAGAATGTACTGTATGTTTCGGGATTGGGTTAAACACCGTAGACAACAGTAGCCGTAGTACAACACATTGTATAGCAAAGGCGGATTTAGCTGGGGGTGGGGTTCAGGGGATCTAGACACCCCCCGATACTTCCAAAATGTACCTGTCTATGAGTGTATTTTTTAACTGTAAGAAATGTTTAAGTAGCATGAAACATTTTTCTCTATGCTTTGCACAGATCTAATGGTTATATGTACTTTTATTATTAATATGTTGCGTAATTCTGCAAACTCAGTATAATGTGGTTGTGGTTAGAAAGTTTGGACCCCCTCCCCTGGAAAAAAAATCCTGGATCCGCCCCTGTATATGTATTACGGCGGTCAGTCAACCTACTCATTGTTCTTAAATTTATGTGTTAACCAGTTCTCATGCGCATACTTCAGTTAGTCACTGACTGACAACTGCCCTTCATACTTTAGAATCGGTGGTAGGACAAAGAATGGTCGTATTTTAATTACCAAGCTCCACGAAAGTCCGGAAATAGAACCTACGACCCCTCGATCAGTGGACCTGTTCGCCCGGCACCAAATGAGCTAGGCGAGCGCCTTAAATGAGTATAGTGAAGGTCACCTGCTTGAAGGGGATGTCGAAGAATAGAGACTATAACATTTTTTTGACCCAGAGGTTATCAGGACTTCAGATCGAGAAGATTGATAACCTCTGTGTACTAGAATGGTACATGGAAGTGGGTTTTAAACAGTACCTAAACTTTAAACTCGGCGAGCTGATTCTAAAGGGGAAAGTTTGAGTAGGTTTTTATGCTGAGACAATTTGTTTTAAAACCCACTAGCATCAAAGTAAAGTAATGATCAAAGTGGGTCTATCATATCTTCCTCGGCATGATCAATGTTATGATAACATGTCCTGACGCATTTTACATGTTGACGAGACACACTGACTGCATATTGTAAAACAGTGCAAGAAAACAATGCACTTGTACAATAACATCAATACTAGGATTATAGAAATTTGTCAACTTGCATGCAGACATTGTATTAATAATAACTGTGATGATATTTCTATAAACTGAAAACTTGAAACGTTTATGAGTAGAGCTCAGTGTTAAGCGAACATCAAAGTGCGAAAAGTCGGCGGGACATTGTTTTTTTACACGTAAATTATGTAACTTGTAGTAGGCTATATTTTAGTCATTGGTAAAACAAATAGAACATAAAGTTCATACATATTATAATAGTAATGTCTACACAAAGAACTGACGGCCTGCCTGGTTTCGATCTACCAAAAACACGATGTTTAAATATTAGGTACATTACCCAGATAATGGAAAACAAGCATTAGCTGGTCCCAAGCCCGGTTGAGAAATGGTGAGGGTCAAGAATGATCAACATTGTTAAGAACATAAAAAAACTAGCAGAGGAAAGGCTTCTTGCAACCAACGAAATGTCTTATTACACTCTTAATTTAGATCTAAAATGCAGCATGGGTCTTCACATAATGCATCCATATGGAGCGGTGGGACCCTGGTAAAAACTAAAGCAAGGACATCATCATCATCATTAACCGGAAAAAAGCCTAAATACGTGGCTTTAGTAGATCGGGACAGTGTCAGCAGCCTGTGCACAATACTACAAAATGTCAAGCGATTTTAATTTTCTGCCGTGAATAACACTGTTTTCGTACAAATAAATGGATACAATACGAAAATCAAGGAAACACTTTCTGCAATTTTCTTTAAGGAATGGTATGACCCGCTAAAGCGGGAATTCGAACCAGGGTCGCCGTATACGAAGACAAACTTGTTATCCACTGCACTGTGACCGAGTCTGACATGGCCAATACATCACTGGCAATTCAACAATTTGTTTATATGTACGGAGTCCAGATTGAACTCTCTGAACTTGTTCAATGAGTAATATCATTAGGCAATAGCAAATTAATGCCGAGGTTCTTAACCAAACGGGTTTATGGCTAGGTTTTACTAGTCACGCTTAGTATGGAAAAATCATCTGTAATATGTTGTTTGATAAGCAATTACCAATTAAGTAAATATACTAAGATTATATGGATGTTAATTATATAGAATAAACATGTTTTTTTTCGAACTGTGCTTTTTCGTTATTTAGTAAACATTAAACATAAGAGTTTTTATCATAGACAGCAGTTCTGGTTCAGAGACCGTCAAAAACAGTATATTTGTAGCAGAACCGTTTCGACCGCAAATGTTTTTATGAACGTTTTGTATTCAAAATAAAATAATGTTCGAATGGAGCGATTTCTGTCGTGTGTGCGCAGGGATGATACTCTGGGAATTGATTTGTTATTGTCTTATAAACAATCGTAGGAGGATATGGTCGTGATACCTTTATCATCAAATACTTCATTAAAATATCAGACATACTTTTAACATTTGTCTCATCCCAGCGTTTGACCATTAATTAAATACAGAAATTTCGATTTGAGTCTATGTTTCCGGAATGATACCAAAATTTGACTTCAAATCCGTTATTCTGACACTCGGTAAACACGGAAGCAAACACCTGTTTTTGGAGACATGGACACGGTTGTCATGGTTATTGACGCCCATCTAGCACCACGTGGACGTAAGGACATGACTTTGAAGCGGCAACGCTGACAAGCGTCTGGAATGCGCCACTGTTCTAATCAACAAAACGCCATCCATGAACTTAGAATTTGCAATTAAAAATGAAATCTTGAAGTTTTGATAAACTGGACCAGAATATTATGTTTTTTATAGTTTGTGCAAAATTACGAAAACTAAGCGAGTAAACAACACCAGGGGATTGTCACCATTTTGTCTCATTTTAATATAAATATGAAATAAAAACATCGATATTTTCGGCATTGTTTTGTTTCGAGATGAAAGAAAGGGAAAGCAGTAGGCTAAAAAATTACCAATTCATAACAATGCTCTAAAATCGTACCGTCTAGACGAGTTTAAACATAAACAACGACTTTCACCCTGGCTGACGTTAAACACGTTTTCTTAAACATGCCTCTAAAACTACAGGCCATTCGAAACATCTCTAAGATCTTCTACGCAGACATGCGTATGTCTATCGTAAAACTTCGGGTATTTCCGTATGGCTCTAGCATAGCACAAAGGCCGGGCCAGATGTGATCAGATAGATGCGTAGGCCAATATTTGCGTCAAAAATCCCCGAGTAGAGCAGAATAACTACGGACTCTTTTACTCTGAACTAGATCGGGTTTGTTCAATATTTTCAGGTCACGGAAATAAGGGGCCATAGTCAGTTATTTCCCCTTGTATACTCTTCAAATAGGTAGGTCCAATTAGTTGGATTACTCGGATTTTACCTGTACTTTTCAATGTCTATTTGCCAAAATTAATCTCAGATATCTTTTTTTTGTAAATCATTTAATTTGTTTGAAATTCAAGCTAAGTATTTTTTTGGGTAATGAACTATCGAAATTTCATCACTTCTGTAAATATCTTAATTAACAAGAAAGATATAAGGTGAAATATTTTGTTATTCTTACATAGGACTTCAGTGATAAAATCCGAGGATTCCAACTGTAAGGACCTAATTACCAGTTGGATTGCTTCAGATTTTATGAGGGAAAGATAACTGACTAAAGTCCATAATTGCCGAGCAGTAACGACTATGAACTTATTATATAAGATTATGACGTTGAGATCACTAATTGATGCAAATTCTCGTACCATTAAAAAATCTGGCTTTCTCAAGATCACGATGTTCATAAACGTTTTTTTGGTTGGTTAAAATGTCGTAGCAACACATTAAACTGGCGGTCAGTCAACATACTCACCGTTCCTGGAAGGCTAAACCTCTAGATTTAACTGTTTACCAAAACAGGCGTCAGTGACTGGCAGCTGGCCTAAATGATTAAGAATCAGTGGCAGAAGGGAGAAATTGTTATAACCACATATTTGCAAGAATGTTTTATATACAACGTTGGAAATATACTGTCGATACTGAGTTTGTTTATACTTTAGTTACATAATGAAACTTGACAAAACTTGCCAAACCACAGTAATATGTAGCCCTGCGATGACTATTCTATCACGATATACAGAAAATATTTAATCATAACAAAAGGAAATTTTAAGAAATTCGATTTCAGAAAATGCGACGACCGAAAACAAAATTTAGGTCAGTGTCCGTTTTTTTTGGCCACTGTTTGTATAAAATTTGTAAATATAATTAAGAAATATTATTCCAAGGCACAAGCGATTCGAATCAACTCGAATTGTTACATGAATATCTACAATTTATGCATAGGTACAGCCACGAAAAACTCATCGAATGAAGTTGAATACCAATTAATTATTCATTTATTTAAATGAAAATCAAGCATGGTCTACAAGCGAGTTGTCAATACAAGGATGTCACGATAATTGCGTCATTATTTTGAATTTTAAATACAAGATTACGAGAGTATTGTGAAACTTCTTTGTTTTCAGAAATACGAATAATCTTCCTCACTTATGACAACTAAGCTTTAAATAATTCTAAAAATGCCGCCATTTTGAGGGATGGGTGAGGACGGAATAAAATGCAAAAATACTAGGAAAATTTCGATCCAATATCACTTGACAGTGAAATGATTACATGTACCCAAAGTTGTAAATGCTTGACCAAGCCAACATTCCAACTTGACTGCTCATGGCTTGATAGGATTTTTAAAGTATTATTTGTTCTCCATAAAATGGTACTGAGGTTTCCATTTTATTTTACTTTTTGATTGTTTATTTTATACAATACAGTAAAGTTTCAATATCAAGACAATCAAAATCGAAGGTCTTAATTGTGAAATGGTCTTAATATACAGGCTACGAAATTAGAGGGTGTCCAGTTGCCCGGGACAACCACTTTTTAGTTCAGGCGATCAACAATTTCTTAAGTGCAACCAAAATTTTTCTAATGAGATATATATCTAGCTATTACAATGATCTATACACACAACCATTTTCATACCCTAATATCGTAGATTGAATATAGTAACTTAAGTCTCAAATGAAACTTATTTTGGGACTTAAAAATGTTTAAAAAAATCGCAGGATTTGCAGTACTAGTAAAGTAGGTCGATCTTTATAGCTGAACTTTACTGTAATTGGAAAGTGTGTATTCAGTATTTTAGTCTCTCCACCATTCTGAGGTCCACACGGAAGATTGGATTTATCCAAATGTGTAGCCTCGTTAAATAAAGTCTTTATTATTATTATTCTACTTTAAAACAAGATCGTCCTGAGGACCCTGGTCCAGAATTAAATTATCATTATTATAATTATATACCACATTTGCATAGTGCTCTTTTTAGATTGAAAATCTGTTAAAAAGCGCTTAATTATAAGGGAATCTGACACAAACTCTTTCAACAGTTTTATATCTAGTTTTATGAAAACTGACCTTAAGGTGATGCTACATTTAAATGTGAAAACTCCAAGTCTCACAGTTTTATAGAAGATTATGTAACATTTCTTTAAAATATGTCATTCGTTTCACTAACAGCTCAAAGTCAGAAGATAGAAAACTGAGTGTTTTTAACTATAGGGTTTTCAGCACTGCCACCAGAGTCCATATCTTATTATCATAAAATAACGCGTATGTCCCTATATATAGTTCCCTGTGCATACATACATGTACACTACCTTATATATTATTATAATAAAAGTATAGTTATAACTCGTACACGTCATGTATACAGGACCGATTTTTAATGGTTTGACAAAATATTATAAGTTTGCATATTTAACAAGTGTGAAGAGTCTGGTGCCAGTGGTTCTCAGCTCCCACTTCTCTCCTAATAATACTTGTATATACATGTAATTCTAATATAAAACTGATGTGAACAATTAACAATATTCTCTCCTCTTGTTGCCATCCAGATGCTGAAACTTCAAAAAGCCACCCTGCTAGCTTAAATTGTGGTGTACAAGTTCACTTATCAAGGGGTTATAGGTTCGTTTCCTAGGTGGGGCATACTTTCATGGAGCTTGGACATGAAAAAAATCTACGGCTGTTCTCTCTTTTACCACTGATTCTTAATCATGTAGGGCAGTAATCGGAAGTGTGCATTTAGAAACTGGTTAAAGGCTGAATCCAGAGATTGAAGCCTTTCCAGGAACAGTAAGTAGGTTCACTTTCTGCTGCAATTTGACATATGCTATGTGTTGCAATGGTGTTAAACCCAACTAAAACATATTTCATGAAATGGTACAAAGCCATTGTAAACTAGTTCATCTAGCTTATGTTACACCAAATTATAATATTCACCCGAAAGTTCACTTCCGAGGAGCTCTTGGGGCAACACTGAGCGCTTTTGTACTGAATGCAGGCGCCCGCACAAGTGCTCGCAAACGCTTGTAAGCACTCATGATTCAGCTTAAGAGGTGTTACGCTTAGATATCAAAGATGGCGGATAAAAGAAATTCACTTTTGTATCGTAAAGAATTATATCTAAAAAGTGGGATGCAAACGTATGTGGTACTTGTTCCACATAAAATATACATGCAGTGTACAGAAGAGAAGTTTTTTGGTATAGTAAATAGTATCATAATGTTAAGATATATGAAAGATATATTTATCAGCAGAAATAATTGTTCCACCATCCGCTATTTACAATAATGTACTACTTGACGCAATCTTGGATTTTACAGCAGGCGCCTGCAAGCGTTCAATAGCCTAACAATTCGTAAAGCAGGCAATCGCTCTAGCACTCACATCGTTGAACGCACCTCTGGTTCCATGAAAATTAGGTAGATTTTGAGCAGTCAGGACAGGTAATGCAATAGTTACTTTTAGACTAGAAAACTGTCAAACTACAATGCAATAATTGGTAGTTTAAAAAGATAGTGCCTGTACATGTGTATGTACTACAGTTGAAGGCTTTCTTGAATAGTTGGACTTAAGTATTCACTACCATAATATATATAACTAGACACTATGAAAGTTAGAAAAGCAAAATTAGCATAAAGGCAGAGAGACAATATATTTCATAATTTAGTTTTGCCTTATCAAAGCTGCAGCAACTATATCATTTTTTAATATTTTAAAACAACAAAAGCAAAACAAAATAAAACAAAACCGAATCCGTTTCTCAGTAGGCAATTTATTAATAAAGGGAAGCAACTCTATATAACAAAGGATTTATATAATACATAATTACCTCCCCTAGCACTATAGTGAGAAGCAGTACATTATGAAATTAGTACATAAAAATTTTGATATTAACTTGCATACGTGTAAATAGATACAACTGCATTTTATTATAAATACAAAATATATTTTATTACGTGACAATACATTGTATACATGTATACATAAAATTTTGTCAGAAAATACTTGGTTAAATAAAAAACCTTCCTTCTTTATATTACTTTTAAATATTTAAATTAAACAAGCAAAGTTAGACCAAAACAACAAGCAAGGAGAAGCAATACACATGTATAATGTTAATGTAAAAGTTAAAGAATGGTTTAAAGTCTGCTTCCATATATATATGTTAAGCCAATTTCATAATTTTGTGTACTGTAACCCCTGATCAGTCTACGAAATTAGTGGGTGTCTGGTTGCCCAGAACTACTTTTTAGTTCGCAACCAAAAATTTCTTTTGGGCAACAAAATCTACAAACAAGACCTATCAATTTTGTAGACTGTCCCTGATTATTGACATCACCTTCAGACAGGCGATCCCTCACTGTACCCATTTACACCTAGTTTGAGCAGAGCAACTGTAGGTAAATTTCTTGCTCAAAGAAATTGGCAGTGCCCCTTGTGGGTTTCTAACCTGGGACCTCTCGATCCCTAAGTTTGCATCCTACCGTTTGGCCCTGCTCGTAATATAATCAGAAGCTAGGTTGTCGGGTCATAAAACCAGGGTTCCAGTCATAAATTAAGCCATTGTTTGTAAAAAATCATGGCACATGTTTTACAAATAACAGTATTATAATACATTGAACAAAGATACAAACACACATAGACCATTTTTGTAATACATGTATTTATTTTGTGAGCATGTTTTATTACTATGAGCAGATATCCTCATGAACCCACTATGACACAGTTGTATAGTTTGCTTTTTCTCAATGGTCAAAACATGTATAAGTTCACGGTGACTTGGGTTCTTTGTCTAGCACTAGTGATATTGCGATAGAAAATAGTCCATCACCGTGAAATCATTCAAACTTTGACAGATTAGAAAAAATGGACTATACTATGTACTTGCATGCTAATTGGCTATTTGAAGTAAATCCAATAAAGTCATGGTGGACAGAAGAAACATAAATCACTGGATTATGGATGATAGCATGGTTAAATAATATATTACCAGATAACTAGGTAGCGGGTCCCACTAATTGGTTTCATTCAGCTCTAGTAAACTCTTCAGAGTTTTATATTATTCCAAATTCATATACACCATAAACATAAGCCATTCAACTTATTTCACATGCTAGTTCATACATGACATTTATACTATACTACAGATGTTAAAGTAAAACATTAATGTACAGTGCTTTACATCCTATTTCAACTATTGTGTTCAGTTATATCACTACAGTCTGTTGTCCTACTTGCTGTCCCTGGAAAGCCTTGATCTCAAAGATTTTAAACCAGTACTAAGTGAATACCTTGCCAATGTCTGACAACACTTCAGAAATTATTCATTAGCGCTGTCAGGATATGCCAAAAGCGCATTGCGATATTGCAATACGCTAGCATTGTATTGCAATACGAACCGCAAAATATTGTGGGTTTTAGATTCATTGTGCCTCCCCTGTATATAACAGAAACATTGCAAATCTTACATGCAGCTACTGAAATAATACAGCCTCTTTAAGTCTAAAAGGTCATTTAGGACTGTGATATGTGTTTTGCATATAAAAAAGATACTCAAGTTGTAAGAAACAATCACCCCTTAGCTGCAGAAAATCCTAGCAATCAAGCTCCTGATTGCCATGCTTGTTAAATTTGTACCGCGGTATGTATTGCCGCAGCTGCGTATTGTAATATAATGGTATACCAGTATATTGTGACAGCCCTAGACAGCATAACAGAAATTTTTCACTATACAAAGTTTACATCTTCAATGAACAAAGTTTATATCTTAATTGTACAAAGTTTATATCTTAATTGTACAAAGTTTATATCTTAATTGTACAAAGTTTATATCTTAATTGTACAAAGTTTAAATCTTAATTGTACAAAGTTTATATCTTAATTGTACAAAGTTAATATCTTTACTTTACAAAGCAAGTTTATATCTTAATTGTACAAAGTTCATATCTTCACTGAACAAAGTTTATATCTTAATTGTACAAAGTTTATATCTTAATTGTACAAAGTTTAAATCTTAATTGTAGAAAAGTTTGTATCTTCACTGAACAAAGTTTATATCTTAGTTGTACAAAGTTTAAATCTTAATTGTACAAAATTTATATCTTAATTGTACAAACTTTATATCTTCACCGACAAAGTTTATATCTTAATTGTACAAAGTTTATATCTTAATTGTACAAAGTTTATATCTTAATTGTACAAAGTTTATATCTTAATTGTACAAAGTTTATATCTTAATTGTACAAAGTTTATATATTCACTGTACAAAGTTTATATCTTCATTGTACAAAGTTTAATTCTTAATTGTACAAAGTTTATATCTTAATTGTACAAAGTTTCTATCTTAATTGTAGAAAAGTTTGTATCTTCACTGTACAAAGTTTATATCTTAATTGTACAAAGTATATATCTTAATTGTACAAAGTTTATATCTTAATGGTAGAAAAGTTTGTATCTTCACTGTACAAAGTAGATTGACATTTTAAATATAAATTTAAAAATCCTGAGTAATTCTAACATATTTGATTGTAAGCCGTGCAAAAAATGTGATGGTTAAATGGTTTTAACAAAATGTAACACAATAGGAGTAGAAAATATGTATAGAAATATGAATATATATAAGAACAAAATATACAAGTAAAAGTATGTGCAGTATAAAAAAGGAAAATCATACAAAATGTATCAAAGTATATAATAGTGAAAAAGTCAATATTATACAAAACCATACAAAATGAAAGTACAAGTATACAATATTAAAAAAGCCAACATTATTATGCTTAGAAGCAACAACCAACACCAAGAAACCAAGGAAACAAAAGCAAACAACTTAAACCAAAGAAAATCTCAACAAAAACAAACTCAAACTAAAATAAAAATCTACTAAGAGGTTCAATGCCAACACTACAAATAAGAGGTTTCTCATGGTGTTGCCATATGGCAAAAAGGTTAACTACAAACTGTAAACTAAATGGGGACATGAATAATTCTTAAGAAGCTTTTGATGACGTACACAGGCACACAAGGCTTTGCATTGACTGATCACAATAGCTAACCATGAGCATTTTTGTGATCAGGCTAGCCAAAAACCACTTTAAAATAAATTAGCACTTTTAGTACAATTTAATATATGAACAATAAAACATATATTTACACATATACATAGATACATGGTTGGAGAAATAATAACATTAAAACATTATATATCCAAGTTTATAATCAGCCATTAATCAAAGGAGAAATCACAGATTAGAAAATTAAACATAACAATTTATACATGATAACTTGAGTAATAAAATATGCTTGTTCACAAATATCTATAAACTTTTCAAATAATTATTAAGTATAGTTTTTGTTTTTTTCTCAACTGTCAAAACATGAATGATTTCAAGGTACCTTTGTGTTCTTTGTCTCACACTCGTGATATTGTGATAGTATGTAATCAATAATCACAAAATTATTCAAACTTTGACAGTTGAGAAACAAGAAATGTATTGTGGAAACCACATAAAAGCTGGATTATCAACAAGATCTGACCATAAATAACAGAGATATCCAACATATTAAAAACTTTAACACAAAAATTACAAAGGGAAATAATCCATAATGAAGCCAGGTAGAGTTGTGGTTACTTTCTAATTCTGTTCATCACATGGTATGTTATCATTGTATGAAGTTTCATAAAGATCTGACAATAAATGACAGAAATATATGGTAGAGAAAAAACTTTAACACAATTGTTAAGGACACTGGACGCCTGCCCAACTGCCCCCCCCCAACCAGGTTTTCGCCAAACTATAAGCCATTTTTTTTTTCGTTTAAAAATTCTGGCTAAAAATGGACTAAATAAAAGGGCAATAATTCAGTTAAATTTGATTTTATAGCTATGGAACGTTTTGTACCGCTACTAAGATGGTAAAATCAAAGGCATGAGTTAAGTTTCAAGTATGTAAAAATGTTGCACCAAAAACCTTAACCAAGAAGTGTTACTGAACACATAAGTGAGTAGGGTAGCCCTACCATTCACCCTAATAGTGGGGCTAAAACACTGTAATAATAAACATTCATATCATTTAATACTGTCTTGTCATGTTAATATATATTTACTGTTAAACATAGTACATGTCTATGGACAAGTGGGGTAGAAAAATTTATTCTCTGAATAGTCAAGCTTATAAGTTACAATAATCAGGAATAATGAAATACATTTTGTAAATACATGTATATTTGGTACATAATAATGCTTTTTCTAAACAATATATAAATCAAAAAATATACAGGCATACAAAATCATGGTTTATCTTTGGATTAAACAAAGAAAGGAAGTAAAGATTATGGCACTGTTAACCATCGACAGTACCCACCTAAAGTTTGGAAACATTTTCACTTTGTAAGCCTACTATGGTTCGTTTCTCTCAACAGTCAAAGAAGTTTGGAGACATTCACTTTGTATGCTTACTATAGGCCATTTTTTTTCTTAACTGTCAAAACATGAATAATTTCATGGTGACTTCATGTTCTTTGTCTAACACTCGTGATGTTGTGATAGTGTGTTTTCAGTTACAGTGAAATTATTCAAACTTGGATAGTTGAGAAAAAATGAACTACATGTACATGTATACATAGGAGTTATCAACAATTTGATTAACATTTATTTAGAAATGCTTTTCAGTTTTGCTTATTTTTTTCTTATGGTACTATTTGTAGTTGAGACAACCAAAATAGCTTAAAATCCATGTTATAAAAAAATACACTGAATTTGGTTTTTGGGGCTTTGGGATATCAGATTTTGAATCCTATAATGTGATACATTCAAGAAATTTGTTTCCATTCATAAACCATATTATATAAATATTTTTTTTTTTAAATAGATCAACCGAAAACAATCAAATTTAAGCAATTTAAAATTTTATTAAATTACTAATGTCTCCTAACTTTTGGTGGGTACTATATATGGTTATACTGATAGATTCATCTAATGTAAAAATAAACTACTACAATAGATCATATTGTCCGTTTTTTTCTCAACTGTCAAAGCTTGAATAAGTTCACGGTGACTGAATCTATTGTTTTTGTACTGGCCGCCTAATTGTTATTAAAAGATATGTTGATTAAAACATATCATACGGCATAAGCAGCTTTAATCGATCATAATACACTCTTTCGGAAACTCATGGATGTTTTACGACTATAATTTTAACAAACGCATTCACCGTGTAATTATTCATGCTTTGACAGTTGAGAAAAACAAACAATACTTGTATTGAGCAAACAAACAAATTGGTCTATCAGCGTGTTATATCACATATTTAAAACATTCCATTAAAGACAAACAAAGCTTACTGTAGTTTCACAATGAAAACGATGCAGGACTCGACATTAGCAGTTGTCTGATTGCCTGTGACAACCTTTAGATTTAGGCAACAAGTTTTTGCTGCAAGTTGTTCGATTGGGTAACCAAAATACATGTGTATATCTATTACCCTCAAATTCCTATGTATAAGTATTATTTTTTTCGGACAACTAAACACTTAAACTCAGGCAAGTAAAATTTGAAGTTGATAGTCCAACTGGCTACCTAGGTAAAAAGTTAATGTCTAGCACAGCAATGTCCTTTTTTGTAGGAATAAGATACATGTAGGAATCTAAGTGTTCTGGTTTCATCAGAATGGTGAAAGATTTTTGGCAATTAATAAATTACATAAACAATAAATAAAATACATACTAGTATAAACAATCAGAAAGTCAGCACATTTGTTCTCTAATATTATAAATACATGTACACTAATAGTCTACACAACTAATCTGTACAATGGGTCTAATCGGTAAGGAGAATGCAAAGTGATTCTTTGTAGCATAACAGTTCTACCAAATGGTTTGCTTCAAGTTTGCAAATCCAAGATGGCAACTTAGACAAACAAAAGTTCAAAATTGTAACAAATGGAAAATATTCATATCAATTATCACCATGATTATTCTGTTTAACCACTTTGATGATATATATGCATTAGATAAAATATAAGTCAGTATTCTTGAAAAAGAATCACGTTCCCACAGGGGGCAGCCATTTTGAAAAAAATGAAGTGTTCCGAATAATACAACTAGCAAGAAAAATACTTGCTACATATGGCTAGGTAGCAATTCAATTTGCTAGTTCATAGCAAACTGTTCCGTAGGAAATTGCTAGGTAGCAATACAAAGCGCTCTCCTAGCAGAACGGGCCCCATGTCTTTGTATTTACAATATAGTTGCCATGACAACCAAGTCATCTTTAATTATGCAAATATTCATAACACTTTAATACTTCACAAGTCAAGTCCAAGTAAATTTAATGGCTTACAAAAAGTTCACAGCCAAGAAATATTTTGGCAGGATTTGTAAACAAATTAAATATAAACACAAAACATGAGAAAAAACAAGGAAAGCAAAAAATTATTGTATCACTATGCATTTTTAAATGCTTTTTATAGGTAAAATTTCATCATTTTTACCGTTTCTACCAAATGGATTCTAATTCTGCCCAATTTTTGGACAAAAATCACTAGGAATAATTCACATGATTATATTTCCACACATCTAAGATAACTAAAATAATAAGATTATGCTTTTATTATTAATGCACCAAAGTTTCCAGAGTACACACTCTTGTAGCTACCTTGTAGTATGATTGTTTTCAAGGTTCATACAGACTTCTCTAACATAAATTTAGGCCTATTTTAGGCCTTTTTCATGGCATTTTTTACAAAATTTAGGACTTAATTTTCATGAAATAAATCAACACTCTATTCAAATGCCTTCGACTTTTGTCTTAGAAACTGGATAAAGCTTCTCACTTGAGTGTTTGTCCTCGAGTCAATTTGCCCAAAATATAGAATTATATATATGTAATTAAAAAGATATTTATTTTGGCACTTGAATGCCTAGTAAATCATTCAACTTTAGGTTAATAAACCAACCAAATAGTTTCCAAACTAAATTAAGGGCCTTCAAAATAGTAATTGAGGGCCAGACAGTGCAAATTTAGGTGCTTTTCATGACAACCATCAAAATTTAGGGTTTTTTCAAGACATTTAGGGTCTTTTCAAGACAACCATCAAAATTAAGGGCCTTTTCAAGACAACCATCAAAATTAAGGGCCTTTTCAAGACAACCATCAAAATTAAGGGCCTTTTCAAGACTGTATGAACCATGTATTTTACTGTCAAACTACCTAGTCTTCATACTAATCAAATTCTTCATCATATCAAAAGAGTTGCCATCATCAGTCACACTAATTTGTTCACCATTTTCACCTTGTACCAATAAATAACCAAAATCATCTAGACCTTTGATAGTAACCTCACGATAATCTTCCGATTGTAACCTCACTTTCTGATCACTGTAACATAGAAGATAATTACAATCATAACATCACATCTAAGGAGCACCTTTTTCATATAGATATACAACGTACATGAATACTATAAACTAAGAAATCCAGGGATGGGTCGAGTACTGGATTCCAGTACTTGAGTAGTACTTGAGTATTTCAAATTTTGTACTCATACTTATGAGTAATGAGTACTGTTTTGTCTTCAGTACTCGAGTAGTACTTAAGTACTCATGAGTATTTTTGAGTAACAGATTGTTTTGTATGAGCATGTAAAAGATTTTTAGTAGAAATAAAAGAGACTAAATTATTTATCTTTTCATTTAAACATCAAATCAAGCTTCAAATTCAATTTTAAATAAGACAGTGAAAATGTCAATGTAAACATTTTATGCAGCAGTGTTTATTTTTGGCCAATATTATAGCCGTTTATGGGCTATAGAATCAATCCAAGATCATATCTTTTTCCCCAAATTTCAATCCAAAACTCCCAATTTAATTTGAAAAAAAAGACTTTTGAAAAAGACAGAGCTCTGTAAGTATGTTTCAGCTTAAAACTATACATCCCAGTAATCTTTCTTTTTAATTAACTGAATGAAAAATAATCTAAAAACTTAGCGAAATCTGCTACTGTTATTAAATTTGCATGACATTTCATCTCAATTTAAACCAAAGCATTGTGCAGTTTTTTCATCACTAAAGAGATTGTTTCATAGATTGTATCATCTTTACATTCATTTTAATTTTTTTATTATGACTGATGCATGTAATAGCTTATTATTCTTAATAATTTATGAACTACAATGTATATGAGGAACAAACTGTGACAAACATTGGTTTTACAATGTATAAAGAGGTATAAACTGCAAAAAGGTGTCAGACATCCCAATGATATGCATATGATACATTTAATATCAAATAATGATAATCCCATAACAATAGCTACCAATAAAACTTGTAATCAGAGAAGCAATTAAAAATGCATTATCATTTCATTCAAGATAAACATAATTATAATTAGATAGAAATAAGATGGCCAGTACTCAAAAATACTCATGAGTATCGAGTACTGCTAGTTCAGTACTTGAGTAAGTACAAGTACGAGTACAATTTATTTTACTGAGTACAGGCGAGTACTGGAAAAAGTGGTACTTGTACTCATAATACTCGAGTACAAGTACGAGTACCCCATCCCTGAAGAAATCATTTTGCTTTTTTGTTTAATTTAGAGTCTTTTGGGTCATAGTATTTCCATTAAGACTCGGGAACGGTTTATAATTGAATTTGTTGCCGATTTTAAATTTGCTTTTTTTGGCTTTGAACAGGACGAAGTTGGCGACGTTAAGGCAACAACTTCGCCTGAATCCCCCATGGATTATCCTTGTCTTTTTTCTGCTAATTGGCTGATAGCATTACAATTGCTAAACAGTCTATTTTTTTAATCAAACTGTCATGTATACAATGTATATCATTAGTGTATGTTCCCCTAAACAAAGAGGCAAACCCATCAAACTTTCTAGACTATCATTGATTTAAGTGCAAAAATGTACAGTGGATCTTGTGTTAAGCGACCATCCAAGGGAGAGACAAAAAGTGGTCGTTTAAGACAATGGTCTCTTAAGACAAATGTTGATTACCGACCTTGAAGCCATTCTGACAATCTAAAATTTGTCATTTTCATAGAACATTTTCTGTCAACGGGACGATTTCAACTGCATGGGCTTTTATTTAAATGTCGTCAAATGCATACAAATAATGGGCAGATCGATTTTTCTTTTTTCAAAACATCCTAAATTCAGCTTCAAATTGCAATAATTTATTTCAATTAAGTGAAACTTATGTTTAAATAACGCTTGCGAAACGGCCGTTTTTGTTTACGTACATGTTAAAATCCGTTATTCCCGGACATTTTCGTCATAAAAACAACCAATATTTAGGTCATCAGAGTAAATGCTGTTACAGTTAAAACTAAAATTCACACAATTTATAAGAATTAATTGTGATAATTGTCCAACACGCCAGCTAATTCTTTGTTCTAACGAGCGCTGCAAACTACATGCGTAAAAATGTTGACCTCGTTTGATATTAGAACGTGACGCTATTTTTGGAAAACGTGTCTATAATGTCCTCAATATTGACCTTTCTTTGTTTAAATTTACAAATTGTTTCTGTTTACGTATTTTTTTTAAAGAATATTATTTTACACGTTCTATGCACGTATTAAAAGGCAAATTTGCAGACTTGAAATGTGTAAGAAAACAATAACTCTCCACGGTGATTGAATGGTAAAAACGGATGTTTTAATCGACCCTGATATGGGGCTAATTGTCCAATGTGTATTATCATATTAGTGTCACTTAGTTGATTGTTCCCACTAACCCCTTTATCTTACAGTATTTATGACTGTCAATTATTGATTTTTAGAGCCTGACATACGACTTTATAGGTGATAGACATTGAGACGACGTACTCCCGGTGTATATTTCTAATTACCGATTTTTATCGATTTTCGCCAAATACGATTTTTTTGAGCCGGTCGTTTAACACAAATAAGTCAGTCAGTTTCGGCCAAAACCAGTGGCCGCTGGTCGCGTTAGACAAAAGTCGCTTAAGGCAAAGATTTAAAGAGTTAAAATGGTCCGTGGGAACTCAGAGTGGTCGCTTAGTGCAAATGGTCGCTTAGGAGACGTGGTCGCTTATGCAAGATTAACTGTATATGCATAACTTCTACACAAGAATTTTTTATTAAAGTCATAATTTAAAGTATAAAAGGGCCATTACTCAGTCAAAATTCAATCTGGAAATACGGAACTTTGTACTTGACCTTTAATGGAAACCCTGTAGACATTTGTGAAGTTTTAATTAAATCCTTTTTATAGTAACTAAGATAAATATGCATCTAAAGGCTTTATTTAGAAGAGCTAAGTCGATGCACAATTGATTAGGACAGCCCCACTATAGCCTCGATTTGGAACTCAAGCCGATGGGTTTTTCAAGCTAAAATTTTTTTGTTTGTACCTAAAGTACATGAGTGGAACAAAGTTGAAACACAAATGTGTGTACATGTAACACAAGGATTTAATCTGTGAGGCAAACTTTCAGCAATTATGCATAAAAACTTTGTTTTGCATGGATGCATCCCGTACAAACAAACCTAATTCAGCTGAAAAACCCCATAAATTAGAGATTAGAATAAAAACTATTCTCCATATAGACAAATAGATAAACCTACTACAGTAGACTTACCTATGAACCCAGCTGTCATAATATTGTTTCTTGAAGTTTTCAGCTCCATGTTGTTGGAAGTCATTGATCAAAGATTCTATATTAGTTACTGTACGAGCTATAAGTTGTAATGTATTACATGGTTTTAAATCACCACCTTCTTGTCTGTTATGTAACTGTATTACATCATTTATACAGATTGTAGGATTACTGTTACCTACATTGAAACCACAACCTGAAATATCAAAATTGAAAATGTTGTTTTTGCTCACTTAACTCTATTGGTAATGAAATACACTATTTGTTGGAGTGTTCTTATTTTTCAAGTACTAGACAAAAATTCATACCGTTACATTTGAACATTACTAACATTAGCAATTATCAAATAACAGGATTGTATAAAACATGAATTTCATCTAACAACGAGAAAACACTAACGAATCTCGAAAATTTTTGTTAAGTTCTATTATTATTTTTCAAAAATAACTGACCATGATGTACCATGTGTAATTTATCTTTTTATTTTTCATTTACTGTATTCTATTAATTTGATTATTATGATGTTTTGTAAATAGTCCCTAGCTGTATATAACCTGGGTTAAATAAAGTGTATGTTATTTTGTTAAAAAAACAATAGGTTTATAATATACAGTAAAGTTCAACAAGACAGACCATTAAAGTAGATTATCTTAACAAGAGCAGTCCACGGACAGCACGCTAGACTATTCGGGGTATTCGTGTAAACGACAGTAACAACCAATCAAAACTCATGCTTTAGTTATACAACTTGGTATTTGACCTCCAGTCCTAACCCCGTTGACACGTGTGAAGTTTCAAGTAAATCTCTTCAGTAGTTTCAAAAATAAAATGTTGTACCAAAAAACTTCACCAAAAAAATTGTAAGTATTAGAGGACCATAATCCAGTCAAAATTCAAGAGTTATGCAACTTGGTATTTGACATCAATTAGTAACCCCATAGACATGTGTGAAGTTTCAAGTGAATCCCATAAGTAGTTGCAAAGATAAAATGTTGCACCTAAAAACTTAACCAAGAAATTTCTAAGTATATAAGGGCCATAATTCAGTCCAAATTCATCCTAGAGTTATGTAACTTGGTATTTAAACTTCAATGGTGACCCCGTAAACACAAATAAAGTTTTAAGTGAATCCCTCCAGTACTTGCAAAGATAAAAAAGACACAAAAATGTTGCACCTAAAAACTTAACCAAGAAGTGTTACTCTGACAAAAATAAAATAACATATTGACAGAATTTAGCTGTCTACAATAATCCTTTTTTATTTCTAACGTCATATTCAACACATATTTAGGTCATATATACGACGGCCAGCTCTTCCTACTATAGGTTTCCTGGACACTTTTCTATCACCAGTACTAACTTACCCTACCATGAGGCCGACAACTCATGTATAGGGTATGACCTACCGCGACCAGGCTCAAACCATCTACAATTATTTGTTCTATGGAATGGGTTAAAATACTTACCAATGAGAGCATGTACCATACCATCCATAAAAGTAGATTTTACAATAACACCACCAAGTTTCATTTGTTTACCATAATATATATCATTTGGCCATTTGATTCTAAGATCTATATCCTGTAATAATATATCAATAATATACATATATACAGAGCCATCCAAAAATACATTTACACTTGTTAAGAAATAGTTTTTCACTTTCGCAATTAAAATTTAGTTTAGAAATATTAATACATTAGGATAGTTATAATTGATAGTAATATTTGAAAAGGGAGTAATGCTACTTCATACAGTTGTGATCGTTTTACATGTACATCTACTCTTCCAGGAGAATGTACTAAACTCTCTTTGGAGCATACTCGTATCTACATGTATGATCTAGAGATATAGGGCACGTTCCGCAAGGCGATCGCTAGCTAGCGCTTTGTAGCGATTTCTTATGGAACGGTTTGCTACGATCGAGCAAATTGAATCGCTAGCTAGCAAAATGCATGAAGTTTTTTTCTTGCTAGCTTATCATTCGGAACACTTCTGCTTATTTCAAAATGGCTGCCCCCAGTGGGAACTTGTTTCTTTTTCAAGAATACTGATATATATTTCATTTAATGCATATATTTCATCAGAGTGGTAAAATAGAATATTCATGGTGATAATTGATTTGAATATTTTTCATTTGTTGCAATTCTGAACTTTTTGTTTTAGAAAGTCACCATCTTGGATTTGCTAGTTTGAAGCAAAACCTTTTCGTAGACCTCTTATGCTACAATAAATCGCTTTCAAAAAGCGCTAGCTAGCGATCTTCTTGCGGATCGTGCCCATGTTTTTAATTGTTGATAAAAATTAAAAATAACAACAAATCAAATATTAACAAAAGTGTAAAGGTATTTATGGATGGCACTGCATATATGTATACACCATTTATATAGTAGTGTCATCTGTAATAACCCTTACACTTGTAAATACAACTAAATTTTATTTTAGATGTATTTAAGCAAAAGGATAATTAATTTAGAGGGTAACATTTCAAAGGGGAGTAATTATACTTTATGCAAAAGTCATTGTTACATATGTACATAATGTTAAGATATATCTTTTATTTCTTGACTCAAGTATTGGAAAAAAATCAAACATTTGCAAATAGGATTAAGGTACTTATGGATGTCATTATATACAAATGTAATATACAAGTTCTTAAACTTATTTAAATTACTTTCAAGTCCACTATCTTTTGTCTAATTGTGAGTGAGTAAGCAGGAACCATTTACTTGCTCAGGAAAACAATAAGGTATAATTTGGGTGTGACTTGAATTAACACAGAGCCCCAGCCATTCAATAACTACCAATCAAATGTATAACCACTCGGCCACTCTGCTCCTTCACAATCTCTATTTTTACACAGTTCATACAGCAAAGCTTTGATAATTTTACTATTATGACATAATATGTAGGGCTAATGCTTGAGAAAATTTAAAGACAATGTTGGGTACAGCAACCAAAATCAAACATATTTATTCCCCCTACTGACTTTCAAAGCAAAAATACAATGAAGGAATATTAAGTTTACCTCATATCCTGGTAGCTTGCATACACTATGAACAACAGCTAGTGATGTGATATGTTGAAGATATGATACAGATTTACCTAGAATACTATCTTGTGGTATACGAACATGTAATGTAAACATAGCACAACCTACAGGACTTAACCAACTGTTTCCACCTCTACCTGAATATAACAATAAATATAAACGTGTAATGTAAACATAGCACAACCTACAGGACTTAACCAACTGTTTCCACCTCTACCTGTAATATAACAATAAATATAAACATGTAATGTAAACATAGCACAACCTACAGGACTTAACCAACTGTTTCCACCTCTACCTGAATATAACAATAAATATAAACATGTAATGTAAACATAGCACAACCTACAGGACTTAACCAACTGTTTCCACCTCTACCTGTAATATAACAATAAATATAAACGTGTAATGTAAACATAGCACAACCTACAGGACTTAACCAACTGTTTCCACCTCTACCTGAATATAACAATAAATATAAACATGTAATGTAAACATAGCACAACCTACAGGACTTAACCAACTGTTTCCACCTCTACCTGAATATAACAATAAATATAAACGTGTAATGTAAACATAGCACAACCTACAGGACTTAACCAACTGTTTCCACCTCTACCTGAATATAACAATAAATATAAACGTGTAATGTAAACATAGCACAACCTACAGGACTTAACCAACTATTTCCACCTCTACCTGTAATATAACAATAAATATAAACGTGTAATGTAAACATAGCACAACCTACAGGACTTAACCAACTGTTTCCACCTCTACCTGAATATAACAATAAATATAAACATGTAATGTAAACATAGCACAACCTACAGGACTTAACCAACTGTTTCCACCTCTACCTGAATATAACAATAAATATAAACATGTAATGTAAACATAGCACAACCTACAGGACTTAACCAACTGTTTCCACCTCTACCTGTAATATAACAATAAATATAAACATGTAATGTAAACATAGCACAACTTACAGGACTTAACCAACTGTTTCCACCTCTACCTGAATATAACAATAAATATAAACATGTAATGTAAACATAGCACAACCTACAGGACTTAACCAACTGTTTCCACCTCTACCTGTATATAACAATAAATATAAACATGTAATGTAAACATAGCACAACCTACAGGACTTAACCAACTGTTTCCACCTCTACCTGTATATAACAATAAATATAAACATGTAATGTTAACATAGCACAACCTACAGGACTTAACCAACTGTTTCCACCTCTACCTGAATATAACAATAAATATAAACATGTAATGTTAACATAGCACAACCTACAGGACTTAACCAACTGTTTCCACCTCTACCTGAATATAACAATAAATATAAACATGTAATGTAAACATAGCACAACCTACAGGACTTAACCAACTGTTTCCACCTCTACCTGAATATAACAATAAATATAAACATGTAATGTAAACATAGCACAACCTACAGGACTTAACCAACTGTTTCCACCTCTACCTGAATATAACAATAAATATAAACATGTAATGTAAACATAGCACAACCTACAGGACTTAACCAACTGTTTCCACCTCTACCTGTATATAACAATAAATATAAACATGTAATGTAAACATAGCACAACCTACAGGACTTAACCAACTGTTTCCACCTCTACCTGTAATATAACAATAAATATAAACATGTAATGTAAACATAGCACAACCTACAGGACTTAACCAACTGTTTCCACCTCTACCTGTATATAACAATAAATATAAACATGTAATGTAAACATAGCACAACCTACAGGACTTAACCAACTGTTTCCACCTCTACCTGTATATAACAGTAAATATTAATACCTTTTCATTCATGTTTAACTATGAAATGTGGAGTTATTTGATGAAAATATTTGGTTGAGTTAATAGCTGATAACCAGTAATTAGGCACATACTTCTGTCAGTGACTTACAACTGCCCTATATGATTAAGAGTCAGTGGTAGACTGAAAATGGCCATTTCTTGACCATATTTCACAAAAGTATGCTCCATCCAAGAATTGAACCGAAGATGCTCAAACAGTAGACTTAGTGCTACTGACTGATCTAGCTGGACGAGTTTTAATGAAAACACAAAGTCATTTCATTAAAAAAATTTATTGTAGTGAAAATATAATGTCAATATGACATCATCTTTAAAAGGAGCAATGATGTCGCTTTAAATTTACTAAAATAAATCTCTATAGTAACACGGAAAAGCATTAATGAAGTATTCATCAATTTTAGACTTATGATTGTTGGCAATATATACTGATATGAAGTTATTTATTATTTTACCATAGTGAAAAGGTAAAATATTGGTCCCATAATTCTTTTCCAGTAGTATCAAGCTTTCTTTCTGAGCTCATTAAGAAATAATGAAACAAATATGTAAAAACACTTTCTAACATGACAAATAATGTTTACCTTTTCCACTTGTTTGTTGCCTAGCAACAACAATCAAACCAGTGTCTGCTGGAACAGAAAACATTAACCTGAAACAAAACCAAGTGTCCAGTCAATTGAACCTTCCAGTGAATACGTATGCAGCAAGTTCCAGTTATTTGGACTATTAAAAATTGCAATTTTATGTAACCTCTCAATTTTCAAAGGTATGGTAAAAATTTATCGATTTCTGGAATAAACACTGACCCCGCGATAAAATCGATAGTTAGATAAAATAGCTTCTCAATTTATCAAATAACAGTTATCAACAATCAAACATTGTTTTTGAAATACTTGAATAAGTGTATATATGATACAAGTCAAATGATAAGTAGAAGCGATTGAAACTAGTTGGGCTATGTAAAATTTTTATGTCTTGAAAAAGTATGTTATAAAAGTATTGGCAAAATATTTATAGTAAATAGTAAAATGTATGTCAGGAATAGCAAAATGTGTGTCGCCAACAAATCTCCCTCATTGGGATTGGCAAAAGTCGGTAGGTCTGGTTATAACAATAATTTTCCTGGGAACAAACAATGTTGTTGTATCGAGGCCTGATTGTATATATGTGATAATAAAATAGTTCTCTGGTGAATATAATTGAAAAACATGGTTATGATAGACATCTACCTCTTGCAATATTGTCATGTTTATATATTCACAGGTAATAAAATTTTACATGTCTATAAACAAATGGAGTGGAAATATTTACTTGCCTGCATACATAAATAAACCAGACAAAGACAGATATAGGAATTTTACACTCCAGATCAAACAGAAGGTTATTAAACAGAGAATATCTGTGGTTTAGTATAATAACAAGAAATGTTATGTGGAAACCACATTAAAGCCTGATTTAAAAACTTCAACGCAAAAATTACCAAGGGAAATAATCCATAACAAAGCCAGATAGAGTTGTGGTTACTTTCTAATTCTGTTCATCACATGGTATGTTATCATTGTATGAAGGTTCATAAAAATCTGACAATAAATGGCAGAAATATATGGAAAAGAAAAACTTTAACGCAATCGTTAACTACACGGGACGCTCGAAGGAACAATTTTTTTGTATAAAAATCCGGCTAAAAAAACAAACAGTATATGAGTATAACTCCCAATATATAACTTCAGAAACTTTAACCTCACAAGTAATGCCAATGCCAAGGCAAAAGTGATAGCATACGCTCTCATTTTCTTCGAAAAGTTGAGCTAAAATTGGTTATAAAAATATTTACCCATCTAACAATGTCATAGTGGTTGGTACAACATCAACATATAACATTGTATTCCCTAAAACTTTACTCTGTAAATTATCACAATATATTTTCTTGTTAAAATATTTCAAAACTTGCTCATTTTCTTCTGTTATAACAGGAAGTACAGCCTCTGTGACTGGTTCTCTGATATTTGATGTAAAGTTCATACTTTGAGTACCATATTTAAGTATACCAGATGACAGTCTATTCTCTATAGACTTCATAAAACTTCTCTTTAAACTCTGAAAATATATCGTTGAAATAAAAAAAGACATGAAGTACTGATATGTCGCAAATAGTGAATATTGGTTAAGTCGGCTATACCGGATTTAAGGTCGAAGAGTTCACCAGATCGGGATATTGTGAATTAAAATCTGTCGGTATAGGATCCACTAGATCTCACTGAGTATATATACTCGATAACCCATGTGAACGGGGTTAGACCAGGAGGTTAGACGGGTTAGACAAATTTTGGCTTAAGACATTTCTTAGATATTTTGTTATATAATTAGTTGAATATATATTTATGTTAATACAAAAAAGGACTTAAATAAAGTAGTGTAAATTGTCAACTTGTGTTTGTTTAATATTAATGTGGATGTAGAAAAACCAGCGATAATTATGAGAAGTCTAACCAGTACCAACTTAGAAGTCTAACCAGTAACAACTTGGAAGTCTAACCAGTAACAACTTGGAAGTCTAACCAGTAACAACTTAAAGAAACTACACCACAAGATATAAACTGGCAAATTATACACAATTTTGACAGCTCAGGGCAAAGTAAGCATAACTACGTAAATAAACAAGAATGTAGACTAGTTTTGAGTTAACCTATAACTTCAACTTAAGTTAAAGAACAGATTAAAGCCAAAATAAAGTTTGGTAGTTTTCAAATACATTTTTTATATTAGCTTTTTTGGACAAGTACAAGTATACCAAATTAAGATCAGTAATTTTTTAGTATTTTGCAATTTGATGAGATTTTAAGTATCATACTTCTATAGTCTATTCAACAGTCTTGGTCATATGAAACAGACAATTCACCTAGCTGTTATTCTTGAGAAGATATAATTAGACTCCCATTCTTCCTTAATTGTAACAGCAGCAGTTCTGTGGTAGGATAAATGTTTAGGGATCAAGAGGTCCCCAGGTTCGAACCCCACTAGGTGCACTGCTAATTTCTTTAAGCAATAAATTTACCTACAGTTGTTTCACTCTACCCAAGTGTAAATGGGTACTCTGATAGTAAGCTCTTTAGAGGAGATTTCAATGATCAGAGGTTATCATACAAAATTGTAAATTTGTCTGAACATGTATATGAAAGCAGACTTTCAACTGCAATTTAACTTTTAAACATTTAAGCGATTGCCAACTTATTAACATAAATACCAACAGTGGATAGTTGGCTTAAACTCACAACCCTCATTCAGTAAGAGATATCAGTGAATTAAGCAGTAGGAGCAGAAGCCAAGTGGTAGGACATGAGCCTATGGATCAAGAGGACCCATATTTGAACCCATCAGGGGCACTGCTAATGTCCTTAAGCAAGAAATTGACCTGTAAATGCTTCACTCCACCATGGTGTAAATAGGTACCTGTGAGGGTGATACGATTAAATTGCGCCAATTTGTTGGCTGCACGAAGCAGAGTTAAAGATATTCCAGGGAGACTGATGGATAGATAACAGTGGCCTGATGACCAGGAATAATAACTGTTAAGTCAGTAAACATATACAGTACCCACCAAAAGTTTGGAGACATTTTCACTTTGTAGGCCTACTAAATAGTATTTATCTAAAATTTAATCACTGTTTATTTTTTAAATGTTTTTTAGTTTTGCTTTATATTTTGGTTATCATTATAATTATAACTGAGACTACAAAAATAGCATAAAAGCTATGTTATAAAAAATAAATACAATAAACATGGTATAGGAGGCTTCAGGATGTCAAATGCTAAATCTTAAAGATGTGCTGCATACATGAAATTTGTTTTCATTTTATTACAAACCATACTTAAATATATTAAAAATAATGATTCTACAAAAATAATAATCAAAATTCAAGAATTGTTGTAAATTTCTTTTGTCTCCAAACTTTTGGTGGGTACTGTATATGCATGAAACTTTGACTATAAAAATACAAAATGCAATCAATTGAACACAAATACTTTAACCACTAGACCACAAAGCCAGATATATACACACATTGGTAAAATATATAAATATCACATTGTACAGACTGAGAGAGTGATAAAACAGAATGTTCACCCGAAACAAGTAATACGAGGCTTTAGCCAAGATAGGTGAAGTCCAGAGGTGACGTCACATTAGACTATATAGTAATCATATCACGTAAAGTATAATAATATAAAATACATTACCTCAGTTTTAGTGATAAGTACAGCTGGTGTGAAGGAAGGTGAAGATTTAACATTACATTCTAATCCTAACACTGTTAACAATTGTTCTAAGATCTCAAATCTTGCTGTATTATATTTCTTTAATGTATTAAATAGATCTGGTGTTACACCAAGATCTTCGGCATTTCTGTCAAACAATACCTGTAATAAACAAGTAAAGAATAAATACAGACTGATTTGGATAATACTTTTTCTATCTTTTTAATACACAAGTAGATATTACTAGTTGCAGCTCTTAAGAACATGTATAAAATATTTGCATTTTATGTATATTTCTTTTATTTTCACCATGAAGCAAGTTCTTTGAACTTATATTAACCCCACTTGAGCCCTGTTCCCAAGTACTGAACTACTTGGATTAAGTTCCTTACTCAAAGCACCAATAAGGTAGGTTTCAGATGTGATTTGAGCGTATGCAGAGCTGACAATCTAATGATTACCAGTCCAAGGTGGTATCCACTCAGTCATGCCTAACAAAATGTTATATGTCTGATTTCTACCTTTCCTTGGGAAAATCATCATTTTTAGAGAATTTTTCAAAAAAGTGTTGTGGAGTACCTTAAGACAAACACACTCTTATATTAACATGTGACATCACTTATTAGTATAGTTTAGTTAATGCAAAAGTTTAAGAATCATAAAGCAACCAAAATAATAGGTTACAAACAGAAGCTGCCTGGGTAGCTCAGTCAGTAGCACACAAGTCAACTAATCAAGGGGTCGAAGGTTCAATTCCTGGGCATGGTATACATTTGTACTTTTGAGGAGTTTGGTCATGAATAATTTCTACAACCATTATTCCTCCTACCACTGATTCTGAATTATGTCAGAACTTGTCAATTACTGACAGAAGTAAACATCTAGTAACTGGTTAACAGCTAAATCCAGAGATTTTTCCTTTCCAGGAACAGTGAGTAGGTTGATTTACTGCTGTGGGCCAGTTCCATAAGGTAATCACTAGCTAGCGCTTTTAAAAGTGATTCATTGTAGTATAAGTGTTCTACAGAGCTAGCAAATCCAAGATGGTGACTTTGACAAAAAAAGTTAAGAATTTTAACAAGAGAAAAATATTCAAATCAATTATCACCATGATTATTTACTTCAGCAGCTTCAACAAAATCTATGCATTTAATAAAAAATATAAGTCAGTATTCTTGAAAATAAGACCCGTTCCCAATGGGGGCAGACATTTTGAAAAGGAGGGGTGTTCCAAATGTTTCAGCAAGCAAGCAAGAAAAAAACTTGCTAAGTATTGCTAGCTAGCATTTCAATTTGCTAGCTTATAGCAAACCGTTCCATAGGAAATCACTAGGTAGCAATACAAAGCACTTGCCTTGTGAAATGAGCCCTGTGTTGCTACATTAAACACAACAAAAAAACTCTAACAGACTCACCTGAGATAATACAGCACAACCAGGAGATTTCTTTGTTTCTTGAATACATTTTACAATAACAACATTTCCATCTTTATCCTTGGCAAGATCACAAACGTGACAGTTGTCAATAGCAACCTCTCTAGGATTGTAGGCAAAGAATCCTGACACTAACGATACGTCCGTCCAGGTTTTGTACGTAAAAGATGTAATCCAGTTGTCAGGTCGAAGTTGTTTCTGTCCAACAAGATTCTGATCAAAACCACTACCGAAGCCAAGAATCTTTCCACCAGATTGAAAATATTTCAAAAATTCTTCATTTGCATCGGAGTAACTTTTCTTGGTAGCAATTATAAGTAGTACGGTATTTTCAATCCATGGTGTAGTTACTAGATCTTCATGTTTTAAATGATAAACGACATAGCAGTCTGCATCTAAACAATGTTCAATTACAGTTCTTACTTTCTCAAATTTACGGATGGAATCAATCTTTCCAGTGTATATTAGTACATTCGGTGGTTTAGAGACGGAAGCCGATCGTACGATTTTCCAACTTTGTGACAGTGACCCTGACCCAGTGCTTGAGCTAGCACCAAGATCAACGTCGTCACTAAGACCTTCGCCAGAGCCACTTTCCATCATTAAATCTTCATTATCATCATCAGCAGTTTGTGACATATTGTCCATGTCTAACATACTGGTTCTACCGATACTAGAGTTGGAGGCTAGGGATTCGTTAGACCATAGATCAGTGTTAACATCACCTTGTTCTGATGTGTTATACATATCTCTACTACCATCTTGTGAGGGTACTCTACGTAAATCTGTACTGGTTGTTGGTTGTAAGGCACTTGATGATTTACCATCTACTCTAACAGCTGTAACAATAAAACAGAGTACAAAATTAGAGGGTGTCCAGTACTACCATATTTTAGTGGGGCAACTAAAAATTTCTTCAGGGCAATCCAAAGTCAACAAAACGGTATAGTGCTTGCTACTAGAGCCTAGAATAACCTGTTTGGACAACCAGCTTCATATCTTAATTTCTTACCCTGAATAAAACAATGAAATATACAACAAAACATTAACATTTATAAAGACATAACTAACTTTTGATTCAGAACTTTTTAGTATAAAAGGGCTATTATTCAGACAAAATTCATACAAGAGTTATGCCACTTAGTACTTGCCTACCAAAAGTAATCTTGCATGATAAATTAAAGTGACCCCCTTCAGTAGTTGCAAGAATGAAATATTTTATAAAAAAACATAAAAAATAATTTTTATGTATTAAAAGGCCATAATTCAGTCAAAATTCATGCAACTTGGTATTTGAACTCCAATGTTTACCTTGTAAACATGTAAAATTTCAAGTGAATTCTTTCAGAAGTTGCAAAGATATAAAAATGTTTCACATAAAAACTTTACCAAGTAGTGTTATGTAGACAATGAAGTCTACACATAACTGAGTAGGATATCCCGATATTCTCTGCATAGTCTAACTAAAAGAGGGGAGATAACTTACACATGATAGAACAAACTTCTAGGTCTTCATCCATTGTAAGTATACCATCACAGTATGCTGTAGATAAATTGATAAACTCTTCTAATGTACAATGCATTAATATTCCAAATGGTGTACCTGGTCTCCAGGCAACTGCTGCCCCATGTGCTAGAAACTGAAATTACAAATACATGTAGTCACATATCGGTTAAATATAATTAATTAACAGTTAGTCCCCAATCACATATTACATTGGAATGGATAACTCTTATGCTATTGTTAGCCAACAATTAGAAAATAGCAGTGTTCAATCTAGAACAAGAGCTCTGCTGGGTGGGGCATATTATTATTATATGCCCATTTGCTGTTCATGTTGTGTCCTGTCCCATAAGAAGTCCCAGTGACCTTGACCTATGACCCCAGGACCTCAGAAAAGGTCACATCCTTGACCAGAGGGCTATCCAAACCTAGGACCTAGGCTAGGTACAGCCATGGTCGATTGATCACCAGCACAAAGTTACCCATATGAACTTCCAGTGACCTTGACCTTTGACACCAGGGTCACAGAACCAATAAGTCACACACCCTGATCCATTTGCTATCCACACATAAAATTTAGTGAACCTGGGTGAACTGTGGTTGAATTATCCACCCAATTATTACTTGTAGTATATATTTAATAACATAGCTCACAATATGTCTTTTCGAATGTTGAACTTCATGACAAGTGCATTTTGACCCTGGACAAGTATTTTATAAGATATCACTTGTCCTCGAGAAGTGGAAAAAAATTACCTCTGGGAGTAAAACTTTGAGTAAGCTTTACTCAGAGATTACTTGCAGGACTAAGAGCTTTTGAAGGACACCATACTTGTATAAAGTTTGTTAGAAAGAGAAATTTATCTTACATGAACTTTTTCAGCAGGTGCTACTTCCAGCTCATGTTCTATAAAACTATTAACATCAGAAGGTCTAACAGCTTCTATTAACAACATGACATCTTCCTGTGTTGTATCAGAGTGATATACACCTTGTTGGTTTCTATATGATGTCCAGTCTTTTAGATTTACCACTTGCTGAAATATTCATGACACATGTATTGGTAAAACAGTCAATACCTTAATCCGCTTTACTGAAACCCTGGACATGTAAAAGTTCATCCAGGCAAGTGAAAATTGCTTATTTCATATTGTCCTGCAAGATGATCATTTGCCCTTTACTTTATATTACATAATACTCATACTAGGGCATGAGGAAATTTAAAGCAGATACTGGTTCAGTTTGACAAAAATTGGCATGGTTTTGTTTGACAAAAAATGGCATAGTTCAGGAATAAGACAGTCTTCCCCTTAAACCATGAGCCCAAAGTGAGAGAAAACTGATTTGGGCTAGAAAAAATCACTTCTTTCATATAGTCTGGCTAGTTGATAAGTCTGTCTTTTACTATATAGCATGATGAATCAGGCTAGTGCTTGATCAAATTTAAGGCAATAACTGTAAGATGAACATGATCTGTTTTTCCAATTTGCCAAAGTGAACACTATCTTTTCTTTGAATCAACATCTTTATCCAGGATGTGAAAAAAACCATATTAGTAAAGAAAGATGGAGAGATATGTGTGATGCTTTACACAATATTTCAACAATTTCTCATCACAACTGCCAGTCCTTCAACTCAGTGACCATAGACAGGCTTAGATCTCTGGACCCAAGTTTTTCACCAGTACTCATCATATAGCTTCATCAGTGGCTTGCAACTGCTATACTTGGTACAGAGGATAGCAAGAGAGAACAGTCATAAATAACATTTTATGACCTTACTCTTCAAAGGTATGTAAGCTCCCTTCCTCCTCAGGGCTCCACATTAAAAGTTGTTTCATTGACGACCTATATTTGGAGTCAAGAAACTTGTTACTTCTACTAGTAAACATTTGGTTCAAGCCAGTGAAGTATATAGCTAGTTGTCCAACTAGGCAACCTACTTTAAAGATTAATGTCAACTTGTCAAGCCCTTCTCCTTCTAACCAAGCTAACTTGGAAGGTATTTGTAAGAGGTGTAAAAAGATCAAACCAATACCTGAGGCTCAACAGCAGCTATGTTTATACGGTCATCTTTGAGAATATTCTTCTGAGTAAAACTTGTATCTCTATCCAGTAATGAGGATGTTATGAGAGGTCTAGCACTAACATCTATCTTTGATGATTTAGTTATATATATACTACTGTTTCTTACAGCCTGAAAATTACCATCATAAAATATAAATGTAATATGATGCTTAAATATAGCATTTCAATAATTTCTCACTTATATATGCCAACGAATGATGGATTGTATTATAAATAAACTGTCCCAAAGACAAGGGCAAGACATGACCTCTAGATCAGATCTAAGCTTTTAACTTGATAATATCATATTAAAATTGTTCTCAGTATTTCATAATCTGATCTCAATCCTTAAAGCCACTATATGAGTATATATTCATTTAGTACTTAATCATGTAATTTGGTGGAAGTTTTTTTATCACAAAACTTCATCCTAAACTCATTGGGATCAAAACTATTGTTTAGAGTATTGACAATCAAATTCTACTTTCGGTTTTGATCTACTTTCCTTTGAAATATCATAACCTATTTAAGCCATAATTGCAGTACTAAATAATTTCTTTTTCATCAGAGGTGTTGAAAATAGATAAAAGTCAATTTTTCATTTCATTCCATTAACAATGTTACTGTTGATAATGGGCTTAAAATTCCTAAAACTTTATTTGTAAATACATGTTCACTGACTTTTCGGCTATTACCCATCAAGTTACTGGTGTCTATCTTACTGTGAAGTCTTTTACTCCCATTAGTGCAGTTGACACATGTATGTATTGTCGCAACAAAATTACACCACCCTCCCAGGAACTCATATACACCTAGGTGAAGCAATCGCAAGTAAATTTCTTGCTCAATATAGCAGTGACCCTGGTGGGGTTTGAATCCAGGACCTCTTGACCTGTAAGCAACACTGGTATACTGCTCCAACTATGAAGTGTTCTATGAATAATAAAATCATTACCTGTCTAACAGCCTGTAAGTACATGTTCTTACGTCTTCTTTTATTTAACCACCTCACAACTGCCAACAAAACATATCCTACACTAAAAAACATTTTATCCACTTATCAACCAACCAGCATATCCGTTATTTAATGAGTATATTACACAGTTGTCTATCTGAAATAAATGAGAATTTTTAATAGAAACAAAGAGAGGTTTTACACATAAGTACAATTAATCCAGAACCTACAAGTCAGAAATTACATGACAGTCACTGCATTCCTAAACATCCATCTGGTGAAATTATGAAACTGATTGAAACGTATAACAGTAAAATACTCATAGATTTTACAACTATGCTGAGCTTAAGGGGCAAATTAAAAATTTCTCAGAGGCTCGTCCATCTAGTAGAGCACAAGTCTACTTATTGAGGGGTTGAGGGTTTGATTCCTGGGCGGGGCATAATTTGGGGCTACTGCACATTACTGGTACGTAGTAATTCACCAGAAGTAGAAATATGATAAGCGCTTGGCTATTTGAATAGAAAGATAAGTGATTTTATTTTGATTTCATGATATTTTCTGTCTTTTATCGGGGGCTGCTGACCCCGAACCCCCGCTTTTTTACAGTCACGGTCAGTATCGACTCAATGAAGAATGGCGACATATTTGTTTACATTGTTGCTAAGTTAGCAACAGACGCGCACTTGCAAAATGACGCATGCGCAGTAGGCGCGTACCGTAAAAGTGCATTCTAGCCCATAATTTTAACAATATCATGGATATGGTGATGAAATAACTTCTACGGCCATTCTCCCCATCGATAATTATAAAATCTAGAGAGCAAATATCAGTCACTGATGGAAGTATGTGACTAGTGACAGGTTAACAGCCAAATCCAGAGATCACCCAGAGAGGACCCTGCTCTTTAATGGAAAGAAAAAAGTGCAGAAGGAATGGGATCTAGGACTTTCTAATCAATTGTCAGCTCATCACTGATCAACGGTTTACCTGATACTGACTAGGACATTCATGTTTGTAGTAGATCATGCTGATATGTCCCATCATAATATTGGAACAGACCCAATGCGATAATAATGCGAAACTCTCTGGGTATTGTCTTGAATGGGGCGTAATGTCTATGGACCGAAACAATCGAAACTAAGATCCATTCATAGGAATCATTGCTGGTCGTGTACAAGTGACAGCACCTTATTTCAATACATACTTAATGTATAAATACTCAAGTATCATTTCTCGAGCGATCAAGAATTTCAAGCGTCTCAAGTATCTACAAAACTTGCATGAAACCTGAAATTAAAACCGCTTACCCGAAACCGGTGTTGAATTAATCTGGTCAAGGATAGATTGTCCGGGTCTATTTTTAGATAATTCCATTGCGCTACATTTCGTTATATTTCGTTATGTATACCTCACACTTTCTGAGGTAGCTTTAAAATTATTTAAACGATTATTTGTAAAGACTTCATATATACTCTTCTGTGAATAAAATAAACTAAATTGAAAAATACAGTATCATCTTTAGAGTAAACACATACCAATAGGCATACAAGGACCATAAAATACGTGTATACACAAGGGACATAACTCGATTTCAACCAAAGGCATAAATATTATCTTAATTATCTTAAAGGTTATGCAAGTATTAGTAATCTCCCATTCCATGTATCCAGAATAGTGGTTACTAGACTTAACTTTAAGCACTTTGTTACAAATCCCTGTTTTATAGAATCCCTGGTGGCACATAACAATTTAGGAGTAACATTTCACAGCTCTGACAAGTAATTATTTGAGGTAAACAAGCAAATAACAAAAGGTTCACAATTGACTATCAGCCTGTGAACATTTTCATAATTCATCAAAGTTTCATTGTAAAAAATACTATCTTATGTCCTGAAAATATTGAACTTTAAGACCAGTCTTGAAAACTTTCATCTATTTAATACTGTATACTTCAATTCCACTTGGAATAAATTCTTGCAACTCATACATTAAACATGTTACAATGCATCTACATGTATCTTTCAACCAGCATACTTCCTGGTTTTAAACCACAATATTTTTTTTTGCACAAGGAAACATGCTTACTTTACTAAATCCATGAAGCCACATCCAGCCATATTTAGATATTTACATATGCAATGTAATGATAATGTATATATATGGCGAGGCCAAGTTGTAAGGACACTGGACTGGTAATCATGTTGACTCCTTTCACATACAAAGCCTACCTCATTGTTTCCTTGAGAAAGAAACTTTATCCTACAAGCTCAGTCCTGGAGGACTAGCAATCAGATCCAAGAGCGATTTGTCTTAGTTGTAAAACATTATTCCACAATCCAGCTTAAAGAAATTAGAATCTCACCTGGCTAGCTCAGTCCGTAGCCCGCAAGTATATTGATTCTTTGGCAAGGCATACTTTTTTGCAAAGTTTGGTCAAGAAATAATTTTACGACCATTATTCCTTCTACTCCCAATTCTAAAGCATGTAGAGCAGTTGTCCCACAAGTCTACTGATTCTTAGGCAGGGCATACTCTTGTGAAATTTGGTCATGAAATAATTTTTATGGCCATTATCCCTCCTACTACTGATTCTAAATGTGATGGGCAGTCGTCATATATTGAAGGAAGCATGATCCTACTAACTGTTCAACAGCTAAATCATCATAAAGAGATTTAGGCTTTCCAGGAATGGTGAGTAGGTTGGCTGACCGCTATGACACAACCTATACAATGTGTTGCTATGGGGTTAAACTTAACCAAAAAATATAGATAAAAATAAACAAAATTTCAAAGAAACAACATAAAACACATTCTGGAATGATTCAATTTTATTAGTTTCACTTTGAAGGAGAAATTGATTATACAAATATTCTTGTCCAATATTAAAAGTCATAGGAAGGAAGTCTGTGCTATGTGTACATAAACCTAACATTTCAAACATAATGAGACAGAATACAAAATACATAGATGGTGAGAAAATAATGAAGAAATTCAAAATTAGAAGGCCATAGATTCTAGAAGGCAAAAAATGAAAAAGAAACTAAAGTAAGGAGCATTTTCTGATTAACAATTCATAGGCCAAAATAAGAAATAAATAAGTTTTTGACTGAGTCCAAAATGATTTTTTTTGCTTTTTGTCACATGCTAGCACAAACAATTTATGACAATATGTCAGAAAATAAGAGAGAGTTTTAGTAATATCACCTGTTTACAAATAAAGGCTACACAAAGACAGAAATATATAAAAAAAATATTACATGAAATCATAATATGATCATTCTGTTTACATGATGCATTGTAAATACATGATCCTGTCACTAAGGAAACAGTCATGTTAAATGATCAGTTGCCATAGCAACAGAAACAATCGAGAAAAAACTTGCTGTAACAAAGGAGATACAAAGTTCACATCAAAAATCCATTTACATAATTTGATAACTCTATCTACAAAAAAAAACTAATCATTGTAACATCATATCACCGTACTTATGGAAATGTATCAATATTATAACATCACATGACCTTGACCTTTCAACCATGACTTTCATAGTTCAAGGTCATCTTTATATAGACCTTGACATTGGAATATCAACATTGACCTTGGAAAGTCAAGTTCAAGGTCATCTAACTAATATCAACATGTAATTTGAATTTCATACTCGGGACCAATTTTATAAGAAAAAAAACCTAAATAACCCTCACTTCATTTATAATACAAATTGTCATGCAAATGAAGATTTTCTATATAAAGATGAATTTAACACAATAACTAAATTATCAACCATGAAATTAAATCTAGATAGTCACTACCTTCTTTTAAATCATCTAAGTGTATTCTAGTACGAAATAAAAACAAAGAAATTGCTTCAAAATGATGAATGTAGCATGATTGTATGTATAAAGATTAAAAAAATAAATCAATACCTAGCTACAAAAAACATTTTACATAGCACAAAAATATAATACATATAGATTTGTATAGTATTTTATTTCACGATCAGCGATTCTGGCAACCATCACATATGAACGAAATATCATTGTAACAAACATCTTAGATCAATAACCTGACGACATGAGGATGATTGAATTGAATTTTACTAGTTTCTGAACACAATCACTCCAGGAGACGGGTAAATACTAAACAAAAAAAATTAGGGGAGAGCACAACATATAGAGAGAAAAAAACTGCAACATAAAATATTAAACAATTCCTGGCTATACATATAAATATCATAAACTTAAAGGGGGACAACTCTTCATCAAATCATTGATAATACTCATACCAACAACCTCTTTTATAAGAAGCTTTCATAAAATCAAGAAATTTTATAATTTTCGTGAGCGAGAGTGAATTAAACAAAAAACTTACAATAACAGCTAATCTAACAGCTGTTTTCAAAAAGTTCTTCAAGATAGATGCTCATGCAAATTACTCAAAAGTAAGCTCTCCGACCTCACTCTCTCTCGTGGTAGAAATGACTATAAATAATCTAGTCGCTATCCACAGGTCATTCAAACAAGTATTATATCATTTTTAAAGCCATTATGAAATTTTGTTAGTTAATACATGACAAGGACACAAAAACGTCCTTACTAAGGTGTGAAAACAATGGCATTGATAAAACAATGATATTGTGATTACAATGCGAACAAAGCAGTAGAACGAACACACATTTTTAGTATTAAATACCGGCACCATTTGGTTTAAAAATATATATATATAATATATGTGCACACATTTAACTCCAACATTCATTAAAGTTATCAAATACAAAATCTGTGTCAATTTTCTATTGTAAATTTCTAAAATGATTACATATTCTAAATTGGTCCCATTCTTAACTAAGGGGAAAAATAATCGGGATAATTCTATGGGCATTGAACCAAATTTTGGATTTTTTATACATATTTCAAATTCACAAATAATATTATTTTTTAGGGAATTGTTTACCAGGGTTACAAACAGGAAGTTAATGATTACATATTCTCAACAAACATTCCAATGCGACTATACAATGCATAGCTACTAGCTGTACAAATCTAAATCATTTATGATAATAAGACATTTTTCAAGTATAAAGAAGCACAAATATCACAAGTTTTGTTCTTACAGGCATTGTTTGATAATAATACACTAAAATTTGAACATACACAGTAATATATAATATATATCATGTTATAATCCTAGCAACTAAATTAGTTTATTGATATAAAACACAGACCCCCTTCAAACATATACATAAAAGAAAGATTTTATAGACAAACCTAACTTTTTTTCACCCATCCAAATCAAATGGCATTTTTAATACTATACCATAGGACTTATATAAATCAAGCAACAAGTTTTCCCAAGTTATATGAGGTAAACTTTTCCATTAACAAATAAGCTGTTATAAAGCATACCCTCAATTTTTTTTCCAAATTACAAAAATAACCCAAAAATGATAACTAAGTCAGTTGTAGAAATAACACATAACATTTTCGATTTGAACCCATCTATACAGATCAATCGGTAGAATACCAATTAAAGTATCGAATACAACAGATACAAAGTATATAAATTGTGTAGTACTCTTCAATTCGGAGGGTGTATCAGGTTGTCATGACAACCATTGTTTGTTTATTCCTATCAAGATATACAGTTTCCATAAAGTGACAATGTTAATGGGAGTTTTTATATTTTATTTATACAAAATTTATATAGTCAATCTACTGGTGATATGCAGTCTACATAGATTCAAATTCATCCACACGTTTCTTTGTGTTTCCTGAACGAATCTGTTTTAGTGTCTTATATTTATCACGGCCTTGTTTCACATTTTCTGCATGGAGAACATCGTTGCGAGTTTGTTTAGTTTCATCTTTTCTATCCTTCAGTTCAGCTTCAAGTTCCTATAAAATAAATAACATATTAATAAGACTAGTACCAATATACTTACTGTGGGTTTAGCGCAAAACAGTCATAACTCAATATAAGAAGAGTGAGTTACGACCATTTTGTGCTAAACCTGCGATATAGATGAATTAGGGGCACCTGTTATCAAATGTCCTACGACCGAAAGATTTGATTTTGAATTCAAGTTCAGCAGAAAAACTTTGTACTTGTGCTGAATAGTTGCAATAAAAATCTGTGTACACAGAACAACAGAATTCAATCAGTGTTGCATACTTTTCAGCAATAATGTGTCAAATAAATTTGTTCAGCATGAATGCATCCAGTACAAACCAACTGGATGAGAACACTGGAAAAACACATAAATTCGAATTCTGAATATTTCCAGTCCATTCCTTTCATATTACATAACTGAATTATTGTAAGAAATTTGATAAAATGGCCTCCAAGGGGCTCATTGACTCCACATCAATCAATTTATAAATGCTTTTAAAAGCATGATTATAAATTATACAATTAATAAATTATGTCGCTAAATAAACACTTTACAACTTTTACACTTACACTTTACACTTTATTCAAAGACTTCAGCACAGAACAGTGGTTTTGGACCTTAGTATAAACATGAATAAAGGTACTTGAGTGAAAAAACTTCCTTTTATTATAAGAAAATCGAAGCGAGTGGAAATTTATCGTTTCAACATATTTCTTACAACAAAGTTGAATACATTTCTATTCGTCTTAACTAAATGAATTAGTGAGACCAAGTAATAAATAACAGACAAAATACATCAAAAGTACACAGACATTTAAAACTTCCACAAGTAATTTCACCAAAAATCCAATCCTAATGTACAGATTAATAAATTGGCTACAGAACAAATGATACAATACAGATTATAATTACTACAAGGGGAAAACTGATTTAATGAAATATAATTCATTCGTCAATGTTGAAAAGCTACAGGGATAAGGAATTCCTAAATGCCAATTTGTCTGACTCATACATTTATGTCTGCGGACAATATACCAGTAAATATATCAATCCCACTTGTCTGTGATCAAGTGATACTTTAGATGTAAATATACTAAATGATGTTCTTAATATCATAGTTCTCAATATATCCGTTCTGGTCAAGACCATGTTATAGTTCTATTACATTAACCTGTCACAACTTAAATAATTACACACTCACTGAATGTGTTATTATTTAACCTCTTTTAAAACATTGAACCACCATTTAATATAAATTATTGATAATCTAACAATGTATGTGGCGATTTTGAATATCGGGGTTATAACAAGTTTGAAAGGGGTTAAAAATAACAGATTCCATGACCGTGTAATTATTTAAGTTGTGACAGGTTAATGTAATAGAACTGTAACCCAGTACAAGTATATTTTAAGATAACACTTGTCCAAGGACAAGTGGAAAAAACTAGGAATTTCACACCCCAGAGCTGTATACATGGAATAACAAAATGAACCCTTTATTGACGCATATAGATAGGTCAGCAAATTAGTCAACATTCTTCTATGTTTACAAATATATCACTAATTTTGCACTGACTTAAACTAGTTACATATATACAAAACATACCCTCAATTGTTGTTGTAACCTCTTATTTTTCTCAGTTTCTAATTCACGATCTTCTTCAGGTCGTGGCATATTCTCCATGTTCTCATACTCTTGTAAGTTAGCATCTAAAATATACAAATATATCATACTTCACAAAATACAAAATGTACATGTACGAGTCATATATGACAACTGGTATATAACCTTAGATCAATGTTATAAGCTTCATGATTCTAGAAATCATTGACACATCAATCAAAAGTTATAACTACCATTTGTATCAAAGCTAGATAAATTTTAAAATTCTAATCACTAAGTGTCAAGACTTATGTTATGAGATAATAAAATGCAGAATTTATAAAACATCCAGCTATCACAGTTAAAAGTATGAATAATCATGAAATATTAGAAGCTTTGAGCTGGATTTACCCGAACACCTCTTGGTCAATGAGCAGTCCACCAAATGTCATAAAATTTACTTAAAGACAAGGGAGTAAAAGTACTCAACATTATCTTGTAGTTAGTACAATATGACCAAACAACTGACTTGAGTGATTAATGAAAGCAGGAGAAACAATGCTTTAAGAAGCAACTATAAATGGATATATTCTACAAATATACCAATTAAATTAACTCTACACACAAATGAATAAATTGAAATAAACATTAAGTTAGTTCCACCCATAAATGATTGTTGTTTTATACTGTATGTATATTGTATATTTTCTGTGTGGACCATATTGAAAATTGGCTTTAGCCAAATATGTTATCCACTTTAAATTAAGTCGTTATTATTATTATTATTATAAAAATAAACATCCCAAATAATTCCTGATTTCATGATTTCAGCAGCTTCTATATGAAAACAACTCGTTCTTGGGTCCAACAAAACTTGTACCGGATGTTCACGACCTGAGCTGAAAATTTTCACCCATTCCATACATTAAAAGTTAACTCCACTAACCTCCATGTTCCTGATCAATCTCACTTTCTTCATCTTTCACGTGCATTTGTGCCATAGCTTGAATTAAAGCTTCCTGATCACGTTGAGCCTGTTCCTTAGCCTCAGCTAATTGGGCTTGCATATTATTCATCATTTCATCACGTTCTGAAAGCTTAGACTCACTGTTCTCTACCTCTGCCTTGGCTGCCAAGTATTCAGCTTCCTACAATGGTTCAAACAAATAAACTCAGAAGACATTTTGATATGTTAACTAGTAATCAAAGCACTAATAGCACTGTCAGACATGAGGTTCTGATGGAGAATATAAACATGGAATTATACAACAAACAGAAGCGATACAAGGTAAATTTCCATTACATTTACCAATCATAAAAATACTTAACAAAATCAGTTATACTTCAATTGCACTAACTGCATCATACCCGGTATTTGATTGTTGAAGTAAATATCCTCTAAGTGAATATGCATAGCCTAATGTAATCACCTGCTGTGGATTAAAATGAGGATTTGCAACAGTCTGTTACAAAACATGGGAATTTCACATAGCTACTACTTTAACTTTTATTCTCCCAAGTATCTAAATTTACATACAAAGAGGGGAAAATACAAAATAAACATATAATTAGACTGCATAACTTGAATAAAATATGCATTTATATCAATGTTAAGGGTGATTTTAAGAAATCTTGATCTGACATTATTTATGAAGGTACAACAAGTAAAATAATGTATTTCTGAATATATAACAATTTCCATACCAGTCTCATCTTTTCTTCAACATGCATATGTTCAGTTTGTTGTAATTTCTGTTCAAGTTCCTCAGCTTTACGTCTTTGTTCTTCAATATCTTCTTGTGCTTTATTATAATCATCTACAACTTTCTCTAGTTGACCAATACGGCTGTTAGATTCCTCAAGAGCTACAAATATATCAATATTTATATCAGTTACCTTTCACAATGTAAAAAGGTGTACACATGACAAAAAACACATGACATTTTTTAAACAACTAATTCCTTAATCAATGCTCAATCAAAGGTCAAAGACCACTAAATTTACACTTACACACAGAAATAAACAAGCTTAGTTTAGTAAGTTTTTGCTTATTTATTTTAGCTTGATCGTGATGTGAAACATGTTCTTACAACTTAAATCAATCATAATTAAGTCTGCTTCCTGATCACCCAGTTCTGAGCTAGTAGGATAGTCTCTAGCTAAAAAAAACTGATTAGGTTTAGAAGTGCTTTGAACCAATGCAGGGCTAGCAATCCAATGATTACCAGTCAAACTTTGTAGCCATACAGCCATGCCAACTCTTTTATTCATTGACAATTTATCAACAACCAGTCTACAAAATTATTGGTAGCCCAAACGAAAAAAGTGGTTATTCCGGGTAACTGGACACCCATTAAATTCATAGACTGAGCAACTCACCTCTTCTGTTGCGTTCACTTTCTTGTTTATATTGTTCTAACATCTCTTCAAGTTCCTTTCTCTTAGCCTCAGCATCGTCACGTTTCTGTCTTTCTAATTCAAGACGAGCTTTTTCAGTTTGTTTAGCTAACTTATCTTCACGAGCTTGAGCTTTCATTTGTTGAACTTCAATGGTGTCAGGTTTTCTTCTACGCATATACAATTCATGGTTTCCCATACATAATGCTAATATACGCTTATTGATACGTAATCTAGGAGCGTAAAATACAAAGTCCTGCAATAAAACAGTAGAAAATAGTGAATATTTCTAGTTAAAATAAAATATTTTGTCTACTGTATAATAATCAAATGTAATCTAAGGCCATACTAATTTCTTATGGAAATTTTCATATGGAAAACTGGCTAATTCACTACTGATACAGTTTTACAAATGAGTTTTTTTATTTTTGTACATTAGGCAGTCTAAAAACTCAATGTAATGAATAACAAACAATGATTGGAGTTTTGCCAAGGATTTTAAAATGTGCGGCCCAATGGCCAATTAATATTCTGAAATTATTAATACATTTGTTTCCAAATTTTCATTTTTACAGAGGCAAGAAATAGCAAGGATGAGTCTTTACAAGCTATATTAGAACAAATCAAAATGAATTTTACATAATACTGGACATTTAAATCTCTTATTTATTCCAATATGGCTGTAAAATGAAATTCATGAAATAACTAATGAATTGAATGAAACAGGAGGCAGATCAGCCCCTTGACACACTATCATGATTTCACATGCGCTATTTCAGTTATATACACTGCCCTCCAAAAGTTCCTTCACACATTCACAATTTATATTGTACTAAATGGAATTTCCAAAAGTTTTAAAAGCAGATTATTGTTAAATGATTTAACTTAGCTTTTTCTAATCAGTACATTAAATTTTGTCTGATGGATATGAAATAACAAAAATATCTTGAACTTGATATTGGTTCATTGTGATACATTGACCATAGTTTAGGAGGCTGGTAGATAACTAAAGCTGCAACTCAAAAAACAAAATGTACCATTAGAAATTCCATTTCCATTGCATGAATATTAATGAAATAAACAATAATATAATAATTCTTTAAATTTGAACTTAGAAATTGTAGCAATTTTTATTAATTGTACAGTGATGAAACTTTTGGAGGGCAGTGTATGCACAAATGTGCGTCCTCGGCAAAACACTGACAATGATTTTTGCTCTAGATGAAATAAATGATAGAATAACTGAATTAAGATGATTTTTATAAATTAAACAAAAGTGAAACAAATGACAAAATGAATATAATAGAAAACCTCAAATGAGAGAAGTTAAGCATGCATATGATAATATTGAGGTTATTTAATTCTTGTATTTAATTTCAGCATTTGTAGTAAGACATACTGAGAATTTAATGCTAGATTATATAGTAAACTTATTAACTTTTTAAATAAATTTAGAATACATAATAGAAAATATAGGATAGGAAATAAGCAGGTTTACTTATCGATGAAAGACATGACCAGAGTGTAGAGAAATAATAGGAACATGTTTAGGAAACAAGCAATGAGTACTATTGATGGTATAAAAGACCTATATGTAAAATATAGAAAGAAATTGGTAATGAGTTAGAATACAAAAAGAAGATATAGAAGAAATGAAAACATAAAAGCATGGAATAGGAAGGAGAAATGATGCAGAAATGCTAAGATATTTGGCTTGTGAATATATATTCATGGATTGAAAAGGAAAAAAGACGTTCAATATCAGCAGAGAGAAACAATAAATACATTGTCAAAGAAAAATGATGCAAAATGTTCAGAAAACTTTAGAATGATATTCAACAAACATATACATATTTTGATCATACTCTTTACATTCATTCATTAATGGGCAAGTGACAAACACAGTCACTTTTAGAAAGAAGAAATTGTCCATTCTATAGAAATAATACTTTGAGTCATATAATATCAATACCATGCCAGATTTTATTAACTATATTTTATTAACATTCCATTCTCTTACTCACTTTGTCTGGCTTAGCAGATTTGTCACCCTAACATAAAGTAAATAAATATATTTAATAACCAATTCTTCCTTTTTGTCATTTTTTACATGAATTTTTCCCAATATACTCTATACCACAATATCAGAAGGCTATTACTTTTTCAAATAATCATAATTTTTCTTTTTTCTTTTCTGTTTGGATTTAATGCAGTAACAACATCTCCAGTCAACCTTCTCATCTTTCCTGGAAAGGCTAAATCTCTGGATTTAACTGTTAACCAGTTACCCGGACATCATATTATCAAAAATCTTAGGATAATTTAACATAACAATATAGAAGGATTTAAGACTAAAAGCGGTCCTAAGACGCTTGATAATACAAGCCCCAGGTGCGTAGATTTGTCAGTGACTGAGAAATGTCCAACATAATTTAGAATCTGTGATAGGAGGGAGAATCCAGGCCCTAAAAATTATTTCATAATCAAGCTCCAAAAAATGTGGCCTAATCTGGAAATAGAACTTACGACCCCTTAATCAATAGACTTGTGAGCTACAGACTGAATTAACCTAGCAGTTTCATGTTTTCACAATCTGTCATTGACAGTGAAAAATTAAGAATTATTTAGTTTTATACATTTATTCCACTAATATGCTAAGACCGAGTATTGTTTTTGTTTTTATTTAGTTTAACGCTGTAGCAACACACTGTATAGGTCATACAATGGCATCCAACGCACCTTACCTAGCTTTCCTGGACACTTGTCTTTAACCAGTACTCACCTACCCTTCCACAAGGCCGGAAACATTTCCATATATCTTTTTAAAGGAGGAAAATTGACATAATTGTCACATTTTCGTGGAAGGGTATAACCTCCTTGGGTGGGATTGGAACCCATACCCCCTTCGGGACACGATATTCCAAATCCCGGCGTGCTACCAACTGTGCTATTGACCCGGGTTGCTAAGACTAAGAGGTGAGGCATAAATTCTGCACAAGCACCATCAATTAAGATATTGCTAACTGTACACAATCAAGATTTCATGTCTCTTAAAAGTTGCCTCTCATAGTTGATACATCTTCACCTCTAATATTGATGGTCCAGTGTAAAACTAGACTATATCTCTCTTTTTACATGAAGTTAAGATGTATACTAGATTAGTTTCGCACTGACCCGTTAACTTACTAACAATTAATATCAAACTATCTGTTAAAACATTATTAATTAATTCAGACTATTAATTACTAATAATGGAGTGTAGACAACCAAACAAATGTGAATACCAGTATAAGTACACACATTGGGTGCGTTCAGAGTTATACCATTGGTAACTGATGGTATCATTGGTAACCAGCGGTAAAATTTGGTAACAATTGGTATACTGAAGGCAAGGTAATTGGTAACCAATTCTCCCGCGGCCCTATAAGTGAGGTAGCTTTGGAAGCCTCGTTTTGATTCAAGTCATGATGGCGGCAACACTAAGAATTTCATTTATTTATATACCAAGGTACCGTTGGTTACCATTGGCAGCATTATGCAACCATATACTACTATTATTACCAATATTACCTAAGTTCGTTCAGAATTAATTGGCAACCAATGGTATGTTTGGTAACATTCAGTAACTTACGGTAACCCTTGGTAATTCTACTTGGTACCAGCTGGGAGAACCCTGAACGTACCCATAAATAATTATGTTAACTCCTACATAATATATTCATATACATGACAGGAATGAAAGAATACTATGTACAGTTAAATTCTGCAATAAAGAACACCTTGGTTATTGTAAAACCATGGGATTTTCAACAATTTTTGACAACTTGACCACAGAGGCATGAGTAGAAATTGCCCAACCTTGATTTTAGAGAAATCTCATATTTTCAAGGAATTAAGCATGATGTAATATTACATAATTAGTCTGAAATTTAGTCATACAAACAAGACTTCATGACAACATAAACTTATCAAGTTTTCTTTGGTTTAATATAAACTACAAGTCCTTATTCAAATATAACCTTTAAATTACATTCACTGATATCCATATATAGGCATGGGCTTATTTCAGATAAGGCTAATTGAGTCATTCAGTGATAATACGAAAATGTCCATGTAATGAAATCTACTATATTTATAGAGACTGAATATAAAGCCATCCAAGGTAATAGCAGTGTAGCAGTCTTTGTCTAAACCCTAACAGCCAGAAACAAAGAACTGTTGATATGGATCTTAGACTGTAATGAAAATCACTCATTTCATCCAATTATGTTTTTGTTTAGTTTTTGTTGGGTTTAACACCGTAGCAACACATTGAATAGGTCATAATAATGGTGTCCAGCACATCTAATCTAGCTTTCCTGGACCCTTGTCTATAACCAGTACTCACCTACCCTTCCACAAGGCTGGAAACTTCTCCATATACCTTATTAATGTAGGAAAATTGACATAACTGTCAAATTTTTATGGAAGGGTATAACCTCCCTGGGTGGGATTCAAACCTGTAGTGTACTCCCCTTGGGACCTGAGATTCCAAATCCCGGCGTGCTACCAACAGTGCTATCGACCCAGGTCACCTAATTATGTATGGACAAGTTGCATAATTAAGTGCTTGTAAGTATTTTAAAGCTATGACTTTCATACATGATGTCTGTCATAGCTATTTTTATCATGAGTATTAGACATACGCAGTGACTCAACGTTAACATGTAGGAAATTTATGTACCAGCATGAATAAAATTATTGCATGCATCAAATATATTTATGCTAATTTATTAAAATTCATTTATGAAACAAGCCATGTTCATAAAGTTTGTCCCTTTAATTTACACTATCTCAGAAGGAAATTGTTTAAGTAGAAAGTCTAATTACCCAGGAAAACAGCTGTAAATTCTGGGAACATATTTAGCATGTCTTTAAATGTTATTAAAAACAAGATGTTTTGTTATTGAGTTTAATGCTCTAGCAACACAATTGTTCTTGTTATATAACTGCAGTCAGTCAACTTTTTATCATTCCTGTTGACCAGTTACTAGGGGCATACTTCTGTCAGTAACTGACAACTGCCCAACATGATTTAGAATAAGTGGCAGAAGGGGGAATAGCCATAGAAATTATTTCATGAACAGGCTCCAAGAAAGTATGGCCAGGCAGGGAATCAAACCTATGACCCCTCATTCAGTAGACTAGTGCTCTACCGACTGAGCTAGAAGGGCAGATAAAAACTAGATGGCAAATGACTTTTCAAACTAATAATGAATCAGTATTACTTAGAGGTAATGGAATTAATTAAATAGATGAGAGCAGGGTAAGATGAAGATAATGCTTACATAAAATGGTTATGTTATTATAAATATGGTAGGTAAAATAAAAAATGAGTAATAAATACTAATATTCAACACAGGCTTATATAGAGCCAAGTTAAACATATTTTATGGTTAGGTTTACATATAACATTGTACATTGACTGCTTATAATTATAAATTACCATTCACTACCAACATTTAGTCAGTATAAATATTGAAATACAAGACACAGTCATTCATCATAAAAGATTCTCATACAATATTCACCCATCCTTACATAGGGTTTGACTATGTTATTTTTTATATTTTTCAACAGGATGGCAGTACTTCCTGTTATACAAGGTCTTAGAAATAATTGTTTGTTTCCAAATATTGGTCACCACTCTCCCAAATATAGATGATCATCAGGGTTTGTCACAAACAGGGTCCCAGTATTCTGAGGATCCCAAAAACTTGGGAGGAATCCCAGTGATACTTAGCTAGGGATTTCTTCAGCACCAGTATAAATTGCCCCATTTTTACATGAATTTGACTTCCCAAGCATTGTTTATAACATTTTGTGCAAATCTGAACCTAAACTTTAGTTTATTCTTGAAGAAATCCCCAATGTTAAAGAGGAATCCCTGAAATAAACTGACAAGGGATTCCTTCTAGATCCCTGGTAAAACAGTTAGTGCCAAACCCTGATCATATATGATATGATATGATATAATAAGAAAATCTGAATGGAATTACAGAAAACTTCAAATGAATCTCAACAAAATTCTATGACACCAAAGAATGGATTTATTAATTAAACACCAAAAACAATACTAACTCTCTGTGGAAACAAACACACATTTCTAAGGCTGATACAAAGTAAGTGATTCATATTTATAAGCAGTCAACTTTTACAGTCATCGCCTTAACCCACTAGCCTCAAGCCAGGTACAAAGAAAATCAACTTGGGCTAGTGAAAATTACTTACTTCATTATTATAGTGAGGCTAGTTGATAATTTTGCCCTTAAAGAACTAACACAATAAATCAGGCTTGTGCTAATGAAAGTTTAAGGTGATGACTGCTATAACATGTATATACATTGTTTATACTAGGTATGTCAATAATAGTTTTCTGGATAAATTTTCTAGCGGTACAAGTACGGTAGACAGACACACAAAGGGGTCGATACAAAACTTACAGGTGCACGCCTATCAATCGGTTTAAGGATAAACTTTTTGTCATTAAATGAAATATTCCGAATTTCACTCCATGGGAAGCCCACTTTAGGAGTTAGTCTGCAACAAAACACAGCATTACATGTAAAATAAACAATCTACTGACTAAGTTAATAAAAAACAAACAAATACCAAATCAATCTTCCAGCAACGTATCTTACCATTCTTTCATAGTAAAACCATGGTAACAATGATTATACTGGTTACCGGGTATTTGATTTCCAGTATTATGAAATTCAATCAACAAACTGAAAATATGTACTGTAACTTGTATGTGAAGATTTTATACATTTGACATGAGTATCTAAAGTTGGTGATAGTACCATTTAAGGTGACTAGATAGCAAAACCACTTTTTAAGTTAAATAATGAAGGTTTCAATTGAAATTATGCAAGATACATCTTGCTGGAAGATTGACCTACAAAAAAACCAACACAACACCCTAACAACCTTAACTATGATTGGAACACTTCAAATAGCAAGTTTCAAGACCTTTATACAATAAAACATAAATATCTCATTAATGTCTACATTATACAATCTCTTAAAACTCAAATTTTGACTATTCCAAATGTGCAGCCTTGTTAAATATTGTTGACTCTTCCAAAGTTGTATGATAGTAATAGAAATTTTTTATGAGCCTGAGGTCACTATGAATATGCAATTAACTAGCTTCTGTATGACCATAGTCATTGCAAAATTAAAACTAATTTGTTATCATTACTATTTTTTAATTTCACCCTCTCCAAACAGATCTCATCTTATAATTTCCATGAAAAACTAAATGAAATGTTCCAATCCTAGTTTTCTATGATAACTTCAATCACCATGACAACAAAACTGTGACATAACTACTCATGCCATGTATTTATATGTACTTACAGGTGCCTTTTTATCAATTGGTTTTATAACAAACTTTTTGTCGTTAAATGATATGTTTCTGATTTCACTCCAAGGGAAACCAATTTTTGGGGTTAATCTGCAATAGAAATCTGCGAGTTGAAACATAATGATATACTGGACAATCTGGACCATATTTTCTGTCCAGTTATGTAATGCAATCCAACCTGCAACTTTTTGAGTCCTAGTGGACACTTGGCCGTTTTTCCAACAAGACAAATTTTTTAGTAGGGTTTAATGCCATAGCAAGGCATTGTTTAGGTCATATTACAACTGTCAGTCAACCCAGACTTACTCTTTCTGGAAAGGCTAAATCTGTATATCTAGATTTAGCTGATAACCAGTTACTAGGCAACTGCCCTACATCATTTAGAATCAGTAATAGGAGGGAGAATGACCTTAGAAATTATTTCATGACCAAGCTCAACCTAAGTATGCCCCGCCCAGCAATGGGAACACATGACCCCTCACTTTAGTGAAGATTGCTCATATTATCAGGCAGATTATTGGGCACATTACTATAAAACATAATAAACCGGGTTATTGGACATCCTCATTGTGCAAAAAATTCACTTATAAAATTCATCACAATTTTAATGAATTATCAAATGCAAAAGTTTGTATAATTATGAATTAAATTCATAAAAATCTAGGTCACTTTTTTCACTTATTTCAAGGATTCACACCAAATAACATAAATACCCATTTAAAAATAGTGTATAACCAATTCACTTAGCTGAAATCAAGTAGAATGTTAAATAAACATTATATACGACAGAGCTGAAAGAAAACTAGTGCTTAATACATGTACAACAAAATATGAAATATTGAATAAATTTGTAAACAGGCTGAACATTGAATCCACAGTGATTGAGGCCATAATGTCAAGATGAGTACAAAACATACTCCATACAGAATATCATTTTACTATTCATACAAATTTATGCACAATTTTGAAAGGAATGAATTACATCAAAATTGTTAATATTATGCATGGGTAAGCTCATTCATAGTGCACAATATAGAATGCTGTGCAAAAACCTAGTTTCAAATTACATATAATGGGAGCACATTATCAAATAATGTGTGTAACCGTATTAACTGTACTGAGGTCAGGAATTTCTACGTGTAAATTTCAAAGTTAAATTACTAGTAATTTTAATATGAAAGATGATAACTTATACATGTAGTGCGATGTAAACCAATATGAATGAAGGAAAATCTAAATAGCCTGAGATTTGTTAATTCTCTGTGTAAGACAGAGCATTACATTTTTTTTACACTGGGTACAATGCCGGCTCAACACAATTAAGGTTATATTTATGGCAGTCAGCACACATAATCTAGCTTTCCTGGAACCTTGTCTAAAACCAGTACTCACCAACCCTTCCACAAGACAGGAAACTTCTCCACATACCTTATTAACGGAGAATCAGTGAGAAGTTACAGAGATATAAATATACTAGAACTAGACTATCATTCATAGTAAGCAATGGCCTAATTTCTAAAAAAAAACAGCTTCAGCCATATGCTGGACTAAAACTCCTGATACTCTATCAGTGAGAGGCAACCATGAGCTGGATTTTTTTTTGTTTCTACTCGGTTAAACGCCGTGTCAACACAATTTAGGTCATTTAACGGCATCCAGCGCACCTAACCTAGCTTTCCTGGACCCTTGACTATTACCAGTACTCACCTACCCTTCCAAAAGGTCGAAAACATCTCCATATTATCTAATCAATGGAGGAAAATTGACATATTCATAGAAGGGTATAACCTCCTTGGGAGGGATTGGAACCTGTACCCCCTTTGGAACACGAGATTCTGAATCCCGGCGCACTACCAATTGCGTTATCGACCCAAGTTTGAGGATTCACTAGCTTGTGAAAATGTAATTAGTTTTAGATACCTAAATACAATGTAACCATAGAAACAAAGTAATCAACTCAAAGTTAACATATAAACAATATTCGTACCTATCCGTACTTTCATATACATTTAGACCAAGAGCATCAACACCTAGTAACAGATCTGTTCCTTTTTTGTTCTTGATTTCAAAATAATTTACACCATACATCTCCAAATCCTGGGCAATCTTCAAGTATTCCATCATAGCATCCTCTCTGTAATAGAATTGATTATAAAATATACATTGACTTTCTTGTAAGTCACACAATTGTCATTTATGTGTTATGCCGTATTTCAGTAATTTGTGTCTTATCACAGTGGTCAGTGCATAGGGAGGAACATGACATGACAGGGAAGAGAGAAAAGGGGCCGAGTGCAGCCCTGCTATTCTGCTTTAGAATAATCAGCATGTACACCCATATTTTGTAAACCCATATTTTCTATCAATATGTACACCCATATTTTCTATCCGTATGTACACCTATATTTTGTACACCCATATTTTCTATCCATACGTACACCCATATTTTCTATGTTTAACCCCAGATTTCAATACCTGTTCAACTTGTTTAGACTCTCCATCACTTAAGGCAGCTAGCTACTGACAAATGGTCACTGTTCCTATCTCAGTGCTTTCAACTATGACCAAATATATATCAGTAAAGAAACAGAGGTTTGTACACAGGATAGGTAAACCACATAAAAAGGAAGGGGTGTACATAGTTTTCAGATTAATGATGGTGGACAGTAAACCAAACCAATTTTTCCAGTTATTATTACAATACAGACTAGCTCTAAATAAGATTTATAACTAGATTTGTGGTTGATAAGACTTATGTAAAACTGACTAGACCATATCACTGACCATTATTCATATTTAACTAGTAAAACAGGCAGAACACCAATATACATTTTTCTTAAGATGAACACAAAACAATCAATAGTCAGAAGTTTTTCTATTTATTTATATACATATCTACATGGACATAAAACACACTTAGAAGCAGGAAGTTTTGTATCACGATAAATCATTAAAACCATATACTACATGTATATTATGAGACAAATTGTTGAGGAATCAAGTATCAAAATAATTCTTACTCTGAGGTACATAGGCCAGAGTAATATAAAAGTTAGGTTATCCTCTATTTGATTACAAAAAAAATACTGGGAGAATATCACATTTTTCATTAAATTCAGGCTTCTATTGACAATTAAACAAGACAATTATGAATTCAGTAGGAGAATAAAATTTAAAATGAATGAAACCAAGTATTTTTTTTCATAAATGCCTTATGTTTGCAATAATTAGACCACACCTAGAATTGCTAGTCATCCTTACATGTCAGCAAGATGTAAATGGAAACATTCTCTCATTAATATACAAGAAACACAATACATTTACCAACTTATTTTAAATAATTCATTAAGAAAATGTCAGATAATGATGAGTTGTGGGAAATTTGTGTTGTATCAAGGGTAATTTGTAATGTATAATGGATAACTTGTGTTGAGTTATGGGTAATTTTGTGTTGTATCATGGATAGTTTTGAGTTGTATCATGGGTAATTTGTGTTGTATCATGGGTAATGTGTGTTGAATCATGGGTAATTTGTGTTGTATCATGTGTAATTTGGGTTGTATCATAGGTAATTTGGGTTTTATCGTGGGTAATTTGGGTTGTATTATGGGTAATTTGGGTTTTATCATGGGTAATGTGTGTTGTATCATGGGTAATGTGTGTTGCATCATGGGTAATGTGTGTTGTATCATGGGTAATGTGTGTTGTATCATGGGTAATGTGTGTTGTATCATGGGTAATTTGGGTTTTATCATGGGTAATTTGGGTTTTATCATGGATAATGTGTGTTGTATCATGGGTAATGTGTGTTGTATCATGGGTAATGTGTGTTGTATCATGGGTAATGTGTGTTGTATCATGGGTAATGTGTGTTGTATCATGGGTAATGTGTGTTGTATCATGGGTAATGTGTGTTGTATCATGGGTAATGTGTGTTGTATCATGGGTAATGTGTGTTGTATCATGGGTAATTTGGGTTATATCACAGGTAATTTGGGTTTTATCATGGGTAATTTGGGTTTTATCATGGGTAATTTGTGTTGTGTCATTGGTAATTTGGGTTGTACCAAAGGTTATTTGGGATGCATAGTGGGTAATGTGTGCTGTGTCATGGGTAATTTGTAGTAGTTAAGTTTATGGGTAATTTAAGATGCATCATGGTTAGTTAATGTTGATCCATGGGTCATTTGTGTTGTACAGTGGGCAATTTTCTATATATCACGGGTAATTTGTAATGTTAATTGGTAATTTAAGGTGTATCAATGATAACATTAGTAATAAAGAATATATCAACTATTTTTAACACACACATGTTTTGATAAGTTTATATATTTCAACATTAGATTTTATGTTATTTATCATGTACTAAATTACAGCTGTGTAGCATTATGAAGTCAAACCATTGACATACATAGTATGGTTGCTAATGAAAAATGATAAATATAACATAATTAAGATGAAAGATTTCAGTAGATTTACTAGACTCTTTATTTACAACATATTATGAAATAAAACATATACAACTTTTAAGTACATAGCTTGCTTAAAATGTTACTTTACCTAATACAGGTTGACCAGCTATGATTTCAGATTATACATAAAATCATAACCTTTTACAGTTCTATGTCAATTTGAACAAAATTTACATTATCAGGACACTACTTCACTGCTTCCAAAATATTTCTATACACTTGAGCATTTCAGAATAGTTATTCCTCTTTGCTTTTTGGCTGTTGGTAGGTCTGCATTTTTTACTGCAGCTATACATTAACTTACACTTGAATGCTAATTTGATGCTAGTATTCAGGAATAAATTTAATAATAAAACAAGTATAATACATACCTGAGCATACCACGGTGTTCAGCATACCAATTCTTAATTCTCTCCTCCCATTGATCTCTGGTCAATTTATGTTGAGTGAACACTCTGAAAGTATAGAATTATTGCAAATATGTACACTGAATGTAATGTGGAAACCACAATAAAGCCAGATTTAAAAACTTTAACACAAGAATTACAAAGGGAAATAATCCATAATAAAGCCAGATAGAGTTGTGGTTACTGTCTTATTCTGTTCATCACATGGTATGTTATCATTGTATGAAGTTTCATAAAGATCCGACTATAAATGGCAGAGATATATGCTAAATTGAAAACTTTAACGCAATTGTTAATGACACCGGACGACAGCCCACCCACCCACCTGTGTCTCGCCAAACTATTAGCCTAATTTTTTCGTTGAAAAATCCAGCTAATAAAAATTCTTAACTGATGAGACTAAAACTTAAAGATATGATGAAAAAATCTCATAGGATATCCCAACATAGCACAAGTGATCATGTTTAGATAACTTTTGTGTCGGCAAATCTATGTATAGCTTTTATTTAGAGAAAACAATGAATATCATCAGTTTCATAACGGCTATTTTAGATTGTTTTTTCAAACAGGGTGTTATTCACTGGATATAATTAAGATTTTTTGTAGCTAGTTGTGGAATGAATATTATGATAACAAAGGACATCTGAATGACCTGAACTGCAAACTTGCGATTTTGTGAGCGGAGAATTTAGGTTCAAATTTTAATCAGATTGAGGTTTCATTTTGTTGTATATCAAGAATCACCTATTAAGTACCGTGTGGTCAATTAAAAATAAAAATCTTACGAACAAAATTTATCATGTCATTTTGATAAAATTGCATTTCTAAGTCAGAAGGATAATAAACATAACAAAGATATGTTATTCAAAAGGTATACAATATTTTACATAATTTCTGGAATTGATTGCCCAAAAAATGGCCATATAATTAATGTTTCTTGCTTTTGACTTTCGATGATTTTTATCTTAAGATTTTTTGTGAAAAGTGCCACTGATTGGTAAATGTGTAACCATAGCAACCAATGATACTAAGCCCTGTATTTACCTTTCTGGCAGTATTCTTTCACTTTCAAGGAAACCAGCAGCATGTACATCCTGATTATAATCCCCAAATTTGGCTTGGCAAGCATAAGAAGCCAACAATACAGATGTTTCTGGAGGACAATAGATCTCATCATTCAATATACCATCTTTAACTTGCAAATAAAACATTTTCTGAAATATATATAATACAACAAGTTGTAATGATGTTTTTTTACACTGTTCATCAACACTTTATAGACTAACATATCACTTAACTTATCATTATGGTATGTATGGCGGCCAACTCCAATAACCAACTTACTAGGAAACTGTTATAAAGTCAGTTATGCCACTTCAGCAATAAGCAGACTTCATCTTAAAATATATTGTAATTAAATCTATTGATTTAAAGATTGACAACCAAATTCTACTTTCGGTTTTGATCTACTTTCACTTTGAAAAGCAATAAATAACTTTCTTATTTAAGTGAAATGGGTGAAAACTTCATTTCTTTTCAAAAATTTTTTCATTAAAGGTGTTTAAATAAAAATTAATATAAAACACATGCGTATCAGATAAGGATCTTTTTTCTATGCAGGGTAATTTTGAACTGACCAATGAATATATATTCTGATAAATAAATACAAGTATTGTTCAATACTTCACTAATCAAGTATTGCTCAATACTTCATTAAGTATACCTAACATTAAGGTCAAATATTTTACATACTGGACACTGGTCAGTGAAATATCTAACATACTGGACAGTGGTCAGTCAATCAAGTAAACATATTAATCATTAGACCATCATCATACCATCATAAAGTTGACAGTTTTATATATAACCTGTCATAGAATGGACAACCTTATTTGACTGAATACATTATTATAGTGTGATCATACAGCCTTGTATTAATGTTTCTACTATTTATGTTACATTGTATGTGTTTTTTGTTTTGTTTAATGTTTATTGTTTTAACTGTCTAGTTTGACAACTATGGTTATATCAGTGTCGCCCACAAAGTGATGGGGGAGGAAGATACAGGGGCACAGAAGTTACATTCTTACAATCATTTCATATTCCACTATTTATATATTAAATAATAATATCTAAATCAAACATAATGTCATGGGGGAGGATTCAGGGAAGGGACACAGAAGTTATATTTGTACACTTATTTATATTCTACTATTTATATCACAGGGATTCCTAACGATAATCATTTATACCTATAATATATACAAGGGGTCCAACATCAAAATTATAAAAATTAACCCTTGCGTCACAGAAACATGCATAATTCCGTTATTTTTTCGAATATTCTCACCAGGTCTTTAAGTTTCGATACAGAAGACATTTATCTATCCATAAAGTCTAAGTTTTTTACAACAAATTTTCAACTTTTTACATTATTCAAGCTAGTTTCTCGTAAAACGCACTGAAAATGGTTAGTACGACACGGGTCTGTCCCCTAGTCTTACCCCTGTAAAAACTGTCTTTTCCGCAAAATACTGGCCAAATTATGTATTGGTTTGATGAAATATGTTATTTTATTCAACAATCCTCAACTAATCCGACTAATCTTCGTCTTTCAATGATGATAATTGTCCGTTTTCAATTTCCCTGTGATTTATATAACATTGTATATCTGAGTCACTCATAATGTGACCGAGGGAGAGAATAGATTACATCACACAGGGAAGCACTTGTATAATTTTTTTACATTTATGACCATGGGTGAAAGTTCAAGATTTTAAATTCAAAATTTTAAAAATTATGTTTTTCTTGTTTTCATGAACCATTGAAAAGAAACCTTTTGAAGTCTAAAATATCTTGAACTTCAAGAATCATTTAACAGAAAAATCAAACCACCAAACTTAATTTGGTTCAATATACTAAGCTAAGTTAATTTTCAAGAGCTAATTTAAACATGTCGATATCAGTTTTTACTGGTTCATATCATAATCAGCTCACTAAAGTTTGCACCAAGCCTTTGAAATCTTTTAAAATCTATCAAATATAACAGCATGGTTAGATAATTTGAATATTTCACCTGCTAATTAAAGTTTTAAATCTACTGTTTATATAACATATCATACCTGTGTGATTTCCTGAATAAGCTCCTCAGACACATCCTCTGGGAAGAATTTGGCACGGAATTTAAATTGCAATGGTGTCTCTTTCTTGACATCTTGACTTAAAACCTGAAAATATAAAATATACACAAAATATAATACTACTTCAAATACCAAGTGATTGACCAAAGCAGAGACTTACCAGAGGCAGGATCCTGTATCCATATATGCATAAATCTTACTTTGTGTATACTTTAATATACATTTTCTGCCATGTGGACACATCAATTTGTCCAGAGTATTACACTTATATTTAAGATTATGGGCTTTGTGTCATAGAACTAGGTGAGGGTTGGATTTTCCATGCATTGTAATTTTCAGGATTGGTAACTCTTATTGAACTGTCAGTGGCCCATATATTAACCCTACAGATTTGATTAAATAAATATGATTATCAAATTTTTCGATAGTGAGTACAGGAGTACAGTCGAGAGTATTTAAATCAGTGGGATAAATGTTTGCATCACTGATAGTTGAATAAAACTTAGCATTAATACATCCCTCCACATTGCATCTAATATTATACACTGTCCCCTTAAAAAGAGGATGCTACTTCAAAGATAGTATTTCAAGGAAATAAATAGACTTTTTATCTAACAACAAACAGGTTTAGATGTAATTTCTATCATAAGGAAATCTGAAACATTTTCCATGAATCATATCAAATATCATATCACATACATAAGTTAACCAGTGAAACAAAAGCAAGAACAACATTACTAAGGCCACAACAAGTTGATCATGTGTTCTATGGATTCGCTCGCACCTTAATTTTGATGGTTTTTACAAAAAAAGTATAAAAATTCAGTCAAACTGCTATATAAAGCAACTGAAGTTAAGTTTTTTTTTTAATTTCTTCGCTCGTCACATTTTCTTCCCAGAAAAATCCGTAGAACACATCATCAACTTGTTGTGGCCTAAGTACAAAATTGATAGGTCAGCGTAAAACAAGTCTAACTACATGTAAATAAAGAAACATGTTGACTAGTTTTGCACTGAATTGTCATTGGGCTCAATCAAACTTAACCACAGATCAGATAATTAAGTTATCATGTTATTTATTTTACAATGTGTTTATCTAACAACAAAACCTAAGCCACTTCCAGGATACCACTAGAGAATTGACTCACAAGTTTTATTCTGACTTCATCACAAGTGACAAAAATTACTATATGTACACATATACATTTTGATTTCTTTTAATCTTCATTTGATTTTTTTTCAAGTACTCAGTCATCACCTTTAATGACTAGCCTAAAGTCCAGGACTGGTGAATATTGATTTGGGCCAGTGAAAATAACTGATTTTATATAGTCAGGCTAGTTGATGAAAGAACAGTAGTCCTGTGGTAGGACACACCCTTAGGGATCAAGAGGTATTGGGTTTGAATCCCACTAGGGGCACTGCTAATTTCCTTGAGCAAGAAATTTACCTGCAATTGCTTCACTCCACCCAGGTGTAAATGGATACCTGCAAAGGTAGTATAATTCTGTTACGCCAATTTGTCCGCTGCACTAATGTTTTATGAAGGTGGGCCAAACTATAAAGTTGTCCACATCAATTAAAAATTCAATATTTTTACCACCTCTTTAAATAAAGTATTCAATAGCTCAAAATCAATTTTCAATACTCACGGGACTCAGTCTAATGGGTAACAATAGGGCAAAGACTTACTCAGTGAACTTAACTTACAACAAAGTCTACTGGGCCTATACAATTACTTACAAAATGTACATATTAAACATAAAATCCACTAAATGTATTAATTACCGCAAAATATGATATTCAGTAATATCAGTACCAAACACAAATGAAATGTTTTTGTTATAAAATGCTGACTTGCAAGTTTTTTCCCTTCAACATCATTGTATACATCTTCTATATAATATTGATATTCAAGTGGGTATTGAGAAGACATTACAAACATTAAACTAGGTCAAGGTGAAAGCAAGATATATAACATTACTATACAGGGTGAAATTCTTGTTTTAAATCAGTCAGTAATTTTAAGAAATTTGACAAATCCCAAGGGCTGAGCAAAAATTTCTTACTTATTTTTTGATGTAGTTAAGCACTGTGTTCTGGTCATTTCATGACATTCAGTCACCCTTATCATTCCCTCAGGATTTAGCTGTAAACTATTTACTAGGGGCATTCTTCGGTCAGTGACTGACAACTGCCTTACATGATTTAGAATCAGTAGTATGAGAGAATGGCTGTAGAAATTAATATCATGACCAAGCTCCAAAAAAGTATGCGCCACCCGGAAATTGAACCCAGGACCCCATGATCAGTAGACTTGTGTGTTACAGACTGAGCTAGGCAGGCAAGCTTTCTAAAATTTCTTAAGTAGCTCCTTGTATTCATAAATCAAAGACTGAATAATAAATAAGAATTTGAGAACACTTTGATGTAAGAATCCTATATAAAACCATCTGGAATGATACTTAAGACCAGGATTTTCTATCATTATGAAATCCTATGGGAGAATCAAACATCAACCATATTGATAATGTATATTTATATGATCTACATCCCATTTACAACAACTGTATAGTATATATATCAGAATTATATAGCCATCTGAGCCTGAAGTTGAAACAGGAGAAACCAAGTTATTTATAACAAACTGACTCTCTTGTGGAACCTTCAGCTTTGTTGTATACAAAATGGTAATTTTAACAGGGCTTGACAATAATTTTCAATGTAGATGGCGGGTTGGACAACTTGCCATACATTTCACTAGCCCAGTCTTCGAAATTGACATTTTGAATTTACTCGCCATTCGGGCCAGTAACTTTGCAAAAGTAGGTGGCCCGGATTAATTTTTACTCGCCCGAATAACAAATCTAAAGTTGATAGGTTTTGGCATAAGTCATGAATAAAAGACAAGAATTTAAGAGCTTTTGACATAATTATATATACATTTATGTATACTAATTAAATTACTAATAATAACACTATTTATTTGTAAAAAGATGACAATACAGTTCGTTCTGTTGATTATTTTTATGGAATTTTATAGTTTTGTTTATGATTGATAAGTTATTGAGAGAGGAATTTTCACACGTATGTGCCGAAAATTGCGCAATTACAGGACTGAGCCTGGGTTCCAAAGTTAGGGAGAAGTGACTTCTCCCTCCCAGTAATTCAAGGAGAAGTGCAGTGATGTGAGGGAGAAGTTGGGAGGATAGACAAGCGGGAAAAGTTCGATGAGCCGAATGAAATATTTTGAACAGTATTCACAAACTTCTCAAATGCAAACTTTTCTAGAACTTTAAATATTCTTCTATTCTATTCTTTAAATAATGTAATTACAAATTTTCTATTACATTTAATAAATAATATGTCTGCTGTAACTCACAAGTAGTGTGAGTATTAAATACTCCCTGGATGTTTGGTTACTGAGTTATGTGTTCTATGTTTTACACAAAATTCACAGAACACATTTATTTTGCAGCTACCGAATTGTAAACTTAAAATAATTATTTAATTTTCATTTCAATGAAAAATTATTTTTGGTTTAGCATTTTTACTTGGTAGTATATGTTTATCAAAAGAGATTAAAAATGCATAAAAGGTCATTTTTGGAAAATACGTTATCAGTGTCCTCGTTTTTGACCCTTCTTTGTTTAAATATTCATTATTCAATTAGTTCTGCTGTAAATAACATACCTTTTTTAAAATATAACATATTATGTAGCAATATATGCTTATTATTTAAAGTCTGCAACACGACTTTAGCTGGTAGATTATGACACGAATACTTTGACAATTTTCATAAATTCAATTGAACCAACCGGTGTTTATTCTTGAAATCGAAAAATTAAGGGAATTTCCCCGTTACTTTTTCCCCGTTTGCTTAATTAGGAACAGCTTATTATCAAAATACTAAGATTAATAAATTACTAACGTAGATTTAACATTGTTTCATTTGATTGGCGATAGCGTGGGTCGCGAAAACATGTGACATCTCGCTTAAAAAACAAATAATTGCAATCATTGACAAACTGCTAATTACGTCTATTCTAACTGCCTCACAACATGCTCATAATTTAATACAATTATCAATTTAACGGCAAACATTAAAACAGCTTTATCTACTTTTATTATTGTAGTATCACAGTTTGACACGTGTTTGTTAATTGCAACCGTTTTAATACGGTATCAATCTTATCGGGCCGACATATAGCACTATTGATTTTTAAGTGGACGCTGGTTGGTCTAAAAGTCGACAATATACACAGGCGCCATCAATAAACAAACGAGACACTAATTATCGGCTTTTGAAGCGTGTATACTAACAGCACACCTCCCGCGAAGTTGATGATAGATTACATAAGAAATGCGGATGTAACATTCGCTCCATCTGTCGTTAAATCGAGTGCTCGAGGACTCATAACGGGAGTCATAGTAAAATATTTGATTTCTAGCGATCGCCGATATCGTGTATTTTCAAAACCGGCCATTATTTAAGTCAACAATTAAAAAACTAGGTCACGCTTGTTTTAAGAATTTGTTTTTAATAACAATTTAATAAGACTCTGTGATTACACAACGAGACATTGCAATTATAACTTGTTACAAACATCAACAGAGTGTGAAAAAAATGACGACACACATCTTATCTTAAATTGATTACACCAATTTTCGTTAACAATTGCAAACACATGTTTGTCATCAAACAAAGGATAAATACTGATTTTAATTGCTGCAAACAAATTATTGACTCCCGGTGTACATGCCGATTTAATACGTAATAAGTCAAGATAACAACTTGAAATTAATATGTTATACACAATTTACGCGCGGCAACAGATTACACGTCGTGAAATATGTGGTTAAACGCCACTAAATATTTTACTCGCCCGTCGGGCGATCAGAAAATGATTTTTTTGTCGCCCGAATTTAATTTTACTCGCCTGGGCGAACGGGCGAGTGCTAATTTCGAAGACTGCTAGCCAAAACCAAATGTTTACTAGCAGGAATAAGTTGCCAAGACCTAAATTGCGGACTTAGCACAAAATGATTGTAACTCACTTTTTTTTAACTTGACTTACAACCATTTTGTGCTAAGCACAAGAAATATAGGTTGTCATTGGAAATAGGAAAGCCCTGTTTCAGACTACAGAAAACAGAATCAGAACACTGTACAATGCACTTTTGTCTCCTATTGACCTTTTTTACTTATTGCAAGTCCCTAATTGAGGAAAAAAACCATGCACCGTCAGCCAAAAACAGAAATTATCAAACTTGGTGCACCGAGACTGGTACAACATGCCACTATGCTCTATTACAAAGATAACACAATCTTGTCATCAACTTTAATTGGACAAAAGTAATTAAAATAAAGCAAAGATTTTGACAAATATGTTTAACAATAAATAAAACCATTAAAACCAATCCTTTAAATAAAGAAAATAAAAACCACATAGCTTAAAGATGAAACATTTAATGTTACCATAAAGTACATACTATATAGTTTGTCATAGATTTTTATGATGCTAAACACTTTGATGGGTCGATGCAAAACTAGACTATATCCGTCTTAATTTACACATAGTTTAGATCAGTTTTGTGCTAACCCATGGGTTATAATACACAGATTGAACCTATCATTGAATGTATCTATTACAATATTATACCTTTTCTGTTGCCATGACAATACTTTGATATTTAAAGATTTAACCAAGTTTAAAATTTCTATTTTTTCCAGATTTAAAAAAAAAAAATTCTCAAAAATAGTCCCCCCGCTTATCTTTATTTTTTATTTATTGGATTTAACCCCGTATCAACATATTTTAGGTCATTTCACGGAGTCCAGCGCACCTAACCTGGCTTTCCTGGACCTTTGTCTATAACCAGTTCTCACCTACCCTTCCACATGGCTGGAAACTTCTCCATATTATCTAATCAATGGAGGAAAATTGACATTATTGTCTAATTTTCATGGAAGGGTATAACCTCCCCGGGTGGGATTCGAACCCGCGCCCCCTCGGGCACGAGTATCCAAATCCCGGCGCGCTACCAATTGCGCTATCGACCCGGGTTCCCCTCCCCCTAAGAGTTTGACTTTCTTGAAAGTAATGCCATCCAATGTTAAGAACCACAGAACTATAAATTTAGCTTATCTAAAACTTGTCAAAATTTCACTGCTAATGGTGCAAATGCAAAGTGCGTCCACACTGTAGGCCATGGGATGGGAGTGACATATGGGGCAAGTAAAAATGGGGGTAAAGTAACACATTGGGGGAGGGAATTCTAACTAAAGCAAATTAATGATAACTATATGCTGTGGAGATATTTTTTCATCATACTTAGAGATGAGGTAAAGAGATTTATTTTTTATATTAAAATGTTAAATTTGTTCACATGGGTTGGAGCTAAACTAGTCTATATCCTTCTTAATTCACATGTAGTTAAACAAGTTTTGTGCTCACCCATTGATTTGATACATTTTACTGTTAAAATTTTAGCAATGATAGGAGTGGCCATCTTATGTTGCATTTATTAATCAACATTTAAACTGACATTATGCAAATAACATTCTAAAAATATTTTTTGTTACAACATACTTGCTCTATTTTCAATTCAAATTAAACGCATCTATCTGTTTAAAAGAGATATATATGGTAGATATTTAACATTCAGTAAGAAAATTTTATGAAAAGTTTATGGTTAAAAGATAGATAATAGGAAAACAAACAAGACGTACAAGGACTAGCAATGAGACAATTCTGTTCTGCCATTTTTTACTTTACTTTTTATCTTCTTTTAACAGCCTCAACACAAGGCAAAGGGTAGAAATGGAAGAGGAAGTACCCAAGTCAAATCATTGAACCAAGACTCATCAGACTAATATGCGAGAGTCAACAGTAATTTACCATAGTTGAAATATGTGGAATGGTATAAATTATACTGTCACCGCCAGGAATCAAACCTATGATTTTCATATTTGAAACCCCACGGCTACAGACACAGCCCCAAAAATGGCCGTAAACTATCAAATACACTTTCACTAATATCTATAAACATAGAACCTGAACAGAATAAGTATTAAAAGTACATACAACAAGCAGTTGAAGTCAAGGATTTATAATACAGATAAATATAATAAAGATATCAAATAAATTCACCAACATGATAACAAAATATCTAACCAGACATTAGGACGACATGAACAAACTGTCACGAAAATTAACATTTGTGACATCAACAATTAAATACCAATGTACAAAATAGACCAATGTTTAGAAAAATCAATCCTGCATATCTGTATTTATTACAGCATGCAGAGAAAACATGACACTCAACATTTTGATACCCTTGAAGTTCATATCAAAAACTGATAAAAGAAATGTCTTTGATAAAAAATGTGTTCTTCCATTACATGGAATGTGACAAAACCTCTGACTATGAACCATACCAATGGGTTATCAAGAAATGTAGAGATTTTGACTTTAAAAAACATGTCTTTTTAGTTATGGAATGAGACCAAATTACATCACATTGAAAACAAAATCTCTAATGCAACAGTCGTGGCTTGTTACGGACTGTGCAGACAGTCGTAGGCCGTGGGAAGCCTTGCGTATCAAGGTGACGGTATGCACAAGGTACAAAACAACTCACCCGTACTGAGCCGTAGCTGGAAGATATGCATGTTTAATCCATACTCTGCCACGATTTTGTTCATGATTTGACTCTGAAACTGATACGTGTATCCTGGGCTTATCTCACGGACCCTGGTAAAAACTTAACAGCCCGTACGGGTATGCAAGGGTTCTTACTGGTCCTTGCAGAGCTTGATCGCATGGCGCCCGTGGGGTTCCCTCACGGCTATTTTTATGTTTATGGGACTGTAGCTTAACAATGAACCATACTAATAGGTCAAATGAGAAACAAAGTCTACATCCTTCTTTATTTATAAGTGCCGAGAAGTGATCAGACTAGTTTTGTGCAAACCTAGCAAGTACTATACATGACCAAAAAGGACATTAACATAACAATGTAATTATCAAGACAACCAGGAAATAAGTTGTAAGTGTAATGGGGTAGACAAGGGGGGATAGATTCTAGTACATTTAAATAAGGGGTAGACAGTGGGGGATATAAATTCTAGTACATTAACACAATAAACCAACTACAGTACATGACTGATCTAGGACTCTAGACAGTTAAAATGTCCTGAGGGGGGAAACAATTCAAAATGTCATCTAGGTCTATATCTATAGTTTTAACAAGATAATTACATGATCCATATGTTAGATGATACATCAAACCCATTGACAACTCTACAAACAGTGAAACTAGTCACTGACAAATCTATATACAGTGTTACATCAAAACCCATAGGTGGATCTAGCAGGGGGGGGGGAGTTGTTTTAAGGGGGGTCCAATTTTTCTCGGGCTCGCATTGCTCACCTTTGTGTTTAACATAGTTCTAATAGTTATGTAGTTCTTATTTTTAATATGTTGCATTATAATGCTAAACAGTGTATAATGTGATTGTGGTTCGTAAGTTTGGACCCCCCTCGAAAAAGTTTGAACCCCTCCTAGAAAAAGTTTAGACCCCCTCCAAGAATAAAATCCTAGACCTGCCCCTGAAACCCATTGACAGGCCTATACACAGTGTAACTGTATAACAAGTGTTAATATTTTTAAAAGGTTACCAAACAACAATACTACAACTATATCACAACATCTTACAATGTTGACATGTTGACTTGTCAATCAACTATGTTCAAGTTGGGTAACTACATGAAGGGTGAACAGAGCTTTATACAATGTTAGATAAAGTTGTCTCAGTATAGAATATGGTAGTCTTGCTTTTTGTTGTTCATCCCATTTTGTTACATATAGAGCTTAAGTCAATTGATATAAACATTTCACCAAACTAGTTTCCAGTACTAGAATCCTATATTCTGCAATCACAATTTCCTGTTAAAAAGCTCACAGGGAGAATTGGGCTCAGCCTAACTGTGTTGCCTCTATAGAAAAAGTCATTATTATAATAACTGACCATATTTAGTACATAGGCTTGAACCTTGACCATTACCAGTTGAAAGGAAATAGAGATAGGATAGCAGCATCCTAAACCACTCAACCACAGATGTAGGATCATAATATAGAGAAAACATATTGACTTTGCATGAGCATCCTTGGCAAAACATTGCCTACATATTCTATGTAGAATAAGGTTTTCTCAAAAGATATTTTGGGTTTTATTAAAATCAACAACTGGTTACGTTCCAAACAACAAGGAAACCAAGTCCTAATATTATTATACTGAAGATACGCAGCAATCATTCATTAATTTTAAACCTTGCAACATTACTTTACAGTCATGGGTATGCAGTAACCCATACAACAAATGATTAAGTTGGGGTAAGATCAACTAACACGGGTATAAACTTCCTTTAAGTTTAATAACAAACAGGATCCATACCATGGCAAAGAAAGGCAAGTTATGAAATGTTGTCCACCTAAGAGCATTTAACTTGACATATAGGGTCAATAGCTGAAATAAAGCCATCAATGACCCAATGTTGTCCACCTAAAAGCATTTAACTTTACTGATAGGGTCAAATGGCTGAAATAAAGCCATCAATGATCCAGCATTGACAAAGACAACTTCAAAACACATTAAATTTCTGTCTCCCTCAATCTACCTAACAATAGGTCTGTTTTACATCACCTATAATTTAGAAGAAATAAAATCTCCACTAACCCTAGTAATTCAACAAAGATGTAAACTAGAAGGAAATCTTATAAATTAGACATAAGGAGAGGAGATACAATATGTTAGAGGTCAACTGAAGGTGATTCAAGCATCAATCAGGGTGAGAATCTTGTTTTAAATCTATGTAATTACACTGGACACTGGTTGATAAATCCTTCAAGTTTACCTTATATAGTACTGATAAATTTTATATAGATAAATAGTTACACTGTCTACTTGTGGATATCCTAGTAAAAATCTCTATATTACACCTTGAAGAAATTTTATATTAAATTACCAGGTGAGAATAGACATTACAATGGTTTGAAAAGATATTGAATTCAAAGTTACCAAAGCATAAGGAATAGTTGAACACATCAGAAAAACACAAGTCTAGACTGAATTATGTAAGGGTGAATGTATTGGACTTATGAATTCAGAGAAAACAAAGCTAAAGGCAGTGTTGTATGGAGTTTTTTGGTGCATCTCAACATTTTCAGCCAAATCAGGGCTGTCAGTTGTTATAATCTCATTGCCAGGGTAAGTCTAGAACACTAAACCCAAGCTTTTAATCTAGTATAAGTACACAATGTCATAGTCTAACCAGTGACTGACAATAGTCATACTTGATACAGAGATTGGTGGTAGAATGGCCATAGAAAGTAACTGCTTCAAAGTCAAACACAAGCGTAATTATGTAAGTCCCACCTGGGAAAGGCACCAACAATCCCTGGACTTTAAGCATGACATCTAGGCTTGTACAGAGTGTTTGACTCAGCAGGATAATAAAGACAACAAACTAAGACTCAAATAATGAACACGCCCAAGAATATGTAAGCCATCCTATACTTGTTAATTAACATCAATAGATCACTGTTGCAAATATATAAGTCTTAGGACTTCAATAAAGTTCTGATAATCCCACCATGTAAACACAGGTAGGATGAAGTGTTTGTACTTACAAGAAATAAAACACTTAAAATTGAAAATTAACATGATATTCATTCCCCCACACAACATCAGGATTGTTTCAACCTATGAGACTATCAACCCACAAAATATAGATGCCAATTTGTCTTTAGGAGAGGTCTTAAACCACAAAAAATGTATACACCATCTTCAAGCTATGTACTTATTCATAAATCAAACAGAACAAGTGTAAATATTGTACAGGCTCTCAAGGAAGACTGGGCTTACCCAACTGAGCCACCCCATTTGATATACATTGTAGTTAAAATAAATTATAAGTAGTTCTAGTCAGAACCAAAGACTAGCCATTTACCCACCAGGGCCTCTAGGTGGAAAATATTGGTTCTGTACAAAAATAGAGGAACAATACCCAGCCTTTTTTTCCATCATCAGCAGGAGTATCATTTCAAAATCTTTGGACACCCATTGTAGGTATTAGCGCCATAGGCGAGTGATATTGGGAGCCCAATAGTAGTGCTACATTTTATGAATAAAACCATAAAAAAATAAAAAAATATCAACTACATAATTACATACTTGTGATATATAATACATGTAACATAATTATGTAATGTCATAGTGTTTATGACATATTATGACTAGAACAATCATATTATTATCATTAGGGTGATAACATTTCGACTAGAGGGTGATATATATGAACTGTACTGTCATGTTGTCATGTGACCTTAAAATGCCTTCTCATATACAAACCATAATTATACTGGTACACCACAAATGTTTTCACTCTAAAATAACCTAGGAACATTCGTACACCAGCCAATCACAAGTTAGCTTATCCAGAACCAATTTTTATTAAGCCAATCAAAAAAGAGTTTTTTAAACCATGTTACAAAAACAATATATTTCCTTATCAACACCTAAATTGAGTATTTTCACCAGTATTTGTACCAGCCAGGTTAACTCGGTCCACAGGGTGTCTATGATGTTTCATGTTGTTTTATGGTAAATCAACACATAATGTAGTATTAGAGTCCACAGGGTTAATACAGAGTTTCAATGAAAAAATTCAAGCACTTTTCATATACATATAGAAATGAGTGAATCACACTTACTTTATTACAATGATAAATTCTGTTCTACAAGACTGTTATAATGAATCAGAAGACATATTAAGTCAAAGGTCTATAATACCATCTGTTGTTACACATATTAATTTATCTTTTGTTTTGTATAAGTCAACAAACAGACATAATACATTGAGTCAAGTGGACTAAATGGAAACAGCTTTTTTTCTGAAGTGTATTACAAAAAAATACAAAAAAAAAATTGTAGGTGGAGGTGATTCCCAAACACCATAATATTCATATTCCTACTTCCAACATTTTGAAAACTCCAAAAGAGGTGGTCTAACAGCAGTCTAACAATGTTCTAACAACAACATCCCCATAGTTGTGCTTGAACCTAACAAGTGGTTTGGCTACCACGCCCTTTCAGGAGTTTCAACACTACACTGCATCTATAGGAAAGCAAAGTCAACAAGTTTATCAGCGACTGAGGCTTCAATACCTATCCAACTTCCTTTTAGTATTCTTAGCAAGGAAGTGGTGGCTACACTGTCCACTATGTTAAACTTCAGCCAGCCATTACAGTAATACATTTGTATTGTATTGTAATAATTATTTCCTCAAGATTTTTGATACTACATTTCGAGGGTTGTCAGCAAGAATGTATTAATTGAATTGCCATAAAGAGCAAGTTACTACAGTAATGCAAGCAACCCTCAACTTCTCAGCTGTAAGTCACAAGCTAGATTCACCTTCACCTTTGTACAGCAACATTATGTTCCAACACTTATTTGAATGGTAAAACTCTTACATTATACCAGCCAAGATTAAATCACTAAATGTCAAGGACACTAACAACAGAGGTAAACATCAACAGGTGAAGTTACTCATGCTTACAATATAATACATGCTAGGTTAAATATAACAAATCCTCAGCAAACTTGTATTCTCTGAGTGAATCAGACATCAAGACAGAGAATACCTTCACCCATTCCCCACAATATTTTATACTTGGTTTAATGCTGTGTCAACACAAGTTAGGTTATTTTGCACCTAACCTAGGCTAGCTTTACTGAACCCATGTCTATGACCACAACCCACCTACCATTCCACAAGGCCAGCAACTTCTCCATAAATTATACATTGCCAATGGAGGAAAATTGACAATATTGTCAAATTTTCATGGAAAGGTATAACTGCTCTGGGTGGGATTTGAACCCTTATCTTACCTCGTACAGAATACTCGTTTTTCATTGGCCGAGAGCGGTCACGTGCTGACCATGTATTATCCCATATTAGGTCAGCAGATTCTAATATCTAATATCCACATCGATAAGGGGAGTTCACTGTGTCAATATTGTGTGTCCTTTTCGTCAATAACAGTCGCGTTTCGGTTAATTTCGGTCAATAAACAAGATGGCAGCCAAGCGACGATTCGGGCAGCCAAGCGACAATACTCTCTTGTCTGTGTTCTTTGATGCTAAAATTCAGATGGGGGTACTCAGTAAGATAAATTCGTTACACAGTCAGTTACTGACGGGATACGGTGTGATACCGGGTCAGTGAATAAATATTGGGCTCGAGCTATGCTCTCACCCAATATTAATTTACTGACCCGGTATCACACCGTATCCGGTCAGTAACTGACTGTGTAACTAATAATATCCCCTTTAGGAAACTAGGTTCCAAATCCAGGTGTGCTAAAAACCAAGCTACAGACCCAGGACCCCCCTCCTCAACATTAAACTGAATGCTTCAATGAAAAAAAGCTTTCATCAAAATGTTGAACTATGACTTGGAGTGGATAGAAAGATTTTCTTCAAAGTTAAAATGATAACTTTCACCAAAATATTACCATATCAATACAAACCATGATAACATTGATCAGAAAGATTGATACATGCAACAAAAATAGGACAGCTAAGTTTTTGTTAAAAATTGTTTTCATACATTGAATAGGAGACTTTGACATGAAATACGCGCAATAGTTTGTGGGTTTAGTGCAAAACGGTCGTAACTCACAATTTTTCTTACATTGAGTTATGACTGTTTTGCGCTTAAAACCTGCAAATTGTATAAGAAATTCCAACAGATGGAAGAAAACTTGACAAACTGAGATTGCAATGAATACAAGCATGTCAGCTACTTCCTCCTGGATTGATAAAACTAAATACCACAGAAAAAAGAATGGTAAATATTTTGCATTTACTCATTTATAAAGAGAAACCTTGTTTAAATATGCACCATGAAAATTGGCAACGAAAAATTGTGATAAAATCTGCATGTTTTTATAATTTCAAAGAGACTTGTTGAATACAGTATACACTTATAGAGTACCAATGGGTCAGAGCATTACTAGTCTACATCCTTCTTTATTTACCAGAAATTATACTAGTTTTGCAAGGACCCATTGATATTCATTTCTTTGGAGGTCTATTATAACTAAATTAAGGAAGTTTAAGAAATATAAACTTGTTATAAATATCATAAATGTAGAAATTTCTATATAGGAGATAATTTAATCAGATTTTTTATTCTCTTCCTTAATGATCCACTATGACAACCAAACCTATGGTCTGTCCCTATTGCTAACATGGCTATGCTTTTTTCAAGTTAATTCAAAACAACTCCAGCCTTTAAGATTTGTTCATTTAAGTGAACTATCTCCAAAATTGTGAAAAATTGCCAAGATAATTAGATAAGAAAATTATTCTAGAATACTTAATAACTCTTTTTAACACTTCATTCTCACAAAAAGTACTCGCAGAAAAACAGTTTAACAGTTGCTATTACTTAAAGATTTTGTTTGGGAAGAAATGATCTTCTTAGAGGTGATATTTTGGGTGTTTAGGTAATTTCTGTCATTTACCATTGTAAAAAAGGCAAATTTCAGTCCCATTTTGAAGTAAAAAAGTCACTGCATGGAGCTAAGAGTCATCATGTATACAAGTATAAAATGAAATTTTAAGTATAAAAATGAAATATAATATCTATGTAACTACTAGGGGATTTTGTTACTGTATCTTCCTTGATTCATATCATGACATTGAGAATATCAGTAAGATATATTGAAGAACAGCCAAAACTTGTATAACTTCATGTAAATAATGGAGGATGTAACTTAGTCTAGAACTGAGCCATCAGCAGCCTGAAACAGGATGAGAGCATGTCTTGTTACATATAGATACGCTGAAGTATTTGTTATCATGATGAAGTTAGCCATCACAGGACTCAGCATTAATTTTAAAGTAGGTTGATAGGTTTGACAGCCAACTGTATATTTTGCCCAAATCAAAATGTTTAATTGCAGTAACAAGTTGAAACCCAAATTGGGGGTTACTCTCAAGACTGTAGTAAGTGCATCGCATAAAAGAGCAAGTTACAACAGTCTTGCAGGCAACCCTCAAAATATAGGTTGTCAGGAACAATTAGACAACCTTTAACGTCACCCCCTGCATCATCGTCTGCATATAAACTAGAGCTCTTATCATTATGGTAATTTCAATGAAACCTTGTTTACAGATAATAAAATTAAGGTTTTCAATTAACATTCAGACATAATTATTTAATTCAATGTCTCGGTCCATTCCAGTTTTAATTAGGTAAATCAGGCAAGCAAATCATTTAATTTATGCAAACTCTCCAGTGGAATGATGTACATGTTCTGAATCCAGACACTATGATCAATCCCCATGAAATCTCAAGGAATATGCAAATTTCTTCTGTATAGAAAAAAGCTGTTGTATCCACTATCCATAAGGAAGGATAGCAAGCACAGGTATAGAAAATTCATGAGAGCTGGTTGGGTGAACTGGGCTCCATAAATAGTCGGACAAAACAATGTTGATACCCAGTATAAAACCTTTATTTCCAAGCATATAAATCTTGTTTTCATAGGACTAATTAAAAAAATTGACTTTTAAACTTCAAATTAATACCTAGTAAGACAATCCCAATCTAAATAACATTATCACCGTATAACTATTAAAACTAGCCCAGACTCTATCTGTATAAGATAAACTTTTCAAGCTGATTATGGTCATACAGCTATCACCACACCCTGACAGATAAAAAACCTTATCAGGGGGCGTTAACATTTAAAGTGTACACCCACTTTGTTTTTAAAATATTTTAAACAACTATTAATTGTCCTTAGAAACGAATTGTCCACAAAAATTTATCAATTAGGCAAAATTGTACTGTTAGTTATCATTTGTTACAATAAATCAACGCCTCCACAATGACTTGTCATCAGTCTAGTTTTCTCTACCCCCCCCCCCCCCCCCCCGTATCTCGGTCCTAAGTATTATTCATCGTTAAATAACTTTAACTTAAAATTTATTGAAGCAGAAACGTTTTACACTAAATATTTATACCATCATCCATCAAGATCACAAACCTTTATCATGAATGAAAGATCTTAACATCAAATTGGAAAATATTAAAAATATGTAAGTCAGCACAGCATATTATGTCAAAACCTTAAGATGAAATTTGCAACTAAGATGAATAAAATATCAAGGACTGTATGCTAGGGGTGTCACAGGCACTTTCCCAACAGTTGAATTAAATGTTAAAGACAGAAGAATTATGCAGCTGTGTCTATTGCTTGCAAAGCAATATGTCATGGTACGAATCGCGATACGATGCTAGCATATCGCAATATATTATGATACACTTCTGGCGTATCATCAGACAGCCCTACTATATGCTATCATCTCTGTTCGTCAGTCAAACAGAAAAGTATAACCATCATATAAATAACATAACCACTAACTTACAAAATTTAATAATGAATTTAGATTTTATCATAGAGTTGTACAGTAATGCACTTATGATTGTTAAAATACAGGCTGAAAGATGTGTGTTTTTTTTCTTGGTTGGGTTTATGTCATAGCAACCTATTATATAGGTCATATCAAGGTGGTCTGTCAACCTACTCATTGTTCATTGAAAGGCTAAATCTCTGGATTTAGCTGTTAACCAATTACAAGGCCCATACTTCTGTCAGAGACTGACAACTGCTCTTCAAGACTTAGAATCAGTGGTAGGAGGGAGAGTGACAAGCTCCATGAAAGTATGCTTCCTGGGAATCAAACCTCTGACCCCTTGATCAGTAGACTTGAGCGCTACTGCCTGAGCTAGTCAGATGGCTTTTTAACTACGAATCCAGGGGTTGTACGTTTGATTTCCAACAGATCTACATACCTTCGAGGAGTTTGATCATGAAATATTTTCTACAGTCATTCTCCAACCTACCTATGAACCAAGTAGGACAGTTGTCAGTCACTAGCAAGGTTATGTCCTTTATAGCTATTAAAAATATTCATTATAGAAATAGAAAAGCATATTTTCACATAAAGTATACATTTTTTTTCCAACTTAAACACACAAGTGAACTTGAAAAGTCAAAGTAATAGCTAATAAAATCTATGATTATATTAGGCATGATTAATAATGCATTGACACCATACCAAAGAATTTATTATTGACTTAAATACTACATGTGTAAACTAACGACCCCCATTCATAAATCTGATAATCTGATTGGTTCGACAAATAACAATTAATACAATATATAGGGTTAAGTAATTACAGCTAAATCAGCAAAAGTATTTTTCATATATTACATTACTTTCACTTTACTATAATTTTTCCAAATATTTTTTTGGTTAAAGTTGATGGGTTTAAATGAGGCATTTACCAAAATAAATATATACGGGATTTAAGGATAGACTGAATACAGGTGTGCCCTTGAAAGATCTGACATGGTAGGTTGAACATTCAATTGACAAACTTACTCCCTAGGAATGTTGTAATGGTAAAAAGAATGTATTTCTGACAAGTAACATTGGCAAGTAAACAAGGTTATAATACTATATCATCAGATAGAGTAAAATATAAATGTTTAGCATATTAACACTATATTAAATACCTTCAACACGTTTATAAACATTGGGATTGAAAAATTATAACTATTCAGATAGTATTTTAGGTATTTGCAACAGAAATCAAGATAGAACTCATGGAATGAAATAATAAGAGACCAGGGTTTGACAATAACAGTGTCCAGGGGTTCCAGGGATTCCAGGGATCCTAAAAACTTGGGAAGAATCCCTATGATTCTTTTATGGGGTTTCAGTCAAGATCCCTGAAACATTGCGCTGTTTTTTATGGGAATTCCTGCATTTGAGTTTCCATAAATTGTTATTCACAATTTGGACTGCAAATCTGTACCCAAATTTTTACTTTTTATTGGAGCCGGAGAAACCCCAACATTCAGATGGAATCTCTGAAAAATTGACAAGAGACTCCTTTGGGATCCCAAGTAAAAACAGTAAGTGTAGAACCCTAGAAAAATGGCATTTTTTTTTAGTGGACAGTCATGAGAAGGTAACACTTTCCTTGAATTATTTCAGTTCATCATAAACAAGGTGTCTGGAGCCAGATGATGTCATGCTCATATAAACATATTTATATTCAAGTTAAAATTTAATGCTATATAGTATTGACTCTTATTTCAGGCATTATCCTACAGGTGTCCTGCCAGAAATCAGTACATCAGGAGACAGAGAGGGTTATATAAATGATCATCTACATTTACATGTAAAATTTCCTAATTTGTTTCAACTAATGTGGTGCAATGTACACAACTAATATTTATAAAGGAATAGTCACTCCTATCATGACACAACCTTAAATTCATTCCTTAAGATCACAGTTTATGAACTGATCTTAATAAACTTATAACAACTAAACAGTAAATTACATTCATGGAATGTTTTCCAGGAAAGCAAGATGACAAATTTTACTACTTTTACATATCAAGTAGATTTAACATACATTTATTATAATACAACAAATACACATAAACCTGTATTATGCCTCAGTCCCATAAAATCGTGGCTTGTTGCGGACCCATACGTGCTGACAGTCATAGATTGTGGGAAGCCATGCATATTAAGGTGGCGGTACGCACATGTCACAAAACAACACACCTGTACGGAGCCGTAGCTGGAAGATATGCAAGTTTTATTCATATTCGACCGCGATTTTGTTCACGATTTGACTTTGAAACAGATACCTGCATCCTGGGCTCATTTCACGGACCCTGGTAAAAATGTAACAGTCCGTACGGGTATGCAAGAGTTTGTATGGGTCCTTGCGGAGCTTGATCGCATGGTGCCCGTACAGTGCCCTCATGGCTATTTTTATGTTTATGGAACTGCAGCTTTAGATAGCTCAAGAAATGGTAGCTCTAAGTTTAGATGTAAAAAAGTTATATAGATTGCCACATAATTAATATTTTTTTCCAACAATTTAGTTTCCATGTTTTGTGCTTTTCAGCAATAATGAGAAACAAACTCAGATGGAAAAAAAATCATAAATTGTAGTTCTGAATTAGGTCTATCTCCTAATAAAGGTGATGTTTAACACAGGTTTGAGTGTATATATATAATTCAAATACCATGTAAATCATAATTAACAATGACATCTACTACTAATTAACAGTATATATATTATACATTATTCATAAACCAGTAGTCCCATATGTTTTATATGATATATACCATTTATTACATCTACCAAACAAATCACAGATTTAGCACAAAACAGTCGTAACTCACTCTTTTCTTATACAGAGTTACGACAGTTTTCCGCTTAACCCACCATATATAAAAGGTTCAGAGCAAAACTAGTCTAAATTGTTCTGTATTTACAAGTAGTTAGACTAGTTTTCTACTGACTCATCTATAATGCTATATTTTTACACTAGAGTGTTCAATGAACTTATGGGGATAACAATATAATAAATCTATGAAAATAATAAATAAAAGATGTTACAACTTTACATAGTCATCAGCTAAATTTTTCATTAGTACTAGCCAAATTTATTTTTATGATAATGGGCAAGATAGTTAACTGGCTAAATAAAGTAATCAGTAGTTTTCACAAACCCATATCTAATTCACCAGTGCAGGGCTTAGGGAAATTGGGCTCAGGTGACAACTGAATAAATAGCAAGGTCAGACAAAATAAACCCAAGAGTGATGGTCTTAATAGCATAAGTCTTAATACACTAACTATTCTTCTCCTTAAATTAACCATAAGGTTCTAAATTACTTCATGATTTAGCCATTACAAAGGAAGTCTACATACCGCAACTTTTCTGTATAAAGAACTGTAAAAGAAGTACAAAAGTGGACTTGTAATCACTAATGAGACAAAAAAACACCTACCTTTTTGTTCAGTTTGAGCCAGGTGGAGTAACCTTTTGTGTCTATATATTGTAACCCAAAAAACCAGATTTCCCTAAGACCTATTGTTTTCACCACCTAAAAATACAAACAAACATCAACTATATACAACAGTAGAACAACAGTATATATTGTAATATAATACCATGGTTACATGATTGACCTAAACAGTAGATAGACAGACATATGGTAGACAAGTTATGACTAACACAATAAAAACATTCAACTTTTGTAAGTTCATAAAAAAAGGTCATTTTAGGTACAAAAGAGCAGTTTTCGCCTTCAATTTTCTTGAGCACTAGCCCAATATACCATGTTATACTATGATGGGCTAACTTATCAACTAGCCTGACTATATGAAATTAGTAGCCTAAATTCAAGAGCCTGAATATTAAATTTTAATAGGTCTCAGGTTTTGTGCAATGACTGCATCGCAGGGCTTGACATAAATTTTTTAATGAAGGTTGCCCAGTTGGACAACCAGCTACGTTTTACTAGCCTGATCCGGAAAAGTTGCCCGAACCCAAAAATAAGTTATCAGAGGCAACAGGATGACCTTTAATGTAGAGCCCTACATCGTAAATTGTTATAGTAAAGAGTGAACACAGTTCAATGACACTGTAACAACAATAACAACAATAGTTCAATGACAATGAGATTGTCTGTTTGACTTTCAGAAAGCTCATTTATATATTGTACTACTATTACATTCATTCTTGGCAAGTAGTTTGATGATTATAATAAATTGGAGGATAAACTGCGGAAATTCTTAAGAACAACTTTTTATGCCATCACCATTCAGAAGTTTCTTTTATCATAACTACACAAACTTATTATGAACAAGAGGTTATTATGAACAAGAAGTTTCTTTTATCATTATTGCTTAAGCAAACTAATTCAGTAAATCCTCAAGTAATGGCATTATCTAACAGACTGGAAGTGAAACAGATTGTATGAACTAATGACAGATAACTAATTACTGATATGTCAAATACTTCCTGTTCACTAGACAAATAATTAAGTCAACATTACATCATTTGACATGAACCACAACAGAAGGATCTTATATACCTGATTATACCAGTAGTCATTGATATTTATTACAGTCTTCATTACATCACCAAAATGTTAAGATTACTCATTAGCCTTGTTATGTAAAATTTGGTGTTTTACCAGATTTTCAACATTTTTTGGCAATATTACAGTAGTCAGTCTTCCTACTCAATCATGGGCCCTTAACGGGCCTAAACAGCTAGGCTTAAGCTTTCAACCTACTTAGTAGTACTATCCCCTAAATGGATGGATATGCACACTTAAATGAACATCATAACATAAATCCATTTTTTAGGGTGTTTAACCAAAGAAGCAACACTTTGTATAGATCATATTAGCCTGTCAGTCAATCTACTCACTGTTCATTGAAAGTTTAATCTCTGGATTTAGATGTTGACCAGTTACTAGGGGCATACTTCCTTCAGTGAAATACAACAGTCCAACATGAATCAGTGGTAGGAAGGAGAATGTCTGTAGAAATTATTTCATGACCAAACTCCATGAAAGTATGCCCTGTCTGGGAATCAACCCACAACATTTAACCCTTGAATCAGTAGACTGAGCTAGCCAGATGAGTAAAATAATGGTTTAGGTAAGAAACAATAAAAAACAAGTGTATATATAATTTACCTGATCGAAGAGCTGTTTGCCTGTTGTATTTGGCTGAATGGCAAACTCCAGCTCAGCGTCCATGGTGGTGACGCGTACATTGACCTGAAAAATACAAAAACAAAATGTATAACCAATGTGACCTATTGTTATAATACTTTTCAAAAAGTTTTAAAAAATTGGCGTTTATAGCCTGCTTCAATAACAGGTTCAGGTGACTACAATTTTGTACAATAATCCCTTAACATTAAAATTATTGAAAACCTTCAGGCAGGTGATCCCTAGTAGTACCCATTTACAACCAGGTTGAGTGGAACAACTGTACATAATTTCTTGCTCTATGAAGTTAGCAGTGACAATATTGAGGTTTGAAACTCGGGACCACTTAATCCTAAAGGGCACATCTACAGGATCACTCTTATCATAAAATACATATCATGAAATGCACCACCAAAATAAGACAATAACTAAACAGATAAATGATAAAATGATGACAAGTATTGCACAAAAAGATTATATTTAATGTGCAAAACTCAAAATAATTAGAAAAACACAACATATCAGAACAATGTTATATAGTGTATAGTAAATATGCAAATCATTATCAAAAATGAGCAGACTGTAGGCGACTATAAACTTCTCTCATCAAAAGTGATGTTGGATGTTTTAGAGAAATGTTTGAGTTCAGGTACAAAGGACATGGTAACTTTTATTAGAGGATTGAGTTCAGGTACAAAGGACATGGTAACTTTTATTAGAGGAATGAGTTCAGGTACAAAGGACATGGTAACTTTTATTAGAGGAATGAGTTCAGGTACAAAGGACATGGTAACTTTTATTAGAGGAATGAGTTCAGGTACAAAGGACATGGTAACTTTTATTAGAGGAATGAGTTCAGGTACAAAGGACATGGTAACTTTTATTAGAGGATTGAGTTCAGGTACAAAGGACATGGTAACTTTTATTAGAGGAATGAGTTCAGGTACAAAGGACATGGTAACTTTTATTAGAGGAATGAGTTCAGGTACAAAGGACATGGTAACTTTTATTAGAGGAATGAGTTCAGGTACAAAGGACATGGTAACTTTTATTAGAGGAATGAGTTCAGGTACAAAGGACATGGTAACTTTTATTAGAGGAATGAGTTCAGGTACAAAGGACATGGTAACTTTTATTAGAGGAATGAGTTCAGGTGCAAAGGACATGGTAACTTTTATTAGAGGAATAAGTTCAGGTGCAAAGGACATGGTAACTTTTATTAGAGGAATGAGTTCAGGTGCAAAGGACATGGTAACTTTTATTAGAGAAATGAGTTCAGGTACAAAGGACATGGTAACTTTTATTGGAGGAATGAGTAACTTTTATTAGAGGATTGAGTTCAGGCACAAAGGCCATGGTAACTTTCATAAAAGGAAATGGGTCCATATCATCATCAAAGTTATGTAATTTAAGAAAGGACAAGTTGCATTTATTGCCTTAAATTCTCTCAAGCACTAGCCCAATGTATTATATAATTGAGAATCAACAAGCTCAACTATGTAAAATAAGCAATTTTCACTAGCCCAAATAAATTTCCACTAATCCTAAGATTTCAGGCTGGTTGATTAAGGCAATTACTGGAACAAAAATATGCAAGAATCGATATCTTCAATTATATTATAAAGACAAATCAAAACATTTCACAATTATTTTTTATAGTGCATAATTTGGTTCATTTATGCAGTAGAAGTCATATAAAAACCCATGAGTTAGTTTCATACATTTAAAATGGAAAATCCCATGGCTCAGCCTCTCTTATAACTGAATCTTCTAGATATAACAGAGCCAAGTGTTTCAAGCACTTCAATATACATTGTTTAATATATACTTAAAGATTACTATACAATGTACACCAGCAGCATCCATGAGAAAATTGTGTTTCTACTGGTGTGTATTTCATTACAAGCTGACTCATTCTCTCTTACATACGAGAACAATTGTGAAAACATATAATCTACAGTAACCATGGAATATTTAATCTTTTCATCAATTCTAGTGAATTTCAATCCCTTTACATGCACATTATATGACGAAAATGTCACAATTAGCCAGCCTATACACTATCATATAAAATATACATTGTTTTATTGAAACCATAGAGCATAATCAATGGTTTGGTGCTTAACTAGTGTAACTACATGTATATGCAATTGAAGAAGAAAGTATACTAGATTTGCACTGAGCTATTGTTATATAATGTACTTGAAAGCAGGAAGAGAGAGAGAAAAATAGAGAAAGAGGAAGAAGGAGTATACATGTATTAAACTTTTTCACCAGGTTTTCTGATACATATTTGTTACAAGTTTATTTATTTGAGTTAAGGTCGTATCAACACAATTTAGGTCATTTTACAGCGTCCAGCGCACATAACCTAGCTTTCCTGGACCATTGTCTATAACCAGTACTCACCTACCCTTCCACAAGGCCGGAAACTTCTCCATATTATCTAATCAATGGAGGAAAATCGACATTATTGTCAAATTTTCATGGAAGGGTATAACCTCCCCAGGTGGGATTCGAACCTGCACCCCCTTGGGCACGAGATTCCAAATCCCGGTGCGCTACCAACTGCGCTATCGACCTGGGTTATATTTGTTTGTACATCCTATACTGTATATCATTAAACATATTGAAGCGGTCTACACAACAATCTTTCATCAGCGTTGAACTATCGGTCCAGTGAAATGGAATTTTTACTGGATCAAATGAAAATGTATCGGATCAAAAAAAACTTAGTGATATGTCAAAATATGCGGTCCATTTGAACTATTTAGAACAATGAATTCTAAATTAAATTAACAATATAACAACAGATGATTTTTTTATTAAATTAGGAAAATTGTGGTTGTAAAATGTTGGTGGACCATCGGACCGAATGCTCACTTTCTATAAGTCAATGAACCAAGGGTGATTTCAATAGACTTGGTCCTCCACGGGCTAAATTTGAAGACTGTGTCAAAGGCAACTGGCATGATCATGATTCACATAAGTGTCTATATTATAAACATATATCATATGTATTATTTATACTAATTTATATACTAATCATGCCCCACGAAAGTGTTTCCTGGCCGAGAATCAAACCTAATATCCCTCTATCAGTTGACTAGTATTCTACTGACTTAGCTTGTCGGTTGGGGGCAAACAAGAATATTGAGTACAAGAATATAATGACAGAACAAATTGAAATGACTGAACCGTACACCCTGACACTTCCTGAGACAACAGGTACAGTTAACTCTAGGACTGTGATATCTACACATTATTCATTTATATTATCAAGTATTAATGACCTAAATCAATAGCCTGATATCTTGTAAAAAGATATCTTTAGTTATGCAATCAAGAATAAAGACATTTTATCCAACAATGTGATAAATATGTACGATAAACTCTGAACTTAACCACTTATGTGCGTAAAGACATACATGTTCATGTATCAAGATTTCGAAACCTAATGAATAGCATGCCATAATTCTACCTTAATATAGGCCGGGTGTAAACTAGTAAGAGCCGAGATAGGTCTATTTACATACCACAATTTGTTATCAGTTAATGTATACTATACCAAAGTAAAACTAAATTTCTAAAGATTTACGACTCAGAATTTATGCATGAATTTTAAAATACCTGAGTTTTATGTCACTGGAGAGGTCTACATGAAATAAATATTAGTTTCTAGTAGCTTCACATACTGTGATTTCATATACATATATACATCATTTATTCAAACAATAAAATTCTTAAACCATAAAATTTTGTCTTTCAATTTTGATATTCTCATGATGAAAAGGTCAGTTTTAGAACTTCCAAATCCAGCATTTGTTGACACTATGACAGTCTCTGAATTCACTAGTCCTTACCCCATAGCCTGTGCCATGTAAAAATTTATATGGTTCAGCAGTCACCACAAAACTCAACAGTTAATCACTGAACAATAGATCCTGTGAAGATCAACATTTTACAGGATCCAATCAAGTCTTACAGGATGTAAGACATTTTACATATTTTAATGAATTTAAAATTATGCAAATATATACCTTATTATATGTGGATGAGACCAATTTTTTCTAGACATTTGGTCCTGTAAACCTGCAGATCTAGACAGACCTAATTTTTTACAGGATTTGTCTGTAGGTCTGCAAAGTTTTGCGGTGACTGGGGTTAGAGAAAATTACTAATTTCATAGACAGTCATTGCCTTAAGTTTTCAACTGCACAAGTTTTATTTGGTTTTGTTTTTTTTATTGGTTTTTTTTAACGTCGCATTCAACACATATATAGGTCATATACACGACAGCCAGCTCTTCCTACTATAGGTTTCCTGGACACTTATCTATCACCAGTACTAAATTACCCTACCACAAGGCCGACAACTCATGTGTAGGGTATGACCTGCTGCGACTGGGAATCGAACCCGCGATCTCCGGATTCGAAGTGAGACATGCTAACCACTACGCCACGGCTGCGGCTTTTTATTGTTTTAAAGTAATAGGCAAATAATCAGCAAGCTAGACTACATGAAATCAGTAATTTTAACTAGTGAAACCAATTTTCACTTGTTTTTGACTTCAGGCTAGTAGGTTCGGGTGATGACTGTTATGTTGGGCTAGCTGATGTCTTTTCACTTGTACTATGTAACATAAACAGGCTAGTGCTTAAAACATTTAGAGACAATGGCTACTTAATAGCATGGACATTTCTGCCGATATTCCTACACATATGTTTCTACAGGAACCACTTTAAACAGCACAATACTTGTATTCACTAATGAACAAAGCAATCAAAATTAATTATAAGACATTGTTCATTCATCTCAAAAATCAAACAATTGAGAAAGAAAGGACAGTTATACTTAGTTTTTTTGTACATGAACAATTCATTGTTATGTAAAAAATCTGACAAAGGCAACATTTTCAATGTAACAATCAAATGATTCAATTGATATTTTTAGATTAAAATTACTTGTAACTAAATCAATCATACTCACAGATGATAAGAGCAAAAATAAAGAGAAACTTAAAACTATGCTTTGTAATTAGTACAGACAAATTGACTTTGCACTCATTGTCTGAACAATAAAAAATATTGAAACTTAAAATGCATCGTTGATATAATCATTGAACAATATGGAGTACTTCAGTGCATTCACAACAATTTACAGACTGTCATGTTATAGTTAAATTTAGTTTATACTCATTTATATTCGCTGGAATGTGAAACAAGTTCTTACAACTTAGATAAATCATAATGTGTGTCCACTTCCTGGTCCCCCCCCCCAGTACAGAGCTAGCAGGACAAAGTTTCTTTGCTAAAGGAATTTACTGACAAGGATATGGATATGATTGAACTCAAAGCAGAGCTGGCTATCTAATGATTACCAGTCAATCATTGTGACCACTTGGCAATAGCCATGCCCCCTCTCAGCTGTTATATTATATTACACATTATAACTTCCCTTTAACAACTGGAATTACCTTCCAACAACTGTTAGCTTAAAGTCTACCTGACAAAGTTTTTGAATGAAAATCATGAACACCCCTTACACAAGTCATCTGGTTAAAGCAAGTAAAGTAGTGAAATTGCCATAGTAGAAACTTTTCACTATATTTTAAACAGAAGAAAACAACAATAAGTCTATGCAAAAAAACTACATTACTTGTAAAAATCTATAACAGATATATTGAATGGCAAAATCTTAACATAGAGTCGGCCTTTATTTTTTATTATTTTCTTTTAAAGAAATATGAGACAAGGCGGTAAGCACTCATAGATCGAATGAAAGGAAACAACGAATGAATACTGAATTGATTTGACCTCTTTTGTGAACCCCCTTTTTACAAGACCATTCAGAATTAAGGTGGGAATATAAAATGTTGACAATAGCAAGGACACAGGAATGTATATTAAGACAACATAGTAAAATACTATAAACTTTTCAAAGAGAATCATATCGAGTTACACTGAAATTTTTATAGTCGTGATAAAATGATAATAAAGTTTACGAAGACTATACTGACTGTACCAACCACTTATGATAATCAATAATTTTTGTGAGTGAAGAATGCTATATGAAGAACACACTTGTATCCATGATAGTGTATAGTATATCAATGGGACAGCGCAAAACTTGTCTAACTATATGTAAATAATGTAGGATGTAGATTAGTTTTGCTCTGACCCATTCATATACATGATATATAGTATCACAGTATATATCTATGTGTGTGTGACATTCAACTGTCATTCAGGGTGAAGTGGATAAAAATACATGTAAGTAAAAAATGGAACAGTCTATACCCCATCATTCATTCTGACAATGACAAATACATCCAATTTATTTATTTCTACTAGGTTCAACATCGTGTCAACACAATTTAGGTCATTTTATGGCATCCAGCACACCTAACCTAGCCTTCCTGGACCCTTGTCTATAAATAACCAGTCCTCGCCTATCCTTCCACAAGGCCGGAAACTTCTCTATATATCTTATCAATAGAGGAAAATTGACATTGTCAAATTTTCATGGAAGGGTATAACCTTCCGGGTGGGATTCGAACCCTTCTCTAATGACCCAGGTTCACAAATACATCCAAAAACTAACTTTCTCTAAAAGATCCACATGACTGCTTAAGGTAAAGTTTGTTTAAACAGAAATTGGGACCAGTAATCAAAAATATGGATTCATCATCTTAACTCACTAGCTCAATGTCAGAGACACAAGCCTGAATCCTGGAATCAGTGAAAATTGTTGTGGGCAAGTGAAAATTACTTATTTCATTTAGTCAGGCAAAATGAGTAAGGCAAAATGATAATGATAATTTTGCCTATTTCTTTAGAACGTGAAATAATTATAATTAATGCAGAATCGATGGTTAGACAGGGGGAGATAATTAACTTAACAATTCAGAGATCAATTACTTTACAAAAATCTAGTCAGAGAAAGGCAAATCAATTCTGTATTGACTAGAATCTAGAAAAAATATTAAAAACCCAACAGTGATTATACTATAGAATATAGAAGACCAAGATTTCACAGACCAGGAGGTAAAAGATGTAATAAATCTATCACCTAGAGTGACCTGAATCAATAATTCGACACTACACTTTGAAATTATCAAACATTAATGGAATGATAGTAATGGTAGTGACTGAAGAATGATAGCAAGGATAAAATGGCTAATATATTTTTGTACTATCTAATGGATATATCCTAAAATGGATGTTTCATGGGACAAATATTTAATTTTCTAAAATTTGTAAGAGTTAAAATGTTATTTCAGAAAAAGATGATAACCTGTGACCTTACATTCTTGATAAAATATTTAATTTAATCCAGGAACTTGTATCTATATTCTGTGTATGATGGAATGTCAAACAGTTGTATGAATACAAAAGTGCACCAGTACTTATCACAAAAAATCTTATGTAAAATGTTATCGCAAGTCAATTTCATAAATTTTGCAATTCAAAGTCAGAAGTATACTAAACATAACTATGATATGATATTAAAAATGTATCAAATATTTTACATTATTCAATAATATTTGGAAATTGATTGGTTGAAAAATAACAGTAATTAAATGTTCTTTGCTTTTGACTTATGACGATTTTAATCACGATAAACAAGTAAGAATTTTTGTGATAAGTGCCACAGGTGTACACTACAGTAAAACTTGGTTATAACATACTCGGTTATAACATACACTCGGTTACAACATACCATTTTTCCTGGCCCATTCTTCATATTTTGTATGTAACATACTTAGTATGCTATATGGATATATAACATACCTCGGTTATAACATACCTTTTTTCTTTGGCCCAGCAAGTATGTTATAACCGAGTTTTACTGTACTAAATTTGTTGGATTCATTTAAAAGAGCAAACCCTACATGTTCATGTTTATAACTTTGGGTGTATACCATTCATAGCCAAATGCTAGCCAGTAAGAAACTTTTCGGAGAAAGATACCTCCTATGTATTTATAGTATTAAGTTATAAAGCGTATGGAGGAAGTATAAACAAGCCTGACTATATAAAACAAGTAAATCTGTAAGCTAATGCTCACTAGTGATACCCCCCCCCCCCAAAATCTAAAAATATGCGACAAACAGGAAGTAGATGAGCAAGGAGCATGAAATCGCTTTACACCACATGGGACTATGGGATGAAGCAATATGCAAAGTATTAGGCTGCTGCATGATATAGTTGCTGAGAAAACTGCGACGGAAATTTTGTAACGGACGCACGCACACACGCACGGACAAGGGTAAAACAGTATACCCCCCCTCTTCTTCAAAGCGAGGGTATAATAAGTAATTTTAACAAGCCCAAACCAATGTTCATTTGTCCCAGACTTCAAGTTCAAGTAAGTGGGTTAGGGGCATTGACTGAACAGGTAAAATCAGTATTTACAAAATCTCATTAAGATATAAATGCATGGCCTATCAGTAATAGTTTGAAATCCATTCAAATGAAACACACAGATTTTTCATAAATACAGCAATATAAGTTTAAAATAATGTTAACTTGTCTAAACTTATCAAGTAAAATGAATAGACATTCCACAGTTACCACATGGGACAACTAATCTAAGGGTGTGGACATTATCTAAATGGTAGGACTTAAAATCAACAAATATTTCATTAGAATTTTTCTCAATAAATCATAGAGGAGTGGTCATTTTTACAGATAGTACATGTAAAAATGCTTAATTCTTTCTGCATGATGCAGGAACCAAAAATCCATTTTTCTGGAACTCATCCTTAAATCTATTATCTAAATGCTATTCAGCAAAAATGCATTGTTAAAACAGGGCTTGATAATAACTTTTAAATTGGTTGCCCAGTAAGAGTACTCGGACTAATAGTAAATTTTACTTGCTCAAACAATGGTGCTCTTAATAAAATTTGAAGGATAAAATATGTTCCGGTTGCCCAATCAGATGACTTGTGGTGAAAACTTGTTGCCCAAAAAATAAGTTAGGTTGTTACAGGTTATCAGTAAAACAATTGTGTTGAGCCCTGTTTCATTTAAAAAGTTTCATTTAAACCCCTATTTGTTCAATACTAAAATGAATCAAAATAATCCAGTTACTTAGCGATTCCTCCTTAACATTAGATATTCCTTCAACAAAAGATACAGAATTTGGATACGGAGTTGCAGTCAATAATTGTAATAAACAATAATTCATGTCAATTTTCAGGGATCCTGACAGAATCTCTAGCTTAGAATCACTGTGATTCCTCCCAAGTTTTTGGGATACTCGGAAATCCCGGGACACTGTTAGTGTCAAACCCTGCTTAAGGCATGCCAGTTAAAGTCAGCTTGGTACACATTTTAAAGGACAAAAAGCAGAACTTTGGAAATTGTATTGAAAGAACATTAATTCTATATATTTTTTCGTTGGTTAAATTATACACATATCAAAACATAGGGTGCCAAAATGAATCTAGCATATCAAGTATCCAATCTTAATAATTTTTCTTTAATTAAACCTCAATACAAATTCTAATAAACCAACTAGGGGTTTATCAATGTAAAATAAACTAGATATTACTGCCAGTACATTTTCTCACGGAGCCACAAAGTATTTACACATGGTAAACACTTTCTGAGGATCACATTATATAACCATAATGCAATTAAATCATACTCAACTTATGCAATATACAAAATGTATTCCAGGCAAACTTTTAGTCTGAGACTGTTTAAACCAGAGCATTATTTCAAAAATATACTTAACATAATGACACAAGTTGAACTACTACAGTAAATCAGGGGAGCATATTATCAAAAATCTTACGATAATTTAACAGTGCAATAAAGAGGGATTTAGGACTAAAATCGGCCATAAGATGCTTGATAATACGGGCCCCTGGTCTTCCCACTAAACCACTAGATAAAAGCCTGGGCTAGTGAAAATTCATTTGGGTGGTCAAGTTCAACTACTTTATAAAATTGGGCTAGTTGATAATTTGGGAAAGTATTATAAAAAATAAAATCAGCAACAGGGTGGTGCAACACAAGGCTGAAAATGTACAAAACAAATTTTCACCAGAATTTTAACAGGTTTTGGGCTAAAGGGTAGAGATGAGTGAAATCTGCCAACATGACACTATTATGTTATAAGGGACACATCTACATAATAGCTATAATTGTAATATTACTATGTATATTTCTAATTGGCAATAGATGAAAAATTGATACAAATTTAATAATTTAATAATGAATTACTTACCGGTTTTGGCATGGTTGCCTGTTTTTTTATTGCACCAGCTGAATTAAAAAAATAATCCTTGAAAGTCTTCACTTTTTATAAGTTCTACAATAGAAAAACACAAGAATTAACAAAATATAATTCCAGATAAAAGTAACAGCACTTTACTAAAGTTAATGTTACACTTGACTAGATAGTAGCTACAAAATTTGAGATTTTAAAGTTTAAAAGTTAAACACTTGTCTACACTAGGCTGACTAAATAGCTACTGACAACTGACTGTAGTAGTACAACACTCCGATGACTTAACTCATCAAATATTACATAGGGTTGATAACGATAACTCCCTTATGACATCTGCTCTTAAGATAGGTATATTTATACTACATAAATTTTATGTTTACTTCAACTGTAAGAAAATGTTATTTTTACATATAGGAATGCGCAACACCTACGCCCAGGTCTTATCAGTAAGAGTTGATCATTAACAAAATGTATGTAAGCATGAATCAAATCTTTCAATTTTCATACAGACATAAGTGGAGACAAGAATTGTGGTGAAATGTTATATAAAACAGAAAGTGAAGTACATGAAAACTATTTAACTCCCTTCCAATATAAATAGTTGTCAAGATGAAACTTGATACTCAATGGTAAGTTACTGGTTGGCTGAACTATCTAACAGAAACCATACTTCCTTCTTTTATGAAGGATACAATACTACAAATTATATCTGGGATTGCAATTTTAACATTTTAACACTCTTTCACCTTACTGATTTTGAGAGACAATTTTTTCTCATAGAATGCACTTAAAATTAACTTGTGCTATGGAAACAAAATAAATTAACAACTAGCAAGTCTAAAGATTCAAACTAAACTATTCATGCTGTTAAAGTAGGTATTGTTAAAATTTATTCAACTGTCAGTGGCATAGAATTATACCCTGCTGATTTGATTATTCACAACAGTACTTCTGTACTCAAATTATATTTAAATCAGCAGAGTTTAATGTATGTACCACTGACAGTTGAATAAAATTTAATATGATGCAAGAAGAGAGCATTAAACTATTTAATGCATGGAGGAATTAGGATACAAATTTGAGACAAAACTATGTATAAGACAAACTCATTAGCAGAAATAATCAGCCAGAATCACTCTCTAGTAGAGAGAAACTTATTCTCAATATAAGAATCAAGAGTGTAGAGAAGACAGACTGGGTCAAGATCAGGATGAATCAATATCAACACAAATTGCTGGTAAACTAATTAACCAAGTTGGATAAATGTATAATTAATTAATTTGATAACTTGATTGCATTGTGTAAACTTTTAACCTGAAGGATCAGACTAGATTTTAAATAAACCATCAAAATAAATTCTATTTAACAAGAATGCAAATTATTTTAATTTGACAGGGTGTCAGTATAAGTGTCTATGTTCAATGCATAACATTTACACCATAGTGCCATGCTGTTAATGGTACATGTGTGAAAAATTACTTTCAACACTATTTCTATGTGTAACCTAAAAAGGTGGGCCCGTGCTAAAATCCAACCTCCAGATCAAGAAGGGGGCAATCTAATACTGACTCTATCTGCTGTCTGGCTTGTGTATTAAGCAATGAACTAACAATAGTAATCAATTCAATGTTGAGATTGGTGGACTAAAGAATGTAGGTAGTCAAGTTATCATATGATGAGATATACACCAAGTCACATTCATCATTTCTAATTGTTTAATGAAATATTTCATTATATCAGCCACAGTAAGATAAAGTTATCAACAAGAAACAATCCTACAGTATTTTTATCATAATTAAACAGATAAGGTACTTTAGGATAAGTTTTTTGGCAATGACATTAATTTAAAGGTTAGACTTCATACATTGCATTACAATTTTCAATGAAAAATAAAAGTATCAAGCTGTTACAATATAAAACTGCTTTAAATGATGAAATTGGTTGAGTCAAAACCAAAACCAATCTGTTAATTGTTCATGTATAACTGATTAGTATCAGGATACCAAAAATCAGACAAGTTTTAAGTAATAAGCTGTTCAAAGCATTAATGACAAAGAAGAAGCAGGATCTGCAGAAGTACTTAGGCCACACCACAACATTAATTTCCAAACTAGGTTGCCCGATAGGACACCCAGCTATTTGTTTTACTTGCCCAACCAAATGTTTACTGACAGTAAACTACGGACAGATTGAAGTAAAGTACATGTATACTGTGCTTCATAGAAAGCGTGACACAATGTCATAAACTGTTTTAATAACCATTAAACACCAAATTTTACTGTAAATAACAAGTAAACTTCTCAAAACGTATAAATTTACAGTGTATCTTAATGATAGATTTTTAAGTTAATACATGGAGGAAACTCAGTTCGGGCATCGAAATGTGTCTCATCTTTTAATCTTCTACCCATTTTGTCTTGATTATAGGGTCTGTAAGATCCCCTAGTAGGCGAATGATTCTTAAAATAAATTGAAGAGTAACATACTCGGCTATTAATGTATATAAAATTCTACTCCAATTATTTAAAAAATATAGAAAGGTTCAAGGAGCCATACCTCACAAATGCTCAACTTTTCCGTGAAATATGCTATTACAAATATGCATAAGTGGGCCGAGCCATGTGATATGATGCTACCTGTCAGAGAACACGCTCCCAACAAAGTAAAAAATTGGATTCATACTTAAAACACATTTGATGAGTAAAATTTTGGGAATAGTGAAAACAAGTAAAAATATGTAGAGGGTATGTTTTATTCGCATGTTTACCGATTGAAACCGCATTTTTCCTTAAAAAAGATTGAAGGACACTTCTATGGTGTTTGTAAACAAAACATTCACATGACAAAGTGAAAGGGGCAGGCTTAACTAGGATAACTAAAATTTTCCAAGGCCGGCAGAATACGGGTTGAGACCGAAAAGAGGTTATTGCAGGATACAAGAGTACTAGCCGAGAGAACCCTATTCCCAAACAGGGTGTATGGTTTTTAATCACCAAATTTTCTTTACCAATTCAGGGCTTGACATTCAGTCGTTCAATTTCCCAGGATGACCTTTACTTGGTTTCAGGCAACCTGTTACTGATAAAAAAACATTTGATCTGGGCAAGTAAAACATTTAGTTGGTCTTCCACCAGGGCAACTGGTGATTTCATGGTCTCCAAGAAACATGGACCAAATAGTAAAAAACAGTTCATTTAAAAACAAAATAAGATTTGTGAACCATTAAACAGATTTTATATTCGTGTACCATACGATGGGCATGGTCTATTCATGATTAACCAAATGGTTTTAAAGTGACAAATCAACTTTTTCAAGAGCAACAAGCAACATTAAACTTGTTTAGTGACGGATTTACACGTGGACAGTTCCAGGTCAGCCAAACAATTGAGTCTAGTTTGATTTAAATAAAACACAGAAGTCTAACAGAGAGTGAAATAATGTCCTATCATGAACAACAATAGTGCAAGATGCGTATGATTCATACAGTTCAGCACAGAGTTCCCCGCCCAATTTTTCTGTCACATCATAAAAACATCGATATTAAACAAACTATTGGATTTCCGACGATGTTTATGTGTGCAATTAATACTTTTTAACAAATATTAACAAAATAAACCGTTAAAAATCCATGACACGCAGTTTCTTACCGTAACACAGCGATAAATCCTCTTCGACAATAATTTGTCCCACCGACCGGTTTAAAATGGCGGACAAGGGTGTGCCGCGAGATATTGAAATGCTATTGAGTTCAATGTGACTACCCCTATAGAGTGCAATTGCTTGGACAGGTTTAATATTTCCCGGCGCTTTTATATTTCCGGATATTATAGAGATCCGGAATATATGTAGAAGGTTTACATCTAAATCCATTTATTTGTTAGAAAGTTTACGATGCTACAAAAACATGTAAAATAAGTTTACCACTCTTCACATATTCATCATTTGATAAAAATGATACAATAATAATGTAAATATTGTTCTAAATAGCTAATAAATATAGGATATGATATTTTATATCGTGAAATCCGGGGTTTTCTTTAAATCAGGCTTTAAATATAACTTATTCAATTTGTAATTCATAAATTACCGACTTCAAACTACGATAAGAATACAAATAAAATCCACATGAAATCCACCATGGGAGTTTCCCAATATCATATTGAGTTACTATATATAGAGGCCCTAAGTTTGTCTCTCACATAAAATGCTCACTTACTCTGTATACATTGATCAGTCGTTAATAATATAATTGAAGTAGGAATTAAATACAATGTGCTAGAATAATCATTTCTTGTCCGGAATCTGAACGTTAGACAGATTGAGTTTTCTAATGGGCAAAGACGAACATAAACTGTAGGGTATTACTTTATTAGGGTTTTATCTCATATTTTATGGCAGTTTTAGACTTGGGTCTATGATTAGCAGATACCTCATTATATTTTTCATTGGATTTATTTTGTTTTGCAAAAATTAAAGAATTTTAATGCTTGATTTATACATATATTTATACATTGCAACCTCTTTGTTTCTATGTATTAATGTTTTACTTTATATATTTTCATAATTTTTCTAATATTTTTGTTTTATTTTTGTATAGATATTCATATTGTTCTTCAGCATATTTTTACCTGATACATGTTCTATTTTATTCATTTTTGAAATTTTATTATGCATGATATGTATGTGCGAATTTTGTAATAAATGTCGGTATGAATAGCTATCCTTAGTTAATATGTATTTTATTACAAAATGTCCGACAACAAATAAAGTTTGTATTGTATTGTATTGTATAGCACTGATTGGGATTTTACAGAACTTTACAGAGAACATGTCATAACATTCAGAACACCTTGACGGTGACCTTTCATGAATGAATAATTCGTAGCGAATGGACGAGGAGTTCCGAATGATGTCATAAATGTCTGAATTTGATTGTAATTGTTGTAGAAAGTACATTTTGTAGAACAGTTTGGTGGTAAAAGATCTAAATTTTGCTCATGTTAAAATGCAATCTGCGTAAACACATATCCAGCAGACCACGGTCGTACTGGATCTGTACTTTTTCCCTTTGAGGTCACCTCGAGATGAACTTTGTGTCGACCAATCAATGGGTAGCTTTCGTCTAGACGAAAACACTATTAATCACATTTTGATTTCGTAATTTCTATTTTTAGACCAAGTTTTGCTTTCTCTTTTAACCGCGGTAATATTCACAGACTGCGATTGGGCGGCTCATTTCAAATTTCGTGACGTAGACGATGTAAACAAGTTACGTATCATAACAATTTCGTCATGAATATTATGATGAGAAAAGGTCACCTGAACGTGACCTTCGTTTGGAAAAGGCCAGATCTACATTAGCGAGTATGCGAGCGGTAAAATTGTAGATCGGGTTTTAATCAGATTGGTTAAAATGTAAAAATACAAAGCTTTTCGTCATATATGAGAACAGAATGTATGTTTTATTTTACTTTGTTGACCTTGGGACTTTTTTAGGGTCGTATGCATATATTCATAAGCCCTTGATATTGTTTTTACGTTTCTCGACAAATTAAACTAACATAAGATCGTTGGAATAATGGGTTAATCAATCTTTAACATGGTATGTAAAAATCAGTTTAAGATTCCCAAGTTATAATTATATTCATTTATTTCCTTAGGGTGACGAACTATAGGACCTTCACAGTTTACTTCCTACAGGTCTAAATATCAATTATTATTTAAAAAAAGCTATTATTATCGGGCTTATAAAATATAAAAGTATGATAAGATACTATGATTGCTTTCAATATGCGCTACGAATTTTGAGAACCCCGCCCCCTGAATTTGTGGAATCGTTTTCAGAAAATATTTATTTGTTTAGCGCCGAAACAATAGTATAGCCTAACATGTTTTGCATATATCCATATATTTCCTATATACAATATTTGTAATTTCTCAGAGGGCTTATTACTAAAATTAATGTAAATAATAACTTTTTATAAAATATTAAAACTTAATCAAGGACTTAATATATAAGCTTCGTAATAGAATATTAAATGTTGCATTTAGACCAGTACTATGCTTTTGTAGGTAGTTTTATTTTCGCTAGGAATACATAATGTTGAGTATAATCAGAATTATTTCTTTGATTTCAATCGAGTAGTTAGCGTGTCTTAGGTATTATGCTAGAATTCATGACAATTAAAATCAATGTAATATCAACTCACACGAATCAGTTTAACTTTCTCCGTATTTTCTCCGGAAATTGGCATACTCCGGAAAATTGTTGACACGACGAAACACCGTGCACTTGCATACGGTGTTCGTGAATGTTTGTAACGCGTATACGCTCTGAGTTACCTCCCTTAAAGATTAAAAGATTTGTACTCTAATTCGTTTTAAACAAAATCACCATAACTATGTGTGTTTTGATTAGATATAGAAAAAGCTTACTTAATTTTCTAGATCGACAAGTGAACAATGGTATAATAATGAGCAAGGACCCTATATGTATATAGGGCCCTATGTATGAGACAAATCATATAATCATTAAAATTAATGGCTTATATTTACATTTATCTGACACAACGTTTCTGGGTCCATTCATTTCGAGTTTATGATGGTGTCGACTTATTGCTAATACCATAAACATTCTGAGTTTACAATCATCATTATACATTTTCCTCAGGAGACTTACTATACTCCATTCAAGTGAGATAACCGCTATAGCTTTACGAAGTTAGTCCAAACTAGAGTTACTTCCCATTTACAAATATCGAAATGATTGTTAAATACATCGGATCTTGTCATTTTGTATCACTCTGTGAAAATAAGGATGGAAATGTTTCTTAATAAGGTGTAGAATGTCTAGCTTCTGTAATATAATTTTATTCATGATCAAGGAATCGATTTTTGTAATCAATGATAAGTATACGTGTCATAGTATACCACAGGCTGGATATCGGCGTCCCCTAAAAAATTAACAATTACATACATGTATAGTAAGTGTGCTTAGACAATTTTGTGGGGACGCCAACAGCCTGTGAAAAGATACAATATCACATTCGTGACACATACATATGTATGCATGAAATCATTTAGTGAGAGGAAACATCTATATGTTTATAATCGTCATGAAGTACGTTTTATCTATGTATGTATAAGTAGTAATCTTTCCATGGAACGATGAGCGAGTACTGGTAATACAATAACTTTATGTACAGGAATGTTGGTCGAGTGAGTTGACCGTCGTTCATATTAAAAAAAACGTGCTGCTAAATGCTACATATGTTGCGTATAACCCTGTATACTTCACAAAGAGACATGGCGTTATTAATTGTTGTCTCCATACGCTGTAAGTTTTCACTCTTAGGCCATCTCTTATCGAAATTTTGTTAAGCGTCCGCGTGCGCGTAGGTTTGAGAGTCCTCAATCCAAAAAACAAAACAAAAACAAATTTGTTGGTGAATTTTTCTTAAGTAGTTCTGATATGCCGGGATTCGATAACGACAAAACACTAGTCATTTTATAATAAACCATATAAGTCTGTGCTTAAACTAGTCATTTCATAAGTAGTTCAGACTATTGTTTTATATTATGATGATGTTTTCCATTAAAACATATACACATATATATAATGTATTGTTTTTGCCATAAAATATTTGTGTTTTCGGTTTCAGTTGTGTGTGTTTTTGTGAATATGTATCTAGGTTTGTCAAACTTGAGTTGACGCTAAACAAAATTCCAAATTGGCATCGCCTTACTATACTCACGGTGGTAATACCACGTGAATGTGACGTCATAAATGCTACGGTTCGAAAAAGAAAACAGTGGTAAATCCGACTCGGCTCAGAGTTTTTAAATGCTATATTTTAATTCAGTGGTACCTATGCCGGGCTAAGCAGAAAAGTATGTACTTTTTGCTGCGCATCACATCTCCAACGCAAGTTTTATAGTTTTTGCAAACATACTAGAAAACCAGGGAGCTACAGGGACAAGTCGTAGTCCCTTTTTGGAACGATGTTATTTAACATCGTTCCAATGGTAACAAGAAAGTATAAGATTACTCTTTTCAAGCTTCAACAATTTTCAACATAGACAAAGAGGCGTAGTTTAAGCATGAAACTCATTAACATCTCATTATCAACGCACCTGTGCGTTGATATAAACAATTATCAAGATTTGAGCATTTTGTAGTCGACACCGGTTGTCTTAAGCCAATCAAAACTATGCATTTGAGGTCACATGATAAGAAAATGGCCGTCAAAACGTAAAAAAAGGGGTGTGATAATGGACTCGTCTAGTTGTTGACTATAATCAAGCTAGCGCATAGTCAATAGCGGGCATTAGCGGATGTTTAGGAAGGCTGCACACTACTAAATATTTTAGCGGACGGCGGAACGATTTACCACATACTCCCCATACTTATTGTATGTTTAGGAAGGCTACACGCCACTAAATATTTTAGTGGACATAAACATTTTCACGCAAGTATTTTTGATCGGAAATAAGTAAAATTTACAAAGATAACTAATGAATAGTAAATAGAATTGTTCATCGAAATCAATATGTATTTTATATTCATAACATCCGCCCCGTTAGCAAATGAATATTAACCACAAAATATATACATCTATGGAGACGAAATCATACACGGCTGAGCGTTGATTTCAAGCATTTTTGGAAATGCTAATACTTGTTTAAATGTAATACAACGCTGGCTTGTGTTGTCGTTCTTGAAACTCTTCAGGAAAAGGGAGGTTACTCTCAGGACATACAAATCTTGCAATGGAGACGGGACAACTCAACCCGTAGACAACTCAACCCGTGACAACTGCAATGATTACTTGTTGGAGTAAAAAGGGCCTACGATGTTTTTGACAATGCATGTTATATGCGTAGCTTAATTACATCATTCGATAGTAATAAACAATCAAAAAAATAAGTTCAGGACATCGTTCCTCCAGCACTCCAGTGCTTTGATTTGAATAGGAATAACGTTAGTAGATTTTCAAGGGTGTTTGCAAAAAGTATACAGACTTACAGCTCTTTGAAAATCTGAGCCGAGGCGGAATTTTTACTCTTTTTTTCTTCAAATCATAGCATTTATGATGTCATAGCCACGAGGTATTGCCACCGTGATACTTGTAGATACATGTACTCAAAAGTTCTAAACCGCCACTAGATATATGGCTATATTTTATAAATAAATGGTTAGGAAATAATATCTTTTCAATTTTCCATAACATACAAGTAAATTATATTCCTTGCAACCAGAATGAAAAACACAAATAAGGACATTAAATACATTTGTAAAACTAAATTAGACTACTTTTTAATGATAACAATGCAACCAAACGATTGATAATTGACGAACCTGCCTTACAGAGGTACCAGCTTCGATCATTTCAACTACAATGGAGCGTTCTTCAAGTGACACTCACGCCATGTTTTGTGTTTTCTTATGTCTTAGCATGAATAAAACATGAAACGAGGACAAAATCGTGCGTAGCTTATTGCACGAGAATTTTATTCTCATTTTATTGAAGTAGCCACTTCCATTCAGATTAACCGCACACTGCTGAAATTGTAGCCTGTTCAATTACCCCGAACGTTCCAAAACATTCCGTGACGTTAGGGTCGGAACAACTCAACTCAAAGACAACTCAACCCGAGACAACTCAATCCCCTACTAACGGGCTGAGTTGTCCCGACTATGTGTTGAGTTATCTAAGGGCTGAGTTTTCTTCGGGTTGAGTTCTCCTGTACCCGTAACGTTCGATAACAGTCGTTACTGAACACGCTGCTGGTTTCAATATTGGCAAAATACGATTACGTAACTTGTAATTGACTACCATGCACACTTTCATACTTGTAAATAAAACGGTGCTCAAGTTATTCGATTTTCATTTAGTGGCGGTTTAGAACTTTTAAGTAGTGTATTTGTTCCTAATTGTTTCTTACGCAATTAATAGATCAAATCAATTTTCAAGTTCTTTCCAATATCATGAAATAATTGAAAGGGTTTGTTTTCTAAACTAAAATAGATCTAAATGAATGTACGCCAATTCAATGTTCTTTAATAGGTTACAATAATCACCATTTAGCTTTGTATAAAGTATACAGTGAGACCTCTATAGATAAACACCTCTGTAACTACTGCCTTCCAATAACGACCATCTATCAATAACGATCACCTCATAACAACGACCAAATCTCAATAACTACTATCTCTTTATAGCTACCGCGTACCGATGGTGACTACCTTCTTAAAACTATTGCCTCTCAATTACAACCACCTCTAAAGAGCGACCGCCTCTCAATAACTACCACCTACAAATAACGACTATTTCTACATAAATATACCGCATCCAAATAACGACGACCTCTCAACAGTGACCTACCCTAAATCAGGACCACCACTGTATAACTAACGCTTCCCAATACCTACTACCTCTCAATCACGACCACCTCTAAATAACTACCGTCTCCAAATTACATCCGCCTCTCAATAACCTCAAACTCACAATAACATCCACCTCTCATCGGCATCCATTTTTTAACAGCTATCACCTAAATTTGTCATTTTCATTTATTTTCTTATTAATTGACCATTCATTCTTCGACCATCTCTCTATAACAGTCACTTTTTGACATGGATTTCGTTAGCAATTCAGGTCTTAGTAAGTGACATATTTTGAATGCATCACAAAGTGTCGCGGATGTAGACATTCGACGGACATGCGCAGTCAGAATCTGTACAACGGTTTGTAGTAAGTTAACCCAACGCATGAATAAATAGTCCCCTTGTCTCCTTGAACCGCCATTCATCTGCTAAAATATAGATAACAAGTTATGTAACCTCTGACCCGTTTCTGTTCTTTTTGTACATTCAACTGGATCCCTGATGTGCTAAAATAGACACGCCTGCAATTTTCCACTGTCTAAAAATAGATCATATACCTGTGGTGTTTTCTGCGGGCGTATCAGCGTCATGATCCTTCCATGTACAGTTTGTATGTAAATTTTAAACCCCGCAAGTCCTCTTTCTAATGACACCACCAAATTTTGCTCTGTTAAATCCATGTCCGGACAGCGCTATCGGCGCTTTGATTTACAATTCTGATACTGGCATTCTCATACCTGGGGGCTATCGAGATTCTCGATACTAGCAAGAATCTTGATAACCTCTGGGTATGAGAATGGATACTGGATGCGTTTGAAAGTTTTCACTGTAATTAATCCCGAGGTTCTAGCTTCAATAAGATTGATTCAGCGCTAATTGAATAGCTCAAGTGTTTGATATATGATACTGCAAGTTTACTTAGAATTTAAACGCCAAATACAACGCATGCAATTAGGGTTCATAGATAGAAGATTTTCAATAAGTACTTCAAAGACACATGTGACCGAGTTATGTCTGTAATTTTCATGACATTAATGAGAAGTCGATAAGTATTTAATTATGGATGAGTAAAACAATGTAAATAGAGTTAAAGCAAGGTTTTTGAAGTTTACTTTTAATGTCACTATTCAGTCAACACTTGGCATTAACTTCCCCCGATCATCGAGTCACACACCAACTGTACGGCGCAGATTGTAGCCACCGCATACAGTGCATGACCCTAACAGGTACCCATTTACACCTGGGTGTATGTCTTGCTCAAGGAAATTAGCAGTGCCCCTAGTAGGATTCATACCAAGGATTATTTTGATCCCTAAGCGCGTGTCCTACCACTGGACTACTGCTCCTACAATCATATAGCTTGTTTAGGATAACATTAGACATTGTTTATATAAAATATTGATGAGTTATATGACAAGTTATCTTAAACGACCCATACTTGCTCTCCAAAAGTCCTTGGGCAATATCATGGTTGCGTTAGGATACATCGATTCACATAGATGTCATAGGTAGATTTATATCGTTAGTTTTTCTATGTAGTGTATTTGTAGTCAGTCAGTATTTCTATCACCATCTCATTAACTATACTAATCGTACCACCCATCACGTGACCATTTTTTATAGCATTGGGTACCTTAAGTCTGACTGGATCTTCAATACCAACTATACAAATACATGTTAGGCCTCTAACTATCTCATCTTCCTCTAACCCTAGCAATATGGCGACCAACGAGGATATGTTTGATGGACAGCCCCTTGATTTTGGGGTATCCGTAGACAAGCGCGTTTGACCGAATTCCAAAATCACTATTAAATACTGTATTAACATGTGACATAAACTATGCTTCTTGAATAGGCTTTGTTTATGGAATACAATCATAGCTTGCAGTATGCTTGTTCAGATTTTCAAAAAAATTAACTTGTGCGGGAACTTTTGATGCCGCATCAGATAAGAAGCTAAATGTTAAAAACGCGGCTTATAAAGTTTTGGAAGCCAGAACTAATAAAAAGTGATATGGTTTTTATTATTTATGCTTATGTCAGGATACAAGGCAAGTAGAATAAATGAGCATGAATGGTAACTTAAATGTATGGTCAGTGAATGGTATCAATAATGATCCTTTAGTTTCTAATTAAAGTCAGCGCTTCAGTGCTTTGATTTGCATCAGTACTTATAAAATACGAGATAAACATAAGTATTACAGTAAAGTTTCGCTATTAAGACCATCTTGTTTATTTCAAAATCATGCAATAACGACAATTTTCAAATATCAAATGCTTGAGGAGAAAACGGTTCCTATATTAAGACCGCCCCGCTATTAGGACAATGGATTTTGATAGTCCTAGAAGTGGAACTTTACTGTACCATGATAACGATTTGTGTCAGTTTGTTTGTTGGATTAATCGCCGTAGCAACACATTGTATAGGTTATATCACGGCGGTCAGTCCACTTACTCACTGTTCCTGAAAAGGCTAAATCTCTGGATTTAGCTATTAACCAACCACTAGGCGCATACTTCCGTTAGTGACTGACTACTGTCCTAAATGATTTAGAATCAGTGTTAGGACGGAAAATGGTCGTCTATTTATAAAATCTCATTCTATTGAACAAATGCTAAATTTTCTATGGCAACGCAGGAGAAAACCCATCGAATATCGGTTAAAAATAGCAAAATAGGCCAAAAGAACTGAAAAGAGCATTTCTCCGTGTTCGTCAGATTTTGAAAATTAATCAAAGCGCCAAAGGCACTGGAGTTGTTCGACGTAGAAAACATGTTGTGCTTCGGTCACTTAATGTGCTAAAAATGTGAGAATAGATGTAGAATAGAATTTTGTTTCTTGAAACATAGACTGCAGAGCTTTCGTTGTATGAAATGTATCTTCAAATGGTGCCATTTGTACTTGTAAACTATACATGAAAGTCCAATTTTCACTGGATTATCAACAAAATGTTCAGGTAAAACTAATTGAGAAATTGATTAAAATGCATACTCCTGTAATTTCACAGGTATATTAACCAGAGACAGACAAATTGAACGTGCCTACAAATTAATTGTATATGTTACTAAAATGTAACAGAACCACCTGTTTGCATTCAATAGTGTCACACACGGCGTAAAATCTACAACTTGTGTTAATCTTTATTGCATTAATTTTAAACATAATTATAATGAGTAATTATCAAGTAATGATTCTTTTAATTTGCAACATAATATTTTACTTCAATTCATTACCATATTAGAGCTATGAGAAACATACAACGTGGAACTATTTAACCAATAATCCTAATTATCTGTTTCATTTCCCATCCATAGATCTATATTAGAGTTCAACATTATGCTCACAAACTAACTGGTCTGTACGATACTACGCTAAGCATCATGAGTAAAAATGTCTCGAAACCACGCGACAAATTTTACAAGTACTAAATAAGTTAAGTATGTTTTCGTGACTTCGCAATATAATATTACTATCCAAAATAAAGTATGCACGTTAAATAATCATGACAATTTAAAAAAAAACATGCAACGATTTTATGTTCATGCATACACAGCACTACTTCCTGTGCGAGGGGTCGTCGGTTCGATTCCCGGGCGGGGCATACTTTCGTGGAGCTTGATCAAGAAATTATTTCTACGACCATTCTCCTTCCTACCAATGATTTTTAATTATGTAGGGCAGTTGTCAGTCACTGACGAAAGTATGCGCTTAGTAGTTGGTTAACAGCTAAATCCGGAGATTTAGCCTTTCCAGGAGGAGTGAGTAGGTTGACTGACCGCCGTTATATGACCCATATAGTGTGTTGCCTCGGCGTTAAACCCAACAAACAAACAAACAAACAGAAGCTTTTGCTATATGAAAAAACATCTACTCAAAACATTTCTATTACCAGACGTTTTATTGACATTTTCTGTGATAACATTTTTATTTACATGTGTATCAATCGGTGTTTGGCACAAGATTTTTCAGTCCCTACATAAATTAGAAATTTCGTTAATAGTGCGGCTCATTTTCAGTGTTAAATAAGATAAAAAGTTATTTCATTTGTTTCCAAAAATAAATCGCGATCCAACGATTTCGGACGTGACGAATATTCATACTCGATTTGCTGGTCGAGACCGCGAGTATTGTACTCGGATACTCGCAGCAGCCCTACTGAGGATGGGTAAATGTGTTAAATCGAACACTAAATATTTCTTCGATTCACGTCTCATTGCATTGCCCTAGAATTCTTTTATGTTAACAAAGATGATCTTAAATACACATGACAAAGAATATTTACATAAGGAATAGTGCATTAAAGAGAGGCTGTACAATGTCATTGATAGCGTTTGTTGTTGACTAGCACTGTGGGAGATATTGTTGACTTTTTCATTTAGTTCTACAATAGGTTCACAGCTACCATTAAAGTGAGACTACAGTTTATATGGCTACTTACATTGAATAAAGAATTAACACCTTAAATATTCAAAGTTTGTCTAAGTACTAAAACGTTTTATTTGATCTACATTAAAAACAGTATTTGTAAACAAACAGAAGTTAATTATACAAAGAAAACTCTTATGTTGTCTTAACTGAATGGGTTATAAGTGTTAACTACAAAGAAATCAAAAATCAATACTAGCTACTATTGAAAATAAATACCGTGAATATTGAATTCATTAAAAACTGTAGAGTTTCTCGGTCAAAACCAGATTCTAGAATTTCTTATACATTGTAGTATATTAAGTGAACTAAATCCAACTTGGCAATCTATGTTTTTTGCAATCACATACACATATGTTTTCGAATGCCAATGCATGACACATAATCCAGCAATCTCATAAACCACAAATAAGGATAACAATGGAAATAAGGGACATTTATTCTCTTTATTGTGTCATTCTTCGTATATATAGTATGGATGCCCTTACAGTCTTCACGACAAACTTCCATCAGCACTGGACATTCTGTCCAGCAAAATGGAATTAGTTACTGGACCGAATGAAAATTTACTGGTCCAAAACATAATTGTCAAATTACGCAGTATATTTTAATGATTTAGCCTAACATATTCTAAATTAATAAGACAAAAGTGGTACCCTCTTAACCAATCTAAAAAGTGTATCGCTCCTTGGTACATCTCATGTCAAACTGCTTCTCATGATCTATCCTATCCTATGCATTACAGTGCACGCATGCCCCGTGTTGAAATTGACACACAAAATTTCAAAGCTTTCCAAGCTGTTACAACGCGCGAGCACCCTGTGCAGAAATCGACAAGTTTTCAATAAGTTACTGTGCATAGGACACCCGTGCGGAAATGATCGTATGATATAAAAAAGCGGTATCCTTAACCCTTTACTGGTTGCGACATGTGTGAAAAGTAGCCATTTTTTCATCATTACGCGCTAGGGCTATTTCAAGATGCTCTAATTTCATTACTAATTATCATACAGTTATGCAACTTGGCCAAGTTATTCCCTGGGTAAATGTCTTTCAGAAAAACCAAGTTGAGCCCCGATCCCCGTTACCATGGCAACGCTGGGGCGGAGCAAAAACGGCAAAAAATGCAATTTTCGCTCTTTTTCCGCCCAACGTTTGCACTTCAAACAGTAATATTTTCCGAAATTGAGGTCTAAAGTGCCAGGTCTTTTCAGATACTGAAAACATGTTTCCTTATCAGCATTTGGCGCCATTTCTCTGCACTCAATGACCCCGATTTTTTTTCTGGCGATGAGGGGCGCTGCGCCCCCTTCAAACCCCAGCAACAAAGGGGGGCACATCCCCCCTTCGGAACCCCCCTGAGACATCAATTGATGGGGGCGGCGCGCGAAAACGAGCTCATTTTTTTGGGACAACTATCCTTTAGTGAAATTCGCTTAATCCAGTTAAAAAACACCATTTTCAAGGCTGTGGCGGCCATTTTGAGGGGAGGGGTCTAGACACGTAAAAATGCGGGATTGAGCGGTTAAGGGTTAATGAAAACGTAAAATATATATAGATAAACATAAGCAAATTACTGATTAAAATATATGAGTCAAAATGACGAACGCGATAATTCTTGTGAATTATCTTTAATTATTGAATATGGAAAATGGTGGCTGCAAAAAGTTGGTGGACAGACGGACACACATATTCTAAACGTCACAGGACAGATGGCGATTTCAATGGACTCGGTCCACGGTCCACTGGCTAAATTCGAAGACTGGCGTAATGTTTTTTCAAGTTCATGTTTGATTTTGTTGTATGTATGATAATTTTATGTTAATTTGAATTTTTATACAAAAACAAATCCATCTAAATAAATTTATCTATCCATAACCACTCTGTTCCGGTTGGAAGTGATAAGTGAGTCAAACTCAACGAGTTCGATAAATGTATTTTGTACTCTTCATTGAATCACTGGATGCGTTCAGAGTTATACCACTGGTAACTGATGGTAGCATTGGTAACCATCGGTAAAAATTGGTAACAATTGGTTTACCGAAGGCAAGGTAATTGGTAACCAATTCTCCCGCGACCCTATAAGTGAGGTAGCTTTGGTAGCCTCGTTTTTATTCAAGTCATGATGGCGGCAACACTAAGAATTTCATATATTTATATACCAAGGTACCACAACAACATAAGCATCTCCTTTTCTGTATTCAAATACGGGCCTATAGCTTGATTATAACTCGGAGATTTCTCAAATAATGGGAGTAGTGTCTGGAAGGAGCCCCTAGTCAGCCTAAATAGACTCTTAAAGTCATCTAATGAATACAGTGGAATTATTCGGTCATAATAATGCTCTATTCTAGAAACAAAATCTCTTTTCTGTCTAAAAAGCAGTTCATCATTACTTGAGTACTTAGTAGAGGCTATTTTAGATACAAGTGTTAGCCTTTAATGTTGCAATACTGCAACAGTAGCTATAGCACGTTTTTGCGTTCATCCACCATGTAAGGTTTGTACCGTTTGTTACCACTGGCAGCAATATGCTACCATATACTACCATTATTATCAATATTACCAAAGTCCGTTCAGAATTAATTGGCAACCAATGGTATGTTTGATAACACTCGGTAACTTACGGTAACCCTTGGTAATTCTACTTGGTACCAGCTGGGAGAATCCTGAACGCACCCACTGATGTTTGTTGTCGAAAACATAGATCATCGCTTCAAGCGACAACGGATAGTGAAAATTTCGTCCCAACTACATGCATCAGTTTGCTGCAATTTTCGGCTAAGGGGGCCAGGCAATAATGAATGAAAAGAGGCAGCAAGTTTAGGACATGCATATACACTGAACGAAATTTTTAAGTACTCCGATTACAATATTGTAGGAAATGTTTATTTTTCAACATTTTTGTGTGTTCGCATACGCCATCCGCGTCCGCCATCCGCGTACGTCACCCGCTTTGTTCATCTGCGCAATGTGTTCACATGTACACGCGTCCGTCATCCTTCAAATAATTTTATATATGAAATTTCTTGATGAGATATGTCTGAAGTGGTCAAATCAGCAGAGCTGAGTTAGTCGTGTCACTTTCAGCATAATTGATTTAATTACTTACAAGAAACATCAATTTCAATAGCCTCCACTATTGACTCCCAAGTATTTTTGTTATATCGGCGTTTTCGTAATCTTTTAATCTTGGTTTGAACAAATAATAACGCTGACGCATCAATATATTATAAATATTTTCTCGCTTACTTTTTTGAAAATAGCTTTTGCTTTGACATGTTATTCTGCCAATCTACTATCCGCGTCTGTCCGCGTACTCGTAAAAATCAAGCAGTGAGCGTTTCAGACCGGACGCGGATGAAGAAAGTGGAAGATGGACGAAGGACGCGTACACATTTGATCACTTCTAGAAAAGTAATGAGAGCGTTTTTTTTTTCAATTTCTGCACGCGGATGACGTGTGCGGACGCGTACGTATGTGAACATCGCCTAAACTGAACTTAGCTTGCATGGTTTTCATGCTACTTTATAAATGCACAACCGGTTTTGTCGTGCATGCATTGACATAGGAATATTTCTAATTGCTTTGAAACAAAAAAAATGCAATTAGAAATCTTATCCTGCAGGTGACGCACAGCCTTGCAAAAGACCTATGGAAATTTCTCGTTCTTGAAGTGACATTCGAGCAATTGCTTGATTTTTCGTTGTGCATATCAACACACTAATGATTTTCACCACAACTGACCGCGTGGGATTTTTGCATGAGAAGCACGAGCCCATTTCCGCTTTTTAGCACATGCACGACAAAAACAATTTTGTATCAATTAAGAAGCATGAAAACCTTGCTAGTAGACGACATTATGATCCTATACACATTTCCATTAACGACCAGACATAAATGTTGAAAAATATACATTTCCAACAAAATTGAAATCGGGGTACGTAGACGTTTCGTTAAGTATACATAAATAATAATATATATACTAGACAAAACACAGAAATAAACTAGAGCTATTGTCGAGAGATATATTAATTGACGGAATAGACGGATATCCGACTGTAATGATGTATAAGGAACAGAACCGAGGACAAACGTCAGTAGAATAATGATAAATAAGTTGATTCTCCAAATAGTAACATTGAACTCTTAAAATCGTCCGAAAAATGAGACAAGCTCAATGTGACGCAACTCATCTACTAAAAAAACATTACATAAATAACTATCTCGGGTCGATAGCGCAGCTGGTTGTGCGTCTGGATTTAGGATCTTGTGTCCCGAAGGGGTACGGGTTCTATTCCCTCCCGAGGAGGTTAAACCTTTCCGATAGTGTCAATTTTCCTTCATTAATAAGGTGTATGGAGAAGTTTCCGGCCTTGTGGAAGGGTATGTGAGTACTGGTTATAGACAATGATTAAAGAAAGCTAGGTTAGGTGTGCTGAACGCCGTTATGTGACCTATATAATGGGTTACTACGGCGTTTAACCCAACAAATAAATAAACCCAAATACTTAAACTATACAACACCACAGAAGCTTGACATTCTGCATCGTACTTTTTTAAATTTTCATCCTGCTTATGATAAGAATAATTTTTATTATAAGGAGGATCATTTCTTTTCAATGTACGATACAGAATGTCAAGCTCCTGTGATAACATTTTAACATTCTGAACTAATGATAACTGAAATACGCACAATTATGCTTAAATTCTGCTGTCGGTTTTCATACATTTTCACTTAGTGTGCAAGAAATAAGATACAAATGTATGATATTTTTTTCAGTGGAAACTTTTGAAATACATGTACATGTAATGTAAAAACACATTTGAACCAGACAAGTGCAATGGTCAAAGTCAGTTCGTTGTCCATGAGCAGTATTGATTTTAATATATTGACTTTAATCATTAATGCTAGATAAAGTCCCGTTATTAAAATTAATGTAAGGTTATGTCCAAGAACTTAATTTTCCATAACTGGTAGTACTAAAGTTCACTTATTTGGTGACCTTAGAATCAAGCGCACATTTTAAAGCCCTATTACCAAATGTAACACTGTTTTTGGACTGCATAGAAAATAGACATTAATCTATTTCAAACATCTCTGGAGAAAAAAGTTTTTTAAATTAGGTACTTTAGTCAGTTATACATGCAAATATTGCTTAAATAATTATGTTCGTGTTATTTATTGCATTACAAAGTGAAAGTATGTGTTGATCGAAACCGAAAGTAGAATTTGGTTGTCAATACTTAAAACAATAGTTTTGATCACAGTATGTTTAAGATGAAGTCTTGTTATAAAAAACTGCTCCAAGTTACATAATTAAGCTCTAAAGCTATTTTGAATCAGACATATTGAACATTGTATATAAATGAAGTGTAGTGTGCTCTTAAAAAGGTATCCCACTTTTCTAAGAAACTGACATTTTGTCAAATTCAAATTTAGAAAGCAGAGTGGTTTGAACCCTTTATTATGTCTCTAATGTATGTTATATTCTGATAACTTCACGTTTGTAAACTGAAGTTTTCAAGTCTACTGTTAATGAATATATCTTCATATAGTGGCCTGATAATAGTGACTTTGATGCTTATTCTTTTTTGAACATAATATGAGAAAAAAGGCCTAATTGTTTCAAGAAAATTGGCGAATGTTTTCATTGACTTGCTATGTCTTGAAAAAATCTATTGAGACCAAATCAATGATGAAAATGCTTGTGGAAACAGAAATTAGGTATCAAAAATATGTAGATAGATAAGCGAGAGTGCAATGGGGGACATAAGTCAGTTTTTTGCATACTCTTCAAATAGCTAGGTCCAATCAGTTGGATTACAAATGTACTCGAATTTTACCCTTATATTCCATGCCAATTTGACACAATCAATCTTAAATACCTTTTGTTTTGTAAATGATTTAATTTGTTTGAAAATCAAGCGAAGTATTGTTTTGTTGAAGAACTATCTAAATTTTATCACTCTTGTTATTATCTCAATTAACAAGAAAGATATTTGATGAAATATTTTATTATCCTTAAATAGGTCTTCAGAGATAACGTCCGGGGATTCCAACTGATAGGACCTACTTGCCAATTGGATCGCTTCTGGCTTTATCAAGGGATAACTGACTTATATCCCTCATTGGTTGACAAGTGACATTGAAGTCACTAGTTTACATGTTTTTATAATTCAACCTTAAACGACCTGGCACGATATATTTACAAACTCTAAACAATTGTTACTGAGGAATTGAATATTTCGTAACATTGATTAAACGGTTCACACAGTTTTAATAATTAATGACTTAGGAATGTTTTCGATATGTAGACCAATGGATAATTAACGCTGGACAAATACGGCCTGACGTATTATTAGTAATCAATCTATAAACACTTTGGCTATTACTTTGCGAAGTACTATCCGATGTTTTGCAATTTTTTAAACGTCGTATTCAACACATATTTAGGTCATACATACGACGGCCAGCTTTTCTTACTATAGGTTTCCTGGACACTTTTCTATCACCAGTACTAACGTACCCTACCACGAGGCCGACAACTCATGTATAGGATATGACCTACCGCGACCGGCCTCGAACCCGCGATCTCCGGATTCGAAGTCAGACATGCTTACCACTACGCCACGGCCGCGGTTATTTGCGATTAGTAATTGGTTGTAGAAATCGAAAAAAAACATGAATTTGTAAACCCTTAAGAAAACATCGAACAAGATGGTTTTTTTGTTCCAGATTTTTATTCGGAAAAATTTGGTCATTCAGGATTTTTGGGAAAAGGTAAATCTAAACCAGGAAATTGATTAACCGTCGTTTTATGTTGTCAAAATGAAGCCATAGAATATTCAGCACAGTCGTGAATCGTCTATATCACAGACTCACTAGTCCAAATATTTGGGGCAAGCGTTAAGATGGTGCACTCTAGAACAAGTAGCCTGTTCAATTACTCTAAACGTTCCAAAACGTCCCGTAACGATACATTCGGGACTCATCGGCCATTCGCTGCGAATAATCTAATCTTATAAACAAATATCCGATCGTTAAGGCAATGAATGATGCTTCAAAATTTACGGACTAAAAACGAAACATCACTCATTGCCTAAGCGATCGTATATTTGTTTACTTCAACATCGGTAGTTTCAAAATAGCGTCTAAATATGTCCGAGGTTATTCGCAGCGAATGGCCGAGGAGTTCCAAATGTATCGTTACGAAACGTTTTGTAACGTTTAGAGTAATTGACCAGGCTACTGGTTTGAGGGACAAAATGTGACTGTATACCTTTGATAAATATGCTAAAAGGTAAAGTCATGGAAAGGTCCAATGTTTTGCCACTCTCCGGTCCAAGGAGGAACCCCTTTAGGTTCTTATTATCGTATAAAATTATAATATGTTCGTCTTTGCTTTTTGGCTACGTGGGAGATCTATGTTTTTGTCTGTTTCAAGAGATCTAAATATAATGTTCTCTTCGCTCAAAATAAGACCGATCTTATACGGAAATTGACAAATACGCTCTATACAAATGTACATTTGTACATCAATGTATATATGTAAAAAATGATAATTATTTTCATAATTGATAACTATAAATAAATAGTAAAAGTATGATTGATCATAATTATATTGTTCCATCTTTCGAATGTAGATGATTACGGAACAGAACAGAACAGAGCAGAGCAGTTTGGAGCAAAGCAGAGGAGAGCAGAGCAGAACATACAAAGGTATAAATGATGAATGATAAATTTGAAATTGATACAATATCTTTTATTATAATGACTACAAATCTGTACGGCTAGAATAAAACTGTACATAATTATTGTTTTAAGAATGTATCAATATTGCTTTAAATGTGTTTTGTCAATTGGTCACATAAACTATCAGTGTTGTTGATAATCATCAAATTATCGTGTTTTCTAATCGTAATAATTATCACAAATAAAAATATTTTGGTTTTTAATAAGGGACTTCAGTCAGTTATTTCTCTTTGCACATTCTTCAAATATCTACCGTACATACTCAGTTATAGGGCGCCCTCGTCTATAAGACGTACCCCACTTTTTGTCTCACCACTAGGGAATTTTATGTGAACCATCGTATAAGACGAGGCAATCAGTTGGATTACCCGGATTTTACCCCCTTTTTTAATGTCATTTTGATACAATTAATCTTAAATACCTTATTTTAAAATCATTCAATTGTTTGAATAACAAGCAAACTATTGTTTTGTTGAAGAACTATCTAAATTTCATCACTTTGGTTAATATTTTAATGAACAAGAAAGATATTTGATGAAATATTTTATTATCCTTACATAGAACTTCAATGATTAAGTCCGAGGATTCCAACTCATAGGGCCTACTTGCCAATTGGATCGCTTCAGACTTTATCAAGGAAGGAAAACTGACTAATATCGCTCATTCAAAGCAATCGTTTTCACAAGTATAAGGTATTTTTTATGAAGACACATACAATCATCTAGCTCAAGATATACAAATAATGTTCAAGTGTGAATTTTCACTAAATTACTTTTACTTTTTTTTTAACAAAAATAGAATTTTACTCAAAAATAAGTTTTCACTGAAAACATTTGAGTAATTTCCTCAATATTTACTCAAAAACATAAACTAGATAAATATCCTATCAATACTGCCATTTTTCCTGTAAATGGTTAAGGCCACAACAAGTTGATCATATGTTCTACGGATTTTTCTGGGGAAAAAAATGAGGCGAGCGAGCGAAGAAAAAAATATAAAAAGTCTTTATTCACTTGCTTCATTTAGCGGTTTGACCAAATTTTTATGAGCGAGCGAGGAAATAAAATTTTTTTTTTTGTAAAAGCCGTCAAAATTAAGGTGCGAGCGAATCCATAGAACATATGATCAATTTGGTGTGGCCTAAGTGGTATTATTAAAGTGTTAGTTAATACTCAAGTTGAAAGTTTTTGTTCTAGTGATATAAAACAACAAATAACTTTGAATGATAATTAGCAATAATGGTCGGCTAGCTCAGCAAGTAACATACTGATCATGGGGTCGTGGGTTCGATTCCCGTGCGTGGCATATTTTCCTGGAGTTTGGTCATGAAATAATTTCTACGGCCATTCTCCCTTCTATCCTTGATTCTAAATCATGTAGTGCAGTTCAGTCACTGACGAAATTATGTGCCTAGTAAATGGTTAACAGCTTAATCTAGAAATTGAGTATTTCCACGAACAGTGAGTAACTTGACTGGCCGCCGTGATATAACGGTTAGACCTATACAATGAGTTACTAGGGCGTTAAACCCAACCAACAAATAACAATAATGGTTTAAACTATTTGTCTTTTTCAAAGAACTTCTGATACACCGAAATAGAATCAACCAACAAACAAAATGCAATTATAACACAAATGAGCACAATTCCAAGTGATCCAATAATTTTAGAAGATGCTCTGGGATCCGCTGCACTAATAAGTTTTTGTTGAGCTAGTGTTGTTTTAGAATCATCTATTTTTGTGTCTTTAATAAGTTGTTCAATTATTTCTTCTTCAGTTAATCCAGCGAACGAACTATTGCCGTGACATAAACACGGCATAATAAACAGTTGTGGAATCGTCGGCTTGGGTATTGAGTCTGAAATGTAAAAAAGTAAACATAGAAATAATGAATGATGACTTCCGTACATAAGAACGAAGCTTAATCATGGGCGGTTCCAGCGGGGGGAGGGTCAGGGGGGTCCCGACTCCCCCTAGAATTTGGAAAATGTACATGTCCATTAGTGTATTTCTTGCTTTTAAGTCATTTTTACTTAATATGAAGCAATTTTTCTCGGTGCTTAACATAGATTTAATGGTTATGTAGTTTTATTATCAATATGTTGCATTTTTTCTGTAAAATGTGTATAATGTGGTAGTGGTTCGAGATTCGGACCCCCCCCCCCTAGAAAAGTTCGGACCCCCCCTAGATGGGTTCGGCCCCCCCCCCTAGAAAAAAATCCTGGATCCGCCCCTGTTGATTGACCATTAACAAGGTTAGAAATCTAATGGACATATTTTACGTTACTAGACCACGGCATGTATGGTTAATACAAATAAGTATGTATCTTCATAAATATTGACAGCTGAATGTTGTTAAATGCACTTTTGTGTAATATATTTGGTGATATATAGATCAAATTATATTACTTTTGTATGATATATGTGGTGATATATAGATCAAATATATAACTTTTGTGTGATATATGTGGTGATATATAGATCAAATATATAACTTTTGTGTGATATATGTGGTGATATATAGATCTAATATATTACTTTTGTGTAATATATGTGGTGATATATAGATCAAATATATTACTTTTGTGTGATATATGTGTTGATATATAGATCAAATATATTACTTTTGTGTGATATATGTGGTGATATATAGATCAAATATATTACTTTTGTGTGATATATGTGGTGATATATAGATCAAATATATTACTTTTGTGTGATATATGTGGTGATATATAGATCAAATATATTACTTTTGTGTGATATATGTGGTGATATATAGATCAAATATATCACTTACCGTTTTTTCTGCATTCTTTATGATGGTTATGTACCATATTATAGTAATCACACGTAAAAATATGTCATATATCTTTAGTATTAATTATGACATTGTTTTAGTATGCATAATTATATCATGTTTTGAAAATATGTAACTACTCTCCAGATTAGGAGGAAATAAAGGAATATAATTTAATCTAATGTAGAATAAAGCAATTACATCAGTATTTTTTAGCCAGTAGGAATGATCTCATGCGTATGCACAGCTAGGAACAGTGTACCTGGTAAGCAAAACGTACGGACAAACGCTCCACACCACGTGGCCACATGTATGTCTTCGAGTAAGCAACGAGTCCTGATAAGCAACGAACACTGATTTAATGGGACAGAGTTTGTCTATTCCAAAACATCAATTTTTTCATTGCCAAAATAGTATATATAGTTTATTTCCTCCAAAAATCGAAAATCATAACTAACAAACACCGCCATAAAAACTACATAGGTAATAACAAAATCAAGAGATTTTTGACGATGTTTAAGTGCCAAATGCTTAATTTGAGCAAAAAAAAATGTTTAGACTGTTCCGCTATTAAGACCATATATTTTGATCGTCCTACTAGAAGAACGTTACTACAAATGTATATATAAAATTTCATTGTCCAGAAAGAACAAGAGGTGCTAACCTTCAGGAACACAAGCTGGGTCAATTAGTGAAGACCACATCCCAGACGAGGTACATTTTTTAGATGTATAGTTGGTCAGTATAAAACCTGTAATACATGTATATACTGCTTTGCTGTTTAGGTTTAAATCGTCCGTATACGATACTGAACCGTTGGCAGGTGCGATAAGGGGAGTACAATTTGCTGAAAATACAAAATAAAGATAATAAGGAATGAATAAAACACTTCATCGTTTTTGACCAGCATTTTGCCTAGTGAATATCGATAGTTTTTGTTTTAAGTGTTGAATATTTTAAGGGTTGCCCACAAGACTGTAGTAACTTGCTCTTTAACGCAATGCACTTACTACAGTCTTGCGGTCAACCCTCGATTTGTTCATTATCAAGACATTTAATCAGTTATTTACGTCTACGGAATTTTCATCTAACATGATTTCTTGGAAAAGCTTTCTCTACTGCATTTTAATACTCGCTTACGACGCCCAGCTCACATAATCTTGCTTTCCTCGACCTTTGTCAATAACCAGTATTCACCAACCCTTCAACAAAGCCAGCGACTTCTCCGTGTACCTTATTAATGGTGCTATTAGCTCAAACAAATATACCTACCGTAATTTCTGACTCTATCTATTCTTTGATTCGGAGTCCGCAAATAGGTTTGTCGGTACATAAATAGCAATTTTAAACAGAAGTAGTTCTATGATAAGCTAGAGTGCTATGATAAGAGCAATAATTTCTAAACTCTTTAGAGACATTCGATAACAGAACTATTTTCTGCGCGGAGCCAAATCGCCGATAAGTACGATGAATTGTGCGTCTTAGCATAGAAATGTTTAACCGTCTATGTATAGAATGTTTTCAATGTCTCGTCCGCATTTCTTTCAAATCAAAAATAAAACTGAAGTCCCGAACAAATAACAGTCTCGTCTCCAAAACAATTATTCGACTCGGCAAGTCTCGCCGAATAAACCTTTCTCCAACTTGCCGGATGAACTAAGTACAGATTGACACTAACCTAATATTCTCTATCTACCATCATTTTCAATACTGCGCTACCTTTGGAATGGATTCGTTTATTTTAATGTTTACACAAACACGTTATGTTAATTTGTACGAGCTATAATGCGGACTATGGTAGTAAGAGATATTAAAAAACATACTTAGAATATTGCAGGTAGGTGCATTAGCTGGTGACCATTTATATGAAGCCAAGCATGTTTTATTATTGTTAGCAGTAGACAACGTGTACCCCGGATCACAATAATAACTGGCTACACTGCCGACGTTGACTGTATCACTAAATATAATGGTTCCATTTGTTGGTACAGTGAGGTTACTACATGATGATACTGTTTGTGAGAAATGAATAGAAATTACATTATTACATTTGAATACACAAAACAAAACAAAAACATATACCGTGTCATCCAAAAGTAATCTTAAAAAACCTTTTTACATTTACTGTCTGGTTTATTTAATGAATTGACAATCATTGTAAATCTATATAAATGTACTTCATGCATATGTAATAAATTTCATGTCTTTAACGTCGAATTTTAATAGCATGTATGTTCACCTTGTGCCAACATCACGCTCTCTGTCGTCTACTGACATTCTCACCATAACTATAGCTACGGATTTTAAAGTGAAGTTTTTTCCTAACGTAGCTGGGAGCCGGACAAAAGGTCCCATGGACAAAAAGTCCCATGTCAATTTTGACACGGGTGGACAAAAAGTCCCATGTAGTTTTGCCACCCTGGACAAAAGGTCCCATCTCAGTTTGTCAAGGGTGGACAAAAAGTCCCATCAAATCTCTGTTTGGTTCCATATTTTTATATGACTTATACAAGTAACAAAGTTATGATTTGTACTCATTGACCACACTTTTGTTTAACCTTTAAATTATGCATTTTAAATTAATTAAATGTTGCAGATCACAATAACTATTGAAAATGTTATTTATCAGCTTTAAAAAATCATCTAAAGCCATCTGGATAAGATAGAAGTTGTTATTACAACAATTAGAATTAATTGATGGATGGAGACAGTCCACCTATCACTGGGACAAAATATAACAATAAATATTTTTAATTTTAACAGTTTGCATTAAATGCTAATAGATTCTATTGATCACCTAACAATGGGACTTAAATGAATGAGGATCTTATCATCACATTAGTCGAATTGAGATGAGACCAGTTGTCCAGCCTATAAAATTGACATGGGACTTTTTGTCCACCCCTGTCTATCTTAGATGGGACTTTTTGTCCAGGGTGGCAAAACTACATGGGACTTTTTGTCCACCCCTGTCAAAAATGACATGGGACTTTTTGTCCGTGGGACCTTTTGTCCTACCATCAACGTAGCTATATATGGAGTTTGGTCATGAAATCATCTCTACGAGCACTCTTCAATCTACCACTGATATTAGTCATGTAAGACTGTTGTCAGTCACTGATGGAAGAATGCGCCTAGTTTTTGGTAAAAAAGCTAAATCCAGAGATTTTGCCTTACCGGTAACGATGAGAAAGATAACTGGCCGCCGTGATATGGGTTGTACAGTGTGTTGCTAAGGCGCTAAACCTAACAAAAAAAAACAAGAAAACTTGTGATCAAATCTTATAGTAAAATGTTTCTGAATTCATCCAGAATTTAGTATGATATCCTCCATAGCATCATAATTATTGACTTTACCTTCAGCATCGCAAGTAGGTTCTGATGAAGGGGACCATGCTCCAGATCCTGAACACATTTTAGTAAAGGTACCACTTGACAGTGTATATCCTTCATCACAGCTGTATGTTGCTACACTGTTGGCATTATAATTGTCAGACAATGTTATCGCCCCATTTGTTGGTGCAGTCAATGCACTACAGACTCCAGTTGAAACTGAAATAGCTGTAGTAGAAATATAATAAGTACATTCGGATATCTTATGCTATTTTCCTCACCAATATACACATCATTTGGAGTTCCTCGGCCATTCACTTCGAAATGTTCATTCAATGAATCGCAGAGGTGTTCCAAATGCGAAAATCACAAATAGAGAAAGTAGTTCTAAAATGGTTACCGATGCCAACGTGAATTTAAATGAATGTGGACCAATAGTGTTTGTATACAAGATGCTGACTAAAAAAAGTGACCAGTACTAAACAATCCCAGTGCACCTAAAAGATTCAGATTTTCTATTGCAGAGCACCATTTAAATGGCGACCTTAGCAGTAAACGTGAAATCACGTGAGGACGATTAACAGGAACTAAGTTAATGATGAAAAAGTATTTGTTTTCGCTGATTTCTCTTTCCAGACACATAATTGAATCATCAATGAAATCAAATAGCGCATAAAGTAACCTTGTTTTGCCATTCGGAAATCCTCGGCCATTCGCTACGAATAACCTCGGACATATTTAGACGCCATTTTGGAAAAACCGGTGTTGAAGTAAACAAATACACGACCGTTAAGGCGATGACTGAAGTTTCGTTTTTAGTCCGTAAATTTGAAATTACACATTTCAATGATACCGAATATATTGCCGATGAACAATATTTGGTTCAATTTAAAACAAATAAATACGTTTAGACAAAGATATGTGTGTATACAACAAGAACTATTTTGTGTAACCGTTACGAGCTTCGCCTCGCGTAGGTAGTAAAATCACAAAAACCCAGGGAAGGACCCCTCACGAATCCTTCCGAGATTATTCATTCATGAAAGGTTGAGGTGTTCCGAATGCTTGTTTCGCTTGACTCTATACCTTCATAAACAGTCTACAATCAAAACAGGAACAGCAACGGTAAAAAGACACAGACCTTCCACACAACATATGAGCACACAGGGAGATGTTGTTAGATTTATTTTTTACTTTTGTCGTAGAAATGACAAATATATAGAAAACAAGAACTCGTGGGGTTTCTGCCTTGAAACGGAGACAGCGGCAAAATAATAAAAATAATTATTAAATGCATAAACCAGGTAAAGTTATTTTCATAGGCGGATCCAAGGGGATGGTCCCGGCGTACGCCCTCCAATAAATTGCCAAATCAAAGGTTTTTTCTATCATAAAATATTATATTTATAGGAAAATACATAAAAATCTCAAATTATTTTCGCACGCTACGCGTTACAAGACTGGGAGTACACTAATACAATGACATAACATACATAACATATCAAGGACAATTTCTTCTAATTAATTTGTAAGATTTTAACATGTCCAACGGCAGTACGAAAATTATATGATATATATCTAGATGCAGCACCCTACTCCCTGGTCAGGGCTTTGCCCAGGATCTATATGGGAACCTTAAATACGGCCCCTGGACCCACAGTCTGCTTGTTCATTTCCCCCACCCTCGTAACTTGAATTTTCCGCCCGCCCCCCCCCCCCCCCGGTAACTGAATCCTGGATTCGCCTATGGTTTTAGTCTAAAATAAATACTTACGACCGTCACATACGGCTTCATCCACTAAATCTGAATAAGAATAAGTATTGGTACGGGCACAGCCTCCGCTAGGGCATCCTGTGTATATTTTGCATGTACCACTCGAGTAGGAAGAAGTACACGCTGTTCCATTAAAAGCCATCTCAATACAATATGACATACATTCAGAGTGAGAACTGCTTGGAAAAGTATCATTAGGTGTCACAGCAGAACTTACAACATTTGAACTATGAAATGTTAATGTGACGTTTACACAACCTGAAACAATAAAGTACATTATATATATTTATTGAATCCTCCATTATGGAGATAATAACATATTTACAAAGTTATTATACAAAGTAATGCAAATAAATAATACGTTAAACAATTGTATTATATAGGCTAAATTCAGTGTTATTTTACATCCATTTATGTAAGAATAGCACTTGTGAGATATTGAAATACAAAGTATCAAGCTATTGTATGAGTAACATACATGAACATACAATATATACCAAACTAAACATGGTGTATGAATAACATACATGAACACACAATGTATACTAAACCAAACATGATGTATATGTAACATACATGAACATACAATTTAAACTAAACAAATCATACTGATACAATGTATATGAAATCTATGCATGTATACCAATATAAATAAACAGAATTACTCATTATATGATTTATGTGTGACCATGTTTCACCATGTATTAACAAAATATATATATTTCATCTAGTTAAAAATAAAACGCATTTGCATTAAAATATTCAAGTTATGAAAGTCTTTAAGATCATTGAATGTAGCAATTCTAAATATTTCCAAGCACTGGTCGCTTGAATTCAGTTGGATGAAAGATACGACCCATGCACACCCCTTAAGTTCAAATATACTTGTCCACAGATTAAGACGATTGTTATGCAGCAAATACCAAGTTGCAAATATTTATTTATAAAATGTATATATTTTGGACATGGTAATACTAAATGATATTCACTCTCGATAATATTAGTATTGAAATTTGTACATTTTCGTTCAGAATGTTGTTGACGGACATGTCTACATTTTATTCGTCCTACAGTTCACTACTAACACGAGGAATCCCTATTCAAAAACGATGCATTACATGAAACTTTCAAGGACGTTGTTTGTTTGTTTGTTTTTGTTGGGTTTAACGCCGTAGCAACACGTTGTATAGGTCATATAACGGCGGTCAGTCAACCTACTCACTCTTCCTGGAAAGGCTAAATCTCTGGATTTAGCTGTTAACCAACTACTAAGCGCATACTTTCGTCAGTCACTGACAACTGTCCAACATAATTCAGAATCATTGGAGGGAGAATGGCCGTAGAAACGTCCAGAATGTGACATTACTTGATATGTACAATGTATTTTTAAAATAATTTAATACGATAAAATGCATTGTGTTTAAACCTCATTTCAACAATAATTTCAGTCGAGTCGCAGCGGTCAGTCGTTTTACTCATGGACGCCGGACAGGTATGGATATATCGAAGTTTTTTATCCCGTAAATGTAAGCACATACCCTCACCAGACTGACACGTGTCTTATTTGACATGTATATAGGTGCAAAAATTACAGTAGATAATATTTAATGATCAGACTACATAATGGTATGCCAGTCACACCTTGGAATCAAACCAACAACCTCTTGGATCGTACTCAACGACTTGGTATAAGTTACTTGATTTCAATAAAAAACAAATGTTTTATGGTCAGAGTAAGGGTGTGTTGATTATTACAGCACATCACAGAACAAAACACAGGCGACCGGCATGGTCCCGAATCAAAAGCACTATTATGTATTTTAATAGTGTTTTTGATTAAGGACCATGCCAGCAGCCTGTAGAACAAAACTTTATTCAAGAAACATATACATAGTACACAGTGTTAAGATCATACCTGACTCGGCACAGCCGTATCTATACGTCGTGGTACCACAGCACGAGCGTTTCCAATTTTTGTCACAGTTAAAAACCCAGCATCTCCGTGTATCATCCGAAGGAAAATCATCATTATAGGCAACATTTGTTATACCAGATGTGTTCAAATAAGCCTTACACTCGGGAACTGACGAGGAATCGTAAATTGTATCACATTCGTCATCAGGATTTGGAAAGCAGTTTTGACATGTCTGCATTACTTGCGTACAAGGTTGAACAGTCTCTATCAAAACTGGAAAGATAAAAACATGTATACTGAGACGTCCCTTATTATTCAGCGTAAGCAGAATATGTTGGTGCCATTCGAAAGAGCAAAGACTTGGCTATAAGAGTGTGTATTCAATTGTGAAATAGAATGTATTTTAATTGAGCAACTAACCACTAATGAAATTTGGGAAAAAAACTACGTTTTTGGAGTAATATACCACATGTGTATACATGTACTTGTACTTAACTTTTCTAATTCCACATTTTTTAGATTCCTGCTCTTTCTTTACATTTAGTCTTAATATATTTAAACATAAAACTTTTAAATTACTATAAGCTACACAGAAATAGAGTGAAAATTGATTATGAAACACGTGCATTTCACGTTTTCTTGCCTGGAAATTGCAACCAACGAGTAGAATACAAACAAAACTACACATATCTAATCTGTAGATGTAGATACAATAAGGCCATGCCAAATTGGAATACTGTTAAGCGTCAACTCAAATTTGACAAACCTAGGTACCTATTCACAAAAACACACAAACCAAAAACAAAAACACAAATAGTTTTTACGACAAAAACAATGCATTATATATATATTTTCAATGGAATAACATCCTCATAATATGCAACAATGGTCTGAATTTAATATAAAATGACTAGTATTTTTTTCACGAATTGTATTAAATGACGCGGTTATGATAAATTGCTTACGATGAATAACGTCGTTGCCGAACACAATTTTCACTTGAATTAAATTGTCGTATCGAACCCGGAACATCGAAATTATTTAAGAAAATTTTACCAACAATTTTGTTTTTTGCTTTGATTGAGGACTCTTAAACCTACGCGCACGCGGACGCTTAACAAAATTCTGATATGGCATGGCCTAAGAAAACACTTCATTTAAAAACCGAAGCTATAGTTAAGGCGAGGATGTCAGTAAAAGATATAGAGGATGTGCTGTTGGCTCAGAGGATGACGCACCCGCTATTAAAATTCCAAGTTGCAGACATCACGGCATGATATGAAATCTATTACACATGCATGAAGTACATTCAGATAGATTTACAGTGATTGTCGACTTATTTAATAAACCAGGCAGTAAATGTGAAAAAAATGTTTTAATACATCAGCGCATCAAAGAAATATTACCCGAAAAATAACTGCGGAGTTAAAAAAAGTTGTTAAGTATACGTATGCAGTGGTTTGAATGGAATCGTTCCGGCAGTCTATGGTGTGGAGTAATAGTGTCTGATAAATTATCTTTGACGAACGAAAAATAATACGACGCTTTGCTATGTTCATTCGAGGATGGACTTTCTATTGGGGTTATAAATATTAATGCAAGACACAGTAATTCATTTCATGCTTCGATCACTTCACCACTTAAAACTGGCACCAGAGTCCACAACTTGCCATCATCAAATAATCAAAGCGCTGAAGGCACTGAATTTGTTCGGGTTTGAAAAGTGGAATTCAATTTCCGGCCCCAACAAAACACTCGTTCACAAAGAACAGTTCAGTGATATTTGTTTGATAGGTAGACCAGCACTGTTCCGGATCAAAACACTTTATACAATCGATCTATAAATACAACAGGTAAACCGGACAGGCGAACACACTACTGATTTGTTTTCACACAATCACCACAAGTCAAAGGGGTCATTCTTAAAACAATTCAATAACTGCCGCTTAAAAGTTATCACCCATTCACATTTATTCTACTGCATCTGCATGTAAAATAAATGAAGTCCACTATTCAGACATCATTCAAAGTCATTTACTACGATCTTTAAACTTTTTCTATAGAACCATTCAATATTATAAGACGATGTAACATCTCTACTGACAACTGGCACAAACGACGGGTCGTGACTGAATAGTTGATACCATTCTATTACATAATACGACATAAAGAGCTCATCTGAGATGCTTAACTCAGAAGCTATAATACATGCGCTTCAGTATAAACCGATTAACAAGTGTATTTCAGGAATTATTGCGCCTGTCATGGCAGACGATCATTTTGAATTGCTCTATACTTATATACTGAGGGACTACTTTTTAAAGTAGGGAAGGGTCTGAAATACGGTATATATATTTGTTCAGGACTGACGTCCCGAACAAATAAAAAAGCGTACGTTCCGACATATACAGTCCCTCATATGCGTGTACACTATTTTGCATGATTCTATATTTTAATGAAAGTACATTGTATAATTGTAACTCGCAAACGATAATGTAGGTATACGGGACTATTTTATAGTTAGGTTCGTTGACAAAATAAAATCATTGAAGAATATGTACGCGTATTTCACAAGTATAAAGACACTAGTGCCATTGACTACTATTAACTGTTTATTGTACATGCATATCACATTTAAACTGTACTTTTTACATAGGGTTTCATCATATTTAGTAGCAGACTGAAGCAAATCCTCAATAATATTTGTCGCGGACTATTACATTCGGTCGTGCGTGCGCAGTACAAAGGGATGATTACTATTTCAATTAATATAGTTCGCATTTCACGTTAACAAGCAGACAATATGCTATTTGTGACATTGAAGTATAACATATCTGGCTTATGTAAGGGAATGTTCTCTTTTATCGCTTCGTTTTGTTAAATAATCCAGATTATTCTATCAAAACCCCATGTCCGACAGCGCCATAAGCGCTTTGTTTATTTTGTTTAAGGCCAAGTCCTGCAATTACTCAACAAGATCTTGTAAATAAACTTGCCATTAAAATTGTCACCAAAACTGTCAATTTAAAGTTTTAACAATAAACCCCCTGTGCTGGATTTAAATACAAAACACTTACTAAGTACTATGAATATGCACACAATTGAAGAATATCCTCGAAAACGCCAATTTGTCAATGAATATTTAAAACACCTCTTCATGACTTTTTTTATTTGTTAATATTATTACTATCCTTGCTTCATATGCTTTAATATTATCGCACTACATCCAACACTAATACACGGACCTTAAAATGGAGCCGTTATTAATCAACTTAAAAACACAATTTTACTTTTTTTCTTTTCATGAAAAAAAACCTATGATTTTCCCTTCAATATGAAATGGTTCAGTCTCGCGCACCCTCGCATAGCCTCGTGTGAACTACTAACGCATGTATATAAAATAAAAGTTCAAAGCATGTTTAAGACTTTCACTGAGAACGAGACCTATTTGATCAATCTGTGGCCCAATATTGACCTTATACATTGACACATATAATGTTAAAGCCCCACTATAAAAATAAAATTATCCATGGACTCCAAAGTAAATGGACATTTCAACATATTTCAACGACTCAAATGAAATATATTTTTAATAAATGCAATTATCTTATCTATTTATTTATTGGAGTTAACGCCGAGTCAACACAATTTTAGGTCATTTTACGGCGTCCAGCGCCCCTAACCTAGCTTTCCTGGACCATTGTCTATAACCAGTACTCACCCACCCTTCCACAAGGCCGGAAACTTCTCCATATTATCTATTCAATGGAGGAAAATCGACATTAGTGTCAAATTTTCATGGAAGAGTATAACCTCCCCGGGTGGTATACGAACCCGCACCCCCTCGGGCACGAGATTCCAAATCCCGGCGCGCTACCAACTGCGCTATCGACCCGGCTAATCATCGCTTGAATATGTTGCTTAAACTGCATTTCAAAGTAAAGTATATGTAAACCGAAAGTAGAATTTGGTTGTCAATAATTAAAACAATAGCTATGATCTCAGTATGATTATGATTTAATCTTGTCATACAAAAATCTTTGTCTGAATGACATTATTCAGCTTTGAAACGATTCTTGATTAATGTATTCAACGTTGGCATAAAAATGAATACAGTGTACTGCTATTAAAGGATCCAACTTTTTTTAAAAAGAAATGGATACTTTGTCAAACTTGAACTTAAGAAAGCAAACTTGTTTGAAATGTTTATTGTGTCTTTAATACATGTTATATTTTGATAACTTAACGGTTTTAAGACAGTTTTCATGTCTGCTGTAAATGAATAAGTCTTCATATAGTGGCTTTAAATGTTATTGGATCTCATAAAGATCACCTCTAAAACCAATGACAATAATGATAATTGTACAAATTAAATTCTTATTTAGTTTTTCCTTAAATAAATACTATAAATTGGAGTATTTAAACACAATTATTATCAATACATCATACGTCAATATGTCCAAAAGGGTGAATTACTTAGTCTAAAATTTCTATGAATAATTAAGTGGACCAATACTTCATTTCGACCGAATGTATACTTGTTTATTTCAATAAATATCGAACTCACGACCGTTCTAATAACAAACGGACACTTCTACTTGCCATAAAAGCTAGTTTGTAGACAAGGGAGTACCAATACGTCCGTAAACAGATATTCTGCTATAGACCACTGTCTTATATAATCTCTTGTTATCGTACAGGGGTTCACGTCGAGATGACCTTTGTGTCGACCAATCAATGTGTAGCTTTCACCGAGACGAATCGCTATTAATATCACATTGATATCGTAAATTCTGGTTTTAGACAGAGGTTTGCGAACAAATTTGACGTTGGTGTTATTCACAGGCTGTGATTGGACGGCTCTTTTCAAATTCTGTGACGTAGACGACGTGAACAAGTTACTCAACATAATGATTGCGCCATGAAGGTTTACAGACGCAACTCGTCAAACGACCGAATCGTCTAACTTAATTTATTGCACAACCATTAGACCAACTCGTGAAACTGATAATTTTGTGTAATTAACTGACTCGCACCCCTCCATTTTACCAAACTCCTCACAGCGGTTACGTCACGCGTTGCTACTTTATTGATTTGATAAAGGGAGATAACCGCTGCGGGGAGTTTGCCATTTTACCACTGATTCTTAATAATGTTGAATTAACAGTTGCCAGTTACCGAAGGTAGTTTGCCCCTAGTAACTGGGTAACTAACCGCTAAATCCAGAGACTTTGCCTTTCTAAGAACGGTCTACCGCCGTTATACAATCTTTATACTGCTGTTACAGCGTTAAACCCAGCCATATAATTATCAAAATTGTTCATAAACACAAAAAATGTAGTAAATCGCAAATTAAAAAGTTAAGCATCAGATAAGGGATTTTATATAACAGAGATTTGTAACGATAAGTATAAATGTAACAGATTTTCATCAAATTTCGCTGTCGTCGCTATTATTTCGGCGAATACGGAAAATAAGTATAACAAGTTTAAATAAAGATACTAGTATTCACATGAAATTTTGTACCAGAACCATTCAAATTGACCTTAATGTTAGGAAAAATGTGGTTCTAGATGATTTTGAGGTAAATTACGCTCACAGACTATTTCACAAAATAATGCATTTTCCCGCCGATCTGCCATTTTACATCACCTAAAGTCATATTTCCGGTCATAATTGCAACATTTTTTCTGTCAAAAACTTCAGAAACATTCACAAGTTGCATAGAAGACATGTACAAAAACATAAATCAAGTTTATAAACTCTGGAATAGTTTGTACAGCCTGCTTCAGCCAGTTATAGACACATTTGTGTAACAGATATTTGACGTATATTTTGCAAGGTTTCTTAAATTGCTTTTAATTGATTCACTGGCGTGGTTGTGATAATAATCATTCTTGCATCTTTATTTTTTCTTCATTTCGCGATTGAATTTGTTCAAATTACTATGTGAGCCCTTAACAAAGTACCTACACTCATAGAGAGTTCCCACTCTAAATGACATGTTTTATTTTGACAGCGTTGTTGACATTTAACCTTGACATTTAAACTCAAAATCAAAACAAACTTACATGAAACGTCTAATACTTGAAGATATGACCCTTGGCCCTCAATACATCACGAATTCTTCTCTAATAGATACATGGCATGGGGCATTATCTTCTTGAAAAATCCATGGCTTATGAACAAAGTGACGAGCTACCACAGGCCATAAGTTCTCAATCAAGATTTCAGTATGTTTGTCTGTATTTATGTTTCCTGTCACTGGGGTCAAAGTACCTACCCAATGAAAAGCAAATACACCACCAAAACATAGTGGATGCTGGTACTGGGTCGGCTCCGAGTCGGACTGGATCCCAAGACATTCAGGTCGCAATCGCTCTTCATCTTTGCGCCAAACATAATCTTTTCTATTTGTTCCAACCACTATTTTTGTTTCATCACTAAATATAATGTTAGACCAATTATTGACAACAGTCCAGTGCAGTTTGTCACGACAAAAACTACGTCTCTTGATTTCTGGCCCCGATGGTTATTATCTTACAGTCTTCCGTTTGTAGCCCTCCGCGAATAATCGCCTTTAACAGTCCTCGAAGATATGAATGATCAAATAGGAGAATTAAATTCAGATGTTAACTCTGCTCAAGTCTGACGAGAATTAACTTAGGGCAAGGGAAATAATCGGTACTATTATTCGATCTAATCGATCTAATGGACATCGCATTATTCTCCCTTGCATTTAAAAACTAATTAGATAAATAACAACGACAAAAAAAACCCGGTAATAATGCACGGAACTTGGTAGAAAGAAATAACGTCATGTGGTGTGGGAACTCATTTATGTCCCTTGACTGTAGAAGCGTCATGTGATTGATATGATGGCAATGCGCGACATAAACGCTGCGAGAATTTTAAGATTTCTTTCCCTTCCATAAAGATCCGCCAAATATGCTGAATTTGAAATAAGAAGAGACAACAGCAACAAGATCAAACACCCTGCTCTACTATAGTGCGTAAATTTTGACCCCGATCTGACCTTTCACATTTGCATCTAATAATTATCTACACATATCCCAACGAAAATCAGTACCACGCCTATTCTACACTTCGGCAACGATTGTAAAATTATAGAAGTATACACTGTAAAAAATGGGAACACGTAACATGTTTTATAAGCGTTTAAAACGAAAACACTGCAATTTACTTTCGTAACACATCCGTACCTAATTTCGTCCCTGTCCTAATTTCGGCACCCCACCTCATACACTTAAAGCATTTATGGGGTCCTAATTTCGTTCCTGTCCTAATTTCGTCGCCCCACCTTAATTACAAAAAGCATACAGCAATTATAAAATATACATTTAAAATAGCTCTATTTCTATATGAAAGGGATGTAATTACACACTGCAGATGACAAATTGTTTTAAATTTTCAATGTTGTTACTTTATACAATGTTTTTTAAGGAAAAAGAACAGATGCTGGAAGAAATGTTATGAAAATAATACTCAGACTGTAAGACAAGTTATTTAATGATACATTATACATACATGACAGGCTCTTTTCCATGGTGGTTAGGCCAAGATAAAATTCTGTGTTGAGGGGAATAGCCTGAGAAAAGAGAGATGGGGTAGGTAGTTTTTTGTTGTTGCTTTTTTACTCACGAAATCACTTTTTTATTTGCAGTCGTAAATTTCGCCAAAAGTTATGGACACAAAAAAAACACCAAAGTTTGCTGACTTTGAAATAAAAACTCTAAGGTCGGAAACCTTTTTAGGTAGTCGGGTGCCCTAAGCACAGCTTTTTTTATTTTAGACCTTGGTTAGGCTGAATTGTGCATGCATGTTTTATCCTGTTATATTTTTATTAATTTAAGACTAGAATGTGATTGAGTTTGAGTGTGTCACCATATTATCATGAATCCTTGAATTTAATATTGTTATTTTCATTTTTATTCAGGTTGGTTATTACTATAAATACACCTTTTTGAAGGAAAGGAAGAGACAATGCTAATAACTGAGAAATGGAACCATATTGTTGAATGAGTTGTGTATATATGAGTTTTGTATATATCTAGTGTTTGGGGAAAGTAATGGAGCTTTTGGCAAAATGAAATGTACTCGTCTTATAAAGTAAGTAAATCACTGAAAGTTAGTAATTATAATATGAGCAAATGTTTATCTTGCTTTAAATTGTACTTTCATATCTTATGATGTTTGATTACATGTATGACTTTCTGTCTTAAGCTGCGTGAGTAAACAAATAGAAAAGTTTTATCAGAATTTTTGGTTGGTTCAACCTAGCATAGTGCAGAAGACCTATTTATAACCCGGTGCTAGAGTTTTAACTTTTAAGACCTCGGAATGTTACAGCTTACTTTGCCTATTAAAATTTTGATTACAGCAAATTTTTAAATATACATGTATTACTATACCGGTATATATCTTTTAAACTGTATAGAAATTGCTTTACAATAAAACTGCACATGTAAAGTTTATCTATAATATAGAATTATCAACAAAGTAGCCCTTAAAGTTTTTTTACAATTGTTAATTCTAATGTATATATTTCAGAAACAATCAAACATCCATTACTAAAGCTCGATAGAAATTGAAATATATGTTAGAGATGGTACATGGTGATATAAGATAGAGGGAAAGAAGAAAGAGGATGTACAAAAGTTAATCCCAATACAATTGAACTATTAATTTATCACCAGATAAATGATATATAAAGAGCATTGGATTATATATTTGATATTAAGAACAATAATGATATAAATTGCTAGTATTTTTTCCATACTGATTCATCACACTGATTAAGATTCTGTGGGCATTTTCACAAAAAATCTCAAAGAAAAAAGTATCGTGAGCCAATTTCAAAAATTTAAAGTTCAAAGCCTAAAAGATATAATATCATAATTATCATGATATGAATTTCAGAAAGAATTCATTATTCTACCATATTAGAGAATATTTTAAGTTGATTGGACAAAGAAGAAAGGTATTATAAATGTTTTCCTGATTTTAACTTACAATGATTTTTATGTAAGATTTTTGTAAAAATGACCACTGTTCTGTAAATTTCTACTAGTTTACATCTTGGTCTATAGTATTTTTTGTGTGTAAATACATGTATAATGTTAGAATGTTGTTAGGATCTTTAAGCATTTTACAATTATTGAATGATTTCTAAGCTCCTAAGAAATTACCAAGGGAATAGCATTTTGTTTAAGTGTTTTGGTGACACAAAATGAAATACATTGTACTGAACAATAGACTTTCATACTTCGTCCCTAAATATTTTCGTACCCAAAAAAAGTTGGGGTCGAACAGGTTCGGGGACGAATAAATATGTAAACAAGATTCGTACCCAAATATTTTCGTAACCAAAAAAGTTGGGGTCGAATAAGTTCGGGGACGAATCAAAATGTAAACAAGATTCGTCCCCAAATATTTTCGTAACCAAAAAAGTTGGGGTCGAATAAGTTCGGGGACGAATCAAAATGTAAACAAGATTCGTACCCAAACATTTTCGTACCCAAAAAAAGTTGGGGTCGAATAAGTTCGGGGACGAATCAAAATGTAAACAAGATTCGTCCCCAAATATTTTCGTACCCCAAAAAAAGTTGGGGTCGAACAGGTTCGGGGACAAATAAATATGTAAACAAGATTCGTACCCAAATATTTTCGTAACCAAAAAAGTTGGGGTCGAATAAGTTCGGGGACGAATAAGTATGTAAACAAAATTCGTCCCCAAATATTTTCGTACCCAAAAAAAGTTGGGGTCGAACAGGTTCGGGGACGAATCAGAATGTAAACAAGATTCGTCCCCAAATATTTTCGTACCCAAAAAATGTTGGGGTCGAATAAGTTCGGGGACGAATCAAATTGTAAACAAGATTCGTCCCCAAATATTTTCGTACTCAAAAATGTTGGGGTCGAAATGGTTTGGGGACGAATCAGAATGTAAACAAAATTCGTCCCCAAATATTTTCGTACTCAAAAAAAGTTAGGGTCGAAATTGTTTGGGGACGAATCAAAACGAAAACAAGATTCGTCCCCAAATATTTTCGTACCCAAAAAAAGTTGGGTCGAAAACGTTCGGGGACGAATCCAAACGAAAACAAGATTCGTCCCCAAATATTTTCGTACCCAAAAAAAGTTCGGGTCGAATAAGTTCGGGGACGAATCAAAACGAAAACATAATTCGTCCCCAAATATTTTCGTACCCAAAAAAAGTTGGGGTCGAATAAGTTCGGGGACGAATCAAAATGTAAACAAGATTCGTCCCCAAATATTTTCGTACCCAAAAAAAGTTGGGGTCGAATAAGTTCGGGGACGAATCAAAATGTAAACAAGATTCGTCACCAAATATTTTCGTACCCCCAAAAAGTTGGGGTCGAATAAGTTCGGGGACGAATCAAAATGTAAACAAGATTCGTCCCCAAATATTTTCGTACCCCCCAAAAAGTTGGGGTCGAACAGGTTCGGGGACGAATCAAAATGTAAACAAGATTTGTCCCCAAATATTTTCGTACCCAAAAAAGTTGGGGTCGAATAAGTTCGGGGACGAATCAAATTGTAAACAAGATTCGTCCCCAAATATTTTCGTACTCAAAAATGTTGGGGTCGAAATGGTTTGGGGACGAATCAAAATGTAAACAAAATTCGCCCTTAAATATTACGTACTCAAAAAAAGTTAGGGTCGAAATGGTTTGGGGACGAATCAAAACGAAAACAAGATTCGTCCCCAAATATTTTCGTACCCAAAAAAAGTTGGATCGAAAATGTTCGGGGACGAATCAAAACGAAAACAAGATTCGTCCCTAAATATTTTCGTACCCAAAAAAGTTGGTGTCGAACAGGTTCGGGGGCGAATCAAAATGTAAACAAGATTCGTCCCCAAATATTTTCGTACCCAAAAAAAGTTGGGGTCGAATAAGTTCGGGGACGAATCAGAATGTAAACAAGATTCGTCCCCAAATATTTTCGTACCCAAAAAAAGTTGGGGTCGAATAAGTTCGGGGACGAATCAAAATGTAAACAAGATTCGTCCCCAAATATTTTCGTACCCAAAAAAGTTGGGGTCGAATAAGTTCGGGGACGAATCAAATTGTAAACAAGATTCGTCCCCAAATATTTTCGTACTCAAAAATGTTGGGGTCGAAATGGTTTGGGGACGAATCAAAATGTAAACAAAATTCGTCCCCAAATATTTTCGTACTCAAAAAAAGTTAGGGTCGAAATGGTTTGGGGACGAATCAATACGAAAAAAAGATTCGTCCCCAAATATTTTCGTATTTTGGTAACAGACGTCATGCAGAGTCTATCACGTGATACACTGATGGGGTTGATCATTTTTATCAATTTATGATTACAGCAGGGTGTTATATCGGAAATTTCCGAACAATACCGAGCGCAACAACGGAGGGTCTGATTAATTATCGATTTTATCGAGTAGTCAAATCAATAAGTTACGAAAGAACAAATAGTTGGATATGACTGACCTTTGCTTTCATGGTTTTCATGCTACTCTATCAATGCAAAACCATTTTTGTCGCGCATGGGTTGATATGGGAATATTTTTTAATTGTTTTGAGTGAACAGCAAATTAGCAATTAGAAGACATATTCTGCAGATGACGCACCGTCTGGCAAAAGACCTATAGCAATTTCTCGTTCTTGAAGCGACATTCAAGCCATTATTTGATTTTTCGTTGTGCATATCAACGCACTAATGATTTTTACTAAAACTGAAAACGTGTGATTTTTGCACGATAAGAACGTGCGCATTTCCGCTTTTCTGCACATGCACAACAAAACCAATTTTGCATCAATTAAAAAGCATGAAAACACACCCAACAATTAACAACGCTACTAGCATACTTTTTACTTGTTAAAACATGTGTTATCCATTTCGATATGCATGCGTCTACTAAATATGCAGCTCTTTTCTTAGAAGTTTATACGTTCAACATCTATTCAAGAAGGTGGTGGCTCATGGGCACATTGAGTTGATTGTAATCATTTGCAGTTACATGCAAGTATATCTCGCAGGTATCCTTGTGGTGCGGAGCATAATTCCAGAAAGTTTTAGATGGTATATTGCTCATGATAAACTGGAACAAGCAAAGAATATAATCAAAACGGTAGCTAGATACAATAAAAGGGAAAATAAGTGATTTGGCAGAGTTTATGGCCTCACAACCTTCGACTGACCCAGACGACAAAAGTATTCGATTATTGACTTATTCAGAACCCCAAAACTACGTCGAACCTCTCTCCTGTTAGCAATTAACTGGTAATTATTATTAGACTTTTTAAACGTATTATCTTAATTGTTAACATTGTTTATATAACATTGTTATAATTTAGTTGTTTTATATAGCGGTTTGACCAAATTTTTATGAGCGAGGAAATAAAAATATTTGTTTGGAAAAAACGTCAAAATTAAGGTGCGAGCGAATCCATGATTCATATGATGAACATATTATCACATTGCTGTGGCTTTAGATATATAAATGGCGTAAGAAACTTTATTTAGTTGCGGCATGTTGAGCTGGTATTTTTCAACTACTTGTAAATCTGTGATACAATATATCTTAGTAACTCTTTGTAACTTATGGGTTTAATGCCGTAGCAACACATAGTATAGGTCATATAACGGCGGTCAGTCAACCTACTCTCTCCTCCTGGAAAGGATAAATCTCAGGATTCAGCTGTTAACCAACTACTAGTACTAAGCGCATACTTTCGTCAGTGACCCCTCGATCAGTAGACTTCCGTGCTACTAACTGAGCTAGTCGGTCGGCTACCTTAGTAACAACTTAGTGCAAATGTCAAAAAAGGAAAAATATTACCAAACAAAATTCCGATAGGTCTCCTAGATAGTGTCAAGCAACAGAAAGATATACATGACTGTACTCATACTTTATGTACAATCTTGATGGAATGCTAGAAATAATATCGACACATGTTAAAGATAGCTGTTAATGATCTTGTTTTGTTACATGTATCAATTGGTGAATAGGTTAGATGGCATACGGGAAAAATGGAGAGTTTTTTACGGAATTTACATTTGTACCACCAGTTGTTTTTTCTGACTAGCCCTTGGGCCGGGTAACAGCCAGCCGAAACTGAGGTTCGAGTCTATTTGATAGAAATGTTGGCATATTTGGATGAATATTTCTTTTGAAAACGAGTTTTCTAATAATAACGACCCATGTTGCCAATAAAGGAATAACTATAGGTACACATTCGTGAACTTCGCTTCTTAGGTCTACGTCCTTGGGCCGGGAAACAGCCAGTCGCACAGAAGTTCGAGGCTATTTGATAGAAATGTTGGCATATTTTGATGAATATTTCTTTTGAAAACGAGTTTTCTCAGAATAACGACCCATGTTGCATGAAAGGGAATAACTATAGATACAAATTTGTGAACTTCGCTTCTTGGGTCTACGCCCTTAGGCCGGGTAACAGTTAGCCGAAACAGAGGTTCGAGTCTATTTGATAGAAATATTGGCTTATTTTGACGAATATTTCTCTTGAAAACGAGTTTTCCCAGGATGACGACCTATGTTGCCTGAAAGAAATACAAATGTAACTAAAGCATCACATTCGTGAACTTAGCTTCATAGGTCTACGCCTTTATGACGTGAAACAGCCAGCCGAAATAGAGGTTCGAATCTATTTGATATAAATGTTGGCATATTTGGATGAATATTTCCCTGAAAACGAGTTTTCCCAGAATGACGACCCATGTTGCCTGAAAGGGAATAACTATACATACACATTCGTGAACTTGCCTTTTTAGGTCTACGCCCTGTGGCCGGGTAACAGCCAGTCGAAACAGATGTTCGAGTTAATTTGATGAATTATTGGCATATTTGGATGAATAATTTTCTTAAAAATAAGTTTATCCAGAATAACGACCCATGTTGTCAGAAAGGGAATATTTATAATTGCACATTCGTGAACTTGCCTTATTAGGTCTACGCCCTTGGGCCGGGTAACAGCCAGTCGAAACAGAGGTTCTAGTCTTTTTGATAGATATAAAGGCATATTTTGATGTTTTTTTTCTCTTAGAAACGAGTTTTCGAAGAATGACGACCCAAGTTGCCTGAAAGGGAATAACTATAGATACACATTCGTGAACTTGCCTTATTAGGTCTACGCCCTTGGGTCGGGTAACAGCCAGTCGAAACAGAGGTTCGAGTCTATTTGATAGATATATAGGCATATTTTGATGTTTTTTTCTCTTAGAAACGAGTTTTCGAAGAATGACGATCCATGTTGTCGGAAAAGGAATAATTATAACACCTTTTATGTGAATCTATCTTTATGTGACTACGCCCGTGTCAGAAAAAGAGGTTCAAATCTACATTTGTTTTTTTTCATTTGATCTGTCACCAAATTTTCTGATATGAACGAACGTTTTATGAATAACCAACATCTGAAGTCATATCTATCTTTGTATTCACTTCACTTTTACCGTTTCTGTGATTTGCGGCCACAATACTATATTACGGTCAGCCGTAACAGCCGTATTACGGTTGGTGCGGCTGTTACGGCTAACTTCACACACGTAATAACTATACATACAAATTCGTGAACTTCGCTTTTTAAGTATACGCCCTTGGGCCGGGTAACAGCCAGCCGAAACTGAGGTTCGAGTCCATTTGATAGAAATATTGGCATATTTGGATGAATATTTCTCTTAAAAACTAGTTTTCCCAGAATGACGACCCATGTTGCCTGAAAGGGAATAACTGTAGCTACACATTCGTGAACATCGCTTCTTAGGTCTACGACTATGGGCCGGGAAACAGCCAATCTAAATTGAGGTTCGAGTCTATTTGATATAATTATTGGCATAATTGGATGAATAATTCTCTTCAAAACAAGTTTTACCAGAATAACGACATATGTTGCATGGAAGGGAATAACTATAGATACACATTCGTGAACTTGCCTTCTTAGGTCTACGCCCTTAGGTTGGGTAACAGTTAGCCGAAACAGAAGTTGGAGTCTATTTGATAGAATAATTGGCATAATTGGATGAATAATTCTCTTCAAAACGAGTTTTACCAGAATAACGACATATGTTGCCTGGAAGGGAATAACTATAGATACACATTCGTGAACTTCGCTTTTTAGGTCTACGCCCTTGGACCGGGAAACAGCCAATCGAAATAGAGGTTCGAGTCTATTTGATATAATTATTGGCATATTTGAATGAATATTTCTTTTGAAAACGAGTTTTCCCAGAATAACGACCCATGTTGTCAGTAAAGGAATAACTATAGATACACATTCGTGAACTTTGCTTCTTAGGTCTACGCCCTTAGGTTGGGTAACAGTTAGCCGAAACAGAAGTTGGAGTCTATTTGATAGAATAATTGGCATAATTGGATGAATAATTCTCTTCAAAACGAGTTTTACCAGAATAACGACATATGTTGCCTGGAAGGGAATAACTATAGATACACATTCGTGAACTTCGCTTTTTAGGTCTACGCCCTTGGACCGGGAAACAGCCAATCGAAATAGAGGTTCGAGTCTATTTGATATAAATATTGGCAAATTTGGATGAATATTTCTCCTGAAAACGAATTTCCCCAGAATGAGGACCTATGTTGCCAGAAAGGGAATCACTAAAGTTACACATTAAAGAAATTTGCTTGTTAGGTCTACGCCCCTGGGCCGGGTAACAGCCAGACGAAACAGAGGTTCGAGTCTATTTAACATAAATAGTGGCATATTTTGATGAGTATTTCTCCTGAAAAAGAGTTTTCCCAGAATAAGGACCTATGGTACCAGAAAGAAAAATAACGGTAGCTACCCATTCATGAATTTCGCTTCTTAGGTCGACGCCCATGGGCCGGGTAACAGCCAGCCGAAACAGAGGTTCGAGGCTATTTGATAGAAATGTTGGCATATTTGGATGAATATTTCTCTTGAAAACGAGTTTTCCCAGAATGACGACCTATGTTACATGAAAGGGAATAACTATACATACAAATTCGTGAACTTCGCTTTTTAAGTCTACGCCCTTGGGCCGGGTAACAGCCAGCCGAAACTGAGGTTCGAGTCCATTTGATAGAAATATTGGCATATTTGGATGAATATTTCTCTTGAAAACTAGTTTTCCCAGAATGACGATCCATGTTGCCTGAAAGGGAATAACTGTAGCTACACATTCGTGAACATCGCTTCTTAGGTCTACGACTATGGACCGGGAAACAGCCAATCGAAATAGAGGTTCGAGTCTATTTGATATAATTATTGGCATATTTGATTGAATATTTCTTTTGAAACGAGTTTTCACAGAATGACGACCCATGTTGCCAGTAAAGGAATAACTATAGATACACATTCGTGAACTTTGCTTCTTAGGTCTACGCCCTTAGGTTGGGTAACAGTTAGCCGAAACAGAAGTTCGAGTCTATTTGATAGATCAATTGGCATAATTGGATGAATAATTCTTTTCAAAACAAGTTTTACCAGAATAACGACATATGTTGCCTGGAAGGGAATAACTATAGATACACATTCGTGAACTTCGCTTTTTAGGTCTACGCCCTTGGACCGGGAAACAGCCAATCGAAATAGAGGTTCGAGCCTATTTGATATAAATATTGGCAAATTTGGATGAATATTTCTCCTGAAAACGAGTTTTCCAAGAATGACGACCCATGTTGCCTGAAAGGGAAAAACTATAGATACACGTTCGTGAACTTACCTTCTTAGGTCTACGCCCTTGGGCCGGGTAACAGCAAGTCGAAACAGAGGTTCGAGGCTATTTGATAGAAATGTTGGCATATTTGGAGGAATAATTCTTTTGAAAACGAGTTTTCCCAGAATAACGACTAATGTTGTCAGAAAGGGAATAACTTTAGCTACACATTTCTGAACTTCGCTTCTTAGGTCTACGCCTTGGGCCGGGTAGCAGCCAGCCGTACCAGAGGTTCGAGTCTATTTGATAGAAATATTGGCATATTTGAATGAATATTCCTTTTGATAACGAGTTTTCCCAGAATCACGACCCATGTTGTCAGTAAAGGAATAACTATAGATACACATACGTGAACTTCGCTTCTTAGGTCTACGCCCTTTGGCCGGGTAACAGCCAGCCGAAACAGAGGTTCGAGTCTATTTGATAGAAATATAGGCATACTTGAATGAATATTTCTCTTGAAAACGAGTTTTCCCAGAATGACCACATATGTTGACAGAAAGGGAATAGCTAAAGCATCACAGTCGTGAACTTTGCACTTTCGGTCTACGCCCTTGGGCCGGGTAACAGCTAGCCGAATCAGATGTTCGAGTCAATTTGATGAATTATTGGCATATTTGGATGAATAATTCTCTAAATAACGAGTTTTCCTAGAATGACGACCCATGTTGTCAGAAAGGGAATAACTATAGCTACAAGTTCCTGACCTTCGCTTCTTAGGTCTACGCCCTCAACTCAGGGTAACAGTCAGCCGCAACAGAGGTTCGAGGCTTTTTGTTAGAAATGCTGGTACATGTATATTTGGATGAATATTTTTTTTGAAAACGAGTTTTCCCAGAATAACGACCCATGTTGTCATAAAAGGGAATAACTATAGCTATAATTCCTGACCTTCGCTTCTTAGGTCTACGCCCTTGGGCCGGGTAACAGCCAGCCAAAACTGATGTTCGTGTCTTTTTGATAGAAATGTTGGCATATTTGAATGAATATTTCTTTTGAAAACGAGTTTTTTTTTCAGAATGACGACCCATGTTGCCAGAAGGGAAATAACTTTAGCATCACATTCTAGCAATTCGCATTTTAGGTCTACGCCCTTGGGCTGGGTAACAGCCAGCCGAAACTGAGGTTCGAGTCTATTCGATATAAATATTAGCATATTTGGATGAATAATTCTCTTAAAAACGAGTTTTCCCGAAATGACGACCCATGTTGTCAGAAAGGAAATACCTTTAGCATCACTTTCTAGAAATTCGCTTTTTAGGTCTACGCCCTTTGACCAAGTAACAACCAGCTATAACAGAGGTTCGAGTCTATTTGATAGAAATATTGGCATATTTTAATGAATATTTCTTTTGAAAACAAGTTTTGCCAGAATGACGACCCATGTTGCCAGTAAAGGAATAACTATAGATACACATTCGTGCGCTTGCCTTCTTATCTCTACGCCCTTGGGCCGTGTAACAGCCACCCGAAACAGAGGTTCGAGTCTATTTGTTAAAAAAATTGGCATATTTTGATGAATATTTTTTTTGAATACGAGTTTTCCCAGAATGACGACCCATGTTGCCTGAATGTGAATAACTATCGATACACATTCGTGAACTTCGCTTCTTAGGTCTACGCCCTGTGGCCGGGTAACTGTCAGCCGAAACAGAGGTTCGAGTCTATTTGATAGAAATATTGGCATATTTGAATGAATATTTCTATTGAAAACGAGTTTGTCCAGAATGACGACCCATGTTGCCAGTAAAAGAATAACTATAGATACACATTCGTGAACTTTGATTTATATGTCTACGCCTTGGGCCGGGTAACAGCCAGCCGAAACAGAGGTTCGAGTCTATTTGATAGAAATATTGGCATATTGGAATGAATATTTCTTTTGAAAACGAGTTTGTCCAGAATGACGACCCATGTTGTCGGAAAGAAAATTACATTAGCATCATATTCTAGCAATTATTATTTTAGGTCTACGCCCTTGGGCTGGGTAACAGCCAGCCGAAACGGAGGTTCGAGTCTATTTGAAATAAATATTAGCATATTTGAATGAATAATTCTCTTAAAAACGAGTTTTCCCGGAATGACGACCCATGTTGTTAGAAAAGATATACTTTTAGCATCACATTCTAGAAATTCGCTTTTCAGGTTTACGCCCTTTGGCCGGGTAACAGCCAGTCGAAACAGAGGTTCGAGTCAATTTTATATAAAAAGTGGCATATTTGGATGAATATTCCTCTTAATAACGAGTTTTCCCAGAATAACGACATATGTTGTCAGAAAGGGAATGACTATAGCTACAAGTTCCTGAACTTCGCTTCTTAGGTCTACGCCCTTGGGCCGGGTAACAGCCAGCCGAAACAGAGGTTCGAGTCTATTTGATAAAAATATTGGCATATTTGAATGAATATTTCTTTTGAAATCGAGTTTTCCCAGAATAACGACCCATGTTGTCAGTAAAGGAATAACTATAGATACACATTCGTGAACTTTGCTTCATAGGTCTACGCCCTTAGGTTGGGTAATAGCCAGCCGAAACAGAGGTTCGAGTCTATTTGATAGAAATATTGGCATATTTGGATGAATATTTCTCTTGAAAACGAGTTTTCCAAAAAAGACGACCCATGTTACCTGAAAGGGAATAACTATAGCTACACATTCGTGAACTTCGCTTCTTAGGTCTACGCCCTTAGGCCGGGAAACAGTTAGCCGAAACTGAGGTTCGAGTCTATTTGATTTAAATAGTGGCATATTTGGATAAATATTTTTCCTGGAAACGAGTTTTCCTAGAATTACGACCTATACTACCAGATAGGGAATAACGATAACTACACATTCGTGAACTTGCCTTCTTGGGTCTACGCCTTTGGGCCGGGTAACAGCCAGCCGAAACAGAGGTTCGAGGCTATTTGATAGAAATATTGGCATATTTGGATGAATATTTATCTTTAAAACGAGTTTTCCCAGAATAACGACCCATGTTGTCACAAAAGAAATAACTATAGCATCACATTCCTGACCTTCTTAGGTCTACGCCCTTGGGCCGGTAACAGCCAGCGAAACTGAGGTTTGAGTCTATTTGATAGAAATATTGGCATATTTGAATGAATATTTCTTTTGAAAACGAGTTTTCCCAGAATGACGACCTATGTTGCCAGTAAAGGAATAACTATTGATACACATTCGTGAACTTCGCTTCTTAGGTCTACGCCCTTGGGCCGGGTAACAGTTAGCCGAAACAGAAGTTCGAGTCTATTTGATAGATATATAGGCATATTTTGATGATTTTTTCTCGTGAAAACGAGTTTTTCCAGAACGACGATCCATGTTGTCAGAAAAGGAATAACTTTAACACCTTTTATGTGTATCTATCTTTATGAGACTACGGCCGTGTCAGAAAAAGAGGTTCAAGTCTACATTAGTTTTTGTTTTTTTCATTTGATCTGTCTCCAAATTTTCTGATACGAATGAACGTTTTATAAATAACCTACATCTGAAGTCATTTTCATCTTTGTATTCACTTCACTATTACCGTTTCTGTGATTTGCGGCCACAATACTATATTACGGCCAGCCGTAACAGCCGTATTACGGCTGGTGCGGCTGTTACGGCTGTTACGGCTAACTTCACACACGTCAATTCGTTACATTAAATCAACTAAGCCACTAAACGAAGACACAATCTTTATCGGTCAAGGATTTTTTCTAGGGAGGGGGTTCGAACTTTTTCTAGGGGGACGATTCGGACGTTTGACGAGTTGACTGTAAACCGTCATGAATATTATAAAAGCAAACGTAGGCTGAATGTGACCCAGGATATGAAGTAGTCATTTCTAAAATAAGTGAGTGTGCGAACGGATAATTTTAGATCGGGGTTTAATCAGATTTAGGGAGTACATGAGTACTAAAATATCTCTGCTACGTACATACTGTGACATCAAAAATTACCTTGCCACTTTTAAAAAAGCTGGTTTTTCATTAACACAATTAAATCTTACTTTAGATGTATTTATGCATTGGTAATGTTATAATAGATCATAACATTTGAAAGAAGGGTAATGATATTTTATAAAACTGTAATTGATATACATGCACATGTACACATGTATCTGAATATATGTTTTAGACAGTCAAAGATTGGTAAAAATTTAGATACAAATCATACATTTACACAAGTGTAAAGGTAATTGTGGATGGCACTGTTTATACTCGAATCTTTTTCAGACAGAGTTCGTCCACGAATTCTTGAAGCTTGAAGGTCTGTGGGTCAATCAAATGTTGCATTCATCCAATTTCATTCAGTGCAAAATAATTAAATATAACGCGATGTAAATCCGAATTGGGATCGGGCTCACGACCTTCTGAGTTTTAAGCAGACACATATTGCCATTAAAGCTAACTTGAAGGCAAGGGATTACAAGTGTCGTATTTTACCGCAGCTGCACTGAAAAGGCATACAAACTTTAACATTTTGTTTTTGTAAAATGAACAATTCTGAATACGATCTGCTCAATCCGAGCCTGACATACATTAACACTAAATATAATTAATTCATGAACATTTATGGATATTGTGAATGTTTTTTTTCTACGATATTTTTACAATAACTACACATATCTTATCGTAAATAATCATACCGTTTCCTTTCGTATCCATACGTATCGTATCGTGTGATGACTGTATCGTCTCATCCCTGCGTAAGAATCGGCATAGTCTTGCTTCAGTGCTTTCAGCGCTTTAATTTTTTATCAACATGTTGCGTTATTCTGTAAACAGTGAATAATGTGGTTGTGGATTGAAATTTTGGACCCCTTCCCCTAGAAAGTTAGGAACTCCCTCCCGTAGAAAAATATCCTGGATCCGCCCCTGCAATTACATGTAATATCCAATTTTGAATACCTACTTTCACCACTCAGCTTTTATAACTTACTTCTTCCATGTGCAGTTTTGTCAACTTACTACTCAAGTCAAAAACAGGTTGTGAAGGACTTTAACAAGGTTAAACTGTATTGAATCCATTGTGTTGGACTAAAACAAAAACAAACACATTTGAATAGAATTTTTATTTTTTTATTTAAAAATATTAACTACACCATGCAATATAAAATGACAACATAATATTATGCCATTTATAATAAATGTTACAGTCTTAACAACTTCAAATGAGCCACTGTAAAACAAATATTACTTCAACAAATTAGAGTTAACCATGATTAAAGTTCCTGTGTCAAAAATGCATAAAAAGCTAGCTAGTATGCAGAAATCTGCCGATGGCATCCAAAAGGATGCAGACATATCTGAGAGGTACTTACTTTAATACTAAAGTGTTCACAGATCTATTGTGGGTCTAATAATTATAAATGGTCTGAAATATGATCACTGTAAATGTCACTTGTTTATTCATTATGTTATGTTAAGTTTTATTCAACTGTCAATTGCAAAAACGTAAACCCACTGATTTAAATACTTGTTATTTGTATGGTAATCAATGTACATAAATATCCATAATGAGTACAGTGGTACTGTAGTTAGTATTTATGTACTGGGATTCGGGATGTGCGATAATACCGGTATACCGGTATATTGCAATACGTTTTAAACACAATACGTACCGGTACGGTCCCACAATATATCGCGATATTTTTTTCTTAATCTAATAGACTAATAGTGCATACTGGAACCTGTTTTGCATTATTTGTGGCAGAATCTGACCGGAAACTATTTTGTTTTCCTTTAATCTTTTTTAGCAAAAAGGTCTAGTATAAAGTATTGACATATGTATATGTGACGACTTTAACTTTAAGAAGGGGTTTGAACTGCTGAATATTTTTCATAAAGTGGCATTGAAATAGATACAAAAAGACTGATGACCATCTATATACACATCAATTTTCTTGCAAAACTTGCACACTTCCCAGTACACCTCCATGCATACAGTGTACTACAGTAGATGCTTTATCTATTGCTTGGCAGTAGGCAAATCAAAGGAAGCTCTATGTGGCAATGTGTTAAAGCTTAATATGTAATTCACAATTGGCATGCTGACGCCATCAGTATATCAGCATAGTGTCAAAAGGAACATTCGATATAAAGTAAGATTTGTAATAATACTTACTTTACTGGACAAATTTGAGTCTTAAATGTTTGCAAAAGCTTTAAAAAAGGTTTCATAATGTATATTTGTGTCGAATCTTCGTATTGTCAGTAAAATACAAGCATGGGTGCTGAAAAAAGCTTATGTTCTAAACTCCCAATATATCGCAATATGTATTGCAATACGCTGTTGCGTATCGCAATATATCGCAATACGAAATTTTCGACGATACCCATCCCTAACTGGGATATTTGAACAAATAGCAAGAATTAAAATCAGTGGGTATAGGTATGCACCATCAACAGTGGAAAAAAAAAACACCAATACTTTTATATTAAAAGCATATAGAATTAATTTCAGACAAAAAGTTTGAACAAAATTTTGTTTCTTCTACTTATATAACAGTACCCCTGTTTCCTACATAAGTCCCAGTTTTAGATATTTAAGGTATAAAAGTTCTTCAAGAACAGATTAAATAAAAAAAACTGTAATATGTGATACATACATAAATCAAGGCTAGTTGAATGTTGTCTGATTAAAGATCTAATATATGATAGATATTATCACATTGATTTTGGTCATAATAATTATATCACTTCATGATGATTCAAGACTGCACTTTGATATTTTTAGCTGGATTTTTCAACAAAAAAATTCAGCTTATAATTGGCAAAACCCGGCCGGGCGTCCGGTGTCATTAACAATTGCATTTAAGTTTTTTCTTTACCATATATTTCTGTCATTTATTGTCAGATCTTTATGAAACTTCATATAATAACATACCATGTGATGAACAGAATTATAAAGTAACCACAACTCTAGCTGGCTTTATTATGGATTATTTTCCTTTTTGCCCACCCAACCGCCCGCCTGTGTTTCGCGAAACTATTAGCCGGATTTTTCAACGAAAAAACAAAAAAAATGAAATCAAATTCAAATGGTAATTATGTAATACATTTATCATGATGAACAAATGAAAACAAAACCTATCACCAAATATGATAACATACCCCCAATGGGTGTCTGAGAAGAAGTTGGGCGCTGAGAAAATGAGCAGACATGATTTTTCATCAAAGGGCTATAATTTGGAAAAAATCAATGAACCATAACCAAAATGGGATATGCACATGTAAGCCTGATATCTGGTATATGTGTGAAGTTTGAATCAAATCCATCTAATAGGTGCTGAGAAATTGAGCAGACAAGAAAAAGCTACAGACCAACCAACCAACCATCCAACTGGCCGACAAGCTGACTCCTATATACTCCTATATATTTTGGGGGGGGGGTTAAAATAAGAATAATGCTATATTTTCATTGAGCTGTAACAAGTTGTAAAATCTTAGAAATGAAATTAAAGTAAATATGGTTTTGATAGAAAAAATGGTTAAAAAGTCAAAGGACTTTATCCGAATTACAAATGTATTGGGTTTTCCCCTGCATTACACATGTGTACAGTTACAATGAAAATATTAGTACAGAGAAAAATAGGACAGTTTTTTGTAAATAATGATTTTTTGCAATGGTGTTCAAAAATCTTTGTTTAACCTCATCAGTACAGAAGGAAACCCCAATATTTTGAGTTTGGGTCTATTATACAATTACACATTGTACCTGTTCATATATAAATGAATAAAATGTGTGTAAATAATTAACTCATGATTCAAGTTAGTCAATCACAGACAAATCAAAATGAATGAACAAAAAGTTGAACACAAGACAAAAATACTTAAAAATAAAAACAAATCTAGTGTTGTTTTGTGATATAAAGCTATGTCTTCACTTCTTAAGTGTATAACACCGTAACAGATAGTTTATACTACATAAAATTCAAAATGTATGAAATTGTGCTCCAATTCTCATAACCAGTGAGTTTTAAAAAAACTTATGTATCAGTGATTCAATGCATACAGTTGTTAAATATATGAAAATAAAATTCTTCTGAATTGAAGCCTCCTTATTCTTATACCTATGTATTTAAATATGTTTTGATGCTTGCACATTTATATATTGTGTATAAATCACAGGCGACCAGCATGGTTCCTAATCAAAACACTATACCTTATGAGTATATATAGTGTTTTGATAAGGGACCGTGCCAGCCGCCTAAGGCATAAATACTGTATCTGTGTGCTTTTCATTTTGTTTATATTATGTGTAAATATGTATATTTTATGTTGACATAAATACCCCAAATAAGACATCCATAAGTTGGCAATGTTTACATGGTGCATGTTGGTAATATTAGCCTACACGCACCATGTGAAGATTGCCATTTATAATGGTTATATTTTGCGTAAAGTTTGACCCTGATCTGATCTTTCTCATTTGCATCTAATAATTATGTACACATATCCTGACGAAAAACAATACCATGCCTATTTTACACTTCAGCACGTACGCTTTCATATATTTTAAAAATTAATCCTGTGTAATAATTACATTCGAGTTTTGACGATATACATCTGACCTTTCTCATTTGCATCTAATAATTTTCTACACATATCCTGACGAAAATCAAAACCATGCCTACACTTCTGCACGTACGCTTTCATATATTTTAAAAATTAATCCTGAGTAATAATTACATTCGAGTTTTGACGATATACATGTACTCCGATCCGTGTCAAGCATTAGTTCTACAATCGTATTCAATGTAATGAATATTCTTGCATAAAGGTCAGATCGGGGTCAAACTTTATGCACAATACCTCTTATATTTTGTTATTATTAACAATTCTTTCTTTCCTTGTTAATAAATTCATATGGTACTTTTTGTAATTTGAGTTGTTAAAGTATATTGTATTGTTTTGTATTGTAGATCTATGTACTGATATGCTAAAAAATAAAATAAACAATAACTATGCTATATGTTTAAAATATTGGCATCTGAAATCAGAGTACACATAATAATTATATATTAAACCATATTTGTCCTGATTTAAGTCTTCAAAATGATTTTTTATCAATCTACATTAGAAGCTCAGAGCTAAACTAGCCTACACTAGGGGTGTAATGATTAACCGATATATCTGTTAATATTGTAATACGAAGTACTTGAGACCATTTAAAATACACATATGCATGTGATGCTGATCCAATGAGGACATTAAATATGCTTTAATTTCCTTTATTGTCGGCACTGGGTTTCGCACATCGCAAATTATTGCAATACAGTTTTTACTGTTTTGTTACACCCCTAGTCTACGCCCTTCTTTATCAATACATACTTAGACTTGTTTAGAGCTGACACATAATTTTTCTGTCAAGTAATATAACATCAGACACAGCTTTATACACTTAGACACAAAATAAAGATTCCACACAAAATATGCCCAATCTTTTAAGGAAACTATTGCATAATCTAGGGTAGCCTGCAAGACTGTAGTAAGTGCATTGCATTAAAGAGCGAGTTACTACAGTCTTGCGGGCAACCCTTGATATTATTATCTATTTTTTCCCAAATACAATATTCAAAGAATGACAACAAATATATAATTTTCATGATAATAAGTATAAAAAGTCATTATATTATAGCATAGACTTATATTAACTTGAACTATCAATTAATGCCCTTGATCATTTAACATAATTATATCTAGGTAGTCTTGCATGCATGAACAATAACCATTTAAAAATATGAAATAAACAACAAACAAAATTAACTACAGAACAATGTATAAATAAGCACAACAAAACATTCAAGACTTGCAGTAAAAACTATGTTTGGTACATTATAGATCAATAAGGCCATGCCATATTGGAATTTTGTTAAGCGTTCGCGTAGGTTTTAGAGTTCTAAAAAAAAAAAAAAAGTTGTCGGTAAAATTTTCTTAATTGATTCCGATGTTCTGGAATCGATACCTATCGATAAGACAATTTAATTCAGGGAAAATTGTGTTCCGCAACGACGTTATCCATTGTAAGCAATTTATCATAACTACGTCATTAATACAATATATATTTTACGTGAAAAAAAAACACTTGTCATTTTGTATTAAATTCAGACCATTGTTTTATTTTATGAGGATGTTATTCCATTGAAAAAAACAACATATAATGCAAGGACAAGGGAAATAACTGACTAAAGTCCCTTATTGAATTGTGTTTATTTAAAAAGAAGCGAAATCTTGCAAAAGCAAAAAACCCTTGATAAAAGCTACACCATGTTTTCAGAACAAAGGTGCATACTGCAGTACCGTGTTAACTTGCTATGAAATAATTTCTACATAATATGCATACATATACATGCATTATAAAAATTAAAATCATGATTATCAAACAGTATAAAAATAACAACACTCTATTAGATGTATATAACAAGAGCTCCGCTGGGCGGGGCATTATACGCCCGTGTGCAGTCCATGCTGTGTTCTATCTCATTTGCAGTCCCTGTGACCTTGACCAATGATCCCGGAATAAGTCCTTAACTGGAGGGCTATCCAAAGCAAAGATTTTGAGAACCTAGGTACAGCCATGGTTGAGTAATCACCGGCACAAAGTTTTCCCATATAAACTTCCAGTGACCAATTAAGTCCCAGTGACTTTGACTTTTGACCCTGGGATCTCCAAATCAAAAAGGAACATCCTCTACAAAAGAGCTATCAGCACATTACTCCTTGACAAACCGGCTGATCCACATAAAATTTGTTAACCTAGGTACAATCATTGTTAAGTTATTTTCCCGACAAGGTTTTTCCATATGATGGCCCCTGTGACCTTCACCTTTGACCCAGGGGCCTCAACACCAACAGGGAACATCCTTGACACATGGGCTACCTTCACATAAAATTTGGTGAACTAATTTTATGTTACTTATTAAATATAGCATTATTTCCATTGTTTGCCATTTTGACTTCATTAACATATTGATTGAACATTTGAAGTCACTGCTTGGTAATTTGATACCTTCTGTTTGAAGGTTTAAACTTAACCCTGTTTCCCCAAAACTGATAAGTCACATCCTTGACACATGGGCTACTCTCACATGAAATTTGGTAAACCTAGGTACAGTCATAATTGAGTAATTGACTGGACAAGGTTTTTCAATATGATGCCCCTGTGACCTTGAACTTTGACCCAGGGGTCCCAAAACCTTAAGCGCATATCCTTGACACATGGGGTACTCTCACATAAAATTTGGTGAACCTAGGTACATTGGTGGTTCAAGTATTGTCTGAACAAAGTTTTTCCATATGATGCCTTTGTGACCTTGACCTTTGAACCTGGGGCCCCAAAACCTATAAGGCGCATCCTTGATACATGGGCTACCTTCACATAAAATTTTGTGAACCTAGGTGCAGTCCTTGTTAAGTTATTGTCCGGACAAGGTTTTTCAATATGATGCCCCTGTGACCTTGACCTTTGACCCAGGAGCCCCAAAACCAATAGGGCATATCCTTGACACAAGGGCTACACTCACATAAAATTTGGTGAATCTAGGTACATTGGTGGTTCAGTTATTGTCCGGACAAGTTTTTTATTGTTTGCCATTTTGACTTTATTAACATATTGATTGAACATTTAAAGTCACTGCTTGGTAATTTGTTATCTTCTGGTTGAAGGTTTAAACTTAACCCTGTTTCCCCAAAACTAATAAGGCACATTCTTGACACATGGGCTACTCTCACATGAAATTTGGTGAACCTAGGTGCAGTCATTGTTGAGTTATTACCCGGACAATGTTTTTTGATATGATGCCCCTGTGACCTTGACCTTTGACCCAGGGGCCTCAAAACTATTAGAGCATATCCTTGACACATGGGCTACGCTCACATAAAATTTGGTGAACCTAGGTACATTGGTGGTTCAGTTATTGTCCGGACAAAGTTTTTTCATATGATGACTCTGTGACCTTGACCTTTGAACCTGGGGCCCCATAAACCTGTAGGGCACATCCTTGACATGTGGGCTACCTTCACATAAAACTTTATGAACCTAGGTACAGTGGTTGTAGAGTTATAGTCCGGACAAGGTTTTTCAATATGATGCCCTTGTGACCTTGACCTTTGACCCAGGGGCCCCAAAACCATTAGGAAACATCCTTGACACAAGGGCTACTCTCACGTAAAATTGGGTGAATCTAGGTAGATTGGTTGTTCAGTTATTGTCAGGACAAGTTTTTTTCCCATGTGAGGCCCGTGTGACCTTGACCTTTAACCCAGGGGCCCCAAAACCAAAAGGGAACATCTTTGACACATGAGCTACTCTTACATAAAATTTTGTGAACCTAGGTACAGTCGTTGTTTAGTTATTGCCCGGACAAGTTTTACCTATTTTAAGTCCCAGTGACCTTGACCTTTGACTCTGGGGTCTCAAAATCAATAGGGAACCTCCTCCACCCAAGGGCTATCCACATATGAAATTTGAGGAACCTAGGTACATCCTTTCTTGAGTTATCATCCGGACAAGCAATTGTCCATGGACAGACGGACAGACTGACAGACGGACAGACGGACAGACGGACAACATCGTAACATAATACGTCCGTTTTTTCAAAACGGGCGTATAAAAATGAACAATGACAATCTGAATAAACATTATCATGATGGTTTTGAAAAAACCTTAGCATTAAATAGTTTTCAATCTAAACCATTCATAGAACGTCAACAGAAATCAACCTTTTTTAGTAAAAACATGTTCAAGGTTAACAAAGGCACAATCATTTTTCATAAAACTTCTCAAAACAAGATTGATCTCAAGTGCAAATTTAAACAAATGGAGAAGAACTTTATTCGAATCATTTTTTTGTTCTAATTCTATTAAAAATGTTTAAACGGTATTAACTTTTATCAATTATATATTTTGTATTATTATTATGAACATTCTGAGAAATAAATATGTTTTAACTTAGTAAATACAATGTATAAACAACAAATAAAGTTGATAAATAGTACACTTTTTAAGCTATTTCATCTCCTTAAGCTTAAAAGGTTCAGTTACTTTTTTGTGTGGAATGTTATGAAAGTTTCATGACGCTATATCTCACAACACAGTTTTTGAGACAGCAATCCTGTGTATGCTACAAGGTGTCTTTATTTAGTGCCTGCTGTTGTGACAGGGACTGCCATACCAAATATAACACCAAAAGATTGTAAACTAAAGACAACAGTGCCAAAAATAACACAAAAGAGAAAATATTTGGATGTACAGATTCTAGGGTTATAGGATTTTGATTAACCAAGAATTTTCCAAATACTTAAAAAAATAGAAATTGTATCCACCCCAACCTACAGAATATTTTATGGTTACATCCTAAAGAAAATTTTTAGTAATGTGCCCTGGACATTTTATGTCTAAAAATTTAAATGAGATCAAATCCATTTCAAGAAGTTTAGTGAAACTGTGCCCATAGACAGAATATCTCCTGTCATATAACAAGTAAATTATGTTAAAAGGGGAACAACTCCTACCACCTTCCTTAACATTTTAAATAACTTGACTTTCAATATCTTAAAACTGAATGGTATCAGAGGTAATCTTTGATAAGACCTACAACAAAAAACATCTAAAATCATTAGACTAGCTCTGTAATAATACTTTACATGGTTATAAACAGAATAATTTCAAACACCATTGGAATACAGTATCAGCTGAAACCAGAGTCACAGAACACCCTTTAAGAGGAATTCACATATCAGGGCTATTTTCCATAATGCCAAAAATGTGATACAACTATGGCAGCTCATCAAAGTGCTGGTCAAATAGACAACAATCTTGTGGTGTCTAAAAAAGTTACTACTTTGACACAATTATTACAAAAAAATATTAGAGAACGCATAAAAATGCTAAATTTAGTTATCATAAACAATTCAGTAAGGTTGAATGAGTAGTTCCCCTTTAATCATGCAACAAATTATGATAGAATAGTACAATAAATGCCCTAAACTCTTCAATAAAGAGTTACAAAAGTCAGTCAGTATTAGACTGAGATGATAATGCTCTTTGAACATGTAGTATTTGTCTATGAGCTTGAAGTTCGGCTGCAGACAATGGTTGAGCATCAGAGTTTACTTGTTGAATGGGCGGTTGTAAAACTGGTTGACCTCGCCTTCTTATCAATGCTACCCTTGGTGACATCATTAAAACAGGTGAAGCTTCACCAGCTGTCACTTTTATTTCACCGTCAGCTAAACGTTTCATAGTCTGTGCATTTATAGATGGGTGGGGTATTGACTTCGTAGTTGGTGGGGTTGACTCATTCTTGTCTCCAGACTCTGATTCCATCTCTGGTACAACTTGTAGTGAACCTACTGGTGCTGACATGGCTCTCCTGTTCATAGAAAACAACTTGTTATAATATAGTTAATCAAAGTACAACTGAGCACTAGGTAGGGGCAGACCAGAACGTTTCTGGTTTAATTAGTTTTCTTGGGAACTTTTTTTGTGGTTCAAAATGAAATATCAGGAGAACTGATATTATTTCTATTTAAAGAATGGTAAAAAACATTACACATTTAAAACATTATAATTTATCAGTAATTGCAAAATGACCAGCAATATTGATAATATTTGTGCACCATAATATCCAAACATGCTAGAATAACAAACTAAAAAGATTATTTAGGGGGTCTGATAGGAAGTTTCTAGTGAAATTAAAAAAATTGAAGCAAATAAAAATTAGTGAGAATTATGCAAGACTTTTTAAAAATCAAAATGAAATCAAACCTGGGGATTTTAACAGATTTTCATAACAAGATGTAAAAATTTCACAAAATGAAAACATCAAACTTAAACTTAAACTTTTTCATTTGATTAAACGCCTATTTCTACATAACATATTCAATGGCGTTGTACAAAAATATAGATTATAAAAAATTAATAAGTAAAAACCCTCCACCATAAATACATAATGTATATACAATAACACAAAACAAAATAAAATTTATCACACATGATGTAATATAGTGTGCAAGTGTACATGTTTTATTATACCTACATCATTCAAAGTTCATGATCCTACTTAATTTTATATTTTTATCACTAATTTTGCATTTTTTTTATTTCATATTAAAAGTTGGTGTCCTGAACAGTATTACATGATGCTACTGTTAACCAGACATGTCCTGAACAGTGTAACATAACGCCACTGTTAACCAGACATTTCCCTAAAGGTGTTGAAACATCACCTTTAAAGGGACAACTTATTTAGGTTGTCATTGCAGTCTTGTGAAACAAGGTAGAAAATGACAGAGAGCGAGGCAATCCCCATTCTCACGTCATAATGCACTCACTCAATCACTTAGTATGTTTACCGTAATTGTAAGGTGAGGCATTTACTAACCATGTCAATTTTAGAATAGATCATAAAAATTAGAGAAATAGTGAGTTTTCAATCGTTTTTTGAAAACATCCAAAGTAGGTGATAATTTGATATCATCTGGTAGCTTATTCCATAGCATGGGGCCAACAGTACTAAAGCTTCTGTCACTGAATGTTTTTTTCTTATTTGTTGGAACCAAAAAATTCAGGTCTTTGGATTTTGCAGATCTAAGACCAGATCTGCTTTGTAAAGGCTTTCTCAGAATTTCAGTCAGATATGCAGGTGCAGTTTCAGTATAACAGTTGTACATGAAAGTACATATTTTAAAGTTGATTCTTGCTTTGACTGGTAACCAGTGCAGTGAATACAAAGCATCTTTTGAACTGTCTTATTTTTTTAGCCTTAATACCAGTTTTGCACACATGTTTTGAATTCGCTGAAATTTGCTAAGATCACATTTTGAAATTCCATACAAGATCAGATTGCAGTAATCGATGTGGGACATGACCAAAGAAAGGACTAGTGTTTCTGTTGCATCTTTATCCAGATATTTTCTTATACTTTTGATACGTAAATATTGTACATGGCAGTTCTACTTTTTGCTTTGATGTGATCTTTAAAGCTTAAATTTTCATCAAGAAAGGCCCCTAAATAGCGAATGGTCTTCACAGATTTTATAGTTTCACCAGCAATATTAATTGACTGGGTTAAACATTTTTTCAACTGTGCTCTGCTTCCAAACATGATAAACTCAGTCTTTGAGTTGTTCATTTTCAATTTATTTTCATTCATCCATGAATTTATTGTTAGGGCACAATCTTCAAGATCAGAAATGGCATTTGCTTCTTCATTCTGATTGTTAGGACAGAATCTTTTATTAGCAGTGTGGTCGTTCCTGCATAAGTAAGATATAACCACGGACCCAAACAACTACCTTGTGGAACACTGCAATCTAATGTACGTACAGATGATGAACTAGTATTGACATTGACTCGACATGCACGTGGGCGAAGATATGAGTCAATCCAAACATCAATTTTACTATCATTATTCCAATGGAGAAAAAATAACATTGATAAAATCAAAGTTTTAAACAAACCTGTAATCTTGTTCAAAACACATGTTTTTAAGTTTATAAATACTTGTAATATCTACAAATCATGGTCATTTTACTGAGGTCAGCTCATCTAATCTAGCTTTCCTTGACCTTTGTCAATACACTTGCCAACACTTTCTTAAGGGCAACAACTTCTCCATGTTATTTATTAATGAGCAAAATCATTTAAAAACCCATGTGATGCTTGAACCAGCCACACTTTATGACACAAGAATGGAAATCCTGTATGTATACTGAACCAAAAAAGAAACTTTCGCCAAGTTTGATTGTAGATATGTTAGTACAGTTTAAATTATTTTGGCTGAAAGCTTACATTTTAGTAAATAAAATGTATTGTGGTTCTTTAAAAATCGTCATTTTGGAGGAAAGGATCAGATTGATTGTTGAATTTTAAATTAAAATAAGGTAGGGGTCGTATCTAAAGTTAACAATCAGTAGCGTGCATGACTTCCGTGGGCGATGCTGACTGCCTGACAGCGACGTCGCACAAGCTTGTTAATGTCAGCCTGTGGAATACTATTCCATTCTTCAAGCAATGCAGCTTGAAGGTCGTTGATGTTGTTTGGAGGGTTCGGACGTCGACGTACGCGTCTATCCAGATTATCCCAAAGATGTTCAATATTGGGTTCAAATCCGGACTTTTTGAGGGCCAGTCGTGGATGAAATCAACGTTATGATTTTGTAAATACTGTATTATTGACACGAGCAACAGTTTTACAAGCTACTACATGTATATGTGTGTACATGTAAGTGGTACCCTTAAACAACTGGCACATACATTGCAAAAGTTTCTTTTTTGGTTCAGTATAGCATATTACTCTACAGACCTGGGTTTATAAATAAAAATAAAACCATAATATAAAAGTAAAGAAAACTCACCATGTAGCTATGATTGTACTAAGAGAATCTAGAACTTGTGTTGCTGTCAACCTATGATATGGATTCATCAATAACAATTTCTTCACAACAGATTTTGTGTTTTCTGATACCCTCATATCACTGAAATAAATATCATAATATAGCAATAAAAATACAGTGAGAAATTTGTAATAAATACACTTTTCAAAAACAGCCATTTCTTGACAACAATCCCTTCTCAACAATAGCAACCTTACAACAATTGTACAATATCACAACAATCCCAACAGCTTTCAACATAAGTCTTCATACAGGGCAAGGTCATGTAAGCTACTTCAATAAGATATTAACAACTGTAGCAAATTTTCTTTATGGAGTGATAGCCTGATTATAATGAGATGGTAAAATAACAGGAAATTCATGAAAAAATGCCAAGTTTAAAGCCAAATTCTGATTTATATGAGTTAACGCTGTGTCAACACAATTTAGGTCATTTTACGGCATCCAGCGCTCCTAACCCTAGCTTTCCTGGACCATTGTCTATAACCAGTACTCACCTACCCTTCCACAAGGCCGGAAATTTCTCCATATTATCTTTTTGTGGAAGGGTATAACCTCCCCAGGTGGGATTCAAACCCGCAACCCCTCGGGCACGAGATTCCAAATCCCGGCGCACTACCAACTTCTAAATGGTAGTTATTATATTTTTAAAATCCATAACAATACTAACCTTGGTATCTTAAAATCTGCAGCTTTTATTTTACGGAACAATTCTTGTGGAACGCTATCATAAAATGGAAATTGACCATATAACATAGTAAACAATACTACACCTAATGCCCACATATCACTTGGTTTACCTAAATATGGTGAACCTGAAAAACAAGATAAAACAGGAATCAAAATGAGAATAATTCTTTCAAAGCAGAACAGCATCGTACTACAATAGTATGCCTTTTTTCTTATTATCTTCAAACCTTTTTCTCTTTTCCCTCCAAATTTCCACAATAAACCTAATCTCTAATCAGAAGCAGTTATCTTTAAACTCAGCTTCTCAGTCCATATCTTTTGTCATATTGTCATATAACAATAGAAATATTCAACTGCTTGGTGCTTTACAAAGCTTTTGAAATTTATAAGTCATGTGATGGTGGTCAGTAGTGGAGTGGACTGCACATTCTACAGCCAAAATACTTAACTTAAAGCAATGTTGGAGCTTTATGCCTCTTTCTAACAACTGTTTAGTCACTTTTCTATCCACTATTAATACTATTGTTTTTAGCTGGATTGTGAAACAAATTCTTACTATTCAGATCAATCACTTTTAAGTCTACTTCCTGGGCAAGTTAGTTAAAGTTTCTTGCTCAAAGAGAGAATGTGGTATGTTTTGGATTGGATTCGAACTAACTCAGAGCTGGCTAACCAATGATTAGCAGTGATTATTCCAAAGCAGAATAGCAGGGCACTGAACCCTGCCCTCTTTCTCTCCTCCCTGCCCTTTTAGCCTCTTTCTATGCAGTAATAGAACATTTAAGAAATTTACCCTCAGATATACCCTGCCCCTTTCTGGAGTTCTGGAATAATCACTAGTCTAAGGTCATAACCACTTGACCACGCCCCCTCCACAGACAAATGATAAAACTTACCACTAAGTACATCAGGACTGATATAGGCTGGACTACCTCTCTGATCTAATAATAAATCATTCTCACTGACTAAATGTTTACCAAGACAAAAATTAGTGATAGTAATTCTACGACTTCTTTTATTTAATACCATATTTCCTAGTTTTAAATCTCGATGTACTATATTCTTCTGTAAATACAAAATATACATAAATATAAAAAAACTTTGTCTATAGTACCAGTGTATAGTGAAAAGTACAAAATATGTATCAAACATGAAAGCCTATAAAATAATTTATTCACAAAAAATATTTTTGTTTGAGTTTTTAACAATTGGAGAAAAATGAGGCTTACAGTTTGAGTTAAACAAGTCTGGAGAGTTCACCTAACTCACTGAAGTCTTTAGTAAGCATTGTCAACTTTCTAATAGATAGAGCCATGGGCACAAGCTGGACTTTAGAAAGCATATTCAGGAATTTATTGGTAAATGGTTACAGTGATTTGAAGACAACAATGTATATGAAGAATTGTTATAATCCTAGTTGAACTTTCACTGATTAGTATTTATTACCTATTGAGACCATGACTAACTCATTTAGATTTAAAGTCCATGGTAATTACGAGTTATGATCACATCCAATTTTCAGGAAATGCATCAATACTCTGAAAATACTATTGTAAAATCAGTTAATAGAATAAATAATGATTATTAATCAAGTCTAGCGTACCTTATGTAGGCTTTCTACAACCCTAACAATATCAAAGAATATAACAATCGCTTCTTTCTCTGATAACTTTTTCTCTTTGATGACATAATGTTGAAGATTAATTAGGTCACTATTCTGATCACTAAAGTTATGAGGTATTAAACAATCTAATACAAGACACAGACGTTTTCTACGTCGTCCAGTATACTCTGTTTTACCAGCTGTATCAGCCTCTCTTTCTTCCCAAGCCTCATCCTGAAATAATGATATAAATAGCAACACTTGTCTATAAATAGTAACACTTGTCTATAAATAGTAACACTAGTCTATAAATAGTAACATACTTTTATAAATAGTAACATACTTTTATAAATAGTAACAAACTTCTATAAATAGAAAATAGAGCACACATGGTATGTCATAAAATACGCTTGCAAAGTGATTCCAGAGGCAATAACTAAAGTGTCTTAATGTGTATAGACCTGTTAGTAATCCTTTCAGAGCTACTTTAATAAGACAAACATTTTCACCAGGTTTGGAGAAAATTGATTGCAAATTGTAAGACTAATAGAGGCAACATCAGTGAAGCCTGCCTAGCAAGGTAGCTACAAAGTTTATTTCAAATTTTAGTCCATTTTCTTTGGTAAATAGTAACAATCTACAAAAATTTATCTACCGGTATGCACTATTTTAATAAAGAATCCAATCCTACAACTAAGTATGTTAGCTTGTTCAAAATGTTTTGTCTAGGACTCTGAGTAAACCATTACAAAAATGTTAGCCAGAGCTCTCATTTGACCAAACCTTAATGGTTTTGCCATCACAAATATTTTTAATTTGGTTCAAACAGCCATATCTGTCTTAACAAGCTAACCATGCAACAAACTTAAGATCACACAAAGACAAAGGTTGGTGAATCCAAACGTCAATATATATTAACACTATTGTAAGAACTGTTTTGTATTAGTTGTATTCGATAATCAAAGCATCAACACAATAACAAAGAGATAAAGTATACCTTAAATAGTCCATGATGATGTACGACTCCATCTTGATGTTTTAATAAACTTAACAGGCTATATTCTGTATGTATCAACATTTTACCTTGCCGATCATCTTGTCTCTCCCGTCCACCACTCTCTAATGTTAAAATCTGCAAGACAGTTAGTAAATTATAATTTCAATTAGTAAATCATTCATCATAGAAAGGTGAAGGACTAAATGAGCATATAGATGGTTCAGAGAGAAACTAGTCTACATCATTTATTTACAAGTAGTGGGAGTAGTTAGGCACTTACCTATTTATGTATTGCATGGATGAAAATTCTTAATTGTCAAAATCCAAAAATTTCTGTAATCTGGGCATATTTTTAGGTAGAAAAAGAAACTATTTTATCAGGCCCTGAAAATCCAAAATCTTAGGACCAATACTGAAACCGATCACCCATGAATATGCTCAAATGAGCTAAAAATATAATTTTTATGTCAAAATCAACTGAGTGTATTATATCACCAAAAATTGAATGAATGATATATCAAATCAATTCCCAAAATGTTAGTTGAACCAGCACTACAACTAGACTGCTTTCTTCCACACGGAAACCTAGTTATACTACCTTATATTAGTTATATAAAGAGTCACCATCCGTAGCTGGGTTTAAACTTTAACATTAATGATTTGTAGATAAGTGGTTAACAGTGATTTCAAGTCAGTGGCCTTAACAGTTTGACCAACAAAGGCAGGGTAAACATAGCAACCCCAGTAAAAATCAATAATCGATTCACCGATGTAAAAAAATAGAATATTTTTCTAAGGAAGTTGGGTTTAAATACAAAACTTTCTAATAAGATGTAAATCGATTTTTATTATTGTTACATCATTAGAATCGGAAATAAATTTCAAATAAAAAAGAATTATTTAAATGTGACAACACAAAGTTGACCAAATCCAGGTTTAAGCTCTGATTATCAGTAATTATCTGACTTTTTCACATGTCGCTGAGCGTCTATTGTTCCCACACACGGTTTCTAACAGGATGCATTTTCAAATTAATAAGCGGCATACTTAGTCAATATGGATATTTATGATGTAAGATTATCCAATCAGATAAAAGATTAAATTCAAATCTGGCATTGGTCCTGTGAAAATCGAATGAAGTACAAGCTCAGTACAATTCGTCAAAGTCCGGACAATTTTGTAGGATGTTTACTAAACATTCCTTTATAACTCTAGTGATGAAATCATTTCATGATTTTATGTTCTATCTGCAACAATAAGATGCAAGCGTCTGTGTATTTACAGTCATTGACTTTATATTTTTCTTTAGTACTAGCCTAAGCAAGGCAAATTTTTCAACTAGCCCAACTATATAAAATAAATAACTTTCACTAACCCTAGTCAATGTTCACTAATCCAGAGCTTTGGGCTTAGTGGGTTAAGGTGATGACTGATTTCTTAAGCTAGAGCGTCAATATTTCTTATTTCTGGATTTAAAACATTGTATAAAAGTTACCTTAAGGGTGTAGAAATTATCTGTCCCTTCCTTCCTAGCCAGACATTGAACTATACTTTTTACAGGAGATGTTCCAATTCTTGGACCTAAAACAAGAAGAAAAATTCTGAGTCATAACAGAAACTGAGAACAAAATTTCTGATCAAATTACACATAAAACATAAACTAACACCAATCTGTACATGTACCAATCTCCGTAAACAGATATCCTGTAGAGCATTGTCGTACAGGATCTCTACTGTTTCTGTGGAAGGTCATGTCGAGATGAACTTTGTGCCGACCAATCAATGCGTAGCTTTCATCTACATAAAAACCCTATTAACCGCATTTTGATTTCGTAATTTCTATTTTTAGACCAAGGTTTGCATGCTAATTTAACAGCGGTATTATTCACAGTCTGCGATTGGGCAGCTCATTTCAAATTGCGTGACATAGACGATGTAAACAAGTTACGTATCATAACAAGTTCGTCATAAATATTATGATGAGAAAATGTCGCCTGAACGTGACCTTCGTTTGAAAAAGGCCAGATCTAAATTAGCGAGTATGCGAGTGGAAAATTTTAGATCGGGTTTTAATCAGATTGTACATGTACATATATCTTATCTGATATAAAATGTTTCAGTAGTAGGACAAACCGCTAAGACTTAGTCTATTGTTTACATCCCACCACGGACATTGCTATTTCCTTTAACAATACATGTGTCTGAATTTGATTCACCAAGTTTAAAACTGTGAGGGTGCACAAGCCAGATTTATCATCTTATACAGAACAGAGCAGAATTATTCACTAGCCTGACTATATAAAATAAGTAATTATCAATAGTCCAAATAAATTTTCACTAGCCCTAGACTGCAAGGTTGGATGGTTAATACAATGACTGAAAGTGGTAAAAATGATCACTCCATTTGTTTAACATTAGGTCAAGACATTGTATATTTAAATACTCACCTAGCTCAGTCAGTAGCACACAAGGCTACTGATCAAGGGATTTTGAAGTTCTATTCCTGGTTGGGAAATAATTTTGTGGAGCCTGGTCATGAAATAATTTCTATGACCATTCACCCTCCTACCACCGATTCTAAAATATGCAGGGCAGTTGTCAGTCACTGACCGAAGTATGTGCTTAGTAGTTGGTTAAAAGCTAAATCCAGAGACTTCCAGGAACAGTGAGTAGGTTGTCTGACCACCGTAATGATAAATGATATTAATACTCACCAAGTAAATAAGGGCCAGCTCTCTTGATACTACCATGTGGAGGGGGTTCAACATCTTTAACACTACTAACTGTATATGGTTTGTTGAGTGTTGATGAATGCATACTGGACTGCATAGGAACAGTTGAACATCTTGAACTACTTGATTTACCAACATTGATGGTTGATTGAACACGAGATGATGTCCCAGGTTGACTGGATGCTTTGTTTAACAAAGCTTTACCGTGTAAGGTTCTAGTAGAAGAGCTTCCATGAGTTGGAAATCTTTCCGCACTTTTAGCATAAGAACTAGCTGTATAGTAGGCACCATCACTGGTATCAGTACTAAGAGAATGTCTGTGATTACTAGACAAATCTGATCTGTAAGTTTGTGAGATATAATTAGAATCTGTCCCAGTATTGAACAACCTTGATGTAGGAAATGAAAAACTTTGAATTCCTTCACTACGAGGGTTATGTTCTGACGTTCTTATTGAAGTAAATGCCGAATTCTCTGCAGGAATTCTACTTATTAATTGATCAAGATAAACACTGTCCTGATCAATGATATAATCAGAATTTAACAAAGGAAATGAAGTAGCTGCATCACTTAACAATGGGCTAGGGATAGGGCTACCAACGTACATAGCATCAAATGAGGGAAATGGTGGAATTAAAGAACTAGGTAATAGATCTGAACTTGTTTCTTTAACAGAACTCACACTAAACACAGTTTGTGCATGGTTTAACACATTCAGAGTAGAGTTGGTAGTCACAGTAGAAAAGGTCACCTGTGATGTAGCACCAGAATTAGAGACTTTTTTATCACTTGAAGCTGATGGTAAAATAGGTTTTGTAGCACTAGATTTGCTGGAGTCATGAGGTAACGCCTGAACTTTCTTCAAAGATTTTCCACTTGAAGATGAAATCTTTTGAATTAAACTAGCTTGAGCTTGACTTTGGTGTTTGACAGTTGGTATTTGGGAAGAAGGTAATACTTTATCTGGAGCATTCAGTGTACTACTTCTAGATTTAATTGAAGTATAAGATGGTTTTGAAGCTTCATGACTTTGACTAGAGTCTTTAGAATCAGGTTTTGTGACAAAAGTTGTAGACTCAATTTTCCTACCACCAGAATTTCTTCTCAGTTCTCTTCTAGGAGTAGAAGACTGTCCAGGTTGTGACCGTTGTTGACCATCACTGGACTGTCCAGACTCACAACTTTCAGAACTAGCTCCTACCCCATGATTAAGTGTATCTAATCGGGCTTGTTTGACGCCATGCCTTCCTATGTCACTGGTAGCTGTGCTTCTTTTCATTTACAAATAGAAGTCAATTGCAAACATCCAGACTGAAAAGATAAAGGTAAGTTTTGATTAATTTAAAAAAGGCACCAAAATGAAATTTGGTATTGAAAATGAAACTCTAGCCTTGCCTTTAAAGTGTGTCATAAAGTGTACAGGGAGAAACATTTTTGACGAAAATTTATATTCTGATAATTCATTTTACTGACTCTTTAGTTAAAAACCCAACAATAAATATGATATAAATTCTATAATAAATGAAAGGTATATTTCTAATATGTTCAACAAAAATCTAAGACCATTTTTAGGGTCCCTTGGAAAATTTAGCGTTGTCAGTTTGAAACATTGAAAAATATTGAGTTATGCTGTAGTTAACACATTAAAAGTTCTCACTTAATATCAACAAATTAATTGTATATTTTTTCTTCATTCCAGTTGCCCAAAATAAATAAATGAACTTTATTCTATTGTATCTATTGAAATCACCTCGTCTGTATTCTTACAACCTGAAAAGCATCACACTGACTGCAGAATCATCCTCTAAATACCTTGGTGTAGACCTACATTCAGAACTATCATGGAAAAGTCATATCAATAGATTGAATAGAATAACCAAGAAAGGTAACAACACAACGTAACCTCCAAAACACCAGCATAGAGACAAAAACCAGAGCATACACCTCCCTCGTTCAATCCAACCTTGAATACTGCTGTTCCGTATGGAGTCCACAAAACAAGTCTCATATCATGAAGATTGAAATGGTACAGAGACGAGCAGCACGTTTCACCACCAACAGATACCATAACAAAAGCAGTGTCACAGATATGATGACCTGAACTGGGAGACGCTCGAGTCCTGTCGAATGAAACACCAGCTGACCATGCTCTACCGCATTATTCATCACTTAGTGGACATAGATGCTGAGATATACCTAACTCCAGCTAAGGTTTTGCCAAGATCGAACCACAACATCAGGTTCCTGCCTTACTCGACATTTTTCTACGTTTTGAGTATCTGTCACACAAAGCTTTTTTGCTTACATGTCTCACGAAATCTATGAAAAACTGGACATTATTCCATTTTTCAAGTTAATTTACAAAGTAATACCTACCATCCTAAGCGTAATAATACGTAATGGATGATTATAGAGTTAACAATGTCTTGTCCATCTTTGTCCGGTTTTGACAGCAAATAAAGATGGTCAAACGCCACTAAATTTGATTCGGAACTACCTCGGCGATCTTCAACGCAGAACGATTGTTCCAAATTTTTCTGTTCGTGTTACTTCCCTTTGATCATAAATCTTTAATAAGCAAAAATAACAAAAAATGCAAAAGAACATGGATTATCTTGGCATTTTTTTAACCCTTTACCGCTCAATGCCGCATTTTGACGTGTCTAGACTACCCCTTCAAAATGGCCGCCACAGCCTTGAAAATCAACTAGATTTAGTGAATTTCACTAAAGGATAGTTGTCCCCCAAAAATGAGATTTTTTCGCGTGCCTCCCCATCGAAATATGTCTCAGGGAGTTCCGAAGGGGGATGGGCCCCCTTTGTTGGTAGGGTTTGAAGGGGGTGCAGTGCCCCTCATCACCAGAAAAAAATCGGGGTCATTGAGTGCAGAGAAATGGCGCCAAATGCTGATAAGAAAACATGTTTTTTTCAGTCTCTGAAAAGACCTGGCATTTTAGACCTCAATTTTGGAAAATATTACTGTTTGAAATGCAAATGTGGGGTGGAAAAAGAGCGAAAATTGCAATTTTTGCCGTTTTCCACCCCAGCGTTGCCATGGTAACTGGGATCGGAGCTCAACTTGTTTTTTTTTTCTCAAAGACATTCACCCTGGGAATAACTTGGCCAAGTTGCATATCTGTTTGATATTTAGTAATTAAATTAGAGCATCTTGAAATAGCCCTAGCGCGTAATTTTGAAAAAAAATGGCTACTTTTCACGTATGTCGCAACCAGTAAAGGGTTAAAATACCTTTACTAAATGAGAAATTCTATCAGAAATGGGCTATAAAATGTTCAAAACTATTTAGATAGCCCAGGCCCGGTTTACCGGGGCGGCACAGGGGGCACGTGCCCCCCCCCACACACCTGGCCCCACAGATATTGACTCTCATACAAAGAAAAGGGTATAAAATCGGCACCATCAAAGCAACATCAACTCGGCTTTCAGATTAATTTTACTGTAAAGTCATTCATCCGATCATTTAAAATAGATAGTGATCTGACTAAATTGATACATTCAAGCATCCCTGCTTACCCAGAGCGGGCCTTATCAAGCGTTCAAATCATTGATCGTGCAAGTAAATGGTCCTTCTTTACAGACACATATAGATACCAATAGCTAGGTATATTGTCTATATTTCACATGGTAACTAGCCTACGAGGCCTAAATTTGGTTACTGTGCACTGTGTTATTTTATGGTATCAAAATTCCAAATAACTTTTAAAGAGTGACCGAGCCTATACATAAATTAATTATTTATAGAGTACATCGGCGTTTTTTCATAGCAATCTAGAGAAAAGCCGAATCAATTTTTTCGTCATTAAAATGATGTACGAATTTTTTAATATTGGAAAAAGCAAGTGTTTGATGTTTTTGTTTTTTAGAAAATGAAGGTAAATGAATTCAAATTTCAAGTAACTTTTCAAGAGTGACCTACCCTATAACAAGTTTTCTTACGAAAAACAAGAATAAAATATATCAATGGTTAAACATTTTTTTCCATCCAATCATAGACTGGTGTTTCGTTAATTTTTAAATCGTTGCTTTTATTTTATATCAATTCGTGTTTTAAATATTTGTATTCCTTATGATTTTTTTACAAAGAAAATGTGATACTTCTTATCGTCTGCTTGTTAACGCGTAATGCGGACTACATTAATTGCAGTAGTAATTATCCCTTGGAATGTGCGCGCACAGCCGAATGTAATCGTCCGCGACAAATTTTGATGAGGATTTGCCACAGTCCACTACTAAACATGGGGAAACCCCATGTAAATCAAAGCACTGGAGTGCTGGAGGAACGATGTCCTGAACTTATTTTTTATTAAAGAATATATAATTATGTCAAAATATGAATATTATCTATAAAAATGTATTATATATCAATTAACAGAATTTAACAAGATCATAGCACTAGACTTCTCAAGTGGTTTGCTCATGGCAAGGTTCATCTTACTTTATCAAACAAAATAAACCAGTCAAAGAATTAATTTTCATCAACACTATATAGGGTCATGTACAGTAACCATCTCACCAAACTAAAGATTATTCTGGACTATTTTCTTTAACCACAAGGAGCTGACAACTTCTCATTTTGTGCATGTAATGTGATATTAAAATCAAGTTTTCATACACTGATATAACCTGCTATGACTGGAGATTGGACCAGGGATCTGCTGATTATTGATTTATTTATGTAATTCTGTTAATTTATGCCATAATTAGGCTTTCAAACAGGTAAACATTCGGAAAATGTCTTATATCATGTTATACAAAGTAGTGTGTGTGTGGTGTGTACACGAACATCTAATGACATTTTCTATGACAATTTCCAACGCGTTTTACGATCTAATTATTGATTAATTTATGTAATTCTGTTAATTTATACCACAATTAGGGTTTAAAACAGGTAAACAATCGAAAATAACCCAGCAGGCACACGACGTTGATTCAACGTTGTTACAACGTTGAAAATGAGACAGTACGTTGATCAACCAATTTTAAACCACAAATAAATATTTTATCATCGGATGTTGATAACCGACGTTGAAACAACGTTAATAATGGTTGTAGTATATTTTAAATCGTTTTCTTATTTCTTTATAATATTGCGATTATTTAGATGGTATATTATCTTCGCCTCAAAGTATGCCCAAAATATTTTCTATTGACTATGAAATATAGAAACTGTTACTCTCTCACTATTTTGAATATTCTCTAACGAATATTCTAGAAAGTGCTTTTCGCGCGTTTAGAAACTGCGCATGCGTGACGCATTCAGAAACGCGCAGTGCTGACCTCGACTTTCTAAAGAGCTGACGCAGATCTAGTCTAGAAAACATTAGTTTGAAGGTATGTACAACGATTTTATACTAACATACTATACTTGTCATTGTTCTGTTTATAGATATCATTTGTTTTTAACACCCACGACTGGTTTAAGAGTTGAAAATTATGTGTGTGTTCAAGAAAGCATTGTCGGCGCCATTATTCAAATCAAATATTCTATTTTCTTTGTCTTATGCCTGCAATTAACATTCTATTAAATGCATTCTGAGTTTAAAAAATATGTCCGAATTCTGTTTGTTGAAAAATTAACAGAAACTTATCCATTGTATAATGTAAACTTCAAGTAGGTGGGTTTCAGACGTTTCGTCCCGATGTCATTCGACCCAATAGGCCAATTTGCACGGAGACGATTCGACCCCATGCCGATTATATGGTTTTACGTATTAGCTAAATTTTCTGCTTCTGTTCTTCATTTTTTATTTTATATTTGCTTTCCAAAGTTGTTAAAATCATGAGGTTCACTAGTGCTCCATCCACAATTTGAGTATTATATTTGCATAATCTGTGTGCAACAGTTCTTTTTGTATTCTTATGATTCATATTTTTTATTTCAGAGTCAGTTTTACAGAATCACTAGGGAGCCACGAAGTGCAAAGTCAATGGAACCATAATGAAGTTTTTAAAATATGCCCCAAAAAGGTCTGGAGGTGGGGGGCAGAAGAGACCAAGCTTAATATTTGTTACATATAGTTTTTAGTTATGTGTTTGCTAATTTGTATGGGTCAATGACCCATTCTCATTGACATAGTGATTAAATTGTAAAATTATTTGATATTTACTCTTGTTTTTTAATTGTCCATGTTATACAGTTTTTCAGTCGGCAGATATCTAGATCAAATATATATCTAGATTGAACTCTGAAAAGGGCTAAATACAGCTTATATTCAACCTCCTTCAACTATAGTTCAACTAAAACCAACCTTATACCCCCGTTACACCAAACTCGTTCTCACTACGTTCTGAAAAAATTGGACCGAACGAGCTCTAACTGTGTGCAAACGGACTGAACGTAGTTCCAACTTTCTACGGTCTGTGTTCGAACGTTATGTACGAGCTCGGACGGGGTTGAACGGGAATGGGGTTTCAGAACTTTGCGTCGACTCAAAATATTTTTGCGGCCACCCCGTTCTGCAATTAGACTGAGTGACAACGTACTGACAACGGAAAGGACGTACTGCGAACGGAATTGCCGTACTAGCATCGTACTAGGGACGTGCCTTGTCGTAGTTCGATCGGGCCACAATTTGCAGTACGTTTACACCCCGACCTGTTCCGTTTGTAACTCGTTCATTCCGTTTGCACACAGACTTTACTCGACTTAAATACGTCCATTGTGCGTTGTTATCCCGTCTAAATGCACAAAAACAAAATACGAAGTTCTGAACCAGTTTGCAACACGTTTACACACAGTTCTTAAAGTTCGCAGTAGGTTCTCGGTACGTTCTACTCGTTGTTAGTAAGTCTGTTGCGTTCGTTTGCAGTTCGTACCACGTCCATAACGTCTACAGTACGATCTGACAGGGTTTGATATAAATACAGACCATTTCTCACCAAGTTATCATCTGGGCCCAAGCTCTTTGCCTAGAACCATGGGAGTCGTTAATGCTTTGAATGTTAGCTTTGTACTCTTTTTTATAGAAGTGGAGCAAGAATACAATTACATGGTAGAGGAGAAACTTCCTCATTTTTAATAACTGGCTCAGGAGGCTTAGTATCTTGTGGCTTATCTTGAGGCTGGTCTTCAAGAGCTTCACATGTGCAGGTGATTTTGAATCGTTTGGAAGCGATTGCCTTAACACGCACCGTCTGTCTGATTCTACTCTTTTTTGGAGGCTTGATGGTCACAGTGATGCTTGACAAATTGTGTCCTCAAAGCTTGAAGCGTGGAACGAGAATGAGAACGGGAAGAAACGTCCAGGATATTTATAGCAATCGGGTCAGAACGTGACGTTATTTCGTTCAAAACGCACTAAGATTGAGATAAGTACGTACTTAAAACGAGTTGAACTGTCTTAAGCGGGATGGTCAATTGTAAAGAAGTTTAGAAGAACTAGTTATGAACGGGTTAAAACTGACTACGAACGGGATAAAAACGAAATGCACGCAACGAGAACTGGTTCTGAACGAACTATGATCGTATAGCTGATATTTTTCGACTTAAACGGCACGTTCTAACTCGTTCACAACCAGTTTCACTATATTTTTAGGACGGGGTCGAACGTTCTGAGAACTAGTTTGGTGTAACGGGGCCCTTAGATCAACATGGAATCGGCTATAAATCACCCTAATAACAACCAATTATCAACCAGATTTCAACCATCTACCAACCTAATGAGCGTCGAAGTAACGTTGAATTAACCTTGTATCAACGTTGAACACAACGTTGAATCAACGTTGATATTTCAACGTTGGCACAACTTTCAAATCCTAAAATAAATCCAACATAAAAACAACGTTGTGGTTCAACGTTGAAACAACGTTGTTTCAACGTCGGTTTGCCTGCTGGGAAGTCTTATATCATGTTATACAAAGTGGTGTGTGTGGTGTGTGTGTGGTGTGTGTGTGGTGTGTGTGGTACTAGGCAAAACTTCTAACGCAACAGTGTACGTTTGCAGAGATAGGAACTTAGCATGGGCTATGTGATTATAAACATACGTATAAAGTGATACTAGTATAAGTCTATAAGAATAATCAATCATGAAAACAACGCATTTTATTCACTTCTTTTATTCATTTACAATTAACAACATAGGTCACCATAATCTGGAATTAACACAATCAGTATCTAGTGTGTCCACCTTCTGCGTTGACAACGGCTATACATCTTTGACACATTGAGGCAATTAAACGCCTAACAAATGCCAACGGAATATTGTCAAACTTCTGAAGTAAGGCATCAGACAGTTGTTGCAGAGTCTGAGGTTGAACATGACGTTGCCGTACACGCCTATCAAGTTCATCCCATAAATGCTCGATGGGATTGAGATCTGCTGAGTATGCAGGCCAAGGCAGTGTTGCAATGTTGTTTTCCTGAAGAAACTGTGTACAGACACGAGCAACATGTGGCCTAGCATTGTCATGCTGGAATATGACGTTTCCTTGGTTGGCATTGACGTATGGAAGGAGTACATTACGAAGGATAATGTCACAATAGCGTTGAGCGTTGAGAGTACCAGGAATAACAACAAGTCCAAGTTTAGCGTTATGTGTTATACCACCCCATACCATTACTGACCCTCGTCTAAAGACATTAGCTTCCACGACACAGGCGTCACTTAAGCGTTCACCCTGACGTCGGTAAACACGTACACGACCATCTGTCTTTTGTAAACGTAAACGTGCCTGGCGATGTCTTGCAAACAAAACCGGACCCACGTAAGGACGCCTACAACGGATACCCCTCTCTCTCAGTCTGTTACGAATTGTTTGGGCACTTACTGATCTATTGTGTGTTCCTACGGTTACAACAGCTGTTATTGTTGCTGGTAGTGTTCTGTTTCGTAGGTGTTGTAGTCTAATGGCATTATCCTGTTTTCTGGCCGTTACACGTCCACGACTCCTTCTTGGAAGATCAGAAACTTGACCTGAAACTATGAAAGTAAGAAACTGAATACTGTACTTTTAACTTAAAACTTCAACGATCAGGAATGAAAAATCATGGGACGAGTATGAAGTAAATATCGGGACCGTTACATACCTGTTTGATTGAACTTTTGCCAAAGCCTGGATATTGATGACGGAGCACATCGCATCATTCTTGCAACTTGGCGCGTTGAAGTTCCAGCTTGCAACAATCCAATGGCCTGACCCCGAAGTTCAGTGCGCAATCGTGGCATAATAAACGTCTATTTGATAAAACGAACTGTGTTAAAGTGAAAAACGGCCGATAGAGTATTGAACTGTGAAATTTTGAAATTCCGTATTTGCACGTGATTCACGTGACACACGTAATCTGTTATACATTTATTTCCTTCAAAAAGTTAAGTATCGCATATGATGATACAGACTCAAAAAGTTCTTTAAGTGAGTTAACTTTAAAATGTTTGTCACGGGTGTCTTTAAGATTTTCATGATTTTGTTTGTAGAATCATTATTTTTATTAAGTATTGATTGTGATAAAATGAAAAGATGTTTCATTTAAGAATGCTGAATATTGATAAGATTTTGTATCTGACATTCTAAAGCCTCCAAAACCATGTTTATTGTAATTTGGGACAAAATCTCACGATTTTGCCACAACCACGATAGTCGTTTTGAAATTGAAATCGGAACACCTCGGCCATTCATTGAATGACTAGTGAATGACCGAGAAGTTCCGAATGATGAATTGGTGCAAGAAAGAACAAAAGTAGGCCTAACATTTTTTCTCGAGCGTTCCAAATCTTTTTGTCACGTAAAGTTGTCATGTTCAGAGACTACAAAGACTGTTTTATTATAAAACACAATGGGCCGACTTGATTTGCCCGAGCGGCTCATAAACCGGCGTAAGCCGCTAGCCGATCGGCTCGACCCGGTGTGACATATGAATCAAGCGATCCGGCTAACTAATTACTGTTGCAGACGGTCTCATTTCAAGCAGTGTACTAAATAAACCCATATCAGAAGTTAAAAGTTCAAATTCGTGTCTGGCGAGTAAAATGTGTACTTGTAATATAACACTAACACAAATGACGTGTACAAGAGAGGTTTATTGAACACATCAGTTAGTATTTTGTCCATAATCGTAGTAAAGTTTTGAATAATGGTTTCACCTGAATCTATTTTTAGTCATATTCGTCACGTGCTCGCCGCTAGCCGCTCTAACGAAACCGGCTCATTCGGCGTGCGCCGGTTGTTGACCCGGCTCATTCTCAGAGCAAATAAAGCGAATCGCCGGTAGCCGTTTCTGAATCGGCTTACGCCGCTTTGAGCCGCCCGGGCAAATCAAGTCGGCACAATGGTACTAATTCCAACGTCTGTTTTTACGGATAACTGGAATAATCTCCAAGTTCCGGAAACGTACCGGAAATGATTTTTACCATGAACCGGATTCAAATTCGGAATAACCTCGGCGATCATCTTCGAAGATATTATCTGCGTAGAAGATCGCCGAGTCAGTTCCGAATGCCGGCTTCCTTTGCTTTGGTCACCGTACAGTTACTGCCAATGGGTACACCAATCTAGCGTGCTCGATTTATTCTGGTTGGTTTTAAACCAGAATTTAATCGAAGTACGAGACCGATAATCGAAGATATTGGGATTTTCCTTATACATAATAGATACATAACGAGTTAAGTCACTTTTATGGGACGATTTACTCACGTTCGTATTGACGTTTCACACATTCTAGTTTGCCCTATCCGCCTGATGGCGTAATTTTCATGAATATTACAAAAAGAAATTGTCCTCCAATGGATTGACGCGATTTACTGCTTTATTAGTAAAATTAGACTTAATTATACCTTTGGATGAGCAGAGCGACAAAATTGATGACGTAATCAGTATATGCACGCGACCGTTCACGTGTACGTCACGTGTCACATCTGGACTTATAGCAATAGAACACAAAGCGAATTCTGAGTTAACGTTTTCGCTTCATTCCCGAGACGGTTTTAAAACGAGGAAATTATTCGTAAAAGTTTTAGATCACAAATGAAGCAGACGATTTTGAACTTGATTAGAAAATAAACAGATAAGAAAAGAAAAATGAAAATCCCAGACTTTAGAAAATATCTATATAAGTCCCGCCTTATTTTGACGCGTTATTGACTTTTCTAGAACAGGGTCGATAGTCACGTGATTCACATACAACCAATGAGGTAAGCATTGGGACCCACCCTAGAATTTCCGAAATGTACTTGTCCATATGTGTATTTCTTGACTGTAAGTAATTTTTTAGTAACACGAAGCAATTTTTCTTGGTGCTTAACGAAGATTTAATGGTTATGTAGTTTTTATTATTAATATATTGCATTATTCTGCAAACGTGTATAATGTGGTTGTCGCTCGAAAGTTTGGACCCCTCACCCCCTTTAGAAAAAGTTCGGACCCCCCAGAAAATCTAGAAACCTCTGGAAGAAATCCTGGATCCGCCCCTAGGTAAGCAAACTTTTGATTTTCGCTGAGTCACTTTTCCAGACAGCTATTTGAATGACAACAAAACCGTGCTATTTTTCAGTTCTTCTCTCGATAAGTTCCAATTGAGTTCTTGACGTTCGCTCTAAATCTCCTGCACAAAAATTGAGTCAATTTAACAAAATAATAATCTAACTATCAAGATAGTTATGACTGAATATATTCAGAAATATTCTTTTATTATCTATATAAAAACAAGTGAGTAATATCTACATTTTTATGCATTGAGCCACACGAACTTAATAATAAATTATGTTTTCATAATAATAAATACATGTACTATGAAACTGTTTCACAATAGTGTGGACTCATGTATTTCCCCCATAAACTGATGAATCTAAAATTAAAAGTACAATTACATGCCATGTTTTGAAAATTGATTTATATTCCAATCGTAAAAATTAAGCACTGTTTATTTTCACCTTTAGGGGAAATTTGACAGGGCCCTTTAAATGTTTTTTTTTGTTGTAATGTATATATACATGTATTATGTGGGGCAGTTGTCAGTCACTGACGAAAGTATGTGCTTAGTAGTTGGTTAACAGCTAAATCCAGAGATTTAGCCTTTCTAGGAACAGTGAGTAGGTTGACTGACCGCTGTGATATGACCTATACAATGTGTTGCTACGGCGTAGAACTCAACAAAATCAAAAAAAATATGTAAAATGTGACTTTATTTAACAATTTCTTCGAATTACTAGGCCATTAAAAATAGTTTTAAAGTTATGCCAAGTAATTCCTGTCTTTTGACGCGTACAGAATTATTAAGTGACCTACTAGAATTTTCACAAAAAAAACGTTGAAAACCGAATAGCTTTTACTTCTCAGCATAAATACGTAAAATTAAGTATAATAATTATATAGCTGATGTCTTTCCTTTGATTCTTTCATTTATATATTCTGTTTTTTGTAGTTTTTTTGGGTGGGGGTTATTATTATTATTATTATTATTTTCATTATTATTATTATTATTATTATTATCATTATTATATACCGTATTTGTTTAGCGCTCTTTTCATATTGAATATAGGTTCAAAGCTGGGGTTAATGCAGAATACATTATCTTTTAATACATTTTGTGTTATATTTTTATACACTTATTTTTTTAAGCATTTTTTAACATATTATAAGAAAACAGAGCTTTATAAAGTTCGTTAATTTTTAATGAAGTACCATTTTGTTTAACCATACACAATGTTTATAATATCAGCCTGGTAGTTTCATTCTCGAACCCCAAGGTAATCATGATTCTGGATCTAGTGTCAAGAATTTTGATAGCCTCTGGGAACGAGAATGGGTAGTCTGAACGATGGACCAGGGTCTAATCATTATACGGTTTCAAGAAACTAAACCAGAAAGTCGAAATCTTTATAAATACTTATTTATCTATTTACCAAGGTTAATACGTTGTCATAATTATATTAATATTTCACTAAATGTATTGGTGAAATTTAAACATGTACATGTAACTAAGACGTAGCCCGACGATCCGGAGTCGGGTTTTTATACTTGCAGGAAGTACGCGCGATGAATGCCGGGAAAATGATATTTCATATTTTATAAAATAAAATAAAAATGTATTTTTATGCTAGAAATATGTTTAAAATGAATAAATCCGTGAAAAATGACCATAAGTTTAAATATTTCACACATAAAATGACCGTTATACAGATTTAGTAGCCATTGTATGTTATGAAAGAAAGGTGCGAAAATTAGCTATAGTAAATTTATATCTGAAATAAAGAGTTATTTTCTCAGCGGGATGAATAGCCAAGTGGATGTGATACTTGACTTGTAATCCGAACATTGTAGGTTCGAATCCCACTACGTCTCTATCGCAAAAAATAAAAAAAATGTCCGTAAATGCAAAAAATGACCGAAATTGCAAAAATACCGAAAATGACAGAAATGCAAAAATGACCGAACCTGCAAAAAAAGACCGAAAAGACCGAAATGCAAAAATGACCGACCCTGCAAAAAAGACCGAAAAGACCGATATGCAAAAAGACCGAAAAGCCCGAAATGCAAAAATATCGAAATGCAAAAATGACCGAACTTGCAAAAAAGACCGACAAGACCGAAATGCAAAATTGACCGACCCTGCAAAAAAGACCGAAAAGACCGAAATGCAAAAAGGCCCGAAAAGACCGAAATGCAAAAAGACCGAAAAGTCCGAAATGCAAATAGACCGAAATGCAAAAATGACCGAACTTGCAGAAAAGACCGAAATGCAAAAATGACCGACCCTGCAAAAAAGACCGAAAAGACCGGAATGCAAAAAGGACCGAAAATGCACAAAGACCGAAAAGACCGAAATGCAAATATGACCGAATTTGCAAAAAGACCGAAATGCAAAAAAAACCCACAAAAATGACTGGGAGAAAGGGAGAGAGAAAAAGGGAGATAGAAAAAGGGAGATAGAAAAAGGGAGATAGAGGGGAAAGGGAGAGAGAAAACGGGGTAGAGAAATAGGGAGAAAGAGAGTGAGAGAGAATAGGGGGAGAGAGGGAGAGAGAGAAAGGGAGAGGGAGAGAAAAAGTGGGAAAGAGAGGGCGAGAAAGGGAGAGAGAGAGAGAGAAAAAGGGAGATAGAGAGAAAAAGTGGGAAAGGGAGAGAGAAAAGGGAAATAGAAAAAGGGAGATAGAGAGAAAAAGTGGGAAAGGGGGAGAGAAATAGGGAGAAAGAGAGTCAGAGAGAATAGGGGGAGAAAGGGAGAGAGAGATAAGGAGAGGGAGAGAAAAAGTGGGAAAGAGTGGGCGAGAAAGGGAGGGAGAGAGAGAGAAATGGAGAGGGAGTGAAAAAGTGGGAAAGAGTGGGCGAGAAAGGGAGAGAGAGAGAAATGGAGAGGGAGAGAAAAAGTGGGAAAGAGAAAGGGAGAGAGAAAAGGGAAATAGAAAAAGGGAGATAGAGAGAAAAAGTGGGAAAGGGGGAGAGAAATAGGGAGAAAGAGAGTCAGAGAGAATAGGGGGAGAAAGGGAGAGAGAGATAAGGAGAGGGAGAGAAAAAGTGGGAAAGAGTGGGCGAGAAAGGGAGGGAGAGAGAGAGAGAAATGGAGAGGGAGTGAAAAAGTGGGAAAGAGTGGGCGAGAAAGGGAGAGAGAGAGAAATGGAGAGGGAGAGAAAAAGTGGGATAGAGAAAGGGAGAGAGAAAAGGGAAATAGAAAAAGGGAGATAGAGAGAAAAAGTGGGAAAGGGGGAGAGAAATAGGAAGGGAGAGAGGGAGAGAGAGAGGGAGAGAAAAAGTGGGAAAGAGAGGGCGAGAATTATAATAAAAAATATTAATTCTAGTATATAGTTTATAGTTCTATTAAATAATAGGTCCTATCAGTTGGAATCCTCGGATTTTATCATTGAATTCTTATGTAAGGATAATAAAATATTTCATTTAATAGCTTTCTTGTTAATGAAGATATTAACAGATGTGATGAAATTTAGATAAAGCTTTACCCTAAAAATACATAGCTTGAATTTCAAACAAATATAATGATTTACAAAAAAGTTATTTAGGATTAATTTTGGCAAATTAACACTGAAAAGTAAGGGTAAAATCCGAGTAATCCAACTAATAAGACCTACCTTATTGAAGAGTATACAAGGAGAAATAACTGACTGAATCCCTTATTAGATTAACAATATATTAATATGAATATTAAGTAATTTACATTGCAATAACAATTAAAATTGCGGACAAAACGGAGTAATACTTTTGTTAAATTTTATTCAACTGTCGGTGGCGCATATATAAATTGATTTAAATACACACTACATACCCACTACTTCTAATAAATACATGTATATGTATCTGCATTGACGGGGATTACCGAACGTATATTGAGTATTTAAATCAGCCGGGTTAATGTATGCACCACTGACAATTGCATTAAATTTAACAATACATGTACAGTGTGAATAAAAACAGAATTTAAATCAGATTCTTATCTTTAAAACTAAAATAAAACTATATCATTTATACTGTGTTTAACGCGGTGTCAACGCAATTATATTATTTTACGGCGTCCAGCGCGCCTAACCACGCTTTCCTGTACTATTGTCTATAACCAGTACTCACCTACCCTTTCACAAGGCCGACAATTTTTTGATATACCTTATTAATATTTTTGTGTTATAATTAAATAATTTACAATGCAATAACAATTAGAATTGTGGAAAATAGTAAAGTAATGTTATTTTATCCGCAATAACAGTAAATCGTTCTAAATCGTTCTATAATTTATTTAAATGTATTCATTTTATTGAATTAACTGAATTGATTTTAGTTATTCTTCACAAATAATCGAACGGATCCTGAGAAACAAACTGGGGACAATTTAAACATCCCTTTGCATTTCATTTATTAACTTGCCGTTAGCAGTGTTAAATTTAACAACTCAACAAGATAACTCTAAGCGACCTTGACAATTTTTTTTTCAAATAAAAAATAAAATATGAAGTCAGAGTTCTTTAAAAAATCGACCCAATCAAGAAACCTATTTTAGGCATCTATTCAGATATAAATAAGATTTATTTTAAATATTTAATTAATAAAAAACCCATGTCCATCCTCCAGCCTCATAAAATATATGATCCCAAGTATATTTTATAATTAAAATAGAAATGTACATGTATAATGGGGGACATACATAACTTTAAGACCCATCAAGATTTTCACTTTATGATACAGCCATATAGCTCTGATTGTAGATACGTCTGTTTTGCGATGATATAATCTACAAGCCGTGACCCCATGTTGTGATCGATGAGATAAGATAAGGATCATAGGTCACGATTTCAAGTAATGTCAGGGGATTAATTAAATCCGTTGTAGACAAATGTTTTATATTGTCCATTGTGTAACAAGTGTAAATTAACAGATAAATGTTTCATAACTTTTAAGGTGACATTTTGAATACAATACAGTCGGATAACACAAGAATGATGATTGAAATTATTTTTTGATGGTCAAATTATGTTAGAAATGAGAATTATATATGTACTCATCTACCATTTGAATTTATTATTTGCCCATCCATTAATTTAGATATTATACTTATTGTTATAAAAGCTTTAAATTTAAATGAATAGTTTTGAAACAATATTCAAATCTCATCGTTATCGTTAAGCCGCTAATAGAGTCTGTTTCGTCTGCCGCTTTATTTTTCTTGGACTAAAATACCAATGCATTAATTTGTATAACTGTTTTATTTATTTTTATATTTCACATTTTTAATACAATCGTTCTACAATGATTTGTAAACTAGTAAATAAAAAAGTTTTCAATGTATTAACGTTTTAATTAATAATTGTAGTGGTAAACTATAAAAAATTGATGTACATGTATTTCATTTATACATATGCCGCAAGAATAAAGTAATATGTTTATGATACTGTTTTCAGTAAAACGTATAGTCGAGTAAATCTTCCCGAACAATAATTCTTTGAATAAATAAATAAATTGCATGCATGTATTTTTAACCTGTCTAGAATCTTAACACGTTCATTATAATTATTTTAGAGCCTTCATTACAACATCATTTGACAGATACAACCACATGTATATCAGCCGTTCTCCAGAAATCGTTACCATTTTGAAAAGTGAAATGTCGAAAAATGAACTTACTGTAAACATTTATTTTTTAACATAATTGCAAAATTCAAACCTTCGTGGTCTCGAAACAAAAATATAACGCACACCATTCTAAGACTGAGAAAGATATGCGAGTTCAAAACGTATACGTCAACTCCTACGTTACGGAGCATAGAATCACGAGCTCAAGTAGTAGATACCTAGTTTTAAAATGGAAGTCTGTAATTCTGTCCATGTAAGTATGGAATATCATTCAATGGGGAGTAGTGAAACAAATTTAAGCAAACTACTTTGCAATATATACATGCTTGTCAGAATAGCACATGTAGAAGTCATCATCATTTTTTGTTGTTAAGATAAGATAACGTAACACAATTATGTCAACATGTGCATTTGTCACATACAGACATGTGGAACATTCTTTTCCAAATTGATGAAAACTACAACATATAAGGCACAAAATAAAATGTAAATTAGTTTGAAACATGACACTGTATGCTCATACATAATGACATATTTGATGTGCCATGGAGTTACGGAACATAGTAAAAGTTAAAAAGTGTTGCCAACTCGAACAAAACTGCATTTTAATATCGATTAAACAATACGAAAGTACAATTTAATACCAGCACAGAGTATTTCCTTATGTTTTTAACAAAATTTAAGTTTAAGTGTTGTCATATTACAAAATTACAATAATACTGAGCTTTGAATATAACAAATGAGACATATGAAGTAAGTATGATGGTATTAACCAAACTAAAATGCACTTTTACTGATATGTTCTAGTGTGTATACCATGTAGATATATGAAATATACGACACTGATCGTGATGATCATTATAAATAGTCAATAAATTAGCTATTTGCGAAAAATTACTACGCTAAGCGGCGTTACGGAACATATGCTAAACACCACGATGGGAAATGATTATATTAACAACCCATTCGTTTGGGTTTGACATAATAATTTTTGGTGACCGTGTAGGCAAATAACTATTATGCAGTAAAATGGATAATTTTAAATCCGGGCGAATTAAAACTCAAGGACGCGATCAGACTAAAACTAGTAAGAAACATTTTTATATTAACAATCACATTTTGGAATGAAATCAAATCCAGAAACATTTTTTTAAATTTTATGAATAGTTTAGCTTAAATTTAACTTTGGTCAAACATTGTATTTGATATAATTTTATACCTAAAATGAAAGGAAACTGTTTTGTCATATGTGTATTTGCAAAGTATTTCTAAAATTGAACTGGCAAACACTTTGGTATTGCTAAATTTATTTTGTAATATATTTTATTTTCATTAAAATACTGCAATCACTTATTAAAGTATTTACTTGTTTCTTACCCCATGATAAAAGTAAATAAAGTAAGAATATCATTAAATAATAATAAATAGTATGGTATCTAAAGTTAGCTTAGCAGATGTGGTCTTTAAAGAAATTTGATAAGATATTCCATCATATTTTATGCGTTCCGAAATTCCTAGCTGTTTTATTCGGATTTTGAATATATGTGTCGTAGGTGCAAGAGACGTTTAAAATGTCTTTGTGCAACGTCTCTGATGGGTGCTCATGTTGATATTGGTCATCAGTGGTGAAGACATTTTTTCGAAGCAATAACTGGAAATTTCAACTGATAACGCACAAGATAAAATGAAACTTTTGAATGATATCAACATTCTCAAATCTTTAAACATGCTTATATTTAGATCATTGTTTTAATGTGTAAGAATCATTGTTAATTCGATTCAGACATTGCCAATTTGTTAAATATTCTTTATTGTTGTTATGACCATAATTTTGCATAAATTGGTTAAATAAATGTTGCTTTGTTACAAATTTGAAACACATACAGGTGTGTCAAATATGAAAATCTCCACGGACGCAACTATTTTCATTAATTTTCATCATATAAGACTGGAAAACGTTCAGTTAGTCTGTTTACGTAGTAAAAGTACTATGAAAATGTTAAATGCATTCAATTTAATTCAATGATCGCATAAATCGTTATTATTACAATCTATGTTCCGTAACAAGCCCTCTATACTCCGTAACGAAATGAATTTTCATTCTCAATTAAAGAGACATCAACATTTTTTCTTTCCATTTCAAGAAATATGTCAATGAATGTATTAATAATTGTAATATTAATACTATGACAGTCATCCATTACACAGATTTCATATTTATCCTTCATCCTGTACCTGCACTAAAATATGTTTTCTTACACATGTACCGTAATTGTTAGTGCTAAGGCCTAATTTTGCTTTTAACATGATCAAATGATCAAAAGAGGAATATCGAAAACAATAACAGCTTGTTTCTTCCATAAATAATATCATATAGCATGTCAAATACTTGTTACGGAGAATAGTCGTTACGGAATCCTTGTGTTCCGTTAAAGTTTCCCTCAATAAATATAGAAGTAACAATAAATGTACGCGTTACTTGCACTTGATCACACCAATGTACAGTGGCAAACAACAATTCAATGTAAAAACACCTATATTGTCGCTAGCAACTGTGCTACGCTCGTTATGGAAGCATAGTTTCTTAAATGCGACATTTGAAAATTTGAGTTTGGGGTTAATGTGTTCATTCTCCTTAGGACAGATAAGATTCAAACTGTGTTTCCCACGAGATTTGACTCATTTTAGTATTAGTAAACGGTTTAACAATTAACAACAACACCTTTTGGAAAGTAATTTAACCATGCAAAAATAGTTACGGTAACATAGGACTGTTTTGGAGACAACCCTAAAAAGTAGAAAATCTTAGAATTTCATATTCGTATCAGTAGAATATCTTTAAAATCATACAATTCACTACCCATATATGGAAAATAAATACATATTACAAGCAATAACAAACCTTAGATTAATTATTTTTCAAAGCAAATATTAAAAATAGAGCTGGAGACACGGCCTTTTTCTACTTATTGAAGTTTTTGCTTAGCAAACTTTTGCCAAAAGGCGTAAGTTTTCAAAATTTCTTTTGTACCACTTTAGCAACAACAATCTAAGTTAACATTTCCAAATGATTAAAACCATAAGTGTTGTTTCACGTTGTGTATATAGTCGTATATGACCTGGAGACACGTGTTTTTCAAAATGGTAACCATTTCTGGAGAACGGCTGATATATACAAATAGTTATCAATAAAACAGAGGCAGGAAGGTAATCCTGTCATAAAAGTGTACCCGCTGTGCTTTGCTATGCACAGTGTATTATACAATCACACCATGGGTCCATAAATCCGATAGCGCACACTATAAATTTAAGAAAAAATACTTTAAAAATGCAAAACTTTTGGAAAAAAATGCAAATGGGACCAAAACTTCATTAAGATATTTTAAATTTAAAAAGTGCTCCGAAAACTAGAAGCATACGGCTTTTTCATGTCATTTGCACAAATTTGATCAAAGAACCGGAAAGGCTTTATTTTTCAACTTATATCAGTATGGGTATTTATTTCCCTTCTTTGTTTATAGTAACGTGAGTAATCAAATAAAACCTTAAAAGGGACCAAAACTTTACAATTTTACAAAAAATTAAAAACAATGAAATGAAAGAAGACAGTTTAAACTTTTTTGCATCATTTGCACAAAATTGATATCTTTAAAAATAAAAGAGTTATGACCGTTCAAAGAATTTTCCCGTATACTTTTCTATTGAAAATTGAGTATCGACTTGAGATCATGTATAGGACTAAAAGTTGGACATGACACGATAAATTGTTGTTTTAGAAAAATAACGTGTAAAATTTTCAAACCGGTTATTCAAATCGATTGTGGTGAACATGTTCAATGTTTGTGTACAATTTAAAGAAAAATAGTTAAATATTAAGGAAACTATCACGTATTTACGTGTTGCTTTAGAAGTTTTGTCTAGTATAGATATGCACAGAACGGTGCGCACAAAAACTACCAAAATCGTCCTTAATGTATTGGTATAAGTAACATAATATAATACGATCATTTTATATTGTTTATTACTATCGAATGACGTAATTATGCTACGCATATAACATGCATTGTCAAAAACATCGTAGGCCCTTTTTACTCCAACAAGTAACCATTGCAGTTGTCACGGGTTGAGTTGTCTACGGGTTGAGTTGTCCCGTCTTCATTGCAAGATTTGTATGTCCTGATAGTAACCTCCCTTTTCCTGAAGAGTTTCAAGAACGACAACACAAGCCAGCGTTGTATTACATTTAAATGAGATGTTAATGAGTTTCACGCTTGAACTACGCCTCTTTGTCTATGTTGAAAATTGTTGAAGCGTGAAAAGAGTAATCTTATACTTTCTTGTTACCATTGGAACGGTGCTAAATTAGCATCGTTCCAAAAAGTATCTTAAACCGGTGATTTTTGGATGTTAAATTGGCGAATTTTCTCATTGCATTCGGTGATGTTATACAAGTTACCTAGTGTATGTTTTTATAAAGTTCTTGACATTTAATGATGAAAATGCTGATTTTTGTGAATCAGGATTTTATCCATTCTCGTTCCTGAAAACATCGGGGTACGAGAATGGAATTTATCAAGCCAAAAAATTAAATCTAAACGAACAAATCCGGCACATGGAGGAATGGTACCTCAATTATAGCGCTCAAATTTTCCTTAGTAGTGCCCAAAAGTTCTCAAATTTGCTTTGTATCGGGTTTTGTTTACTATACAAAACCTTTTAATTATGAAACGAGTTTTTTTTCATTTGTCCATCAGAAAAATCATGTGATCATTGTTATGTTTTTTGATTGGTCTGTTCACGTACCGTTAAGAAAATTAATCCGCATCAAATTTGTTGAATTTTTGCGGGAATTCGGCACAGTCAAATTCGACACGTCGACGTCGATAGATGCATAAAACAGTATTGTCAAAGAATTTGCCACTCCCTCCCACCCAAAAATAAAAATTTTGTTGTTATTCAGTGCTTGATTTAAGCATTTTATTTATTTATGTTTGATTGTATTGATGTTAGTTCAATTAGAACTTCTCTTTGTGTTCTTGCATGATATTACTTATGTTCTTTCTTGTGTGCGTTTAATTCTTGAAACGTGATAGAGACTGAAATTTGTGTTTCAAGATTTATTAATATTTAAAATGGACAATACTGTTTTGAAGTTTATTCATATGATTATTTAGAAATGGACTTTACTGTATTTGAATTTACATAACATGTTCATTTTAATCATGTAACATACGTGTCGGATTAAGTACATTAATAAAGGTTATATATATCTAATCATTAGTTTTATTTACTTTTATAAAAGAGTAGAATAATTTTGACATCATTGTTTTCGTTAGGAGAACCACCCAATTCAACAACTCAGTCCTTCCCACTAGAATGCTTGATGGGAGCGGTATGTGAACGAACACAAAAACATGCATTCTTTCTGTTAAGCCGAGGGGCTCACTCAGCTTGACAGCTGAAAGAGCATCCAGTTGGTTGTGGATGAAGAGAGAGAAGAGGAGCTGGAAGCCTACCACCAACACGTAGTGGCTGATCACCACTGCGGGCCCGCCGCCTGGAGTGTCCTGGGATTAAAGGGCCGAAACACTTGTCAATAGGCGGTTACCAGCTAAAGATGTTGGTGGTACATGCAGTACCGTACTGTATTACTCTCACTCACTTACCCATGATGCTAAGCGTACAGACTAGACTGTGAGCACTATGGAAGCGGAGACATTAATGATGACAACTCACTCAATCATACAGCTGTCCACTATGGTTGGTTACATAACATCGCTGTCAAGTCAAATCCTCGTAACTTCACTTTTTGGAATTGAAGTTAGGATGTTTTGACTCAATAATGACAATAACATGATCTGTTTTACACAGATACGTAAAAATATATTAAAAAGACAAGACAACAATATGATAGACTTACATATTTTTATTTATTTTCCCATAATAATTTGTTCATATCCCTAAGGATATAATACAATAAATGCTCCCAAACATATCACTAACTTCATACAGTTTATAATTATATGTACACCATTTTTTTATCACGAGCTTACCGCAATATGGTCGTAACTCACTTTATATGTATTGAGTTACGACAGTTTTGCGCTTAACCCACATTATCATAAGTCATAAAATATTTATAAACATATTACATTATACATACATGTACACAAAAATAGAAATTTATCATAACAAGCAGTAGACTTTCAGATAATTCTTCAGCTTTGGAGAACTGATATTTGATCGTATCAGGTTAGGTTTACCACAAAATTTCTCAAATTAAAATTATCTTAATTTAATATTCAACAAGAAGTATCTTCTATTTAAATGAGAAGGGTTAGACACTTACATTGTCCCGGGATTCTGAGTAACCTAAAATCTTGGGAGGAATCTAAGTGATTCTAAGCATGGATTCTATCAGGATCCCTGAAAATTTGCTCTAATCTTATGTGAATACCTAGAAGACACAGTTAGTGCTGAACCCTGCAATTACTATTCATAACATAGAAAAAATCAAAGGCAGCAAGTTAAAAACAAGCTCTCATGACATTAATAGAGAACAATAATTTGTTTACATCAACATTTTTACAACTTGAACACTTAAAGTCCTTCTCAATTTGAGAAATTTTGCGAAAAAACAACCCATGACATATACATTGTATATAAACCCAATATCTACGAGTCACATCAGCAAAATGTATTGACTAAATATAACAGACTTTCTCTCATATATTTATTACACATATATATTTTCAAAATCAAGAGTCAAACATTTTGCTGTTATAGTGATATTAAAATCATGAAATTTGGTCCCTATACAGTAAACACAGATAACAGAAATATGAAATGACAATTATTGTTTTTGATGAATGTGGAATGTAAAATGCAGCGATCAATTCTCTCTCTAATTAAGAACAATTTTGATCAAGTTTATAATACACACTAATTGTATGCTTTTGTATGTTATGTCTGCCATTACCAGGCACCAAAGTAGTGCAGTGAGCTAGACAGACAACAAGGGTAAACATACTAAATTTGACCAATATAAAACAATTATAAATTCAATAAATCAATTAACTGACCTCGATTTGAAAAAAATAATACTTCTAATATTATATCATTACTATATTTTGGTAAGATAACCAAAGCCCTATCACCATATAAGCCATATACTTGATCATTTAAAAAACAAAATATACTGATTTTAGTTTCAATAAAAAAACAAAACGAAAAAAATATAAACAATCTAAAAAAAACAACTACGGAGTATTATAACAGAAATATAACAGTGGGGGTCATTCATTCAATGCCTACATGTACAACATATATAAAACATAGCGTAACATTACCATCTTACTTTGTATATTTGTTCATTTATGCACAACAATATATATGGTATAATATATATAATATATATACATTTAACAAAAATATCAATATTAACATTTATTTGTTCAAGACACTGTTAATTCATATATCACATGCCATTGAAATACAGAAAGTTTTCAACTTGTGAACTATAACGGTTAATTAACTAAGATTTCATCACATACATGATGCTATTCCTAAAACAGTCATTGGCTAAGGTTCAGGTTTGTTTCCAATCAAAATAAGATAATAGCAAGTAGTGAGCCATCTTTACAGAAGTAAAACTACCCATGAACATGTCAAAGGTTGCCAGCAAGACTATAGCAACTCGCTTTTACGAAATGCACTTTCTAAAGTCTTGTGGGCAACCCTTGATGTGAGACTTATTTTAGTTACATGGTTTAGAGATTATGGAGAATTGTTTTACGTTTACATGACACCTAATGTTCTTATAACTAGTGTTTACTTCATATGTTTGTTACAGGAGAAAATATGCAGACACCCTCAGAATGTATACAATCAACTTTAACTCTAGTAGGTATGGGCTAAGTACCTTCAAGGTTATGAAATATTTTCTGTTTATCCCATGCATGGATTTTATAACAAAAGCATCAACACTGTAAAGGCTCTTTTTAAGTCAACCATGTATATAGGAAGAGATAGCGTTTTCTTACAGAGCAGAAAGTAATAACAATTATACAAGGATAAACTTAAACAATAATAAATATTTTTGACAAAGGAGTAATGTTAAGGCAGACTGGAATGCTAGTTAAGACATCAAGAATGTATACAGTAATCAGTATGGTTTATATCATTCGCTTTTACAAGAGGTCAGGAAGGTTCCAAATTTGATGTTAATGATCTTGATATTCTCTAGTGAGCAAGAATGATTTTATGCATGTTTTGTTATATAGATGTATGTACATTTTTTTATACACTTTGAGTTCTTGCGAAAAAATAACTAAACAATAAAGAAAAAACTAACAATCAAAGTGGGATGGTACCTCAAAATTTTTCTTCAAAATTGTGGCTTTCCACATATATATGTCAAGGGTTGCCAGCAAGGCTGTAGTAACTTGCTCTATTACACAATGTACTTACTACAGTCTTGCAGGCAACCCTCGATGTATATGATTTGACTTACATGTGATCCAACTTATGTATGAGTTCAACTTATATGTGAGTCTCGGTATAGGTGAGTAAATACAGTAACTGCTTACAAAAGTTGTATATAAATATACATGTATCACACAATACTTTTTATACAGAAAGACTTACTTCAAATCCTTTTTTTGTTCTCAGATTATCACAGATAAAGGTAGAGTTATCACAATACATTTGGAGTGGATTTGAAGTTAGCTCCCTTTAAGTAAAAATAGATTTTTACTACATTTAGACATAATACATGACCATTTTAACTTGTAAAATAAAGACACAAAGTTTATACAATGTAGCAAAATAGATTAACGACTTTGATACTAGTTATACATAAATGTTTAAAAGAACAAAGGAAAGGGACAAATTTGTCCAGTTTTTACTTAGTAATCACAAACTTGGTGAGTTTGACTTGTTGCCAATCTGATTAAAACCCGATCTAAACTTTTCCGCTCACCTACTCGCTAATTTAGATCTGACCTTTTTCAAACGAGGGTCATGTTCAGGTGACCTTTTCTCATCATAATAATAATGACGAAGTTATTATACGTAACTTGTTTACATCAGCTACGTCACGCAATTTGAAATGAGCCATCCAATCCCAGACTGTGAATAATACTGCTGTTAAATTAGCTTGCAATCCTTGGTCTTGAAATAGAAATTACGAAATCAAAATGTTATTACATTTAATAGTGTTTCGTCTAGATGAAAGCTAAGCATTGATTGGTCAACATAAAGGTCATCTCGACGTGAACCTGCATTGAGATAGTAGAGATCCTGTGCGACAATGCTCTACAGAATATCTGTTTATGGAGTTTGACTTGTTGCTTGATAATCAATACATTTTAGTATGGGCATCAATTTTCTATCATGATAATGCTCTTCAAAACCACCACTTTGGTGCCATGGGTACAGTGGCTAGGTTGTCAAACTTGTCAAAGATAACCTGGAGCCTGTTGCCTAAGCATATTGCTAAGGATCCCTTCTCCCCCTGGTACCACATACTCATATCTTTTGGTGTAGAAGGGTTTCAGGGCACAAAGCAATACTTAGCGATATGCTTAGGCAACAGGCCCCTAGTAACAAATATTCAGATCTTACAAAATGTACATGTATATGAAGAAGATCAGATAAAACCTATCAATTTTAAAGCCATCACGTCACCTGACCAGCCAGTCTTCCTATCTTTGGTGTTTACACAATGACTAACTTCAATGGGAAATAAAAAGTATTATTTTTTCTTGTCTTTTACCTATATGAAATAATCATGTATCTCATTTCAGTGTCAAATTTGTTATATTGTACAGTCCATTTTTTCTCAACTGTCAAAGCTTGAATAATTTAACAATGATTGAATGTGTTATATTTAGGCTTGTGCCCATGGCGTAACTGAAATATCTAGACTGAAAACCCATCATGCAACACTAACAGTTCTACATAATGATAAAACACACTTATGGAAAATCATGAATATAAGACGATGATTATTTTAACACTTGAAGTCACCATGATATTATTAATCTTTTGACAGTTGAGAAAAAACAAACTATAAGGTAGATAGTACTGGTATTAAAGTTACAAGCATGTTTACGATAACATAAAAGAAACTATTCTAAAACAATTTTATACAATGAATATAATGTAACAAAACAAATTCCTTCTAAAGAAAACAAAAAAAACCTAAAATTTAATGAACACAATTATCTTAAAAATGCATCTCCAAACCAAAATGAACGTGATAGTTGGCACAGTCAAATCTAAACATACAATGAATAAAATTCAGCTAAAATATGATAGAAGATGAGCAAAAAAAGCAGAAATTTTGAACAAAGTCCAGCAAGTCTATATTAGAATAAAATGTTTAAACTATTGTAAAGATAGAACAAAATAACAGTAAATTTAGCAGCAGTACCTTCATACATCATTTCATAGCAAAATAATTATAATGTTCTGTACGGTGACAGCTGCCAGAAGAAAAATGAACCAATGAAAGTAGAGCTTGAAGACAGTACTTATCAAAATGAAATCTAAAACAAAAATTAAAAGCAGCAAAGTTTCTCATAGTCTTAGCCATATTTACAAGCTAATGGAACACAGAAATGAAACTTGAAGAAAGAACATAGTTTGGATAAATCATAAGGGGTCACCCTTTAAAGAAAAGAATGACAAATATTCAGGGTAGCCCCTTCAAAGAAAAACTGACATATTTGGCAGTGAAAAATTCCAATATTATGATAAACATGTACCAACGTATTATCACATAAATGATATAAATGCATGAAAAAACAAATTAAAATTTTAAACAACAAAGTCGAGATTTTTTGGTAATAAACATTACCTACTGAAAGTATAAACCATAAAGGAGAGTGACAGGGGAAAGCACTCTTGTAGCCCTTTAGTCCATTATTAAAACATAATTTTTTAGTCCTTCGAAGTTAATGTTCACCAAACTTCACAGTATTTCCTGTATCACAGTTGTACTTTCAAGGTCACAAATGTGAAGGTCACATGTTTCAAGGTCATACTTTTCAAGGTCACATATTTGAAGGTCACATGTTTCAAGGTCACACTTTTCAAGGTCATACCTTTAAAAGTCACTTTTGCTTGAAATTTATCTTTGTCTGAACTTAGATATGAATAATAAAATCAGAAATACCAGTAACTTTTCTCACAACATCATTAAAGTGATAGGAGAGGGTATATAGCTCATTCCAAATGTTTTAATCCAATTAGAGTATTCTGACGATAATTTGACCTTTCAAGGTCATCTGGGATCATGTTGCTGTAGACGGTACACGAACATTCCTTTGTAACTGAGCTGCTGATATAATAGGAACATGAGGTGAAGCTGGACCGGGACTACGTGATCTTGAGCGATTCCGATGTCGTCTTGTAGGTGTGGTAGGCACTGTTATGTCCTGAAAGTAATAAATATAAAAACATGGTTATCATTTACGAGGGGTGATTGGAAAGTTCGAGGAATTTATTTATTAATGGTACACGGGATAACATAGGAAAAAACAAAATACATCATTCTGTGCCCTTACCAAAGACTGATATAAAACCGAAATATTTTCTTGATACATTGGATAATAAAGTTTTCACGAAACATTTTACTACACTAGTATACGGTACTTGAAGCACGCCGACGTCATCATTGGGTTAATTAAACGTCAAAGTCAAGTTTCCTATTTACTTTCTGCACATAATCACCACCTATTTCCATACACTTTCTATGGCTTTGTACCCACAGATTAAATGTAACCTTAAAGTATTCCTCACTGAATGATTAAATAATTCTCTTGTACAATACAGCACATTGTAAGCCATCAATCCTTATCTAGAAGCTTCTCCACTCACGCTACCTTTCCAACAGTGCCTGTCAGTGTCAGTTGACCTGGTCTTTCTTCATCAAATACCTATGCTCTACCTATCCTGAACCCCTGGTGCCATTGGTAGACAATTATTATTTCACATGTTGGTAATGTATCACCAGTTTTAATTTGTTTAAGCGTATCTGCAGGTGACAAATAGAGTCAAACACAACAATTTATGACTGCACCCAACTCAAAATCATTTGGTGACGTCATTCGTTGTTTCGAAGCCATGACTCTAAAATCTCTGCTATGCGATAACCATTCAAAAGAATTTCATGAAACTTTCAGGAAATAATTTCCAGACGTAACGCTAGTGTAATTAATGTTGGCGCATAATTCGCAACAAACTTGAGTGCGTAATACCATGTTTAATATTTTAAAAATAGGTGAAAAATAGCGTGCTTCAAGTGACCAAACAGTAGTTGCTATGGATACCATTTATTCTTTCTACATATTGATAATCTGTTCACCAATATGATTTTTAAAACGCAAATGAATTGTTTTATATTTACTTGAGTTTTAATGTGATTTGACTAAAGGGTAAATATTATAGAAAGGAATACCGCGAATTTATCAATCACCCCTCGTATATACATGTATGTAATGAAATATAATCATCAGTTTGGGACCGCAATGGAAAAAAGGGATCATGGTCCCTTTTTTGTGTCATTTTTGAAATAATGTGCATGACATGTAGTATTTTTTAAATTAACCATTTGTACACCATGACATTGCATCTTACTATTTTTACCTAAATATTGCTATTATTGTTATCACTGTAATTACATTGATTCTAAAGATCTAAGTTTGTTTAAGTAAAAATGTTAAGTTAATATATTTATACTAATTACAGTATTTTTTATTAGATAGTGAAAATTTACATAGAATGCATCCTTTGGATCATGATTGCATGCATGCCTTTACCTTAATTGATGAATTCAATTATCAATTATTTTTACTGAACTTAGTTACTTAAGAAATTAAAACTTAAAATTAACCAAGTTCAAAATGAGCTAACCAGAGTAATTAACGTAAAGTTGTTATGCTTCCTTGTAAACTAGCCTATACTTACAAATACGAAACAAAAATGAGTTAGCAAATTCTTTTACCAGATCACATAACGTTAGTACCAACAGCCCATGTTCATGTATTCATAGCAAATAGTTCTAAGGCACACACAAAAACATTCAAAACATTGTACAAAAAAGTTATTTTAAAATATAAATGAAGATGATCAAATATAATACAACCCATCACCAATAACGATAGAACTGTCAGCAGAAGTACAAAATGTATAACCTAGAAATCATTTTTTTTAAAAAATAAATAAGCAACAACATGTACCTGTATTAGTGAAGAGCCCTTAGGATATTAGCTAAGTAAGATTTCAAAAATTGAATAATCATTTATAACTTCCATTAGTCTAGAAAATATAATTATAGCCAGCATATCCAGCTCATGTTATGATTCAATAATATCGGCCCTCAATGAACAATGCCATCAAGCAGAAATTCAAGCAGGACATTATTCATTCAAGTAGGCTGATAGATACCATCAGGCCCTCCTGCCATGTATTAACCTCTAATTAATAGTATTTATAAAAGATGTTCAGCATTTGTTAAAGCAAGAAGAAATAACTTATAGTTCTAATCTTTAAACAACTAAAAGTCTAAGCCATAAAGGTTATAGATATCAAGACTGTAGAAATCAAACAAGCTAATTAACTAATTTATCACCGAATCTTGATGAAATAATTGTGATGCATTCTTGTACATCCAATACTGAAAATGATATATTTCATAACCATTTTGTGACAAAATCAGATTTTAGTGAAATATTCAGCTTTTAGCTTGGAGAAACAAGTCTTTGCCATTCATAAAAATAATTATGTAAATACATTAACAAAAGCTTAATCAAATATTTACCAAAATAATATGTTTTGGTTTAGCAATGGTATTAATAGCCAGATATTCAACATTAATATGCAGTATTAAAATGATATCATACAGGTTGAACTGATATACATTGGTTTCAATCTTCACACAAATTTTACTGATGTTATAATGTATGTATAAACTTTTCTTATATGTAATACCTTATAAAAAGCTTGAATTTTAAAAATCTTATAAAAAGCTCAAAATAAAAGCTCATATTTGATGATAAGTGGCATCAATCAATTTTCTCTGTATTGCTTTATTGCGTAATACAAAAAATACTTCGTCTAAAAGTTCAACTGTTTCTAACAATATATTATAAAATCTAGTCGTTTTACATCTGTTAAGTAACATTTTGTCCAACACTGTGTTATGTACACCTAGCAAAAACATATAAACAAAATTTGAAAAAATCTATCACAAATAGCCAAGCTTTATTGTTCTTAGTTATAGCTAAACATCATGTTACACAAAATATAGGCCTAGAAACACTTGCTGCAACATTTAGAAATACAAGAATACCTTAATGACTGTGTCCCTGTTAAATAAGTTAGGATATTAAATTTTATAAGTACTAATTCTATCTAAACACAAGTAAGGAACATATTTATCACACCAGAAATCAGTTAAGTTAAGGCATACAGTATATACTCAGTAGTCCATGTTTTTTTATTTCAGAAGTTAACTGAACTGACAGTGTGTCTCTATCAGTATAACCAGCCAGGGTGGGTCTCAGACCAGCAAACCCTTTACTTAAGACACCGGATTTCAAATTCTGCAAACCGGGTGTATTAGCCTCTAGATTTGGCAAGTAAGAGGGCAAAAGATCCTAAATGCAGAAAATTAAGAGAGTAATAATGCCATTGTACATAGGAAAGTATTCTTTGTATATGGCTTAAGCCACCATTTCCTAACCATAAAATTTACTTGAACACACAATTGGTCAGTAATAATACAACACTATCAACTATTCCCCTTAGATAATTTAACAGAGTAATCAGTAATAAATGAGTTAAAGTTACCCAATTTTAAACTAAGGAAACTTGCACATTCACAGTATCAATCCCTATTCAAATAAAAATCACTTTTACTACAGCTGAAAAGAACATGGTCAAATGGCTGGATTGTTTTTTTTACAATGCTGGAGCCAAATATGAAATGCCTTTGCCCCAACCAAAGAGCCAAGTCAGCTGACACAACATATGCCAGCTGACCAGTCTCTTTGCAGTTGGTTGCTCATTGTCTAATTTTCAAATGACAATGGAAAGGTCTAAAAATTGAAGATGGACTAGTCCATTGTGGAAATTCAGCATTGGAAGGGTTATAACAGCCAGATGTAATCAGCTGAAACAGTTCTAATCTACCAGCGAAACATTGGAAGACAGATAAATAAGTATTGGTGAAAGAGTATGAAGTAAATGTAATGTATAAGGCAGTAAGAAATGAGGGAGATATAGTTTACAATATGTAAATAGTTTTGTCAGGGGAGGTAACTCTGAGTATAGATAGTAGATGTTAGACTGACTTACTGGCCTTAGTTGTAGTGCTTGGTTTACTCTATTTAGTATGTGTTCTAAATAAGAACAGAAGGGCACTGCATCCTGTCCTTCTGTGCTCCTCCCTGACCTTCTGAAACCCTTAGTGAACAGATATATTAACATTGATACAGTCTTTGTGACAAATTATCATTAGCACTAGACATTCGGTCCAGCAAAATGGATTTTTTACTAGATTGTTTTTCTGGACCAAAAGGAAGCTAACAAAACTGATAAATAGCCAGAGTTAACTTAATCAGTCAGTCTAACATCAAGGGCAAGCTTTATATACAGAATACAAGATAATCACATAGATATAATAGCTCTTGATTCAACCACAACTCACCAATATTAAAATATGAGTATAGATTTATAAGTATGATACACAAAATAATGATGTGGTTTTATTTACTCATAGATAGATAAGAGATGACGAGGTGTTGAGCTTATTGATTCATCTACAGTATGACGACGATGATAACGTGCTCGTAACTGAAACATGAAAATGATGATAATGATGTTGATGATTGCAGAGAATTGTTAAAAGAGTTATGTATTGTATGGCACTTATTCCAATATAATAATAAAAATTATAGTACAACAGAATTAACCTGAGCTTGAACTACCTATTTACAATAATTACACACTTCACTTACATAAAATTGTGAGTTTCCGTATGTGTGTATATGGTTAAACACGTGTTTATAACAACCAATTTGAGTATAAATCAATTTATTAAAAGTGGCATGTTATTGTACTTTTAATTTTGGACACATTAGTTTTTGGGTAAAAACGTAAGTCAGCAGTATTATGACACAGTTTCAAAGTATTCATTCTTATGAAAACAACATTAATTGTTCAGTATGTGTATGTCGCCGAAAGCTTCCGATATAGCGCGATTTACAAACAAAGACAAAAATAGACAGTAAATACTGAGTTTAAAATATTCTTGCATAAAGGTCATGCTCAGGTTAATTCTGTTGGACTATAACTGTAGAATGAAACTGAATGTGGATGCACCACTTGGCTAACTAACAATATTCATAATTATACTAGTGCAATTTTTAGTGCAAAGTTTTGGTTATGAAATATCAACCTTGACAGTATAGACCCTACAGACAAATTTGCATGAAGAGCAGGAGCAAATCTTCCAAGCCGCCTTGCTGCCAACCCCTAGCACCTGGCAGTAGTATAGTTTTTACATCTGAATTAAGACAGTAAAGTCAAGATTTATATGTTTTTGATTACAAATTTTTTGCATGAATAAAAGAATTAAGTTATTAACAATGAGAAGATGCTAGGTAACAAAGACAACGTGAAAACATTGATTGAAGAATGAGAGATCATCTACATGCAGTTTGAATATACTAATATCATATCAATATCATGCACTAATGTTGGTACTATGATATATTATATTTCATGCTTGTATTATATACTTACAATATTTTGTTGTTTTGTTGTTATTGTTGATGATACTTTCTCTACTGCCAAATTTTCCTGAAATCAAACAAAACATAAAGGAATAATTATATGTGAACATGTAATCAATGTACTAATGTACAAATACAAACTAAATCACAACCACATGGACTATAGTTCACTTAAATGTCTTACAGGTCGTTAGTCACCCAGTCTATATGACAATTTCTCTTGCTTTACTTACTTGGTCATCGTTAGACGACCAACAACATGTCCATGCCAGTTCCTCCTATCAGTCATAAGGGAGGCTAGTTCTGTAGCATTCCTTCATCTCTTTCTACCGGTAGTTAAATAATAGAATGACAAATAGCACATAATATACATTTATACCATTTTTATATGCATCTTGTGGCCAGCCCCTATTATCATAAATACTAATAGAAATGTTAATGCTATTAAATGTTTTTACAACAATGTCCTCAATTGACATTACATTTCCTATTTCTAAATAGTCTTTTCACAAATGAAAGAATTGGCATATACTTAGACAAACATAGTCCCATGTCTTTGGACACAAAGGATTACCTTGTTAAACAAATTAGCCACTTGTCTAAGGGGGTAGTTTTAGTAGTCTCAGTGTAATGTCAAATGTAGACATGCTTTAAAACTCCCATATGAGACTGGAGACCATTGTCCCATAAATATATCAAGAAATAAATAAAGTATTGTTCTTGTTGTTGTTGGGTTTAATGCTGTAGCAACACATTGTAAAGATTACATCACAGCAGTTAGTTCACCTACTCACTGTTTCTAGAAAGGCTTAATCTCTGGATTTCGTTGTTAACCAACTACTAGGGCATACTTCTGTCAGTGACTGACTACTGCCCTACGTACTTAAGAATCAGAAGTAGGAGGGAAAATAGCTGTAGAAATTATTTCATGACCAAGCTCCACGAAAGTATGCCCCAACTGGGAATTAAACCTAAGACCCCTCGATCAGTAGACTTGTGTGCTACCGACTGAGCTAGCCAGGCAGGCTTAAATAAACCATAAACTTACAATTGATCCACTACGTGCTATATCTTCTTTCTTAGAAGGTAATATACCATGAAATGATGCATGACGTTTGATATTGCTGGAAGATGAAGTGACTGGTGAAGTTTTACTGGAATCCATTATAACTGGACTATGATCTTGACGATGTGCTGATGATGATGACGATGATGATGGTTGTTCTGACATTTTTACAGATATTCCTCGGTGATCAGATGCAGTCCTAAAAAGGAAAGGAAAAAGAAAATTTTTTACATGTAATCATAAAAATAATATAGATTTTACTTTATGCTTAGTGTTTTATGTACCAATAAATCACAAGCTATCAAAGCTTTTTTTAGACTGACTTTTACAAGCATTTATGAAACACATTCAGAGAGAATATAATAAGTAACATTAAGTATGTACAATATCACAAAATATGCTCACAAGTTACCAGATTGACTGGCTTGATGGTGTAATGCATTAAAGCTATACAGGTGACAAACATCCATACTATGACTATGATTGTAAGATAAAAAAAATAAGTCTACAAAAAGTCAGCCATCAAGCCATCTCCCAAGAGCTTTCATCAATTAATAGCAGTTTTGAAAATCAACAAAAGGTTTTCATGTTCACAATTTTTTAAAGATTTTTTAAAATGTAGAAATAAATAAAATGGAAGCCTTAGACAGATGTCTATTTTAATTATAAGAACAGGGTAGCACACCTAAGTCTAAGACTCCAGATTTTAATAAACAATAAGCAATACACAGTTACACAAGCATGTTTTTTATAGAGCATACACAACAAACATAAAATTTTAAGAATAAGCACAAAAACACAGAAATACAATGGACCTTTCTATTACTTTATAAGTAAAAACATATTTAACTATGATTTACATTTTGTTCCACAAGCAAAAGAGCTCATGGTCATGTTTATGAGCATATGTATTGTTGTTCAAGCAAAAAGGCCCAACAGGGAACAGGCAATTGGACTGACAATACAGAAAAAATGTAAAACACACAAACATCCTCTGCCAAAGGAAGTTACATCGTACGTTGCCTCACAATCAGTCATGACTGACACAGCTTTCAAAAGACGAACAGTTTGCTATGCTTTTCCTAGTGCCTGCAAAACATATCTATCCAAGAAAACAAAGACACACGGCACTGACACATAAAACACACAAAGTGCTTCAAGAAATGACAATACATATAATGATAGAGTTGATAGTATTATAATGAAAGCTTAGAGATTGCATAGTGCATTTAATATTCCAAACACATAGCAAAGTGCTTTAATGATACATGTTGTTATGAACCTTAAGTACCTGACTGTTGTGTTATCCTTTACCTTTAACCTAGATACTCCAATATCAAAAACAGGCTCTCCAAATAGTAAAGGCTGTAAAGGTGTTTCCAGTCATTGGATAGACAAGGCTTGAAGGACCCTGTATAAAGGGTCCATGACTAAAATGGTCAACCAATCAGCTGATTGACAGATATTTGCAAAATTTAGTGATATACCAGCATTCCCATTTCCTTCAAAATGGGGTTGTTTAGGATAACTTGAGACAAATTAAAACAATGTCTCATGCTATCCCAAGTGCGCTGTATAAATACAATGAAAATTGTTTATGATTGCAAAGTTATGATAACAATGATACATCTGTTACATTTAATTCAGTGAATCCAAAGTTATCACATAAGTCCCTATATTCCATTTATGTATAGAAGAAAAAAAACAACACAAAAAAAAACAACACAAACATAAAAACCCCGACAACCAATCACTGTGCTTAGTGTAGTAGATATACCATGATTAGAATTAACAAACAACCAGAATCCACTTCCAGACAACCATGTCAATGACACAATAACAATAACATCATGATATTTTCTCTAAATGGAACAAGCTTAGATGCTTACTCAGCGTCCTTGGGCTATAAACAACAAGAATTGATTTTCATGAAAATGTAAAAACATAACTAAATTATAAAAATATAAGCACTAGTATTAGTACGCAAAAGTGTAAAAATATACATAAGCTATCATGTGCTTTCTATAATAAAATTAATGAAATAAATGAAATGCATTGTTTTAGTAGAAGCATTCTTTAAAACATTCTTAGGACAAATATACTTATATCAAAGAAAAATCCTTAGTGTGCAACACAAAAATGCCTAATTAAAATCATAGGATATTAACACTTCCAAAATTCTAAGACTAGCCTACAGTATGACCTCTGCAGAGCAGCCTTCTACAGAACAAATCCTCTGCACAGCAACATCTTTTGGTATCACCCTCAGGTGTATTTGTTATTGAATTTAACCTCTGCAGAGAAACAACCTATATAAAGCAACATACTTAAGTTTCTCCCAGTGGGTGTTTTTCAAGAGAGTTTGTACTGTACTCTCAAATATCTAAGAGCCAATAATAGAAAACTAAGTCTAAGGAATTTGGAAAACTAGTCAAATTAAAACAGGATTTGGGACTTGACTCAGCAAGAGCAATCCAACATATTAAAAAAAGGTCTGAATGGTGAATGTCATGATGAAAGTAATACAAATTACATGTATGTTAATGATCATGCAAGTTTATAAAAAGTAAAACTAGCCAATAATAAAATCCAATTCACTCAAATCACTTGCCTGTTTATTGGGACTATAATGCATCATTCAAAAATAAAAAAGATAGAAAATTAAAATAAGAAACAGCTCAGAATAACAAGATGGCCGGCATGAAGAACATAGCAAATCACTCACACAAGACCTACATCTCAAGGGCACAATATGACAGATTTATTAACCCCCGTTTGAGTGCTTGTACCCCTTGGCACCATGTCAATTTTGATCACAAACACAATTTGAACAATTTCTCTGGATAAATTTAGGGTATGATATTGTATCAAATATGGAGGCACTAAGGTCTTATTTTTTCACAAAATGTTTTATAAAGACATAGAAAAAACAGACAGATACATGTACAACAAAGCCTAGTCACAATAGCTCTCCTTGAACACAGTTTGTTCAAGGTGAGCTGAAAACAAAACTAATATAATGCAAACTATTGTTGCCTGCACAAAAAAAAATGCATATTGATACTAAGTATCTAATAAAATAAAATGATATTGTGCAGAGAACAATTTAATACAAATTAAAAGAACTATGAAACAGTTTTCAACATATATGTAACAGAAAATGAAATACAAATTCTAAAAAAGTTTTATAAGTTAACTAGAGGAAAATCAGTAACACTAAAATATGGAAGGACTCCTTTTGGTGAAGTATTAGTAGCAATACTATTATCCTGATGGCAGCATTTTAGTAAACAAGTGTCCATAATATAAAAGAAAACCAGTGTTTCACGCAAACAACAAATTTTAACAAAAAGAGAATAACTGGGGGCAAAAGACCTTCACATAAGCTCAAAGGAGGATCTTAAACCCCATTACTTAAAATATCAATAATTACATTTTCATGCATTTTCCCCAAGAAAGTCCTTATCCTATTTTAGAGCTACTGGAGAAAAAATATACATTCTATAAAGACACTTACCTCCTATGTGTACGATAAGAAGGTCTCGTCACTTGTTGGCTATCATCAGAATGTGCCCCAGATGAGTCACTGTGTATGTTGCCATGGGTTACACCAGTTTCTATACTGTCACTATCACCGCTTGTTTTACGTGGTTGATCCTCAGGCTCGTTAGATTTACGTTTATATTTTGGTGCCCGGCTTTGTAACGATTCTTCTTGTGTTTTAGAAAAGTTTTGTAATTTTTGTAAAAGTTTAGCAACTATTCCAGTATTATTTGGATTTGCGTTGGAATTTTTAGAGTCCATATCTAGTTGCCGAGCTGCAGGGGATGCCATCGGCACCTCACTTTCTGAACACGTAGAACTTGTACGTCTTCTCTCAGATCTCTCTGTAGGTGAACTTCTGTCAGTCGGGGAACTTTTATATTCATGTGAGGAACGAGTCGATAAATTCTCTAAACTGGAATATTTACCATCTCTACGAGGAATCTGAGGTGGCAAGTCACTTGAACTACTATCAACTTGACTTTGTGTCAATGTCGCCGTTGATGACGCAGTACTTCCAGTACTCTGTCCAACTCGACCAGAAAATCTTTGTTCTAAAAGTTCACCCATAGGAACTTTTCTACTAGCTGACACAGATGATCTACTATCAGTAATGTCACTGTAAGCAGGGCTGGATGGTCGGCTACCTGATCCATGTCTCTTACGTCCATCTATAACCGGCACACCTTGGCTTCCAGCAGACGGACTAATTTTAGCACTATTTCTTTTACTTGTACTGTCACTTCTATGTAAACTACCAGTATCACTATCATCTCTTGATGTGTCTTTTGATCTCTGACGTCTAACAGATGGACTTTCTGTGCCGCTATGGTTACCAGTACTATCTACAGTTCTACTTAGAATAATTGCACTCGAAACTGACGAGGAGCTATCGGAAACATCTCCTCGTGGTTCAGATCTTTCGTTTTTCATATCTCGACTACGTCTGCGCCTATGTCCTTTTACTGGTTCTTCTTTTGTATCCACACTAAGATCAGTGTCCATAGACTTACCACCAGTCGTACTTAAGGCAAGTAAGACAGAGTTTTGACTATCTATAGTAAAAGTTGAGGAAAGACTTTGCTGGGATTCACTTATTTGTTGGCTTTTACTTCTACTGTCATAACTAAAACCCTGAGATTCTTGGGCCTGATTTTTAACAGACCTTTGTACAGGACTCTGAGGCGTTTCTCTTGGTTTTAAATTCTCATCTCCTGTTCTGCTCTGGTAGTCTTTGCTAGGTGTGCGACGATGTTTGTGTACCCTAGGCTGAGTCATTATACCTTCAGCTTCAAGTTCCATCTTTGACGGAGGTCTTTCAACAACATTCTCATTGGATTTATGACTAGAGCCAGATTTATCTGATTTACTTGAACGGGGTGATTTGGATTTACGATTCTTACGGGAGTCTTTTCTATGTGGGGTTCTTCGCTCACTACTTGTTGATTCACGATCACTGTCGTATGACCTATTACTGTCACTACTTGATGACCTTCGTCTTGAACCCTTAGACAATGCTGCCATGACGATATCAGAACTATTAGATTCACCAAGATCTGAGACAGCTTTCACATATATCCTGTAAAACAAAATGTGAATATGAGATATAATGTTAGAAAGGTGCATTTATGATAAATATAATCTGAAGATGTTCTGTCGCATGTCAGACTTCACATCTTAGGTCATGGATTGATTCCTACGAGTGACCAACATACACTTCAGGAGTTTGGTCATGAAATATTTTTTATGGCCACTCTATGCCCTAAAGGTTAGGACAAAAGATAGTTCTAAGCCTGCAAAAGGAGTGCCAGTTTCAATATGGCTGAAAAAATGTTTAATAGTGGTGTCCAGTTTCAATATGGCTGAAAAAATGTTTAATAGTGGTGTCCAGTTTCAATATGGCTGAAAAAATGTTTAATAGTGGTGTCCAGTTTCAATATGGCTGAAAAAATGTTTAATAGTGGTGTCCAGTTTCAATATGGCTGAAAAAAATGTTTAATAGAGGTGTCCAGTTTCAATATGGCTGAAAAAATGTTTAATAGTGGTGTCCAGTTTCAATATGGCTGAAAAAAATGTTTAATAGAGGTGTCCAGTTTCAATATGGCTGAAAAAATGTTTAATAGTGGTGTAAGGCACTATACATTTTTTTCAACAGGCTACATTTCGTTCTTTATTTTGTTTCAAATTCACAGCGAAAGAAACAATTATGTATTACATGTACTAGTTAGTCATAGCTAATTACATAATTGCCATTAGATACAGATTCAATTGCTTCAACTTTTCATAACCAAATACTTCATGAAAGATTAATTCAAAAATGCTTATCTGAACAGAAAAAGGCCCCTATTTCAAGACTGTTACACTATCAAGACCATTCATTTTGATGTTCCAAATAGCATAACTTAACACAGTACAGCAATGGTTATACTTACTTGTATGTTAATGAAGGATCTAAACCTTCTATCAAAGCTTTCTGTTTAGTACCAGCTATCATAGCTTTAGGTTTATCATTTACAAATACTCTGTAACCTAAAATAGTAGAAATATACATTCTATATCAACATATCTCACTTGGTTCACTTGATGTTTACAATATATAATCAGTAACAGTTACACTTGCTAAACATAGGAGAAATTGACATGTAGCTTGTTTAGGATGACATGAGACATTGTTGACGAAGTACATCGTTTAGATTTGCCTCAAGATTTTCAAAATGAACTATAAATGGATTTGAAATTTTTCAAGGTCTAAACTTAAATACATTGTCCAGCTAAGAAATGAAATCAGTAGCATTCCTTTGCTTCAAGTTTGATTAGTTGTTGTAAAGCATTTCCCAAATGTTTATTATTATGATACTCATATAAGGAGCAGTAGTCCAGAGGTAGGAATTGGCTTAGAGATTGAGAATTCCCAGGTTCAAACCCCACTAGAGGCACTGCTAACTTCCTTGAGCAAGAAAGGACAAGGTTCACTAAGGCTGAAATCGGCCCCGTTTCAAGGGTAAAAATGGCAAATATTAAAACATGGGAATACTATCGATTTTTGCAATCACAATAAAGAGAAAGAGTTGCTAAACAAAGATTGGTCATCATCTTTTGTCAAATGTGTCTCATTGTGTATAAAAACGATCTTTAATATTACCTATTTTCGTCAAAAACGGCATTTTTTGATAAAATTTCACACGTTTTTGCCAAAATTCGCATTGGCGGCAATCTTCGCCAGTTTTTATAATTTGACAGATGAGAGTAATAGTTATTACTAATAACATACTAAAATTTAATCGCTGGCGACGAATGCCGCCACATCGAAAAATTAAAAAAACCGAAAATATTTGGTCTATTTATAGCCTTATTCTGCAATGCGCGTTTAACAGTCTTTTGACGTCATTCGCCACAGAATATTTTGATATGATTGCACCTTAATTATCTGTACTGTTTATTAAATATCTGTATACAGTATCCTTCCAACATATGACTAATGAGGAGAAAAACTTAAACTTTCGACACGAGTTGATATTGGTTCGATTTAAATCGGGTACGAATAACAGGTATCTAATCGCGGGAGTGATTTCCCCTTTTTAGCTGAACCGATGCACAATCATGGTGTGAAAAACTTCAGTAAATTACGTTATTATGGAAGTTCTTTGCCATAGGGATTACTTCAAATGGTGTTGTTGGTAAGTAGATTCTGTGTTTTATGCGTTTAAAAACTTGTTATTGATTATTTCATTTTAAAATGTGATTTTACTCCTTTATTGTTAACCGAAAGTTGATATGTAGTCAACCGGAAATCAATGGACGGTAACTGTGTTTAGAGTTACTGACAAAATTGTTGTCTGCTACCATGAATATGTATATAAACTAACAAGAAAAAAGTTCTTAGCGATGCTAGCTCTATGCTGTACACAGATATCAATGGCCAATGTTTATAATTCACACAATACCATGTCCATGGTAAAACTGCTCAATACACATGATACATTAGATACTTGCTACTGACAAAATAAGAACAAATCATTGCCACTGCAATCATTTTTTTTTTAATTGTAGGCAGTGCATGGTGTAATTTATATTTTAACCATTTGATTCACACTTGTGATAATTTATGAAGTAATCAATGAATTAAATATTAAATAAATGTAATTTGGTAAAAGAAAGTATAGTGTCTGATTAATTTGTTACAAAGTCTTAGTTAGCTAGATCTGTGTTTTTGTATCTTATTCCAGGTCTAGAACTTCATGAAGCTGTTGACCGAGATGGTCCCATATCACACTAAGGGTGGCAAACTGACAACTTACATGTACTGGCAATTTTGGCCATTGGAAAAAGGTACAATTAATTATAAAAATAGACTTTATATGGTTACATTATTTTATGTCAAATGCTGCAGTTAAAGAAAATATCTCCGACATTTTTGTTTTAAAAATGCATTTGCAAACACTTAGTGAAAAATATAATCTAATGTGTTTTTGTGTATGTTTGAATATGTTGATAACACAATTTTGTATGACACATTGAAAATAATAGCAACATTGCCAATGGTGCTTAGAACTATGTAAGTGCAGGACTTCCAATCTTCAGCTGATTTTTTATCATCAGAAAATATACAGTATTGTTACTAAATCATAAGTTCAACTTGGCAATGATAGTAGTAAAATCTTTGAAATGTGTAATTTGCATAGCCATCTTACAACAAAGTTAGTTTGATTTTTCAGTCAAAAAACTTTTATTATATCTTTTCAGGTTGAAGAACAGCTATGCTGAAACAGTTGTAGATCTCTGTATATCAATCTGATTTGCTCAAGACAATTCTATGTAACAACCTGAAATCCTTTAGACAATTTAATGTATCAACCTGAAATTCTTTACACAATTTAATGTGTCCAGCTGATATTCTTAAGTCAATTTAATGTGTTAAGCTGATGTTCTATAGAAAAGTCTAAGTGTTAACCAGTTTCATGTTTCACGTGTAGTTCATTTATACATGTATATGGTAGGTGGTATTGCCTTGAAATAGAGATTTTCATTTTTATCTATGACAACAAGTAGATTTTCTAAAATAATTATATTAAATCTTCAAATGTAATATGAATGTAGATTTGTTGAATGAAAATGGTAGTTATGTTCTGTATACATATTTTATAAAATAAGCTACATGAGTTTTGGATTGAACATGGGTTCATATTAATTTACTGTAATTGTATCTTGCTTCTCATATATATTCAAGACTATTGTTTGATGAATGCAAACATAATTAAATTGCTTTAGAAACATCAACTTACCATTGTAACAATTGTTTTTTCTATCACATTGTGCTACAAAAATAACTGTATAAAATAATAAAAATGAATAAATATATTATTTAGCTTGTGGATTATCTTTATTTTTATAAGTTTTGTTGTTGTTGTAATTCTAATACACTATCGAAGTAGCTGATAGTCTCTATGTGCATCGTCGTCACAATTTGTACTTATTCACTATGTACTTTTAAACCCTTGCTATAGTTCTATTATATTAACCTGTCACAACTTGAATAATTACACACTCACTGAATGTGTTATTATTTAACCTCTTTTAAAACATTGAGCCACCTATCCATATTAATCATTGATAATCTAACAATGTATGCAGCGATTTTGAATATCGGGGTTATAACAAGTTCGAAAGGGGTTAAAAATAACAGATTCAGTGACCGTGTAATTATTTAAGTGTAACAGGTTAATAAAATAGAACTATACTACGGGATTAACGACATTTACAAAAATCTTGTTTACAAAATGTAGAAAAAACAATTTGATCATGAGAGTTTTGAAAAATATAAAAATAAACTTATACATAAATAATCATTATATACACATACAAAATCAAAGCACTGTAGGAATAATAAAATCTATTGGTTTGTTCAATGTATGACTGCAGAGCTAGAATAAAGCCTTGCTTTGCTTCATCACATACATCTTCAACTTCTCCTACCAAGACAGATATAAATATAACTGGACAGTCTAGTTGGTATTTAGATATAATATCCTCCACCGCTCTCACAAGAACTGATCTTTCTGTCTCATATTTGATACAGTCAAAGAGGTAGTGATAGACAGTGTCTGGTAAGTTACATGAACTGCAATTTGGGTCTGTAATGGTATCTAGTTTTGACCAGTGACCGTTCAACTATGTGTGACCTGTGATAAGCTGATTGATGGTGCTAAAGGTCTTCCTGTCTTTTTGACCAAAACATTTCCTTGAGCCTGCATTGTGGTAAATTTCTTGAATGTGTTATTACAAGTTTCCATGGTGAAAGTCTAAAGATTGTATCTTTAAAGACATTGAGCAAGATCATAATTGGTGACTGGCATTAGTTACAGACATTCAATTGTATTTAAATGGAATTAATATCAACTGACATCAGAAAAAAAATCGTATTGAACAATTCTGCAGAAATTATTGGTGTACCTGTTCCATTCAATTCAGCAGGACTTGGTAAAGTTTATCTGCAATGTGGACTACTTGGTACTAGCTGCAGTTGTTATTTAATCTAGTCCATAATTATGACATGCATAATCATTCTTAGACATTGGAAAATTGAATATGCAACAGAAAAAATAGTAAAGATAATGCTATACTTGCTTCATATTTTCATGATGAATATGTGATTGTTGCTATGGTAATGATACCTTAAATGTCTATTAAATGACTTGGTTAAAAGGTGTTAACATTAATACTGCAAATTAAGATCTGTAATCATAACATCTGACAAGCTTTTTTCAGTTTTGTGAAAAAAATATGCATTTACATATAGCACTGGATTTCATTATTTTTTTCAAATGTTAATTGGCATAATATACCCTTTTCCACATAAAAGCCTTTAACTCATTAACAAATCCTTTGTCAACAAACATATTTTCACAAAATATTCTTCTAAGCTAAGACCTTTTAAATAATGTAAAGAACTGAAATTGTGCTTTTTACCCATTCGGTCCAATTTTTCACAGTCCTAGTGCTATTAGCACTTGTTACTGAATTGTGGTGTTATTACAATGTAACTATACAGTGTTTGCATGGTTTATACATATCAATAATCTGTATAGATAATCTGTGTTAAATAGTTGTATTTTAAAACTATGTAAGATTATGTATGAGTTGATAGAACAAAATGAGTTTACTCAATGCATTGTAAGAACTTATGTGATACCAAAACGGAAGCTTCCATTATGTATATTGTTGTTCATTGTTGCCATGGAAACCAAGAGTACATGTATCTAGATTTTCCTATGCATGTTTTGAATATATATTCTCGTCCAAAACATCTGTGTTACATTCGACCAAACAAATACATTGTCTACAAACTTCACTCTAAAATAATGAACCTGATGGAATTTTGACACTGTTAGTGTTGCTATGGCAACCAAAATTGCCAGAATTATTAATTTCGAGCAATCTATTTATAATAAACTATTTGTATAAAATATTTAGTGCATCAAAGCTATCAATTTATAGAATTCTACATGAATAAAGGAAAAAAAATCAAACGGTTAAAATATTGATATTTATTAAGCGTTACCATGGCAACCTGACATGTAAATCTTTGTTTATTAATTCTGTTCATATTTCAAACTACATACACTTATTTCACCTTAAAAAGAAGCTAACATTTGCTCATAAATTGATTTTAATTCAGAAAACATTGCCATATTGTGTATTTTTCATGCATATTAAATGTTGCCATGGCAACGGAACTATAATAGATTTTCAGCTCAAATTGCGTTTTTTATGTTTCCACATATGACCTGGCTTATTAAAAAGACATTTGATACAAATTCAAGATGGGGCCGATTTTGGCCCTTCGTGAACCTTGTCCTTTACCCACAGTTGTTCCACTTTACCCAGGTGTAAATGGGTACTCTGAGGGAATTCATCTGCCTGAATGTGATTCCAAAGATCAGAGGTTATTGTACAAAACTGCTAAGTCGAATAAACAAAATGTATATTAAAGTAGACTACACTTTTAGCTTTTCAACTTATTTCTTATGTTATGCTATATCATAAAACCAAAGATCAAACATGTATACATACCAAGTAAAGGTTTATTTTGTTCTTTTCCTTCACTATCCAGTATCTTTGAAGCTTGCCATCTTAATACTAGAGCTGAAGGACCTCGGTTCTCTAAACGTAGCCCTCTTGGTGGTGTAGGGAACCCTGGTTGGGGTACTGTTCTAAAATAAGTATCTTCTTCTTCAGATGGATAAGGGGACAAAGAATGTGGAACAGCCCCTGAAAATAACACAGAAATGTTTTATGAAAATCTATTGTAAAAATCAATACTTATTTTGATTTCTATACATTTACAGTAAGTCACAATTTGCTTGTCATTTTTATTCTTGTACCTTTTAATGAAAGAAAATAAAAAATATTCATGTTCATTTATTTGTTTATTCAGATGGTTAACAAACCAATTTAATACATCATATCCAGGGACCAGGAAATTCGCCGAAGTCAATCGGTCCAAAGCCGTCCGAGTACCGGATACGGGTTTTAACGTGTACCGTACGGACCCGACCGTTTACTGTACTTTATTCACGACCATGTTAGTACTTATTTTTTGCTCCCTTTTATTAGGAAGGCATACGATACATTGGCATTGTTTGTTTAATTTTTTACAAAACTTAACTTCTATCTAAAATAAAAGCGTGGTTTCCGACATTACTCCCCGCAATCGTCGGTCGTTCAATAAACAGAACTTGAAAAAAGTCTGTTTCATCTAGTTCTAATGTTGTTGGAAAACTCCGTCATGTGGGGAAATTATTTTAACTGCGCATGCGCAGAAAAACGGGTCCAAAGTAAATGTCTCCTATTTAAGCGTCGTTCGCTAAATTAAGAAAGAAAACGTAAAATAATGATAAGCTTTTTTTAATTACACACGTAGATTAAAACGTTTCTCATACGAAGTGACGATCTAGCGTGGGTCTCGAAAATGTATGACATCTCATCACAATGGTTCAAGCGGTTTCTTTTAACACAAAAGTTTATCAAATCGTACATAGTACACCATTTATAGATAGTTTAATGACGCAACTGTTCGTTTTGAAAATTATTTTCGTTGAATTTGGAATTTAATAGTAATCATTAATTTTGTTCACCAAAGAAGGGAGAAGAGAAGGTTGAATTTTGATCATCAACAACTGTACCTTCGATTAATAAGAATTTGCGTAGATACATGTCCTAAGATAATTTCTTATTATTCACACCTCAATTTAAGACGTAAAAATAAATCATGAATTAAGTCAAACAAATTAAAGATTAAACGAATACATCAATTAGGAATTGACAACAAAAGCAGTTAAATTGTTTTCTTTAATTATTTATAAAACATTCTTTATAAAAGATTATTGTTTTTTACAAGTTTACAGGTTTCAAATAGACCGATTGAAAAACGTAATCGGTTCGATTGACACGATTAAGTAAGAACATATTCTTCTGCTGTTCAAATTAATCGAGTGCAAATCAAGCGTACCTTGCTGTGCTCGATCAAAAAAAAATATCACTGCCTCAACCCCCACATGATACCTGTAACCATGGATACGTTATACAGGGTCCTTGATGTGTAACCTGTGGACAATTAAGCAGGATATTACATCAGTAAACAGTGGGTTTTAGCAACTGATAGTTGTTTGATAATATTTTGTCGATACGTTTTCTTGAAAATTAGGGAAATTATTGGTTTGAGGTCAAAATTAACGAATTTTTCCCGGACCGATTTTTTTAAGGATTTTGAAATCTCAATCGGTCCAAACTGAAAAAATCGGTCCGAAAACCGAAAAACCGGCGATTTCCTGGTCCCTGATCATATCCATGAAAGTACTTAGCTGAACAAATTGATAAAAACATCATTTACAGATGAACATTGATAGTTTTGTTTTGAAAAACCTTTGACTAAAGCCAGTTGCAAAAGGATATTGCTATCTAATGTTACATTTCAATTTTCTGTTTAATACAGTTAACTACAATGTAGCTCATGCTAGTTAAGTAATTTTTTGTAACTGAATACATTTGGAACATTTGAGGAGGGTGCAACCTTAGTTTTGCTACCTTAAACCAAAACTGTTGCATAGTGTTTGGCTAACACACGAGTAGTGTCTTCTTTATGCAACTGGCTCTTCAGTTAACATTCTTATAACAACACCAAGTCTACAAACAACCTCTCAGATCCAGTTTCATAAAAGAAAACAATAGCTTAAGCTATAACATTTAATTCAATTGACATTTATTTAAAGTCAATAAGAGCAACCATAGATATTTCAAGACCATGAAAAGCATAACAGAGTTTAAAGTACAATGCAATTGATTACAACAAAAAGTTCCACACAAGACCTGACATGAGTAGCCTTAAAGGGATACATAGGCAAATGACTGCGCCAAAAGTATAGAACTAAGTTTAATCTTTAAAACTGTATTAAGAACGTAAGAAATCATTTACTAATAACATTTGTCACTTATAACATTTAACTTAACTAATTTAAACAATTTGACATACAATTGCTTAAAACAAAAGTAGGATACTGAGGGAATCACCAAGCTATTTATAGATACTTGCAAAAATTAAACATTTTCATTGCTTGCTTCTTGTCTTTTCAACATTCTTAGGCGGTTTAAGGATATCTTTTTAATAGAATCATATTAATTTTGCACAATAACAATCTCTAGTTTCTTCTCATTAGTAAATGCATATTTTAACACTAATCTATTTAAACTAACCTGACCCACGTGGGTCTAGTTAGGAAACACCACAAATATTACGAGAAAATAAAGAAATATTTTGCCAAGTAATTTAATAGTGTGTCTGTTGCATTCATTGTAATAAAAAATATAATACAAAATCAGGAAATATGTAGTTGAACTAATTTGCCTGTATATCCCTTTAAGATTAACTGTAAATGTTTATATTGTGATGTAAATAATACCTAGGTTAAAATAAACATGTCAATGTCACAAGTACATAATATCAATCAATGAAAATATCTGATAATTATTTTAAGAACAGCAGAAGTTTTACAAAGAATGCAACAAATAAATAATATGAAATATTGAAAACTTGAAGCTATATTCACAGCTTGTCAACTGAGAAAATATTGAAGGAATAATATATATCTGAAATCAATGTCACAATAATGAACAAACTCAGACATGACGTCATTCGTACAACAAAATGCTAGACATTACAAAATGTAGTATTAAATGGTTTGTCGTATAAATTGTGTAATGAAAACATGACTCTATATAGAAACAAACAATAATTTATTCCTTATCTGGGTTTTAAGGGTTTTTTTTACCATGGAAATCAATTTTTGAATCAAATACCCAGCATTCAATTGGCCAAGAATAGAAAGCAGTATTTACGTAACATTGTTGTGGGAAGATATAAATGTCAGAAAATATGTGTGTTATTTCCTTCATTTATAAAGAAAAGGTGGTATTAAAGAATACAAACAATGCATTTCCTGCTTGCGTCCTTTTTTAACTACCTCCTGCAATTGTATTATTTTCACAGTTATTCTGACATGCAGTGTCATTTGTGAACTTAAAGAATATGATGTAATGTCATTGACTTTTGAATGAACATACAATATCTTTTATCATGATGTAGAAACAAAAGGTTTTCTAACAACACTATCCATAATAAAGGTTAACAATGAGTCTTGTTTTAATGTAGACAATATTTGCAAAGCACAGGATACTGATTCTGTTGTAAAAAGGGATGCTGGTTCAAGCATAACCTGGGCTGGTTATACCCTTACATAAATTTATGACAATTATATTGATTTTTCTCCATTAATAAGGTATATGAAAAAGTTGCTGGCCTTATTGAAGGGTTGGTAGAAATTGTTGCAGACAACAGTCCAGGAAAGCTAGGTTAGATGCACTGGCTGCCATAAAAATACCTTAATTTGTGTTGACACAGCGATAAACCCAGTTAAAAGGGAAGAAAATGTTATGCATCATACAAGTGAAAGGATCTCCCGGCAGAAGACAGACCAGATGCAAAACATACTTTATAAGTCATCAAATGAGGCAAGTCATTTCAATGATGATGTCTAGCCTGGATTACCTGCCTCTTACCACTATCGTTATTGGGCCAGGCAAATGGGAATCATTGGGGCCTCCTCAGTTATTATACAGGTATAACATTTTCTTAATCTTGCATGACCATTTGCTGACGATAGTTACTTTAGTAGGAGTTCGATACTATATAGGACATTCGATTTCGATTTTTCTGATTACATGTATATTAAGCCGACAATTAACAAAACATGTCTCACACAATTAGGACGTCGATTAGTCACTTTAGAATTTTGGATACTTTATTTTGCATAAATTAATGTAACCAAACAACTAAAATATGTATCCACTGCAATTCTTGTACAATGATCCTTTGATTAGCCTGTGTAGTGAAAATGCTCATTTGAAAACATAATTATCCAATATCTAATTCATTACATAGGGTGCAGCCATGATCATGCTTTGCCTGACGTACTTTTACCTGCCAAAGTATGACTGGGAACCAGACAATGATGATGTCCTGTAGTCTCAGAGAGATCATATTAATGATATTCTATCAGGATGTATTGATGAGTATTGCTATTATTTAGTTAATTGTCATGTTTTTTGTTTACAATTACAAAGTTCATATAACCTTGATAATGTTTATTTAAAGCTGTCACCCATTGGATAATTTTTTAAGAACTAGGAACTACTTTTTTGTATTCTTACACTTATCATGCTGATCTATACACAACGTTTTGTTTAAACATTGTCATTTTTTAAAACTATAATGATGTAGAAAAAGTAGTGCTAAGTTTTGAAGTGTGTACAATAACACCCCTTGGATATTAAATCGGTACTACTTTTTTGTATTCTTACTCTATATACCCAGATCACAAAGTATGCAAACAATGTCAAATTTCTTTCATTGAAATTCAATAAAAAAAGTAGTGCCATGTTTTGAAAAGCATGCAATGTGATGTATTACTCACTGTTTAATAATGCATTGTCAATCAATAGGAATAATTATGCAAGTCAGAATGTACTCAATAATATTTTCAAGAAGTTGCGAAAAATAAAGTGCAAAGTAAATACTAGTACAAACTTAAAAAGTCAGACATAGTACAAAATAACTCTGGATTCAAAACCTAGGCTAAAAATAACCATTTTAAAGGGAATAAGCAGGTCTAGTGCTGCATTCAATCACCTTGACAGATTTGACAATATTTTATGGAAGCATTTATAGAATAGAACAGAGAGTGGAATGACCTGTAAGTCATAGCTTTCAAATCTGGTGCTATATTTGGTATGGACTTCATAGAACCCAATAAATGAAATATAATCTTAAAGCATTCTTTATTGGCAAAAAATATTTTGACCTAAATACTGGTATACAGTTATTTTTTTAAAGAATCTTGCTAACGCAATGTCTGAAGATTCAGATGTTCAGGTTGAAGAGAAGTCATAATAAGTCTTAAATAATAAAAAAACCCAGCAAAATGAAGAATATAATAAAAGATGGAAAACTTATGTATAGGTAGAAACTTGACTTCACAACAAGCACTTTTTCACACAAAAAAGTAATAAAAAATTTGCATAGTACAACATAATAGAACAATAATTCATTTTATTTAATGAGGTAACTCAGTTTAGCCCTGAAAGCTTCCACAATATTTAACTGTCATAAACTATGTTTCAACAACAAGAACTTGTCACCCATACATAAACAGAAATACCATCATTTAGACCATAAAATGATACATAATTGTTATAATAGAATTCTATGAACTCAACATGTACTCATGACAATTTTAAAAATCATTAATTATTATAAATCAATAATTATGTATTAAATAATTACACTAACTACGATCAAACCAAAACCAAATTTCTATAACCATATAATATCACTTTATACTATATAATAATTAAAATATAAGTATTACAAGATCATTATACTCTATAAAATTATTGTTATATTATATAATTACATGTGTATTATATTATGTTTTATATTATAATATTGAAGGTGTGCAGAGCTTTGTGTATATTTGTATTAAACTCTGAAAATGATAACAACAATGATATTAGTGATAGCTTATACTAAAACATTACTTTTTTATAATACAATATACTGTAACCATGGAAACAAATTTCAATATGATTATACATGTATATACACAAAATAATAATATTGTTGTATTAGGGCCATATTGACAATTTGTTTATACCAAGAATGTAATATTAATACATGTAATAATATGTAATCCTCAGCTGTTATTATTGATTATTATCAGCCATTGCCTTAAATTTTCTGGAGCACTAGGTCAACTTACTGTATTTTATAGTAAAAGGCAAAACTAACAACTAGCCCAATCTCCGTAAACAGATATCCTGTACACTGCTGTCGTACAGGATCTCTACTGTCTCCGTGGAAGGTCACATCGAGATGAACTTTGTGTCGACCAATCAATGCGTAGCTTTCATCTAGTAGAAACACTCTTAATAACATTTTGGTTTCGTAATTTCTATTTTTAGACCAAGGTTTGCAAGCTAATTTAACAGCGGTATTATTCACAGTTTGCGCTTGGATGGCTCATTTCAAATTGCGTGACATAGACGATGTAAACAAGTTACGTATCATAACAATTTTGTCATTAATATTATGATGAAAAAAGGTCACTTAAACGTGACCCTCGTTTGAAAAAGGCCAGATCTAAATTAGCGAGTATGCAAGTGGAAAGTTTTAGATTGGGTTTTATTCAGATTGCAACTAGCCCTACTTTCATGTAAAATAGGCAATTTCCACTACCCCAAAATCAAATTTCACAAGTCCCAGGCTTTGGGCTGGTAGGTTAAGGCAATGACTCTGGTTTTCTATTATTATTTATTAATATAATTGTTATACATAGGTTAATTACTATAATCTATTTACAAATAGAAGCACACAATTCTAAGTCTATAAATACCAAGCAATATGCATTCAGAATTTAAGTTAAGTATTTGTTTTTGTCATTCATACAGGTAATGTCTAATATGAAACAATTTTTGAAGATGTGGGTGACATTTTTATAGATTATTTTGGACATCTTACTTATGGCACAGTTTTGCTATACAGTATAGTTATTACATCATTTATAATATGACTAAAAATAAAGAAAATACTAAATAAACAAACACATCTAAGTTCAGTCTTTAAATTTAAAATTTACAATATAAATTTTAATAAATGCATAAACATGACTTGTATAAGCAATGATTTTTAAAAAAAATCAAATCAAAATTAAAAAAAATATAAACCTTTTCCAACATAAAAATCATGCATAGTGAATAACAATGGAAACATATCTCATGCAAGAATATACAGTAAAACCTCTAATTAAGACCACTTTAATGAAATATCAACCTAAGGAGAAAGGTTTCGTATCAATGGGTGTGTGGCTGACCTATCAATACATTCTTATTAGCTATTTCCTCAGTCCTCGTACTTTCATAAACATTTGTTCAATGTATAGACAAATTATATTCAATTGTCAGGGGTGGATACATTAACCTTGCTGATTTAAATACTTACCAAAGTATTTCTGTGCACACTATTTGCTAATCAAATATTTAAAACAGCAGGGTTATCATATGCACCAGTGACAGTTTTATAGTTTTCTAAGGTAAGGGTATGACTTGCCACAAAAAAGCAGAAAAGAGTAAAAGTTACAGAACTTCAACAGCAGTGATAATAAAAAGATGAAAAATACCAATCATCTCAGTGGTCATAATATAGAGGTTTAACTGTACTGTAAGGTGTACTATAGAGGTACCAACCACCATAACACAAGGGTTGTATAGTAACTAGCAAGCATGCAATATTCTTTATATAAACTGATAGAACACCAGGGTAATAACAAGAACAGAGTAACTAAATACATAGGGCACGTTCCGCAAGGCGATCGCTAGCTAGCGCTTCGTCCCCTGGTACCCTCGATTTGGTGTCACATAGTAAATACTTTTGGTGCAAGAAAGGTACCAGAGGACGAAGCGCTATCTAGCGATTTCCTTGCGAAATGTGCCCATATAGTATGTATAATGTATAGCTTGACAACATTGACCTGAGGACATGTGATACAACTTATGTGTCATTTACATACACATGTGAGAAAATACAGAATTTTCAGTAGCCTGATTTTCCCAAATTCCAAGATTAACAGCAAGGAAGAATACTCTTAGTCAGGTCCCTGAAATTCTGAATTTCATATTTTCACCCATGTAAAAACATCATTTAAACCAGTTAGATGTTGTCGCAAATTGCGAATATTTACTAAGTCCGGTGTACCGGACTCTAGGTTAAGAGTTCACCGGATCCCGATCCGGTAAAAACAGAATCCGGTAGAACAGGATCCGACGGATCCCTCTGGGTATAAAAACTCTGTAACCCGTGTAAACGGGGTTAGACGAAGGTTAGACGAACTTTAGATTTGATACATTTCGAACAATTTGTTGTTATTTAGATTTAATTTTATAATTTTATGTTAATACAAAAAGTACTTAAAATAAAGTAATGTTAAGTGTCAACTTGTGTTAGTTAAATATTAATGTGGATGTAGAAAAACCAGCGATATATTTATGAAGTCTAACCAGTACCAACTTGGAAATTTTACCAGTACCAACTTAAAGTCTAACCAGTACAACTTAAAGTCTAACCAGTACTAAATCAGAAGTCCAGCTAGAAACAACTTTAAGAGTCTACACCACATTAAATGGTCCCGCGAGCCGGATGCATCTAGAAAGTTTCAAGAATAAAAATGTTTTAAGAAAAATTATTGTGAAAATTTCACCGGATACTTCACCGGATCTATCATTGGATCTACCTCAAAAACAAGTGTTTTTATTGAGAAGTATTTGCCGGACCTAAAATATCAGAAAGAAGTATAATCGAGATATTTAAGTGTTTTAAGATAAATTATAGTGAAAAAGTTAACTGAAAGTTTCACCGGATACTTCACCGGATCTGTCATTGGATCCACCCGCAAAACCAAGTGTTTTATTGAGAAGTATTTGCCGGACCTAAAATATCAGAAAGAAGAATTATCGAGATATTTAAGTGTTTTAAAATAATTATAGTGAAAAAGTTCAGTGAAAGTTTCACCGGATACTTCACCGGATCTGTCATTGGATCCACCCGCAAAACAAAGTGTTTTATCGAGAAGTATTTGCCGGACCGAAATATCTGAAAGAAGTTATTTTTTTTAATATAAAAGAGTTAAAGAGTAAAAAGTGAAAGAATAATTCACTGTTTAAGTCACCGGATCCTTTACCAAATCTCTCTTGCCTATAAGTATTTAATCAAAGTTTTGGACTAAAACCTCAAAATGGCTGGTATCGCACCTATAAAAGGGGTTCGTACTAGGTATCGTAATTTCCTTGAAAGAAGTATAACCCATGCAAAGGAATTATTGTTATATGATATTGATATGAGTGATACTGAAGGGTTATATTTGGATATAAACAAGTGTTGCAGGAATTTACAACTTTATAGTGAAAAATTAGAAAATCAAAGTGAAAAATTATCAAATATTGTAAGTGAAACAGATGTTGAGTTTATGGAGAAATTAATAGACGAGGATACTGCACTGTGTGCTGAGGTTGTAGATTATATTACACAATTAGAACTATTAAAGGAAAAGGTAAAAATAAAAAGTGAAGTTAAACCAAGTGCCGTTTCTGAGGAAATAGTGTCGTCGTTACATAGAGATATGCAAAGGTTGATAGAGATGCAAATATCTCAGAATGAAAATATGTTGGAATATACACGTCATAAAGATAAACATTTATCAACAAAACTTCCAAAGTTGGATCTAATGTCGTTTAATGGAGACAAGACAAAATGGATAGAATTTTGGGATTCTTTCAAGTATTCTGTGCATACAAATAAGTCGCTATCTAATTGTGAAAAATTCAACTATTTGAAGGGAAAATTATTTGGTGAAGCTCAACGTGCCATCTCGGGTCTCACGTTATCTGATGCTAATTATGCTTTAGCCATTGATATATTGTCAAATAGATTCGGAAGCACTCAAGAAGTAGTAGATCTACACTACACTCAACTCGTCAGCTTAAGACCAGCAACAAACGAGACAAATAGCTTGAGAAGTTTCCTAGATACTGTAGACAGACATATGCGCTGTCTTGAAGTACTAAATCAAGATATTGATCAAGATGTATTTGTGTCAATGATTCGAGCTAAGCTGCCCGAAGAGGTACTAGTACAATTAGAAATGCTGAAAGGTACACAAGAAAAGTGGTCAGTATCAAAATTACGTGATTATTTGAGAAACTATGTTGTTGCAAAGGAACGCGGTGAGAAGAAAAGTCAGATAAACTCATATAAGCTGAATGTACCACCAACGACCAGGCAACACGCTAGTAACAATGAAAACCAAGTTTTGTCCGCCGTGAATGACCAACTAGAAAATACCTATCAAGGTAAAAACAGTGATAATAAATGCATTTATTGCCAGCAAAGACATTGGAGTGATCAATGTAATACGTTCAAAACGATAGATGACCGTAAAACACAATTGAAAGGAAGATGTTACAAATGTTTACGAACGGGTCACAACGTATCTATGTGTAGAAGCATGAGACAGTGTGTATATTGTGGGGATCAGAAAGAACACCATCGTAGTTTATGTCCCAGTAAATTTTCTCGTCGACTAGAAATGACACAATATAGTAGTGAAATACCAACAGAATCTAACCAATCTGATGAAAATGTACTTGTAGCTTCGAATGAGATGGTGTTGATGCAGACAGCACTTACTAAAGTTAGAAAACCGGAAGGTTCTAAAGATGTATCTGTGAGAATATTGTTTGATTCTGGTTCCAACCGTACATACATAAGTAAAAGTTTAGCTCAGAAATTACAAGTTACCAAGAGTGGAACACAAGAAATACAGCTCGTTACGTTTGGGAGCAAGAAAATTCAAAGAATACGGACAGAATCAACAAACATAGAGATTAAGCTAAAAAATGGAACTTATATACCAATAACAGCCAATATTGTACCAACTATTAGTGGACAGCTACATAGAAGACCAGTGACAGATTTGGAGTCTGGACAATTAAAAGACTTAGTGGATAGTGTTCAGTTAGCGGATGAATTACCTTTAAAGCCTGAATCATCGACCATCGATATGTTAGTAGGTACAGATTATTACCTTGACTTCATTCTCAGTCAACGTATAGAATTACAACCTGGTTTATACCTGTTGTCATCGAAGTTAGGTTGGATTTTGACGGGTAGAACCACAGACTTGTCGGCTAACAGAGATACATGTATGTTTAATATGATACACGGCACTCATGAAACGAATCCATGCTTGCTCTCTAACGTTGATTCGGTTGTACCAGCTAAACCAAATATCGAAGACTTTGGGAGAATTGAATCGATAGGAATCATAAATGAGGACTCTAATCATGATTATACTATCAACAGTTTGGATGATATTTTAACCCACATTGATTCTACTAAATTAAGTGATGTAAATGATGACTCTTATCATGATGATGCTATCAACAGTTTGGATAATACTTTAACTCACACGGATACTACTAAATTAAGTGATGTAAATGATGACTTTTATCATGACGATGCTATCACATAAGTTTTAACATTGGACTTAATTTAGTTGTTTGTCAAGTAAATGAAAAATATATATATATTAAAGAGTGACATGGATATTGATTTTCATAATTTTTGAACTTTCTGTTTGGAGATAATATATTAAAGACCTTTGAAATGATAGAGGTACTATCACTATCGGATTATGTTTCATACTATATACTTTGTTTTTTAAAGACAATATTAACATTCGTTATAAGCAAATCGCTATTTGATTAATGTTGAATACAATATATATTTTGTTTATTAAAACAATATTTACGTTTTATCTATGCAAATTGAAAAAAAAAAAATTGTTTGTGTTGTAATACATTAAATTGTGAATGCCTCATTTTCCCGTGGGGAGTGTCGCAAATTGCGAATATTTACTAAGTCCGGTGTACCGGACTCTAGGTTAAGAGTTCACCGGATCCCGATCCGGTAAAAACAGAATCCGGTAGAACAGGATCCGACGGATCCCTCTGGGTATAAAAACTCTGTAACCCGTGTAAACGGGGTTAGACGAAGGTTAGACGAACTTTAGATTTGATACATTTCGAACAATTTGTTGTTATTTAGATTTAATTTTATAATTTTATGTTAATACAAAAAGTACTTAAAATAAAGTAATGTTAAGTGTCAACTTGTGTTAGTTAAATATTAATGTGGATGTAGAAAAACCAGCGATATATTTATGAAGTCTAACCAGTACCAACTTGGAAATTTTACCAGTACCAACTTAAAGTCTAACCAGTACAACTTAAAGTCTAACCAGTACTAAATCAGAAGTCCAGCTAGAAACAACTTTAAGAGTCTACACCACAGATGTTGAGTAGTCACTGCAGCAGATATACATCAATCTCAGGTCAATTTGCACTAACTATACACATGAACACAGATGCATTACAATTTTATTATAGATGAAGTATGGAACTGATTCAATTTGGTTGGCTTTGACTTTACACAGTTCATTATCATATTTGTGTTAATTTTTGCAGCCACAAACTCACCACAAAATTTTCCTGGACTCTTCTCAAACAGTACTATTTACAAAAAAACCCTTCAGCTTTTTCCCATGCAGATGAACATCAACAAGTTTGTCATATGTTTATGATGCACTGTGTCAGGCTCTGATCAGGAGAAAAACCCCAATCAGTGTACTGACCACAGCAGTAATTGCAGTCAAAAATAAACATTTTGATTGTTGAAACTATTGCTTGCACATTATATTTTAGCATCCCAACATGTTTATCTACATATAACAACTTCCATGACATGTATTTTTCCTCTCCAAGTACTGATAAATTTCACAAGTTAAACAAGATAGTGGGTAAATGCATCTGTGTTTTTCTATATGACATTTAAGACATAAAATTTGATACTGTTTGTAACAGAAAATGATGATGCTTAAAATTCAAACCTAACTATGAAAATCAAAACAATGGGAAAAACTGCTCTCTAACTTTAAACAAGGGAGGAAAAAAAAACAAATGATACAGACGTAACAGCTTAGCCAAGTCATATAATCTTTAGGTATTCAAATTTTAATTCAATGACAATTTTATGTCTTCAATGTCTATTATAACTACAAGTAGCAACAGCATGCATCTGACTACAGTATAGAAATATTAGCTAGTTTGCAGAATAGAGGGCTCTTTATGGCAATTATGATTTCTGACCGTTTTGATTTTGAGCCGTCTTTTTCAGTCATGATTTTGAGAAACATTTTGATTTTGAGGCACTTTTTCTGCCATTTTGATTTTGAGGCACTTTTTCCGCCATTTTGATTTTGAGGCACTTTTTCGGCCATTTTGATTTTGAGGAACTTTTCACCCAATTTGATTTTGAGACACTTTTTTGTCTTTACAAGTTTGAGACACTTTTTCTATGATTTTTAATTGCAAACACAAATCATAATATATCAATAATCATTGAAAGAAGGTTGTGCCATAAAAGAGTAATAATTATTTAATCATGGGAACTCGAGCACAGCCAACAATCAAAATAAAATTAAACTATAAACAAAACAAAAATGACATAAAATGCCTTCAGACATCAAAGCAAATCACCCTCAAGTCTGCAAAAGGCTCTGAACAATAAAACAGAAATGAAAACAAAATAAGGTAAATATTGTGTGTAATATAAAACAATCATACTAAGAATATACTAGACGGGCACGATAGTCATTGATCTTACCCCAGTGAGATCCCGAGATCGAGTCATAGTCTGAGATCTCAATCTCATCAAAATCACCCATCACCAAAATATCTTCTTCCTCATAGTCTGTGCAGAGATATAAGTGTGGGTAATATCAACAAAAATAATGAAAAACTTATAATCCCTCTCTACTCCAATAACAAAACAAAAGACATGAGAAAAAATGACTTCAAGAAATCTCTACAAAACATTATTCCCATTTTATGTTCATTCTAATATAATGTTTATTATAGTATGATAAATTTGACCAGATACTAAACCTTTAATTGAATGCAGCCATCGCCTTAACACACTAGTCATGGACAAGAGAGAATAGACCTAATCCAGAATTCAAATTTATGGGTTTTTCCGTCCGTGCCCAGGCGGTACAAACAAAGTTAGTTACACATTATTGCTAAATAGCACAAACTATGGATTTATAAAATCCTATTGTTCTTTGTACACTTGTTTTCATTGTAACGGTGAAAGTTTGTCTGTACCGGAGGGACCAAAATATTTGAATTCCGGATATAGTCTATTGATTCAGGCTAAAACAACAGATTTCATATAGTCTTGCTGGTTAATAATTTTTACCCATTTCTATAAAATACAATAAATAGGGCTAGTGCTCATAAAAAATCTAAACCAATGACTATTTTTCATTGTGGCTGACACATACTAGTTTTGCCTCTAGTCTTGACCCATTGATACACATACTCTATAACAGGTCAGCAACATCAGGTCACTTTTATCATACTGAACATGTATTCCATAGTTATTTAAAATACATTGAACATAATTTTAAGTAATCAGAGAAAAAAATGAATAAAATGAAATCACAGAGAAGCGAGTTTCCATTGATGATAAATTCATGATTTAGAAAAAATCTAAAAGAATCATCATATATTAACTGATCCTTCTGACAATAAAACCAATCGAGATTTAATTTTGAACTTAATTAAGTAACAATTATCAAACCAATGAAAACTGTCATAGGTAACATTACAAAAATGTTAATAGCAATTCAGAAAATTGAACACTGTTTAAAAATAGACCATGAAAGAAATAACAGATATAAATGTTTTGAGTACTTGTACACTGTGGAACAAAAAAGTCTTTCACTGAATTTTGACAGACAGACAAGGCTTAATGTAAGTGCTTAATTTGAGAGATAAAATAAAAACTTTTCATAGTAGACAAGGCTAAAATTCAGACTGATGAGGCAAAAACTGTTTTACTTAAGTCTGTTCTTTACCAGATTAGACAATCAAGGCCAAACGTATTCGGCTTTTTGACAAGGCCAAAAGAAACTTCAATAATTCTGACAGCCAAAGGCCAAAAGAAACTTTAATAATTCTGACAGCCAATGGTATTGATTATATATATATTTTACTGCACAATGTGGCCAAAAGTGTTTTTATACAAATAAGGCCAAATATATGTGTTTTACTGCACAATGTGGCCAAAAGTGTTTTTATACAAATACGGCCAAATATATGTTTTACTGCACAATGTGGCCAAAAGTGTTTTTATACAAATAAGGCCAAATATATGTGTTTTACTGCACAATGTATCCAGAAGTGTTTTTTAAAAATAAGGCCAAATATATGTTTTACTGCACAATGTGGCCAAAAGTGTTTTTTATACAATTAAGGCCAAATATATGTGTTTAACTGCACAATGTGGCAAAAAGTGTTTTTTTAAAAATAAGGCCAAATATATGTTTTACTGCACAATGTGGCCAAAAGTGTTTTTATACAAATAAGGCCAAATATATGTGTTTAACTGCACAATGTGGCAAAAAGTGTTTTTTTAAAAATAAGGCCAAATATATGTTTTACTGCACAATGTGGCCAAAAGTGTTTTTATACAAATACGGCCAAATATATGTGTTTTACTGCACAATGTGGCCAAACATGTTTTTATACAAATAAGGCCAAATATATGTGTTTTACTGCACAATGTGGCCAAAAGTGTTTTTATACAAATAAGGCCAAATATATGTGTTTTACTGCACAATGAGGCCAAAAGTGTTTTTATACAAATAAAGCCAAATATGTGTTTTACTGCACAATGAGGCCAAAAGTGTTTTTATACAAATAAGGCCAAATATATGTGTTTTACTTCACAATGTGGCCAAACATGTTTTTATACAAATAAGGCCAAATATATGTGTTTTACTGCACAATATGGCCAAACGTGTTTTTATACAAATAAGGCCAAATATATGTGTTTTACTTCACAATGTGGCCAAACGTGTTTCAATGCAGACAAGCCAAAGAAAAAAGTTGAATAGCCTGACACTATATATCTGTCAGTCACAGTTAAACTTAACAGAGATTTTCTACAATGGTATGGTAATGGTGAAGACAAGACTAAAAAACAAAGTGATGAATAAATGTGTAATAAAATAAATATAGAAGATATTACATATGAAAGCTAATATTCTTGACTAGTTGTATCTAATAGAGAACTAATGAGAAATGTACCATTGTTGTTTTTAAAAATAAAAACCCATGTAATTACATGTAAGGGTGAAGATTGAAGAGAATATGAAATTCTAACATTGAACTGAGTGAGAATTTCCCATGAAATGTAGAAAACAACTACTGATAAATGTATAATAGCGTATGCCCCATACATGCCAACACTATGCTTTGTAGTGAACCATGATGAATCATTTGACAATAAATGTAATAATCATGAATAACTAATAAGGCAAGTTTCATTGGTCTGGCATGGAATTTCCATTCAAAATTGAACCAAACAATTTCAGTTTACATCCAAGCATTTACTCACAATCTTGAAACACTTGTACACAGCTCTAAACTGAGAAACCAAACTTTTAATTCAATTGAAGAGTATGTAAAATTCTATCACAACATTACAATGAAAGAAGAATTATCTCCCTTGCCTCATAAATATTCATGATAATATGATTTAGTCAGCGAATGTAAATTTCCCCCGCTGCTGGTATGCTACACTTTCTAGTGTTCCTACACGGAGAAATAAGACAGCACCCCAGTTGTCAACAATGCCAGATTTAATTTTCACATTTATTTTTTCTACAATAGTGTACAATGTCAGTTGGTAAAAGACATAAGGAAACTCTACAGAGTGAACATTAAATTAAGGTAGAATACCCATAATACACATATCAAGGAATAAGACTTTTGCTACTTTCTTTATAATCAGGATCACAACCTAGATTCACTGGCAAAATATTTTAAATTTTTACCATCCAATAAATTTTTTATAACATTTTTTTGAAAATTGAGTTATAAGTAAGAATCACACTATAAATTTGAAGGGGTATATGTCTTTAAAATGTAAAATTGATTTAAATAATCAAATTATTTTCATAAATTTTGTTCGATAAAATTCACAATACTTTAATGAATGCAAATACATCAACTTTAATAACTTTACCTAGGTATTTTTACACACATACCAAGTTAATAATAGGGAGACCCAACAGAAAATGTGATGATTTTCACCAGCTATAAAAACTACAAGTCTGTATCCTTATTTTTTTACTATGAAAACAGTTTCTGCACTCCTAGTTACACATTTAATAATTTACCTTAAACCATATGGCAATGAATAAAACAAAGAACAAAAACTTTTACCACAGATAACTAAAAAAAATGCCATTTTAATACATCAACCCCCTTTTTGAAAAAATGTCAAAACTCCAGTGACCATCATAATATGAAGTAAACACATCTTTACAGTATATATTTTACTTTTAAACGCCATTATTGACAATTTAAAGATAAAATAATGGTAGTTTACGGTCTAATTGCATTAATCATCAACAACTTATTGATTACGAATTTGTTCGGGGACGAATCTGTTAGGGGACGAATCTTTACGTCCATTATTTGAATTGGATTTTTAAACTTCCGGTTTAAACTTTTTACACGAATTCTACCTATTTTCTCAAATAATTGAGAGAATTAATATTCTTGTGAGGTAATACAATAAAAATAATAATATTTGAAAAATGAGGCATTTACACAATAAAAAAGTTCATCCGATCTTTATCGATTGATAACGACACCCACGAAAACCGCTTACGTAATTTGTCGACATGACCCGACATCGCCCGAAGTTTGACAGCAGCTATTATGGGAATTCTACCTTAACAGAAAAATAAATGATATTGTTATAATTATTCAACTGTCAGTGGCGCATATCTTAACCCCATTGATTTGAATACTCATTTCAGTAATTATGTACCAAAATTTGATTAAAATCAGCAGAGTTAATGTATGTGCCACTGATAGAGGAATAAAACTGAACAATACATGAATCCCTATCAGTACATAAGTTTCATTGCAAATCAGCACTATTTCATAAAAACATTTACAACAAGAAATTGTGTGATAAATCTTGACTTTGACATCATTTTTTGTGAAAAAAATACAAATTCTACTGAGCATTTTACTTTTCAGTGGAATATATAATCAAACTTTCCACAATATAGTTCCCACAACACACATTCACCACTTTAAATACTCTGCACACCTACCTATACAAATTAATACAAAAAATAAATTCACAGATGTAATATAAGACCTACCTTTATTAGTGTTTGCTGTAGTACTAAGACTGGATACAGAATGTGTAGAACGAGGGGTCATAGGAAGTGACCCAGGTAATGACCCCTGTGTAGATGCACCAGAGTTCTGTAATACTATACTAGATACTGACTTCAATGCATCTTGTAGTTGACTGACCTGAAAGTAGAAGATGATTCCCATCATTTAAAACTATCCTGATCTGCTGAAAGAACACTAAATAAAGATATAGTGCTTGTTTACAGAGCAATCAGTCAGCTTCCTGGAAAGGAGGCCAACATACTTGCCAAAGATATAATCCCATTTCTAAACTATAATCAAAAGGGTATTGCGATTTATTGCAATATGCTAGCGCCGTACTGCGATATGTAGCATGATATATTGTGGGTTTTTAGATTTGTTATGCTGCCGCTGTATTTAACAGAAACATTGCAAATCTTACATGCAGCTACTGATAGAATCTGATAGGACTGTGATGTATGTTGTGCATATAAAAAGATGCTTAGGTTGAAAGAAACAATCACTCCCTTAGCTACAGAGCATTCCAAGCAATCAAGCTCCTGGATGCCATGCTTGTTCGATTTAAGTACATGTTTAGCATAAGTTCTAAAGAACCAATCAAAAAGGCCCCATTCAGCTAAACTATTTGTAACTTAAGCTTAGATTAAATGAATGATGGAAAAACTAACGTATCGCAACTTTCCTTTCGCAAAGGGAAACATTTTACAAATGATTACAGCTAAGTTTTAGCGCACTCAAGTCACATTTATGGTCTCCTAAGCGATTTGTAATCCATGGATGACAAGATAGTGGTTGGTTCATGGTTCATAAACAAACCAAACCAACCTTGTTGTTTCCTTCCTTAAAAACTCTTTCCTAATTGCTTAGTACTAGAAAACTAAGAAGCCAGCTCAATAGCAATTATTCTCAGACCTTCCTTAAAAAATACTTTACCGAAATTGCCAAGAATGGATGAGTCTCAAGAGGGATTTATTGAAGTTGTTAAAACTGTCTAGTTGTAAAATAATTGGACAATACCAACACTATACAATTGATTTATAACCATTCACATTAAATCTGATCAATTATTTAGTAAATTTAAAACTTTCTAAATAAATGACTGCTTGAAGATTGATCTACAGATAGATGAAACATTTAAATCAATCAGTAACAAAAGTATAATCAATATTCTTATATACAATAATGTTATGTAACCACACATTGGTATAATTAGTTCACATTGCCTTGAGATGTGGAATACAATTAGGGACTTTAGTCAGTTATTTTGCCTTGTATACTCTTCAAATAGGTAGGTCCAATCAGTTGGAATACTTGGATTTTACCATTACTTTTCAATGTAAATTTGCTAGGATTAATCTTAAATAACTTTTTTGTAAATTATTTAATTTGTTTGAATATCAATCTAAGTATTGTTAGGGTAAGGAACTATCTAAATTTCATTACTCCTATTAATATCTTAATTAACAAGTAAGATATTAGATGAAATATTTTATTATCCTTACATAGGACTCTAATGATAAAGTCCAAGGATTCCAACTGGTAGGACCTACTTACCAATTGGATTGCTTCAGATTTTATCAAGGAAAGATAACTGACTAGAGTCTCTCATTCATTGCCTGTTCACATGACCTGATTTATAAAGGGGATATGATTTCATTTTAACTAATATAGCTTGCTCACATAGACCTGAGACAAGAAATAAATCCAATTTCCATCATTTATGGTCAATAAATTAGTTAAGCTACATTCCCATAAAAATAGTCGTGAGGGCACCATACGGGCGCCGTGTGATCAAGCTCCGCAAGTACCTGTACTAACTCTTGCGTACTCGTACAGACTGTTATGTTTTTACCAGGGTCCGTGAGATGAGCCCAGGATACACATATCAGTTTCAGAGTCAAATAATGAACAAAATCGTGGCCAATATGGAATAAACATGCACATCTTCTACGGCTCTGTATGGATGTGTTGTTTAGTGCCAAGTGTGCGTACCGTCAACTTGATACATGTATGGGTCTGTAACAAGCCACGATTTTATGGGACTGAGGCATTAGTCACAGTACATTTACAGAAGAGTATTTTTACATTGAGCAAAAATTAATTCTGATTCAAATCCCTTCCAACTGGCTATATCAGCCAATCATGACAGGTTGAAAAAATTCTCTAAATACATATCAAAAACTAATATCTAAATATAACACTAAATATATACAATATGGCTGTATACAGAGAGTGAATTGATAATATCTTCACAAATACTTTATATAAACTGTTTTAATACAACTCTTAAATACAGATTAAATACATCCATCAACATTAGATTTATTTATGTAAATAATGATTCTCCTGTACTTTAATGTATAAAAGGACATAATAATTGGGTCAGTCGATATATCAACATAAACCTAGACCACTCATAGACAATAGATGAAATATAAATAGCAAAATACCCATAGGGGAATAGATCTATATGTACATGTATTACATAATAATTCTACGAATAAATATTGAACCAAAATATTGACCAGTATACAGGTCGTCCACGTAAACATTGCGTATATAAACATTGCCGGTTTCATTACACACTAATATTTAGGGGTGATTTATTTTTACAAATTTATAGTTTAGTCAGTTCACACTTATTTTATAAACACGTCATTATATAAAATTTATAATGTACATATACCCTTTTTAAAATAAATGTTAAATATCAAAGTGGTATGTTTATATGATTAAAATGCTGCTCATGCATTAGCTTATTCACCTATTTAGTGAGCAAGTCCATTGTTTAAAGTACAATAACACGCATGACCTAGAATACGACCTGTAGCTCGTTTAGGATAACTTGAGACAAACAACTCAGTTTGTTTACATATTTGGGACTCAGGTATTACATAAAACAGGGAGGTCGGCTGATTTGATGATGCATGGAACGTGTGTTCTCGTACTAAATTTAATACATCAAAAACACACAGATAATAGTTGATAATTACATGTACTAAACTTAAATCCACCAGTGCATAAAAATGGTATCGTTGTATTTTGTCTCAAGTTATCCTAAACGAGCTTTACAAATAACTGAATGGTAGTCACTGTTTTATATTTACACAAGCACTAGCCAGATTCATTATGTTTAATGATATAGGGCAAATTTATTAGCTAGCCTGATTATATGAAATACAGTATAACCTGCGTTAAGCAGCCAGTGAAGGGAAGTGACAATATTGGCTGCTTACAGCAGGTGACCACTTAATCCAGGTTAAGATAAAAATGCTTTGATTAGTTCAGCAGCAGTGAGTGATTATTTTTACTGGCTTTAGCCATAAAAGTCATGTAAATACTAATTCAAAATAATCTTAATTAAGAAAACAACAATTTAATTAAATCAAAATTTGTAAAAAATTTAAACAAATATTTAGATATAAGCTATATATTATATATTTGATTTGTTCAATCTTATCTAAGATAATTTTTTTTTAATTATGCAGTTTCTTATTAAAATATCTTCAAAAAGGGCACAAGTGACAATGCCAGTTGTATATTGGAAGTCTTAAGTTATGTCATGACACTTTGTTGATAAATTTTGACTGTTTAAAGACTTAACTAGGTGGGGTTTCACACATCTGAACCATTATACAATGATGGTGACACTTTGTTAATTCTAAAATTTAATTGACCGTGACCACTTAATGCAGGTAAATTGATAAATATTTAAGAAAATGGGTGACCACTGGCCACAGACAGCAGGTGGCTGCTTATAACAGGTGCAAAATAGAGTGATTTTCATTGGGAGGAAGCCAGATTGGCTGCTTACAGCAGGTGACCGCTTATTACAGGTGGCTGTTAATGCAGGTTATACTGTAAGTAATTCTTGCTAGCCTGAATCAATGTTTACAAGCCCTACTCTTCAAACTAATGGGTTAAGGCTTTGAGTATTACTGTTGGAGTTACAAAATTTTTCCAGTAAGACTTCATGGTGACCTTCAGATGGTAAAAAAGTACTAAGTTCTAATCATTAAGGCTAAATGAATGAAGATCATTAATAGTAGGCTCCCTGAGTGACTTGATCTAGTTATTGTTACATTGCTTTCATGGTTTGTTTGGAGATGAGCCTACACCAAAACATAAAGATTATATCATGATTAGAAACCAATCAAAGTTGTTCAAGATTTGCTTCCATTGATTTAGGTGAACTAATGAATGGATTGATTTAAGTGCAACCAACATTCATCATTGAACACTGCTCAAAATAAATCAAATATACAAGAGTTCTTCCATGAGAGGCCCTCTTATACAGTAGTTTCATCAAAATTGATGGTACAGTATAACCTCTGCTAAAGGCACCTCTAACGAGCGGCAACCTCCGACGAGCGGCATATAAGAATCCCCCCGCCGATTTGCACTATGATTTACCTCTAAGGAACGACAACCTCTGCAGAGTGGTAAACAGCCGTTTAGATAAATTCCCTTTGTTCATCCTTTACCTCCGTACAGCGACACTAAGTCTAGCAAGGTTTATATCAATAATCGATAATTATCTATGAACAGAAGATTTAAACAAAAAGCGATACCCTTAATCGTATAATACTACCCTAAGGTGTCATGTTGTTAAATAATTTAACTAACAGGGGTTAATATACAAGTGACATATGGTTTCCATGACACCAACAAACCGATCTAAGATGAAGAGCGCTTTGTTTGGTAGGCTGACGTCATCAAATATCAGTCGTAAACACACGCCCAGCTAGTTGTTGATAGTAAATGAAAATTTATTTGTTATTGTACTAATTAGTAAAAGCTTAAATGGAACAATTCTGTTTTAAGTTAATTTGAGGTTTAAGAGCCGAATCAGACATTTACTCCTGAAAAGACGATGATAATTCTAGCTAAATATTATTCGCAATTAGACAGGCATAAAAAACAAAGTTGACGGTACCAGAAACGATTTCCCTAGTGCATTGTTTCTTCTGCGTAAAACTAACCATCATGCTAGGAATTTTTAATGGTTATAATGATTTATCTTAAAAACTTTGTAATCATAATAAAACTTTTTTACTTTTGTCGATCAGCGCCCACTAATAACTGAATTTACAATACGGAACGGATAACGGCCAGTTTTCTGTACCGAAAACGGCCGTTTTTCGTGATCGGTAGAAATAGTCTATCTCTGCAGAGCGACACTTTTTTTCGAACTCCGCCGAAAGTCACTCTACAGAGGTTACACTTTAGCAGAATTGTCTTATATAGGGACCCATTTCTTCTCAAACACTGGAGACCTAATAAAGATCAAAACTGCAGGATTTTGTCATAGCCAAGGTAGTCTTTATATAGCTGAATTTTACAGTCCAAAGAAATCCTGGAAAATAAAACCCAGTTTTGTATAGAGATCAATCTCAAGCTTTAATATCTTCAACCCAGGTTAATATCAGACTAATCAAAATGGAAATAGAGCTTGCCCTTTTTTGTGCTATCTCTGGTGTTGGTGTGCTTGTCATAGCTTATTACTTGTAACATGCTGTGATATATGTTATTGCCAGGCACGTAGGAAGCATTTTCAGATTGGGGAGGCTAATTTGTTGAGATTTATTTTAAGAAAAAAAAAACGTTTCCTAATGTTACAGTACCTATGTTTAAGTTCAATTTTACACTGCATTTGAGTATCTTGTTCCATAGAAAGAGTTTGCAATATTGATTTTACCAAAAAAGCACACATGTATCAATCAATTTAGTGTGACAGATTAAATAAAGATCCTCAATCACTGCTGAAAATATTGGGGGGCTAAGCCCCTCCAAGCCCCCCCTGTTCCTACGGGCCTGATTGCAATTATGCTACGTGTACACTATGCCAAATAATAATTATTATTATCATTATTATTATCACTATTATTATTAATCCATACCTGAGATTGTAAATTAACACAAGTTTTCTCCAGTTCTCTTTGTTTATCAGTATCCATAGTAAACTGTGTAGTCATAGTATCACCCATTTTATGTAACATCTCAGCTCTAGCTAATGTATTCTGTATTTCTAAACTTGAATTATACGAGTTATATTCATGTTCACGTTTTGTTTCGGTTGATGTGTAAGTCTGTGACTGTAACACTTCACTCTTCCAACTTTGTAATGATTGAACCTAGAAATACATAAATATAATGATCAAATACAATCAATGAACATGGGTACAAGATGAAAATTTTGAAAAACCTGAAAACTGTAATTTGAAACTACATGTATTTTTCTTTATAATTTAATAGCAAAACATTGTCTAATTTGTTGTGAAAAACCTGAACTTCAGGCATATGCCTGAAAACTTGCACCCATGAATGAACTGGTATACTCCAGCATGTAGGAACAGTGGTCTAGTGGTAGAATGCAGGCTTATGGATTTAGAGGTCCCTAGTTCAACCCCAACTATTGAACCCCCACTAGGGGCATTGCTAACTTCCAAGAGCAAGAAAGTGACCTAGAGTGCTTCCACTCCACCCAGGTGTAAATGGGTACTGTGTGACATCGCCTGCCTGACGGTGATTTCAATGATTAGGGGTTGTAGTACAAAATTGTAAAAACTCTGCCGAACATGTATGGAATACATATATACAATAAATATACAATAAAACAAAGACTTTAGATACCTCATGAAATAAAAATTATTTCTTACCTCTTTCCATAATTGTCGAAGAGCTTCTAGTTGTAAAGTTCTTAATTGTCTTTCTTGTTCATATAGCTTTCTTTGTCTACAATAAAAATAAAACCATGAGTAATCATATGATAAAAAGTAAAATAAACCATAATGAGTAGTAGAAAACAAGTTATAATGTCCATTATACAATGTATTTCACTTGGGTGGTGGTTCAACATTCTACCGAATGCATCAACTATATTACAAGTCTGAGAATCCCATCCTCTGGCAAATGTGGGATGCCAAGAAAGTCCTCGTCGGAGTGCATAAAAGCAGACATGAAGACATACAAGATGTACAACAGCGATCCACGAGACAGGATTACATGAAGGACAGACGTTAGAAGATCTAGCCACCTGCTGTTTACCCCAGTCTCTTGGACACCGGCAGCAGATGACAAACAAACTGTCAGATTTGATGATTGATGATGATGCAAATAATGTTTTGAGAAAGCTATTAAATACTATGCCATGTCCTACTCATTAAAACAAGATATAGTTAGTGCAAAATGACCTGAGATAGGTTTATACATTAAACACATTGGTAACTATACTACAATTAACTGAATTAATGCATGCAAATGATATTTAAATTGTATCATTCTGTTTGGGGTCATTTTTCCAAAGCTCTAGTATCCAAAAAATTATTATAGAGTTTCATACTTATCTAGTTCTGTTCTCAAAACAACAATATGTTCCTCAGCTCTTCTGGCACGAATTTCACGCCTTACTCTAACAGCGTCTACATTATGTTCTCTAGTATAATATCCACGCCAAAAACTTTGTATTTTAGTAGCTGCGTTAAATGCATTTATATCTGAAATAAGACAGAAAAATACAATTTACATAAAATGTAAGTGGCTGTGATAAGGGCATATATATATCGAGAGTTACCCGCAAGACTGTAGTAAGTGCATTGCGTTAAAAAGCATGTTACAACAATCTTGCAGGCAACCCTTGATATAAAATAAGACAGAAAAATTCAGCTATAAAATGCTTATCATTCAGTCAATCTTAGAGATTGGAATCAGGAAATAATTATCTACAAGAGGAATCAATAGTTTTAATTGATTAATCAATCAAGTTTTGTTAGTAAAACTTTTACTTTTATGTTTTAACATGTAAATATTGACCTCATTTACCAAAGTTCATTATTCATTGGGTTTTTGAATTTCTTTTTTATATAAGAAACGTTTTGCTTATGAACAGAACAGAACAGAAATTCCAGAATTTCTTATTTCACTGCTTCTACAGAGGAAACTCTTTTCTCAGGTCCCAAAAATGGGTCTCAAATAAAATGGGTCTCAGGGCTTGAGCAATACTTGTCTATAACCAGTCTTCATACCAGTATTAGCTAACTATTCTACAAAGAGTCATAAAATGTTTCCCTATATCGAGCAAAATCAACATAATTGTTGGGTTTACATGAAAGGTTAAGACATTGACTCAAGCCCAGATCACCAAATGTTAAGGCCAGCATAGTCATTCTCAACTCTGACTGTGACAATATTAACATTGTACATATACTTAACGAAACTTCTAAGTACTCCGATTTCAATATTGTAGGAAGTCTTATTTTTCAACATTAAAGTCTGATCGATGATGGAAATGTGATTTGGACCATACTGACCTTTGCTTTCATGGTTTTCATGCTACTTTATCAATGCAAAACCATTTTTGTAGCACATGCGTTGATATGGGAATATTTTCCAATCGTTTTGTTTGAACAGAAAATTAGCAATTAGATGTCTTATTCTGCAGGTGACGTACCGTCTGGCAAAACAACTATGGCAATTGCTCATTCTTGAAGCGACATTCGAGCCATTTCTTGATTTTTCGTAGTGCATATCAACACACTAATGATTTACACTAAAACTGACAACGTGCAATTTTTGCATGATAAGCACATGCGCATTTCCATTTTTCTGCCCATGCACAACAAAACCAATTTTGCATTAATTAAGAAGCGTGAAAACCATGCAAGCAGACGACAGTATAGTCCTGTACACATTTACATTAATGATCGGACATAAATGTTGAAAAATGAAAATTTCTGACAACATTGAAATCGGTGTACTTATAAGTTTGGTTAAGTATATATAAATTCAACTTGTCATTACAAGTATTAGACTAAGCTCATATATTACAGTAAAATATTTTTGAAATTCTGAATAAGTACAAATAACAATAGCAATAAAAGTTAAATTGTGTGACAGATTATCTCATTTAATCATAAAACTGAAGTTAGATTAAAATTATATCTTATGCAAATTTATAAAACAAGTGCAACACACAGAGAAATATGTTGTAAAGTGTACACCAGCCAGCTGACAAGACCCTGTCATTTAATGTATGTTATAATAAAAGGTATATAACATATGTGTAATATTCAGCTTTAAATTTATGATTTTAAATTTTAAATATTTAACTATTTGGCAAGGACAATAAGTTGACAGAGGGCCAGTCATATGGGGTAGAATAAAAACCTTAAGGCAATGGCTATAAAGTCTCTTTCTTTCATCTCAATGGTTTCATATTGAAAAGATCCCTGGATCAGAAATAATAAGGCCATTATCAAAGAATTACTGTAATGCAAATTACCATACAAGGCTAGTACTATCAAACCATTGATATGTTTTATGTGTTGTGCTAAATTCAGGCAATAGACTATATCCAGAATTCAAATATTTGGGTTTTCCCCTCCGGTACAAACAAACTTTTACTGTCATAATGAAAACATGTGTACAAAGAACAATAGGATTTAATCCATAGTTTGTGCTATTTAGCAATAATGTGTAAAAAACTTTGTTTGTACCACCTGTGCACCGACGGAAAAACCCATAAATTTGAATTCCGGATTAGGTCTATTAAGAAGAAATGGACAGCCGATGATTTCAAAATATCCATCAATCAAAGAGTTTGAAAAATTATTTTTAAACAAAATATACAAATCTAAAACAAGAAGAGCAGCTGAATATTTTACAATGCTATGACGTTAAAATTTAACCTGATACTATGGAGATGACTGCAATGTACTGGTACATAAAATTTTGATAATGCAAGATACTTTATGCAAATTAACAGCTGTGGTGACCCTTTTTACTGATTATGCATACTAGGCAAAGAGGAATGTCAACAAATACTTAGTACAGAACTATGAATAATGAGCACCACAAAACCAAGAAGCAAAAATCAAGCCCATGAACAAAATCATATGACATGAGTTGGTGATAGCCCTAAGCTCTACAAGGAGCAAAAAAAATTAAGTAAGTAAGTTAATTTTTTCAAACCCACATGCAGTACCATATGAATACCAGTAAATAGCAGTCTAGAATGAAGGAGACTGAAGTATAAAGTCAAATTTCACAAACTATGATTATATTATGCCAAAGAAAATTAATTGTTTGATTCTCAGCCTACTCTCCCATCAAAATCATTTTGGTGCCAGAAAAGAAACAACTCTTGCAAAAAGTTTTACAATAAAAAATACAGAAAATACTCATGACAATTGAAATATACAAGTTTAAGCAAAAATGGGCTAACATATTTTCATTGTCTAATGCATAGTTTAAAAATATTTCTTACACTTGAAAAATATAATTTATAAAGTCCCCCCCCAATAATTTAATAAAAATTCAGAAAATAAAACAATTAATTTCCTATGGCGTTAAAGTGAAGTAAGTAAAATCACACCTTCAGCAAGCACAGCATCGCTAGTAGGTCGTGAATAAATCCCAGAATCTAGAAAACTATTCTCATTGTCTTTTTTACTATCATTTTTCGGCAGACGATCAGAATTTATCACTTTTTCTGATATGGTTTTTATAGTTTTACCCTTACTACGTGTATCACTCTCAGTTGTTGCTGGGCGACGGGACGCAGAATATTTACCGGGAATATATTCCGACTGAGTTCTTGAGACAGAAGACTTTGTGGCGACTGGTATTGAAGTTTTATTTCCTGAGTTATACGCTGAATCATTCCGTTCCTTTTTCCGATCAACAATTTTAGCACTTTTAGAATCTTCACGATTTGACCTAGTTGAATTTTTTCGCACTTTTTTAGCGGCAGTCTCTTTAATTAAACTTATTTCCCTATTTGGAACGTTTTCTGCATTCTCCTTCAAAACATCGTCAATTTGCGAAGCATCCTGGCTTGTATCACAATCTACTGCTAGAGCAGTAGGCGGCACTTTTTTCTTAATTCCAACCACTGGTTCGTTACCAGACATCTGCGGCTGTGACACATGAAAGTCAGGTTTATATAAACCCTTACACAGTTCAGCATTCATTGGTTTTATAGGTCGTTTGTCGTAAGCATCATATTTATTATCACCAATGGCAGTGGCTGGTCTATTTTCACCTCTAGTTAAAATGTCTAACACATGGTGTTGTATAGGACCAGAGAACATGTTTGCAGTAGGGGCTGTCATAGGACGTGCTGGAGTTGACGGAGACTTTCCACCTACTGGTAAATAGGTTGTCTCAGAATCCAACAAACTTGATGTACTTTTTCGGTCATAGTCTGAAATAATAAGAAAGGTAAAAGTAGAAATTTTTTTTTAACATTACATGAATAAGTCCAATATGATAACTTCTATTGGATCAAATTCCTTCCAAAACTTATTCAGTTGTTTTTGAGAGCAAGACATACATGTATATCCATTGGTAAGTAATAGGTGACCAGGTATAGGACTCCATATGGATAAAACTATGTAGTAATAATGGGCTTAGGTTTTGTACTTGAGAATTATATGGACGTATTTAACTTATTTGAACATGTAGACTCAAATGGAAATAATTAGGCTTACACAATTCAGTAAATAAATAATATGATATGAAATTATTCAAGTCCAACATTTTACTATATAATACATCCCAGGTAAAGTCTAGTTATAGTATATTAAATTACCTCATTGACCTACTTTAACCAATGACCATAATTCTTTCCACAGTGAAATAAACAAAGTGATTAAGCTTAAGATTAAATGTTTGAATAAAAGCACTCCCTATAATACCAATGAAAATGTGCCTAAGTTGTTTTTCTAAAATCTACATTTATATAATAAAAAACATTTTTTTTTAAACACAATTTCAGGAAATTTAGAACCTAAATAAGCTTAGTTAAGAGTGGTCATATTGGGCCGAAACTTTGCCAATGCTTTGTCTGTGGAATTAACTAATAGATAAAATTACATGACACAAGACAGAGTTTAAAGATCTTCATTTGTCAGAAATATCAAATACTTTGAAATAGCTTTAACCAAAGGGATGAAAAGTTAAGCAAAGCTATAAGCTACACATATGATAAAGATATGTGTTTACAGGTATACTGATTGTGTTTATGTAATCAGTCAAAAGGTAAATGTTTTATAGGGGCAGGTTTATAAAATTGGACCAATCCAGTCGCAGCAGGTCCCAAGCCTGGTCGAGACAAAGGAGAGGGCAACACAGAGTGGAAACTTAATGAAAATCAACAAAAGAAGAAGGTTTTTTCAATGGAATGTCACTCTGAAGCAATAATTTCAAGTTTGAAGTTAAGTTCTGACTGAGGTCTGCACATAATGCATCCTCAGGAGTGGATGAACCCTCGTAAAAAAGTAAACAACTAACAGCTGAAAAAAATTGAGATTATACATACAAATTTATACAAAATGCATAACAAGTACCTTCTGAAGTAACCTCCTGTACAGACAAATCATTTATATGTTGTGCTGAACGGTCATGTGATCTGTCATGTGACTGACTATGTCCTGAACTCACGGAATTATCTGAAAGTATATGTAGAAATATTGCTTCATTTATATGGTATAATAATATAAAGAATTTAGGGCACGTATAGCCCAGTGGTTACAATGTTGGACTGGATATCATAGGATAGTCAGCAGTAGGGATGTATCGGTTGACTGATGTACCAGTTAATATTGCAATACGAATTCTAGCGGTTTTTAACCTGTTCGATTTTCCTTGAACTGGTTTTTGTAGTTGTGTGTTACACTGTTTATTTTGAACAAAGTCTAAAAGTTAAATGTTTAAATTAGTATTAAAATGTGTTGAATACTTGAAATCATCTTATTGTTCCTTAAAGGATAAACATTTAGTCAAATGAGAGAATAAACAACTTCAAAAGTCTGTTTCAAATTCAAAGTACTCATTTTCCTAACATATAGACCATTTTACACAAGTAATTCAAACATTTGAATAAAGATCATTTAAAAATACACCAATGCATGTTGTGCTGATCCAATCTGGAGGATGCACATGCATTAATTCCTGTTTTGCATGTCTACCCCCAAAACCAGTACGTATTGCAATATATTGCAATACCTTTTTTACCGTATTGTTACACACCTAGTCAGCAGTGCATTGATTCAAAACCCATCTAAAACCTACCCCATTCTTAGAGAAAGAAACTTTATCCTACTAGCTCAGTATATGTCTCACAGTAGCCTAATTATTTTGTATTGACATGAATAAAATTACCAGTTTCTATTTAAAATCAAATAACAAAGGCATGTGTCTATATTCTATGTCAAGTGTATAACTCATATTTATATTTTGACAAATACCGACAAGACTAAAGTATGTACAGACATTGAAAAATAAATCATATCAAATAAAAGAAATAAGTCGAACAATTAGAGAAATATATAGAATAAAAAAAGGGAAATTCACGAAACCTTGAGACTTAGAGTCTGTCTATGACAACAAAAGAATAAATTATTAACCAAATTTTGTATATCAATAGTTTGAATACGGATTATTAAACCCTTAACTAAAGTAGAGTAATGATATCAATTTGAACTACTTTTGTCATTATTGTATTAATTTTTACAATGTATTTCATAAATTCTACAATAATCATATTTTGAGCATATTAAGTTCAAGTCCTGCATGAATCACATTGTGTGCATGTATCAACATGCACGGGACCTCAGATCAATTCATACATATTCATCACTTGCTCAAAGAATTCTTTACAATGAAACCACAAAATCGAGTAAATAAAACAAGTGGCTCATGGGATATGCTTCAATAGATGAATTAAAAGACCCATAGGATTTAAGACTATAGTTTATAATATCGACTTTTCATTCGATTTCATTTTCAGTCAATAATCATAAAGGTTATAGTGTTCAATGGGCATTTGTATAATCAGCGTTACAAACGATGAAAACTTGAATACAGGTATCAATGAATGCATCCTGATTATAGGGAACCTATATACATCCATTGTGAAAAACATGGAAATTATAGTATAGTAATTGTAAACATTTTTTGTTTAATTTTTGACTTATTTGGAAACAATATCAATATATCACACTATGAATAACAATGTTTTAAACTAGCAAGATAAATATATCCTCCATGGAACCAAATATTAGCTCCCTACAGATATGTTTGTCTCAGGCACATGTCCCACTTTGAAATACTGTATGGTATCATACTGGTACATTGTGTCATGTTTGCCTAGCACAGCACTGATCAACATGTACATCTCAACAGTTAGAGGGAAAAAACAGCCATAGGTCATGTAAAGAGCTGCTTTTTGGACAAGGCTTTCATCATGATAGCAGAGTCAGTGGATCCACTAACTGTCCCAGGAGAGGCTAAGACTCAAGACCCAAGTTTTTGAACTAGTATAAGCACAGTCATGTATCTTCACCAGTTGCAGATGACTGTCCTTCATTATACAGTGGTAGGAGGGAGAATCAAAGCAGAAAAAAATATGTCATGATCGAACAGCATCAAGGTATGTCGGTCCAGGCATAGTAACAAATCAATAACAAATCAAAGTGCTTAAAGTGCTGTTGGACATGGGGTTTTGATGGAAAATATAAACACTGAATTATACAAGAAACACTCTGTGATATAATGGAAATTTCCCTCACATTACTGATCATTTTGAATACTAAATAAGATGAGGCCACAACAAGTTTTTCTGGGAAAAAATGGGGCCAGCCTAAGCAAAGAATTTTCTAAAATCTTAATTCAGCTGCTTTATATAGTGGTTTGACCAAATTTTAATGAGCGAACGAGAAAATAAATACATTTTTCTGTAAAAACGGTCAAATTAAGGTGCGAGTAAATCCATAGAACAATGACCAACTTGATGTGGCCTTAGAAATACTTCAACAGCACAAATTTACTTCAGTCTGCAACTCAACATAGGAAAACTCCTGTAACGGTCATAATTCCACACTTATTGCTATGATATAAAATAACATGCAAAAAGCATCAGGGGGAAAAGTTCTACCCTTTCTTCCATGGGAGTTGACAGCTATTGAACTATGTCACAAAATCTTACAGAATAAAATCAGCATCGGAAATATCGGTCATATCTGAGAAAAGACGATAACAAGATCGGGCAAGTTGTGTCAATAGAGTTTCTTGGTATTACTTTAAACTAGAATTGATTTCAGTCAATAAAAAATAAAGAGAACAAACAAACTACGAGTGTGAGACAAAGGAGAATCAATCTATTGATGTATTAGATACAAACATTTGTCTCTCCTGTATTAAATATTACACCTCAGTTAAAATATAAATATTTGTATTTCCCTCAGTCTGTCATTATTATTAATATTGTATAATATATCATGACTAGTTAACTAGGAAATGTGGCCTCTTAAAACATAAACTATTATAAGTTTGAAGTTTCAGGTTCAAAGTCTGCCTCCTTTAAATACAAGCTTAGCCAAATTTCTGGCTCAAAGTAATACAATTAACAGTTTTACAAATGAAATTTCGAAACACAGGTCTGACCTCTCAATCCCTAAGGGTGTGTCCTCCTGGACCTGGCACCTGGGTTATAATATATACTGACAAACCTATTTTTATTTGAATAATGCAATATGAATGAAATGAAATCAATTTTTGTGTTGCAAATATTGCATTTCTTTAAGTTAATTCACTTTTCGGTAAAATTAACATACACTTATTGAAAATGTAATAATTTCTGCCATTGATTGAATATTCATATTAAGCATCTTGTATGACCCTTTTCAACTGATAGTCTGAGTCAGTTCTTTGTGAACAGTCAGTTCACCAAAACATCAAAAAACAAATCATTTGAAAAAATGACCACAACCAAATTTTAACCATGGTGGGAGGTACATAATTTACCTAAAGACAAGAATATCAAATTCAATATCATTACTTAAGCTCAAGTCTGATTATTAATAAAATGAAAAAAATAATCAATTTTTATGAAAAAACATTGTAGCAATTAATATCAAGTGCAGATATGTTCACAACATGCAATGTCAATAACCAGTAAATTTATCATACTCATTTCACACCAAATATTTATTCAAACATTTCCAAGGTCAAATTTGATCAAGGACAAAACAAGCATCGGCAAGACATAGACAGGTGCATGTGCAAAAGCCTAACTTAATGATATTGACATTGTCAGAGTGTGTAACATGTTTAAACAATCTTATAATGAGAAACTTGAAAGTATTGGTAATCGTTTTTTCATAGACAAACAAGACATGCTGAAGCATAACAGATAAATTTATAAGCAAAGTTTATATGACACTTCAACCATAGTAAATTTATCATGCATGTTTTTTTGTAATTTATACATATTAACAGTGGTGTAGCCCCATGTAGGCTGCACATATATCAGATATTGATGGGTCAGAGCAGTTTTTTTTTTACTGGGTTTAACGCCGTGTTAACACAATTTAGGTCATTTTACAGCGACCAGCACACCTAACCTAGCTTTCCTGGACCCTTGTCTATAACCAGTACTCACCTACCCTTCCACAAGGCCGGAAACTTCTCCATATTATCTAATAAATGGAGGAAAATCAACATTATTGTCAAATTTTCATGGAAGGGTATAACTTCCCTGGGTGGGATTCGAACCCGCACCCCCTCGGGCACGAGATTCCAAATCCCGGCGCGCTACCAACTGCGCTTTTGACCCGGGTCAGAGCAAAACAAGACCAAATCCATAAAAAGATAGCAGGATGTTGACAAGTTTTGCACTCAGTTCATTGATTAAATAAGCCTACACACTATTCTAAAGATGAAAAATTTCAACTAGCCAAACAATGGGGCCTATTTGGGAGCTAAGAGGTGCATAATATATATTTGGTGATCATTTTGTTTTTTAAACTGAATTTAAATTTTTTGTATTGTACATTTAATGAATTCATAATGTCTTCATATATAGCAGACCCTGGACCTTCTAACTGTGGCCTCATAAGCATTGACACCAAGCTACATCCATGGCTTACCAATAAAAAAAAATCAAAGAATTGTTCCATTGTTTCTAATCCTAAAATCAAATAAACATTTCAACAAGTCAGCACAAAAATTGTCTAAATCATTTTTTATTCAAGTTTAGACTTTGTTTTGCACTGACTCAATGAGTAGTTTTTTGCATATTGAGTAAACATTGTTCACAATTTGTAGACATAAATTAATATCAAGTTTTCACATGTTATCATTGAGATAACAAGTGACATTGTTTAGAGGTCATTGTGATATACCCTGGTAGTAATAGTTTAATGGAGATGCAATCTTTCACATACTGAATATTTAGGGAAAGTTCATAATAAGTCCCTAGCTCTTAGATCAAATTGACATTAAATATACCAGTCATCCCCTTAAATTTGTTCAAGCACTAGTTCAATTTACCATTGACCAAGTATGATCTTCTAAGTTTAAAAGACAATACATTTCTTCATATTAAACATTATATTAAATCATGTGCTTGTTCAGATAAACACCTTGTTTGTGGTACAAATTATAACTGTTAACCATTGTTGAGTATGCTAATAAGTAAAGTCATGAAAAGGTCTATTTATAATGTTACAAAATAAATGGAAGCCGCCCGGCTAGCTCAGTTGGTAGCACGCAAGTCTACTGATTGAGGGGTCATGGGTTCGATTCCTGGGCGGGGCATACTTTCGTGCAGTTTGGTCATGAAATTATTTCTACGGCCATTCTCCCTCCTACCAATGATTTTTAATTATGTAGGGCAGTTGTCAGTCACTGACGAAAGTATGTGCTTAGTAGTTGGTTAACAGCTAAATCCAGAGATTTAGCCTTTCCAGGAGGAGTGAGTAGGTTGACTGACCGCCGTTATATGACCTATAAATGTGTTGCTACGGTGTTAAACCCAACAAAACAAACAAACAAACAAACAAAGTAAATGGCAAAATTATCATCTTAAGTATGACTATTGATACATGAAATAATTCATTATCACATTAATCAAACTTTTCAGTACAGTTTTCAAATTCTGGTACAATTAGTGTGAATTTTCATTGAGAAAAGGCAAAGTATTAGCCCCAGATAAAGCAATATAAGTCACCAGGACTTGAGAGCAATGAGGTCAAATTCTGCACTTTATGTGAGTATAACATCATTATTATTAATTAATATCAACAGGTATGATAAATCATCATGTTTTAAAGAATAAAATAAACAAAAGCATTTAAAGTCTTATAAATCTTCACAAATCTTATTTTTTTTTCAAAATTTTGAAAACTTTCTTTTCTCTAAATCCTATAAAATTTAAATAAACACCCCCAGAAAGCAAGGATTGAAACTTATGTCATACTGACTGACTTCAACAAAGGAAACAAAGATAATAGAAATGATATAGATGAGACTTTAAACAGAGTGAATAAACTTCAACCCTACATAAGTACTAGGGATAATCCACCTAAATATCCATGTAATCTTAATAAAGGGATCATTTATCAACGGTATCAGTAATTGAAGTCACGTTCAAAGGTCCTTTACTTTAAATATTGTACTTGTATATATCTACACCTTATTATCAATTTATCACTGTATACTGACCTTTGTTTATTGGTTAATTTTTGTCAGTGGCACATATATAAACTCTATATATTCAAATACTGCTTTTACAGCAGTTTTATTTTCAGACCCTTATTAATTTTATCCAACTGTCAGTGGAACAAACATCGACACCCTTATTTAAATACATGTACTTGGTTATAAAATTTGCTTTTACAGCAGTTTTATTTTTTCAAAGCCTTAAAAAGCCATCCTTAAAATGATCATTGCACCAGTTTGCCTGCACTTAATGACATTAATTTTTTCTGGTAATCTTAGATCAGTTACACACTTAATAAGATATTTCAATTTAATACATCTTTAGTTATTTGCATCAGTAAACGCCAAATTTTAATTTCTAGCAATAAATGTTTTGTATAGGCCAATACATGTTTATGAAATGTATGTTTTATTTTGTAAATGCCAATACATGTTCATGAAATCTATGTTTTATTTTGTATAGGCCAATACATGTTCATGAAATCTATGTTTTATTTTGTAGATGCCAATACATGTTTATGAAATCTATGCTTTATTTTGTAAATGCCAATACATGTTTATGAAATGTATGTTTTATTTTGTAAATGCCAATACATGTTCATGAAATCTATGCTTTATTTTGTAAATGCCAATACATGTTCATGAAATGTATGTTTTATTTTGTAAATGCCAATACATGTTCATGAAGTTTATGTTTTATTTTGTAAATGCCAATACATGTTCATGAAATGTATGTTTTATTTTGTAAATGCCAATACACGTTCATGAAATCTATGTTTTATTTTGTTAATGCCAATACATGTTCATGAAATGTATGTTTTATTTTGTATAGGCCAATACATGTTCATGAAATGTATGTTTTATTTTGTATAGGCCAATACATGTTCATGAAATCTATGTTTTATTTTGTATAGGCCAATACATGTTTATGAAATGTATGTTTTATTTTGTATAGGCCAATACATGTTCATGAAATCTATGTTTTATTTTGTATAGGCCAATACATGTTCATGAAATCTATGTTTTATTTTGTATAGGCCAATACATGTTTATGAAATCTATGTTTTATTTTGTATAGGCCAATACATGTTAATGCAATTTATTTGTTATATACATGATCCTATGAACAAATATTAAAAGTTGAACAAGGAGTGCATTGTCCAATACTTAATAATTAAGCAGGGTGCCTATATCACAGCCTACATTTACAGTAATATTATATTTCATTAAAATCTAGATTAAATCAGATCATATTAATGATTATAAAACATCTGACCACAAAATATGTCACTGGTTGGCAATAATCATAAACAATCAGTATAAAGTATAGCATTATACTCAATGTAAATTATACTTTAAAATAAATAGTGGTGCCACACAAATCCAAAGGTTGACATGTTTTGTTTTAAGGTCAAATTGCCCTCTAGATTGTGGAACTCATAGAAACACAACATGCCATAAGAGTAAAGGTATGTGTCAACTGTCAAGTAACAGTTGAAAATTAGGGTCTATAGATCTAAGCCTCCCCCCCCCCTGACAGATAATATGTTGAAAAACAAATGAAATATGATAGAAAAATTGTTAAAATGGTTAAAGCAGAACTATACATCAAATTACTTGTGGATATAAGTGTCACATCTCTGTACAAGAGACTTGAGAGGTGACTAATGCTACAGTCCCATAAACATAAAAATAGCCGTGAGGGTACTGTACAGGCGCCATGCGATCAAGCTCCACAAGGACCCGTACAAACTCTTGCGTATCCGTATGGACTGTTACGTTTTAACCAGGGTCCATGAGAAGAGCTCAGGATACACGTATCAGTTAACAAAATCGTGGCCGAGTTTGGATTAAACTTGCATATCTTCCAGATACGGCTCCGTACGGGTGTGTTGTTTTGCGCCATGTGCATACCGTCATCTTAGTACGCAAGGCTTCCCACGACCTACGGCTGTCTGCAGGTATGGGTACGCAACAAGCCACGATTTTATGGGACTGAGGCATTAGATACAAGAAATTGTATTATAGTGAACTACTGTACCTGCATGAACTGTCCAAGCTCTAACTGGTTTACTATGAGCAGGTTGTGATGGTGATCCTGATTCTGTTACATTAGAATAATCTCCACCTGGAAATATAATAATAATATATACATGTATATATCATCTATGTACTGTTTTTTTTTCTATAGTACCTCTATTCACATGTATCATGTGCTGAGTGTAAAATAAACTGTTTAACTGTTATAAATATAATCATATGAATGAAAATTGTAATAATAAAATAGAAGTGTTTTTTTTTTTACTAGATTTAACGCCGTGTCAACACAATTTAGGTCATTTTACAGCCCCTAACCCTTCCACAAGGCCAGAAACTTCTCCATATTATCTAATCAATGGAGGAAAATCAACATTATTGTCAAATTTGCATCGAAGGGTATAACCTTCCCGGGTGGGATTTGAACCCGCACCCCTCAGGCACGAGATTCCAAATCCCGGCGCGCTACCAACTGCGCTATGGACCAGGGTTAAAAAATAGAAGTACATATGTATAATATGAAACTAATGGAATGGTCTTAACATAAAAGGGGCCTTTTTCTCATTTTATGCATTAATGACATAAATATTGCCAAAAATCACATGGTTCTGCAATTACTAAGGTACTGTCTTCATAGCAATTATTGGTTAAAATTAGCACTGATTACAATAATGAGCTGGCATCAACTTGCACAAATACACAGAGTACAACCATTTGCATTATACTACAAACGTATATGAAATTAGCATTAACAAATTATTTCATTTGAACAGTCAATACTTAACAAGCTGCCATAGCCTGAATAGTCTACAACTTAATTCCACCTTATTGGAATCAAATTATGATAAAATGTAACCATGTTATTGCAATTAAAACCCCTTTTTTCAGGAATATTGATCGACTAAAATCAGCAAAGCATGACATGCTTAAAGTAATGAAGATACAAAATCTTTCAATAACACATTAAAAAACTTCTAACATTCACATGACATAAATATTCAATTTGTATATTAATTAACGGATGTAACCAAAGCACCGTTTACTAGAGCCCATTTCTATTACAAATGGAAATGACATAATCTAAACAATTAGGATCAAAGAAATAGCAGAGAGCATGATACACTTAACAAAATTTATAATTACGATAATAGAATTATGAAAGGATAAAGAACTGTATTGAAGGACACATTAATACAGCCACTTTTGAATTCACTCAAATGGGACCTAAGATCTCAACCTATGAGTGCAATAAGTTAATATTAGTCATCCAAAACAATAAATGTACTATAGTGATACAAAGATAATACAAGAACATTTCATGGACAGCAAGCTCAACTATTTATGGTACTCAGTCATGTAAAGTAAACATTAGAGCAGTTTAAGTAAAGGAGCTAGAATTTGCATACACAATCATTATCTAAGAAATTTCAAAGTGAAAAAGGCCACAATTCAGTAAATCGCACAAGAGTTATGTTACTTGCTTGACCTTCAATTTCTTGAAGACATATGAGAAGTTTCAAGAGAAACCCTTGAAAAGTTTTAAACTATAAAAAGAATGTTGAATCCAAAACCCTAAACTGCCATTTCGGCACTGATCAGTACCCTACCCAGAGAAAAATGCAGGTTTTAACCTTTCAATCATTATGTTCTAGAGCATACCATGCTATTTGTGAAAATTTCAACTAGAATGTCAATACAGTAGTATGATTGCACATATTAGTCACAATGTACATTACAAGATGGAAATCAAGACGGAAGGTAATGGAGCTATAATTGTTTAAAGATTTCAACTGAGAGGTTTTCTATTAAACTGCGCTAGTTAATCACTTAATTTGAACTGTTTAATTTCATTGGCATCAATAATGCATGCAACAATGACAAAGCATTGCACAATCAATTACAGTAAAGATTATATTGAATTATAAGGAAGAGAAGCACTAAATGGTATGATATGTTTAGTATATGTAGTGAAAAAAGTAATAATAGGAACTATTCTTTCATGCTTTACGGTAAAACGTCGCGTTATTCAATGAAAATAAATGATAAAAAAATAAATTTTATATTTTCATCGTAGTGAAAATATAACCTTATATTTTCATCGTTCATAACGTCATATTAGAAGATACATGTAAATGATGTCATCTTGGAGTAGAAATGACGTCATGTTATAATTTGTGTAAAATACATCAAATAAAACACAAAACTAAGCATTAAAGAAACAGAAAATTCGACAACTTTGGTGTAAGATCTTTTTTATTACAACTCGTGAACTCAGAAAATGACATTATCAGGCAATAGCAAATAAATTATTCCAAAATTTGGAGGGAAATGGGGTTGGTTTGTGGTTTTTCAAGCTCTTTTTTTACGGCAAATGTTGTTATTGTCAAATGGAAGTTACAAAGATTTGACTCAACAACAATGATTTATTAAAATATATTGTTTTATTAAAGCATATAATTATGACAATGTAATGATAACATGAAAATATTATTTTTGCCATACTTGCAGGCGATGTCTTAGACTCTTGGCACCCTGGAAATAATGTGGTATTGCCTCATGTAATGAATGCACCCTGGAAATAATGTGGTATTGCCTCATGTAGAGAATGCACCCTTGAAATAATGTGGGATTGCCTCATGTAGAGAATGCACCCTGGAAATAATGTGGTATTGCCTCATGTAGAGAATGCAACCTGGAAATAATGTGGTATTGCCTCATGTAGAGAATGCACCCTTGAAATAATGTGGTATTGCCTCATGTAGAGAATGCACCTGAAAATAATGTGGTATTGCCTCATGTAGAGAATGCACCCTGGAAATAATGTGGTATTGCCTCATGTAGAGAATGCACCTGGAAATAATGTGGTATTGCCTCATGTAGAGAATGCACCTGGAAATAATGTGATATTGCCTCATGTAGAGAATGCACCCTTGAAATAATGTGGTATTGCCTCATGTAGAGAATGCAACCTGGAAATAATGTGGTATTGCCTCATGTAGAGAATGCACCTGAAAATAATGTGATATTGCCTCATGTAGAGAATGCACCCTGGAAATAATGTGGTATTGCCTCATGTAGAGAATGCACCTGGAAATAATGTGATATTGCCTCATGTAGAGAATGCACCTGGAAATAATGTGTCATTTGCCTCATGTAGAGAATGCACCTGGAAATAATGTGGTATTGCCTCATGTAGAGAATGCACCCTGGAAATAATGTGGTATTGCCTCATGTAGAGAATGCAACCTGGAAATAATGTGGTATTGCCTCATGTAGAGAATGCACCCTTGAAATAATGTGGTATTGCCTCATGTAGAGAATGCACCTGGAAATAATGTGTCATTTGCCTCATGTAGAGAATGCACCTGGAAATAATGTGGTATTGCCTCATGTAGAGAATGCACCTGGAAATAATGTGATATTGCCTCATGTAGAGAATGCACCTGGAAATAATGTGTCATTTGCCTCATGTAGAGAATGCACCTGGAAATAATGTGATATTGCCTCATGTAGAGAATGCACCTGGAAATAATGTGATATTGCCTCATGTAGAGAATGCAACCTGGAAATAATGTGTCATTTGCCTCATGTAGAGAATGCACCTGGAAATAATGTGATATTGCCTCATGTAGAGAATGCAACCTGGAAATAATGTGGTATTGCCTCATGTAGAGAATGCAACCTGGAAATAATGTGGTATTGCCTCATGTAATGAATGAAATGAAGATCACTTAAAGCATGATGATGATACTGTTAGTGTTCAGGGTAGAAGTAGGGACACTACTCACCTTGAGGTGATGTTTTAGCAGGAATATTCCACTGTTGTTGGGAATGACGTTGTGATGTCTGTAGTTGATGTTGATGATAACGTTGTTTTGATAATATTTGATTTAGTTTAGCATCCTCAGCTGACTCCAACTGTAAATAGAAAATATATCAGTATTTATACAACATTGTCTAGCCATTTATTATCAATTTTATAATATATACTGCAGGGCTTGACATTAAATGTTGCCCTAATGGCCCGATGACCTATATTTTGGTTCAACTTAGGCAAATTGCCATAAATTTGCCCGTTTTTTTCTTATTTGTCAAAGCTTGAATATTTTCATGGTGACTGACTATAACAATTGTTAGACAACAAACATTTTACATACACACGAGTCACTGTGAAATTTTTCATGTTTTGACAGTTGAGAAAAAATGAACCATAACCGCTCTTGAACATTTGGTTTGGGCAAAGGAAATATCTTGCTGGTTGTCTTATAGGGCAACCTATATAGCCCTGTACTGGATATATGAACAAGTATTTTCTAAAATCAACTTAAAAATCACTACTTGACATTGCTACAGTACAAGATATTATGCATTTAAAGAACTATGAAAAAGTGGCCATCATGACTAGCATGTTTACCATAACATGAGACATTGTTTACTTAGAATAACATTTAGATTGGTCTCAAGTTATTCTAAATGGCCTATACACTTGTATGTTTTATTTGCCAAAATGTTTAACATCATTATTTTTCAATGATAATAGGGCCTTATCAAAGAAGTCAATGGATAAGATCAATAAAACATGAAATTTTGACTAGTAATAACATAGGAAACCAAATCAGTGCAATTAGAAGTAAAATATTATAACCAGAAAATAAAAATCATAAAATATCAAAATAAGAGAAGTATCATTAGTAACTATTACCTACAATTAAAGTAAACATTGAATAAATAATGAGTCAATTTTAAATTCATAAATCATGTCACTACATATTAAATTACAAAAAAATAAATAAATAGTAAAATACCATGTAATATGATAATGTCTAATTATTTAAACCATTTTCGACATATATATTACAGTGATTTAACTAATCCTACCATAATTAATTCAATTCATACAAAATAGTTAAGAAATGCTACCAAAACAATAAAAATGTGAATAAATAAACTTATAAAAAATACAAAAAATAATACAGCAGAAAGGGACTTATACTGCAAAAAAAACCAGAAAAATTATATATAAAAAAACAGTGGAAAAAGTTACCAATTTTTTCATTTGATAGATATCCATTTTCATGTTTACATGTAGATGTTTACGTTTGTTGCATGCTTCCATTATAAATATACTAATCAAACTAAATACTCCAAATATATCATTTTCTTATAACAAGTTTGTCACCAGATTTCAATATAAATAAATTAGATTTCACAAAAATCTTTAAACACATGTTACTCCATATAGTATTATATTTTTTGTTCAATTTAGTATTCACATTGATACACTACACCGATACTTCTATCATTAATTTACCCATAACTCCACACTGCAAATGTCAACAAAAACATTTACACCCGAAATGTCAACTAACGGTCAATACATATATAACGGCATTGCCAATATCTTTATTCTTTCCATAATGTTAGGAAACACAAAGGCAAGTCTTTATTTGGGACTATTTTCATTTCGGATCTACTTTAATCACTGTTAAATTATATAAAGGCAAGTATTAAATATCAACCAGTGAGCGTCCATTGAGACTATCTAATTGACAAGTCTTAACACATATCATTTTGATAAAAGTTTATTTTATTTTTGATTTAATCACAAATGGAATTTAGTCATCAGTTATTGATAAAATTTTCATAAACCAACATGTCCCTTCCTACCCATCATGCACCGAGACCCTTGTACCGTTACAAATGACACGTAAATGATTATCAGTAAATTATTCATCACATTTCTAAGATACAATCATTTGAGAGTGTTTATATACCACTTCAAATGTAAACATATCAAGCTTAAATATTCTTTACTCCATACTACTCTTCCATCAAAAAACCTTACATTAAAATCTGACAATTTTCGTTCAATTAGCGACACAACAATTCAAGTCAGCTACCGTGACTTCAGAGAAAAGAAAAAACTAACATCCATTCTGAGCAAGTTTCTTCATGTACTATTCCGTAATTTTATCTGCATATAGATCAACCTCATTTATTTCAAAGCTTTTAGCCGACATTGAATCACCTGCTGTTGAATGAGTTGACTATCATATAATAGCCAACAACTCAAAGCTGCTTTGATATACAGCCGATATCTTCTTAAAACTCCTTGATTTCCAATACAATTAATCTATGTTCTATCCAATTCAATAGAAAACACTCAATTAATACGAGAAATATAATAATAGAAAAGTTTTAATCTAAATTCAAAGCTCTTTACAAGACATATTTCCTTATTTCTCTAGTTACAGTTGTTATACTTTAAGAAAATGTAAAAACATAAGATTTAACACAAAAAATTCCGTTTTATATAAACCTTCAATAGTATAATTTCACAAGAGCAGTATAACATGTACTAGCTAGTAAATGATAAAATAACGAACACATTCTACTGTATAAGGTAGTAAATCAGTCTGAAGCAATATTTGCCCAAGGATTTTATCGGAGGAAATCCGATTTTCCAGGTAAAAGAATTGATATAGAATTTTATGTCAATTTAATAGGTATGAATCCTCTGGGTAGGTATTGGAATAAATATTCTTGATGACATAGGATTGTTAATCATCCAAGTGAAAGATGTAAACTTGTCTTTCATTGACCTTAGCTTAATAGTTACCTATCAGCAACCTCTCCCTTAATCTCCCTTCAAGTAGGTTTAACAGCCAATTATATGTCAAGGTCATTTCAAGGAGTGAAAACATTACGGTTCTTCATTACAGCTTTCTAAGAATTTCACATTTATCAATTTAAGTAAAGATGAAAAAGAATGGAAAATAATTCATTTTACTGTATTTGTAATAATACCCCCAAAAGGGTCTTTGTCCAAAAATTGGGTGCTGAGATAATATAATGAGCAGACAAGATTTTTAATAAATGGGCCATAAACTCTGGGAAAATAAATGGACAGTAACCAAAATGGGATATGCACATGTCTGTCTGGTATCTGGTGTGAAGTTTGAATCAAATCTGTAAAAAAGGAGCTGACAAATTGTAGCCACAGACCTTTGTCAAGCTGACTCCTATATACCCCTCCCCCCCCCCAATTTTTTTTTGGGGGGAGGGGGGGGTTAATAATTAAACCTCCGATCTTTATGTGGGTCAATGAATGTGTTTTTTCAAAGAGACATTTTATTGATATGTCTTGAACTACAAAAACTTTTTTCTATGCATATTTGATTGCTTTGTAATGTATAATCAATATTTTGTAATGCATTTAACTGTATGAAGACAGCATTTTGAGTTGAAAGTAGGTTAATTAAAGAACATATATAACATGTCTCAATTAATTACCCTCAGTTTCAAATAACATCAACGCAAAGGATCATAGAATTTGTAAAATACACTTTTACACATGATAAATGTTAAATAGCACACACAAGTTCCATAACTCTTGCATTCCTCCACTTCTGGCTAAAATACAAATATTATGGTACTTTTTACTCAGTTTTTCCAGTCATACTGAGGAAGTCAGTTGATCTGTTATTGGCACTGTCCTTGGACACACCAAGATCTCGAGATCTAAAGCTTTAAATCAGCTATAGGCACACACCTTCACCACTCACCAGTAGCTAAAACTGTCCTATTTGACACAGAGGTAGAATGTGAAGGTCATTGAACACACCACAAAGGTATAAAGGTACAAGTATTAGCATTTCCAAAAATGCTTGAAATCAACGCTCAGCCGTGTTTGATTTCTTCTCCATAGATGTATATATTTTGTGGTTAATATTCATTTGCTAACGGGGCGGATGTTATGAATATAAAATACATATTGATTACGATGAACAATTCTATTTACTATTCATTAGTTATCTTTGTAAATTTTACTTATTTCCGATAAAAAATACTTGCGTGAAAATGTTTATGTCCACTAAAATATTTAGTGGCGTGTAGCCTTCCTAAACATACAATAAGTATGGGGAGTATGTGGTAAATCGTTCCGCCGTCCGCTAAAATATTTAGTAGTGTGCAGCCTTCCTAAACATCCACTAATGCCCGCTATTGACTATGTGCCAGCTTGATTTTAGTCAACAACTAGACGAGTCCATTATCACACCCCTTTTTTTACTTTTTCACGGCCATTTTCTTATCATGTGACCTCAAATGCATAGTTTTGATTGGCTTAAGACAACCGGTGTCGACTACAAAATGCTCAAATCTTGATAATTGTTTATATCAACGCACAGGTGCGTTGATAATAAAACCAATAGTCATTATCTCAAGGGTGCTTATAGTAAGATTTCTTTCACCTTACGAAGGTCACGGCGCTTACCTTTGTAAATATGGGCTAAACCATTATAAAATAGGTTGTTCGGAAGGTTTATTCTCCGAGGATTTATTCCCATTGGTCAATATTAAATTGTAATCAAATTTATAACTTCAATTATCGAAAGACGGTTTAGCACAGTGGATACACCTGCGTCTAAAATAACGTTTTTGACACAGTGGTCGGTGGTTATAAAATATAAGTAAATATATTACATTTTTGACAATTTTTCGCGTGCTTACACGTTTCAGACAGGATGACCTTACTAACACTTTAAAAACATTTGGGTGGTTATATACACTCTTTGTGTGCACGAGATTCGCGAAGGAAAAAAGTTGATAATTTATATAATACTGACACCATATTATAAATAAGATGAAAAAAAACGTAGCAAGGTTTAAGTCTGAAAAAATATTATGCTACTGGGATTTGAACCTTAAAGCTTTATGTCTGACGACCGACGCGTTACCACTGGGCTAAGGATATCAGTTAGTGAGATGCGTCAAAGTTATTGTAATTAACGCTTGCTAGTATTGTATTGCACACCTGTTCACCGCATTCGGATCTTCTTCATGAATATTCAATGCACTTTGACCTTTGTAAGGTGAAAGAAATCTTACTATACCGACTCAAAACTAATCAAATGGGTAGGTAAATTTTTTTGTTATGCATGTAATTCAATTAAACTTTAAACTTGAGGGCTGAAAGAAACACTCAGTGAAATTGTAACTCCATTGGAAAATAAATGGAGTTACAATGTTGTTTCGTTCCACCATTAAAAACAATGTGTTTCTGTCACATAGATTAATTTCAGAACTCTTCTCAGGTTAATTAAGTACTATTATATGACTTCTAAAATGTTACAGTCTGTCTTTAAAGAAATATTTCCTCCATGTAACAAAAACATTTGTAATGACACTGATAGCCCTAAAGTGTTTTTCCTGTACTTATTGATAGAAAAATGCCAGGTATATTGAATAGTCCAAAGTGCCACTTTTCAAATGTATAATAGTACTAATCAATCTTACAAGCCAGTCTAAGGAAAGTTATCTTTTCAGAAAAAATCAATTTTATAGGCTTGCACTGCTAAGATTTCTGGCTGAGTTCTTGGCCTTTTACCTTTGTCATTAAATTCCATCCTTGCCATGACCTGACTAGTTAAGATTTGAAACTTTTAAGATCAAAATTTAATGTGTATCACAGATCTGTTAAAAAAACTACAAGACAATTATCCAATCTCTATACCAAAAAGTAGGTGGACACCCAACAACCCATAGTACTTGTATAGACCTACAATAGTTGAGATCTATCAATAATACAAACATTCAGACCAATAATATAAAGATCATATAATGATATCCAATATGTTAAAACAAACAAAAAGAAAGTTGTATGTCTAGTGCCCTATTATAATATTGATGACAACATTATTTTTGACACTTTCAATATAAAGTAAAATTTTGTAATTGGAAACTGATAATCAATTATAAAAGTACATAGGTAATATGTCTGTTTGACCATACTCCCATAATCAATTAAGTATATTAGGGCTAGCTGACATGGTATTGTGCGTAAAGTTTGACCCCGACCTGACCTTTATGCAAGAATATTCATTACATTGAATACGAATGTTACAGTATTAATGCTCGATTAAAGCATAACAGTGAGGATTATGAGTTAAAACTTAACACACAAACATTATAACTTCTATAATTTTACGATTGCTGCCGAAGTGTAGAAAGGGCGTGGTAATGACTTTCCTCGGGATATGTGTAGATACTTATTAGATGCAAATGTGAAATGTCAGGTCGGGGTCAATATTTACGCACTATATACAGCGGTTCAGAATTCAGTTCAGTTCATGGTTCAGACATTGACAATGACATACTAATTGTCATCAAGGTCAATTTAAATAGTATCACAGTTTCAATCAGTCGCTTAATGGTTTTACAAAACTATAAATCTAACCAAACTGTGACACTTAAGGTCCCATACCATAAAGCTATGAACTAATATCACAAAGAATCTTAATAGTTAAAAAAACATTCTTGATTTAGAATTTACAAGTCATCTAAGGGTTAGAACAAAATTAGTCAACATCATTCTTTATATTAACATAGTTAAGACTATATAGTTTTGTGCTAACACATTAATATCTCCATTGTTGAGTCATATAAAGTCAATGAAATATTTCATGGACACTAAGAGAGAGTAAATTAATCAGAGGCACCAGGAACCACTTGGAACCACTTCAGACAGTCACTGGTGCTCATACCAGGCACTCTCAGACACAAGAGAGAAATTATACTAGTTTAAATAAATAGATTTCAACTAGTCCTAACAGTTGTAATTTTGAGATGATTGACTTATTATAATTATTATTCTAAATAAATTTACCTGTAATCTGTCAAATCTTACAATATTCAAGATCTATGATATATGATAAGTATCAGATGAAAGGAAAATTTTAATATTGTAAATTAAACTTGTCAAAATGATAGCACCTCAATGACATGACAATAAAATGACCTAATGTCAAGATATGTTGACCTACTAACACAGATAATACACATATTACCCCCCCTCTATGTCTGACACTTACCCAAAATTCTTACCCCCTACTCATACTTAAAAGTATACAATTGTATAGTCCATTTTTTCTCAACTGTCAAAATTTGAATAATTTCTAGGTGATTGCATGAATATGCATTATCACAATATCATAGGTGTAAGACAAAGAACACCAAGTCACCATGAAATTATTCATGTTTGATCAGTTGAGAAAAAAACAACTACAGTGTAACCTATCTTAAACAACGCCACTGGCACTGGGAGGGACTAAACTGTGTTGCTGTTTAAAGGTTGTTGCTGTGCAGAGGTTAAATTCAATTAAAATTACACCAAAGGAAGATATCAAAAGATGTTGTTGTGCAGAGGATTTGATCATTAGAGGGCCACTCTGCAGAGATTATACTGTATACTTACAATAATAATATACATGTGCAGCAGTAGCTTCCATAAATTAAGTTAAAATTGATTACTTATCAAAGTCTAGAGATCATTTAATGTAAACAATATAAGACATTTAATTGAAAGTTTATTTGACATTGAGTAAACAAGGACTTATAATATAATTTAAAAGATATATGCTGGATTTTTTGGTATAATTATATTTATAATATTCATCAATTGTTTGACTTAGAAAGAAGCTAAACTCAGAAAAACATAATGAATCCTAATTCTACAGCAGTTTTCTTGTTGTAACTTCTTTATCAAGTCACTGGTTGTCAGCATGAAAGAAACCCCTCTCGCCAAAAAATGTTTAATTTAAAAAGCACGAAGATCGATATCAAGGGTAATTACTGAAATGTCGGTGAGCATGCAATTTTTATATTAAATCTTCCAAAAGTACTATGTTTAACCTTCTTATTTAAAATAATTTAGTCTGAGACCTCGAAAATATTGAAATAATCTTACATGAAAAAAAGTAAAAATAGAAGTTATTACTTAGATAAGAACTTTAAATAATGAATAAGGGTGGTTGCTCCAGATTGAATCACACTGGAAGACAGCCAACATACAGTACAGTTTTACAACACAAAGACCATTAATACATAACATTCTAAATACTGACATTGTCAAATTTGAACACTTTTATTATGAATTAAAGCCCTAAAAAGTACTTAAACTGCTGAGTCCTGACTTTCTGGTTATAAACCAAAAACTAGAGAAGCAAGTATCACAGACAAGTCATCAGTATGTGCCACCAAATGTCTTAACAGTGCCTTAAAAGTTTTAACATTCTTTACAGATGTGCCCTTATGTTATAAAACCAAACCTAGAGAAGCAAATATCACAAACAGATGACAGACATCAAGTAAACAGTATGTGACTTTAATGTCCAGTGAGTCTTCCTTACCATTTCTTCAAAATCTTCACTAACTTCAACCTCATTAAAATCAGGTTTTATGTACACAACTGCGATATAATCTAATGGACCAACATTGACTTTGATGCTACTATACATTTTACCACCAAAATTAAGTAGTTGCTTTCGCTTGACTAAAAGTGACACCAGAAATCTGATGTCAGAAAATGTCCTTAGTATAATTACATTGACCCTGGTAAGGTTAAAGTCTCTAGATCTAAGCTTTAAACCTAGTTACCAGTGGCACATACTTTATTGCTACACAGCTGCTGACAACTGCACTACTCGATACAAAGGAAGGTCACGGAGAACTTACTGTTTTCAAAAATATCTCATAAGAAAACTCCAGGAATGAAGGTTACGCTCTTTGCCCTTAGGGATAAAACTCATACACCCATGATTTGCAGTCAGACTAACTATCAAATAAGCTAACAGAGTCCCTGGATTTAATACTTGACAGAAATATCTAGAAATACATGACTAACTGAATAAAAGCCATACAATGTCTGAACAAACTTTCAACATTCCTGGTAGTACATTAAAGGTAATATTATTAATTCATATTAATTAATCAATAATCCCATAGTTTAATACACTGTATAGTAGATAATACCAGAGGTTATTATAATAGTTAAAGTATTTAAGATCATTAGATAAAAGTCAATCAACGGTCAGTATGAAAATAAATCATTGAGTCCATTATACTTGTACTCAGGTGTAGCTTATCCAACTATGACAAGAATTTATCGACCTGCTTCCACTGTACATGTTGCTGAGTTGCTATATGGTCAAAGACTTCAAATCGCTGTAACCTTTCAATAAAAGAGAACTGTGGTTTGGAGCCCAGCAACCAATCATTCATGAGAAGGTTTTAGCAGTCCGCAGTGAATATGTCTAGAGCTCAGGTAAGCCAGGTAAGCACAGTATAATAATGGCTAGGTGAATTGACCTTTTCATTATGAGTTTAGTGTAAAAAGGGACATACAACTTAAACTCAGAACTTCCATTGTAGTCTTTTTTACCAATAATAAGATTCTACACATTTCTGGACCCAATCTAGAATGGACCCAAATTCCATGACTGTATCTTAGTAACAGAATATTTATGTAATAATATCATGATAATTATTATTATTGTAATCATAATTTTATTTATCATTATTATTATATTCTGTAATATTAGAGAAAATACAAATAAATGGAAACATCAAAATGAATATGATTATGTTTCAAATGCCGACATCATACTGTTTACTCAACTTAAAAATCAAATGATAAAATTTTAAGTTTAATAATTTTACCCTCATTGTTATGATAATCCAATGTTGTCACTAAACAATCCAATACTAATAGTACACAGGTCTATGTATTACAACATCTCTCATAATAAACTTTGTAAACATAAACATTAAAACCATGGTTTAATATTAAACCGTTGTGATCAACAACTACGTCTTAAAAACCAATCGGTTTTAATAAAGTTACAATAAATAATCAGTAAATATAGATCACAGTCGCTTACGACAGATTTTTAAAATGTCTATTTAAATAAGGCATCAACAGGAAAGATTAAAAGTCGTACGACCATGTAAAATACGATTTTTTACTAAATATAATCTGTTGGCTACAATTCAGGACAATCTATCGATGACTCTGACAAGGTTTCATAATTTTTGTTTTGAAATGAAAACATACAGTCGTGAACTGAGTCAAATTTTAAATCTTTTATTCATGGTTGAATATACTATCAATAGAAAATGTCTATACGTTTAGAAAATTGATTTTATATAGAGTACGTCAACATTGTAAATACTATATCTCACGATATGACATCATCGGTGAGCCGATTTATTTAAATGGAAAAAACACTCATCGTGGGGGTTATATCACAACTGTATGATAATATTTACTTTCAGGTGGTGTAACGGCAGCAAATGTTGACTGGGATTTAATCAAATGACATCTTATCCATTTTAAGTTAACATTGTTGACTATATCAAGGAATTTACAAGTGTTGTTGCTACATAAAAAATATTAGTTATAATTCTTTTGTTTATATAAAGAAAATGTTACGAAATTGATAGGAAAAGCAGTAATCCTTTGATGTTGAACTAAGCTTCTGTATTTTGAAGTATGACTGATTTGAAGTTTGTAAGTTGGGATTTTATATATGGGGGGGGGGGGCTCAGCACAAAACGGTCATAACTCAATTTTAAAATAAGAGTAAGTTACGATCATTTTGTGCTAAACACACAATATAGCAACAGGCATAATGAAAATACTGGTTTCCAAGTTCAAACGTCACTGCATGCACCTTGATTGCCTCAGCACCTACTTGATTGTACTCAAACTAAATGCCTGGTTTAAAATTTGTCAATGACATTAAAGAAATCATTTAGGTACTGCTTGAGTAGGACCTCTGGCTCATAGAGTATGATAAATCATTGGTCAGCCTAGGCCATAATGGGTTCCAGTCATTTAATCAACAAATCTCAAAAGTCCATCATAACAAAAAATTAACCAAAATCCAATCAAATACTATTTTCTAATGAGATCATTAGTACTTTACAATCAGAATACAATGTATCCAAAAATACAAACTACTACAGAATTCATGTACACAAAAAACTCAATAAAAATAGTTAAACTCATTTTTAATCTGAGAACAATCAGGTTTTAAAACTATCAGGAATTTATTGATCGCCATTGTTAAAAAGAAAACTAATAAATCAATTAAATACCTATTATATTTCTTGTGTCATGTAAAAGTATTAACTAACTATACATTATATTATATAGATTTTATTTCAACTAACTTTAATTTTATAGACCATTGTTGTAAATGACTAATTATAGAAAACTTGTGACATAAAATGCAAGTCGAAGAAGTCAACAAAATGGCAGATAGAATAGAACAGAACAAAACTGATAATTTTAAGATAATTGTAACAGCACTTGACAGCATTCAGAACTCCTCGGCTATTCGCTATGAATAACCTCGGACATATTTAGACGCCACTTTGGAACTACCGGTGTTGAAGTAAACAAATGCACAATTGTTTAGATGATGTTTCTTTTTTAGTCTGTAAATATGAAAAAACACAGTTCAATGATATTGATGAACAATATTTGGTTCAATATATAACATAGAAATATGTTTTGACAAAGTTCTGTTTGTATACTACAAAAACTATTTTGCATAATAGTTACATGCTTCGCCCCGCGTAGGTAGTAAAAACCCTAGCCGCCAGGGTAGACTTCCAAGATTATTCATCCATGAAAGGTCAAGGTGTTCTGAATGCATTTGGCCAGTCAGCTCAAGAAAAAATTAAGTATTATTATAACAGTCACAAGAAATTCCAACATTGTCCAAGTTCATTTAAATGAGACTCACAACAAACAAAGTACACATGGGAGACCATCTTAATATGGTAACCATACATAATTCTTGATAATGTCATTAGGTTTATTCAGGCTGCACTGTGACATTATAGTTATAAATTAGCAACTGCAGTCACTCTCCATTGCAGTTGAATTAAAGTAGTGCAGGCAAGGTTGAGAAGGGGTGCAACAAGAGTAACTAGGGGAAAGGGGGGCATTCTCGGCCTCAAGGCCTGATTTTATTAACTAATATTTATTTATCAGATGAAAATACAAATTGTACTTTCACCTAACTCAAGTATTAAGAGTAATTTTCATCTATAAATCAATAAAAATTAGTTCGAAGTCCTACGCCCCCCCCCCCTGAGGCCGAGTGTTGCCACCCCTTTTCCCCAACCATTACTCAATGAAAGGACCTGATCTTTTATTACTTTCAATAATCAGTGTTGTAAGTTGTTAAATACGTCAAATATCTAAGTAACATAGAAATCATATGGTGCCAAAAATATTTTTCATAATTTTAAAAGTCTAGACCTTTTAACAAATCCTACAAAAATTAGGTAAAGTTTGCAATATTACATGAAGGACTTTAATTAAATGGAAATAGTTAGTGGTCTAAGTAAATTATCTGAAAGCATTATAAATATTAAGCATAAAAATATGTCATTATTACAAGAGATAACCTAATCAAATGTAAAATGTCAAAAATTAAATCACTCTGTCTTGACAATTGAAATGTTTTAATCATAGCCAAGCTCCATGCAAAGAATTTAAAATTATAAAATGTTAATACATTTTTATATTATTGCTGATTATTGCATTAATTGTTTGAAGCAATAGACAGTCTTTACTTTTTGTAGGAAGTTCTGGCAGAACATTGTAATTATTAACAACCATTAACAATTCAATTTACAGATCTTATTTACAATAGCCAGGTGCATTGACAGAACACCTCGACCTTCCATGAATGAATAATCTCGGAAGGATTTGAGGGGGCTCTACCCGGCGGCTTGGGTTTTTACTACCTACGCGAGGCAAAGCACAGGCGAAACATATAACGGTTATGCAAAATAGTTCTTGTAGTATACACACAGATCTTTGTCAAAACATTTTTTTATGTTATATATTGAACCAAATATTGTTCAGCCATATCATTGAACTGTGTTATTTCAAATTTATGGACTAAAAACAAAACAAAACTCATCGCCTAAACGATCGTGTTTTTGTTGACTTCAACAATAGTAGTTCCAAAATGGCGTCTAAATATGTCCGAGGTTATTCATAGCGAATGGCCGAGGAATTCCTAATGCAGCTTGGTGGTTAATATTAAAGCCAAATTATATTTCATCAAATTTGTCACATACATTTTTTAGCATTTTTCTACCTTCATGGAAATGAGATAATAATAATTAACTTTTTCAAGGTTTTGTTTTTCTCATATGAAATCTCCCGTGGACATAAATGAATGACAATGATGATGAAAAGTGATTAAACTAATGAGAGTATAGCATGATGATACTGACAGGTCTACTACAGTATTGTCCCTCAGAGATATATCATAATATTCTATCACTGAAGTACATCAATGAAACAGATGTCACAAAATAGCCTTGCAATATTTTATAATAACAGATAATAGATTGAAATATTAATTAAAATGATGGCTTTAGTGCAAAATTAGTCTACCAACTTGGCTTTTTACATGTAGCTAAATTAGTTTTGCACTTACCTATCAAAAAACAACATCAGGGTGTTGTTTCCATGTAAATAAATCATTAATACAAACAATACAAGTAAACTGTATGTTCTAGTTAACAATTGTAATACAATATGTGCAAGGCAACAGGTGGTTGAAATCTAGTCAATACAATGTACTGTCATATCATGACAACATAGATTTCCCATAATGCATTTCTCATATAGTCTTGGAATATTCTATTACATCATAATATAACTAGCATTGATATTTCAAGAACTCTTTATGCTGTTGGCATAACTTCTCCTGCGAAAACATTAAGAGCAGTTCAAGTGAAGTTCTTGAACTGCTCAAAGAACATAGTTCAAGAATTGTACCTGAACTGCACTTAAAATGTTCAAGAACTGTTCAAGTGCGTTTTAAGAAATGTTAAATTGGACAAATTTTTAATACTCATAATTTAATTTTGATGTTTTTATGTGTCAGGCTTGTGCAACTTTGTATCTATTTACTTTAACTTCTCATTGTCAGATTTACATCTACACTACAATATTTATTTTGAAGAAAATCAAATATTTTTCTTCAATTTCCATGGAACTTGGTTACAAATGAATTCCCTTTTAACAGTAGTAATTGTAACTTTATATGAATATAGAAAATATGTTTTATTTAAGGTGTTGTACTGCTGCAATGCATATTAATGTTTCATAAATTTTAACGAAACTGAACACCATCAAATAGAATGTTAACGAGATGTTGTAACATCAAGTTACATATTGTTAATATAACTACAAACAAATCAGGTGGATTCTTCCCTATCGCTTCTATAATACCATTAGCAGCCACTCTGTTGTTATTTCACAATAGTAAATTATTTCAATTATCATCAATGCGTTCCATTAATGGTATATTTACAATATGTCATAAACAAACAGTTGTAACAATTATTAATGTGTCTAGTTCGTGACAATTGACATACTGGTAATATGTTATAGCAATTTCCATCACAAATTTTTATTTCTTATCAGTGGATACTTTAGTATATAACAATACACCAGCTAATTAAATGTCCATTTATATTGTAAATGTATAACACCTAATCAATGCTTTAATCACCGATTCTAGACAATTTGCAGGTGTTACACTTTAAAAGCTTATCAACACTGTTTATTTATGTTACATACGGTGGCTGGCGCACCTAGCTATTAATCTGCTGAGTTTTCTCTGCTGAAATTGTATTCTACTAGAACTCAGACAGAGACTAACGGTACCCTTCAACAAAAAGACAAAAATTTCCTATTTATACTCGGTCTGGAATATTTGACATAATTACCAAATTTTCATGAAAATGTGTTGCCTTATTAATATTGAGGCAAGGAATTGAACCCTGATAGCTGGTTCTGAAATCAAACAATACTATTTTCCACTTTTAAGATTTAGTTTTATACATGTAAATATGTGTAATTAAATATAATAATTTATAGTCTTTTTTCTTTATAACACGTACATTAGTCTTATGTTAAAAATACCTTATATTTTAAAGTCAACAGTAACATTTTATATAACAGTAATATAATTATCATTTCTTGAAATTCATTTAAAAGATTATATCTTTAACATAAAGAGAGTTAATATTTTATTTCTTTTTTAATTGGGTTTAATGCCGTGTCAACACAATTTATGTCATTTTGCAGCATCCAGCGCACCTAACCTAGCTTTCCTGGACCCTTGTCTATAACCAGTACTCCACTACCCAAGGTCGGAAAACTTCTCCATATTATCTAATCAATGGAGAAAAATTGACATTATTGTCAAATTTTCATGGAAGGGTATAAATTAAACCTCCCCAGGTGGGATTCAAACCTGAAATTTTATTTCTAATTGTGATATGCTATAATAAATTGATATATTTTTGATATTTTAACAAATAAAATTTCAGATCACAATATTTTACATTTCAAAGTAAAATGTAATATCGTACAATATTGATACATATCTATCTTTTATTTTGAATACTTAATAATTAAAACTTAAAATTTATTAATATAATTTTATAATATAAATTAATACAAATTCTTATACATACAATGTATAGTTCCATATCCAATATATTATTGGCACTGGTTGCCAAATATTTGAAAAGTTTAAATGAAAAGCTTATATCATATCAAATGTACATATATACTATATTATATAGATCTACCTATATACATGTACATGTCAATATATTTAAAATTAACTTTCTATTCAGGTTAATGTAAACATGTGATTAAAACAAGTTGGAACGAGAGTCTTGGTTAAATAAGATTGGTAATAACTTTTTTAACAGGACTTATGATAAATATGCTTTAGTGTGCACTGGAGTCTTGGATTTTAACTACTTGATATGTATAATGGTTAAATATGCTTTATTCAGAACCAGTGTCTAATGAGTTAAATAAGATTTGTGATTAATTTTTGAGTGAGTCTCAATCTTCAAGTTAAATAAGAATGTCAAATTTAAGAAGATATAATTGTTACAAATATTCAATTAGATTGTAAAATTTGGTACCAAGCAATAAAACAATGTTTGAAAACATGGATAATTATCTTGAATACTCGGAATGGCTCAGGTCTTTACTGATCAAGTCCAGTTAAATTCATCTCCGCATACTAATTATATTTCTAAACATGAGGTAGATAAAAAATCATTTTTAACAAACCCCTATTCAACACTTTCTAATAATTTCCTAAATTTGCACAAAGTGGGATTGAATTCTAAGGAGAAACCCTACACATTTTGCGCTCATCACTTTAATTCACACACATGCACTCAATATAATAAATTCTTTATTGAAAAATTTGCCAGGAGTCCAAAACAATCCACCCACCTGTGACCACACACCCCTTACAAATCTCAACACCCACTCCTGATATATACTGGTACATATATTTCACTATAATGCCCAATGAAACATGATACTATTTACACTGACAACAGTCTACAAAACATTATCATTCATTTTATATAACATATCAATGTTGAATTGTCATAATCTCATACAGTATTAATTAGAATTTACAAAAGTATATATTACAGTGCACTCAGAAAGTCAGTGGACAAATGGATTTTTGAGAAAAAAAGATAATTCTTACTTCAAGTAATTTTAAAATAATTTTAATGTACACATTAGTTTAAATCCTGATAAACTTGTTGATTTACTAATTAATGTTGTTTTTGGAATTTTGCTCCCAGTGACATTATACCTTTTTATGAGTAAATGTGTATATCGACTTATCTTAAATCAAAGTATTGAAATACAGAAAGACTTTCGTGCACATTGAAACCTAACAAATCCATACTAATGATCTGAATACTCCTTACACATTAGATTCAAGTATGAACCAAGCAGGGCAAAAAATGCGGGCGAAGTGTTTATTCTATCCTGTATAACTGGTAAATACTACTGCTTAGTGTATTAACGAGATTTGACTCTGCCCATTCACATGCTTATCAACATAAGTAAATACCTGTCACTGACACTGAAACAAAGACATGTCAGTTGATTGACGGAACTACTTTTATCGCCTAGAAATAAACTGCGCAGTAAATCAGAGACATATGTATCACTCCACAGGTTAAACTGGTCAGGCATTTGAATCGTCGATGTTTTCGACTTGTGGTATAACTTAAGCCTTTTGGCAAAATGGCTGAAGTCTAAAATCAGGATTTTGTCCGCAAACTTTTTGATGACACTGTATAATACTAAATTAAAGTACATGAATTTTTTTTTTAATTTGTCTAAAGAAATTGATTTTCTTATAATGTGGTTTATTAAAAGGAGAGAATGTTTTATAATGGAACCACAAGGTAATCTGTCAAGGTATTCAATTTAAACTTGTAACCACAAACTTATTGATGATTCATTAACATTTTGAAATGATACAAAACTTTTAATATCAAAATAAGATGAGTATTTGATAAACAAATAACATTGAAATTTTGTCCCTAAGCAATTATGAGAACTTTAACCAAATGTAGGACCAAGGCATTTGATTGAGACAGAGTAAAACCCATCTACATCCTTATTTTAAATAATATGCAGTTAAACTAGTATTGCCCTAGCCCACCTATTCTCATACAGTAAAGGAATAACAGTTATAATCTCAAGACTCAAGTGAGCAGACAATTTCAGTGACTTGGCTATTTCAAGATTGATACAGATAGGTATTTAAGTTGTTAAGCTTTGAAAGTGTGTTCTATAAAACGTAGATACTTACTATCACTCATATATATATATACTGTTATGTAAGACATTGATGTATACTTTTCATGTACTACTTACATCTTTAACTCATCGAATGTATGATATTGATATGAATAAAGAAATTATTTACATTATATGTCTTAAAAAATGTATTACATTTTAATTACATTATTTTGTAATTTTCTTCATTATATGTATATGTATCTATATGTATTTATGTATGTAGATTCATAGGCCAATGGCCTAATATCTTGAAAATAAACTGTGAAACTGTATAAAGGTATCCAAACAACTAAACAATAACAAGAAATGTTATGTGGAAACCACATTTAAGCCGGATTTTCATCAAGATCTGACCATAAATGACAGAGATATCCAACTTTATTGCAAAAGTTACAAAGGAAAATAATCCATAATAAAGGCAGGTAGAGTTGTGGTTACTTTCTAATTCTGTTCATTGCATGGTATGTTATCATTGTATAAAGTTTCATAAAGATCTGACAGAAATATATGGTAAAGAAAAAACTTTAATGCAATTGTTAGCACCACCGGACACCCCGTTGAAAAATCCGGCTAAAAATGTAAAAACAACTAGAAAAAATCTATCACTAAGTCAAACAAGGTTCAAGTTATATTACTACTAGTGAGCCTTACAGGCCTAGGAGTAAAACAAACTAAAACTATTAATGATAAATCTAATTGTAATCAAATGAAATAAAATAAATGAAATAATAAGTTTAAAAAAAGAAAATTCAAGAATGAACATTTTTCAGACTTTTGTCAATTTTAGTGTCAAAATATCACAAAGTTGATATTAACTGATTGAAATTAAGGGCCACAACTCTGGTATCACTAGGTGAATTTGTTGAACTCAGCTGAATATTTTTAGATATAAAAATCATTCTAACAAAGTTAAGTGCGAAATTTGACAAAAATTAGTGTTTGATTATAAAAGGGATATACATGCCCCTCCCATCCAGCCATAACCTTAAAAGTGACCTGCAATGAGCTTCCATTTTCCATTTAATTATGACCCATCTTTGATGTGTTTCTAACACTTTGTATATGATTGCTAGACAATGATAAGAATTTTTTCTCTAATATTAACCAATAAAAATCTAACTTATTCCAATCTATAGACTTTCAAGAGAGGACTTTAATATGAAAAAAAATGAAAGACTTAGGAATGAGAAACAATATTTCTAGATTAGTTTCAATCTATCTTCAATACACCCAAGGTACTTACTCAGCAGAATAAAGAAAAAGCTCTTAAGAGAAATGACAATCAATTGACCAATCAGGTTACAGACAAGATCTTCATAAAAAACCTATACCATACTGTCTTTATAACGGCTGTAAGACTGAATGCAAATCAATTCCTATCAAAAAAACAAACTGCATTTCGAAATTTTCTTTTCTTCGCAAGTGATTTTCTTGAAACCCCTGTCCGAATCGTTAATGGTTATTACATAATACAATATAAGATGCGATTACAATAGGGATGACAGATTGAAGCAATCAATTAGACTGCAACAAGACAATCATATGTCAAATAGTATTAGTTTTATAAGATGTATTGTACAATGTCTTACAGATGAAGACAGAAAACTTAACATCCATTTTAAGTTTCTTATTAAACAAAACATACTAAAATTGGGGCTTTACTGCTCTTATGCAATAATTGATAATTATGTTCTTTTTGTTTGATTTGTTTTGTTTTGATTGTAAAAGCCATTGATATTTTTTTCAGCTATTTACAGCAGTAGCTCATCTTTTCCATCAAGCTTTCACTCTTTTCTTCCCCTGCACTCACCTACTCATCCCTGTGAAATGAATTTCATGAAATCATGAAAGTTCACTGTAACCACCATGATTGTTCATGAGCTTCCTTTATATCCTCTTAACTTTACTTCACGAAAAACACGTTCTCCTTGACTGTCAGGATCTTAAATACATATCTGTGACAAACATTTTAAAGTTAACTCACTTAAAGAACTTTTTGAGTCAGTACCATCATATGCAATACTTAACTTTTTGAAGGAAATAAATATATATAATAAAATATAGGATTTTAAATCATTATTATCGATTGAATTAATAGTATCATCAAATGTGACCTTTTTGTGTTGGTGCACCGAAAAACACAAACAAACAAAAAAGTTAATTTGCAAGAAGCAAGTCAGCATAAGATGAAAATATAATATTCTGTATTTCTTTTTCAGGACAATATTTCCATGTACAGTTGCCAATTATAACAGCTGACATCATTCTCACATGAATCATAGAACTAAAGTCAATACAGATGTCAATGTTTCAATTTCTCTAACTAAATAATACCATGGCATTATGTTCTTATAACTTTAATTAGTGCCATGTCGACTGATACAATAAACTTTTTTTCATATAAAAATAGCATGATTTGGGTTGCATTTCTGTAAAGGTCTAATCTAAGAGTCAAAGGGTTCCTTTGGGTACCTGCACCATTGAAGGCAGAAATCTTTCATAACATGCTAGATTAGGCAATTTTAATTCTAATTTAGGCATTATTGATGGCACAGATTAATTGTCTCAGCTCTCACTAAGAATTTCATTTAGTTAAAAGTCAATTAATTTTGGAGAAAATAACAAAAGTCAAAATGGATTTTTTAATATTAATTTTTTTTTTTCATATTAAATTTGCGAGGAAATGCAGTGTCAATGATTACTCAGAACTATTTCCTTCTTCCATAAATTAGAATAATTATTATGATTCAAAAGTTGCATCACTGAATTTACAAACATAGCAAATGAAACACATAAGCACAACTTTGAAGCATTATATCTAGCAAAATTCACATGTAGTACAATAAATTATTTTTTCCAAATTGGTTTTAGACATTACCACTACCCTATGATCCAAATGTACACTTAAATATACACATGTATAAACTTTGAGTTATGTTTACATACAATATATAGCAGACTGAAAAAAATTATAAATAATAGTACCAAACAATATTTTTCCATATTTCTGATATGACAAAATCAAAATGGCAACAATAATTCTTATATAAATGTTGGTAAATCTGATTAACCATGCTGTATTAAAGTATATCTACTGTTAAAACACACTTATGATCAATCACTAATTTTATAATTATAATCAAATAATAAAAAACTGTATTACAAATTTAAAGGTGAATTTCTAAATTTTGTAATAACTAGAAACACAGTATACCTACTATTCCATAAAGCAAATGGCAGCTGGAAATCACATTCTATGCAAAGTCTTTCATATACACCGTAATTAAAGTTATTGTTCCCGTCACATTAATTCCAACAAAAAGTAAGCTAAATGTTACAAGGTCAACTAGTAGAGCCATACCACTATACAACCAGACATTTATTAGACAACAGATTTTTATCAAGTGTTAAATAAGTCAGAATAAGTAATTATATCCCAAAAAACATTGAGAAATGACAATAAAAGGTCAAAATTCCACAAACATACATATAAATTTCTCCACTATCCATAGAATTTGTTTAAATATTAATGCAAGGAATAAAAAAAACATAGAACATAAAAAAACTAAAGTTAAACAATTAACAAATATTCCCCCTTATACAATTGTGATAAATAAAAGATTATAAAGATTAATAAAAAGATTAGCATTAAAAATGATCTGTGCAAAAAACTACCAGGCTTTACCATTAGCCTGTCAACTTACCCTGGAAACAAGGGACTTAACTTTCCCGCCAGATTTAGATCGGCGAGTCTGAAATAGTTACAATAATATATAGGTATACAAAATTCTATAAAAAAGACAAATATTTGTTCTATACAGGACTAAATTCAGTCGCATTCAAATCAGACTCTGAACTTTCTCCATTATAATATCTCTGCTACAGTGGGCCTCTTATAGCTGCTGTCTCTAAAATATTTATTAGAACCCATGAAATTTACTTAAAACATTAAATATCCTTATATTTATTGACTTACATACTCAATTATCGATCATGTGTACAGAATTACTATAGTTAGCATTTAAATCAGAGGGGTAAATGTATGAACCACTGACAGTAGAATAAAATTCATCATGGAGCATTTTAATTTATTATTAAATGAAAATGTAAAAGTTTAAAGAAATGTTTCGGTTTAATAGAATTAAGTATTTTTATTTGCTTATTATATCTGATTTCAAATAAATTGGAACATTGCATCTAAAAGGCATACAATTTACTATAAATAAAAACAAAATATCATAATCCAGAACCCAGAATAGAACAAATATATATTTTATTGATGAAAATATACTAAAGAGAATAATCAACCACTTTACGACCATTTAAAATCATTGAACATTCAAAACTAGACCAAATTTCACTCCTATTTATTATAAATGTCATCTCATTTTCATAGTAAATAGATGTTATTACATTGATTGTTCGTTCCATAGAGGAATATACTAAACTCTGAAACTTCCTTTAGCAATGATCACCACTTAATAAATTTAACAACCACTGTAAACCCACATCTTCCTAAAATGAATCGCTACCATACTGTTTCCAATGAAATTTAGAGGATGATCCATTTTGTGGACATGGTCATTACATAGTCATACCATAACCATTTCATTGCCCCAAATTTCTGTTAAGGTCATATCATTGGTGACCATTGTCCAACCATGATCAGCATAGTTGACAGTGGACGAGGTCACTTCTGCAGGAGATAAAATTAATTAAGCCAACTACCAGTCAATGTCCACCTAAATTGATTGATTTCATGAATTTTCAATTGAGTCGCACCTATTTACAAAGTAATTCACCTCTCAATGTAAACCAATTCTCCTTTAGTGTCCTGCTACTGGCTGTTGTAGAAAGGTTTAATAATATTTAAGTTCCCTAGGTTTCTGGATGAAACAATTAATACAAATGTGATTTTATCATTGTATCTTAAGATTCAAATTAGATAATCATGCTTCATTAAAAATTTTATAAAGGTATAATCAATCATTTCTTAAACCATGCGAAAATCTAACATGATATATAACTTGGACTCAGAATTTACTGAAGATTGTTCCATGTCTCTTAAATGCCACTTCTACCTTGAGGTTCTTCTATAGTATTATTTCACTATCAGTCTGAGCGTTTTGAAGATCAATCAAGCTATTCAATATTACAAAACACCAACATTCACCTCACATGTTTGTGTTTTAGTGGGGTCTCCTTTCTAACTAAATTTATTCAAACAGTGCCAGTAATTAAAAGGTCATTAGAAATAAATGGTCTCCAAGTTAAATGAACCAAATAATGTTAATTTCTAATTATCTCAATTGATTTTCATCAGGTAGTTTAAATTACTTGAATAGTTTAACAACAGTTTCTGTCTAATATAAACACCATACATAATTAACTAACAAACCTTAACTAATATAAACCCATAAAAAATGTGACCACCCATTCTAATTCTAGTAGTTAAAAATTCATTCTGATTAGACTTGTTCATTACTAGTCATGGTCAAACTTAAGACCATGGCTAATGGGAAATAACAATATAGACAACCATGGTCAAGCATGATTCAAGGTTTACCTTTCACAAAGGGAAAAGACTAGGATATGCAACACTAAGAATGAACCCGGATTACTACAATTTTTAAAGCCTAGGGTGGATATGATTGGGCCACACTTTTTACTGCCATCTTGCGCTTTTCCCTCTGAAGTACAATAAAGAAAAGCAGAGCGGGTACTCTCATTGCACTCTGATCTCCCTGCACATTAGCAGGAAACTGTGAAGTGTGACGTCACCAACAAACATGGCTGCGCCTAAAGAAAGAAGTACGCTCTTCCAATGTGAAACTTGTGAGATGTTTTTCATGTCAATAGAATTGTTAAATAGACATGAATGTGTAGCAACCGATAAAGATTTGTCATCATCTTCAGGCGAACTCCTATCAGACTCGTCAAACAAGGCTAATGCCATGCCAGCTGTAATATTTTTCATGGAAGCAGCCATGTTTTTACTCTTATTTCACAGGTACGAAAGGAGTATTCTGGAAGTACACTGAATTTTACTCTGAAGAAAACCGAATAATTCGAATCAAGTCGGCCCCAGGTGTTCAAAACTACAAGTTCCCAGTCACAAGTAAGACGACCATTAAAGTTTTTCAAGTAAATAAAAAACATGCTGCCATACGATTAATGGAACAAATTTGATTGGTTGACAACAAAACAAGATATAAATGATCCATGTACTGTTAATCACTTGACCTAAATACTGTAAATACCAGCAAAAAAATGTTGTAAACATTTTGAACAATAAAGATTATAGTTCAAATAGATTATAGATAAATACATGTACATTTAGTAGTAAATAAACTTTAAGTATAGTACGAATAAATCACTTAAATATTGAATACAATCTATAATCATATGATGCCTCATTTACTGTAGTTGTACAGAAAAACAAATCATATGTTAAAGGCCATGAAAAATTAAAAAATTCATTTCAGGATATGGAAAAACTAATTTGGTAGCTAGCTAGGTTAATGCAATTCAATTCTTTCTAGAACAATTAAATTTTGTCACTTACACCCTGGGGACCTCTAGCTTTCAAGGTGAGTGCATCCTGAGCTATCCCACCCCCAATGCAATCCTTCTCCCCAAAATATGAACAGGTCAGTACTATGACAAACACAATAAAAAAAATTCAAAACTTTTTTATGCACAAGAAAAGTAACTAAGAAGTAATTCATTATTTTTTACTCTCAGTTACTTTTTTCGTTTATCTGCCAAATTTATGTTTTAAAACGAATATCAGATGAATGTAAAACTTTATGTAAAACCTTTCTAGGGTCAAATTAAACTTACCATGATAGGGCAGGAAGAAATGAGTATCTAACAATACTCTTTCAATGGTCTTAGTACATTAATTTGTTTTTTGTCATTAACATGTATGAGATAGAATCATTGACCTACATTTGTATTTTAAATACTAATTTATAAACATTGTATAGGTAATTGAATTCATGTTCAGATAAACATTGAGTCATTAATAAGTCATTGTGAATCAAAGATTTGTACACACAACGCATGATAAAAAGCATTTAAATATTTATTTTTTTGCTGTCACAAGCTTTTTTCAAACATAAAAATTGTCTCTTCTATTAACATTGCAGAATAATATACAATAGCTTGTCATGCAGTTTTCAAATAAATTAACTTTGCAGATTTGTAATTTTCTTTGTTTTAGTTCAAAGTTAAATGTACTGTTTGGTATACTCAAAAGGAAGAAACTAAGCAGTACTAACAGGTTCTTTCTTGCCATCTTGTCAACAAAAGAGACAAAATGGAAACAAGAACACCTTGTCACAACATAAATAATTACACGGTCACTGAATCTGTTATTTTTAACCCCTTACGAATTTGTTATTTCCCTGATATTCAAAATCATCGCATATACGAGGGTTGTCCCAGAAAAAGTGGGATAACGTTTGTAATTCTTAAAATAATTAGCGTACGTTAATACAAATTTAACACATTATAACATAAAGTGTTTGCTACTCAGTGGTAAAGTTTGAAGTGTGTATCTCCAAAATTAACAAAGATGTGCAGAAAATTAGCTTACTAGTGAGTGTTGGTCGGCGCACAATAACGTAACGTCATTATTTTTATACTTCATGTTGACCCGTTAGTGTCTATTTAAAAAGTTTTTTGAAGCTAAAACATGTCTTTTCATCTCAACTTCATCCAAAGTCGAGGCACCCACCTCGCACACACACGACTCATCTGTAGATTTTCCACTATTAAGTGCTGAATAGCCGACTGACTCATTCCTGTCTTTTCTGAAAGTTCACGAACTCTTTTCAATTTTTCAGCATCTTTGGCCTTACACTTCTTGGGTAGTCCCCTATTTTCTGCCAATGTAAGCTCTGACCCTTAAGAAAAATGTTTGAACCACTTAAATACAAGTACACGCGAGACGCACTCTTGAAGCATTTTGTAGATCCCATTTCTTTTTTTGTTTGTGTAAGTGACATTCCTCGCTCAACACTGTATTTTATGACGGCTTTTTGCGCCGCAGATTTCACTGACGTCGCCATTTTAAAAGTAGTTGCTATCGAATATTTAGTAACAACGTCAACATTTATGACGTCAACTACATAAAAACACCAACATTTACGCGCCGTTTAATGCGTTACACGCAGATGTATTTTTTATTCCGTTATTTTTGCAATTACCTGGCCATATATGGGTCATACGAATGTTGGTTATGTTAAAAAATGGTGTGCGCCGCCGACCTCTACCGGGCATGCGTATTCATGTAATATTACATACAAAAAACATTGTTTTGATATAAAATGTATGCAAAACAGTGTTAAAATGTTGAAAAAACATACTGTGTAATTTTTGTATCGATCAGACGTCGCATTTGCAAGTTATTTAAAAAGTCCCACTTTTTCTGGGACAACCCTCGTATAGTTAGATTATCAATAATTAATATGGATTGGTGGTTCCATGTTTAAAAAGAGGTTAAATAATAACACATTCAGTGACCGTGTAATTATTCAAGTTGTGACAGGATAATGTAACAGAACTATACTGATGTTTTGATAGTACACTAATAGTATCATGTCACTAAGCAAGAACCTTGTCAACTCAGAGCATAACATTAACACTGACCAAATCCATGCTCTGGAAATATGACATGTTTACCCCCCAATCTATGTAATAAAACCAATGACCTCACAGAATTTTTAATGTAATTGTGAACCCATTTATCACATTTTCAATAGATTTATATGTCAATAGAATTTCTATGGAGGTAAAATGGAATCCAAGGGTAAGATCAAGACACTGACCTCTCCAAATACAAATACTATGGTCAGTAAAATCATATCACCATTTATTTAATTGACCAATGGTCAAACAAAGCCAATGTAGACATTTATCTAAATAACCAATCAAATATTAAAGCTATATTAAACCACAGGCTATCGGCGTGGGTTAGGTCAATATATCAACCGATACTATATACTTAGAAAAGGTATGTAACTCTCAAGCTTATTTCTGTAGAAAAACAGACATGGTTGTAATCTATGCCTCATAGATCAGTCAATTTTTGGCCGATTTCAGTCAGCCCGATCTTAATCAACTCAGAAATAAATATTCTTTTCATTGCCATAAAGACCTACTGTCTATCTTCAACTACAGCAGCAGTGCGAGGGTCAAAACTGCTCGAAATACGATCTAGGACACCGTGTGACCGTTGAAACGCATTGTGCCGTCACTGTAAGACTGTTGAATACGGCAAACTATGACAGACCTCTGTTTTGTCACTTAAAACCAGTATTGTTCAATGATAAATGTAATTATCTAGTACTCACATGCGGTCGCTTCAATGAATAATCGCTATTGTCGGTGCAGTTCGCCTTCATTCACTTGTTTACTTTCGTTTTAGACCGTTTCCGGTTCAGCGATTCAATATGGAAGCGCCCGTCAAAAACGAAAGTGAAAGAAGGCGAACTGCACGAAAATTAGCGATTTTTCAATGAAGCGACCGCATGTGAGTACTAAATAATTACATTATCTATTGATCAATACTGGTTTTAAGTGACAAAACAGATATTTATCATAGATTACCGTATTCAATCCATTACGGCACAATGCATTTCCACGGTCACACGGTGTCCTAGATCGTATTTAGAGCAGTTTTGACCCTCGCACTGTTGCTGTAGTTGAAGATAGACAGTAGGTTTTTATGGCATTGAAAAGAATATTTATTTCTGAGTTGATTAAGCTCGGGCTGACTGAAATCGGCCAAAAATTGACTGATCTATGAGGCATAGATTACAACCATGTCTGTTTTTCTACAGAAATAAACTTGAGAGTTACATACCTTTTCTTAGTATATAGTATTGGTGTTGTTTATTTTTTTGAGAATTGTTTTGTTATGTTTTGATATGTTTTTTTATTAAGAATTATGTGTTATAAGATGTGTTTAAAGGATTTTGGGTTGTAGATGGGTCTTGAGCGGGTCCAAAGAGGGGGGATATATTGACCTAACCCACGCCGATAGCCTGTGTATTAAACCTGTAAAGTAGCTTCATAGGTTGACAATTGCCTAGGTATTAGACAATATTGACCATTTACTGGACTTACTAGACAATATTGACCATTTACTGGACTTATTTTGGCCAATCATATAGATAAGAAAGGCAATTAATTCTTCAATAGTAGACTTGACAATACATTCACATAAATTGATGATAAATATAGAATAAATTGTGATCATATAACAATAGTATTGAACTTTCCACACCTTGATGTATACTGATATACCAAAGTATTGTGCGTAAATATTGACCCCGATCTGCTTTTCACATTTGCATCTTATAATTATCTACACATATCCAGACGAAAATCAAAACCGCACCTATTTTACACTTCAGCACATACGCTTTACTATATTTAAAAAATTAATCCCTGTGTAATAATTACATTCGAGCTTAGACAATAATAATGCTCCGATCGATATCCAGCATTAATACTTATTTGTATTCAATGTAATGAATATTCTTGCATAAAGGTCAAGTCGGGGTCAAACTTTAGGCACAATATTATACTTATTATTATTGTTTTCATTTATAGTTGTTTATCAATGCTTTCTATATCTGACTCAGCTAGCTCTTCTAATACCAGCTTAACTGGTTTTCTTTAATCAGTACTGGCTAACCTCTTCTCCAGAAGATGAAACATCTCAATGTAGGGGAGAAAGTTGACATTATTATTAATTTCATACAGTACATTACTTAGTACAAAAATCCAGTCCCAGGCGCTTTCACATAAATTCTTGTGATAAATTAGTATTGTAAGTCAAAGGCAAGAAACATTCATATAACATTTATTTTAAGGCCAATTAATGCCAAATGTTATTGAATTACAGTATGTAAATTATTTTATATATTCAAAGAGTTATGTTCATAATTAATAGTTGTTATATTAATTATCCTTCTGTCTTTGAACTGCAAAATTTATGAAAATCACTTGCAATAAATATTTTGTAAGAATTTTATGAAAAGGTGCACAGTGTATTAACAGCTCGACTTTAATAGATGGCCAGTACCATTCAAATTCGAAAACACTATAATACATAATATGTATTGTTTTCTATCTGGAACTGTGTCATTCCCCTATGAGCAGGACCTGATGGCTGTTCTACTAGGAAGGAACATTATGATATGATAAACAGTCTGACTGATATAACAGGGGTGTTTTTAAGTGAAATCAAGCAAAGATGTTTACAAACAGGTAAAATAACTTGATAGATTACAGACTTGAATAAAACTGTTCAATAAAATTTGAAACTTTACTCAAATTGCATGAACAAAGCATAAATTTACAACTGAAACTTAACCTCAAAAACATGGGACAAAGGAATCATTGTAAAAATGTAATAAAACTTAATGAAAACACTTATACACTGTAAAACACAATTTATCATCCAGAAACTGGGTCATAAGACAAAGAAGCATTTTTGGTAAGAGCAAGTTCAATATTTCATAAAAAAGCAAGTTTATTGTAAAGTAAATTGATACTGCAAGGGGTGAAATGGGATACATAAACAATTGATAACCAACATTATTATATCAAGTGTCAATGTGATAAAACAATGGCAGATTTTATTACATCAAGTATGTGCCCGAGTTATTCGATCAAGTCATGTATAAAAGTACTAGCTGGAACTACATTCTTTCTGCTCGTACCTATGGACACCTTATGCCACTTGATAATTGTTTGAAGTAGAGCTGCCATTGATTGGGCTAAAAGCCTATGGACGATATTGATATATCGAGAAATGAATATCGACGATACACCAATATATATCAATGCATTCACTGCAATACTATACAAATGTTGTCATAAACTCATAATAGATGTATATTTGTCATGAATGTTATACCCTAGTATCCTGCATTTCATTGGTAAGTAGTTGGTAAAAAGGACTTGTATTGAATAAAATTAATAAAAAGATATATCACAAACTGATTGTTTATGATCTGTTCATATTATGACAGCGTCTTGAAAATGTCGACACTTTCATACATTTATCTACAATTTAGGCTTTATTATCAATATTTCAAAATTCTTATTGTTTATTGATCAAAATAAAATATCGACGATACACCAATATCGATAGAATCGATGACAGCTTTAGTTTTAAGGGAAGTAATTCCAAAACTACACAAAAAGGAATCACAATTTTATGTTAGCAGCTGAACTGGGATTATAGCAAAACAGCAGGCATACAATAAATCAGATCATTCGCAGCCAAGTTGACAAAGTAACTTTGGACAAAAAAAATTGGACCCTAAGTTACCAATAACACAGCTTTAGACACCATTACTGTAAGAAACACACATTATGTGGATACTTATTCTGATAATTGAAGACCTTCTTTCTCTCACAACCAAGTTTGAAGCATACCCAAACCATCACATTTAATACTATGGTGCTGATTAAAATATGTCATTTTCTCTCAAAACCATTATATTCTCAATTTCCAAGTGTATCATATAACCAATTAAGTTCTTCGTTATTATTTGACTTTCTCTACTTCACTTGTGTCATATGACTCCATTACCTGCACTCTAATCTGCCCTTAACAACCTACTAACCTGTTAACAATATCATACAACCAAGCAGAGTGGTTTCTATTTATGCTTTTCTCTATTTATTTAGCTTTGGGTTCAAAGGCATCATTAATGTATGTAAACAATGCTGATTCATTAACAATCGGACACAAATACACGCAGATCAATTTCAATAGATTGCTTCCTTAATTAAGGTGACAGGTTATTTCATTTATTTTCTAATCAGAAATATCGTATCAGATTCATTGAGACAAATTCAATAAACCGTCATACAAAACTGCACGGTAATGGGCAAAATGGAGGACATTTTTTACATGTGTTTTACATTCATTACCTTTGCAGGGGACTTGAATATGAGTTAAATAATGAATAAGAATTAACTTGAAACATTATTCTCACCAAGATTAGATTGTTGTTGTTGTTTTGTTGTTGTTGTAGATTGATTTATATAAACTACTTTGACAAACTGTTCAGTGAACCAATCAGGTGGAGGAGAGGGCACACAAGAGAAACCGATGAACAGAAAGAGAGTGTTTTATTTAAGTGTTACTTCAATGGATTCTATTAAATGTCTGAAAACTTATAGAACATTTCAATGACCTATACAAGTTAATAGTTTAATACAGCAGTGACATTATCAAAGAATGAAACAATTTAACTAATCTAATAGATCAACATAGGGTGGGTTGTTATAAAACATAGCAATTACAAATGCCATAATTACTTCTTGATTCAGAGGACCAGAGGTATAATATGGCATTTGCCTTCACTGAAGCTTAGCTTTTATTGACAATGTGGTAGAGTGTCCGCTTATGATTCAAAATGTGGGGGGCTTGCTTTCAGCTCAAGACTACAGTGGGCTTTTTATTAGGTTACATTAGGTTAAAACCACAGTTACTTCTAAATGCTATATATACAGTGAAAATACTGAATAACAAAAGAAATCTTAATTCCTGTAACTTAATGTAAAAAATGTTTACATGAGGTATTTACCCATCCATTGCCAATGGGTACAACATTGCTTAAAGGTTTGTAAGTCAGAAACATAAATGAGAGTTTTTCTGTGGTTCAGGACTGTATCGGCAACCTCAGGTATTTATTCAGAAATCATAAAAACTTAAAATCTTGCAAGTTTCTGAGTATTTCTAGCCAAGTTTGTCAACAGTCAAACTACATGTATGCATAAAAAATTCACCTATTTTTCAACAAAAGTTCAATAACTTATACCATAACAGATAAACATAGTAAATAGTTTTCATACTAAAATCTATATTGAAAATTAACATTAGATCTATAATAGTATTAATATTAGATTACAAAGTGTCAACAACCAGTCAAACTATGTCACTTTCCTCCAGTATTTATTAATTAAGTATCCAGGCCATGGTCTACTGATAAAGAGCTAATTTTCCATTCTAATTCAATATGTTTGCCGCGAAGCCAACATTTACTCAACATAAAGAAATAATAACTAAAATACAAAAATGGTTGTTTAAATATAACATTTATACAAACTAACCAAACTGTACAATAAAATGAATAAAATCGTGCTCAATGCGCAAAACTAGTCTAGCTTCGTGTAAATAAAGATGGGCCTAGACTAGTTATGCACTGAGTCATTGAAATGCATGTTTTGATCTGTTGTATTTAGAATTAATCACTTGCTGATCTCAGCCTACTAAATGTCCATATATATGGCTTTATAATTTCACAACAATGGATAGTATTTCTTTATAGAATATCATACAGATGCTGATGTAAGATCCCACATAAAGTTTTCTATGATCAAGTTAAACTAACAAAAATAGTACCAATGACAGCACAATTACTTTAGTGGAACTTGGTCATAAAATAATTTTTCTACGCCATTCTCCCTTCTACTACTGATGTAGGGCAGAAGTCAGTCAATGACCCAAGTATGCGCTTAGTAGTTGGTTAACAGCTAAACCCAGAAATTTATCTTTTCTAGGAACAGTGAGTAGGTGGACTGACTGCCAGGATATAACCTATACCAATACGATGTGTTGCTACAGTGTTAAACCCAACAAAACAAACAAACAAACCCTATATAGGTTAATTGGCACCCTATGAGTACCAGTTACTAGAGTTTGTCTGAAACTTCAAAAACTGGTTAAAATTTAGACATATAAGTTTAAAATTTCTAAAATAGAATATTGTAGACCAAGTCTTAAAGGGTGTATGACATGAATGATGTCACATTCCATGTCCAGTTCACATTCTTCTGTTGATCATCTTCCAAAATGGCAGCCACACAATAAAACAGTTTTCTAATCAATTATGTTCATAGCTTGAGTGGAACATATTCCATCCAATTTTCATAAAACTTGGTAAGAATGTGTGTTATGAGTTCAACAATCCAAGGACATCAGCACAATGGTCCTTGGAATGGTGTATACAAATATTGTCATAGGTGTATTTGTGACATTTTTTTCTATAATTAACAAATATTTTTCAACATTTTCAATGTATTATGATACAGAAAATAGCAAGCAAGTTAAAAAAAAACATCTCCCAAAACTATTCATTTTTTATTTTTTGATTCAAACTATTCATAAAATGTTTCAAAAACAACCTATTATATGAAATATTAGACCAGAGAATGGGAGAACTTTGTTCCTAGTCCAGACAATATTGCTAAAATTGTGTTAAACAAATATTTATGTTTACAATTTGTTCAGTCATATTTATTTAGTCGTATACCTGTCAGGTTTGTAGGTCAAATACAAAACTTCAATAATATTAAGCATCTGATCTTATCAGGTCTTGATGAAAATTTATGGCTATTTTTCAATCACTTAGGCAGTCTTCAAGCCCTTAATAGAATTTATTCAAGGCTTATTATTAAAGCTATCAGAGATATCCATGTTTGCAGTATTGGTCAATAAATGGACATTGTCCCTCAAACTAGAAAACTAATTGATAAACAAATAGACTAATCAGATTGGCAAGAATATATGTTGGACCAAGTCAGTGGTAAGTCCAAGTAAGAGGCATTCCTAATATACTTGAAGCCAGATAAGTTTAAATGAGCAGTTTATTCAAAATACAAAAAAATTAACAATTTAAAGGGTAAAAAAACTGCATTTCACTTTCACTTCTGAACAAAGCAAATACCAGTACTATGTATTGGTACCATAAATAATTGGCAAAAAATAGGTGCAAGCAAACATATCAGACATGGCAACAGTCAATAACAAAGACTTACGTCACATCAATGGTAAATTATAAAGTTCAGTTTTAACTTTAAAAAATGAGTGGTTCTTAAGTAATAATCAAGATCAAGCTGGAAGCTTTAATTAATATTTTAAGAATAACTTTTTCATATACAATGTAGTCAAGAAATGAAAATCATGCAATTACATCTAGAAATGATCACAATAAGGGAGACAATGGTGTTATTCAATAGGGTAGTCACATGTGATAAGGATATGATTATCATGTATATTAATGGCCACACACCCGACACAGTTTGTACTGAGTTTTTTCTTGTGACATACATGGTAGATTTTATAATATACCCAAATGTGCAGCCTCATAAAATAATTTAATATTATCATTATTATTATTATTATTATTATTATTATTATTATTATTATTATTATTATTATTATAAGTAGTATTGCTAAACTTTACTCAACTTTAAGTGGTGCATACTTGAACCCCACTGATTTAAATTGATTGTTGATACAGAAGTACTGTAGTGAGTATTTAAATCAGTGGGGTTAAAGTATTCACCACTGACAGTTAAATAAAATCTAACAATAGTAGATTTAAATTGAAGTTTCCCATTCTCAATCTCATTTGAACTAATAGTATATATTACAGCATCAATATATTAGTCTGGAAACAACAATATAAAATCCCCTATCAGTTGTAAGAGGGATTATGTTTATAAGACTTATCTAGTTAATGTGATGACAATGATATTGATTAGAGGGAAGTACTTTAGCCTTTACCTCCAGCAGAGCTACTCATTAAGTTTTTTACAGCTAAACTCTCCACTTCCTACCAATAAATTCATGATAAAAAGACATAAAGCTGCCATCTTTCAAGAGTGGTAGACAAAAAAATACATGAATTACAAAACGATCAATAACCAATATTCAATCAGTTAGACTGTAAATCAATGGTAAAAAGTAGTTTGCATGTTTTATAAGTGACGTCAGCTATAACAAAGATATATTGTGAACACATAAGTGCGTAAATTTTGTGATAAAGCCTATGCTGATTGACTTGTGACAGATTTATACTACAAAAATGTCTCAGTCCTAAGGTAGCCTGACAAACTTTACCTGGTACAGGTCATTTATATAAAAAGTTGTTACATTTACTTGTACAACAACTTTTATGAGGAATTATCATAGGCGGATCCAGCAGGAGGGGGGCGTCAGGGAGGTCTGGACCCCCCTATAATTTGGAAAATGTACCTGTCCATTAGTGTATTTCTTGCCTGTAAGTAATTTATAAGTAACATGAAGTAATTTTTCTCAGAGCTAAACATAGATTTAATGGTTATGTAGTTTTTATTATCAAAATGTGTATAATGTGGTTGTGGTTCGAGGCTCTGACCCCCCCTAGAAAAGTTTGGACACCCCTAGAAAAGTTGGGACCCCCCCCTCCTAGAAAAAATCCTGGATCCACCTCTTGTTATGATACAGCATAGGGATCTATAGAAGCAGTGGATGGCATGAAAAGAATGTCATAAAATGTTTATATAAAACTCAACAAATTTCATATTCAACAGTCAGCCCAGCATACATTAACTCCTCTGATTTAAATACTTGATTATCGATAGTGAGTACACAAATACTGTTTATAGTATTTAAATAAGCAGGATAAATGTATGCACAATTGACAGTTGAATATAAATTAATCAATACCATGATAAAATAGATCATTTTCATAATCCTAAAACTGTTATAAATAAAGGTAGAGAATGATTTGATGAGCACTAAAATCATTTTGAATCTAGTGTTCTGAAGGGGGTGCGGGTTCGAAACCCACCAGGAGATGTTATACCCTTCCATGAAAATTTGACATTATTGTAAATTTTCCTCCATTAATAAGGTATATGGAGAAGTTTCCAGCCTTGTGGAAGGGTAGGCCAGTACTAGTTATAGGCAAGGGTCCAGGAAAACTAGGTTTGGTGAGCTGGATGGATTAAAATAACTTAAAAATTGTGTTGACATGGCATTAAATCCAGTATAAATAAATAAAATCATTGTTGGTAATGAGACCATACAACAAATAGTCACAGATCAGTGTGAATTCTTACATCAATATGTTTTGTATAACCTATGAGTACCCGGTATTCATCTAACATTAATCAGCCTGCAATCTAATCATTCTACATAAAGGGAATGAATAAAAACAAGATCACACGACCACATGGGTTAATAGTTTGAAATAGAATAATGTGATTAATTCAAATTAAAGGTAATAATTCCAACAAATGAATGTAATTACCCTAATTAATTAAACTTATCAATTATTCAAAATTGTCACATACAAAATTGATGAAAACAGAGCAAAAAACACAATAACGACAAAAAATGAGACATTAACATGACAGTGGCTGTCATAGAAGATAGACAATGATGGCTAGCATGTGTCCATGATCAATAAATGTATAATATATGATGAAAAAAGTTTCCTGGAAGTACAATCAGGTTTTCATCAAAGTTGAATAAATAGAATTCTTGATAAGGCAATATACAGAGCAAACTAAACATTCTTCCATTTAATTAGGCCATCAGAATGGCTGCTAGAAATATTCCTGCTTACATCACTAGTCTTATAGATTTTATCATTTGTCAGATATAAAATATAGATGCATTTCTAAGTGACATTATGTTTAATTGAAAATACATGTATCAAACTTTGATATGTTTTTATATTTTTTTTTGCAACACTGCTCTTTTTTATAGTGTACATTATTGCACAAATATTTCTATAAATTGTGAAACAATGCAAAGGTAAATGACTAAGTAAATGTCCTTGACAGGCAAATGAGATCACATTGACGCATATAATGCCAAATAGCAATTGACCAATTTTCCAACACATAAAAATCATCAATGGCTCTCTACAGTAAGTTCCCTCAAATTTCATCATATTGATCGCAACATTGTATAATGGACGATAATTAACTTCTATAGCCGTTTTCCTTGTTATATGACAGACCATCAGCATCAATTAGGTTAATATCGTACAATCAGTGCCCCCCACGCCACACTTGTAACTTCCTCAATTACCCTGAACATAATGACAGAATCTTGATAGAAAGTCATTAAAAATTGTGCAATTTGCAGTGTTACACGATAACAATAATGCACTACTTTCTCTAAATTTCCTTTTATGGTAAAAAACATTAGATATTTGTTATCATTCTTTTGATGGTTGATTGTTCCACGAAAACTTCAAAACCACATTAAGCTAATGACCCATGAAGGATTTGATGAATGTTTGTGTACTATGGAATAAAGTAGAATCAATTAACTACAAGAGAAATCTAATTGTTCCAGTAGTTTAAAGTCCCTACATGAAGATAAATTCATCAACAGTAAGACTTATAAGCTGTTTTGCAAACAATAAGATATCAGAATTTAACATGCATTAGAGACACAATAAACAGTTCAAAACACTGGTTTCTAAATTTGAATTTGACTAAGTGGCCATTTCTTAAAAAAGTGGGGTACTTTTATAAGAGAACACCATATTCATTTATCCAATATGTTCAATATACCTGATCCAAAAAAAGTTTGAGCTTAATTATGTAATTTGGAGCAGCTTTTTTTCTGTAGCAAGACTTCATCTTAAGCATACTGTGATCAAAACTATTGTTTCAAGTATTGACAACCAAATTCTTCTTTTGGTTTCTACTTTCATTTTGAAATGCAATAAATAGCATAAACATATTTAAGCAATATTTGCATTTGATTAAAAAATCTTGTTCATTACAGGTGTTTAAAATCGAGGGGTGCCTGCAAGACTGTATTAATTGCATTGCGTTAAAGAGCGAGTTTTGCATGCAACCCTCGAAATAGATCTATTTTCTTTGCAGTCCAAAAACAGGGTTACTTTTGATAATGGGGCTTTAACATTCAACCATTTAAAAACAAGTGAACAATGATGATTTACAATATAGGTTTACTAGTATTCACCCTGACACATATTCGTATCACTTTTAAAAAGTCGGTGAAAACTGTTTTTTAACGCTACTAAAATAAAGTTGTGATGACTAGATAAAATCAATGAAGATAATTTCCACTCAATTAAAATATTGACTGTTCGGTGATAAATATCTTTATTCCATGCTATTATATATGGGTCAAGGTTTGAATGGAAATTTCTACCATTAATTTAACGATTGTAGACGTTGAGCATTGATATAAAATTATAAGACAGATGTTTAAACAACATTTCTAATAAAAAAAGACAATAGTCACAAAAGCAAACAAGGTACACACTGATTAAGTGAGAAGAAAAAAATGTATAAAAAGTATTTTCTAAAAACAAATTCTGTTTCTTGTATCAATTGCTAACATCTATACATGTATTATAAAAGGACCAAATAAAACCTTACCTGTATAGAAGCAGTAAGAGGGCATACAGCAGCTAAATATTGTATTGTCTCTAGATGTTGTCCAACCTTGAAATGATGACCTTTACCTTGACTATATAACCACTCTGCTTTTAATCTAGAAATATATAAGTATGGGTATATGTAATTATAAGTATAACAGAATTTGGCCTCAAACTCATGAATTTATTATTTTTTTAACTAGATTTAATGCCGTGTCAACACAATTAAGGTCATTTACGGCGTCCAGCACACCTAACCTGGCTTTCCTGGACCATTGTCTATAACCAGTACTCACCTACCCTTCCACAAGGCCAGATACTTCTCCATATTATCTAATCAATGGAGGAAAATTGACATTATTGTTAAATTTTCATGGAAGGGTATAACCTTCCTGGGTGGGATTCGAACCCGCACCCCTTCTGGCATGAGATACCTAATCCCGGCGCACTACCAACTGCCCTATCGACATGGGTTCCAACTCATGTATCATGAATGTTTGTGGGACAATCTAACGGTACAATCACACAATTTTATTTTGTGTTATTTCACCATAGATTCTTGAATGCAACTCGTAACTAATACATTGCTTCACTCCACCCAGGTGTAAATGGGTACCTGCGAGGGTGGTATAATTCCGTTGCGCCAATTTGTCGGCTGCACTAATAAGCGGAGTAGAAGACTCCCCAGGGAGATTGATAGATAAATACCAGTAGCCCAATGACCAGGGGTAATTGTTGTAAAGTCGGTGAACGTGCGTAAGCATGAAACTTAGACTATAAAATGACATTACTTACTTTACTTTACTTACATTATAAATATCAATAGACATTCTAATTTATTTTGATTAATTTGAGGTTAGCTTGTACAGACATATCATTGTAAATGTATATGTTAGTAAGAAAAGAACTTTTGAAAATGATTGTATTGATAATTTAAAATATCAATTCATCAGTCATTGCAAAAATCCCTTTCTTCTGGGCTCCCATTAGTTTTAAATATTCACAACACTTGACCGATGGGATCATTAGGTCCCCACATTTTAAATTCTCGGCAAAATACTGGTCCAATAAATACATGGAGTATGAATGGGTTATATCTAGCAATATTGAAGAACATATCATAGCACAAAAATATTCAAACTAAATGGTTACTGAAAACAAAAAATGAAAGCATATATTTTTGGTCTGTAAAACTCGGCTTCCACAAGACTTGACACAAGATACTTACTGTTCCTTCTCGCTGACTGTATAACCATCCAGTATTTCCAGCATATGACACCAGTTTATAATAAATGGTCGATAATCAAACCCTCTGTATATGGAGTTAAGGAATATTACAAATACAGAAATACTGTGATATCACAAAATATTTAACATCAACTTAAATCCACTAGCCCTGGTTTGACCCTCAAATGCAATACTGCTTAAGTAATGCCTCAGTCCCATAAAATCATGGCTTGTTGCGGACCCGTACGTGCAGACAGTCGTAAGCCGTGGGAAGCCTTGCGTATTAAGGTATCGGTACGCACATGTACATGGTACAAACAACACACCCGTATGGAGCCATAGCTGGAAGATATGCATGTTTAATCCATACTCAGCCACAATTTTGTTCACAATTTGACTCCGAAACTGATACGTGTATCCTGGGCTCATCTCACGGACCATGATAAAAATGTAACAGTCCGTACGGGTATGCAAGATTTTGTACGGGTCCTTGCGGAGCTTGAGTGCACTGCCCCCCCCGTACGGTGCCCTCACAGCTATTTTTATGTTTATGGGACTGTAGCATAAGTAAGACAAGACATTATAACAAATAATCAAACTCTGAAGAGCTTTCTAACCTACTATTGCGTCTAAGCTAACCAGTAGAACCCTATATCAGGTCAAATTAGTAGACAATACATAAGTATCAATACAAATGCTATACTGAAAAAAACACTTTTCCTTATTGTTTTTTGCGGGTCCCTTTAACAGTGAAAGTTTGAAAATCTAAAAATATTCTCCACCGCTTTTTGGCTGTGTGAAAGGTTCGTGAATCTTTTGCTATAGCAGTTCCTGATATGTTTGCTTACACATTTTTATAAGAATGGAGGTCAGTTTCATCTTTACATTTGATCATTTACAATGTCCAGCTTCAGTAACCCTTTTACCTGGATTTTTTTCTATTAATATTCCTAAGTGGCTAAAAACAACTGATTATTAGGAGATAATTTGGCTTTATATTTCTAATTATCATAGAGGGCGTGAACAGCTCCAGTCTAAAATTTAATCCTGAGTCTAATTTTCATGCTGCAAGCTACTTCACCAAGGATGTAAGCAGCATTGATATAAATGTAAGAATAAAGACAAATTGTTTACATCGTAGTAACTGACTAAGGCCAATTTAGTAATCCAGCGTTAATCAGCGGTCATGCATGTTTTAATTTAGCAGGCCAAACACAACTAAAACCCAGAGTAATAACCTGCTAATTAACCAATTACAGGGTCCCAATTTGAAAAATTCGAACTGAGATGAGACTTTAACAAATCAAACAATACCACCATGTTTACTCACAACTGATTTGGACAAGAGTTTTTTCCCTTGCTTCGTTAGCAACGTAACCCCAATATTAAGGGGAGATCAGTCATGCAGAAACCTTGAAAATCGGTGTTTTAACAAAGAAATAAGGTATCAGACCCCTATTTGAAGTGTCAACTTTAAAGGTCCATGATCTAATTACATATTATTCTTTCAAATAAGTTAAAGAAGCACATATTTTTAGACCCCCTGTTGAGTTGTACTTTAAAGGATACTGAACAGAAGCTGTCATTAGTACACATGGATTATTCATCACAGATAATTGCTGTAGTTCTGGTAGACATGACAAATAAGATACCTGAAAATACACATAAATATAGTAAATATAAATAAATAGATAATAATGAAAAATTAATAAATAATCAATAAAAATAATAAATAAATAATTAATAAAAAATAATACAGTGGATCTTGTGTTAAGCGACCATCAAAGGGAGAAACAAAAAGTGGTCGTTTAAGACAATGGTCTCTTAAGACAAATTTTGATTCCCGACATTGAAGCCGTCCTGACATTCTAAAATTCGTCATTTTCGTAGAACATTAATCTGTCAATGGGACGATTTTAACTGATGGGCTTTTATCTAAATGTCGTCAAATGCATACAAATAATGGGCAAATCGATTTTTCTCTTTTTTAAATATCCTAAATTCAGCTTCAAATTGCAATAATTTATTACAATTAAGTGAAACTTTGGTTTAAATAATGATAGCGAAACAGTCGTTTTGTTTTCGTACATGTTAAAATCCGTAATTCCCGGATATTTTCGCGATAAAAACAACCAATATTTAGGTCATCAGAGTAAAGGCTGTTACAATTAAAAACTGTGAAATTTACACAATTTATAAGAATTAATTGTGATAATTGTCCAACACACCAGCTTATTCTTTGTTCTAACAAGCGCTGCAAACTTCAAGCGTTAAAATGTTGGCCTCGTTTGAAATTGAATGTAGAACGTGACGCTATTTTCTATTTTCAGAAAACGTGTTTATAATGTCCTCAATATTGACCTTTCTTTGTTTAAATATACAAATTGTTTCTGCTTACGTATTTTTTAATAAATATTACTTTACACGTTCGACGCATGTATAAAAAGTCAAATTTGCAGTCTCTTGAAATGTTTTGAAAACGATAACTCTCCACGGTACGGTAAGTACGATACGGGACTAATTGTTCAATGCGTATTATGTAATTACATTATGATTGGATCGTATTAGTGTCACTCGGTTGATTGTTCCCTTTAACCCCTTTATCTTACAGTATTTATGACTGTCAATTATTGATTTTTAGAGCTCGACATACGACTTTAGGTGATAGACATTGTGACGACGTACTCCCGGTGTATATCTCTAACTACTGGGTTTTATCGATTTTCGCCAAATTCGATTTTATATGAGCTGTTCGTTTAACACAAATAAGTCAGTCAGTTTCGGCCAAAATCAGCGGTCGCTGGTCGCGTTAGACAAAAGTCGCTTAAGGCAAAGATTTAAAGAGTTAAAATGGTCCGTGGGAACTCAGAGTGGTCGCTTAGTGCAAATGGCCGCTTAGGAGACGTGGTCGCTTACGCAAGATTAACTGTATTAATAAAAAAATAGCATTATACTATTTCCATTCTAACATAATACTCACAGAGCTCACTTGTTTTGTCTTGGTATTATTCAATTAAATTATTTATTATTGCATAGGACTAAGAGCTTAAAATCTAACATTAACAAAAGTCAATTTGATTGAACACAAATCTTGCTAATTTTACATCCGACAAGCTCACAGTACAGGTCATGTTTATGAGACTATAATACAACCATTGCACTAACAACATCTTTGTAAATGAGACGCATCAGACCTAATCCAGAATTCAAATTTATGGGTTTTTCCGTCCGTGCACAGGCAGTACAAAGTTTTCTACACATTATTGTTAAATAGCACAAACTATGGATTAAATCCTATTGTTCTTTTTACATGTGTTTTCATTGTAACGGTGAAAGTTTGTTTGTACCGGAGGGGAAACCCCAAAATTTGAATTCTGGATATAGTCGTTTCTTAATGAATGGTCTAATCAATGCCTGTGAGTAACTCACATCACCAATTTTTTTGTGAGCAAAACTTGATACAAGAAAAAAATCATAAAATTCTGTGCTATTAATAGTGTTTTGTCTAAAAAGTCTAAAAGCTATGCATTGGTTGGTCAAAATAATCATCTGAACATGATTCCCTGTGCAATGTGGGAAGATTCTATGACAGGGGTCTTTAGAGTTATATTTATTTAGATTGTAACACAAATATACATACCTCATTGATATCAGCTATCTCATTTTCAGCCAATGAAAATATACTAACAGTTTTAGGTAAGAAATGTGGAGCTGTTTTCAATGTTGTTATAATGTTACCATGTAGTAATAGAGTCTGAAAGTAAACATTTAACTTTTATATAATACTTACATTTAAATATGAGTTCAACATTCTTAATATATAAAATGGGACTGCATCATGTCTATTATCTTCTTGCCTGCTCTTTTCTCTAAGCAAACTTTTTTATTTATACTTGCATGGCACTATGCACCCTTACTTTTTTCTGCCTGCATGTATTTCCAGTGCGAAAATTACTATGACACCTGCATTCAATTAAAACATAACAGTCCCAGACTGTCTTAAATTAAAGATTGATCAAACACAAAAAACAAACGTCCCACGTTAACTTCTTCCAGTGCAGAAATACTCAAAAACAGTAAAGTTCGACTATAAAGACCATCTTGACTATAGCAAAATCATACAAGTTTTGTATGCTAAATGCTTAATTTGAGAAGAAAATAGTTCCTACATTTAGAGATTTCACCTATTAATACCATCAATTTTGATAGGGGGTGTTTGATTCGCGAGATCTAAGTAATTGGAGTACCCTGATCACTGAAAAATTGAGTCAAACATTTCAGATCACACGCACTCGGAGTACTCCAAATACACCTGCCTTTTTGGAGGTGTAAGCCGAGTATGACGTAATTAAGATGGTGAAGTGAAGACCCATGTTTAAATGTGAGGATTGCAAATCTTTTTATTACTATATTTTAATATATTTTGTGTCAGATCGTCATCATAATCTTTTGATGAACTGCTGTCATCTAACAAAAAGCATCTTGTAACCTTTTCCACCATTCTTGTGTTTTGCTACAAAATTGGGACATTTGATTCATCCGAGCTCGCAGAGTAGATCCGAGTACTCGGAGTACACTGAATCAAACACGCCTATGGTCTCACTTGACAGTAGTAATTTTGAATCCTGCATTTCAAATGCTGCTCTCTGTACCAATTTTCTTGACTTCATACCCTCTTATGAGTTCTCCAACACGATGACAACATATTAAACCAAACAAATCTAAATATATAGTAGAGTATAGCATACCTTTAAATTATTCAAATGATGAATATCACCAAGTTGTGATATACTATTATCAGAGAGATCTAAATGTCTTAAGTTAAAGTTGTTACTTAGATTCTCCATCATCTGAAATACATGAACAATAATCAATTTTAAATATTAAACTAATCAATTATTCATATAGTAAAAGTATTTGTGATCTCATTAATCACATAGAGTTGTATTCATTTTTTAATGTGCTTAGTACAATATTTTTCAAGGGTTGCCCGCAAGACTATAGTAACTTGCTCTTTAATGCAATGCACTTACTACAGTCTTGGGGATAACCCTCAAATTATTGTAGCCAATTTATTATCATATAGAGAGAAGGGGGTGGTCAAAAATTGAGCAATTTACAAAAGTAATGAGACTATCTTGACATCTGAGGTATTTCCAAAGTTAAATGGCTAAATCAGTCTAATTTTTTACTCTTTTACACAATCTTAAGACTGGCAAGACAGTCATACACACCCAGTAAAAGAAGACACTCATTTCATGTACAGTAAAACATTTTTAAGAAACCTACTGTATTATAATGTAATTTATGATGTTTCCATGCTAATTTCAACATTGTTTCAGTCATATCAGGGTGGTCAGTCTTTCGACTCATGTTTCCTGACAGACCTACAATCTGGACCCAAGTTTTAAACCTAGTACAAAGCAGATAACCTCTCAATATCATTAAACAGATATCCTATAGACCACTGATGCATAGGATCTCTGAGGGTCGCTCAGAGGGTCACATCGAGATGACCTTTGTGTTGACCAATCAATGCATAGCTTACATCAAGACGAAACACTATAAATAGCATCTTGGTTTTATAATTTCTATTTTTAGACCTAGGTTTGCGAGCCAATCTGACTGTGGTGTTATTCACATACAGTGATTGGATGGCTCTTTTTAAACTGCATGACATAGATGATATAAACAAGTTACATGTACTAAACATAATGATTGCGTCATGAATATTAATATGAGAAAAGGTCATCTGAATGTGACCCTCATAACCTAACAGCCAGATCTAAATTAGCGAGTGGGGAATTTTAGATCAAGTTTTAATCAGATTGATAACCTCACCAATGATTGACAACAGTTTTCTGTTCTACTTGATACAGAGATAGGCAGGAGATTATGGCAGTAGAAAATATTTTATGACCAAAGTCTAGGAATGTTTGTAGGTCCTGCCCTAGAACAAACCCATGATCCCTAGATATGTAGTCAGATGTGCTACCTATTGAACTAACTAGGGGGGTATTTTAAATAACAATACAATAGCTATATACAGTACCCACCAAAAGTTAGGAGACATTTTCAGATTGCAGGCCTACGAAATAGCTTTTATTCAAAATTTGGTAAATATTTATTTTGAAATGCTTTGTAGTTTTGCATTATCTTTCTGGTTATTATTATAATTATAATTGAGACTACAAAAATAGCATAAAAGCTATGTTATGGAAAATAATTACACTAAATATGGTTTTGGATACTTCATGATGTCAGATGCTGAAACTTATGAATGTGTTGCACTCTTAAATTTGTTTTCATTTTATCACAAACCATACTTAAATATATCAAAAATAATGATTCAGCAAACATAACTGTTAAAATTCAAGAATTGAAGTAAATGTATTTTGTCTCCAAATTTTTGTTGGGTACTGTATTTAGCTAACAAAGAAAGGCATATAAAGCAGACAGCTAGAACTGGCAAACTGGAATAAAATATCAGTCAGTAGGCCATGAAATAAATTGTACATACATTATACATTGACATAAATTGACTTCCATTGGAGACAACTTGTTCAATATATAATAGACAAACACAAGGTTATTCAACAATTCAAATAAAAAAAGGTTAACTACCCAGTTAATAAAAAAAACTAACTTAGTCTAAAATAGCATACAAAATTCAGGTTATCATATGCAAACAGTTTTCTTAAAAAATTCAATTTAACAGTAAAAGGTTAAGATAGAGTTTAAATCAAGAAGGTATATTCCTATGTAAATATATTTCGTACTTGAACCTGTCATTTCTACCCTTAACATATAATGTACCTATAATAACAAAGATTTTCAATTATTAAAAACTATCTATACATTGGAATCAAAGGATCAAAAAACCACTCTCTGACATGATAACTTACAAACCAAACATGCACTTAATTAAAACATGTATGAACAACCTGGGGGTCAGTCAATTCTTATTTATATACTTGAAATTGCAAACATATAAAATTAGCATTTGAAATAAATGCAGTTTGAAGTAGTAATTTAAGAATTGAAAGAATCAAAGACCAAAACCTATTGTGACACAAGTAACAATATAGTTTATATTTGTAATTGTGTTTGAATTTGTACTGTTTAACTAACGTAAAAGCTAAAATAACAATATAAGCCGCCCACCTAGCTCAGTTGGTAGCAAGCAAGTCTACTGAACGAGGGGTCATAGGTTTCATTCCCGGGCGGGGCATACTCGTGGGGCTTGGTTATGAAATTATTTCTACGGCCATTCTGCCTCCTTTCTATGGCCATTCTGCATCCTACCAATGATTCTTAATTATGTAGGGCATTTGTCAGTCACTGATGAAAGTATGTGCTTAGTTGGTTAACAGCTAAATCCAGAGATTCAGCCTTTCCAAGAACAATGAATATAATGCCGTTATATGACCTATACAATTTGTTGCTAAGGTGTTAAACCCAACAAACTAACAAAATAACCATTTCAGGCAATGTTTAAGGAGCTTGTACAAATTGACTTAAGACAAGAATATTTTAATGTACATGAATGTATCTGTCTCTGGGCAACATGTGCCAGCTGTTCATAATATAATTAATTGGATATGGAACTCAATTTAATCGTTTCTTTTTTCAAGCTAAAAATGCTCCCTGGACAAGTGAACTTTTGATACATTATTTCTGAAAAATGTGCAACACAGATTAAATCCTAAATGCTAGTAGTTATGTTCATTGTAAAAATGAAACAGAAAAAAAACACTTGATTTTTAAATTAGAACTATTGGACTATTGGACAATTGGCAAAGATTACGAGTAAAAATTAAAGAGTATAAATTTTGTACTTGAACCTGTCATTTCCATCCTTAACATAATTTGAGGGTTGCCCTCAAGACTGTTGTAACTCACTCAGTTACCAAATGCACTTACTACAGTCTTACGGGCAACCCTCAATATAATGTACATATTATTCATGGCCTACAAAATGAACTATAATATGGATTAATCTTCACATTGTAAAAAGTGTACACAGAGTTCAAGAACTATCAATATTGACAGTCTGATGTTCTATGACTAATTGTCACTAGTATTTGACATGTCTACCAATTATAACAATGTCCTACTTTTCTATAGTATGTGTACATGGTAAGATTATCTCATCTGACTAATTATAGATGAAAATAGAGTGCCGATATCAGGGGTAAAGATTTCTTAGTTTTTTCAACTTGTCCTTGGACAACTGATATCTTAAACTATACTTGTTCAGTGTCAAAATGCACTTGTACAAAGGTTAAATATTCAAAAGACATATTGAGATCTATGCTATTAAATACATTCTGAATGTAATAAATAATTGACAAGTGAGATTGATATAGTCACTTGTCCGCAGATATAAATGGCGGAGTTAGACAAGTCGGGCATAGGAATTCCTCACTCCTGCCTGCAAGACAGCAAGGGAATGGTAAACTCTGTCAGAAGTGTGTGTTTGTTGATTCACAGCTATGTGAATCCAAAGCTAACATTTGTGGAGTATGGTCATGATACTTCTTACAATCATTCTTCGTTCAACAAATGTATAAAACTGTTGTCATTTATAGGCGAACTGGTTAAAATTTGGGTTTTGAAAATTCAACCTTGCCAGAAACAGTGAGTAGATAGACTGACTACCACAACATGAATGGAATCAGTAAAAGAGAGGCATAAAGCACTATAAAAATAATCAACATTGTGGGCAGATGATAAAAATTTTCAAAAAATGAATTTCATAGTTTCAACAGCAATCAAATAGGAAAAGAACCATTCACAAGTAAAAAAATCCAGAACTTTATCATCAGACCTCAAAACTTTCACCCAAGTATAATTAAAGAACAAGAGCTGTCAGAGAAGACAGCATGCTCGACTTTTCTCACTTAATCAGTGAATGGGGTTTAATAGTAAGGAGAAAGTAGAAATGATGAATAAGTATTCCAAGTTTGAGTTGAATATTTTTGATAGTATTTAAGTTTGTAAAAACTTTAACCTTGATTTTGGATGTTTTCTAAGTAAAAAAGGAGAATAACTCCTAAAACAGTGGAGTCAGGGTTATGGGCATTAAAAGTAAGGTGGAGGTAGTGATGATGAATAAGTATTCCAAGTTTGGGTTGAATATCTTTGACAGTATTGAAGTTTAGAAATTGTAAAAACTTGAACTTTGATTTTGGATGTTTTCTAAGTAAAAAGTAGAATAACTCCTAAAACAGTGTGCCAGGGTTATGGGCCTTTATAGTAAGGTGTATTTAAGTATAGTATTGAAGTTTGTAAAAACTTTAACCTTGATTTTGGATGCTTTCTAAGTAAAAAAGGGGCATAACTCCTAAAAAAGTGGAGCCAGAGTTACAGGCCTTGATACTATGGTGAAGGTAGTGATGATGAATAAGTATTCCAAGTTTGAGTTGAATATCTTTGACAGTATTGAAGTTATGTAAATTTGTAAAAACTTTAACCTTGATTTGCAACGCCAACGCCGATACCCGGGTGAAAGTAAAAGTTTTAATTTTCTTCGAAAAGTCGAGCTAAAAATATATTTTTCAAATCCTTCTTATCACACCTTCCATAATAACATTCTATAAGGGAATTAACCATTCATAGAAATATTCCAGTTTTAAATCAATATTCTGTCATGTTCAACTGAAGATTTATATGTTTTGCTGCAGACGACATTAAGATAAGCATCAACTTTCAAGATTTCATTGTACAAATACAATATATTACATCCATTATAAACATCCCCTATAGTTCACCAATAAATGCATCATATTTAAAAATAGACGTTATAAAATATTGTATTTACTTAAGTGATTCTATAACATTTATATTATTTGTGCTTCATTATTCCAAGGACCCTATATATACATGTTTATGATTATATAGGGTCCTTGATATTTCTGCTGTAACAGCTGTCATTACATAAATACAATAATTATTAGGGGTGTAACAATACGGTAAAAACGGTATTGCAATATATCGCAATATGCAAAACCCGTATTGCAATATATTGCAATATGTATGGATTTCTTTAATAGACATGCGAAGCATGTGTATTTCATTTGTTACAAGCATATGTGTAATTTCAAATGATCTCTTATCAAATTATTTGAATGACAAGTGTAAAATAGATTATATGTTAGAAAATGCATATTATGAAACAGGCTTTCAAAGAAAATTTTTCTCTCATTTGACGAAATGTTTAACATTTTAAAACACAATAAGATTGTTTCAAGTTTTCAACACATTGTACCATCTATTTAAATATCTAAATATCAGATCGTGATAAAAAAATCAATCAGTACAACACATAACTACAAAAATCGGTTCAAGTCAAGAAAAAACTAACCGGTTAAAAACCGTCAGGATTCGTATTGCAATATCAACCGGTTTATCGGTTAACCGTTACACCCCTAATAATTATATCAAGATTATTTCCTGTTTCAAAGACTATGGACACATTCCGCAAGGCGATCGCTAGCTAGCGCTTCGTCCCCTGGTACCCTCGATTTGGTGTCACATAGTAAATACTTTTAGTGCAAGAAAGGTACCAGAGGACTAAGTGCTATCTAGCGATTTCCTTGCGGAACGTGCCCTATGTGTTTTAATGTTCTGGTATTCTGATAGACATTTCAAACATAATGAATAAATAAATTTCCCTGATAGACGTCAAGCTCATTTTTATTAGACTTCATCAGGAAATCTTATTTATGGGTTTTTACCACAGGAAAAAACCCTAATATTTGAATTCAAGATATAGTCTATACATGCAAGCCATGTTTCTAACTACATGTATCTTTATTCAATACTTTCTTCATACTTGATCATTTTTTGTTCATCTTTATTAATATTTCATGATTGACTCGCTAGATTCTCACACTAGTAAGTTCCCACAAGAAAGTTTGACATCTCTGAAGATATATAGATATAACTTACCTTTATACTGTTTCCTGAGAGATTTAGCCATGTTAACTCTGTAAGTTCTCTTACACCTACAAGAAATAAACAAAACACATATTACATAACATGGTAATTACTAATTAGTACAAGGTTGTACCTTAGCTTATCATAAGTATAATCTAAACTAAATCTGTAATCTTTTCAATTCAGTAAGTTCAATTTTTCTCTCTTGAAATTTTTTCTATGTGTAGTATGAGCAGTGGTCCAGTGGTAGAAGGATTGCTAAGGAATTGAGAATAAACAATACTCTGCCTATAAAGTCATTATTCGGTAATTCCCAACTAAGGCTTTAAGATATATGTTTGACATAACTTATCGTACAAAAAAATAACATAGAAAAACTTCAAATAGTTCTTGAACCAAAGATTCAAAGTGCGGCTGCACCAAACTGATGTTTATGCTAGCCTACACACTTAATGATTTCTGTACAATAAATGAGTAGACCCAAAGTGTTCAATGCAACATTATATATAAAATTCAAAGTTGTGTCAAGTAAATGGAGCAAAACAAACTCGCACCAGAGGAACCATTTTAAAATAGCAACACAAGAAACATAATAAATAATTCTCACAAATTAATGGAACAAATAATGCTTAAAAAATGTTCATTATTTTACCAAAGGGGATAAGTACATTCCTTCACTTGGTATCAAAAATACCCAAGAGTGGAGGTATCTCAACATAAAACTGACTGTATATGGCTCAATCAATATCTAGACTAATTTATAGTCATCAAGTAAATTAGAAAACATCATAAATTTCAGATAAACACTTCATCTGATCCATTTTCCTTAATGAATAATTTAAAATTGACAATAAAATTTTGTTTTAATCAGGAAAAAATCAAGAATAAAATATAGAAATAGAGTCATATCTGTTCATCTAAAAATCACATAGTAATAAATAATTCAATTTAACATGATTAAGTTTTTACAGAGTAGAGCTATATAGTATGACTTGAATTATATATGGATAGGTCAGCTCACAACAAGTCTTACTACATGTGAAAAAAGAAGGCTATGGACTAATTTTGCATTAACCCAAAGAAATATTAGATGTATGCTTAGCAGTTCATATTTGGAATTTGAATTAATGTGACTTTCAAGTCAAAAGTTTTATATCTGTACATCTGATGCATCCATGAGGATCAAAGTTACTTTACATATTATTATTGTAACAATAAGAATATAGATTCAATCTTATTGTTCTTTCCACACTAATTTTGGCGGTTTCCTCTTTGTTGAATATAGATACATACACCTGATGCAAGCCAAAGTCTTCCTGCTAGACAAAACACACTGACTGGTGATCCAAAATGAAATATATTGGTTTGAGATATAAGAATGAGAATATAATTATACCTTCAATGGCAATTATACTATTCTGTGGTAGATTAAGCACAGTAAGATTTCTTAATTTGCCAACACCATTCATATGAACTAATCTATTACTCTTCAATGATAACTGCAACAAAAAATAACAATCATACATTATTTAAAGTAATACAACAATCCATAACATTGAAAATTTAATGTTAGATATATAAAACCAAACAGTGTCATTAATAGTTTACAGGGATTTCTATAGAAATATATGAAAATAAATAATATAGAAAGCGTAGCTATTATTGTTTTCTTTCCCATCAGACAAATCTGCACTCCAAATCTATTCAGCCCCACCCCTCCCTAAACTGAAAATGCTTCCTACGGTCCTGAGCATTGATAATTAAGCATAAAATATTAAAATATCAGCATATCTAAAACAATCTGTACTAAGTCTAATGCATTCAAACAAAGACAAAGCATTTTAGATCTATATAAAAACAGGAATTACTAAAATCTAAGGGTTTACAAGTGCCCAAGTATAACCAAACAAACTGGCATGTGTTCCAATCAATCATAATGTTTTGATTAACAAAAGTTTACTTCCTTGAATTGCTAGATATGAAAACTATGAACTATGGACTTGATTTGGATTCAATAGCCAAGTTCGGCTGAAATTATCTCATATTTCACAGTATGTTCATTCCATCAGGATAAACCATCAATCCCCAACGATAAAACATTGACTTTACACTGGTGGTGAACCCAGGAAATGGACTGTGAATGTGGATTAATGTAAAGCCAAAACAAATTGTTTGTTCCAAATTCAAGCCAAGGCAAATCAGTGCAAACTATATTTGTTCAGCAAAGATTTATTTCTATCACATAAACTAAGGTTAAAGGTTAATTAGTTTGATTTTTAGATTTTCAAATGATTATAAACATGATTTTAGTTATTTAAAGAGATAAGTTAGCCTAGCCTGTTTCCTGGGACCATTTTCTTCACCAGAACTCACTAAAGACTGCCAAAGGGAATTGAAAAACTCTCCAGTTCAGGCTCTTTCACTCCACACACATGTAGCAGCAGTGGTTCAGTGGTGGGACATGCCCTTAGTGATCGAGATGTTCTGGATTTGAACCTACTAGGGGCATTGCTTATTTCCTTCAGCAAAAAATTCACGAACAGTTATTCCACTCCACCCAGTTAGTTGAAAATGAGTACTGTGAAGGATCAACTGCCTGAAGGTGATTTAAATGATCATGTGTTATCATACAAAGAGTCAAGTCTGCTGAACATGTAAATGAAAGCAGTCTTAGATATGCACATTTACTTTTTAAGGGTTATTCTACCTTAAGAATACTATATATAATCATAAATATACCTGTCTAAGATGAGGACATTGTTCAACATTTTCAACTCTTGTTATACTATTTCTATCAGCTATAAGGGCTGTAGGGTTTTCACCAGATGGGATCTCTAACTTGGTCAGTCCCCTGTCAGATAAATCTAATAGAGTTCCATCCATGTCTGAAAAAATACATAATAAGATATATATAAATCAATTTTCACACTAAAAATACCTGAAAGGCAATAAAAGGGCATAACTCTTATGTCCCCAATTTGATTGACTTAGTTGTTGGGCTCAGTTGAGATACCCAAGTTTCTAACATTTTGACCAGTTAAGGAGCATATTAAAGGAGAAAACTGTTTTGACTTAGAGAGATGCGTTACAACCCATTTCATAATAAAAAACTAAATTGTAAAAATTATTACAAAATAAGGGATTACAAAAGGGATTGCACATGATAACCAGTTATGTAGTAAAAACGTGAAATACTATAGAGTTTTAGGATTTATCAATTTCAAGATAACGGGTTATCATTTTCAATCCTTTATGTGATGAGCCAATTTGTAATAAACATAACCATTCATGTGACATCGTGAGTATCTGCATGTGCACTCAGTCAACATAATTCACATAATATAATCCTATCTTTCAAGGACAATATCAGGGGTGGATTCAGGATTTTTTCTAGGGGTGTCCAGTTTTATGAACGGCTTACAGTTCACAAAGTACACTCATGGACAGGTATATTTTAGAAATTTCAGGTGGGGGTATGGACCCCTCTGACCCCGCCCCCCCCCTGATCTGCCTATGAATATTAAATTGAGTTTACCATTGTTTATATTTTGGGTATTTTTAATCAGTTTACACTTCCTGACTTAACAAGACTTGTTTATAACTTGTGTAAGATAACAAACAAAGAAAAGTCATTCCCCTGTTGGTACCTGGAGTATGCACATAGCAAGTTTTTGATATGAACTTAACTTAGTAGGGGAAAATCTTAGATAACATTGTAACAAAAGATTTTGGCACAGAATCATAACAAATATTATAACTGGCTCAAAAACAAGCTTCCACACATTCACATATACATTATGTACTCCTATGTCATCAAAATCTGTTATCATTTATTCATCACATGTTATTTCAAATGGGCCATTCTGCCTCCTTGTAACCTAAAGGTGGCAAGCATGATCCCAAGACAAAAACACTATGTGAGAATACATATAAGGTATATAAAGCATATGCTCTTACGTCTGTATGTATTCAAGTAGGGCAGTCAGTTACTAAGCCCAGAATATGATAGGTATACCAATGAACAGCAAAGGCCCAGAGATCTAGACCTGCCCAGGGACAGTGAGTTAGATGACTGACAGCCAATATGTCAGACTGAAAAATTGCAGGAAAACAATCAAAGAGCATCAAAAACAACCTTCAGTCATCTCCTTAACCTACTAACCCCGTACTGGTTTCAGACGTGTAGTGAGACTTAAAGATTTTCAATATGTGTCATGAAAAGTTATCTCGCGGTCCTATGGCCACTGCTTGACAGAAAATTGGGGCCGCGGTTGCAGCCCCTGCGGCCCCAACTCCAACTCGCCTGTAGTTATTGTTCATTCCAGTTAAAGAAGGAAAGTAATAGTGTTGTACCGATGATCGGGAATAATCGATTAACGACTAGTTGGAAGCTTCCGATTCTGATAATCGATCAAACTTTATCATAATCGATCATCGGTTAGAAAGGAGGATAGGCTATTTAAGGACAATAACACATTTTCATGTATCTGAACTGTTATTATTAAAAATGTTTTAAATACATGTCATTCATGTCTGACTTGTATTGGACACTGATATATCTAGTTCAAGTTCCAAAAATACAGCTACTATACTAGTCAAGGGAACTAGGTAATGGATCATTTAATTTTTACCGGTTTCTTTGATTTTTAATTTATTAGGTTTTTGACACATTTGACTAAAGAAAAAATATGTCCTAATCCATTGTACATGAATTTTATAAGGATTCACAGTAAAACATGCATGCAAAAACAAACTTATCAGGAACCGATTATAATTGGAAGAATCGCATCGACAACAGAAACCGATTCCAACTGACGATCGATTACGATTTTCAGCCGATGTCCCACCACTAGAAAGTAATGTCTTTAATACCTACACACATACATGTATATACCTTGTTTCTAGTACAAATTATCAATAAAAATGTATGCATGACTTAACATAGGAATGAAATATTTATCATTCATTAACATATGACTATGATGTAGACATAATTATTTAGACTTGGCAAGGAATCCTACTTTGATACAATAATACCTTTTATGGAACATATACCTGACATAACCTAAGTATATAACATCAAAATTCATTCAAATAAACTGTATTTCAATAACTGATTGGATCCGTATAGACAAGAAACATATTTCAACATATTTTATAAACCATCATGGGAAGATTCAAGTCTATCCCATATTGACCGAGATATTTGTAACAAAGTATGAATGAAATAAACAGCAGGTGTTTTTCTTCCATAATTACAACAGAGAACATGTCGTTAAATAAGAAATATAAATCTCTCAGCTATTCATATAGTCATGATATCATTTATTTATTTATTGATTAGTTCTATGGCATTTTTAATAAACAAATATAGACTTTGATGACCAACACTGCTGAGTCAGATTCCTCTTTTCAAACATGAATCATAATAAACTTAATTGCTTGTTTCTGTAGCAGAATAAGAGGGCATTCAACCTTACACTTTGGCTCCCCTCCTACAGTTATTCTTTTAGTTTTAATCAGGTTACTGAAGTACATGTATAGTAGTCACAACACTTCAACTCTTATGCCTCAGTCCCTTAAAATCGTAGCTTGTTGCGGACCCATACATGCAGACAATCGTAGGCCGTGGGAAGCCTTGCATATTAAGGTGATGGTACGCACATGGTACAAAACAACACTCCCGTATGGAGCTGTTGCTGAAAGATGAGCATGTTTAATCCATACTTGGCAATGATTTTGTTCATGATTTGACTTTGAAACTGATAGGTGTATCCTGGGCTCATCTCATGGACCCTGGTAAAAACGTAACAACACGTACGGGTACGCAAGAGTTTGTTAAGGTCCTTGTGGACCTTGATCGCACGGCGCCCGTACAGTGCCCTCACGGCTATTTTTATGTTTATGGGACTGTAGCTTTAGTTATACAAATCATATTATGTGTAATAATAAAGGACTACATGTATTAAATACCCAAAATTGTTCCATTTTATGACATTTAATTACTTATGTGTTAGAGAAAATAGGATTTAAGGCAATTCTAAAAGCCTGTGTTGTGCTGTAAGCTGCTTTTTGAAAGTTTTTAGTTCTATTGTGAGAGTCAGTCATACTACGAACTGTTCCTGAACTTCAGCTTTTATAAAGCACTAATCTTACACTTTCTTCAAAGACTGACAAATGTCCAATTTGATACCAATCTGCTTAAACAGATATCCTGTAGAGCATTGTCGAACAGGATCTCTACTGTCTCCATGGAAGGTCACGTCGAGATGAACTTTGTGTCGACCAATCAATGTGTAGCTTTCATCTAGACGAAACACTTTTAATAACATTTTGATTTCGTAATTTCTATTTTTTAACAGCGGCATTATTCACAGTCTGCGATTGGACGGCTCATTTCAAATTGCGTGACGTAGACGATGTTAACAAGTTACGTATCATAACAATTTCGTCATGAATATTATGATGAGAAAAGGTCACCTGAACCTGACCTTCGTTTGAAAAAGGTGAGATCTAAATTAGCGAGTAGGCAAGCAGAAAATTTTAGATCGGGTTTTAATCAGATTGATTTGATACTAGTACTGTAGGATATAGAAAGGCCCTAGAAAGCACTTAATGACAAAATTCCATGAAAATATATCCATAGATCCAGTCTAATCAAATGCCAAGACTCCTGGATTTGCATCAAAAAAAGCTACAGACATAACAAAGCAGGTCTAAGACAGTAGACTTACATATTAGAATAGTGACTTATGATATCACACATTGTATTTCTACTGGTTAAATCAGCAACCATATATAACACATTGAGTATCAATAAAAACTTCATTGTAAGAGAGGAATGTATTTGTTTTAAACAACTCAGCCATAAAATATATTACAATGCAGGGTTACAAGTATTATTAAACCTTGCATAATGCATATACATGTAGTAAAGTACCAGGAAGTCCTCAAGAATAGAGAAAAGTGAACGGATTATTGACCGACACCCCCACACAACAAAGTCTTGTTTTATGTTAACACATCTAGGAAACTAATTTTCAGAGTGACATCAGGGTCCTTTCCTATAGATATCCCTACCCAGCGCTTTGTCCCCTGGTACCCTTCTTACATCAAAAGTAGTTAGTATGCTAAATCGAGGAATCTAGGGGCTGAAACTCTAGCTAGGGATATGTATAGGAAACTGGCCAGAAATGACAAGTCTTTGCTTGAACCAACAGCCACTCCTCTGATAAATATGATTAGACCATAAGTTTCAATCAAGATAGAAAATCAATTTGAAATTAATGTTGATCATTAGTAAACACAACCAAGACAATTATCTAACTGGATAGTACATGTATAATATACTGTACTAATTTTCTTGCAAGTATACATTCTAATTACAAATGTACATGTATTTAATATGCTTTGTGTAGTTGCCATGCAATTTTTATATCTTCATGCTTTTACTCAAATAACATTTTGTATATATATTTAAATTCATGAACAAATAGTAACCTAGAAAAATTTCATGAAGTTCATCGATATTACTACATCGCATATTTTATTTCAATTTACCAGCCGAAATATAAAACATCAAAAATCAAGAATCAACTACAACAAAGTTTTATCCCAAATGCTATTATTTCAAAGACTGTTTCATTTCTAAGACCATTGCTGAAGTCTTAGATTGTCCTTATAGTGGAACAAACACTAATTTTTAACTCAGTAAATACTTCTTTAAAACCATGTAGAGCCACCTGACCACAGCAAGAAGATAAAAAAAAGACTTACTAGAATGTCTTCTTTTAAGCTTCATTTTGTTTGATTTACTCATCCAAATTCAATTAATTCCAATACACATCTATATATATTACATACATTTGTATATCTCCACTAAACCAATTTAACATTCAGTCAATCAATTATTCATTTATACGCCACACTCAATTTTCATCATCATTGTTCATAAAATCAATAAAATCTAATTTCTGTCATGGCTATTTTTGGAGAATTTTCCTCATAAAGAATGTTTCAAAAGTCAAAATTATTCACATATTTCGGTAGAAATATAAATATCATAACTTTAATATTTCATGTGTTACATTTTGTCACCAGTTCACTCTATATAACCATTATTGAAATTTATGACCAATTGAACTTAAGTGAACATTAAGACTAAATCCAAATACAATGATTGACAAAGGAACAATCTCTTCAATACTTGTTACATCGAGGGTGACAAAGGAACTGCGTGCATCAAATAGACACTTTACCTGGCAGTTTACCAATTCTTTATTTATGGTTCAATTGGCATATTGCCAGCATAGTAATTGAACTTCTAAACTGATCAATGCTACCTAAATATTTTAATACAATAGTACTAATTTTCTCTTAAACCAGGGATTGGTGACAAACAAGGCTATGATTTTTTTCAATATTTCGAACCATATCATAGTAAAGTATAACATTTTACAAAAATACCCATATAACATTATAGTTAATTGTAGTGTAAAAAGAATAGCAAATATCTGATCCAACATTTTAACATTTTACAAAGTCATAATGACATGGTAAAAACAAATAATTTTAGTAACATATAAACTTCAAACTAACAAAAAGAAATAGTAATTATGTGAATGAAAGGTCAACAAAATAGGAAAGTCATGGTAGATTGTAAATCACTTTCATAAGCATTAGTTGAACAGGCATTCATTGCCTTGTTCAGATTATATATTGTACACACAACATGTTGTAACTAAAAGATTCCGTCACAAAATATATATAAAACCAATTAGAAGACTGATACATATCTGTGATATTAGTATCAATATACATTTAATTAAGCTACTGAATGAGGGATACAACATTAATTAATTCAATAATTAAATAACTTAACTCTGAGTCAAGTTTCATACCTGTTACCTTCTTAAAAGTAACCCAATGTTTTATCAATTGATTATCAAAAATATTATGTATAACACTCGGATTTGTAAACAATAATTATGAGTAAATTGGTTTTATGTATGAGCCAAATTTCCTAGGTATAAGTCTTACTGCAAGAGGAAATTAAACTGTCTCCTGATCAGTGTTCATATAACATAAAATTTGAGGACGAGTTCTTCCCCTAGGTTAAAACTTTGAAGGTAAGAACTTGTACAGAGGGTACTATTGCAATTACAAAGTTATCATAGTATGCGTTTGCATAGCTCTTAAAACATTTTTTTAACCAACGAAATCTGTTTAATTAAAGTACTCTACAACTCACATAGTCAATTTTATAATGAGATAGCCAATACAATTATACTACAATGCATTCATACCCAAAATATTTGTAAATTCAATCTTGCACTCAGTAAAATATAATGTGATTTATGCAAAAGATAATGAGAGTTGGAAAACTGCTCTTCATTTGCTTTCTTTCAAAAGGATCAATACATGGAATTGCAAGCAAATCAAGTAATCATTCAAATTATCTGTCTTTAGATTTAACTGCAATGAAGCCAGTTCATATGAATTTGTGTGGATGAATTTATGTAGAATGTACAAAAAAAAGGAGTCAAAATGTAACTATATATATATATACTAAGTGCAATTCAAGGGCAATAACTCTAGATCAGTATGGGTGTCAAACACATGATTACTAATCACTTGACATACATTTTGACTGGGTTAACAAGTAAAGATTTTATGAAATTTACAAGATTAATAGAGAGTAAATTCCACATAATGGCAGATGCCTGCCTTGTGGGCTAGCCAATCGGTGGTCAACCAGTGCATCATAGTGTTGATATAAAAGGACCAGGTCTTAGACGGGTGTTTAAAGATAATCACTAAACTAAGGAAGCTATCAACCTTTCAATGCAAGGGAGATAAACACACTACAATATATGAACTTACTATTTAGAGGTTTGATGTCATCCATTCTGTCTGAACTGTATGAATTTGAATCACAAAAACAATAAAGGCAACTATATCAGTGTTCAATCTGTTCACAACTGATGCCAGAAAAATGAAATATGACAGTTGTCAGAAGGCTATATAGTTGTATTACAAATGCACTTTCCACCCAGAAAACACATTTCGAAACACAATTAATGAAAATGGAACATTAGACCAGTTCCAATGCTTTATCAAAATTTCACTTGCAAATGCTCTAAGCAAGATGCAGGCTTGAACAAGACAGGATGTCTAACATCGAAACTTGCATACCTTCCATAAATAAAAAGCAACTTATAAAGTCAAGTACCGGTATGCAGTAGTTTATTTGCGTATTTCAGATTATATTTTTAAAAAGAGTGAAGTTTACATTAGCAACCCAGGTTGCCTAGTCAAAATACGTAAATGACACAAAACTAAATCCAATAAAAGTAACATCATCACTAAAAGATATCATTTGCATTATCTAATGCGAATGGAAAACGAGGTCATGAGGCCAAACACAGCTCAAACACAACAAAACAAGTTTGATCATGTTCAAAACAAACCTTTATCCGCCATATTTGCGTAGTGTCTAAATTCCAACTTCCACGTACCGGTCAAATTGATCACAGTGATCTCCCCTTACTGCATTGTAGGCCCTGTTATTAATCATAACGTTACTTAAATACTTAATGAAGTGTTTTTCGATTATTCTTTAATTAATTTATTGCCAAGGTGTTCATTGTTTAATATTATTAGGGGGTAACTTATTTCAGACATTTATAAATACATGAATAAGTGAAAATATTCTAACGATGATTTGGGTTTAGTTTGTAAAACAAGAACATTAGCCAATGTGAGTTTGAGAAAGGATTTTGTATAACAGGGATTTGTAACGATAAGTAAATGTAATAGATTTTCATCCAATTTCACTGTCGTCGTTATTATTTCGGCCAATCCGGAAAACAAGTATAACAAGTTTAAATAAAGATAGTCGCATGAAATTTTGTACCAGTACCATTTAAACTGAAATAAATGTAAGGAAAAATTTGTTTCTAGATGATTTTAAGGTAAATTACGCTCACAGACTGTTTCGCAAAATAATGCATTTTCCTGCCGATCTTTCATTTTTAGTCCCATTTTACATCAACTAAAGTCATATTTTCGGTCATCATTGCAACAATATATTGTCAAAAACTTTAGAAACATTCACAAGTTGCTTGGAAGACATGTACAAAAACATAAATCAAGTTTTTAAACTCTGGAATAGTGTGTACAGCCTGCTTCAGCCAGTTATATAGACAGTGACGATCGAGAAAATTAAAAAAGCACTACGTTACAAATCCCTGTTACATAAAATCCCTGGTTTGAGCGAAACATAGGATATCTGTATTTCTTAAACAAAAAATCATTTATACAGTTCGATTTTTAAATATAAATAAAAACCATGATTGCAGTGTGTTATTCTACTCTAGATCTGATGGGGATCTTATCGAACGATTGAGTATGATTTTGCAGCTCTTTTTATTGAATAAACTTAGTTCTTGTAAAAATGTGTGTTCTTTCCTCATATTATACAACAATAGATCACAGACTGTTTCGCAAAATAATGCATTTACCTGCCGATCTTCCATTTTTAGTCCCATTTTACATCAACTAAAGTCATATTTTCGGTCATCATTGCAACAATATATTGTTATAATGCATTATTTTGCGATTCAAATTAACCATGGTATTGCACCAGAGTACCTGAAAGAACATTTTTTATCTCAAACTTCTGTGCACTCTTACAGCACAAGATTAAGTACCAAGATGGATACTGTATTCCTAGAGTGAAAAATTCAGGAACTAAATCTTTCTGTTACATTGGCTCCAAGCTGTGGAATAACTTGCCTGCAGATATTTCCATTTAATAAAATATAAACCTTTTAAAGATTCTGTAAAAAACTTTTTGCTTTCTAAAGTAGTCTAAATAATGTGCAAATTTTATAAAATATTTATATAATTTCACATCAACTTTTTATTATTTCCTACATAAGTAATGTGCTTTTATTTATTTTCCTAGCCAGGTATTGGTCTATCAATTTTTAAGATCTCTGTCTTTGTACATTTGTGATAAACTTTTCTGTCTAACATGTGCAACTATTAAATAGTTTCAATTTTCTGTGATATGATACCTTAGGATTACTGTGAACATGTTTTTACTGTTAACATTAATTTCGCCTCTCCGTGTCATACTACCACATGAGGGTCCACAATGGAAACAAGAGTTCACTCTTTTTTGTGATAACCCTGGTGCTGGTATTTTATGACATGGTTTAATATATGCAATGTATATATGTAAGTATATGTAACTTTTAATATTTATGTATTTATTACTATAGTATCATATTGTATTGTTAAATTACATATGTCATGTTGTATTTTGCCAATACCTAAATAAATCTATCTATCTAGATCGATCACTGGAACGATTTACGCATTAAAATACATCGTTATTTTATCTGTAAAATAGTAATGTTTTAAAAGTGACTGTTTTTAGTCACATTAGGTTTTTTCACATAACAAAGAGTCAATTTGATAATGCCAATTTAATGTAATTTCTAGTATGTACAGTTGTATATACCCCCAAATTCTATTCACCAGTTTCATTTTTATTTTTCATATACGTATATATTTAGATCATCTTGAAGTATTGCAAGGTCATCAACGCGTGTGTATCTAAAAGAGCAAAACCCCAGGGTTAAAACTTATGGAGCTCTTGACTTAACCATACGATAATTTCATTGTAACTTGCTTACTCGAACTATTCAGTTACGTCTACTGACCGAGTAGTCGATTATTACGATGATATTTCTGCTAAGCTTCGCGAAGGTATCATGGAAATTTGACGAGAAGCAAAATACCTATTAAGCACTTAATCTAGTCGGATTGTTCACTGTTTTCTCCTTAAAACCGTAGCATTTGTTAGGTCATAGTCACGTAGTATTGCCACCGAGGTACTAGCTGTTACAAAAGTTTCAACAATTTACTCTATTTTTTCGCCACCATTCTATAAAAAGATCTGAAGTTAGCAATAACAGCAGTAACAATAGGAAAAGCAGTAAGAATAAATAAATGGAAAATGGTATTATGCTATATTCTGAATGATACTTGAATGATCGACACTTTGAATTATGACCATCAGGTTTGATTTTCAAATATTTTGAAATAAAACACGGGCGCACTGTATTACTGCTAATTTCGATCTTACTGTTATCTGAAACAACAGTAAGATAGATCTTATGACTATAGTTTTCATCTTTCTGCTAACAATACAGGCAATATGATTGGTCTTACTGCGTTTACTGCTGTCACTGCTCACTTCACATCCAAATACAATGACAATTCTTTTCTAATTTTGACCTCCTCTGCCCAACAACAGCTTTGATATTTCCCATATGCGTAATTTTTTATTGTATTTAACCTCTGCAGAGCCACAACCTCTGAACAGCAACACTTTAGTCCCTTCAAGTAGGTGTTGTTCAAGAGAGGTTGTTGATTTCCAATCATACAAGTTCGTTTAAAAGGCAAAAATCGAAGAAAAGGTTTCATTCCTCAATTTTTGGCAAATAGACATCTAGACGCAGTTTTACCTCTTTAGTATTTAGTACAATATGTATTGTACTTACATATAAGTCCGGAACAGGGAAACTTTGTTTCAGTCACTTACAAGTTATTTTTGGTAGTTAAACCGGTCAAAATATCGCCCTTTAGTTAAAGTTTCTTGTTTGTTTTCTTTCAGAATGTTATGAACAGAAGTACTCATTAAGCATATCAAACTGGTCAAGATATAGACTTCTTCAGAATATAAAAGAGGAAACAAAACAACGAGTTCCACGCACAGTGCATATGTACTATGTAGTAATTTGGTCTATTGTTTTTCTAGCAAGTCGTCTCGGACTTAAAATTCCTGTCCTTGAGACGTTTGTTGTCCTGTTTCGTATTCCGAATATAATTTGGCCTGATGATATTAAACAAGTCGTCTCGGACTTCTTGTCCTTGAGATGTTGTTGTCCAAGTAAATTCAAAATTTGTTTTGTTGTATTATTATTAAATTGCTATTTACCAACATATCACAACTATATTTATTTTGCTTCGTTGTTATTTCGTTTTTGATTCATTGTTTTTGCTGCTGTTGTATATTGTGATAATGGTAGTTTTGAATAGATGTTGCTGGTGTTGTTTTTAATGATAAAAAAGTTTTTGATTATTGTTGTTGCTGCTGTTTTTTTTATAATAATAATGATAGTTTTGATTTGTTATTACTGACGTACTTTATGGAGTTGGTAGTTTTCGCACCTTTTTTTCTTTTTTTGTTGCTATTGAATTGATAGTCGAAGGTTTGATTTAGTTCTGTTACTCATGTTTCTGTTGATGATTGCAGTTTAATTTGTTGTTTTAATGACGATAGTTTTGGTTCGTTGGTGTTGCTGCTGTTGTTTTCAAGATTGTGATAGTTTTGGTTCGTTTTTGTTGTAACTGTTGTTTTAATGATGATGATAGTTTTGATTAATTGTTGTTGCTCAGCTGTTATTATGAAGGCGACAGTTCTGATCCGTTGCAAAGTAATTAAAACATCTTTTGGCTTTGAAAAATATCTGAACAAAATACCCAAAACTCTTCTACCTTACACCATCAAATTTAGAACACGCAACCATAAACTACCCATTGAAACAGGCAGTTGGCATGGTTTGCCTTATAACCAACGTTTATGTAGTACCTGCAATATACTTGGTGATGAATATCACTATCTCTTTGAGTGTAGTTTATTTGTAAACGACAGAAAACTACTTCTGAAACCGTATTTTATAAGACGTCCAAATACGTACAAATTATATCAATTATTCAATAATTCATCAACCCAACAGTTTAACAATGTGTGTAAACTCCTTAAGATAATTTTATCATCTTTATGATAAAGAACTGCTTATATGTATAACATTCTTAGTTTTAGCTAATAATATTTACTAATTGTATAACATAATTTCAATGCACCATTATATTATTATGACTCTCCGGTGCCCTTAAGAGGACACCAATATAATATATAAATACATAACTTATTAAATTAGTTCCTGATTGCTACTCTAATATTCTCGTACCCCGAGGTTATCAAGATTCTCGATCTAGTATCGAGAGTCTTGATAGTCTCTGGGAACGAGAATGGTACCCTATTTGGTTTCATTTATTTATACTTTATAAGTATGTAACATTGTTGATTTATACCTGTACTTCTATCCTTACCATGTGCCTCGTAAAAATATTTATATCTATTTATGTACCTCATTTATTCATGTCTATGTGAAATGAGAGAATAAAAGAATTTGTATTGTATTGTGTTGTGTTGTGTTGTGTTGTATTGTGTTGTGTTGTGTTGTGTTGTGTTGTATTGTATTGTATTGTATTGTATTGTATTGTATTGTATTGTATTGTATTGTATTGTATTGTATTGTATTGTATTGTATTGTATTGTATTGTATTGTATTGTATTGTATTGTATTGTATTGTATTGTATTGTATTGTATTGTATTGTATTGTATTGTATTGTATTGTATTGTATTGTATTGTATTGTATTGTATTGTATTGTATTGTATTGTATTGTATTGTATTGTATTGTATTGTATTGTATTGTATTGTATTGTATTGTATTGTATTGTATTGTATTGTATTGTATTGTATTGTATTGTATTGTATTGTATTGTATTGTATTGTATTGTATTGTATTGTATTGTATTGTATTGTATTGTATTGTATTGTATTGTATTGTATTGTATTGTATTGTATTGTATTGTATTGTATTTTGCTATTGTTGTAATGATGATGATAGTTTTGATTTGTTGTTGTTTTTTATAATGATGGTTGCAGTTTTGATTTGTTGTTGTTGCTGTTTTTTTATAATGATGGTTGCAGTTTTGATTTGTTGTTGTTGCTGTTGATTGTAACAATGGTGATAGTTATGCATGATTCATCGTTGGTGCAATTTTAAATGATGATGCTCGTTTTAATTCGTTGTTGGTGCTGTTTTTGATATGCATTTGGTCTCTTATTGTTACTTGTAACAATGGGTACCAACCAATACATCCAAAATGTAGCTCGAAGAACTGAATTCAGGTTCAAAATTGAATATGATTAAAATTTTGTGTAAGGGAGATAAGTCAATTTTCTTATTATCACCATATTACTGTTCTCAAGAGTTATATCCCTTATATGAAACTGATCTATAAAGGTATAGCTCGGTCAGGATAACATGAGATACTGTTTTTAGCTTTGTCTCAAGTTAGCCTAAACGACCTTTGGAAAAAATATTCAATTACTTGCCGTATTATAGGCCAACTGTCATACACGAGAAATGGGACCCTTAGTTTATGATATCATAAAATATTTGATTAGAGAAACAGTAAATGATTCTACATCTACAAAAGTATACGTCCACCCGAAAATATTGTACCAAAGTTCACTTAGGGGCCATTTTCTCCATTATTTTTTTATTTCACAGACTATGCATGTATACATGGCTAAAGATTCGCTCTTTCGAATGAGATACAGTTAACAATGCAATGACAATGCGCAGAATATGGGAGTGAAATAATAGAAAAACGAAAGAAATCAGATGGGTCAGGATATGGTTGGTTGCCTAGAGAAATATGATATAATTGAAATACGGAATAGATTGTCTATGTTACTTTTCACACATTTGAACCGCAAGTCAACTTCCATGGCAGTACCAGTGCATCTTTTCACAAAAATTTCTTACGACAATGTTATTATAAGTCAATTCCAGTAAGTTTTCAGTTCAAAGTCAGAAGGTTGATAAACATAACTATGATTTACAATTTAAAGGACATACAATATTCTACATAATTCAATGATATTTTGAATTGATTTGCCGAAAATGACTGCATCATTATTGTGTCTTACTTTTGACTTACGATGACTTTTATCGTAAGATTTTTGTGAAAAGCGCCACCGAGAACTAAGTCCCGCTGACAAATCTCAGGTCACTCACTTGGAATTTGGTTTGACGCGGTCGGGAATCGAATCCACGATTTTCGCACTTAAAGTAGATCATCTGCCACTATGGTATCAGGGTAGACAGCATACCTAGTTGTTGTTTCAATTCTTGTATGAAATATATACTACTAGATATTTATCTATATTGGGTTTAACGCCGTGTCAACATAAGTTTTTAGATTATTTAATGTTGTCCAGCGCATCTAACTTAGCTTTAAAAGCTAAAGTAGTTTCCAATTCTATTTTAATGTACGTATATTAGCAAACCGGAGACGCATACTTTTGGCGATCAAAAAATAGCAATAACTTGGCAACCAAGAAGCCGACCATCCTATCATGAATTATTCAGAGGAATATATACATGCACAATATATTTAAAACTTTCTAACTGCAATGGATATTTTCTTAATTATTTTATATTCATTTTCATTGTTTCACTTACGACGTTTTATTGTCGTGAGATATTTTTACATAAAAACTCACATATTTCCAATCAAATGCATACGACAAAGTATGTATTAAATTACAGGTTTCGGGCTTTAACTCTAATGATGCCCACAATGGGGTTGGATAAAAAGTGTAATAAAAACTCAGATTTTCTTGGCATGTGACACTTTTCAAGTCAATCTCGTATCCAGAAGTTACTAAGATTTCCGATCGAGATTGGGTACGAGAATGCCTCTATGCTATAACAAAGTTCTATGCAGGGGCGGATCCAGGATTTTTTTCTAGGGGGGGGGGGGGTCCGAACTTTCTAGGGGGGTCCGAACTTTTCTAGGGGGGTCCGAACCTCGAACCACAACCACATACACATTTTGCAGAAAAAATGCAACATATTGATAATAAAAGCTACATAACCAATAAATCAATGTTAAGCACCGAGAAAAATTGCTTCATACTACTTAAAAATTACTCACAAGCAAGAAATACACTAATGGACATGTACATTTTCCAAATTCTAGGGGGGAGGGGGTCCGTACCCCCCTGACCCCCCGCTGGATCCGCCCATGCTATGTATTCATTCTAAATACTGAATAATTGGTCATAAATTTGAATCTACAATTGAGGTTTAATTCCTAGTTGCGGCTGGTTGTCAGGCCTACATTTTCTTCATCGTCCAACGCACAATAATGTTGATTTTGTTCGAGAAGTTTTCGACCACTAGCGTATGCTACGTAGTAAAAACACTGGTCGTTTCAAATAAATGAAAAAGTATGTATTAAGAAAATGTAATATTTATTATAACTTTTTACACGAACAGAATATTTAATAATTTAATAACCAAATCCTTAACTAATACTTCGGGACTCAACAAAATCTACGTTTCTCTCTTTCGTGTATACATTGTTCATAGCTACCAATGAGGACTACTCATGAATCCTCGTAAATAACAATGTATTAGGTAAATAAAGTCAATTTGCTGAGAAAAAACGTCGAGTAGGACAAATTAGAGCGCACGAATGATCATTAGCGTTTTATAGTTTTCACGCCAAAACTTAACACTAAAGAAAATGACAAAGTGAGTCAATACTTTGTTATAAATGGTCCATTGTAATATATTAGCTAAACTTATGACAGTTGTATCCATACAAGATAAATGGATATATAGATTATTTGACACTAATGGTTCTGGAGGCTTCGTTTCCATGGTGATTTAAAAATCATTTGACATCAGACAACTTTTAGCCTAAGGTGTGACTTTTTAAGTCTATTTTAGTAAGACAATGCACTTACTACATTGAATTAAACTATACGACCTGTTTCAGAATGAAACTTAATGAAGTGTCATACTTAAACTTTGAGAACACATTGAGTCTCGTTGAAATTACAATTTACTTCTTCTTCTTCTTCTTCCCGGTAAGAGCTGGGATCTGACAGATCGCATTTAGCTCTGCGAGACTTAGCACATATTTTACATATCATGAATTATTTCGTCAGAAATATATTCAATTATAAATTTACTCGTACTTTGAGTAGACAATTTCGCCGATACTATAAATTCATATTTTACTACGAAGTTAAAAAGAAAATTGTCAAGAATTTTGCGGACGATAAATACGTTTTATGAGATGTCAATTAAAATGCCGCGTAGTGTCATCGTAGCCCCTTAATCTCGTTTATGAAAGGGCTGATGACACTCCGTTGATTGGATTACAACTAGGTGTTACATTTTGACATGTTGGTTTATTCATAAAATATGTGGCATCAATTAGCACAATCATATTAAAAATCCCAAGGTTTTATTTACTTGCTAGTGCATTTTATTAATTTATGCACAAAATAAACCCATAAAATGTATGTATTACTACGCAATCAACATCACTTTGGTGGGTTATCAAGCGCCTCTTGATGTAGATCAAGTATTATGATTTTATTAATAATTGACTTTTATCAAGATTTTGGCAGTTTTATATTATGTCTGAATTACATATCAATAAAATAATACCAACCTTATTGAGAAAGGGTGATAGAATAAGATTTATTTAACGATAATACGCACGTGTCATAATTATACTATAAAAATTTATTGTAGTAACAACTTTAACTTGGTCTTGGTATCAAATTATTAAATACTGATAAATATCATATCTTAAGAAGGTGTATAATTTTGTTTAAACACCGGACATTTTGTATAACTATAAAAGAATGTATTGTTACAGCAATCATCGTTTTATCTTCGATATATTTAACGCATTTTCAAATTCCGAGAAAAATGTTCCGCATATTTTTTAACACCCGAACACAGAGAGGCAATATTTTTGATGTCTTTGTAGTTAATCGAATGTTTTTATGCGAAATACCTCCATCCCTATGATCAAACGATAACCAGTAATGGAGTATTGTTGACTTAGTAATTATCCAACTACAAAAAACTGGCTTCAGGACAGATTGGGGACAAAGAATCTGTTAGGAGCAAACGTACTTATGAATTAACCAAATAAATACGATACCGCTGTTCTTTCGGCATCTTGTCCTGAATAAATTGTCGTTTTAAGATTAAATATTTGATATGAAAGTAACGTTAAACATATGTATATAGATAGACAACATCTTAAACAAACGGTCTGATGGATAAGTACCAATATTGTATGACATAACAACACATGTTTCATCTCTTAATATTTGGTTTAGTAATGAAACAGTAAGTGACCTTACAAAGGACGCACTCAGACTATTTGCTTTAATTTAGACAAAATGATTCGTGAAAGAGTGGTTAAGAATGGAAAAGTGGACATCTTTTATACAATATTGTGAATCATTACTCCAAAAAAAACACCGTAACTCCACAGCTAATTCAGGTCTGTGTGACAAATAGACATTTTTTCAGTCATATGTTTCCTTAGAGGGTTAAAACCATGATGAAATTAGTGACAGGCTTGATATTATAGTACAAAAATTAAAGATAAGTATGGAAGGATTTGTAGTAGAATAAGAAATCGTCTTCAACTCCCTTTATTGTCAACTTATTAGCTTATTTATCTCTCTATACATAATAATTGGGTTTTGAAATTGGTATGAGAAGAAACCAACATGCTATGATACTACAGATACATGCTACATTGACTGTTGGGTGGTATGCCTGTTTTTTTTTCTCAATAAAATATAATAATATATATTAAGGAGAATGAAGACCTAATGACGAAACATTGCAATAAAACAACTATAACATATGCTTAAGTTTTGAATCTTTCTAGCTACTATTTTGAAAAACATATGCATGCGACAGTTTAAAATTGGTATGTTTTGACAGGGAATTTATCTGTGTTTCTTGTTTTGAGCATTACTTTAAGTGAGTCTTGTTTTTATGTGAGTTCATGAATAAAAAATATAGCAGCGGACTAGAAGCATTCTCGTTCCTAGAGTCTAGTCGGATTCTCAATACTAGCTAGTATTGAGAATCCTACTAGACTCTGGGAACGAGAATGACTAGAAGTAGACCGTGTATGAATATTCAACTACGAAAAATCAACCTACAGACAATACTTAATAATTAGACAAAGCTTCGCATTGATATTTCATATATGTTCGTACAATAGAAACGCCCAATTTCGTTAAAGTTCGCTGGTATAACTGATAAAATGAACAAAGAATTTTATTGAGAAAAAATCTAAAAACTATTATTGAATAGACGCTTCGTCTGGTAAGACATTGTTTAGAATTAACGGATGGTAAAACACGCTTTGAAATGCGTTCTATTAGTCTAAATGGATGCTACTTTGTTTTTAACAAGTTTATATAGTTTTCAAACACAATCACTTTGATCTTTAGGGTGCGAATAATAATTGGGTAATTTTCAAATTATAAGTTTGCCACAGTTTGAAAATATAGTGATAAATTATGTTAACAAAGAACACCGTCAGATACGTTTTATCTATGACAAAACATCAATTTATTAAAATATGATTTACTGATCACAATTTGAAATGTGTAAGAACAATGTGTACAGCAAATGTAGGGGTGACAATAACCCCAGGCTCCTAACAGTACAGTGTTCAACATTAAAACGATAAAAGCTTTTTACTGATTACTATTTTATCGTTTAGTTGTTGACACGGTGATAGCACCCCTTCTCTATAATGGCCCCAGGGGACTACACGTTAAGTTCTGGACATATCTGAATCATGTATATAAGATCATATGAAATGATAGACCCCAATGATAAGATCTTGTACGTTTATTTTCTGTATTTTATCTTTGATCAAACAATACAGAAGTCTGTGTATGCATTGTTACTGACCTAATATCAGATTGCTATCGCACGTTATAATTTGAAACATGGGGGACATTAGATTTCTACGGAAGTTACACTTAATGAACACACCCCATTAATTATATTTTGTATATTATCAACGCAAATCAGCGATTATTGCGCTAAATGCACTGCAAATTAGATATATAGAATAATTTGGCCAGTCCTTCATGAGGTGCGGTTATGTTTAGATATAATGAATTATACATAATTAATTTGATAAACCCTATAAAGGTAACTCAATTAAATGTTTTTATTTAATCTTTGCGTTTGAGAGATTTATACTATTGTTACTACAATATTTGCGTCGAACTTGGGCCTATATAGCTAATGAGACCTATTTTAATGATTTTAGAATTTATGCCTGTAAAGTGACTTTAATTATGGCATTTTTCTTTGTTTTCAGTATAAAGTCTGTATATCTCATCAAGAATAGATTTAAAATGGGCATAATTCTCTGCAATAAGATCTAACTATTTTAATTTCTTAAATATTACATTCTGTTCAAATGAGTCTAGCTGGACTCCCTAAATTTATAAAATTTAAATATATTTACTTCCGGCAACATAACTGTTAGATTGATGACAACTGTTTCGTATTATGAATCAACGAAAATTTAAAATCACTCGCTTTTAGTAAAAATATATTATACAATTATAATAAAATAAATAATTCTAAATTATGTAGGCTTATAAAATAATTTCGACTACATCCGAAGTAGCCTAAAGATTCATAATGCGATGGTCCCTCGGAATTTAATTCTAAAATTAAAAGGTTTCATTTATAAATTGCAGTTAAAAAGACTATTTTTTTTAATATCTTTCACTTTACACCACGTGTTAAGGGGTCAGAAAACCGGTTCAAACCGAATTGACCCAGTTTTCGTTTCGCATGACTGAATTTACACGTCTGTGACCTCAAGGTCAAAATTGAAACAGACTATAGCGAAAACGAAAGGAGCGCTCTGATTGGTCGAGAGGCTAACGGACCCGCCAATTATGAAAGGCGCGATGGGATTTATTTATGTTTGATCATACAAAAATCTTACACACTTGTCGGAATATTCAAACGTTACGCAGGATTTTAACTGTATATATTGTGTTTTTAACTAGAACGAGATGCAATCATGTCTTTGTGTAAACCTAAGATTGGATTAAAAAGGAAATCGTTCATGAGAAGGCGAGAGGAAAGCATAATCCGGACTTTAACTTACAACGATTCGGATGACGGAAGTAGCCATGATGAAGAAATAGTTTCTGGGTCAAATTCAAGTTCGATTATTTGGTCACCAGAACGTAAGACTTTAAACAATAGACTTGACGATCAGTCACCTGAGTTTCTTGAACTTGATATTCCAGAATGTGCTATGATTTCCAGCCCAAAGTCATCGAGGAGAATGATGACCACTCGGCGAAGACGAATGTCGCCATTTTTGGACAGTTTAGAGGAAGAGTCAGTTCAGTTAGTGCCGGGTTCAGATTCGGACAGTTTAAGTCCTGGTCTGTCCCCACCACATAGAAAATTACGTGCTTTAAGACTTTTTGATACTCCACATACACCTAAATCTTTATTAGAGAAAGCCAGGAAGAGGAGACCCACTGGTGATAAACCAAGAATTGCTGTTGACAGACCGCAAACTAATGTCAACCCATTTACTCCCAGCCCCCAAACTAACCAGAATGATTCAGGATATTGTGGTAGTGGAAAGAGAAGCCGTGCTGAACTTGAAAGGTAAACATTGTTATTGTGATTCATCAATACTTTTTAAATTCGTTATCAATGTCGCATGACACAATATTACTTTATTTCTTTACTTGGAAGAACTTCAAGTGTGGTGACTCACAGATATGATGTCATGATGTCATCCTGTTGATGACTCAACGATGAATAACCTAGATTCCAGAATTATCTCCAATACTGATGATACATGAAAATTTGTTTGATTGTTTTTGATTTACCATGTCAATTGATAACTGCTAAGTATGTTTGCAGATCTGAATTTGTCTGTTCGGACAAGATCAAGATTATGCACACCCTGGACTTTGATCCATACCAGTTGAAGAAATCACATAATTACATGCTTTCTTGTTCAGATGTTGGAATGGAGAGTTTCGACATCAAACAGCAAGTTAAAGTGCTGGAATTGTTTAAACTTCTCACATTGGAAGTGGCTAGAATATGTGGACACTCCATTTCAAGTGACATAGCTGAGTATATAATACCCACTGTAATTTGTTTCACATTGGGACATAGTTCTTCATCTGTTACAGAATCTTAGTCCAAATGAAAAACAAGTTACTGCAGGTTTTATACATGAGACTATTTACGTAGCCTACTATACAGTTGGTGTCTGTGGTATATGATATCTTGATCTAGCTGAAGGTTTACTGAAGAACATTCTAAAACTTACCTCTGTACTCGTAGTACACTTTTCATGAAAAAAATATTCTTGAAAATTGTAATTCATATCTAATCGTCATTTGTGTTTGCTTACCAAACTTTTTCTTCTTTTCAGGAGTTCTAGTGTACTAGATGAACTGATGGATGATGATAATGATGTAGAAATGCCTGCGACCAAGGTATAAATTATAATCCACTTGCACCAAGAAGTGTACATTATGAGCTTGTCATTCTCTTCTTTAGTAATACTCACTAATAGCTATCAGTCCTTGCTGACTATTATTGCCTCAACAGTATATTAATTAATTAAAATCTTAATTAAATAACATAAAGTAGTCAAAGACTGTCTTGTCTGAAGCTGACAGAAGACCGAAAGTTTCGGTATACCAAGTTTTATTCTGGTGTTAGTATGACTGTAAAGGGCCTTACATAAAGACTCAATAACACAGCCTTATGGATTTTAAGTGAAATTTAGTTAATGATCTAAAGTTAAAAAAATACCACTAATATCTTTCAGTGGTCATCATAATTTTGCTAAGTACTATTACTTATGCTGTGTATATTAATGAATGAACCATTTTACGTGCATGCCTAACCTTGGCTTATCATTATACATGTATTATATAAACTACATTGACTGACTGACAATTAAGTTTTCCTTGTCATTTCAGAAACTTGCCTTACACGAGATAAACACTTCTCGATACAATGAAGAGTTTCACGAAGTATGTAAATTAGGTGATGGTGCTTTTGGTAGTGTGTTCAAATGTGTACATAGATTAGATGGTTGTACTTATGCTATAAAGAAATCAAAGACTCCTGTTGCTGGCAGTGCCTATGAGTAAGTTTGTCTATGTTTATTTTTGTGATCAGAAACCAATTCATAGCCAAGTAAGGTTGTTACTCGTCTTTAAACTGTGCGTAACTCTTGTGAAATGTGAGAAGATTTTAACTTTTTAGATTAATAAGATTTCAAGCATTTATTTCAGCTATTTGTAGCGTTAAAAAAATTGTGAGAGAAACTAGTTGTCCAATATTTAATCTTTTAATCAAAGTTTTAATTTAATTCAAATGAAAATGTTTTCAAACAGATTTCTGATTTCTATATAAAGTTTCCATTTTTTAAGCATCCAAGGTACATGTCTTCTACGTAGTACTGATTGTTGCCTATTGTATGTACATGTTTGTAATTTTCTTACTCTCTCATTTCAGACGAAATGCATTAAATGAAGTATACGCCCATGCAGTGCTAGGAAAACATCCACATGTAGTTAGATACTATTCTGCTTGGGCGGAGGAAGATCACATGTATATACAGAATGAATATTGTAATGGTGGTAGTTTAGCAGAATATGTTGAAGAACATAAAAGAACTGGGAACCATTTCACGGAGAATGAACTTGTACAAATTTTATATCAAGTGTCACAAGGTCTAAGATATATACATTCCCAAAATCTTGTACATTTAGATATAAAACCTGGTAAGATATCCTGAACTTTACTCTCACACATTTTGCATGATACATATTTCCTTAAACGTAAAATACCCATAATGCTCCTTAAAATGTCATAATTCAGTTTCATGCAAAATCAGACAACTTTTTTAATAATATTACATAAAACGAAACTCATTTAGTCATGCAAAGGAAATGAATCTCCTGTATGAATTGTCTGTTTCCAAACATATGTTCCAATTGTATCTCATACTGCAGTCACTACACTTAATAACAATTAAATGTTACATTTTCAATATTAAAATGATCAAACTGAAATATTAAATTATAAATCTTTGTATTAGACTTTTATTAATGTCCTGCATCATGTTCATAAACTCATCTCTATTGTTTACTTCAGTAAGTTTTCATTGTTTTATTTTATTTCAGGTAACATATTTATTCATCGTAATCCTAAGTTATTACAATCACCAGAAAGTGGTTTAGAATCATGTGAAGAAGAAGAAGAATTTGAAGAGGCTGTTATATATAAAATAGGTATGATAATATACAGTGTGTATAGATAGCCTGGTGCTACGTCAATATCAAGTTAAGAGATCATTTGAACCCACAGGAACCAACAATGTTTGAATAATAAACAATTCCTTTCACCATATTCACATAATTAAGCTTGGAGTATTATTTCTGAATTCCCAATTTTCCAAAATTAAATTGTCTGAATATCTTAATTCACTTTCTATAACATAGTTCATTAATTCCATAAAAATGCCGATTTTCAAATCCTGGATTATGATATAAACCTCTGGGTAGAACAGTAATTTGGTGAAGTCTAATTTTGGGTGTATTTGATATAACTATGGAAATGGATGAAACTTTAATGTTTGTTATCTAATTTTATTTATTTTAATGGAATAAAAATAACTGTTTTGTCATAGGAATGTAAAAGTTGATGTGACAAAATATTATACTGATATGCTTTGATAATGCTGATTAAAGTTGGATTAAAAATGCCACTCTAATATGGATTTGATTAGATAACATTGACTTGGCTTATACTGGTGGGGAGGGGGGCTTGAGTGAAGCTTGAGATAATCTGTTTACATGTTTATGTTAATCTATAATCCCCTTTACTATCAATTTCTCATTGGTATTATATAGTTGTCATGCATTTCTAAAATATTTGTTGGCATGGCAACCATATAGTTATCAATAACATTGAGAAAGTAAAACTCTATTATGAGATACATTTATCTTTTTTATCCTTAGGGTTTTAATTTCTGGGGTTATCTTATGTTTATCCATTATTTTCCTTTTAAAGTTTCACTCACATGCTAGTGTATACATAACATAATTTATGTAAAAGTTAGCTTTGTTTTTGATCCTTGTCTTACACAAGGATGGTTTGTTAAGATATTTTGACCTGAAGCTTTTTTTTTTCTCTGTGCCTAATAAAAAAACTGTTTCATGCAAAAATAATTTATTCCTCTGGTTTTGCGATCAATCATCCATCATATTCTTGGACATACCCAAGTACCATTCTCCTGGGTGAAAGTTCTCAATACTGGTAGAGTACTGATTATAGTATTTTAAGTATAAAATTACTCTCTGAAATTTATATGAAATCTGTCTGCTTCAATAATTAGTTCAAAAATTAGAAAATTGGTTTTCTGTATTTTCAAAACTTTCAACTTCTGTCCATAAATATTATAATACAATCTATATATTTGTTATATTTTAGGTGATTTAGGTCTAGTTACATCAGTGACTAATCCTAGTGTGGAAGATGGAGATTGTAGATATCTTGCTGGTGAAATATTAGCTGAAAACTTTGAACATCTTACAAAGGCTGACATATTCTCTCTAGGACTTACTATCTTTGAATTGGTATGTATAACTATATCATTTTGAATGGTTTTTGTGTATGTAGATATTCTTACTGTGAGATTGATAATTAAATCACAGTTTTGGCTTTAACTATACCACTGTAAGAACTAGTTGTCATTGATTTGGGTCATGAGGAAATAACTTTGATTAGTGTCTTTGGAATGTAAGACTTGGACTGCAATGTGCCATAGAATATGTTTGATTTAGATTTCATACTCTTCACATATCAATTCTATTGGACCTACAGAAAATGCTAATTGCAGTAATTGAAAATTCTGTTTGCAATTGTGAATTCAAAAGTCAGAAGTCGCTTTCATGTTAATACTAATACATATATCTTTATTATTACAGGGTGGTGGAGGTGATTTACCGAAGAATGGTGATTATTGGCATTCTATAAGGAATGGTGATTTACCTAATCTTCCCCATTATTCTACAGGTCTTAACGATCTTCTTAAGGTATGTGCAGAATTGTTGGATTTATTATTTAATTCTGGTACTCTCTCTCTCTTATAAATACTATGGCCAAAAAAATTTAAACAATTGACTTTGTTTCTAAACTAAGAAAATGAAATGTGTTCTGTTTCTGTTTGTGGGTGTTAACCGAGATGAAATAATTAGAAAAAAGTCATTTCCCATTATTTTATTTAAATGGCATGAATAAAAATTTATGGAAAGTTCAGGACTTCATGAATCTTATAAAGGGTCCTTTTCCTTTATAAAAACTTCTGAAAACACAAAATTAAAGAAATTCAATATTTTCAAAAGTTTCAAGTTTCTACTAACATCAATTAGACAATGTTATTGCAATTGTCCCTAAAACTGATAAAAACTTTCATGTAAACATTATGTTAATGATTATGTTACTTTATTTCAGAGTATGGTCCATCCTGATCCAAGAGAACGTCCTTCAGCTAATTCTGTGGCTCAACATCCAGCACTATCTTTACAAGGAAAGAAATCTAAAGCTCAATTACGTAAAGAATTAAATGAGGAAAGATTTAAGAACCAGTTATTATCACAGTAAGTAATATTAATAAAATTTTACTTCTTTTTCAACATGATTCTTTAATAATGAACTGCCAATTGGCTAGCCCAGTTGATTGAGCACAAGTCTACCAAGCAAGAAGTTGTAGATTAATTTTCTGGATGGGTCATACTTTCATAGAAAACTTAGTGATGAAATACTGAACAGTGACCAGCTAACTATATTTGCTTTCCTGTACTCTTTTATACCATTAATTACTTGAAGAGTTGTTTGAGTACTTTCTTTCTTGTTCTAATGAATATAGTCAATGTAAACTAAACGTTTTTGATTCCAACAGTCTCAGATGAACTGAATCTTATATTTTTTTGAAATTAAAATGAACTGAAATTACACTCAAGTTTTATAAAATTGCATACATTTTTAACTGGAACATCAAATATATAAATGAAAATCTGCAAGTGAAAATGCAATACTAGAAGTTTAATAGGTTATATGCTAATGAATGCATTAACAGCCTATAGAGAATTTGTTGTTGATTACTTAAACTTTACACTTAATTGTTATTTATTTTTCAGAAAACTTGTAGAAGCCACTAAATGTCTTACACAAAATTTACCAAGTTCAAAGTTTGTGTTGCCATCCCCATCAGTTACAAGTTCTCGTCTTATTGGAAACAAGATGAAGAGAAGCATGAGTTTATCAGCATTTTGATATATAAATATGTGATCATCCTACAAACTTTCCTTGTTTTAAATCTTTATACATTCCTTAATCATTTGGACCAAGTGGACCTTTGTAGCATTTCTATAATCTTGTGATATTTTTTATTAGAAATTTGAGTTAATATACATTCACCTAAAGTAAACTTTATTGCAATTTTCTATTTTTTCTTCTTACCGCAATAATTAAACAATATTTTTGAACCAAATCATAAGATATTTAACCAATGAATCATTTTTTGCTTCAATTATTTCAAAATCTTTAAAAAAGTGAATTTTTTATTTTAGACATTTTAAATTATTATTGGATTTAAATTTAGAAAATAAAAGAAGTCGAAAGTTGTCTTCATCCTGGAAGTTATTAAAACTTGATGTATAATAAAAATATTTGTTCTCATTATTCTGACATCATAGTAACACCTATAAGGTCTTTTTAAGAAAACATCAACTTTATTTGTTCAAAATTCTTTAAAAACTTTTTCTTTAAGATTAATATATAGAAAGAACCTGCATTTCATTCTTTAGTAACGAAAGCATGCCAGACAGTTGGCTTGCTTAATATTTCACATCTAATTCCAAACTTTTGTGTGAAGTTTAAAATCCAATTTTAACATGCTACTGTACAGCAAAGGTCAATGTTTACCTTGTGTCTATATTAAAGGAGTTTATGATTGTGCTGAAAAAATATATCTTACATTGTAAATACATATAATATGTACATAACATGGGTGCTTAGCAAATTAGGCCATATATTGTGTTCAATTCAAAATTGTGTGCTAAATAGAACAGATGTTTCGGTGGCTTGGGTTGAGTTGAGTCAAAGTTTGGACTTTTGAGGGAAGTCAGTTTAGTATGAGAGTTTGGTCGAGTGCATGTATTATTATTATGATATAATTATTATTAATTATCTATGTAACAAAAGTGAAACTTAATTTGTATTTTATTTTATAGACATTTACTTTTTTATATAAAATTATTTTTTTACTTTATATCTTATATTTAGAGAAAAAAATAACGACTATTAAATCGACAAATGTACTCTATGAGAACTATAATTTACTTTTCATGTATTCTGTAAACTTGTCATTGATCATAACATTTATACTGTACAATTACTGTTCAACTAGGTTATATAAAAATCATTGATAAAATTAAAAAAATTGGTTTTAGAAAGTTTTTATTTCTTGAAAGTAACTCAGAAACTATGATTTCAAGAGTGATGTAGCCTCTGGTAAAAATAACATTTTCATTACTCTCTAGATACAACCTATTTTTGGATCATATAATTTCCTGTAACATTTATGCTTTTCAGTATTTTAATACATTTCTGGTTCCTAATATTGAAATGTGACCTTGTACATTAAAACTATGAATCCTATATTATTCTTCAAAATAATCAGATTTTTCCATTCATAGCATGAAAGAAATATGTCTTATTTTGTTCAAATTTTAAACCAATCAAGTTGATTTAACAGTGATTAATTATGATACAGTTATCTATTTAGAACATAGTATGATATTTTAAAGGATTAATGTTTGTTTTGTATTATAATTGATGTAAATCCTGTACAGAATTAACAAATAGTAGACATACCACTGTGCTTATCCAAAAGAAACTGATCCAAATCAGACAAAAATTGGTGCCAGCTCTTTGGCATATTGAAATTTTTTGATGAATTTTGTTATGGTAAAGCTGTTAGCTCACATTTGTCTGAACAAAAGTGAGAACAGTAGATGGTTAAAGCTGTTAGCTCACATTTCATGATTTGTCTGAACAAAAGTGAGAACAGTAGATGGTTTTAAACTTTTTTGTTAAGTCAGTTCGAACATACTATAATCAGTATGTCACTATCATTTTATGTTGATCATTTTTACTCTGAGATAAATGAATGATGTATGTAAAATGACAATTGTCCAGGATTATGTCAGTTAAAAAAAAAATTTTAATGCTTGAAAATATCTATTTTTCTAAATGGACGATACTTACTCATCTCTTAGTCTTTGTTCATTCTTGCGTATTAATCATGATAATAATCTTTACTCAAACTTAATCATAATAGTAATCTGTACTCAAATTAAAAAAAATACACAATATATTTTTGTACTTTATTATATAATTGTGTGTATGTTATGAGCATTTGAATGAGGAAGGCTATTTTTTATGTTATTGTGTTAACAGTGTGACATGGCACTTTTTGTGCTTTGTTCCTCTACTTACATATGATCTTACAGTAAAATTGTCCTAATGCATTTCACTTAACATCGTGTGATATTGTGCAACATAGTTACACCAACTTTGCCATCTAAAGGCATTTGGAATACTTGATTTTGAAAATGAACTCTAAATTTCCAAACACAGTTTTCTGATGTTGCACAACATTACGTCATGTTAGGGGGCACTAGTGGAATTTTACTGTAACCAATTTAATTTGTCAAAGACGATGCTACCCTTTGTGTTCACTGTTTACTATATTTCTATATTTTTCACTCTAACTTATTGTAATTCTATATTTATCTCAAAATTACTTTTGTTATCAGTTGATATGAAAAGTAATAATTGATAGATTTTTGCTTGCCTAGACTTTTAACATTTAAGTCTATTTCAAAAGTCTGTTTTAAATCTTGAACCATTTTAATTCTAGTTTCCCCTCCCTGAACTATCTATTTGTATACAACAAAATTAAAGAAGACCTCTTAAATAAATGTTTAGTTAATTTTCTATATGTTTTAATTTAAATATGTATTCGTTAAATATTTATTCATTATAACTAAATGTTATTCTTAGCTTTGAAAAATTGATTGAAAATTTGACTTTATTACATATTTTAATCTCTCCGTTTTATTTCTTTCTAATGCCAGTTGCGGGTACCTGTTGAAAAATGGATAGCAATTGAAATTTTAAAGCCTTAATTATCCATCTTTTAATTTTTACCATTTCTGGATGTTTTAAACCTAGTTCATTGTTATTTTACATTATAAATTATTTCTTAAAAACATTGGCTATGTTTTTATGAAATAATCATGTTAATATTTTTAATGAACATTTTCCTTCTTTTTTAAGAAAACCCTTTCTTACATGTTTTCCCCTTTTTCTTTACTTTCAAAGTAAGTTTGTATTGTTAATATTGATTTCTTATTTACCATTGTATATTTTCAGTGCTTTTTTTAAAAAAAAATGTTTGTACAAATGCAATTTCATATGAAATAATCCCACTGGTTTGTGATATATTTGTTTGAATTGAATCATATTTGAAAATACAAGTCTGTTAAGATGTTATATGTAAATAAAGGTATTGAAATAAACTCATGTTTTATTATTCTTCTGTATGGAGTTAAAAGTTTTTTGCCAGGAACTGTTTGCTCAAAGGATGCATAATGTGCAAACCCTGGCTAAAACATAACTTCAAACTGTTAGTGTCTACATGGTCTAGTGAGACATTAAATTGGAAGAACCTTCCTCTGCTGGTCTTTGACAAGTTTCAAGTCTCACTGTCTGTGATGGCTTACTATTTTTTGAAAGGACTTGGGACAGGTTTTGGCTGGTTTCATGTTTTATTTTCTTTGCTTGATCTTTACGAAAATGCCTCAATGGTTAAGTAGCTATGACTTGGGTCTACAGGTTAGCAAGCTTGGTTTCCAATGGTGATGAATTTTGATTTTTTAGACAAACCAGCCTTGAGCAAGTTGGTTGGATCATGGAAGTACCATTCACAATAGTAGTTGATGTTTGCTTGCAAATTTACTAGTAAAAAAGTTGGAAGTCAACAAAAATGTCCAGGAAAGGTTGGTTAGGTGAGCTGGCCGTTCTAAATAGTTTAAAGATGTTGATTGGTGGCAACATAAACTAGCAATTAATTACCTTTGTTATTGTCTGGTTCCCAGTCGTACTTTGACAGGTAAAAGTAACGACAGTGGTAAGGGGCAGGTAATCCAGACTACCTTTGTTAGCCAAACATTGGAAAAAGGTAAACTTAATTGAGCGTAGGCGTGTGTGGTGAGAGATAACTGATGATGGTAATTAACTGCATGGACTGTCAGTCCCTATCCCAGGGTTCAGTAGTAATTATCTCGAAATTTTGAGGAGCCCAGAAACTCTGGAGGAATCTCATTGATTATCAGCAGGTGATCATGTGATCCCTGAAAGTTGCCCTATTGTTACATAACTGAGTTTTCATTAATTGGCAGGCGCGTAGCTACCAGTACGCAGAGTACGCAGCTGCGTACACACTGGTCCAGAAAATTGTAAAAATACAAACGCCAAAAAATGTAATAAAATCTTTCGCCTGAGGGGGGTAGGGGTGTGTAAAACAAAACTGCTTGATCGTTATTTTACTAACCTTATGTCAAGTTATATTTCAATGGGACTTGCGATGCCTTTTGGGAGTTGAATTTACGGTTTTAAAATTCGATGTTTGTCTTTGAATCCAGTCTATATAATTCTTTAAACGCTGGTTAAAATTGAATGATAATTTGTATAAATGTTGTCTTCCTATATTTGTGTCCAGATTGAATTATACAGACCCATTTTGAATAGTTGCCAAAAATGCTCCTGAAATGATCTACAGAAAAACAAATTCGGGGCGGGGCATGCCCTTGACCCCTAGGATTTTGCGTACACATCAAAAAGACCTTGCTACGCCACTGGCCATGACCAATTTTAAATTAAAAAATAATTTAATAATGAGGTGAATTATTTATTGTGTCTAATTTTGCATTCGGAACAACCTCGGCGATCTTTAAGATTGTTCCTATTGCTTAATTTGTCATACAATTTACTAAGCAGTTCTGATGGTCGTGTTAATGAAAAAAGTGTCGTGGTATATGAGAACGACGGAACACATAAAATGTTATACCAAAAGAAGTGATTACTTGGCTTTTGTATGACTCTGTGTCTATGTAACAGTTTAACCAATGAAAAATATCGCTAATTAACATGTTACGAGTACAACATGTATTTGTAGACGAGAGAGTCAAATAAATTCAGTTCAGTTTCAAACGTATTTAATTTGACATTGTCTCCCTTATATATTTTCCTTGCTTATAAATCACCAAAATAACTAGTCTGGAGAAAACGAATTACTTATATGTGACTGTATATTATATACTTATATTTAATGATGCTTATTTTATTTTTGTTTTGTTGGGTTTACCGTCATAGCAACACATTGTATATGTCATATAACGGCGGTCAGTCAACTTAGTCACTGTCCTGGAAAGGCTAAATCTCTGGATTTAGCTGTTAACCAACTACAAAGCACATACTTTAGATTATAGAAATTATACCTTTGTGAATGTAAACCAAATAAAAAAGTGGTAAAAATACAATAACATAAAAAATTATAACAATAATTAACTATATATACATTATTGTTTTATTTATACATATAGATCTATACATTTTTATACAATTTACAATTTTATATTCAATATACAACTTTATATACAGTAAATCTAATGTATGTAATATGCGGTTCAATGTGCAATATTTTATCCCATACGCAATATAGAATAGCATGAAATGCAGTAGTAGTGAAACAGTTAAACATATTTTAAATCAATCAATAAAGTAATGTGAAGTACGGACACAATTAAATGCTTGTGCAACTATTAAAGTGCAGTAATAAACTTTCGCCTCAAACAAATATAGAAATTCACACAAGTAAAACAAACACAGTTCCGAGATACGTACATATACATGCCGGTAGGGCCTATAACAGGAATTGAGCTACGAAACGAGGGACGAAACATTTTTCTGGGGTATGGTATAGGTTTTTTATGCTCAATCGAAAAGTTCGGACAATATCGCCGGCAAAAAAGTTCGTTTTGATAAAACCAAGAGCGTTCGAATGAATAAATCGATGATAAAAGCCACGCATTTCGGTACTTTTTAAAACGGAACTATTTTTGTTTTCGCCCCCTGGACTCTTCGACCTAAAAACTTTCGTAAATTAGTTTCTGTTGAATTCTATGTGCGTCGGTATTTTTGCTACGTATCATTTCTCGTACTTGGAATTTTTCGACACAGAGCTCAAATATTTTTTTGTACATCTGTGTTTTTTACTATTAAACTTAATTTTCTGTGTTGTAAGACCTTTTTATTAATGTTTTGTTTTTATGTCATTTTTTTGTCAAAATGGCTCTTGCAAAAGAGAAACCTTATATTGATTTTTATGTATAAAAATCTATATAACCAATTACTTTGGATAACTAATACCTTTTGGGTCTACATGAGCAGTGTATACTAATAACAATGATGCTATTGTACACACATTGATTTTTTCTTGAAACAATCACAATAATTGAGTACTGTTTCTTGATTAAGATTTATTGCGCAACATTTTATCATTGCAACTTCTAAAGGGTTTCATTTGAAACTTCTATCATGTAGGATAAAATTTACCATTAGATATTAAATACTATAATTCATAAAACTAACAATAATTTATACTAAATTATGGCCCTTACATACAAACAAAAATTCTAAGTTAAGTTCTAATGCAACATTTTATCTTGGCAACTACTGAAGGGATTGATTTGAATATTCACACATGACTACGGTATTACCATCGGAAGTCAATTTAAAAGTTGCATCACTCTAGCTTGAATTTTTACTATTTTAAATTGTGAGCCTTTTATATTGAAAATGTTTTAGTAAGAAGATCTGCAAAAAATAAAAAAGCTGCAATCAATGAAAGTTTTCTTGTTAAATTTTTCTCATCTCAATTGAATTTCATAATTGATTCCGTTTACAAGACCACTCCTAATAGTAGAGCGCGCTGTCCATTGACGGCTCTCAATTGTTAATTAAACCTCTTACCTGAAATATCCAAACACTTCGTAATACCCAGAATCGACATTGAATAAATTCTAGAATTTTATCCTTCATCATTGCACCTTTAACTTTCAAGTTATCCTATTTCATAGAAGTTGCTCTCTAAAAAGTAAATTCTAAATATTTTGGTCGTCTGAACCACACGGATTACACAAGTAATTATGCACGATATCCATGTGCCTATTTACGTCATTTAAAACTGGCATGGATAAGATACGAAATGGAGACTTTTAGGCGAAAAGGAGCATATAATGGCAAAACGGAGATTTAATTGTTAGTAAAACCCTTCTTAAAATAACAATTATAATACAAATTATATTTACTGATAATAAAATCACCATTCTCAAATTAGTGATTTTCATATCAGTCCAATTTTTACAAGAGTTGCTTAAAACGTAGGGTCCACAAAGGCGGATCCAAAGGGGGTCAGGGGGGTCCGGACCCCCCCTAGAATTGGGAAAATGTACCTGTCCATTAGTGTATTTCTTGACTGTAAGTCATTTTTGAGTAGCATGGGATCTATGTTAATGTGTACTTATTATTATATGTGTGCGTATTTAACGAGTGCGAGGACTCTGGTGCCAGTGGGTTTAACGCCGTGTCGACAAACATTATTGTCATTTTACTGAGGCAAGCTCACCTTACCTAGGTTTCCTGGACCTTGTCTATAACCAAGACTAATCAACCCTTCCAAACGTTCGATATCTTGTCCATTATATTATGCATAATATTATGTACACGATTTTTCCTTTTTTAGATCGGACTAAGCATTTTTGATTTGGTGAAAATGTTTAGTACAGATCCTGCAAAGGTGTGCCTTCAGATTTAAATTGACCATGTAAATGTTACATTTCTTACCAGACTAGGCTAAATATAATATCTTTATACAATACAAACAAAATATTTAGCCCTATACTTGTATGAAGGGCGTGTTTCTTCATTTTATTTTATCATAATTACATGTTTTTACTATGGGTTATATATATAATATATGCGGGTGATCACCATGGGATTCATTTAAATTTCTTTTTTTTTCGTATGTCTGTTTATGATAATGCCATGTTCACTATATGTGTTTGTAAATTTCATTCTGTTTGCTATAAACATGTTGTATGTTTAGAGCAATAAAGGTTGTTGTTATACCTAATCAATGGAGGAAAATCAACATTATTGTCGAATATCCATGGAAGAGTATAACCAGTCCGGGTGAGACTCTAACTAGCAACCACTTAGGGACACTTGATTCGAAATCTTGAGCTAGGCCTTTGTAAGACACCGAAACAGAACACATATTTTACTTTAAACAATAATTAAAACAAAAACATTTGGTTTTTACATGCCGGTATACGTACGTATACATTATTTTTAATAGTTTAAAAAAAAATAAACGTCTGTACTAGACAAACCAAATATTAAGTTGATAAATTGTCATTTGCATTTCATCAATTAATGGACTATAAATAAATAAAATGTAGTAAGATGATTAATAGTTCACCAGAACCAATCATCGTTGTTGCCTACGTCATCATTGCTTTCGTCATCTTGTTTTTGTTTATATTGTCCCCAGCTGAAGTAATCCACTCTCAAGTTAAACTTATCAAAACCATTTTCTAACATATCAGCGGATATTCTCTTTTCACACCATTTCTCACAACATTTCAGTGAACAACATTAATGGAACACCATGTTAACTGTGTTAAGAAGTCGCCTTTGTAGTAACCTTTGGTACAATGGCTTTTCTGGTTGTTCACCTCGTCGTGAAATCGGCTTTGGTTTGACACTAGGTCCTGCTTTACATACACATGAGTTGGAGCACTCTTGAACATCATTTAAGTTTTTTTTCGGCACTTCAGGGATACTTGTGGGTGGGTTTTCTGTGCCCTGTCGAAACTTGATCTTTGGTCTTTTCATTTCGCTTACAGTATCAGCGTCTTCATCAGACTTTCTCTTTTTATTATTCTCATCTGTATGTGGTTGGTTTTTAATCGCGATGTTTTCGTGTGCATTACTATTCACTTTGACTTTATTTTCATCATTTGCCACCATTTTCTTAACTTTGCAATCATCATTACAATCACCAGTGTTTTCTTCCAAGCGTCTTTTGGAACCTCTTGCCTTTGTTGTATGGTCTGGAAAATAAAAATAGAAAACAATAGTTTTTTAAGTGAAAATTTTTAGCTTAATGATATTTTACTGTTTTCATATACATGTAACAGTAATCAGATATGTGTAATTTCAAGTTTTTTCAACTTGCCCACGTACAATTGCAACCTAAAAAATCAACTTGTCCAGAATCAAAACTTACTTGCCCAGAAGTTCAATACTCGAATTTTTTTTATAGAACTATGATGTTAAGTAAATACTGTAAGTAATGATAAATGATTGATAATAAAAATAGTTCACTGTTTAATGTGATAGAAGCATTGAAATATCTATATTTTAAGTACATTGTATAGCTATGTTAGAATTATTTTACAGCTAAAAATATAACTTGTCCTCGGACGAGTGGGTTGGACATATTTACTCGTCCGCAGCCATATAGGTACGAGTCTGACAAGTCGGGCATAGGAATTCCACACCCCAGGTAATGTACATACAAATTAATAAAAAGTAAATCTTTAAAGCCATAGTAGAGCATAAACAATTTCACATTGCAGATAACAAAAGCAATAAGGCTGGGTCACAAGTTAAAGCAACATCAGCAAAAGACCCTCCTTTTGTAGGATCGTTGTTTTTATTATTAGGATCAGCCTTCATCTTAATTAGGGTCTTGTTTAAAATTGCATTTAGTTGCATGTAAGTACATCAGCTTTAAGGGTAGAAATGTATGTGTTTATGCCTTTAGGGACATGTTCGATTAACAGTGGCCATATTCTGCTATCCATAATAAACAAAAGGTCTACATGTTCACATAAAAGCCGTGCGCTATCTGTGCATAACTTACAAAAAACAGAATTGTTAGCTTGTTGGTTTCACAAGCTAGTACATAAAAAGTACGAGAAAATCCCAAGTACTTAGTACAGTATAGCCTTTGCAGAGCTGTCCTCTACAGAACAAATCCTCTGCACAATAACAACTTTTGACATTTCCCTAAGTTATAATTTTCATTAAATTAAACCTCTGCAGAACAACAACCTCTCATTCTCGTTCCCAGAATCTAGTAGGATTCTCAATACTAGCTAGTATTTAGAATCCTACTAGACTCTGGGAACGAGAATGCAACCTCTGAACAACAACACATTTTAGGCCCTCCCAGTTGGTGTTGCTTAAGAGAGGTTGCACTGTAGTTTTTAAATAGAAATCTATATTAAAATTACCTTGAAGATGGCTAATTTTCTGTTGAATTACATTCACAATATCTTGTCTAATTTCAGATTCACGTTGTCTGATTTTCTTATATCTTTCTGTGTATTCATAGGCTGATCTTTGAGGAGAGTTATCTTTTCTTGTCCATTCTGAGATTTTGTTGGAATCTGCAATAGAGGTTAGACGTTAATAACAGTTGTCAAATGTTTGCTTACAAGTAAGTGTTGATTAAAACAATATATAAATTGATGAATTTTACGATTTGTAGGAACTTGAAATGTATTTTGGTTCAATAGCAAAGACAATAACACGTTGCTAGCGAGCTGATACCCTTATTCGGGGTATAAAGTGACATGATCTCCGGAATGCAATAATACATTTATTATGTTCGTTAATTTCTTGCAGCTGCCTGCCAAAATTACGACTAATTCAAATATACCTGGAAGTGGACTCGAGAGTGATTAATATAAGTTGTATGAACTTGCTTCACAGTCTAGCGAAATAAATTTGTATAAATAAACTCACCAGTGATGGTTTGTCTCGAAGAAAAACTAGATTTAGAACTTTCATTATCATTAAACACTATGTACTTGTTTGGTTTCCATTTTTTTCAGTTGTTATGGTGACACTCTTGACACTTTGATCACTGAAATCAAATAAATTTATATATATCTAATTGGGACAAAAGTGCTAAAAATTAAAACATATATGCTAACCTACACTGAGCTTGTCGTTATTTTTATGTTCATTTTAATTTCGCTTTAAAAATTATTTAAAACAATAACAACCTGTAGCGTCGTTTTTTAAATTAAAAAATAGACATTATTTCATTACCATTTTCTGTATCGAAATATAATAGAATTGAAAATATTTCATAGACCTCAGGAAATCTTTTGAAGATCTGACTTAGAGGAAGGTTGCAATAAACAGACGAAATGCTTATAATAAGTAACATTCTGTATTTAAAGCTCAACGTTTGACGAAATTTAATTTTAAATAAACACTTACCTATTCCTTGCTAACTCTTCACAAACATTTCCAGTCAATTTTGTCATGTCTCTCATTATTTCTTCTTGTAATATAAATCTGTATCTCTTATATGATGCTGCTTTGTGCGCTTTATATGTCGTTATAGTGATTCTGACGTTGTATACGTTACGTTATTACGTCATATGTAACTGTGACGTTTTTTGACGTCATGACGTTAGAGGACGTAAAATATTATAATATTGAGTGTTTTCCAGCATAAATTTCATCATCAATAGCCATCAGGCGCGTAGCTACCAGTACGCAGAGTACGCAGCTGCGTACACACTGGTCCAGAAAATTGTAAAAATACAAACGCCAAAAATGTAATAAAATCTTTCGCCTGAGGGGGGTAGGGGTGTGTAAAACAAAACTGCTTGATCGTTATTTTACTAACCTTATGTCAAGTTATATTTCAATGGGACTTGCGATGCCTTTTGGGAGTTTAATTTACGGTTTTAAAATTCGATGTTTGTCTTTGAATCCAGTCTATATAATTCTTTAAACGCTGGTTAAAATTGAATGATAATTTGTATGAATGTTGTCTTCCTATATTTGTGTCCAGATTGAATTATACAGACCCATTTTGAATAGTTGCCAAAAATGCTCCTGAAATGATCTACAGAAAAACAAATTCGGGGCGGGGCATGCCCTTGACCCCTAGGATTTTGCGTACACATCAAAAAGACCTTGCTACGCCACTGGCCATGACCAATTTTAAATTAAAAAATAATTTAATAATGAGGTGAATTATTTATTGTGTCTAATTTTGCATTCGGAACAACCTCGGCGATCTTTAAGATTGTTCCTATTGCTTAATTTGTCATACAATTTACTAAGCAGTTCTGATGGTCGTGTTAATGAAAAAAGTGTCGTGGTATATGAGAACGACGGAACACATAAAATGTTATACCAAAAGAAGTGATTACTTGGCTTTTGTATGACTCTGTGTCTATGTAACAGTTTAACCAATGAAAAATATCGCTAATTAACATGTTACGAGTACAACATGTATTTGTAGACGAGAGAGTCAAATAAATTCAGTTCAGTTTCAAACGTATTTAATTTGACATTGTCTCCCTTATATATTTTCCTTGCTTATAAATCACCAAAATAACTAGTCTGGAGAAAACGAATTACTTATATGTGATTGTATATTATATACTTATATTTAATGATGCTTATTTTATTTTTGTTTTGTTGGGTTTACCGTCATAGCAACACATTGTATATGTCATATAACGGCGGTCAGTCAACTTAGTCACTGTCCTGGAAAGGCTAAATCTCTGGATTTAGCTGTTAACCAACTTCAAAGCACATACTTTAGATTATAGAAATTATACCTTTGTGAATGTAAACCAAATAAAAAAGTGGTAAAAATACAATAACATAAAAAATTATAACAATAATTAACTATATATACATTATTGTTTTATTTATACATATAGATCTATACATTTTTATACAATTTACAATTTTATATTCAATATACAACTTTATATACAGTAAATCTAATGTATGTAATATGCGGTTCAATGTGCAATATTTTATCCCATACGCAATATAGAATAGCATGAAATGCAGTAGTAGTGAAACAGTTAAACATATTTTAAATCAATCAATAAAGTAATGTGAAGTACGGACACAATTAAATGCTTGTGCAACTATTAAAGTGCAGTAATAAACTTCCGCCTCAAACAAATATAGAAATTCACACAAGTAAAACAAACACAGTTCCGAGATACGTACATATACATGCCGGTAGGGCCTATAACAGGAATTGAGTTACGAAACGAGGGACGAAACATTTTTCTGGGGTATGGTATAGGTTTTTTATGCTCAATCGAAAAGTTCGGACAATATCGCCGGCAAAAAAGTTCGTTTTGATAAAACCAAGAGCGTTCGAATGAATAAATCGATGATAAAAGCCACGCATTTCGGTACTTTTTAAAACGGAACTATTTTTGTTTTCGCCCCCTGGACTCTTCGACCTAAAAACTTTCGTAAATTAGTTTCTGTTGAATTCTATGTGCGTCGGTATTTTTGCTACGTATCATTTCTCGTACTTGGAATTTTTCGACACAGAGCTCAAATATTTTTTTGTACATCTGTGTTTTTTACTATTAAACTTAATTTTCTGTGTTGTAAGACCTTTTTATTAATGTTTTGTTTTTATGTCATTTTTTTTGTCAAAATGGCTCTTGCAAAAGAGAAACCTTATATTGATTTTTATGTATAAAAATCTATATAACCAATTACTTTGGATAACTAATACCTTTTGGGTCTACATGAGCAGTGTATACTAATAACAATGATGCTATTGTACACACATTGATTTTTTCTTGAAACAATCACAATAATTGAGTACTGTTTCTTGATTAAGATTTATTGTGCAACATTTTATCATTGCAACTTCTAAAGGGTTTCATTTGAAACTTCTATCATGTAGGATAAAATTTACCATTAGATATTAAATACTATAATTCATAAAACTAACAATAATTTATACTAAATTATGGCCCTTACATACAAACAAAAATTCTAAGTTAAGTTCTAATGCAACATTTTATCTTGGCAACTACTGAAGGGTTTGATTTGAATATTCACACATGACTACGGTATTACCATCGGAAGTCAATTTTAAAGTTGCATCACTCTAGCTTGAATTTTCACTATTTTAAATTGTGAGCCTTTTATATTGAAAATGTTTTAGTAAGAAGATCTGCAAAAAATAAAAAAGCTGCAATCAATGAAAGTTTTCTTGTTAAATTTTTCTCATCTCAATTGAATTTCATAATTGATTCCGTTTACAAGACCACTCCTAATAGTAGAGCGCGCTGTCCATTGACGGCTCTCAATTGTTAATTAAACCTCTTACCTGAAATATCCAAACACTTCGTAATACCCAGAATCGACATTGAATAAATTCTAGAATTTTATCCTTCATCATTGCACCTTTAACTTTCAAGTTATCCTATTTCATAGAAGTTGCTCTCTAAAAAGTAAATTCTAAATATTTTGGTCGTCTGAACCACACGGATTACACAAGTAATTATGCACGATATCCATGTGCCTATTTACGTCATTTAAAACTGGCATGGATAAGATACGAAATGGAGACTTTTAGGCGAAAAGGAGCATATAATGGCAAAACGGAGATTTAATTGTTAGTAAAACCCTTCTTAAAATAACAATTATAATACAATTTATATTTACTGATAATAAAATCACCATTCTCAAATTAGTGATTTTCATATCAGTCCAATTTTTACAAGAGTTGCTTAAAACGTAGGGTCCACAAAGGCGGATCCAAAGGGGGTCAGGGGGGTCCGGACCCCCCCCTAGAATTGGGAAAATGTACCTGTCCATTAGTGTATTTCTTGACTGTAAGTCATTTTTGAGTAGCATGGGATCTATGTTAATGTGTACTTATTATTATATGTGTGCGTATTTAACGAGTGCGAGGACTCTGGTGCCAGTGGGTTTAACGCCGTGTCGACAAACATTATTGTCATTTTACTGAGGCAAGCTCACCTTACCTAGGTTTCCTGGACCTTGTCTATAACCAAGACTAATCAACCCTTCCAAACGTTCGATATCTTGTCCATTATATTATGCATAATATTATGTACACGATTTTTCCTTTTTTAGATCGGACTAAGCATTTTTGATTTGGTGAAAATGTTTAGTACAGATCCTGCAAAGGTGTGCCTTCAGATTTAAATTGACCATGTAAATGTTACATTTCTTACCAGACTAGGCTGAATATAATATCTTTATACAATACAAACAAAATATTTAGCCCTATACTTGTATGAAGGGCGTGTTTCTTCATTTTATTTTATCATAATTACATGTTTTTACTATGGGTTATATATATAATATATGCGGGTGATCACCATGGGATTCATTTAAATTTCTTTTTTTTTCGTATGTCTGTTTATGATAATGCCATGTTCACTATATGTGTTTGTAAATTTCATTCTGTTTGCTATAAACATGTTGTATGTTTAGAGCAATAAAGGTTGTTGTTGTTGTTATACCTAATCAATGGAGGAAAATCAACATTATTGTCGAATATCCATGGAAGAGTATAACCAGTCCGGGTGAGACTCTAACTAGCAACCTCTTAGGGACACTTGATTCGAAATCCTGAGCTAGGCCTTTGTAAGACACCGAAACAGAACACATATTTTACTTTAAACAATAATTAAAACAAAAACATTTGGTTTTTACATGCCGGTATACGTACGTATACATTATTTTTAATAGTTTAAAAAAAATAAACGTCTGTACTAGACAAACCAAATATTAAGTTGATAAATTGTCATTTGCATTTCATCAATTAATGGACTATAAATAAATAAAATGTAGTAAGATGATTAATAGTTCACCAGAACCAATCATCGTTGTTGCCTACGTCATCATTGCTTTCGTCATCTTGTTTTTGTTCATATTGTCCCCAGCTGAAGTAATCCACTCTCAAGTTAAACTTATCAAAACCATTTTCTAACATATCAGCGGATATTCTCTTTTCACACCATTTCTCACAACATTTCAGTGAACAACATTAATGGAACACCATGTTAACTGTGTTAAGAAGTCGTCTTTGTAGTAACCTTTGGTACAATGGCTTTTCTGGTTGTTCACCTCGTCGTGAAATCGGCTTTGGTTTGACACTAGGTCCTGCTTTACATACACATTAGTTGGAGCACTCTTGAACATCATTTAAGTTTTTTTTCGGCACTTCAGGGATACTTGTGGGTGGGTTTTCTGTGCCCAGTCGAAACTTGATCTTTGGTCTTTTCATTTCGCTTACAGTATCAGCGTCTTCATCAGACTTTCTCTTTTTATTATTCTCATCTGTATGTGGTTGGTTTTTAATCGCGATGTTTTCGTGTGCATTACTATTCACTTTGACTTTATTTTCATCATTTGCCACCATTTTCTTAACTTTGCAATCATCATTACAATCACCAGTGTTTTCTTCCAAGCGTCTTTTGGAACCTCTTGCCTTTGTTGTATGGTCTGGAAAATAAAAATAGAAAACAATAGATTTTTAAGTGAAAATCTTTAGCTTAATGATATTTTACTGTTTTCATATACATGTAACAGTAATCAGATATGTGTAATTTCAAGTTTTTTCAACTTGCCCACGTACAATTGCAACCTAAAAAATCAACTTGTCCAGAATCAAAACTTACTTGCCCAGAAGTTCAATACTCGAAATTTTTTTATAGAACTATGATGTTAAGTAAATACTGTAAGTAATGATAAATGATTGATAATAAAAATAGTTCACTGTTTAATGTGATAGAAGCATTGAAATATCTATATTTTAAGTACATTGTATAGCTATGTTAGAATTATTTTACAGCTAAAAATATAACTTGTCCTCGGACGAGTGGGTTGGACATATTTACTCGTCCGCAGCCATATAGGTACGAGTCTGACAAGTCGGGCATAGGAATTCCACACCCCAGGTAATGTACATACAAATTAATAAAAAGTAAATCTTTAAAGCCATAGTAGAGCATAAACAATTTCACATTGCAGATAACAAAAGCAATAAGGCTGGGTCACAAGTTGAAGCAACATCAGCAAAAGACCCTCCTTTTGTGGGATCGTTGTTTTTATTATTAGGATCAGCCTTCATCTTAATTAGGGTCTTGTTTAAAATTGCATTTAGTTGCATGTAAGTACATCAGCTTTAAGGGTAGAAATGTATGTGTTTATGCCTTTAGGGACATATTCGATTAACAGTGGCCATATTCTGCTATCCATAATAAACAAAAGGTCTACATGTTCACATAAAAGCCGTGCGCTATCTGTGCATAACTTACAAAAAACAGAATTGTTAGCTTGTTGGTTTCACAAGCTAGTACATAAAAAGTACGAGAAAATCCCAAGTACTTAGTACAGTATAGCCTTTGCAGAGCTGTCCTCTACAGAACAAATCCTCTGCACAATAACAACTTTTGACATTTCCCTAAGTTATAATTTTCATTAAATTAAACCTCTGCAGAACAACAACCTCTCATTCTCGTTCCCAGAATCTAGTAGGATTCTCAATACTAGCTAGTATTTAGAATCCTACTAGACTCTGGGAACGAGAATGCAACCTCTGAACAACAACACATTTTAGGCCCTCCCAGTTGGTGTTGCTTAAGAGAGGTTGCACTGTAGTTTTTAAATAGAAATCTATATTAAAATTACCTTGAAGATGGCTAATTTTCTGTTGAATTACATTCACAATATCTTGTCTAATTTCAGATTCACGTTGTCTAATTTTCTTATATCTTTCTGTGTATTCATAGGCTGATCTTTGAGGAGAGTTATCTTTTCTTGTCCATTCTGAGATTTTGTTGGAATCTGCAATAGAGGTTAGACGTTAATAACAGTTGTCAAATGTTTGCTTACAAGTAAGTGTTGATTAAAACAATATATAAATTGATGAATTTTACGATTTGTAGGAACTTGAAATGTATTTTGGTTCAATAGCAAAGACAATAACACACGTTGCTAGCGAGCTGATACCCTTATTCGGGGTATAAAGTGACATGATCTCCGGAATGCAATAATACATTTATTATGTTCGTTAATTTCTTGCAGCTGCCTGCCAAAATTACGACTAATTCAAATATACCTGGAAGTGGACTCGAGAGTGATTAATATAAGTTGTATGAACTTGCTTCACAGTCTAGCGAAATAAATTAGTATAAATAAACTCACCAGTGATGGTTTGTCTCGAAGAAAAACTAGATTTAGAACTTTCATTATCATTAAACACTATGTACTTGTTTGGTTTCCATTTTTTTTCAGTTGTTATGGTGACACTCTTGACACTTTGATCACTGAAATCAAATAAATTTATATATATCTAATTGGGACAAAAGTGCTAAAAATTAAAACATATATGCTAACCTACACTGAGCTTGTCGTTATTTTATGTTCATTTTAATTTCGCTTTAAAAATTATTTAAAACAATAACAACCTGTAGCGTCGTTTTTTAAATTAAAAAATAGACATTATTTCATTACCATTTTCTGTATCGAAATATAATAGAATTGAAAATATTTCATAGACCTCAGGAAATCTTTTGAAGATCTGACTTAGAGGAAGGTTGCAATAAACAGACGAAATGCTTATAATAAGTAACATTCTGTATTTAAAGCTCAACGTTTGACGAAATTTAATTTTAAATAAACACTTACCTATTCCTTGCTAACTCTTCACAAACATTTCCAGTCAATTTTGTCATGTCTCTCATTATTTCTTCTTGTAATATAAATCTGTATCTCTTATATGATGCTGCTTTGTGCGCTTTATATGTCGTTATAGTGATTCTGACGTTGTATACGTTACGTTATTACGTCATATGTAACTGTGACGTTTTTTGACGTCATGACGTTAGAGGACGTAAAATATTATAATATTGAGTGTTTTCCAGCATAAATTTCATCATCAATAGCCATCAGGCGCGTAGCTACCAGTACGCAGAGTACGCAGCTGCGTACACACTGGTCCAGAAAATTGTAAAAATACAAACGCCAAAAATGTAATAAAATCTTTCGCCTGAGGGGGGTAGGGGTGTGTAAAACAAAACTGCTTGATCGTTATTTTACTAACCTTATGTCAAGTTATATTTCAATGGGACTTGCGATGCCTTTTGGGAGTTGAATTTACGGTTTTAAAATTCGATGTTTGTCTTTGAATCCAGTCTATATAATTCTTTAAACGCTGGTTAAAATTGAATGATAATTTGTATGAATGTTGTCTTCCTATATTTGTGTCCAGATTGAATTATACAGACCCATTTTGAATAGTTGCCAAAAATGCTCCTGAAATGATCTACAGAAAAACAAATTCGGGGCGGGGCATGCCCTTGACCCCTAGGATTTTGCGTACACATCAAAAAGACCTTGCTACGCCACTGGCCATGACCAATTTTAAATTAAAAAATAATTTAATAATGAGGTGAATTATTTATTGTGTCTAATTTTGCATTCGGAACAACCTCGGCGATCTTTAAGATTGTTCCTATTGCTTAATTTGTCATACAATTTACTAAGCAGTTCTGATGGTCGTGTTAATGAAAAAAGTGTCGTGGTATATGAGAACGACGGAACACATAAAATGTTATACCAAAAGAAGTGATTACTTGGCTTTTGTATGACTCTGTGTCTATGTAACAGTTTAACCAATGAAAAATATCGCTAATTAACATGTTACGAGTACAACATGTATTTGTAGACGAGAGAGTCAAATAAATTCAGTTCAGTTTCAAACGTATTTAATTTGACATTGTCTCCCTTATATATTTTCCTTGCTTATAAATCACCAAAATAACTAGTCTGGAGAAAACGAATTACTTATATGTGACTGTATATTATATACTCATATTTAATGATGCTTATTTTATTTTTGTTTTGTTGGGTTTACCGTCATAGCAACACATTGTATATGTCATATAACGGCGGTCAGTCAACTTAGTCACTGTCCTGGAAAGGCTAAATCTCTGGATTTAGCTGTTAACCAACTTCAAAGCACATACTTTAGATTATAGAAATTATACCTTTGTGAATGTAAACCAAATAAAAAAGTGGTAAAAATACAATAACATAAAAAATTATAACAATAATTAACTATATATACATTATTGTTTTATTTATACATATAGATCTATACATTTTTATACAATTTACAATTTTATATTCAATATACAACTTTATATACAGTAAATCTAATGTATGTAATATGCGGTTCAATGTGCAATATTTTATCCCATACGCAATATAGAATAGCATGAAATGCAGTAGTAGTGAAACAGTTAAACATATGTTAAATCAATCAATAAAGTAATGTGAAGTACGGACACAATTAAATGCTTGTGCAACTATTAAAGTGCAGTAATAAACTTTCGCCTCAAACAAATATAGAAATTCACACAAGTAAAACAAACACAGTTCCGAGATACGTACATATACATGCCGGTAGGGCCTATAACAGGAATTGAGTTACGAAACGAGGGACGAAACATTTTTCTGGGGTATGGTATAGGTTTTTTATGCTCAATCGAAAAGTTCGGACAATATCGCCGGCAAAAAAGTTCGTTTTGATAAAACCAAGAGCGTTCGAATGAATAAATCGATGATAAAAGCCACGCATTTCGGTACTTTTTAAAACGGAACTATTTTTGTTTTCGCCCCCTGGACTCTTCGACCTAAAAACTTTCGTAAATTAGTTTCTGTTGAATTCTATGTGCGTCGGTATTTTTGCTACGTATCATTTCTCGTACTTGGAATTTTTCGACACAGAGCTCAAATATTTTTTTGTACATCTGTGTTTTTTACTATTAAACTTAATTTTCTGTGTTGTAAGACCTTTTTATTAATGTTTTGTTTTTATGTCATTTTTTGTCAAAATGGCTCTTGCAAAAGAGAAACCTTATATTGATTTTTATGTATAAAAATCTATATAACCAATTACTTTGGATAACTAATACCTTTTGGGTCTACATGAGCAGTGTATACTAATAACAATGATGCTATTGTACACACATTGATTTTTTCTTGAAACAATCACAATAATTGAGTACTGTTTCTTGATTAAGATTTATTGCGCAACATTTTATCATTGCAACTTCTAAAGGGTTTCATTTGAAACTTCTATCATGTAGGATAAAATTTACCATTAGATATTAAATACTATAATTCATAAAACTAACAATAGTTTATACTAAATTATGGCCCTTACATACAAACAAAAATTCTAAGTTAAGTTCTAATGCAACATTTTATCTTGGCAACTACTGAAGGGATTGATTTGAATATTCACACATGACTACGGTATTACCATCGGAAGTCAATTTTAAAGTTGCATCACTCTAGCCTGAATTTTTACTATTTTAAATTGTGAGCCTTTTATATTGAAAATGTTTTAGTAAGAAGATCTGCAAAAAATAAAAAAGCTGCAATCAATGAAAGTTTTCTTGTTAAATTTTTCTCATCTCAATTGAATTTCATAATTGATTCCGTTTACAAGACCACTCCTAATAGTAGAGCGCGCTGTCCATTGACGGCTCTCAATTGTTAATTAAACCTCTTACCTGAAATATCCAAACACTTCGTAATACCCAGAATCGACATTGAATAAATTCTAGAATTTTATCCTTCATCATTGCACCTTTAACTTTCAAGTTATCCTATTTCATAGAAGTTGCTCTCTAAAAAGTAAATTCTAAATATTTTGGTCGTCTGAACCACACGGATTACACAAGTAATTATGCACGAAATCCATGTGCCTATTTACGTCATTTAAAACTGGCATGGATAAGATACGAAATGGAGACTTTTAGGCGAAAAGGAGCATATAATGGCAAAACGGAGATTTAATTGTTAGTAAAACCCTTCTTAAAATAACAATTATAATACAAATTATATTTACTGATAATAAAATCACAATTCTCAAATTAGTGATTTTCATATCAGTCCAATTTTTACAAGAGTTGCTTAAAACGTAGGGTCCACAAAGGCGGATCCAAAGGGGGTCAGGGGGGTCCGGACCCCCCCCTAGAATTGGGAAAATGTACCTGTCCATTAGTGTATTTCTTGACTGTAAGTCATTTTTGAGTAGCATGGGATCTATGTTAATGTGTACTTATTATTATATGTGTGCGTATTTAACGAGTGCGAGGACTCTGGTGCCAGTGGGTTTAACGCCGTGTCGACAAACATTATTGTCATTTTACTGAGGCAAGCTCACCTTACCTAGGTTTCCTGGACCTTGTCTATAACCAAGACTAATCAACCCTTCCAAACGTTCGATATCTTGTCCATTATATTATGCATAATATTATGTACACGATTTTTCCTTTTTTAGATCGGACTAAGCATTTTTGATTTGGTGAAAATGTTTAGTACAGATCCTGCAAAGGTGTGCCTTCAGATTTAAATTGACCATGTAAATGTTACATTTCTTACCAGACTAGGCTGAATATAATATCTTTATACAATACAAACAAAATATTTAGCCCTATACTTGTATGAAGGGCGTGTTTCTTCATTTTATTTTATCATAATTACATGTTTTTACTATGGGTTATATATATAATATATGCGGGTGATCACCATGGGATTCATTTAAATTTCTTTTTTTTTCGTATGTCTGTTTATGATAATGCCATGTTCACTATATGTGTTTGTAAATTTCATTCTGTTTGCTATAAACATGTTGTATGTTTAGAGCAATAAAGGTTGTTGTTGTTGTTATACCTAATCAATGGAGGAAAATCAACATTATTGTCGAATATCCATGGAAGAGTATAACCAGTCCGGGTGAGACTCTAACTAGCAACCTCTTAGGGACACTTGATTCGAAATCCTGAGCTAGGCCTTTGTAAGACACCGAAACAGAACACATATTTTACTTTAAACAATAATTAAAACAAAAACATTTTGTTTTTACATGCCGGTATACGTACGTATACATTATTTTTAATAGTTTAAAAAAAAATAAACGTCTGTACTAGACAAACCAAATATTAAGTTGATAAATTGTCATTTGCATTTCATCAATTAATGGACTATAAATAAATAAAATGTAGTAAGATGATTAATAGTTCACCAGAACCAATCATCGTTGTTGCCTACGTCATCATTGCTTTCGTCATCTTGTTTTTGTTCATATTGTCCCCAGCTGAAGTAATCCACTCTCAAGTTAAACTTATCAAAACCATTTTCTAACATATCAGCGGATATTCTCTTTTCACACCATTTCTCACAACATTTCAGTGAACAACATTAATGGAACACCATGTTAACTGTGTTAAGAAGTCGCCTTTGTAGTAACCTTTGGTACAATGGCTTTTCTGGTTGTTCACCTCGTCGTGAAATCGGCTTTGGATTGACACTAGGTCCTGCTTTACATACACATGAGTTGGAGCACTCTTGAACATCATTTAAGTTTTTTTTCGGCACTTCAGGGATACTTGTGGGTGGGTTTTCTGTGCCCAGTCGAAACTTGATCTTTGGTCTTTTCATTTCGCTTACAGTATCAGCGTCTTCATCAGACTTTCTCTTTTTATTATTCTCATCTGTATGTGGTTGGTTTTTAATCGCGATGTGTTCGTGTGCATTACTATTCACTTTGACTTTATTTTCATCATTTGCCACCATTTTCTTAACTTTGCAATCATCATTACAATCACCAGTGTTTTCTTCCAAGCGTCTTTTGGAACCTCTTGCCTTTGTTGTATGGTCTGGAAAATAAAAATAGAAAACAATAGTTTTTTAAGTGAAAATCTTTAGCTTAATGATATTTTACTGTTTTCATATACATGTAACAGTAATCAGATATGTGTAATTTCAAGTTTTTTCAACTTGCCCACGTACAATTGCAACCTAAAAAATCAACTTGTCCAGAATCAAAACTTACTTGCCCAGAAGTTCAATACTCGAAATTTTTTTATAGAACTATGATGTTAAGTAAATACTGTAAGTAATGATAAATGATTGATAATAAAAATAGTTCACTGTTTAATGTGATAGAAGCATTGAAATATCTATATTTTAAGTACATTGTATAGCTATGTTAGAATTATTTTACAGCTAAAAATATAACTTGTCCTCGGACGAGTGGGTTGGACATATTTACTCGTCCGCAGCCATATAGGTACGAGTCTGACAAGTCGGGCATAGGAATTCCACACCCCAGGTAATGTACATACAAATTAATAAAAAGTAAATCTTTAAAGCCATAATAGAGCATAAACAATTTCACATTGCAGATAACAAAAGCAATAAGGCTGGGTCACAAGTTGAAGCAACATCAGCAAAAGACCCTCCTTTTGTGGGATTGTTGTTTTTATTATTAGGATCAGCCTTCATCTTAATTAGGGTCTTGTTTAAAATTGCATTTAGTTGCATGTAAGTACATCAGCTTTAAGGGTAGAAATGTATGTGTTTATGCCTTTAGGGACATATTCGATTAACAGTGGCCATATTCTGCTATCCATAATAAACAAAAGGTCTACATGTTCACATAAAAGCCGTGCGCTATCTGTGCATAACTTACAAAAAACAGAATTGTTAGCTTGTTGGTTTCACAAGCTAGTACATAAAAAGTACGAGAAAATCCCAAGTACTTAGTACAGTATAGCCTTTGCAGAGCTGTCCTCTACAGAACAAATCCTCTGCACAATAACAACTTTTGACATTTCCCTAAGTTATAATTTTCATTAAATTAAACCTCTGCAGAACAACAACCTCTCATTCTCGTTCCCAGAATCTAGTAGGATTCTCAATACTAGCTAGTATTTAGAATCCTACTAGACTCTGGGAACGAGAATGCAACCTCTGAACAACAACACATTTTAGGCCCTCCCAGTTGGTGTTGCTTAAGAGAGGTTGCACTGTAGTTTTTAAATAGAAATCTATATTAAAATTACCTTGAAGATGGCTAATTTTCTGTTGAATTACATTCACAATATCTTGTCTAATTTCAGATTCACGTTGTCTAATTTTCTTATATCTTTCTGTGTATTCATAGGCTGATCTTTGAGGAGAGTTATCTTTTCTTGTCCATTCTGAGATTTTGTTGGAATCTGCAATAGAGGTTAGACGTTAATAACAGTTGTCAAATGTTTGCTTACAAGTAAGTGTTGATTAAAACAATATATAAATTGATGAATTTTACGATTTGTAGGAACTTGAAATGTATTTTGGTTCAATAGCAAAGACAATAACACACGTTGCTAGCGAGCTGATACCCTTATTCGGGGTATAAAGTGACATGATCTCCGGAATGCAATAATACATTTATTATGTTCGTTAATTTCTTGCAGCTGCCTGCCAAAATTACGACTAATTCAAATATACCTGGAAGTGGACTCGAGAGTGATTAATATAAGTTGTATGAACTTGCTTCACAGTCTAGCGAAATAAATTAGTATAAATAAACTCACCAGTGATGGTTTGTCTCGAAGAAAAACTAGATTTAGAACTTTCATTATCATTAAACACTATGTACTTGTTTGGTTTCCATTTTTTTTCAGTTGTTATGGTGACACTCTTGACACTTTGATCACTGAAATCAAATAAATTTATATATATCTAATTGGGACAAAAGTGCTAAAAATTAAAACATATATGCTAACCTACACTGAGCTTGTCGTTATTTTTATGTTCATTTTAATTTCGCTTTAAAAATTATTTAAAACAATAACAACCTGTAGCGTCGTTTTTTAAATTAAAAAATAGACATTATTTCATTACCATTTTCTGTATCGAAATATAATAGAATTGAAAATATTTCATAGACCTCAGGAAATCTTTTGAAGATCTGACTTAGAGGAAGGTTGCAATAAACAGACGAAATGCTTATAATAAGTAACATTCTGTATTTAAAGCTCAACGTTTGACGAAATTTAATTTTAAATAAACACTTACCTATTCCTTGCTAACTCTTCACAAACATTTCCAGTCAATTTTGTCATGTCTCTCATTATTTCTTCTTGTAATATAAATCTGTATCTCTTATATGATGCTGCTTTGTGCGCTTTATATGTCGTTATAGTGATTCTGACGTTGTATACGTTACGTTATTACGTCATATGTAACTGTGACGTTTTTTGACGTCATGACGTTAGAGGACGTAAAATATTATAATATTGAGTGTTTTCCAGCATAAATTTCATCATCAATAGCCATCAGGCGCGTAGCTACCAGTACGCAGAGTACGCAGCTGCGTACACACTGGTCCAGAAAATTGTAAAAATACAAACGCCAAAAATGTAATAAAATCTTTCGCCTGAGGGGGGTAGGGGTGTGTAAAACAAAACTGCTTGATCGTTATTTTACTAACCTTATGTCAAGTTATATTTCAATGGGACTTGCGATGCCTTTTGGGAGTTGAATTTACGGTTTTAAAATTCGATGTTTGTCTTTGAATCCAGTCTATATAATTCTTTAAACGCTGGTTAAAATTGAATGATAATTTGTATGAATGTTGTCTTCCTATATTTGTGTCCAGATTGAATTATACAGACCCATTTTGAATAGTTGCCAAAAATGCTCCTGAAATGATCTACAGAAAAACAAATTCGGGGCGGGGCATGCCCTTGACCCCTAGGATTTTGCGTACACATCAAAAAGACCTTGCTACGCCACTGGCCATGACCAATTTTAAATTAAAAAATAATTTAATAATGAGGTGAATTATTTATTGTGTCTAATTTTGCATTCGGAACAACCTCGGCGATCTTTAAGATTGTTCCTATTGCTTAATTTGTCATACAATTTACTAAGCAGTTCTGATGGTCGTGTTAATGAAAAAAGTGTCGTGGTATATGAGAACGACGGAACACATAAAATGTTATACCAAAAGAAGTGATTACTTGGCTTTTGTATGACTCTGTGTCTATGTAACAGTTTAACCAATGAAAAATATCGCTAATTAACATGTTACGAGTACAACATGTATTTGTAGACGAGAGAGTCAAATAAATTCAGTTCAGTTTCAAACGTATTTAATTTGACATTGTCTCCCTTATATATTTTCCTTGCTTATAAATCACCAAAATAACTAGTCTGGAGAAAACGAATTACTTATATGTGACTGTATATTATATACTCATATTTAATGATGCTTATTTTATTTTTGTTTTGTTGGGTTTACCGTCATAGCAACACATTGTATATGTCATATAACGGCGGTCAGTCAACTTAGTCACTGTCCTGGAAAGGCTAAATCTCTGGATTTAGCTGTTAACCAACTTCAAAGCACATACTTTAGATTATAGAAATTATACCTTTGTGAATGTAAACCAAATAAAAAAGTGGTAAAAATACAATAACATAAAAAATTATAACAATAATTAACTATATATACATTATTGTTTTATTTATACATATAGATCTATACATTTTTATACAATTTACAATTTTATATTCAATATACAACTTTATATACAGTAAATCTAATGTATGTAATATGCGGTTCAATGTGCAATATTTTATCCCATACGCAATATAGAATAGCATGAAATGCAGTAGTAGTGAAACAGTTAAACATATGTTAAATCAATCAATAAAGTAATGTGAAGTACGGACACAATTAAATGCTTGTGCAACTATTAAAGTGCAGTAATAAACTTTCGCCTCAAACAAATATAGAAATTCACACAAGTAAAACAAACACAGTTCCGAGATACGTACATATACATGCCGGTAGGGCCTATAACAGGAATTGAGTTACGAAACGAGGGACGAAACATTTTTCTGGGGTATGGTATAGGTTTTTTATGCTCAATCGAAAAGTTCGGACAATATCGCCGGCAAAAAAGTTCGTTTTGATAAAACCAAGAGCGTTCGAATGAATAAATCGATGATAAAAGCCACGCATTTCGGTACTTTTTAAAACGGAACTATTTTTGTTTTCGCCCCCTGGACTCTTCGACCTAAAAACTTTCGTAAATTAGTTTCTGTTGAATTCTATGTGCGTCGGTATTTTTGCTACGTATCATTTCTCGTACTTGGAATTTTTCGACACAGAGCTCAAATATTTTTTTGTACATCTGTGTTTTTTACTATTAAACTTAATTTTCTGTGTTGTAAGACCTTTTTATTAATGTTTTGTTTTTATGTCATTTTTTGTCAAAATGGCTCTTGCAAAAGAGAAACCTTATATTGATTTTTATGTATAAAAATCTATATAACCAATTACTTTGGATAACTAATACCTTTTGGGTCTACATGAGCAGTGTATACTAATAACAATGATGCTATTGTACACACATTGATTTTTTCTTGAAACAATCACAATAATTGAGTACTGTTTCTTGATTAAGATTTATTGCGCAACATTTTATCATTGCAACTTCTAAAGGGTTTCATTTGAAACTTCTATCATGTAGGATAAAATTTACCATTAGATATTAAATACTATAATTCATAAAACTAACAATAGTTTATACTAAATTATGGCCCTTACATACAAACAAAAATTCTAAGTTAAGTTCTAATGCAACATTTTATCTTGGCAACTACTGAAGGGATTGATTTGAATATTCACACATGACTACGGTATTACCATCGGAAGTCAATTTTAAAGTTGCATCACTCTAGCCTGAATTTTTACTATTTTAAATTGTGAGCCTTTTATATTGAAAATGTTTTAGTAAGAAGATCTGCAAAAAATAAAAAAGCTGCAATCAATGAAAGTTTTCTTGTTAAATTTTTCTCATCTCAATTGAATTTCATAATTGATTCCGTTTACAAGACCACTCCTAATAGTAGAGCGCGCTGTCCATTGACGGCTCTCAATTGTTAATTAAACCTCTTACCTGAAATATCCAAACACTTCGTAATACCCAGAATCGACATTGAATAAATTCTAGAATTTTATCCTTCATCATTGCACCTTTAACTTTCAAGTTATCCTATTTCATAGAAGTTGCTCTCTAAAAAGTAAATTCTAAATATTTTGGTCGTCTGAACCACACGGATTACACAAGTAATTATGCACGAAATCCATGTGCCTATTTACGTCATTTAAAACTGGCATGGATAAGATACGAAATGGAGACTTTTAGGCGAAAAGGAGCATATAATGGCAAAACGGAGATTTAATTGTTAGTAAAACCCTTCTTAAAATAACAATTATAATACAAATTATATTTACTGATAATAAAATCACAATTCTCAAATTAGTGATTTTCATATCAGTCCAATTTTTACAAGAGTTGCTTAAAACGTAGGGTCCACAAAGGCGGATCCAAAGGGGGTCAGGGGGGTCCGGACCCCCCCCTAGAATTGGGAAAATGTACCTGTCCATTAGTGTATTTCTTGACTGTAAGTCATTTTTGAGTAGCATGGGATCTATGTTAATGTGTACTTATTATTATATGTGTGCGTATTTAACGAGTGCGAGGACTCTGGTGCCAGTGGGTTTAACGCCGTGTCGACAAACATTATTGTCATTTTACTGAGGCAAGCTCACCTTACCTAGGTTTCCTGGACCTTGTCTATAACCAAGACTAATCAACCCTTCCAAACGTTCGATATCTTGTCCATTATATTATGCATAATATTATGTACACGATTTTTCCTTTTTTAGATCGGACTAAGCATTTTTGATTTGGTGAAAATGTTTAGTACAGATCCTGCAAAGGTGTGCCTTCAGATTTAAATTGACCATGTAAATGTTACATTTCTTACCAGACTAGGCTGAATATAATATCTTTATACAATACAAACAAAATATTTAGCCCTATACTTGTATGAAGGGCGTGTTTCTTCATTTTATTTTATCATAATTACATGTTTTTACTATGGGTTATATATATAATATATGCGGGTGATCACCATGGGATTCATTTAAATTTCTTTTTTTTTCGTATGTCTGTTTATGATAATGCCATGTTCACTATATGTGTTTGTAAATTTCATTCTGTTTGCTATAAACATGTTGTATGTTTAGAGCAATAAAGGTTGTTGTTGTTGTTATACCTAATCAATGGAGGAAAATCAACATTATTGTCGAATATCCATGGAAGAGTATAACCAGTCCGGGTGAGACTCTAACTAGCAACCTCTTAGGGACACTTGATTCGAAATCCTGAGCTAGGCCTTTGTAAGACACCGAAACAGAACACATATTTTACTTTAAACAATAATTAAAACAAAAACATTTTGTTTTTACATGCCGGTATACGTACGTATACATTATTTTTAATAGTTTAAAAAAAAATAAACGTCTGTACTAGACAAACCAAATATTAAGTTGATAAATTGTCATTTGCATTTCATCAATTAATGGACTATAAATAAATAAAATGTAGTAAGATGATTAATAGTTCACCAGAACCAATCATCGTTGTTGCCTACGTCATCATTGCTTTCGTCATCTTGTTTTTGTTCATATTGTCCCCAGCTGAAGTAATCCACTCTCAAGTTAAACTTATCAAAACCATTTTCTAACATATCAGCGGATATTCTCTTTTCACACCATTTCTCACAACATTTCAGTGAACAACATTAATGGAACACCATGTTAACTGTGTTAAGAAGTCGCCTTTGTAGTAACCTTTGGTACAATGGCTTTTCTGGTTGTTCACCTCGTCGTGAAATCGGCTTTGGATTGACACTAGGTCCTGCTTTACATACACATGAGTTGGAGCACTCTTGAACATCATTTAAGTTTTTTTTCGGCACTTCAGGGATACTTGTGGGTGGGTTTTCTGTGCCCAGTCGAAACTTGATCTTTGGTCTTTTCATTTCGCTTACAGTATCAGCGTCTTCATCAGACTTTCTCTTTTTATTATTCTCATCTGTATGTGGTTGGTTTTTAATCGCGATGTGTTCGTGTGCATTACTATTCACTTTGACTTTATTTTCATCATTTGCCACCATTTTCTTAACTTTGCAATCATCATTACAATCACCAGTGTTTTCTTCCAAGCGTCTTTTGGAACCTCTTGCCTTTGTTGTATGGTCTGGAAAATAAAAATAGAAAACAATAGTTTTTTAAGTGAAAATCTTTAGCTTAATGATATTTTACTGTTTTCATATACATGTAACAGTAATCAGATATGTGTAATTTCAAGTTTTTTCAACTTGCCCACGTACAATTGCAACCTAAAAAATCAACTTGTCCAGAATCAAAACTTACTTGCCCAGAAGTTCAATACTCGAAATTTTTTTATAGAACTATGATGTTAAGTAAATACTGTAAGTAATGATAAATGATTGATAATAAAAATAGTTCACTGTTTAATGTGATAGAAGCATTGAAATATCTATATTTTAAGTACATTGTATAGCTATGTTAGAATTATTTTACAGCTAAAAATATAACTTGTCCTCGGACGAGTGGGTTGGACATATTTACTCGTCCGCAGCCATATAGGTACGAGTCTGACAAGTCGGGCATAGGAATTCCACACCCCAGGTAATGTACATACAAATTAATAAAAAGTAAATCTTTAAAGCCATAATAGAGCATAAACAATTTCACATTGCAGATAACAAAAGCAATAAGGCTGGGTCACAAGTTGAAGCAACATCAGCAAAAGACCCTCCTTTTGTGGGATTGTTGTTTTTATTATTAGGATCAGCCTTCATCTTAATTAGGGTCTTGTTTAAAATTGCATTTAGTTGCATGTAAGTACATCAGCTTTAAGGGTAGAAATGTATGTGTTTATGCCTTTAGGGACATATTCGATTAACAGTGGCCATATTCTGCTATCCATAATAAACAAAAGGTCTACATGTTCACATAAAAGCCGTGCGCTATCTGTGCATAACTTACAAAAAACAGAATTGTTAGCTTGTTGGTTTCACAAGCTAGTACATAAAAAGTACGAGAAAATCCCAAGTACTTAGTACAGTATAGCCTTTGCAGAGCTGTCCTCTACAGAACAAATCCTCTGCACAATAACAACTTTTGACATTTCCCTAAGTTATAATTTTCATTAAATTAAACCTCTGCAGAACAACAACCTCTCATTCTCGTTCCCAGAATCTAGTAGGATTCTCAATACTAGCTAGTATTTAGAATCCTACTAGACTCTGGGAACGAGAATGCAACCTCTGAACAACAACACATTTTAGGCCCTCCCAGTTGGTGTTGCTTAAGAGAGGTTGCACTGTAGTTTTTAAATAGAAATCTATATTAAAATTACCTTGAAGATGGCTAATTTTCTGTTGAATTACATTCACAATATCTTGTCTAATTTCAGATTCACGTTGTCTAATTTTCTTATATCTTTCTGTGTATTCATAGGCTGATCTTTGAGGAGAGTTATCTTTTCTTGTCAATTCTGAGATTTTGTTGGAATCTGCAATAGAGGTTAGACGTTAATAACAGTTGTCAAATGTTTGCTTACAAGTAAGTGTTGATTAAAACAATATATAAATTGATGAATTTTACGATTTGTAGGAACTTGAAATGTATTTTGGTTCAATAGCACAGACTATAACACACGTTGCTAGCGAGCTGATACCCTTATTCGGGGTATAAAGTGACATGATCTCCGGAATGCAATAATACATTTATTATGTTCGTTAATTTCTTGCAGCTGCCTGCCAAAATTACGACTAATTCAAATATACCTGGAAGTGGACTCGAGAGTGATTAATATAAGTTGTATGAACTTGCTTCACAGTCTAGCGAAATAAATTAGTATAAATAAACTCACCAGTGATGGTTTGTCTCGAAGAAAAACTAGATTTAGAACTTTCATTATCATTAAACACTATGTACTTGTTTGGTTTCCATTTTTTTCAGTTGTTATGGTGACACTCTTGACACTTTGATCACTGAAATCAAATAAATTTATATATATCTAATTGGGACAAAAGTGCTAAAAATTAAAACATATATGCTAACCTACACTGAGCTTGTCGTTATTTTTATGTTCATTTTAATTTCGCTTTAAAAATTATTTAAAACAATAACAATCTGTAGCGTCGTTTTTTAAATTAAAAAATAGACATTATTTCATTACCATTTTCTGTATCGAAATATAATAGAATTGAAAATATTTCATAGACCTCAGGAAATCTTTTGAAGATCTGACTTAGAGGAAGGTTGCAATAAACAGACGAAATGCTTATAATAAGTAACATTCTGTATTTAAAGCTCAACGTTTGACGAAATTTAATTTTAAATAAACACTTACCTATTCCTTGCTAACTCTTCACAAACATTTCCAGTCAATTTTGTCATGTCTCTCATTATTTCTTCTTGTAATATAAATCTGTATATCTTATATGATGCTGCTTTGTGCGCTTTATATGTCGTTATAGTGATTCTGACGTTGTATACGTTACGTTATTACGTCATATGTAACTGTGACGTTTTTTGACGTCATGACGTTAGAGGACGTAAAATATTATAATATTGAGTGTTTTCCAGCATAAATTTCATCATCAATAGCCATCAGGCGCGTAGCTACCAGTACGCAGAGTACGCAGCTGCGTACACACTGGTCCAGAAAATTGTAAAAATACAAACGCCAAAAATGTAATAAAATCTTTCGCCTGAGGGGGGTAGGGGTGTGTAAAACAAAACTGCTTGATCGTTATTTTACTAACCTTATGTCAAGTTATATTTCAATGGGACTTGCGATGCCTTTTGGGAGTTGAATTTACGGTTTTAAAATTCGATGTTTGTCTTTGAATCCAGTCTATATAATTCTTTAAACGCTGGTTAAAATTGAATGATAATTTGTATGAATGTTGTCTTCCTATATTTGTGTCCAGATTGAATTATACAGACCCATTTTGAATAGTTGCCAAAAATGCTCCTGAAATGATCTACAGAAAAACAAATTCGGGGCGGGGCATGCCCTTGACCCCTAGGATTTTGCGTACACATCAAAAAGACCTTGCTACGCCACTGGCCATGACCAATTTTAAATTAAAAAATAATTTAATAATGAGGTGAATTATTTATTGTGTCTAATTTTGCATTCGGAACAACCTCGGCGATCTTTAAGATTGTTCCTATTGCTTAATTTGTCATACAATTTACTAAGCAGTTCTGATGGTCGTGTTAATGAAAAAAGTGTCGTGGTATATGAGAACGACGGAACACATAAAATGTTATACCAAAAGAAGTGATTACTTGGCTTTTGTATGACTCTGTGTCTATGTAACAGTTTAACCAATGAAAAATATCGCTAATTAACATGTTACGAGTACAACATGTATTTGTAGACGAGAGAGTCAAATAAATTCAGTTCAGTTTCAAACGTATTTAATTTGACATTGTCTCCCTTATATATTTTCCTTGCTTATAAATCACCAAAATAACTAGTCTGGAGAAAACGAATTACTTATATGTGACTGTATATTATATACTTATATTTAATGATGCTTATTTTATTTTTGTTTTGTTGGGTTTACCGTCATAGCAACACATTGTATATGTCATATAACGGCGGTCAGTCAACTTAGTCACTGTCCTGGAAAGGCTAAATCTCTGGATTTAGCTGTTAACCAACTACAAAGCACATACTTTAGATTATAGAAATTATACCTTTGTGAATGTAAACCAAATAAAAAAGTGGTAAAAATACAATAACATAAAAAATTATAACAATAATTAACTATATATACATTATTGTTTTATTTATACATATAGATCTATACATTTTTATACAATTTACAATTTTATATTCAATATACAACTTTATATACAGTAAATCTAATGTATGTAATATGCGGTTCAATGTGCAATATTTTATCCCATACGCAATATAGAATAGCATGAAATGCAGTAGTAGTGAAACAGTTAAACATATTTTAAATCAATCAATAAAGTAATGTGAAGTACGGACACAATTAAATGCTTGTGCAACTATTAAAGTGCAGTAATAAACTTTCGCCTCAAACAAATATAGAAATTCACACAAGTAAAACAAACACAGTTCCGAGATACGTACATATACATGCCGGTAGGGCCTATAACAGGAATTGAGTTACGAAACGAGGGACGAAACATTTTTCTGGGGTATGGTATAGGTTTTTTATGCTCAATCGAAAAGTTCGGACAATATCGCCGGCAAAAAAGTTCGTTTTGATAAAACCAAGAGCGTTCGAATGAATAAATCGATGATAAAAGCCACGCATTTCGGTACTTTTTAAAACGGAACTATTTTTGTTTTCGCCCCCTGGACTCTTCGACCTAAAAACTTTCGTAAATTAGTTTCTGTTGAATTCTATGTGCGTCGGTATTTTTGCTACGTATCATTTCTCGTACTTGGAATTTTTCGACACAGAGCTCAAATATTTTTTTGTACATCTGTGTTTTTTACTATTAAACTTAATTTTCTGTGTTGTAAGACCTTTTTATTAATGTTTTGTTTTTATGTCATTTTTTTGTCAAAATGGCTCTTGCAAAAGAGAAACCTTATATTGATTTTTATGTATAAAAATCTATATAACCAATTACTTTGGATAACTAATACCTTTTGGGTCTACATGAGCAGTGTATACTAATAACAATGATGCTATTGTACACACATTGATTTTTTCTTGAAACAATCACAATAATTGAGTACTGTTTCTTGATTAAGATTTATTGCGCAACATTTTATCATTGCAACTTCTAAAGGGTTTCATTTGAAACTTCTATCATGTAGGATAAAATTTACCATTAGATATTAAATACTATAATTCATAAAACTAACAATAGTTTATACTAAATTATGGCCCTTACATACAAACAAAAATTCTAAGTTAAGTTCTAATGCAACATTTTATCTTGGCAACTACTGAAGGGATTGATTTGAATATTCACACATGACTACGGTATTACCATCGGAAGTCAATTTTAAAGTTGCATCACTCTAGCCTGAATTTTTACTATTTTAAATTGTGAGCCTTTTATATTGAAAATGTTTTAGTAAGAAGATCTGCAAAAAATAAAAAAGCTGCAATCAATGAAAGTTTTCTTGTTAAATTTTTCTCATCTCAATTGAATTTCATAATTGATTCCGTTTACAAGACCACTCCTAATAGTAGAGCGCGCTGTCCATTGACGGCTCTCAATTGTTAATTAAACCTCTTACCTGAAATATCCAAACACTTCGTAATACCCAGAATCGACATTGAATAAATTCTAGAATTTTATCCTTCATCATTGCACCTTTAACTTTCAAGTTATCCTATTTCATAGAAGTTGCTCTCTAAAAAGTAAATTCTAAATATTTTGGTCGTCTGAACCACACGGATTACACAAGTAATTATGCACGAAATCCATGTGCCTATTTACGTCATTTAAAACTGGCATGGATAAGATACGAAATGGAGACTTTTAGGCGAAAAGGAGCATATAATGGCAAAACGGAGATTTAATTGTTAGTAAAACCCTTCTTAAAATAACAATTATAATACAAATTATATTTACTGATAATAAAATCACAATTCTCAAATTAGTGATTTTCATATCAGTCCAATTTTTACAAGAGTTGCTTAAAACGTAGGGTCCACAAAGGCGGATCCAAAGGGGGTCAGGGGGGTCCGGACCCCCCCTAGAATTGGGAAAATGTACCTGTCCATTAGTGTATTTCTTGACTGTAAGTCATTTTTGAGTAGCATGGGATCTATGTTAATGTGTACTTATTATTATATGTGTGCGTATTTAACGAGTGCGAGGACTCTGGTGCCAGTGGGTTTAACGCCGTGTCGACAAACATTATTGTCATTTTACTGAGGCAAGCTCACCTTACCTAGGTTTCCTGGACCTTGTCTATAACCAAGACTAATCAACCCTTCCAAACGTTCGATATCTTGTCCATTATATTATGCATAATATTATGTACACGATTTTTCCTTTTTTAGATCGGACTAAGCATTTTTGATTTGGTGAAAATGTTTAGTACAGATCCTGCAAAGGTGTGCCTTCAGATTTAAATTGACCATGTAAATGTTACATTTCTTACCAGACTAGGCTGAATATAATATCTTTATACAATACAAACAAAATATTTAGCCCTATACTTGTATGAAGGGCGTGTTTCTTCATTTTATTTTATCATAATTACATGTTTTTACTATGGGTTATATATATAATATATGCGGGTGATCACCATGGGATTCATTTAAATTTCTTTTTTTTTCGTATGTCTGTTTATGATAATGCCATGTTCACTATATGTGTTTGTAAATTTCATTCTGTTTGCTATAAACATGTTGTATGTTTAGAGCAATAAAGGTTGTTGTTGTTGTTATACCTAATCAATGGAGGAAAATCAACATTATTGTCGAATATCCATGGAAGAGTATAACCAGTCCGGGTGAGACTCTAACTAGCAACCTCTTAGGGACACTTGATTCGAAATCCTGAGCTAGGCCTTTGTAAGACACCGAAACAGAACACATATTTTACTTTAAACAATAATTTAAACAAAAACATTTGGTTTTTACGTGCCGGTATACGTACGTATACATTATTTTTAATAGTTTAAAAAAAAAATAAACGTCTGTACTAGACAAACCAAATATTAAGTTGATAAATTGTCATTTGCATTTCATCAATTAATGGACTATAAATAAATAAAATGTAGTAAGATGATTAATAGTTCACCAGAACCAATCATCGTTGTTGCCTACGTCATCATTGCTTTCGTCATCTTGTTTTTGTTCATATTGTCCCCAGCTGAAGTAATCCACTCTCAAGTTAAACTTATCAAAACCATTTTCTAACATATCAGCGGATATTCTCTTTTCACACCATTTCTCACAACATTTCAGTGAACAACATTAATGGAACACCATGTTAACTGTGTTAAGAAGTCGCCTTTGTAGTAACCTTTGGTACAATGGCTTTTCTGGTTGTTCACCTCGTCGTGAAATCGGCTTTGGATTGACACTAGGTCCTGCTTTACATACACATGAGTTGGAGCACTCTTGAACATCATTTAAGTTTTTTTTCGGCACTTCAGGGATACTTGTGGGTGGGTTTTCTGTGCCCAGTCGAAACTTGATCTTTGGTCTTTTCATTTCGCTTACAGTATCAGCGTCTTCATCAGACTTTCTCTTTTTATTATTCTCATCTGTATGTGGTTGGTTTTTAATCGCGATGTTTTCGTGTGCATTACTATTCACTTTGACTTTATTTTCATCATTTGCCACCATTTTCTTAACTTTGCAATCATCATTACAATCACCAGTGTTTTCTTCCAAGCGTCTTTTGGAACCTCTTGCCTTTGTTGTATGGTCTGGAAAATAAAAATAGAAAACAATAGTTTTTTAAGTGAAAATCTTTAGCTTAATGATATTTTACTGTTTTCATATACATGTAACAGTAATCAGATATGTGTAATTTCAAGTTTTTTCAACTTGCCCACGTACAATTGCAACCTAAAAAATCAACTTGTCCAGAATCAAAACTTACTTGCCCAGAAGTTCAATACTCGAAATTTTTTTATAGAACTATGATGTTAAGTAAATACTGTAAGTAATGATAAATGATTGATAATAAAAATAGTTCACTGTTTAATGTGATAGAAGCATTGAAATATCTATATTTTAAGTACATTGTATAGCTATGTTAGAATTATTTTACAGCTAAAAATATAACTTGTCCTCGGACGAGTGGGTTGGACATATTTACTCGTCCGCAGCCATATAGGTACGAGTCTGACAAGTCGGGCATAGGAATTCCACACCCCAGGTAATGTACATACAAATTAATAAAAAGTAAATCTTTAAAGCCATAGTAGAGCATAAACAATTTCACATTGCAGATAACAAAAGCAATAAGGCTGGGTCACAAGTTGAAGCAACATCAGCAAAAGACCCTCCTTTTGTGGGATCGTTGTTTTTATTATTAGGATCAGCCTTCATCTTAATTAGGGTCTTGTTTAAAATTGCATTTAGTTGCATGTAAGTACATCAGCTTTAAGGGTAGAAATGTATGTGTTTATGCCTTTAGGGACATGTTCGATTAACAGTGGCCATATTCTGCTATCCATAATAAACAAAAGGTCTACATGTTCACATAAAAGCCGTGCGCTATCTGTGCATAACTTACAAAAAACAGAATTGTTAGCTTGTTGGTTTCACAAGCTAGTACATAAAAAGTACGAGAAAATCCCAAGTACTTAGTACAGTATAGCCTTTGCAGAGCTGTCCTCTACAGAACAAATCCTCTGCACAATAACAACTTTTGACATTTCCCTAAGTTATAATTTTCATTAAATTAAACCTCTGCAGAACAACAACCTCTCATTCTCGTTCCCAGAATCTAGTAGGATTCTCAATACTAGCTAGTATTTAGAATCCTACTAGACTCTGGGAACGAGAATGCAACCTCTGAACAACAACACATTTTAGGCCCTCCCAGTTGGTGTTGCTTAAGAGAGGTTGCACTGTAGTTTTTAAATAGAAATCTATATTAAAATTACCTTGAAGATGGCTAATTTTCTGTTGAATTACATTCACAATATCTTGTCTAATTTCAGATTCACGTTGTCTAATTTTCTTATATCTTTCTGTGTATTCATAGGCTGATCTTTGAGGAGAGTTATCTTTTCTTGTCCATTCTGAGATTTTGTTGGAATCTGCAATAGAGGTTAGACGTTAATAACAGTTGTCAAATGTTTGCTTACAAGTAAGTGTTGATTAAAACAATATATAAATTGATGAATTTTACGATTTGTAGAAACTTGAAATGTATTTTGGTTCAATAGCACAGACTATAACACACGTTGCTAGCGAGCTGATACCCTTATTCGGGGTATAAAGTGACATGATCTCCGGAATGCAATAATACATTTATTATGTTCGTTAATTTCTTGCAGCTGCCTGCCAAAATTACGACTAATTCAAATATACCTGGAAGTGGACTCGAGAGTGATTAATATAAGTTGTATGAACTTGCTTCACAGTCTAGCGAAATAAATTTGTATAAATAAACTCACCAGTGATGGTTTGTCTCGAAGAAAAACTAGATTTAGAACTTTCATTATCATTAAACACTATGTACTTGTTTGGTTTCCATTTTTTTTCAGTTGTTATGGTGACACTCTTGACACTTTGATCACTGAAATCAAATAAATTTATATATATCTAATTGGGACAAAAGTGCTAAAAATTAAAACATATATGCTAACCTACACTGAGCTTGTCGTTTATTTTATGTTCATTTTAATTTCGCTTTAAAAATTATTTAAAACAATAACAACCTGTAGCGTCGTTTTTTAAATTAAAAAATAGACATTATTTCATTACCATTTTCTGTATCGAAATATAATAGAATTGAAAATATTTCATAGACCTCAGGAAATCTTTTGAAGATCTGACTTAGAGGAAGGTTGCAATAAACAGACGAAATGCTTATAATAAGTAACATTCTGTATTTAAAGCTCAACGTTTGACGAAGTTTAATTTTAAATAAACACTTACCTATTCCTTGCTAACTCTTCACAAACATTTCCAGTCAATTTTGTCATGTCTCTCATTATTTCTTCTTGTAATATAAATCTGTATATCTTATATGATGCTGCTTTGTGCGCTTTATATGTCGTTATAGTGATTCTGACGTTGTATACGTTACGTTATTACGTCATATGTAACTGTGACGTTTTTTGACGTCATGACGTTAGAGGACGTAAAATATTATAATATTGAGTGTTTTCCAGCATAAATTTCATCATCAATAGCCATCAGGCGCGTAGCTACCAGTACGCAGAGTACGCAGCTGCGTACACACTGGTCCAGAAAATTGTAAAAATACAAACGCCAAAAATGTAATAAAATCTTTCGCCTGAGGGGGGTAGGGGTGTGTAAAACAAAACTGCTTGATCGCTATTTTACTAACCTTATGTCAAGTTATATTTCAATGGGACTTGCGATGCCTTTTGGGAGTTGAATTTACGGTTTTAAAATTCGATGTTTGTCTTTGAATCCAGTCTATATAATTCTTTAAACGCTGGTTAAAATTGAATGATAATTTGTATGAATGTTGTCTTCCTATATTTGTGTCCAGATTGAATTATACAGACCCATTTTGAATAGTTGCCAAAAATGCTCCTGAAATGATCTACAGAAAAACAAATTCGGGGCGGGGCATGCCCTTGACCCCTAGGATTTTGCGTACACATCAAAAAGACCTTGCTACGCCACTGGCCATGACCAATTTTAAATTAAAAAATAATTTAATAATGAGGTGAATTATTTATTGTGTCTAATTTTGCATTCGGAACAACCTCGGCGATCTTTAAGATTGTTCCTATTGCTTAATTTGTCATACAATTTACTAAGCAGTTCTGATGGTCGTGTTAATGAAAAAAGTGTCGTGGTATATGAGAACGACGGAACACATAAAATGTTATACCAAAAGAAGTGATTACTTGGCTTTTGTATGACTCTGTGTCTATGTAACAGTTTAACCAATGAAAAATATCGCTAATTAACATGTTACGAGTACAACATGTATTTGTAGACGAGAGAGTCAAATAAATTCAGTTCAGTTTCAAACGTATTTAATTTGACATTGTCTCCCTTATATATTTTCCTTGCTTATAAATCACCAAAATAACTAGTCTGGAGAAAACGAATTACTTATATGTGACTGTATATTATATACTTATATTTAATGATGCTTATTTTATTTTTGTTTTGTTGGGTTTACCGTCATAGCAACACATTGTATATGTCATATAACGGCGGTCAGTCAACTTAGTCACTGTCCTGGAAAGGCTAAATCTCTGGATTTAGCTGTTAACCAACTACAAAGCACATACTTTAGATTATAGAAATTATACCTTTGTGAATGTAAACCAAATAAAAAAGTGGTAAAAATACAATAACATATAAAATTATAACAATAATTAACTATATATACATTATTGTTTTATTTATACATATAGATCTATACATTTTTATACAATTTACAATTTTATATTCAATATACAACTTTATATACAGTAAATCTAATGTATGTAATATGCGGTTCAATGTGCAATATTTTATCCCATACGCAATATAGAATAGCATGAAATGCAGTAGTAGTGAAACAGTTAAACATATTTTAAATCAATCAATAAAGTAATGTGAAGTACGGACACAATTAAATGCTTGTGCAACTATTAAAGTGCAGTAATAAACTTTCGCCTCAAACAAATATAGAAATTCACACAAGTAAAACAAACACAGTTCCGAGATACGTACATATACATGCCGGTAGGGCCTATAACAGGAATTGAGTTACGAAACGAGGGACGAAACATTTTTCTGGGGTATGGTATAGGTTTTTTATGCTCAATCGAAAAGTTCGGACAATATCGCCGGCAAAAAAGTTCGTTTTGATAAAACCAAGAGCGTTCGAATGAATAAATCGATGATAAAAGCCACGCATTTCGGTACTTTTTAAAACGGAACTATTTTTGTTTTCGCCCCCTGGACTCTTCGACCTAAAAACTTTCGTAAATTAGTTTCTGTTGAATTCTATGTGCGTCGGTATTTTTGCTACGTATCATTTCTCGTACTTGGAATTTTTCGACACAGAGCTCAAATATTTTTTTGTACATCTGTGTTTTTTACTATTAAACTTAATTTTCTGTGTTGTAAGACCTTTTTATTAATGTTTTGTTTTTATGTCATTTTTTTGTCAAAATGGCTCTTGCAAAAGAGAAGCCTTATATTGATTTTTATGTATAAAAATCTATATAACCAATTACTTTGGATAACTAATACCTTTTGGGTCTACATGAGCAGTGTATACTAATAACAATGATGCTATTGTACACACATTGATTTTTTCTTGAAACAATCACAATAATTGAGTACTGTTTCTTGATTAAGATTTATTGCGCAACATTTTATCATTGCAACTTCTAAAGGGTTTCATTTGAAACTTCTATCATGTAGGATAAAATTTACCATTAGATATTAAATACTATAATTCATAAAACTAACAATAGTTTATACTAAATTATGGCCCTTACATACAAACAAAAATTCTAAGTTAAGTTCTAATGCAACATTTTATCTTGGCAACTACTGAAGGGATTGATTTGAATATTCACACATGACTACGGTATTACCATCGGAAGTCAATTTTAAAGTTGCATCACTCTAGCTTGAATTTTTACTATTTTAAATTGTGAGCCTTTTATATTGAAAATGTTTTAGTAAGAAGATCTGCAAAAAATAAAAAAGTTGCAATCAATGAAAGTTTTCTTGTTAAATTTTTCTCATCTCAATTGAATTTCATAATTGATTCCGTTTACAAGACCACTCCTAATAGTAGAGCGCGCTGTCCATTGACGGCTCTCAATTGTTAATTAAACCTCTTACCTGAAATATCCAAACACTTCGTAATACCCAGAATCGACATTGAATAAATTCTAGAATTTTATCCTTCATCATTGCACCTTTAACTTTCAAGTTATCCTATTTCATAGAAGTTGCTCTCTAAAAAGTAAATTCTAAATATTTTGGTCGTCTGAACCACACGGATTACACAAGTAATTATGCACGAAATCCATGTGCCTATTTACGTCATTTAAAACTGGCATGGATAAGATACGAAATGGAGACTTTTAGGCGAAAAGGAGCATATAATGGCAAAACGGAGATTTAATTGTTAGTAAAACCCTTCTTAAAATAACAATTATAATACAAATTATATTTACTGATAATAAAATCACAATTCTCAAATTAGTGATTTTCATATCAGTCCAATTTTTACAAGAGTTGCTTAAAACGTAGGGTCCACAGAGGCGGATCCAAAGGGGGTCAGGGGGGTCCGGACCCCTCCCTATAATTGGGAAAATGTACCTGTCCATTAGTGTATTTCTTGACTGTAAGTCATTTTTGAGTAGCATGGGATCTATGTTAATGTGTACTTATTATTATATGTGTGCGTATTTAACGAGTGCGAGGACTCTGGTGCCAGTGGGTTTAACGCCGTGTCGACAAACATTATTGTCATTTTACTGAGGCAAGCTCACCTTACCTAGGTTTCCTGGACCTTGTCTATAACCAAGACTAATCAACCCTTCCAAACGTTCGATATCTTGTCCATTATATTATGCATAATATTATGTACACGATTTTTCCTTTTTTAGATCGGACTAAGCATTTTTGATTTGGTGAAAATGTTTAGTACAGATCCTGCAAAGGTGTGCCTTCAGATTTAAATTGACCATGTAAATGTTACATTTCTTACCAGACTAGGCTGAATATAATATCTTTATACAATACAAACAAAATATTTAGCCCTATACTTGTATGAAGGGCGTGTTTCTTCATTTTATTTTATCATAATTACATGTTTTTACTATGGGTTATATATATAATATATGCGGGTGATCACCATGGGATTCATTTAAATTTCTTTTTTTTTCGTATGTCTGTTTATGATAATGCCATGTTCACTATATGTGTTTGTAAATTTCATTCTGTTTGCTATAAACATGTTGTATGTTTAGAGCAATAAAGGTTGTTGTTGTTGTTATACCTAATCAATGGAGGAAAATCAACATTATTGTCGAATATCCATGGAAGAGTATAACCAGTCCGGGTGAGACTCTAACTAGCAACCTCTTAGGGACACTTGATTCGAAATCCTGAGCTAGGCCTTTGTAAGACACCGAAACAGAACACATATTTTACTTTAAACAATAATTAAAACAAAAACATTTGGTTTTTACATGCCGGTATACGTACGTATACATTATTTTTAATAGTTTAAAAAAAAAATAAACGTCTGTACTAGACAAACCAAATATTAAGTTGATAAATTGTCATTTGCATTTCATCAATTAATGGACTATAAATAAATAAAATGTAGTAAGATGATTAATAGTTCACCAGAACCAATCATCGTTGTTGCCTACGTCATCATTGCTTTCGTCATCTTGTTTTTGTTCATATTGTCCCCAGCTGAAGTAATCCACTCTCAAGTTAAACTTATCAAAACCATTTTCTAACATATCAGCGGATATTCTCTTTTCACACCATTTCTCACAACATTTCAGTGAACAACATTAATGGAACACCATGTTAACTGTGTTAAGAAGTCGCCTTTGTAGTAACCTTTGGTACAATGGCTTTTCTGGTTGTTCACCTCGTCGTGAAATCGGCTTTGGATTGACACTAGGTCCTGCTTTACATACACATGAGTTGGAGCACTCTTGAACATCATTTAAGTTTTTTTTCGGCACTTCAGGGATACTTGTGGGTGGGTTTTCTGTGCCCAGTCGAAACTTGATCTTTGGTCTTTTCATTTCGCTTACAGTATCAGCGTCTTCATCAGACTTTCTCTTTTTATTATTCTCATCTGTATGTGGTTGGTTTTTAATCGCGATGTTTTCGTGTGCATTACTATTCACTTTGACTTTATTTTCATCATTTGCCACCATTTTCTTAACTTTGCAATCATCATTACAATCACCAGTGTTTTCTTCCAAGCGTCTTTTGGAACCTCTTGCCTTTGTTGTATGGTCTGGAAAATAAAAATAGAAAACAATAGTTTTTTAAGTGAAAATCTTTAGCTTAATGATATTTTACTGTTTTCATATACATGTAACAGTAATCAGATATGTGTAATTTCAAGTTTTTTCAACTTGCCCACGTACAATTGCAACCTAAAAAATCAACTTGTCCAGAATCAAAACTTACTTGCCCAGAAGTTCAATACTCGAAAATTTTTTATAGAACTATGATGTTAAGTAAATACTGTAAGTAATGATAAATGATTGATAATAAAAATAGTTCACTGTTTAATGTGATAGAAGCATTGAAATATCTATATTTTAAGTACATTGTATAGCTATGTTAGAATTATTTTACAGCTAAAAATATAACTTGTCCTCGGACGAGTGGGTTGGACATATTTACTCGTCCGCAGCCATATAGGTACGAGTCTGACAAGTCGGGCATAGGAATTCCACACCCCAGGTAATGTACATACAAATTAATAAAAAGTAAATCTTTAAAGCCATAGTAGAGCATAAACAATTTCACATTGCAGATAACAAAAGCAATAAGGCTGGGTCACAAGTTGAAGCAACATCAGCAAAAGACCCTCCTTTTGTGGGATCGTTGTTTTTATTATTAGGATCAGCCTTCATCTTAATTAGGGTCTTGTTTAAAATTGCATTTAGTTGTATGTAAGTACATCAGCTTTAAGGGTAGAAATGTATGTGTTTATGCCTTTAGGGACATGTTCGATTAACAGTGGCCATATTCTGCTATCCATAATAAACAAAAGGTCTACATGTTCACATAAAAGCCGTGCGCTATCTGTGCATAACTTACAAAAAACAGAATTGTTAGCTTGTTGGTTTCACAAGCTAGTACATAAAAAGTACGAGAAAATCCCAAGTACTTAGTACAGTATAGCCTTTGCAGAGCTGTCCTCTACAGAACAAATCCTCTGCACAATAACAACTTTTGACATTTCCCTAAGTTATAATTTTCATTAAATTAAACCTCTGCAGAACAACAACCTCTCATTCTCGTTCCCAGAATCTAGTAGGATTCTCAATACTAGCTAGTATTTAGAATCCTACTAGACTCTGGGAACGAGAATGCAACCTCTGAACAACAACACATTTTAGGCCCTCCCAGTTGGTGTTGCTTAAGAGAGGTTGCACTGTAGTTTTTAAATAGAAATCTATATTAAAATTACCTTGAAGATGGCTAATTTTCTGTTGAATTACATTCACAATATCTTGTCTAATTTCAGATTCACGTTGTCTAATTTTCTTATATCTTTCTGTGTATTCATAGGCTGATCTTTGAGGAGAGTTATCTTTTCTTGTCCATTCTGAGATTTTGTTGGAATCTGCAATAGAGGTTAGACGTTAATAACAGTTGTCAAATGTTTGCTTACAAGTAAGTGTTGATTAAAACAATATATAAATTGATGAATTTTACGATTTGTAGAAACTTGAAATGTATTTTGGTTCAATAGCAAAGACTATAACACACGTTGCTAGCGAGCTGATACCCTTATTCGGGGTATAAAGTGACATGATCTCCGGAATGCAATAATACATTTATTATGTTCGTTAATTTCTTGCAGCTGCCTGCCAAAATTACGACTAATTCAAATATACCTGGAAGTGGACTCGAGAGTGATTAATATAAGTTGTATGAACTTGCTTCACAGTCTAGCGAAATAAATTTGTATAAATAAACTCACCAGTGATGGTTTGTCTCGAAGAAAAACTAGATTTAGAACTTTCATTATCATTAAACACTATGTACTTGTTTGGTTTCCATTTTTTTTCAGTTGTTATGGTGACACTCTTGACACTTTGATCACTGAAATCAAATAAATTTATATATATCTAATTGGGACAAAAGTGCTAAAAATTAAAACATATATGCTAACCTACACTGAGCTTGTCGTTATTTTTATGTTCATTTTAATTTCGCTTTAAAAATTATTTAAAACAATAACAACCTGTAGCGTCGTTTTTTAAATTAAAAAATAGACATTATTTCATTACCATTTTCTGTATCGAAATATAATAGAATTGAAAATATTTCATAGACCTCAGGAAATCTTTTGAAGATCTGACTTAGAGGAAGGTTGCAATAAACAGACGAAATGCTTATAATAAGTAACATTCTGTATTTAAAGCTCAACGTTTGACGAAATTTAATTTTAAATAAACACTTACCTATTCCTTGCTAACTCTTCACAAACATTTCCAGTCAATTTTGTCATGTCTCTCATTATTTCTTCTTGTAATATAAATCTGTATATCTTATATGATGCTGCTTTGTGCGCTTTATATGTCGTTATAGTGATTCTGACGTTGTATACGTTACGTTATTACGTCATATGTAACTGTGACGTTTTTTGACGTCATGACGTTAGAGGACGTATAATATTATAATATTGAGTGTTTTCCAGCATAATTTTCATCATCAATTGCCATCAGGCGCGTAGCTACCAGTACGCAGAGTACGCAGCTGCGTACACACTGGTCCAGAAAATTGTAAAAATACAAACGCCAAAAATGTAATAAAATCTTTCGCCTGAGGGGGGTAGGGGTGTGTAAAACAAAACTGCTTGATCGTTATTTTACTAACCTTATGTCAAGTTATATTTCAATGGGACTTGCGATGCCTTTTGGGAGTTGAATTTACGGTTTTAAAATTCGATGTTTGTCTTTGAATCCAGTCTATATAATTCTTTAAACGCTGGTTAAAATTGAATGATAATTTGTATGAATGTTGTCTTCCTATATTTGTGTCCAGATTGAATTATACAGACCCATTTTGAATAGTTGCCAAAAATGCTCCTGAAATTATCTACAGAAAAACAAATTCGGGGCGGGGCATGCCCTTGACCCCTAGGATTTTGCGTACACATCAAAAAGACCTTGCTACGCCACTGATTGGTAATCACTATTAATTCTATTTGTGACTGCTCATCTGTATAATAAATTTTTGTTTTTCATAGAATTAATCCCTAACATAAAGAATGTATTTCTGAATAAATGCCAACGGATTTCTACAGGATCTTTGGTAAAGCAGTATGTGTCACAATCTGAATCATATGAAATGCTACCATTGGCTTTATTAATGGATTTTGCAGCGTACGTTATAATTCAATATGACGTAGCAATGGATATAGAAGAGTTCTGAATGACAATAGATAACTAGTTCTTGCAGGAAATTGCTAGCAACTAACTCATTGTTAAATTTTCATTGTTTTTACTGTGACAACCACTATTACGAACATTAAGGCAGTAATGAACATTGCTTTAAAAGTATTAAAAGCACGGTCAGAATTTTTGAATGTTAAGGTTATTGCTATGGTGTATGTACATAGTTACCAATAAGTGGGGGATTTTATGCTATGATAATTTACTGTCAAAATGATAATAATCATAGCCTTATCTAGTACATCCATCCCATCTGCTACCCTAGGGGTGCACTAAATGTGACACAATTCCCTCAAGTGAACCCTGACCCAGGTACTGCAGGTGGGAAGAGTGCAGTAAATGTTGTAAATATGCTGTATGGTATAACTTTAGCAGATCTGTGAATGTCTATTGTTTCTACAAGTTATATTCGCGAGATTGATGTAGAGCTGTTCCATTAAAATACTAGGGGAGACAACCTTCACTTGTCAGTGATCAAACTCCCAGCAGCGATTATTTCCCTTCATTGAATAAATAAAGTGACAACGTCAGCCACTGTGAAGTTTGGTCAGTAATGAGGTCTGTACAGTATGAGTAAAGTTTACTTGAAAAACTTAAAAAAATTTAATCAACACTTTCTTTGTTCTCGGAAACAGATATTACTTTTTAAAACAGACACTGAAAAAAAAACCAAAATGCCATGTAGGTCTACTCTTTTTAGCATTTTTAAGTAAAATTAATCAATTTCAAAATGAATTCCATTATTTTAATTGAATTTTGAAGAGCAATGAAACACGATAGTAAGCCAGAAATACCAGATTTTTTATTTCATCAAATTAATTTACTTTAAATTGGATTTCATTTATTGATTTGATATGAGGCTTTTCTCAATCAAACAAGGCAATTAAAGTAATTATGTAATACAGTAAAGTTCCGCTATTAAGACCAGCGAAATCAATGGTCTTAATAACAAAACGATCTTTTTATAGAGACCCGTTTGTTCACAAATTAAGCATTTGGGTCTTCATAACGTGGAAACGTGGAAACGTATTTTCCTTATATTTTGTGTGCGTCCATCGTTCAAATATGGTACCATACACATACACCTTTCCCATGTTTCATATTGTATGTCTTTTATGTTTGTTTTGTAACATGTAAATATGTAAATGTCTTGTTTTCTACAGATTTTCCCCGCGCACCACTGTATCAAATGGGTAGTAGTCAGCACTGGTAACAGTGTGCTTAGTGTAAGGTTCAAGTTTAGATTCAGTGATCTAGGTTTATCCAGGAACCATCAATAGGAAGATTATCATAGCTCAAAATAAATATATAATGCTACGTAAAGCTCCGTACACTACAAATCGTACTTACTTTAGCATATACATGATATAGGAATACAAACATGAAATGTACAAATTTTAGATTGAACTGTTTAGGTCAAAACGCCTGTATATGTTGAAGTAGTAAAGTTCATTCAACACTATCGTAAATGAATTGTTTATCAAACTCTATATTTGGCAATATTGATCGTGTGTACAATATTATATATTTATGCTGTTAAATATCAGAAAGTCTGCCAAAAATATTCAACACCTTACGATAACGTTGTATACATTACTCTCTGATTAAACGCTTAAACTATTCAAACGTTTGTATATCTTTATTGACTTGATATCGCGTAATCGCAATAAAACTGTATTAAACAGAAGTTCAGCTAGTAAAACTGTAGTTGTTTGTGGCAGTTCTGTCTTATTTAGACATGAGTGTGCATATTTGTCAATAATTTCGTACTTTCTAAGCTAATATAAATTCAGCTATCGACATTGTACGCCATAAAGATATGGATTAACAATAGAAGGTAATTGTTACATAGTTTTATTGTTTTAAATAGGCATGTATACTTTGTACATTAATGTAATGTTTTAAATCCAAGAATAATAAGTTTCAAAAATGTTACTATATATTAGGGAGTGGTAGTTGATCTAAAATAAGAGATATCTGACTGTTCTGGTATCTTCAATGTCAAGAGGTTTTGTAAAGTCTACTTGACGTAGCGCTTAATGTTGACGTACAAACGAAAAAACGTCATATTGCTGTGCCAGAATGCTAAGAATTAACATATCTTAATAATTTTATATCAGCAAATTCTACAAATTTGTAAGTATACTCGAAATTGTCATTACTGGCGAGGGTTGGTACTTAGTACCAGGTAAAAATTTGAGTCAACAGATCTAAACCTAGCCAGGGACTGTGAGTAGGATGGCACATCATCGTGATCAACTAATCGCCATGATATGACTAAAACTGTAGAAATGCGATTAAAACACATTATACATTTTTATTTTGAGACACATTTTTGTATATTGATATGATACATTGTGCATGTGATTTAATAACAGTTTTGTTACAAAAAAACTTAGTTTTAAAATTAAACATGTTTTACAGTTACGTGGAAGATTTTTACAAAATCAAATGATTCAAAATAAAGGGATGTTTGATATAGAGGATCGGATAATTGTCTATCAAATCATCTAATATTATGACTGATTCGTTGACTGACTCGTTATTTAGACAACTTTCTGACAAAACGCCAGATGATCTTGTAAGCGGAACTTATTGTATATTGAACTGTAATATTATCAAAATTTTATATATATGCTATCCAAATGTAGCTTAGACTTTTGTAACTTCTGTATTTTTTGTTTTATCACTCCCATTAATGATTATATTATTGAAACGTTTCTGACATGTACCTCTTTTGATTTAACAAACGATTATGCATATACAGTTATCTTAAGTGCACTTATACTTTTTAAACTCACTCAAATACATGAAATAAAACTTCCGAAAACTAGAAGACTGCAACCCCTTTGCTTAATTAATATTAAAGTTTAAGTGCGGTTAAAAGTTTGCTTCCATATACATGTTCAGCCGACTTCACAATCTTGTACGATAACTCCTGATCATTGAAATCATTTGACAGGCGATCCCTCACAGTACCCATTTACACCTAATTGAAGTGGAACAATTGTAGGTTAATTTATTGCTCAAGGAAATTAGCAGTGCGCCTAATAAGAATCGAACCCGGATTCCTCCATTCCTAAGCACACATCCTACTTCTGGACCAGTGCTCGTTAAGCATTAATCGTAACCAGTTAAATGTGTTTGATTTTAAAGCCTTTCGTATAACATCGTGACTTAATTAGCAGAATGAAGATAACTATAAACATTGCCCACATACTCAGGTGTGTAAGGGACAAAATATGGTCTAATTGTGCAAATTGTGATAAAAGCATCAAACTTTCAGGAAATCAACTTTAAGGTGTGAACTTCAGAAAAAAGCCAGGAGACAACCATGAGAGGCCCTGTGAACAAAAATATGGGGCCCTTAAGGGGGTTACCCGTAACAATTGATATTATTGCATAGTACTGTGTAAAAATCCTTAATTTATATATCAACTAACTGTATTAAATTTCTTTTGCTCAAGATGAGAACAAATATGTCAGTTGATGTTTTTGAATATTTAACATGATAATTATAATCGTTATTGAGGCCCCATAAAGGGTTTTTATGGTCAACAAATAGTAAAAGACTACTAACGACCAGTACAGTTTTTATTTTTATTTTTTTCACATTTTTAAAGCATTTTGAATGGGTAATTTTGTGTGGCTAGATGTGGTGTCTTTTCATTTTAATAAATTGCAAAACCAAATATGATAAAAAGAGGCCAAAACAAGGGGAATTTATGAAAAAATATTGAATATCTACTTTGCTGTACTGATTACATAGAATTCAGAAATTGTATCAGTAACATTTAATCTATTATGTACAGTTCAAATAACAAAATGATGAATTATTTTTATTCTTCATATCATTTTGAGTGATGCACTTCAGAAAACCCCAAGGAGACAACCATGAGAGGCCCTACTAACAAAATTGTGGGGCCATGAAAGGGGTCGACCATTACAAGTATAAGCAGTGCATAGTTTCGTGTAAATATTTATCTATCAAATAAATAAAATAAATTTTCTTCACTCATGATGAGTACAATCATGTCAGAAACTTTTTTACAAATTCATCATGATACAATGAATTGTGATTGAGGTCCAGGTAAGGGTTTTTAAGAAAACAAAACACAAAAAACTATAAATGACCAGTGAAATTACTGTTCTCATTTTGTTTTAATTTATTACTTAAATTATTTTGAATGGGTAATTTGATGTGGTTAGCTATCATGTTCTTTCTTTAGAAATAATTCACAAAACAAAGTATGATCTCATGAGGCCAAACAAGGGGGAATTTATATAAATTTTGAAAATGTGTATATAATCTTCTGTATTGGTTATATAGGATTCTAGTGTTAATAGGACTGGAGACAAAGATTTATCTAAACATCAGTAACATTCATCAAATAAATCACATTAAAATACAATAATTAAGTTTTTATTTGTTTATTTCATTTTGCTTCTTCAAAAAATTAATGAGATCTATCAAGCATGTTTGTGTTAATCTATTGAGAGGCCCCTCTTGGAAAATTTGAATATGAAAAATGAAAAAAACATGTCCAAAAATAAAAACCAAAATCCAATCACATTTTAAATCTAATTACTAAGCAAAAGCATCAATTACTTGCAACGATGAACAAAGAGACCCTGCACGGAGAAAATAGAAGTGGTCCCACTTGAGCTAACTTACTTACAACAGTGAAACATGTATGATACATAACATACATGTATAATGTTCTGCTATGGAATTAATGAAGTTAAACTTTAGTTTTAGATATATTTGAAATATATATAATGTAATTTATCAACTTGATTTGGGTAAAAATGATAAGGCCTTTAACCTTATACTGACCAACCCAGTTACTCCTGAATCGAATTTTGGCTTCTACTTTCAGACTACCAAGCAAGAAATAAATTGGCCAAGTTGCATTGCTGTCCGTCAATTAATCATGAAAATCGTATATTGAAATAGCCCTATCGCTGAGGTGAAAATTTGCCACTTTTTGCACTTATCTTTCCTTGTAAAGGGTTAAAGGAAAATCTACTAAAAGGCCCTTATTTTGATGTTAATCAGTTTCGTTTGATTTTTCATCTTTTGCTCTTTTATTATGAATGCAACCACAGTTTCCAAAAACTAATTTTAGCATCTATCTAACCAAGTCATGCATGTTTTATAATGTAATAATATATGTTGCAAAGGGGATAACAAACAACCATAATTTGATAATATATACCGTGTAGTATTACTCAAGTTGGACATACCATGTGACAAATGCAACTGACTGAGATTTAAGAAACATATAGACTGGATAAACCACCAGTGTTACTAAGTAACTTCCTTTAGATTTGATATCATGGTACTCAGTAGGGAAGAGTAAGCATAAAAACGTTTCCGACGGATCTTGAACACATGTTCACTATTCTTGCAATTCATATTGTTTATTTCACTGGGGTTATTCATTTGATTGATTCTTGACAAGTTTGACGGTCTATGAAAGCTATATAATGTATAACCTGCTTGATAGACAAGGTGACCAGTGTATGGACGTACTCCACATTATCATACTTTTAATAGAACCATTTATTGTAGACGTATGTTATGTATGAATGTATAAAAGTCAACTGACGATTTAGTTGTGGCAGTGATCATGAAATTTGGCTATGACAGACATTTCCATAACAGTATTACAATAAATAAAATAAAATATTTTAAAACTCGTCTTCAAATGAAGTTATTACTCCCCTTTTTGCCGGGAGATGTAATCCTAGATGTAATTCTTCTTCTAAAGATATTTTTGAGCAATGATAAAACTTGTGAATATTTCTTTTATTTTATAAGGTTCACAAAAATAAGTATGTACGGTAAGTTCGCGTAACATGATTTCACAAAATGTTCTTAATCTCTTACACTCGCTTAGAGATAGAAAGGTCTAAGATTGTAACCCATTCAGGGTCAATGTTTATTTCTTTATGCAAGCCATGTATCTGCTTTTCTTCAATCTACTCAGCTGTAAAACGGCACCTTTCCTGGTTATGTCATTCCCTTTGACACATTGACTTCCTACCAAATGAAGTGAACGTTTCGTCAAGTAGATTGATAAATACAGAAAAATGTACTAGTACCTATGATTAGGGATAATAGCCAGTCAGTGAGCATTTGAAAAGATGGAATCTAGACTACAAAATGCTATAATTTTTACCATGTTTAGTTGGATAGTCAAATCAATTTTACCAATCTTAATGAAGAAATACCGTGCTTTTGGGGGTGGTTATATTTGATACATGTATATAAGAAGGGCCTCTTTAATTGTTCTCTCTATAATATCTAATATACTAATTGTTTTATTGTAAGATATTTATCAATGATAAAGTCTGTTTAAAATTACATGTAGTTTGTACATCAAACACAGTAAACAATGTACATATTTGTTTCATTATTACTCCGAGCTTCAAGGGTATGATGTCGGTGTAATGCATAGTCTCTTACAGGACTATTTTATTTTGTAAAATGGTGATATTAGACTTGTACTAAAACATGATCACATACTGTTTTAGAACTTGAAATGTATCTAAATAAGGCGTGGGTGCCTATCGGATGTTATATTATCAAAACTCTCAATATATAACAGAAATATGATTTTGTTAAATTTAGGACGAAAACAGGTCGTATATAGTCTCTCGTAATACATGCCTAAAACGGTAATTATATATAATAATCATCCATGTTCAATTATGATTAAATGGGTACCATTTAAACTTACCAAATTGTTATATGAACTGTTGAAATGTAACACACTTGTAATGACTGCATAAGTTTCAATAATAAAAAAATGGTTTGACCTTTTTATAATTATCTAAGCTTCACGTTTAGAAAATTACCCCAGTAAGGGCCTCAACATTTAGAAATAAGTATTATTATTTAAAATCGTCATTTTGAATGTACATATCTTAAATAGTAAGTTTATTTATCAGTTTAAATTGAATAAAGTGTATATTGGCTTACTTGGTATTAATTTATTTCAAGTTCAAACATAAACCCATTCGGGGCCTCATGTGTTTCATACAATGGTACCGCATGCTGATTCTGGTGTATCTTCATAAATTAATTATTGAAGGCTTATTTTGAGAAAGTATGATGTATTTGTATGATTTCAAATAAAATATTTACAAATTATTCAATTATACTATTACATTATGCCTAATTAAGGGCCTTATAACAAGTTCAAAGCAAATGCCGGGCCTCAACTGCAAATAAACTGACAAAAAGCTATTTTTAGTGTACAATATACTTTCTTAGGCATATAAAATCATAATACATATATTTTAATAACCATCTTAAATTTTTATAGAGATAATAATTTTAAAACTATGTGCCTATTTATGGGCCCCTTTCGGGGCCCCATTTAGGCAAGATACAAGGCCCCTCATGATTGTCTCCTGGGCTAATATTGATCAGTATGACTCAAAGTACCTCCATGCCAAATTTGGTGCTTTTATCACATTTTGCACAATTATTTCACTTACACACCTGAGTACATAACTGTCATACATATTAAAGAACTGTAGCAGAGAAAAATATTTATTTTTGTATTCTGCAACACGAATTGATTAAAACTTGTATAGGCTCTATGATGTGAGGTGTTACACGTCGTGCAGGATTTTTTGCCTGCCTGGCATTGAATAATAAAATAGTAATAGTGAAAATACAGTGTGACTGGAAGACAGAATACATCCCCCATAAATTCTGCCATGTGATCTAACTAAATCATTTACTAATTAAATTAATGTAATATCGTTGTCATCCTAATAATTAATTCATTCAATTTTCAATCCTTCATTGCACCTGTATGTGTTGTTGACTAATTAAATTATATACATGGCTAGATGAAATTCTATTCTTTATATTTACAGATCACGAGAACCCTTCATAAATGGCTCCAGGAGCACTCATTGATTATCCGGTTACTCCGAGGAAACAGCAGGGACCGGTTCCTCCATATCCAGGGTATGATCTAAATGGAACATACAGATCGGAATCTCCAGTTCCAAGAGTCAAGGGCAATGCTGAAGATTACCTTGTCCGAAATAGAGGCTCTATTGATAGCTGGGCATTTTATGGTCCCAGTGAAGGTTCGCCAAGACCTGATCCGCGTTGTCCTACTGCCGAATCTCTATCGAACTGGACTCATGGAAAACATGGCACAATAAAGCCTGTAATTGATGGAGTCGCTACACCAAGACCAGAAACAGCCCCTCCTAGAATTAAGACGGAAGCTGAAGGTATCGCACGTGTAAGTAGAGGAGGCCGGATGTGTAACTTATTGACAAAGTATGGCGATTTTGGACCAACGCCTAGAGTAGCGAGAGTCAAACCGGAAGCTGAAGAAACAGCAACTGTTCACAAGGGTGGAAGAATGAAAGCTCTTGTTCATAGCTACGGTAAACTTCCTCTATCAGCACGCGCAGTTCCTCGAGTCAAAGCGGAAGCTGAGGACAATGCTGAACTGGACAAAGGAAAACGTATGAATAAAATGATTCACAGTTACGGTAAATGGCCGATATCTAGTCGTGCAGTACCAAGAGTGAAAACTGCGGGCGAGGACAATGCAGATTTAGACAAAGGAAAACGAATGAACAGATTAATTCATAGCTATGGACGAATGCCACTCTCAGCTCGACCAGTTCCGCGCGTAAAAACGGAAGGCGAAGATAATGCCGAGTTAGACAAGGGTAAAAGAATGGACAGACTTGTACATAGCTGTGAAACTTTACCGAAATCCCCAAGATCACCACCTAGAGTAAAACACGTGGAAGGTAAAAATAATAGTTTCCGTGGACGAGGATCCATGGGGAAAATATTACGTAACCAGGGAAATAAAACCTGTATTCATGTACCTGGAGTAAAGAAAAAGTCTTATTTAAAAACTGCGATGATGTGAAACCGACGTCTCAATGTTTGTAGGAAGTCGAGATAATCGGAATATTAGCATAGTAATGAGTTAATCACTTTTGCGCAGTTAGTTATACAAGTGTCAAGCGTATCGATGGAGAACTAAGAAGTTAAGGATAAACTAAATATTTTGTTCTTTGTTATGGAATTTTGTACTAGTATGGTGTAGCAATGCAACATAAATATTTAACAACTAACATTTTAAACCAATGTAAATGTTCATTAAGAACTGTTTTGGTTATATTTTATATTGTATTGGTGTTCACTTCTTGGAACTATAGTTTAATACCGTGTTGAACCTTTCTGAAAATACAGGAATAGCACCAGTAAATCGACCACCATTCTTTAGTTATCTTATCAATTTAGAAATCTTATCTATGTATAAAACAGAAGTAAGACAAGTAAAAGAGAAAATACAACTATTTCAGACAGATTAGATGATACATTTTATTAACAAAAAACTTACAAAAATTTAAATGCATGTTTTTAAATACAATTGTCATAATAAATTGCAAGTACAATGGTCATCAATGTATGTAAATTGCATTTTACGTTTATTTTAATAAAAAATACCTATATTGCTAAGATAACGTAATTTTATTATATAAGGACTATGTTATTAACGAATGTCCTTCATGGCTTTAAAATAGGTGTGGTTGCAATAATTGCAATTTACAAATAATTTTCATAAATTTCAGTTTTCATTTTACTCCTAATGAAATAAATAAGTAAGTTCAATAGAAAAATATATAAAAAGTGGTTTATCAATATTTATTTTTATGAAAAAGTGAGTTTAAACATGTAAACTTTTGTGCAAGTTTACATGAAGTACAGTGAAAACAGTTAAAATAAAATCTTCCAATCAGATTGTGTACACCCCGTACAGATGCACTAAGAGTTAAAAATGCAAATTAATTCATACATTGTCTGAAATCAGTATAATATAATATCTCTGTATACTAAAATTCATAATTTTCAACATGTCCAAAATACAACATTACACAAAAGAAGTAGTACAAACAATAAGTATGGCGTCCAATAATGGACACAGGTAATGAAAGGTACACACTTAAATATGGTATAATTCACTAATTTAAAATTGTGTTTTCGACCAAAGATTTTTTTCAGAAAAATGTGTCTCTAATTGAACACTGTATTTTTAATATTTTTTCGATGTCATAATTTTAAATTATATTACTAATTACTTTGTACGGATAATTACCGTTACACTATTTTCATATAATAGTAAGATAATTACTCACTTTCTTTCAACATTTTCATTAACAATTTTACATCAGAATGTTGTTTTATTGATCTAATCCAATGGCATGCCATATGATTAACGTGATGTAATCAAGGAAAGGTGTTAAATTGAGTTTCCAATTTTCATGGTTTACAAATATATTGATGTTAGACCATAGGGGAATATAATCTTACCACATAGTACTTGTAAATGAAATTACGCATTTTAACTAGTTACTGTAGGGCGTTCAGGTAACGCGAACGTTTCGTAACGTTCCGTAACGTTCGCTAACAGTCATTATTGAACGGCCTGTTAGCGAAAAACGTTTAAGACCCACAGCTAACGGTTTTAGTATATAGTACGCGAGTATAAAACAACCTGAAACAAAATAGTTCCAGTACATTTTGCAAATTAGTAACTGTCATTGCGAATAGACTATATCCGGAATTCAAATATTTGGGTTTTCCCCTCCGGTACTAACAAACTTTCACTGTTACAATGAAAACACGTGTAAAAAGAACAATAGGATTTAATCCATAGTTCGTGCTGTTTAGCAATAATGTGTAGAAAACTTTGTTTGTACCGCCTGTGCACGGACGGAAAAACCCATAAATTTGAATTCCGGACTAGGTCTATTCAACGAAGTCGGCGGTGTTACTCCCGTTGATTTAGATCAATACATTTACAAAAAACAACAACAAGTAAACAAGAAAACAAGCCCTCCACTCCGAATTCTTCTAATTAATTGAAGTAAAGACTCTCTTGTCCGCCATCTTTAAACGTTCGCACTTCAACGGATCGTTCAATTAACCGTTCATAACGGTAACGGTGATTGGCTAACGTTAAATGCTTACTGAACGCAGGGCTGATAAAGAACTGGGACCGTTTCATAAGAATCTAACGTAAGATAAGTAACTTAGTTACTTACGTTGAACTTACGTTTACGATGAGAGAATTTCAAAGACGCTCTCGAAACTTGAAAATCTTTGCTACAATACGATCTGACTCAAGTCAACGACAAATGGTAAAGCCCTCAAATTTTGGTCACATGATTTGTTGTCAACAATACATAATAAACTACAATACATTTAAAGAATACAATATGTTCCACACACTTCAAAGAACAATTACACCAACGAAGCTTAGAAGCTCTCGAAGAAAATGCACGAGGGCTATACCGAGCCACCATACTCTTGATTTTTCAATACATGGCCAACGCAAACAAATGTGGTATGACACAATTAAATGGTCATCTGCTAACAAAACATCGGCCAATTTAAGACGGAACCAATGGATGTCAAAATAAAGTAATTAGGCACAAAAAAGTTCCCACGTGGCGTCAAATAAATACCTTAAAACAATAAATCATCAAAACTACAGACATATAAAATAATAACTTCATAAAAATTAAACCTTTCTTAAGACATTTCATCGAAATCTTGCAATCTTTAGATAGAAGTTCAGTTCGCGTATGTACACACGTTTTTGTGATAAGCCCCTGACTTCGGCAAAGATGTGTAATGAATAAGTTTTTAATACACACAAAATGGACGCCCAAGTTTTGATTACATAGCCCACTTGTTTGTTTGTTCATATATGTAAATTCAGTCACAGATATAGAAAATGTAAGCCTCAGTGCATCTAGACTAATATTAGTGCATTCCATATCTGTATATGTATTCTGAAATTGTTCGCTAGAATAAAAGGAAACTTGCACAGAAAATAACGTATTTATTTCTGTATTCACAGGTAATGTGAAGTACCTACGATAGTATTGCCTGGTCAAAAAGATTTCAGGCAAGAGGGATGGTTATACATTATGATATTTTAGCACTGCATTTACCCTAACCAACTTTTTTGGGTCGGTACTTAAAGGTTCCTTTCTGTAATTTTAACTTTAACATAGTCCTTAAAGTAAGGAAAATACAAAACAAACCAATATACTTAACGTAGATCTAACTTAATAAAGCAGAATATTGATATCACTGAGATAATTGATCTGAAAAATTTCTACATTTAGAGATACCTAATGTTAGACAAAATCAACAGATACAATATTTAACAATAGAAAGGCGTACATGTATTAGAGATAAGGATTTCAAGCGTTTTAATACTCGTACAGAAAGGAAATAAACGGTTAAATTTCGGTCATGATATATGGTACAACAACTATATTTTCTATAAAAAAATGACACACATTCGATAAAAACTTGGTAAGTATAAATAGACAGATGAAAATCATTCAGTTGTAACACAACATTTTAAGTAGGTTAATAATAATAATAAATAAATCATTCATTCACGTAAAAAATCAAAAAGATCAAATACATCAATCAGTTTAAAACATGAAATTTTAAGATAGTTAATTATAAAAAAATACAAGAAAAAATCATTTATAAATTATAAATGTCAATAGTTTTATAATCAAAGTACAAAAACATATCAAAGCATATCATCCACAATTATGCCAAAAAGTCACAAAGAAACATTCCCTCTTTTCAAGCAAAGTGTCTGTCAGACATTCTCACTAATCAACAAATCATCGTTCAAAATTAGCATTGCTATTTTTTGAACTGTATATTTCTTGAAATGAAGGAAACATCTCATTTCCATTCTTCTCATTCAATTGTAATTGACTAATTGGTAAAGTCATAACAGGATCATTGGACATGTCCTATACTCTGAAACAGTTAATAATAAACTATTTATTCATTTGATGGGTGCTTCATTTATTTGCATGAACATATCATTTTTACTTAGAACATTTTTTCAAACGGTAATCGGATGTACATTGTTTCAGAGCATTCAAAAGATTTGTGTTTTTAAATTATGAAAGTTATGTAATCTTCATACAGACATTTAAAAAAGACATAAACATTTCCAAAGCAATTTACGTACAACGGCCTCGACTTTTCTGTGTTCTCGTGAATGAAATCATAGACTTAGCAATTTAATATCTATGTTATGGTACACGTGGGAAATTTCTTAAGTAAACCCCTTTCAGTAGTTTCTAAGGTATAAAAATATTCATTAAAACCTTTACCAAGAGGTATCGTCCAAGTAATCGACCACAAAACTGCATAATTGGACGTCAAAAATACATTCAAAGGTAAATTCATTCAATTGATATTAGACAAACATAAGAATACTAATGTTAGCACTCTTGAAGTTATACTGCTAAACGACGTTTAAAATTGGTTTACAAAAACACATGAAGAGTTCAACAATATTGCAGATTTATAAGTAATATCTATAGCTGGATTTAACCAAACTGTGTTACAATAATGTAGTGTAATAATACAACTTTGACAGTTTCCACTTCAACTTTTTTATTCACATTTTGTTATAAACCTAGTCTAAGATTCATATCCTTTAACTTGTATTTTTTGAAGACCTTTGCATATTCAGACTCCACTGGACAACGAATGGTATAGACACTCATAATTACAAAGAATGGAGTACATAAATTACCTGATTTTACGAGATGGTGCATACTTAATATATATGTATACAAATACAGCAATCACTATAAGAATAAATATTGAACAACCAACACTGATGCCTATTATAACACCAGTAGGCATTTCATCTTTATCATCACCACAGTTTTCTGAAATTTAAAAAAAACAACCCCAAATATATGTATCTAAAATGTATTAAAATATGAAGCATAACAAATTTTTTCATACATAAAGTCTAACAAATTAAACATGACTATCAAATTTTATTCAGAATAATTTTACTGCAGTTCTTACAAACTATTTATATTCGTCGTAAACACTCGAGTGTTTATAGTCAAAGGGGGATAAGCATCGTATCAAAATTGAAGGCATTAGGGATGACCTGCATCAGGTCAATGTTGTCAACCCATACCTGAACTTAACTTTCATGAACACCACTCTTACTGAGAAAGCTAACGTCTTCATTAAAAATTTGTCCTTACGATGCAGTTATGTAGCAATGGTTTGAATGGCTTTGATAGTAAATGTAATGTAAATAATATAAATGGTAAACACGTAAACCAAGTTAGTTTACTATATACATGTACATCATTAGAACTCTACCAAGCTTGCAAATTATGAGTCCTAGTACACGTCTTATTGACAATAAATTACACACCCGAATACCACTTAAATGGCTGTGAATCAGAAAAACACAGTTGGCAACCATTTTTTAAGCCATCAGGAATACATGTACCATATATGTAACAGTACTCATCCTATAAATAGACAATACAAGAACAATAGTTAGATGTATGATTGTGTAAATGATAGCAAACAATTATGAAATCAAATTATGCTGAATCATTTCAAGTTCACTGGCTAGATGTTGTCTTATAACAACGTTTGTTAAATGAAATGGTACGCAAATATAAGTGGTGCTTGACCTTGAATAAAACAAATTAAACGTATTTCTTAAATTTTTAATGTCGATGCTACCTTTCTTATTCCCAACCATAGCTATGCAAGGATAAGCTATTTGAATTAGATTAGATACATTTGTTTCTTTATAATATATTGACAGTTGAACGTATCAATATCAAAATGCAACACGTGTAATGCAATACATACACCTTTCATTAATCAATATTAAAACATCATTAGTCTATTAAAACAATATGACTTAGGTCCCTATACCTTTAAATCTGCATTGTCGATGATTTCGTGGCATGTTGAATCATATATCATGACAGTATGGGCGGTTACAAAATTGTTTCCATCATTACTTACTGCAGTATCATAGGACAAAATGTAATCTGAAAGTTGTTGAACATCCCTTTTTGTCCTACCTTCACGAATTCCAATGTGTATAGAATCACCTACATGTTCATGTTGGCCGTCAAAATGAATATGGGATAGAAATATCGAAATAATTCATGTAACACGATAACAAGATACCAAACAAACAAGATTACTGAATAAACATTGGCAATTAAAGATACTATCTGAATTTAATTTTCAATTTAAAGACCTTTGTATCAATTAATAATCACTATTAAAATGCTCCTTGTGGAGTTAACGTTTTGATAGTCAAACAACTTGTTAAAATTGGCAACAGCATGAGTGTCCCCAAGTACCACAGAATGAATTTAGCATCAAACATTCTAACCCTATATTTCACATACGTAACGAAACTGAAATTGACAATGGTGTACTTAAATTGATTGATTTAGCTGATAGTACAAATAAAAAAGTTCTTACTTGAGATATTTTTAAACTAAACATATAACCATCAAATATATCATCTGTTCTATGAAACATTCACAAGGATTATCATTGGCCATGTCACATTCTTCATCCATATCTTGAATAATTGGAGGTATACGAATATCGATACTACAATCTGGACCTCTGAACAATTCTTGACGTAAACATTGACCTGGAATTTTATATAATAATTATTGTTACTTAATGTCGTATTTCTAGTACGTGTCTTACTATAATATCCATTAGAATTCTGTGTACAAATAATGCACACCATTTTGTATCATACAATCTATTGATACAACAAAGAAACAAAACTATACTTTATGTGTATCATATATAGCCTCCCGAATACAACATTAGTCTTCAAAACTATCTCATGTCATCAAAAAGAAATAAAGCAATTTCATACTACATATAATAAACAAATAATTATAAGTCAAAATTTAACTAAAAAGTTTGACGCACTATTAACATCTAAGATGAAAGAATTGTTTGCATATGTATTTATGTAGTTCACGTATCTATATTTAACCTGTAATAATATATTCACCGTTTCCACTACAATTGTTGATACACGATTCCAGAAGAAATATTTCAATTATATCTGTATTGTTGACAACATACGCTGGACTCAGATCGAGAAAGTTTTTGACAACATTGTTGATTGCATTTACATACATGGATAGAAATTCTGTATCATTGCTAACCTATATGAAGTGGAAGTAGACTTGTTAAAGCCATTATATGAAGATATACATGTATTCATTTACAGTAGATTTACAACCATGAAAATACAAAACCATTTCAATCTATTCTGCTCCAAGTAGGTTACTTTTATAACAGCACACTTTATTCATTTGTACGCTTATACGCATAAACAATAAATATACCTAAACCAAACTATTGTAAAAGATTACTTATGTAATTCGGAGCGACTGTTTTCTGTAATAAGACATAATTTTTTAACTTACTGTGATCAAAACTATTGTTTCAAGTATTGACAACCAAATTTTACTATTGGAATTGAACCACTTTCGATTTGAAATGCAATAAATAACATAAACATATTTAGGCAATATTTGCACTTTCTTAAAATCATTCATTAGATGTGTTTGACATAGATAACTCGTGACTTTCGGTGCAGTTAAAATTAAAACAATGAACCCTTCCCAAAAGTACTTGATGATGATTATCTTTGATCTAAATAACAAAATGAACTATTTCAGTAAACTAAGTTAAGAACTAGATAATCAATTATGCTTTGTTCCATCGTTATTAACATTCGAATAAATGGTGTAAAATGAAATTAATATATATAACATAAAGCTTATATATTATCAATATTATACCAAGGTAAATAGCAATGACATCCTGCAATCGATCACTTCATTACGGCATTTGGAAACACAATTTACCGGGATAGCATAAACACATTGTTTAACAACTTCGTTTAGGTCTTCACTACCTTCCAACACATAATTAAAATACTTTACCGCTGGTGAGTTGAATATTGCCTCATTGCATGATTGTGTAGCGGTAGTTTTAGATATTACATTGTCTGTACTTCTCTGCAAATGAATATTATTACACAGTTGTTAAAATACCAAATTAACTACACTGATATTTCTAAACGCGCAAAAAAACTTTTAATCAGCAATCAAGTTTTAATAAAGTCATGACATTAAAGTAGAAATTTTCTTTCATGCTTTACGATGAAATGCTGTGTTATCCGATGAAAATAAACGATGAAAATATCGGTTTATATTTTCACTACGGTGAAAATATAAAAAATGACGGACTACTTTTATCAAGGGAGACAGACAAGCTAGAGTTATTTCAAACATCATGTAAGCAAATTCAATGGAGACAAAAATGCATCAGTTAATGCTGAAGCAGAAGATATCAACAAATCCATCTTATCCTGTTGGTAACTAATTTTTAAAACGAAAGTCTACAAATTTAGTCGACACAGCTTCAGTCCAGATTACACGGCAATCACGCGACTGATATGACGGAGATTTTTTCTACATAACTGGGGTCAAATGCGAGAGTTTCGTACTTTTAATATAAGTAAAAATTAAAACATAAAATAGTCTAATACATGTTTTCGCGAGAAAATTCATTACAAATCTTTAAATAACTTACGTATTCAAATCCAGCGAGGAAAAACTCAAACATGTCTGAACGTTGACTGTAGCTGCATCATGTGCATTGGATTCCATTCTGTGATTCATTTGATGAATATCCAGTCATTATACGATAAATACAAAGGTTGACTAGTATAAATCCAAGCCAATCTGTGCATACATTAGATATAATGAACTGGCTCAAAAAATCATCGGCTTCCTTGAGTCTTCGCCATTTTGGCAAATCCATGACACATCCCTTCAGTGCGTAGATTTATGCGTTTCCTTACATTATCCTTATATCCATATCGTGATTTACAAATCAGTGTTAAAAATAGAAATATGCATTTTCTAGTCGCTTGATAATATCGTTTAAATCCCTCCGTTTAACCGCGTAATATGTCATCACAATAAAAACTGTATTGATTTAAAACTCGTGTAGTCCAACTCCGACGTAAACACATTTACCTTGACCTTGACTGTTAATCTACAGTACACATTTTGTCTCCCTCCGCGTTAGGAAACTGTAACACGATTGTCGAGTTTAAATTTGTTTTTCCACATACTTGTTTACCGTAACAAACATGGATTAATTAAATTTGGATGGGTAATGTCTTTATAAATGAACGATTCTATTTCAATACATTGTGCACAATGGAACTACTTGGTTTCGCTTTATCACATTAATAATGAGTTATACGGTCAGCTAGTCCATGAACTGGCACAGGTAGAATCAAGAAAGTATTGTATCATTTTCCAGGTGAAAGCATGAAAGAAACAGAAAATTCGCCAATTTCGGTGTAAGATCGATTTATATTTCACCTTGTGAGCTCAGAAAATGACATTTTCACTCGTGGCTACGCCACTCGTGAAAATATGTTTTCTAAGCTCACTCGGTGAAATATAAATCGATCTTACACCGAAATTAGCGAATATCCTCTATGTATTCAATTTATCATTCGCGTTTTTCAATTTATCGATAACGCGGAAAAATTAAAATATATTCTTCTGCATAATGTAGCATTAGGTAAAATACGAAACTGTGTATCAGATTTTTTTTCCAGAAATAATTTTGTTAATGTTAATTACTCACAATGTTATAAATGCATTAAAATGAAACGATTATAGCAACCAAAGTACCTGAAGAATGTTGTGTTTATTAAATTCTACGTCTTTGCGTTTGTCAATTGAACATCTATGTCGTTTATAACCATGGCTTCTGCACTTGATTTTGTTATCGAAAGGTCTTTCTTACATCCCGATGAATAGCTTTGTTCACAAAACCCAATAAATGAACATTGACAATTTGACAACTAAAACTTTTATTGTTTTCTGACAATTTTTCTAATTTTCAGTTTGTAAACAGGTGTAACTGAGTGGATAATGAACAACCAATTGATTATCAGGAATGAAAACAATTTCGGTTGATTATAAAATATTGCAAATGGTTTCTTAGGTGACTTTTATCATACTTTACCATTGTAAAATATTCTATAATTGCCCTGTATAAACTTAAAATGATGAGTTACAATACTTATAATTAAACATAATGTAACAGTAGGCTTACCTCTATGTTTCAGCGAATGACTCATGATTACTTGCAGTCGTCACACTTCCATTTTATAACATAAAATGATTATTGGAATCGTTATCGAAGTATCCACACAAGCCTTGAGTATTTTCAAAATCTTTTCCAACAAAATAATGTCGGTATCCAAAATCTCCCCCAAATGTATATTATAATTTTGGTTCCAATTGGCGTGGCAACCTTTTAAATGCCACATGCAAGAAATAGATTGGCATATAAAGAGGTGCTACAGAATATGTTTACTAAAAGTACATGAATTAAAGTTTGTTTTTGTGTTCGCCAAAAATGTATTGCACCTTAGGGAAATCTAAAGAATAATGACGACTCAGTTTAGTCAATTAGTTTATTACCAATAGCATCTTATTTCAAATAAAACATCAGCTTAATATGGTGTTCCTAAAGGCATACACGTCGAGCAAGTTAATGTGTTATGAAGTATTACAATTTCTTTCGTGTCGAAAAATAATTACGCTGCAGACGCTTCTTACTGGTATTTAAGAGAATAGACATGTTTCTAGTCGGCATGTTGATACTCAGACATTATTAAGGTGTAAAGTCTTAGTACATATACACTGAATAAAAACTATGGTACGTATGCACCTATGATTTAAGTTAGTATATTCTTTTGTTTGCTACTACATTGTTTAAGAACAGACCCGTATACTCAACTTGTCATTGTTATGTGCCAGCATTTATATTTGAGATAACAGTACAGTCTAGTTAAAGCAATCTTTATTGTAATGGTCTTAAATTATTTTAATTGCATTCATTGTACGTATATAGACCTTTCTAACTCTTTTTTAATACATCGTTATGTTTTTGTTCCATTTCCAACTGTAGTTGCTCGCTATTGAAAAAATGTTAACGGTTAAATTGGCGGGTATCAATTTTTTTGTCAATTACAACTTCATTAAACAACAGATATATAAATGTAACAATGTTTGACATTAGAACCATACACAGAAATGCTATGTTTAATTTTGAAGTACATTTTTGTAAAGCAATATCTCAACATTTTCAATTCTAAATAATACTATACGAGTATAGTAGACAATTAAGTTAAAAGATTATAGAAAAATACTGTTTGTATTAGCAGCAAAAACGGATGAACGTAAAGTTGGCAGACTCAGCAGACACAGCAGACACAGCAGAAGGAACGATCCTTCTGCTGTGTCTGCTGGCAGAAGGATAAATCTACAGCAGAAGGAACGATCCTTCTGCTGTGTCTGCTGGCAGAAGGATACATTTACAGCAGAAGGATCAATCTTTCTGCTGGGTCTGCTGGCAGAAGGATTGAATTATAACAGAAAGATGTGTCTGTTGGCAGAAAGATTTTATAATAACAGAAAGATGTGTCTGCTGGCAGAAGGATTAAACAACAACAGAATCAATCTTTCTGCCACGTCTGTTGGCAGAATAATTGAATTATAATTTCAAGCCTCAATTTAAGCAAAACATGTGATATTATGCATCATTTTAAAGCTGATAGTTATGAAAATGTTTTGATGAGTACATTTTGAACAGTAAATAAAGAATAAGGGCCTGGGGAGTAAACAAAACAGGCCCATTTCGAATGTGAATTTTGTGTTCGACTGACATCCTTCTGCTGTTATTTAACACATGTTTTATTAATCATTTCATCTATCTGTTCACAAAATCAAATTTTATATAGAACAAGCTTTAATCTGGTATATAGATGTGCGATAAACTCTATTTAATTGCGACAAATTATACGTTAATATATCGAGTACGAAAATTCTCAGTGCGGAAGTTCGGTTCGATATTTTCATTAAAAAAGTGCCAATACATGCTATTTACCGAGTCTTATTTTAAGCCACATTTAAGACAAAATATGCGATATTATGCATCATTTTAAAGCTTATACATAGAAAAAGGTTTAGACAGGTCGATTTTGAATTTTTGTAAAAGAATAACAGCAAGACGAGTGTATAAAGTAGCCCTATTTTCGGACGTACATTTCGGTTTGAGTGACATCCTTCTGCTATAAATAAATACACGTATTCTTAATTAATTTAAAAACTAAATCACAAAATCAAACTGGCAATAGAATAAGCTTTCTTTTGATGTATATATGAGTGAATAACTCGACTTAATTTGGACAAAATATATGTTTATATGTCAAGTTCGTAAATTCACCCGACCACAGATTGGTTTGATTTTTTCATTGAAATGTGCGAAAACATGCTAATTACCGAGTCTTATTGTAAGCCTAAATTTAGGCAAAACATGTGATATTATGCATCATTTTAAAGCTGATTGTTGTAAAAATGTTTTGACGGGTACATTTTGAACAGCAAATAAAGAATAAGGGCCTGGTGAGTAAACAAAACAGGCCCATTTTCGAATGTGAATTTTGTGTTCGACTGACATCCTTCTGCTGTTATTTAACACATGTTTTATTAATCATTTCATCTATCTGTTCACAAAATCAAATTTTATATAGAACAAGCTTTAATTTGGTATATAGATGTGCGATAAACTCTATTTAATTGCGACAAATTATATGTTAATATATCGAGTACGAAAATTCTCAGTGCGGAAGTTCGATTCGATATTTTCATTCAAAAAGTGCCAATACATGCTATTTACCGAGTCTTATTTTAAGCCACAATTAAGACAAAATATGCGATATTATGCATCATTTTAAAGCTTATACATAGAAAAAGGTTTAGACAGGTCGATTTTGAATTTTTGTAAAAGAATAACAACAAGACGAGTGTATAAAGTAGCCCTATTTTCGGACGTACATTTCGGTTTGAGTGACATCCTTCTGCTATAAATAAATACACGTATTCTTAATTAATTTAAAAACTAAATCACAAAATCAAACTGGCAATAGAATAAGCTTTCTTTTGATGTATATATGAGTGAATAACTCGACTTAATTTGGACAAAATATATGTTTAAATGTCAAGTTCGTAAATTTACCCGACCACAGATTGGTTTGATTTTTTCATTGAAATGTGCGAAAACATGCTAATTACCGAGTCTTATTGTAAGCCTTAATTAAGGCAAAACATGTGATATTATGCATCATTTTAAAGCTGATTGCTGTAAAAATGTTTTGACGGGTACATTTTGAACAGCAAATAAAGAATAAGGGCCTGGTGAGTAAACAAAACAGGCCCATTTTCGAATGTGAATTTTGTGTTCGACTGACATCCTTCTGCTGTTATTTAACACATGTTTTATTAATCATTTCATCTATCTGTTCACAAAATCAAAATTTTTATAGAACAAGCTTTAATCTGGTATAAAGATGTGCGATAAACTCTATTTAATTGCGACAAATTATACGTTAATATATCGAGTACGAAAATTCTCAGTGCGGAAGTTCGGTTCGATATTTTCATTAAAAAAGTGCCAATACATGCTATTTACCGAGTCTTATTTTAAGCCACAATTAAGACAAAATATGCGATATTATGCATCATTTTAAAGCTTATACATAGAAAAAGGTTTAGACAGGTCGATTTTGAATTTTTGTAAAAGAATAACAACAAGACGAGTGTATAAAGTAGCCCTATTTTCGGACGTACATTTCGGTTTGAGTGACATCCTTCTGCTATAAATAAATACACGTATTCTTAATTAATTTAAAAACTAAATCACAAAATCAAACTGGCAATAGAATAAGCTTTCTTTTGATGTATATATGAGTGAATAACTCGACTTAATTTGGACAAAATTTATGTTTATATGTCAAGTTCGTAAATTCACCCGACCACTGATTGGTTTGATTTTTTCATTGAAATGTGCGAAAACATGCTAATTACCGAGTCTTATTGTAAGCCTACATTTAGGCAAAACATGTGATATTATGCATCATTTTAAAGCTGATTGTTGTAAAAATGTTTTGACGGGTACATTTTGAACAGCAAATAAATAATAAGGGCCTGGTGAGTAAACAAAACAGGCCTATTTTCGAATGTGAATTTTGTGTTCGACTGACATCCTTCTGCTGTTATTTAACACATGTTTTATTAATCATTTCATCTATCTGTTCACAAAATCAAATTTTATATAGAACAAGCTTTAATTTGGTATATAGATGTGCGATAAACTCTATTTAATTGCGACAAATTATATGTTAATATATCGAGTACGAAAATTCTCAGTGCGGAAGTTCGATTCGATATTTTCATTCAAAAAGTGCCAATACATGCTATTTACCGAGTCTTATTTTAAGCCACATTTAAGACAAAATATGCGATATTATGCATCATTTTAAAGCTTATACATAGAAAAAGGTTTAGACAGGTCGATTTTGAATTTTTGTAAAAGAATAACAACAAGACGAGTGTATAAAGTAGCCCTATTTTCGGACGTACATTTCGGTTTGAGTGACATCCTTCTGCTATAAATAAATACACGTATTCTTAATTAATTTAAAAACTAAATCACAAAATCAAACTGGCAATAGAATAAGCTTTCTTTTGATGTATATATGAGTGAATAACTCGACTTAATTTGGACAAAATATATGTTTAAATGTCAAGTTCGTAAATTTACCCGACCACAGATTGGTTTGATTTTTTCATTGAAATGTGCGAAAACATGCTAATTACCGAGTCTTATTGTAAGCCTTAATTAAGGCAAAACATGTGATATTATGCATCATTTTAAAGCTGATTGCTGTAAAAATGTTTTGACGGGTACATTTTGAACAGCAAATAAAGAATAAGGGCCTGGTGAGTAAACAAAACAGGCCCATTTTCGAATGTGAATTTTGTGTTCGACTGACATCCTTCTGCTGTTATTTAACACATGTTTTATTAATCATTTCATCTATCTGTTCACAAAATCAAAATTTTTATAGAACAAGCTTTAATCTGGTATAAAGATGTGCGATAAACTCTATTTAATTGCGACAAATTATACGTTAATATATCGAGTACGAAAATTCTCAGTGCGGAAGTTCGGTTCGATATTTTCATTAAAAAAGTGCCAATACATGCTATTTAGCGAGTCTTATTTTAAGCCACAATTAAGACAAAATATGCGATATTATGCATCATTTTAAAGCTTATACATAGAAAAAGGTTTAGACAGGTCGATTTTGAATTTTTGTAAAAGAATAACAACAAGACGAGTGTATAAAGTAGCCCTATTTTCGGACGTACATTTCGGTTTGAGTGACATCCTTCTGCTATAAATAAATACACGTATTCTTAATTAATTTAAAAACTAAATCACAAAATCAAACTGGCAATAGAATAAGCTTTCTTTTGATGTATAAATGAGTGAATAACTCGACTTAATTTGGACAAAATTTATGTTTATATGTCAAGTTCGTAAATTCACCCGACCACAGATTGGTTTGATTTTTTCATTGAAATGTGCGAAAACATGCTAATTACCGAGTCTTATTGTAAGCCTACATTTAGGCAAAACATGTGATATTATGCATCATTTTAAAGCTGATTGTTGTAAAAATGTTTTGACGGGTACATTTTGAACAGCAAATAAATAATAAGGGCCTGGTGAGTAAACAAAACAGGCCTATTTTCGAATGTGAATTTTGTGTTCGACTGACATCCTTCTGCTGTTATTTAACACATGTTTTCTTAATCATTTCATCTATCTGTTCACAAAATCAAAATTTTTATAGAACAAGCTTTAATCTGGTATAAAGATGTGCGATAAACTCTATTTAATTGCGACAAATTATACGTTAATATATCGAGTACGAAAATTCTCAGTGCGGAATTTCGGTTCGATATTTTCATTAAAAAAGTGCCAATACATGCTATTTAGCGAGTCTTATTTTAAGCCACAATTAAGACAAAATATGCGATATTATGCATCATTTTAAAGCTTATACATAGAAAAAGGTTTAGACAGGTCGATTTTGAATTTTTGTAAAAGAATAACAACAAGACGAGTGTATAAAGTAGCCCTATTTTCGGACGTACATTTCGGTTTGAGTGACATCCTTCTGCTATAAATAAATACACGTATTCTTAATTAATTTAAAAACTAAATCACAAAATCAAACTGGCAATAGAATAAGCTTTCTTTTGATGTATAAATGAGTGAATAACTCGACTTAATTTGGACAAAATTTATGTTTATATGTCAAGTTCGTAAATTCACCCGACCACAGATTGGTTTGATTTTTTCATTGAAATGTGCGAAAACATGCTAATTACCGAGTCTTATTGTAAGCCTAAATTTAGGCAAAACATGTGATATTATGCATCATTTTAAAGCTGATTGTTGTAAAAATGTTTTTATGAGTACATTTTGAACAGCAAATAAAGAATAAGGGCCTGGTGAGTAAACAAAACAGGCCCATTTTCGAATGTGAATTTTGTGTTCGACTGACATCCTTCTGCTGTTATTTAACACATGTTTTATTAATCATTTCATCTATCTGTTCACAAAATCAAATTTTTTATAGAACAAGCTTTAATCTGGTGTATAGATGTCCGATAAACTCTATTTAATTGCGACAAATTATACGTTAATATATCGAGTACGAAAATTCTCAGTGCGGAAGTTCACTTCGATATTTTCATTAAAAAAGTGCCAATACATGCTATTTACCGAGTCTTATTTTAAGCCACAATTGAGACAAAATATGCGATATTATGCATCATTTTAAAGCTTATACATAGAAAAAGGTTTAGTCAGGTCGATTTTGAATTTTTGTAAAAGAATAACAACAAGACGAGTGTATAAAGTAGCCCTATTTTCGGACGTACATTTCGGTTTGAGTGACATCCTTCTGCTATAAATAAATACACGTATTCTTAATTAATTTAAAAACTAAATCACAAAATCAAACTGGCAATAGAATAAGCTTTCTTTTGATGTATATATGAGTGAATAACTCGACTTAATTTGGACAAAATATATGTTTTTATGTCAAGTTCGTAAATTTACCCGACCACAGTTTGGTTTGATTTTTTCATTGAAATGTGCAAAGACGTGCTAATTACCGAGTCTTATTGTAAGCCTACATTTAGGCAAAACATGTGATATTATGCATCATTTTAAAGCTGATTGTTGTAAAAATGTTTTGACGGGTACATTTTGAACAGCAAATAAATAATAAGGGCCTGGTGAGTAAACAAAACAGGCCTATTTTCGAATGTGAATTTTGTGTTCGACTGACATCCTTCTGCTGTTATTTAACACATGTTTTATTAATCATTTCATCTATCTGTTCACAAAATCAAAATTTTTATAGAACAAGCTTTAATCTGGTATAAAGATGTGCGATAAACTCTATTTAATTGCGACAAATTATACGTTAATATATCGAGTACGAAAATTCTCAGTGCGGAAGTTCGGTTCGATATTTTCATTAAAAAAGTGCCAATACATGCTATTTAGCGAGTCTTATTTTAAGCCACAATTAAGACAAAATATGCGATATTATGCATCATTTTAAAGCTTATACATAGAAAAAGGTTTAGACAGGTCGATTTTGAATTTTTGTAAAAGAATAACAACAAGACGAGTGTATAAAGTAGCCCTATTTTCGGACGTACATTTCGGTTTGAGTGACATCCTTCTGCTATAAATAAATACACGTATTCTTAATTAATTTAAAAACTAAATCACAAAATCAAACTGGCAATAGAATAAGCTTTCTTTTGATGTATAAATGAGTGAATAACTCGACTTAATTTGGACAAAATTTATGTTTATATGTCAAGTTCGTAAATTCACCCGACCACAGATTGGTTTGATTTTTTCATTGAAATGTGCGAAAACATGCTAATTACCGAGTCTTATTGTAAGCCTAAATTTAGGCAAAACATGTGATATTATGCATCATTTTAAAGCTGATCGTTGTAAAAATGTTTTTATGAGTACATTTTGAACAGCAAATAAAGAATAAGGGCCTGGTGAGTAAACAAAACAGGCCCATTTTCGAATGTGAATTTTGTGTTCGACTGACATCCTTCTGCTGTTATTTAACACATGTTTTATTAATCATTTCATCTATCTGTTCACAAAATCAAATTTTTTATAGAACAAGCTTTAATCTGGTGTATAGATGTCCGATAAACTCTATTTAATTGCGACAAATTATACGTTAATATATCGAGTACGAAAATTCTCAGTGCGGAAGTTCACTTCGATATTTTCATTAAAAAAGTGCCAATACATGCTATTTACCGAGTCTTATTTTAAGCCACAATTGAGACAAAATATGCGATATTATGCATCATTTTAAAGCTTATACATAGAAAAAGGTTTAGTCAGGTCGATTTTGAATTTTTGTAAAAGAATAACAACAAGACGAGTGTATAAAGTAGCCCTATTTTCGGACGTACATTTCGGTTTGAGTGACATCCTTCTGCTATAAATAAATACACGTATTCTTAATTAATTTAAAAACTAAATCACAAAATCAAACTGGCAATAGAATAAGCTTTCTTTTGATGTATATATGAGTGAATAACTCGACTTAATTTGGACAAAATATATGTTTTTATGTCAAGTTCGTAAATTTACCCGACCACAGTTTGGTTTGATTTTTTCATTGAAATGTGCAAAGACGTGCTAATTACCGAGTCATATTGTAAGCCTAAAGTCAGGCGAAACATGTGATATGATGCACCATTTTAAAGCTGATTGTTGTAAAAATGTTTTGTCGGGTACATTTTGAACAGTAAATAAATAATAAGGGCCTGGTGAGTGAACAAAACAGGCCCATTTTCGAATGTGAATTTTGTGTTCGATTGACATCCTTCTGCTGTTAATAAAAACATGTTTTATTAATTATTTCACCAATGTATTCACAAAATCAAATTTTATATAGAACAAGGTTTGTTTTGGTGTATAAATGTGAGATTAACTCATTTTTTTTTGCGACAAAATATATGTATTTAAATATATCAAGTACGAAAATTCTCAGTACGAAAGTTCGGTTCGAATTTTTCTCACATTTGTATACCAAAAGAAAGCTTGTTCTATATATAATTTTATTATAGATTGAATAGATTGGTGAAGTAATTTTATAAAAGATGTATTTATTAATAGCAGAAGGATGTCGATCTGTCGAACAAAAGTTTACATTTGAAAATGGGCCTGTTTTGTCCACTCGCAGTGCCCTTATTGTTGACTTATTTTTCAAAATGTACCTGTGAAAACATTTTCCAAACAATCAGCCTGAAAATGATGAAATTCTGACAGTAAGGCTTTACTGCTGAACTGCTGTACTGCCGTTACTGCTGTCTTCACATACATGCACTAATTGACACTTATTTTTTTTAAATTGAAAAATGTTCACTAGAAAACTGAGGACCTTAAAAGATTCTCCTTAAAAATCACAATGATTGTTACTTTTGGTTTTAGATACAAATGAGTACAAAGTTATTTACTTCTTGATCAAAGGTTGAAGCACATAGTGCAGAAACCTCAATCAAAAAGCAAAACAATATTTGTACATGAAATACATTTATTTCTATGGTTGCGGGGATCCAAACAGAGTGCAAGTACCGAGTAATTACCCCGGTTATTTTTAACGGGGTAATTGGATCTTTAGGATTGGAGATCCTTTTCTATTTATTAAGTTTAAAGCCAAATTTTGACATATTGATGTAGAAATCAAAACTATTTAGGGAAATAAACTTTAATTGATGAAATTGTATAAACTATATATACTTATAAAGGTTTTTTAAGATTAATATTCCAGCTATTTTCATTTTTAGAGTGGAATATAATGTTAACAGAGTGTGAAAAATCTAAAATATTGAGAATTTTAGTTCTGAAATTTGAAATTCTTATGTTTTTAATATTGTTAATGTCATTTGGTTTATATTACAATGGTTGCATTGATACTATTATGTTTAATGACATCTTTATATGTCTCCAATCCATAAAGAGTGATTTTTTTGTAAAAATTTAAGGTTTTAAACCCTAATATGCAGTCTTTTATTGAAGGAGATGGGCAAAAAATTGTCCTTTTTGTCTAAAATATCATACTTTTCAGTATTTAGTATATGTAAGGTAGTAATTAAATAGAAGAATTAAAATAATTTGAAAATGGTGTAAAATTCAACAATTTGAACTGTTTAAATAATAAAATTGGTGTTTACCTAACCCGGAAAGTTATTCAGAATGATGTTTTTAAAGAATTTGACCCTGTTTTGTTTAATAAATTTTGGTTTTAGGTCTATGTATTTTGCTATTTAGTAAAAATCACTTGAATTTTAAACAAAACTAGTGGATAACAGTTTATATAAGAGGTTTAAATTACCTCAATGTTATAGTTTTATAGTTTATTATGTGAAAAATAGCCATTTAAATGGTATTTTCTGCATTATGGTGTTATGTATACAGATTTCATTGAAACTCTTGAGGTACTTGCACTTATATTGGGTGATATAAATGAAATAGACTGAGAATGGGGGCTCTAGATCTTATCGGTCATTTGGCAATCAACTATATAAGTTTCTAGAGCCATATAGACTGAACTCCTGACCGCCTTGCTTGGATCTAGTAGGATCTGGATGTCAAAGGGGACATCACTGAAACCCATTGTTGCCTTTAGGAGCTCAATTTTGGCTCCAAATGGTGTAGGAGTATTTTGGAAGCTCCTGTGGCAGAATGAACCAGTCCCAATGATGGCATTCAGGTTTTTTTTTAATTTTTTTGGTTTGAGCCCTGGCCCAGAATTTAACAGCCTGCCCAGACCTGAAAATGAGTGGCATGACTCCTGCCTCTGCTTCTAAAAGATGCTGTGGGGTGGTTGGTAAGGCCCTTAGAGCAATTCTCAATGCTTAATTCTGTATAATATTTAGTCTTTGGAGTTGGGAGGGGCTAGTTACAGAATAAATTTCAGCTCCATATTCATTTTTTGATCTTGTGAGAGATTTGTACATTAGTAATAGACTGTTTTAATCAGTATTCTAAAAAGTTTAAAATTTTACAAAAATATCCGGGCACGTTAAAAGATTCCTTGTAAAAAATCACATTGACTGGTACCTTTAATTTTTGTAACAAAAGATTAAAAGTTACACACAATGTAGTGTACTTTTTGAATGAAATCTTCTGTACAGAGCACAAAAGACTCAATCCATAAGTACTATAGAAAAAGTTAAACAATATTATTGTATTATTAATTGCGGGGATCCCAAAATAGTGCAAATACCAAGTAACTACCCCGGTTTATTAAACATATCCGGGGTAATTGGATCTTATGGACCGGAGAACCTGTTGATATATTAGTATACATATGTCAGTTGTTGACATATTTTTGAAAACTCTATAATATTTTCTTAAGAGTTATTCATTTTGATAATTTTTTTCAGTATTGGAACAGAAAATGAACTTTAATAGGTGTTCCAATAGATTTTTTGTTGATTTTTTAGTAAAAATATAATGTGAAATTCTAAAACCTGAGACATTTTAGCTCTAATTTAAAAGAATTTTGTCATTAGGTATATTAATGAAGTTTTTGATATATATATTACTGTGTTTAAGATGGTAATTTCAGGTCTTTTGTTTCTTTTACAGGCTCCTAACCCATAATTAGTTTAAGAAATTGTTAAATTAAAGGTTTTAAAGCCTTTTAATAGGCTAAATTGTATAAAATTTGTATTAAAATAGACAAAATAATGTCTTTTTGTAGTAAAAAACATAAATTTCCACATTATATGATTAAAATATATATATTCCTGTATAGTAGGAATTAAATAATGTAAAATAATTTTAAGATTCAACAGATTTGTTGAATATTTGTTAAATTTATGGGTTTTAGTAACCCGGTAAGTCTGGTAATAGTGTTTTATCTGGGTAAAAAGACCCTGATAATGTATATTTAAGTAGGATTTGCATCCTAGGATATATTTAATTACAATGAATTTAAGGCATTTTTAATTTTGCTAGTAAATAGCATTAAAATTAGAGGTTTTGGGTACCTCAGAATTGATTTTAAGTCTTTTCAGTACTTTCAAATAAGTTTAATTAGATGTTTTAACTGCATTTTGGTGTTTTTATGCAGTGTTTATGTAACTCATATGGTATTTGCACTTAATTGGGTGGAATAAATGAAATAGACTGAATTTGTGGGATCTAGATTTTGTCTTTCATTGTAGATTACTATGTAGATCTCTAGAGCCCTATAGACTGAGGTTCTAACTGCCTTGCTAGGATCACCACCAAATAACACCAAAATAAATCTTATTCTATTGTTAGTCTGATTTTGCGAATAGGTTGGTAAATTAATAAAAAAAATCGTGTATTTATTAATAGCAGAAGGGTGGCAGTCAAACCCAAATTTATATCCGAAAACAGGGCTAACTTCTACACTCGCCATGCTGTTATTCTTTATTATTTTTTTTCCCAAATAGACATTTCAAAACATTTTTAATTTGATGCATAATGTGTAAGGTTTAAGTCGAAACATTCTCGAAAATTGCTCTCGAAAATAGACCTGTTACTAGTCATTTCACAAAAAAGACCGAACCCAAATATCATTTAGAAAAAACTCAAACATCGATCCAGTTAGTATCGTTCGGCCTTATAAAAATCAAGTTTTGTATGTTAATATATATCAAAAGAAAGCTTGTTTTATCTTCAGTCTGATTATGTGTATGGATTTGTAAAATACATAGTCAAACATGTTTTTGTTTACAGCAGAAGGATGTCAGTCGAACACAAATTCACATTCAAAAATTGGCCTGTTTTGTACACTCGACAGGCCCTTATTGTTTATTTATAGTTCTAAATTTACCCATCAAAACATTTTCCAAACAATCAGCTTGAAAATGATGCATAAAAGCACATGTTTTAACTTAGTTGTGGTTTAAAATAAGACTCGGTAGTCAGCATGTATTTGCACATTTTTTGAAAATATCGAACCGAACTTTCGTACTGAGAATTTTCGTACTTGACATATTTAAATACATATATTTTGTTGCAATTAAAATGAGTTTATCGCACATCTATATACCAAATTAAAGCTTGTTCTATATAAAATTTGATTTTGTGAACAGATAGATGAAACGATTAAAAAAACATGTGTTTATTAACAGCAGAAGGATGTCAGTCGAACACAAAATTCACATTCGAAAACGGGCCTGTTTTGTTTACTTACCAGGCCCTTATTATTTATTTACTGTTCAAAATGTACCCGTCAAAACATTTTCACAACAATCAGCTTTAAAATGATGCATAATATCACATGTTTTGCCTAAATTTAGGCTTACAATATGACTCGGTAATTAGCACGTTTTTGCACATTTCAATGAAAAAATCAAACCAAACTGAGGTCGGGTGAATTTACGAACTTGACATATAAACATATATTTTGTCCAAATTAAGTCGAGTTATTCACTCATTTATACATTAAAAGAAAGCTTATTCTATTGCCAGTTTGATTTTGTGATTTAATTTTTAAATAAATTAAAAATAGGTGTATTTATTTATAGCCGAAGGATGTCACTCAAACCGAAATGTACGTCCGAAAATAGGGCTACTTTATACACTCGTCTTGCTGTTATTATTTTACGAAAATTAAAAATCGACCTGTCGAAACCTTTTTCTATGTATAAGCTTTAAAATGATGCATAATATCGTATATTTTGTCTTAATTGTGGCTTAAAATAAGACTCGGTAAATAGCATGTATTTGCACTTTTTTATTGAAAATATCGAACCGAACTTCCGCACTGAGAATTTTCGTACTCGATTTATTAACATATAATTTGTCGCAATTAAATTGAGTTTATCGCACATCTATATACCAAATTAAAGCTTGTTCTGTATAACATTTGATTTTGTGAACAGATAGATGAAATGATTAATAAAACATGTTTTTATTAACAGCAGAAGGATGTCAGTCGAACACAAATTCACATTCGAAAATGGGCCAGTTTTGTTTACTCACCAGGCCCTTATTATTTATTTACTGTTCAAAATGTACCCGTCAAAACATTTTTACAACAATCAGCTTTAAAATGATGCATAATATCACATGTTTTGCCTAAATTTAGGCTTACAATATGACTCGGTAATTAGCACGTTTTTGCACATTTCAATGAAAAAATCAAACCAAACTGTGGTCGGGTAAATTTACGAACTTGACATAAAAACATATATTTTGTCCAAATTAAGTCGAGTTATTCACTCATTTATACATTAAAAGAAAGCTTATTCTATTGCCAGTTTGATTTTGTGATTCAAATTTTAAATAAATTAAAAATACGTGTATTTATCTATAGCAGAAGGATGTCACTCAAACCGAAATGTACGTCCGAAAATAGGGCTACTTTATACACTCGTCTTGCTGTTATTCTTTTACAAATATTCTAAATCGACCTGTCTAAACCTTTTTCTATGTATAAGCTTTAAAATGATGTATAATATCGCATATTTTGTCTTAATTTTGGCTAAAAATAAGACTCGGTAAATAGCATGTATTGGCACTTTTCTAATGAAAATATCGAACCGAACTTCCGCACTGAGAATTTTCGTACTCGATTTATTAACATATAATTTGTCGCAATTAAATTGAGTTTATCGCACATCTATATACCAAATTAAAGCTTGTTCTGTATAACATTTGATTTTGTGAACAGATAGATGAAATGATTAATAAAACAAGTTTTTATTAACAGCAGAAGGATGTCAGTCGAACACAAATTCACATTCGAAAATGGGCCGGTTTTGTTTACTCACCAGGCCCTTATTATTTATTTACTGTTCAAAATGTACCCGTCAAAACATTTTTACAACAATCAGCTTTAAAATGATGCATAATATCACATGTTTTGCCTAAATTTAGGCTTACAATATGACTCGGTAATTAGCACGTTTTTGCACATTTCAATGAAAAAATCAAACCAAACTGTGGTCGGGTAAATTTACGAACTTGACATAAAAACATATATTTTGTCCAAATTAAGTCGAGTTATTCACTCATTTATACATTAAAAGAAAGCTTATTCTATTGCCAGTTTGATTTTGTGATTCAAATTTTAAATAAATTAAAAATACGTGTATTTATCTATAGCAGAAGGATGTCACTCAAACCGAAATGTACGTCCGAAAATAGGGCTACTTTATACACTCGTCTTGCTGTTATTCTTTTACAAAAATTCTAAATCGACCTGTCTAAACCTTTTTCTATGTATAAGCTTTAAAATGATGCATAATATCGCATATTTTGTCTTAATTGTGGCTAAAAATAAGACTCGGTAAATAGCATGTATTGGCACTTTTCTAATGAAAATATCGAACCGAACTTCCGCACTGAGAATTTTCGTACTCGATATATTAACGTTTAAATTGTCGCAATTAAATAGAGTTTATCGCACATCTATATACCAAATTAAAGCGTGTTCTATATAAAATTTGATTTTGTGAACAGATAGATGAAATGATTAATAAAACATGTGTTAAATAACAGCAGAAGGATGTCAGTCGAACACAAAATTCACATTCGAAAATGGGCCTGTTTTGTTTACTCACCAGGCCCTTATTATTTATTTGTTGTTCAAAATGTACCCGTCAAAACATTTTTACAACAATCAGCTTTAAAATGATGCATAATATCACATGTTTTGCCTAAATTTAGGCTTACAATATGACTCGGTAATTAGCACGTTTTTGCACATTTCAATGAAAAAATCAAACCAAACTGTGGTCGGGTAAATTTACGAACTTGACATAAAAACATATATTTTGTCCAAATTAAGTCGAGTTATTCACTCATTTATACATTAAAAGAAAGCTTATTCTATTGCCAGTTTGATTTTGTGATTCAAATTTTAAATAAATTAAAAATACGTGTATTTATCTATAGCAGAAGGATGTCACTCAAACCGAAATGTACGTCCGAAAATAGGGCTACTTTATACACTCGTCTTGCTGTTATTCTTTTACAAACATTCTAAATCGACCTGTCTAAACCTTTTTCTATGTATAAGCTTTAAAATGATGCATAATATCGCATATTTTGTCTTAATTGTGGCTAAAAATAAGACTCGGTAAATAGCATGTATTGGCACTTTTCTAATGAAAATATCGAACCGAACTTCCGCACTGAGAATTTTCGTACTCGATATATTAACGTTCAAATTGTCGCAATTAAATAGAGTTTATCGCACATCTATATACCAAATTAAAGCTTGTTCTATATAAAATTTGATTTTGTGAACAGATAGATGAAATGATTAATAAAACATGTGTTAAATAACAGCAGAAGGATGTCAGTCGAACACAAAATTCACATTCGAAAATGGGCCTGTTTTGTTTACTCACCAGGCCCTTATTATTTATTTGTTGTTCAAAATGTACCCGTCAAAACATTTTTACAACAATCAGCTTTAAAATGATGCATAATATCACATGTTTTGCCTAAATTTAGGCTTACAATATGACTCGGTAATTAGCACGTTTTTGCACATTTCAATGAAAAAATCAAACCAAACTGTGGTCGGGTAAATTTACGAACTTGACATAAAAACATATATTTTGTCCAAATTAAGTCGAGTTATTCACTCATTTATACATTAAAAGAAAGCTTATACTATTGCCAGTTTGATTTTGTGATTCAAATTTTAAATAAATTAAAAATACGTGTATTTATCTATAGCAGAAGGATGTCACTCAAACCGAAATGTACGTCCGAAAATAGGGCTACTTTATACACTCGTCTTGCTGTTATTCTTTTACAAAAATTCTAAATCGACCTGTCTAAACCTTTTTCTATGTATAAGCTTTAAAATGATGCATAATATCGCATATTTTGTCTTAATTGTGGCTAAAATTAAGACTCGGTAAATAGCATGTATTGGCACTTTTCTAATGAAAATATCGAACCGAACTTCCGCACTGAGAATTTTCGTACTCGATATATTAAAGTTCAAATTGTCGCAATTAAATAGAGTTTATCGCACATCTATATACCAAATTAAAGCTTGTTCTATATAAAATTTGATTTTGTGAACAGAAAGATGAAATGATTAATAGAACATGTGTTAAATAACAGCAGAAGGATGTCAGTCGAACACAAAATTCACATTCGAAAATGGGCCTGTTTTGTTTACTCACCAGGCCCTTATTATTTATTTGCTGTTCAAAATGTACCCGTCAAAATATTTTTACAACAATCAGCTTTAAAATGATGCATAATATCACATGTTTTGCCTAAATTTAGGCTTACAATATGACTCGGTAATTAGCACGTTTTTGCACATTTCAATGAAAAAATCAAACCAAACTGTGGTCGGGTAAATTTACGAACTTGACATAAAAACATATATTTTGTCCAAATTAAGTCGAGTTATTCACTCATTTATACATTAAAAGAAAGCTTATTCTATTGCCAGTTTGATTTTGTGATTCAAATTTTAAATAAATTAAAAATACGTGTATTTATCTATAGCAGAAGGATGTCACTCAAACCGAAATGTACGTCCGAAAATAGGGCTACTTTATACACTCGTCTTGCTGTTATTCTTTTACAAAAATTCTAAATCGACCTGTCTAAACCTTTTTCTATGTATAAGCTTTAAAATGATGCATAATATCGCATATTTTGTCTTAATTTTGGCTAAAAATAAGACTCGGTAAATAGCATGTATTGGCACTTTTCTAATGAAAATATCGAACCGAACTTCCGCACTGAGAATTTTCGTACTCGATATATTAACGTTCAAATTGTCGCAATTAAATAGAGTTTATCGCACATCTATATACCAAATTAAAGCTTGTTCTATATAAAATTTGATTTTGTGAACAGATAGATGAAATGATTAATAAAACATGTGTTAAATAACAGCAGAAGGATGTCAGTCGAACACAAAATTCACATTCGAAAATGGGCCTGTTTTGTTTACTCACCAGGCCCTTATTATTTATTTGTTGTTCAAAATGTACCCGTCAAAACATTTTTACAACAATCAGCTTTAAAATGATGCATAATATCACATGTTTTGCCTAAATTTAGGCTTACAATATGACTCGGTAATTAGCACGTTTTTGCTCATTTCAATGAAAAAATCAAACCAAACTGTGGTCGGGTAAATTTACGAACTTGACATAAAAACATATATTTTGTCCAAATTAAGTCGAGTTATTCACTCATTTATACATTAAAAGAAAGCTTATTCTATTGCCAGTTTGATTTTGTGATTCAAATTTTAAATAAATTAAAAATACGTGTATTTATTTATAGCAGAAGGATGTCACTCAAACCGAAATGTACGTCCGAAAATAGGGCTACTTTATACACTCATCTTGCTGTTATTCTTTTACAAAAATTCTAAATCGACCTGTCTAAACCTTTTTCTATGTACAACCTTTAAAATGATGTATAATATCGCATATTTTGTCTTAATTTTGGCTAAAAATAAGACTCGGTAAATAGCATGTATTGGCACTTTTCTAATGAAAATATCGAACCGAACTTCCGCACTGAGAATTTTCGTACTCGATTTATTAACATATAATTTGTCGCAATTAAATTGAGTTTATCGCACATCTATATACCAAATTAAAGCTTGTTCTGTATAACATTTGATTTTGTGAACAGATAGATGAAATGATTAATAAAACAAGTTTTTATTAACAGCAGAAGGATGTCAGTCGAACACAAATTCACATTCGAAAATGGGCCGGTTTTGTTTACTCACCAGGCCCTTATTATTTATTTACTGTTCAAAATGTACCCGTCAAAACATTTTTACAACAATCAGCTTTAAAATTATGCATAATATCACATGTTTTGCCTAAATTTAGGCTTACAATATGACTCGGTAATTAGCACGTTTTTGCACATTTCAATGAAAAAATCAAACCAAACTGTGGTCGGGTAAATTTACGAACTTGACATAAAAACATATATTTTGTCCAAATTAAGTCGAGTTATTCACTCATTTATACATTAAAAGAAAGCTTATTCTATTGCCAGTTTGATTTTGTGATTCAAATTTTAAATAAATTAAAAATACGTGTATTTATTTATAGCAGAAGGATGTCACTCAAACCGAAATGTACGTCCGAAAATAGGGCTACTTTATACACTCGTCTTGCTGTTATTCTTTTACAAAAATTCTAAATCGACCTGTCTAAACCTTTTTCTATGTATAAGCTTAAAAATGATGTATAATATCGCATATTTTGTCTTAATTTTGGCTAAAAATAAGACTCGGTAAATAGCATGTATTGGCACTTTTCTAATGAAAATATCGAACCGAACTTCCGCACTGAGAATTTTCGTACTCGATATATTAAAGTTCAAATTGTCGCAATTAAATAGAGTTTATCGCACATCTATATACCAAATTAAAGCTTGTTCTATATAAAATTTGATTTTGTGAACAGATAGATGAAATGATTAATAAAACATGTGTTAAATAACAGCAGAAGGATGTCAGTCGAACACAAAATTCACATTCGAAAATGGGCCTGTTTTGTTTACTCACCAGGCCCTTATTATTTATTTGCTGTTCAAAATGTACCCGTCAAAATATTTTTACAACAATCAGCTTTAAAATGATGCATAATATCGCATATTTTGTCTTAATTGTGGATTAAAATAAGACTCGGTAAATAGCATGTATTTGCACTATTTTACTGAATATATCGAACCGAACTTCCGCACTGAGAATTTTCGTACTCGATATATATACATATAATTTGTCGCAATTAAATAGAGTTTATCGCACATCTATATACCAAATTATAGCTTGTTCTATATAAAATTTGATTTTGTGAACAGATAGATGAAATGATAAATAAAACATGTGTTAAATAACAGCAGAAGGATGTCAGTCGAACACAAATTCACATTCGAAAATGGGCCTGTTTTTTTACTCACCAGGCCCTTATTATTTATTTACTGTTCAAAATGTACCCGTCAAAACATTTTTACAACAATCAGCTTTAAAATGATGCATAATATCACATGTTTTGCCTAGATTGAGGCTTACAATTTGACTCGGTAATTAGCATGTTTTCGCACATTTCAATGAAAAATCAAACCAATCTGTGGTCGGGTGAATTTACGAACTTGACATATAAACATATATTTTGTCCAAATTAAGTCGAGTTATTCACTCATTTATACATCAAAAGAAAGCTTATTCTATTGCCAGTCTGATTTTGTGATTTGTTTGTTAAATCAATTAAAAATACGTGTATTTATTTGTAGCAGAAGGATGTCACTACAACCGAAATATACGTCCGAAAATAGGGCTATTTATACACTCGTCTTGCTGTTATTCTTTTACAAAAATTCAAAATCGACCTGTCTAAACCTTTTTCTATGTATAAGCTTTAAAATGATGCATAATATTGCATATTTTGTCTTAATTGTGGCTTAAAATAAGACTCGGTAAATAGCATGTATTTGCACTTTTTTATTGAAAATATCGAACCGAACTTAGGCACTGAGAATTTTCGTACGCGATACATTAACATATAATTTGTCGCAATTATATTGAGTTTATCGCACTTCTATATACCAAATTAAAGCTTGTTCTATATAAAATTTGATTTTGTGAACAGATAGATGAAATGATTAATAAAACATGTTTTTATTAACAGCAGAAGGATGTCTGTCGAACACAAATTCACATTCGAAAATGGGCCTGTTTTGTTTTCTCACCAGGCCCTTATTATTTATTTACTGTTCTAAATGTACCCGTCAAAACATTTTCACATCGACCAGCTTTAAAATGATGCATAATATCACATAGTTAGCCTAAATTGAGGCTTTAAATTATAATTCAATTATTCTGCCAACAGACGCAGCAGAAAGATTGATTCTGTTGTTGTTTAATCCTTCTGCCAGCAGACACATCTTTCTGTTATTATAAAATCCTTCTGCCAACAGACACATTTTTCTGTTATAATTCAATCCTTCTGCCAGCAGACCCAACAGAAAGATTGATCCTTCTGTTGTAAATGTATCCTTCTGCCAGCAGACACAGCAGAAGGATCGTTCCTTCTGCTGTAGATTTATCCTTCTGCCAGCAGACACAGCAGAAGGATCGTTCCTTCTGCTGTGTCTGCTGTGTCTGCTGAGTCTGCCAACTTTACGTTCATCAAAAACGGGTTATTTAGGAAATAGAACAGTCAGAAAAAATATTAAACGAGTAAGATGTATTGAGATTTGAAATGGAAGATTTGAAAAGGAATTTTATTAAACAATATATTAATCACAATATTATGTTTTGTGAAACGCGTATATTAAATTAATGTCGTTTTCTCTTTAATCCTAATACAGTATTTCGAGCTTTGATCCGCAGTCGGTTTTGATTTACTTCGTGCCCGTAACTTTCTATGAATTTCTGTATTTGTATCCATATCAAAACTTCCCCCTTTAGTTGATAGCTAGGGTTCCCGAACAATGCCCTTTCCTGATAGTTTGATATGATAGAATTGTGACAAACATATTTCGACTTAAGGAATACCTTCCCTAATGTCAATTACAGCTAAAATAGTTTTCTTAAAGTATGAAAAAGCTCACAAAAGGGATAATGTTTATTCGATACAACATTTTAATAATTTTGTATGGCTTAGATTCATTACATAACTTTAGAGTTAAAAGAAATATTTGATAAAAAATATTAACAGGAGTTATTCATTACCTCCTTCTCGTATGAAAAAATAGTATTTTTAAAAATATCCATACAAACTATACATTGATATTATTTAGATATCAAATATGTTGAAAAGTTTTCAGCTGCCATAAAACATTGTTTCAGTTTGAGATTGTATACCTTAGGCCACTCCTTTTTTATTTTTTTTGGTTTACAAAAATTGCCAAGAAAAAAAGTCGACTGGGTGGTCGGAAAAAAAGGAAAAAAATTATTTCGTTTCTAAAACATAGTATTTGGGCATAGCAACGGATGGTCAAAAACTTATTTTTACGGAACAAATACTAAACTTGTTATGATATGTGCCTTATTTGGTTCATATTCATTCCATTGATTTTAACTAGTTTAGGACCATTTTTTAGGAGTTTAAATACAGCGGAAAGGCAGTTACCAGGACAATGCCATTTCGTATATATTTTTTGAGGCTCAATATATGCGGGGCTCAGGGTTCTCAGTAGGATTTAACAAAGAGGAGTCCAGTTCTGTCCATGGTATCATATATCATCGGAGCAGTAGCCCAGTGGTAGGACGTGCGCTTAGAGATTAGTGGTTCTGGGTTCGAACTACACCAGTGGCACTGCTTATTTCATGGAGCAAGAAATTGACATATGATTGCTTCACTTCACCCAGTTGTAATTGGGTACCTACGAGGGTGATATTATTCTGTTGCCAATATGTGGGCTGCATTAAGCAAAGTAAAAGACTCCCAAGGGAGATTGATAGATAGATTCCATTAGCCAGATCACCTGTCGGTGAATATGTATAAGCATGAAACTTAGACTATAAAATGCCAACTTTTATATAAGAACATTAACTTATAGTTATAGTTTCTGTCATTGTTGGGAAATAAGGCCATCATTGGAAATGGCCATATCGATGTATCACTGATTCTTAACAGGCAATCCTATATTGACTCCCAATTTGGAATATCGATACAATCTAGCATTTAATAAAGCTATAAAATAAATAAAGGTGACGTTTAATTTAACATCCCTGCGTTGTATTTATCCTTTTTTACATATCTGAGTTAATTAGAAATTTTGAATGTAAACAAATTTGTCTATTTAATCTATACATTAGCTGTTCATACAATATTAACCTTCAATTGAAACTTCCAAGATTACTGTATAAATTTAGAATCAGTCCTGGGCCCGGTTTCACGAACGCATTCCTATCTTAAATTTCTAGATTAACCTTAAATTTTCTATTTTTAGCATTTTTAAGTTTAAATGCGTTTCACAAACACTTTACAGTTTAATCCGTTCTTAAAAAGTCTAAGTTATGAGTGAAAAATTAATCGAGTGAACAGGTAGATTAAACCGTATGTCAACATTACTTAAATATAAACAATTGGTTAAACGTCTGTCTAAAGTTTATGTTTGACTGGCTATAGAGTCTCTAGACGACGAGAATTCCGACGAAGGAACACTTAGTGTGGTTTAGGAAGATAGAATGTAATTTATCAGAGGTACAGATTTTCAACTGCTACGATTCATTTCATGGTTGAATTTATTCGTCCCCTCATCTATAAGACGGAGTATGACAGTTCCTGCACTACTTCAAGACTTAGTGTTGGCAGGGTTGAGTTTCTTTATTATTATATAAATAACTATAAAACTAACATATTAAAACGAATAAATACTTTAATATCACAATCGATCATCATTCTGTTAAGATTTTTAGAGATGACAATTATTCTAACAGAAAATTTATAAATTAATTTATTCAATTCCAATAATTTTAATTTTATTACGCATTCGTTACCAAATCGTTCCGTAATCCAACGGTGTTTTATTATTATTACATGTATTATCGTATTATAACACATTACAATCATACCTTTATTAAATACCTTCACTATCCCCTAAATATATATACAATGTACAAGTTAACAACAATAAATGGGACTTTGGTGCCTTTTTCGCTTAAATGTTTGCACATACATGTATATTCAGCATTTCAGTTTACGATGCATGCAATTTCCGTAAACAGATATCCTGTAGAGCATTGTCGTACAGGGTAGGCGAGCGGAAAATTTTAGATCGGGTTTTAATCAGATTGCGATGCATGACATATCAAGTATGCTAAATTCATTCGTTATGTCTTTATTTAAGATTCATAGCTTGTAGATTTTAACAATAATTTGTAATATAAACAGTTCATTTTTATGCAAGTAATGAAAGTCTAACCATTTTAAAAATAAGTAATGTAAACGTATTTAACCACCATACTCTTGCAAGACTTGCAAAGCATGTTAAAGACACTGTCCAGCCAATCCGCGAATGTCGAACCTATTGTAAGACAGTAAGAGAATGTCAGGCATATTGTAAGGCGGACATCATTCGCCAGAAGCCGTTATAAGCGATTTTCGAACTGTTAAATGAAGGAATAGTTGTCACTCAATCTGTAACTCTGATAAATTACATTCCATCTTCCGACATGCTTCCTAAACCACACTAAGTGTTCCTTCGTCGGAATTCTCGTCGTCTAGAGACTCTATAGCCAGTCAAACATAGACAGACGTTTAACCAATTGTTTATATTTAAGTAATGTTGACAAACGGTTTAATCTACCTGTTCACTCGATTAATTTTTCACTCATAACTTAGACTTTTTAAGAACGGATTAAACTGTAAAGTGTTTGTGAAACGCATTTAAACTTAAAAATGCTAAAAATAGAAAATTTAAGGTTAATCTCGAAATTTAAGATAGGAATGCGTTCGTGAAACCGGGCCCTGCTAACATCATGATGGACCAAACCTGTTAACTTTGGTGTATAAGTAAAGTCTTAATGTTATTGGGTAAATTAGAGATAGGCTCAACAACATACAACTGCTCAATATAATTAAGTCATCCAAAATGTGTACCAGCATCCCTATAAAATATTAATGGACCAGTCCTGTTGACTTTTGGAAGTATGAATAAAGTTAAAATATTATTTGTGAAATAAGGGATTTACTCAACAACAAACAACTACTCAGAGTACTTAAGTCATCATGAATGAGGATTTTATAGTCAGCAGACTCAGCACCCCAATAAAATAATAATGGACTAAATCTGTTGACTTTTGAGTGCATAAATACAGGCTTGTCATTTGGGCAAATTATTGAAATTATGCTATAGACTTAACAAGATACAACTGCAACATGCTAATATACCTAAGTTATCCAGAAGAAAGCAATTAGAATCTGCACACCTCTTCAACGAAAATGGACTTAACCTTTTGGTGTTATGCAAAATACAGCTTTAATTTAAATGAGACTGTTTGAGTATTTTGGTGTATTAACAATAGAATGTAAAATCTTCTACCCTGTCTTACCAGTTTGTCACCAGTTGTAGTGTTAACACAGCAGGGAACATATGACGTCACGTATCCAGAGCTGTGTAGAGTTGATGCAGACACCAAGTCTACGTCACTGTTCAACTGAGTCTGATATTAAATCAATTTAAGGTGTATCATGTGTTAAAGTGGTTTACATGCATTGCATTTACGTATTCATTTTGTTATTAAACATAAACTAGATAGAATTTCTAGGATTAAGAAGAACAAAGGAACAGAGGCTTGTGCTTTATCATTGCTTATGACGTATGTTAACATGTCTGTTTTTTTACAATTTTAGTTAAGTTATAGTGATAAATTTTGATATTTAGACATCAAATTATTGAATTACTCCATAAAACTTCTTGGCCGATTGCCAAAAAACTGACTTTGAAAAAATGTTTGTTTCGACGATTTTTTCCTGTGGCATTTTATCATTTTGTTTACTCTCAAAATATAGTTCGTGTTTTTTCCCCCAAAACGGTCTGGTTTTTCCATTTTCGTTGATTTTATGGTCGGTCGGAACTACAAAAAATAAAAAAACTCGTGTTTTTTCAATTTTATTTCCATTTTCACAAAATTTACGGTCGCCGGTTTTGTAAACCAATTTATATACAAGGAGTGGCTTTAAGTATTATAAATTTATTGCCAAAATTTCAAACATTACCAAACAAAGACATCGATCAACTAGGACGACGTCTTATAGTATTTGGAACATTTTTTATCAGCAAAATTGTACACTTGGACACAAACGTTCATAATAACTCATAATTACATAGCGTAAACTTCTGTCTTTGCATAGGATTTGAGAACACTACCATACCTCGTAAATTATATAGTTATACTTTTGACTGTTAATCGTGTACCGATATAATTGACCTTACGCCAGAATACCTATGCTCCGCCCACCGATACACGTGGTACATTGTCCGACATTATCAGGGATTAATCTATGTCCCTAACCATTATCTATGTTTGGAAAGTAACAGGTTCAAATGCATGCTATTTACTTACTTGTCATCCGATTTGGATAAACTTAATTTTTTTGAAAAGGGCATTGTCTCATCTATCAAATGATACATTATTTATGAATATCAATTCATAAATATTCAAATTAAATGTGAGTCCATTTGCTCCAACAAAAAAATATACGCACAAAGAATGAGCAAGTTGAAAGAATATACTTAAATTTGAACGCTGGTAATAGTCGTTTGGATGTATGGATTTTAAACAGTAAAACATGCAAAATATATTACATTACGTTAGCTATCAAATGATGTAGAGTTAATTCAAATATGTCGAGAAATGGTATTAGGGGCTATCTAGACGGAGTTGTGTTCAAATACATGCATATCATTTACGAGATATCATATTTCCTAAAGATTAGTTTGTCTGAAAATGGCATTGTCATAACTTTCAAATGATTCCCTTTTTATAATATCCATTGATATATATTAAAATTAAAGGTAGGTTCATTTGCTCCAACAAAAATATTATATGCGCAAAAATCATCAAAGAATGCATCTCACTTTGAACGTTTGTAGAAATCCTTTATAAATCAGAAAACTGTTGGATATACACGAAAACAACTTAATATACATGTAATCCTTAAAATGGTGAATAGGTGATAAAATATGCTGAGAAATAAAAAGTTAAGGGGTGGGTCCATAGATCTTTGTGGTACATTTTGGGGGTAAACATGCATGAATAATGTAATTTTCAACCTGATTTATTACATACTTGTATTCATTGTCGTCAGATTATTATGTAGTTTATACTTTTATCAGAGTATTTACAGACCCCATGTGTACATATTTTGACACTTCTGACATTCTAATTTGTTTTATTAAATTTATTTTGTAACTTTCACTGAGAACCCTATATAACTGTACATAGGGCCCATGCTAACACATAAGAAATTCGATGTCCGTCAAGACCAGATGTCGGACAAAATGGCGGCCGATAAGTCGCTTATCTTAGATAAGCATCAGGGTATCAAATGCCGGACGCTGATTGGCTAATAGGAGCTGTCAATCAAATTCTGGCGTAAGGTCAATTGTTTAAGAATAATCTCTACCACATTAATAATTCTTTAACTATACTGTATTCTTCTCTTGGTGTGTACTATTATTATTAACACCAAACACTGATAGACTGATTTTAAACATTACTTTATAAACATACCAACAGATACTAATTGTCTAATTATATACTCAAATAGGTGTATTATTAAGTTATGAAATAGCAAACTAGAACATACTGACTTTAATCATAGGTACATATGTACTAAAGTTATTTTTCAGTATGTATGTACTTAATTATTCGGTAAAATACACATATTGACAAACTGGTCGGAACCCCGTTAGATTCAATCATAATTCAGCACGAATAATTAATATCGCATTCATAAGTGTGTTGAATTTATATACTCGGGAACCACTTTACAGGCTGAAGTATTTATTTGAAACATGGTGCTCAATATATTTTAGGTGAACCCCAAAAGGAACTTTAGTTTATTGACTTTTGATAACATATGCCACAACACCTCTTTATGTACCGATCACTTTCTAACATGTGGCATGAAGTATTTCTCGAAACTCTGTGCATCCAACGTAAAAGTCACCATGACAAGCTCAGTGCTAGAAGGAAATAGCAATACCGCACATTTCGCGCACAATTTAGGAATTCTATCATTGTTTACTTTTTTATATTGTATAAATCTATCGAATAGATTAAACTCATCGAGCCTGAATGATTTTTTTGTAATTTATTTTTAACTAGGTGCAGAGCATTAGTTGAAAATGTTGGTTTAAATGGAAAATTTCAAATATTTGTAGGGCAGTATAATGACCCTGAACATTTAAAACTAAAGTATAAAATAACCTGAATAACATAATAACTCGAATTCATAACAATTAAAATAAGTTATACAAAAACAAATTATATTTTTTAACATTCATCAGGCTGATATAATTGTTACTCCAGTTTTGCGTAATTACAAAAGGCAGCCTACTAGTTTTCAAAATTCTTTTGTTTAGAATATATTACGTTATATAAAATGATACAAGTATTCGGTATATATTACAACAATGGTTTTGTTATCTATCGCAGCAAGGGTTTGAAAATATGTACATCAAAATAAACAAAAAAGTCAATACAATTATGATTTGAACAAATAAGATATTACTATTTAGTTGTCATATCCATGTCATTTTTATGGCATCGTTGAAGAAGGAAACCGCTATGAGAGGAATATATATTCTCTTTTTCCTATTTTGGATTTTCGGATTTGTCTTTGCATACTGTAAGCTTAATATACTTTCTAATGTTATTATTTAAGTCTATTCAATTGTATTATTTAATGACTTATTTTTTGAAAGTTTAAGCAGTCCGTTACATCAAGTAATTAACTAATATGTACTAGGGGTGTAACGGTTAACCGATATACCGGTTAATATTGCAATACGACTTCTGACGGTTTTTAACCGGTTCGTTTTTCTCTGAATCGGTTTTTCTAGTTATGTTACATACTGATTGTTTTTATTAGAGTCTGAAATTTAAATGTTTGATTAGATGTTAAAATGTGTTCGGAAACTTGAAATATTTTTCGTAAAGTGAGAGAATAGATTTCTTTGAAAGTCCATTCAAAACCTTTTTTCTAACTCATGTAACTTACTCGAACATTTGCGTAATACGTGTAGATCATTTGAAAATACAAATATATATGTACAATGTTGATCAAATTAGGACGATGCACGTGCATTAATTTATGCTATGCATGTATGCACAAAGAACAATATGTATTGCAATATATTGCAATATATTGCAATACGGGTTTCGTGTATTGCAATATATTGCAAGACGGTTTTTACCGTATTGTTACACCCCTAATATGTACTAATTTAAATTCAGGTTATGTTACTTAGAAAGTAACACCATGTTTAATTATTGTACATCGCCTTTCAGAAAGTTTTTTTGGTCATATTCTGGCGGTAAGTAGAACAAACACTGTCCAGTGTTCATGTACGGACTTGCCAAGATATCTGTATTTAAGTTGATATATATTTCGAAAAGAAAATTCTTCGTTTATTGATGCCGAAAGTGTGTGGACACAAGTCGATTTATATTCTATGAGTAACACAATATGTCGATTAAATGGTAACAAGAGCGAAGACCAATGCCGTAATATCAAAGACTTAATTGAACATTCTTTATAGACGTTAAAATTGCTTTCTTAAGCATGTTAAGATTAGATTGTTAATACACGTGCAATTTGACTTCGTTTATGTGTGGTATGTTTCATCAATAATTTTAAGCCCCACTACATCATGTGTGTATGTCGATGTACCATTAAACTGAAACAATTAATCACAGCAGGAAAGATGAACATGATAACTTATACATACCATATGCTACTTTTTGCAGCTACACAATTACCAATAAGCACCACTGATAGAAATTCGCAGTGTGTAGATGTCAATAACATGCACTTGGATGTAATATTCATTTACAACAATGACACTAATGGGTATACTGGGAGTGATGGATGGTACAATAACAGTTTACTTAGTGGTAGGCGACAAATGACATCATTCGTTAATTTACCAGATCATTGCATTTATAGACTAGAAGAAAACAGGGTGGAGTATTTAGTAGCCCTAAAAGGTATGTGATCCCACTCTAACACGTTGACTTTCATTAAAACTAATAAATGCAATACATAATTATGAACACGGAGAAGTGTCCTAGACACGTATATTCTCTTCAAACCGAATTAGTTGCGTGTCATAATATGCTTATGGTCTAAACTTTATTACAAATGTGCCATTTTGATTGAACACATATTCCTTGTTGAAAGCAAAAACATTTAGTAAGCTCAGTTGTTAGCGTGTCCAACAACGACACCAGGACCTAGGGTTCCAATGAGACCTACGTGCCTTCTCCATTAAACGACCATGAAATTACTTAATTCTGTCAGTAAGGGCAATTGGTGGTCAATGTCTTTGGTATTTGTTGGTAAGTGTTAGGTTAGATGTTCGGATTCATATACCTAAGCAAGTTCAACAAAATCTGTCAAGATATGAAAAAAGTAAATATACATTATAACATAATTTAACAAATAATTTAACAAATATTTACAAGTTTGTTTGATAAATTTCCGTCAATTATTGTCCATTTTATGAACGCCGAAACGCAAAAATAACCGCAAAATACGTCACGCGCCAATTCGCGACACGACGTCACCAAGGTAATGTTTTAATTATTTTGAACACAAAACCGAAAAGATGAAACTTAAATTGACAAGTGTACTTAATTTGAGCAAGATCGAAGGAAAGTCGAAAATTAATTTGTAAAGTGTGGAGCTACCTTAATGGCCAAATGATGCACTGAATCCAGATATGACCTTTAAATTTGTCTCTTGTGACGTTTTAGGTTCACTTTTGGCGAAAATTCAAAATTGCCACCAAAATGGCCGATTATGGTTATGCAGAACCATTTTATATTGTCATCATAGCTTGAAATATATCATTTCATGGTTGATAAACACGTTTTTCGAGGTTAAAAATGCCAAAATATGTACGGGAAGCTATTTTTACTGATAATTAATTCAGTCATTCAGCAAAATCACATATTTTCGTAGTTTTACATTAAATTTTGCATTAAATCAATTTCCAATATATCAATATATAACCTTTTTAGCTTGCTAATTACTATGAGAATACTTATTTCTGCTTTTGGTAATGTAAATGCTACTAGGAATGGATTTTATCCCCTCTCTCTAGTATTTACATACAAGCTTTAATCGCAATAACCAAATTGCATTCACCGAGCCATGTCACTCTTTCTGTTTTATCGTATCATGACTTTAAACTGTTATTAATTACTAATAACAAACCATCTTTTGGTTATATATTTGTAATATATATATTATACTTACATTCACTGAAAGACACATTCTAAATACTTTATCTTGTTTTCACAGGAATGAATATATTAAACTGCTACATTGATTGTGAACTCGTGTGTTTCCCCCATTTATAACAGATTTATAACACAATTACAGTCCATGTTTCAAAATTGATTTATAGTATCACTAAGATTATCCTGTGAGCTCGATGTCTAAGGATAAGCAAACACATCCAAAATTCCCTTAGTGAGCGGCGTTTTGTTGGCATGGTGCGTACAAACAAAATATATTTTCCGAAAATCAATTGTCCTCATTATAACGCCTTGCAGTTCAAAGATTGCAATTAGGCCGTTACAATAGATTTTTGCTTGGCTTAAATTAAATAATCAAATTTTGTATAATGATTTTAGGTGACAATTTATAGCTTCGATGCTTATTCAAAATATATATATGCAAAATGACACAAACTATCGTTGAAAGGCAGTTTCTATGATTTCAATCTGAATGAAAATGAATATGACTAAGTCAGAATATATGAAATATATCATTTGAACTTCATATGACAAACTATCGTTGAAAGGCAGTTTCTATGATTTCAATCTGAATGAAAATGAATATGACTAAGTCAGAATATATGAAATATATCATTTGAACTTCATATGAATATTTCTTTCTATGATTTTAGATGAACATCCTGATATAGAAACTATCGGGGAAGACATACAAACTCTTGTTGGTTGTGTTGTAAATGATACAAATATGGAATGTTTATTTGATGTTGATATTTTAGTCAAGAAATGTGGCAATGATCTCATATATTATCTACAATATATTGAAGAATTATCTGTCGACTGGGGCTTTTATTATTGCTTTGGTATGATTAGAAATTCTATAAATTGAAATGGCAAATTCTAGTTCTAGCTTTTTCAAGCGATCTTGTTTCAAACACCTAATAACACCCTGTATTTTTATCATATAGTAACATAAATGTTGCATAAATGTCTATTCCGTGTGCAATATCAAGTGCAAATTTACAACTTGACAGCTGGACGTGATTCAATGGATATCTACATAAATATTGGCCCTTTTCAGAGGGAAGACTTATTAAAGCTTACTTTCAGATAATGAGAAGAATAGTAAGCAACTTGATTGACAATATTGACTGAGCATGTTTATTCGTTAACAATTATAGCACAATTATAGATAATTTCTCCGTAGAAGATTTTCGTTGTGTTAGTGCTCCGAATACGGATACATACACTATTTAGATATTCATCTACATTGAAGTTGGTTGAAGTGATTCTTATCAGACACGTTTGCTCATACAATATCGAGGAATCAATGTGTTTGACCTATCTTGAACAATAGAAATTTGAGACAGTTTATCACATCTCTTTAGTTGTTTTGTATAATCTCATTGGAGCATATAATTTTAGTTTTGATACAACTAACTGTGATTAATATTATTCTTTTTATTTGTAGAAAGAATATACGATGATCGTAAGTACAAACTTCCTGATTTTATATAGAAGTCTATTTGATATAGAGAATTGTTGATTAACTTTAAGACAATGTTGTTAAGAGTTTAACTGCACCTTCCATTTCAAGTTGTTAAAATGTGAATGCACTATTATACAAGCATTTGTAAATATCGTATACTTTTGTTTACAGCATCGCAGCTTGACTATGTGTGGCCATATGTTACCTTAAGAAATTTAAGAAGCATTTTAAATTGTTTATTGGTTAAATTGAACCTATGTCGAATGCTCTGTCGTTGTAAACATGTAATATTATTATTCACACACAGTTAAAAATAAAACAACAATGCACACATGTTATTGCAGGAAAAGAACATGGTTACGTTATTGATAATATTTTACTCATTGTAATAAAGAGCATGAATAACGCTAGCATATCGTTTATGTGGCTATGTTTATATGAAGATGCACTTCTGATATTTTTACAATCCTTTATACGTTATTAATGCAGTATATGAAAACGTTCTGTAATAACAAAGACTTCTGGATCAATAATCAACACATGCGCATTTTACGGCCCGGTAACCTACAGGATAGTTTTATCTGAAGAGAGTCTGATTTCATCTATGATAAAGATGCAATGATGTTTGATTATAATTATAAGGTTTACAACATTGGAGTTTCTTTGATACCCAGTCCGTGGACATTACTTTGATACAATAGTGGCATAATTCATTTAAATGCTGAAATATATTGTTCATTTTTCTCAACTGTCAAAACATGAATAGTTTTACGGTGTATGCGTTTGTTAAAATTAATGTAGTAATCACCCATGAGTTTCCGAAAGTGTGTATTAAGATTAAGTAAAGCTTCTCGTGCCGTATTATAAGTTTTAGGCCAACATTTTTTCATTTTTTGATTTACGGGAGCGCCGATCCTAATTTCTGGCGAAATGAAATAAAAATAAAAGAAACAAATTTTTCTTTTATTTTTCTTCTCTTCGCCGACTTGATGAATTCCCTCCCTTGCAAAAAAAATTACCCGCGATCGTCAGAGAACTAGGGCGGGCCTGGGTGCGTTGCCTAACGATTTCGCTACGTATAGCTATGATAAAGCGATTTCTTGTAGCGCTTCTTCTTAGTAGCTTGTTACTTACCAAACTCTCCGCAGCGGTTATCTCCCTTTATCAACTCTTTTGCGCTCATTGCAAATGCATGTTTTCGGGGCGATTTCAAACTAAATAAGTCTTTAAAAGTATAAAATCATTGCAAAACATATGTTAAAATGAACAATTACAAATATTTATTGATTTCAATTAATCTTTAGTCTGTCAAACAGAAAAACAAGAATTGTCGGCAAACAGGAAGCTACATTACTGCGGAGGCAGCCATTTTGATTTGTTAAAGCGCTCTAGGGTAGTGAAGACTTTTCGCTAGCTTTCGCTATGTAGCGAAATGAAGCGATATGTTGTAGCAAGCCGTTTCCTAGTATTTTGCTTCGTAGCGATATCTAGCGATTTCCTTAGGCAACGCACCCCTATTTTCGGGACCGGGACAACTCATGTCGAATATATATATGCCAGATTTAAATATGTCACCAAGTCAAATCTTAAATATGCATTGTGAGCACTATATGCCATGTATTTGAACAATTCTGATTAAATATGCCAAGAACATTTGAATATAGCCTAGGCCCAGTCAAGTCAGATACTAGGTCACCTGGTCAAATCTTGAAAACCCTTGAAAACATTAAAGAGATCACTTCATATACTTTTTATAGCTTTTTATATTTAAACTGAAAAAAAAAAACAATAACAAAAAATCTTCCTTTAGATTTATTCTTTGATATATGATATAAAATGCATATTATAACAATGGATGATTATACTTACTGAACTTATGTCAATAATATTTATGATCATAGCAATAAATGTTATCGAAAATAAGTTTTTCGAAAAATAAAAATATGCTGACTTATTTTCAATTTTTTTTTGTCGACTCGACCAAAAAGTGGATTTTATTCTTATTTTTATTTTGCCCCCCCCCCCCCCGACTCATTTTTTTGGAAAAAATTCCCGTAAAACAAACAATAAAAAAATGTTGGCCTTAGTAGAGATATTTTTAATAAAAATTACCCCGCCAGTACAAAAACAATGCATTCAGTCACCGTGAAATTATTCAAGCTTTGACAGTTGAGAAAAAACGGACAATACCTATACTTGTATTGAACATTCAATGATGTTTGTTGATGTTATTTTTTCTGATGTCTATATCGGGTACATATTTTACAGCGTGTAATGAGCCTCTTGGAACTCCTTCAATTCAACAGATTGATGATGACATTTATGCAGTAGTGCCTTCCGACGATAAGTGGTTCAACTATAAGGTTGATGGAATCCAATATGTTATTGGTAGTGATGAGGATAAACTTTTTACGTACTATAACACTATTTTAAAGGAGGTTTTTCCAAGTCATTACTGGATGATTACAGTTAATGGTATGATACTATGTTCAATATCGTTGCTATTCAGAAATTTGGAGTTATGTCAGTGTTGTTTTCAACAGTTACAACTCCATATACATGTCATGTATATAACGGGGTAAATAGCAAAATATCTGCTTGGTTTCTGGAAGTTGGCTAGTTCATTCATGACACTGAAAATTATTCTACCGTTTTAAACCAGACGTATTTATTTGTATTACATTTTCACAATAATATGTTTATTACATAACAATTGGCTTGAATAATCAACTAACAACTTCATTGCTAGTTAAGCATTCTTTAATATATCATATTTACCCCATAAATACTTTATCTTCACTATCTTGTCATCAAATAATACCAAAACATTTTACAACATCGTTTAATGATTAATTGTGAGTTTATTCGATGAGTTAGAGAAAATATCTCGTATCACTTTACCCGGCTAGCTCAGTTGGTAGCACGCAAGTCTACTGATCGAGGGGTCGTGGGTTTGATTCTCGGGCGGGGCATACTTTCGTAGAGCTTTGTCATGAAATTATTTCTACGGCCATTCTCTCTCCTACCAATGGTTTTTAATTATGTAGGGCAGTTGTCAGTCACTGCCGAAAGTATGCGCTAAGCAGTTGATTAACAGCTAAATCCAGAGATTTAGCCTTTCTAGGAGGAGTGATTAAGTTAACTGACCGCCGTTATATGACCTATACATGTGTTGCAACGGCGTGAAACCCAACAATAACAAACAAACAGACAAACCATTTTGCATGCTTAAGTTTCCGTTTTTTTTTCGTATTAAATGAAATCTTATAAATTTCATCTTAACTATTCTATAATATTCAATAAGAAGTCACATAATCATACATTTAATATTCAATAATTTTGCAGGAGCCAGAGACTATTGGACATATTTAGACGGTAATGTAACAGTTCTCAGTTCTTGTGGATTATACAGTTATATGAATTTATGGAATAACAACAATGAATGTACTTATATCAATTGGAGTGCATTTTATGCAATCAGATGTGATGATGGAATAAGATATCATTGTGAGTTATTTGGTTGGGCCGTTATATTATTAGGTATAAGTATTAAACGTTGTTCTCTTTATACTTCATGACTGTAAGGATATAATATTTTTTCATACGTAAAAACAGTAAAAAACAAGTCGCGTCATAATTGTATTTGTTTTAACATATAATGGCCCATTGAAATGAAATTGTTATTGAAATTTGATAATATATCGGTAATGTCAGTTAAATAATGAAACTAGTCGGCAGAAACCATCATGTTTACAGACATGCTGTATGTATACCGCTTAGGTAAGTCTGAGTGTAAAGTGTAAATTAAATTGTGTTTAACTGAAGTAAGACCTTAAAAATGAGACGTGGCAAAGATTTTGACGTGTGTCATATCTTATCAAATAAAAATAAATATCCAATTGTGTTTTACAGCAATTCTGTAATATAACAATTGTGCTGGAGATTACAATGTGTGTCCCGTAAATTATTTTTTTAGGAAATTGTATATTGCTGAGGTAAAGAGAGATTTGTTTGCTAATGTGTATAGTAACTGTTTCCAGGTTTTTGGCACGCTTGTAAATTCGTAATGGAAAACATTAGGATGATTGTCTTCACGTTTTCTATATCTCCTGAATTTCATAATTAAGAAGAAATACAATGTTTAACAACTTCAGTACTAGTAACTTAAATCCATAATGAAAATGTTCAACAATAAGTTATATTTTCATCATTGATCTAGTTAATACGAAGAGGGCAGTTGTGACACCAGAACTCCATCACAAATTAGTAAGGTCGATTATTGCTGGAACACTGACAGAAGTTTACGAACCATATCTGCAATTGCATTGTTCGTTCGTCATGAACAGTACAGAAACATACATAGTAAACTGGTAATATTTCACCTTGTGTATTTGCAGAAAGATGTTGAAGTAAAGTTATTAATTCTGTCCGAAAACGTTGTACATGTATTACATTGCTGGCCTGATTATTTTTCATTATAATAGATATGTTGAAGAGTCTCAACATCGACATTTCCTATGTTATCACTATTTAGACTTTCGTCGATTTCGCCGAAAGGCTTAAGTTATATTACAAATAGGAAAGTTCGACGAAAATGCCTGACTAGTTAAACCTGTGGAGTGATACATGTGTCCCTCTGATTAGTACGCAGTCATTTTTTTTGGCGGTAAAAGTAGTTCCGTCATCTTAATCGTCTTTGTTTCCTTAATCAGTGACAGGTGTTTTCTTTTATTAATAGTTGTGTGGAAGGGGCGAAGTCAAATCTCGTTAATACACTAAGCAGTATACATAGTAACCAATCTAGTTTTATACAGATCTTTTGATAATAACCACAGCGAATCAAAGTTTTTTTATTCCATATTGAAAAGTTTATGAAGTAGGAGCAATGAAATGATTAATGTGTTGATAATGATTGTAGCTGTTTAATGTAATGATACTTGGTGTATTTCTTGTAGTACTTGAAGTTTAAGCTGTTTGACAGTATTGTACCATATGTACCAACTACACCAATGATTTAATATTATAATTAGTCATTACTCGGATTCTCATTCAGCACCGTTCAAAGACATAATAACTGCAAAATAACATTTTTGGTACTCAAATACAGGGTTCACCTTGAATATGGCATTTTACTGCAGGACAATATACAAAACTGTGACTTGTAAGGGTTGGTTAGGGAGCTGGTATTTGCTAATGTTTTATCATCAAGTATTTTTCTAATTTATATTTTTTATCTTCATGGTATGGTCAATACTTCCGTGCATTCGAGTCTTAAAAAATAATTTAGAACATATTATTATTGACGTTTGAAACTTATATCTCGGAAAACGGTTAAAATGTGACGTAATCACTTGTTTTGATGATCAGTGCTTCCAGCTCTCGATTATTTTCAAAACATTTACAAAATCTTACAGTCGAAGCATATAATATAGAACCAAATTTATTTATTCGAAAAATGACAAATTAACGCGCAATGCGTTTTTAAAGTTTAAAGCCGATTTTTTTAATTAGTGACGTCATTGGTTTTTGGCCAATATCATCTTTCTGGCCCAAAATTTGAAAAATCACCTGGCAGATTCGTAAAGAGCACATTTTTTTCTATCAAAAACCATCAAAATATTGCTGATATACCGATGAGTACAGCGAACCACTTTTTTTAGCCTTGGGCTGACATACTATTAGGATCAGGCCTTATCTGCACTTCTATGTTAGTTATATTAATACGAATGACCGGTCTGTTGTACCAAACTTACACTCATTTTCACAATCGTGTTCTATCAGTTTGGCATCTTTACTTCCTAGTGTAGATATTCCACTATGATATTTTGTTATGATTTGTGATAATTAGCTACTTAATTATACTATTATCTTTATAACCTTTGTAATTGATCAAATACAGACAATATTATACATGTATATTAGTTTTACATAAATTTGAACAGGTTCATTGACGATATTATGGTGGCTTTACTAGGTCCAACAAATAATCCTGACGAATTAATGTTAAATGAATCAGAAGTTATCATCCATGAGCTAGGTTTTAATGTAAGTTGTTTTATATATTTATAAACTATTCGTTTTACCTAGAACATGGAAAAGGATTTTAGGAAAAAATTGAGGAATTCAAAACTGTTATTATATTAATAACAAGCTTTGGATACAATTATTAATACTGTTAATAGATATAAACTTCAAAATATTTCAGATAACATGCAGTTATAAAAGTGCAACAGATGAACATGAGACGTTCAGTAAACCATATTTTGCCGGGCTAGAGGTATTCTACTTTTTTTATCTACTAATTTTAGCACTTGCAAGCAATGCCCTCAGTTTAATTATTTAGTTTATTGTTGTCAATAAATGGTATTGTGATGTTAAAAATCCTAATTGTTATATTTTAACACTTGTTAGACTTAGTGCACTGTTTTTAACACTCTTTATATGTATTTATCTATGTTCAATTCGCTTGTCTCCTTATTGATATTCAGTGCGATTAACAGACGGAAAAATAAACATAAGATGCATTCATTCACAATTACTTTCCGCAGCATTTGACCCTTTTGTTTTAGTCAGCGAATAAACCAACAGAAATTTTCACATAAATCGGTCTTACAGTTTGATAGGCAATGTCAATCGTATTATCATTTATTCCACAATGAATTGTTGAACTTTAATCTTTCTTTTAAGCATTTGTGTATGTCCTGTAGTAAGCTTTGTTTTTTTTGTTGAAACACAAAACAGAGCATGCCCACGCTGAACCCGTGCTGTTCTGTAAAATTGTAAAGTATTCATACTATATCTCAACTAAAATAATTCTTCACGACATTATGAGTTTTAAAAGTTCTTCTAACGTATGACAGAATGGTGTCAACTATGGTAGAGACATGGTAGTGTAACGTGCGCCGAGTAGTTTGTTGAAAACTATTCAACAATAGTTAAATACTTTATAAAATATATAATTATTTTCCTCGGGGTCTACTTTGACCAATGATTAGAAACATCAACTTAAATTAAATATATATACGGTAATCAACAAACAAGCAATATATACATGTGATCCGAGCGGTAACAAAAGAAACACTCACAAACTATCATACAAGGCCTGGGTTTCAACACACAAGGTGCTGAAACCACTAGCAGTTCCAACCAGCAACTCAACTAATACGTCAAATGAAATCAATAAACAAACAATATATACACATGATCCGATCGGTAACTAAAGAAACTCACACAAACTATCATACAAGGCTGGGGTTTCAACGCACGAGGTGTTGGAACCACAAGGAGTTCCAACCGGAAACAAACTCAACCAATCCGTCAACTGAACAACCAGTAACCCAAGGCAACACATACTTAATCACTACAAACACGTTCGAGCCTCAGCACAAGAGGCGTTGAAACCACCAGGAGTTATAACCAACAACTCCCACAACACACCAGGTTCTATGACTAACCTGCGGTTTCAACCCGAACTCACCAAACCACGACGTTCCAACAACGACTCTCTCTTACACTGCGACCCGGTATTAGGTACTAACTAATCTAACACTCTATTGGGCAAGCGCAATGCTTAAACAAGAACGCGAGTAGATAGATTTGTAGCGCCAGGTATACTGACAAAGTCCCAGTCAATTAAGAGCGATGTGAACCCTCCGGAGTCTCCTGCCAGACTCCAATTTTCTCTGTCGAGTTTCGCCTTTTATACCCGCCTGATGCCCACGCATACCGGAACTGAAATCTGATTGGTACATACATACATTTGATGCTCTTTGGAACTCTTGCACGGGAAGCACATTTGCAAGCGCCTACTTTGTCTTTGAATGAGCGTCTACCGTTACCCGTTTACGAATGTTGCCTTGCTAACAAGGGAGGTAACCTTACATGAAGACGCTAAAATAGTCAGGACCGTAAACGTTACAGTAGTTTTGATACGTCCTGAACTCGATAAAGATATCCCATTGTTATCCTTAAACTGTCATTAATGTTTTGTCAGTTTTTTTAATTATTGACGGAAGTACTGAACATATTTCTTTACTGAAAACCAGTAAATTAATTCCACATTTATATACATTTAGATAATTGATTCAGACATCCAATTGTCCAGACGAGGGTCATCGCTGATACGGGTCAAATTAACAGTGCCGATGGGTTGTATACATTCAGCTAGTGAAGAGACGACATCGTGTTCTCAACCACTAATACTTTATGATCCAAATAGAATCGAAGACGAGTGTAATGGAGGATTAAGCATTACCAGTGGAAATGGAAATAAATGTTACGCGGAAATCAAAGTATATTTCTTTTACGAACTTATATCATTTATATATCATTGAATTGAATAATGTCATTTTAAACGTTATGAGAAAGTGACACTGTAAGTTATCATAAAATCTTTTAAAAAGCTGTAATGCTTATTTACAATTGATTTTATTTCAGTTAAAAAATTTCAAAATCTAAATTACTTGTAATAAGTGTCAAATCTTACATATGATTATATCAGTAAAATCTTACATCTGATTATATCAGTAAATACCATCCTCGTACCCAGAGGCTATCAAGATTCTAAATACAGGCCTCTAGCGCCACACGGCAAATCTAAGGAATGGAACGTCATATTTTGTCCCAAATCTACTCATCAAAGGGTTCTCGCGAAAATTTTTGCGACAAGCGACATCTGGCTATTAAGATATAAGTCAAACAAATTACCGTTTATATATCGTCTTCGTCTAAAGTTAAAGATACAAAATTTGTTTTCTGTAAATTGTGAGTGATAGTAATTTCTATAACCATAATCAAGGGTCAATAAAGCTACACGTACATTACACCAGTCCTGCTGTTTTATGGCTTAAATCCTTTTGATAGTCCTATAAACTGCACAGTAGCAATATACACCAATCAAAATTAATTATAATAGTTGTTTATTTTATGACAGGCTATGGTTAGATGTGCCAAACCCTAATTAATGATATTACCTGGCGATTATTATACAGATGACACCCCTTTTTAACAGATTAGTGATTGGACTAATTCATTCCATTTTCACAGATTTTTAATGACGTTTTTACTTACAATTAGAGTACGATGCGGTCAGCTGATTTAGTTTGTAAACAAGCTTTTTCAAAATGGCGTCAATTCGCGGATATTTTGAAACGCGTATTTTCATTGGTATGTGATTAGGCATAAGCACTTGGTTTATCTATATTATAAATGACTGCGTCTTAATCGTGTATGTATGAAAGTCTATCACATAACTGAGGCAGGATGTACTTGTTTTGAAGATTCTGCTCTTGAGTCTAAAATGTTACAACATACCATTGAGGTGACAAATTTTGTGTCAGTCAGTTTTACAAGTAGAAAACAACTTATACTGTGCAAAAGATTTAATACTGTAGAAACTGCAATATAAGCATTGTACAGTTAGAAATAAATTACTATTGACTTGGAAAAAGACCTGGTATGCATGAAATCTGTATATTTGACACAATATGAGTTGTATAGGTGATTTATATCATAAAGTTGTTGACAAAGACTGGTTTTTTTTCAGTCATGTTGTGCTGAATAACTGTTGTTTATTTTAGACACTAAAATATAGAGAAACATGGGACCCTAATATAGTGTACAGTTTTAATGTATCAACCATTGAACAAACTTACGACGATAAAACAGAGTTCAATCTAGCAATATCTGTACCACACACAGTATCACATACAATCTGGCAAGGATATGAACAAGATGGACTGAAGGTATTACTATAATTGAATTAGCAATACTTATTTTGTACTCATGCTGTACATAACTTTATATATAGTTTACCAAAATGAATTGAGTTGCAAAATGGATTTAACTTGCTTAAAATTATTGCTAGGCCAAAATTTTAACATTTAAGCATTTTCAGTGCGTCGACAAATCTTTGACAAATTCATATAAAAACAAATCTAAAATTAGAAATTTAAGATTTATTATAAAGACACAAATAATTTCTATTTTTAATATTTTAATATTTTTAACGTTTGCACGAACTGTGCTTTTTTTGAAAAGTATTTGATTTAATACCGTACGCTAGTCATGATACTCCGGAATCAGAGGTTTTTAAAAAATAACATACAAAAAATAAAATGCAATAATTTGTTGTGCATTAGTTTCATTAGTGATGGTACTCTAAAGACTACTTATAAGCTAACTCTGTTGTTTTCATAGGTGACAATAACAGAAGATGGTACCACCTCAAACAACTGGCAATGGAACTATTATAGATATAAAACATGTTACTCCCATGGTGACCCTCATATGAAAACTGCTGATGGAATGTAAGTTTAATTCTATTGACCTGTAAACTTATTAGATATTTATTGAAATAATGACGTGTCATCGCTCATGAGGCATTAGATAATTTTGAAATTAAACACGATGTGTTTTTCCATGTTGATAGTTTCCATAAAGTAACTTAAACATGATTGTAAACGATATGATGATAATATAGAATTATTGTTATTTAAGTTTCACAATTTATTACTATATAGTATTATAATGATAATTCTATCTAAGTATCATTTTTATTTTCAGATATTATGAACAACAAACAGAGGGTGACTACATGCTCTATCAGAATGTAGAGTACCAAATAGAGGTTTGCCAACAACCGCACTAATTGAATATTGATAGATATATTAAAAATCGATCCTTTCTAAAGCTTATTCAATAGGCCTACTGAGTCTTACTGGTAGTGGGTTCGATTCACGGGTGGATCATATGTATCTTTTTGGACTTTTGTGCAGAAATAGTTTGTAACGCTATTCGTTTTTGTAACAACGTTTCTAGAGAAAAGGGGTTTGTCAATAGCAAAAATAAAGAAATAAGTCTTAGATTTATATGTGTACAATCAATTGATTGTCGTGATATTCTACTATTAGCTAAGATACTAGTCTTACGACAATTTAAGGACTAAACACTAACTTTTACGATTATACACGAAACAACTTGAAGAATGTTGGTCTTGGTTTAAATACCATGTATCATTGTATCATAGTCTGATCGATCATTATGTTTCTATATTTTTCATACCAGGTTCAAGAATCAACTAGATATTGTTTTGGTAATACTAGACCAGTATGTGAATGTGGTGTTTCTATAAGAGCTGGACAAGATGTATTTATGATTGATAGATGCGGTAGTGTCAATTATCTTGATTTTCTTTACTGTGGAGATGGTGGCATACTGGATGTCCAAGTGGTTAACGATTATCAATATATTGTAAATATAATTTTTGTATTAATCATTTTATGAAAATGTAGAAACCAGTCAATCTCATTCACATCATGTATGGTTTGTACTGCATACTTGGGATCAATAATGAAATACGTATTTGGATTTAAATGACAACGAGAAGTTTACTTTTCTACTTTTTACTTTTAAGTCGGGATAGTTTCTGGCGGTTTGATTCAATATATTAACAGGTATTGATGACCGTTACTGATCTGTTAGAAAGTGCGCATTATTAGTCTATACAAAACAATAAGATATTTTCGTATGTATACATGTTTATAATTTATCAAATCTATAGGTAACCACGCCAACTGGAACAAAGATAATAATTTATGCTCGGGGGAAATTTTTGAGTACCACCATTATTTTGTCGGCAAAAGATTTTGAAAATACTCAAGGCCTATGTGGATACTTCGACAACGATTCTCGTAGAGATTTTGTGTCACCTAATGGAAGTGTGACGACTGAAAGTAATTCTGAATTATTTACAGAAACATGGAGGTAAGCTAGACTTTATACACCATCAGTATTACGCAGTAAGAGACAGTATAAATTATTTTGTTTAATGCTGACAAAAACAAACTAAATGTTCTTATAGTAATACTATGGTGGCATATTTCTGCCACCAGATAACCACATAACATACCAGATAATTATCTGGTTAACTAGTTGCGTAACTAGTTAACCAGATAATTATCTAGTTAATTAAGTAGTTAACTAGTTACGTAACTAGTTATTTTTTACAATAAAGAAAAGATCATAACAGGAAAAAAATGCAAGTTAGTGCTTACAACTGCCATTGTGTATTATTTTACCATTTAAATGCTAAGTGGTTAACTAGTTACGTAACTAGAAAACCACTTATTTAACTAGTTAATTATCTGGTTAACTAGTTAGGTAACTAGATAACCACTTACCAGTTAGCGATATTTTGTATAAGTTGTAAGTGGTTAACTAGTTACGTAACTAGTTAACCTCTTAATTAACTAGATAATTAAGTGATTATCTAGTTACCGTAACTAGATAACCACTTAGCGATTATAGTTAAGTGGTAAGTGTTTATCTAGTTACGTTAACTAGAAAACCACTTAATTATCTAGTTAATTATCTGGTTAACTAGTTAGGTAACTAGATAACCACTCACCAGTTAGCGATATTTTGTATAAGCGGTAAGTGGTTAACTAGTTACGTAACTAGTTAACCTCTTAATTAACTTGATAATTAAGTGATTATCTAGTTACCGTTACTAGATAACCACTTAGCGATTATAGCTAAGTGGTAAGCGTTTATCTAGTTACGTTTACTAGAAAACCACTTAATTATCTAGTTAATTATCTGGTTAACTAGTTACGTAACTAGTTAACCACTTACCACTTATACAAAATATCGCTAACTGGTAAGTGGTTATCTAGTTACGTAACTAGATAACCAGATAATTAACTAGATAATTAAGTGGTTTTCTAGTTAACGTAACTAGATAATCACTTAACATTAAATTGGTAAATAATACACAATGGCAGTTGTAAGCACTAACTTGCACTTTTTTCCTGTTATGATATTTTCTTTATTGTAAAAAATAACTAGTTACGTAACTAGTTAACTACTTAATTAACTAGATAATTATCTGGTTAACTAGTTACGTAACTAGTTAACCACTTAATTGACTAGTTAGGTTATGTGGTTATCTGGTGGCAGAAATATGCCATCATATAATACCAATTCAATTAAAACACTTTTTTTGCAATTGATTTCCTGAAAAGTTTCGCCTCTCATAGAATCGAATGGACGTCATGTTTACACTAATATAAACCATATTGTTTTACACATAAGGTATGTATACAATATATTTAAATCTTCTGCTATCTAAATTTTTACATAGATTATCAGAAGAGATTAACTTGTTTACAAACCACGACAGAAAATTAGAAAAATGGTCAGAAATCAACAATAGTTCTAGTTGTTTATGTAGATTTGACGGCTTTTGTGAACAAAGCTATATTTCGGGATGTAAGAAAGACACCTCAATAACAAAGGCAAAGTGCAGAAATCATGGTTTTAAACGACACAGGCGTTCACTTGACAAACGTCAAGACTGGGAAATAAAGGAACACACTATTCGTAAGGTACTTTGATTGCAATAAGTTAATACCCTTATTGAATGAATAATCTTGTAGTCATTTTTAACTATCAAGACCGGAAAACTAATCCGTGTTACTGATTTACTTTTTAACAACGAAAAAAAGGTTGTTACCAATTGCAACAACAAGCCTCCAAATTTGAATAGAATAGTACTTCACAAATTGGTATATTTAGCGAAAAATATATTTTGAACGTATTTCTGTGTTTATGCATAGTATAAACTACATTTATATCATATATATTCATAGAGAAGTACAGACAACGTTATATCTAACACAACAGCTACTCAATTATGTAATGATTCAATTTTCAACTCACCAGCAGTGAAGTATTTTAATTATTTGTTGGCGGGCAATGAAGACCCAAACGAAGTTGTAAAACAATGTACTTATGATATCACGGTAATTTCTTTTATCTAATTAACTTATATGACATGCTTTGTTTTGAATTCCGTTATCTGGCAATAAATGCAGGATATTACTTTTTATCCTAAAATAGCAAATCATGGTTTAAATTTGATTTTACGCCATTGTTCATTATTTCATTATGCCAGTTAGTTTTTGAAGCGATTCAAGTCGTTATTAATGAGAAATTACTAAACTAAATTTACACATTTCTTTCTAGATTAAACATAATCGATTATTGCTTTAAAAGTTTCCAAAATATTTTATTTATTGAGCTGAGCTAGACGTGATATATGGAATACCTTGGACATAATACATGCATTAGATGCAGAACAATTAATAAAGATCGTCTAACGATATTATGCAATGTCTGTAAAAAGTTGTAAGAATATTTTTATTACTTGTTCCTATCACTTAAGCTGTCGGAGTTTAAAGTGCATATAACATGCAAATCGGAAAGTGATCGTTGCTTTTATAACGTGTTACCAAGTCTACTACCACTTTATTTCATATAGGTAAGCCAAGACGTAGATTTTTTCCTTTCAATGTATGTAAACACAATTAATGATATTGTTAAAAACTTCCTTGACCTGAGTCCAGTGTATGCTGCCAACAATACAGATATAATTGAAATATTTCTGCTGGAATCATGTATTAACAATTGTAGTGGAAACGGTGAATGCTTGATAACAGGTAAATTATATTTAAATGTGCTGCACAAATATGCATGCAATTAATTCTTTCATCTTTATTGTTATACGTTTATTTTTTATTATAATATGTTTATTATGATATGAATAAGTTGTATTTCTTTTTAATAAATGACATGAGATTGTTTTGAAGACTAATGTTGTATTTGGTAGACTTAACTTATAAAGATACACACCTAGTACGATTCTGTTCCTTAGATGTTGCAGTAGATTGTATATGACCATTGAAATATATAAGTTGATAATAATGTTTAATATTTGTAAAACAAATTCTAAGAAATATGTTAGTAAGAGATGAAAAACAAACAACATTTGGTATCTTTTAATTGTTTATTAAATTCCAGGACAATGTTTATGTCAAGAATTGTTCAGAGGACCAGATTGTAGTATCGATATTCGTATACCTCCAATTATTCAAGATATGGATAAAGAATGTGACATGGCCAATGATAATCCTTGTGAATGTTTTATAGTTAGAACAGATAATATATTTGATGGATATATGTTTAGTTTAAAAATAACTCAAGTAAGTAATATTTTATTTGTTTCATTAGTTAAACCAATGTCTACCAGTACACCTACGACAATTTCGTATTTTGTTTAGCTTAGGTATATGGAAAATATAGAGTAAGACTGTTCATTGCTAGACTCATTCATTAATCTTGGGTAGCCGCGCGGCTAGCTCAGTTGGTAGAACGCAAGTCTACTGATCGAGGGGTCGTGGGTTCGATTCCCGGGCGGGGCATACTTTCGTGGAGTTCGGTCATGAAATCAATTCTACGACCATTCTCCCTCCTACCAATGATTTTTAATTATGTAGGGCAGTTGTCAGTCACTGACGAAAGTGTGTGCTTAGTTGTTGGTTAACAGCTGAATCCAGAGATTTAGCCTTTCCAGGAGAAGTGAGTAGGTTGACTGACCGCCGTTATATGACCTATAACATGTGTTGCTATGACGTTAAACCAAACAAAACAAACAAACAAACATTAATCTTTGTGATGCGGTACGGTAGTCAATGTCATTATAACGTATGTATGTGGCAATTACAGATAAAGAATTATAGCACTGACTTTAATATAAAAAAACTATAATTTTGATTATAATTAATACAAAGATGTTCCATTTCTGAAAATTAAACATCAAATTCACATAATCTCTGCCATGATAAATGTTCGTTTACTAATCATGTTAATGATCTTGTTACATAAATAATTTCGATATATATATTCCCAGATTCATTTTGACGGTCAACATAAACATGTAGGTGAATTTATACACACTGGAATTCGTGAAGACATATTTACTGGTATGGTTTGTATACCAGCAACAAGGACAAAGAGGGACGTTCAATACCTTTCAGATTACATTTTGTCTTATGATATTGCATTAAGTAATGATGGAAATACTTTTGGAACCGCCCATACTATCATAATATATGATTCGACATGCCACGAAATCATCGACAATGGAACATCGATCAACGTTAATCTGGAGGTATACGTTGTCTTATGACACATCTTAGAAGTGAAGGTGATAATCGTAATTAATTCATATTTCAATATGGAGTATTTTGAAATAGTTATTTGTATGACTTCACACATTCACAAAAACCACTGAAATAAATGTTTTATAGAAAGACAAATAACCTTATTGAATAGTAATCTGAAATCTTCAAGCAATAGTTATATACCCATCATAAACCAGAGCACCATTCGACCAGCAACTTTGAATTGTAATAATGCCGATTATTATATAATATTTTAATAAATGTTATAGCTGTATGTATTCAACTATGTTACACAGAAAGTGTAGTCGGTTTTTAATCTTGTCAGACAATTGTTTTTTATAGAACGACTACTGTTATATTTATGGTGCATGTATACCTGATGGATACAAAGATGGTTGTCGACTTTGTAGTTCAAGTGTATTACCATTTAAATGGGCATTGGGTAAGTAAGGTGTATGATATACTTCCATTGTAGTGCTAATTCAATACTTATATTGCAAATAAATGTATGAAAATAGAAATCTAGACTTTAGCTACCTTTAACTTAGCAGAATTAATGAAAACCTTGCTGATATATAGTATACTAACTAAAGCGTTTGAAATGAGTCAATCTAGCATCAAGTCAATAGTTTATTGTTTTTTTTGATAATTATTAAAGCATTGCAACATTACATCTGCTCATGAATAGAAAGGTAGGGACAGTTAAATATATGACGTGAGATTGGAACCCGCTATCTCCTTGCATGCAAGTCAGGTGTAGTACCAATTGAGCATGTCGAAAAGATGATACACCGGTATCAACTATGTATGTAAACATGTTGCGCAGCCAAATTACATTTTGCAAAACTTTATAGAATATTTTTGAACATTGGTAAAACTTACAAGTGTGTAAAAAGTAAAACCTTCCTTTTATGTTCTATATCTTTTTACATATATATTAGGTACTAATATTTACAATCATATTTTACAGAAAAGTGTGATGACGATGATAGTGGAATATCAACTGGTGTTATCATTGTAATTGTTGTTGGTTGTACAGTGTTTATTCTGGTTATTGTTACTGTTCTTGTATGTGTAGTGAATGCTAAGTCTCGTAAAAGCAGGTAATAATATAGATACATTATAACCTCAGAGCGGCCCTAACAACAACAGCTTTTGAGTCGTAGTCGTAGTTTTAATTGAATTTAACCTTTGCAGAAAAATGACTCTTAACAGCAATATATTTTAGTCTATCCGAAGGAGTGTTGTTCAAGATGGGTTGTACTGTACCTTTTCTATGATCCATTCCACATTCATATGTGTTAATTTATAATTTGTAGTCATACAATTAAAACATATCTGTTGAAACTCAGTTTTCATTACATGGATGGTTGATAAAAACGATTATACACACAACGTCTTATCGTTCAAAACAAAAAATACATGTAGCTTTCCAATTATTGATTGAACAAATTAAAAACAACATATACGTATTTTTTTCGATTCAATGCTATTTGTAAACATTGGTTCCAGTAATATACTTAAACCTGAGTCAAACGATAATTACCCACCCATCTACAGTACTCGCTTATCCGCCCACGATAACCGTCTGTACACATACTCTTGAATGTAGACATGAAGAGAAACAAAATTGTATTTACGAGAATAATGAACACATGTTAAAACAACTGGAACATGTAGATAGTTCCACGAAAAGGAATTTGTATTTGGCAGTAATATATTTTATTTGACATTATTTCAGAGTTCAAGATATACCAATCATTGATTCAGTTATTTCCTTATCAGATGGTCAGCTGCCATTTGATACCAAAGAAAATATTAAGCAAGTAATGGATATGCCAAGTCATAGACAATTTAGGAAGTAATGTTTGATTCGTGATTACGCGTGTGAAAAGAGTTTCTAATGATTTTCATAAGTTGACTTAATTTACAGTTTGAGTTGCACCAATTGTGAGCAAGATGTTTGTGACTTGTATGTTTTGTCATAAATGTCTAGTTAAATTTACTAGAGAATTCTTTGAACACTTTTGTTTTTACGTTTCTATATTAATTGTCATTTTAGTGTGTAGGCAATAATGTGTAATGATACTTTGACCAAACTACAGTTTGGTGTTGGGTTGATATATTCGAGTGTGCTTGGAAAATATATTAAACAGCATTCCTAACTCCACATTCTAAAAAATCTGCTATTTCAATACGCTAAGTCTAAATATATGTAATTGTAAAAAAACTTTTAAATTGCTATAAGCTACACAGAAATCGTGTGTAAAATTTATTGTGAATCACATAATTTGCTAGGTCCGTAAGGCACGTGCATTTTGCGTTTTTTTTTGCCTGGAAACTGCTACCAATGCGTAGAATACATACAAACTACACATATCTAGTCTGTAAGTATAGACACGTTAGGAAAACATTTCACTTAAAAAAACAGAAGCTATAGTTATGGCGAGAATGTTATTAGTAGACAGCGGGTATGCTGTTGGCACGAGGTGGGCGCCCTCTAAAACTTGGAAGGTGCAGACATCACGTCATGGCATGAAATATATAACAAATGTATGGAGTACATTCCAATTGATAACTAATGGTTGTCAACTAATTAAACAAATCAGGAAGTAAATGTTAAAGATTGTTTTAATGCGTTAGTGCATCATAGAAATATTACCCGAAAAATAACTGTTGAGCTAGAACAGTTGTTAAGTATTTATTCTCTTAAATGGCATTGTACAAATATTCTCTATCAAAATACAATAATTAAATGTTTGTGTTTTATAGGTGTAGCTTACATATTTATCTTGTTACGTTAGTTCTTATTTACGACGACATCATTTTGGTGTTTAATAAAGTGTGATGTGTAACATTATTATTTTTATTTTCCCTTGACATGTAAAATGAATTCATCTGTTTTTTCCTGGTAACCACTACTGTGTCACTTTTGAAAGAGGAACTTTAGGAAGGAACAGTTAATATAGTTGAGGCTGCATTCTTTGTGCGAAGGTACCAACCTACAGACTATTACACTGTAGTCAGGAATACAATTGGGTAAAAGTGGCTTAACTTTCATGGTCCATAGCATGACAGAGTGGGAATGTTTTAGTATGAAATTTGAATTGCTCGATGCCACCTACATAAGGTTTAGTCAGATGCCAAGAACAAAACCTCATAAGAAGGTCAAAATTGAGGTCACGGTCAACTGAGTGCAGTTTTAATTCATACATTATTCAACCACTATATTTTCATTTTCGTTAGTGCGACAATATGAATTATTGTTTCAAAATCACGCGGGTTACATTCCATTACTAGCGCTTAAGTTAGGAAATAAATATAAAAAATTCATGCTAGTACTTTTTGTAGTAGTAAAATAATTGTTTTATTTTTTCCCTATGAATAGCTTAACTTTCAAATTGCTTGAAAAACATACTTAATTAGTAAGCATTCGATGTTTGACAAAGTTCGGCAGTAATTAAAATTCTTATCTTTTATACTGGACACAAGAAGTGATAGGGTAAAAACACCGAGCATACCTATTCTATTCTTTCGTCAGTGATAAATTGAAGCGTGATAATGTAGTTTTAAGTACCCAAAGTAACCTTTAGTATTTTTTTCTACAGACAATAATTGAAACGGACAGCAATTGTCGTTTTGTTCAGTGACTTTGTCGAGAGCAGTTTCATTTTTGTTTACAAGCGCGTCTTTGAGGAATTTCATTTTGATCAGTATGTATGTGACTTTGACAAATTATCTCCCTTTGATGAAATTAAAAGTTTTTGTAAATTTTCTACTTTGTCTGACATGTTTGGAATTGTAATACGTTTTGATTGTCTCAAATTATGTAGTATTAATTTTTTTAACTAATCACTTTGAATTTTGAGTGAAATCTATAATTTGTATTATCATTTTAAATCTACGTATAGTCTTGAGTAAGATCAGATCGGGAAAATCAATAAATTACCTCCATTTTCAAAAAACTACTGGTTTTACCTTCCGGGTTGAAAATGGATTGTTCTGTAAAATAGACTCGTCCAATAGGATAAAGCGTGTTGGATTTATTCGTGGAGCAGAAGATTGGTGACTGCTCGTGGTGATGGTTGGAGTGGGAGATAGTCGTGGGTCTATTGTTTATTTGCCGACGCTTTTCAGGCTGGGTATGAGCTATCTGCTATACTGACAACTGAGTATCATTGCGATAAGTAGGTTGTCTCTAAGGTAGAAGCGCGCTCTTCCACGTTAACGTTGGTGGCAGAACCTGCGGGGTAAATCGTGCTTGATCCTGGAATATCCCTTGTTATCGTTCTTGAGGTTGTCTTAGTAGATAGACTGTTGAAGCTCCAATGTTTGAAGTTTTGTTTCTGCTCCCGGTAGTTCTTGGGATATAGGTGTGATAGTGCGTTTGTTATAAGTAAAGTTTTATAACCCGGGGTTATGTTTCGGTGTATTGATTTCTGCTTTTGCTTTAGCTCCGAGTTGTGCCTGGAACATTGACTTGTCCGGGCTCGGGGTCAGTTGGTTTCAACAAACGTTTTATAACGCGTGGTTGTGTTTCGGATTATCGGTTTTAGTTCCTACCTTTGCTTTAGTCCCGGGTTGTGTCTGAGACATTGACTCGTCAGAGCTCGGGGTCTGTTGGTTACAAGTTAAGGTTTATAACCCGAGGTCGTGTCTCCGAGCTATTAGTTTTTGTTTATGCTTTTGTCTCTGCTCGAGACTGTGTCTGGAACATTGAGATTCTACATATTATTTTATATTGAAGTTTTATTGTATCGTGACTTTAACTTTTGTGCTTTTGTTGTTTTTCGGTGTGAGGTATTGTCTCGGGATCATGTTTTTGCTTTTATGCTTTATATCTGTACATATTACCTACGCTATATTTTAGTTTTCTAATCATTAAAGCCAAATAGCTTGAGGAAAATCTATCTATATATATTTCATTGTTGTGTAACCCAGAGCACATGTCAGTGTCCTGGGATTGTCTCTGTCTTCGTCCCTACAGCAAGCTCGGAGGCCTGGTCAGTCGGTGCTAAGACGAGCATACGCGAGCACTGGCTTGACTGCCGTGCGCCCAGCGGACACGTTACATATGCAGGGCACGATCCAGACGGAGTCGGATGAGAGAGTGCATTTGGGGTGGATTTTGGAGGGAATAATACCATCCATCGACCATATAGAATTTCTTTGAAATTTCGCACGCCGAAGGTAGAAATCTGCGCTCTTTTTAAGAATAAAATTGGATTTGATGTAGACTTTGCGTTTTTAATCCATGCTGAGGTAGTAAACAAAACAATATTTGTAATTTATACCAATATCTGGCATCAGTTTGTATAATTTAATGGGTTTAAACAATTGATGTTTTGATGAAGATCAGGTTGTCTTTTATTTGTTTTATTTTACCTAACATTGAAATGCTATAATATTTGTTCACGATAAATGCTTATAAGTATAGTTTGATAATCTATACGGTATGCTTATTGATATGAATTGAGGTTATTGCGAAATTATAAATATAATTTTCAAAATACAATATTTCTTATTTTAGTTGAAATTGTTCAGAGTCATTTAACTGCTTTTCAATCTTTTACACATGTAGTTTCAAATTGAAATAAACTCGTATTCCTCAGGCAAACCATTTTTTCAGCTATTTTATTATCATTATATAAAAATGTGCATACATCAATACTGTCATTTTTTCTACATGTACTAATCAGGAAATGGTCGGTAACCGTCCAGTGCGCCACCATCTCTACAGAAAAGAAAATCAAGATAATTGACACTACCACCACATCCATCAACCATAAATACATCTTGTTCTGCTATTACAGCAACATCACGTTCATGTAATGGTCTCTAGTATTACCATTAGAGTACTTAGTTGATTATTTTATCAACATATAGCATAATTGGCATGTATATTATGTTTTCCACAACTTAATTATTTTCATTTTGGGACTGCAAATGTATCGTTTAGTGTTTTGCCAATTTGTAATAGGATAGTCAAGTAATTATTGAGGTACATTGTAAGTATTTATGTTATAGACCGTGTAAAACTATAAAACCCAAAACATCATATATAAACTAAGGATATAATTTAAACCGTTCATAGATTTATTCAATATTTAAATCTAGACTATCTAGTAGAGCTTCCAAATAGTACATGTAATAAAATTCACAACATGTATATTTCCTTCTTGAACTGAGCAGATAATAATGGCTTTAAGTTGGATACATCTAAAGGATCACAAAATTCTAAATGCCAGATGTAAGAAAGAGATTGGCATATAAAGAGGTGCTAGAGGATATGTTTATTAAAAGTTCATTTACTAAAGTTCGTTTTGAAGTTTGCCCAAAATGTATTGCACCTTAGGGAAATCTAAAGGTCAATGACGACTCAGTTCAGTCAGTGAGCTTCTTACCGAGAGCATCTCATTTCAAATAAAACATCCGCTTAATATGGTGTTTCTAAGGGCATATACATCAAACAAGTTAATAAATGCGTTATAAATATTACAATTTCTTTCGTGTCGAAAAATAATTACACTGCAGACGCTTCTTATTGGTATTTCGATATTGAAATTTATATAAGAGAATAGACATGTTTCTAGTCGGCATGTTGATACTCAGACATTATTAAGGTGTAAAGTCTTAGTACAAATAAACCGAAATAGAGCTTTAGTACGTATGCACCTTTGATTTGATTTGATTAGTATATTCTTTGGTTTGCTACTACATTGTTTAATAACAGACGCGTCAAAGACATAACAAGAAAAGATTAATGCAAAGCATTAAATACCGCCGGATAGTGGTAATATTATGAGTACATAAATAAAAAAAGAAAACAAAGATATATGCGGCAAAAAGAGTACAAAATTCTGTATTCTGAGGAATAATACAGAACATGTAGAGTGTTCCATGATTAAATGGCAGTTTATAAATCTATATATTTACTACATTATTTAATTAATATAGTCCGGTATATAAACTACAAAAATCGAGCGAACCGTGCATGGAATGATGTAGAAAATGTTTTTGCATTTTCTTGAAGCTAATACATTGTAGTTTACGAAACTGGATGATGCCACTTCGGCACTCTTGGGCAACTCCCAAAATTCAAGATGGCGGACAAAATGGCGAATGAAAGCTGATTAATGTATAATAAATCCATCTTTACCACAGTCTGATCATTTTAATAGCTGAAATTAGTCTAACATTATCTGCATTTTATTTCATGCAATTTTGGTACCCCTCGTTTATTATCCAATCCAAGATGGCGGACAAAATGGCGGATAAAAACTACATTTGTCGGGAATATTAACCCCAATGAGCAGAATCGTACATAGAGGCATTTCAAAAAAATTGAATGCATTTTTTAAGTAATATCTCTTGAGTTTATTTTATAAAAATGGTTGATGCCTCACTGGCATCAATGGCCAATTTCCAAAATCCAAGATGGCGGCTAGAATGGCGTAAATATTTAACTGTCGGGTATAAATTAGTCCGGTATATAAACTACACAAATCAATTGAACCGTGCATGGAAGGATGTAAAAATGCTTTTGCATTTTCTTGAAGCTAAGACATTGTAGATTACGAAACTGGATGATGTCACTTCGGCGCTCTTGGACAACTCCCAAAATTCAAGATGGCGGACAAAATGGCGGATGAAAGCTGATTAATGTATAAAAAAATCCATCATTATCAAAGTCTAATTTTGAATAGCTGAAATAAGTCTAACATTATCTGCAATTTTATTTTTTTGCAATTTTTATTAATTGGTACCCCTCGTTTATTTTCCAATCCAAGATGGTGGACAAAATGACGAATAAAAACTACACTTGTCGGGTATATCAACCACAATGAGCAGAATCGTACATAGAGAGATTCCAAAAAAGTTTTAATGCATTTTTGTAGGAATTACTCTTTAGTTTAGTTCATAAAACTGGTTGATGCCACACTGGCATCAATGGGCAATTTCCAAAATCCAAGATGGCGGCTATAATGGCGTAAATAACTAGCTGTCGGGTATATATCAACCTCAATGAGCTAAGTCATAGACTGGGATATACCAAAATATTTCAATGAATTTTATTTCGTAGTTAATCCTTTTTGTTTATGTAACCGATTGATGCCATATTGGTATTCTTGAATAACTTCAAGAATTCAAGATGGTGGTCAAAATGATAATGAGAGTTTGAAAATTAATTTCAATTCACATTAAAAGACATAAATCCTAACTAATGGGTATACAGCATTATGTTTAGGTTTTAATACCTCTTGGTCTTGCGATTATTAAATCGTTGATACTTGTTAGCTTGTCAGTTGACTCTGGAAGCAAATTGTTTCTAAGATTGCAATTTAGAGACACTATTCTGATAATATTTAATTCATTGCACAACATATGTTGTGATATCTTTAGAATACGACCACTTTCCCAATATGTTTGCCTCTTCAATAATAATCAATATGTATATAAGGGGGTTATAAGAAAGAAAAGAAACTAATGATATTGTAAGTATTGTGTGCATCTTTCAAGAGTATATTTAGACCAAAGCAATTGATAGAAATTCTGTTGACATTGTAACACATTTTGATAGTAATTAAGAGAAATTGCAATAGGATCATTTCAAGTCCGATCTAGACATCAGATATCACAACTGAATCATGAATGTTCTTTATTTCATAGTAAATGACTCTGGCCATTGATAAAAATGGAGAAATAACAAAAGCACATTTCCATCAAAAGTGTGTAGTAGAATTTGGTTTTATTTACAAGGATAGAGAAATTACGTGGCGTAGATGCCAATTCTTGTTATAAGCGTATACACTGTTATTTGAACCCAGTGTTTAGCTCATGATTTAGCAAATAGTGTTACACTGTGCAAGATGGTGGTTTTAAGGGATTCATTAATTACAAAACATGGCCAAGTAGAAAATTTAAAAATGTACTGTTTCACTTAAGACTAAATATCTTGAAAGAACACATAACAGATCTGATGCATCAGTGCCAAAAGTTTAAACATGTCTGATTACTAAACACATTTGGAGTATATTCACTATCAACTGCAAAGACTCCTCCAAAGAAGGATGGTACGCTGAGACAGCTTGTCGATCTCGTATGTAATATTTAAATATGTTCCACTCCAAACATTATAGCCGATGCATTGCAAGATATGTTGATTCTTCATTTTTCGGCAACGTTACATTATGTTTAATCGCATAAACCGTTAAGACTTGGTAAGAGAATTGACAACAAAATTGTTCAACAAATGATCACTTTTGCTGCAATTTGCTGAGCACCAAAAATAAATGACGACATTGGTGTGCTGATACTCTTTTGAGATATCTATCTAGGAGTGACACTATAACAATGCGGTCAACTGACATACGTCCAAAACGTAATGTTACAAGTCAGTCAGTTTTTGACAATGTAAAGAACGTACACTGTTAGCATGGGTGTAAAATATCTTTTTAAAGCTAGTTCACATATTTTACATCAAAAGTGAAGACATTTACGATATCTTTTGGCCATAAGCTAGTATTCGCTTGGATACTTTCTAAAGATAATAATCATTAATATGTTTAGTTTACCATTGCATATGCTTAGAGTGTTGAGCTCAAAATACTCTATCAACAATAATTTGTGTCGTCACTTGAACATGTTGTTATCACCATACAAAACGACCAGAGAAACTGTGCTATCGTCACGTAATATTATTAGACAGAAGCAAACTTAAACGTTTAAGCACATTTTCTAATTGAGTCAAGTTTAGTCAAGTCAGACTGTATCATTGTTTGTGTAATGATATTGATAGAGCTCAGTCAATTAGTTTCTTCCTCATTTTTGGCACATGTTTATTTTGTTATTGACATGTTTCAGTTTATTTTCACTGAATCGAAATATTTCAACTAAAAGGATTATAAGCTTTTCAAATACCCACACGTATTGCAATCTTAAACAAAATGATAGCACTTCATAATAATCCTAAATTAAATTGTCTACTGTAAATTGTATATTAACCCAATTTTATTTTACTATTTTTCTTTATTTAAATGGCTTATATTTTGGAAATTAAATTAGTTTGTCCATCACAATTCGAGGGTTGCCAGCAAGACTGTAATAAGTACATTGCGTTGAAGAGCGATTATCTTGCAGGCAACCCTCGAATTATTTATCAAATTTTCATTTCATTTAAACCTCGGCTTTTATGAGATTCGGGCATTTTGATTGCTTCCGAATCTCATAGTGACCGAGTTTTCTCATGAAGGCTGTGTTGTTTTCTTCCACAAAAATGCCGCTATTTTGAATGTTGGTACAATCTGAGCGTTTTTTATTGGGACCCTACCTGCGATAATGGTGAATTAAGTGTTTTCATAACGGCCTGAATTTGGCTGAAGACAGTCATTATAACCCAAGGCCACAGGCGAAGGCTAATATGACTGTTTTCAGTCAAATAACTAGGCCATTTGAAAACACTTCATTATTTACAATACATTATTGCTAAAAAAATAGAACTGGTTGAATTTGCTTCGTAATCGTAATCTTTGACTCCACCTTGAATCTTGAGTTGCTAATAGACGATCAGGTGGGATTAACTAGTTTTACAAACTTGAGAGTTTATAAAGATTCAAAAAATCATATAACAAACATTGAAGCTTAAACCCAAATGTGTTTGTTTCCGTTCATGTATGTACTCGTATATTATATACTGAACTATTAGATCATATCGGCCATTTTAGCCGCCATTTTGGATTTATAATTGTTAATAATAAATGATAACTTAGTGAAATCAATCGGTTTCTTTAATAACATGATTTATTCTATAAGTAAATAAATTTCTACACCACTCAGTCTCTTTCTGCTAGTTTGTTCTTTAGATACTGGGAAAATAGCCTTTACCCGCCATTTTGACCACCATTTTGACCGCCATTTTGAATTTAAAAGTTTGTATAAGAATAACAAAATTTAACCAACTCGATCTGTAAATGTTGAAATCACTATTGTCCTTCATTTTATGACCATAATGTGTAAAAATACATTTTGCATGTTTAATTTAACCTCTAGCCGCCATCTTGGTCGCCATCTTGGATTCTGTGAGTTGCCCAAGGATGACAAAGTGGCATCAATCGGATTTGGAATCAGTAAGACCATGTCTACCAATAAATTGAATAACATTTTCTACATCATTTCGTGCAAGGTCATCCTTGGTGTTGGCCGGACTAATACATTATTCCTTTTTACAAACTTAAAAAAAATAAAATTATGTTTACTTAAATGTACTCGCATATCTACGTGTTTAAGTCTAAACCAGTGTTTAGAAGAGGAGATAATTAGCAACTTCTTGGAGAAACTCCTTTTAAACATGATATATAAATGTTTTAAAAAATAAATGAAATTTATGTATACAAAAACACACCAGATTTTACATCATGCATTTAGCGCTTCGTATACCCATAAACCCAATCTAAATTTCTCAGCTCGCGTACTTATTTACCACGAGTCTATAGCAAATCTGTTCACGGAGACGTGCGTGAAATATGTACGGTACGTGGTTTTTTGGCCTGAACCTGAATTTAGGGGAGCAGATATTTTACAATGTCTTAAAATATAAATTAAGGATAAAATGTTCTTTAAAATGCCCCCCAAAAAGCACGAAATTTTATTGCAGAACTATAAAACTAAAAATCAATACAATTTAGCTCTGTCAACATTTGTAAATAATAAAAAGGAGGACGCAAGTAAAAGAAATCATGAACTGCTCCTACCATGGTCATCAGTATACCACCGGCCTTCAGGCCGGCGGTAAATTAGACAATTAGTAACTGCATATATGAAATTAACTTTATACTCAAATTGTCATTGTTATGTGCCAGCATTTATATTTGAGATAACACAACAGTCTAGTTAAACCAATCTTTATTGTAACGGTCTTAAATTGTTTTAATTACATGCATTGTACGCATATAGATCTTTCTTACTCTTTTTCAAAACATCATTATGTTTTTGTTCCATTTCCAACAGTAGCTGCTCGCTATTGAAAAAAACAACAAAACGTTAACGGTTAAATCGGTGGGTATTCATTATTTTGTGAAAAACAACTTCATAAAACAACAGATACAGTATAACAATGTTTTTATTACAAATAATACACGTTAACTCTTATTTGTATTTTACTTTTATTAGCTTTAGAACCATACCTAGAAATGCTATGTTTAACTTTAAAGTAAAGCATTATCTAAAAATTTTCAATTCTGAATTAAACGATACGAGTATAGTAATAGTATTGTTAATTAAGTTCAAAATTATAGAAAAGTTCTATTTGTATTAGCAACAATACGGGTTATTTAGGAAATAAAACAGTTAGAAAAATGATTTAACGAGTAAGATGTATTGATATTTGAAAGTAGGATGTCTTTTTTTCATTTTTATAGTAGATGCTTCAGAAAAGTGAGAATTGTTTTTGAAAAAATATACATTGAAATAATAAAAATATCTTGTTTTTGTAAAACACGTATATCAAACTAAATGTCTTAATCTCTTTAATCCTAACACAGTATTTCGAATTTTGATCCGCAGTTGGTATTGATTTACTTGGTGCCCGTCAGCTGCCATAAAACATTGTTTTATTTAGGGAATGTATACATTTAATTATCACAATTTATTACCAAAATTTCAAAAAAAAACCGAAGACAAGGACGACGTCTTATATTATTTGGATCATTTTATAGCAGCAATATTGTACATATGGGCACAAACTTTTATAATTACATAGCGTAAACTTCTGTCTTGGCATAGGATTTGAGAACATCACCATACCTCGTAAATAATCTAGTCATGCTTTGGACTATTTATCATGTACCGACAGACTTGTTTAAGAATAAACGGTGACCTACTAATATCCAATTCTGTTTTGTTTATGTGTATTAAATTGCAAAATACAATATATATATAATTTTTTTATTGTGAATAATATCTTTCACATATTCTTAGAAGCCCTTTTATGACGATACAAATTGCTATATAGAAAGTTTTTTATTCATTTATTGTATTTAACGCCGTGTCAACACAGTTTTAGGTCATTTTACGGCGTCCAGCGCACATAACATAGCTTTCCTGGACCATTGTCTATAACCAGTACTCACCTACCCTTCCACAAGGCCGGAAACTTCTCTATATTATCTAATGAATGGAGGAAAAACGACATTATTGTCGATTTTTCATGGAAGGGTATAACCTCCCCGGGTGGGATTCGAACCAGCACACCCTCGGGCACGAGATTCCAAATCCCGGCGCTCTACCAACTGCGCTATCGACCCGGGTTCTATATAGAAAGAGTATATTCTATTTCCTTATGTTTGTATCGTGATCAACATTATTGAAAGATTATATTTATTATTGTCATGAGCTTGTTTTGATTTATGACACAAAGGACTTGAAAGATGTTTATTATATCTAATTTCTTTAACAAATGTACCCATATTGCTTTAACTATACTGTATTCTTCTCTCGGTGTTAATTATTATTGTTGACACCAAACACTGATAGACCGACTTTAAACTTTACTTTATAAACATACCAACAGATACTAATTGTCTAATTATACATTTTGTATAATCAAATAGGTGTATTATTAAGTTATGAAATAGCAAACTAGAACATACTGACTTTAATCATAGGTACATATGTACCGTAATTATTTTTCAGTATGTATGTATTTAATTATTCGGTAAAATACACATATTGACAAACTGGTCGGAACCCCGTTAGATTCAATCATAATTCAGCACGAATAATTAATATCGCATTCATTAATGTGTTGAGTGTATATGCTCGGAAACCAGTTTACTCAGCTGAAGTCTTAATTTGAAACATGGTGTTCTTTGTAAAAATCTGACAAACGATTCTCTACGAACCTCTAGATTTACCATCGGCTGCACTAATTTCTGATGCTCCGTATATTTTAGTCGAAATCCAAAAGTTACTTTTGTAATTGACTTTTAATTACATGTGCCCCAACACCTCTTTGTGTACCAATCAATTTCTAACATGTGACATGAAGTATTTTACGAAACTCTATTTGTATCCAACGTAAAATTCACCATAACAAGTTCAGTGCTAGAAGGAAATAGCAATGCTGCACATTTCTCGCACAACTTAGGAACTCTATTATTGTTTAGATTTTTATATTGTATAAATCTATCGAATAGATTAAACCCATCGAGCATGAATGATTTTTTGTGTTTTATTTAACAAGGTGCGTAGCATTAGTTGAAAATGTTGGTTTAAATGGAAAATTACAAATATTTGTAGGGCAGTATAATGACCCTGAACATTTAAAACTAAAGTATAAAATAACCTGAATAACATAATAACTCGAATTCATAACAATTAAAATAAGTTATACAAAAACAAATTATATTTTTTAACATTCATTTGGCTGATATAATTGTTACTCCAGTTTTGCGTAATTACAAAAGGCAGCCTACTAGTTTTCAAAATTCTTTTGTTTAGAATATATTACGTTATATAAAATGATACAAGTATTCGGTATATATTACAACAATGGTTTTGTTATCTATCGCAGCAAGGGTTTGAAAATATGTACATCAAAATAAACAAAAAAGTCAATACAATTATGATTTGAACAAATAAGATATTACTATGTAGTTGTCATATCCATGTCATTTTTATGGCATCGTTGAAGAAGGAAACCGCTATGAGAGGAATATATATTCTCTTTTTCCTATTTTGGATTTTCGGATTTGTCTTTGCATACTGTAAGCTTAATATACTTTCTAATGTTATTATTTAAGTCTATTTAATTGTATTATTTAATGACTTATTTTTTGAAAGTTTAAGCAGTCCGTTACATCAAGTAATTAACTAATATGTACTTATTTAAATTCAGGATATGTTACTTAGAAAGTAACACCATATGTTTGATTATTGTACATCGCCTTTCAGAAAGTTTTTTTGGTCATATTCTGGCGGTAAGTAGAACAAACACTGTCCAGTGTTCATGTACGGACTTGCCAAGATATCTGTATTTAAGTTGATATATATTTCGAAAAGAAAATGCTTCGTTTATTGATGCCGAAAGTGTGTGGACACAAGTCGATTTATATTCTATGAGTAACACAATATATCGATTAAATGGTAACAAGAGCGAAGACCAATGTCGTAATATCAAAGACTTCATTGAACATTTTTTATAGACGTTAAAATTGCTTTCTTAAGATTAGATTGTTTATACACGTGCAATTTGACTTCGTTTATGTGTGGTATGTTTCATCAATAATTTTAAGCCCCACTACATCATGTGTGTATGTCGATGTACCATTAAACTGAAACAATTAATCGCAGCAGGAAAGATGAACATGATAACTTATACATACCGTATGCTACTTTTTGCAGCTACACAATTACCAATAAGCACCACTGATAGAAATTCGCAGTGTGTAGATGTCAATAACATGCACTTGGATGTAATATTCATTTACAACAATGACACTAATGGGTATACTGGGAGTGATGGATGGTACAATAACAGTTTACTTAGTGGTAGGCGACAAATGACATCATTCGTTAATTTACCAGATCATTGCATTTATAGACTAGAAGAAAACAGGGTGGAGTATTTAGTAGCCCTAAAAGGTATGTGATCCCACTCTAACACGTTGACTTTCATTAAAACTAATAAATGCAATACATAATAATGAACACGGAAAAGTGTCCTAGACACGTATATTCTCTTCAAACCGAATTAGTTGCGTGTCATAATATGCTTATGGTCTAAACTTTATTACAAATGTGCCATTTTGATTGAACACATATTCCTTGTTGAAAGCAAAAACATTTAGTAAGCTCAGTTGTTAGCGTGTCCAACAACGACACCAGGACCTAGGGTTCCAATGAGACCTACGTGCCTTCTCCATTAAACGACCATGAAATTACTTACTTCTGTCAGTAAGGGCAATTGGTGGTCAATGTCTTTGGTATTTGTTGGTAAGTGTTAGGTTAGATGTTCGGATTCATATACCTAAGCAAGTTCAACAAAATCTGTCAAGATATGAAAAAAGTAAATATACATTATAACATAATTTAACAAATAATTTAACAAATATTTACAAGTTTGTTTGATAAATTTCCGTCAATTATTGTCCATTTTATGAACGCCGAAACGCAAAAATAACCGCAAAATACGTCACGCGCCAATTCGCGACACGACGTCACCAAGGTAACGTTTTAATTATTTTGAACACAAAACCGAAAAGATGAAACTTAAATTGACAAGTGTACTTAATTTGAGCAAGATCGAAGGAAAGTCGAAAATTAATTTGTAAAGTGTGGAGCTACCTTAATGGCCAAATGATGCACTGAATCCAGATATGACCTTTAAATTTGTCTCTTGTGACGTTTTAGGTTCACTTTTGGCGAAAATTCAAAATTGCCACCAAAATGGCCGATTATGGTTATGCAGAACCATTTTATATTGTCATCATAGCTTGAAATATATCATTTCATGGTTGATAAACACGTTTTTCGAGGTTAAAAATGCCAAAATATGTACGGGAAGCTATTTTTACTGATAATTAATTCAGTCTTTCAGCAAAATCACATATTTTCGTAGTTTTACATTAAATTTTGCATTAAATCAATTTCCAATATATCAATATATAACCTTTTTAGCTTGCTAATTACAATGAGAATACTTATTTCTGCTTTTGGTAATGTAAATGCTACTTGGAATGGATTTTATCCCCTCTCTCTAGTATTTACATACAAGCTTTAATCGCAATAACCAAATTGCATTCACCGAGCCATGTCACTCTTTCTGTTTTATCGTATCATGACTTTAAACTGTTATTAATTACTAATAACAAACCATCTTTTGGTTATATATTTGTAATATATATAGGTCGTTTGCGTTAATGCTGGACCCCTATTTGCCGTAAATATCTTTTAAACTATAACAGCGATTTTGCTAAAAAAATTAATACAATCTTATTTCAATTTTTCCTTCTAGGATTTAAGTTTTCAGAATTTTTAATAGATAAATAAAAAAGTTTTCCATAAGGTATAATGCAAAATATTTGGATTTTTTTATCAAAAATCCGGCGGGAGGTAAAATAAGCTGTTCTGATTATAACATTGTCATACTTCCAGTGTATTTATACAAAATCCCGTGCGTTTACTGTAAATTTGTCGCTTAAATAAACACTCGACGGTCTACTGAATTGTAAAGCAGAGGCCCGTCTTTAAAATCGTACGTGTAGAATTTGTATAGATTTTGACGATACAGACGACAGTGATGATGATATTTGAGTTTGTATATACTGTTATACTTTGTTATCAAATAAAATTTCTAACCGGGCCTCATATTTAGCTAATATTTTGTATCTACTGTTATGTGGCTGTTCTGATTATGGCACATACCTATTTAACAAAAGTCTCTTTTTGGCTTCAAAATTTGCATTGCATGTCTATGGGAAGTATGTTATGTAATAAATGAAAAATTCTGAATTTTTTGATTTGAGAAGGAAAATGCTAGTTATGATCACATACAAAATTTGATTAAATTCCATCCGATAGTTATTGAGATATTTTATGATTTTAGGGGTCCAGCTTTAACGCAAACGACCTTATACTTACGTTCACTGAAACACACATTCTAAATACTTTATCTTGTTTTCACAGGAATGAATATATTAAACTGCTACATTGATTGTGAACTCGTGTGTTTCCCCCATTTATAACAGATTTATAACACAATTACAGTCCATGTTTCAAAATTGATTTATAGTATCACTAAGATTATCCTGTGAGCTCGATGTCTAAGGATAAGCAAACACATCCAAAATTCCCTTAGTGAGCGGCGTTTTGTTGGCATGGTGCGTACAAACAAAATATATTTTCCGAAAATCAATTGTCCTCATTATAACGCCTTGCAGTTCAAAGATTGCAATTAGGCCGTTACAATAGATTTTTGCTTGGCTTAAATTAAATAATCAAATTTTGTATAATGATTTTAGGTGACAATTTATAGCTTCGATGCTTATTCAAAATATATATATGCAAAATGACACAAACTATCGTTGAAAGGCAGTTTCTATGATTTCAATCTGAATGAAAATGAATATGACTAAGTCAGAATATATGAAATATATCATTTGAACTTCATATGACAAACTATCGTTGAAAGGCAGTTTCTATGATTTCAATCTGAATGAAAATGAATATGACTAAGTCAGAATATATGAAATATATCATTTGAACTTCATATGACAAACTATCGTTGAAAGGCAGTTTCTATGATTTCAATCTGAATGAAAATGAATATGACTAAGTCAGAATATATGAAATATATCATTTGAACTTCATATGAATATTTCTTTCTATGATTTTAGATGAACATCCTGATGTAGAAACCATCGGTGAAGACATACAAACTCTTGTTGGTTGTGTTGTAAATGATACAAATATGGAATGTTTATTTGATGTTGATATTTTAGTCAAGAAATGTGGCAATGATCTCATATATTATCTACAATATATTGAAGAATTATCTGTCGACTGGGGCTTTTATTATTGCTTTGGTATGATTAGAAATTCTATAAATTGAAATGGCAAATTCTAGTTCTAGCTTTTTCAAGCGATCTTGTTTCAAACACCTAATAACACCCTGTATTTTTATCATATAGTAACATAAATGTTGCATAAATGTCTATTCCGTGTGCAATATCAAGTGCAAATTTACAACTTGACAGCTGGACGTGATTCAATGGATATCTACATAAATATTGGCCCTTTTCAGAGGGAAGACTTATTAAAGCTTACTTTCAGATAATGAGAAGAATAGTAAGCAACTTGATTGACAATATTGACTGAGCATGTTTATTCGTTACCAATTATAGCACAATTATAGAAAATATCTCCGTAGAAGATTTTCGTTGTGTTTGTGCTCCGAATACGGATACATACACTATTTAGATATTTATCTACATTGAAGTTGGTTGAAATGATTCTTATCAGACACGTTTGCTCATACAATATCGAGGAATCAATGTGTTTGACCTATCTTGAACAATAGAAATTTGAGACAGTTTATCACATCTCTTTAGTTGTTTTGTATAATCTCATTGGAGCATATAATTTTAGTTTTGATACAACTAACTGTGATTAATATTATTCTTTTTATTTGTAGAAAGAATATACGATGATCGTAAGTACAAACTTCCTGATTTTATATAGAAGTCTATTTGATATAGAGAATTGTTGATTAACTTTAAGACAATGTTGTTAAGAGTTTAACAGCACCTTCCATTTCAAGTTGTTAAAATGTGAATGCACTATTGTACAAGCATTTGTAAATATCGTATACTTTTGTTTACAGCATCGCAGCTTGACTATGTGTGGCCATATGTTACCTTAAGAAATTTAAGAAGCATTTTAAATTGTTTATTGGTTAAATTGAACCTATGTCGAATGCTCTGTCGTTGTAAACATGTAATATTATTATTCACACACAGTTAAAAATAAAACAATGCACACATGTTATTGCAGGAAAAGAACATTGTTACGTTATTGATAATATTTTACTCATTGTAATAAAGAGCATGAACAACGCTAGCATATCGTTTATGTGGTTATGTTTATATGAAGATGCACTTCTGATATTTTTACAATCCTTTATACGTTATTAATGCAGTATATGAAAACGTTCTGTAATAACAAAGACTTCTGGATCAATAATCAACACATGCGCATTTTACGGTCCGGTAACCTACAGGATAGTTTTATCTGAAGAGAGTCCGATTTCATCTATGATAAAGATGCAATGATGTTTGATTATAATTATAAGGTCCGTGGACATTACTTTGATACAATAGTGGCATAATTCATTTAAATGCTGAAATATATTGTTCATTTTTCTCAACTGTCAAAACATGAATAGTTTCACGGTGTATGCGTTTGTTAAAATTAATGTAGTAATCACCCATGAGTTTCCGAAAGTGTGTATTAAGATTAAGTAAAGCTTCTCGTGCCGTATTATAAGTTTTAGGCCAACATTTTTTCATTTTTTGATTTACGGGAGCGCCGATCCTAATTTCTGGCGAAATGAAATAAAAATAAAAGAAACAAATTTTTCTTTTATTTTTCTTCTCTTCGCCGACTTGATGAATTCCCTCCCTTGCAAAAAAAATACCCGCGATCTGTCAGAGAACTAGGGCGGGCCTGGGTGCGTTGCCTAACGATTTCGCTACGTATAGCTATGAAAAAGCGATTTCTTGTAGCGCTTCTTCTTAGTAGCTTGTTACTTACCAAACTCTCCGCAGCGGTTATCTCCCTTTATCAACTCTTTTGCGCTCATTGCAAATGCATGTTTTCGGGGCGATTTCAAACAAAATAAGTCTTTAAAAGTATAAAATCATTGCAAAACATATGTTAAAATGAACTGTAACGTGTGGCCAGGTGGCCAAAACACACCTGCCACACGGGTCGTGGGTACAAGGGTAACAAACTCTATTTCTGTTTACATTGATGTATATTTCTATGAATGATGTCACATGGATATGATAAACTCAAAATATATATATAATTCAGATGACTAGAAGATGAACAGATGTATCTATAGTATCAAACTTCAGTCTGAAATAAACAATAAACCAAAATAACCTATAGTGTTTATCAACACAAATTATCTATACACAAAGCTCTTATTAAACAATTGTTCTTTGTAGACATTAATGTTATGACACAAAACGTCATTTTCATTCAAGTCATTACATAAAAATAATAAGTACAATTTAAATATGAAAGAAAAAAGCATACAAGTAAACAAGTGAGAATACATTAAATTACTTACAGGAAAACGGCTTCCCATACTTATACAAGTCAATACTAACACACACCACGTGAAGTCAACATACAGTGCTGTAATAAAATAAATGAACATGCATAGGTTAGGAAATGAATGTTAAATGTAGAATGTCAGCCCGGTTGAGAGAGAGCGAAAAAAGGACAAGATAAACGACTTCAAAATAAACCACGAATAAAATAAACCATGAACAGAAACAGCCACAAACGAAAGAAGTCTAAAATAAATAATTTCTACTTACAAACTACACGAAAGACCTAACGAAAGAGAACCACACCCTGCTTTGACGAATATTGTACCCAGACAACTTTTAAAACCGGTTGCACGGCCTTTTATAGATTACACGCTGTGTTCGTTACATTACTAAAACATGTTCTTAATACCTAAGCTAGTAAGAGTATTGGTTCCTGATAAATAAAGTCGAGGAACAAGGTTCCTAAAACTAGCACCGCTACAGAACAATTACAAATATTTATTGATTTCAATTCATCTTTAATCTGCCAAACAGAAAAACAAGAATTGTCGGCAAACAGGAAGCTACATTACTGCGGAGGCAGCCATTTTGATTTGTTAAAGCGCTCTAGGGTAGTGAAGACTTTTCGCTAGCTTTCGCTATGTAGCGAAATGAAGCGATATGTTGTAGCAAGCCGTTTCCTAGTATTTTGCTTCGTAGCGATATCTAGCGATTTCCTTAGGCAACACACCCCTATTTTCGGGACCGGGACAACTCATGTCGAATATATATATGCCAGATTTAAATATGTCACCAAGTCAAATCTTAAATATGCATTGTGAGCACTATATGCCATGTATTTGAACAATTCTGATTAAATTTGCCAAGAACATTTGAATATAGCCTAGGCCCAGTCAAGTCAGATACTAGGTCACCTGGTCAAATCTTGAAAACCCTTGAAAACATTAAAGAGATCACTTCATATACTTTTTATAGCTTTTTATATTTAAACTGAAAAAAAACAATAACAAAAAATCTTCCTTTAGATTTATTCTTTGATATATGATATAAAATGCATATTATAACAATGGATGATTATACTTACTGAACTTATGTCAATAATATTTATGATCATAGCAATAAATGTTATCGAAAATAAGTTTTTCGAAAAATAAAAATATGCTGACTTATTTTCAATTTTTTTTTTGTCGACTCGACCAAAAAGTGGATTTTATTATTATTTTTATTTTGCCCCCCCCCCCCCGACTCATTTTTTTGGAAAAAATTCCCGTAAAACAAACAATAAAAAAATGTTGGCCTTAGTAGAGATATTTTTAATAAAAATTACCCCGCCAGTACAAAAACAATGCATTCAGTCACCGTGAAATTATTCAAGCTTTGACAGTTGAGAAAAAACGGACAATACCTATACTTGTATTGAACATTCAATGATGTTTGTTGATGTTATTTTTTCTGATGTCTATATCGGGTACATATTTTACAGCGTGTAATGAGCCTCTTGAAACTCCTTCAATTCAACAGATTGATGATGACATTTATGCAGTAGTGCCTTCCGACGATAAGTGGTTCAACTATAAGGTTGATGGAATCCAATATGTTATTGGTAGTGCTGAGGATAAACTTTCTATGTACTCGAACACAATATCAAATGTTTTTCCATATACTGACTGGTTGCTTACAGTTAATGGTATGATACTATGTTCAATATCGTTGCTATTCAGAAATTTGGAGTTATGTCAGTGTTGTTTTCAACAGTTACAACTCCATATACATGTCATGTATATAACGGGGTAAATAGCAAAATATCTGCTTGGTTTCTGGAAGTTGGCTAGTTCATTCATGACACTGAAAATTATTCTACCGTTTTAAACCAGACGTATTTATTTGTATTACATTTTCACAATAATATGTTTATTACATAACAATTGCCTTGAATAATCAACTAACAACTTCATTGCTAGTTAAGCATTCTTTAATATATCATATTTACCCCATAAATACTTTATCTTCACTATCTTGTCATCAAATAATACCAAAACATTTTACAACATCGTTTAATGATTAATTGTGAGTTTATTCGATGAGTTAGAGAAAATATCTCGTATCACTTTACCCGGCTAGCTCAGTTGGTAGCACGCAAGTCTACTGATCGAGGGGTCGTGGGTTTGATTCTCGGGCGGGGCATACTTTCGTAGAGCTTTGTCATGAAATTATTTCTACGGCCATTCTCTCTCCTACCAATGATTTTTAATTATGTAGGGCAGTTGTCAGTCACTGCCGAAAGTATGCGCTAAGCAGTTGATTAACAGCTAAATCCAGAGATTTAGCCTTTCTAGGAGGAGTGATTAAGTTAACTGACCGCCGTATATGACCTATACATGTGTTGCAACGGCGTGAAACCCAACAATAACAAACAAACCATTTTGCATGCTTAAGTTTTCGTTTTTTTCGTATTAAATGATATTTTATAAAATTTCATCTTAACTATTTTAAAATATTCAATAAGAAGTCACGTGCGAATAATCATACATTTTATATTCAAAAATTTTGCAGGAGCCAGAGACTATTGGACATATTTAGACGGTAACGTAAAAGTTCTCAGTTCTTGTGCATTCTTCTATTTTCAAAATTCATGGAATTACGACAATTACTGTTCTCATATCGATTGGAGTGCATTTTATACAATCAGATGTGATGATGGAATACGATATCATTCTGATTTATATGGCATGGCCATTACATTGTTAGGTATCTATAAGCATTAAAGTTCAAATTTTTCGGTTGTAATTCTTCAATATTCAAAAAATATAGATAATAATAAAATATTATCCCAAATTTCGTGAAATTTGGTCATCAAATAACGGCGCAATACGAATTTTAACTCTTGGGCTTAACACATCTGCATAAAGATATGCATGAGTTATCGTTCGTGACCGGAATCGGTATGACGTCATCATAGTCCTACATCTAATAGCGGCTATTAGAAACACAGGTGAAAGATACCAAGTCTCTCTTTTATAGCATGTATCGAGAAGATATTGATCGATTTTTTTCAAATAAAAAGTATTTTATGTAGAATAATCCTTTCTAGATCGAACAGCGAAAGAATTTTGACGATCACGTATTATTTGGGAATGTGGTTATAATTAAAAAACTATGACCATTGAACAGGTGTTTGAGACCTTTTTTATTTATAAATCATAATATGGAAAATTTGTGTCGAGCGCTTGTAATTGGAAATTAATGCTAATTAAAGAATTGTTATTTACAACTTAGTTTGTATTTACTGTTTATAAATGAATGTAAAAATACTGTCATGATATCAATTTAAGTGAATATGGAGAATTAGTTCGGAGCCCATAATCTTATGAAAATGAGAATTTATTTCTTACAGATGCTCGTGTGCTTTCAGATTTCTTAAGCACCAGTTCTGATCAATTATAACAGAATGTTTAAACATTATTTCCGATGCAACTTATGTTTTTAAAAAAAAAACATTGTTATAATGGTTCATAAGAATTCCATCTTCGTTCGAGGGACTGCACTCACTTTGGTTTCAAAATAGATTAAGACAACTTATCCAAACGACCACAATTCGGCGACGAAGAATATAATTTCATGTCGTATAATTATGTTTTGTTAGTTCGTAATAATTCCCTTTGTTTTATTGACATGATTTTTCCTACTTTCCGTGAGAATTTAATTTCAATAAAATCACATAATATATTATTTCTCTTCGGTAAATTCCATTATCTACATATTTGTCATACAAACTGGTAAAAACGTAGAGATACTAGCGTCGCAAATTGACTTCCGTGAAAAACAATATCAACTCAGAGCCAAATTATTATTTTCTAACATCATTATAATATTCAGACCAATATTGACTATAATTAACAAGTACATAATTGGCGATAACCTTTTGACAGGTCATGCGTGACTTATACAATTTGCTGGCGGTGCGATCTTAGTCTATGTATAGTATGGACCAGTTTACTTAATCCAATTAATAGAGGTTCAACGCGGGACTTTTTTGTCATCTTGTACGAATTTATTGATCCCCGTGGGGAACCTCTCAATCTAAATCAACATATTTGAAGTTAGGGGTACATCAAAATATCTTATCAATTAATCTCGTGTGACACCAAATTATTGACATCATTGCGTATGTTTCCATGGACACAGACTCTCAAATCCTAACACGTGTTGGCTGTCACTCTTTCGTTGACATAATTATACAAAGTACTGCACTCTCAATCAATTTCAACATTGTCTCACAGTCGTCATGCTGTGAATTCGAAAGAAATGTTTAATCCGCCGACATATGTTACGCGATATATTGGAGATAAGGTAAATGTTTTATAGAAAACCGTTCATGCGAACAAGGTCAAATTATACATTGAAATATTGTTTTTTTTTGTGCAAAATAGCGAGTTTTAGAATTCCGATCTCATCATATAATACAATTGCACAACCAGCGTTATAAACACATTCGAACAATTTTTATTTTTATGATTTTTAGACTTGACTCAGTCTAGATTAATATTCATACTTACTTTCAAACTTTTATTTATTGCACACAACTTTACGAAGCAATTCGAGTAGTATTCTCTGCACAACATTAATGTAACCTGATTTTTCCCTTTTTCGTCTTTTGTCGATTATGAGAAAAATAACATGGTAAATATTTTCTTTCGAAAAAAGAAATTCAGCGTTCTCCGCACGAATTTTATATATTTTTGGCAAGTATCTGTCAAAAAATGACGAGGTCATAACTTTACATAGTCTAAGTTATTCCTGTCGAGTTTTTCAATATTTTCCCCTTTCACTTGACCATCATGTGGAAATCAAGAAAAACGCGATTGGTTTCGACCAGTTATAGACTCTTTCAATGAAATGACTTATTCAATTTACTTAATTTTTGAACCAATTTTCACGCAAATGAAAAGAATACTACAAATACCTACTTGATATCTTGGAATTGTGCGATGAATGCAATCAAATATAAGAAGCGCTTTGTATTAATACAGCCTAGTTATTTAACTATTTATATAAAATTAAAAAGTCATGCAGAAAATGTAAAGATAAACATAAAAAAAGGATGTTTAATTTCAAAATGGATTTGCGCATGATTAATTGACAGACGTGTATATACTACAATCCATTGACTGTTATAAAACAATTTAATCGATAGGACTACGATGACGTCACACACACGATAGATAAGCGATGCTGTACTATCGGCTAAAATACAGGTTTAAATCAGAGTTAAATATCTCGATGTATACATTGTTTACATGCCATAAACGTGGGTGTATGCTTAGATACACTAGAAATACGTAATATATCTATGTTTAATCGTTTTTTGTGTCCTTCGATAAATTTGATCTTTAAACGCTGTTCTCTTTATATTTCATGACTGTTAGAATCTAAAGTTTTTTTCATTCGTAAAGAGTTTAAAAAACCAAGTTGTGCCATAAATTTATTTGTTTAAATCTGTAATGAACCATCGAAATGATGTACGCCTAAGTAATTTGACAAAGGATTTGGTTATGTCATTTACATGATCAAACTCATAGACATATTAAACTAGACCGGCTATCGTATTGATTTATCTCTAAGCCTGTATCGTTCTACAGACGGCCAAAATGATCTCGACGTCCTCTACAAATATTGTACATATCATGCCTTGGTTCAATATTGACCCCATTTTGAAGGTTAACAGTTTTGAAGAAAGAAACCTTTAAGTCTAAAACTAATTAGCCAAGAGTTTCCATATTTGACATATGAAATTATATCTAGGACCTCTACTAATGTTGTCAAAATAATGACCCTGGGGTCAATATTGGCCCCATTCAAGGGGTCAAATTTTTAAATGAGGAAGCCTTCAAATATACTTTTGTCTGACTCTGGTAGAATTAAAAGTTCCATATTAGTCATATGACATCATCATGAGATCCTTTACAAACGTTGCCCAATATTTAAAACTCAAGTAACTTAAAGCTATAATGAAAATGTTATACTATAAGCTATATTTTCATCTTTGCTCTAGTTAATACGAAGAGGGCAGTTGTGACACCAGAACTCCACCACAAATTAGTAAGTTCGATTATTGATGGAACACTGACAGAAGTTTACGAACCAAATCTACAATTCCGTTGTTCCTTCTTTATGGACCAAGCAGAAACATACATTGTAAACTGGTAATATTCCATATTCTGTATTTACAGAATGATTGAAGTAGAATTACGTATTCTTTCGGAAAATATTGTTTTACATTGCTGGCTTAATTATTTTACCATTACAAAGAATATTTTGTAAAATCACAACATCGGCATATTCTATCTCATCCTTTTGAGACTTTCGATGATTTTGCCGAAAGGGTTAAGTTAAGTTATACCACAAAGCGAAAACTATCGGCGCTGAAAATGCATGTGCAGTTTAACCCTTGGAGTACTACATGTGTCCCTGATTTACAACAGTCAATTGCTAGGCAATAAAAGTAGGTCCGTCACCTGACTCGTCATTTTTCCACTGATCAGGGTAGATATTTTGGTAATAACCACAGCAAATCAAAGGTTACATTCCATGTTGGAAAGTTTATAAAGTAAGAGCAATGAAACGATTAATGTGAATAATGACTCTAGCTGTATAATGTAATGATACTGGGGGCAATTTTGTATTACTTGAAATTTAATGTGTTGGACATTAGTGTACCATAATTATCATATTCAACTCCAATAATGAACCTACATAATTTGTATGTAAAGTGTACAGGGAAAACTGTACTATAAGATTTTGTATTGCAAAAAGACGAAAATAAAATCTTTACAAAATTTGCCTGTAATAGATAGAATGAAAACATCTCTTTTTTCGCCCTGCTTGATTCGTTTTTGAATCTAATGTACAATTTGTGTAAGGAGTAATCATCATTGTCGATTAGTTGGGTTTCAATGTGCGCGAAAGTCTTTTTGTATTTCAATATTTTGCTTAGGATCAGGCTTTATCAGCCCTTCTATGTTAGTTATATCAATACGAGTGACCGGTCTGTTGTACCAAATAACACTTATTTTCACAATTGTGTTTTATCAGTTTAGCACCGTTACTTCCTAGTCATGGTATTCAACTATGATTTGTATTATGTTTTGTGAGAATTAACTATTAAGTTATACTATTGTTTTAAAACCTTTATAATTAATCAAATATTACATGTATAATGTTTTTTAATACATTATTCAGGTTCATCGACGATATTTTTGTGGCTTCTCTAGGTCCAACAAATGACCCGGATGAATTGATGTTAAAGGAATCAGAAGTTAATTTACAAAAGCTAGGATTTAACGTAAGTTGTTTCATATATTCATGATCTATTCGTTTTTTACCTCGAACATGGAAAAGTGTTTTTTTTGAAAATTGTAGGATTTCAAAATTGTTATTATATTTTAATAGTAAGCTTTGGATACAATTATCAATACTGTTTAGAGATAGAAACTTTGAAATATTTCAGATAACATGCAGTTATAAAATTGCACCAGATGAACATGAGACATACAGTAAAAGCTTTTTTGCCGGACTAGAGGTACTGCACATTTTATATTTTAGAACATTACAGATTAATATTAGCACTTCCAATCAATGCCCTCAGTTTAATATTTAGTTTATTTTTTAATCTGTTAATGCCGTGTATGATATTGTCTAACGGTAGACACATCGTGATTGTCAAGTCTTCAATTTGTTATTGTGTTGTTGAAAATCCCGATTGTTATTTTTAAACACTCATTATACTTAGTGTACTGTTTTTCAACATTCTTTATATCTATTTATCTATGTTCCACTCGCATGTTCCCTTAATGATTTCAGTGTAATTAACAGACCGCTTAATGAACAAAAAATGCATACATCCACAATTTGACTCTTTTAATTTAGTCAGCGAATGAACAAGACTCAGATCAGATCAGACTCACAGTTTGATTGGCAATGTCAATTATATTATCATTTATTCCACAATGAATTTTTGGACCTTAAGCTTTCGTTTTACCTGTTTGTATACGTCTCATAGTTTGCTACGGTTTTATTTGTTGCAACACAAAACGGAGCATGCCAACATAAGCACGCTTAGCTCGTATTGCGGTTTAAAATATTCTTGCTATAGATTAATTAGATTAATTGGCACAAAGACGATTTTTATGACATTATGAGTTCTAAAAGCTTTTCTTACGTTTCGCAGAATTGTGTCACCAATACTACAGACACGGTTTTAATAATTTGTGAATTCTATAAAGATAGTCCCTTGTTATCATTTAACTGACATAAATGTTTTTCAGTTTTTTAATTATTGACCGAAGTACTGAACATAATTATGGTTTTACTGAAAACTAGTACATGAAGATTAGTTTCACATTTATATATATTTAGATAATTGATTCAGACATCCAATTGTCCAGACGAGGGTCAGCGCTAGTACGAGTCAAGTTAACAGTACCAATTGGTTGTTTGCATTCAGCCACTGAAGAGACGACATCTTGCTCTCAGCCATTAATTCTTTATGATCCAAATAGAATAGAAGACGAATGTGCTGGAATATTAAGCATTACCAGTGGAAATAGAAATAAATGTTACGAGGAAATCAAAGTATATCTCTTATACGAACTTTTATCATTTATATATCATTGAATTAGATTATGTCATTTTAAACGTCATGACAAATGGACCCTTAACTTATAATACTATCGTTTAAAAGCTGTAATGATTTTTGACACTTTATTTTATTTCAGTTAAGAATTTTCAAAATCTAAACTACTAGTTATATGTGTTAAATCTTATATCTGAATATATCTGTACCCAGAGGCTATCAAGATTCTCGATACTAGCCTCTGATGCCACACGGCCAATTTCAGGAATGAAACGTCATACTTTGGCCCAAATCGACTTATCAAAAGGTTTTTGCGAAATGTTTCGCAACAAGCGACATTTGACAATTAAAATATCAGCCAAACAAATGACCGCTTACAAAGCGTCTACGTCTAAAGTTGAAGACACAAGCTTTTCCAAAATGGCGTCAATTCGCGAATATTTTGAAACGCGAATTTTCATTGGTATCTGATCAGGCATAAGCACTTGGTTCATCTATATTAAAAATGACTGCGTCGTAATCGTATATGTATGAAAGTCTATCACAATACTGAGGCAGGATGTACTTTGTTTTGAAGATTCTGTTCTTGAGTCTAAAATGTTGCAACATACTATTGAGGTGACAAATTTTGTGTCAGTCTGTTTTACAAGTAGAAAACAACTTATTCTGTTCAAAAGATTTAATACTGTAGAAACTGCAATATAAGCATTGTACAGTTAAAAATAAATAATTATTGACTTGGAAAAAGACCTGGTATGCATGAAATCTGTATATTTTACACAAAATGAGTAGCGTAGGTGATTTATATCTTAAAGTTGTTGACAAAGACTTTTTTTTAGTCATGTAGTGCTGAATAAATGTTGCTTTCATTTTAGACACTAAAACATAGAGAAACATGGGATCCAAATAAAGTTTATACATTCTTTGTATCGACCATTGAACAAACTTACGACGATAAAACAGAGTTCAATCTAGCTATTTCTGTACCACACACAGTATCACATACAATCTGGCAAGGATATGAACAAGATGGACTGAAGGTATTACTATGATTTAATCAGTAATACTTATTTTTGTACTCGTGCTGAACATAACTTTACATATAGTTTACCAAAATGAATTGATTTGCAAGATGGATTTAATCTGCTTAAAATTATTGCTAGGCCAACATTTTAATATTCAAGCATTTACAATGCGTCGACAAATCTTTGACAAATTCTTATAAACACAAATCTTAAATTAGGTTGAATTAAGACACAAATTTCTCTTTTTGATATTATGTCTGCACGAACTGTGCTTTTTCGTCGAAAAGTACTTGATTTAATACCGTACGCTAGTCATGATACTCCGGAATCAAAGGTTTAAAACAATAACATACAAACAATTAAATGCAATAATTTGTTGTGCATTAGTTTCATTAGTGACGTTACTCTAAAGACTACTTATAAGCTAACTCTGTTGTTTTCACAGGTGACAATAACAGAAGATGGTACCACCTCAAACAACTGGCAATGGAACTATTATAGATATAAAACATGTTACTCCAGTGGTGACCCTCATATGAAAACTGCTGATGGAATGTAAGTTTAATTCTATTGACCTGTAAACTTATTAGATATTTATTGAAATAATGACGTGTCATCGCTCATGAGGCATTAGATAATTTTGAAATTAAACACGATGTGTTTTTCCATGTTGATAGTTTCCATAAAGTAACTTAAACATGATTGTAAACGACATGATGATAATATAGAATTATTGTTATTTAAGTTTCACAATTTATTACTATATAGTATTATAATGATAATTCTATCTAAGTATCATTTTTATTTTCAGATATTATGAACAACAAACAGAGGGTGACTACATGCTCTATCAGAATGTAGAGTACCAAATAGAGGTTTGCCAACAACCGCACTAATTGAATATTGATAGATATATTAAAAATCGATCCTTTCTAAAGCTTATTCAATAGGCCTACTGAGTCTTACTGGTAGTGGGTTCGATTCACGGGTGGATCATATGTATCTTTTTGGACTTTTGTGCAGAAATAGTTTGTAACGCTATTCGTTTTTGTAACACCGTTTCAAGAGAAAAGGGGTTTGTCAATAGCAAAAATAAAGAAATAAGTCTTAGATATATATGTGTACAATCAATTGATTGTCGTGATATTCTACTATTAGCTAAGATACTAGTCTTACGACAATTTAAGGACTAAACACTAACTTTTACGATTATACACGAAACAACTTGAAGAATGTTGGTCTTGGTTTAAATACCATGTATCATTGTATCATAGTCTGATCGATCATAATGTATTCTATATTTTTCATACCAGGTTCAAGAATCAACTAGATATTGTTTTGGTACTACTAGACCAGTATGTGAATGTGGTGTTTCTATAAGAGCTGGACAAGATGTATTTATGATTGATAGATGTGGTAGTGTCAATTATCTTGATTTTCTTTACTGTGGAGATGGTGGTATACTGGATGTCCAAGTGGTTAACGATTATCAATATATTGTAAATATAATTTTTGTATTAATCATTTTATGAAAATGTAGAAACCAGTCAATCTCATTCACATCATGTATGGTTTGTACTGCATACTTGGGATCAATAATGAAATACGTATTTGGATTTAAATGACAACGAGAAGTTTACTTTTCTACTTTTTACTTTTAAGTCGGGATAGTTTCTGGCGGTTTGATTCAATATATTAACAGGTATTGATGACCGTTACTGATCTGTTAGAAAGTGCGCATTATTAGTCTATACAAAACAATTAGATATTTTCGTATGTATACAGGTTTATAATTTATCAAATCTATAGGTAACCACGCCAACTGGAACAAAGATAGTAATTTATGCTTGGGGGAAATTTTTGAGTACCACCATTATTTTGTCGGCAAAAGATTTTGAAAATACTCAAGGCCTATGTGGATACTTCGACAACGATTCTCGTAGAGATTTTGTGTTACGTAATGGAAGTGTGACGACTGAAAGTAATTCTGAATTATTCACAGAAACATGGAGGTATGATTTGATTTTATACACCATCAGTATCGTTACGCAGTAATATACAGTATAAATTATTTTATTTAATGCAGACAAAATCAAACTAAACGTTCTTATAGTAATACCAATTCAATTTAGACACTTTTTGCAATTGATTTCCTAAAAAGGTTCGCCTCTCATAGAATCGAATGGACGTCATGTATACACTAATATAAACCATATTGTTTTATACATAGGGTATACAATTTTATTTAAATCTGCTGCTATCTAAACTTTACATAGATTATCAGAAGAGATTAACTTGTTTACAAACCACGACAGAAAATTAGAAAAATGGTCAGAAAACAACAACAGTATCAGTTGTTTATGTTCGTCTGATGGTTTTTGTGAACAAACCTATACATCGGGATGTAAGAAAGACACCTCAATAACAAAGGCAAAGTGCAGAAATCATGGTTTTAAACGACATAGGCGTTCACTTAACAAACGTCAAGACAGGGAAATAAATGAACACACTATTCGTAAGGTACTTTGATTGCTATAAGTTAATACCCTTATTGAATGAATAATCTTGTGGTCATTTTAAACTATCAAGATTAAGACCGGAAAACTAATCCGCGTTACTGATTTACTTTTTAACAATGAAAAAGAGGTTGTTACCAATTGCAACAACAAGCCTCCAAATTTGAATAGAATAGTATTTCACAAATTGGTATTTAGCAAAACAATACATTTTGAACGTATTTTTTGCGTTTATGCATAGTATAAACTACATTTATATCATATTTATTCATAGAGAAGTACAGACAACGTTATATCTATCACAACGGCTACTCAATTATGTAATGACACAGTTTTCAACTCACCAGCAGTGAAGTATTTTATTGATTTGTTGGCGGGCAATGAAGACCCAAACGAAGTTGTTAAACAATGTGCTTATGATATCACGGTATTTTTTTTATCTAATTAACTTATATGACATGCTTTGTTTTGAATTCCGTTATCTGGCAATTAAATGCTGGATATTACTTTTTACCCTAAAATAGCAAATCACGGTTTAAATTTGATTTTACGCCATTGTCCATTACACTGTATTTCATTATGCCAGTTAGTTTTTGAAGCGACTCAAATCGTTATTAATGAGAAATTACTAAACTAAGTTTACACATTTCTTTCTAAATTAAACATAATCGATTATTGCTTTAAAAGTTTCCAAAATATTTTATTTATTGAGCTGAGCTAGACGTAAAATATTGAATACCTTGGACATAATACATGTATTAGATGCAGAACAATTAATAAAGATCGTCTAAAGATATTATGCAATGTCTGTAAAAAGTTGTAAGAATATTTTTATTATTTGTTCCTATCACTTAAGTTGTCGGGGTTTTGTATAAATATAACATGCAAATCGGAAAGTGATCGTTGATTTTATAACGTGTTAACAAGTCTACTACCACTTTATTTCATATAGGTTAGCCAAGACGTAGATTTTTTCCTTTCAATGTATGTAAACACAATCAATGATGTTGTCAAAAACTTCCTTGACCTGAGTCCAGTGTATGCTGCCAACAATACAGATATAATTGAAATATTTCTGCTGGAATCATGTATTAACAATTGTAGTGGAAACGGTGAATGCTTGATAACAGGTAAATTATATTTAAATGTACTGCACAAATATGCATGCAATTAATTCTTTCATCTTTATTGTTATACGTTTATTTTTTAGTATAATATGTTTATCATGATATGATTAAATTGTATTTCTTTTTAATAAATGACATAAGCTTGTTTTGAAGACTAATGTTGTATTTGGTAGACTTAACTTATAAAGATACACACCTAGTACGATTCTGTTTCTTAGATGTTGCAGTAGATTGTATATGACCATTGAAATATATAAGTTGATAATAATGTTTAATATTTGTAAAAAAAAATTCTAATAAATTTGTTAGTAAGAGATGAAAAACAAACAACATTTGTTATCTTTTAATCGTTTATTAAATTCCAGGACAATGTTTATGTCAAGAATTGTTCAGAGGACCAGATTGTAGTATCGATATTCGTATACCTCCAATTATTGAAGATATGGATGAAGAATGTGACATGGCCAATGATAATCCTTGTGAATGTTTTATAGTTAGAACAGATAATATATTTGATGGATATATGTTTAGTTTAAAAATAACTCAAGTAAGTAATATTTTATTTGTTTCATTAGTTAAACCAATGTCTACCAGTACACCTGCGACAATTTCGTGTTTTGTTTAGCTGAAAAATATAGAGTAAGACAGTTCATTGCTAGACTCATTCATTAATCTTGGTTAGCCGCCCGGCTAGCTCAGTTGGTAGATCGCAAGTCTACTGATCGAGGGGTCGTGGGTTCGATTCCCGGGTGGGGCATACTTTCGTGGAGTTCGGTCATGAAATCATTTCTTCGGCCATTCTCCCTCCTACCAATGATTTTTAATTATGTAGGGCAGTTGTCAGTCACTGACGAAAGTGTGTGCTTAGTAGTTGGTTAACAGCTGAATCCAGAGATTTAGCCTCTCCAGGAGAAGTCTGTCGGTTGACTGACCGCCGTTATATGACCTACAACATGTGTTGCTATGGCGTTAAACCCAACAAAACAAACAAACAAACATTATTCTTTGGGATGCGGTACAGTAGTCAATGTCATTATAACGTATGTATGTGGCAATTACAGATAAAGCTTTATAGCACTGACTTTAATATCAAAAGATTATGATTTTGATTTTAATTGATACGAAGATGTTCCATTTCTGAAAATTGAACATTAAATTCACACAATCTCTGCCGTGATCCATGTTCGTTTGCTAATCATGTTAATAATCTTGTTACAAAAATGATTTCGATATATATATTCCCAGATCCATTTTGACGGTCAACATAAACATGTAGGTGATTTTATACACACCGGAATTCGTGAAGACATATTTACTGGTATGGTTTGTATACCAGCAACAAGGACAAAGAGGGACGTTCAATACCTTTCAGATTACATTTTGTCTTATGATATTGCATTAAGTAATGATGGAAATACTTTTGGAACCGCCCATACTATCATAATATATGATTCGACATGCCACAAAATCGTCGACAATGGAATATTGATCAACGTTAATCTGAAGGTATACATCTCAGAAATAAAGGCGACACTCGTCTTTCAAACATATTTCAACATGGAGTATTTTAAAATAGTTATTCGTATGACTTAAAACATTCACAAAAACTAAATATTGCATTTATGCGAATAATCAATTATACTAAGATAATTTTAGGTTTGCATCTACATGTATATAATTCTTAATCTAGCATATGTAATAATCGTAAACCACTGACATAAATGCTTTATAGAAAGGCAAATTTCTTACTGAATAATAATCTGAAATCTTTAAGCAATACTTATATACACTTCATAAACCAGAGCACCAATCGACCAGCTAATTTGAATTGTAATAATGTCTATTGGTATATAATACCACACAGAAAGTACACAGAAAGTACAGGCGGTTTTAAATCTTGTCAGACAATTGATATTTTAGGACGACTACTGTTATTATATTTATGGTGCATGTATTCCTGATGGCTACAAAGATGGTTGTCGACTATGTAGGTCAAGTGTATTACCATATAAATGGACATTGGGTAAGTAAAGTGTATTATATACTTCCCATGTAGTGTTAATATAATACTTATATTGCAAATAAATGTATGAAAAAATAGTCATTTAGAATTTAGCCATCTTTAACTTAGCAGAACTAATGAAAACCTTGCTGAAACTGTATACTTATCAACTCGTTTGAAATGTGTCAATCTGGCGTCATGTCATCATTAAAGCATTGCAACATTACATCTGCTCATGTTGATGAAAAATATCTTTCAGGAATAGAAAAGTAGGGGCAGTTAAATATATGACGAGTGATTTCCCTCGATCTCCTTGCATGCAATTCAGGTCCATTAGATTGTGCAAAACTTTATAGAATATTTCAGAACAGTGGTAAAACTGACAAGTGTGTATAAAATAAAAACTTCCTTTTGTGTTCTGAATCTTTTTACAAATATCTTAGGTACTAATATTTACAATCATATTTTACAGAAAAGTGTGATGACGATGATAGTGGAATATCAACTGGTGTTATCATTGTAATTGTTGTTGGTTGTACAGTGTTTATTCTGGTTATTGTTACAGTTCTTGTTTGTGTAATGAAAGCTAAGTCTCGTAAAAGAAGGTAATTATATAGATACTATTTAACCTCAGCAGAGTGGCCCTAACAACAACAACTTTTGATGTTTCCATTAGTCGTACTTTAGATTGAATTTAACCTGTGCAGAAAATAACGACCTGTGTACAGCAATATACTTCAGTCTATCCGAAGGAGTGTTGTTCAAGATAGGTTGTACTGTGCCCTTTCTATGATCAATTTCAAATTCATATGAGTTAATGTTTCTATTTGTAGTCATACAATTACAAACGTATCTCTTGAAAATTCAGTTTTCATTACATGGATGGTTGATAAAAAACGATTACACACAACGTCCTTTCGTTCAAAAAAATACATGTAGCTTTCATTTATTGATTTAACTCATTATTTTTTATTCAATGATATTTGTACTCATTGGTTCTAGTAATTTACCAAAACTTGATCATAGAATCAGTCGATATTTACCCTTCCGTCTACAGTACTCGCTTATCCGCCCACGATAACCGTCTACATTTACTATTGCATGTAGACATGTAGAGCAACAAATTTTGCATATTACGAGAATAGTGACAAATGTTCAAGAAACTGTAACTTGTAGACAGTTCCATGAAAAGGAATTTGTATTTAGCAGTAATATATTTTATTTGACATTATTTCAGAGTTCAAGATATACCAATCATCGATTCAGTTATTTCCTTATCAAATGGTCAGTTGCCATTTGATTCCAAAGAAAAGATTAAGCAAGTAATGGATATGCCAAGTCATAGACAATTTAGGAAGTAATGTAATATTCGTGATTACGCGTGTAAAAAATTATTTTCATATGTTGACTAGATTAACATTATGAAATGCATCATTTTTGACAGTGTGTCATAAATCTTATAGATAAATGTGACTGAGAATTTTTGTGTACTAAGTTAGGAAATACATTTCGATATTAAATTTTTAACATTATCTTGTTTCCTGACAATATTCTGTGACGAAGCTTTGATCAAACTATATCTCGCTGATTATTATGTTGGAACGAGTCTTATATTTGTATGGGTTAAAATATATGATAATATTCTCGAATGGCATTGACCGTTGTACTAATGTCAGTTTTTGAGTTTTCTATCTGAATAAAATAATAAAATGTCAGTTTTCTATGGACGTATATACATATCATTCCAAAACGTTTATTTCTTAATTACGATGACATAATCTTAATATTATTTTTTGCATGGTAGTTTTATACAGAAAGCAGTATATTTACCATAAGGCATAAAAAGGAATACACATACACTGTATTCCTATATCTGTTAAGATATTGTCACGTTAGAATCGTGTCATTACAGACTGTATAATGTTGTATCGCTAATTAATGGACAAAGCTCTATGCAATTTTGCAACGTGTTGCTATCACTTAGTTGAATCAGCCCTGTTCTGTGCATCGTCGGAAACCCACGGTACTCATACATTGACGTAATACCCATGGGTTACTGAGGATGTGTTCTGTGATAATTGATTAAAAATATAATATAAAGTTACAGAAACACATACCGGAAAATAAGCAACCAATGCTAGTTAGATAAGATTCTTGTAGAGCAAGCAAAGTAACACAATATTATAAACTTTAATTTTGCAGTTACAATCAGAGTTTTTTGTTGTATCATGACATGTTTCTTTTGATAGTGTGTACATTATAATAATTGTTTTGTTTTTAAGTACATTTTCATACCTGTTTTGTTAACTATTGTTGATCAGTACTAACACGTAATTTAACCATTTTTCTGTTTTGTCGTCATCTTTATTTGTTTAACTTATACAGATGTATTTTAACATCATCTTCAATTTTATACACATTCACAACTACATTTAATCCGTCTTATGTCTGCTTCCCTAACATGTTTTTACATTAAATATATCTGGGGTTTTTGATAACCTTTTCTGGATTACATTTCTAAAAGGTACTTACCATTTCTACATTTAATGTTGCATTCACTGGTTGAGATATCTGCTAACAGACTATTACACTTGCTAACATCACCATTTTGCATTTTAATGAACATAATGAACATCGGACTATTTGTGTCTGTAACTAGGGATTATTGTTAGATCATCATCATCGTACTAATAGTTTTATTACCATAACTACTTGATATTAGGATTATCATAAAACTTCACTTTGTGTTAATCGCTTATTATCTGTTTTTAATTTGAAATAAAACTTCTGCACACTATTATAAATATGCATAACAGGAAAACATTACTGGAACTCTTGCATCGTCCCTTTTATGTATTTAAATATGAAAAACTCTTGATGCATTATTCAAATTGACTCAGACTTCCTATTGTCCTGCGCATCAGCGAATGTATCACTCCTGTTCACTTTCAAACCTCTGCTAAAAGTCTCAGTGCAAACCGATATTTCTATTTTAGACAAAATACTTATGCTTTCAACCAATCCGTGGCGAGCTTACAACAAATACTTGCACATACACGTTTCAATCGCATGCCCGTCACATGATAACAGGATGAACGTCTTCAAATATGTGATTACATCATTTACTTTCCTTAAATAAATCTTTAATACCAAGTGACTTGTACTTTATAACGATTTCTATTCAAAGCTCTAAGTTTTTTACTGAGACAATTAGTGATTACTCTAAGATAAGCATGTTTATCATACGATGGATTACGTTGTTTACGTGATGGAGTCACCATATTTATATAACATTTTGTCGTTTCTTCCTTGATATTCATGCGAATTAGAAACAATACATATTTATATATGAATGTTACTGATAATCTTTTAAACTATGCCTTGTATAATACATATTGTACTGAGCAGTATAATTAATATTTGCATAACCGTCTACTAAATGCAGAAAACATTACTATTTGACGTCGTGTTTGGATTATTGTCAATTTTTTCTCAACTGTCAAAATTTGAATAATTTCACGCTGAATGTTTACACACTATCTCAATATCACGAGTGTCAAACAAAGAGCACGAAGTCACCGTGAAATTATTCATGTTTTGACAGTTGAGAAAATACGAACTATATATTATAGCTCGTTTAGGATAACTTGAGACAAACGACTCAGTCTGTTTATATATTTGGGACTCAGGTATTACTTAAAACAGGGGGGTCAGCTGATTTTGTGTAATGAAAGTATTAAACATGTCTTAATGCGTGGAACGTGTGTTCTCGTACTAAATTTAATACATCAAAACACACTGATAATAGTCGATAATTACGTGTACTAGACTTAAATCCACCTGTGTATAAAAATGGTATCGTTGTATTTTGTCTCAAGTTATCCTAAACGAGCTATAAGTTATTATTGTATAAGCAATACTGCTGACTGTTTACACGTGTTTTATCTGTCGAAAAATACTCTTACGTTTCACGTGATAATTATGTATCGCGATCGTTCATTGGTTCTTGTTGATATTGGTTGGTTCCGAAGAAAATCGAGAATCACTCACCTGTTTACGTCATCCAATCAGATCGCTCGTTAGTACAGCACCCTGGAAAGTAGTCATGTGACCCGTTAAATGATTTAAAATGGCTACTCCGCCACGGCTTCTTGGAAGTAAAAAAACCCCGTACGATTATCATCATTGAAAGACGAAGAATCACGGATGGTGTAATAAATATACATATATCCCGGATCAAATCACGATTCCCAATAGTAAAAATAAAACAAAAAGTGTAGTATCTGTCGAATTTATTAATACATATATAGTTATGTTAAAGTACAATGTAAGTGTTTGCTACCAGGCTTGAAGCTGGTTGAAATAATTTAAAATGTGGAATTTTTATGTCAGTTCACGAAATTAAGACAAAACAAAAAAAATGTCTGTTAACACGTTTCGTAGATTGCAGCCATAATATTTTCCTATCGATTGGTTTATAGTATCATCATCATCATCATTGTCAGCAACAACAATATCACCATCAACTTGACATTATCATCACCACATGTAGCTCTATTCCGAAATGGATTAGGGGTACCTTGGGCAAAATCTGAAAAAATATAGTTTAGTTTACATTAAACAGACATGAAAAAATAAAACCTAAACTGATTAATTAATACTCTAACATTAAAATGACTTTAAGAATCAAAATTAAAATTTTATAATATATAATGTTTTACAAGTAACAGTAAAGTAAGTTGATTGGGTATAAAATATTATAGAAGAAATATGTATAACCTGTTGATCCACAAACATTGTATGTGTTCTATTACAAGTACTTATATGTTAAATAGTCTAAAGGTAAAATACGTAAGTTGGTCCGCGGCATGCAGTATATATTTAAGCTTAGACTACGTGCAAACTTGATATATAAATACATTTGAAGTCAGAAATTGAACGAATCTAAATATGGTTTTCAAACCGAACCTGGAACTTGTTACGGTTGAAAACAGAAATGATAGAGTGCTAGTACAATACTAATCAACAATTTATCGTTTTGATCTAAGTTTTATATTGAATGATGTGTTAAATCCAATAAATACCGTTTTCAGCCTGGATAACTTAAATTAAAAAAATCGCTTTATCATTAAGAAAGTAAACTTTAAAAGTTTATGAAGGAAGACATAAAGGGAATAAATAAACTCACCTGGTTCACAAGTAGGGGCAATATTGTCCCATCCTACATCTTGAACACAAGTTGAAGTATTTGCACCATTAATCGTATAACCATCATCACAACTGTAAGTAGCCACATCATCTGTTGTTCTACCATCTGAAGTATCTACAGCCCCATTTTCTGGTGCCACTAACTCGTCACATTCTGTAAATACGGGAAATGCATGTTCAGATTGTTGTCGGGCAATTATAACATGATTCGAATATTATAATGAATTTTCATAACGTTCTAAGTTAATTACAACATTATTACGTGGGATTTTAGAACGGTCATTAAGATTATACCATTATTATAATATACATGTATTTCTATAAATAAACGAAAAAAAATAGGGATGTATATCAAGTCATAAAATGATGATATAAGGTTCATACACCATGTTATTCTTTCTTATTTTTTTTGCGAGTATTCAAAATATCTGTGGTAAAAACATCGCCAATTTCAGAAAGATAAATGATACACGTTCTGAGATATATCTGGTGTTGTATACTGTGGAATTATTTCACGAAGTGTTGTTTGGGGCCATGTAATAAACTTGGCCCTACGGCCTTCAAGAAGTTATTCCAGGCGATATATAACTCTAGAAGTTAAGGTTTTGGACAAATATAATATAGTATGTCCAGGTGTGTTTCCATTACCACTTGCTGTATGGGTCCTCATTTGCCACTAGTTGCATCAAAGGGAGAATAGTAAAATTTTACAAAATGCGTTAAATTGAATCTTTTTATTTTTCAAAAATCATTTACTGGTTGCAGGTTTGCTCTTACTTTACGGAAAACATACTTAGTCTCAATTAAATATTCATGTTCGGCTTACGCAAATTATAATTTTGTTGAGTTTTTTGTCTAGTTTTGTAGGAAAGCAGCATTTTGTAGATGAAATATCGCTATCTCACAATAATTTTTTAACAGAACTTCAGCTAATGGGCATATTAATTAGGTTATAACGACATTGCGAAATACAAAATTTTAGTCACTCTTTTTTCCATTAATGGTGTTCATAAAAGTACTTAGCCTTGTATTATTTTTGTCATTTAACCTCAGAAGGGATTGCTGCATCTTCACATTCATATTGACCAGTTGCTAAATTGCAATAAGAGTTGGGTAGGAAGTTACGTGCTAACTATATAAATACATTTGAAGTCAGAAATTGAACGAATCTAAATATGTTTTTCAAACGGAACCTGGAACTTGTGCTAGAACAATACTAATTAACAATTTATCGTTTTGATCTAAGTATTATATTGTATGATGTGTTGTGTTGTAGGATGTCATTAAATCCAATAAATACCGTTTTCAGCCTGGATTACTTCAATTAAAAAAATCGCTTTATCATTAAGAAAGTAAACTTTGAGTTTATGAAGGAAGACATAAAGGGAATTAAGACACCAACCTGTTTCACAAGTAGGGGCAATATTGTCCCATCCTACATCTTGTACACAAGTTGAAGTATTTGCACCATTAATCGTATAACCATCATCACAACTGTAAGTAGCCACATCATCTGTTGTTCTACCATCTGAAGTATCTACAGCACCATTTTCTGGTGCCACTAACTCGTCACATTCTGTAAATTCGGGAAATGCATGTTCAGATTGTTGTCGGGCAATTATAACATGATTTCAAATATCATAATGAATTTTCATAACGTTCTAAGTTAATTACAACATTATTACATGGGATTGTTAGAACGGTCATTAAGATTATACCATTATTCGAATATTTCTATGTGATAAAATATATTTCTACAAATAACCGAAAAAAGGGATGTATATCAAATCATAAAATGATGAGAAAAGGTTTATTCGCCATGTTAATTTTTCTTATTTTTTACGAGTATTCAAAATACCTGTGTTAAGAACATCGCCTATCTCAGAAAGATAATGGTGTTGTATATTGTGGAATTATTTCACGAAGTAAAGTTTGGAGTCATGTAATAAACCACTTGGCCCTTCGGCCTTCAAGAAGTTATTCCAGGCGATATATAACTCTAGAAGTTAAGGTTTTGGGCAAATATGATATAGTATGTCCAAGTGTGTTTACATTACTACTTGTTGTACGGGTCCTCATTTGCCACTAGTTGCATCAAAGGGAGAATAGTAAAATGCGTTAAATTGAATCTTTTTATTTTTCAAAAATCATTTACTGGTTGCAGGTTTGCTCTTACTTTACGGAAAAAATACGTAGTCTCAATTAAGTATTCATGTTCGGCTTACGCAAATTATAATTTTGTTGAGTTTTTTGTCTAGTTTTGTAGGAAAGCAGCAGTTTGTATATGAAATATCGCTATCTCACAATAATCTTTTTAACAGAACTTCAGCTAATGGGCATATTAATAAGGTTATGTCGACATTGCGAAATACAAAATTTTAGTCACTCTTTTTCCATTAATGGTGTTCATAAAAGTATTTAGCCTTGTATTCTTTTTGTCATTTAACCTCAGAAGGGATTGCCACTCTTGCTACCCTTAAATAGGTATGCATACAAGATACTCACGGTAAGTGCAAGAAACACCAAATCCAGCATCCACATATCCAGTTGCATCTGCACATTCACATTTACCAGTTGCTAAATTGCAATAAGAGTTGGTTAAGAAGTTAGGACAATTTGCCTGTGTTGTAAATGTACATGCTGAAATTAATAGTGGTGTGTATGAAATAATATAAATTGAAACACTGCAATTAATTTGCAAATGCGCAACATGCAAATCACATAAAAATCTGACTACTCAAAATTCTCTATTAGTTAAATAGAGTACATTGTCACAATATGTTTTTATATTAAACGAAATCAGAAACTGAAGGTTAGTTCTACGCTATGATGTATCGTCTTGGGTTCTTGTATTAGAAATGGTCAAGTCGGCGGTTGGACGATAAATTCAATTTTTTATTAAAATTATTGGAAGACAATTTAATCACATGACGGTAGCGTACAAAAATGTTATTCCAATGAAACTGCTTAATGTGCATTTTGTATGAAAATACAAATAGTCTAGAAATTGTAGTATGGCATTCTTTTTGAAAACAACAATGATAGGCGTTTCATCATTTTTATACGAAATGTGATATTTTTGAGTTGATTTTCTCTCCGAATATTATGGGATGGGACGTTCTTCGAAAAATTATAAATTGAATAAAGAAACTGTTCGATTAATATTGAAGGAAAATAACATGGTTCACCAGCTAAAAATGAAGACTATCCTATGTGATAAAATGAATGTATATCTAATTCAAAGTGGTGAATATTTTAGCTGATATAATCAAAAACTAAATTTTATTTGAAAAAAAAAAACCTCACATGTAAAAACTGTTCAAACTTATGCATTGAAAATCATATCAACGCATAAAATTTAAATTTAGAATCGACACTTATGTCATTTGCTTAACATACATGTAACTGCATGGGGAAAAAGTAATGAAGCTCACGGAACGCAAAATCACAACTCTAAAATCACATTGATGCAAATTTACTAAATAGTAGGGGTGTAACGGTTAACCGATATACCGGTTAATATTGCAATACGACTTCTGACGGTTTTTAACCGGTTCGTTTTTCTCTGAATCGGTTTTTCTAGTTATGTTACATACTGATTGTTTTTATTAGAGTCTGAAATTTAAATGTTTGATTAGATGTTAAAATGTGTTCGGAAACTTGAAATATTTTTCGTAAAGTGAGAGAATAGATTTCTTTGAAAGTCCATTCAAAACCTTTTTTCTAACTCATGTAACTTACTCGAACATTTGCGTAATACGTGTAGATCATTTGAAAATACAAATATATATGTACAATGTTGATCAAATTAGGACGATGCACGTGCATTAATTTATGCTATGCATGTATGCACAAAGAACAATATGTATTGCAATATATTGCAATATATTGCAATACGGGTTTCGTGTATTGCAATATATTGCAATACGGTTTTTACCGTATTGTTACACCCCTACTAAATAGTCTATACGATATGTTAGAACGATACTTATCCCTTTGATTTGTTTGCTACTGTTAACTAATTTATTCACTGAGCATTAAAGCATGTGTATTAAAAGCAACGAAAAACTGATCTTTATCATGTCTGTAACTTAAGATTTCAATTTAAAACAAACAAAAACATTAACATACTGTTGAAGCTTCTTGTTCAAACATTTTATGACTCTCAAAATTGTAAAGATACATTTAGAAAGCAATAAAGCAAAGTGCTGATAATGGCAATTTTACTCCAAGTAGAACTGTAACGGACGACGATTTATTTATAAAACATAACTAATTAGTCACAGAACAGATGATTTTACTGTGATTTTTTTTACTTTTATCATACATTTCTTACAATCTGTATGAGTAAGTCAATTACCTTTTAATATTAATAATTTATTTCCTTAACTTAATTACTCTAACTGATTAGATTTTTTTGTAAAAAAGTGACCAAAACCATGATCTAGTAACTTTAATTAAAAGTAAAAATAACCGTTACTCTTACATATCCAAAATATAACTGAAATTATGAAACAAAACTCACGTCTTATTTTTACTCTTATATTTCTATTATTTCGGAAACCATTATTTTATTAATTAATCACAAATGTTCTGAATTTCAGGGTGAGAAATACAATGAATGATGAAAATAAGAAATGCTTTACTTGTAACTCCAATCTGAGCTTCCACACCAAATAAAGCCAGACTAAGAACGCACACAGATACAAAAATCATGTTGAGAAAAAACCGGCTGTCATTAATTTCTCTTGTTGCTTCTAGTTTCGACTCCCTTATCCTGTCAAGCTCACAACAATAATGAAATAAGATTGATCAAGCAAAGTCTCATTGTTAGACGATACCTTGGCACCACAGTGATTATAACAATAACGTTATTGACATCATGCTGTGGCTACTATAACCCACGCCCTCAGACAAGTGGCAAATTTGTTTAACAAAGTAATCCTCAAAAGTAGTCCAAAGACATGCGTAGTAAAGCTAGCTTTTTCATTGGTGAATATATAATGAATATTTAAAATGGGAGGTCCGGCGTAATGTCAATATTTTATTTTAAAATACTGCAGAACTTTTTTTCAGGCCATGTATTTTACATGTATACATGTATGTTCGCAATCATGGTACCTTCCATCATTTTCACGTGAGAAAATTCATATAGTTTACCGACTGACTTCTAGCTGGTGTTCTTCTATCATCTTATTTCTAAAGATATACTCAAGCTACTTATTTTCTCAAGATCAAGACGTTTTGATAATGTTGTTAACAATCCTAATCAATGGTTCTCATTTGACCCAAGCTGAAAAGAATATACACTTCTTCCATAGCAGTTTTCAGCGAAGTCACCGATTTTTTTTTATAAAAGATATCATTGAATTATTTACTTTACAAAAAATTAATCTATACAGCTCATCATTCTCTTTTGCAATTTTATATAAACTCAAACATATAAGAAATGTACATCAGTACGTCGCCTTTAATTCTTACATTACTTTGAAGAGACAATTATATCAGTACATGATAGATGGCCCAAAATATAGCTTGATTATTTACGAGATATGATTATGCTTCCGAATCCTAAGTCAATTCAGAAATTTAATCTATTATGCAATTATTAACTATTACAATATATCAAAATGCACAATTTTATTTATTTAAAAATGTTATAAACTATAGGGTGTAGTTCTAGTAGATCGTTGTCTTTTGAAATTTTAGTAATACATTTGTATCACTTAAATTCAAGAATATGGGGGTCACAATTGAACCAACAGGCCATAAACGGTTATAGGTGGGAAACTAAAGGTATCAACTGAAATGTGACCAATATAGTTGATATAGCCGAGTTGCAAACAACAACACAAATTACAAATAGATAAAAAACATAACGCTGTTTTTTGAGGCGGGTAACAAAAATCTATATACGCAAAGTGTATACAATTTAAACAATTTAAGACTTAAACAATATCAATAATTTGTTAAATTGGACTATTTATTATATCAAATATTATTTCTGACACCAAACTCATTGTAGAACGATTTTAAAGTAAACATTGAATTATGAAAATGTTTCAAACAATGATCCATACACAACTTGTGGATATTAAAAAAATGTTCAAATCTACGCACATGTAAAATTATATCATTTTATAAGTGTGTCTTTAGTATGCCTTTTGTTTATACATGTATGTACAAACAATATTATCACTATCCGGTGGTATTTGGTGCATTGCATGTTGTTTTCTTGTTAAGCAATAAAGTAGCAAATGAAAGAAGATACTGACTAAAATAGGGCTGTGGATTGTTGAGCTAGTAGCGATCCGATCCGACCCTAACCACGATTCATGTGTAGTGATTCACGAATTGAACCACGATTTACTAGTTAATGGAGAAGCATTCAGGAATTCATGTAATAACAAAAATAAGTGAAGAATTACAGTGGTTTTACTTTATGGATATTTATGTACACCAAACATTTCTATTACCAGACGTTTTATGGGCATTTTCAGTTATAACATTTTTGTTTAAATGTGTGTCAATCTGATACAATATTTGGTCCCTACATAAATTCAAAGTTTTCATAAGTAGTGCGGCTCGTTTTCAGTGATAATAAAGCTAAATAATTTATGTTCTTTCATTTTTTTTCAAAACATAGATCGCGATCCGACGATTTCGGACGTGACGGATATTCGTACTCGATTTTCTGGTCGTACTCGATTTTCTGGTCGAGATCGCGAATATCCGAGAACTCGGGTATTCGCAGCAGCCCTAGACTTAAATCATCAAGTATCATAAGTACATATGTACCAAAGTTCTTTTTCGGTGTGTTTGTACTGAATATCCACTAAAAACGTTCAAATTTTGACATGACATGATCTCGCAATAAAATGTTGAAATCGATTGAAAACAACATAATGCCTGCGTTCTTATGATTGCATTGTATACAGGTCATATTCTAGGTCATGGGTGTTTTTGCACTTTAAACATTGGACTTGTCCACTGAATAGGTGAATAAACTAATGCACGAACAACATTTTACGGATTAAAACCTACAACTTTGATATTTAACATTTATTTTAAATAATGTTTTGCACATTTGTAAATTTTATAATGGTATGTTTATAAAATAAGTGTCAAATACATAAACTATAAAACTGAAAAAATAATACATCCCTGAATATTGGTGTGTAATGAAACTGGCTATGTTTATATACGCAATGTTTACGTGGAAGACCTGTACTTGTGGATTGTGTGTACATCAAGAAAGTGGTTTGCAATTGCAAACCTGTGTTTTCTTAGACACCTTTCTCAATATCAAACAGGACAGATATTTTCAATAAAACAATTTATACATAAGGTTTTATGATACTGTTTTGTTATTTTAAGTATCATTATTCATTTGCAGACAGTATTTTAGCCATGTTGATAATTTTGATACCTCAGTATTTAGTGCATATTCGTCAACGTTTGTGTAAGATGGATTTTTATCTCACCGAGGGAGCTCAGACTACATATGTACACAAGTAGCACAGCCACCAGTAGGCCTAAAATGTTGTTTCCTGAGTTCACGAGTTGAAATAAGAAATATCTACGCTAAAGAAATGAATTTGGATCCGCTCATGATATCATTGAACAATATTGTCTATGTCTAAGACGCCATATGATATTTATGCTGTACATAATCTAATCGTACTTCCATGTTTCAGCGAATAATTCGTGATGAATTACAGTAGTTAAGCTTCCACTGCGTAGCATGAACAGAATACGGGTCGTCCCTGGTTTGTACCGGTACAAGATCCAAAACTTCATTAGCCACTACATGCCTTTTCAAATAAACAATTATACTTGATAATTGGATGCATCTAGCTTGAACTCAAGACCATCCACAGGAAATATATAACTGGTACCGAGACAAAAATAACAAACTCAAATTGTCTTGTAAAATATGTAGAAAATGTATCAAATATATAAAAAACAATCTTATGTACAATTAATATAAAACAAAATCATATTTACAATAAAAAACAACAATAATAAACATTAAAGAAATGTGGTGAAAATATTATACTAACATTATAACTTATTGAATAAAATCAATATAAAGTTCAATTATACATGCAATAATTAAGTACATTTACCATATTATATATTGTTCGTTTTTTCTCAACTGTCAAAACATGAATAATTTCACGGTGACTTCGTGCTCTTTGTTTAATACTCGTGATATTGAGATAGTGTGTAATCAATCACCATGAAATTATTCAAACTTTGACAGTTGAGAAAAAACGAACAATAGCAACCTTATAAGATAAGTTTTAAGTGTAAACACTACATGAAACTTTGTTAATTTTGTACAAACAACTTGACACAAGTATTATGTTACAATAGATGCTTTACATGAAGTATACTGAAAGCACAACCATAAACTTCGGGAGTTTCCGTATTCATCGGAAATGCTCGAAGGTTACAAACAATATGATCAGATTTCAAGAAACAACATAACGGTTATTCTCGGCTATTGTCTGACAATGATAAACTGTTACTCGATCTTCATTTAGAATTTTCTGTAACAGGTGAATATTGTCCGACCACTTCACTACTATGAGTCTATACAGTATTCAAACTCAATTAAATTCTAATTAGACAATATTTAATAAACGTCGACTAATCTCACTTCTGAAATGGCAAAAAGCTGATACATTTGTATATATGCCTCTATTAGTAAATTATGTATAATTCTGTATCCTTCGTACAATACTATATCTTGAAGCATAATAGACAAGGCAATTGAATTGTATACATTTTGTCTATTTAAAAGATTGGGGTTTTTCTGTTTGTGTAAGGCAAACAGACATGTAAAGAATTATAAAAGAAAGGACGGATTTCTGGCAACAGTTAGGATACTAACACGTATTTTCTTTCATAAAAACATATGTTTTCAAATGGTTTAGAATGACAAGTACAACGTAATGATGAAAAAGTCATAAACACAAACTGTTGAACAAATCTGAATCGAGCCCGAAACCCAATACAAGCACAAAATGTTTTACATATGTAATAACAATGTTAGTACAAAAATATACAAATAATCATTTATCACCTAAATGATATTCAATTAATTATATACAAAAATATACATTTAAAATTTGATAATAAAACAATACTGACATAGATTCATTTCATGAACACAAGCTGAACAATAACTATTTACACGTTTAATTTTGTTTCAACAAATCTTACACAAAATACTAAGTATAAATACGAGCACAGTATCAGCTGAGATACCTGAACACCTTTTGGACCAAATAGACAATGAATAATTTGATGTTGTCGCAGGTTTATGATTTTTCTGAGCCTGTTCAATTCCAAATGTTATAAATGGTTTAGAATTTTACGACTTGGATTTGGCAATATTTCAAATAATAAAGTTTACGCCATAACTGATTGTCAATAATGAAGTCATGTAAACATTTTCAATATTAACAGAGCCATCTTGCATGACATTGTAACACACATATATATCACTTAGCACTTGATATATTGTGTCAGGATCAATAGAAGGCAAACAAATTTTATTTTTATTTCAAACCCAATCACATTGCTAAGCAAAGTAATGTCCATGTACTAAGTACAAAATGATCAGAATCACTGTAAATTTAAAATATTGGCACTAATACTTCGACACTCTTAGAATGACATTTCAGATGGTTTTGAAGCGAAAGCTTCGTCCGACTTTCCTTCAATAATTAATGCCATTTCAACATCACTCACACCAACCCTATGAGGATCAGGTTCTTTAGACATCCCACGACTGCGTCGTCTAAAAGAGTCTCTCATACTATTTCTTAAATTAGTTGCATTTTTTCTCAATGTAACTGAAGTCTGTCTCAATGTTAAATGAGGATGTTTTTCTTCCAAATCAGGGTTACTACTTTTTGTATGTTTAGCTAGGGCTGGCACAACAAGGAAAAACAAAATGATGGCCGCAACAGCACATAGTAAGACCAACCACCAATGTTCCTGAAATTCAAAGAATCATATAAACTATTTCGGTAAGATCACCATAGAGCAATGTTTGATGGCTATGACATAGTTCTTTTTTCTCAACTACCAAAACATGAATACTTTCACGGTGAATTCGTGTTCTTTGTCTATCACTAGTAATATTGTAATAACATGTATTCAACATGCAAAATTATTCAAACTTGACAGTTGGGAAAAAATGAACCATAAATGGTTACAAAATATAAGTTATTTATTCTTGATCTAATGATTATCACATGTGCTGGATATATAAAACAACAGTCAGATGAAACTCATTAACGAAACTTTGAATGAAAGGAAGTTAGTAGCTACTTTTGATATAAAATATTGAAATTGTCATATATTGTAATTAATTGTTAGAAGTCTGAAATGGTGAAAGCATTAGAAGTACGCTGTAAATGCGATAGTTTTCTGAGAAAATATCTTTGGTTATAAACATAGGAGAACTTTATCTTACGTAAGTATAACAATGATAGATGTAAAACAATAATAAAGAAATAAGCATATCTACAAGTAATCATATCGTAGACATGAAATACAGAAAACTTTATCTAACATAAGTATAACAATGATAGATGAAAAACAATAATAAAGAAATAAGCATATCTACAAGTAATCATATCGTAGACATGAAATACAGAAAACTTTATCTAACGTAAGTATAACAATGATAGATGAAAAACAATAATAAAGAAATAAGCATATCTACAAGTAATCATATCGTAGACATGAAATACAGAAAACTTTATCTTACGTAAGTATAACAATGATAGATGTAAAACAATAATTTAGAAATAATCATATATCTACAAGTAATCATATCGTAGACATGAAATACAGAAAACTTTTTTGAATTCATAAATGATTTTATGTAGTTGCCTCTATGGCCTAACTTGATGCACATACAAGAAACATCATTAATATAATTGATACATAAATTATGGTTACATTTCTTTTCAATATTTTTACTCGTAACAATAGAAATGACCAACATATACCCTAGCCATTGGGCAAATTGTGTTTCAATGATAGTGCTGAGCAACTTTTGCTGCACATATTAAAAATTGTAAACAACTGTAATGGTGATGGTGATAACGATAAGTTTGGTGCTGACGATGCTGTTGATGATCGTGCTGGTAATAACTGTGATTATGACGATGGTGATGATAATACAATGAGAAAATCAAATCATGTTTTGCAAGCTCATGTTACTTCTGTAAAAGAGTTAATGTTCGAATGTTTTATGACAGGGGACTACAGAACTACAGAATATCTGTTTTGAGATTGATTTAGATTTGTCCTAATCTCGTGAATAAACGTCAGAAAATGTCTGATACATCATACATTCACCTTTTATAATTTCAACCAGCTCTAAGCCATAGAATGAAAACTTACCCTAACAAAATTCTCTATGTATTTAACACATTCACCAGATGTAACACAATTTTTCAATCTAACTAATGGAGTATCAGGATCTGCACCACGACATCTTCTAAATACATCACAATATCCGAGATTGTTATTACATAATGTACCTGTAAATATAATAGAAGTTTTATTATTGTTGGATTATTCATTTGATTTCACTAAATGATGTATATCAGACTTAATGGAATAAAAAAGTAATATTAATTGATAACTTAAATACGTCTAGAATAACTTTCAAAACTTATACATTATTGTTGATCTTACATACTTATAGCCACAGCGAACGATTGTTAGTAGAATAGTTCTCTGTAATCTACTAGATACTGTTATTCTTAGAAAAAGTACGTCTATAGTAATAATAATAGATAGGCATATCTAGGGACAGTAAGAAAGACGATTGGTCGCCGTATTTAGACTTAGATAATATTATATGCTTGAATGTGGCGTAAAACACAGTGCACTTTTTTCATTAGGTAATTTTACGATTTAGTAAAGTCTAAAAATACCCATATGAGACCGATTGTTGTATTTTTAATAATTGATCCAGACAAATGAAAACTTCAACTTACCAACTGGAAGTTTAATAGGCAAATGGCTAGTTCTTTGATCTAATGATACATTATATAGTAAGGTTTTTAATTCAGGATAATGGTTTAATCTTTCTTCGTCATGTGTATTAATGCATTCATTTGTTCCTGGTTCCTCTGAAAAAAGAACAACAATTGAACATATATTTCTTTATAGTTCTTTTCCGTCCTATCGTGCTGGTAACAGTTTGACACTCTTTAGAAACCTTGATAGTTTTAAGTTTTATCGACAATTCATGCACATAATCGTCAAATATCAATAGATACTTGCGCACTCTGCAATATTTTATATCACACTGGATAATTAAAAAGTTTCATGATATGCTTATAACTATTTTTGTTTAATGCTATTAAAACAAAACGACATTTTCTCTTTATGGGAAAACGAAGTAACACAATGTTAAATTATGTTTTGTTTATTTATTGGAGTTAACGCCGTGTTAACACATTTTAGGTCATTTCACGTTGTCCAATGCACCTAACCTAGCTTTCCTGGACGATTGTCTATAACCAGTTTTCACCTGCCGTTCTACAAAGCCGGGAACTTCTCCATATTATCTAATCAATGGAAGAAAATCGACATTTTTGTCAAATTTTCATGGAAGGGTATAACCTCCCCGGGTGGGATTCGAACCAGCACACCCTCGGGCACGCGATTCCAAATTCCGGCGTCTTCCAACTGCGCTATCGACTCAGGTTATGTTTTGTTTATGTTGGTAAAGTTTCGCTATAGAGAGCATCTTGGTAATTGTGAACGTATACACATGTTTTGACGATTTTTATGTCCCAAATGCTAAATTTGAGAAGGAAATGTGTCTATATCAAAATTATTTCGCTTTCTAAAACTATCGTTTATGATGACCATAATGATTAAACTTAACTGTTTGAGACCGACTAGATTATCTGACTTGTGTAATTTGTATAGTGAATTTCAAGTAGTGAATACACCAGAACTTTCAGCGCATTGATTGTTTTTGAAGTTCTACTTCAAAGGAGCATTGTTGAACCTCATTTTTCACAACCCGTGTTTTTCACAACGTGTGAAAAACGCGTACGCAATTTTCACAACTTGTGAAAAACACGTTAGTAACTTTCACAAGTTGTGAAAATTGCGTACGCGTTTTTCACAAATGAGCAATGTGAAAATTACGTTAGACATTTTTTCGATTTTTAGTCCTAACGCAATTTTCACAACATTGGTCAATATCATAGTATATTTTCAAGTATATAATAAACAAAATTAATGTTTCATTTTTTTTCAAATATTTTATTTAAATGGTTTACATCGCAACATGAGTGCAAGATGTCCCAACTACCCTAAGGTGTTCAACAAGCCAGTATTGTACCTTATTTTACTACCTTTACGTACAAGCAACCACTTTAGAACATAGAGAAGCCACCTTAAGGTACATAGTAAGCACATACATCCCATCGTACTGTTATAATGTCCGTATTCACAAGGTTTGTATCAGCTGCCCAAGCACAGCACGAATATCCATGGTAACATTTATGTCCATAGCAAATTCTGTCGAGCCTTGGTCGTTTAAGTGGAGGAGAGGGATTCAAACTAGCGACTCCTTGGGGGACGAAGCATGAAGCACACAACCCATTATCCGCCCTGACACTAATATTCATTTATTATGCATCGATGGCAACATGAAAATTCTACAGTATTTCATATTTTGGTGAGATATACATGTACCTTTGGTAAAAAAAGCTTAATGTTGGGAAGATGCATGCATATTAAACTTAAATAAATATGATTACAGCATAGATAATTGATATATAAAAGTAAAGGTCATTGTATCTTTATTATGCAAACATTTGATATTAGTGAGTTATATCTTGTGAATTGTAACACAGTGGTCAATTTCAGAGGTACAGATTTCATTGTCAGATTTTTTGTTTTCGCTTAATACTGGAATTTATATTTTGCATGGATAGTAACAAAAATGCTGCGAAAGTGTGCCGATAAAACCTCGAGGCGGTCAATATATTCCATTATTGCATATGTTACTATAAATAGTAACAAAATCGACGAGAAACTGCGCCAATATAGTCTCAATGTAGGCAATACATTCCAGTATTGAGCAAGTGTGCCAAAATATCGATATTTGGCTCACTTCCTAGTGTGCCAAAATCGATATTGAGGCAACTTCTGGTCAATACGCACCTGCAGTTTAACAACGACAGACTTTCCGCACGTTAAATTCGTACGTAATTAGCAACAAGTAGCTATTCAATTTTACGACGTGTGTTGTTTCATATAAAAAATGAATGAGATAATCAACAACCAGAATTACGTTTTATAACAAGCGTTCATTAGATTTCAACGTTTCGGCGTTGAAAAAACAAAACATGTGACGTAACGTCAACGTGCAAAATAGCGCGTTACGCCGAGAAAAAGCTAGTGTAGATCTACTTTTGTTGTAGAAAAATTGTCATTACATGCATTGATCAACACATGCAATAAAAAGGTTATGAAACAGGGCAAGTGTGCCTTAAGTCGATATCGGCACTCTTTCCTCGGCATTAGCCATCGGGCCAATACTTAAGCAAGTGTGCCGATATCTTCCTTAAGGCACACTTGCCCTGTTCAATAACCTCTACGTATTGAGCAAGTGTGCCAAAATATCGATATTTGGCTCACTTCCTAGTGTGCCAAAAATTGATATTGAGGCAACTTCCGGTCATTACGCACCTGCAGTTATACAACCGCAGACTTTCCGCACGTGAAATTCTCAACAAGAAGCTATTCAATTCTACGACGTTTGTTTTTTTCATATTGAAAATTAATGAGATAATCAACAACCAGACTAACGTTTTATAACAAGCATTCATTAGATTTCAACGTTTCGGCTTTGGAAAAACAAACAATACATGTGACGTAACGTCAACGTGCAAAATAGCGTGTTACGTCGAGAAAAATTTGTATTTTTGTTGTAGAAAAATCATCATTACATGCATTGGTCTACATATGCAATAAAAAGGTTATGAAACAAGGCAAGTGTACCTTAAGTCGATATCGGCACACTTTCCTCGGCATTAGCTCTCGGGCTAAAGCCCTCGGGCCAATATCTAAGCAAGTGTGCCGATATCTTCCTTAAGGCACGATTGCCCTGTTAAATAACCTCTACATATTTAACGATCTGTACAAAACGATATTTTGAACGTATAAAAGATAGAATAATAATCACAATTATGTTGTAACGAGCGCTTATGGCGCACATTACTATTATTATTGTAAAAATGACGTCATTGGGATCTACAACAAAACATTGACCACATCTATAGCTCGTTTAGGATAACTTGAGACAAACGACTCTGTCTGTTTACATATTTGGGACTCAGGTATTACATAAAACAGGGAGGTCGGCTGATTTTGTGTAATGAAAGTATTAAACATGTCTTAATGCGTGGAACGTGTGTTCTCGCACTAAATTTAATACATCAAAAACACACTGATAATAGTCGATAATTACGTGCACTAAACTTAAATCCACCTGTGTATGAAAATGGTATCGTTGTATTTTGTCTCAAGTTATCCTAAACCGTAAACGAGCTATAGAGTATCATTCGGAACAACCTCGTCGATCATCTACAAAGATGTACCTCGGAAATCAGACGTAGTAGAAATACAACCAGGTTATAAGGTCTGGCGATTAACTCCCTGGCAAGTAGTACTATTATTGTTTATACATCGATGTGTAAAATCAATATTATCTAAAACAATTGTATGCTACAGGTCGTCCACGTAAACATTGCGTATAAAAGTATGGCCAGTTAAATTACACACCAATAATTAGGGGTGAATTATTTATACAATTTTATAGTTTGGTTTGTTTACACTTGTTTTAATACACATGTTTATAAAACATTTACAAAGAAGATATACAATATTTAAAATAAACATTGAATATCAAAGTGGTGTGTTTAAATCAGCAAAATGCTGTTCATGCATCTACGTATTCACCTATATAGTAGAAAAGTCCATTATTTAAAGTACAATAACACGCATGACCTAAAATACGACATGTTGTTAACTAATTAGCTAAAACACAACATTCAGAAGTCATAGAAAAAGGCCCTAGACTGTTTCTATATACATAGAAACACGTCCATTTGTCATTTTCATGCCAACATTTAATAATAACCTTGTAACACGTTTATCTCATCATCACATCAGAACAACGTCTCACACGTCGTATTTCTGTGCAGTTCAGACTACATTACTACAGAAACTAACTTCGTAGACCTATTTTTTCACCTTATGATATCCGAGATTTATCTGCATAGAAGATCGCCGAGGTAAGTCCGATGGTAAAGTTATAACTTCCTCGATCGACCTCTCTCAAAATGCCAATATTTTTCCGACAAAATTATTTTAATGGTTTCATATTGTTTGCATATTTTTAAAGCCCCTTTACTAAATAGAACGCTGATAATTGTCAAGAATCACGTTTTTGCTTAAAACTCATGCAAACATTAAATGAATATATAAAACGCACCCAAGGCACAAAAAACTCAAGTATTTTCTCCAAAATTTATACTAATACTATTTTAAAATTAGCGATAAAACCCAAAGTAATGACTTTACGGAAAATCACGGAACTCAACGAACGAGATCGGAACATCCCGTCGTAGCTAAAAATAACCAAAACTTCAAATCTGAAGAAACAAAATTTTCTTCTTTGATAAATACACTTTTGTATGGTGAATTTCGTGCGAAAGCCAATTAAAACTCACGAAATCATGTAAATAGTTTTATACATAAAAATATACTGACGGGAAAAAGAAACGAACCAACTAACGTCATGTGTGGTGAAAGGGTGACCGTTCATACCAAATAAGTGTGAAATCTTCTTGTTTGGTGTAAACGGTTCTAAAGTTATGCCACCGTCACCAACGTCTTTCTCTTCGCTTGTATCTTCACAATCATGGTGTTGGGAGAGTGTAGAGTTCAGTGAGGATTCGTGTTTCGGCTAATGTAACGCCCTCAGATTAATAAATGTTTCAAAACAAGTCACAACTTGTTGTTTGCAAAGGTAGTCTCGTGGACATACACATAGACCAGCTTTTACGCTCGGTGAGTGTCTCTATATTTTGGAAACGTCATGACTGTATCTATCAGCATAGTAACGACAGACCTTACGTTGAGCATGTCACCAAGGTCTTTTTACAGGGTGAAAACATTAATGTTTCCTTATATTATTCTGAATCACAAAGATTGTGTACCTAGTTGAAATGAGGCGTTTCTTTTTAGCATCAGTTTAAATGTTTGCGTACTCAAAATTTGCACGCGCTGATTTCTCGAGTAAACCACAGGAAAAACGATATGACATATCCATCACTTTACAATTTTGTGTAAGTTTTACCTAACATCTTTTAAGCAACTTGATTGGCTGAGAGGGTATCTCCGTAATCTAATTTGCATGTTATAAAAGTACCCCACTTTTATAAGAAATTGATATTTTGAATAACTTGACCCCTAAAAGGGAGCCTGCTACAGAGAGTTATTATAATCCGAAGGTGGTAATATTCTATTGTCTTTTTGATAGTTTTACTTGTTTTTAAATTAATGATAAAGAATCTGTCTTCGTTTAGTGGCTTTAAATATGAGATGCAATGCATTAAACTGACGTGACCCGGGTGCGTAGAAATTCATTTTATGTATTTTTGAATATATTTTTGTTTATCATAATACTGCATTTTGACCATGGCACTCTTCCTGTCTTCGATTATAGGAGGTTGGATTTAAAACATTATGAATTTTTCGAAGGGGTAATAAGTACAGAATTGTATGAATTAGACATAGCCATAATCCATTTTAAAGTGTACATGTATTCATTAATATTTTTTTCAAATTTATTTCAAGATGAAAGAAATATTAATTCGTTTTCAATATAGTTATTTCATTAAATATAGGGAGGCGAGACAGGATAGAGCGCCATGATCGTGCGACCACATACACGACTCATGCAGGTTGTTTCATCATCTCACGATGACGAACGCAGAAAACAAAGCGTTTGACCAAGTACTAGCAAAACATCAACAGCTCTGGTAACCATGGCACATTTCCCTTCTCTAAGAAAAAGGAATGACTTGGTGTTTGGGAACGACCAGAGCCAGTAAAATGCTTCGCCAAAAAGGCAAACACTTGACAATGTGAACAGACACAGCTTGTCTGTTTCTTACAAGAACGTCTATGGGTATATATACAAAATATTAATTACAAGGTTTTCAGTTGAATCATACCGCTGTACATAATTAATTAGTATGTCAAATAAATCGTACATGGGATTATTTTACTTGCAATTTCATAACTATCATTATTACTTTTTTATCAACCACAATATAATTGCTTTTTTTAATTTGATAGTGCAGTTTATTTGTATTTGATAACAACTCACTAAATTTAGAATTCATCTTCCAAAATTATCTTCCCCATATTTAATGTCCTTTTTACAGTATTTAACGATTGTTACAGGCTCTGACCTTTAGGACCCAAATAGCTCAGTCGGCTAAAGGGAAGGAACGGAAATAAGCATATGACATGAAAAGTTCAAGAGGTCGCTGGTTCGAAACCTAGCAAATGCATAAATTTTTATTTTTTATATTTTATTTTTTAATATATATTTTTATTTTATATTATACATACATGTATTTACGTATTAAGAGGTAGCATTGACATATTGAGATATATAATCTTATGAATATTTTAAAATAAATAGTGTTATGTTTACTTTTATTATGGTTACTTTAAGCTGTACATGTATTAGAGCGTACATTACTTTATAACGAAATTTTTATGGAGATATAACTTTAAACCATCAATACTTGGATTTTACCAATGGCTGAACGATGCCTAATTTTATGCTGTAGTAGGCGGAATAAAGATCGTAGAAAATTTTAGTTCATAAAACATGAAAGGCACAAAATTACATTAAAGTATATCATATAAAAGGTGGGTTGCTCTCAAGACTGTAGTAACTCGCTCTTTAATCCAAAGCTCTTACTTCAGTCTTGCGGGCAACTCAGGAAATAAACCTACAATCATACTGATAAAGGGGACATTTTTTATATAAACGTAAGATATCTTTATAACATTGTAGATCTACATTATAAATATAATGATAAAACGATAATGATAAAAAGTCATTATTTTCATTTAAAATATTCCTCATTCCCACAGAATATAATTCAAACTATTTTCTCTCAATTCGTAGGAACTCATGTAAAACAATATTAGTTGAGCAGCCAAAACTGCATTGTTTGGACAGTGAACAACAATGGATAAAAAGTCATGTCTCTGAAATAGACAAGCGCCCCTAAATAGCTAGCACAAGCCTTTCTGCGGCTATTCTCCCTCCTACCAATGATTTTTAATTATGTAGGGCAGTTGTCAGTTTCTGACGATGTGTGTACTTAGTAGTTGGTTAAAAGCTAAATCCAGAGATTTAACCTTTCCAGGAGGAGTGAGTAGGTTGACTGACCGTCGTCATATGACCTATACAATGTGTTACCACGGCGTTAAAACCAACAAACAATCTAACAAACAGGCATGATATATTAAAAAGTATTATTATACACCATAATAAGAGGTTGGTTTCCGTTAGAACATGGAACCGTGAATACGAAATAAAATACAATACCACATGTTAACCGAACAGAGGAACTGAAAACGACCGATAATATTTGAAATTTTTGACTAAGTTATCATTTGGAACAACCTCGGCGATCTTCTACGAAGATATACCTCGGAAATCAGACGTTGTAGAAATACTACCAGTCTATAAGGTCCGACGATTAACTCCCTGGCAAGTTGTTTATACATCGACGTGTAAAATCAATATTATTAAAAAATGTGTATGCTAGATTACTAATTAGCTATACAAACAACATTCAGAAGTCATATCAAATGGCCCTGGACTGTCTCTTTATACATAGAAACACGTCCATTTGTCATTTGCATGTCAGCATTTAATAATAACCTTGTTACACGTTTATCTCATCATCACATCAGAACAACGTCTCACACGTCGTATTTCTGTGCAGTTCAGACTACATTACTACAGAAACTAACTTCGTAGATCTACTTTTTCACCTTATGATATCCGAGATTTATCTGCATAGAAGATCGCCGAGGTTAGTCCGATGGTAAAGTTACAACTTCCTCGATCGACCTCTGTCAAAATGCCAATATTTTTCCGACAAAACTATTTTAATGGATTCATATTGTTTGCATATTTTAAATATGAGAAGCAATGCATTAAACTGACGTGACCCGGATGCGTAGAAATTCATTTTATGTATTTATGAATTTATTTTTGTTCATCATAATACTGCATTTTGACCATGGCACTCTTCCTGTTTTCGATTATAGGAGGTTGGATTTAAAACATTACGAATTTTTCAAAAGGGTAATAAGTACAGAATTGTATGAAATGGACATAGCAAATTAATCCATTTTAAAGTGTACATATATTCATTAATATTTTTTTCAAGATGAAAGAAATATTAAATCGTTTTCAATATATTTATTTCATTAAATATAGGGAGGCGAGACAGGATAGAGCGCCATGATCGTGCGACCACATACACGACTCATGCAGGTTGTTTCGTCATCTCACGATGGCGAACGCAGAAAACAAAGCGTTTGACCAAGTACTAGCAAAACATCAACAGCTCTGGTAACCATGCCAAATTTCCCTTCTCTAAGAAAAAGGAATGACTTGGTGTTTGGGAACGACCAGAGCCAGTAAAATGCTTCGCCAAAAAACGCTTGACAAAGTGAACAGGCAAAACTGTTCTGTTTCTTACAAGAACGTCTATGGGTCTATATACAAAATATTAATTACAAGGTTTTCAGTTAAATAATAGCGCTGTGCATAATTAATTAGTATGTCAAATAAATCGTACATGGGATTATTTTACTTGAAATTTCATAACTATCATTAATACGTTTTTTTACCAATCACAATTTAATTGCTTTTTTTAATTTGATAGTGCAGTTTATTTGTATTTGATAACAACTCACTTAATTGAGGATTCATCTTTCAAAATTATCTTCCCCATATTTAATGTCCTTTTTACAGTATTTAACGATTGTTACAGGCTCTGAACTTTAGGACCCAAATAGCTCAGTCGGCTAAAGGGAAGGAACGGAAATAAGCATATGACAAGTTCAAGAGGTCGCTGGTTCGAAACCTAGCAAATGCATAAATTTTTATTTTTATATTTTATTTTTTAATATATATTTTTATTTTATATTATACATACATGTATTTACGTATTAAGAGGTAGCATTGATATATTGAGATATATAATCTTATGAATATTTTAAAATGTATAGTGTTATGTTTACGTTTATTGTTGTTACTTTAAGCTGTACATGTATTAAACCATACATTACTTTGTAACGAAATATATATGGAGATATAACTTTAAACCATCAATACTTGGATTTTACCAATGGCTGGACGATGCCTAATTTTATGCTGTAGTAGGCGGAATAAAGATCGTAGAAAATTTTAGTTCATAAAACATGAAAGGTACATAATTACATTAAAGTATATCATATAAAGGGTTGGTTGCTCTCAAGACTGTAGTAACTCGCTCTTTAATCCAAAGCTCTTACTTCAGTCTTGCGGGCAACTCAGGAAATAAACCTACAATCATACTGATAAAGAGGACATTTTTTATATAAACGTAAGATATTTTTATAACATTGTAGATCTACATTATAAATATAATGATAAAACAATAATGATAAAAAGTCATTCTTTTTCATTTAAAATATTCCTCATTTCCACAGAATAAATTTCAACCTATTTTCTCACAATTCGTAGGAACTCATGTAAAACAATATTAGTTGAGCAGCCAAAACTGCATTGTTTGGACAGTGAACAACAATGGATAACAAGTCATGTCTCTGAAATAGACAAGCGCCCCTAAATAGCTATCCCAAGCCTTTCTACGGCTATTCTCCCTCCTACCAATGATTTTTAATTATGTAGGGCAGTTGTCAGTTTCTGACGATGTGTGTACTTAGTAGGTGGTAAAAAGCTAAATCCAGAGATTTAACCTTTCCAGGAGGAGTGAGTAGGTTGACTGACCGTCGTCATATGACCTATACAATGTGTTGCCACGGCGTTAAAACCAACAAACAATCAAACAAACAAGCATGATATATTAAAAAGTATTATTATAAACTATAATAAGATGTTGGTTTCTGTTAGAACATGGAACCGTGAATACGAAATAAAATACAATACCACATGTTAACCGAACAGAGGAACTGAAAACGACCGATAATATTTGAAATTTTTGACTAAGTTATCATTTGGAACAACCTCGGCGATCTTCTACGAAGATATACCTCGGAAATCAGACGTTGTAGAAATACTACCAGTCTATAAGGTCCGACGATTAACTCCCTGGCAAGTTGTTTATACATCGACGTGTAAAATCAATATTATTAAAAAATGTGTATGCTAGATTACTAATTAGCTATACAAACAACATTCAGAAGTCATATCAAATGGCCCTGGACTGTCTCTTTATACATAGAAACACGTCCATTTGTCATTTGCATGTCAGCATTTAATAATAACCTTGTTACACGTTTATCTCATCATCACATCAGAACAACGTCTCACACGTCGTATTTCTGTGCAGTTCAGACTACATTACTACAGAAACTAACTTCGTAGATCTTTTTTTTCACCTTATGATATCCGAGATTTATCTGCATAGAAGATCGCCGAGGTAAGTCCGATGGTAAAGTTACAACTTCCTCGATCGACCTCTGTCAAAATGCCAATATTTTTCCGACAAAACTATTTTAATGGTTTCATATTGTTTGCATATTTTAAATATGAGAAGCAATGTATTAAACTGACGTGACCCGGGTGCGTAGAAATTCATTTTATGTATTTTTGAATATTTTTTTTTGTTTATCATAATACTGCATTTTGACCATGGCACTCTTCCTGTCTTCGATTATAGGAGGTTGGATTTAAAACATTATGAATTTTTCGAAAGGGTAATAGGTACAGAATTGTATGAAATGGACATAGCAAATTAATCCATTTTAAAGTGTACATGTATTCATTAATATATTTTTCAAGATGAAAGAAATATTAAATCGTTTTCAATATAGTTATTTCATTAAATATAGGGTGGCGAGACAGGATAGAGCGCCATGATCGTGCGACCACATACACGACTCATGCAGGTTGTTTCGTCATCTCACGATGACGAACGCAGAAAACAAAGCGTTTGACCAAGTACTAGCAAAACATCAACAGCTCTGGTAACCATGCCAAATTTCCCTTCTCTAAGAAAAAGGAATGACTTGGTGTTTGGGAACGACCAGAGCCAGTAAAATGCTTCGCCAAAAAACACTTGACAAAGTGAACAGGCAAAACTGTTCTGTTTCTTACAAGAACGTCTATGGGTCTATATACAAAATATTAATTACAAGGTTTTCAGTTAAATAATAGCGCTGTGCATAATTAATTAGTATGTCAAATAAATCGTACATGGGATTATTTTACTTGAAATTTCATAACTATCATTAATACGTTTTTTACCAATCACAATTTAATTGCTTTTTTAATTTGATAGTGCAGTTTATTTGTATTTGATAACAACTCACTTAATTGAGGATTCATCTTTCAAAATTATCTTCCCCATATTTAATGTCCTTTTCACAGTATTTAACGATTGTTACATGCTCTGTTTTTTAGGACCCAAACAGCTCAGTCGGCTAAAGGGAAGGAACGGAAATAAGCATATGACATGACAAGTTCAAGAGGTCGCTGGTTCGAAACCTAGCAAATGCATAATTTTTTATTTTTATATTTTATTTTTTAATATATATCTTTATTTTATATTATACATATTTACGTATTAAGAGGTAGCATTGACATATTGAGATATATAATCTTATGAATATTTTAAAATGAATAGTGTTATGTTTACGTTTATTATGGTTACTTTAAGCTGTACATGTATTAGACCGTACATTACTTTATAACGAAATTTTTATGGAGATATAACTTTAAACCATCAATACTTGGATTCTACCAATGGCTGAATGAAGCTTAATTTTATGTTGTAGTAGGCGGAATAAAGATCGTAGAAAAGTTTAGTTCATAAAACATGAAAGGTACATAATTACATTAAAGTATATCATATAAAAGGAGGGTTGCTCTCAAGACTGTAGTAACTCGCTCTTTAATCCAAATATCTTACTTCAGTCTTGCGGGCAACTCTGGAAATAAATAGATTATATGTTCTGTATTGTTGTTATGATCATCAATTTTCATCATACATGTATAAGCCTGGAAAACTTTCAGTTAGTCTGTTTATGTAGTAAAAGTATTGTGATAATGTGAAATGCATTCAAATTAATTCAGTGATCACGTAAATCGTTATTATTTCAATTTATGTTCCGTAACAAGCTCACTATGCTCCGTAACGAAATGAATTTTCATTCTTAATGAAAGAGACATCAACATTTTTCTTTCCACTTAAATAAATGAGTCAATGGAAGTAAGATTAATTGTAAAATTGAAAATCTGAAAGTCATCCATCACAAATTTTTCAGATTTATGCTTCATCCTGTACCTGCACTAAAATATGTTTTTCTTACACACATACCGTAACTGTTAATGCTAAGGCCTAATTTTGCTTTTAACATGCTCAAGCGATCAAAAGAGGAATATCGAAAACAAAAACAGTTTGTTTCTTCCATAAATTAGATCATATAGCATGTGAAATACTTGTTACGCAAAATAGCCGTTACGGAGCACAGGGGTTTCGTAAGAGTTTCCCTCAATAAATATAGAAGTAACAATAGATGTGCGCGTAACTTGCACTTGATCACACCAATGTACAGTGGCAAACAACAATTCGATGTAAAAACACCTATATTGTCGCTAGCAACTGCCCTATGCTCGTTATGGAAGCATTGTTGAACCTCATTTTTCACAACCCGTGTTTTTCACAACTTGTGAAACTTGCTAAAGCCCTCGGGCCAATACCTAAGCAAGTGTGCCGATATCTTCCTTAAGGCACACTTGCCCTGTTTAATAACCTATACATATTGAGCAAAGTTGCCATTTTGAACCTCGTTTTTCACAAACGTGTTTTTCACAGGTTGTGAAAAACGCGTTCTGTGAAAAATGAGGTTCAACGTTGAACCTCATTTTTCACAAACCGTGTTTTTCACAACCTTTAAAAATTACGATCGTGGTTTTTTCCACGTTTATTACAACCTGTTTTGTTATAAAAACCCCAATTATATTAAAGATTTATTATTAACGGGTTGGTACGTTGAGCCAATTTTGTAATAACTCGTTTGCAATAAAATATGACAACTTATTTTTCTGTCGAAATCTTCAAATTAACATGGCAAAATGTAAGTATTTTGTCTATTTGAGAATTAATGTTTGCTCGTTTAGCATTATTTTCTTTCTTTACTATTAATTTAAAGTATTAAACTATATTTTATAATCAAACTAATACAACTAGACACTTTATTACATTTCGGGTTTTATACAAAATGCGTCTGTATGTTTGTAATAACCCGTTATGTAATAATTATTACAATTCGGGTTATTATTACAAAACGGGTTGTAACAAACTTTGAACCTCATTTAAAAAAACTACTACTAAAAAATTACATGTGTGAAAAATGCGTTTATACCAAAAAACTCAAGTTTTTCAATCACTTTTTTCGTCACATTTGAAGTTGTGAAAAATGCGTTTCTATGCTTGTATGAATTTTGTATGCTAACGTGTTTTTCACACAAGTTGTGAAAAATGCGTACGTGTTTATCACAAGTTGTGAAAAACACGGGTTGTGAAAAATGAGGTTCAACAGAGCATCATGTTTATCATATCAGTACTAAGTCTCACTTGATTTCAAGAAATATAACAATGCCTACTTACTACACGCCATATAACAAAGGTCTTCTCTATCGTCTAGTGATAACTTATCTTTGTCATTGGTAACAGAACATTCAGTCCAACCTATTAATTTACATACTGATGCATTGCAACTCTGAAATAACCAAACGAAAGATAGATATATTTATTTCTGTATAAAAATATAAGTAAACATAAAATCATCATACATGTAGTAATAAAATAAACTTGATAATAATGTTATGCCATCTATATTACATACACAAAGGATAACACAAAAAAGAAAATAAACATCCCTTATTTCCATTGTGGTCCTTGGACGAAGTTCGTCAGTATAGCTAACATTGAACATACGAAGAGCTTAAGACATTTGGACCTTTAAGAAAGCAGTCACTTTTTAAAGGACTACGATTTGCTGTAAAAATGGATGTTCAATTTACAAAATATAGAAAAATATAGGAAAAGTTTTAAATGGAATAACTACTAATAATGAGCTTTCTTGGCTTTCTTTCAATATGCTATTCTGTAGGGATTTAGCTGTTATTCCAGATCAACTTATAAATATACATAGGCAAGTTAAAAAACTCTTATTGGACAATATCTACAAGACTGGCACACTAATCTCTCTTCGACAAATAAAGGTTTGATCTATTAAACATTCACAAATGACATGCAATTTGAACGTTACATCTCAAGTCTACCCGAGAGAGATTTTTCTAATTTATTTAAATTCTAGTCAGCAAACCATAATTTACCCGTCGAAACCAGACGACATGACGGTACTGTTTTCAAAAACAGAACTTGTCCTCTGTGTAACAACGGTCAAATAGGTTGCGAAAAACATTATCTTCTCAATTGCCCATATTTCAAAGAATCCAGGCTCAAATACTTGATTGGGCTTTGAAATCATAAATCCAGATAACCAAGACCAAAGATTTAAAAATATTCTTACGTCGACATTGCCTTCTTTTCTTAAAAGTGTTGTTAATTTCATTTCTACTATTTCTAAACAATTCCAAGTGTACCCTCCTCTGTCCCTGATTGTGCTACATCAAATATAGACTTTATCAGCTATAATATTCATTCTTTTGCATTGTATTATTCATAAATTGTCGTTGTTCTTATGAAGATTATTATTATTATTGGAGTTAACGCCGTATTAACACAATTTAGGTCATTTCACGGCGTCCAGCGCACCTAACCTAGCTTTCCTGGACCATTGTCTATAACCAGTACTCACCTACCCTTCCACAAGGCCGGAAACTTCTCCATATTATCTAATCAATGGAGGAAAATCGACAGTATTGTCAAATTTTTGCTTTTATATAAATTGTATAGTATGTCACATGTAGTTACAAATTGTAACCTGTGAATGTAAATAAAAGTATTGTTCTGTTCTGTTATGTTATGTTAACCGCTTATTAGGCACATACTTATTACAGCGACAGAGAACTGCCCAACCCTCTCTGTTATTAGTAGTATACTATATATATGTTTTGCATACGATAAAGAATTACTCATATTTACCCCACGTTCACAAACTCTTCCATTCTCATTACATATAAAACCATCAGATCTAATTTGATGATGTTCTGGTTTAGGACAAACAGCACCATAGATTTCACCTGTTGTATTGGTTAAGGTATCAAACAAAACGAATTTTATAGGAATAACCGTTTATTTTGTCTTGTTTGGGGTCATAATCAACAGAATATTGTATAAAAATTTGTACTACCAAAATCCATCAGTTCGATTTACGTCCTAATTACAATAGTCACTCATATAATATGGGTAGTTCATATAAACGCCATTCCCGGGATACACCAGTAAAACGTTCATATTGCGGAAGCAAATGTCAACTCTCTCATAGAGATGTGAATTTTATAGACATACTATCATACTACAATTTACCATGTACAAATGTACTATCTATATAAATGTTGAATGTCAAAGAGTTATGTTGTACGTGCCACTATATTTACATACATGTGTCTAATGCCTCAGTCCCATAAAATCGTGGCTTGTTGCGGACCTGTACGTGCAGACAGCCGTAGATTGTGGGAAGCCTTGCGTATTTAGGTGACGGTACGCACATGACACAAAACAACACACCCGTACGGAGTCGTAACTGGAATATATGCAAGTTTAATCCATACTCAGCCACTATTTTGTTCACGATTTGACTTTGAAACTGATACGTGTAACCACAGCTCATCTCACGGACCCTGGTAAAAACGTAACAGTCCGTACGGGTACGCAAGAGTTCGTACGGGTCATTGCGGACCATGATCGCACGGCGCCCGTACGGTGCCCTCACGGATATTTTTATGTTTATGTGACTGTAGCTGTAGTTGGACAAGCCTTATTATTTAATGCATATAACTATGCATGACCAAATATACGACCTGCTGTAGAAACTACCAAAAAGGATATTTGCAATACAATGTATCAACGCATTCCTGACTGTGTTTACAAACATAATCCTCTGTTGATGAGATATGTGTACATGTAGATATGTTACAACATGGTCCCTGGCTTGGACTGAAATGTATAAAATGGAAACATATCAGGAAAAGCAACAACAAAAAACACAGATCTGTTTCAAAGCCAAAAGGCAAAGAGAAAATGTTTTTCATTCTTATATGAAAGAGTGTAAGTCTGATTGAGGAGGGATGTGGAATCTGGAAGTAAAATTTGTTTATTGAGGGATGAAAATATAACAGTAGAAATAAAATACAGAGATCATCATAGAATACGCAAAGACCGGTAGTGCCATTTCAACTTCATGATTTCCCGACTTCATCTTCAAGAATTTACATTTTTAACTTGTTTTCAACATACGGAATTCACGAATTCACGATCTCAGCTTAATGAATTCACGATTTCAACTTCATGAATTCACGATTTCAACTTCACGTATTCACGATTTCTACTTTACGAATTCCCGATTTCAACTTTATATACTGACAAGTATATGCCACGTGGCCGTGACGTTGAAATTGTGAATTCATGAAGTTGAAATCGTGAATTCGTGAAGTTGAAATCGTGAATTCGTGAAGTTGAAATCGTGAATTCGTGAAGTTGAAATTGTGAATTCGTGATGTTGAAATCGTGAATTTGTGAATTCCGTATGTTGAAAATTCGTATTGAAATATAAACCGGTACAGTAAAACTCGGATATAAAATACTCGGTTATAACATACACTCGGTTACAACATACCATTTTTTCTGGCCCGTTTTTCATCCTGATATATAATATACTTAGTATGCTATATGGATATAACATACCTCGGTTATAACATACATTTTTGTACCTTTTTTCTATGGCCCAGTGAGTATGTTATATCCGAGTTTTACTGTATATCGGTTAACCGTTACACCCTTACTACATGTACTGATGTTGGTTTAATGGATCGTATTGTGATACGTCTACAAGAAGGTCATAAACTCAGACAATACCTGCATTGTGCGTGTTGTTTAAGTGTACATCTATTTTCTACTGTAGCATTATGAGGATGACAACATAGATCTTTATCACATCTCATACCACAGTCACATTCTTCTCCGGGATCTACTATACCATTACCACATATTGATTCTCCTTCTAATAAACAATATGTTATTTATTAATTTATTTTACTGGTTTAAACGCCGTGTCAACATATTTTGGTCATTTTACCGCGTCCAGCGCACTTAACATAGCTTTCCTGGACCTTTGTCCATTACAAGTACTCACATACTCTTCTACAAGACCGGAAACTTCTCCATATACCTTATTAATGGAGGTAAATAAACATGTCTGACAAAATTTCATGGAAGGGTTTCACCTTCTCGGGTGGGATTTGAACCCGTACCTCCCTCGGGACACGAGATTCCAAATCCAGGCGCGTTACCACCTGCGCTACCGAATATGTATACATTAATTATATTCATACAGCGCCAGAAGTCACGATCAAGACCAACAGCTTAATTATCTCTCTTTCGCCGATATTTCTTTCCAGTCAAGTAATTAAATGACATCCAGTATTTTTTTCTTTCTTTCCTCAAGAATGCCCAATTGATTCTGTTACAGTAGTAGTTTTGATCGTTACATGTAGCTTCAAATTATTCCTTGGGTGATTGTCTTTCAGAAAAAGCAATTCGAACCCCAGTCTCAGGTACTTAACCTTGCGATGAGGTTAAGTGCTATTACTTTTAAAATTGTGTTATATGTAATTACCATTTTGCGAAATTTTGTAACGACGAATATTTCTGACGATAAAGGACGCTACACCGATGTTTGAATCTAGCGACAGAGAGGTGCACACCCTCCAACTGGGACTTCCCTTGAGACATCTTGTAATCGTTAAGCGCGAAGCAAATATTTTTTCGGGGCAACTTCACTTCAGTGAAATACACTTACTAAAGAGACAAACACTGATCTCACGTCCAATGGCGGTCTTTTTGAAGAGGGTGGGTCCAGACACTTACAATGCGGCATTGGTCGGTAGAGGGTTAACTTTTTATACATATTTATACACATGTTATTTCTTTATTATTTACGGAAACTTACTGCTCTTGCAAGCACTTAATCGTACCTGGGTATAACGGAGTAATCGCACACTCGTAATTGATTACACCATAGTACACATATAAGTTTTCTTGCTCGATTTAACTACCAGGAAAGATTCCAATTTGTGACAAGTTTGTTTTTTTCGCACGCACAACCACTTGAACACTGTTCGTACCTTATGATAACCATCATGCAAAAAATAAAATAAAAAAACTCACCAATAAAACATTTTGATATATTTTTGTTTAATTGTAACGTTTTTGACATATGATAGCGACTACAGTTTGAGAATCTCTTATTGTTGCGTTTACTGCCGCTCTGTATTATAGAATGCATTAAGTAATAGCCCTCATCAGGCTCAGTCATTAAATTATATACATCACAATCTTTTGTATTGTCATGCTGAAATAAACAAAGATAGATGTACTAAGTCTGCAGTATTAAACTTAAGAAAACAATATATTGAATTACATGCCGGTTATTCACTATTTAATAAGGCTTAAACATGTACGCGGCTGACACTCCAAATTCCCGGACACTTGTTTTCTATAGTACCGGTTTACCCTTGCACATGGAGCAGACAATGTTATATAAATGTATGAATTAGGGGTAATATTGACAAATTCAATCGAATGTAAGACCTGACACTGTCGAGACTAAAATACGGATCGCAAGATCGTTGTCGAGCGTGCTACCATGGGAACACCACCATGAGTATTCACTACCTATTGTCATTGTATGGTGTCTGGTGTAAAGAGGTGTTGCTAGACTTTGCTCCCACTCTCTTCATCAATCACAGTTTTAAAGGAAATCCTGAGATGTAAAAGTGCTAGATTCCAATACTTAGCATGTACTCGCCCAATTTCTTACGCTTGCAAGTAGCTAGACTATAACCCATGCCCCATTCTATAAATCAAGGTGAAGATATCATCCTCTATACTAAGACACACAACGCTTCAAAAAATTCGGCGTTTGGTACGCAATAGAATATAGTGCGGCGCATGAAGACAAAAGCGTTGTTTTTTTTCTTTTTTTGGGCAAAATCATTGTTAAAATGTAAAATAAATGAGCACTTGAAGCTACAGAAATATAAATCCATAGATACAAAGTACGTTTAAACCTCTAAACGTATGGATGCATAGTTAAACCGTGTATTTTTTTTTCGATTTCAAATGTCTGTGTAAAGAATGACAGATCTGTAAACACGTTATGGTGGAGGTTTAACTACCGGTTAAAAAGTTTTATTCTATGAGGATAGTTGGTTGGATAGTTAAATTTTATTGAGTAGACACAAAATACTCCATTTATTCAGTATACTTGAAGGGGGAAATTATTAGAATGTAAACATTGCCACATGTTTTCAGGAGAAAAAAACAGTTTTACCCAGGATGCTCGGCGTCTCCGTACGTAAGTCAGACCGTTTGTGTACAGAATGCCCATGTCCTATATTGGCCCAAAATACTATATTGAAACATTCAACATAATGTAAGAGGAAATGCAAAAGGATGATATAAAAACTGTCGAGGTATTTAAACTAAGGTAAACAAGAATGTCGACATAAATATCAGTATTTTTCGGCGCAGCTGTCTAAGCCAACTTTTGACCTATATTTTAACCAATACAATTTGCCCTACCATAGCTGTTTGTCCGATGAAAATCCTTTACGGTATAAAGAAATGGATAAAACACATGACACCATTGGCTATTTGTGATAAACAAGTGCGTAGCACGTACAGTAGCTGCTGACTATTTACTCTGTGTATAATGAGTGACTCACTATGCTAATTGATTACACATTCGTCGTGGTACACCCCTTGCGGTAAAACTAAACTGCGAATATGACTCAGTGCACGCTCGGAATGGGTTTTCATTTTGTCATAATTATGTAGGCCGCCATCGAGCATTTCTATCAAATTGTTTTATGTTCGCCAGAAAAGTAACATAAATCGTTTGGTCATTCTGGGAAGAAGTGATTTTTAATCGAAAATCCATGGCATTGTTATTAAAGATGTTTTTAATTTTAGAATCGGACAGATTTTCCAAATTGACAAATCAGCGATATATTCGGACAAAAATTATCAGTTGAGGCTGAATTGCAATTTCGGACAAACTACATTTGACCTATAGTTAATACATGTACGCCGTAAATGACTAACATATATACTTCACACCGTTGGAAATGAACCCAGCAGAGCGCCGAATATATTTTTTAAAGATATTTCTTGTTTCAATTTTAACAAAACAAATTTACAATGCATTGTAACATAGTTATGATAGATACCTATTAAAAGTTGAAAACAAATAATTATAAATATCTTGTATAAAATTTAATATCATTACTAAATAATATGACTTACGTAGGCACCAAATGCATGAGCAGCTTCATGCGCAAATAACATTTGTAAAATGTGTCCTGGCATGGCACTTGTAGTTGTGTCACGTAATATAGTCATATAACCTGTGTTTTCTTTTGAGCATATACCACTTGTAAAGTCTGTAATAGTTATAGAACATTGAATATAATGTCATCTCTTTAGCTCAGAACAAATTCAGGATGAAATACCAAAGGGCCATAACTTTGCAATAAATAAGCAGAACAGAACAGGTTTGACAATATGAGCATATCTCGTCTTAATGATAAAACTTCCCATAACGTTTCGGGATATTTCAGCCATTTATTGGTGATAGATAGCATGAATAGATTAATAATAGAATAAATATTATGGACGAAATAAATTTATGCAATTAATAGGAACCCTTTTCCTCTAACGTAAAGCATCTTGGACTTACAAAATCGTCAAAAATGGAAATATTCAGCTATAACCAAAGTGGTCTTCATAGAAACGTTTTACTTTAGCCTCTCCAGGAACAGTGAGTAGGTTGACTGACCGCCGTCACATGACCAATACAATGCGTTGCTAGGGCGTAAACCCAACAAAAACAAACATTTTATGTAACGTCAACAAAACTGCACTATGATCATTGAACTTTTGACGAAGATTTACAGTTTTGTGAATAGAACTTACGACCAATCTTGTGTCAAGATATTTCGTGAAATCGTCAAATGGAAGAGTGAAATGCTTATGATTTAACTTACCAGGTGCCTCGGCGTGGTTCGTATAACCAAGAATGGGAACCATATGTTCATTTTTATATAACGTTTGGGCTGTCACAAGCATTGATAAACACAAGTTATTTTCTCCATTGTCGATATCATAAAAGTCAGTATCTCCATAGATGCTCGTGTACTCTAAAAAAGATTAATCGGGATAGAGTCTTTATATATTCTTATGCTACTTGTATAAAGAGCAGTGTGGGACAAAAGTACTTTGACAAAATCTGGATTTTAGGATAACGCGACTCATGTTTACCAATGAAAGAAAGGAACAAATGTTATTAGAGCAAATCAAAACATGATCTGTTTTTTCTCAAAGTTTCGTTAGTACAATAACTTTCGAAATACTCTGCATACACCCGTTTTGCATGTAAACAAACCTATATAAATGGATATTCCATGCGACAGACAAAACATATTGCGACCATAAAGAACTATTTCAATGTGACAAACAACTATTACAATATTTTTTTCTAAACGTAAGCCATTAGTTGTATGAATTTTAATGTTCTTTTTATCAAATTTTAGTTACACTAAGATAAAAGATTTGAATCAACCAATTGAAGCACACACTATAGATGGGTAATTATACGCTAAGGTTAAATATTGGTTTTGTCAATCATTAACTAATTGAAGCACACACTATAAATGGGTAATTATACGCTAAGGTTGAATATTGGTTTTGTCAATCATTAACTAATTGAAGCACACACTATAAATGGGTAATTATACACTAAGGTTGAATATTGGTTTTGTCAATCATTAACTAATTGAAGCACGCACTATAGATGGGAAATTTTACGCTACGGTTGAATATTGGTTTTGTCAATCATTAACTAATTGAAGCACACACTATAAATGGGTAATTATACGCTACGGTTGAATATTGGTTTTGTCAATCATTAACCAATTGAAGCACACACTATAAATGGGTAATTATACACTAAGGTTGAATATTGGTTTTGTCAATCATTAACTAATTGAAGCACACACTATAAATGGGTAATTATACACTGAGGTTGAATATTGGTTTTTTCAATCATTAACTAATTGAAGCACGCACTATAGATAGATAATTATACACTAAGGTTGAATATTGGTTTTGTCAATCATTAACTAATTGAAGCACGCACTATAGATGGGTAATTATACACTAAGGTTGAATATTGGTTTTGTCAATCATTAACTAATTGAAGCACGCACTATAGATGGGTAATTATACGCTAAGGTTGAATATTGGTTTTGTCAATCATTAACTAATAGAAGCACGCACTATAGATGGGTAATTATACGCTAAGGTTGAACATTGGTTTTGTCAATCATTAACTAATTGAAGCACACACTATAAATGGGTAATTATACACTAAGGTTGAATATTGGTTTTGTCAATCATTAACTAATTGAAGCACACACTATAAATGGGTAATTATACGCTAAGGTTAAATATTGGTTTTGTCAATCATTAACTAATTGAAGCACACACTATAGATGGGTAATTATACACTAAGGTTAAATATTGGTTTTATCAATCATTAACTAATTGAAGCACACACTATAGATGGGTAATTATACACTAAGGTTAAATATTGGTTTTAGCAGCCATTAACCAACTGATGTACGCACTATAGATGGGTAATTATACATTGAGGTTAAGTATTGGTTTTATCTACCATTAACCAATTCAAGTAAACACTATAGAAGGCTAATTATACATGAAAGTTAAATGTTGGTTTTGTCAACCAATAACCAATTATCAAAGCAAGCACCGTGGATGGATACCTATGCAAATCAAATCAAATCATACCTTCATTATAATTAAAGACTTGTAACAATCCCTCATAACCACCATAATCATTTCCATAATGACAACAAGGGTCGTCTGGACACATTCTTGTTTCACATATCTGTATCAAAATAGAAAAAAAAACATTCTAATGTAACGAGCAAATCTCTCTAAACAAACGCGTCAAAAATATCATTACATCATTTTGCTGATACAGAAATTGATTGATTTCTTAAAAAACAGTGTCTTAAATTGCTTTAAACAAATTATAGTAGAATGAATAACCTGGATTTCCTTCATGATTAATCTGATTCCATCAATGTCGTGACCATTCACATTAAATGTTGTGGCTTCAAAAATTTCATTGGACCCATGTATAATTTCATCCAACATATTTGTTATTTCCAGGTATGCAACGTCTTCGTCCTAAAAGGCAAAGAAAAGAAAGCTACAAATACCTAAATCCCAGCAGCGAAGGATGTTTACATTACCATAATGGATACTGATTATAAATATTTTATGTTGTTGTTAACATTTCTTCAACAGCAAAGCGTTCAAAAATATGGGTATCTATTTTTATAGATTTTGAGTACATAAGTACCATTAAGAGTATTTAAATCAGCTGGGTTAATGTATGCACCATTTACAATAAATGTATGCACTATTTACAATAAATGTATGCACCATTTACAATAAATGTATGCACCATTTACAATAAATGTATGCACCATTTACAATAAATGTATGCACCATTTACAAATAATGTATGCACTATTTACAATAAATGTATGCACCATTTACAATAAATGTATGCACCATTTACAAATAATGTATGCACTATTTACAATAAATGTATGCACTATTTACAATAAATGTATGCACCATTTACAAATAATGTATGCACCATTTACAATAAATGTATGCACCATTTACAAATAATGTATGCACCATTTACAAATAATGTATGCACCATTTACAATAAATATATGCACCATTTACAAATAATGTATGCACCATTTACAAATATTGTATGCACTATTTACAGTAAATGTATGCACCATTTACAATAAATGTATGCACTATTTACAATAAATGTATGCACCATTTACAGTAAATGTATGCACCATTTACAATAAATGTATGTACCATTTACAATAAATGTATGCACCATTTACAAATAATGTATGCACCATTTACAATAAATGTATGCACCATTTACAATAAATGTATGCACCATTTACAATAAATGTATGCACCATTTACAATAAATGTATGCACCATTTACAATAAATGTATGCACCATTTACAATAAATGTATGCACCATTTACAATAAATGTATGCACCATTTACAATAAACGTATGCACCATTTACAATAAATGTATGCACCATTTACAATAAACGTATGCACCATTTACAATAAACGTATGCACCATTTACAATAAACGTATGCACCATTTACAATAAACGTATGCACCATTTACAATAAACGTATGCACTATTTACAATAAATGTATGCACCATTTACAATAAATGTATGCACTATTTACAATAAAATATAAAGTTAGCAATATAGTTCAAACAGACTAAAGGTAAATTTTCTTCATGTTTACAAGAAGGCCAATTGCATGTTATAATTGTCACACTATAACTACATCGCCATCAGCTGAGTTAATGTTTGTCAAAAGTAATTTTGTAAAAAATAATTTCTGTTTCGTGTCGACTTATTTTAAAAGTATTTTGTCTCGAGTCAATTTTTACAAGTTATGATACCAAATTTCTGTATTTACATTCGACAAAAAATTGTCACTGTACATAAAAAGACAACAATGATCAGTTTGCATCTTATAATCATTTAATTTTTTAAAAACTAAAGTCAGTCATGTACAACTACATGTATTGATATTTTCACTGCAAAAACTACAGCTCACAAAATTATATGATGAACATACCATGCGAGTGACACGACCGTAATTCAAGCTTTTGTTTATATCGAAAATGTATCACTTCTAAAATCGAAATAATGATTAATTACAGAAGAACACAATCTCTATTTCACTTACTTCATAACGCTCAATAAAAAAGTTCCATAAGGTTATGTCAGTACTAAGTTTTGTTGGACATAATCGTTTTTTCAAAAACCAATTCTCTTCATCTGGAACAGCTCTGCGTAGTCTTTCTTGTTCTTGAATAAAATCCAGCTGATCTTTGAGCTGCACAAAAAAGAAACATATCCTTAATTTGTTAAGTAAGTAATAGGTGTTTTATTTGATGCCGATGTGTCTTATCACGAGAAATTGCTCATACATGTATTTGGTACGTAGAACTCATGCTACACTCTCAAGGATATTGTACTTGTTTTTCAACTAAAGTCCGATTTTCAGTGGTTCAACTTTTTAAATTATCTTAAATAGCAGCCTACCTGGTTTAAACAAAAAAATTATTTGATGATCATAAAGCGCAATTTTTGTAACAAACACGATTCTAGGATAATGAACGTTATCTCCTCAGAATTGTGATTCATGAAAATGGAACGGAAAAAGACGAATTTAGGTCGTCGACGATGGACTTTATCAACCCAGGTACAAAGTGTATAATCATTGGTTAAAATCGCATGTACTTATGATGGAAACTGTGGAAACATATGTTTATAACAGACTTCATCGATATCGAATCAAATGAATGGAACAAAAAATACCCAAGAAATAGTAAAAAGAACAGAACTTTCTGATATAGCTTTTACAACGATCAAAAATGAGGCGCGAGACGATAAAACCACAAAATACACTTTGATGAAATTATTTAAGTAGTAAATTTCATACTTATAAATTTTGATTGATCTATCATTTTATTGATTTCCTCAAAGGTTTGTGTAATCTGATGCAATCATCCACCCGACCACAAGGGAATTAAAAATATGCAAAATAGCCAATTTCGACATCTTCAATGAAAAGGCACCACCTATTTTAACTATACAGTGAAATTTGTCTTACAGCCATCTCTAAATAAATACCAGTTTCATCTAACTGCTATCTCTCAACCACACACGCACACACGAGCACAAGTCGCCATAATTTCTTTCAAGTGCACGCCTACTAATCGAGAAGTCGTGGGTTCTATTTTTAGATGGGGTATATTTTCGTAGAGTTAAGTCATGATAAAAATCTACGGACATTCTCCATCCTACCGTCGATTCTAAATCATGTAGGTTAGTTTTAGACACCGACGGAAGTATGCTTAGTAACTGCTACGCAGCTAAATCCAGAAATTTAACCTTTCCAGCAAAGATGAGCACGTTGAATGACATTTATGGTGTAACTTATACAATGTGTTGCTACGGCGTAAAAGCCAACTAAAATTTCCATAGTGCTATAAAACGGTCACCTCATAAAACATACAATTAGCTAAAATCATGATAATGGCCAAGGAATAGGGTGTTACAGTAACAACGTACATGTAGACATTCTGGGTTCATAAAACAGTATTAAATGATGCAATTTTTCAAAGTGCAATGTACTCAGTCTAAGCTACCACTGTGTGATGCAATATGCACATCAACAGAACGCATGCGTTTGCATTTTCATCGATTATTTTTTCCAAGGCTGAGCTCATCCCATAATATATGTACTAAACGACTTTTAAATAATCGTTTTTAAATTAATAATAATTTAACAGTAGGGTAGTCATGAGTTAGGAGGTAATTATGAAAAATGGTGTGATTGTGGGATGATGCAATTTACAAATCGAACGATCTTGGGTATATATCATTCGGAACACCTCGATCATTGGTTGAATTAAGATCTCGGAATCATTCGTGGGGGTGCACCAAGAATATCAGAATTTTTTCCACATACGCGAGGCGAAGTATGGGCGAAGCACGTGACGGTTTTTGCAGAATAGTTCTTGGCGTTAGCACACAAGGTTTTTTAAACACATTTTTATGTTATATATGTGACCAAGTATTGGCAATTTTTTAAGGGACAATGAGCGTGAAATAAAAGCAAGTTTAAATAAAAATTTCGTTCTAACAACAAATAAATTCAGGACATTAGCAATATCATTTAAGTATTACCTGAGACTCTTGATAAGAATTCTGATCCGAATCAAAGGAATCAATAAGAAATGTATGCGTCCTGAAAAATAAAATAGGTTCTTTAATTACTACGTGTATACTAAACGCATGCTTTATTTTTCAAAATTTTATAAGGAATATATGTGAAATTTATTATATAAAAAAAGTTATATACAAAACATCGGAACAAGTGACAATTTCAGCAATGATATACATTATGAACTACAAAAATTACCTTTACACTTGAATAAAGCTGTTTTTTTTCATGAAAACAATCAAATTTTATTTCAGATTTATTTAAAAATTAGAATAGTTTTTGATAGATTTTTCACATTTCTGTGTACGTTTGCACCGAGTGAAAAGTTATTCTGACTTTGATCCCTTCACTTACAAGTCAAATGAAATGTTTTGATGAATCAAGCGCAAAAGTAGAATCCTTCCTCATTAAAAGTTTTTTGCATATAGTTTGACATGTTGCTGACCTATCTATATGATATGTTTATAAACGCATTTTGTTTTCATTAAATATAGGGAATAAGAGAAACAAGATCATTCCTTACCAATTATAATCACTTTCTTTATAGATTACTGTATGAAAGGGAGGTAATCCTGTAAAGAATTGGTGACTTGGTACAACATGGTAAATTACCTCCCCTGAATGTTTAATACTACCACGGAATGTTCCATTGATGATAGATATACGTACACTACTACCAGGGTATTCTGAAATACGAAAAAAATATTGAATGAACTAAACAAATACACGGGAAAAGTAATTTACACACATCATTAAAGTTAAAGTGCGGTTTTAAGTCTGCTTCCATATACATGTTCAGCCGATTTTACAATCTTTGAACAATTGTAGGTAAATTTCTTGCTTAAGGAAATTAGCAGTGCACCTAGTAGGGGTCGAATCCGGGATCTCTCAATCTCTAAGCGCGCGTCCTACCACTGGACCACTCTTCTAACAATCTTAACACATTTATTCATCTGTAGTCCATTCCATAATAATTTTACAACAATGTCAGTTTTCCACTATTTATACGTAAATGGAGAAGCTGCCGACCTTGGAGAAGGGTAGGTATATAAATACAAGGGTTAGATGTGCTGTCCGCCGTAAGATAACATTTACTGTATTGGCTGTGTTAACCCAATTTATTTAGCCATTATATCCTGACTTCTTTCTTGATTGTTGGAAATAGTTAATTATTGATGGTATCTATGGAATAAAGATAACTGATGACTTCCATATACACACAGGTATTAGTGGTTAGTGGTCACAAACTGACAGCGGTATGTCGTTGGAATGGGTAATAGCTATTTGTGTGCTTTTAAATGCGTTTTGGGGCGGCTGTGCTGCATTACAAAAAAACTTAAGCATTTTACCGTTAAAATCCCATTAAATAGATAGTGAAAACGTTATTATTGTACTTTTGCAAATAATCTACACATTAAGAGAATGTCAAAATAATGTATGTAGACAAATTGAACTCTCTAAGCGACTAAAGTAACGGTCGGTGCATATTATCCCCCCACCCCCAAAACATGGAATATCATGTCATGACGTCAAAACAGTTACCCTTCCTTAAACGGATCATTCTAGGGTTCATTTTAAAACAAAACATGTTGAGAAATTTCGTACAAAACGGCCGACTTTTATTTTATTCGGGAAGGAAGAGTTCAGGTATCGTAAACGGTACGATGTAATGTGATACTATCACAGCTACTCAAATATTCTGACCACACAGGGGGGCGCTGAATGTAACAAAGTGCAGAAAACAAAATTCTGGTAAACATAAAACCTCATAATATCCTTCAAACTGTAGACGATGATATGTCAAAGTAAATATTCTGTCTGATTGGGCATGTGATAAAGTCAAAATTGATATGATATTTTGTTGTAGAATATAAATAACAAAAAAATGGTATCCGTATTTTTGGAAGAATTTTGCATGAAAATGTTACAATCCTCGGTTTATAATTTTATTTATTAAGAAGTTAATTACCTCAACTTTTTTATCATCATGAAGTGCTTTGATTGAATGATTAGGCTGTTTTTATGCGACAATTTATAATAACCAAAACATTTTCTCAGTGAAAAACATTAACTTTAAAGATAGTAGACTACATTAAACTATAGTGTAGATTATAATTTTTTATATTTTAGAAGATTATTTCGATAGATAAAGAGGCACAGGGACACACGATTAAAAGTACGTTATAATGACGTCGTTTATTATGGATTCTTTTTGTTCAACGGTTAGCGCCGCATACATTAACCCTGCTGATTTAGATATTTACTTCAGTACACCTGTATCGATGATCGATAAAAATAGATAATCGTATATTTATATACATCATAAAATTATCTTTTTTTATCGATCGTGGATACAGATGTATTCAAGTAAATATCTAAATCAGCGGAGATAATGGAATTAAACAACAATATTAGTATTTTGCTGTTGTAGTATTGCTATTTGTTAAGATGGATAAGACAATGACAACCATGCAGTAGGCCAAAGATAAAAATAAATCTTAATTTCGTAGTTATGAATGTACGATGAAAAAATGCGTAACCCTGTTAACGCGAAAACGCAAAAATTAAGATTTCGTTTAATTATCTTCCTTGAAACAGAACCTGTTCTATAAACAGACGATGCACGCGTCAGGGAACACAGAGTAACTAACACAAAGATATGAACATGTTTATTCCTCTGATAGCGAACCGGCGACAATTTTCAATGTCCAGCTGTTATTTATTTTTACACAATTATGACCCAGTACAAATATACAGTAAGTTCTAAATGCTAAAAAGATAGATAAAATGGTTTTGCCTTGCAAGCTCAATTAAACCTAAAATTTAGATATAAAAGTACTCATAATTGATAAGTGTCGAACTAAAACTCATCAGTACATTATTAATGGCTAGTTAAAGGAAGTGATAAACCGGTAAATGTCAAGGTCGACTAAGTCATACTCTTAACCACATTTATACGAAACAACATCACTCCTATATATGTGGAAACTATATAAAACTAATATTGTATAATATAAGCAAGTTTACTTATGGTGATGGAGACTGGCTATGCTATATTTTACATTAAATTCAAAGTGCTGTTTTAAGTCTGCTTCTATATACATGTTCAGCCGACTTAACAGTTTTGTAAGTTAACCCTGATCAGTTTAGGATACTGTAAGAAACTATTTCTTACACACTTAAAATAAAGTTAGAAAATTTACATTTTTTGATGATTTTAATTTTTGCTAAAATAACAACTTGAAGATGTTTTTCACCCGAAGTTGTTTAGCTCTGCCAAATTTAGAGGTTTCATTTTTCAATGCGTTTTTTTTTTCGACGTAAGTGCTTTTCAACCATTTTGGACAGTAGTCATTTTTGATCACGTGAGGTAGTCAACTTATTTTGTTCCATTCTATTGCATTCGTTGACAATACTGATAACAGCAAGCAGAACTATGCGAACAAAATTATACATGTACATAATAATAGGTATGCGTACACATTAATGGTCATTTTACAAGAAATCATTGGATAGTCAGCTCCGTGTTGGCTTGAATCCCACCAAAAACTTACTCCGTTGTTTCCGTGAGCAAGAAATTTTATCCCACCAGCTCATAACTTGAGGGCCGGAAAGAGGACTTAAAAAGCAATTACTCTAAGTTGTAAGAACTTGTTTCACAATCGAGCTACAGTAAATGAATATACGCTAATGACCATATGTCAAGCTATTTTGAAGTACAATACGGACAATGTTATATTCTATGACAAAGGTCATATATTTGTAACATGGTAGCCCAAACCTTGTGAACATGTAAACACATGGTATGATATAGTTAGAGACAATATGCCTGTCAAATAAGTAGAATATTCTACTAATCATTACTATATTACCAACTCTACAATGTGTATTGTTAATTTTGATCATTTGGTAACAGCCCATAAGCCCACAGCCCACAAAAGCAAGCAACGTATCGGTGTCTGACTGATAGTTCACGTGAGCACATAACCATCAGTAACTAGCAAAAAGTTCAGAGAAGCAACACAATCATCAGCCAAGGAAATCTCTAAATTTATAGTGCTGAATAAGCAATCTTAAGGTGTTCCACTTCTAGCAATAATAGGACTACACACTTTGACAAATGAATAATCATGAATCTTGATATGAATCATATTGGAAACTTTCCAAAATTTGACTCAAATTAGGCCCAACATCCACCCTTTAAGGGATGTAGGGTCACATTTCGGGGGTCTGCTCATAATGCATCCTTGGGAGGGGATAGACCCTTATTAGGCATCTACAACAACAACTCTTACGGATATAGATGTTTACTTACCAATGTCAGTTCCAGAATAGATAAATGATTTATCCAAGCCATCTCTTCTACGACGTAAACTAGATTCATAAGGAACATTACTTGTCTTCAAAGAAAGAGTAAAATTTCTGAAATTTATTAACAAAGAAAATTGGTTATTTATTATGACAGAGTTTTCAAAATTGTTTATACTTCAGTTCAAGAATCAAGATAGCTTCAATTGTATCATTACTATCAATGAGTGAATCCAGTATAAATTGATACATGTATAATATTTCCGCATTTTCAATGTTGGGTTTTTGAGAATACCAAGGTTGGTACCCGCGGTATAATGCGGCTATAAAATCAGCATATTTTACTGTATACATCTTAGGCTTGCTCGACAATTGGTGGAATTGGCCGAATTTTACGTGTGTAAAATAACGTATGAAGTTAATTCCAAAATTAGTTTAAATCAGACTGTCAATGATCGGCAATCGGAATTTTTCTCTGCACTAGATACGGCAAAGGATTCTCTGAAGACGGTCTTATTTGCTACATAATTAAACTGTCTGCTGCACTTTTCGCGTCATAACAAGTCATCGGTCACTATAACGAATTTCGACTTGTCGATTCACAGCCATGCTTTTACTTAATTCTTAAGGGCCGGTCACATAGGCCAAAACGCATGAATCACGCATAAATTTTGGTTGTGCGTGCTTGTCTGTCGAGGATTTTACCATTTTCTACGATTTACGCGATGAAAAATCACCGATACATTGCGCAAGAATTACGTATCAATCACGCAAAAATCACTGACAAAGCACTTAAAAACCACGCATAAGCCCAAAAAGGGGCACAGAATTGAATGTGCCCAACGAAAGCTTTGCGGAAAACAACGCATATTCTGCGCATTATCACTGATAACTGCGTATGATTGGCGCATGATTCGCGCATAAACTACGCATAATGTGTGTCCTTTCGACGCCGTTCCGCGTATATAAACGGATGTGGGCTTCAGGACGAGTCATTCCTGTCTCGACGCACGATCGCTGATGTTCCACGCATGATTCGCGCATAATCCGCGTAAGAACTACGCAAACTGCGCAAAGAATACGTAAAACAACGCAAAACTGCGTAAACTCTTACGCGAAGATAAATTTTGAACTGTTCAAAACCTGGAATCGCGCATAACGCTGATACGGTGCAGTTCCACTCACAACTACGAATGCTCCGCGTCAGAAACGCTGATGAAACGCGAATATCACGGATGTATCACGTAAGACTCGAGTTTTGTACGTGATTTTTGCGTGATTTATGCGTTTTGGCCTATGTGACCGGCCCTTTACGTCTTACTCTATCTGGTACAGTAATAGTTCTGGCAACCAAAACTTTATAAACCGCTTTTTTAACATTTTGATTTTCATCAGATGCGGCATTACAGTATACACACGGGTTCGCTGAAGACCTTAAGCTAGTACAGTAACAATCAATAAGTCCTGGTCATATGTTCAATCTATAGTTGACGCAGCAGATTGTTAATACCAAGAATAGAATAGATAAGCTGCGAAATTAAACTAATGCGAAAATACCGCAAGGTACCATACATACAATGCTATCATTAGATAAATTTTGTTTAATTCATGTTATAAAGTATTACGTTACAAAATACATTAACCGATAAAATCAAATTTACGTCTTATTTTAAAAGATACATCAACGATTTTAAGAATAAAACCTAAGAATAGAAAATAATGCGAATGATTTATTATCGCGCTCAATTAAGATTATTCAAGGATGGACCATTTGACAATTTTTCATTATCATGTGAAACTGCTTACAATGCGTGATGTATAGTTATAATGTTTGTTAGCAATACGTGGTGTATATTTATAAATCTTAACCGAAACTAACATCACTTATTTAACAATGTGACGTGTAATTCTGCATACTGTGAAAGCTTGTTATTTGACAAATCTTAGTTAAAATGATGACAAATCTCTCCACTCTTGATTCCCCGGTGTTTTAAATGCTCATATTACAAAATTTGCGCAACAATAAAATTTAGATTATTTCTGATTTTCAGATAAGTTACGTTTTGTTCGGTCAAACATGTACCGCAACATCGAAACACAAAGCCTTTCAGATAGGAAGAAACGGATAAAATGGTCAATATTGGCGCCCGTTTTATAATTGCGGTTTTGGCGGCCGACGGTATTTGCATCCGCTTATATAAATACCTTTACAGCATACAAACGATAAGGCCAAGGAATCACGTTTTTTTTATGCAATTTATATTTGTTTTATTTTTTCATAATAAATTATGACACATTTCAATCTGGCCAAGATAAAATAAATATCGGTATCAATTTCCTCCAAAACCGAAATCGATTACAGATAAAAGGAACGTCCAGAAAAGCTGGTTAGACGAACCAGCAGTCGGACAAAACCTTTTAAAAACTGTTGAAAAACAGCGTAAAATCTTATAAAAAAGTAACGCTTTATTTATTGTATTGCACTTGTCATGCAACCGAAGGCATGTATGAATTTTAAAGCAAAAACTATTTTGATAAATCCCGTAGCACATGTTTTAACATCTGATATAAACTGAAGCGTATGAAAAATGTCCATAGACACAATGGCTGCTCTGTGTTTGTATGTGTGTGTGATTTCTTGGAATATTGTTAATAAATTGCTTGGACACATTTCAGACGTTTCATAGTTTTTTTCACAACGCTTTAAAATTTGATTGGCTTAGGCCTAAGATGAATGCTCTCGGGTTTTTTGTTGGTTTTTTTTTGCTGTAAAAATCAGTTTATTCGCAGTGGTTAGTCGATCTACTCATTATTCAGGGAAACTATTGGGTGTTTAAACATAAGATTTTAACTACTACAATGCACATATGTTTTCGATAGTGGCTAGCTTCTGTTTTGCTTTGTACACAGTAGGAGGAAATATGGCCAAGTCAAGTCTTCCAAGACCAATATGTACGAGGATACACGTTAGCCAGGAGTCGAACTCACACCCTATACACACCCTCGACTAGATCCCTATTGAGTAAACCGGGTAGGCTGAATTGTATTTTGAACAGGTGGGGACGTTTTTATGACTATGTATTGTATACATATTGTTTATCAAAATATATTAGAGTCAACTGATTCCTTATCAGAGGATTTGGCTCTTGCATAGATGCTGACAGAATCACCATATTGAGATTCAGGGTTGTAATATTTGGCCGCAGTCGGTGTGTATTTTTATTGTTAAACAAGATTATGCACTATATATACTAATCTCAAATAAATTATCTGTTCTATTACCCTTCCATTCAACTATGATATTTGATATAAAACTCCCTTCGTACAGGGAGAATATTCTTTTGAAAAGGTAAGTTAGCACGTGTAGCCTACTAAAAAACAAAGTCTTCATAAATCGACCGTCGTATATCATGTAAATAACTAACATTGATAAACAGCATAAAATCCAACATAAAAAACTAATCTTATTACCTGTTAAATGCTTGAAAGTTGATAAGCATTGTGTTATCTGTCTGATGGCTTCTTTGTTGTTGATGATGGAGATGTTCTCTGTCATAATATATAGGTTCGTAGTACAATAGATGGGGGTCATGTTGTTCAAAGTCTTCTGGAAAAAAGAAACAACAACAAATGATAATAAGTTTTGCAAGAGTAAATATGGTATCTGGTGCTCGTCATATTTTATCATTTGATTTATGATTTTTTCTTAATTAATGGTGTTTACGCCTAAAGATACCATCACTTTTATAAAACAGTAGCACAGAATAGCCGGAAGAGTGAGAAATTCGAAATCTGAGGATAGAAGAAAGCTAATTCGATTCCAGTTCCGCATGCGTTTTTTATATAGCTAAGACAGACAGTTGCTTGTTCAAGATCAGAGTCCAGATTTAATAAGTTTCAGGAAAGATGGTTATGTGCAATGTCCGCCGCATATAATTATGATTGTTGTACTGTTGCAACAACTTGAACAATCCTAACCTATCCAAACCACATATTTGTGAATAAGACGGTCTGACCTTCTCGGCTATTATGCTTTTATGCAATACGTTTTATGAAGACTAAGGTAATACCAGAGGCGCTTTTCACAAAAATCTTACGATTAAAATCATCGTAAGTCAAAAGCAAAAAACAATTATGATACGGTCATTTTTTGCTCATCAATTCCTAATATTATTGAATTGTGTAGGATAGTGTATTCCTTTTGAATACTGTATCATAGTCCTAGTTATTATCCTTCTGACTTTCAAGTGCAACATAATGAAATTGGCCTACGGTAACCTTTTTCCGTAAGAATTATTGTGAAAAGGTGCACATATGTTTAACGAATGCGAAAGCGTTCGCACGTAAATCAAACTCTCAATTTCTCCAGCCAGTAGATAAATGTAAAATTTATGTCAGAAATAAATAAAAACTTATATAAGGAAAGGTCTCTGGGAGTTTCCAGCAAAATTTGATAAAACGGTATGATAATTTAGATAAATATCCAACGTTTAAGGACTAATAACAACAAAATATATAAATTCTATGGTGTATAAACACAAAGGCAATCAATTACATAAAAATTCTTCTATAATATTCCTACAACAGGTGAATAGTGTTTTTGTTTATAATAAATATTTTATACCCCTATCTGTGATCAGACAGCCTTGTAAAACAAATCAGATTATTATGTAAAAACAATTATAATTATAAAACACACACTCATTCATACGGAGCCCCTAGGTGACATTTGCTATTGCAGCTTTTTCATCATTATTTCGTTTTTGTAAATACATTTTTTCTTTTTTTTCTGTAAAAAATAGAAACATCTAAGTCTATGTAAAAAACAAAGTAATATTTCATACCATCAAATGACAAAGAATAAGAATTTTACTAATGTGGCTCTTGGGGCTCAGTACATTCACATTCGCATAAAGCTATACTAGTAGAAATTTTGAAATGACGGTACATTGTATATGTTGATGTATGGGCGATAATGGTACGAACTGTTTAGAATTGGTGGCTATCCGCGTTAAATGCTTGAATATGTTAATAAGCAGTGCGGAGTAAAACCATTCGAATTGATCATCGCGGATTAACCTTTGGGCAGTTTCTTAAGGCTAGCATTTTCGTACTCCGAGGTTATCAAGATTCTCGATAAATAGTATATCACTGTATAATATATATCATTTTCTTATTAATACGCTTCAGGTCAATACGTACAAGCTTTTCATGATTTGCAAGTGCTTACTATTATTTTCACCACTTTTATGACTTTGGTGACGTAATAAACATTGTCTCTACTTATGACGTGTTCTGTGCATGAATAGCTTAATTGTTTCTGATTATGTCCTTGGCTGCACTTTTAGTTATCAAGTGTATTGCTTGTATAATACGAGACACAATGTCTAATAAGAGTGCACTAAAGGAAATCTAAGAAATCAAGTGGTAAAATCTTTATCACTAACAAATGTACTTTGTTTAATTTAATCTTCACATAAAAGAAATATTATGTGCACTATCAAACGTTGTATCCACTCTTTTTTTCAAATGATTAATATGCGCAATAAAGATATGTAATTGAGGTTAAATTTGTGCAAATACTTGTTTGAATTCATTTGTTCAACGCATTTACACTTGTTTGAAAACACAAGTTCAATGCATTTTTAAAGTACGTATACGACTTACGGACATAGCACACAGGTGCATGTATCATAATGATGTTATTTCGAAAATGTCATTCAGAGCGGACGTGTTCGGTTGGTGCGAAGTTCGACTGGTAATTATAAGATAGCAATCTCCGCGTTGGTTCGAATCCCATCCAAAACCAACACCAATTGCTTCCTTGAGCAAGAAACTTTATCCTACTAGCTCAGTACAGTTACTGGGGCCCAGGAAGCGGAATAGAATAGAACTAAACTTACTTGACCACAACAAAACAGACCAACTCGTACTGAGCTATTCTTATCGTACTAAAATCATGAAAAAGGCTAGTTAACAGCTCTGCTTGTGTAATTACGCAAAATATCAACAAATATAATGAGTTTGTTTTCTTAGAAACATTTACAAAAAGTAAAAAAATTATATCCGGGAAATAAAGATATAAAAGAATTACAAGCCGTAAAATATATGTACGTGTAAAGTACTTGATAATATTTTCGCAGCAATTGGAATTTCGCTATACACCTGTTTTCTTTAGACAATTACAACTTGCATTGTCGCCTTGAAATTAAAATATAAATGACCGGGTTTTGCCATTCTAAACAACTGTATTTAAGGGAAATAGTCGTAAAATGAATGAAACGCTTGTTAGTTTATCAACAATAATAGATCACGTGACATGTTAGTAGATTCAAAGCAAAGCGAAAGTTCTAGCAAACAGTATAATAACGTTCGTAAGCTTTTTGTCTGGATATTTTATATTGTAGTCAATATCAAAATAATGTATTTTGACATAAATGCTGTGATCATGTATAATAAAAACATGATCGATTTTACAATCTTATTCTCGACAGCTGTCGCCATATATACGGTGATTAATTTATACATGTGTACAATAAAGATGAATTAAAAACAACGAAATAGTAACCCTTCATTAAACGGTAACATATTGTGAAATATAAATAGTATGAACCGAGATAAAAGTTGTTAACGTTTTGTCTACGGCCATTTAAATTCGACCTATTTTCAGGCATCACAAACAATCTTTCATGGGTGAAAGGTCACACTCCGGGGTCTGCACATAATGCATTTATATGGAGCGGATGGACACTCATTAAAACTAACAAAACAAACATAATGTCCTCGGCCATTTTATCGTCTTATGAGCCCACTTCTGTATCAAGTAAGGCAGCCCTGCGTTCAGATACCGCGAACGTTACAAAACGTTCCGTAACGATACATTCGGAACTCCTCGGCCATTCGCTGCGAATAATCTTGGACATATTTAGACGCTACTTTGAAACTACCGGTGTTGAAGTTAACAAATATACGATCGTTTAGGCATTGAGTGATAGTTTGTATTTAGTCCGTAAATTTTGTAACATCACTCATTGCCTTAACGATTGCATATTGGTGTATTAGATTAGGTTATTCGCAGCGAATGGCCGAGGAATTCCGAATGTATCGTTATGTAACGTTCTGTAACGTTTTGTGTAATTGAACACGCTACTGTTGTTTGCAACTGGTAAGGATATGTACTTATTACGTGTAGAATATAAAGGGCTTAGGTCAGGAGATTTAGGACCGTCAAGGGACCTGGAGTGAACGACTGACTGCTGCGATATGACTAAAATATCGAAATTTGGCGTGAGTAACCATAAATTGCAATTCATTACTTAGACATTTAAAGTTTTTGGTCTATTGCTAAAATAATACATAGATGTATCATAATGAATGAAACCACGAAATTGACAGTTTACATACCGATTTAATTTCTGCTAAATCATGAAATGATTTTAATATTTCCATGAAAAATGCATGACAAAATAACATAAAGCCTATTTCACATCACGCTTGCGGCAGCCGTACGACAATATTTTCTGAAAAATCGCAGAACTTCGTACGAACGCCTCAAGACAGTCGTGCGTTTTTTCAGGTGATCGCATCGTCGTAGACGTCGCAAGTCAAATTTTCAACTTGTTTATTTTTCATGCGATCTCGTTGCGATTTTTGGATTTTTGGAACCCGCAAGACAGTCGTGCGACTGCCGTAAGACAACCGTACGTCATTCTTGAGACAGTCGCACGTCAGTTAAAGAATTAGGCGTTCGCATGAATATCGTACGACTTTCGTACAAGTTTGCGTTTTTCGTGCGATTGACGTACGGATGACGTACGAAACCTTTTGAAATCTCACGACAGTCTTACGACAGTCGTTAGTGTTTGTACGACAGCCTAGCGATTATCGCACGGCAGTCGTGCGTAAACACATGCGACGAACAACCTACGGCTCGTGAGAGCGTCGTACGACCGCCGTACGACAATTGCACGGAAAGTTGGATGTATCTGCGGCGGCTGCGATTCGTCTGCGATTTCGTTCGCAGTAAAAATCGTACGACTAAAAAATCGCACGGCTGATGTGAAACAGGCTTAACCGATAATTGTGATGACAGTTTTTGTCTATAAAACCATAAAAAGTTTGGCATGTTAAATAAATACCACGTGGGTATACACAGTACAGTAAAACCAGAGCTAAGCAGCCATACACAAGACATGCAGCCAAATGGCTCCTGGAAACGGCTGAATGCTTAGCAATTAACCAAAATACATGTCTGTCAAGTAGACACGATTCGAACAATGACTATTTTTCGTTAGAATTTTCGATATTTAATTTAGCATAAATGTAAACTAACGACTAAAAATAAGGTATCCACTGTAATTCTTGTACTAAGTTCCATTGATTGAAGCCTATAGTGAAAAATGGTCATTTGAAAACAGAATTATCCGATACCTTGTACAATACATCGGACGCCGCCTTTATTCTGCTTTGCCTGACGTACGACTGGGAACCAGAAATGGCTTCTGTATGCGCCACTGACAGTTGATTGATTTTGACTATATCTATAGTGTATTTAGTTTGGGACCTTGCCGACCGTCTTTAGTTTATTACAAATGGTTGCTAGCGAATCTGTTACAGTATATATAATACTATTCAAAACTTAGCTGTTTATATTTACAAAAGTTTTAAATTACGAGACAGGGTTGTATATGTTTAAATATTTCTCAATAATCTTCTCTATCTGATCATTGTTAAATTGTGTTTTGCACTTTCCTCATCATAACTGTATTTGTATCTATACTTATACGCCATTACCGATTTGTACAATTTAAAGTAGAATAGAGGTACTTTTCACATTTATACCATATATATATATTTACTTCTGTATTGTATTTATGCTGTAATATTTGCGTAACTTGTAAACTGTTGGGCGTCATGACTTATGTTTTTGAATAAAGTATCTAAGTAACTATATTACATGTGTACTAGTTAATACAATGGCATACGGTGACCGTAACATCAAATTTCTTATTGTATTACAATATCATTTTTTAAACATTTGATGTAAGCCCTAAGTAAAAGAATCAACACCAACATTTAAAACATATTACAACCTACGCATTCCTTCAAAATATAGCTTAAGTATTAAATTTTCGATTATTAAAGGTTATCAGATTTCAAAAAAATATATATCCTGGTTTGTAGATTACAAATCTTTAATGGTTTTGCATTTATTGTAGTGTCAGACGCCACACATGAACATATTATCAATAACAAGGAACGGTGTAAGTTCCGACAATCATAAAAAATACAGTAACGATTTATTTCTAATTGTTATCACTGTTACATTTATCAAAGTATTAAATTACTGATAGTTTTTCTAAATTATGGCTTCGTGGGTTTATCAGTACAACTACTGAGAATTTGAGGAGGAAAAAAAATCACAAGTGTCCTTTAAAAGTTAACCACATCCTGATTTATAAACATATATAGTTTTTGAGAGACTTTTTGTATGCTAGCGGACTGATTCTTATCATTTTGCCCGCCTCTATCATATTTTGCCGCCATTAAAAAAACGCATGAAAAATGATCAGTATTATTGTCGCTTAAAATTTGTATCAATTGAATTTTTAGTAAAGTTATGAACCTACGCAGTGACACAAAATGTGGCACAACCCAGTAGACTGAATGTAATATTAAAAATTCTCATTCAAAAATAACTGAAACTGTTTATTTTATCTATGCTTAACACGTAACAAAAGTTTAAAATTTCATGATATAAAGAACCTAACAACTGTCAGAATTTTACTGCAATATGTAATAGTTTTATTGGTTATTATAAAATAAAACACATATTTTAACGTCTGTATTGTCAATTTACATAGAACCATTATTATTTTATGAGATATAAACTTGTTACAGCCGCAGTTTGATATTTTATGTTTTCCATGTTTTTCTAGTAACTCTGCTTTACTATGAACATAGTATAATATAATATATAATATAAATGTTACAATTATGTCATATATATACTAGGACGAAAAAGAAACGCCGGGTAACCTATAATGATTGTTTTAAGGGATAAATTGTATTATTGGATTATTATATTTATTTTTGTATGAAATGTCATCTGTATGGAACCAGCTGTTGAAGTTTCAATCGATTTCCGATGCTGATTATGTGAAACAATACCCCCTTTTAACGATGACCCTTCTTGTTTTGCGAACCACGGCCGGACATATGTGTTGCATATTTTATGTACCCGGCGTTTCTTTTTCGTCCTAGTATATATTATGTGAACCATTTATTTTATATATAAAAATAACTTTCAGATACATTTGATGACTAGTTATAACAATGTGGGTGGTTTTTTGTGTTAGTTTTTGAGACCCCAAAGGCTTGCATTTATCATTTACAGTCAAATCGGTGTATGATAATCCCTGATCATTAAAATCACATCCAAGCAGGTGTCCCTAACAGTACCCATTTTCACCTGGCGGAAGTGGAACAAATATTGGCAAATTTCGTGCTCATTGCAATAGGCAGTGCTCCTAATGGGGTTACTAGCCGAGACCTATCGATCTCGATCCCAAAGCGCGCGGCCTACCACTGGACCACTGCTGCTAAAGTAAATATCCCTGAAAATGGCTGCAAGTTTTAAGTTTAACTGTTTTCGAAAATTTAGAAGTGGTGGCCAACTTCACACACTACGAAGCTTTGTCTTTGCTGGAAGTTTGAAACTAGGTTCTACCTCTGGATTTACTGGGAAAAATGTTGAACTTTACGCACATACCAAATTCAAGCAGGAACATGTTTGCATTGCCAGTTTTAGTCTATAGAGTGTTAAATGTTTAACAAATGTTCATTCCTAGGCCTTCGAATACAGGTTATAGCATAAATGCTACCGTTCCTTTTTTGCCTTGATCTATAAAAATGGTAGAGACATAATCATCATGTTTAACTGATATCATAGCCGTAACTATGTCATAATACATATTATTTTCTACTCATATTGTAATCCTTAATCGTAAGCTCATGAATCGAATTCCTTCGTTGACAAGCTTAAACTTTGGGCCTAAATTAAAATTAAGTTTGTTTGCCTTTTACTGACCGACTCGAAAAAATGCCGCTGACTCAAAAAAGTTTATTCGAAAAATATATGTGGTATTTTTTTCATTGGTCACGACCGTTTATCGTATTATTTTCCGGTACATGACATGACATGACATGACATGACATGACATGACATGACATGACATGACATGACATGACATGACATGACATGACATGACATGACATGACATGACATGACATGACATGACATGACATGACATGACATGACATGACATGACATGACATGACATGACATGACATGACATGACATGACATGACATGACATGACATGACATGACATGACATGACATGACATGACATGACATGACATGACATGACATATTCTTTATTTGGCATCAAATATACTATTTATAGCCAATACAAAAATAATATTACAAATGCATAGTACCAGGCGTGTATTTACACGATACAAAAAAAAAACAAAAACAAAATTACAGTCAGAGAAGTTTAGATACAACTTACAACAATGATCATTATTAATTTAGTTAAACAGTATACAAAGTTTTATGATGTCCTTTGCTTAAAAGCAAAATATAAAAATTCCAAATGTTAATAATAAGTTTTTTATTTTTTGTAGACATAAGATTTTCAATTTTTTGTAAAGTAAGCCAAGTGCAAAAATAAGGAGGAATTATTTTACGCTAATAAAAAAGTGCTAAAAATAAAATATTTGTCCTACCTACCGATCCAACCCAAACAATTAGGGTTGGTAAAGGGCAAACAAAGTATTTTTAGTTTAGGCCTTGTGCTTAAACAAATTGCACAACGATTTATGTTTTAACAAGACAACAATCAATGGAATAAGGCATTTAAGAGGGGAATAATACAAAGACAAAAAACCTTCAAACTAAAGAAAATTCGCTGATTTCGGTATTGGTTGAAGAGAGGGGATTATGATATTTGAACACGACTTTCGAGTTTAATCTTAAAATTTATATTTTGGCGGTTGAAATTTATGATACTCTGTTTAATTTTAATTTGATGGCGGTTTTGTATCTGTATTAAATCTGTATCGGCTTGGTTCGTTTTCCCTCGCAAACACACCCTTTTATTGTATGAAAAACCACAAATAACATATATTGTGGTAATGAATCCCATCATAATAAATGTTAATATTTTAACAATACGCCGGATGTGCACATTTTTCTTAACACGCTTAGTTATTTAATACATCGAGGATTGCAAGAATTGCAACCCTTGCTTTTTTATTCAAATTTTAATTCCTCGATTTTTTTTCAATATAAAGTTATAGAAAGAGCTTTATTTATACTTTCGACGATTTCGCCGAAAGGCTAAAGTTATATCTCACAAATCGAAAACTATCGACGAAAATACCATACCAGTTTAACCTGCGGAGTGATACATGTGTCTCTGATTTACTATGCAGTCAATTTCTAGGCGATAAAAGTAGTTCCGTCATCTGACTCGTCTGTTTAATGTAATGAGACTGCGGTCATTTATTGTATTATTTTAAGTTGTTTTTACAGTATTGTACTATATTTATCATATATAACTACATTAATGAACCTACAAAATTTGAATGCAAACTGTACAGGGGAAAACTGTACTTCAAGATTTTGTATGGCAAGGAGAGGAAAATAAAATCTTTATGATATTTGCCAGTAATACAGGGTAGAATAGAAAGTTTGTCCCAAGTTATCATAAACAACTTAAAACTTTGTACACTCAAATCCAAACAAGTGATAATCAATCATAAGCAATAGCTTTTCTGTCAATGTATAGTAAAATATCTCTAAACTTGAGTTTGTTCTGGCCATTTTAAACAAATACCTATCTGAATCACTCATCCTTTTCTGCAGAACCCTATATGTCTGCTTAGCCCAATGTTAATTGTATAAGTTTTTTTTACTAGAATTTAACGCCGTGTCAACACAAGTTTAGGTCATTTTACGGCGTCCAGCGCACCTAACCTAGCTTTCCTGGACCATTGTCTATAACCAGTACTCACCTACCCTACCACAAGACCGGAAACTTCTCCATATTATCTAATCAATGGAGGAGAATCGACATTATTGTCAAATTTTCATGGAAGGGTATAACCTCCCAGGGTGGGATTCGAACCCCCACCCCCTCGGGCACGATATTCCAAATCCCGGCGTCCTACCAACTGCGCTATCGACCCGTATTAATTGTATAAGTATACAAAAAGTTTGCTACATTTTTCTTCATCACTTATATTTTCTGTTGAACCCTACATGGCTAATTAGACTAGGTTTGACTGTGTTGTAAATAATTATTAATTACTCGCATTATTCAGTGCAAAATAATCAACAAACGTTTAAAAATATTGCATCATCCTTATTGCATCAAACATCAATTAGGCTACCCATCATCACCGCCGATATAAAATCTCTCACTTATAAAAATTTCTTATTAAATGGTTTCTAACGATTATTACGAACAAACATAACCGCGACCACAACACTAAGCATATTACAGCAATAAAATCATGAACACATACCAACACCAGCAATAGGGTGTAAAACCCCAATTAAGTCTTGTCTTTGATTACTATTATATATCAAATTGCAACGCTCTCATCTTTTGATAAGAATGTTTAAGACAAGTCTGTTTTTAAGATTTTTATGCACTCGCTGTAGTTAAGTAGTTCAAAAGTGTTAAAACTTGTTCATGTGGTTAAAAAAGAATGCCAACAAGTTTCGTTTGTTTCTAGATACCCAGATGTCAACAAACTTTTAGACGAGTGCTATCTGTATAGTAGAGCGAAGATAATTTATAATACAGTTTTGTAATATTTTGGTGCTAAAAACTGTTTTTCAGCATTTTCCTTCATAGCGCGGCGGTCAGTGACCTTGAATATGCTGAAATCTCTAGGCCTAAGCTCTCAATCAGTATTGAATGCATACTTTCACTAGTGGCTTGCATTTGTCCTGCTTTGCATGCACGCAAAGTCTATTAGGAGGGACGAATGGTAGTAGAAACTACACGTATGTACGTCCATTCCGTAGATTCGCTCCCACTACCGTTAGCTTCACTATCAAGCAATCTACCGATTGAGCTTACCAAGCGGGATAATCAGGAAAAGAGATGAGGTGACGATAGATGATCTATAGGAGACAAAGTCTATAAAGACAAAGGACGACAGTTATCCTTCCCCTGAGATATTATGAATGGGTTTGGGTGATTCTTTCCAGGTGCTTCCTACGACAAACCAACCTCTTTGAATTACCCAAGCATGTTAACTAACAGCCCAAAGATCAAAGAAACAAACAATGAACTACAATGTATATTTGATTGCTAGTATTAACCCAGTGCAAATACCGACCACCGCATAGCTTCTTAATGAACACACGAAGGATCATAGGTAGAACCGCGAACGTAGAACTTGCGGTATTTTCCGTACTAGATAAACTAACCATTTTGGTTGGTCATTGCCTGTATCGCAATCAATCTTTAAGTTTAAAAGTACTTATAAAACAAGATTGATCCCTGTCAGAGTTATTTTTCACGGTGTGGTAACTTGGTTTGGAAGGTTTTCATAAACATATTACAAATTGGATAACTCAACCTTTTATTTATTTCAATTTAACTTAGTGATAACTGATGCGGTGAAAATATGCAATAAAATATTTATTGAGCTGAAATTTTTTATTAAAGCAATAAACCTAGACTCAAACCGCTGTCCTAATGATAGGCCTCAGATATTTTGATAAACTAACCACGAAATTGTGTCAATATAAACAAATAACCACGTGTATGAAGATTGACTCGGAGATAAGTTATAATAAATTGAATGAAGTCATAATTACAGTAAAGTTCCGCTATAACCATACTGGTTATTGCAAAATTATGCGATTTTTTTATTTGTTTGGGTCGTCAGACCAAACAAATAATGGTAGCGAAATTTCAGACCCGAATGCTGTTAATTGCAAATGCCCAAAGTAGTCCCCTTTTTGTAGCGGTTACTTCCCTTTACATGGACATTAACGCCGAAAAATTCAGGGGAGATCACTGCGTGAAGATTGTCAAATGGACTGGTCCCCTGCGAACCATAATAGGACAGGGAACCAGATTAATTGTCAAAAACAGGCGCATTAATTTTCAAACCTGCTCAGAGAAGAAAATATAGTTCCCGATTGGTCGAAGATTTCTAATATTGTGCAATTCTTTAACATTTCCGCAAATTACTGGTAATATATTGAAATAATTTTGATTAAACGCACGTCAATTTTGAACTCTTCAATAAAAAGGCGTTCGTCTATGGTTTGGTTTATATAACAAATTCAATTTGTCACGTGATCAAACCACGCTGAAGAGTCAACAGAACAACCCACGGAGAAGAAAGAAAGGAGGTATGTACCGTATTAATTAACGCCTGTTCTCGAACCTCACCTTATCTCGAACCTATCATAAAAAAGTTGTTTACTTTGCTACGAAATTGAGTATGACGTCATCAACTCGTGTGTACAAATGTCTTGTAAACAACAGACGCAACTACAGTAGCTAAACGAGAACAATGAGCAAGAAACAGGAAATTAGAATGAATATTTTGTTATTGTGATCACTTTTCTGATATTCCGAGACCCAAACAAATTCAGCGCCTTCTGTGCTTTGATTTTTGTTCCCAATTGCTTAATTTTTTAAGACAAATGCCCCTATATAAAACCATTTCGCTATTAAGACAATCATAGTTGACGGTCTCAATAGTGGAACTTTACTGTATATATTTAAGTGCGGCCTTAGAATCCGGATATCCGGAATCCTAAGAAATTCTTAAGTTCTCTGAATTCGGAGATATTTTGTATATCTGAATGTACTTCTACTCCAGAGAAATTCGATAAGACTAAATAACTGAACTTTTTGTTCAGGTCGAAATTGGTGCAGATTTTTAATATTTAGTTACGCCTAAGAATCCCGAACTATTCACTCGGTCCAATTTTGGACATTCGAATATACCGCGAACAAATTCGAAATGTTTAGTTTAAGTCTAAATGTGTTCAAATTTAACAAGTTACAATGTATGTTATGTATATATATACATACAGTACCCACCAAATATTTTGGAGACATTTTCACTTTGTAGGCCTGCTGAATAGCTTTTATCTAAAATTTGATACATGTGTAACTGTTTATTCAGAAACTCTTCTTAGTTTTGCTTTAATTTTTTTGATTATCATTATAATTATAACTGAGACTACCAAAATTGCATAAAAGCTATGTTATGGAAACTTATTTCAATTAGCATGGTTTTGGAGGGTATAGGATGTCAGAAGCTGAATCTTTTAAATATGTTGCATTCATGAAAATTGTTTTTCATTTAACACTAACCGTACTTAAATATATTAAAATTAACGATTGAACAAAAATAATCATCAAAATTCAAGAAATATGGTACATTTTTGTCTCCATACTTATGGTGGGTACTGTATATGATTCATACAGTATAGGAAGGAATGAAGTGACGTTTTAATCTGTTGTTTATCATTTATGACAGTACTCCCCTATCACTACAACTTGTATGATGTCTTTATATCAACAACCATTAGTCATAGTGGTACTAACTTTAAGGTTAATATATAGATATACAGTACAATGATGTATACTGTTTGAAATACAACCCCCATAGCTCTTCAACAATATCAAAATACTCATCGAACAGTATGACATAGATACAGTGGAACCTCTCTACCACAGCCAATGCATGGGGAGCATAGTTGTTGAAAGTTACTGTTTGATTTCAAGTCTGCTTCTATATATCTTTATCACGATGCCTATACAGAAAGACATATTGTGATCAGAGTGGGGCATCATTATAAAAAGTCAACTCAAATACCTAGATTGACATGTTCTGGTCAACAATATTATATTTTATGTACATATTTAACATGTAACAATACAGACTTCTATATAAATGATAAGACGATATAATAATAATAATAATATTTTTATATCATAGATAGCTGGTTACAGTTATGGGCTATTGAGAGAGTCTCTGATCAATACGTGATCATGCTACTGTCTGGTTATCCCCATGAGAGTGAGATCAGAAGTGGAACTGTATTCTAGCTTTCAAAGAGATTAGACGTATGTTACCTGTAATGCAACTTAGTTAAATATGTTAAATGATAATTTGAATAACTTGAACAATGGGTAATTTTCTATGCACCCACTCAATGGACAGTAGTGTGAAACAGATAGCGGAATTTACAGACACTACTATGACGATAACCCCTGATCTTCAAAATAACCACCAAGTAGGTGGTCTTCGCAGAACCCCTTTACGTGGAGAAAAGTAATATTCTTATCTAAAATACAAAAAAAATCCAAAAAACAAATCGGTTGATATTTTGAAGGAATGGCGATAAAACGCCGACTCAGCTATTGATATATGGTCATATGTACTTTATGTCACCCACGCTTCCATTCTTGTGCCTTTCATCGACAGGTAGGGGATAAACAATGTCTGATAAGCCTATTAGGTTAGTTGGTTAAACATCGGACGTACTGGATATCAGTCATCTATCATAAAATGATTGATTTAGTAAAAATTAGGATTATACATTTTTGTTTAGACATTTTTGTGTCGCTATGTTTGAATGAAAAAAATCAAAGTGCTGAAGGCACTGCATTAGTTTTGGTTTGATTAAATCTTAACAAATAATGATTTGCTTTTGTTTTTTGTTCGTAGTCAGATAAATAGAAACTTTAAAGATTGTAAAGATTGTTATTTGCTGTCCAATATGTTAAATATTGGATTTCTGTTGAGCACCATCCGATGTCTAATCAATTGGACAGTTAATACATGAATGTACGGACGAACTACTTGCAGATTACATACCTTAGAGAAAATAAGTCTGCACTTATGCATGCAAATCAGCCTACGATCAGAACATTAGGTAATGCATTCATACGGTTTATTATTGTAACTTGTATGTTACAATAATGTAAGCGCTTTTGAACATATATTCAATATGAAAAGAGCGCTATACAAATGTGGTATATAATAAATAATAATAATAATGTTATTATTGTAACTTGTTTGTTATTATGTATGCAAGGATGTAACATTGTATGTCAAAATAAATCTACAATGTAAATCTAAACAAATAAAAGCCTATATGCATACTATAGTTTGAGATATATCCGTTTTCTTTTCTAATGTACAAAAATTAGTATAAATAAGTTTTAAGTGGGTAATAGATTTATTTTTGTATAAAAATATAAATTAACATAAAATCAGCATACATTTAGTAATAAAATAAACATGATAATAATATTATGCCATCTATATTACATACACAAAGGATAACACAAAAAAGAGAATAAACATCCTTTATTTCCATTGTGGTCCTTGGGTTAATGTGTAAACATGTTTTCTAATCAAGGTATTTATATTTGAATATACTTATAACTACAACCTTGAATAAACTACAATATAGTTAATGAATAGACGTTCACACGAATAAAAGTCAGTCCTTTAGAAACCCCAACCCTTAGTTAATAGTTGAACAGTTAGGTCCTTGAACTCTTCAAAGGGAAGTCAAAATTACCTGACGTCATGTAGGTCCACAGTCTTTGTGGTATATGTTTTATAAAACTAATATTATTAGTATAATTGTAACATGATTAAATGCTATGTTATCTAACTGCGGTTGGAGAGCCATACAGAGAGGCAATGTACGGTCAGAAGGTTCAGATACTTAAATATAAAGTGCTTACCATTACTGCAATTTGTAAAGATGTCTAAAGCTATTTGTACCATAATTAACTAAGTGAGTTGGGATGAGGCCAATGTCAAGTCATTACATTAGGGGGTATTATTGTAAAAAATATATTTAAATAAATAGTGGTGTTTTTTTTTTCGCTGAGGTTGACGCTGTACCAATACATTTGTACATTGTATAGGTCATATCACGGCGGTCAGTCAACCAACTAACCGTTTCTGGAAAGGCTAAATCTCTGGATTTAGCTGTTAACCAGTTACTGGATGCATACTTCCGTCAGTGATTGACAACTGCTCTACGTGGTTAAGAACCGGTGGTAAAAGAGAGAATAGCCGTAGAAAATGTTATGAAGAAGCTCCATGAAAATATGCCCCACCCGAGAATAGAACATTCGACCCTTCATTCAGTTGACTTGTGTGCTATACCGACTGAGCTAGCCGGGAGGCATATATTTAAATATAAGTAGTTTTACAAAATTAAAATACATCGATAATTTCCTCTAATTCCAATACCTCGCGAGTTGTATTTTTATGTAGCACGACTGAATGAAATGAACAACTTACAAGACACGTTGTTAAAAAAAAATATTTCTCCATTTAAGTAGTATGTTTATCAAAGAGTAATGCGAGTAAGTTTACTGTCAATAATTTAATAAGAGTGCAAAATGTGGGTATTTCAGAATATAGCGTCTTGTTCAAACCTCAATTCAATTTCATTTTTATTTTCACGACTTTATTTATCATTTTGAACAAGAGATCGTGCGGTTAAGTACATAACATGTCAAATTTTGATATCCTTGTAGTTCTTTGAAAAATAAGTTCAAGGCAACAACATGTTTGTAAATATGCAAATGTAAAAATGTAAAAAAAAATGCCGATCGAGTATGTTACGTCGAAAAAAGAAATTTGAATAGATTTGCAATCGTTTTCCTATCAAAAAACAATTTTCGCATTATCGCATATCAATAAAAAGATAAGTTATTGAAATATGAGTCTGTATGGCCTAATGTGAACAGTATTCACAAGGAGACTGATCAAACAATCGTGAAATAAAATATTGCCAAGTTATTTGAGATGTATACAGATTTATCAGCTAAAATTTAATGTGTCATAATATTTTTCTTTTTTAACTCTTCGTTATCTATATACTTATTAACTATTATCAGTTAAGATGTATAAAATATTTTAAATATTCTAATAAAAAGATGGGAAATTTAAGCAATATGTAGAGCACTTCGCATCTTGCATTCAGTTGGTAAACATCGAGCATTTTTGCCAACTGTGGACGCAGCTTTGAATGTATGTTTTTCTCATATGTCTGATATGAGTTGGTGCATTTTAAAACAAAACAATATACTTTGTTCGAATAAGTAGAAAAAAAACTGCAAACAAATGTGTTAGTGCCGGTCGCATGGATACCGAATGTCAGAAAGTTTCATGTTGCCGTTGGTATTTCTGTACTCCCACACAACCACAAATATTCGCAATATCTTTTTTCACCAAATTTTGTTTTGTTGGGTTTAATGCCGTTGCAACACATTGTATAGGTCATATAACGGCGGTCAGTCAACCTACTCACTCCTCCTGGAAAGGCTAAATATCTGATTTAGCTGTTAACCAACTACTAAGCGCATACTTTCGTCAGTGACTGACAACTGCCCAACATAATTAAAAATCATTTGTAGGAGGGAGAATGGCCGTAGAAATAATTTCATGACCAAGCTCCACGAAAGTATGCCCGCCCCGTAATCGAACCCACGACACCTCGATCAGTAGACTTGCGTTCTACCAACTGAGCCAGTCGGTCGGCTTTTTTCACACACTTGAAAGGGTCGAATATTATGGTGGCTGATTTATGCCACGTCGCATTGTTGTCCCGCGGGGCGCCACACGAAAACACGAAAGCACGTCAAAATGGTCTTTTTGTCGTATTATCGTCCCGCGAGGCGCCATGCAAAAACACAATCATACGACATTTTAATCATTTGTCGTGTTTTCGCATGTGAAAGCGCAATGCAACAATGTAAAACTTTTACAAAGACACGAAAATGTGTCGTACCTTTGTAAAATTTTTGTCGTAAAAATACATTGTTTCTTTGTGCTCCCTCGGGCGAAAACACGACAAATGATTAAAATGTCGTATGATTGTGTTTTTACATGGCGCCTCGCGAGACGATGATACGACAAAAAGACCATTTTGTCGTACTTTCGTGTTTTTGTGTGGCGCCCCGCGGGACAACAATGCGACATGGCATAAATCAGCCACCCTAGAATATGGTAATGGTATGTGATAGTAAGGGATTATGTTCGATATGTATGACAACATACGCTAATATTTAGTAAAAATATTTTGTACTTTGCCCACACTTATTTACTCTGATTGGATTTTTCAAATGTTTACATAGATTGTATAAATTTACATTAAAATTCAGTTTTAAGCCGAATCTCCATTTCAGTGAAAAAAAATATCAGCCTCGATCGATTAATGGGACGATTGACCTTACATCATATGAATACATTCCTGTTTATTTTTATATGAAATCCACATCTGCGCATTTTTTAACCTAAATATAAAAGTGCTTAAAATATCTCAGCGTTGACAAGAAAAATGTTGATAAAATCTTTCATTTATCAGATATATTCTATAACAACATCCAACGTGCATTAATCATAATAAGACATTTACATTTCTGTCCGTAATTTAGGCACCCGACGACAGAATGGGAAAAAGTTGTTTTTCAAAAATATATATCTCGTCAGAGAAAAATGATAACACGGTCACGATTAAACGAAACGGAATCAATTTGAAAACAGAATGATATATTACATAATTCTGCAGAATATCAGTTTCACATTAATTTTAGTTTTAAGCTCTGAGATTTCATATCTTAATATAAGATTTAAGTTCTGGGAATTAATATCTTTAACTTTCAGACAGGCATAGCTTAGAAATGAGGGACTCTTATCATGCAAGTCATCATTGCTTCTAATCAAAACAGCATACACAATTTTAATATACAGTCCAACTTGTGCTAACGGCCACCTCCGAATAGCGGGCACCTGCCGACAGCGGCCATTTTGATTTCCCCCCGACCGAAAACGCTCTTAAAAAGGCCGTTAATAACGGCCACCTGTCGTCTGCGACCAGCGGCCAGTCAAAACCATCCCTGCGGCCAGTTTATTACTGTGAACAACGGCCAGACGATTGTTTGAAGACAGTATTTCGTATCAAGGCGATTTCGAAAGCAGGCCGCCATTTTTGTTAAAGTTAAGCTAAAAACCCGTAATCCGATTTTTTTCCGGATTTTCGTAAACAGACCATCTCGAGTACGATTTTATTAGTTATTATCAAGCTGTAGACAATTTTCTCGTCACCTTATTATAAAAATATGTTAATGTATCCTTTTATTGTTAAATTTATTTGTAAATCGGGAGTAAATTACGTCATGTGATGACACTTTGTTAATTAGTTTTGAATGTTTGGAGACTCCACTAGGTTTGTTTTTCACACGTCCGGCAGTTAGATAAATGTTTGTGACACACTCTTAATTCCTAAATTCGTTCAACTGTGACCGCTGTATACAGGTAATTTGGCAACTGGGATAAGATAGAAATACTATACAAAAGGTCAGAGTAGTGAGAATTTGTTGAGTGCAATTGTTAATGTTGAGGGCATAGCATGAAATGTAGCTGCAAACAAAAAATCACTGATTTCTTTGTTTTAGTCATTCTTTGTTCAAAATTTTATTTTATTCATTTATTGTCACAACTTCAATAATGATAATGTGAATAATGAATTAAGGTTGAAAACAAAAACAATTTTAATGATTAATTCATGTTAATTATGAACTCTGTCTCTCAAGTCTAACGAAACATGGCCCGTTTGTTCCTCCCTCCGAACAAAGGCCACCTGTGAACAAAGGCCACTTTTCTCTTTTCCCTTGGCCGGCCGTTGTTCACAGGTTGGACTGTACATTTTATTATAATTTCCTAACACGTGCGGTCCGCTATTTCAAAATTTAGATACAGATGTGTCCTATATGCGCAGTTGTTTACTTTCAAACATAGTACCGACAATTGTTTGGAATTTTAAATATGCCTTGCTTTGAAGGTGAAAACTTGAATAACAAACTGTAGTCATGCTAGTCAATACATGGACTCCAAAAATGAATTTATTCACAGCTTGGTTCGAGTATGAGTCGATGGACACAGCGTGGTCATAACCTCCCTGGTGTTTCTGTGTTGTAATGATTTCTTATATTCGCTACTTTAATAAATGTTCGAGCAGAGCTCCAGTCACAAGTCCTAGTCTTATTATGTATGCATTAGCTGACGGAGTGTGGATGTCTAGTATTTATGAATTAAAGGAAATGTGGTAAGGTGCAACATCCGCCTGCTATAAAACGGATTGTGTTAAGGGAAGTCGAGCAAAGAAAAACTAAGCTTCTCTTTACAACATTGTATGGTCCATATCAACATTATGTGGTGGTTTATGTTCTTTTCACGCCATGAGTGCATTTTACATGAGTGAGAAACCGCAAAAAAATCCAAGAAAAAAAGCGCGACTGCACTTTTAATTTAACTAAATCGAAATTGCATTGTACAGCTGTCCGTACGTACTGCTAGTCTGAATATGATTTGATACATTTATTTAACATTATGTAAAGCCCGCTAATGCATGTTCCACAACTTTTTAAAAAGCTGCAAAAAGACAAGTTGAAGTTGAATGATCTAACGAGAAAAGTATCAATTTAAATACGACATATTCCGTGTTTCTTTTGATGATTAAAATGGCTTGTTTTTTAGAACAGTGAAATAAAAATAAATACAGGTCGTTAAGGATAACTTGATACAAGTTTAAACGATAATTATCATGTTATCCTAAGCTATCACGGTTAATTATCAGATCAATTTTGCCGACCAAACATCTTGCTGTAAGAATAATAAATACACTTGCATTTTGTTCCAACAGTTGTAGGGGGTCGCTGCTGGTACCATCTCCCACGAATTTCAACCATGCTACTACAAGTGAGATTATTATGGTATTTTCAAAAATAAAAGCTTATCTCTACGATGACAAGCGCCATGCATTTGTTGCAGGAATTTAAAAGTAGCACAGCATGTTGGCTCCAATAAAAGCAGGCAAAGTAAACAAAACACGGCGTTTATTCACACAGGGGGATAGTAAAACACCCCTGAGAAAATAAAGATAAAAACCTCAACATTCAAACTACATTTAATTCAATTAAATCAATCATCACATTCTTGAAATATCTGTGACGGGTTTAAAATCTAATAATTCCAGCGTTATTTTGCTATAGGTGCTTTGCTTCAATGACTGATTGCAGCATGACGCCACAACTAGTATTGCCCGTTCAAATTGGCTTTAGATAGTTGTGTTCGGATCTGATATTGTTAAAAATTTTAACTGTCAGTGGCGCATACATTTATCCCGCTGATTTAAATACATATTACAATACTTTGTCCTCACACTCGGTAATATAGATATCCGAATCTATGTACAGGCACTATCATCCTCGGTAACCCAGGGTATTATTCGTCAGTGATAATTCATAACGTGTGAGTACCATGGGCTACCGACGATGAGGTAACCTCGAACATATAACAATAATCTAAATCACATGGGTTAACGTATAGTCCACTGCCAGTTGAATATAATTTACCAATACCTAAACATCCTGTATCGAGCGTTCCAACACTGCAGCGTGTTCAGTTATCATGAACGTTCCAAAACGTTCCGTAACGGAAGTGTCGGAACAACTCAACCCAAAGACAACTTAACCCGAGACCACTCAATCCCATTCTAACGGATTGAGTTGTCCCAGATTTGAGTTGAGTTATGCACGGGTTGAGTTGTCTTCGGGTTGAGTTCTCCCGTACTCGTAACGTAAGCTAACAGTCGTTACTGAACAGTTACTGAACACGCTGCTGGACTGCTATGTCTGACAAGTGTATATTTACAGCTTATTATTAGCTTATTTTCACTGCTTCGTTAACATTTCTACCGGAGTATAGTAAGATTTCTTTCAACTTACGAAGGTCACGGCGCTTACCTTTGTAAATATGGGCTAAACCATTATAAAAGAGGTTGTTACACCCGATTTCAAAGAATTTAGCAACATTATAAATAATTTCTTTACATTTTTGACAATTTTTCGCGTGCTTACACGTTTCAGACATGATGACCTAACTAACACTTTAAAGACATTTCGGTCGTTATATACACTCTTTGTGTGCACGAGATTCACGAGGGAGAAAAATTTGGATAATTTATATAATACTGACACCATATTATAAATACGATGGAAAAAAACGTAGCAAGGTTTTAGTCTGAAACAATATTATGCTACTGGGATTTGAACCTTAAACCTTTAGGTCTGACGGTCGACGCGTTACCACTGGGCTAAGGATATCAGTTAGTGAAATGCGTAAAAGTAATTGTAATTAACGCTTGCTAGTATTGTATTGCACACCTGTTCATCGCATTCGGATCTTCTTCATGAATATTCAATGCCCTTTGACCTTCGTAAGGTGAAAGAAATCTTACTATACAGAATACAAATTACAGGAACTCTACACTCCTCTCCTTCACACACAAATATGTTCATGAATTCTGTGAAAGATATTAAAATTTCTTGTTATTTGAACCATTTTATAATTTCTTGTTAATGAAATGTTACCTTGAAAACATACATGGTTTTCATTCACATAAACATGCAATGTAAAAAGAACTCACACATTTATCGGAAAGAAATAATATGATCTTATCAATTTTATGTTTGTACTTAGTTAATAGAAAAAAAATCTCAACGTTAAAAGTAAATATTGTGTTTATAATATAGCCGGTTTAATTACACACCAATATTTAGGGGTGATTTAATTATTTTATAGTTTAGTTAGTTTACACTTATTTTATGAACATATCATTTGTAAAATTTACAATGTGCATATACATTATCTAAAATAAATGTTAAATATCAAAGTGAAATGTTTAAATCATTAACATGCTGTTCACGCATCAGCTTATTTTCCTATTTAGTTGGCAAGTCCATTGTTAAAAGTACAATAACACGCATGACCTAGAATACGACCTGTAGAGTACAGTAGAATGAAACTAATTAAAACTAATAACTTTAATATGATTTAAAGGGAAATAGCTTTTAAAAATCAATGAGAAATAATAATTAGGAATTGCATTTATACTTGACGCGAATACAATTTTGAATGTATCCAATCGTAAATGTAATGTCGGTATCTACTAAATAATAATTTGACGATTACTGGATTGGGCTATTTATTTCTTTGATTAGCAATACATTTGTTCACAAATATAACCATGTGTTCTTTTGTTAACAATACTCATTCTCGTACCCCGAGGTTATCAAGATTCTCGAGTATCGAAACTCTTACTAGGATCTGGTAACGAGAATGGTTAACACCTTGAATATGGGACAAAATGGTAGCTGTACATCTTTGTTAAATATATCATATAAGCGGATCCATGATTTTTAGTTATAGGGAGGCGGAAAATTCTAGTTAGAGGAGCGTAAAATGAACAAGCAGAATGGGGTTTCCGTCAGGGCCGTAAGGGCCCTGACGGTCCAGGGAAAAGCCCTGACCTGGGGTCTAGGTGACCGGCGGCACCCAAAATTTCTGAGGTTTGGTTATTTCTAAGGGATTGAGGCACATTTCGAGAGCATCAACTATCCTTTCCCTGGGTATACAATATAAAGCATTTAGTCGATTGATCATGTTGAATTCTAACAATAATAAGAAGGAATTGTTTTAAATTGTATGCTAGGTCATTGTCTTTCTGAACTCCAAGTCTCGTAACTTATTGCACGCCTAGCGTGCAAATATTTTTTTATATAATAATTTTATATACAATCAAGAAAAGTCATTGTAAGGTCCATTCAGATATTGGAACTGCATTCTATTATAATTTTAATACATTTAAGCATACAATCTATATAGTTTAATATAGGTACACAGAACCCGGGACAAAAGCGCAGTTGGTAGCGCGCCGGGATTCTGAATCTCGTGTCCCGAAGGGGGTACGGGTTTGAATCCCACCCGGGGAGGTTATACCCTTCCATGAAAATAAGACTATAATGTCAATTTTCCTCCATTGATTAGATAATATGGAGAAGTTTCCGGCCTTGTGGAAAGGTAGGTAAGTACTGGTTATACACGAGGGTCCAGGAAAGCTAGGTTAGGTGCGCTGGACGCCGTAAAATGACCTGAAATGTGTTGATATAGCGTTAAATCCAATTATAAAAAAGGTACTCAGACAACAGAACGTAAGCATTTTGACTTGGGTTGAATCAAATTCTCTGCTGATATAAACCAATTAAACTAAACCATTCATGAATGGTTTACCTCTAGAAACAAAAATTGAAAATTCACAGCAAGAATGGTTTGGTTAAATGTTATTATCAATATTTGTGTTATCTATTGAACAAATTTGTCAAAACATATTGAAAATTCAAGATAATCATGCACGTGTCAGCACATTGTTTATTAATTCGGTTTAACACCGCTTATCTTCATTCATTAAAAGTTAATCTACGGCGCCCGTTTTAACTAACTGCAAACTGGCTCTCCCCAACACTTTATTACTAGAAACCTTTTAGAGCTTACTCTTACACAAGCAAGAAATCTGTGACTTCTCCGTCTACGAAGGGGGTACGGGTTTGAATCCCACCCGGAGAGGTTATACTCTTCCATGAACATTTAACAATTATTTAAATTTTCCTCCATTAATATGGTAAACCGAGAAGTGTCCGGCCATGTGGAAGGGTATATGTGAGTACTGGTTATTGAAAAGTGTACAGAAAAGCTAGATTAGGTGCGCTGGACGCCGTAGAATGACCAAAAAATGTGTTGATACGGCGTTAAACCCAATTTAAAAAGAAAACTAGATTTGACAGGGTTGTATAATATTCTATACCAGGCGTGTGGAACCACAGGCTGTCGGCATGAAACAGTCCCATCAAAAATATTGTATACACACACACACTCACACACACATATATATAGTAAAGGTATGTAACTCATCACCTCAGAAACCTCGAAAAAAATGACCTGTCTTATTCAACGGGCTCCTGTGTTTTTATTTCATGATCGATTTTCGAAAACTTGGTCTTATTTATCAAAAAAATGGTTGATCTGTTGATTGCTTACAAAAGCTTATTAATTAAAAGCTATTGAAGAAAGTTATGAGACGTTAAACAGGAAAATTGTCCAGGTCGTTACTGTCTGGACCTACGGAAAACCGTTTCCTTCTCGAACGTAACTCATAGATGTGTACGTGGAACTCAGATAAAAATGAACCAAAGACAGAGAAAATAATATTTTAACTCACTAGCCTCTCTCACAGTCGCCTAAAGCAAATAATTTGATCACTATCATAATTTTTCCTTGACTTGTCGTGAGTTGTTTTCGTTGGTCTCCATTTTTAGAAAGAAGTCTAGGCTAAAACCGAACTCATACCGTTTTTACGGATCATACAACTCTACCCGAGGACAACTCAACCCGTTACAAATAAACGCATTTTTATATTCAAACAGCTATTCTGGACAAAACATCATCGTTCAGAACTGAATGAATTTTAAAAGTGAGTTAATGATAAAGTTAATATATTTATTAGGTGATTATTGATTACTATTTTTCAGATACAGTATGTTACAATTAGAAAGGCGTAAAAATGAAGCGTATTACGTTGTTAGTGATATTGTAGTTCTATGTATTATAGATTAAAATTACATAAAATGTTATGATAACTATAAAACTGTTTCCTGATAATTTATAATTATTCTTTATCTTTAGTTTTACGGAATTAATTTCATTTTAGAGCTCAAATTTACTAACGTGTTAATTGTCATGGGTTGAGTTGTCCTCGAGTAGAGTAGTATGATCCGTAAAACGGTATGAGTTCGGTTTTAGCCTAGACTTCTTTCTAAAAATGGAGGCCAACGAAAACAACTCACGACAAGTCAAGGAAAAGTTATGATAGTGATCAAGTTATTTGCCTTAGGCGACTGTGAGTGAGGCTAGTGATTTACAAATTATTTTCTCTGTTTTTAGTTCATTTTAATCGGAGTTCCACGTACACATCTATGAGTTACGTTCGAGAAGGAAACGGTTTTCGGTAGGTCAAGACAGTAACGACCTGGACAATTTTCCTGTTTAACGTCTCATAACTTTCTTCAATAGCTTTTAATTAATAAGCTTTTGTAAGCAATCAACAGATCAACCATTTTTTGATAAATAAGACCAAGTTTTCGAAAATCGATCATGAAATAAAAACACAGGAGCCCGTTGAATAAGACAGGTCATTTTTTTCGAGGTTTCTGTGGTGATGAGTTACATACCTTTACTATATATATGTGTGTGTGTGAGTGTGTGTGTATACAATATTTTTGATGGGACTGTCTCATGCCGACAGCCTGTGTGTGGAACATGTACGCTAAATTCTCAACGTTGAAGGACTTTGGTCAAGTATAAAGCCGATATATTGCCTAACCCCCCTCCCCAAAATAATATTATTAATTTGTAATTAACAAAATTCATGGTATCTCAATTACTTGGAATCAACTTTACTTTGAAAAGTTATGTAAAATTAGGTCAAAAGATACTTATTCTGAAATCAGCCTGTCGTTGCCAAAATATCAATCGATTAGCCAAGTGTTTTTTCAGATTTTAGGGCTGCTAGTTCGAAGACAAATCATCTAATTAATGCGTTTTCCAGAAAAAACAAGATAATATTTAGACAAAGTAAAAACATACTTCGTCCTTATCTTGATATCTCATCATTATTTAATCTCACATTCTTGAAAAAAAATGAATAAAGCAATAAATAATATGCGCAAGTAGTTATGTCATTCTGGTAGATAAACGGAACAATGAGTAGCCTCTATTGTACAAGACTGCTTGACAAGGCAGAACGAAATATATAGACTAAGTTTTATAGCTAATTTGATTGAGATCGTAAAAATGTCTACTTAGTAAGTATTTCATTGAATTACCTGAAATTCCTAGATAAGCTATTTTACAAGACGGAAGGGTACAAAAAGTAAAGACAAAAGATAAATGCGTCAGAAAGACTGATAAATACACCAGCGATAGTTTACGTTTATTCTGATTGATTACATTCGTAGTTCATATTACGATTAGAAATTTTCCATTCTTACGTACATGTATGCTAGTATTTGTACGAGAGATAATATGGGTGATTGAACTTTCCTACCTCCAAAATATTAGAAATTTTACGCCAATAATTGGCTTTGTAGTGGAACGTTGTGATTTTTTTCTTCGTTCGGTTCAATATCTCAGAAATATTTCTATATTTAACTTCATGTAAATTTGATCAATTTGAATTTGATTTGATAATGATTATACTTGCTGATATTATTTGCTCTTCGGTTTATTTTGGAACAGTCAGTTCTATAAATTCATGGAATTTTAAAACAATAAGTTTGCTCATAATGATTGATACCAACGACAACTTTAATAATATAGGAGGAATAAAACATGAGAAATTTTAGTAAATACGCTATTCATGACATTTAAATGCAGTGAATTGGCAAATATTTTCATTGGGGCTCAAACTTTAGTGAGGGAGATTGGAGTTTGGGGGTGATTTTAGGCTGTTCATATAACTTGATATAGGGGACATAATATTCAGGTTTGTGTGTATTTTTTCGGCACCTCACACATCGATCTTATGCGGGCCTTACTATTATACAAAACATACTTCATGGAGCTAGGATATGAGCTTCGGTTAATCAAAGCTGACAGTTAGTCTTACATCTTGTAAAAAACATACATTGTACAAATTAGTAGGCAGCATTAAGGTGACAGACGTCCTATCAAGTGTATAATTTATTATTATGACAAATACATTAAAATATATGTTTACGTACTTTGTACATTGTTTGTCCTTGTAAACAACCAAACTTTTGAAGATTGTTAACCTTGGCAATGTGGATTGCAGAATTTAGAAATCCGGTTGCGATGAGTAATATTGTTAGATCTATTTTATTTAATTGTATGTGGCTCATACTTAACTCTGCTGATTTAAATACTTTCTACAGTACCACTGTACTCACATTATAAAAACAAATTTGTATTTATCTACGGTAATTATAGAACATATATATGCATGGAGAATTAAAATCAGAAAGGTAAAAATATGCGCTGCTAACAGTTGAATAAAATTTAACAATACTCTAATTGGCCTACCAATATAAAACTAATACAATACAAACTCTAACATATATATACGCAATTATTCTGAATTTAGCAAATCTCTTTATCTAGGTACCCTGCTGAAAACTACAGTTACGTAAGTTTAGAGAGTATGCGAGAAGAAAATTTCAGATTAATTATTTTATCAGATTTGAATAACTATATTTAGACAAACATTCATCTCTAACAAAGAATCAAACCACAAGAGCATAATTTATGAGTCAAAACTTTTCAGTAATATTCATGCCGTAAAAATTTAAATACATTGTAGTTTATTATTAATCATACTTTATACATCCAGAAATTTTAGGCTAGGAGACATAACGCATAAAACAAATTTGTTGAATGTCAATATATTTATGAAATATTTTAGAGGTTAACATAATACATTTATCAGACGTATATTTTAAAAGCGACACAAAAACAAGACATCGACCGGGTGTTGGGTCTTATTACATACCAGCAAATTACAGCGAAATTGTAAAATTTAATGTTATTTCTTGTACAGAGTTCCTGGTTTACAGACAAAATCTTGTAAACAGTCATTTAAAACATCACTTTTTTATTTAAAAAAACCACTAGATGTGTTATAATGATAACTACATAAAGGATTACGTACAATCAATCTTGTGGCAATGTTTATTTGCAGCAAACATCACAGATAACAAATCTGATGCCAAGCCGCCAATCCATCACTTTAATATAATCTTGCCACGGTTGTTCAAAAATTGATGTCAAGGACACAGAGTATCTGGATACGATACAACGATACGACGCAGCAGTAACTATTGAGCATTAGTTCAACAACACTTTTCAAGCGCATACACAGTTTGGGTATTTCTCGCGGAATCTTGGATATTAATAGTTAAAGCCTATTCTAATCTAGTTCTGGTACAAAACTTAACCAAAATAAGCCACTGCACGTAACTAAAATAGATTCTGCATCCAATTGACAAGAACAACCTATTGTAGCAATTACTACATTAGCATTGTAGCTATGTTACCAAAACCCGAGGTAATTAAATAGTTGCGCTTTCTATAATTGCACAACTTAAATAAAGACACGTTCTGCTCAATAATATAATTTTATGTCGCCCCCCCCCCCCCCCCCAGTTTACTATAAGCGAAAAGTTAAAAGCGGTAAACGGGGAATCAAACCTGTGAACCATAATTTCGAGAAACTAGCATCTAAACCACAAAATTTACCCATCCGCGGTATTATTGATTTCAATGTAGATCTACGGAAGGATTCATTACACTGACATATGCGTTATAACGACTTTTTTTCCGGGAACGAACGATGTCGTTATATCGAGACCTGACTGTACATGTAAATTGCGAATGTCAATCGTCCCTGGCAGCCATAATAGCTTCCAAAGCTGTGGTTTCAATCTGCATTATTTGATTCAGCTTGCTGAAGAGATCACCACGGCTAACCGCATATCAGGCAACATTCGTACCATATTCGACCGTACCAAACTGGTACCATAATTCGCGAGTTTGTGATCTATATGCATAATGTAGCTATCATTCCAGGCAAGGAATTCTGTATTATCTATATCTCTGGTTTTTATCAAAGACACAATTCTCAATAATTGATGTGAGAACTGGGCCTTTAAGATTTAAACATTGTAAGGGTTCAATTATCAGGCTTGTGTTCTGTGGTATCTGGTTGCACGGCGTTTGTACCACAAAAACTCGAGGTCAAATATCTTAGCTTAAAATGTTAACAATCTACTGACAAGTTTTTCCCCACAAAAATGTGTGTTTGGCTAAATGACGTTGAATACCTGTGTGCTAGCACAACAGTTTTAGTACAATTTGAATAGGTACCTACTATACATCCTACTCTCGACGTAACTGACATTAATAAATAAGTGTTAAAGTCACCGACTTTTTCTCGTTTTTATGATATTTTTATGCATGGTTAACTCGTAACCCTAGTTAGATATGTTTCTTGGGGCCAAATAAACAATGGTTCAAACAGGTACTTTATGAATTTCTTGCATCAAAACACGAGAACTCCGGTCCAATAAGTGAAAGTCCGGCCCAGTTCTAATATTGCACAGGGGATTTCCAACGAAGTAGGCTGTGAAATAGCCACATAAATAACCCCCATGAAATCTGAGCCAAGGATCGTATACAACGTCTCAACCAAACACCACGGTAGAAATATGGTAGTCATTCTCACCGAGTTAGCCGAGTTGCTACGATTGACAATTTGACACAGATCTAGATTAGTTTGATGAAATGTACTACAGCTATTTCAATCGCTTTAACTTTCTCCATTCATTCATTTACGTACTAATCTACCAGAGAAAATTTTAATTTACGCTCATTAAATCGATGATTTTTCAGTTAAAGTGAACTTGAGGTTAGCCATACTAGACGATATGTTATAGTTAATGATAATACACCCATACCATCCTTATTTATTTAACCTTGACACTGCAGGTTTTTAGCTAAGCTATATAAATTTTGTTAAACTTTGATGTGGCACAAACGTATTTTAACAGGTGTATAAAGAATATTTTACAATTCTCAATCACAGCCGTCTTTTCAATAATTTTCCTCACAAGTTAAAAAATGCGATACATTTTGATTATTTTATGAATAAACAAATAAAGAACCCATCAGAACAGAACGTGTCTAATGGGAAACTAATGAGATGACGCGAGAACTGACCTTCTCCGAGCATATCCCCAATGTCCCCATGACAGAGCACTCAAAGCAAAACTAGGTTCATCAAATACAACAATGCTGAATCTCTCGGAGCCATCAGTATACATTTATTTAATCGGGCCGATAATTGCCGTGTATTAACCTCTAAGTAATATAAGTGGCAAATACAGTCTTATTGTTGCCAGAGTACTCATCATATAAGATCTGATTTTGATCAAATTATGTCAAGAAGACGGGGATAATTGTAACATTATTTATGTCCACTCAGGATGGGGGCTGTGTGGATCAAACAGCACCAGTTGATTGACCAGTTAAGTCCTGTTCTACATCTCAATACAATAAGGTGACACTATCATTCAGATATCAGGAAGTTCATATACAAGGCAGTCACAATAAGATATAGACTGCGGCTAGTTACAAGAAAGTAACTTCGATGTCACACTTGACCAAAATAAGACGCATGTAAATACCATTTCAGACAAAATTCACAGTAGTCGTGGCCTTTTTAATTTTGAAGACATAGAAACATTTTGCGGCGATGAAATGAGGTGGGTGATTTTTTCAGGTATACAGTCAGCAAGTTGGTGCAAGGGATGGTACACAATTTCTACTTATTAAAATGATACCAATTATCAGGCAAAACCTTTGTACAAACTAGGCCTGCAAATATTAATATTAATTAAATATTAATTGATTTAATATTAAAACGGGAGTTTACAAAATCGAATAACAACATTCCGTACTTAAATACATTAAGCATGCTAGCTTGTTGTCCATTTAGCTATTATCTGGCTTTAAAGGACACGGTTTGTCCCGGTCAGTAAACCAACTCGTAAAGTACAAACCGGGTTGTTCGTTATATCACAAAAAAGTCGGTAACGTATGCACAGAAATTTGACTCCAAGTAGTTTGATTGAAATCCTATATTCGAGTTTAAACATTTTAACGAGCGTTGTAAGTACATAGTAAACAAATTGATCAAGTTAAGAGGCCTTGTTGGAGAAATCCGCCATTAAGCTTCTTTAGACAGCGATAGCGATAGCGAAAACGACGAGCTGTCGTATATTTATTGAAATGGCCTTGGAATAAAATTTGAAAATACATTGTAGTATTTTTTCTATCGTACAATACTGAAGAGATAACTACGATATAGAGTTTATGAGTAAACTATACTATGCAATAACAAATTTTAGTTTTATTTCTACATGATAATTACATTGCCCTAACTCAAAAATGCACTTAAAACAAAAATTAAAAAACAAATTATGTAATAAGTATAATAGTTATAGTAATAATAATAAGTATCGCTTTATTTAGTGAGGAAAATCAGCTGACAAGCCACTGGCACTAGAGTCCTCACATTCTTTAAAATGCACGCACATAAAATATTTTGTCAACAAACACAATTAAAAATCGCTCCCGTATTCATCACCGTGTATGAGTTATGACTAGATCTATACAATCATTATAATATTCACGGTTATTATACATGTATATGTATGTACAGAGAACTATATATAGGGACGTACGCATTATAATCATAAGATATTGACTCTGGTGCCAGTGGTACAAGCCTAGTATTCCCTCAGAGTCTCCAGATCTAACTGTAAAACAGTCTCAACATAAGGTCATCTATAGACGTTTCGTGGTATATGCTCTCTGCAGATTATACAAAGGTCAAAATTGTTTAAACTTATTTAGAAAAATATCCATCATATAACAAAATGTACATATTTTCTGCAGCCAATTGTGCACTATACATTTAATGCCTCAGTCCCATAAAATCGTGGCTTGTTACGGACCCGTACGTGCAGACAGTCGTATGCCGTGGAAAGCCCCGTGCGTATTAAGGTGACGGTACGCACATGGTACAAAACAACACACCCGTACGGAGCCGTAGTTGGAAGTTATGCATGTTTGATCCGTTTGATCCATACTCGGCCACGATTGTGTTCACGATTTGACTTTGAAACTGATACGTGTATCCTGGACTCATCTCACGGACCCTGGTAATAACGTAACAGTCCGTACGGGTACGCAAGACTTCGTACGGGTTCTTGCGGAGCTTGATCGTACGGCGTACGTACGGTGCCCTCACGGCTATTTTTATGTTTATGGACTGTAGCTTAAGGCTTCGTTATGATCAGTAAAACGATTCTCGACAAATAATCATTCAACATCACCGAGATATTCCGAAGATAAGATATGTACTGCTTTCTATCTATCTTTATTGTTTATACAGATCTACATGTAAGAACTATTAAAAATGTTGTCCCCCCTTTCTTATACATGTATATAAATTATAATGTCCCCTTTTTTCTTTATATCAAATATAATGAATAACTATCGTATGTAATTCGAGAAATGCAAGTATTATTTGGTTCTGTTCTGTTCTACTCTGCGAGCAA